>JAUEDM010000003.1:30000-2437675 GCA_033439685.1 Apodospora peruviana | reverse complement strand
GCTGGGGTTCGCCAGGACCCGTGGTTGGATCTGATGCGACCCTGATTCCCGGTTTCCCTACACTTGCCCCACGATGGAGCCGTCTTCACGGCGGGGGCGGGCAGGCGGACGGGGAGAAGGGAGGAATGCCGCTTAAAGTCGATTAGCCACAGCGAGAATTTTGGGCTGACTGCGCCCCATGAACGGGAGGCTCGCCAAAGACTGGGGTCTCGGAGCTTCCAGCGAAGAAGTCCACGACCTGAGATCCCCAGCGCTGCAGCGGCAGCAGTTGGACGTATCTATCGCACTCACCTGGCCGGTAGAACGTCCGGCTTGTCTAGGCTGGTGATGGAAATAGTAACGAGGTGGGCGCTGATAGCGGTATTCATATGTCGTTTTTGACGAATGGTAGGAGGTGTATGGGCCTGAGAGGTGCAACATATGCAAGCTGTGGCTGCAATGGAGGTGCAGGGCAGAGCCACACCTCCGCGACGATTATTAGCCCGGGCACTGGGACAGCTGTCATGCAATTGAGACTCCTGCGTCCACATCTCGGGAAACAAAACGAGACGTGCGCCATGCCCTTTGGCGGCGGTAATGCTGGGGTCGAGGATGGTGCGTGAACCATGGAGCAGGTCCATGGGCCTGGTTGTGTAAGATGAACCAGATCGTGGGTTCCGATAGGCTCCGAGCGCCGTGTACGGGCTCCAGGGGAGGAGGCTTCGGTGCCGAACTGAATTTAGGGACCGCAAGAGACCGTCGTGTGCCGCGCGGAGGGAGCGAGGCTGTTGGGAGACCGATAGACACGCGAACAGAGTGGTGGTGGTGTGCTGGAAGTTCCTGGTTGCTGTCTCGTTTTTGCTGTGCCTTTTCGGCAGAGGAGCCTGGTGGGGCCTGATCGTCCCGTGCCTGGACGCCGACTCGCGGCCCTGGTGCGGCGTAGACGGAAAAATTAGCTCATTGCAGGCGGCGTCGTCATGAAATATCTGCCATATCTATGTTGTCGGTCTCTATTTCATTTCCCGATACACTGACAGTCAGAAAAGAGAAAATAAGACAGCGCTAGGGGGGGAGGAGGGTCGCAGTATCCAGGAATCCATTTCCTGGAACCAGGACATGAAGTTTAAGTTGATCTGTTTGGACTTTGAAGGCACAGCCAGACTTATCAGGCTCTCCGACCTGGGCCTCCCCGGCGAAGCTGTGCAGATGTATTCCGTACGGAATACGGACAGGTTACGGAATCCTGGCAGCTGATGCAAAAGGACCGCCTGAAGAACGACAGAACTCATCATGGGCATGCAGTTAATAAGTCGTATCGGTGCATCACAAGGCACGAGGTGGTCTGCCGTCGCTAATCTGTTGGTTCAGGTCAATGCTTTTGTTTTAAACCGCCAAATGTTCAAACGGGCTAACTCTTGTTTCTGCATCATCAACCTTGACATTACAGACTACCTGGTGTTTCCGGCGACATGTCACCGACAGAACGATTTCAAGCTGTCCATACATCACGACATCTAAAGTGACGAGACCTGATGGAAGAAAATCAGACATTCGATCCTGTACGATGAGTCCTCCTCTCTTGGCAACTCGAGAGCTGCCGTCAAGCGGAGGCAACGCTCGCTGCATACCCCGCGATACAGAGTTGTACCAATCTGGATCTAACACTCTGGCGCTGCAGCAATGATGTTCTTCATCCGGGGTAGAGTTTGTTGCCAAGGTAGACGGAGATTGCCATATGAACCACACACCTCAACCAGCACCACGACCTAGACCACAACCACACGGCCCTACGGACCCTTGAACCCCTGGGGTTTCCTTGGATAGACACGGACACGGCACAGGAATAGGCTCCGCAAAGCCCTCATAATCATCTCATAAGCAGATCCGCTAAGTATGCTTCTTGTTGTGTGCGTGTCTGTGTGTCCAGCAGCTACTGGTCCGACTTACCGCCCTTCGTCCCCCGTTCTTCTTTGACAGACACACGCGCTAACGGAACATTGAGACGTATGAAAATCACCAGCGGCTACTAAACTATGCGCCGAAAAATAGCCCGTTAGGTATCATGACATGGGTGTCGGTCCCGAGCGTACCCTGCGCTGCCTGGGCCTGTGTCCTTCCGTCTATCTATATCGCAGCCGCGCTTCAGCTGTAAGTGCTTGTTTTTTTTTTTTTTTTTTTTGCGAGAGCCCCCAAAGAGACGGGACGGGTCTTGGCAAAAATGTTCTCGTGGCCAGGTTGCTTAGTCTCTGGTCAGATACAGATGCAAATGCAGCCATGGCCGCCTTCAGATGTTTGGCGCCATGTTACCATGCTTTTACCTGGGCCGCAAGGAGGCCAGCAAGACCTGAAATCAAAACAAGCACTCGCCGCTCCTTATCCGTACATCATTCACTTCACTTGGCTTGGCAATGGGCTTCCAGAAGCCTTTTACGACGCCAGCTAGCCAAGCCTGAAGGTTCTGGTGAGAGCAACTGCCGAGCTCGTCTCCTTTTCTACGCCGCCGGCTTTTTTCTGTCGTCCAATTCCAAATTCCAAGCCACGTTAAATCTGTGAAACCCACAGGGCAGTAAGCAATTGAATAGCCGATTCGAGAGAAAATATCCGAGTGGTGAATTCCTAGCCAAGAATTACTTGCCGTAGTGGAGTCTCCACGAACCTGGACGAAGTAAATCACCACACCAGTCCGTCAATGGATCCGGCTAAAGAATACAACCTTCATCCATACCGATGTAGATACTTACTTTGGTATTGTTACAGCAGTACTATGGTACTATGGTACAGCTGTCTGGTCCGACGTTAAGGGTGTGTCCTCGCTCCGCTCCGTCAACTCAACACGCAGGTATGGTGGAATGACGCCCTCTGGCTGAACTTCTCCGCCGCTTCGTTGACATCCGCGCGGTCTGGATTCGGCGCGCGCTTGGGACGCCTTGCACGTGTCAGCTGCACTACCACCTTGAGGACTGGTGAATCAGAGTTCCGTGAGATGGGATGGCCAGCCATTGCTAACTTTTATCATGTCTAGTCATCATGGAGGATGTCGAGTTTTTGGCAAGTTGAATTTCCGGGCTGGCCAACAAGAGAGAGCCGAGTGGTTCTGTAGTGCAGCCTGTGACTTGTCATTCTGCATGCAAGAGACATGAAACTGCGGCTAATTGTCCCCCCAAACCGCAACCGCCAGAGAGCTGGCTCCCCGCCTCGTAGGCCAATGCCAGGTCACGGCTAATCAATCTGAGGGGGCTTCTCGAAGGCTTCGGGAGGAAATCACGGAACCACGCGGCAGCAGTTGACCACACGGCATGCGACCACCGATTGCCAATTTGTGAGGAGAGTAACATACACTCCGATTGAAGCACGGAGCTTGATCATCCCATATCCATCTCTCGTCCCATCTACGACGATCTGAGAGGGCGCATGATGAGTTGCGGATCATCATCGACGACACACACTTCAGATGATGTCTTCTAAGTTCAGGATCCGGATCGCGCAACTCCGCCATGGGTTGTCGGCGGTTATAGTCGCTAATAATTCCAGTCATCTGGCCATTGTATCGCCTTGTCTGCGCAGCTTGTGAGCTTGAGACCAGGACTCCCGAGATGACAGATCTGGCGAACAGGGGCTGTACGATAGACGAGACTCAGAACCCGGGTAAATCTATAGTCTCTTGATCGCCTGTTCCCATCACATACTAACTAACCACCCTTGGCTGACACAGTATCTTCATTCGGCTTCATATCGGGAGTTCAGCTACCGACCAGTGAGGAGCAGAGAAGCTCATGGTTGCACCATTAATATGCGTCGCCTAATATAAGGTCCTCCAGGTTCCTGGAAAGAACTAGTGTTCATTGCCGTCACAAGAAACCTATGCGGGAGTTGTTCCAAGTGAATTACCAGCCCGTCGTCCTCGGCTGTCTCAACCGGGAACCAACTTTATTACGTCTCTGGCCGACTGGAGTTTAATCACAAAGGGTCCTTTTCGGCTTGGAGGCCATGATCTGCAACGTTACCTGTTGCTGCTTGCGGCGACCAGGCCGATTCTCGCTCCGACGGGTAACCATGACGTTCTGCTCGAATATGGTGATCCCGTGACCGGACCTCGACGGCAAGGCAGGTCCAGATCCAATATACGGCATCCATCCCCTGGGAACAGTCACCCACCTTTGACTGCCGTGCAGGGACCATTCCGGTTCCCTCGCGGTCAAATTCGTTGGTATGAGCAAGCAGAGCAGGCTGATATGACGATGCATCGCCGCCATTGGACGAAGCACTTTGATTTTCCTATGCGTCAAATACAGGGGAATGTAATTCCCTCCTTTTCACCGGACGATCACCCGACTCGCAGAGGCGGACGTGGTTGCACAAAGTCCAGAAATCTTCCCCAGGGGGAACTTAAGGGGGTACTTGATCGGTTAGATGCGATTGGGGATCGGCGAATACTTTCCAGTACTCTTATTCAAAATATCCTCGGTGAGAGGCCGGATGAAGTCGTCTGGGTGTCGAAGGGGTCGTCTCCGTTCGTATCACTGCTGTCTCAGGAGACATGCTAATTGGAAAATAGCCCAACCCAGCACACACCTGCCGTAAGATATTGGTTTCCCGGCACGATATGGCTGGCTCGTTCTGAAATCGGGTATCGCGCTGGTCTTTGCGTTCTCTCCCCACAAGAACAATTCCGGGGACAAGTTGATGAGGGAAAAACTCGCAGCAGCTAGCTCCAGTGAAGGTCCGGCGCAGTCATTTCTGGCTTGATTTTGCCCTGGAATGCAATTATAAAGCTTGCCGGCTTACGCATATGCTCCCAGAGACGAGGACAAAGACGAGACAGCCTGCATTACGATTCCGCACCTGACTCCAATATACGATCGCTGTCGGGGTCTGGCGGAGCATGTCGTCGCGCGTGTTGATGCCGATAGCCCGTCACTGGGGTGGGCTTCAACACTGATCCAGCCTCGAGAAAGTTTGGGATGTGATGTGGACTTTATCCACCATATAGCCCTCGAGGCGAGAAGCTTGTACCTCTTCGTATTCAGCACAGTGCATGAAGAACTCGGAGTATTCTGTTCTCTACTGCTGGACAAGTATCGACTACACTTTGGACGCCTAGCCTGGTAGATATTAGTATGAGGTGGCGGAGGTGTATCCTCCTTTCCATGATGGCACATTTTTCTCGTTGTTGCCACAATCGCTCGCCACATATCAGTCCGTTTGTCCTGGAGTTTCGTCTGATCACCGCCCGGGCCGTGTCGTCGTTGTCGTCATCACAGTGAGCCACCAGCTCGGGAAAAAAGAGAGAGTGAAACGAAGGTCAAGTAGCCACCAGAGCCGTGAAGGTGGCGTTCGCTAGCGGCATGTTGTGAATCCGAAGCTCGAGGGTACACCCGGAACCTGCGGACAGACGGCATGATGTGTCGTCGCGTTTCCTGTCTTGTCTGACCGTCTGCCTGGAACCAGACTAGACGGACTAGACTGGCTCAGCCCGGCTGTCTTCCTCCCTCTCTTGCTGTTATTATGCCTGTGGACTGTGAATATCGGTGCTGACAATGCCAGGCAACTTGGAGGAGGCCACTCTCATCCTGGTGATTATTGCGGTTGGTTATGTCTCTGGCCGGCGAGGAGTGCGAGTGGCCCACCACCTCTCGTGTCGATCGATGAGTTCGGTTTGTTGGATTGTTGAGAGATGGGGCATAAACATGGCGAGTGGCTGGTACTTACCTAACCAACCAAGTCATGCGGATGGGCATCGATTACCAGTTTTGTCCCTGGCATGTTGCTTGCAAGTGAAGCAAGCCGTCCTCGTCTCTAGTCCCGACGGTTTTTATCCGCTGTTTATAGCAATAGTAACGGTTATTCCCGCGAGGGCCGAATAAACTGCTCCCTGGAGGCGGATGTTTTGTCTTTGATAAGTAAGGACGTGAGTTTGAGCTTCTTAACAGCTACGATGTTCACTGGTTGCAGATGTTTGGCTTTTGTTGTCTTTGAAGCCTCCGCGGGGGGGTTTTGGGGGGTTTGGAGTTGGGTTGATGGTGTCTTGCATTTCTGCTCTGGCTCTGTCAAGGTGTGAATTTGTTATTGTGTATGTACCATATCTTTAAGTCTTGGGGACGATACTGTGATAGATATCTATGCCACCGCCATCAATAAAGCATTCACAGAACCACGGCTAGCCGGGGAGCAGCAAAGGATAATGAATGGCGTCGATGTTAGACTTGCCAATGGAAAGCTTAAGTCATGTGAACTCTCTCATCTCCTTGACCGATAGGTAAGTTATCTTGCTTGGGTGTTGAACAGCTGAGTAGATCGTGGATAGGTACTCTTAGTTTGTGATTGTTACTTCAGTTAGGCGCAACAAGTACGAATCAAACTTTCCTAATTGGATATTTAAGGAATAAACATAGATAGTATAATAAAGTGAAAGAGCATTATTATTCCATTATTACTTTAGGTGGTGCGAAAGATGAAAAAGAATAGGAAAAAGTGAAAAACGAAAACGATCCACCCAGGGGTCGAACCTGGAACCTCCTGATTCGTAGTCAGACGCTCTGCCATTGAGCCAGCGGACCCACTCATTTGATGTTATTGCTCCAGGGTTTGCACTTTTATATACCACTTGCTCTTGTCAACAAATCTCGACAACTATCTTGAATGTTCCTTTTCCATTGAGGAGAGATACTCCTAAGAAAGACCTGCCGTGAACAAGGCGTCTACAATTGGGATTGGGGGGTTTGCCGAACCTGAGCAAAGGCGCGGGTGAGCTATAATGCAGTCTTTGATGGTGATCTGTCTTATGAAGGAAGAGACAAAGGTTTAAATAAAATAGCTACCTTATAGCAGTGGTTTTGTGTCTGTCTTATATTTACTTGGATCTGAGAACAGTGGGTGAAAATACTAGTTTCGGTCCTTGCAGCAGTGACCATTGAGTACCTAGGTAAACTCTCTGTTTCTCATTATGATCCTAATGCTCGCGGGAGGATGAACCTCTTTCTGAGAATTGGAACATAAATCAGGGGTGGCAGTGAGAGAGCGGCTTTCCTGTAAACAGATTGAATCCCCAGGTTTGCTGAGAGTAGATGTTTGTCTTTTATAGATATCGAATGTGGCAACTAACTGGCAATATGATCACGGCTCTATCCTTTGAGGTGTTTACCAGGTCTTAACCGTGCTCATCTGCTTTTATCGTAGGGCGATGCAAAATTAATCTTTATATGGCTGACTGCTTTCTTGTGTGTAATATGATTAGTTTCTGTAGATAAATCAGTAGGACGAACTCGACAGCCCAACAACCGTTTAGTATGACGGTGATGCAGGCCACCCACTCACGCGATATCATCTGGCCATCCCAGAGGAAAGCTCGGTGATCCTCCTCTCCTGCGGGCTACTGTATGGAGGACATGGCTTCACCTAGGTTTGGATTAGGACTGTGAGTACGTACAGTTTTAGGAGAATATCCCGTCTCTCGTCTCCTGCTATACACGCTTAGGTAGCTTTCTTCCTGGGGATCTTAATCCCGAGACCGTCTTCCAAGGTAGGAAAAGCGGACTGAAGCAAGGCCACGTCACACTGTTGTTCGAGAAAGAACGTTGCTGGCTGCCCCAAGGATCTAGTTTTGGGATATATAGTCGGTATACTGACCGGAAGAGGTAGTTATCATACCGTTTTTCTTTGTCTCGTCTGTTCTCCATTCAGGTGGGATTCCAGACGAAGGGAAGCATATGACTTGACTTGGCTGTTTCATACACCAAGCCAGTGTCCCAACTGTTGAAAGGTGACACTTGTCACTTACAGGGGAACTCCAGAGGGAAGTAACTTCTGCCGGCTGCTGCTGCTGCTGCTGCCTTGATGTACAGAAATGATGTTTGTTAGCACATATGAATCTTGGTTAGTGTATGCCCGATCGATCACACAACCCACTGGCCGACGTGAACTGATATTCCCTTCTGATAGAGATATATCAGATTGCCATACCTGCTATGGAGGTCTTAAGGCTTGAGGTGAATTGTCTTTCTGGGCTGGAAAGCAAGAGGGTGTGAAGTGTACTTGGTAAGTGGCAGAAAATCACCAACACATTCGAGAGTTTGTGATAAAAGAAGAGCAATTGGTTATCTACTGTAGTTTTCATGATATGTAATCGCGGTTCGAATTAGCAATAAATAATAGCAGTATAAAAATCACAATGGCTTGCGCTTGCTAGCGTGGGTATCGAGCTCTTTGAAGACAATCAAAACATTACAAAACGATAATCGTGAAAACAATCAAGCCAAACCAAAATGTATCACCTTGCCGAAGCGACAAGGGGAAATGAGATAAACCGCTAAAATCCCCCAAACTCCCTTTCCTATTTCCCGGGTTCCCCGGGAATAAACCAGATACCGTACCCAATGTCCGTCCTTGAAAAGGAGAAGAAAATGCTCAAAAGTTCTGTTAAGACGCCGTTGCTTTTATTTTGGTGTCCCCCCGACCGGTCCGTGCCAAATCCGTGAGTGTGGATCTCGATGTCTGTATTGACCGCAGATATCGTCGTTGTGTATATAATTATCCGTATATATGTATGTATGACGCTCTACTGACTGACATAGCCAGCCAGGCGTGGTTCGAGCGGAAAGGGGAAAAGAAAAGCAAGTATTAGACATGATAAAAGGTGTTGTTGCTCATATGAGCCATGGTATTAACGGAAGCACCGCGAGCGCTGCCAATAATGCAAAGGACGGCCGCGACGCTGGTATGCTCCGCGAACTGCCGCTGGAAACGACTTCGTCGGCGAGAGTCTCGTTGACGAAGCTGGGTCCGCAGATCGTGTTGACCTGTTGGGCAGCCGACTCGTACGTGGAGGTGATCTGCTGTTTCCGGTTGGCGGTCGACGCATGGAACACATTCATGGTCTGCTGGAGACACTGACTGCAGCCTGGCACGGTGCTGCCGGGTAGGGTTCTGTTGAGTGGCAGGTAGTAAAAGTAGGTGTTGGTGGGATTCGTCAAGTTGGTGACTGCGTTCGCGAAGCAGTACATTGACGTCTGGGCATCCTTGAGACAGGAAGCCGTGTAGATGGGTGCATAGGCTCTCATGGCGTTGTAAGCCTTGACGACGACTGAGTTCCCCAAATCGAAGTCCTCCCCGCAGTTATCCGAAGAGGTCATGTTGCTGGCAAGTTGAGACATGTAGTCGTTGCAGAACGTGGCGTTGGCAGCGCATGAAGCATCCAGAACTTGTGTGATGGCCACGAGTGATTTCTCGGCATTGAAGAATGATTGAGATCCCTGAGTGGAAAGAATTAAAGTCAGCCAGTAGTCTTGTATTGCTTCTACCGACTCGATAACTTACCTGGAGCAGTAGCGAAAAGGGGTAACATCGCTTAAAGGTCTCGTCTCCGAGAAATGAGTTGATGAACTGGGGACATTTGCGCTGCCCGTTCTCGCCAGTAAAGTTTGCAGATAGACCACCGTCGAGTGGGCTCGGAAGCGGGCTTGCCGGAACGGTCGATGTGGTGCTTGTCTGCGTGACGGTTTGGACGGCAATTGAGAAAGTTGTGGTTGCGGCCGGGGCGCGTTTCTTTACCCTCCGCAGGTCAAGCTCCTCCTGGGACAGAAACAACCACTTCCCATTTTCCCGCAGTGGTATCCTGGCGTCGATCTCAAGCGTTTCGACCGGCTCGGCAGCGTCTGCCGTGGCAGCAGCTATCTGACAGAAAAAGCAGACCAGGACTAGAAAAAGTATAGCCCATCGTTTCGGCGGCGGGCGGCGGGACAACGCTGCAAGTTGTTTTGGCCGGGATAGTGACGGTAGGGCAGACGCATCGGAGGCCATCATGTCGCGGCTGCAAGGTACCCAAGTGGCGGTTGGTGGAACATCACCTCTGTGCAACTATCCGAGAGCAATGAGCGACTGTAGTCCGATCGACCGGGTTAGACAGGCAGATCAGGCACGCGATATCTGTCGATGTAGAATCTTGATAACGGCGTCGATTTCGGGTTGGTGTTTGTCAGTTGTCCTAGATAACCGGGAGCTCGGCGGCGCAGTGGTGGTATTTAATATAATGATATCGATAGCCAACACTGGTAGCCCAGACCACACGGGAAGGCCCAGCGAAACAAGCGGCACGGTCAGGGCCACGACCACACGCAGCTGACAGTAGAGCTCGTACTCTGGTAAGATGTCGAAAGTGGCGGACCAGCCTTCACAGCCAGTGGATTCAATATGGGCTGACGGGTAAATATGGATGCTGCCGTGTGGGAGGAGTGGTGGACACCAATGAGAGCCAGCGTTGGAAGAGATATAAATTTGCGTGTTAATGCCGGCGCTCCTTTGGGCAGAAGAGAGAGCTTGGAGTAAGCAGAGGGTCTGCGGGGTGTTGCCAAAGTACAGAGAAGATTCTAAGAAGTCCCAAGAAGTTCAGACTGTTCGAAGTGAGGAGCGAGTGCCCAGAATATGAAGAACAATAAACGAGGACTGAGCGGACGCCAACGTCTTCATCGTGCAGCATCCACAGCAGCACAGGCGCCGCCGCCATGTCACCACGATGCCACAGGCACAGGGGCACCGCACGCTACAGGCTGCACCATTGTGTGCTAGTGGTTGTCGACAGGGACCAGAGAAGCCAGATCGGGCATCCAAGCAGTCCAAGGCACCGCACCCACCGCCGTAAGCCAATGGACGAAGCGACGGTTGTGTGAGGGTGGGGGGACCTAGGAGCAGAGCATGGCAGGCAATGCGGGCTGCAGGGACCCCTGGATCACGGAAGCGTGTGCTAGCGGGTGTTCACCAAGCTCGCGTTATTTCCAGCGGGAGAGCGGCCGGTGCTCGTCAGCTGGTCGACAGAAAAGGAAGCATGGCAGCTGCATGGATGCAGTCAAGATGCATGGGGCTGAAAGATCAGATTGCGTCTATTGAACGCCTGTTTTCCCAGTTGAATTGCTTTGGAGACGCCCCCAACGCTGGTCTCATTGAAAAAAATGAGGAGTGCAAGAGTGAGAATATTGTCCGCCTGCAACCGTCGAAAGTCGCCGCAGAGTGTATATTTCCCCAAATGGCTTCGTAATTTCTTCCATGGCGGCTTCGAGGCGGCTGCGGCACGCTCGAGTGGTTAACCTGCGTTGGTCAGCGGCTGAGGAAGATGATGACATCCAACGTCCCCTCCCCGTCGGCGCGTTTGGATTGGCCCTGCGATTTGAGATTTCATCTTTGACGACAGCCAGACGGATGGCAGACCGATTGGCACCGCTTTGCGTACCCCGTACAGCCCGTAGAGGTACATATGAGACCGAGGAGGGTTTCTTGGAGAGATATTCCTTGTTTGTGGATTATTCCTTTTGCCTGCTTTGCGCTTCGTCAGTTAACTGCAGCGTGATAAGGTAACACAGCAACCAGCCATGGAATCGATTGATTGCCTTTCGATTTCGATTTCGGAACGAAAGCTACGAGCCGACACTGCATTTGTTCAAACCAGTCACAACCGTAAGACGAAGGAACCCAAGAGAAAAATATCCGTGCAAGCGAGATTTCCCCCTTAACAGTGCCCCTGTTCGATGTCACCGCCAAGCCTGCGCGGGGGCCGGGGGTACCTTGTGATCTCGATTCGGTCGTTCGCTGGTGTTCTGGCCTGAACGCGTCAGTGGATCAATTTCCTGGCGTTTTTCGTCCTCTTCAACCGCTCGAAGTTGGTTGATGGCATCAACTGTTATTCGGCAGACAAGGGCAAACAAATTGAGATACGGATGTGATTGTTTGTTCGAGGCGGAATAGACGGCATTGACGGTGCTTTGCGCGTACCTTGAATTTGCAGATCCTTCAGAACCATGGATTGCCCTTGGTCTTTCCCCAGAAACATTTCCCATGTGCTCGAACCATTCGCACTGAGCTGAGTGCCAAGACTTGGGCCAGGCCAGGCCCTTGACCTTCGAATCTTTCTTGGAAGGAAGCAGCCGGATCTGCACGGCAGAGATGGAACCTTTGAACTCCACCGGTTCCGGCTCTCCTTAGCGCCCCAGGGCCGTTTTGGGGAAGCGACTGCATTCAAATTCGAATTTACAGTACGGATTACAGATTATTGATTACCTTATCCACTGCGGGGATACTTTAAATTCCTCGTCAGCGCATCTACAGTCGCGACCCATCCGGGCAGGAATTGCTCTCACCGAGCAAACAATAACTTGTCCCAGTCATCATCAGCTCCGGGTAGGATCGACAACGACGACAACTCCTCTCTCAAAACCGATAGCAAAGTCTTGGGGGTAGCTCTCGCCTCCTGACTATAACCTCCGTCCCCTCTATACATCAAGAAAGACAACACTCTCCCAGCCCGAGATGGACGGCAGAGTCGTATCGCCTCATGTATTCAAGCCGAGCCGAAGAGATTGTAGTCTTGTTGCCGCCCCCATCAACCCTCCACCTACTACGTACCTTTAACATCTTGACATACTGACAAACAAAGATGGGAGGATTGCTGAGTGATGAACCACTCGCATCTCTGCCGTCATGCGAACCGAACGCGGATGCGATACGACTCTCCCCACCAACAAACGAACGATAAAACAGATTAAGTATGCCACTTACAGGTTAGGCAGGTGTCAATTATTTCATCAACGCAAGGTAGGTTCAGTTGCATCGCAGTAATTGCAATCTATTATACTACCTACCTCGCAGTAATCCTTTTCTCGCCATATGTGCCGTATGGACACCACCGAGACTCTGTCTAAGACAGGTAACGCACCTCAGCCCAGAGAAAACCCCGTGTGTCTCAGACATAACGGGACGGGACGACGCCCTGTACTTGATATT
Source organism: Apodospora peruviana (assembly GCA_033439685.1). NCBI lineage: Eukaryota > Fungi > Ascomycota > Sordariomycetes > Sordariales > Lasiosphaeriaceae > Apodospora > Apodospora peruviana. The sequence continues at coordinate 2,424,931 of JAUEDM010000003.1, read as the reverse complement.
CCTTTGAAGGAATACTTTATCAAGATTTTGTGAGATGTGAGGCTGAAATGAATGAACCACGTCAGCTCTGGGATATATATATATATATATCATTGAAGAAGCAGCAGCGGTATCGGAGGCAGATAGATATCCAGGAAAGTAAGCGGATTCCTCGTAGACCAGTTGTTCAGTTCTTCAAATGCATTGTTCATTGCCGGTGCCTCGGTGGTGTATTCATCTATACGCATTACTCCTTTGAAAAGAAAGAAAGAAGTCCATAGGATCATCCATTCCTCCCATCATCATTTCAACCAGTCAACCAATACCAACTCCAACAACAAACACACACATACACAAGACTCGCAACCAAGTAAATGTCTCCGCAAAGAAGAGAAAAAAAAAGCGTTCACCGGAACCCTGAATATGCAGTGCTGTGCCCTCATCTGTCTTGTCTTTCCATCTACGCAAGATAGGTATACGAACCGCCCTCGCGCTCAATATAGTCCTTTTCAATGAGTCTGTTTTGTGACCATGTCAGCGTTCTCTCGTCTCACCCAAGACCTTGTGTGTATAGCGACAAACCAACTGGTAAGAGAAAAAAGGGGTACAAATAGGGGGTAAACAGAAAACAAGTAAATAGAAAATATCACTGACTTTTCAATATTCATCTTGATATCCCCCGCATCTAGCGCGCCCCGACTCCGCGTCTGGTTAATCACCTCCGTCACCAGCTGGAGATGTGTCATCGTCTTCCTGCTCTTCATGATGCGTACAATCGCCGCCTGCGTCTCAAACTGCCGGTCGGCGGCCACGCGCTGGTGCGTCTCCTGGTTCTCCTCATTGGTCTCCTTGAGCTGGATCTGGTTGATCTTGACGCGGTATTTCGGATCCGTAAACGCTTTGTTGACAGTAAAGGTATCCGTCTTGTTGACGTCGCGGCCCTTGGGGTGCTTGGTCAGGACCCGTACTTTGCCACAGGCCAAGCTCTGGAGCGTACGTTCGAGCTCGCCACCCGCCATGCCGGTCGCCTGCGAGATCTGCTCGTACGACAGCACGGGCACGGCCCTATCCTCGACATCGTTGAAGAGAACCAGCACGACCGCCTGGAAAGCGCTAACCTGCAGCTCTTTTGGCCCGCGGTTGAACTGCGCACGGACGACGCAGTGCGCGAGATTGTGCATCCACGTTAACCGTCGGCCCGTGTGCTTATTCTTGTAGTAGCTGTCAAACGTGGTGATCTGCTCGAGCACTTCCTTGGGCAAGAGGACGCGTACATCTGGGTATGATGGCCAGGCCGCGGCGGAGAGGATGTTGACGGTCAAATCGACGCCGCTGTTCTTCTCTGTGCGACCGGTACCTGTCATCCACTCCTTATACGACTTCATCTCGTCCTTGGCAAGTTCCTGGTCCTTGAACATCTGCTCAAGGTTGTGAGTAAAGCTTGACCCGCACTCGCTTTTGAGCTTCGAGAGCATGTTCCGCTCCGCATCCTGGCTGGCGCTGCGGCCCATGAGCAGCCTGCGCGCCAGATCTCTCTTGTAGAACGCCTCAAATACGTCTTTGCCTTCAATAAAGCGGAAAAGTTCCAGGCCGTGGTCGAGTTGCCTGTCAAGCTCCGCGTCTTCGTCGCCTGTACTTGCCAGGCCGCTCCTCTCCGCGTCCGCTCGATCCTTGCTATCGGACAGCAACGACTTCGGAATCGTCTTGAGGCCGCCGCGAAGGAGCATATCAATGTACTTGGCGATCATCTCGCCGACCTTTGACGTGCCCGTGTTCCATTTCGACAACACCTTCTTGTTGTTGATGAAATACCCAAATGCCTCACGCAAGCCGTACGTAAAATCCTCATCCTTTTCAAAGGCATCGCGGATCATGATATCGAGTGATCGCCGTAGCTCCAACAGCCGTATGACCATTTCGTCGCCCCTAGTCGTGTCACTAACGATCGCCGCCCCAGCTTCCCGGATATAATCCTCCCAAGGGCCCTTGAGCCGCTTCTGTATCCCAGACAACTTTAGCAGCCGATACAGCGCTCTCATAGACTCCACGTCGTTCGCATCTAGCAGCTTCCCAACACTGCCGCCCTCGAGCAGCTTGTCCGAGTACTTTTCCACAAGAATATCATGCGCGTCGTCCCGAAGCTGCCGCTTGGTCGTGCTGTCAAAGTTGTACCCATCGCACCGCTCGTCTTCGCGCTGGAGCAGCCGCTCACAAGCAATGATGTAGTCCTTCAAGCCGTACGACACGTTGCGCTCCTCGGCGAAGTTGACGAAGTATTGGTGTGACTCGCCCAAGAACTGCGGCTCAAACTGCTTACCGTAGACGCCAAACAGCCTCAGCATCGTGATCGAGTCCTTCAGCATCGCCGACTCAAAACACTCATCATTTCTCCGGTCGTAGTCCACCAACTGACACATGGCCGCGAGCACTCTCCCTCCCACCGGCGGCGGCACCGGCGCCAGATCCTTCTTCGACCCAAACACCATCCTGCGAAAGGAACTAATCCCCTTATCATTAATCCTCATTGCCGTCTTGTTGTTCAGCAAAAAACTCCGGTCCAAATAGCTATAAATCCACCTGATGACCAGCAGCTTCTCCGTCCACGCCTTCCAGTGCGCCAGCACGCTCCTCAGCAGCGCCACATCGTCCCCCACCCCGCCATCACTACGGATCCTCCCCAGCACGTCGACGCCGTTCAGGTGCGCCTCGCACCGTTGCCAAAGCCGTTCCGCCAGCTCCGCCGCCTCGCCCTTGCGACACAGATCCTCGACGCCGCGGTACAGCCGATCCAGGCCGTGCTTCGCTGGGCTGCCCCACGCGAAAATGTCCGAAAGCGCGTCGTCGAGCTCTTTTCGTTTTGCGACAAAGTACTCGTCTACGCTCGCGGCGCGCGTGGGGTTCGTGGCGCTCGTCCTGAGGTTCTTGATCACCAGCTTGCGCGCGCCACCTATGTGGTGCTGACCGCTTGACGAGAATGATGCTCCCTTCCTAGAGCTGGGCGAGTTACCAGCGGCACTGTGCGTGAGGTCGATCACCTCGGGCCGCTTGCCCTGAACTCGGGCCGACATGGCTGTTGTAGTATATGTGCCGCTACTACTGCTGCCGCCGAAGGAGCGGGCGCGCTTGGGATCCGGGGCCGTGCTCGAGGGAGACCACTGCGCGGAGGGGTTCGAGTCGACGCGGTGCCTTCGCTTGGGCGGGGTGGTCGCTGTCGCTGTCGTCGGAGCTGCTGCCGAGGAGGAAGAAGAAGCTGGAGGAGGAGGAGGAGGAGGAGGAGGAACTGCGGCGCCGTCGAACGATGGCTCGGAAGTGATGGACTGCATGGATATTTGCCCTGGGGGACCCTACACCCCAAGCAAGGTCCTGTACCAGCAAAAGGCGTAGTACGCCTTTCTTTGTCACAGGGCACTGGATGTTTCCTTTTGTCGATATATTAATCGTGTTTCGGTTCCGTCTGCAAAGCTTCGATATTAGGCGGCTGGATTCGGTCCGGAAATTTTGCAAAGTGAGGAATTACACAAGGAATTGTTGGGTTGGGGGTCCCAATTCAGGTCGAGTTCGAGGTCTGAGTTGCACGCACGCGGTGGACAGTATATGATGTCGGTTACGGAGTTATCGCTGGCCATTCACGGCCGGTGCTCAGTGTTCCGGTGGAGCACATCGGCCCGCGATTGATAACTGTACGGAATATCGCACTGTTTGACCCCGCAATGGGGCGTTAGTCTGTGCTCCTTGGGAGCCCCTGGAGCCCCAAGTGGCAAGCCTTTTCGATTGTGTGGATAGGAGGTGTTAGAACTTGACTAGGTCCAGATTTCCAATATCTGAACTCGAATTACCACTCCTAGATTACGCTCGAAATTTGAATTATGACTAGCAGCACCGGGTTCTATCTCACCCAACGTCCAAGTCTTACAGTAGCAACATCCTGAATGGGATATATCGCAGGCAACTAGGTAAGGTATTAAATCTGGACGTGCCTCGTAACCCTCATAACCAGATCCATCAGGTGCTCAGTCCACAGTAATCTGAAAGGTACGGTATACTTAAATCTAGTCATACAGATCCGTATGCACTACACAAGCTTAATCCCAGAGCGAGACTTAAGCCTACAACCCTGCCCTTCTCGCCATGCTTAAGCATATGCAGCCCAACCTATCAAAAATGTCAGTCAGTATGAATTGTCTTCCAGTCCAAAAGCCAGAGCGGACGACATACCAGAGTACAACACAGCCAAATTCCTCTCATCAGTCGCCTGATTAATCAAGTCATTCACCGTCGCCATGACACTCAACGTCTTGGAGAGCTTCTTCCGCACCACCTCGAGGGCGCGATCCGCCTCCGACGGCTCGTTGACCGATTTCTTGTTGTCCATATTAGTCTGGTCATCGCCGACCTCATTGTCGTCCGACCCACGCGCATTCTGCAGCTTGGCCATCCGGACCGGGGAGATGGACCACGAGTACAGGGGATCATACCGCAACACGTCAAGAATCGTCATGATCGAGTATGTCTCCTCCCGCAGCGCGTCGAGTGTGAATTCGCAGCATCGCCGAAAGACGCCCTCCGTCTTGGTGATGCCCATTCCATCGACGATGTCCCGTGTCAGTCTGAATGGCACTAGTTCAGGCACGGGCAGGACGCGGCCCATCTCGAATGCCACTCCAAGATCAATGTGCACAACTTCGCCTGTCTTGGAGTCCAGTAGGATATTGTGGCCGTGCCTGTCACCGAGTCCGAGTACGTGGCCGAGCATGGAGATGGCTGCCGTTGTTCTTGTGTATGCTGTTCGCTTTGCAAACCACTCGTCAGGGTCTGTAAAGTTCTCCATGAAGAAGTACCGCATCACGGGGTGAAACTTTTCCGTGACTTTCCTGTATGCACTAATTCGCGTCTCGACCGTCTTGGTCTGGGCGTTGGATATCTCCCTACGGCACTGGGAGCCTTTGAGATCCTTCGGATAGTATCGCTCATGAGCAGGCATCAGGTATTCGTGGAGTGGGATTGTGTCAGACACGAACTCGATCAGACCGGACGAAGACGTCAAGGGAAGCACTTTGTACGTCCTGATCCCCAGATTTCGTTGTCTCGTCATCCTGTGCAGCTTGAGAAGTTCGGATACGGCTGCAAACACCTGTTCCATGATGGCGTCCTGGCGTAGGTCATCATTACCTCCTTTCACCAGTTGCTTATATCTCTGTCCATTGCTCCCCACGGCAGTGATAATCTTCGGCGCACTGACACCCGATGCAATAGACATGTTGGGCTCAAATTTGTGAATCATTGGCACCTTCGAATAGTCAAGGTTCACCGCCAGATCAATCTGCAATGTCGGGGGCGGGATGTGGTGTTTAACAAAGACGCTTAGGAATGTCTGCCCTGCGGACGAGTCCTTAATCGGTAACTTGTGACCCGCCTTGTACCGATTAGGATCACGGTCCATTGCAAGTGTGTGGTAGGCTCTGTTAGTCTTGTCGATGGCCGTCCAAATTTTGGCCACCGTTGCCACTCCCGAAAGGGCATTGGCGACTTTCTCTGTTGCCTTCTGTCGGGAGACGGCGACCTCATCCTCCTTGTTGACACGCGTCCTTGCTCCGGACCAGATTTGGTACATGCCATGGTAAGGATGATCGATACAGATGCGAAAGACCAGGTCGCTGAGAGTTTTCTGGAATGGAACATTTTGATCCTGAAGACGAGAGGATAGCTGGTTCATCAGGGGCGCGAATTTCCGGGTCGGCACTTTGCTTATGTGTTTCTTCACGGCGTCGTTTGTGGTCTCCTCTTCTGAACGCTCCAGCCACAAGGCTGTGAAACGTAGAGCATCATTGTTGTGCTCATCAGATGCCGCAAGAGAGAACAGGTAATTCTCCAGGCTTAACCTTACAAACTCGGCACGTGTCTGCTCGACCCGGCGAAGCTCCTGTTGATCTAGCTCGAGCCACTGTCTCGCTTTTGTCAGATACCCAGAGTATTTGTTTCTGTGCTGGGAGTCCTTGGAGCTTGCAATCAAGGCCTTGAGCTGAGCGACCTCGTCGCTCTTGCCCTTCTTCAAGCTCTGGAGACGCGCGAGGTCTTCCAAGCCATCCGGGCTCTGGAGCTGCTCGTCACAAAACATAGCGAACTGGTGAAATACTTGGCCGGCTTCTTTTCCTTCATTTTTGCCTCTTAACTCCTTGAGGGCCGGCTCGAGATATTTCTTTTGGATGTTGTCGGGGCTTTCAAGCCTCGCTACCGAGACCTGGTAACCGATCTTGGACAAAAGATCGGAGCGACTAACAGGAACGGTCTGTTTCTTCAAAGAGGAGTCTTTGTCGATATTCTGCAGCATCCGAATAGACGATATCATTTCACCGTGATCCCATAGCGAGTTTGCGGCCGCAATTCGAATCGCGGCGTCAACGGTCAGCCCCATTGCCTCAGCCGGCTGAGCGAAATCAGTGAGCGTGGTGGACAAGTTCAAAGTCTCTTGATGGGCGTGATGGAAACGATATATATCGGACGACAGCAGCATGCCCCGAACCTGGACCAACCGAGCGTCTGCTGGAGTGAGCCTCGTCGGTCGCAATCGGTGATGTTGACTCCACATGCTGAGTGCTGTTTCCCGGCAAGAGAGAATCTGGCTAACGTCGCCATAGCGTCCACTCATCATCCATTTGGATCGGTTTTCAAAGACACCGAGCGTGCTTTGCAACTCTGGTTGATCAGAAACATTCAGGAGATCATCAAGTTCTGTCAATGCCGCAAGAGCACCAAGCTGATGGCGCAAGCTTGATGCATTGAGACTGCGGTTGGTCAGATGTTTAATAGTGCTCTTGAGCCCCTCGTGAAGGACATTCCTGACCGCCTGTATATCAGCAGCTTGGTGCATGCTCTGGTATGCTTTATACACCGTAGCTGACCAGTTGTCATTAGTTGATGGGACAGGTAGATTCCACATCTCTAATCTCCTTGCCGTAGTGAATGTACCGTCTCGAGTCGAAGAAGAGCCGCCCAGGCTTTGTTGTGTTTGAAGGAGGGAGTTTGCTAGTCCCGAGAGCCCCAAGTCACCCAAGGCTTTGATCAACGCCCGCCCGTCTCTCTGAGATTCCGGATCTCCACGTCGCAGGTTACTATCATATTGTGCCCCTCGGAATGCTAGGCTCTTGCCTCCGTCATTCTCATATTCTAAGCGTGCTAAGACGGTAGAGAGCGAGGCGTCTTGGGTGAGACCATAATAGGCATCTGGATCATCAATGTTCTCAAAGATGTCCAACAGAATCTCACTCGAATCCTGAATCTCCTTGACCGCAGAGGACCGCCGAAAGGAGCGCGAAGATTCGGAGAATGCCAGCTCGGCAAATAAGAGTGCCACTTTATACATCCCACACCGCGTAGCGGCGGCCCCAACATTCGAAAAGTTGACCTCCAGCCAGTGGGACCGGTCTGCTATCGAGGTCTCATTCGGCAATCTCTGTGTTCTGAGATATAGTATCGTGTTGATTAACAGCGTTAAGTTGTCTTTGGCTGCTTGAGAGGTGGCCGAAAGCCATTCCTTCAGAGCCTCGAAAAGCCGACGTTTTATTCCTTGTTGTTTGTCCAGCTGGTAAACCAACACCAGATGAACAATGAAAGGAAATGCTTGTTCGGCGAATCCTTTGACTTTATTGAGAATAGGAGGTAAAACTTTCAGTGTCGCTAGCTCAGGCACAGATTGGGCCAGGAAAGTTGTAAACTGCTGCGCCCACTTTGGGCTTTCCAGTTGTTTCGCGGCGAACACCTCCGTCTCCGAAGGAGGCGTAACCTGTGAAAAATCCGACTGGGGTGTCATATACGGGTCCCAGTTCGACGAGGTCCGGAGTGATTCCGAAAGACTCGTTTCGCAGGCGCCGATTAAATCACCATCGTCTTCACTTACGGCATCCGAGACCACAGTCCGGAGGGCAGACTCAGCCAAGCCAGCTGTGATACAGTCAGGACTAACAGTAAGGGCTTCTATCAGATTGAGAAGGCCTTCTTCGGAGCCGCGATAGCCAGAGGATAGCTTGCAATAATCTTCAAGCCGAGATTCTCGTAATAGTTCTTGAGGTACCTCGCCTGACGCGGCAAACGATCGGCCTAACACTCGACCGGCCCAGGACAGATACTCTCCGCTCAAGCGCTGGGAGCCACAGCTTTTCCACACAACGGAACTATGGCTCAGTGCGTCCTCGTCGGTTTCAATCGTATCCAAACGACTTGATTCGGGTATCTTGAATTCCCCACAAAGCATAGAAAGAGCGACGCCTCGGGCCGGCTCGTTGAGCAGCTGATGTTCGCGTTTCCAGTCTTTCAGAATCTCCAAAAGCAAGTTACTCTCGTGTGTACCCTTCTCGGCATTGCCAGAGGCGCGGATTTGGGCAGCTGAGTGTGTAATTGATTTAAAAGCAATCTTTTTCTGGGCATCATCCCTGAAAGCAGGCGAGTCGTAATCCGAGAGATACTTGGCAAACCAGGAGTGGAAAAGCTGTGCCTTCGACATAGTTGCCTTGAATTGGCTCTCCTGCGTGGTACTGGATTGGCATGACTCAAGGAATACCCGCAGGTCAGCTAGGCTTGACAGTGCGTATCCAGCAAGAAACGAGGGCGATTTAATCAAGTGATTAGTCCCCTTAAGCAAGAGATACTGTGTGACACCGAGAGCGTCATCAGCACACTCGGCATCCACAACAAAGGCTCGGATGGAGTGTAAAAGCATCTCCAGGGGATAGTCGGCGAGAGCCTGCTCACCAGCCAGACAGATGAGCACGCGAAGCTTCCGAAGAACGGAGCAGGCGTGAAGGGGTCCTAGTGCTGGATGGATCGTATCCAGAAGTCTCCGAGCCACGAATACAACAAGAGCAGGTGTCCACAATCTCTCTGGCTCGTAAGGGGTCCGGCTGCAGAGATGGGCAATCTCCCTGGTTAAATACTTCGCTTTGAACATCGGTTGCTGGTTGGCAGGCAGGGCTGTGCTCAGGTGACCAAGCTTCTTGATCTCTTCCATAGCAGTGCCAGCGTATAAGAATCGCCCGTCTCTCTTGAGATACTTTTCGATAGGGTCCTCTTGGTCAAATATGTTTAAAAACACGGCTATGATGTCTGCAAAGTTGAGATGAATATTTTCAAGGAAGCCTTCTTTTCCCAGAATCTTTCTGACTCTACTCTCCCCAGTTACATGTTCGGCACCACTTGGGACGCTGATGTCGTGCGCAATACTGTAGGCAATGATTTTGGTAAAGCTTTCTTGAAACAGGTTTTCTGGACTCAGCCCAAGGGTTTGGGCTAGAGCAAGCGCTTCTCTCTCCTGTCCTCGCATAATCATAATGGCAGCGGCTTCGGTTTGGGAGCTCGAGAGAAGGTCCTCTAGATTCGAAAACCCGAATATTCCGAACGGTATTTCCTCGATCGAGTCGCTCTCTAGCCACGTGTATAAAAGCTGCGGTGCGAACAGTTGGAAGAGTTCCTGAGGGCCGCTGAGGCTCAGACATTTGGAGATTCGTCCCAAGCAGCTTGCTGCATACTTTGCGGACTGAATGATCTTTCCCGGAGTCTCAAATATGTGATAAATGCAACGGCGAAGTAGCGTGGGCCACTTGCAAGCTAGCTTAGCCAGAGCGAATAATCGATAAGCAATGCCTTCGCTTACTCCTGGGTCAGCAGGCAGGCTCTCCAGGACATCAACAAATATGTCGTCGTGAGCCTTTAGAACATATAGTCCAAATATCCTGGGCAGATTAAGCCCGATGAAAAACTTGACATCCATGACTCCTTCTCGCAAGATGGTCAGTAGGGTGGATCGAGCAGAAGGAAGCTTCAGTTCCGCGGCATATGTTGACTTAACCTCCAACAGGTGGAATAACAACCTGGAGAACCAGACTTGGGCAGGGGGTGATAAGGAGTTGTTAGGCAGCGACCGTTTAACCAGGTAGTGGTATAAATCGCCTACCAAACTCGAGATCTCAAGGTCTTCATCAGTCCACATGCTCATGAAACCGTCCATGATATCGATGCAGGTACACAGAGCCACTTCGCAACACGAGAACTCGTCTTTGCTTATTATCTCCCCGACTCGTTCCACCATTCTGATGGCACCGTCCGCCGAGGTGATAAGATCGGATGAGAAGAGCTCCTGCATGAATAAACGACATAACAGCAACTCTTCCTCGGGTAGCTCGAGAAGTTGATCAACAAGGACTTCGGGTACCCGTCCAATCTGTCCATCATCGGCTTGAACAATTCCAAGAAACTGTAATCGAAAGGCGGTCTCCATATAAAAAGCCTCCGAGGTATGAGCTAAAAGAACATCTCTCCGGGGTAGAGCTTTTATCTTCGCTACAGAGCTGCTTCGACTGCTCTGGGATTCAAACTCGTCGTCGACATCCATGCTGTCCGGATTCCTAGCGGAAGACTCCCGTCGTGCTCTCTCTTGCAAAGCGTCGGAAAATCGACCCAAAAGCTTGAGAAGATTGGGATGTTCCCGCTTAAGAGTCGTCAGTTGCGCATCAACCAGTGGGGGGATGAACGCAGCAGAGGATGCCATGATCAAATTGAAGAAGTCCTCATTCTGCGAATTAAGGATTACTTTGAGTGTAGCATCGGCGGCATTGAATAGAACCGTTTCGATGTCCCTAGACATCGAGGAATTCAAGTTGACAAGTTCTGGAAGCAGCAAAGCCCCGGCGAGACATGCGATAATAACACTCTGGAGGCGCTCCATTGACATAGGGGACATGCCCTCGCCTCCACGCTTTTGCCATGAATCGGCTAACTGACAGAGCTCCTCTAGTTTCGGGAATAGTAGCTCTAGAACAAGTCGCTTTGCTGACTGGGTTCCCGTGGGATCAGAGACCTGTTTGGGCTCAACTTTCTGGTCGTCCGAACAACTCGGCGACGGAGGCGAGACTGGGGTGTCCCCGTCCTCTAACAGAAGTAGGTAGCGAATCATCGGATGGGCAGCTTGTTGGGTCTTCCAGAACTGAGCGATGGGACCTCCAAACAGGCGAAGGGCCGCTCCCATACCAAGAATTGGCATTCCATAGCAAGCTCGTAGAAGAGATACCAGGTCAAAGGGGTGGGCGTGTGTCGCATGTAAAGAAGCATATGCCGGCTCAGCTATAAACAGGTCAGTGCTATGCTTTTGAACTGACTATGTCGTAACTCACCAGGACTCCATTTCACGAACACCCATCGGATAATGTGACTTGAAGTCGCTTGACTAGCGTTTGGAAACATGGTGTTCCGGAGACGCAACAAGCTTTGCATTAAGACTAGGGATGAGTCGACAAGCACCGCGGGCCCGCTGATATCTGCTGCTGTAATAATCTGATTGACATCGTCTGCAAGTTCGTGGTTCTCTATCAAATTTGCCTCCAAAATCGAATTTAAGAGGGCACAGGCTGCGCGACTGGTCGGGGGAAGACTTAGAGATCGAGCTCCGAGCTGCCAAACTTGTCTCCATAAGGGAGATAGTGATGCGTCTCGAGATAGATTCTCTGCGGCAAGGCTTGAATTTCAATTAGAACGGCTGGGTTTTAACGTACCGGGGAGCAAAATGAAACATACCTAGAACATGCAAGCATAGCCCATGAGACCACAGTACCTTCTTTAGAATTGAGGCATTTTAACAAGTCCGCCATTGCCTTCGTGATAGCTTCTACCGAGGGAGGCTTTTGCTTGGCCAGAAAAGGCACGAGTTGTAAAGCCGTCAGTCGAACTGCTGGATCAAGCGATCCCATCTTTTGGTGTATTCTATTGGGAGGACTACCGGCCATCCGCCGCCGTTTCCGTGGCTGATCATCTTCGATTTGCGCATGCTCCCTATCTCGGTGAGAATGCCGTGAATATATCGCTTCAAGAGCAGCGAGATTTTCAAGCAGCGCCCAGTTTTGCTCGCCTGTTTGGTTGAATGCCCGGAGGCTGAAGGCACCGGCTGATGGGTGGTCAGTGGGTAGAGATACCGAAGTAAACGTAATGTCATCTAGTTGGAGGCGGGCTCGCTCGTCCCGTCTCGAATACTCGGACCATAAAGCCTCTAACAATTCTTCGGTATCTCGCAGAAGGGAATCATCCGGAGATTCCTGGACCAAGCTCTCTAGGTAGAGGTGCGTTCCATATATGGTCTTGAGCATCTCATCCCGGACTGAGTTGAGCATTGCATCCCTGGAAAGCGAACGTGGTTGCCACCAATGAGAAAGTAGCGGAATCAAACCTCTCGCAACGGTCTTGGCAAGTGCCACATTGTCAGCTTGAATGCGGGAGACTATGCTGTTGATTGTCGAGAAAGCTGCCTTTTGGATCTCGCCTAGCTTCATCTGCCGAAAGCTAAGAATCTGAAGTACCACATGAGACACGGTCTCTGCTCGCCGTTGCACAGGCGCATTTGGTGCCGATACCAGTGAGTTCAGGCACGACAGAAACTCCAAAGCCATCTGGCCTCCCACTTGGCCGGATCCTTGTTGTCCTGCAACGGAGCCAGATCTGGCTGTCGAGCGTGTTGATATCGTTGCTTGGGCAGTCCCGGGCGCCGGAGAGCCACGGGACAAGTATGAAGCGTCTCGATCGCCCGTCTCGAGGTACTGGGATAAGGCTTCAATACAAAAGTCGACACACGTGTCCCATGATTCGCCAGAGAAGGCGGCCAAGTTCTCTACATTGGCCGAAAAGTGAAGGAAGGTGCTCAAAGCCTTCACATAGTCTTTGAGTAGAGGCTCAATATAGCTCTCCTCGGGTCCCGGGAGAACTTGGGTGATGTGGCCGATGATGGCCCTGGCCGTCTTGCGCTTGATCCTGGAGGCTCCATGACGGACTGCCAAGCGCAGAGCAAGGGCGCACTTTTCAAGCCGAGTGCTGGCGCTGGCCTTGGTCGTCTTCTTTCCGCTGAAGTATGTCTCTTTCTCTAGCAGCGTACAGCGGAAGAGAGCTTCGTAAATCGAATGGTAGGTTTTGTCATCAAAAAGGCTTCTGCGTCAATGGTAAGCAAGCAATCAACGATAGTTTATCAGATGGCACCCACTGCTTCGGACTCCGGGGACCCTTCTCGGCTGATTTGAAATAAGATATCAAGGCTGTAGATTTGATACGCGTCAGTCTGTAAACTTTACCACCTCGAGGGTAGCATGCTTACTTTCAACGGCATCCTTGCGTGTCGTGGTTGCACTGCTCACAAGGAGGCTAGTGATCTGCTTGAGGTTGACAGTGTCACTGCTAACGCCCCTCGCTGGCGCCATTCCGCCCACCGCTTTGCACCAAGGCTACCATCCGGCTCGTCCTGCGAAGGTGGACGGTATAACCGTGTAGCATGAGAGAGATGTTCGACGCGACTGGCAGGATCTTTTTACTGCCAACTGGTCAAAGCGGAACCTCGCCTGATTCTTCCACGAACAATCGCTGTAGGCAAGCAGCCGACAAACGCGTGGGTTCCAGCTTGCGATGACGAACAATTGCCTTGTGCTGTACCCGAAGCCTCCACGCGGTGATGATTGGGTTCAGGGAGAATTACAAGTCATTATCGCCTCAAAGATGAACCTCTCTAGGTAGGGGGAATCAGGAAAAAGGAAAGAGGCGTGGGGAGTTGCAAAGAAGAAAAAAACTACAGTCAACAGCCATCCAATTCCTTGGCCGGAAATAAGACGTAAAACTAACGGTGGGAATCTTCAAGGAGATGCCTGATTGTTAATTCTTTTGTGTTCTGGAAATAGTACACAAACTCTGTCTCTATTTTGCCTCGATTTTCCTCTCCCTGGATTCTGATTTCTAGGCTCCAGGCAAAGTGGAAGTCGCGATCGCAAAACCGAGACCCCTCGTCGTCGGCCCTTTGGAAGGAGCTATGACCACCTGCCAATTATTCGTGACTGCAGCCTATCGAGTTGCTTTTAGGACGTGCCCATCGGCGGCAGAATTGCTCACCGCCCAACGATTTTGTTGACTTCCCAGGCTCTCCAGCGGCTTTTAGCGGTAGCCTTTTGCCGCCAATCGGCTGCAAGCCAAGCACAGACACAAGCGCGGGACAGCTTCGCAGCTCTGTGCAAGCCGTCCACCAAAGGTCTTTTCGCGTCTGCCCGTGCACCTTGAATTCCATATCCGCCAAACTCCCGTCAAGCCGGCGCATGTCTTGCAATCACAAATTTGACTGCGCACCACGCGTATAAACAGCGGCAAACCCTGCAACCTGTGATATTCTGATAGAAGCATCTTGCGACGGGGATCTGGCGTTGGAAGATGCACTGAGGCGTCGGCACCCGCCATCTCGTCGTCCTCGCTATTCGTCCCGCCAGTCGTCGACTGCCATGACCGACCTACGCCCACTCGAGGGCCTCAAGGCCCTGCACCGAGAGTTGCTTTCCGTGCGAGAGCACCGCTTCGACGACATCCAAACTCTCGACCAGCTGGTAGAAGCGCATACTCATGTCTTCAGGAACTTTCTTGACAAGAAACCTCGCAATACAACCAGCAGAACGGCTGTACAGAGCGGTAAGCACACTGCTTCCCTCCAAGTCAGATGGTAGACCACCCGTTGAGTTCTGCATGCTAATCTAGGCCTTAGGGAAGATCAATCTCGGCGGTGACGAGTACTCGATCAATGAGGACTTTGCCAACGACGCGTTGAAGCTTGCCGACGAGCTGGACCTCGACGAGCTCGAGGCAGCGAGGGTTCTCCTGGACGCGGACGCCGAAGATGATCAAGAGGAGGCATACGGTAGACCGCTGTGGGAATGTGGAATAATACGGTTCCACCAAGAACGCGAGTATCTGCTCGACTGTATGCGCCTTTCCGTCGAAATCGCGAATGATGAAGACCTCGACCGAGTCGACCCGGCCCTGCAGGATGGATTCGGCGCTATGGTAGAGGACAAGATCTTCTGCGTCCCACTCCCGGGAGCTGCACCCCGGGGTCCGGTTAAAAAGTTCGTCCCGAAATGCATGGCAGCAATGCAGAATATTAAGACATGGCTGCAAGCTCTGGGCGACCGGATGGCTGCTCGCAGTGTCCTAACCCAGCCTAATCAGCTGAATGCGTACGAACCACAAGAGACATATGAGTTTTCTCGTCTGAGTCTAGTTCAACAGCATGAGCTCATCGCTGTGCTTCTGTGCTCTGCCATAGAAATGCGACATGTCGAGGTGAAAGACTTTGAAGATTTTCTTGGCGTTCTGAAAAAGATAGAGAGATATGATCATCTTCTAGGTAAGGACCACTGAGCAGTGCCTTACAATTCTTGAGAGCATCGGACTAACCATCAAAAGTACACCTTTTCCCGGTTTTGGGTGAATACATCACTGTCTTTGGATCGACCGAAGGAACCCGAGATATTCAGCAAGTAAGACTGCTGAACGACAAAATCTGTGGACGCCCAGAAGACAATCCTTGGTTTATTCCGAATCTTTCAGCCGCAGTCAGGGCATGGTGGATTTCAGAATACAGTGGAGTCTACCTGGACGACACTGTCGACATCCCCGGCGTCAACCTAGATGAGGAGGACGAGCAGAGAACCAAGCAGTTTCTCGAGGCACTGAAGGACGGCGCCTTTGACTTCGTCCTATCAGTAGCTGCAGACTGTAAGGCGCAGGAATGGCAAGATCCCGCACGCCTGGGGATGCGTCAATGGCTCCAGCGGAAGTCCCCCCCACTCGCATCTGACCCGTTTCCGTTCGCGCCTTTCTTCCAGCGGAGTCTTATGATGCATCTGGAGGTCTTCGTGGATGCGGCTATCAGCAACATTCCTGACATTCTTCGGAAGTTGCGAACAGAAGAGGACGAACAGCGGCAGCTGAGCCAGACACACGAACAAGATCTCGACCTCGAACGGTTCTTGATCATCATTGCCTATGCGTACGAAGGTCGCCCGGACGCAGCTATGTCATTCTGGGAAGATCCCGACAGCAACCTGGCCGGTTTTCTACAATGGGCTTCGAAACGGGCTTCGACACCGCTGGTTAGTGCCTTCTGCGAAATGCTGCAAGCTCTCTCAGATGACGAAGAGTGCGCAACCGCCGCGCATATGTTCCTTCTCGACGAAGGGTACCATTCATCTGGAAAAATGAAACGATCGCAGTCCCTGACATGGAGCCAAATCCTCAAGGAACTCGAATTCTTCACAGCCAAGATCCGAGAACGGCCGAGCCCTGCTCAATCACATATGCACCGCCTAGGCAAGCCAAGCAATGAACTGGCCGAGACTGAGCCCGAGTCTGCGATGATGCTAGAGTGTTATCTGCGACTTATTGCGAAACTCTCGACGGAAAGCGAGGCTGCAAGAACGAAGCTGCTGCAGGATGGTGAGAAGACTTTGTTTGATACGCTGTTCAAACTAGCTGCCAGCCCGATCCCACCCAGACTCAGGGCATGTACTTTCTACGTTTTCAAAGCCTTCCTGAGCAATAAAACCGCCGGCGTGAACGAATATGTTTGGAGGTTGTTCGATCAATGGTTGAACACTTCGCCAACAATTGCTCCTAGGGGTCCTGCTCTCGGCCAAAACCCGAGCCCCAACTCAATGATGTCAACACTTGAAGATCTCAGCAACGGTTTTGAGGAATCAAACGCTCTGATTCAGGTTCTCATCTCCCTATTCGTGCCTGTTGAAGACACTCAACGGCTAAATGACACCTTACCCTTCCCCGAAGACCTGGGCATCCAGTGTCGCATCCCTGGTATTGAAGTCTACGTCGATTACGTTCTCGGCCATATTTTCGGGAACAAGTCCAGTGATATAACTGATGCTAATCAGCTCAGAATTCTACGCCTCAGCTGCCTGGAATTTACCATGACCTGCTTGGAAACATTCAACGAAGACTTGATCACCCTTGGACATGAGACAAATATTACGATTGACCAAGCGATCGCGACCTCGGACCTTGCTGCGTATGTGAGGCTTCATCCCTTCGCCCGCGTCATGGAGTGGATGTTCGACAACAAGGTGGTAAAAGCCCTCATCAGCACGGTACACCAAGAGTCGGCTGCTCTTAGCAGCACATCACCAGATTCTCCTCTAGTGCTTAGCATCTTGAGGGCGGTCGAGGTTATGCTCAAAGTTCTAGAACTACAAGACACCTATTTGTACCTTGTGCGACCAACGATCAACACGCAAGGCGGCACAAATCGGATATCCGAAGCAAAAATTGCGTATTCTTCATTCGAAGAGGGTATCATGAATCACCTGAATTTGGTGGTCGATTTGGGGAAGTACTGTGGCATTCGCCATCCACCTTTGACCCTGGCGTGTCTAAAGCTGTTGGAGAGGATTTCGACTTCACCTAAGATCATCTCGGCTTGGAATCCCGACGCTGGCCTACATGGACGTCGGAACAAAGCAATTGTCCAGCTTGAGAAAAACGGCGAGGGGGAAGCCATTGCTGCATCTCTGTCGGCTGAGATTACCGATACTCTCGATCCTGTTCTGGAGGCCGAGTCACAGAATTATCTGATCAAGCTCTTCATTCTTGATTTCCTTTATGAGTGCTTGAGGGCCACCCCGGATCAGCCGACGATCGCACATCTTCTTCTCGGGTTTCACTGTCAGCTACATACGATCACTGTTGAGCCCCGGAGCACCTTTGACGCACAGAAGTCGCTTTTCCATAACCTTCTAAATGTGTTCATCCGCCTTTCTGTTTACCAAGAAGAGCGAGGTGGCATGCGAAGCTACCTTGTAGCCCTGAAGCACAGGGTCATGCGTGTGTTCCAGGTACTATGGAGCTCCCCATTATCCTCTGCCATCGTCATGGAAGAGTTGAGGGCCACAAACTTTGTCTTCCATACCCTACTCCACGAGATTCAACTCCAGCCGAAACTCAGGTGGGACGATTTGGAGACAGGAAATCCCGAGTTTCTCCTAACCGATGCGTCTTTAGCCTACATCGACTTCCTCGGTACCCGCGCCATGGCATTTGAATATATCGGCAAGGAACTGTGTAGCGTATCCCAGAATCGCATCCCCACAACCAAACGCCAGATTTTCGACGCCTTGAATGGGCAGATCAAAGCCGATAGCAACGAGCCTATAAACGTACCTAACATTTTCGACTTCTTTGACTTTTTGTCTTTGGATGGTCAATGGGACATTGCAGCACCTCAGTTCGGATACTATAAAGATCTCGACCTGAGCGGATGCGCTGAAGAAGATCCAGTTTCGGGGCTGCAGTACAACGCCCACAAAGTCCAAGAAGTTCTCTGGCTCAAACGAAACGAGTCTCGAAACACCGGTCAGCTGATACCACAGGACGAGATGCTTGCCATTGAGAGGGAAGAGGTGCTCTTGATGGAGTATATCGTTTACACCAATCGATATAGGCGGTTCACGGCGCACCGTCTTAAGTTGCTCAGAGCTTGGACGAACCTCTTGCTCGTCATGCTTGAGGCGAACGACTTCAAGGGGACCCCGAAAATGGCATTTCTTCTTCAGACCCTCCAAGCGATACTACCCAGTCTGGAGGCGTTCAGCACCATGAGTGCTGCGGAAGCATATGAGCTCGCACGAGCCGCAAAGGTGTTGCTCTTCAAGCTGGACTTCTTCGACGCCAGCGCCCCTGCTGGTCTGGATAAGGACAGCGTGACCATTGGCAACCTCATCAGTGATAAGCTCTTCCAGCTGTTCCAAGTCTGTCTCAACTCGATCGGCAGGTGGGCTGGCAGCGCCGAGCTTCGGGCAGTATACTACAGCATCTGCTACCGGTATCTCACGGGCGTGGTAGATAAGACCGCCAGCGCCCAGAGCAGCCAGCGGATGGCGACGAGCCGGCAGAAGACGGTCAAGACCATCCTGGCCGCCGGCGAACGTTTGCTTAATGTCATCTGCGACGATGCCTACGGCAGCGACACCAACTGCCAAACCGCCGCCATGATCCTGCTCGGCGCGCTGGCTCACCTCGGCCGCGCCGACGACGACGCCAGCGTCGTCGACACCCTCAACCGACTTAACTTTATTGGTGTTCTCGTCGACAGCCTCAAGACGATCCTCCAAGACTGGCTCGCCATCATCAAGGAGAACAATCTCGCGGCGGAGCAGTATGCCAAAGCTAAGCTAGCTCTGCTCCTCCAGCTGTGCCAGACGCGGCCCGGCGCCAAGTTTGTCCTGCAGGCAAACCTGTTCCGTGCACTGGAGCTCGCGGGGGTGTTTGCCGCGGACCCGGAACTGGAGATTGACGTGCGAAATACGCGCGCCCTGGAGAAGCATTACGGACTGCTTGTGTCGCTTGCGCGGATTATTGGTGCCGCTGTGCTGGCGAGGGGTTCACACAATGTGCTACAGGGGAGGAAGTTCCTGAAGCAACACCGGATGATGGTGGTGCATACTCTCAAGCGGAGCGCAGGTATCGGGACCGTCGGGAATGGTGGTGCTGGTGCTGGTGCTGGTGCTGGATTTAACGGGATGAGGAGCACTTACAATGGTCATGGCCATGGTGCGAGCGTCATGACTGCTGCCGGTGACACTGAAGCGCAGGCCGCGCTCGAGGAGCGGATTGAGGAGCTCGCTGAGGCGTTTATGCTATTGATAACGGCTACTGGGTTTTTGGAGGTAAAATATCCACCCCACATTGTTTTATTTTTGGTTACCTGCCCAGTCAAAGTTGATGAGAGAGATTATGCTAACCTAGGACTTGCTCAGTTCGAGGATGATCAGACGCCCGCAGAGAGGCCGCGGGTAACTTCCACCACGCTGTTCCACTAAGCAAAAGGAACCGACCGGAAGGCTGCAGCGATGGACCAAGGGACTTTTGTCTAGTCTAAGTACTTTATAGATAATATATAAAAAGAAGGGAAAAGCCTTGTGAGATAGGAGTTGTGGGTGGGATTCGGTATGAGGTCAGGGGCAAGGGCAATCAGAAGATTGTAGTGGGAAACCTGCTCCCGCAACAGGATAAAACCAAGCGAAATCATTAGGACTAGTACTAAAATGTAAAGGACCTAGGTGAAATGAGCCTTGATGACGTGGGGATAGGATACGGGAACAATAACAAAATGTAGTTCACCCCATATCCCAACCTCCGCAAGCACTCGTTGATTTTGTTTCCTACAACCTACCCAGATACATCGCACCAATATTAAGTTAGTACAAATTGTACAAAATCATACTGAGCAGCTACCGGCCAAACTGACTGTGATTTTAATTAATTAAAAAGAAAAAGAGGGGTATCTGACAACACACAAAATCCCCAGGTCCCCTGCCTTCCGTCCAGCATGTTCCAATGTACCCATCCGTTATCCATGCTTATCCCTCCTCATAACTGGGACGACTCTTCCTTCTTCTCTCTCCCAATTTCTCTTCAGGGGCAAAATACGCCTGCTCTGTGGATTTCCATCTGTATAGTGCGGCTCTCGCTAACGCCACGGCTATGTGTGCCATCAAGTTGCAACGAGCCCATTCCTGCTTACACACAGACTCCAAAAAGCAACCCGCTTGGCCCAAGAAATACCAGTTAGTCCCTTCTATCGGAAGCCATAAATAGCTGTTTGGGCCTGAGCCACGATTGATAGTAACATCAAATAGCAACGCTGAACCCCTTATCTGGAGAAAAATTCCCCTTGAAAGCTTTGCTTTGCAAATGAACACGCCAAAAATATGTATTAAATCCCCTCCCTCCAGTGCCGCAAGTCAGGGGAAACCACTGCACTTGAAAGCAGAGTCCACCAGAGGCAGGGATATTCAGCCCTGGCAATTGTAGTTCATTGCTTGAGAAGGACTGGTGTAGAGCGGACATGCAGCTCCCCCTAAATCATAAGACACGATTCCTCGGATCTTGGTAATTCTTCCATGGCAGGGCTTGAAATATGCTTCTCCTCCTTAGGTGATGCGCCCATGGATTTCCCTCCTCATGACCAAGCAGCTTGCTTTCCAAGCTGCGCTCTCGTCATCAATTTCAGCTCCAGATTGTAGTACCCCTTTGCCTTTGAGCTGAATTTACCGGACGCAGGCTTGGCGTCGATCTTCTGCCGACAAATAGGACAGATCTTCTTCGAGACATCTATGTGCAGAGACGAATGTAGACAGCCAGAGCAAAAGAGGTGGCCTACAGACGATCACTCAGTATCCATGACCATGCCGGATGAAAATAGAAACACTTACCGCAATGGGTGACTGTCAAATCCACCACGTCATCCATGCAAATCACGCACTGAAAAGCGCTGAGCTTGACCTCATTTTTTGGTTTCTTGGGGAGGATCGCCTCGGGAACTTTGTCGACGTCAACTAAATCGACAATCTTAACGTCGTCATCTGCAGATTCGTCGAACACATCGTCTTTCTTGGCCTCGGTATCAAGCTCGTCTCTTTTTCGCTTTTTTGCTGACGCCGACGCTGATTGCTCCTGCTGCGTGGTTCCTCGAGAGCTCCTCCCGGCGGGAGGAGAACCAAAAAGACTGTCCGTCGACTGATGGGGAGTGTGTTGCACGCCGCTCCTCCTCCGGCGAGAGGAGGTCGCCGGAGCTGGGCCACCTAAGGTCTCCACTACATCTGCATCCGGCCCAGTGTTCCTCTTACTTCGCCTGCGGCTCGACATATCAGATGTGAAAGGACTAGATGGTGGTATCGCCGAATCGCTTTCGTCGTCGTCGGACAAGCGTTCGCGCTTGGTCCTCTGGGGACCAAACAGGTCGTTTGGTATTTCGTCCCGACCCCTAGGCTGACCTGGTCGAGAGTCAGATGATAACGGAGTATTACCTGACAAACTTGGGAAATTCGATGCTGTTGCAGTGTTGGAGGTTTCACCCGGGCGACGGGGGCTCTGCGAGGGGATCGAAGGACTGGAGAAGTCGCGGGCCGCAACTTGGTCGAGGTAGTAGTCGCCACTATTGGGCTCGCAATTGGCTGTGGTGGTGGCACGATGATTCCAAGCCAGCGGTGTTGCTGTGTTGCTGGTGTTTCTTGTTGAAAAGGTAGGAGGCGAATTTGTATTTGTCTGAGGTGGCGGTTGTCGGGATGCTGACGAGAGGTTGAGCCGCCGGGGCGGGGGCGCGGGTCGCGGAGTTAGGGTCTGCCGACTCCCGGCGCCGGTCGAGGGGTTACTGGCCGCGTTTGGACGGAACGGATTACCACTTCCGAATGAGGCGGACGACGACGTGCCAAAGTGCAAGGAGTGCGAACTCAGATGTCGGGGGCAGAAATGAGGTAAACCAAAGCGTGGCAGGCGATCAGCACGGAACGAGGTGAATGGAGAGTCGCCGTGGAATGCTATCGGCGGAGTAGGTATTGGAAAGGGGAGTCCTAGCTCTGCGATATCTGGCCAGAGGCAAACGAGAGGTTAAATAAGGGTGATAGTAGAAACAGAAAGCAGTGGGAGATAGTTGTGGGTGGACCGATACTCTTGAGAACCTTTGCGGCTCCAATTCAAAATGTAGAAGGGATTGTGGATTATGAGAGGAGAGGAGCTACGAACCACTGAAAAGATCCAGGTCATCAAAAGCGTCGTCGTCCATGGCCTTGCGCGTCGGAGGGGCAAACAAATGCCCCGAATCGACACTACACGTAAACCCACGGCCCCTGACACACAAGGTCTGCGCAACGCTTCGAGTTACCGATAAACCGCGTGCGATGTACAGTCTGTAAGGTGGCGATTTGCCTCCAAGGAGAGGACAGGCGATGGGCGTACGAAAGAATATTGTCTCAGCGAGGAGACACAGTTGGAGGATGCTCTACCTTGTAGGCATGGTTGAACAGGGTTGGATTCAGTTGGTGGTGGAGGAATGCATGCCGTGGGGACTGAGCGATACTGCGCAAGGAATAATAAGCAACGAGAGACTCTGGACTCCCGTCGCAGAGGTGTAGACAGTAAGCGCGATGTTGGAGCTTCAAAGTGCAGGCGAGGTGAAGGCAGGAGCTTCGATCCCCAAAATGTTAATGCCGTGAATTGGATGGAAGTTGGTTAGAGAAAAACCCCCTCCTTCAGCCGCTGGGCGCAGCCATTTACTGCCAGTGCCAGCCCTCTAGAATTCGGTACTCCGTACCTTCGGATGACCGATGCGCCGCGCCCATAAAGCATCACGGAAGGTATACAGTACACCCGTACTCGTTGTTGAGTTATCGATCACGTCACAATACCACACAAGTTCTCAATTCTTGAAAACAGCATTACATGCCCGGGTCCGGCCGGATCCGCATCATAATTCCTTTGAGAGTTGAAGATTCACCATTCGGCGTTCGCAGGGGTTCTGTGCCAGGTGCCCAATGGAAAATCCTGAATCCCGCTAAATAAGAGTTGCTTGGACTGGACCCTGGGCCCTGAGCCGACGGGTTTATCAGGGCAGGATGCGTAGGTCCCGTGCACCAGAGGTCGCGCGGTCGCGCCCCTGAAGCTCCGCCCTGGCCGGATCCGTACTGCCTCGAATTAATTCTTTCACCAGTGTATGGCATGAACATCACCAACCAGTCGCCAACTCACCAACGCCAACCTGGACACCCGCCGGGGAACGACTATTTGCCCCGCGCAGAGTCTACCATGAATCACGAACCCAGTCTTGGCTATCTGTAGAAT
Organism: Apodospora peruviana; assembly: GCA_033439685.1. Taxonomy (NCBI): domain Eukaryota; kingdom Fungi; phylum Ascomycota; class Sordariomycetes; order Sordariales; family Lasiosphaeriaceae; genus Apodospora; species Apodospora peruviana. Next base: position 2,401,489 of record JAUEDM010000003.1, on the reverse strand, counting down.
GCTGAGTCCCGTGCGTGCCTTCGCGGGGCGAGATGCGACCGCCAGATGCACCTCCATCCGGCTTGCGAGACACGCCGCCGCCCTTCGTCCACACTTCCGAGCCTTGATACAGTCGAGGTGGCAGTCTGCCGTCGCTACTACTCAGGAAGATGCGGCCCCCGATGTATCCGCCAGCGCCGGCGCCAGCCTCTCTGTCGCATCGCCCGCTCGCTTCAACAGGGTTGGCGTCCAGCAGCTGAGCACACACCTCTACAACCAGCTCTTTCCAGTCGGGGACCCCTATCCGCCGACCGAGGAGCTCATCGAACTGTCGCGCAAACACCTAAAGCAACACGATCTACTGGACAAGAATAACGACAAGTCGGCGCCTGTCGGTTTCGACCTCCCACCTCTTGCCGGCCAAACGCTCGACGAGCACTTCCACAAGCTTGGTATCGACGCTGCCGAGCCCTTCCTGACGCACGCGAAGCGATTCGCTCGCTCGAATCTGCCGTCGAAGCCCAGAAAATGGGTGCACAAGAGTTGCTGGACAAAGTACTATTCCGACGGACGCACGGAGAGTGTCGCGGCACCAGAAGGGAACATGCTGGCTTTCGACACCGAGGTCATGTGGAAGGATAGTCCGTTTGCCGTCATGGCATGCGCCGCCAGCCCAGACGCATGGTACGCCTGGCTGTCGCCATGGCTGCTGGGAGAGACAGAGAATGACCGTCAGCTGATACCGCTGGGCGATGCGACGGTTGAGAGGGTAGTGGTGGGACACAATGTTGGCTATGACCGCGCGAGGATCTTGGAGGAGTACGACCTGGCGCAGACCAGAAACGCCTTCCTCGACACAATGTCGCTGCATGTGGCCGTGAATGGCATGTGTTCTCAGCAGCGGCCTACTTGGATGAAGCACAAGAAGAACCGGGAGTTGCGGGAAAAGATCGCCAAGGAGACAAGCAGCTTTGAGCTCACCGAACTGCTAGAGAATAACGCCTTTACACACGAGGAGGCGGAGCTTTGGGTGGAGAGAAGCTCTATCAACTCTCTCCGGGATGTTGCCAAGTTCCATCTCGATATCACCATTGACAAAGAGATCCGAAATTCGTTTGGCGAGCTAGATCGAGAAGGTGTTGTCGGTAAGCTGGATGAACTGTTGACCTACTGCGCAGCCGATGTTGCCATTACCCATCGTGTCTACCAGATAGTGTTTCCGAACTTTTTACAAGTCTGCCCCCATCCCGTCAGCTTCGCCGCATTGCGGCATCTCTCGTCCGTAATCTTGCCTATCAACAAGTCCTGGGACGCATACCTTGCGAACTCAGAGGCTACATACCACAGACTCTCAGATGCGGTTCAAGAACGCTTGGTGTCTCTAGCGGAAAAGGCTTTGGAGGTCAAGGGTGACGCTGATAAGTGGAGCAATGACCCGTGGCTGCAGCAGCTGGACTGGTCAGGCCAAGAGATCAAAATGGTCAAGGGCAAGAGGAAGAACGATCCCCCCCGGCCGGCGTTGAGGCAGAAGATGCCCGGCATGCCCAAGTGGTACAAGGATTTGTTTCCACAGGTTGACGGCCCTATCAACATCTCGGTACGTACGAGGATAGCGCCACTACTTCTCCGGTTGTCCTGGGAGGGATATCCCGTATTTTGGAGCGATAAATACGGTTGGACCTTCAGGGTTCCGCGAGAGGACACAGCCAAGTTTACAGCCCGGCTTTTGTCGCCGTGCAACTTCGCTGATGGCGAGGACGACAAAGCCTTGAAGGAAGATGTTTTGCACTCCTACTTCAAACTTCCTCACAAAGACGGGCCCCTGGCGCGGTGTGCGAATCCAATGGCGAAGGGATATCTCATGTATTTTGAGAAAGGAACTCTTTCCTCCGAATACGCATATGCAAAGGAAGCCCTTGAGATGAACGCCTCGTGTTCCTACTGGATCAGCGCCAGAGACAGGATCAAGTCGCAACTAGCTGTTTACGAGAACGACCTTCCCCCTTCCGCCTTTACCAAACCCGGCGATTTAACACACAATGATCAAAAGCCTGGCGACGCGTCCGTCAGCGGGTTCATCCTGCCCCAGATCATTCCCATGGGCACAGTCACTCGTCGCGCAGTCGAAAATACATGGCTTACGGCGTCCAACGCAAAGAAGAACCGCGTTGGCTCGGAACTCAAGGCTATGGTTCGCGCCCCGCCCGGCCATGTCTTTGTTGGAGCCGACGTAGACTCGGAAGAGCTGTGGATCGCATCGGTAGTCGGCGACGCTACCTTCAGACTCCACGGTGGCAACGCTATCGGCTTCATGACCTTGGAAGGCACCAAAGCGGCCGGGACCGATTTGCACAGCCGGACCGCCGCCATCCTGGGCATCACGCGAAACGACGCAAAGGTTTTCAACTACGGCCGCATCTATGGCGCGGGCCTGAGGTTCGCAGCGCAGCTGCTGAGGCAGTTCAATCCGAGCTTGAGCGAGAAGGAGACCCTGGCGATTGCGAGCAAGCTCTACACCACCACCAAGGGCACGAAGACCAACAGGAAATCGCTGTACAAGCGCCCCTTTTGGCGCGGCGGCACTGAGTCGTTCGTCTTCAATAAGCTGGAGGAGTTCGCCGAGCAGGAGAGGCCGCGCACGCCTGTCTTAGGCGCGGGCATCACCGAGGCTCTCATGGGCCGCTTTATTAGTAAAGGCGGCTACCTGACGTCCCGCATCAACTGGGCCATCCAATCCAGCGGCGTTGATTATCTGCATCTTCTCATCGTGGCGATGGACTACCTTGTCAGGCGGTTCAATATTGAGGCGCGACTCGCGATTACGGTTCATGACGAGATCCGGTACCTGGTCAAGGAGCACGACAAGTACCGCGCCGCCATGGCACTGCAGGTCGCCAACCTCTGGACGCGCACCATGTTCGCGCAGCAGGTTGGTATCTATGATCTTCCGCAAAGCTGCGCTTTCTTTTCCACGATCGATATCGATCGTGTTTTACGGAAAGAGGTCGACATGGACTGTGTTACCCCTAGTAATCCGGTTGCGATCCCGCCGGGCGAGAGTATCGATATCGTTGGTCTGCTCGAGATGGGCGACAAGGCACGACTTGATCTCAACGTCGTGCCCGACCCTAGCCTCGCCCCCAGGCTCGAGGGCATCCAGTATACCCCGCGCAAACCGGTCATGCAGGCGCTTCACGAGGACGCGGATGGTGGCTCGAGCGACCCGGGCAAAGAGGCGAGGTTCATACGCGCGCAGATCACTAGTAACGAAAATGAGCTGAGGGAGATTCTTAAAGAGACGCGGAAACCGTCACCTTCGCCGTCGTCGCCGTCGTCGTCGTCCTCTGCTTCTGGAACATCATCATCTACCGGTGGTACGGTTGCTGCCAAGAAAACCAATACCAGCGGTGTGGTTAAGAGTAGCAGTGGTAGCAAGAAGAGCGTCTTGCCGTATTACTCACAGGCGAAGCTGATGCCGGCTCAGAGGGAACCTATGTCTGTCACCGAGGCGATGGGTTACGGCGGCACCAGCCGATGGAAGTCGTGGGACCAGCGTGTCGCGAGCTCGTCGTCCATGAAGTATTATCCCAATGGTGGTGCGAGGAGTAACAATGCTGCTAATAAGACGGGTTAAGTGTATCTGTGTGTGAATAGGAGGAGTCATGTATTTTGTCGAGTGTATTAAACTCTCTGCTGTTGGTCGGGTGGGAACGGATGGGGTTTTTTGCTGGCTGGCTGGTAAAAGGGGCCGCGCTTTGCGTTTTTCAATGTTTGTCTTCTACTATCATGGCCTTTCTTTTGTACAAAAGTTCTATATTTGTATATACATGTGTTTCATTATATGTCGAGGTACCTAATAGGTCACGTCAATGGGTCATGGAGAGGTTTTGGATTCAAATTGGACGGACAAGTGCCAGGTGAAGGATGGCATAGGAGGTGTTAATTGAGCTCTCTTACAAATCCAAACTGGAAAAAAAAGTTACCTAGAGCGTTCGTTTGCTTCCATGTCCACAATGTCAACACTGTTATAAAGAAGGGCATTTTCATATCGTAAATTGAAAATGCCTGATCGGTAGAGTTCTTGGGTACTGTACACCAAAAACGAAGAGAAAAAGAAAAAAGGGGTAACAGATAAACAAAGCAAAGGTAGGTGGTCTCCATCGGACACCAACCGATCCTGACTTTCCCAAGCAGAAGAAAAAGATGAAGACGACCATCGCTCATCCACTCATTATATACAAATAATGCGCACACCCGCCCACACCTAATAGATAACCAACTTCCTATTATCATTACTACCGACCCGGCTGCCCAGGGAGCGGTCTAGGACCCACAATCTGCCTTCTGCCGGCCCCAATCCCCTGCTGGCCGCGATTCTGCCCGTCGCCTCCAGTATACCCGGACCACTGGCTCACGTCCCAGCGGCCGCCGATACCATCAACACCATCACCCGTCCGCGCCGCCTTGGCCGTCTCCTGCTGCGCCTCCTCCCACTCGCGCTGGCGTTGGCGCTCCATCTCCATCTCCCGCTCCAGCAGAGATTTAGACGCAAACCCGCCCGCCCTTGTCTGTTTCTGCACGGTTGCGCGGCGGCGGTCTTCAGCCTCGCGCTCGTCCACGGCACCCAGCTCGCGGGAGAAGGTCTGCTGCGGTGCCTGCTGTTGGGGAGCTGGGTGTGTAGCCAGATATCGCTCGGTGCGGTTCATGTGGGGACTTGATTTGGGCGGCTGCTGCTGCTTCTGCTGTAACGGCGGCGTCGGTGATGGTTGTTGCTGCTGCTTAGGTGGTTGGAACTGTTGTGGCCGTTGAGCTTGTTGCGCCTGCTGTTGCGGAGGAGGCGTAGACGCGTAGGCGGCCGGGTCCGGAAGAGGCCGCGAGCCGGTGTGATGCTTCCGGACTGGAATAATCGGCGGGCCATCACCGCCTGTTCTGTGGGTCTTAACCTTCGCAGGAGGGATGGCTGCCGTTGCTGGGTCCGGGAGTGGCCTTGGAGAACGTGAAGGAGGCTGCGGTGCCGACTCCTCGCCTGCTTGCTGATTCTGAGTCCATTCGGTGCGCAGAAACTCGCGCTCATCGCGAACACTCCATGAATCTTGCCTACTGACGGGTCGTGCAGGCGGTGCATGTCGGCTACGTGACCTAGCGCGAGATTTTTTGTTCTCATCGGGGTCTCGCGGCCGTGAAGAGCGCTCTTGACGCTCTCTCTCGTACTCTGCCTCGCGCTTCCGTGCCAGCTCGAGCTCTTTCTCGAGCTCTTTTATGCGACTGCTGTAGCCATCGCTTTGGCTGGTTTCCTGCTCAGCCTGATACTGACTGAGGAACTGGCCGCGCAGTTTAGCGTCACTCTTACTTCTTGATCGCTGACGCTCCTCGCGCAGTCGGGCCTCGGCTTCCTCTTCTTCCCGACGCCTCTTCTCCTCGGTTATCTTCCACTGCCGTTCTTCCTCCTCCCAACGCCGCTTCTCCTCCTCGACACGATTTCGTTCTTCCTCCCGAAGACGTCTGGCTTCTTCCTCCCATCTCCTCTCTTCTTCCAATCGAGCGCGTTCCTCCTCTGCCTCCATCTCAGCCTTGCGCCGCCGCTCTTCTTCCTCCATTTGCTGACGTTGCCTCTCTGCCTCAGCTTCTTGTTCTTTCCTCCTGCGCTCCTTATCGGCCATGTTCGGTACGTACGGACCAGCACTAGTGATCTGTCGACGTCCGCCGAACGCGATGCCCAAGTTACCCTGACTCGCGCCACCCATATACCCGTATTGCGCGATATTCCAAGCCGGAGACGTCGCGCCTTCGTGTTCCTTCCTGCTCCAGCTGCTAACATTCACAGGCGAGGTAGAGCCGTTTTGTGTCGGTGACTTGGTGGGACTCCACCGGCCCGAGACTGAGTCGCCTGTCTTGGACGGCGCGAGAGCAGGTGCTCTCCCGTAGACTGAGGACGAGGCATTGCTGGCATTCGAGACACCGCGACCGCGCATGCCGGTTGGGGTCGTGGGACCGGTTGACTGGGGGCTCAGGACGCCGCGACCAGTGCTCCGAGGGCCGATCGACGTCGGGAAGGCGGATGGGTTGGCGGCGCTGGCGGCACGGCTGAAGGCGCCCAGGCACTGTAATACTTGCGCAGGGTCTTTTTGCTCGTAGAGATCGACGGTCAAGAATGTGTCGTGCTGTTGGAGGTTAAGGGGAGGCCCTTGGCACGCGCGCAAAAAGTGTGAGATGTTCTCCATCTGTACAAATGGCATGGCGGATTTCTTGAACTTGACGCCAGGTGGCCCGACGGCGAGGTTTACAAGTCTGCGAAGGCGGTTCGTCAGCTCACATGTCTGCCGGTCTCCTGGGTGGCAGAGAGACTCACTTGCACAACGCGACTCCATCTCTCAAAGCCTCGAGCAAATCGCCATGGGGCAACCGTTCCCCCAGAATACCTTCGATCCATGCGCGCGCCTCGTTCGCAGCGGCAGGTGTGTATTTGTCGAGGCGCAACTTGCGCAAGTCTTTGTCTAAGGACGACACCAAAGCCATGATGCGCTGGCCTCGTCGTGTGTCGGCGGGAAATGGTTCGTCCTTGTCCTCGTCTCCACCGTCTAGTATCGTGAAGTAGTGTGTGTGTATACCCAGATCCGTAGATGTATACAGTATGAAAGAAGTGGAGGGCGGCGCTAAAACCAGAGGATGCGCTACGTCAGCGTCCGAACGGCGGCGGAGTTAGAGTAAGATGCGGACCGAAGTCGGCAGAAACGCGCGACGGGCGAGTCTGAGAGTTTTCTTTTTGCGTGTCAGGTAGCCGTGAGTATCGAAGTTGGTGAGGATGTTAATAGCTTTCATGAAGTTCTTCAAAGGCTGTTAAGGTTGTAGTTGGTCCCGTACCCTGCCGCTCCCCCACTGCAGCCGGTCCCCGCCTCGCGCTTGGTTGGTGAACACGCTCTCAGCCACACTGTGACGCGCAAGGCTGGTGCGAAGAATGTGGCGGGGACAGAGACCCCTTGGCTGGCCCTTGCAGAAGTCCCACTTTATTTGAAGAACCAGAGGAGCGTCGATTCAAGCTGTGGATTTCGGACGCTTCAACAACAGCGCAGCCAGGTATCGACGTCACCACAATTCCTGACAATGTTCTAAGCAACAAAACACAATAAATCAACCAAAATTCAGGACTGGACTTACATAATCTGTCAAGACCCTTTTTCTCACTCCCCTCCCTCAGGGCTATAGCCGCCCATGGCGCCGAACCAAATAACCCCCTATCTGAGGATGTGGTACAAGTGGAAGGCCCTGCGACTCCCGTGGCGCAAACAGTTTCTGGTTGGTGAGTGAGTTTCCGCATCATTCTCTCAAGCACACCCAAAACTAAATACAACGGGCCAGGTCTGGACCTTCATGGCAACACATACTGGGAGTTTCGAGACGTCCGGGGCCATGATCCCAACGCTCGCTGGCGGCGCATCGTCCGCTACCCAAGCACCACTCATTACGGAGACGTAAAAGTCCCGCCGGCATGGCACCAATGGCTGCGTCAACTGCGCCAGGACCCGCCCTCGATCGCGGAGCAGCAAGAGGATGTCGTGCGCCAGGAGCGCATGAAGGTCCTGGCTGCCCAAGCCGACGCGAGATGGGCAGCCAAGCCGAGTCTCACGGATGCGCCGGTGACGGCGGCCCAATCTAAGAAAATCCTCGGCCAGCCTGAACCACCTCTCAAGAGACGAAGTATGCAGCAGTATCCAAAACAGCAGGCGCGTACTCCTGAAGTGGATGCAATTCCGTGGGTGGATAAGACTGCTGCGGGTGTGCAGGAGACGACTCCAGCTTCTTCAAGTGAGGGTGGTGCGACGATGCCGAGGGAGCAGACGTGGCAGAAGATGCAGCAGCAGCAGCAGCAAACCCAAGAACAAAAGCAAAGTACAGCATCGAAACCGGACCCATGGAGGCAGGCTGCTCGCGGTGGACCCAGCGAGGGATGGCAGCCAAAGACGTGGACTCCTACGCCAGCACCACCCAAAAATTCATGAGGCGATAGGCAGCACATTCTGTATTGTTATATGCACAGGCCCCAGACTCATGAATGGTGAGCGTATTGTTCCCTCCGCATCGGAGTACGCAGACATCGTTACCTCGAAAGTCGCTTTCACAAGGATATCGGTGTCAAAGAAGACAAGGTTCTTCACTTTCACCGACCATTAAGCATCTTTTAATCCAAATCGATACAAAGATATCAGAATCGCCGATGGTGAAGGTCATTTTCGGGCCCAGTATCAACCAATGATCTGCACGATCCAACATTACAAAAACAGAGAGGCGGAGCTGCACAAGTGGAAGTGGAAAAGGAGTTTCTCCTCATTAATAGTAGTGAGCCTCCGCACTGAGGCAAGTCAAGTATGTATAGACCTCTGTACGTTAGATCAGAACAAAATCAATCAAACAAGTGAATACCTAAGCAGTCTCCTTGGCTATACTATCAGCAGAGGAGTTATAGACAAAATATTGTGCTATCGAGATCCAGACCAATGCATATGCATCCATACCTTTACTTATATACACCGTTAACTTTCAACTGGTAACCAGCCTTGAACTCCCAAAAGCTCCGCCCAGATGCAATCTCATGAAGATAATGTTCAGCCACCCCAGTTCGGTAATATAACAGATGCCCCAGAACAGCAACAAAAGAAGGGGAGACTTGGGTATCAAAAGGAGGTGGAAAGAACAAGAAAATGTTGTACAAGAAAGGAATCTCCGCCATACACACCTGACAGGACAATAAAAAGAGAGACCAAAAACACCGAACACCACCCCTCCGCCAGAACTGACACACTCCCGTCCTCTGTTACACGGTCAGCCTTCCCCAACGCAGTACTAGCAACAGCAAATTAGACACTCGTCGCCTCAAAAACATCAACCAACACCCTCAAGTTCCGTGCCGACCTGTCCAGCGCTTCGCGCGCTGCCTTCTCACCACCAACATCAGCAGAAGAATAAATCACTTTACTCCCACCATTCTTCTTCCTCGAAGCAATCTTGTCCTGACGGGCCTTGATACCCCTCTCCACCATCTTCCTCAAGTTATGAGTATACCCTATATCCCGATTCGCGTAAATATACCACAACATACTCTCCAACACAAGCGACAATTTCGCGTTGTCTTCGGCGGTGACCCGGTTCGACGCATACGGCAGAAAACACTCCAACAGCATGATGACAGAAATCCCGTTCTGCTCGTCCGTCACGGGATCTATATAGTCCGGGTCTGGGCGCACGCCCCCGCCCATACCGCTTTTCGGCAGCAAGCCGTCGGCGATATTTCGCAGCAGCGAGACGTGCGCAAAATCTGGCAACGTGGTGGCGTGCGATTCCACAAAGAGTCGAAACATGGGGAGAGGCAACCCGCGCACGCGCTCGGCGACTTTCTCGTAGAGGTCGTCGACGCGCGCGAACCGATCTGGAATGTAGGCGGCTGCTGCGGAGAGCAGGCGAAAGATGCGGAGCCGCAAGGGAATCGTCTCGGTTACGCCTTCGCTGAAGCGGGGGGTAGGCGCTGGAGGAGGAGTGGGCGACCCTTCTTTCACTTGCCGTCTTGGTCTCCCTCGCTTCGGTCTTGTGGGTGTCGGCGAGTTTGCTCGTCGTCGGTTATTGCCGCCTTCGTCTTCGTCTTCAGACCCAAGTTCGTCCAAGTAATCTCCGAACTGGTCTTTTTCAAGATCCACCGCCGTCAAAGCCCGTTTCCTCTTACTTTTCCGCGATCCGACAACCGTCTCCCCGGCGAAAACCTCCTTGTAGAACACCTTGTCGGACGAGTTTTCGCCATCCGTAAACGCCATCAGCGCCCTCACCACCTCGCGGAGAGGCTGCTTTCGCTCCTTTTGCAGGCCATCCACATAGGCAGCTAAAAGACTCTTGCGTAACCTCGGATATTTGCACTCCTCGTCTTGCGCCACCGGTGGACTACTGCTCCCATGTCGGCGTCCTCCACACCGATCGTGCTCTTCTTCGTCTAGCAGTTTCCGCTCGTCCCAATCGACCTCCAACACCTCGACCATGTACTCGAGCCACACTTTCCAACACCTCCAGCGGTGCGGGTGGGATGCCGCACACTGAAACGCCCAGCCCAGCGTGGCCCAGAAATCGGGCGAGCGCCGCCAGAGGCTCTGGTCCGTGGCGTACTTGCTCACGATCGCATCCGAGTCGCTTGTATCGCTACCCTGACTGCTGCTCCTACCGCTGTTGAAGCACCCGAATCCCCGTTCGCTTCCGCTAAACATAAAGGCGGCGCGCAAGTTCGCATTGACGGGCCCGACGAGGCTGAGAAGACCACGCAGGTAGGCCAGAGATTGTGCCGCGACGTGGAGGTCGCTCCTGTCAGCCGTGCGAGACGTAAATACCGGGTGGATCATTAACGTGTTGAGGAGGGCTATCTGGGCCGGCGGCGCGATGCGGGCGGCTTTCGCTGTCCGGGTGGGCAGCAGCGTAACACCATCGCTGAGAAAGGCGTCGAAAAGCTGGATGGCTTGCGCGTCTGGACGCAGAAAAAAAAAACGTTAGAAACCGGGTATGCCTTTGAAAGGGTCAGGCAGGGAAGTATGTACGCATGTTTTCCTCCATGTGAATCTGGCAGTTCATTTTGAGCTCGTGGGGAATCTCTCGCGCATTGCGAAAGCGCGCTCTTGCCGGGTAATCGACAGGGCTGCTGATGGCGGTGGTGTTTGCTCCATCGAGCGGCGAGTCTTTGGCAGTGTAGTATGAACCCGGTGTCGATATGGTGTCGAGACTTGTGAGCGATGATGTTAACTCCATCTCTGCAGACATTCTTTTGGAAGAACTATGTGGTGTTTTCAACAGAGTCTTGACAGGTTCCATCCCGGACGATGTGCAAGCTCGTGGTTTCTGGGTTGGGCTACCTAGAGCTACCTTAAGGTAGGAGGACAGGAGGTAGATGAACAGTGGAAGACGCGCTCGCCAGGGAGCCGCGAATTCACGCGATTTCGGTGGGGGCTGCTATTTTATTGCCCCGCTAGGTGTGGCCCCTGGCCCCTGGCCCTTGCCACTGAACGCCACCTAACGCGTAAAGTGCAATCGAGGGCAGCAGCTTCCAGCGAGATCAGTAACTGATTCTACAAAAGCTTGTCGTATTGATTGTGTTGTGGACCGATGCAAGGAGAAAAGGGTCGATATGTGATTGAAAGTTCAAAGATGGGACATGGACTTATTTATAAGTCGATCATACGTCTTGCCGGAGGAGTTGTTGAGGAGTTTACCTACTAGTCCCTATTGAAGGCTCGGGAGTGGCCTGAATTCATGTTAGTGAAGGTCCAGGTAGACCTGACAAGTCCATGTTCAACACGGACAGACTTCAAATGATATCACCTTCTATCTCCAGGCACCTAGCTCTCATACTTTTGAGAAGTCAGAAGTGAGGTGTGAATTGGAGAGCAAGCTGTAGCGTACAACCTCAAACTCGACGACTTGTACAACACTGCACGTGGGGCCGGGATATGACGAAGCCCCTCACATCCACCACCACTCCGTCTTTAGCCCCATCAACCTCACCTTATTACCATGCCACCGCGATCAACAACACCATCACAGTCGCCGCCAGCAGCAGCACGAATCGCACCGCAAATATCATCAACCACAACCCTCATATTCTTCCTTCTGCTCATAGTCTCCTTCTTTCCTTTCATATTCCACTACCTGTGGGCAATCCCGCTCCATCTCCTTTTCGGTAGCAGCAGTAACAACATCCCTGCTACTGATAACCCATACTCGTCACTACCGCCATCATCAGAAGAGGGTGGATATCAACCAACGACAATGTGGTATCAGAAACAGTTCACCATGCCGGCGCGGTCCCGCGGGTCTTACCTGATCACCGATACCGTCCTCAAGGAGCTGCCCGAGATACGCAACTACAAGGTCGGGCTGCTTAACCTATTCATTCAACATACCAGCTGCGCCTTAAGTCTGAATGAGAATTGGGATGAGGTGAGTTTTTCCTCTAGCGTTTTCTTATGAAGGAGAACTTATACTAACTATATGTAACCAGGACGTGAGAGCAGACATGAGCGACACGCTCGACCGGATCGTGCCCGAAGCTGGTCCCAAGGGCGAGGCGCTTTATCGGCATGACGCCGAAGGTAATACCGCCGCCGCCTCTAAGCAAGTGTGATGATTTTTTCTTGAAATTGACCGTGTATTAGGGCCCGACGACCTCCCGGCGCACGTAAAGTCGGCCTTGATTGGAGCGAGTGTGACTATCCCGATCAAAGACGGAAAGCTGGTAAGTCCTCTTTACTAATTTCATGGTCATTGAAACGAAGTATCTTACAACAAAAAAGCAAACGGGCACTTGGCAGGGGATCTGGTATCTCGAGTTCCGGGCCGCGAAGCACCAACGAAAGATAGTTGCTACTATTCAAGGCGAAAAGGCATGATTTTAAGCAAAACCAAAGAGGTTTGCAAGTTTCGCTTAATGTTGGGTATATTTGATTTGATAACCCCCTTTCATCAACAAGCACAATTGCTAGCCTACCTTTGGTGATGGAGGCCTATCTACTGCGGCGGAAATTTCAAATAGCCCCATTAACCCGAGTCCCATGATATATGATTCTACCAAACGCTGTTCTTGCAGCTAGCTGTTATGGAAACGGACTCCAGACGCCCACCCGTAGTTCAAAAAAACGCAAAAAGAAGATTCCAAAACTAAGAACAGAAACACCTTCCAACCCCATGCCGCCAATCAAACCAGGTAGACAGATGGTTCCCTCTACACTCAATGTGTTGTGCCATTCTCCGTCTTCATGTCCACGTCGTCGCCGCCAGCAAGAACCTTTGTCTTGAGGGCGTAACCGTCGCCGGCGCCAGGTGTCACGGCCACCACCTCGCCGTCCTCATTGACAAACTCAAAGTTATAGCGGCTGAGAAGATGGGGAATAGCGGAAAGCTGCGGGCCGTATCTAGCGGTGTTGTCGTAGAGCTCGAAAAGCGGGACAGCGAGCAGCTTCATGTTCTTTGGCACGCTAAGGACCTCTGTGCGGTGGTTAGTATACATCCATTGCGTGGTGGGACAGGTTTGCAGGGGTGAAAACACGTACTGGACTTGGGTAGCTGGATAAAGTAGAGCTTCTTGCACTCCTTTGGCCGCGTCACATGGGCAGGCACGAACGGGTACATGAAGGTCTCGAAGTTGGGACGCCACCACTGGGCGAGACAGTCGCCGACCTCCCAGTCGGCCTCCTTCTCGCCCTCTCCCAGGCTGCCGACTGGCGCAAGACGCTCGTCCAGACGCTGCTTGAAGCCCTCGACCTCGTCGTCCTCGGGGCGCAGGTAATCTCCCGGAAGCTTGAAGAATGCGTTGGCGATCTGCAGCATGAGGATGTGGGGGTGGTTGTGCTCGTGGCAGACGAGGATGCCTTCGCAGGTGCGGCGCATGCCGTGGACGACGTAGTGTTCCTCCAAGCGCTTGAGGCGCGCCAGCACGCTGGGGTCCTCCTCGGGTTGGGTCTCCTTGACGCCGAATGTGTAGTTTGATAGCGGGTATAGGCGGATCGTCTCGGGCTGGTTCCCGTTGAAATCCCGCGGGATTATGGGCGGCTGCGAGCTCTGGAGCGCCGTGGCTGTGATGGTCGACATTTTGACGTGCGCGTCGGGGGTTAGTCGGTTGGGGCGCGGGCGGTTGTGATCTGATGTGAGTTTGTTGGTTGGTGTTGTACTCCGAATTGAATGACAGCGGTCGTCGGCTTTGGCTGGCGCGACTGAGAGCCTAGCTTTTGCGGCTGGCAGAACTGGACATGTGTCCGATTAGGGAAGGCGGTCAGATGAGTCGTGCGATGGAAGGTGTTAAATAGGGTCAGTGCGGCGTTTGGTCTTGGCTTCTTGAGCCGCATATAGGCTGCGAGTTTTAACTCCTCTGTTTAACTATTCACCAAAAATGCATGTGGGATCCAAGGTACAACTCAAAAATGCAGGTATCCGAGACACATCTGGGCTTTTCGACGGACGGGTAGCCAGTGTACCTACAGAGTACGTACGCGGTGCTTATCTGCGACGGTTATCGATACAGTATTCGGTAACCTGAGAGGTATCGGGAGAGGGAAACGGGTAGCGCGCGATGGCGCGTCGGAAGCGTGCAACTTGAGCATGCGTGACAGAAAGACATTGCGGGACAGATCCGAACCCGGTCGCATATCATATCCGAGCCGCGTTGGTGTACAGATTACTTGGGTATCAATCTCGATCCATGGATAAGCCGCCTTTGTTAATTTGATCGAGTCTGGTTTTTGATACTTGGCAATACATAACCCTATAGCTATCAACATTACTGCTGGTTTTCGTTGGGCTACTCTGTCGTCCAGGATAGTCGTTATTATGGCACACTGTAAGTCCGGCTCTAGCAGCATCCGTACCGATAGACTACCACTTTTTCAAAATTATATATAGGTATATGGCTACTTTCATCCAATCTTTCAAACCCACATCTCGATACCTACTCTATCCACGGATCTGTATATGGTGATAACTGACATCCTCGGTTGGCCGGTTTTGCGGTTCCAACCTGGAAGCCATACCTAAGGTAGGACTGATTAATGTACCTTGTCAAGATACGAGATTGACCAAACCTCGTGCCGTTCATGATTCCTTGTTCACCGATAGTCGAACCGGGCCGGTACGGGACAACTTGAGACTTTCATCTTCAGTGTCTTGGAAGTGACGGGTGGAGGGGCACCTATTTAAATTGAATGCACGCCAGGGGCTGTGTGTCCACGGTGTGCTATCGGGTGCCGCATCGCCAATCGGTGTCAGGTATTTTACCGGGGCGCTGGCTCGCCCCCCATTCGTATGCCTGTCCGCCCTGTGTGTGAGTCCTCGAGGGCAAAGGTGCGCCGCTAAGCTCCCCACCGTCTGCCCTAGCCGAGTGCTAAGTAGCTTTTTGAGGTGGTTCCCTCGAAAGGCCCGGCTCGAAGTGGAGGCTCGAACTGCAACCTTACCTGACCCCCATCTGCCGCAAGTAAGCGGTGCCGGGTGCCCAGCCGCACACCCGGACACACCCACTCTTACACCGCCAAAGGTGGCCCTAGGCGGCCCAGGTGGTCGGTCGGGACGGTGTTCTGGAACCTGGGGGGAGCTTCTCCATCACACCTGTGGACTCTTTCTTGCAGAGACCTTTCTCAATGTGGTTACCTTCACCACCATCGACCGCCGGTTCTCGACCACCACAGCACCCGGATAGCCTGTACCCTCACCACCTTGCCTGACCTGCCACAAAACCGGCCCAATTCCATTGACAGTGCACAAAATATCCCCGCGCAGCCTACGCAGTACTCCTGTCCATCTCGTGATTCTCAATAATGCATGGCTCGCTGCCTGTCGCCCATCAATCACATCACGCGCAGCACCTGACCACGGCCACGACCTCTAACCAGCCGATATCGCCCCACAACCTCTGGCAACCATCGCCATGGACGACGCGGCGAGGCTGGTGTCGGAGCTACACGGCAAGCTCGACGAGCTGAACGGCAAAGTCGCCGCCTACCAGAAAGACATCCTCGCCGAGTTCCACCGCCACATGGACGACTGCCTAAAGGACTACCCCGACCATGTCTCCAGCGAAGTGTCGCGCATCATCGCTGAGTCACTGGGCAAATATCCCGCCTTGAACCTGAACTCACCCAGCCCCGTCGATGCCTCAGCACCACAAAACGCTCTCTCGGGCGACCGTAAAGCCAGGGACGGTCGCAAGTCACCCCCGCCCATTCTCTACCATACATCCGGTGTCCCCAAGGACGGCCTGAGGAGTCCGCACGAGCGCGAAAAGGAGTTCCAAGGCGTCTTCACCCCCAGCTACCTCCCCCTGCTTGACGGTAGTGACCGCAATCACAACTCGCCCCCGCTCTCACCGGTGCCTGCGGCGGTCCCGCCCTTTGTTTTGTCCATGGAAAATGTCCAGAAAGTCGACGAGTCAAAGGAGCCAGCGCAAAGTCACCCCAAGGCTGACGCTCGGCCACGTCCCGTCCGACGTCTTACAGACCGCTCCGAGTCATCGCTCGAGTCATCTTCTAGTGAAAGCAAGGTGCGGAGGAGCGCGCTGCGGAGGACCTCGAGCTCGGCCAAGGGCAGCCCGCGCAGAGTGCGATTTCAGTTTCAGGACGAAGAGGTGTTCCCGTCAGTTGACCCTGAGGATTCGACCATGCCGAGCCCTCTTGGTGGGGGTGATGGAACCACTGGGGCGGAGGCTGAGCCGGCGGCCGACACGTCCGCCATAGTCTTGGAGGATGAGCCACCAGCGTATACAGGCACCTCGCTGCTCGACGTTGAGGGGGAGGAAGATTTACTGCCGAGGCCAAAAAAGGTTTCTTCAACCCAGGCACTGCAGGCGCTCTCTCGGAGGGCATTAGACGCAGACGGAACGGTTTGGACAATGGTCAACCCGGATGCTGAAGAGCAGCCAAAGACGAGCAGCGAGGATGTAGATGATACCACCCCAAGGGCTGGCACTCCCAACAAGCCAGTTAGTATCACCAAACCCGAGTTGCAGGTTTCTGTTCGGCAAAAGGGGTCCGCAGCGAAGGTAACGGAAGCGGGTGGATTATGGACCCAAGCTGGTGACTCAAAGGAAAAGGGTGAAGACGAGGACTCTTCGGATGATGAGGAATTTCTCTCGATAAGACCTAAAACGTCCAGCAAACCTACCTCGCCAGTCGGGTACTCACCTCTTGCATCACAACCTCTCGTCATGAATAATTCCGCCTCCCAAGACATCCGGGGCAACATCTCTAGGACTGCTTCAGAAAGTTCTACTGTCCGTGCTGCCTCGAAGTCACCCGCAACAGTAATTCCAGACCTATCACGCCCGGACGACGACGATGATGACCCTCTGTTTGATTTCGATGCTGAGGAGACGACCCGTTCTCGCTCAGAGAAACAAGTTCCACCCAAAAAGTACCTGGCAGAAGTCGATGGGGATGATGAGGACGATGGTAAAGTTAGATTCCCTCGGCGTCCCGAAGGAGTCTCCGCGACAGTACTAGCGAAACCTTCGGCGGGTGGTGAACCCACGCCCCCGCCCGAGGAGAGATCTATCATGATGCCGCCTGTTTCGCCGTCGGCCGCCTTGTTCGGACACTCGATGGGCTCGTACAAGGGCACCTCGGTGATGATCAACCCCATCACCAACCCCCAGCTCTACGACGAGATCGCGAACATGAAGGACGTCCAGTCTTTCGTTGGCAGTATGAAGGATCTGGAATCTGCCGACATCAGGGGATACCGGACGAGTCTGGCGAGAAACCAGGCCGGCACGCCGCGGAGCTTTACGGAGAGGCTGGCGCTGGAGGAGGCCATGGAGAGAAGAGGCGAGGGAACAGTTGGGGGGTCGGGGGATGAAGCGGAGGATTAATTCCATGTTTGTATGTTGCATTTGTCGCTTCCTTTTTATTTGTTTCTGCGCATTGGGTTTGGCATTAGTTCTAGGGAGAGTAGTAGCGGTTTATTTTCCTACTTCCCTTTTTTTATTTCCAGTATAATCGTCGCCCTCATATTCTCCGTAGTGTTCATCATCAGCAGCATGATGAGTTCATATACAACAAACTCGCAGATCTTTTTTGGGACTTGGGGTCGGCGGGCGACCGCATATATGTACACTACCATTATCTCTCTCTCTCTCTCTCTCTCTATCTCTATCTCTGTCTCTCTCTCTCTCTGTCTGTCTGTCTGTCTGTTCGGGTGTCTGGGGCGGGAGGTCGGTCGCATCGTGATACCAGGAAACAAAGTGGCAGTAACAAGGGACCTTCATATTCTATATGGGTGTGTAGCGCTAGCTGGGTGGTTGGTTTGGAAATTGCTGGTCGTGAGAGGGATTATGGAATGATAATGACTTTGTGGAGAAGTCATATATGATTGATAGGGGAAGTGGTTACTTGACTATTGTTACAGCAAGGTATGCTGTGAGAGTGATGGTGGTAGATGTACGGGGTAATAATAATGATACCTACCTGGAATCCGTGAACCTATTTGGTTATCCGACTGATTACTTAGCTGGGAATGCATATTTCATTACCAAGCCAACTTGGATGATGAGCCCAGACCCTTGTGATTGTGGCCTCGGGGAAATCCAATATATAAGTATGTTATTTGGCTCCCAACCCCCGAGCGTAATATTTTCCTTGCACGTAGTCACACAGAACTCCCATGGGCATGTGATTTGCCCTACAACAACATATAAGAGTAAAACGCCCTATTCGGGGCAGACAGCAGTATATATACACTTTATGACCAGCCCAGTTCATCATGCCAATACACCAAACTAGTGTCTATACCGCCTTCTTCGGGTACGTGTTCGGATGGCCATGCGTCTTTGCATACTTGGCAATCTTGCCATTGATATCCATCAGCACAAAAAAGTAGATAATCGGTACAAACCAGCCTATGACGGTGTCGATGATCCAATTATTCCGCGTCGAGCCGCCCATGACGCCGCACCGCATCAGCCTACCCAAAATCGTCACGGTAACAAAATGGTCCCCCGCTTCCAGACCGGCGATCGACCGCTCCGCCACCGTGTCGGGCGTCTCGACCGACTCCCCCTTCTCCAGCTCGAACGCGATCCCCGGCTTGGTCGCGTTCTCCCGCTCGAACCCGGGGCTCGTGATAGTGGCCGGGTACACGACGTGCACTTTCACCGGATTGTCGGGATACAGATGCATCTCCGACTCGAGCGTGTCAGCCAGGCCGCGGAGGGCCCATTTCGACGGCGTGTACGGGCTGTACCCCGCAATGGCAAAAAAGGTAAGCACCGACGCCGTGAAGATGATGTGTTTCGGTTCTGATTTAGGAGAGGTGGAGTTTTCCGGGGAAAGCCATTCCTTGAGGATGGTGCGCGACATCTCGGCAGCACCGAAATAGTTCACGTCCATGTTGCGGCGCGCGGCCGCCATGCTGCCTTCTTCCTCCCACAGCATCGGCGTCGACATGCCCGCAACGCACCACACGATGTCGGGCGCGGCGCCGCCGTTCCACGCGATGGCCTCGGCGATCACGGCACTCGCATAGTCGGGCTCGCTGACGTCGGCTGAGATCCAGCGGAAGCGCTGGGTTGCGGGCGACTTGGCGGCCGCTTGGACGTCGGCGAGCGCTTCTTCCAGCCGGCCGACATTGCGCGAGACCAGGATGATGTGCGCGCCTTTGCGAGCGAGCTGGATCGCGACGCTGCGGCCCATGCCCTCGGACGCGCCGGTGATGAGGACCGTCTATACGCGGAGACCCAAAGAATGGTGCGTGTCAATAGGGGGTGGGCAGTTATAAGTCCGCATATGATATGGTAATTGGATGTGGGTCGGGTCATGTTTTATTTAGGGGAAACGTACCCGGCCCTCGACGGGCATGTGGTTCTTGCGTCCAAAGAGACCCATGATGATTCCGATGAGAGCTACGCCCAAGGTACCGGTTGCGAGGAGTAGTGGTGTTGACGACAACGGCAGAAGCGATTCGGGCACGAGATTTTGCAGGTAGTCCATCAGGCTGATTTATCTCGGGATGAAGGAAATGAAGGATGATAACTTTGCGCGTCCTAGTCTTATGATATCCCGAACGGGTTATAATTTTTTCTCCAAGACATCCAAATCGGACTGGCGAATTAGGAGAGCTTGTCAATTTCCGAGCTGCTGTCAGCTAGGTTGCCTGCCGTCCATTGGGTGGGGTCCCGAAGGTCCAGGGAGTCGTTTTCAAAGATGAGATACCTACCTTGTGATAGCGTATTGATGAGGTAACCATACGGTTTACAGGATTATGGCGTATAGACAACCTCACAAGCGAGATTGCAATCTGAAGGGCCCAAGAAACATGTATCACGAATTTGCATGTATTGGAACGGCTTCGGATTGAAATTTGATTCCAATTATGTCCGTTAGTTGTTCGATGTACGGAATATTAACCGTTGCACGTTGGCGAGGCTCTGGAGACCGAGACGCGTTACAATTCCTAGGTAAGCATGGACCACCATCTGCGCCTCTCGTTCAGCGGGGGTTAGCGAGCGGTGGATAAGAACCACAGGTGGGGCAGCCTTGGATCAAGCAACGAACCGATAAAGGCAAAAAAATTCTCCCACATTGGTCAATCGCGTCCACTGAACTCTGACAACAGTCAACGCCGCGTCCCGTAACACCAGGCACACAATATCCTAATCAAACAAAATCCAGACGTAGCGACAGACAAAATGGCCAAAAAGAGGAAGGCACCGAGAAACTCGGAGCCAAGCGGGCCCAAGGAAGTCGACCCTAAAGACGCCCGACTGACCGTCCGGAGCTACAAGGATGTCGCCAACGAGCAAGACGAGTACTTTGAGGACCGGGACCGGATCGACTTTAGCGATGACGACGAGCCGCGGTCGAAGCGTCTCAGGCAACAGGAGAAGGAGGATGCCTTTTTAGAAGCCTCGGACGAAGAGGTGTTTGCGGAGGACGATGAATCCGACGAGAGCGCGGAAGAGGAGGAGGAGGAAGAGAAGGAAGCGCCTGCGAGGAAACAAAAGGCCCGGAAACCGGCAGAGTTTTCTGACGATGATATGGGGGGAGGTGACAATGAAGATGATGAGGGGGATGAGGGCTGGTGGGGATCTTCCAAGAAGGAGTACTACGATGCTGATACTATCGAGAATGAGGCCGATGCTTTGGTAAGTTCTCCCGAGCTAGGTGTATGTCTCGCAGGTTCGAGTGGGTTAACAATGTTTGCAGGCGGAAGAGGCAGAGGCAAGGCGGATCCAGGCAAAGAAGCTCGCCAAGATGGAGGAAGCCGATTTCGCCTTTGACGAAGGCGAATGGCTTAATCTAAAAGATCAGACCGGAGGAGACGAGGACGTCGTTACCGAGGTGTTGAAGGAAGCCGAGGTGACTGATGATATGGGGCCGGAGGAGAGGTACAAGGTGCTACAGGCACGGTATCCCGAGTTTGACTACCTGGTGGACGAGTTCAGGGAGTTGCAACCGTTACTGCCGACATACCAAAAGGAGGCGGAAGAAAAGTGTGCCAAATCTTTGGAGGTAGTCCGCTTCTGGGTGCTCGGATGCTATATCGCCTCACTGGCAAGCTATTTTGCCATTCTCACGTCTCCCGCGAGAGATGGCCACGGTTCGACCAGGACTCTCAGCGCCGCGGAACTGAGAGACCACGAAGTCATGGAGATGCTCATGAGCTGTCGCGAGAAGTGGCTCAAGGTCAAGAACCTCAAGACGCTCAAGCCTTCCGCCTCCGACACAGGCATGCTCTCGCCGCCGGAAGACGACCTGGAAATACCCGAAGTCTCGGCGTCAACAAGGAAGAGGGGCAAGCGATCTACAAAGGCAGAGAAGAAGGTGACAGAGTTGCTCGAAGCCGAGAAGGCTAAGAAGGCCAAGGCAGCCCAGAAGTCTCTTGCGGACCTGTCCACTCTCCTGAAGGGCAGCAAATCGGTAGCCAAGACGGCGAAGACGTCTGGTGCGGTAGAAGACGATGATCACTCAGACTTTGGCGAGGAGGAGACATTGGATGCCCGCACTGCGGCTGACAAGGACCGCCGCAAGAAGAGCTTGAAGTTCTACACTTCGCAGATCGTGCAGAAGGCTAACCGTCGCGCTGATGCCGGACGCGACGCTGGTGGTGATTTGGATATTCCATACCGCGAGCGATTCGTAAGTTTTGCTCTGTTATCTACTCGCCTACAGAAGTTTTAAGGTCACTAATATCTTTTCACAGAGAGACCGACAGATGCGTCTCAATGCTGAGGCGGAGAAGCGCGGGAAGAAGAACAAGGCCGGGACCGAGCTTGGCGGTGACGACAGCGACGGTGAGGCCGAGGTGGCCAAGCAGGTGCGCGGCGACGAGGACGAATACTACGACATGGTGGCGCAAAAGGCGTCCAAGAGGCGCGACGAGAAGGAGGCGCGTTTCGAGGCGATCGCGGCGGCACGTAAGGGCGAGCGGGTCGTGGAGCAGCAGGAGCTGGGTCCGGACGGGAAGCGCCAGATCTCGTACCAGATCCAGAAGAACAAGGGCCTGATGCCGTCACGGAGGAAGGAGGTGCGCAACCCGCGCGTCAAGAAGCGGATGATGTTCGAGGCGAAGCAGAAGAAGCTGCGCAGCGTCAAGGCGACGTACAAGGGGGGAGAAGGCAGGGGCGGGTACCAGGGAGAGCTGTCGGGTATCAAGACGGGATTGGTCAAGAGTGTCAAGTTGTGAGGTACTACTAGGCAGTGTCTGTCATATCGAGCTACATCAAACTATGGTGGAAACGATGTCTCTGTGCGACACAGTACCGAGTCGCCGAATAGGGGTCAGACAATGTCCCCGCATTTTGATTTGCATTGCATGATTGCAGTGATGTCAGTTGCACGTGGCCCCACAGCGGCGGGAGTCTCCCGGCCGGATTGTGCATGCCGAGAAACGGGGGGGGCCCGGGCCGGGAATTTTGTTAGCTAAGGGCCTAGAATAAGTGGGCTGGCCTGTTTTGCAGGAGTCATGCCACCTGAAAGAAAATGAATCCAAGTCTTCCAGGTTGTCGCTTTCTCTTTTCACCCCATCTATGTAGTCTGGTGATTTCGAGATTGTATCATTTTCTGTTTTCCCTTTCCTTCATTCTATCTTTCCCGGCCGGGTAATTTTAATCTTCCAGTTGAAGCCCCGGAAGAGACCAAAACCCGCAGGTTCCAGGTTGTTCAAAGTCAAATACCCTGGTGCTCCACCTTCATCCATCAGGACAGTACCTGAAGGCAATCAGTTGAAAAGAGGCCAACGGCCCAGTTCTCAATGGTCAAACAAAGACCTGAGCTCAAAAATGGCACCGCCAACGCAACCGCTCAACCTCGATGTTGAGGCCATATCGGGGATATGTGGGTATGTATTTTTACTTTTTCTCCTATATGAAGGGTTAGATTCGCTGACGCTGGGTCAACAGTTCCATATCAATAGCCTGCTGGGTGGTCGTCTTCTCGCCGCAGATCCTCGAGAACTTCCGCCGGTCCAGTGCCGACGGCTTGTCCATCCAGTTTATCATTGTCTGGCTTTTGGGTGATGTGTTTAATATTCTGGTATGTTCATCCTTTTTTCCCACCCTTTTACCAAATCAGGGTAATAAACAAGACAAACAAGGGGTCATGTCTCACCCCCTATTTCTTCCACTTTTGAACAACACCCACGTGTGTACAAGTCACCTCACTAACATAACCCTTTTTCCGCAATCAATAGGGCGCAGTGCTCCAAGGCGTGCTCCCCACAATGATCATCTTGGCGGTATACTACACCATCGCCGACATCGTCTTGCTAGGACAATGTTTTTATTATCGCGGGTTCACCTGGCAGGACACGCCAACACCGGCATCGGCGCCACCAAAGGCAAATCGCAGTGCTAGTACTCACAATACTGCTAACGAGCGCACAAGACTCCTCCCGTCCCCAAACACCACGTCCTCTGCAATCGACAACACCAATGATGATGACGACACCGAAACCCTCGCATCATCATCAGCGCCCATCTACCCACATGAGCGCGAGCGCAGGGGCTCGGACTGGTCCCATCTGAACCCAACCGTCCCGCTCCTTGCTGCGACTAGTCCAGAAGAACTAGAAGCAGCAGCAGCAGCAGCACCGGTATCGACAGCACCGGGCAAGCAGCGTCGTCCGATGACCAAACTCCAGTCATTCGGCTTCAACGCTTTGGCGGTGCTGATGGTCTGCGCCGCCGGCGTGGCAGGGTGGGTGTTAAGTCGCGGTTACTACATCCCTGATTCACCTCCAGACGATCACGACGAGACGTTCGAGTTCAACTTCTGGGGCCAAGTTTTCGGGTGGTTGTGCGCGGTTCTCTATCTCGGCTCGCGGCTGCCGCAGCTATTGTTGAATTTCCGCCGCAAGTCCACCGACGGGGTCTCAATCTTGTTCTTTCTGTTCGCTTGTCTCGGCAATTTGACCTACGTGCTTTCTATCCTCGCGTTTGATCCGCACTGCAGCGACGAACAGAACGAGAGGTGTGCGCCTGGCAAGGCGGCGCACGTCTACTGGGAGTATATCCTTGTTAATCTGTCGTGGCTGGCGGGCAGCGCCGGGACGCTGCTTCTGGACTTTGGCATCTTTGTGCAGTTCTTTGTGTATAGCAAGGACGATGATCTGGATGAGGACCAGGATGATGATGATGATGATGATGATGATGCTGATGAAGAGGAGGGAAATGCGGGGGAGTATTATTATGATGAGCGGCCGGTTCTTCAGAGGGGGATATCTGAGGTTTCGGTTTCGAGGTGAGGTCAAAATCAGAGGAAGTGGCGTGGAACAATAAACAGAGAAGAAAAGAGCGGTTTGCTGTTATAGGTATTTGGTAAGGAAAATCGGAATGGAAGAATCGGAAAATGGAAATGAAATAAGGAGGGAAAATATTAGTATTAGATACAAAACATAGAGCAACTGACAACTAGGTAGGTACCCTAACTGTATATCTTAGGTCAGTATATTTTGGTTTTCAAACTCTACGTTTTCCGGGAACAGTCGTCTATTAGGACACAGGAAACACCTTGCAAGCCAACGGATAGGATAATTTGGATACAATCCTTCAGCTGTGATGGCTGTTCTTCATATCCACTAGAAACGACAAAGCTAGGTATGCTGCCTAGATACATCTAGGTAAGTAGGTATCTTTCCGGATGATGTAGAACTCAATCTTCAAACCCATCCCATTCATCATCCGCCCCGTCGTCCTCGAACCCAGCAGCAGGAACACCACTCCCGTCCGCCGCCGCCGCCGCCGCCGCCGCCTTCTTCTTTTTCTGTTTCTTCTTCTTCCTCCTCTCCATCATTGGTCCCGGCTTTAGACTCGGCATCCCTTGCGCATCCCTCACAATCCTGCCCTCCTCATCCCGGACAAACGGTCCTTCCTCCCCATCGTGAGCATCCCCGACTTTCCCAATATAATACTCCGCACTGCTTTCCCGATCATCCATCTCATCAAGATCAAACGCCTTCTCACCAGTCGCTTTGAGCGTAGGGATCCCATTCTCATCCCTAACAATCCTACCAAGCTCATCTCTTACAAACGGCCCGCCATTATCTGCTTCCCCCTCTGCTGTCTTATCATCATCCCTCACAAACCCGGCCACGAAAAACCCCATCACGCCCCTCCCATCATCGCGATATGCCCTCACACAACCGTCGGCAATCTCTTCTGCGTCGTCACCTTCACATGCCTCGACAGCGCCGCGGACAGGCCACTCACGCATCCCGGCGACCTGTTCTTCCCTCTTCAAGATCCGCCACCCTCGCTTTTTCGCAATGTCCGACTGCAAGGCTTTCATAACCACGTGCTCGTTCTCGCCCGCGTAGATGGAACAGGTTGAGTAAGAGATCCTCTTGGCGGCAGGAAAGGAAAACGCATGACACAGAAGTGTGAGCTGGA
Source organism: Apodospora peruviana (assembly GCA_033439685.1). NCBI lineage: Eukaryota > Fungi > Ascomycota > Sordariomycetes > Sordariales > Lasiosphaeriaceae > Apodospora > Apodospora peruviana. Next base: position 2,376,126 of record JAUEDM010000003.1, on the reverse strand, counting down.
ACCCTGCGAGCGCAGAGATGCGGTCCTTGAGTTCCTGATCGGAGGATACGAGCGTCGTGGTGCCATCGTCGTCGATTAGCTCGGTTGTTGTCGTCGTCTGTCCCGCTGCCAACTTCTTCTTGCTGTTACTGCTGCTATCTTCGTCATCATCCTCGGAGTCACGTTTTCGCTTCCCCTGTTGCTGTTTGTTACCCCCCTTTTTGTTGTCATTTTTCTGACCTCCTCCTACTTTTGCAGTCGTGGCAGATGATGGTAAATGTAACTCAGGCATCTCATCCCGCCCAACAATCCCACTGCCCGAGCAGCTCGGATCCAACAACAACGCGCCGACATTCTTGTACTCCTCCGCCTTCGGATCGACCTTCAAAAAATCAACGCCTCTGTTGATGACGGTGAACCCGTCCGAGCCCGCAATCTTGACCATCTTTTCGAGAGTCTGCGCCCTGAACCTGTCCTTTTCAAACGCAAACACCCTGTTTCTCCCCAGCGTCCGTCCATCATCCTGAGGAGAAGATCTCTCATGAAGTATGGCCGCCAGATGAGTAGTCTTGTTCCCCGGTGCAGCGCACGCGTCAATCACATCACCTCTCTCGTCCGTAGGTCTCGGATCCAGCAGATAAGCAGGGAAACAGCTGGCCTTGTCCTGCAGGATAATCTTTCCCGCTTTATACGCCTCCGTTTTCGTACAATCCACGCCCGACAACGGCGACACGGCGATCAAGTTAGGCACGTTGCCATCAAGACAAATCACTTTGCGCATCTGTGTTCCAGAAATGACGTCCGAAACAGCAGGAACCACTTCAAAGTCTTTGAAAGTCGTCTCAAGCTGCTCGTCAACACTACTTTTGAGCGTATTAACCCGCACCCACCGCGGATGCGCCGCGATACCGGAAGAAACCAGATACTCGGCCTCGATCTGGTCGCGGAGCTCCGCGAGCGTAGCGCAGCGCCGCCGCAGTCTCGCGCGCGTGAATTCCGATGTCAGCCGGGCCTTGTGGCGCTCGATGGCCGCGCGCAGGCCGTGGCTCGCCGGTAACGCGATGCCGCCTTTGGAAACCAAAAAGTCGTGGACCAGGAGGATGGAGAGGGCCGGTGTGAGCTTGCGCTCGGCCTGCAGGAGCTGCGCATTCTCGACCACTTCCTTCAGCACGGCGCTCCATTTACATGACTCGAGCGCGAGGGCGTAGATTTGTGCCGGGGGTGACTTGAGGCTGCCGTCTTTGCTTCCAAAGATGCGGGACTTGAAGCTTCCACCTATTTGGGAGTGTGGTTGTGTCGAGGGTGATGATGGCGATGATCCGGTGAGGATGGCGGCTGTCTCGTGGTAGAGAGACATTTTGATGTTATGGTTGGAGAGGCGACGGCTTATAAGTGCGCCATGGTTTGCTTGTGTTCAACAAGAGTTTGATGAAAAAGGTTCAGATGAGATTTTGATATGGAGAGGTCAAGGCGTGAGTGACCCCACTCCACTTGCATCTCAATCCCCCATCCCGTCATTTTCAGACCACTGCAGAGGTACCACAGGGCCGGTCCTGTCAGATGTAATAAAAGGGGGAGGCATGACTATCTCGCGGTTTATTATCAACACAATCACTTCACTAGGACGATGGTGTACTCAATATCATATGCCATTGTTCAAAAAAAGTCTTATTGCTAGACCTAAAAATGTGAGCAAGAGGTGCCGCTAAATATATGTCCGCAGCCCTCATACAAGTACCCCCAAAACGATGCGGGTAAAAGAATCGAAGAGAAGAAAAAGAAGCTTTTCTAATATATACACAAATGGGGGTTTGAAGAGAAAAAGATATGCTTCCTGCTGGCTGAGCATACACAAATATTTTGGTCATCATAAGCGTCATAAAACTCCCCCCACCAGCCGCAGCCCCGCCTTTCCCAGAATCCCGGCGCCGTTCAATTTCCCCCAGTTGGATATGATAAACACAAATGTATAAAAAAGAAAGTAAATGGGGGGTCCCGTGAATGCCCTGAATTTCCCAACCAGCTAACCAGTTCCGTCTAAAATGGTCTCTTTCCCAAAAATGGCGTGTTATTCAAAACAAATTTGCCCAACGTACAGGACGGCGGCGAAGCCTGCCTGCTTGCTTGGTAGAATAGAAGATGAAAAAAATTGTACAAGGGAGAACTGAAATGCTTTTCTCCAACCATCTACCTTCGGCGGAGGGAAGGCCCGCTGCGGCGGTGGTTATGTAGGTGGTTGTGAAGGTGGCGTTTCTGAGCCGCTCCGGGGACGGCTCCGGTCTTGGTGTAGACACTCAAGGCCCAGCCGCCGCCGCAGGACTCGCCGGCGGCGCCCTCGCATTTCATGCTGCACTCCGAATCGGCGATCTTCTCCACCTTCTTCAGCGCGTTACCGCAGTAGCATTGCCCGCCGTACTCCGTTCCGGCTACGGCCCAGCCCTTGGAGGCGCAGTAGGTGACACAGAGCGTGTTGCTGATCCTGCCGAGATTCGGGCGAATCTCGCCTGAAAGGATACGCTCGTTAGCGTCCTTGAAGCACCCCGCATACTTGTAGCCCGCGACAGCCTTGCCATCTGATGAAGGAGCGGCACCCTTGGTGGGTGCGGCTGAGCCAGGCTTGCCATACACAGTCTTTGTCGCCCACACGGTTGCCGTCTCCCACACAGTAGTTGTCTGGGCGCCGCCATTCGCGGGAGTTGGCTCTGGCGAGTCCTCGACGGGCTTGGTCGTGCTGAACGAACCAGTGACTGACACAGGAGTGGGGGCCGGCTTGGTGTTACCGGCATAGTCACCCGGGTCCGGCATGACGGTGTTGGACTCAGCAGGAGGTGCAGGAGGCGGGGCTGCCTTGGAGCTGGAGGCGGGAGGAGCAGGGTTTGCGACCTGGCTCGTGGAAGCAGGAGGCTTGGGTGACGGGGTAGCCATCGTAGGAGCAGCTCCACCTCCGCCGCCGCCGCCGCCGGCACCACCAGAGCCAGCACCGTACTTCCAACCAGCAAGCTTGTTGTTACCGGGCAGCTGTGTCAGCTTTCCGTCGACTTGCTCCTTGATGGGGCACTCGATATTGCAAGACGTGCTATCATCGTTGACACCACCCTGCAGCCCGGGGCACGAGTGGATGCCGGCATGACCAGCATCACACTCGCTGTCGATGATCTGTTGAAGTGCCTTCTCATTCCACCCCGAAAGGAAGTCGCCGTGGATAGAATAACCGGTAGTATCGCCATTGGCAAGAACAAATGGGCTCTCCTTGCCGATCATGTTCTGGAAGCGATCCTTCAAGGCGTGCGTGTCCCAGTAAACCTCGTAGAAGATATGTGGTGTATGGATCCAGCCCTTGGGGCAGTCGTGCTTTCCGTTGCCTGCATCGCTGGGGAACGCCATGTTCGCCTTGTAGTTGGTCAAGCCGGCAGCCGGGTTATAGCACGATGGAAAGTGGAGATCCATGCGCAGGGGCGAGGCATATCCGTCACAGTCTTGGAAAGGGAAGCCAATACCGGAGCCCTTGTTGTTGGTGTCTTGAATGCCAGCCATGGATCCGTCAGAGCCGGCAGGCCAGCTTGGGGGGTCCATGTTACCACGAGGGCAAGTCCATTGGGCGGGTTGAACTGGGCCGTCGGATGGGTCAAGATTTGAATCACCCGACTTTACCGGGGCAGACCTCAACGTGGCATCTCCGCTAATCATCTGCAAGCCAAGAGGGAACGCCTTGACATCATCGTTCGTGGCGTCGAAGAAATAGTAGACGTTCATGTAGAAGAACTTGACCGGCTCAAAGTGGCCATCGATAGGGTCGTGGAAATAGAGCGTGGGAAACCAGTAGGCACTCATATCGGCCTTGGGCTTGGCGGTAGTGCAGCGGGAGTTGACCAGGTCCTCGCCAGTGGAGTTCAGGCCGAAGTTGCTGGCGCCCATGACGGTGTGGACGTGGCCAGATGCGGTTCCTGGGTTGATGATGGGATCGGCACGACAGGTTGTAAGAGGACCCTTCCCATAATGGCGCAGGACAGCAAATCTTCGTTTATCACTGGCTGCCGCAGCCGAGGCCACCAAGGCCGCAAAAACCGTGGTGAGGAGCATGTTGATGGTTGGTGTCGATGATGATGTAGTTGTTGACTTCTGGGTGTGTATATCTGAAAGAGAGCGTTGATATCTAAGTCTCTGGGACTTTGGTCGCTTGGACTCGGGTATGTGTGGGTAAGTTGATCTCCTGGATGTTGCTGGATATGATAAAAAAGAAGGGATATAAAGCGTCACTAGAGTTCTGGAGCTCAATAGTGACAGTTCACACTTGCGTCTGTTTACTCGTGACTGGCACAGAGACGAGATAAAAAAGGACAGGACGTGCTAAGCAGGCTCAGCAGCTTTGGGAAAAGGGAGTGTGAAGGAGAATCAAAAGAGAGTGAAACGACACAAAGCCCAGAAGGTCGATGAGGCAGAAGAGAGCAGAAGAGACGAAAGCCTTGGCTGGGAGGGTTCCGTTTATGAACAATACCGTTCAGCCAAGGCCAAGACGAGGAACACCAGCACGCGTGGGTGGGTGGAGGAGCTGAGATGGAAGGCTTGCAAACAGCCAGGATGGAGCCATGTTCTGTTTGGCCCAGCCCTTGTCCCTGAGGACTGGATGGGGGGGGGTGGTTCTGCTAGCGCACTCTCGCTGCAGCGGATTCTTGCAAGATTGGGACTTGGGTCCAAGACCAGACGCAGGTCCAAGGGTGATGTGGATGTGCCGAGAGACTGGCCAACGCGGTCTGGTTTCTTTTTTTCGCTGGACACGGCTGACAAGTCGTTGCCGTTGCAGTGGTCGATGTGACGCTGGGCTCCCGCCGCCGCCGCCGCTAACACCAATACCAACGAGGCGTGCGGGTCCACCCAGACCTCCCCTCTTTCCCACATCATCAAGACCAATTCAGAGACATCATGATGCGCATAGACGAGGGCATCGCGTATCGCTCCTCATGGTGGACTGGACGGACGGGCAGCGACAGCTGGCTGAGAGGCCACAGGTGTGGGCCGCTGTCTTTCCCACACAACCAGGACAACACGGCGAACACGACGACGCGATGGCGCCGAACCAGAAGTGAAGTTTGGTGACGAAGGGGATGGGAGTGAGGGGTTTGCCGTGGCAGGTCCTCGGCCATCCGCGGTGTGATGAACGACACTGAAAAACCTTTGTACCTGCATCTTGCAGCCGCCACCCGGGCTTGATTGGATGAACCGTCTTGTTCCTGGATCGGGCGCTGCAGCCGCTCGGAGGCACACATACAAAACCCCCCGGGGCCTGAGAGAGAGTGCGGGTTTGTGCGCTGGCACAGCAAAGCAAGAACCTTGGAAAGGAAAGAGAAAGGAAAAAGAAAAACAGGGAAAGGGAAGCTTCTGTCAGTGGACCCAACCCCTAACCCCGACGAGCCAGCCCTTGTCTCTCTGTCTCTTGCACAAAAGAGGCGCTGTGGCGTCCAATTGGGAGGCGAGAATCAATCACGACCGAAAAGCTCTCAGGCGGGGCCCGTGTGGACCTGGGTCCTGTCATCTCTTTTCTCTGGCGCGACACGGGGGTGGTCCAGGTTAAGGTTATTTCATCAGACAGGCCAACGGCGATGTTAATTCGCAAATCGAGCGTTTGCTAGCCATCATTTCCAGCGGGCCGACGCATCACACACTCAGATCAATCATCATACTGTCAAGATCAGCGGCAAGAGGTCTTTGGAGTCTCAACTCTCCATCATGTCCATCTCTTCGGTCTGCCGGCTGCGGTTCCGAAGGAGGATACGGCAGTCCCTTTTTGTATAATAGCTGACGTGAGGGTGGACAAAGATATACCCATACAGAAGGCTATGCAGAGCACCTGCATCCGCGAAGGCGGCAGTTCAACAGTTCGGTCTTCGGAAGATATCTATATGCGAATACGTCCATGTAACCTTTACGACAGCACCGTACGGATTTACTCCTCCGTAGTAGTCAGTTCAGGGTGATGCGGCGCTCTCTCTTGTACCGATTCCCGATTCCAAGACAGTTGCACCCGTCATCCATTTCTCGAGGCCTAATAAAAGCATCCGATGCCAGGTGTCTTGCAACGCCTCGATATTACCAAATATAAAATCCCGCAGAACATCTCCCGGGGAGCCTCCAAAAACCCAAACCCGGTCAGCTACCTATATTCTTTTCTTCCGTTCCGTTAATCTGTTTAATCTATTTCTCTACCATGTGTAAATCAAAATTACCGGCACCCGGGAACCGAATTATGGTTTGTTTCATCTTGACAACAGCTTTCTTGCGCTCCCTTGTCCGTTTGTTTCCCCAACCCGCGATTCGGTACTGACGGATGTCCTATCGATAAGATAGATAATTTCGTCCCATGGATTCTTTGCTTCGATTTGCTCCTCTCCCTCCCCTGAGAGACGGAATTTCACCGGGATTACCCTGCCACGAGGCGGCGGGGACACTCTATCCGCCCGTGCCTCCTCTGAAACGCGCTAACTTTAATGAATGGACCGGTGCAGGGGTAAAGCCACATATCTCTTTCTTTTAACGACGACGACGACGACGACAGGCCCAGGACAAACTGACAGACAGTCGCGCGGTAAATGTTTGTTCCCGCTGTGATGGGTGATGGGTGTCGTTTTTGTTTCCATTTGAAGTTGCGAATATATGCGGATATGCGGACACATACAGATAACTGCAGCCACAATCCTACGGAATACACATCTCACTTTCTCAGGGGAAAGGGGTGGCTGGGCCGTCGACATTCATGAGGTCGGGTGGTTCTGTGGGGAGCCGACTGCCGACTGCTTTTCCCATCTGACAAGTCGTAAACGTAAATCCCTCCGATCATACCGAACCTCGTACGGATTACCTACAACAACATACTGACACATGCCGGTCGATAGGGGATGGTACGCGTATTACGACGGAGGCGCAACCCTTCTTTTTTTTTTTTTTTTTTTTTTTTTACGAGCAATCGCGAGGCCGATCCATCATAGGCGCCGTTTCATAAACCGCCCTTCACCCCAATCCCCTATTTTTTTTTCAGTCAACGAGTGCTATTCAATATGGAATTAACGCAGACTGTAGGGAGTCATCGATTCATCAGTCTGTATTCAGCGCTATTTATCACATTCCTGTCAACCACCCGCGCGGTACGGACCCAGAGCTTCCCCTATTCCTTAACCCGTACTCCTGATTCCTGGTGTATTCCCTTCGGTTCCCTCATTGCCTGTCGATGCCACGGCCGCGTCAAATCCCGGCTTGTCATCGTTTCTCAACTCTCTTGCATCTGCCAACTTTCTGAGCCGACCATCAAGGCGATGACCAGAAAAATACTCAAAATGATGATATGTCGAGGTTTGGCCTTTGCCGCGATGCAAAGCATCCAGAGGATGTGATTAGTGGCTGCCCAGAAGAGACGGCCGGTGTTACCGGCCAGATTATCCGTATCGTTGTCTATTTGCCGTATCGTGTGGCTTTTGTCTAGTCAGAATCGTAAAGGTCCCTAAGACATAACACCTCAAGAGCCTCAACCCCATCCCAAGTACGTATATGTCGTGGAAAGAAAAACAGGGAACCAGTGCGGCTGAGAAATACACGTAACTGCCCTCCGTAAGTTCCCAACCGGCTGAGAGGCCAGACAGAACCAAACCCGACCCGTTGTTCAACCCACCATTACCGCTATCTTCACACCCACTTTAACTCGTTCCTTCTCGTGAGTTTTTCTTTTGTCTATGGATTCTCAAGTTCCGAATGATACACAAAATTCAACATTTTCTATTACTATCGATATTCACCAGCCAGCTGGCCAGGTCTCACGACAAAATCAATATGCCCACCCAGGCTTGGTTATCAGGACGTTCTGATTCCCACCTACACGGTTCTCGGGAAATCGGGAATCAGCTTGGTCAAGATCATGGATGCGAATTCCTCGGGTGGATCTGATATGCCCGTTTTCAATCCGTCAGTACTCGGATCCTCCATTATTGATTATCGGAAATCCCATGTGACGGATCAAGTTCCGGGAATCTTATGTACACTTTCGCGCCCTCGCGGAATGATTATCATACATGTGATGTACTCTTTATCGGAAGTGCGGATTCCATACCTGGGCAGACGACAGCAGCTATAAAGTAAAGTGGACGGAGACCCATATCAAATAACTGTCTCAGCCTGATACGATTAAATGTCTCTCTTCAATCTGCGGCTATCGATCTTTTATTTGGGTATTTTTGTTCTACGTATTCTTGAGATGCACCACAATGCCAAACACAGAACCGCCTTCCATAGGTAGCTAACACCATACCAAACCGGTACCATTGCCCCTTTTCTCTTTCCCATTCCCTAGTCGCCCCCTGAATGCTCGTCTACCATACACAAACAATAGAAATAGACCTACAAAACCAACCACCGCTCTGCAACAGCCTTGGCCCCCTCCAAATCCCCCAGCAAGAAACACATAGTCCTGATGTTATAAGCCGCCTCGATCGTAAGATCCTCGTTCCCCATCCCCTTCACCATTTTACTCTCATCACTCTCCTCCCCAACCTCGGCGACCTCATCCAAAACCCTCGTGTAGTAATCATTCGCCAGATTACCCAGCCCAATCAGCGAGTACGCCCTTGCCATGTTGAAGTGCGCCTCCTGGCGCTGCGCTCGTGACACTTCCCCTTCAAGCCGGTCGCGGTAGTACCGGAACAGAAACGCAAACGCCTGCGTCAACAGATACTGCCGATTCGTAGCCTGTCGTTTGAGTGCGTAATGCAGATAGGCGAGGCCCATGGACAAATTGATCAGGCAGTTGTGCGGGTCCATCGATGCGGCACGCGCGAGATAAGACAGCGCGTAAGTGTAGCTCGTCGTCGTGAAGAGGATGTGCCCGTAGATAGTAAGCAGACAGACGTCGAGCGCGATGCCGTCGTCATTGTCACTATCACCACTTGTAGCAACAATCTGGTCGTGGCCGTTCTCATTACCACCGTCCGCCATCTCCGCCTCTTTCTTCATCTTCTTCATGATGATATTGTCCATCGTCTTGATCTGCCGGAGTATAAACTTCTGCGCCGGCCCCGAGGTGTACCAGCTCACAGGCGTCTGGCACACCCGACACATGGCCGAGAACATGCGGTAGGAATCTGTCCCGGGCATGTAGTCTCTCATAAAATACCGCGCGATCGCCACGCACGTCTCCTCGTCACCGGCGTATACCGCGCAACTCGCCCACGCCAAATGAATCAAAAACGTCGTGTCGGTGGCCATCCAGACGGTCGAGTCCCGCGCCGCGTGGCAGACCACGTACGCCTCACGGCGCTGACCCGCGCGCACGAGACAAAAAGCGTAGTCCAGAAAGATGTCGAGCCACTTGTTAAACGGGATGCCGCGATGCATCTGCGGGACAACTCTGGCCGCCGCCACCGTCGTGCCCTGTTCTTCTCCTTCTGCCGGAGCCAGATTCTGCTGCAGCCGCTCCGCCATGGCGGCGAGCTTCATGTTCCGTGCCGGCAGCGAAGCCTGGCCCTGTACGTTGCCGCCGTAGCCCAGATACTTGATGTACTTCTCCCAGGGGTAAAACTGCTTGTAAGACCTGAAATCGTCCACCAGACCCTTGGCCGCGCGCATCCAGGCTGCCTTGGTCTGCTCGTCACTACCAGAAGAATAAACCTGGTCCCGCAGCTCCTGCATCACCTGGTAGTTCTTGCTCGCCACTTCGGTCATCTCGATATCTTGCTGCTTCCGCTTTTCCGCGTTGATCAGCCGTCGCGGAAGCCTCCTCTCGCCAGGCGGCTTTGGCGGTCTCTCTTTTTTCGGCTTATTCGGGTCCCTCGGCTTGCGTGGTTTGTACGGCCCTCTCCGCTTGCCAGGAGCTGTCTCGTTCTGCTTCTTCGCCTCGAGATTCATGGCCTCCCGAACAAGCAAGAACGCCTCCTCCCGGCCTTCCTGCTGCTGCTCGCCCTCGTACATGTTGGCCAGCTGCACGCGCGCATCGATATTATCCTCATCAGCTTCAATCGCAGCAATGAAACACTCCTCGGCGGCCGCCTTGTCCCCCAGCGCAATGTGGCACCGGCCCTGACTGACAAGCACGTCCGCGTCCACCACGATATCCCCATCCGCCGCGTCCGCAATCCGCCTGTACAGCTGGAAATACAGCAGCGCCTGATCCGCTTTCTCTCCTTCCAGCAGCGCATTGCCGATATCCTTCAAACAGTCCGGAAAATCCATAAAGTCGTCCACCGCGGTCTCGGTCGTCGGGTCCAACAACCTCAGATGCATCGCCGCCTCGTACTCGTTACCCTGCTTGTGCCGATACACATACAACTTGGCCCTGAGATCAACCGGTAGACCCTGACCATAACTATCCTGCGGAAACCGCGTCGGCACGTACTCGGGCACCATGATGCGCCTATCATCATGCAGATCCCACTCGCGGTCGTCATCTAACCAGTGGTCCCAGTACAGCTCGTCACGCCGCCCCAACATCCACCTCGAAATCTGCTTCAGCTCCTGTGCGGCTGCCTGCCACTGCTCGAATACCGCAAAAAACTCGAGATAGATCCGCAAATCGGACCACGCGAACCGGCCCTCCTCGGCCTCGAACGTGCCCGCAGTCTGCAGATGATCAATAACCCGCCGGTAGGCCGCCTTTGCACTCTCACACGTCCTCCGCGGATCCTTCGCGTCGAGCGCGACGTCCGCCATGTTGCGCACCGTCCGAATATTCAGCGGGCGGAACTCGAGCGCCCTCTGGTACTGTGCCAGTGCCAGCGACGAGTGGCCCTGCATCATGAGCACATCAGCCTTCCCCGTCCGCGCCTCGATGTTGCGCTTATCCGCTACCAGCGCCTGCGAGTAGCACGTCAGCGCCCGGTCGAGCGCGGCTTGCTTTTCCGGCCCGTCCTCCATGTCCTCGACGCCGTCGAGCGCGTACACGGCCGTGGTGATCCAGTAGGCGACGTTCTTGGGCACCAGGTGCGCCGCCGTCATCCGGCACATAGTGGCCTTTTCGCGGTCCCCGAGGTCCTCGTGGACGTTGGACAACAACGTCCAGGCGGCGTGGGTCTCGCTGTTGATGCGGATGATCTCGCTCAGCATCGTGATTGTGCCCTCGTAGTCTTTGTGATCGTACGCGTCGCTGGCCAGCGACAAACGAAAAAGAATATCTGGCGTGGGCCGGGCCGCCTTACGGGGGCCTAACTTTCGACGAGGGCGCGCTGCAGCCGCTTTACCGCCACCGCCGGCAACAGCGGCAGAAGTAGCAGTAGTTGTTGCCGTAGCCATAGTAGTCTTGGTGGGATCGGCAGGAGGAAACTGAACAGACATGCCGGACGCCGCCGCCGCATCGGAGCCTCGCTGCTCGGCCACGAAAGCTTCCTTCTGCGCATCGAACCTAGCAGTGTTGGCGCGGAGCTCCAGCTCGTCGGAATCGGCGTCAGACACCTCGCTAGTAACGTCGTCTTCGTCGTCGTCGTCGTCGTCTTCCACCTCGGCGTAGATATCGTCCTCATAAAGGGGAGCACCTCCTGGTCCTGCTGCTGCTGCTGCCGCTGCTGCGGAGTCGCCGCCCCTGATGGTATCGTGTTGGTAAATGCCATTCTCGCCCGCAACCAACGCCGGCGGGTGCGGGTCAATATCCATTTCGTCGGCGTCCGCCATCTTTGTTTGTGCTGCTCACAGTTAAAGCTATGAGAGAAGATCAGATCTCGTGTCTCACCCTCCTCTCAAAACCCCAACTCTAATCACAGTGATAACCTTGCCCCCGGTGCGTCCGTTAAATTCAAAAAACCTCCTGTCCAGCTAGCTCTCTCACCGCAGCTCGCCACCAACAACTGTCTCCATCAGCGAGCGATTGTCCGCCTGTCCTGGCCGAGCGAGAAGAATGGCGAATCCGAAACCGACCAAGGATGAGGTTGGGGATAATGCTGAATGGACCAGTTAAGTAAGGGAGGTAGGCAACCCGAATATACCGTGTAATGGTGAAAGAAGAATGGTCCTGCAATGCGATGCAAAGTGTAATGTAATGCGATGCAAGGTAAAATGTAGGTGCTGCCGCGTCTGGTCGTTGGGACGGAATTCTAAAACGACTGGTAACCTTTTGGACTGCCCGTCACTATTCCGTCTCCAAGTTGGGAGAGAAGGAGATACGGCACGGAAACAGCCGAACAGGCTGGTACTTGTGCTTTACAAGGGAAGCTTTATTGTGATCGAAACGACTGGTAAAAAATTAACATCAGATGAAAACTGACGGTCTCCACCCGTTAGGTACCTAAGGTACCTTAGTGAAACATTGGATGATCAGAAACCAAAATATACCCTAGGTACAGAGGGAAAAACAAAAGATTCACAACAAAAGAAATGTCGCAAACGGCAAGTATAAACGACAAAAGACAGAGATTCTCATATTTGACACAGTCACTCATGGCCATGCTTATATACGCGAAAAAGAGAGAGAAATCTTCATACTGAACCAGTACTGCGATGCCTATCGCTACCTCCCTGCACAGCTCTGACGGCTACGAACGTGTAAAAACCAAAACAGACCATATCATCGCATAACTGGAAGGATACGCGTCGCTGATAGCCATTGGATTTGCCAACAATTCCCCCTTCTTATATGCCAAGGGAAATCATTCCATGTCCTGATAGCGCAAACTCCCCCAACAAAAACCACTCGCGAGGCTTGACCGATTCCTGCTTGCAAAGTATCTGCCCCACTGCACGCCATAATGAACCCATGCGCTTTTGTTCCCCCAGACCTCCAAAGGCAAATCAAATAGTCCCATCGTCACTCTGGCACTGCTTCATCTTGATGCGCCACGGGATGTCACTCAGCCTCTAGCCGAGTTTACCACCCAGTTTACCCACATCTCTGGCCTCTGGAGTCACAACAAAAGATAAAATCAGCCTCTGCCTCTCGACAGCTCGCGCTATGCATGGCCTGTGTCGTACTTACCCTTGACCTGTTCAAAGACCTTTAGCATCTTGCGTCTAGCGCCGAGGGCGTTGACACCCCGATCCTCAAGCTGCTTGTCGTCCAGCTCGATGAGCTCGGTCCACTTCATGTCCTTCAAATTATCTGTGTACTTGTGTAGGCGCAAGCTCCGCAGCCAGCTCGGAATGTCCTGCAGAAGCGTCGGGTCGGTAGGATCCTCTGGCGGCTTCGAGCTGCCTCTCCGACCACGCGGAGATCGGCCCCTGACCATATCCGAGTGGTCCGACAGATACCCCTCGTGATGACCGCCCAGGCCAAATTGACCCAGATTCACCGGAGCCAGTCCATTGTTCATCAGCGGCGACTGTCCATCGTAAGCGCTCAAGAACCCATTGTTTTGCGGAGATGTAAAAGCAAGTGCCGGTCCGTAGTTTTGCACAGCAATACCGGGCGAGCTGGGCCGTGAGCGGTGACCGCCAAAGCCAATGTTCTGTTGCTGCTGCTGCTGCTGCTGAACAGCGAGCATCTGATCCCGGCTCAAGACCTGCCCATGCTCGTTAATCATGACGACGTTCTGCGGCATTGCCGGAAGCCCAGGAGAAAGCGGGCCCTGGCCCGGCGCGTCGTTCGAGCGAGCACGCCGGTACTTTCGCACGTCGTCCAGAGCAAATCGATTGTTGACCGTCGAAAGCGCCGCCAACTTCATCGCCGTGGCATTTGCCACCATGTCCGCATTGTTTCCTTGGTTTTGGTTGAAGTTCGGGACCATGGGCGTATTGACCATCGACGCCCAGTTACCACTAGCAGCATATGGCGACAAAAGAGGCATGTCAGACAACGAGGACGGGTCAGCAGCCGTCAAGGTCGTGCTCTGAATGTTAGAGTTGCCCGAGATGGGCGCACGAGGCGAACGCAAGCCACCGGCCGAAGGCGGTGGCTGCACAAACTGGCCCATCGGAGGTTGACCAGAAGACGACTTGGGCCGGTTGGGGTCGTTGGGTCCCCACGGCGAAGCAGGACCATTAGGATCTTCCTTTGGAGCGGACAACGACGGGGCCGCCAAAGAGCTTCGATTATCGATCGTGCTGTTCCGGGCCGAGGTCGGAGGATTGCCTGTCTGCTGGGTGAACTTGGCCTTCTCCGTCGCGATGGCAGCGGCCGCATCTGGGAACATGGCGTTGATCGTGGACGAATCGAGGCCCGACTGTCGCTTCGCATTCGCACCGCCGCTTGGACGAGCAAGCGAGTTCCTGGCAGAACCCCCGACATCCAGCTTGCCCATTGCGTCACTCAGGCGATTCGACATAGGATCTAAGAGGAAGAAAGAAGTCAGATCAGAGCCACAAATCAGGTGATATGATCACCCTGGTGGAGAGAGTATACAAACCCTTGTCAAAGTTTGCTGGCGAGAGAACACCAGACATTGGATGGTTTTTGCCCATCTGCTGGAGCACCTGGATGAAGAAGCGAATCTGGACCTGGGTAGTCTGCTGGAGCAGCGCATAAAGGGCAGCGGTCCGCTCGGCCTCGCTGAGCACGCGAAACCACTGCTCGATGGCGCTCAGCTCGTCCTTAAAGTCCTGGTCTAGAGTAGCAGCAGCCATCTCCTCCAAGGTGGTCTCGTACTGGTCGATGTCGGCAATCCACTGCTGGGCCAGCTTATCTTGAGGGTCAAGATCGGCATTGCCTTGTCCCTGGCCCGACTGCGCCTGGCCGTAGAAATCAGAGGAAGGCCGAATTCGGCTCGAAGCGGCGGCACTGCTCATAGAGGCCATGTCGGCAGATGCACGGACACCATGGCTCACGCCAACGGCCCGAGAGGAGGGAGGTCTCAGGGAAGAGACGTTGCTCGCCTCCGGAGTGCTATTACGGTTGCTCATGATGTTGGACATGTTGAGCATGGTCGTGACCAAACGGGGGGGAAATTGGAGAGCGGGATGCTAAGAAAGCACACTCAATAAACGATGCCCCGAAGAATATATGAAGCGCTTGAGCCTAGAAAGATTGCCGGGAACGCGGTGCCACGCAGATATGAAACAAGACAAGCGGCTGTTCGAGCATTAGCTGACGTCTGGGCGATCATTGTGACCCGTGGTAACCAGCTATGCGTTTCGGTGCCTCCCAAGGGCCCCCATTTTAATGCGGCAAAGAAACATGCTTCATCTTACCTTGTGAAGGACGAATGATCTATAGTGAAATTATTCTCGCTATTATATTGGGCTGTCGAGACTTTCGAAGTCGACGACGGCGTAGGTTGGGGATGAGACGAAAAGGCGCGATGGATTTCGAAAACTCCTGCAGTCACCGGCTGGCCTCAAAGGAGAGATCGAAAATCGCGAATATGGAGATTTAGTGATGACACGGTTCTAGGAAGGCGCAAAGGCTTGAATTAGCGAAAGACTAGCCAGCGCTGTGTGCAATGCGGAGAAGGAGATGTAGAGGATTTGCGAAGTATGTGGTTGAGTTTATGTATGCGGGTCATCCGGGACTTGAGCCATGAACTTGGCTGCACGCAACAAAGGCGTAGATCGTCTGTCAACGCGAACAAAGAACTTGCTCTCGCAACTGGACTTGTAGCAAACGACGAGTGAATGGGATATGTTTGAATTGATAACGATACCCCGCCAGTAGCCACGGGGGTTGAGCGGCTGAGGGGAATTGGAATTGTCGGGAGCATTGGATGGTCGAGAGCAGGCAAAGAGGGCTGGTGTACGGATACTCACCCATTAAAGCGAATTCGGGTACTATTCAAGAAGCTGAGCAGAAAGAGGAGATGGCAAGATTCGTGCTTCCAGCCTGAACCAGCAGCGATGATGGTGCAAGTTCTCGGTAGGTTGAAGAACAGGGCCACGGGAGCGAACGTGGAAAGAAGGGGTTGATGGAACAATGGAAGCCAAGGGTTAAATGGAAGGGACGGAAGGGGATGCGGTGCACGGGTGGGATGCTGGTGCTGAACCTAGGTAGGTATGTAGCGGCAGCTGAGCGGGTCCGACTGCCAGGCATTTGGTCTCTTGGAGCCACTGGGCTGCCAGCCCGGCGAGTGGATAACCTCCCGGAATAAAGGGGAGCGCTAACAGAAAGAACGCCGGCCGCACCAAAACATCCGTTGGTGGGCTCACTGTCAGAACTGAGTGCTCGTTAGAATTTAGCGGTGAGGTGGGGCTTTGGAAGGCTGACTCTTGGCCGGGGCGAACCCCACCAAGCTGTTTCGCTTTTGATGTGTGAAATCGGCACGGCAGGCGCCTTTGGCTCCAGTTATGGAATGGTTGTTAACCCCATCCAGGTCAGCTGGTCACTGATCGCTGGTCAGCCTTAGGAGGTCTCGAATCACATTTGTGCAACAACACGAGGGAATCCCCTACATAAAAGGGGGAGGAGAGAAGAGACATCCATGCTATCAAGATCGAATCTCTTGTGAGGTTTCCCAAGTGTAATCTTGTACGGAATATATCTCTTGAGAAAAATGATATCAGAGTGATTACCCATCTCTTCCTCGACGACGGCCGCCTTCACACCTCTAGTAGCTTATGACTGGTGGCTATCTCACCGTGCCCCCGCCCGAATTAGTAGCCGCTACACCATCCAAGTCCGACGGGCTTTTGTCTGACGCGAGACAACAGCTCGAAAGACACATTTGCTTGGTGAGCATAATGGGCAGTGAGATTCCGGCACCCACGAGTGCCACCAATACCCAGGATGACTATCATTACCTGAGGTATCCAAAGACATTGTAACTAGCTCCGAGAATATTATCCGTTAGATACAGACTACCTCACAAGTGAGCAACTAAACTCTGCTCCAATGGAGGAAGGAATGTAAGTTCATTGTAACACCTTCATTGGTTATCAACGCCTTTTCACAAGCGGTCTTTTACGGAAGTAAGCCAGTGGCAAGGGCTACGCAGCCTGCGTATAATCATCGTCTCTCGAACCTTCATCTAGATAGATTGAGCAAAGTAGATTTGAGGACAGGCTGTTTGCGTTCTGAGAACACTCACAGTTCAAAAACCAGCAACCGATATGAGGAAGGAGGGGATATCGCATGGTTTTCATGCACCAAGAGCTCATGGTAGCAAAAGAGCAGAGGTGTTTGGTAATAGCCAGGCATTTCATTCTTGCCACGAAGAATTTTTCCTTCAGCGAAGAGCATTGAGAGAAAAGGAACTCTACGTTGTACACACAAATGACGTTTTATATCAGTCTCGAGAAAACTCCGAGACCTTATTCCCTAGGCGTGGCGCATAAGGGGGGTAGGGAGGGAAAGGAAAAGGGGTGAAAGGCAAATGGCGGCGGCGGCGTTTTGTTCACAAACAACCCTGGCAGAACGCACATTGTATGTGGTTTTTTTTTGTTCTCGGGGAATCGAGAGAGCAATATGTCCCTTTGGCAAATGCGCCTCTCTCATAGGAGGCAACGCATTCTTCCGCTGCTGCTGCTGAATGACGCCCTAGATAACACCTCGAAAAGCCGCCGGTTGCCCAGATACGGTTGATGCAAATTCACTGCGCACCGTGTAAATCCCCCTTCGTTAAAGGACGTAGCTCGACTGATGTTGTGATTTCGGCGATGGACTATTTCCCCAAACAAGTAACCCCGTGTATGGAAAAAAGAGAAATCTAGGCCGTCTCCCGCTTGCCCTCGCGGAACTCCTTCTGGTTAAAATGCGTTAGCCTCTCTTCGCCATCTTTGTACGGTCTCTCATCTCGATAGGTGGTGGCAGTGGGGGAGTTGCGTTTGCGTACCAGTGCCTTCGCGGTTCCGTGGAGCGCATGTCTGTGGTTTCTCCGGAACTTGGGGTCGGTTCCCTTCAGCGAAGGATATCTCGAAGTCTTAGGCTTCTTGATACTGTAGTAGTAGCGAACATTTCGTCAGCGAATTCGGGTCATCAGGGTGATGCGATGGCGTGGCGTCCTACCCGTTCCGGTGAGCCTTCTTGGACTGGTTGTGCTGAGACGAGTTCTTGGACTCTGTGGGCCACAAGGTCAGTCATCACGGCCACTGCCAGCAAAAACTGGCTGCTGAAGAAATTAACAGCATAATCATAACGTACTGGCCATTGCGACTGATTTTCGGCTTCAACGGAAGACGATTGCCTGAGTCTGCTGGGGAGGTTGTAGATGGGGATGTTCGTCACAGCCGAGTTTATTTGCGTCCGCACAAAAAGTGGGAGGGAAAACCGACTGCCCTAATTGCGCTGTGGCTAGTGATCTGTGGCTAATGCTACGCCACGCCACAGCTAACCTGTCTCAAGCGTGGGATTGGCCGCACGATTGACGGCTCCAATGCACGACCCCACTTTCAACCGCCAATACAGTCCAAATCCGGGACAATCGAAGTGATAGAACAATGGCATTCTTCGGGCAGCCTTCAACCCACATCACAACAGTGATACCAAGATGACGGTAATCTCAATGCTCTCATTACGCCAAGTGACCATACATACACTCTATGTGTGACATCTATATGCCTCTTTGAAATAACGTCATATGCAGTCCATGCCAAGATCAAAAGCCACCCAGAAAGTCAAGTATCGAACCGCCTCGTTGAGCTGCGGACGGAGTAGGTACTGTACCTATGAATGTAGGAAAAGAATAGAGGAACATTATGTAACGCACTCATTTGACAGTCAACGGCATCGCACCCTTCGCTGCTACTACTGCCGCTGCGAGGTCCGCAGATCGCGTGACTTGGCGCGATCGGACCCGTTGGAGGTAGCGGACGAAGAGGATGAACATCAGCTCGACACTAACAGAATGTGAGTTAGCTACGACTTCTGTATACGATATGGCGCACCAAGGGAAAAAAACATGGACGTACCGTTCTTTCGTCATCATCAGGATACCCTGTACTAGCAAGCCCTTGAGGAGCTGCGGGCCCATGCCCTTGAACAGGCTCAGGGCGCCTTCGTTCTCGACGATAAACTTCATAACCTCGATGAAACTCTTAAAAGGCTTCCCTTGCCGCGCCGCAGGCGGACGTGATTGCAAGCCTACTTTGGCGACGATCAGGGGTTGGGTGAGAATTGTGGCCAGGGACTTGGACATTGCGCCAAGCACTAAGAGAGTTGATGTTAGTTGAGCTCCCCGAACGTGAACATTCGAATCGAACTTACCAAAGGCCTCCCACGGCTTGAGGTTAGTCTTTCCTGGGAACACGATGTCCTTCAACCTCTCGTATGCGCCATATGTGATCGCCGGGTTGACCACCAAGACCAAGCTGGCCTTCAACCCTCTCCATAGCCCAAATACACCGTCCTCACTCTCAATGACCTCCTTCGCCGTGTCGACGAAGCCCTTCCTCTCTTCCTTCTTCTGTGTCTGCTGCCGAGTCGTGACAACGGCGACCGGGATTGTGAACAGCTGGGCTAACGCGCCGGCGACAGCACCGAGCGACAGCTCGACGACGGTTGAGGGCTGGGCATTGCCCTTGTTGTACTTCAGATAAAGCACACGGACGACCGAGTACCAGTAGAAATAGGCAAAGTTTGTGGATGCGACACCCGCCAACGAGCCGGCCATGCCAGCATATAGGCCCGCGACTCCCTCGGCGCCGGCGATCCGGCTGACGGCATCCCATGTCGACTTGTAGTGCGGCTCGTCGGCACCGGTCGTCTTCTCGGAGTCGGTCTGCTTTACTTGCACCTGAAGCTTCGTCTTCACGCTGCAGTTGGAAGCACGATGGTTAGCTGAACACATGACGACTGAGCGCAGCTTGCTGGATAGCTTACAGATCGAGGGGGTATACCAGCGCATTGGCAAGCACAGCGCCCGCCGCGCCGGCGGTGGCTTTCCCCCAGGGTCCAATTGGGACCGGCTTCGATTGCACGCCCATGGCAATGGACTTGCAGACAGTCCGCGGCGCGGATACGGGACGGGGTGAAGCGGTGTATCTGCGCCGAAGAAGTTGTTGTTTGCTCGGCGTACGGAGGTCGAGTAAGAGTTCAACGGCCGGTTAAAAATATCCCCGCTTGTGATCAACAGGGCCGGTGACGTGACGTCGCTTATCTATCCGTCGGGGCTTACAGTTGAGGACCAGACGCTTGCTGAAAGACGATGAGAATATCCTTTGAATCGTGACGACTGGGACGGACCGGACACTGAAGGCCGGCTTACAAGCTACAGGTATTTACGGACCAGGACGCGCACGGAGAGTCGGCGGTGGGTCGTCGATTAGCCATTGTTCCGTCCTGGCTGCCCGTGATGTCAATCCCGGATGGGATGGTTAACCTCGGCAGTTCCAGATCGCAGAGTCCCATTGCGAGGTCGGGCCAGCGCAACCGAAGATGACGCTGGCTGGCGGACACCTGAAAGACCGGGACGACCCCCGCATCTGCCCCACCTAGGTCCTAAGCTACAGTGGGGTATCTATGCTCTACCTTCGACTTCGGTTTTTGAGATCAGGGAATCCCACCTAGAAGTTAGGGAACGTGTGAATAGAGCCCAATTGGAGATGGACATTCGACAGTCGAGAATGGCACTGTTGAGGCAAAATGTGACTCTCACAATTTTGTAAAACATTTGTGGTAAGGCCAAACATGGGGTTACGGGAAGGAACTGACTCGTCCCTCTCGCTTGATACCTTAGCGTACTGAAGCTGGACTTGCCCCTACTTTATTTCTGTTGCTTCAGAGCCTAAAGTACTTGAAATTTTCAGAGTGCAGTTCAAGTTTCGGTTGGACGCATTATTCAGTTTTCAATCTCGTGCCATATGTGAAGGAACTCGCCACACGCAGCACGACACAGGACATCTTTGAATGGCAAGAACAGCTGGAGGTTGTTGTTGGTGAATGCTCCTGCGGGGGATTTAACGACTGGTTGTTGGCCCTTTTGTTCCATGCTTCGTCTTGGATCTCCATCAATGGCGACTAGTATGAATTTCAATCTACTGAAACATCATCTCGAATCCGCATATTTTTAACGTCCTTCTCAGTTCCCCAATGGCCACGCGAGCCGCGGTACATAACTCGGATTGATTAGCGGTATTCCCCTTTCCTACCCCGAGCCTCGAAGCGACTGCACAACATTGCAGTCTGATGGATGCCCCTCGGAGTGATAATATCGATATCAGCTGAGCTTCAGTGGCCGCTGCTGGGTATGGATCGTACTTGGTAGGTGGGTATCGAATGGATCACGGATCGCGAATCGCGCAATCACTCATCCCTTCCTCTCCTCTTTTTCCAGGTTCCCAGGCTGAGTCAACGATATTACCTAACTTCAGCTGCCCAACTGGATCCAACCTGCCTAGCCTTGTCGCCGAATGTCGCGTTCGACGTTGTCCAGCCGGCCAACCTGAAAATTACTATGATTGCGCCATCAGCGGCATCGTTGACCCCAAGCAGCCGCCATGGAGGCCAAAGCCTTGGTAGGTCTATCTCGCCATATCCAAACATTATAAGTTCCTAACGCAGCACCAGGAACATGAGCGGCAACTCACCCACGCCCGGGGCGCTGACGCTCTGGCGCATGCCATCGCTGCCGCCGATCTGTACATGCAGGCTGCCCGGAAGGCGACAACGGCCTCGGAGCGAGCCCGGTTGAGCCGGAAATGCAGTGACGTCCTTGCTCTGGGAGAGCGTCTCAAGGCAAATGCTACCGCTGCCTCTGCTGCTTCTCGCCCGGCCGTTCCTGAGTCAACCCGGCCGTTGACAACATCGGAGAAGGCCATCATCCTCAGGTCATCTCGATTGCACGGAAATCTTTTCCCACCATGGTCCGCAGCCCCTGAGCCGAGCTACTTCACCAAGATGGGGGCCGAGGGCGAACCGTACACGTGCGTGCATGCAGATATAGACATCCTGGTGACATACCATGTCGTTGCTGACCGTTCTGTTGTCTTTGATATAGCGACTCATCGCCCTATTCTCTTTCAGTTGAACAACAGGCTATATTCACTGATTGGAGACGTCCGGCCCAAAAACTTGACCCAGGAGAAGATCCAGCGCAGCTCATGACTGCTGCCACTGACATCGATCTTGCGCAAGACTTGGCGACGGATTGCTCGGTTGTTGCAAGTCTCTGTGCTGCAATCCGCCACTTGGGTCCTAAGAAAGGCTCGGTGAGTAGCTGATTGGTCTCGCAAGGCGGAGTATGGCTTAATCTGACCTAGTGAGTTTGATAGTTGCTGCCATCGCTCATGTATCCCTATGACTACAAGGCCATGCGGCCTGAAGTATCTCAGAATGGCAAATACGTCTTCCGCATGAACTTCAATGGCTGTTGGCGTCACGTCGCCATCGATGACCGTCTACCTGATTCCTCGACAGACCGCACAATCTATGTGGTCGACCGACGAAACCCTCAACTCATCTGGCCCGCGCTGATCGAGAAAGCCTACCTGAAGATTCGCGGCGGCTATGACTTTCCCGGCAGCAACTCTGGGACAGACCTTCACGCCCTAACCGGATGGATTCCGGAGCAGATATTCCTCCAGAGGTATGCAGCTTCTTAAAAACTGTCATGTCCAAGTGATAACCAATAGGGCCGGCGCAGTGATGATATCGAGCTCGACGAGACATGGAATAGGATCAAGAAAGCATTCGACGAGGACAATGCAATCGTCACCCTTGGCACCGGAATTATGTCACCAGAGGAAGAAGAAACACTTGGCTTGGTCAAGGAGCACGACTATGCAGTTCTTGATCTCAAGCAGGACGCGCACAACCGTCTTTTTCTCGTCAAGAACCCTTGGTGCGACAGTCTAGTGTGGACAGGTGCTGGGTCAGCTGCGAGCCTCAGTGTGCACACTACAGGTTCCTCGTTCGAAGACATGACAAACACGTTTTGGATGACATTTGAAGACGTGCTGCAGCACTTTGACTCGCTATACGTCAACTGGAATCCGGCCTTGTTCACCTATCGCCAAGACCATCACTTCACCTGGGAGATCCCAGGCAAGACCGAAGAGATGGTGTTTACTCATAATCCACAGTATAGCGTGCTGTCGCCTTCAAAGGCTCCTGTCTGGGTATTGCTCAGCCGTCACTGGCAGGACGGCGAGCTCGAGATTCTACGTCAACGGAAGGCGGAAGAGGATTGTCGTGTTGACAGCTCGCTAGCCACCGTATCCAAACAGCTCGGCTTCATGTCACTCGCCCTGTTCGCCACCTCACCACCGGGCACACGCGTCCCCCTAAGCGAGGGGCACCGCTGCTTGCACCAGGGCCCTTATGTCGACAGCCCAAACACTCTGCTCAGATACGAACCCAACACGCCGGGTGTCCCGCAGACGCTCGTCGTTGCGCAGGGCGAACTTCCGCTGCCTAAATACTCCTTCACCCTCTCCTTCTTCTCAAACCACCCCTTAACCGTCTCCCCCGCCGCAGAAGCTCTCGCGCACCACGTTACCATAACAGGTGCTTGGACACGGCGCACAGCAGGCGGCAGCGCTGTCCACGCCAGCTATCTGTCCAACCCGCAGTTCGCGCTCACCCTCCCACAGGCAACGCCGCTCTCACTCCTTCTCAGCACTGACGTGGCGGAACTGCCTGTCCACGTCGCCGTACTCTACTCAGACGGCGGACAGCGCGTCACCACCGTCGCCGGCCGTGACATCCTCGGCGCTAGCGCCGAGTACCAGCGCGGCTGCACGCTGGCCTCGCTGGCAAGCATCGATGCCGGCACGTATACCGTTGTGGCCAGTACTTTCGAGCCGGGACAGCTGGGCAAGTTCTCGCTGCACGTCTCGGCCGCCGTGCCCTTGACACTGAAGCCTGTGCTTGCCGATGCCGCCGGCCGGCTACGTACGGCAGCGCCCACGCCCGCTGTGTTTGGTGACGGGGAGGAGCGCGTCCGCGCGCGGATGGGCGTGACAAGGCTCACGAGAGTCGGCGTCATCGCGCGGTCATTATCAAATAATAACAGTTCGGCAGCGGCAGCAGCAGCACCGTCGGCTATCCGGGTCTCGCTGGAGCTTGGGACAGGACCCCGCCAGAGCGTGCTGGCTATATCTGCGGACGGGGAGTTTGCCGATGCGTCGCTCGGTCTGCGCACGAGCGAGGTCGATCTGGATCCGGATATGATTCGTAGGTACGGAGGGTTCTGGATTGTTGTCGAGCAGATTGGCGGCGGTGGTAGCAGGTCCGGGCAGGGCGGCGGCGTGCAGCTGGAGGTTCTGAGCGATAGTCCGGTGCATTTGGATCGGTGGGAGAATGCTGACGAGTATTAGCACTGGGCGTCAGCATTTTTCTCTCTGTCGCAGTTGTGCTGGTAGATAGGCCTAGGAGGTTGGGTAAACCAAATTGACAGGATGATAGCGTCTTGCGTATCTTATAAAGGTAAGTTTAAGGAAAGGAATGAATGACTAAGTGAAAATAGTGATCTACTCGCCTCATTAAAGGATCGTCTTTCTTACAACCTAGGTACCTACCTTGCACTACTTACTTATATGCCTTGGGATACCAAATAAAAGGGCCCAGATCCCGAATAATAAGGGGGTTTATAAAGCAGTTCTAAGCCTTTTGATATTCTTTTGGATGCATTCTTGGGCTAAGTTCTTTTTGAAGTTGTCCAAAGTGAGGTGCTTATTATATGGAACTATGCCGTATGTATCAGGTATCCCTCTTCTACGTACCTTACGTTCCTACCCTTACGCAGGCACTAAGCAAAGATCAAAACTGGAATGAAACCAGAAAGAAAAAGGCAGATATCATTGTGCTTGATCAAAAAAGCAAGCCCCCGCCCCAATAAACACCAACTGGCAATTGAACCACCGACCCAAACAAAAGAGCACAGGCACAACCGCGCCGAAAACTCCCTTCTCCCTGCCGCCCCGTCGGTTTGTTTGGATACCACCCCGGCTGCCAATATGTACAGTTATTTCCACGAGGCAAGGCTTTGGCTCCAAAAAGAAAATGCGACCCAAACAAAAGACAAATAAACAATGCGCCGGTGCGTGAAAACCCCCCTTTTCGCTCATTCCTCGCCAGCCAGTCCCAAATACGACAAGATGTAGACCTGCCTCGTTGCCTGCTACCCACAAAATGACTCGCTCAAAGTATGTGCAGAGAAAATAACCAAGCTTGTAATGAAAAGAGAACTATAGCGTTTAGTTGGGACCGCCTCGTCGTCTGCGCCCACGACTTGGTCCATCAGGCCGCTGCGCGAGGACATCGCGCAACTGGGGGTCATCCTTGTCCTTGTCGACGTGATGTACCCGTACGTGTCTTCACATATCGTCAGAACACCACCCCCAAAAATGTCTCATAATTTGGGAATACAATACATACCTCTGAAGGTTATCCGGCCGGGGATATTTATGCTCCCGGTCAGGACAGAACGGACATACATACCCCGGCGAATCGTGTACCAGTCCGTGCCTGATCATCTCGTTCTTCCGCTTGAATCCCTTACCACCCTCGCTGCGCGGACAGCCTTGGACCGGACAATAATGCGGCCTAGCCGAACTGTGCACGTTCATGTGGGAATTTAAGAGATATTGCGTCTGGAATGCTGGCGCGTTACAGCCGGTAAATGTGCATACGTACGAAGCGTGGGTAAGACCTTCAATGCTCATCCTGTCGGCGATTGATGTCGCCGGAGTTGAACCCGACTGATCTGAGCTCGGCGTCTCCGTATTACTGCTGGAGTAATGGTGACCGCTAGCCGGAGAGTAGAGATACCCGGGACTCGTCACGGACGCGATGGATTGGCCGGGCGAGAGCGGATCTCTTCGGGAAGGGAATGTATCCGCTGGAGAGATAGGAGGTGATGCGTGATGGCCATGTATCGATGGGAGGCGTGGGAGGGCACCAGGAGGTGAAACAGGGAAGGTGTTCTGCGATCGTATTCTCTCCCGTTCGACATTGTGGCTGTGTACGAACTGAGTAAAGTCACCCGTAAGGGAACGGATGGGCGGTAACGTTTCGGATCTCGGGGAGTTCATCTGAAGTGGTGGCAAGGGGGGTTCGCCATGCCCATGCCCATGCCTCAGAGAGAGCCCGCCGGTTGGTGATTGTATATCCATCTTCGCGAGCATCGTGCTGGGTTCGCGCGGCGAGTAGAGGCTATGGGGGCTATATGGCGATGGCACTGCGGCTTGCGCCTGCATCTGGTCTTGCATATGTTCTGCTCGCGTTGTGGTAATCGCCGGCGGCACGGTTCCTGGCTGGGGCCTCTCCTTCACCACGTCATGCTCGGTAACCGGCGGCGTTGGACCTATATCTACAGGCTCTGGCGGCGCGCCGGGACTGGCAAAAGCCTCTAGCGCTCCGGCGGCCAGGGACTTCAAGTCGAGGGCACCCATGTCGCTAGGAGACTCGGAGGGTATCCTCCCCCTCCGAGGGCCTCCCTCGCGCACTTTGCCGTCCTGATCTCCACCTTGTGGTCTGCCAGACTCGCTTCTGCCGGGGGAGAACTCGCCAGGAGGGGAGGAATAACCGGACTCAAAGGAATCCGAGCTCTCTTCTTCGGTTTCGGATGGCAAGGTCTGCTGAGCGGCATCAAAGGCGACGAATTTATTACCGCCGAGGTTGCTCACAAGAACGGCATCGGCTTGGGACTTGTCGTTCTTTCTCTTTTTTCGACGATTAGACTTTTTTGTGTCGGGACTGGGAGGAGAACTGACTGTGAAATATTCTGCGGGCGGTGGGGTTGGCGATCGTCGTCGCAGTTTGACACGGACTGGGCTCAGAAAGGGACTGTTCTTGGGTCGCGCCTCATCAGAATCATACTGTTCGTCTGGAGGGCCATGAGCAGGTTTCGGAGCTGCCGTGGTACTCATAATTTCGCGTTACTCGGTACTCTTACTCACGGCGTGGTCGTATATCAGTGCGCCATCGATGGGCGGAGGGTGTGCGGAAGGTCGACGAGGTGGTGGGCCAGGCGCGAGGCTGCACCTCACTCGATCAGTTGCTCGTGGCCGGTTTAAGACAGTCGGGGCCTGTAATGCGCCGTCTCCTTCTCTCGTCTCTTCCTCCGGTGTTGATTTCCTCCAGACTTCCAAAGACGACTGTCCTCGGGCTGCCGGCGCAGGAAAGAAACCAGTTCGCGCGCAGCTGTTCCGTTGCGCAGGCGAACGGCGGCGTGTGGCGGCGGGCATGTAAGAGCCGCACGACGCAGCCAAGGATGGCGACGGGACTCGGTGGGGTGTATGGAAAAACAGGCAGAAGTAGCCTAACGGGACTCGCGAAAGGATGAGCGCGGTGTTGGATGAAAGAAAGAGCGGGAACGAGCTCGTGACCGATTGATTGAGCGGGGATCGTAAATTGCGAGCAGGACTCTGGAGGTGAGGGGGGCTGGGTCCCTTGACAAGAATGCGGCTCAAGGCACTGACGGCTGTTGGGATATTCGGGACGGTGGTAAAAGGAGGGCGGTTATGGAGCTTTGGCCGGGATGCAGTGTATAAGAGATGAGGTACCGGGCCAGGTGTCGCTTTGGACGAAAATAACAGGAACAGTCGGTCCTTGGATTCTGACCGTTGTCTTCGGGAGCGCGAGGCCGGTCGTCGTTCTCTCGAGGCAGTGAGAAGGCTCGCAGGGCGGAGGGCCAGGATCAGCACAGGTCGGTCCAGTCAAGGTTGGGGCTCGCTTTAAGCCGCAAAGAAACGACAGCCACCAGCACTTAGATGCGCACCGGGGAGCCGGGGGGTTCAAGATGTCAATGCGTCAGTGCGACGGCTAACAGTGGAGGCCGGTTCGGGGGAGGGGCGCAAGGTTTGGAGCTGAGAGTTGGCTGCTCATAGAGTTTCTGACCACCAAATCCCGTCCTTGTCAGGCTCGTCAGGGGGGGGGGCCGTCGAGTTCGAGCTTCTGTTTGGTGACTGTCGAGTTTCTGGTGAGACAAGGTGCCTGCTGCTGACAGAGAGTTGACGGGGATGATGTGTCGTCTTGGTGTCGGGATCGGGCTCAGGGCCGGGGTCGGGTATAACTCTGTCCCTGTGTGTCCTCTCTGTTGAAAAGGGGAGCACGTCGGCTGTTGGAATGGATGTGCAACTCTTGCTTTCGGCAAAGGGGAGGCTGGGGCGAATGCTTGAGGCTCTTTTCGAGTTACCGCGGCGCGCCCGAGGGTTCAGACATACGGCTTTCGCACAACTCTAACTAATGCATCAGGCTCAAGCAGGCTGATGGTCAGGCTGATACTTGGGCCTCCAAGTCCCGTCAAGGTATTACAGCGACACAGCACGTTTGGCGATGTCTTGCTCACTTCGGCCGGAGAGCTTATGCAAGCAAAGCAAAACCGCGCGCGCCGATGCAGGAGGAACACAACGTGGATCGAAGGTGCAGGTGAGATGCTTGACAAGACTTTGGATGTTGCTTGCCGACTCGGAGTTGTTCATGTTCAACTCCCGTCGTCGGGGTACGGGGTAGACAGACGCGAAAAGACGTGCCATGGGCTTGGCCTGACTCTTCCATGACCATGGGCGGGCAAGATGGCGGTATGGGACCCTCTCCAGCTGCAATGTCACTCCAGTCACCGCAGACCAAGCGCGGAGTGGAACTGCACCTCAGACCGGTGACCCCCTCACTGGGGCATGGGGAGCATGGATATTGGAGAGGCGGCAAGAACTAGAACTAACCCGTACGGATATTCTGTAGAACTAGTGTAAACTCTCACGCACCAGCAGGACGTGGACCCTGCCTCCCGCAGAACTCCACACCTTTCTGACCCAGAGGTACGGAGTAAGGACCTAAGGTTTGCCTGGCACTGGCAGGAGTGCAGTCCGTCAGTCCTGGGAAGGTGCTGGGTTAGGTCCCGCCATCGGATCTCCTTTGTTCTTCCCCTTCTGCCGCTCCATCGTGGTTTCCGGTATTGTTTAGATACCCCAGCACTGCTCAGGCATAGGATATCCGAGACAGCAGGTGCGAGGTGCGAAGACTGCATGCACCGGAGCCTCCGGGTTTTTCCATCCATGGGGCCCACGATTTACATCTGAGTCGTCGAGCTACCGAGGTTACCTCAACTACGGATATACCTGAAGCATACGAAATACAGTGTGAGCTGAAGAGCTGATGCATTCCCATATCATTCAAAGCTACTCCCATACTAGTACCCAACCCCACAGTGCCGGGCTGAGGCTGTCAGATTGCCAAAGAGCTCTGATAGGCGAAAACGAGAAACGAGCGACCACAACCACGGGACTTCCGGGTTCAGTTCTTCAAATATTCGACGACATCTACATTTCCACTTCTTCTGTTTCTTCGACGTGTACCTACCAGACTGCGAGTTCGTACACTACCATCCCCCGAATCCTTCGAAACATTGGATCCTTGACCAAACTTTTCTTCCATGCTAAACCATTCCACCAAAGCCAGGGTTATCCATGATATTTAAATCATTCAACCATCCATGGAAACATGGTGGAAGCCAAGGGATCTTCCGCGCTTTCTTGGTCCTCCCGCCCCGCGGCCTATCAGGTATGCAACCCTCGCTTCACTTCTCGGGGCTCTTCAGAAAGTGCCAGGAGCGGGTGCCAGGCCAAGCCAGGGCACACGCGTCCGCCATCTGCTGGACTGGGACCGTCAAAGGGGTCGGTCGGTCTGGTCTGTCTGGTCTGTCGTCCTTTAGCACCTACCTAACCTAGCGCAGCATTGCTGCATGATTCTGTCCCCCTCTCCCAGTGGTCCGTTCTGGGCCAGAAAGATTGCGACGATACTCTGCAGTGCTCCTCTTTGCCGATTGGCGCTGCGCCCAACTCCAACTCTCTGTCCGGTGATGCAGCCCAAGTGGAGAGCTTTCTGTGAGAAAGTGTCTTCTCGTTTGCGAACTCTGACTCTCACCTTGCCCACTTTTTTTTTGGCTTTCTTCTTACTGACTCTTTTCTTCCTCTCGGCTTGGTGGTTGTTGAGTCTCCGGATGTAATTGGAATCATGGAGACCTAACGCGAACCCAATGGTGTCGAGTCAAGAGCAACCGTCCTCGCACCCAACATTTCTCCCCACCAGAATGAGGCTGATTGGGGCTCTACAGTCTATCGGGACTGGCATCCGCCATACTGGGCAGCTTTGGTCCATCCGAGTCGACAGCACTGCCAGCAGCCACCCAGATAACTGGCCCGGTCTCCTATGCAGCCGCAAAACTGCCTGGAACTGACTACACTATGGCGTCGGACATGATGGATAAAAAAAAGCAGCCGCAGGGAAGCGGTGGAGCTGCGCCATTCCGCGAGGTGACGCCTGCTTCCCTGAGTAAAGACGAGACAAGACGGGAGAGAGTCACCACCGCATTCGTTATGTTCCGGCCACTCAGGAAACACCGGCAAACCTAGGTTCGGTAAGGTGGTGTGCACTGTGGACCGTGGACCGTGGGCACTGGCTCACTGGCTGGCTTGGGGGTGGTGCCGTGGTTCTTTGGATGTTGATTGGGGCGAAGCCAGAACTCAGCCTCATCGCTGTACGCCCTCAATAGCGCGTCATTTAACGGGTCAGTCCGCAGTCCTTGCACAACCCTGGTCTGCCATGCCATGTACCGTCGGTCGTGTCGACGTGCACCGATTCCCATCTCACGACTCAAATTGCGTTTTCTCGGGATCCTTCCTTCCCCAGTCTACTCACCTATCATCTCGGATGAGCTGACGGAACCAAAATGCTGAGCTGCGTCCTATGCCTCCTTCCTATACGTGCGCCGTGGGTGACGGTGACGGCGCTGAGGAATTCACACGGGTCTCGAGCTGATGTGGCCGTATCTTCTCTACGAGTAAAGGTTCGTCATGCAGGTTAGGCCGTTGCAAAAGAACAGTGTGTTCTATCTTCTCGAAACCTATCAGTATCGCATCCTCCCGCCTTACAAGGACGGCACGTCTTCCAAGGAGATCATTCGGTGATCGACCGGCCAGTCAAAGGCACGTACTCGAATGTTCCCATCGACTTGGGAGAGGAGGCCACCAAGCCCTTCCCGAGTGGGCATGAAGAACGAGGACTGGGGGTACGACCGCCATGCCCATCCGTCCCCGTCTCTTTTACTTCATCTCCTTTGCATCGTATTCCTCATCTCGTCAGCTTCTCTTTTTCGAGTCTATGACCACCTCCCATGGGACTTTTGGGAATCTGGTGGCTGAAATCCCACCTGTACCAGCTCGCTTGTTGCAACCAAATCTGTACACCGGATTACAGCGCAGAGGAAGGAGTCTCGAGTGGCATCGATTTGAAAACGCCCACGACTTCTTGAAATTACCTATCTGGCCAGGGGCTCTCTCTCCTCTCTTCTACTCCCATAATCAAGTTTTGGGGGTTCAATAACCTCTCAACAGCTGCGGGCGGTGAAGCTCGACTTTCCCCCACACCCACTTCCCCCATCTGCCCATTACCCATCCGACCCCAATAATGCGGTGTGTCACCAGGTCACCTTCGTCGACCAGAGCGAGGATCAGCGGTTGGACAGAAACGCCCGGCAGGAGGTAGGTCCATCCCACACGTGGTGAGCGCCATGTCCCGCCGTTTCTGTCTCATCCAACTCGCAATTTTTTGGCTTCTCTTTTCATTTGACTTTAGCCGGCCTCGTGGAGGCATTGATTCTTCTCAGCCGCCAGTAGCGGCGCCCCTTGAAAGCATGCATGGACTTTGTTGGACCATCTCATGCCCTCAGCGTGGAGAGAAGAAACGCAAAAAGCCGCTCGCTCGCTGCCTTTACTAAGGATGAGGGATCAGTGTTAGCCCGTCGTGATCTGAGTCTGACTTTGAATGCAAGCTTTTCGTCTGTGAACCCTTCTGTTATGCGAGTGCGCCATGACTTGAGCAAGAACAAATACCTACCTACGTCCCCAAGAACAATGTGGTTGAGGCGAGATGAAGCGAGGTTGGGAGGGTGGGTGACACCCCATGCTGAGCCGCGCCCGTCGTTGTTTCTTTGTGTACCTTTTCCCCGCATTTTAACTATATTGTGATATCAAGGCAACGAAATATGCCTTGTCTCGCCTAGACATACGGAGTGACGATGCTTCTCTAGGGAAAAAAGGGGGATATGCCGAACACTAAACGCACTGACTAGTTCTTCTCCGTACTATACCATAGTATGCCGAGACTGGGTGTAGTAGGATAAATTCCACCTGAGAAGACCAAAATCCCTACATAGGTCCAAGGTACGTAAGCCAGGGGACGGGATGGTAAGGCAGGCATGCTGCTCTGTTCTGTGTGTGTGTATGTGTACCGACCTAGGCGGGGCAGCCTCAAGAAATACACCACTGCTTGGTTGCTGCATCATCCGTGGGCGTGATATGGAATTTCAGTTTGCTGCTCACCGCCTGGTTAGCAAGCAGCACCGGCATAGAAGCGAGCAAGCGCACGCGAGTCGAGACGACGGTCGATTCGGTCTGCCTCATGCGACCTTTTCGGTCGTCCCCAAGATGGCTACATGTCTACCTTGCCTACCTGGTACGGATGCAGCAAGAAGCTACCTGATGTTCTAAACGTTCCTTTCTTCGACAATAGCGAGCAAACTAAGAAACCTCTGTTACTTAGTTAATCAACTAACCCCAACCCACAGTCATTCCCGTTTTGTCTATCTGCCAATTACTAGAACTCAGTCTACTTCCCTGGGTTAAGGTAGGTAGCTTACCTATTTCTGTTCCCATCTCGAGGTCCTCCTCCTCCTCCTCACGTACTCGAGTCGCCTATTTATAGTTATGTAGATACCAACGTATCTCTCTTGTCCCTACCTCACACACAGAGAAAAACCGGTCGTTATTAGGTGATAAAAGATAGCAATCAAGGTAAACACCGAGATCTCATACTCGCCCCAAGCTTCCTTCCACTTGTCACCATACCATTCCGCAGAGGTCCCAATGGAAGTCAAGCACACACACACACACACACACAGAGAGAGAGGGAGAGAGAGAGACCCTGTACAGGTAAGAAAATAGGACTCCGATTTCTTTCCTTCTTTTCTATCTGATTGATCTGAATAGAATAATACAGTACTAAGATAAGGTAGCTATTGCCATCCACCCATCTCACTGATCCCAAACCTGATATGGAATGTAACCAAAAAAGAGCAAGAGGCAACACAAGCTTGATCCTTCCCAATCTTCGCTACAGCAACTAGTCACTAAGAAGCCTCATCTCTCCTTCCCCTTTATCCCCTCCACAACCTTCCTTGCCAATGAATGAATCGATATGCCTGCCTTCTCTGCCCCGTAGAGCAACATAAAAGGCAATAAGAATAAACATCTTTACCGCATTGAGAAAGCATACCAAACACACATTCAAACCAAACGGCAAAACAAAAAGTTGTATCGGATGCTTCCCCCAAAGCCGGCAGTAAAAAAAATTAAGAATAGAGAAACCCCTCAATAAACCTAACGTAGCCGCTTCCCTGACAGACATGTAAGAAAGAAACGCCGCTTGTTCTCCATAAAAGGAAATAAGTTTTACAAGTCCACACAAAAATCAGCCTCCCGAGCATTGCAACATGATAACCCCCCTTTTTCATGTTTGTCCCTCAATCATCATCGCTCTGCATACCGCTACTCCCGCCATTCACCTGGCTGGCCCCATTGGAATTGGAAGACACCAGCTTGATCCGTGTCGGGGGGCCACTGGGAGTTGGCTGCGGAGTCTCGGTGGCGGTTGAGGGAGCAACCGAAACATCCTTGGTAGAGGAAGACAAGTCCTCGAGACTACGAAGCACGGCGTTATCCGCGAGCTCCTTTTCGAACTGCGCTTGGAAGAATTGCTTGTGTACGAGTTAGATCATGGTCAGGAAAAGGCTTTGACGGCTAGAACAAGTTACCTCTATCAAGTTTGCATCTATGCAAATCCGGCTGGTGTCTTCGTTGTACGTGCGACAGTTGTTGACCATGAGCTCCAAATCACTTCGCATGGCCGACAAACTTTTGTATTCGTCTTTCTTCATTTTCTTTTGTACTTCATTCATGGAAATCGGGTTGGCGATGATGCGGTAATAATCTCCATATTCACGTTTCGATGGCAGCTTAACAAATGGCCCGATAATGAGACGTGTGGGCGGCTCGTCGTCATCATTCTTCTCCCCATCAGGCTTCTCTTCTGGTTCGTCGTCCGGAACCTCCAAGCCCATCACGCTATCATAGATTTTGCGTAGGCTCATGTGCAGGGTATTGCGAATCTCGGGGGATACCCTACTGTCACCACCAATGGCTTTAGGACGACCGATTTGGCCACGTCGCTGCTTTTTAGCCGGTGGCTCATCCTCACCGTCCTCGGCCTTGCGCTTCTCGGCGTTTTTGCTGCCTGGCTTGCGACCGCGTTTCTTCACCGGAGTTTCGACCTCTTCGGTGCTCGCGCGACTAGCGATTGGCGAGTTCTCCATTGAAGCATTCAGCGCGGCAGTCTTTCTGAGCCTGTTTTGCTCCCGTCTATCTTTTCGCGCCGCTTTCCTGGCTGCGGCCGCCTCCGGGCTGTCGTCGTCATCATCCACAGCTAGTAGCCATTGCTCTTCTGTGAGACCATCGTCGTACTTGACCTTGGTGCGTTCACGAGCTCCACGGCCAAGGATTACCGCCTCTTCCTCTTCGATCGGATTTCCGTCCGACATGTAAATCTCGGGCAACTCATCCTCGCCCATGAGACGGGGAATCGCTTTGGAACCTGGCCCTGTGCCATAGAGTGGGTCACGAGCTCGCTCTTCGTCAAGTTTCTGGAAGACCGCAAGTTCATCTTCCGATCGCGCAAGGATCATGTTGAGCTCTTCATCGTCCATCTCCTCTTGATCGCCAATCTCCGCCATGTCCGCAGTCTCAAGGAGGGTCCTAAGCATGGCATCACGATCGGTTTCGGTCGACTTGTTGTCGAAACGACCGGCCTGAATGACTTTCCCGTCCATGTCAAGCTTGAACCTGGCGCGCTCCAGAATCTTCTCTTCGACGGAAGCAGAACTGATCAAGCGGAGAATTCGGACTTCATTCTTTTGCCCAATACGATGAGCACGATCCTGTGCCTGTAAATCCTGATGGGGATTCCAGTCAGAATCGTAAATGATAACCGTATCAGCAGTCTGCAAGTTCAGACCCAAACCACCGGCACGAGTTGAAAGGAGGAACATGAAATAAGGCGAGTCTGGTCGGTTGAAATCCCTCAGGAGGTCGGACCGATCTTCCGACTTTGTCGTGCCGTCGAGTCGAAGATATTGGATGCCCCGGTATCGAAGGAAGTCTTCCATGATATCCATGATGGCGGTCATCTGGAAGAACATCAGGACGCGATGACCTGTGGCTTTGTACTTTGGAAGGACTCGGTCCAGAAGCTCAAACTTGCCAGCCGTTCGCCAGAGAAGGTCATTGCTGGTGTTCATGGGGTTCATCTGGTTTTCGACCTCGTCAAACACGAAGGGATGGTTGCAGAGTTTGCGGAGTTGCATAATCATGTTGCTCAACCCGCGAGCTCCTGTCTTACCACCCTTGCCATCGCTAACCAAAATCTTCTGATGGGTAACCATCTGCTTGTAGAGACGAGACTGCAATGCAGAGAACTTGCACTTTATGACCTTTTCTGTCTTGTCTGGGAGGTCCTTTTCGACGTCCTTCTTGAGACGACGCAGCAAGAACGGCCGCAACACCTTGTGCAAGCGACGAATGACAAGAATTTGTTCTTCTTCTGTGAGTTCTATCTTGTCCTGCGTGCCTGTGTTGGCGAAGGGAGTGTTGAACCACTCATCAAACGACTTTGACGATTTGAAAATATTCGGCAAGACGAAGTTGAGCATAGCCCACAGCTCCGTCATGTTGTTTTGTAGAGGAGTACCGGTTAGAATCAGGCGGAAGCGAGTGCTGTAGTATTGCTGAATGGTGGATGTGAGTTTGGAGTTGGAGTTCTTCATACGGTGTCCTTCGTCAATGATCATGTGGAACCACTTAATCTTGCTCAGAAGAGGACGATCCTTGATAATGTATTCGTATGTTGTGAGAAGAACCTGAAACTTGCCCTGGCGGATCTTCTCCTGCTGCAGCTTTCTAGTATTCGGAGGGCCCTTGTAGACAATCTTGGTGACAGAGGGTGCCCACTTGTCGAACTCGAGATTCCAATTGGTCAAGGTACTGAGTGGAACAATGACCAGGTATGGCCCCTCCTGCTGCTTCTTCTCGATCAAGTAGGTGATCAGACTGATTGTTTGGATCGTCTTGCCCAGACCCATCTCATCTGCAAGAATGCCGTTAAGGTTGTTGTTATAGAGTGAGATCATCCACTGGAGACCCTTGATCTGATACTCCTTGAGGGTACCACCGACCAACATGTCTGCCTGTTGGGTGACCTCTTCTTTAATACGATGAGCAACAGCATAATAGTCAATCTTGCGACCGCTATCCTCGTCCTCTTCGTCAATGTCGCTCACTTCCTCTGGGAGGTCTCCGGCATCAGCGCCATAGTGCTCGACCGCGTTTCGTTGCTGAGCACGAACAGAGGACGCCAGTTGGTGCAAGAAACCATCAGTCTGCCGAAGAAGATGTGTGATACGCGTATCCTTGGCCTGGTCGAGCAACTTGAGGTATGCTTCTTCATCGTTGGCCTTCAAGGCTTGGAGACGCTGCTTGGCGGTTCTCTCCACTCTCTTCTGCTCCTCCTTCTCGATGTTGAAGTGATGCTGGAACACTGCACGGCCCAACTTTTGCATCTTGGTAGCTTTAGTCTGACCTTGTGTAAGAATATCCGACTTGTGCTGATATACAGCGTTCAGGAAGTCGTGGTGCTTCTTGCGCTCACGGTTCTCCCGTGCATCACGCTGCTGCTTCTCCAGTTTCTCAGTAATGCGGGCTTCTCTGACACTCTGTTTCTTCATGCGACGGTACTGTGCGCGGTTCGTCGTCATGGCAAGGTTATCATAATGCATCATATGTGTTCCGATCTTGTCTCTCAAAGCGCGCTGCTTGGAGTACAGCGCCAGCGACTTCATCTCGATAATGGCCTTCCGCTTCGCTGTATCATCGGCCACGATGGTATCTTTAGATGTGTCCCAGTGGGCGAGATTACCAGGTAGGCTCTTCAACTCCGAGTACCGAGCGCTCATGCGGTTAAACACAATCTTCTCGCGATCCGTCCTCAACTGCTCAAAGTCGATTCCCGTGGGAAAGATCCCTGGGATGATGAGACGACTCTTGCGGCGCGCATGTTCAAGATAGTTGATGCTTTTCCGTACAAGTCCACCCTGGCCAGCTTCATATGGTGGCTTGACAGACTTGAAGGGACGCGCTTTGGGAGTAGAGGATGCTTCATCTTGAGCAGCAGCCACGCCATTCGTGCCTGTCTTGGCGGTATCTTGAACCGAAGCAACCCCTGGGCTGGCACTAGTGGAAGCTGTTTGTGCGGCGGCCTGCTCGGTCAGAGATGCGTGACGTCGGGCTCGATGTTCATATATCGCCTTTTGCATTTGGAGAGGAACACCGGCGTTTTTACTCAACATCTTGAAAGCCTGGATCTGAATCCTCAAAAGATCTAGTTGTGTTTTTGTAAACTGACTCGGACCAGCGGCCCGCTTGGCGGGAGGCGCGCCACTTGAGCTAGAAGCAGGAGCGTTTGATGGAGCCGGCAGGGCCGAAGCACCAAGAGAGGTTGCGTTCGAGGGTTGAGATGTCTGCATAGCAGGTTGTTGTTGGGTAACATGACCGGGTTGAGCCCCGTTGACAGCACCGTTTGCGCCATTCTGCATTCGTTGCATATGCTGCTGTTGCTGTTGCTGTTGGTGATGCTGTTGCTGCTGTTGCTGATGGTGCATTTGCATTTGCTGCTGCTGCATCCGAAGTTGCTGTTGTTGTTTGCGGGCCTCTTGTTGTCGTTGGAAGTTGGCAAGCATCTGCTGGGTCTTGATGAACTCGGGGTCGGTCTTTGGGACACCTTGGTCTTTCAATTGCTGGAAGCGCTGGGGGAAGGTCAGTATATTAAGGCATACATAAATCACAAGCGTGGGCAAATGCCAATGAGTAGGATGAATATTATAGTAGAAAGGAAAGAACTAACATGGAATGCTTCTTGGACTTGCTGCTGGGTGAGCCCAGCCGGGATGGCGGACCCATGGTACTGCTGCTGCTGCTGCTGCTGCTGCACCGCATGCGGCACCTGGACACTGGCCATGGTGGCGGCAGTATATGGTCAAGTATGCCAACTAGAGCTCAATCGCTAACTATGGACCGTTGCGGCCGGCGCATATCTGTCAAAAGGAGCAAAGTTCGCGATCGCAGTTATGTGCTATCCGAGACTCGGATGCAATACGGGATTGGGTGGGGAAAGTCGCGGGTGCCAAACACAGTCGCGTCGGAATTGCGGATAACAATTCAGCGGTGGCGACGATGCGCTGGGAGGTTCGGGGCCGGCAACGGTGGTGGTGAAGCGGACCGGTGCGGATGCACGGTGGTCGTCGCGTCGGTAGAACAGGCGCAATCTACTAGATGGATGTCGAGAGTTGAGCCGCGCCTCGAATGAATGGGCGACGTGCGGTGGGTGGGGGATTGGGATACGGGAAAATAGAAGCGAAGGTGAATAGGCGTGGTGAAAAAAGCGAATGAGGGTCGAAGGCGGCGCGTGGAGGGTGCTAGCCTGGTGGGATGCGCGAAAGTTCGCGTGGACCTTTTTTTGTCGGCGATTTCCAGATGGATTTTGATGAGTCGCAAGGGGAAAGTGG
The DNA here is from genome assembly GCA_033439685.1 of Apodospora peruviana. Lineage (NCBI taxonomy): Eukaryota > Fungi > Ascomycota > Sordariomycetes > Sordariales > Lasiosphaeriaceae > Apodospora > Apodospora peruviana. The sequence continues at coordinate 2,337,721 of JAUEDM010000003.1, read as the reverse complement.
TGATTTTTTTGATGCACGCCGTCACCCTGTGAATGATGGAGAGGTTGAAGGCAGAGAGCCGAGAAGAATGAATGGCGCGGGCGATGGTCAAACCTGGACTGGATCCTCCACGCGCACTTCCCAGCACGGCTTAGGTAATTGGCCAGTCGGCACATCCTCGGTGCTGCATGGGAGTGGCCGCGCAAGCAGCTAGGTAGGAGCACCACTAGCATACTAACAGTTTATATAGCGTCTCACCGCAAAACTAGTTACCAACACAACGGCAGATCCTTCCCTTTATTTTTCAGCCGCCCCTTTCTGCGCGCCAGTGCCTCAAGTTTGGCTTCACCAAGTGAAGCACTTATAAACGTCGGATTGGCACTTTGAACATTTCAATCCGAGGTACCTGATTAAAATGAAACACATGTTATCCGGCCGTCTCTCGAGCTTGCGCTTAAGCTTGTGAGATCAATCTCAGCTCTATCCCTTTCTTTTCAAAAGGCACGGCATTGAGGAGCAGCATACATACGAGCATGGGTGCTCTGCAGCAGGGAGAGAGTAATATAAAACAATAACCCAAGATGTTGATCATGCCGTTGTTTGCCTTCCAACACTCATCCTGTCTGTTCTGTCGTGTGGTATCATGCATTCTAACTAGGTACTTCCAAAAACCCCCCATCAAAACCAACCGCTTATATAAACGCCTAGCCTGCCCAAATTATGCAATGTCCTGTCCCAATATACCGAAACAAAACTCCACGCAGTTTCTTCCCTTCCTTCTATAGCTGTAGCTACCTCTTAACCCTCTTCTTATCCGGGCCATCCTCCCCCTCATCATCACTAACCTCCGCATACTGCGTAACAGGCTGCGTCTCCTTCCACGCTGCCGTAAACTTGGGGTCCTTCTTCGCAATGTCCGCATACCTCAGCAGCGCCTCCCTCGGATCCTCGTGCAGCATACTGCTCAGCGGGATATTCTCCGAGATGTGCTTCTCGTCCGGCTGACTGCGCATGAAGGGCGTGATCTGCTGCACCTGCGGCCGGCGGGGGTCTCTCGACTTGCCCGACGCCGTGACGCCGCTCCGATTGCTATTCCTCGCCACGGCCGCCGCACCGCTCCCAGGCGTAACAATCGAGTCGGCCGAGATTCCCAGGCTCTGGTCCATCGTGAGCGCCGGGTTGTCGTCAATGTGCCGCTTCTTGGGCGCGCGAGACATGACCTCGACGGCGCCGCGGCTCGACATAGTCGGGTTGTAAAGAACGTGCGTCTCCGCGTTGGCGGAACCCGTGACGATCTGGTTCAGTTTCGGTTGCCAGTCCACGACGATGAGCGGCGCGCCGGGGGTGATGGGCGTCACGTGTTCCGGCCGCAGGTTGCCGGGGTTGAGAATGTGCAAATGGCCCGACGCTGAGCCGGTGATGATGGACGTGGAGTTGGGCGAGTACTTGATATTCGTCATGGGGAAGCGGTCCGAGGTCGACGTGTGCTCGACCTTGACGAGTGGCTCCTTGAACTTGCGCGTGTCCCACAGCTTGATCAAGCCGTCGCCTCCGCGCGTGACAACCATCCGGCCGTCTGAACTGATATCGATGCCTCCGGTCCAAGTGGTTGGCTGGTGCGCGTCCCGTATCTCCGCCGCGGGCCGGTTGAACGGCCCATTGCCGCTGTACATCACCAACGACCCATCCAGCGCCGCAGCAACCAGGACCGGATTGCCCCCCGAAGGCGGCGCCCCCCACGCGACCGCCGTCATCCTCGTGCGACCCGCACATCCCGGAGCTGTGGACTTGAACACAATGACCTCCTTCTGGCTCCGCTTGTTGTTAATGTCCCAGATCCGCAGCGTGCTGTCCGACCCAGCCGTAACGCAAAAGTTTGGGTCGGTCGGATGCCAGGTGCCCGTCGCGATCTCTCCAATGTGACCTTTCGTGTTGTTCATGTCGCGCAGGTACATGTCGCCCTTGACAAACTCGGTCACAACATCACCATCCCTCGACATGATTTTCGCCTGCGGGTGCGCAGTAATGCAGAGAAACACGCTTCCCGTCAGGCGCCCAAACTCGGCGTGCTGGATCGGGTGCGACTCGGACGAGGCCGCGGATTTCTTGGTCTCCCATGGATCCACGCTCCTGAACGCCCTCAGGGTGGTGGGCGTCATAGCCGAGAAGTCGTGTAACTTGACGGTGCAGTCGAGCGAACCGCTAATCAGTCGGGAGCCGGCAGGATCCAGCGAGACGCTCGTTATGGCCCGATCATGGGTCTTGAGCACCAGCTCGTGCGACACGGGGAACTTTTCCTCTTCCTCTTCTGAATCGTCTGAATCGCCATCGTCAGCGTCAGCGTCGTCGCTATCGCTGTCGGAATCTGGTTTCTGCGGCGCCGCCGTAGATTTAGTCGCGGCGACTTGTCTCTTGCTCTGGTCGATCTGGGCCGCGACGTTCGCTTCCTTGGATTTCTTGCCGAAGGAGGCTGGTAGGAAGGCGCGCATGGGATTATCGTCGGCGAGGACGGACTCCTCAACCTCGTAGTCGTCGCTGTCACTCATGTTGCTGTGTGTCGAAGAACTGAGCTGTGGAAAAGAGGTTGCGACGGGGTAATTGGTCGTGGGCGAAGCTCTGGGCAGGCGGGAATAGTTATAGACCCATCGCTATCCGTATTATTTTCACGCATGTCGTCGGGTTTTATTACGGGTTAAGCGTGCGGCAGGTTCCCGTCTGTCGGGAGCACTAAATTTGCCCCGCAAGGTGAGGGGGTGGTTTGTTTGCGCTAGAGCAATACACCAAACGGAGTACGGATGGGTATCCGTAGATGCGTAGATAACCAGTGTGATCCAGCCCCTGGTGGCTTACAGGGGAATTGCTTTTTGTTGACCCAACATGTCGTTGGCGTCGTCCGATGTATACATCCCGTCACGCTCAAGCTGAACGCGTTTACTAACTAATAAGGGGCCCTCTACCAATAACCCGTGATTGGCTTTATATTTTGTCGGTTGTGCAGTCTGTTCCCCAACTTATCACTACCTGCTGCCAGCAACCCGTGCCCGGGTCCGTATAGCTTCACCTAATCCAGAGCCTCGCAGCACATCCATTCTTCCGAAGCAGTATCCAGTTATCCTCGTCGTCTTCTCTTAATTACACAATGGTACGCCCGCTTACCAAAAACGCCTCCGAGAACATCATCCTTGATAGAATGAGGAGAAGGCTACAACGGTATGCCAACCGCGATATATCCACCAAGCACATGATGACAAAGGGCATTTTCATCGACTTCGTCCGGTTGGATAGATACCACCTGTTCAGCAACCATACTACAAATATAGCCGTCCGCCTCTCCCAATGGATGGCCCAATTTCCCGAACTTAGCGAACAATGGGTCGCGGAGGCCAATATTAGGGAGACCAAACCGGATTTCTTCGACTATCACGACGGAGTCAAGCTGCCGTCTAACCTCGACCCTAAATTTCGGTCCAAAATCCCGTCTCTATCGGGGACTTCCAGCTCCCAAGCTACCAGTACTATCCTCTAAACCCTCAATTTTACAATCCACCCCGCGAGGTCGAAAGGCTCCCCGCGCCCTATAACCTTCCACCAAAAGAGCCATGCTTCACTGGGTTACCTCTATGCAATATCAAAACAGTCAACTCCGTCGGCCGCCCAGTCAACATCAAACTTCCATCTCCTATATTATGAACACCACTACCCTTCCCCTTTCCTGACGGTACTCCACCACCCCCCTACACCAAGGACAACGAAGAGAAAGAGTCGATGAAGAACCTCGCACAAGTAATCCATCAAATGGCTTTCAGCGTGACGAACGACCATAGCAAAAGGTATGCTGCCCGCGCGGCGTTTCTCTCGGATATATTAAGCGCAGGACGTCGCTTTATAGAAGAGGCGGCAGGCGCCACCAAAAACGATCTGGACAACAGCCACGGAAGGTCGACGCCCACTATGCAAGGGGCTGGTAGAAAAAGACGTAGGAGTATAAGGTAAGAATTACATTATCCCCTTTTCTTAGTAGGGCTCGCCATTGACTCACTACCAAGTCCGGAACAAACACGGGTCACCACGGCGGTGAGCTCCGGGGCAATCCAGCCTCCAACCGTACCAACCCATTCCTGGCGAACGACGACCCTGGTGAGCTCTGAGGTAATCCAGCACCCAACCGTGCCAACCCATTCCTGGCGGACGACGATTGGAATAGATTGAGCGGCGCCGGGTCCGGGCGGTGTCCAGCATCACGGCCTGCCTGCCTGGCCCGCCGTTGGCATCACCGCCGTTTCTCAGGATCCCCCCGCCCCCCAACCACCCACTAGGCGCAGCCGGCGGCCACGGCCCGGGCACTCACTACCTCGAGTTCACCGTCGACTCGTACGCCGTGGCCCGCAAGACCTCGCAGCAGGACTGGCCTGTCAAGTGCGACCAGTGCCTCGCAGTTGTTCAGTCGCAACCACGACCTGAAGCGGCACAAGCGTATTCATCTGATGCAGCTTTAGGAATTCAATCGTAGATGGTCGCAGGATGGCCAGGGGTACCACCTCCGCCCACTTACAGGTCATGCCCCATCAATGGATGGATGTACTGTTGATGGAAGCTCCTACGGAGGGACACACCAATTGTAACAGGAATTTATTTCGAAATGTGTAGTTTCCTAGGGATTATCGAAAAGATATCTTATCCTGCAAATCTCCAATGTACACGGGTGTATGAATATGGAAAGAGCCAGTTGATCTACCCCTGAAAGAAAACTCTGTGTAATCCTAAAGTAGTACTGATACCCATACTAGCAAGCCATCCTATACTCCCCTTCTATCCCAAGTAATTCTTAAGGGAAACGAATAGCAAACGCCAATAAACAAGTTGCGCTGCCTATACCTCCACATTGAATAGAACCCTAAAGGCCCCTATCACAATGCCTGGACTAGGATATGTACAATACACATGAACGTATGTAAAGAAGCAGATATATACAACCTATCGCCCCCCGTCCTTGCAATGCCCCATTTCTTGACTTAAATCCTTAGGTACCTATCTAGTTATGCTCAATGGGCTCCTCGGGAAGCAGCTCCTCCACTTCATCAACCTTAAGGAATTCAAACGGCGGCTGGACAATACCGTTGAACAGGAACGTAAAGTAGACAAGCAGAACGAACCCGACAACCTGCAGCCACTTGAACGTCTCCCAGCCGAGGCCGAGCGAGACTATCCAAATGAATAAGGTGCGGCACGTGTCGATGGTGGATCGCGAGGTGGCGCTGACGCTTCGAGTCACCGATAGACCAAAGAAGTTGAAGCCCCTAAAGAAAGGAGTGTCAGTTATCTAGGATATCCGGTCCTAAAACAAAAATATTACGTGAAAACTTACCCGATACTGATCATGATCAGAACACTAGAAATAAAGACCGATCTGTACTCCCAGAACTGCCTCCAGCCCTCAACCATATCAAACGGTCCGTACCTACCTTCCGGGGTCCGCCCGACCGCCAAGTGAAGAACCACCATACCCAGCAGCGTGACGAGGAATCCAAACAGGCCCTCCCAGCCGACGACGCGGATCGGCTCGATCGAGGAGCGCTCGAGAATCCATTCCTCGAGCACAAACTGCGTCGCCGTGAAAATCTGGGCGCCAGCAATCATGAGCACGCCGATGACCACGCGCAGGGCGTTGTCGTCGAGCTCGGTAGAGTGCGGATCGGCCACATGCTTCTTGTCGGGCTGTATGGCGCCCGCGAGCCCAACGATGGCCACGCCCGTCACCACGCCCACCAGCGAAAGCCACTGGAATAGGTGCAGCTTGCGGTGCAGAAACATCACGCTGAAGAGACCCACAAACAGCACCAGCGCGCCGCGCGTCATTTGGTAGATCGAGGCCACGACGAAGAGAAGGCCGGTGTTCATGAGCGTCGTGCCGCAGATGTCGCAGATGGCGGGCAGCGCGAGGAGCATAACCCGCCAGCCCCGCAAGACCTGAGGGCCATCATTGTGGCTGCTGTTGCGCGAACCACCGTTGAGCGCCGTGTGCGAGCGGATGCTGGCATCATCCGGGCTAGTTCCGTCGTCAGTCGTATTGACGGGCTGGTACGTCGAGGTCCTCCCTCGTCCGGATACGTAGCGTGTCCACAGGTTCATGGCCCCAACGACCAGCCAGCAGCCCATCTCGCCGACGAACATCTGTAGGGTCTGGATGACGGGCTGCTCGAAGTGCTTGGGTTTGGGGCCATCGCAGTCGCGTACGCATTGGTTGTCCTAGAATTACGGGCGTCAGATTCACGTCGAATGGGAACAACAGGGAGATGGATAGGTAATCACCTGGTACTTTGTCAAGAGCGTGTTGCAGACGCCCGTCAGCAGCATCATACCCACCAGGAACGGGATGATGGCCCGCGCGGGGATGATAGGAGACGACATCGCAGCAACGTAGGTGGTTCGGCTTGAATCACTGTTGAGTAGTCACAACTGTGGAAGGGATACTGGAGGTCCTGGGGTTAAAAAGCCCCAGATTATGTCGTCCGAGGTAGAAGCACCGATAATGAAAGAGGCGGGATGGATGGACGGATCTCGCGGGGTGCTGAATGAACTGTCGGATAAAGACAATAGAAGCCGGCGGCGGGGGGCGTGTAAGGTACCTAGGTGTTATATGGGGCCAAGTAACTGGCTTTAATCTCTGAATAGAAGACACCTCGTGCCTGGCACCATTGAGTAGAGTCACCGTTCTTTTGTGGAGTTTAAGTTGTCTGGATGGAGGCCTGGAAGACGAGAGGTCAAAGGTCGGGTGGACAACGGGGCCCGAACCTGGGCCCGCCGATCATGGGCCTGGGGTCCTGGGCAACGCAGCTGACTGCGACAGCCCGGTGGCTTATCGGAACAAGTCCCTCTATCCACTGGGCCTCGCAAGCCACGCAAGCACCCCGGACCATGATGCAGCGTGATCGTCAAGTGCAAATCCACTGAATTCAGAGCTCAGGAGAGCTCCAGTTCGCAGCCTTGTGTTGCTCCCCAAATGACGAGTTGTCCATGCAGGTTGAAACCGTTTATATACACTTGACTTCGTGATTTGGTATTAGAACTGAGAGTTATCAATAACCAGTAGTTTAAACCTCTAATCATTCAACACGTATGGTTTTTTTTTTTTTTTTTTTTTTTTCAAATTCAACGGTACAGAAACCGCAAGTTGCATTAATTAGTGTACTCCGTCCGTTACTCAGTAAGGACATTCTATTGTAAAGTCAAAACCACCCCCATCCATACTGTACTAACTTTTCTCTCTTTGGCTGCATAAACAAGTAAAAGCCAAGAGGAAGGGGGTATCGTGTATTCATCTCGTCCACCTGCAATCACTGCCGCCATCTTCAGGCAGCCCTGGCTGCATCGTAATTCTTCATCCATGGGCCTTGCACCCCGCCAGACTAGTCTACTGAACCGCTGGTAGCGTTTTCTCCTTCACCGGTACAGCCTCGGGGTCCGACTTCTTTTCCTTTGGCTTCTTGTCCTTGATATTGTTGTAGTGAAGAGCACCCTGCTCCTTGTCGCGCGCCAGCTTCTCCAGATCCTGCTCAGTGCAAGGCACGCCTTCGATGCTCTTCACCTTTTTGCCCTCGAGGAACATCATATATCCTCCCACCATTGCTATGATGCACCCTACCGCCACCAAAAACCCGGTCGTCCAGCTTGGTCGATCGTATCGGTTCATGCCCCACATGATTCCGCAAAGGCCAATCTGGGCAAATGTGTTCAGCACCATAGTCCAAATCACAAAGTCCATCTTCCAAAGCGACGTCGCTGGTGCTCGGGTGCCGGTCAGCGGAGAGTTGGGCGTGATCTTCTCCGGAAAAGCAAGACATTCTCTCGGTGCGTCATCCGGGATATATTCGGGCCCAACTTCTACCGGCAGGTCCTGCGAGCCCTGGAGGCGAAACCAGCCGCGATGGATACCCGCAAGCCGCCGCAGGGCCTCGTGTTTCCCTTGGATGCGGTATTGAAGCAGATAGTATAGGTCGCGGAAGCGCCAGTACGCAAAGCCAAACGCCGGTACACAAAAGAGGACCGTCAGGATCTGCGAATCGTACTCGACCCATTTCCTACGCGGAGAGTCGATGTCATCGCAAGAAGGCACACACATGGCCGGCGCAGCGTTGCAGAGCAGCAGGAACAGCATGCCGCCCCACGCTACAACGTTGAGACCGTATATCGTCCAGAAGAACCCCATCGGCGTCGTGAAGAACTTCCAGAACGAGACCAGCCCGTGCTTGGAGCTTTCCTTGAACGGGTACTTGGGCGGGAAGTGGTAACCATTGTCGAAGGGCTCGGTATGTTTAATGAGACCCGCGTCTCGGTTGCTGTCCACAGGCGCATCTATGGTTGCATCGTCGGACGATGCGCCAGGTGCGCTCGTCGGTCGTGTTTCTTTGTGGCTGGGGGGTCGATGGTGATGTTGATGTTGGTCGGCGACGATGGTAGACGTAATGTCGCCAGTGGCGGCCATGAACCCTTCTGGGGGGTGCGACTCGGCCAATTCGCGCGACAGTCTTCTAATCATGCCCGGTATTGACTTCGTCGCCGAGTCGCTTCGTGTCTGTGCATGGTGGGCATGGTGGGCATTGTCAATGTCGGCTCCGGCGCCCTGGCTGGGCTGGGCCATTTTGGTCGTCGTGGGGGACCTAACAGAGTCGTACAAATGACGTGAGGGGCCAAAGGCCAGAAGATACGGTGAAGCTTTAAAAAGTTCTATTACAACAAATGCTAGTGGGAAATGTTGAGAGCTAAACAGCAAGAGGATGAAAATGATGTTTAAAGGGCCAAATAGAAATGGGCCACAATGTAAAGAGCAGAATCATGGTGGACGCAAACTTTGGGAAGGGCAGGAAGGGGTTGCTGTTTTGTCCGTTTTGTCTAATTATGGCCAAGGTCTGGCCCAACGAGGTAGCTTCGCGCGAGACCAGTCGTGCGCTTGCTCTGGTGGCCAAGACTTGGCGGACGGGCAACGTTGTCGCACGCCTTCCAAGACTCGGACTGTTGTTTCATTGCCGCACGCTACCGTACAGAGCAATGACGACGGGAGTGATGGGCCGATGGACGTGCCCCGTGCCGTGTGGTCATTTCCAACTTTCCCAGCACCCATCTGACGATGCGGTGATGTCACAGTACGGTTGGAAAAGCCCGATAGTTGAAAAGTTTACAATGGTCAATATAACCTTCCAACAAGCGATCGATTCTGTTTGTCAATGCCGCACAAAAACGTTAGAGGGTCCAGCGAATCTGCACCAGACCTTATTTGCCGATTGAGATTCCAGGGCCCTTTCAGTGGATTGCCCCTGTAAGAAGATCTGGGGGACCTGGGCTTGGGCCCACTACGTTTTATGACCCACAAACCACCACCTTCAGTCAAAAAACTTGAAGTTGCTCAATCCGAGACACTTCAAATCCAGAGGTATACTAACCGGCAACAAACAGGTCAACATGTCTACCGACCAACAACAACACCTCGAAGCGCTCACAAAGATTGTGCTCAACAACTTGGAAAACCAGCACGACTGGACCCAGATCAAGGTCCACACCCAGGCAAATCTCGCGCGGCCAGTCATCTTCGGCCTCCCGCCCAAGCGTCTCTATGTGCACCCGGATGAGCAAATCGCGACCATCAAGGCCGAGAAGGACCGCAAGGAGCCCGTTCCCCAGACCCCCGAATTCGAATGGGTTTTGCCTCTGCACCTCGCCGAGAAGTGGTCACTCGGCCAGTTCGCTGCTGTCTTCGATGCCCTAGATGCCATCCCTCCGTCGGCAGCTCACTCGCCTGACGATGAGCCGGACGCCGATGATGCCGAGTGGAAGTTATGGAGAGGTCCAAAACGAGGAAAGCGTCTGCTCCTCGCCACGGTCCAGGACGATTCGACCGTCACCTATTACTGGATGCACGACGGCCTCGTGAAGCCCAGGCAGAATTAACCTCCCTTTCCCAGTGCCTTTATTATCGCTGCACACACACACACACATCCTAGGCAGTATTTACCGGTATATATCCTCCTGGTGAAAAGACTAAGAAAATCCAAACCACTTGGTCAGCCTGCAAGATCCTCCCAACAGACCATTACTTGGTACCGGCGTTTTCAGAAGCAAGGCTTGAAGATAACCTTCTGCACCTTCATGTTGTCAAACAAATCATACCCCTCAACTGCGTCCTCAAGCGGCATGATCTTGTCAAACATGAAGCTGTGATGCGCGCCGCCGCTCGGTCAGCAACCACTTCTGTCTGTCCAGCCACGGCTTGTTGACAGTACATACCTGAACTTGTGTTGGTTCTTGGCCAAGACTTGCAGGGCCTCTGGGAAAATGGACCTCACCGGACAACGGCCCATTTGAAGCTTTAGATTCTTTCTATTGTTTTCCGATATCATTAGTAACTGCATCAAAGCTGCTGCAAAGAAAGTCAATATGTGGTCTTACCCATATCCCTCATTGCCATTCCATGGAATCTAGGTAGCAGCCGCCGACCCAAAGTCATTAGCAAATTCGGTCTTGAATGTAACGGGGGAAAATCATCACGAGGTCAATCAGTCCTGCCTTACCTCGGCATTGTGCACCCCAATGCTGCTGATGACCCCAAACGGCCTGAGTAAATCAAACGCCGTCCTGAGCGCGGGACTCAGTCCCACGACCTCGATGACGGCATCCGCGCCGCGGCCCTCCGTCACCTCGCCGATCCGCTTCTGCATTGCTTCTTTCCCATTCGCAAAATTCAACGGCTCCGCCCCGAGCCCTTCGGCCAGAGCCAGCCTCGAGTCGACGCTGTCGACGGCAAACAGGTGCCTCGGCTTGTACTCGAGCACCGAGACGATGGCGCACAAACCGACGGGACCGCAACCGACGACGACGACGGTCGCCTCATTTGCGGGGACCGAATCCCTGAGCAGAGCAAAAGCGTTCTTGGCGCCAAAGTAGCCCGTCGGAAAGATGTCGGCCATCAGCACGAGCGCCTTGTCCTCAATTTCCGGCGGCGCCTTGGTGACGGTCCCGTCGGCGAAAGGTACGCGGACGAACTCGGCCTGCGCGCCGTCGAGTTTCGGGGAGCCGAAGAGCAGCGAGTGCTCGCACCGCGAGGTGAAGCCGTGCCGGCAGTAGAAGCACTCCATGCACGATGTGGTGAAAGGCGCGACGACCTTGTCGCCAACCTGGACGGTCTTGACTTCGGGCCCGGCCGAGACGACGATGCCGCTGAACTCGTGGCCCATGATGTAACCAGTCCGGGCGGGCTGTTCGTGGCCTCGGTAGGTATGGAGTTCTCTGGTAAGGAGATGTGTGTTATTAGGGGCATGATCCGTTTTGTGATGTGGTAGTTCTCTCAAGAATGTGTTATAGGGCTTACGATCCGCATAGAGCAGTGGCTTGGACTTTGACAATGATGTCCTTGGGGCTCTGCACTGTTTTGGCAGATCTTAGTTCATATATAAGAGGTTTATTGCAGCTCTTTGGAACTGTTTTTGAAAAGTCTTAAAAATGGTGTGTGATATGTAGTGACTTACATGTTGGAATCGGCCGGTCTTGGACAGAGACCTTTCTCGGTCCTTCGAAGACTACCGCCTTCATTGTCGTTTTGTTATTGTCCATAGTGCAGGCTGTTGTCAGCCCTTCGATGGAAGTCAGGTGCTTATTCCAGTTGAGATCCGGTTTCTCGAAGCGGGACTCTGCTGTTCTCGTGAAACCACCAAGAGAAGAGTTAATCTCTTTACTTGTGGGATTAATATAATCGATCGGGTTTAAAGTAGGGCAAGATAAGTAAATATGTAAACTATCGTAGTTGTTTGAACGAGACCGAAACGCTCACAAAAAGTGACGCACGTGGGGTGATCGAGATTATTAAGAGAGTCTTGTCGCGAAGCTACGACTGCAAAGGTCCATGTATCCCCGCATCTCCTCATCTTTAACCCGCGGTCCGACTCGGAGGACTGGATGGAGATCGAAATCGAACCCCATATGTATATTCTGCCGAGATGCTTTACTCTTTAGGGGCATAGCCAAGTGTGGGGTTGCCATTGTTAGTTTATCTTCTGGTGCCTCTCCATTGCGAGCATACATAAGGTAATTGATACAGTCTAGTTCAGAAGTAATACCTACATGCCCGTACAACGATTCGACTATGAAACTGTAGTTGGGACCCAAACCAGCTAGAAGGAGAATACAAGGATGTCCAATACTCTATTTTGGTAAAAGAAGAAGAGCATAAGGTACGTATCAAGAGTAGGTACCTTAGGTTTCTATACGGATGAGCCGTGAGACAGTCACCTGACGAAATATATCTCGGTACTTTATATTCTGTAGTAACTAATAATAATAGAGCAAAACCGCTGAGGATCTAGTAACTGGCCGAGAGATATTCTTTATCAGATACATTGGTTGTTTTGCCCACTCTGTTCCTGCCAGTTTCACTCCCAAAAATGCACCCATCATCTAAACCCCGTCCCGTCGTGATCATTAGCATTACCCATTTGCGCCCTCCAAAACCAACTAAAATCGGCTCTGTTTACGGATACCCTGGCGCCCTTTTCATGCTCCCGAAACCATTGACGAATCTACACGGCCGCAAATTGGCACTAGACAAAAGTATCTAGTGCTTAACCAGTGCATTGCTGAACCCCAGGAGCATCATGCCGAAAAAGGCAAACAACATGCTCAGCTGCCTGTTATGGTTCAAGCTTAAACTCTCCCCATACAGCTGCAGGGCCACGCTGGTCATGATGCCCGCCGTCACGGCAAACAAGATGGCGTACGCAGTGTTGTTGATGGTGATCTCGGAGCTTTTGGCAATTTTGAACCAGAGCAACGCGAATCCGGCGCCCATCGGCTGGCTGAAGCCTCCCAGGAGTGACGACCAGAGGATCGCCTTCAGGCGACTGCCCAGCGCCATGTAAAGGGGCAGGGCTAACGCAAAGCCTTCGGCAATGTTGTGGACAAACAGGGCCATGAACACATTAAACCCCAGAGATGGGCTTGCGTGATTGGTCGCAAAAGTGATAAAGCCCTCGGGGAACTTGTGGAGCGCGATGGCGATGACTGTCTGCAGACCAATGGAGAGGAAAGCGTTCGTGGGCACGTGGTGATGGTGTTGCGCCTCGAGGTCTTCCATGTCTTCCGCATCTTCCAGTATTGGCGAGAACTCGCCTTCAAAAGTCCCGCTATCGGTCCGCGGGGCATGCGTATGTGTATGGGGATCAATGTCATCGGCGTGTCTGGCGGCGGTCGATTCGCGTGACTGTGCGCGACTGGTCCGGTATAGTGGGCTAGCCACAGGGCTCCCGTTACCAGCTTCTTCATCCTCGTCCACGATTGCCGAAGTCGGATGGGATGATGCCCCCGTGTTGATCCGAACAAGTGTCGACTGCCTTGGTGGACGACTTGAACGTGTGGCGATGTGCTTAAAGCACTCTTGCCCACAGGGATCGGTATAGCCAAAACAAGGGCCAAATTCATCGCAGTTCGGTTTAGTATCCTTTACGAACGACATGACCCGTTTCTGGACCTGCGACATGGAAGGCCGTCTGTTCAATGTTAGGGCACGGATGCGGGCATCCTTGGCTGCGCCACTGGATTCAATCCGACCTGCAGAGTCTCCGTGTGGCAACTCGGTGTGCACGTGTACGCCTGCCAGTAAAGGAGTCGTCTCTACCGCGCCTCCGTTCACTTGTGTCATGTGCGGAACATGTCCCGTGGCCGAGGCTGAGGAGGTGGTGCGCATGGACCTTCGGCCTGTTCTACTTGCCCTCCTTGGCAAGTGGTGGTGATGGCTATGCGAGTCTTCCGAGTGCCCCTCGTCCTGATGGCTCAAGTGACTATGGTCGCAGTCGACGACATGCGAGGGCATGTACCGGTGGAGGAATCGTGAGACAATCCCGATGCCGATAAATCCTCCGGCAAAGCAGCCCATCATGATAAACCCAGCCTGTCGCTCGTCCCATTTGCCCTTGGTAAGAAACCGCATCGACGACGGGAGCATACTAAATAATGCCGAAAATATCTAGGTATAAAACCAATCGTGAGAAATCAGGACATGAGAGCAGCAGGGGTCCAGGGTCACCAACCATGACACCAAAGCTGAGGCTCAGCGAGCATGCAAGGAACGCATTACTCTCCTGAATGCGAAACTTGCGCTGGCTTGGGATAAGGCGAATGGGAATATCGACACAAATGACGGTTGCGCCAGCGACGCAAGCTGCAGGCACGAACCAAAGCGACGGGTTCAGTGTCAGCCAGGAACAAGAAGTCGAACTTGGTCAAGTCCAATTGTCCAGGGGCAAAGTCACCCACCTATACCGCTCACGATGCACATGATCCACCCGCGGGTGTCGTTGTCCATGCCGGCCGAATCCATGATGGGTAACCAGGAGATGTGGGATGGTGTCGTCGTATTGTAACTGTGTCTTACTCAAGGGCTCAAGGGGCCTCCAAATCGGTGCCTGCAGCCGCCCCAGTACTCTTTAACCGAAAAAGAGCTCGCAGACATGAGAGGTTGGTCCTAGGGAGGTTTCGACAACCAGCTTCTGTGGAATCTGTCGAGTGGTGCTTGAGCGGTTTTGGAAAGCGAAGGTGGGCAACAAAGAGAAGAAATGCAGTGCAAAGGCGGGAAGAAGGTCGGGTGGTGCGGCGAATTTACTTCTCACTGCCGGTCCGCTGTTTTAGGATCTGCTCAGATCAGGATTGAGAACCTCTACGGCCGCCCACCCAAGCACCTGAAGGAATAACTCGGCGATCCGGGGCACATCTATGAACAACACCGTCCCGTCTATGTAACAGACAGTGGAGAGTCCTTGCATCAAAGATACTACGTTAATGCACTGCTAACCTTCGCACTTGGCAGACCTCTGCGGGGCATTTGCAACGTGGATCACTTGGCAAGGCCCTGCCTGCTCTGGACAAGAAAACACGGTTGTGTGTAGGTATTCTGAGCGTGTTAGTTTCACAGTCATCCTACCTGCCACAGCAGATCTGCCCGGGACATCAGATAGGCGTTTGACAGGATTCAAAGGCACCCTGTTGGACCATGGAAGGTACCGGGCGGGAGGCTACAGGTGGCCCGAAAAGAAGGCATTTGAAATCCGAATATCCACAGAACCGTCCCGTCTGACTGACCGTTAAGCCTCGTGGGATTTCAACGACGGGAGCCTTGAACTCAATCGGAAGTGCACTTTGCTCGTGTCTGACTGACTACCTTCAAGTTAACAATCTCGAGCTATACGCATGCCATCCGGTCACAGTCCATATACAAGTCCCCTTTCCTCGGACGCCAGTCCATCCTCTGACCAAAGCTTGCTCCCGTGACTGACTGGCTGTTAGGGGGCCGCTGGGGGGGTTATGACGGTGCCCGGTGTGTGTGGTGGGGGTGAGGACACCCGCAAGAAGGCAGCGCAGCGGTTCCTTGCATGCATCGTTCCCCCAAACGGGCAGCCAAGCTGTCCATCTGATCGTGAGCCGCGAACCAGGTAAATTTTTCGAGACAAACACGAAATATTCGTTGCGGAACGCAAACTGCCTACCGGTACTCACACTCCCACTTCGCCCAACTTAGACACCGTCACCACCCCCCACAGGCACGAGGGTTCGTTACAGCCGCGTGAATATCTTCAGAGTCACCACCATCCGTCCGCCTGATTCCCAGCCAGAATTTCCTCTCCCAATAAATAAGATTGATGCGGCAACACGTCGGCAGAAGAGCCTTTACAATGTCGAAAACCACCGTAGCCGTCATTGCAGCCGTGAGCGCTGGAGCTGGAGCCGCCGCTACTGCAGCCATGTACTCACTGCGATCATCGTCCAAAAAGATCGAGACCGAAGCCGCTACAACCACGATAACAACCGCGACAACAACTACATCCACCGCGAAACCTCCTGTCCCGATCCCGGCCTCGCAAATATTCGCCCCAACTCCACCTACAACGGCAACAACAACTGCCACCACGAACAGCACCGCCCTCGCGACTACTACCGGCGCCCCCGTCGACCCAGCCGGCCTCTTCGAGTATGGCTTCCCCGGTCCGGTCGCCGACATCGCCGCGCGCTCGGCTCTAATCTCGTCCTTCGACCGGCGCCTGCGCAACCCCCACTGGGTGGCCGAGCACATCACCCCTTCCTCGCTCGCGATCCGCGACGGCGACCGCAAGAACAGCGCCTTCCTCGAGGACACCGCCGTGCCCGAAAAGTTCCGCGCCAAGCTCAAGGACTACTTCCGGTCCGGCTACGACCGCGGCCACCAGGTGCCCGCGGCCGACGCCAAGTGGAACCAGACCGCCATGGACGAGACCTTCTACCTGACCAACATGTGCCCGCAGGTCGGCGACGGCTTCAACCGCGACTACTGGGCGCATTTCGAGGACTTCTGCCGGCGTCTGACGCAGACGTATCCGTCCGTCAGGATCGTCACGGGACCGCTTTACCTCCCAAAACGCGACCCGGTCGACAACAAGTGGTACGTCAAGTACGAGGTTATTGGGAGCCCGCCGAACGTGGCCGTGCCGACGCACTTTTTCAAGGTCATCTTTGCCGAGGACGGGACCGTCGGCGGGAAAGTTGCGCTGGGCGCGTTCGTGCTGCCCAACGCGCCGATCCCGAACGAGAAGCCGTTGACCGACTTTGAGGTGCCTGTCGAGGCTGTTGAGCGTGCCAGTGGGCTCGAATTCGCGACCAAGCTGCCTGTGCAGAGGAGGAAGCGGCTGTGCGCTGAGGCCAGCTGTGCGCTCGTGATCAAGGACTACGCGGATCGGCAGAAGGCGTTTGCTAAGGGGGGAAGTCCTCCGAGGAAATAAAGAGGAGGATGGATATATAAAGGTGGAGTTGTAGTATATTTACAGCACAGGAAGGATTTATACAGGCCATTTTTCTTCTTATTCTTCCAAGAGCGGTGGGTCTGATTTTCAACGTTCTTTGTCTACATCATTGTATTTGTATCTGTACCTGTACTATCTTGTTTGCATTTTCCATTTTCAACGCATGGCTTGGCATGGCATGGCATATAGGTATATCATCTTTTCAGTTTCTAACACATTACACGGACGAGAATGCAAGCGTCACATCTTCGCCCCTATTCTCTAGCCGTAATGTTACTGTACACACACCCACATGTAAATCAACGAGGCTTAGCTTTCCCTCAACAGAACTAGATACCTATAGATAGATACCAAATCAGATTTAATGCATAAATAGACCCTTCCGGCAAAGTACAAACTAATATTAACTCCAAAGCTCAGCTGAGATGGCTGATCACGTAGATGACTGGCGTGTTCTCCAGGGGTAAAGAATCTGTTCGGTCTGTCTTTGGAGACCAGACTTCTATCATTGAATGCTCTTCAACTGCTTTTTGGGGGTTCTCCCTTGGCCGAACGCAATTACTTAGACCATAGCTATGTAGGTACGTAGATAGAGAGACCAATAATACAGAGAAATATGTTACTGAACCTCAAAACACCCAGCCAGTCACTAGCCCTCCCACCTTAAAAATGAATCCCTCCAGAACTAACTAACCACCCTTTCCATCCCGCCAGTGTAGTAACGCCAGGGTATTTGTTTTCCCTTTTACCTCGTCCATACCTTTATAAGGCTCTCATTTTTCCTCGCCCCGGAAAGTGTTAGGTCAGCCCGTCCTCTCCTGCGACTGTATTTTTAACCACCATCTCCACTTTTACTCCTGGGCTCTCTAACCCTATCGGACCCGAGTATAATGACCCTTACTCTGCTCCATACGCAGACTCTCCTCCTGACTAGGAAGCGGCGCCCTTCTCCTACCAGAGTCGGCACCGTTGGGATCACTGTCGTATCCCCCACCTCCACCAACAGCAGGAGGAGGAACAGCGAGCCCCGGTGGCGGCGGCGGGAATCTGGGTGGAAGAGGGAAGTTGGGAGGCGGAATGAGCCCGGGAGGCAGCATCCCAGGCGGCAGTGGTGCGCCCGGGAGTGGCGGTGGGGGGATTCCAGCCTTCTTCATCATCTCTGCGATAACCGCGAGATCTGCCGGGTTCTTTGGCAGAGGCAGACCCCCGGCCATTCCCGGTATGGGGAACGGCAGAGGAGGTGGCTGGCCCGCGCCGACTCCTGGAATGATAGGCGGTGGTGGAGGTAGGATTCCGCCACCGAGCTGCTGCATAGGGAGAAGGCCTGGGATGCCGGGGAAGGTCGAGACTGGCGCCTTGATGGGCATCTTTTGATCCACCAGGCCGTCCATTTCGTCCTCGAGTTCTTGTTCCTCTTCGACTTGCCGCATGTGCCGGCCGCCCCTGCGGTCCCAGGTGCCTTGGGCTTCAGCGGCTGCTTCTCCAATATGGTACCGGTCGTTGAAAGCGGCGGCCTCTCCCGGCCTGGATCGGGTCCAGAACCGGGTAATGCGGTCATTCGATCCCGAGGCGAGTATATGACCGAGCGGGTGCCAGTCTAGGGACCAGATGGCGAAGTCATGAGCGTATGGGATTTTATGGGCTGGATAAATGGTTTGTGCTGGCGCCGACGACGGGTCTGCGCTGTCATAGGGCGCCACCGAGGCTGTGTGGCCGGGCGGTGTATTCGGCTCGTCCAGAAGGTAATGAAAAAGTGTGCCTTCCGAGCCGCCGGTGCTTAGGAGGTTGGAGTGCACTGGGTGCCAGGCGATAGTGGATACATCCTTTTCGTGGCCTCTGAGAAAACAAATGTCACGCATCATCCGAAGGTCAAAGACACGAGCTGTCTGGTCTCTGGCAGAGGTTGCCAGGCACATGCCCTGGACCTTTTCAAAGAGTGTCTTTGTAAGCGTATTCTTGTGGCCGCGTATCGTGGTCAGGCAACGGCCCGTCCTTGGGTCCCAAAGCTTGACCAGATGGTCTTTGGAACCGGACACAATCAGTCCTTTGGTCGGGTGCCAGTCGCAGCATTTCGCATCCCAGCCGTGGCCCGTCATGGTCGACTCGGCCTGCCCGGCGGCAAAGTCGAAAATTTTCACACTTGCGTCGTCCGATGCGGTGACAAATTTGGTGTCGGTAGGGCTGAAAGCAAGATCTCGCACGGGGTCGGTGTGGCCGCGGATGCTCTCGACGTTGTTGAAATTGGGCTGCCAGTATTTGATGATGCCATCGTGGTCCGCCGATACTAGCCAGTCGTCGCTGTGAGAGTAGGCCAGAGCACGAATGGCAGAGTCGTGAGCCTGCATTATAGTCTCAAAATTGAAGCCGGTGCCGTTCCAGAGGGTGAACTCTCCACTACTGGAGGCGGTCAGCAACCTCCGACCTTCTGGTGTCCATCTGACAACGTTGACCGGGTGCTTGATCTTGTTTAAAGATGAATGGAGGTGACGCGTAGGAACAGAGTCAGCTGCACTGGAGACTCTAGCAGAGGGAGGTAGCATCTAAACACGACGGGTAAGTATCGGCGGTGAGGAAAACAAGCAACCCGTAAACGCTCACATCGACTATGTAACTGACACTGGGCCTTTCGGACTCGCCAGCATATGAGCCTTTATACCGCGGTTGACGATGGCGCATCCAGTTGACCACGGTCGCGCCATAGTCGGTCACAGGGCCTGTTCTCGGAAATTTAATTAGTGTTTCGTCGGTTTGACGTGTGCGAGAGTGCTTTGATATCGCTGCAGGACATCTCTCGCCGAGGCTGTGACGCGGAGGATGGCAGTCATGGCACTTCTCAAGATGAAGCGTGGATTTCTTGAAGGCAGAGGAGGATCAAGACCACACCCAGCGGAAGTATTATATGTATGGATATGTTGAATATCATAATGATATCACACCGATATTGACATGAACAATGGTGTGGATGTCGTGAAGATGCAACCGAAGACAAAAACTGAAGACTTACGTCGACCTCGGGCCCGCGGGGGCCCATCATATCCTCCGTCCCCTCCTCCGCCGTATCCTCTGTTGCCTCTGTCACTTCGGTCGCCATGCTCTCCCCGAGGCTCATATGCCATTGCTAACGACAAGAGCCCTTCCTCAGTTCTCTGTTCTGGGTTTGGACGTGTTGTCCGGGGAAGTGGCAATGAAGCGAGCCTCGTATATTTGCCAATAATTATTCCACCTCAGTAGCCTTATTATAATCTTCAGTTCATCATATAGTTTCGGTGTAAATTCCTGGGTTTTGCTGAGTGGCAGGTGCTATGATCTTTTGACTTCTTTACTCTTTGGAGCTTCTTTGGTTCGGCTTCTTTGTGAATTGCAACAAGTCCCAGTCGCGATCGCGCTAGAGAGTTGCCTGGTAAATGCTTGGGTCTGTAAATGGTCCGTGCTCCCGAGGCTCTTGGCGGTACGGATTACTTCAGGTTGTCAGTTTGCCAGGGTGGATCAACCATCGGGCCGCTTTTTGTCGTTGCCGTCGATGCCCCGGGTCCGCCGACAGAATGCCCGGCAGGCAGTCGAGGCGAAATGATACGGGACCACAGGGAGCTTTTGTCCTTCTGATTTCTAGCCCCACCCCCAGAGCTACGGTGCTACCTGACACTCTGGTCACTCCCTGGAGGCCCGCTGCATGCTCCACCGTTGTGACGAGTCTGCAACAATTGCATGTGCAAGTCCAGCTTGTAGCTCAAGCTGCGCACCTTGGAAGGCTTCAATGCTTTGCCATTGGTCATGGGTTAGCAAGTGGCTGCCATCTAACGTCTTTCCGCCGTTGATATGCGGTGCAGCGTCCATGCATGCATCACGTTTGATCAAGTTCTTGATCAATTCGTGCTTGGCTGAAATCTGTTCCTCTTCCGATATCCCATCTCAGGAACCTGGGAACCTAAGGAATGGAGTGGAGGGACACGGGTATCGGACCTCTACCTAGGTCCTTATGTCAGGCCATTCCTAACTTGACCGGGACTGGAAGCTCTGGAGGATCATCTCCATTCCCCAGTTTGGATTCCCATTTATCATTGTCTATTCCAATTTCTTCGCGCTTCTATCCTCGGCCTGGCCGTCCCGAGGCCTCTTCAAAAATTCTTCTAGGAACCGCCCGTCCGGCGCTATAACTCGGCACCATCCGCGGCGAACTCGTTTGCCACCAGCAACTCTGGCCCATTTCTAACTCTAGTGTACGGATCCCTATTTTTTGACTTGGCAAGGGACACCCTTTGATATCCCTAGGTAGCTTGTCGCACGTTGCTCGACCCTCCTCTGTCCGTTCCATATCCCAAACAGCAAATTTATTATTATTATTATTATTATTATTATTATTTGCGCTACGTGTAGTCGACCAATGTGCACAAGATGAACTCAGCGACGGCGACGAGCCTCGACCCCCTCAATAACAACAACCCGGCCAGCAATGGCGTCACTCGCCGAGCCCACACCACTCAGGAAAAGACGGAGAGCCACGACGCAAACGCGCCCGAACTCGACGCAACAGAGGAGCTAAGGAGAGCGTTTCGTAGGAAATATCGCCATGTCGAAGCCATACACTCCCAGTCGAGGCCGTCGTGTCTCAGCCACGACACGACTGAGTCTCCCAGCTTTCTGGGTTTTCGCAATCTCATGGTGATTGTGCTTTGTAAATTCAATCTCCCAGACTCCCACTCGGTGCCCCGCACTTCCATCCAAAGCAAGATGCAGACACTGACATGAAACCGAACTATGAATAGTCGTTGGCAACCTTCGCCTGGTCATTGAGAATATCCAGAAGGTACGATTCCGCTTCTATTCATACAATAGAACTTCTACTAACAGGTCTACTTCAGTACGGCGTCCTGATATGCATCCGATGCCACGACGTCCGCGAGAGTGATCTCATCCTGGGCCTCTCCCTGTACTTCCTCATCCCCTGCCACCTCCTGATCGCCTATGGGATCGAGTTCGTCGCCGCGCGGCAAGCCCGCATCTCGAGGGCCCAGATTCTCGCGACCCGCGATGGCACACGCAGCCCGACCGCGGACCAGTCCCAGAAGTTCCTGGCCACCTGGAAGATCGTCTGGGTCCTCCACGCCCTCAATGTCACCACCGCCCTGGCGTTCACGACCTACGTGGTCTACTACCACATCCACCATCCCTTAATCGGTACCCTGACCGAGATCCACGCCGTCATCGTCTGGCTCAAGACGGCCTCGTATGCCTTCACCAACCGCGACCTCCGACATGCCTACCTCCACCCGGTCAAGGGCGAGCTCGATGCCCTGCCTGAGCTTTATCAGAAATGCCCCTACCCGCGAAACATCACCATGGGTAACCTTGTCTACTTCTGGTGGGCGCCAACGCTAATCTACCAGCCCGTCTACCCGCGCACCGACAAGATCAGATGGGTGTTTGTCTTCAAGCGCCTCGGCGAGTTGTTCTGCCTCTCAGTCTTCATCTGGTTCTGCTCGGCACAATACGCGGCTCCGGTCCTGCGCAACTCGCTCGACAAGATCGCTTCGCTCGACTACCCGGCCATGTTGGAGAGGCTGCTCAAGTTGTCGACCATCTCGCTCGTCATCTGGCTGGCCGGTTTCTTTGCGCTCTTCCAGTCCTTCCTAAACGCCCTGGCCGAGGTCACGCGCTTTGCGGACCGTTCCTTTTACGACGAGTGGTGGAACAGCGAGAGTTTGGGCATGTACTGGCGCACCTGGAACAAGCCCGTCTACCAGTATTTCAAGAGACACGTCTACTCGCCGATGCGCTCGCGCGGGTGGAGCAGCCAGACGGCTAGCTTTTGCGTGTTTGTCGTTTCGGCAATTCTGCACGAGTTGCTTGTGGGCGTGCCTACCCATAACCTTATTGGTAACTAATCTCCTCTTTTTCACACAAACTCCATGCGAAAAAAGCAAATCTCTAATCTATATATGTACTAGGCGTGGCATTCCTCGGCATGTTCCTTCAGATTCCCCTGATCAAACTCACCGCCCCGCTCGAAAAGATGAAGTCGGCGCACGGGAAACTGCTGGGAAACAGCATCTTCTGGGTGTCTTTCACTATCCTGGGCCAGCCCTTCGCCGCGCTCATGTATTTCTACGCGTGGCAGGCCAAGTACGGTAGCGTCAGCAAGTCTGCCGCGCATCAGCCGGGGTATGCGACGTGTCCGCCGCATGCGTGAGTTTGGTAAGATAGCAATTGAACTATAGATTAAATATTTAAAAGGAGTGGGTGAACCGGACAGACAGGCGGCGTTCCGGAACTTATATTGTCTTTTGTTATTGGGGTTTGTTGGAAAACATAATTCTTGGATCATAGACAAATACTTATAGGATAATTCAGTTGATCAAGTTCAAATACCATGAGTAATCTGTAGCAGGGTGTTTCTGGTCTGGTTTAGTATACCAGTATTCCGTTAGGGTGAAGAGATTGGCAATCTTCTAGCGTCGCGAGTTTCTATTTCTCGATAGTTGTACTTACATATACTTACATTATAGAAGGTGGCAAGAACTACGAGATTCACTACTGAATGTGAGCTGCTTTTACCTCGAAAAACACCAGTACACATTTCTAAGCCTAGCATGACCGCGCACAGTCACATGATGGCCTGTCCTATTCTTGAAAAGCGCCTGTTGACTTATACCAGGACGAAAGATACACCTACGCAGTATTTCGCTTCCCTCCGGCTGTCGATTTCCCATTTCTACACAACAATGCCGCTCCCTACCACAAAAACTAACCCAGCCAACTCCCATCTCATGACCGACAGACTCAGAGACAACTTAGGGAACAAAGGGAATATTTGTCCTAACCTTTTTCCGATAATCGACATACTCGCTCCCAAAGAACTTGATCAACAGCTCCTCTTCATGACGAATCCGTGCATTGAAGAATTTCCACAGCACCGCCGCATACAAAAAGAAGCTGACCAGATTCCCCATGACAAGCTGCGTGCCCAGCGCCCACCAAAAGAACCCAAAGTAGCTCGGGTGGCGCAGGCGCGCGTAGATACCGCTCGTCACCAGCACGTGCGCCGCCCCGCGCTGGTGCTGCACCTGATGATTGAAGCTGGGGCCGGCCTGTACCATGGCGACGCTGCGGACGGTCTGGCCGACCAGCACCAGAACGAAGCCCAGCACACAAAGCAGAGGTCCGGTGTACGACCATGAGCGATGCGGCCAAAGCAGCTTCGTAACTAGACACTCGAAGGACGCGAAGCTGTGCGCGATGGCGTAGCTGGGCCAGTTGGCGGTCAGGAGGAACGACGAGATGTCGGCCGCGCGCGTGTTGTACGCCGCCGTGGTCAGAAACTCGAGGAAGTGAAAGAGGGAGAGCGCGGCCAGGAAGAAGGGCAGGCGCCAGAGCGGGCTGTTGGTCCGGATGACGGTTGCGAGGGTCAGGCTGATGCCGATGGTCAGTGCGATGCCGAGACAGAAGGACCGCAAGGCGATGCCGGCAAGTGATTTGGGCTGGTAAAGATAGTACGCTCGCTCGGGGCTGCTGCTGCCGTTGGCGGACGCGGGACTGATGGATCGGCCGGCTGTGGGGCTGATAAGAGGAAGACTCAGGTCAGCGTCGTCGTTCGGATCATCAATAGCAGGATGCTCGACAACGAAAGACGGAGAAGTGGGTAGGAGTGGTAGCGGTGTTGCCGTCCGGGTGCAGGGAGCGCCGGTACCAGAGCCACCAGAGAGGCTGGATAGTCTGCGGCTTTGAGCGTCGATGGGGGAGAGAACTGCATAGGATCGTCGTCTACGGTGATGGCGATCTGTCGGGCTGTCACGACCAGAAGTCCAGACGGCTTGTATCTCATCACTACTGCCGGCTGAGAGACGGCGTATGGATGGTACAGACAAACGGGGCGAGACAGGGGTAGGGGCGGCCATAGGAGATGGGGGCATTTTGAAAAGGAAGCAATACCAAGATAGGTGGGTTGAAATGACAAGATAGGGCTGTGATGAATTCAAGGTCTGCAGAGCTAGGTTCACTCACTTCAAGTCATTCAAGTGGTAGTGCGCACGCTGTCGCGCTTCGGTGGTGGGCGTAGTTTCCATTTTGCAAAGTTGATAACCTGATCACATCCAATTGTCCAAGGTAGGCACACTGACTGTGAGTTGGACGGATGGGAAGAGGAAGGAGGTTTGGTGGAAAGGAGCAATAGGGGAGAGGACTGCTTGGTGCTACCCAGGCGTGCCAGGTGGGCGACGGTGCTTTGTTTCTTTCCTAGAAACCCACCGATGCCATTACCATCCACTCTCTTTCTCCTGTCCCCAATCCCCGAGCCTTGTTGCTTTGTCTGATGTGGGAATTGCGAGCAACAATAGTAAGCTGCTATGCCGGAAAAGTGGTGGCTTCGTTGTTTGTGTTCGGGTTCCGGGTTCGAGGTCGAGTTCAAGCCGCCCCACTATGCGAAGACACCCCGTTATGACGTAATTCTGCTATGTATGTGCACTGTATCGCTCTGAGGGGGTTCGCAACTATCAGTTACAACGGCTATAACCACATGAACTGAAGAACCAGGTCGATACCGCACCGATTAGATTCCCAAGAATCAATCATAGACCACCCTGAATCCTGAAGGATGACACAAGCAAGACCAGGACGTTGACTAACCCCCAGACAAAGGGGATCCAGGTAGACATGGTGAAGTTGCCGGCGATGTAGGTCGCACCGACCCTAGATGGGGTGTCAGCACATCTCTTGAAGATGGTAGGGAATTTACCCACATCAACCCAACCACGCTCCCGGCCAATACGGCCTCGACACCGGCAATGAAGGCATAAGATAGCGGGACCATCCACAGATATTTCCAGTTCGACTTCCCCTTGCCCACCTGCATCAGCAGCGCAACGCCGGCGGCTCCAATATGGAACAGACCGTATATTATGAGGGTCCAGAGAAAGGTAAAGCGCCAAATGTCACCCAGATAATAGAGATTCCATGCCGGTTCGCTCGGAGCCCAGCGGAGGGAGGGAAACGGAGGGGTTGTGTAGCCGCGCGGAGGGCCGTCACGACGGACGATGCTATTTGGGTTATGTCAGCTTTTTTTTCATATTGCTCTTTGGGACAAAGAAATCATACGATGCAAATTCCATATCTGTTACATGCGGGGCCCGATGTCAATTCTGGTTACGACTTTGGAGTTTATGTTGAGCATTGAAGATGGCAGTGGTGGATCACGGATGCGGATGCGAGCTGGAGCTTGGTGAATATGGGCTTGGGGCCACCAGAGCTTGGTTAGCGCATACGCGCTGAAACGGATACGCTGTAACGGATAGATGTATGTGCCTCGGCACAAGAGAGCTCCCCGGTCAAATGACAACCGCCGACCACCCATCCATTGTTCTTACGCAACAACTCAACTCTCCAAATTATTGATTACAATCATCAACGATCAGAACCTGAGGGAGATTAAGCCGTCACCATGTCGGTCGACCGTCTCCTCACGTCGGTCCTCCGGCTCTACCAAGACGTGCACGACGATGCACGCACCGAGCAGATCTACTCGACAACAACCATGCTGCTGGCGAATCTCTCAAATCCGCTGAACATCACTCTTCTCACCTCGCAGCTGCTCACTTCTCCCGCCATTTGGGCCCGTCGAGATTGCATGCGAGCGTGCTACCGCATCATCAGCATATACAACACCGCCGCAGCCCATGTTCGCCGGAACGAGCTGGAGAACACCAAGCACAAGGGCCCCAGGACTGGTGGCGGTTTGAGCAGTGACGCCTGGGCTAGCGCTGTTGTCAAGGGCGCAGACGATCAGTCAAGCAGATGGCAGCATCTATTGGTGCTGTGCGGTGTCTTGATGGGCCTGGACAACCGGAGCCATGGCCAGCAGTCGCTCAGCCGTGGCATGCGCAACACGCTTGAACAGGCTGTTGTCACCGCGACCAACCTTGCCCTCCGAGCGAGGGAGCCCGAACCTCCTGCTCCCGCCGGCCCGGTGATACTAGCCCTCAACTTTGTCTTTTCACTGCTATCCGAGCCGTCGCGAAGGATGCTGGACTGCGACGCCCTTCTCCCCGCCGTGACAATCGCAATGCTGACGAAAGATGGCCTGAACGATGGTGTCTTTTTGGGAGCAATCGATCTCGATTTGCGACAGGCCGGACAGAAATTCATGTGGCCCCAAAACTCACCTTCGTTCCTTCATGTGCGCCAGCTCGAGCAGAAGCCACTGGTATCTGGTCTCGGGCCGTTGACTAGGCTGTTGTCATTCGCCATTGAGCATGCGCGTGATTCGCGTGTCGTACTGCAGGTCCAAGAAGACATCCTGGTATTTACGGAGAAGCTGCTGCAACAATGGCAGACAAACAAGTTGTCAGAGCTGGAGCTATCAGAGGAAGCTGTTTTCCTGACACACGAGACCCTGCGTGGCCCGTGGGCAGCCCTCTGGCAGCTATTGAAGAAGATCATGTACGGTGTTGTTGCCGTCTTGCAGTCGATTGTTGCACGAAGTCTCCTCGATCCGCATTTGAGGAACGACGCAGTGGCCCCGACCGTCGCCATACAATCCCTTAAAACCTTGCGGAATCTTTACTTTATCTCGTCCTGGAACGGAAGCAGTGCTTTCCAGGTGTACACTTTCACGTACCTCACCTCCCTCGACAACCTCTCCCGGTACCCCGATGGATGTGTCGCCTTCCTGAGCGATATCAAGCCAGCCAGCTCTGATTCCATCCCCGCTCACCCTCTCCACAGAACTTTGGACTTGTTCTACCTGAATATTGCCGAGCACCTTCCCTTGAATATGCCCCCAGAGGCCTGCGACAAACTGATTGTGCAGCCGGCAATTACCTACCTGACACATGCGGCTCCTCTCTCGCCGCGCATGATGGAGTTATTCGAGACGGCGCATAGCGCGGTGCTTTCGGCCATGTCCTGCCCACACAATGCGCCCATCACTGTCGAGCTCGCGCCCTTTTATGCCGAGACTTTGTTCAAGTCATTTCCGTCCTATATTTCCCCCCGCCAGTTCCGCGTGGCCTTCAAGACGATGATGCAGATCCTGTCACCGCCATATCCTATCTCGGAAACGCATCCGCAGCTAGCGGAAACCTTGTTGGAGATGGTGCGCTTTCGGTCGAGTGCTGTCGCGGGCAGACTGCCTTTACCACCGAAGCCGGACTCACACAACTCGCATTCATCTGACATTAACGAAATGGTGTCAGAGCAGAGCACCTTGGTTCTTACTTTGATTGATTCGTTACCATTTCTCCATCTGAACATATTTGAAGACTGGCTCACCCTGGCAGTACTGGCTCTAAACGATATTGAGAACATCACGCTCAGGGAGCCCGTCAAGAGACGATTCTGGGACGTCTTGGTCAGTGGGGAAATGGATGTCGAACGTGCTGCAATCGGAGTAGCATGGTGGGGTACTAGAGGAGGTCGAGAGACGGTGCTCTATGGAGCTCGTGGACCGGCGCCGCCTGAGCCGTTTATGATGAGCGGGGCGATTGTCCATGACCAGGAGCCGGCGAGCAAGCTCTGATGATGTCCATCGAGTTTTTATTTATTCCTTGGTATTGGTGTCATCCGAATACCATCCGAAACGATCGAGCAGTCGTCCCAAGTCTTGCATGCCGATGCGCGCTACAAGTATACCCCGGTGGAGGAATACCTCCGATTCTCTTATACCGAACCTCTCATACAAAATTACCGAAATTTCAACAACAATTCGGGTGGACTGACACCAGACGGGCCAAAGCCAGGTGCGGCCCTAAGCCACTTCAGCTATCGATTTCTCTCGTCTGAACGGTTTGATACGATTTTGAACTCCCGGACCGATCGGGCCACAGCAATACAGCAAACTCTCCAGCCACTTATCTGGGTCGGTGGAGAGTACTTGGTCAGGTAGTCGACCCGCGCCAACGTACCAACAACATCGTCAGTTCATCAAATGCATCCTTGGCAATCCCGCTCTCTTGGCCGCCTACACGTACTGCACCACTGGGCTGCCTTGGCCTCGCACAATGCAGAGATCCGACAGTTTAGTCGACGTGGAGGTTAAAAACATCTCGGACGGGAGAACCCGGTACTATGTGGCAACTACGTCCAAGGCATTGCCGAACAAGTCAGCCGGGACCACTATGAGAAAGTCATAGAAAGCATGTTGACGAACTAATATACTACCGAAAGCGCTACAAGATGAGTGGGCGTTCGTCGACAAGTTGCGAGCAGAGGGTGGACACCGGCCTTCTGGTTCAGTACTTCTGGTGCCGCGCTTACGACATGGAATCCACGGATATGGTCACAATGTCGCGTGGTATCCGTACAAGCGCGGGTCCGAAATCATGAACGTTTGGGACATTACCGAGCAAGTCTTCCGTGACCACTATAAAAGCTATCAAAGAGTCATGGAGATCATGAAGCGGAAGCATGCCTACCATGGTGTGGAGAAGGCCAAGAAAAAGAAGCTCTCAGAAAGAGATTGAAGTTCTGCTGTGATGTTCTAGATCCTATTACACCTGTGACGGGTATAGCACAGTAGATACAGATGGTAGCCGTAATGGTGATATTATCGACCTATGAAGAAGGAAGGAGAAAGTTAATACAAATGTGTGTAACGACCGCAATCAACGGCATAACAAATCCAAATCCTCTGTACTTGATTTCACTAATCTAGATCGTTACGTGGTGAGCGCATCTACCTACTGTATGGCTTAAAATACAGTGACCTCGCAAGCTCCGTAGACATAAAGCGAAGCTACTTCTGCCTCCGGCGGCCCTCTGGGGGCGCTTGCGGCGAGACCCCTGTCGCTTCTCGCTCCGCTCCTCTTGAAACGAGATGCTTCCGAGGCTTGAATACAACGGGAAGATGTCCGCAAGGCCAGCCACCGTTCCGAAGCCAATAGTTCCTCCGCTGCCAGGAGCGAAAGAGAGAAAAACGTAGCCGGCACGATTGGTCTTAGTCATAGGCCAAGAGTAGATGCCCTTGATGTCTTTAGTGTAGGAGTTGAGATGGTGGTTTCGGACGCGTTGTTGAACAGCGTGCGCTTGATCAACTTCATGCGCTCCGATAGTCCCTGATGAAGTACATGGTTCAAGAAGCTTGGATATAATTAGTTGAGCTGGGGTAGTATCGCGTTATTTACTTATGTGTTCCAAGACCGAGGTATCCCAAGCCGACTTTTTGGTCAAGTAGCCCTTGAGGGCCTCCAAGCCGTATTAAACAACTCTCGGTGGATCTGATAATTATATCCCCTATAGTTATTCCGAAAGACGAAAAGCGAGCACCCTTATTAATCTTGCTATTCACTCTGACTTGCACCACCTAGCAACTCCTTATATTCAACGCTACCACTAGGTTGTACAGTAATAAGGCAATAATTATAATCCGTATTACGGGTTATACAGATGTAAATAAAACCCCTTTAAACTTTCATTACGCCTAATGATACACATCCATTCCCAACCCAAACAACAATCCGTCGTGTCCACACAAATACCCACAATCTATAAATTCCTCACGGTCAATCTGACTCAACAAATAACTACAAGATGGTAGAGTCAATCAAGCCCGATTAGCTCAGCTGGTTGGAGCGTCGTACTAATAGAACCATGGTTCTATCATGTTCATGCGAAGGTCAACAGTTTAATACTGTTATTGGGCATCATCAACTCTCACATACGATAATAATATGTATCAAAAACTTTCTTTTATATCTTTTTGGTTTCTTTTTTCTGGTTTCCATCTGACGCGAGTTTCACAATCCGACTTACTTCTACATAGTAAGTACTATGTATAATCAAGAGGGCTAGCTAGGCTAGGCAAACCTCTGTCCGTCAGTTCACTGGGTGTTCTCAGCGAACTTGTAAGTGAAGAAAGACCCACTTTGACGTGCCTAGCTACCTGGGCTTGCCCTTTGCGAGCGCCCTTGCCATCTCGTCGTCACTGGTGCTCGCACCTTTTTGGCCCAGATAAAGCTTTTATATCAAAGAGAGATAGATGTATAAGAGAGAAACCATGCATGCTTCCCATCCATAACGCCAACGATTCTCCACATAGCAGCAACTAGCTACCTAGCTAGATAGCTGGTAGATACACGCAGCTAAATAACAGCCAACCAACCAGCTCAGCAAAATCAAGTTCCAAGAGGGTATCTATCCGATCATATCATTCCCTGTTCCCCACTCATATATTTCAACGGTGCAGCATCTTTCGTTTTTCCCATCGACGCACACACGCCTTCATGTGCAGGGCCCTGAGATCAGTCCTATCACGAGGCGTGGAAGAAAACAACCTTATTTCTTATCAATCAAGGCATCGACATCAATCAACCGCCTCATCTCAGCCCATTCGGTCTCAAACGTCGGCGAGCGATGCTGCTGTATTACCGGGGCGGTACTGACAGTGTCTGTCGTCACAGAAAGCCAGGCTTGTTCGTCACCAACAGGGGGCTGTGATGCTTGCTCAAGTAGCGGATCGATAGCGAATGACGCCGCCACCACCTCACTGCTGAAGGCGGCAATACCCGCATCGTCGAGGATGAGCGGCGGATTCTCCTCAAGATCCGCACCGTTGACGCCACCACCATGCTCGCGCTCAACATGCCTATCCAGGTCCGGATGGCGGGCAAATCGTGCCGCACATCCCGCCACAGAACACACCAGGTCCCGCGCCAATGCCGCGCCCGACATCTCGTCAACCACATCCTCGGGGAGCGTCGTAGACACCGTATACAGCTTGGGCGGCCGTTTGCGCCCCAGATGCACGAACCGCACATGCTCTTCGAGCTTGACCTTGCTCATGAAAGTCTGGCCGCAACCCTCCTCGATCCAGTTCCAGTCGGAAATGTCGTCCACATCGAACGTGTCCACCTTGCCACACACAAACCGCAGGCCCTCGTGCGTGGTCTTGATGTGCGTGTTGAGGTTGGACACGCGAGTGAAGCGCTTGTCGCAGCCCTCCCAGGTGCAGACGACCGTCTTGCGCTCCTCGACTGTGGTGCCCGAATGGTGCAGGTCGATGTGCCGCTCCAGATCGCGCTGGCTACCGCATTTTACGTCGCAAAACATACAGTTGATATGCTCGTGGCGCATGTGCGCCTGGAGAAACAGCAACGTGGTAAAGCCAACTCGCTGCGGTTCCTCCTCGTCGTCGTCATCGTTCTGACGACTGCTGCACTCGTCGCACCAGAACTTGAGCTCGCCATGCTCCCGCGCGATATGCCGTCTTAGCGCACCCGCGGTGTCAAAGCCGCTGTCGCAGCCGTCGTTGCCGCATACGTAGGCCGCCTGGCCCAGGTGGGCGGTTCGGATATGGCGCTGGAGGGTCTGGTGCTTGCGGAAGCTCTGGTTGCAATCCACATAGCCGCGGCAGCGGAACCGGTCGGCTCCCTCGTGGACGGCGGCGTGTCGCCGGAGTCGGGTGGCGGTGACGAACGACTTGCCGCAGCCGGGCTCTTCGCACGGGTACCGCTTCTCGTGGGTGTGGGAGCCCTTGATATGTTGAGTTAGGTGCTTCTCTTCCAGGTAGCTCTTGTCGCAGCCTGCGTAATGGCAACGGTGCGGCCGGTCGTTGGTGTGGGAGCGGAGATGGGCTGTCAGGCGGGCTGGGCGGTTGAAGGTCTTTGGGCAGCCGGCGAAGGTGCATTTGATGGTCTTGAGGTCAGAGGGAAACTTGCGGCTGAGCCGAGTGCAGGCGGAAGAGGCGGTTATGGAGGTTGCGGGTGCTGTTTGCGCCGGTTCTAGGGTGGATGTCGGCGAGGTGTCGCTGTCGGCGGCGGAGAAGACCGACGCCGTTTCGGCTTCGGCGAGGTCATGATCGTCTGCGGATGGCGGATTGGCGCGCTGCCGTTTAGAAGGGATCCCGTGGCCTTCGTGGCCTACGAAATCTTCTAGACCTTCGTCCACTGTCTTTCGCTTCATTATTGGGCATTGAGGCGCGACAATTCCGTCCGAACCGGGAAGATGGGAAGCATATAGTAAGCTTCAATTAAACCGTTAAACCAAACTTTTTTTGTGGATGGCGGAAGGGATGTCTAAACGTGATTGGTCTATCTCATCTTATCGGTGTGCCGGCCGGCAAAGCTTAACGGTCAATGCACGGGCCATGGCTTGGGTCACGTTTTCAGCCTTGCAGCCAGGCTTTCAAAAGCCCCACTTAATTATTTTTCTGTTCGTTCGCCCGCAAATCCAGAGCCTCCTCCAAAGGTCTTCCTCCGCACAAACCTCGTCGGTCGCAAACCACCTCTCGCGACAGAACTTACGAAACCTCTTAACACGCCCGCCCCGCACACACATCTATACCCCCCCACAAACGGAACACGTCGCTACTCCAACTAACTCGCGAAAATGTCCGACTTCGGCGACGACGACGCCCCTGAGGGCCTGTAAGCACCCCCACCCCTTAAACTCAGCTCTCTCTGTCGTCCTTCAATACGCCAATACTGACACGGCGCTTTACAAATTACTCAGCGAGGAGATGGCCTTCGACGAGGACCAGGATGAGTACTACGAGCCGGAGCCGGAGCCTGGCGAGGAGCGACAGAACGCGCCCGGGGACGGAGGAGACGATTCGAACGACCACGTCATTGCGTCTGGCGACCCTAACGCGACCGCCAACCACGGCAAGGGCAACGAGAAGTCGCACAAGGACAAGAAGATTCCCAACGACCAGCGCACCACCACGCCGTTCATGACCAAGTACGAGAAGGCGCGCATCCTAGGCACGCGCGCGCTACAGATCAGGTATGTTGTTAGACATAAATCAGCTTTGTCTATTTGTTGGTGTGCTAACATTATGGGGGCAAAAGCATGAACGCGCCTGTTTTGGTTGATTTGGAGGGAGAGACGGATCCGCTGCAGATTGCCATTAAAGAGCTGCGCGAGAAGAAGATTCCTCTTGTCGTTCGCCGGTACATGCCTGACGGATAGTGAGTTGTCTGTCTCTGGCTTTGCATGTTTTGTGTGTGTGATTCGCTAACGACATACAACAGCTACGAGGATTGGACCTGCGAGGAACTTCTCCAGTGAAAGAAAAGCTTTATTGAAGTCTATTCGACCAATTTCTTTTCTTCTCGTCTCTCTTTTGCCCCACCCTCGCCCACAGGATGTTGCAGAACAGAGCTGGGAACCGACAAAAAAACATATATATGCATTAGCGAGGGCGTTCGTGGATTTTTCTTTTTTATTTTGAATTGTTTGGTTTCTTACGGATGGACTGGGATTGCCGGAACTTTGGAGCCGCCACTCGCGGCAGAGGTGATGTCTGTGGAGTCCCCTCGTCATCCAAGACTGCCTGAACCGTTGGTATCGTCAGTCCTTGGACTGATTTGGTCTAATTGAGATGTGTATAATCTCATTCACGAGCGCCGGCCCGGTCGATCGGTCAATCACCTCACCTGCTACTTGCAAGCTTTCAAACTCGGTTCGATGGTCATCAATCGATAAGGTTGTGCGGTGCAGGATGCCATGTTGATGCCAATCAAGTGTATGTCGGACGGTGCCGGTTTGGGGTGACGGGATGAATTTGAGATATGGTAGTGCATATAGATTTGCTGTTAAGCCAAGAATCTTGATACCTTCAGAATATACAACTTTTACCATGCCACTTCGAGCTTGGTCAATCGGTAGGTAGCAGCACATCTTCTACAAATATTTACGATATATAACCAGACTATTGTAAAAATTCAATAGCAGGCGTGAAACCTAGTCGAGCAATTTAACTATCACAAGACCATGTGCGGAATATACGAATAAGGAACAAAGTGGTACCACACACTCGAACTCATGACAGGAGGTAGACGAGAAACCTATTAAATTAAATTTATTTTCGGCGGCCAGAGAGGGTCAAGAGATTGCCTTCCCTCCCCCCCTCTAAACTAGATTATATACATTATCTTTAAGGAGTGTACGAACCATATTATAGCGTAGTCGTCGTGACGAGTTAGTTGGTGTACATTTGTACAGAGGTATTAGTAAACCCTTCTCTCTTTTCGTTTCTTTCCCCTTCTTCCCATTGATTTTATTCCACCCATCTCGAATTTTTTTCCCCCTTTGAAAGTTCGCATGTTTCGGTGTGGTGTGAAGAAATTAATCTTACCACCCGCCATACTTGGGACACTTGCCCGCACCAGTGACACCACGGTTTTGATATAAACAATCACTGTACTGCTGCTTGCATTTGTTCTGCGCGGTGCCGTACGAGTCCTTCCAGCCGTATGTGCGCCTGTCGAGGGCCCTGGCGAAATCAAAGTATGAGATACCCGAGCTCTTCTCGGCAGCCATTTCAGCCTCCCGCCGTCGGTTCTGCCGGCAGCCCTGAACATAGACGTCGTTGCAGTCGTCGTACTGTTCCTTGCAGGCGTCGGCGCAGGCATTAGTGCACGAGTTGCGCGGGTAGCCCTTGCACTTCTCGCTCCGGCTGTCCGTGTACAGCTTGAAGGGCTTTTGGGGCCAATCAGCCCCCAGATCGTTGCAGGTCACGACCGGCAGCTCGATGCCGCCAACTGGGTTACCGGGGCCGTAGCCATACTGCTTGTTGGTCGGCTGGACGCAGATATTGGTCGGGGTCGGGATGGGACACTTGGTTGGCGTCGTGGTTGTGGTTGGTGGCGTCGTCTTGGTAGTGCTGGTGGACGTGGTGCTGGGCTTGCATGTTGTGGTGACGACGGTTGTGGTGGGTGGCTTGTTGCCCTTGCCCGGGTACTTGTTCCAGTAGTCGGACTTGGAGCATTTGCCCTTTGAGCCGCCGCCGCTGCAGTAGCTGCTCACGCTGCTGCACCAGCTGCCGTAGTCGAAGCAGTCGAGGGCGGCCGGGAAGCCGGCGGACTTGAAGCAGCTGGCCACTTGCAGCTTGCAGTGGGAGTGACCGTTCTTGCAGCCCTGGACATCCTTCCAGTCGGGCATGGGCTCGGCGCACCAGTTGCCGCACTTGTATTCGCAGGTTGAGGGAATGGTTATGGTCTCGAGGCAGATTGAGCTTGTCTTGGTGCTAGACGTAGAGGTCGTGGTTGTGGGCGGCTTGGAGGTAGTTGGTGGTTTTGTGGTAGTGGTGCTGCATGATGTTGAAGTTGTTGACCTAATCGAAGTAGTAGAAATGGTTGAAGTGGTTGAAGTGCTCGAGGTGCTGGAGATGCTCGAGGTCGACGATGTCGACGGCTTCGGCGGTACATATCCACAAGGCTCAAGAGACTCAAGATCCTTGGCAACGTACAAGCTTAGATGGCCACCTCCACCACAAGTCTCGCTCGAGTCTCCCTTGCATGGCGTGTTACATTCCGTAGAGGGTGCCGAGTATGTGTCATTGCCAATGACAACGCCGCACCAGCATTCACCTGCCCACGTTATTAGAACATACTTCTTATATAGCGGACAAAGGAGAATGAGCACATACCGCCGTACTCGGTACCAGCAAAGGGAAAGCCACCGTCTCTGCAGGCCTTGAGGCACTTCTCACTCGTCATGGTATCTGCACTAAGTTGATCTTGGGGATATGCCAGTGCCCGGCCATAGTCGGAATCGTCGGTCCAACAGCCGAGGGCAGCGTAGTCATCGACGTCGACCTCGTCGGTAGGGAGGAAAGTCGGATCCTGGTACACAGAGATCTTGTTGCTGCCTCCGCAGGTCTGGGATGAGTTGCCCGTGCAAGGAAAGTTGCAAGTATCCTCCTCAAGCGCGGCACCGTTGACGGTCTGTCCGCAGTAGCAGTTGCCGTAGTACTCCAGACCGGCGTATCTATAGCCGTTGCCTTTGCACAGGGAAACGCACTTCTCGACGGTCATGGAATTTCTGTC
This sequence comes from Apodospora peruviana, assembly GCA_033439685.1. Classification (NCBI taxonomy): domain Eukaryota; kingdom Fungi; phylum Ascomycota; class Sordariomycetes; order Sordariales; family Lasiosphaeriaceae; genus Apodospora; species Apodospora peruviana. The sequence continues at coordinate 2,301,180 of JAUEDM010000003.1, read as the reverse complement.
GAGCTGACTGCGGAGGCTCAAGGCGTCGGGCTTGCCCGTGTCCTCATAGCACCCGGAGTAGACATAAGGCTGGAAAGGATCGAGACAAGAAGGAAGCTCTACGGTCCAGGCTTGGACAGTACCAGCGAGCGCAAGGGCCGCCAGGGCGATGGAAGCCATGATGAAGAACGAATGAATAAAATGGAGACGCGGGCGGCAACAGAACGAAAGAAGAAAATATAGCGAGTGTGGGAATAACAAACGATGGTGGTGTTGTCGATGAGAGCGACAGTGAACGAGAGGAGCAACAAGGGAATGTTGAGGACTGGGGAAGGGACTTTTTATGTGTTGTTTACAGTACTACCTATGCACTGCACAGAAGCCCCCTATGAACTTCATAGCCGGGGTATTAAGTTGTGTATGAGCACCGCGGCTCTTCCGAAGTTGACGATACCACGCTTGGCCAGAACTGGACCAGCACGGGCACCCTGTAGAGACGGTGACGATGATGGAGATGCAAGGTGACCGGCCCAAGTGTTCCTGCGCACGCACGGGCAGCTAACTGAATCCGACAGAGCTTGTAGGTTGCATCTCACTCCTATGCATCACATAACAATGCGTGCCATACGCCATCACGGCACATCGGCAGAGAGCAGAGAGGGCTTGCGAGCTGGAGATTGCAAAGGGGGCGGTGAGACAGCCAGTGACAGTAAGGCGATCCGAGAGGCCGGAGTGGCACAGCTGCTGGAGAAGCTTGTCTGGATAAATGTTGACGCCTCTGAAGTCTTTCCTTTGGCCGCTGCGGGAGGTTGTGGGGAAGAGAAGTCAACAACAAGGGGGAGGATCTTGTTGGACTGTTGGACAATTCGGTGATGGCCTGGTACCTGCATTAGTGAGGCTACCGTAGGTATGTACACTAGGTACATACGACCTCACCCCGCCAGTCAGTCAATAGACAGCCTGCACTAATACCATGCGGTAATCTGTCGCAAGAACCTCACCACACCTCGCTTCGACCATGTTGCATCGTCGCTCCCATGGACGCTGCCGGACCCGAAGAGAGGCACGGTGATGAGTGGTAGTCGAGCCAGCGATTCCCTTTTCACTTTCTCTCTTCACTTTTCCGTTGATGCTTGCGCCGAGTTTCGGAATCATGATGTGCGCTTCCAATATTTTGCGCGCAGTGCCTCTCTCGAATCTCCTCTTTGACCTCCTGTCAGTGTTGATGGACTCAGATGGACAAGGACGACCACTTTGAGCTCCTGAACCTGCACGTAGGGTCGTGTCGCAGGGTCAAGGTTTCCACCAAATGGACTCCAGCTGGCTTCTTATTGGCTGACTGTTCTGGGCGCCCAGGAACCTTGTGGACCTCGTGGTAACCGACGGTTTGCGGCGATCGGTTCGCGGGTTTGCGGGTTTACGTAAGGTACAGGTGGGTCTCCTTTCACTGGACTGTCATTGCAGACGCAATTTCCACCTTGCAACCGCTTGGATACCTGCCATCGGGCTCGGAGAGAGGCTTGCCTCTTTGCCGCCCTCGCCATCCGATCGTGATCCAGATCCAGACGTTTCCAAACCTGGCGCCCACCAAAATACGAACACCTTACTCTGTACCAGACCAGAGCTGAAACCGAGATACAATTCAACAACACCTCCAGCGGCAACAGTCACAAGTTTGGATCGTGACAAATCGCCAGCTTACCTAGGTATTATTGCCAGTGCTATGGTGGTTTGAACCACCAGCTGCCAGACTAAGGAGTAGTCTGGACTATGGAAGTTAGCACTTCTTCACCAAGCAATGAGGTGGAATCACCACTCTTCTCGACACAAGCCTCCCGTGGAACCAAAGACGATTCCAGAGAATGGTTTCTATGTTTGGAACACTACACCACCACACTACGTCAGAATATCGGTACCCGCCGCCGCATTGCCGCCAAAACGAACAATGTCTTGCCTGTTTAGAAACAACAGTGGCTTGCTGTGGCGGGATACGAGCATCCAGATTCTCGGAACTTGTGTGTCTCTGCCCCTTGATAATGTCCGGAAACACCACAGCTTTGACATATTCGAGAAGCCATGCTACCTACGGATATGGGAAGCAGCGTAACGAGAGCCGTCGTCCTCCTGAAAGTGAGACAAGCCAACAGCAAATGCACGAGCCTTCGGAAAAACATATCCCAACACCAAGTTGGCATGTAAGTTTGTCTGACAAGAAGACGTCTCTCTTGCTGAGCCGTGACATTACATACCAGGTATTCTCCATCGTCCGAGTTACCTTAGCTCAAAGAAGTCAAAAGGAGAAATATGAAAGCCGAAAAATCGCGATCCGTGCATACGAGGTTTCTCTCTCTCTTTCTCTCTCTGTCGCTCCATCACAAGTCACAACGGCACCGTCTCACCGCATGTCATCGCGCACGTTTTTCTTCTGTCTCTTTTATTCATGTTACTGTCACTGCATATCGTGTGTTTGTGTTTCTGATTAGGTATGCCAGTTGAACACATCCCATCTGCCGCATCTTTCATCCAAGAGCACTTCCTCCCCTTCTCGGTGCTACGGTGCTACCGCACAATCACATCCCTGCTCTCCCATGGAGACAGAAGAACACCCAATCCGGGACTTTTTGCGATGCCAAGAGACCAAAAAGGTTCGCGGGGAACCGTGCCCTCACCAAGATCACACCACCACGGTACCACCACCGTCAGGGTAACATCCCCCCCTGAGTTGAGCACAAAAGCATCCATGACCCATGCCACTTTTGTTTCTCGGGGCCGCGCGGGCGGACGTGAATCCTCCTAAGGAGAGGCAAAGCAACAAGAGAAACGAAACGAAACATATTTGCTCGCGTACCGTACAGTCAGTAATACAGGATCCATAAGCTAGGTAAGTAAGGGGTTGGACGGAAAGAGAACAAGGCTCTTTTATAGTTTCAACTCGCTCGTTTTGGAAATAGGCTGAGGAAACCACTCAACTGCACTACGGATCCCGTATTTTTATTTAGAAACTCGGCGGGATCACGTACGGCGATGGTGGCGGCGCCATCACCACCGCCGGCGCGCCACCGTTTTTGTGAACTGACCTGAAACACACCATAACCCAGACTCTACGGACCACTGTGTCACGGTCTACGTACCGGGACAGAAGAAAACACGAGGAGCAGGCGGATGGATCATGATCCTCCCTGGGGATGCGCACATCACAACGTTGGGATAACTCATAGAGATTTCACCAAGATCCCTCGGCTGGTGTCTTTGTCCATCATGACTTTCGCAGGCCGAAGACTCAAGAGTACACCCGCTGCGTACGGAATACGGAATCCCTGACGGACGCTACCCCTAGGCCACGTGATCCACCGACGCCGATCCGGCAGCTACCGAGACAACGGCATGGCCCCAGGCAGCCACCTCGGCCCGGCGGGAGTTGATCTCATCAGCCAATCAAGTCTCATCAACGTACAAATCACGAATGAATCTGTTTTGATATTCATACGGAGGTATTGCATTCTACTAACTTCCCACAGGACGAGATGAACTAACTGCCCGAGATGATTACATAGAAAATCCTAAAATGCAAGAAAATAAAGTCTCTCATTTTTGTCCATTCTAACTAAGCTGAAAACTCCCCCCATTACGTGATGCTATTCTACACGAGCCTAGTAAAGGGGAGGACAGACCGTAACTCCAAATGCCAATGACCAAGCGAGCGAGAAATGGGCAACCGTTTTTTTCATCTACCTACCTTAATCAGCTCCCCGTCTGAACTTGGGCACATACTTTCCAGGTGCGCCGCTGGGCTTCAGCGGCTCTGCTGGAGGAGCACCCTCCTTCACGTCCTTATCACCGCGACCAGAGTCCGCCCGATCCATGGGAACCCCGCGCCCTGACGACGCAATCCGAGGCGGAGGTCCGTTTCGCTCAGGCAGCGGGCCCCTGTCGACCGGAGCCGAAGACTTGGACGCTTCCCTGTCGCGCCAGCTCGACGTCTTACCACCAACAAGATTGAGACGAGGAGGTCCAGCAGCAGGCCTCTCGTTGGAGTCGGTTCGCTCCATGGGAGCAGCAGCCCGCGCTGCCGGGGGTGGTACGGCCGCTGCGGCGGCGGGCTCAGGAGTAGCCCCGCCTGAAGCCGCCTTTGCTGCCTCACGCTCTCTCCAGCTGGGCTTGTTGCCGGCAAGGGCCAATCGGGGCGGTGCAGCCGTAGTGGGCTCGACGGGCGCGGGCGCTTCTCTCCTGATCGGCGGGACGATGGCAGCTTTCTCGGCCTTACGTCTCGCCATAGCCTCCTCCTCTCGTGCGGCCTGGCGAGCGGCGATCTCCTTGAGCTTCTCGCGCTCTTTCTCCTTCTCCTCCTTGAGCCTAGCCATCTCTTCTCTCCGAGCCTCGATACGCTTCCGCTCCTCTTCCTTCTCCCTCTCCGCACGCTCCTCAGCCTCTCTGAGAGCTCGCTCCTTCTCCTCGAGCTCTCTCTTCTCGCGAATCTTGCGCTCACGATACTCCTTCCGGCGAGCCTCGACCTGCTTCTCCAACTCCCTGGTTGCATCCCGGCGACGTTTCTCAAACTCGTCGCGCCGACGCTCGTGCAGACTTGACCGGAAGGATTCGTAGAAGGGCATGAGTCTAGTCAACCGGTGCTTGAGCTCCAGATCGTCCTTATGCTTCTGCTCAGCATCTTTGAGAGTCTGCTCCTTGACCAGCTCGTACGCCGCAAGATCACGCTCGCGCTGCTTGGCATAGTCCTCAGGTAGCTTCTTGGCCTCTTCCTGTCTGAAGGCCCGCTCCAAATGATCAAGACGCTTGCCAGTGACGCGGAGCTTTTCAGCAATGGTATTCTTCTCGCGCTCAAGCTGCTGGAGCTTAATCATCCGAATCTTGTTGCTGTCCAAGTTCTCAAGGTCTTCACCTTCCAGATCATCCAGCTTCATGTCCTTCAGCATGCTCTCAACCTCCTTTCTCTTGATCTGCTCACGCTCATTCTGCATGCGCTTTAGCTCGCGGATCTTCTGTTCCTCGGCAAGTCGGTTGGCCTCAGCTTGCTGCAGCGCCGCCTCCTGGAGCATTTTCTTCCGGGCGTTCTCCTTCTCTCTAAGAGCTTGAGCCTCGGCAGTCTTCTCCTTGCGCTTCTGGATGATCTCCTTCCGGGCAAGGACCTCAAGATGTTCCTTTTCGGCGCCAGCTCTAGCACGAGCGAGGACTGCATCGCGGGCCTTGATACGAGTCTCGTTGAAAGTCGGATCAATGTAGCGGCAAGTGGTATACAGCACGTCGGCAAGGCGGGTGAGCTGGGAGCGGACAATTTGGGAAGGGGTGCTCTGAAGACGTTGAACGGAACCAGTCTCGCTCTCAGCCGAGCCAGCAGCTGAGCCGGCATGCGCGGCCTTGGCAGAAGAGAAAACGTCGGCATCGAAGCTCAGAGCACCAGTGGCATGGTTCATGCGAACGGCGAGGTCGCCCTTCTTGTTGCCGTTCATGATAAACTTCTCGATTGTGCCGCGGGTGACCTGGAAGGGCTCAGGGAATTGTGCGAGGCTCTCGACGAATTCGAGATCGACAGTCTCGTATACCTGGGAAAGTTGCTGGAAAAGACGAGTAAGGATGACCTGCTGCAAAGGCAAAATGTACTTTTGCATTTCCTCATCGGCACCGATCTGGGCAAGGATGGGGGAAATCTTCTGGCAAATAGAGAGCGGGTGGAAATCGACTTCCAGAATGTTGTAAAGATCCCGGATCTGAGGAATGGCGCGTCTCAGGAGAGACTTGGATAAAGCATCGCGAAACAGGCCAGCACGTGTTGGCGCTTGTGACATGCCCAAAAGGTGTGTCAATTTAGAGTTCTTGTTCTTGCGAGCCTCGTCGAAATCAACCATGGCACCTCGGGAACGCGAAGTGCTGATGACAGGAATCGACAGGGCAGAGAGGATGACAAATGTCGCAGCTCTCTGCAAGTCAGCCTCGCTCGCCGGCGGGTTGTCGGCCTTCTTGCTTTGTCCCGTGGCCATGAAAGCGGCAGATTGGCGGAGTAGGTTGTAGTAACGCGACCACGCCGCAGCATGGAAAAGATAGTTCTCGCCAACCAGGAAGATACGGGTGAGCTTCTCGTAGTAGTTGGCCATCATGATATTCTTTGCCGGGCGCTTGCTCAAGTTGAGCAGGGTGTGAATATCTTCGACGCTGCGGAAAGCCTCCTGCCAAAGTTCGAGCTCAACGGCAACATTAAGTTGCTGAAATCTGGTCTCCAGATGACGCTGCAAAGTGTCCGGGTCGTTCAGGTTGATAGCATGCATCTGAGCCGAAAACTTGGCGGCAGTCTGGACATGGTTACGAAGCAATTCGCACAGACGGCGGAATTCGGTCTTGCGAGTATACTTGAGGCAGAAATCGAAAGCCTGCATGGCAGTGCTCTGGTAGAGGATCTCGAGGCGGGCATTGTTACGGAGAATGTCCAAGACAGTGCGATAGGCCTCCCAGAGGAACTTGAGCCATGGGGTAACGATGGCGCGATCTGTACGGTCCCGGGACTGCTCGCCGGAGACTGTGGCAAGGAGAATGGATTCCGGAGTTTCGCTGGCCTCGAGATCGTCGACGCTGGCAGACCCGGTGGTCGCCTCGATGGTCGACTGGACCTCATCGGCCTTTTGTTGAGCAGCCGTCACTTTCTCGGCGGCAAGCTCGATAAATTTCTTCAAGACCAACTACACGCACGGAGTTAGTTGAGGGCCGGAAGAGCTTCCAGGTAGGCATTCGCAAACCTCTATTGTTCCAACATTGGTGTTCTGCGCAATGTTCTTGTATTGATACAAAGCATCCTTTGCCAGCTTGCCCTTCTTTTGCTCGACGGAAAGCTCGACCAACAGGAGCATCACCGGCTCCAGCGATGCGATGGGGACATTGCGGGATCGCTTTGAGGTGATATGCTCATGGAGCAGGGTCAGGGCCGCGGGGACCTGGTTGACTCCGATGAGCTCGTGGGCGCGCTTCAGGACATTCTCGGGTTTCTGGTGGGGTGGAGGAGGCTATATAATGGTTAGCTGAGCACTACAGTCTTGAAGCTAGATGTGGCCGGTGTTGGGATGGGCTGAGGGTGCTAAGAGCGCGTGGATGACGATGCAATCACGAACTCTCACGGAGGGTGGGTTGGTCAGAGGAGGGGCAAGGACGCCAGATAAATTGGGCGCCCAGAAGTCGCGACTTACCATGATGGGCAACCTCCGCTGCAAACGTGCAGGCAAGAGTTTGTGATTGCTGGTGGCAGCGCAAGCAGCGATTATAGTAAATGCTGTTGACTTGACTGACGCTGTCCAGAGCAGAGGTGGTTTTTTCGCCTCGTGGAAAAGCAGGAGTTGTCGAGCCCTGACCAGGAAATGCACCGGTGCACGCACGTTTTGCTGGATTTGTGGGCTCAAATTATCCGCACGTCACGTGATTTACCAGATTCAAAGGACGGGAGGACGATGAAACGGCAGTCGCTCTGACGTCTATTATAGGGTCGTTCCTGCGCCTCGGAGGTGAATCCGCAGATTTACCAAAACTAACAGAACGCAGCTTTCACTTCCTATGGTTGTCCAATTTTGTGGTTTGCGGTGCGGTGAATTTGGATTGTCCTCTCCAGCATCGTCCGATTCGGCTAGGATTCGGGCACATCAAAGGCGACAGCAAAGTGGGGTTTTCGCTAGCGGACGCTGGATTTACTGAACAGTCCCGGTATGCAGGTGACGGGGCGACCTTATAGGTTCCATTTTCCATCCATGCTTCGACGGGAGTCGACGGAGAGCTCAAGGTCCTGACACAAAGAGAGGAGGTGCTGCCGCCCGCCATAACCAGGGCACCTAATAAAGCTCCGTGGAGATATCCAATGTCACCCTCATCCACACTTTTGTTTGCATCACCCAACTTCAGTAAGCTGATCATTGAAGTCGCCGTCGGGGAGAATTACAAGACAGACGGATAGAAGCAGGAAAAATCCCACTATCAAGGCAAATGCCATTTTACAACTGCATTCTCTGCGCAGCTATCCTGAAGGGTATGCAACTAACGGGTCTAATATAACACCCCTGATCGTCTCATTTGCTTTTGCAGTCCACTGGAGCACCGCGCACTGGCCACGTCCCGCTGCCCAGTGAGCAACTGCGAACCTGCGAACTGCCCGCCCGTCTGTCTGCCACCGCTGAGTCGACCAGAAACCCCCTTCCCGTCTGACGCCTCACCAATTCGCCCATTCCAACAAAGCCAAAGCCCGCTTCTGGCAACGCATTCCCGCTCCAGTATTCGCCGTCTCTTGCAATCCATCTGGCAGGCGACTTAACTTGTCCCTTTTCTAGGTAAGAATTGACCCGTCATTTCATTTTCTCGCCGCCAGAAACCGTCCCTGATTCGCACGCCCCCGACGCCCTGCGATCGGCACCGGCTCTCAATCCACTGATCACGTCGAACCATTGGCCCAAGGGGCGACCGAGAGGCAGTAGCCCCTTCCATACGACCGCAGCCACCACCACCTACCTGCCTATCACGTCGAGGAGAAGAACGAGAAGGAGGAGCGCGATTTGAGACTAACACACGATGATCGAGCAGCAACAGCCTTACAATCACGAGTCGCTGAGTTCGCCTGGGGCGTCGCATACACACGAAAGTGCCAGCAGTAGTCGACAACTACAGCCTCGAGAAGCATCTGCCTCCGCGGCGGGAGCATCACCGCCATCATCGTCCTCGAGGACCCGGCAGCAGAAAACGAATCTACACCTTGAAGCGCAGGCTTCCTCAGCACCCAACATGCCCCAATACACTTCGCGCGATGTCGGCGACCCGTCGCAGATCAAAAAGAACAAGCAGAGCATGGCCGATTTAAAACTTCGCCGGCTGACCGAGCTCAACAACCGATTACGCGAGGATCTTGAAAGGGAACGCATTCCCGTCAGTGTAGCGGCAAGGAGGTGAGTTTGAATATACCCCCGAGTATCGCGTTTGCTGGGGCTCAATTGACATGTTCCTGGCAGCATAATCAACTACTGCAACACCACCAAAGACTACATGGTGCCCAGCGTCCACGGCACCGTACCCAAGGGAGAGGACCCGTACGCGCCACCACAGACCGGCGGATGCTGTATAGTCATGTAGGACCAGCTACACTGCACGAGACCCCGACTTGGAAGCTGAGGGAAGGCACCCTCCACCGTTGGATCATGCTAGAAGCCTGGAGTACAGGGCAGCATGGAAAAGTTTTGGTTCACTGAAATTGGAGGGCGTTGTAGCGTGGCAGCGAGCCTTGCCTGGGTTATGACCGACAAAGATATTACATCGCCTTGAAGCAATAATGCCCCACGGAACGGTGTGCATTTCTGGGAAAAGCAAGGATGGTGGATAAACACATACCGGGAAAGGTATGGGGATGGGCAACGATGGGAGTCAGCCAACACCAGGAAACCACGGACCTCACAGCCATGGTTTCTGCTTACCGACGGCTTAGGCGAATATGTCGCCTTGGGGACAAGGGCGTGGCATCGATGGGGACATCGATTTGGCAACACCTGTGCGATAATTGCTATACCTGTTCTTGCGGTCGGTGTCGCCACAGCCGGCTTGGGAAGCTCTTCAGCATGTAATACTTCTCTTTTGTCTTTTTCTTCTACTTTTGACCCGGTTTCTTTTTTTGTATTTCGGGATCTTTTTATTTTCACTTATTACCCTTTTTTAACTTCATATCCCCTGTTTCTTAACCTCTTCAGTTGTGTATATCATGTCTCTCATGTAGCGCATGCCAACGCGCAGCAAGTTAGCTTTTATTCCTTATTTCCGTCTCTTTTTCCCGTCTGCTTCAATGGATTCACGAAATGATAGCCCGAGGCAAATGAGAATTACTTCTATACTCCGAAAGAAAATCTTTCTGGACGACCCGTAACGTGAAGAGAACATGGTCTTTCGGGGGGACTTTACCAAAAGTAGGCCCGATGAGTATAGTTAGTGCTGCTCTTACCCTGCCGGAAGATACTGGAAAATATTCCGGACGGGTGAGTTATCGCAGCTCCTGCCAATCTACCGAGATAGTGGAGGGTGAAGTCTTTCAAAAAAGGCGTGCACGACGCATCACCATCCGTTCATTGCTCACTCCAACTTTTATGTTTCTCGGCTCTTTTTTTACTTGCCATATCTTACAACACACCAATTATCAACAACACCACTTCGACCTGAGTTCTGACTTCGGATCAACAACCGCTCGTCTCAGCTGCAATTTCTGTCCGCTTTCCCGATGGCAGAGAATTCTGGACCTGCTGCTGCACCCGCAGACAGGAGCAGCCCCTCATTATCGCCTACGCCTCCTCTCCCTCGTGTCACCATCCGGTTTTGCACGCAATGCAAGTGGATGCTGAGGGCGGCATATGTATGTTTTGTCTCAATTATTTATTCCCTCTTATTCTGGCACTTTCCTTTTTTTTCAAACTGTACTTCGTTTTCATCAAGCCAATCTATCATAATTCTCTCATCATCATCGATCCCAAGGGCGTCACTCACGACATGACATACTGACACAATACCTGACATGTATATATAGTACGCCCAAGAGCTACTTTCCACATTCTCCACCTCATTGGGCGAAGTCGCCCTCCAGCCCGCCACAGGTGGCGTCTTTGTCGTCGAGATCATCACCAGACAAGAACGGCAGTCGCAGTCGAATGTGGTGAATGTTCTATGGGACCGCAAGTCGGACGGCGGGTTTCCCGAGACCAAGGAGCTCAAGCGCCGCGTGCGGGACGTCATCCAGCCCGGCCGCGATCTCGGCCACGTCGACCGCGACTATAACGTCAAGACTAACGACGCCCCTGCTGTTGCGGCGGGTGTTGATAGTGCTGCTGAGAAGAAGGAGGCGCCTAAAGAATGTGAGGATTGTAAGTGAGTGGTGTGTGTGGACTTGGGAGGGCAGTGTAGGGTCGTGGCCTACTGTGATTGTTGACGTCTGCAACGCTCCACTTGTATCAAATAGATGACAGATGGACAGGGCTAGAAATCAAGGGACGGGGACGTATACTCGCGCCTTGTATATGTGGAGCAAGTTATGAAACCACAGCGTAAATATAAGAGGTGGTCTAACCGGACTGTAGAAAACGTCTTACCAAACTGTAGCGCTATACATAACCCATAGTACACAAAGTACTTGCACTAAGGTCTCTAGATCATGGCAAAGGAGTACCTACAGTCTGGCAAGACGTTTCCTACAGTACCTGCAAATACCATGCCAGATATTACAATACATATACAAAACAGATCTCCCTACAGCCCCAAAATCGTCCCAACAAGATCCAGATCCGCAGGCTCATCCCAGAAATCAATCACCAAAACACCCAACCTCTTCCCTTGAAGTTTGGGCAACACCTCCTTTACCAACCGCCGATTCACCCCGCCGAGCGGTGTCACATCCGTCCCGTTGCCCAAGGCCATAATGACGGGCAAGATTGGGGGAACGTTGGCATTATGCTCGGCCGAAGTGAACGTCACAAAAAGCCCGTCCCTGTCAACATCATCATCGTTGCGGTTGGCAGCAGCCAGCTGAAGATTCGCCTCCACAGAAGCCAGTTTGGCGGCGATGTGGACGCTCGCGTTGCCTTTCTGGCCTTCCGGCAAGTCGTTGGGTTCGTAGTAGTCCTCGATGTGAGCGGAAAGATTCTTGGCAGGGTTATAGAGCAGCGAAAACGCCTTGCCGTTGTCCGGCCACGTGGACGGAGAGAGATGCAGGCCGGGCAGTTTGGATTCGCCTCCCAGAGAGGTCGGGGTGTCGAAGCGGCGGAAGAGGATGACTTTGCCACGGGCTGGACCGAGCTGCCCCAGCGAGTCGTGCCGTTGGAGGATGTACTGCCTTGCTGCTGGGGTGGTCAGGCTTGTGACGAGAAGAGATTCTGGTGTGGCGTGGCCAGGTGGGAAGGTTACGCCCGTCTCCTTTTTCCTTCGTTAGTATATAGATAGATAAGCCCAAGAGATATACGAGGGAGAGAAGAGATATATAAGTGGGAGAGATAAAACAAACCTCAGCTTTCAAACTCAGGATAACCACCTCACTCTTATGCTCCTCCAGCCAGGCATAAACCCCAAAAAGAACATCTTGGACCGTCGCCAGCTCGCTCAGCAGCGCGTGCGCATGCCAGAAGACGAGGCGCACTCCGGTTGGGTCAAAGCCGTATCGCAGGTCAAAGAAGCGGATCCCGCCGTTGAGGGCGGCGAGGATGCTCACGCGCTGGCACTGGTAGACCGCGGCGGGATACACGTCGTTCGCAGGGTCGGTGTTGTGCAGGATTGCGTCGCTCGTCGCTTGCGTGAAGTTCCACGTCGCGCTGTCGTGGGTGCCGGGGATATTAAGCTGTGTCAAGGGCGTCGAGTCGGGTATTCTCTTCATCCATTCCGCCCTGTTGATGTTCTTCATTTTGTTTGAGCTGCCGGAGCGAGTATAGCCGTCCCCAAACACTTCTGAGCTGTCCGCCAAAATCTTTTGCAATGCAAAGTTGCCGAGCTGGGAAGAACCACCATCGTTGTTTGCTACTGCCGCTGCCTCGGCGAGTGACGACAACGAATGGCCCGGCAGCAGCAACCCGCCGACGACCAAATAAACCAGCCACAGAAAGGCAGCCATGATGGTCATACACAGTAACAGCACAGCTGCAGGACGACGAGAGGGTTTGCCTATGTGTTGATGAAAAAAGTTGTCGACGATCTTTCGAATCCGGGGTTTATCGACAACAACACTCTTGGTGACAGCACCGTCCTCAAGCAGACGCGCAGAGGACGAAGAGGAGAAATCAAGCTCCAACCCGTAATCGTCGTCGTACTGGTCCCGTTCAACAACACCCCTCTCTTGACTCGGGCTCCGTCGTCTGTTGTCGTTCATGCCTGTCTACCTACCGACTTATATATGTCAGGTACCAGCACCATCCTCCTTCGCTGATCTACCTGGTTGGCTTAGATATGTGAGCCGAAATTGACACGAAAGGTGTCTATCTCTTCCTCTTTTTATTGAGAACCGTACATATGCCGACCTGCCGGTTATGCGTATTTCGTCGTACAGAAGGAAAGAGGTGCTTCGATACGCAGTTTTGAGGAAATGAAGTGGGTAAATAGGTATACAGGTTGAACCGAGATGGATATCCGTACGAGGCCGACCGATCATCAGGTACGGGCAGGCAGGTGTAGTGATTGCTGCATCTGATTGGCCAGTAGCTCTACTAATAAGTGCGGGCTATCGATTTGGGGGCTGACTGTTGGCGATCTTGCACATTCCAAATATAAAGCCAGGCATATCCAGATCAAGACAAAGAGCAAAATATATCAAGACCCGGATCCTGTCTGCTGTGTTTTGACGGGGCACTTGTGCCCCTAAAAACTAACTTTATTGGTCTACACAGATCTTTTATCTACTTACACGTATTGCCACGGCAGCAAAAGAAGAAAATCATTACGAGATACCACAGAACCCCGCTCTCCAGTCTGCCGTTAAAAAAGAAAGAAAAAAAAAGGAAAGGGGGGGGGGGGGGGGGGGGAAACGAAAAATCTGCTTTCTCTCAGGCCACTGCCGCTGTGGTCCGCTGGCGCTTGCCCGCCGAGTTCGACGCGTCTTCCTCCGGCAAGCGCTTCTTCTTCACCGCCTTGACTGGCTTCACCTCGCCCTTCTCGAAAACATCATCCGGCAGAGCGAAATTTCTGATCTGCTGGATTGTCAGGGAGTGAATGTGTGGGTCGTAAAGGGGGTTTCGCTTCGGGTCAAGGCACATGAACTTCCACTCGTTGACCTCTCTCGACAGGTCCAGAGACTTGGCCCCTACTGCCAGCTGCAAGCCAATGTAATGGTTAGTTGTGTAAAGAATAGTCTCAGTGTGCGTCTCGGCAACATCTTCAAGCTTGATATTCTTGGTATCGCCTTCTTCTTCTTTCACAACTGCTGCTGCGCCCAAATTCGTCTCCTCGGTCGGCTCTGTCTTGACAACCGGAACACCAGGCTCGGATTTCGCCTCCTGATTAGCTTCGGATTTCACCTCCGACTTGGTCGCTCCGTTTGTCGTGACCTCGGTTTCACTGATCATGTAAGCTAGACTACCACTTTGGACCTCCTCGATTTCCGAATCATTCTTGCATCGGTGAACCCTGTCGTACCCCTTGTTGAAGGCACGGGCGAGCGCTATGGATGGGTGGACCTCGATCTTCCCAACGAGAAATCGTACCCTTGACTCAATGAGCCCGGAGAATGCATTCTGCGCTTCCTTGGTTTTACTACAAGAGACAACCGTGAGGTAATACCTGAAGTCTGACGTAAAAAATGTGTGCTTCGCGAAGAGGTCTTTCCACGGCCGCCTGCCTACCAAGATTTCGTCGGTTAATCTGGCGCCGAGGTCCAGCTCCTTCTTTATCACCGCCATGGAGGACATGCCGACATTGTGCGTCGCGCACATAGATGGATATGATGGCGTGATAATAGGCATCTTGTGATTCCGGTCCGTTGGTTGCACCTAGGCTGTTGTGAGACATCAGCACGGCGGGAACCGGGAGTAGACTTACCTTGGGGTTCCACACTGCCACCCGTGTTACCGCGGAGCCGTATTCAATATCCTTGAGGAGAACAGGAAGAGGCCACGGCCACTTGAGCATGATGTGGAAGAACTTGTTCACCACTAGTGCGCTGGTCGCCTTCGGGTAGAGCTGGCAGACTCTGGCAACCATCATAGCCCATGCGACTCCACCGGGGTATCCAATGATGTTGGCGTAGATGGCTTTTCGTTGCGCCCACAGCTTGATGGCGCGCAAAGCAAGCTTGAACGTTGCTTTCTCGGGGACAAGAGTGAGGATCTCGTCAGTAACCCTGGTGCCATTGAGCGACCGCACTTCGTTTTCACTCAGGCCACGTAAGAGGTTGTTATCCGCCAAACTCCACTCCTCTCGTCTGTCGGGAAGCTGCATTTGGGTTTGGATAGAGCAGAAAATGAGATCGATACTGATGCCCCAGTACTCAAATTTGATAATGGGCACAAAAGCCTCCTTGACTGCTGTCAAGTCGGTGATGGCTCCCGGAGGAGTCATCGCCATGAGGAGATCGGGAAAGAACTCAAAGTAGTGCTCAACCGTGACATACTTCGGGGCCACGACCAGAGTGTCAATATCGGAGCCAGGTCCGTATACACCCAAGCGGTAGCTCCCGTAGGTGAAAATCCTTCCACGAGCATCCCGGATAAGTATGGCATTCTGAGGATGGGCCTTCTCGGCGGCCTTCTTCACGAACGCGTCAGCGATCACTTCAAGTGACTTAAGCACCTCTTCTCGTTTTGCCGTCTCGGTAGGGCTCTCGAATGTGCCTTGAGCCCTCAGCTCTCTGAGCAGAGCATCGTTCGATCGCTTCTCGGACTCTGTCGGAAGAGTCACCGATATAGGCGGGGTAACGCCATAGGTTTGCTCCGACATGGCGAATCAGCCAGTGTGCTGCGGAAGGGGGAGGAGAGGTTAGGTCAGCCCCGAGGAGATGGCTTGTCGCAGTGGAATATCGAACTGGCGGCAACCGAGTGTCAAGTAGCGCTGCTCGACTGGATAGGATGAGGCGAATCAAAAATCGACGGTCGGAAACAGGGCGGCATATAGGTGCAGTCAAAGAGGGGGAAGGGAGAATCGAAGGGAGGGTGATTCGCAAGTCGCCAAAGAGAAAGAGGAAAAGCAAGACAAGGGGACTAGTGAGAGAAAAGTATGAACAACGAGGAGATGGAATGGGCCGGGGGAAAATCAACAAAAGATCAAGTCATGGTAAGTTGTGACTTGTCTCCTCGCCGACGTCGATCGCGGTTGAGGGGTGAATGGCGGCAGTTGAGTAAAATCAAACGAAGTCCAGTCTGAATGGATCATGGAAAAAAGCACGCCCCTATCCGCGAGTCGGCGCGCCAGGTTCCTGGGTGGCACGAACCAAGCCAGCAAATTGGCGCTGAGAAGGCGATCGACCCACATTACCCCAATGTTCCAGGCGGATTCAGCGCCCGGATACGGATAAAGTGGGCCCATTCAAGCCTCGAATCAAACAGCATCTGATTGCTGGTACTAGGTACATATTGGTAAGTGAAGAAGGGCTCGGAAACAATGATTCATAGAGCCAATTGATCTGGAGTTTATAAGTGAATATCGTCCTGAATTTATGGGAGTTCTAGCCACTGGAAACTCATATGAAGGGCTGAAGCTAAATACCCTCATGCGGGCCGAAATAAACCCCCCCTGTCAGGTATTGCATGTTGTTTGCAGCTACTGCCTACAGAGGCCTTCTTTTGAGTTTTTCGTTGCAGATACTGGCCTAGGAGCTTTTACTTACCCATCACACAGGTAGGTCTCCAGAACTGACAGTGGACCTGCGTTGCATGCCCCGCCCCCACCAAGAAGGCTTAACATGATGAGGTGAGCGACGGGAGCCTCGCCCACAGCTCCTTTCCTCTGCACACTGCAAAGTGTCTCAATGGCGGATAGCAATGAAGAAGACACTACTCCTCTGCTTTATACATGGCTTCAAGGTGCGATCCCATGTTCTCCGTCGTCAACCACGTCCGTTGAACTGACCACCAGATTCCCAACCAGGGGGATGAGCAAACATTCGGCGAGAACTATGCCTTCACCAAGCACCTGCGGCAGCTCGTCGCGAAGGAGCTGCCCAAGATCAACGTCAAGACCATCGTCTATCCCACTTACGAAACCCGAGGTGATCTGAGCGAATGCGTGGGGAAGTTTCGTGATTGGTAAACCTCGATCCCTCCATCCGCTCGTCTCGACGACTGCGTAATCCGTGACATGGGCACTGCTGAAACATAACAACTACCTACCCACAGGCTCATGAACAAAGTCATTGACCTCGAAGTGGCCAACGGCACACCATCACCAACTATCGACCCGTCCGTCCGCGTAATTCTAGTCGGTCACTCCATGGGTGGCATCGTGGCCGCCGAAACGACGATCGAACTCGCCTCAGATAAACCCATCCACAACACTACCGACCCAGCTGCCGAGGACCCCAAGATCGGCCTGCCCGGTGCCAGCCCGCCTCCCCGACCGCCGACTCCAAACTCGCTCATGTTTCCCTATATCCAAGGCGTCCTCGCCTTCGACACGCCCTTCCTGGGCATCTCGCCCGGTGTTGTCGCCCACGGCGCCGAGACGCACTACGCCACCGCCTCGACAGCTATCTCGCAGCTCAGCGGGCTGACGAGTCTCTGGGGCGGGTCAAAGTCCGCCAAGCAGTCAGACCCATCCGTAACTCGCAAGACGCCGGTTGCGGCCCTTCCGCCGGCAAGCAGCGCTGAACAGGACAGGGCATCCAACAACAACAGCCCCTGGGGAAATTGGGGTAAGATCGCAATGGTCGCCGGTGCTGTGGGTGCGGTAGCCGCCGGCGGAGCAGCAGCATACTATAACCGCGACCAGATTACGCAGGGGTTAACATGGGCCACGTCGCACCTCGAATTTGTGGGCTGTCTGGCGCGCAAGGAGGAACTGCGGCAACGTGTGGCATACATGATGCGGCTCAACAAGGACCTGGGAGTCGGTTTTGGTAATCTCTACACGCGTCTGGGGAAGGCGGCGGGTTCCACGACGGTCGATACAGTGGGCACTATAATCGGCAGCGATGAGCGGACATTCTGCGTGGTGCCCAAGCGGGACGTGGCTGGGGACTGGAAGTCGGCGATCAACGACAAAGCGACGGACGAGACGCTGGCGCATATGTGTGAGTAGTCTTGAGCTCCCTCCTACGCAACACACTTGGAAAGAGTTGATTTAAAGCTGACGATTGAACAGCCATGTTCGAACCCACACAGAATCCGGGCTACGAGAAACTGGCCAGAGATGCCACAGATATGATTAAGGGTTGGCTTCTGAATGATTGGTATGAAAGCAGCACCTCGGGTGATACTATCAATGCGTAGATGCCGGTACCAGCAGATTCCGAGTCTTCTGGTCAGAGGTCTATTTACTCATTCTATCTCTTTCCGGTACCTTGTCTGGTACGTATTGTACACATACAATATAATATATTTACCCTTGGAGATCTCCTTTTCCGTGACGTACTCCATGCGTATCTAAACCCAAATGTTGTGAATGCACCGAAATGTTTATGAACGAAGCGATCTCCTTCCTCGGGGATTCTTTGAAAAGAAATCTGACAGCCAGCGATGCTTTTGTCTATTGCGCCTTCTTGACTTTCTTCTCCAGGCGGGTGCTGCCACCGCCCACTTGCTTCCTACGCTGGCTCAGCATGTGAGTGTAGAGAATAACCGAGCCTAATCCGCGGTACGTAGTACGATATAATTAGTACACCAAGACAACATTTGTCATAGGACAGTTTAGGTTGAGACAAACTCACCAGGAACATAACTCAACAAAATGAGCATCAGCGCGAGGGGGTACCAGTGGGGGGTGGACTGCTCGCTGGCGGGGCCGAACAGCGCCATCAGCATCATGGCAACCTCGCTACTGATGCCGATCGGGTAGAGGACCAAGAACGCGCTGTACCGCAGCCAGTGCAGCCAGCCGGGGACGGCACTCTCGCCGAACTGTTTAAGGGCAAAGTAGGTGTAGCGGATCACTTCGGTCGTGGCCCAGGCCATCAGCATCGACGAGTACCAGGCCGAGCTGTTGAGATGGGGAAACGGCAGCGATATACCCCACATCAGGATCAGGCGGGAGGCGACCTGCATCGCGGTCGTGAAGAAGGGCGCAGGGACGATTCCTGTCGCGGTCAGTATGGGTATGGGGAAGGGAAGGGGGATGTGACATACCGGTAAGCGCATGGAAGATCTCCATGACGGCGGCCGTCTGCGTCACGCGCGCAAAGTTGTCGACTACCAAGGGCACGAACGGCGCGCCCTTGTATCCCAGCACCACGGCGACGCGGCCGAGTACGGCACCCCATGCGACGGCCGATGCGGCGTTGTAGAGGACGAGGTAGGCCTTTCGGGGGCCGAAGCCGCTGTTGCTAGCGGAGGAGGAAGGCATCGTTCGTCGCGCGCGAACTAAGGCAACTTTGATTTGCGGTACGTCGGTCGATCGGAACGGCCGTTGGGACGAGGTTTGGTGGGATTCGTGTTGAGTTAAGCTGAAGGGTGGAAAACGACAGTTTTTTTTCGATGTCAATTTAGAAAGAAATATCCCCTCCCTAGAAAAAGTCTCTTGGTGTTTTTTGTTCCCGGCTTCCCGCTAGATGCCACTGTCAGGGGTTAGGTGACCCCGTTGAGCTAGGATGGCTGGGTCCCTGATCCGACATGCTGGGACACGGGCGGGACGGCGGGTACCTTTGCACGCTTCATCTCGGAGGTTAATTCTGACGGGACAAAAGCCTTAAAGTTAGGTTGTCAATTTGAGATGAGATGCAATATTTACCTGGTACCTAGTTTAGCAACGGCCATTATTATACTACCTTATTTGTCACCGAGGATCGGACAAGAACGAACAAGGATGGGTTTAAGACTGGAGGAGATATCCATAACTCAGGCGAGAACTTCGACTCTAAAGGCAGGACCCGATATCCATTGATACTGAGTAGACAAACTGAAATATGACATACACGACCAGAAAACCTCGAATTTATTGAAAGTTTGTATGTAAATGCATTGTCACCAAGAGGTAGGTTACCTTAAGTGGCAAGTGTCGTGTCAGTTCTGCAAGTCATCTGTGAACCTCTGCTGTAAGTCTCCAGAGGGTGGCAGGTCTCGAGGATCTTACCACAACTCCAGGTTGAGTTTTACACAAAAGGCGAAACCATGACGATTCAACTAAATGCTGAATATAAGTTCTTCGTTTATTCCGCCCTCTCAGGTTGAATTGGTATCACTGTCTTCGCTTTCCTTCTCGATGATACAAAAATGTTTTAAAATGTGTCATGATCGCGTTCAAAACACCCCCAAGACTACCAACACACCCAACGGAGAAAATATGTATTTCACTCCAGAAAGCCAAAACCCCCCCCCAAAAAATTCTCGTTTTTTCTCTCTTCCAATGTCAAACCCCGAATGAAAGATATTATCGGCACTGATACAAACTGTTCCAGCCAGTGAAATAAAATGGGGGAGCGAGGAATACCCCGCAGGTTGGTGGTGGTATGACAATGAGGGAAAGTCTAGGCCTTTTGGCTCAGACAGACAGACCCCCATATCTCACTCTTTTTTGGTGATATTTCGCCAGAGTTCGCCAATGGAGTGACCACCGAAGAGATACTGGTCAGAGTGACGGCCGCAATACGAGTTGGCGTTGACGTTGGGTGACTTTGGCTTCTTATTGGAGCCCGTCGAGCTTCCCGAAGACTTTCGGCTGCGGGAAGCCGGCGGCGATGAAATCATGTCTGTATAATAATCATCGCTGGAGTAGCGAGCCTGTTTCTTTTTGACGCATGACGTTAGAACCGGTGTCTTGCTTTCAATAAAGTGTCGTTTTGACTTACACTGTCTGCAGACTTTGGTGTCGGGTTGATGGGACTGGTCATGACCCGGGTGGGCATCTTGAGCGGCGGAGGGGCAGGAGCCCGCGAGTTCGCGTTCATAGCGGTTTATTATCGAGTTGATTGGGTTCTGAGTGTTTGTTTTGTTTCGGTAATGTGTGTCGGTCTCGTCGACGAGAATGTCTTCTGATATAGCAGAAGAGGCTGGCCGAAACACGAGACGATCGGGGAACAAGCAGTCAAACTCTCTCCAGACGGTAACGCAACTGGCTGTTATGTTCAAGTGAGTGCCCACCAGGGTTGTTATACTGCACACCTGGTGCACATACGATGACAAGCAGGCTATTCGAGGAAGGGCAAGAAGACCAGCTGAAGTGGGATGTGTCTGTCAAGGCCGCGTCGTCCCCGCTACCCATCAGCCGTCTTATAGATGTCTGCTACATCCCATGATCGGGCTCGAAGCTGGCTGGCCTTGACAAACAGACCCCATGCTGCATTGGCCCTGCACTGCATTTCTCGCGCGCCGCCAAAAGGACTGCTGACAATTTGGACTGGTCTTGGCTCACGTTGCAGCTGCTGGTGCATGCTAGCGGCATTCCAAGACCAACTCGATCAAGTACCTATCCATCATCCAATGGCCGACCATCTCTCGGGTATGACAGCACGATGCAATTGGACGCCTTAAGAAGGAATGCCGCTTTATCCTCTGAACCTTATCAGGCAACCACCTTCGCAAGGGAGAAGTGACATGGGACCCAGGTGGAGAAATGCGAACCACCTTTTTCGGCGTTAACCCCCAGAATTTCCAGGGATCTTGTCGACGACCTGCGAGGAGCCCACAGCACTCGGCTAACATGTTTTGGAGATGTCGGTACTGAAAACAGTTAGTTGCCTTGTTTTGCATACGTGTTTCTCCAAACTCCCGGTCCAAGAAACATGGCCTCATGACTCACTGGAACAAATCGACAACGGGGATACAGGGGACAATCGGTCTGGGAAAATAGGGAATGTGATTGACCATTGAGACGGCCTGCCCGAGCTCTCGTCACTCACCTCCGCCGGTGTCCCGAGTCGCTCCGAACGAGTCCTACGGCTATCAAGGAATTTGTGAGGGAATTTGTAAGGTTGTGACCTTCAAAAGACGGATCTGAGCCCTACATGTTAAAGGTCCAACTTGAACGTACCGTAGGTCGGTTTCAGGCTCAAGTGTGCCACGCCGCTGGCTGCATCGACTTACTTTGTGAGCGACGTAGGCCAACAGCGTGGATCTCAGGCGGTCGGGCTGCTTGCTCAAAGAGCCTGTCACACAGCGTCCATGTCCGTTCCCGTATCTTTTCCACCGGCGGAACAAGAAGTTGAAGGTCGGGTCGTCGGTCAATTCTCAAAGGTGTGGAGGTGGGGAACTGGAGTTAAAGATCTTGGACCTACGCTAAAATCAGCCACTGCACCAACCTGGCATCTCCCAGACAATCTGCCTGACCACCCCTTTCCATTTCAGGTCCCGCTTCCCTTCCATTCCTCTGCCTCTTTTCAACGTCACTGTTCCTGTCGGAACTGCCTCTTGTCGGAACTCGGCCATTGGGGATTACCCATTACATGAACAAAAAACAACTCAAGTTTCGCCTCGCAATCAACGGACCCGGCTATGAGATCGACCATCGGAGATCAACGGGTGACAGTTGTCCTCATGCAAGGAAGGATTCTGGCTGCATCGCTGTCCGACCTGAATCAATATGGGCGACCCATTTCATGACCGCCACTTACCCACAACGGGCGGTGAAAGGTCGAGGAAGAGCCGCAACCCGAGTACACGTGAGAACTGCAGAGAAGGGTCCCGGCCACAATCAAGATATCAGGATTGGTTGGAGATTGATTGCTTACATACAAACCAACTCGACCGGCCCAGTGAGACAGAGATGCCCAATGCCATTATGCAGGGCACTTCTCAAGGGGCCGAATAACAGTCACTTGAATGAATCTCTGCCTGCACGTATGAGAGAGCAACCCGACCATGCCCCGTGCAAATCCCGGAAGGCCAGCCGTGGAAAATCAGAGCCTAGTTTCCGGAGCACCTTTTGCGGGAGTGACCAAAAATAGGCAACCCGCCGTCAACGATTTCTTTTCGGAGCATGTCGGTTGCTCTCTTTTGGGCCTGTAATATGCAGACATACAGCGATTGCTTTTCTTCGTCTTCTCATCCATCTGCTGGCTGGCTCTCGCAAGCTCCTACACTGCGTCATTTGGTTATAGATATCCTACCTAGAATGTTGACAACGTCGTACCAACAGTCGATAAAAAGCGTAACAAGGTTCCATTCAGGTTGTTTTATCATATGGCTCATACGAATACCGCGCCGTTTCGTCCCGCTACAAGATAAAGATTCGGATTCCTAACGGGCTTGTTCTCCAACCGTAACCGATAAAAGTGAACAGATCTGATAACTCACGAACTTGAAGCAAGGCGAGTCAAGATTCGAAAACTCGGTCGAGTTATTGATCCACATCCGGATGATGATGCCTCATTATAAGGGTGGATAACCATTCAATTATCACTTAGGTACCTTATTTAGCGACCCAGAAGATAGATCTCATGACTTAAAATCAAGTTGCTATCTGAGTGCTTACTTTACATCCAATTCCCGTCTTTCCACTTCTTTTACTAGTTGATAAGATGTGACATGAATACCTCTCATATTTTCTTTTACATGAGTTCGATTCGGGACTCATCGCTCGAACATGACGAGGACAGAGGTTACCGAGCCGAACAGTTGGTATTCCGCAATCACAAGATGGCCATCGACTTTAGTAGTTACTCTGCTGTGGCTCACTCAACTAGACGCATTTTCCTCACCATGCATACCATCGTTGACCGAAATTGTAGATCTACCAACAACTCATCAGCCACATCATCCAAAGTTCACACGACCAGTGCGTCTTTTACTTCCGGGTCCGATGGTTTATTTGATTTTTTACCTCTTTCCCAGGATGCTACCCATACGCCGGGAATTATGATCAATGCCCGGGCACCGCTGCACACACTTGTCCGTTGGCGGGCGGCGGTTACAGCCACAGAAACGCATGTTTCACCGGTCAAAGATGACAGCTGAGCCTGTGACCCAACGATGCAATCCAATTGGCTTCCTGTTACTATTTACAGCGCGTTTCTCTCCTTGGACAAATTAAGGGTCTGCGTGTGTGTACCGGGGCTGATGACCCTGCAGTACAGGGGGGGAAGGTCCCTGAAAAAGATGTCGAAACTGAAGCAAATGAAAGAGGGTGCCGCGGGCTGCCCTTGCCTTTATGTGCCCGGCGAGCTGAGAGAATGATGGAAGGCACTCTTGGCACCAACCTTCCTAGGTAAGGTAGGTATAAAGACCTCGCAGGAAGGAGCGGCAGTCCGTCGTGGCCAGCTCGCTCGTCTCGCTCGTCTCATCGTCTCCTTCGTGCATCTCTCACTCTCTTTGGTATTCCTCTAGCTTCAAACTTACCTACCTTACCAATCACTTCACCTATAACCTGGCCGCTGCTCTGCGATCCTTTTAACTTCGAAAACGACATCCTTTACATTTGCATATAATTACCTGGACAGATTGGTACTTTTCTTGTCCTCCAAATTTGCAATGAACGCCGAACAAATGCCTCGCGAACCTGCCCTGGCGGCAGTAACCGAAATTTCCCGCATTGGCAAAGACACCACCGACAACAGGCAGCCGGTATGTTCCATTGTTGAAAGATGTTGTCGTCCGAAGAAGATCTTCCCCATCCCATGTCGCTTCCCCACAAATGCCAAGAATGCGCTCCCGTCTTGGCAGTCGTCTTGGCGATCAACCCGACAGCCTGGTTCGCTTCCTCCCTTTCACGATCTTACCCCTTGCTCTCCCACCCCCCCCCCCCCCCCCCCAAAAAAAAAAAAAAAAGGTGGCGGAGCAAGATATCGCGCTGCCAAACGGCGAATGCGCGGATCGTCTTGCACGGAGCCAAAACATATAAGATACTCGGCAGCGTGAACTATGGCTGTGACTTAGTCAAGCGACAAACTTAAACTGCTCTCTCTTCTCTTCCTTGCGCTCATTTTCATATTCATCCCAATGCTTGCTTGTAAGGAAAGATGATGAAATCAATCAGCTAATCAGATGGAACTTCATGCAGCAAACTCAGCAGCCGATGATGGCCGACGTTGGTCTGAGAGGTGGAGAGATGGACGGCGCCGAAGAAGCCTGTTGCGCTTGCTGCCTCTGCTGTGCGCTCGAGGAATACCTGTGCTGCAAGGCTTGCTGCTAGATAGACAGGAAGCTCTGCAGTATAGGTTGGAAAGGTTCTCTGTTAGCGATGAGAGTTATGATTTGGTGATGGTGTTCGATTCTTTCTTCATGAGCCAGGTTAAGATGGGACCGAGCAAGCTGGGTTGAGAGCACGAAAAATATAATTGCGGATGAGTAAGCAGTTGACTTATCTTGGAGCGGGCGTTGCGGTTACTTATAGAGAAGGATCTTTTCAATACAGATGTAGAGATAGTATTCATCAATGCCATGTGTCATTGCCCTTTGCGCAAGGTCATGAGTCGGTCATGACAACGAGACATCAAGTAATACGAGCGAGATCAATGAATTTTTAGTCAACCCCTTTGTGTTTTTATCGTAAACCCGCTCGGATAGTTATGACATCTCCGAGGCCATGTGTACACGCATGCATAATTAATATCGCTTTGATTGCCTTCTGGCAAGAAAACTGCGATATTTCTTTCGTCTCAGTCAGCGCAACGTCACGGGAACAGGCGAGTCGCGAAGCACGACCACCACGATAATCAGCGGGGGAGCGACTTTCGGGGTCCTGGTCCACGCTTCTCGTTCTTGTGTACGATGTAATGAAATTCATTGTAAGTGGAGAAAGGGAAACTGGATAACTGGAATGGTCTCCCGGTCGAAGGGCCGAATAGGTTCGAGGCTTGTTTCTCTATAATCGGTGTTTCCTATTTATACCTTTCAGATCCCGTCTTTCACAACTCGGCAGTATTCTCTGACTTTTCTCATTCTTCAAATTCTCAAGTGTCTATAAGATACCAGCAACCCGATAGAGAGTCACCTCCTTCGAGTCCCTTTTCACAGTCTGTCCTCCTAAGACTCCGACTCCTATCGACACACAGACACGCAGAGCTTTCTGGCTCGTTACCGCCAATATGGCTGCCAACGATAAGTCAGCATCGACATTCCGATGCGACGAACAGCCCGTCTACACCACGTCCAATGGCTGTCCGGTAGAGAACCAGCAGAAGTACCAACGCATTGGCAACGAACCGCTTCTTCTCCAAGACTTCCATCTACTTGATCTGCTTGCTCACTTCGACCGCGAACATATTCCCAAGAGAGTCGTCCACGCCAAGGGCGCTGGAGCATATGGCGAGGTGAGTCGAGTCCCAATGAATGTGCCCTGGACTGTCTGTTATTTTAACCGTCTTCAACAACACGCCCGTCTTCTTCATCCGCGACCCAACCAACTTTCCCGTCTTCATCCACACGCAGAAACGCAACCCGGGCTACCCCAGCAGTTATCGGCCGCTCACCTACAAGAAGCCGGTCACCGCGGCGCAGCACGAGCAGTGTACTGCTGTGGTGAATACTGCCGTCTTTGGCGAGGTCACGGCGGACCACTACGTGCAGGCGAACAGTTTGTGGGAGGTTCTGGGAGGACATCCGGGTAGCAGGACAATTTCGTGCACAACGTTGCTGTACATCTGTCTGGGGCGCATGTGGACACGAGGGAGCGAACGTATAGGATGTTTGCCAAGGTGGATGAGGTTCTTGGGAAGAGGATCCGCGAGGAGACGGAGCGGGAGGTTGCCAACGTCAATTCAGTACGACTCCTACCTTCTAGGGTGAAGTAGATTAGCTTGAATTAGTAGTCTCAAGTTCTCACCAAGAAGAAAAGGCGGGCGGGGGGGTGGTTTGTAATGAAGGTAGGTGGATGGGTATGTAGTTGATAATGGCAAGGCGAAGAACAAGGTAAAGGAAATGGATGAAATGAATGTGTAGAATGGAAACGGCAAGGTGAGGAACAACGTAAGGAAATGAATGAAATGAAGGACGACGGCATGTAAAAGGAATATAATATATGTCCTCCTTGATAGATGTTACACGAAAGAATGCGTCTCTTATAAATTCATTCCATCAACACCAAGTAGTAGCGCTAATGAAGATAGGAGTACCTAAAGTGTCTAAGTACCTACCAGCCTCCCTTGCCCCTGATGATCGGTAGGCATCCAACCCGTAGTTTATTATTATCGGAAAACTTTAAGAAAAAAAAGCAAGTTTGAAAAGCAGTGAGACACAATGTGTGGTCAGGAGAGAGGGCAACAAAAAGGGAAAAAGTACAACACTCATCATAGCCATCACTTCACAAGAGGATTGAGAGTCACGATATATCGAGCCGATCCACCCAGGGGTCGAACCTGGAACCTCCTGATTCGTAGTCAGACGCTCTGCCATTGAGCCAGCGGACCTTGTTGTAACTGTTTGATAAAATATAAAGGCTGTGTGGAGATTAAAAACCCCCATGGGATTCAGAGATGGCGGTGTGGAGGGAGAGTTTTGTTAGCGTTGGCGGTGACATGTGTGGACCCAGATCTCCCTGGGATAGTAAAAGAGGATTGTTCCCGCAGAAGGCTGAACTTCCTATATGCATAACATACTCCGTATCTATTTCTGTATCGGAAGTTCATTAATTAGTTCTATTAAAAGGTTATAAAGCGTGTCTAGTCGTATGTGCGCTAACGGAAGCTATTCCGCCCTCCTGATGCGTCCCGCTCCTTTGGACAAGTGCCCATATTGACCCCAGGGGTGGTGGTATGTCCCACCCAGAAAGCCAAGATACCGGCCGTGAGTCCGTGATAATGATATACCCAAGTATGCCAAAGCATGCGAATGAAATGCCTGCTTGTTTTATACAGATGCTGCTGTCGCCTTGCGTTCTCGTCGTGAACATCACTA
The DNA here is from genome assembly GCA_033439685.1 of Apodospora peruviana. Classification (NCBI taxonomy): domain Eukaryota; kingdom Fungi; phylum Ascomycota; class Sordariomycetes; order Sordariales; family Lasiosphaeriaceae; genus Apodospora; species Apodospora peruviana. Next base: position 2,273,809 of record JAUEDM010000003.1, on the reverse strand, counting down.
CTCCTGTGCTACCGTTTGCTGTTGTTCCTTTATTAGTTATGAACCTCTTTTATGCTAGACCTCACTAGCCGTAAACGGGAGCTAGTAACTTACCACCAACCAGTCCATGCCCTCTGTGATTCCGGATCCTTCCACCGCACTACAAGCCATGATACTCCAGTTCCTGTCCCTTAGTTCGCCGAGCCGGAGCGCTTGTGAAATGTCTCCGGCCCCCTTTGCGCCTGGCTGGTCTTGCTTGTTCGCAAAGACGAGGAGCGCAGCATCTTTCAGCTCGTCCTCGTTTAGCATCGCCGCTAACTCATCTGCCGCGGTTTGTAGCCGCTCGATATCGGTTGAGTCGACGACGAATATGACCGCCGCCGTGTTGGCGTAGTAGCATCTCCAGTATGGCCGAATGCTAGTCTGGCCACCGAGATCCCACACATTGAAGTTGAGGTTCTTGTACGTGACCGACTCGACATTGAACCCGATCGTCGGTATCGTCGTTACTACTTCGCCAATCTAGAGCCGCACCTGTAAGCAAGGAACGGGGTGATGAGCGTTGAAATATAATAGGGAGTCGCACCTTCAGTCTGTAAAGAAGCGTCGTCTTTCCGGCATTATCCTGCCCAACATAGCCCGGTTAGCATCATCGCCATGGTCGCAACGAGTCAGTCATGCGCACAGCGCGACTGGGGCCGGCATACTAGTCCCAATATCAAGATCCGAATCTCCTTCTTCGCGAAGAACAAGGTCGACAGGTTAGACAGCCATGACATGCTCTGACCCATCTTGCCCGTTTATTGGCCCCCAACCGGCGCAGCGCGAATCAAGTAGTGGACGGAGCGAAGGAAAATGCGGACGTTTGTCAAAGTTGCCGCAGATGTGGCGTCGCCTGGTTGGGACAGAATTGGAAATCGGTTCGTCGAAGACGAGACTCGGAGGTGATATCGATGGTCGCGCTGCACACTTAAAAATGTGGTGACGGGGTTTCGAGTACAACTTGGGTGATCTCGATGGCTAAGTACGCCGGACTCCTTGTTTCGATGTAATATTTGATAGAGTTTTTCGTTGCGCGATAGAATTATTCGACGTGGTCGCTTTCATTCGTCAAGTCGTTAAATGGAGGCCGCCTTGGCCCCTGCTAGAGTTGCTTCTTTGTCGGGTCGGCCTCGAACTTAGGCGACGTTGGTGGGGACTGCTTTAGTAATATCCGTAATAGCGGGGCACGGCAGGGGTAACGGTACAATGTCCCCTCTGGTTTGTTTGTAAGTGCGGTACTTCCAGTGAATGAGAGCAGGGTTGAAAAAGCCAATGGTTTGAGGAAATCAAAGACTCAGAGTAAGAAAAACACTGGCAAGTGCCTAGCGCTACCTTAAATGCAAGGAGAAAACTGAGGAAACAAGGATGAAGTATTGTACTGTGGGGCGAAGTCCCGAGCTAACATACTTTCAAGTCCTGAACTGTACATAAGTAAGGTACCTTACCAGCTTACCTCGCTTTGCACGACGACGGAACCGTAACAGTTGAGAGAAACGGATACATATTAAAACTTCATACCTCAGAGTGTAACTTCTCAAAGTCATCCGCCATAAAGAACGATAAACGTAACAAGCAGACCACGGTTGCCAAAACCAAATAACCCCCCACCCCCCCGCGCCTTCGGCAAAATCAAGCCAAAGGTTCCCATAGTGAACCTTGTTTGAAACTCTCTTTCGTGAAGATTAACGTTCAGAGCTCATACCTACCTTACCTTTTTAAAGGGAGATGTCAAAAAGTGAAGAGCCATGGCAGAACACACTCCCTCTTCCAAATCTGATTCCTCCACCAATAGTCCTGCGGGCGATTGATACCATCATCATCATCATCATCACAGACATCCTCGAAGGGCAGAAATCGAATCTTCTCAAGCACCCCGGTTAAGAGTCAGCATCACTCCGTCATGGCTCCGTCTACCCAAGTTGAACAACCATATGAGGATGCTGCACAGGTGTCCGCAAGGTCAGCACAGCCTCCCAGCAATGACGAACACGAATGTTACTACTCCCGAGTCGACAGCAGGCTTCTCGCGAGAACGAGTACACACCGACTGTCCGAACAATCGGTCCGCATCTAATATTATCGATCTGGTCAGACCCGTTGGTACGATCGATCCAAGAGGCCCTGGATGGGGTGGACCGGCAGAGGTTCTACCCTATTCGATTGGGAATACCAGACGAACACCCTGGGGATGATCCAACTCCTTGCGACGAACTGATCTTTGAAGAGATGCACGATCTGGTATCATCCGCCTGGAGCCTCACCCGTCCCCAGGTAGTTAGAAAATCTGATATTCGTTTACTGCTGGTGGTGGTGGTGGCAGTCGTGCTGCTGCTCTCCTCCAAATCCGATGTCGTGTACGTGGTGTAGTTAAGCAATATTCTTTCTTGTTGCCATGGTAGTATAGGATCCAGAATCTCACCGCTTTGCATCTAAAGAATAATAAAAGGGGTAAGTAAACAAAGCACCTGCCGAGGCACAATTATACCCAACTGGTGGTTGTCTTTGACGGATTATTTCATATTTGGTACACGTGCCCTTTCTTACAGGGCCCTTGGGTTATTCATATATGCGATGTAAAATACCGCTCAACGCAGTTCCATGGCCCAGAAGTTGATCATGAGACAGCATCTGAGGCTCTTGCTGCTTGTAGGAGGTGTATTTTATTCAGTGACATTTTAGATGATTTTACCGTGAAATGGTGTACTGGCGTGACTGGTACACCTCTGCCGGAATTTAAAACATTGCTGCAATTACTTTGCAAGGCCCTGATCTGGAAAGAAAACACCGTGTGTGTTGATACATAACCTGTCAGTGTTGTACTACCTACCTCTAGGTACGTATCTAGTTAGACACATATTTGATCTTATCAGTGGCATGTCAGCTGCTTTGCATTAACATTTTCAATCCCGACTGATGAGGTGTGGGCCAAACAGTTGCACAAAAGCCTTGGCAGGCAGAGTGCACTCCTGCTCTCTGCGCCACACTTAGAAGCAAGCCACACTTGACACCCCTTACAGACACGTGATTATGACAGCCACACTCGGATTTTTCCCGCACCCTACCGCACCGATTTTCGAAAGCCCACATCAAATATTATAATCCACCGCAAACATCGAACAACACCGACAGTCTACTTCTCGGTAATCGACAACACCGTCAAAATGCCGGTACGTATCACTACAGCCCTTTGAATTGTGCAGCACCAAAGACGACGAAAATGTCCCATTTCGACCTTCTCATCCACCGAGTCCCGTCCACGGCACGTTAATGATGGATCACAGTTCCGTGGGCGGATTGGCGGAAATGGGGAAGGAGAAGGGCGGCATTTTGATACCAGCTTTGGCCCAGAAACGACTACTTGATCTCTACTGTGCCTGTCATTTACTAACAAGAAGTAATGAATCAACAGAGCCACAAGACTTTCCGCACGAAGCAGAAGCTCGCCAAGGCGCAGAAGCAGAACCGCCCCATTCCCCAATGGATTCGTCTTCGCACCGGTAATACCATCAGGTACGAGATCACAACCCAACCCACGATTTGCCCCGACGCTCGGATTTTGGAAACAACAGATGGATATGAAGGGAACACACATGTTGAGGTGCAGAGAGAAGCTAACACGGCGACAAAATCAAACAGATACAACGCCAAGCGGAGACATTGGCGCAAGACCCGCCTGGGCATCTAAATACTCTCAATCTTTTCGCCTCTCTATTTTCGATGGAACCCCCCTTTTCCCCAACTGGACCTGTTTCTCTCCTTTTTCACTCTCAGCCAAACGACGACAAGAAAACAACAAACATTGACCGGTTGGAACTCTCTTTCAACTTTTGTCTGCCGCATAAATTTCGATGACGACGATGTTACCATGTACCAGTCTGGTTTGTTAAGGGGTTTGGGAGTTTTCTTAAAGAGGAACGGGGGCGTGATTTGTTTCCAGCAAAAAACCAGAGGATAAGATGGAGAGAGCGAGCCAGGCAAAAGGACGACTTTGAGATGTGCGTGCGGCTTGGGACAACACTCGGATCGCCTGGCAAAAGACAGTCGGGGTAGTTGGCGACATTAAATTATTTCCTAGCATATGTGTGCTATTGCGCGTCTTTTATGGGTCAACCGGGGGGTATTCATAGGAAAATGAGAAACTTGTCCTGCCAATAATAATGACCGCCGTCCGACTTCTGGTTTGATGAAGGCTCATAGCTGCTTGGTGCCAAGATTCATGTGAACAACGAATCCGTCACCAAATGCTGGAGTATCTACTGGTAATTGAAGTGTGCGTTTCTCAACCACCACGATACCCACCGACTGCCTTTTCTGCCAACATCCTCAGATGCCGCTACTGTAAGGGCCCATAGAATGAGTGGAGGGCCATGGTTAGTTCTTTCTGATGATGCTCTTGAGAAAGGAGCGAAGCATGGCCCTTTTGGGGTATGATAAAACAATCAAAGCCACCATGTACAGCTCAATGGAAGATTACAAAGCAGAGGAAAGCGAAGCGAATCAGTCTATTCATGGCTTTAACGCGAGAAATCTAGACCTAAAATCTCCTGTTGACCTGACTGGGACAAATGGCCAGGCTATGTGATTTCGCTAGGTAGCTACCTCGTGCTTTATTGCAACCCTCCCGAACCGTTGATGCGACCCCGATACATTTCATGTCCCAGTCACGAGTGCTCAAGGAGAGCATGATTAACAATGTAGTTCATCCCACCCAACAATAAGACTCGGATGCCACAACCCCAAAAAGAAACCAAAACAAAATGAAATAAAAACACATTGCAGAACCCCACCCCAACGCCATTTAGCATGCCGAAATATCGATTGATCTCGGGCATCTCTAGGCCGATCTGGCCACGAACTAGGTCCATGACACTGGCTCAAGATGCTGTTTCTCGGCAACCTTCTCTTTATGAACCTTAATCCAAGATCTGCCGGCCTTGCCCAATTAACTTCACCAGATGTCTTGTAGCACAACTAGCGATCCTCGGCCCACTCGTTCTCACGGCGGATTTGCTCCTCCTCTTCAGCGGTGAAGTCGTTCGTGATGTTGAATGTCTTCCGGATCTCTTCGGGTGACTTGCCCTTGATCATATTGGCAACAGTCTTGCAGCCAACGTCGAGCAGGGCCTTAATATCGAGGTAGTTCGCGGCCTATCATGACAGTGTAAGCGTTGATGTCTGCATGGCAACATATGCCCAGTTGGAGAGCTGGAAGGAGAACTTACCAAGATGATCTCAAAGAGCATCTCTTGGTCCACCTGCATGAATTTCTGGTCCCACTCCTCGATCTCGGTCGTCTTCTTGCGGTTGTCGTTCTCCTCCTCTTGGGTCTGGGGAGCGTCGTGCTTGTGCTTCTCGCACCACTCGACGACCTTGCGCAGGACCTGGTCGTTGACGTTGGGAATCGGAATGGCGTCGTTACCCACGACCTCGTCACCGACGTCCTCGAGCATGTTCTTGATGAGGATAGAACGCTCAGCGACGCAGCGCTCTGTGGTCTCGTCAGCCGATGCTGAGAAACAGAGCGTGGGAGAATTGAGGCGAACAACTTACCAACTTCTATGTGATGGCCATCGTTGCTGGCAAGAGTGACCTTCTGAGTCGACTTGTCCTTGTTTTCGGCCATTTTGATTCTGGGAAATGATTTCTGGGGAGGGAGCGATGTTAGAATGGCGATGCGAGCAAAATATGTGACTAATGTCTCCGTCGATGATGATTCAAAAGAAGTCTGTTTATTATGTCAAGTCGTCGGTTGAAGTGGTTTCGAATGTGGAATGCAAAAGGAGGGGAGCGACGGGAGCAGAGGGGGTGCTGCCTTAATTAAATACCTTGGAGGGGTCGTAAAGTTTAGCTCAAAGGGCGTAGTGGGCAGGAGTGGTGGCTGCAGAGAGCAAGAAGAAAATTCACAAAGAGTTCTTGGTGTCGCTGGACTTTATTCGGTTAACTTTTGCTGAGCAGATGTTAGTTAGAGTTCGGTGGTGAATGGAAGTCAGTCATGGATGAGTGCTGGTTGTTGCCTTGTGCAGGCTGGTGGGCAAATGTGGAGAAACAGCGGTGGGTTGGCTGCTGCACGGGCCACGCGATTTGCCAGATTCTCAGTGCAGGACAGTGCTTGCCTTCAGCCTTCTGGATGGCGTTTGTGTGGGGTTCTGGGATGATCACTGATGCCTGGCAAGAGTGATGACTGAGAGGTGATTGGGCCAAGTTGGTTCTTGTTGGTGATGGAGATGCAAGGATGGACAGGAGGAAATCGCAGCCCACTTACCTGTGGGCATCTCTCGAGATATTGATTGAGAAAATTTGGCAAAAGTTCAATGCTGTGGGGTGCTGAGTTTTGTCATAATGATTTTTTTTGTTTGGGTTTGGAAGAAGGTGCAGAAAAAAGAGTGGTTTATAAGTACGTCCGCACGTCGATAAATCCTATCCGTCCTCAACCAGGGCACTATCGATGGGTCACACCAATACCTGGCGGAGTACCCACACAATAGTAACGCTCTTGACAATGGACTGCACGGACAGTCGAATGTTATCTGTTCTCCAAGAGATGAAAGATGACAGTGCAGGCGTGAACCTTCACTTTACCCCGAGCAAACAATCACGTACGGAATCCACACCACCGTGACCACGTACCGAACAGGGCAATTGGAATGCACACCAAAATACCCCCTAAGGAGACATTATCCATCATTGCCTTTGCTGTATCGGTGATACGTCGTGACTTCTTCAATCATTCAGCCCAGTGAAGGTTACAGGGCGGATGTGCGCCTTCCACTTCAAGAAGCGGTCCAAGGAACAACCGATTGCTGCAAACGATGTCACTTTCGGGTGAAAGCACGCTGGCTGACCCTTGGCTGCTTTCGCCCACATGGCGCTGAGGTGACTGTCAGTGTTGTCTTGTACCAAGAAGCCCTGGAAGGAGGTTGTGGACCTGTTGCGGTGCCTTTTTTATAGAATTTACAAGCATGCATCGAGGGAGAGTGCCCCTGAGGCACGAATGCAGCCAACCGCAACGATGACCTGATAAGGGGGGCCGCCTGTTGGAACTTGAGTCCACTGAATGTTGGAACTTGAGTCCACTGAATGTTGGAACTTGAGTCCACTGAAAGTGGATTTCTTTAGCGTTCACACTCACCCCTGTCTGTCTGCGAGCAGGGTTCGGGGTTGTGGTCAACACCCGGCCATCTGGTTCGATATCACCGTCCATGTGGCCTTGTCCTCCAGAGCTCCGCGAGATTTGCAAGCTCATCCCTTCCTTTTAATTGCAGCCTTTCTTGTCATTTCGTCCTTCGCATCATGCGACTGTTGTTTTATTAAGTTGTGTTATTATTCTTCCTTCTCTCCCTTCTGGTGATACCCTCTCTTCGACGCGTTTTATCGGATCTGGTGCAACCGCTTTTTTTTTTTTAAACCCCGGACCACAGGCTTTACTCGATGCTGCGACTTTCGAAGCACGACACCTGTCGCAAATCTCCCATCTCGATTTAAGATGTGGCGGCGGACGTACCTTCTTCTTGTCTTGGTCCGGCTATGGTTCGCCTTGTCGCCGAGTTATTTGCACCCCGATGAGAACTTCCAAGGACCAGAGGTCATTGCCGGTATGCTCGAGCTCTGTTTCTCACCTCCACCTCCCGCTTATTAACGCCGGGTCTGCGGCGCCTCGTGAGCTGGCGGGTTGGGCCGGGTCGCGCGACGGGCTTGTGGTGTTGAAACCAACCCTTAAATCGGCATCTTGCTAATAAATTTGTCGCGCTTCAGGACAAATCTTCAGTTACCCCGTCCGACATACCTGGGAGTTCACGACCGAATACCCGATCCGGAGCGTCTTTCCGCTATGGCCGGTTTACGGACTGCCAATGCTGCTGCTCCGGTGGCTATGGATAGGAAATGGAAATGACGGCGAGATCCCGCCGGTTGCCGTCTTTTGGACATTGCGCGTCCTGATGTTCATACTGAGCTTCGTGTTGGAGGATTGGGCAATCTACGAGCTGGTCCAGAAGCCGCGAAACCGACTCGTTGCCGTTATCCTCGTCGCTTCTTCATACGTCACATGGACATACCAGACGCATACCTTTTCGAATTCGATCGAGACCTTGGTGGTCGCATGGTGCCTGGTGCTTATCCAGCGCATTGTCGCGTTTCCGGTAGGTCGCTCGCGTCTCGTGGCGGCGGAGATTTGCTGACATATTTGGCGGTAGCAACAATCCTCTGTCCTCGCGTCGGCCGTTCTGGGCATTGTCGCCGTTTTTGGAGTCTTCAACAGAATTACTTTTCCAGCTTTTGTGTTAATACCAGGCATTCGATTAGTGCCCTATTATTGGAAACAGTGAGTCGGCCTGTTCTCCGTGAGCTTCAGGCGTGCGTACTAACGGTCGATAGTCCTGGATCGTTTGCCATGATAGTCCTTGCCGGACTTTATACTACCCTTCTCGCCATTGCGCTCGACACCGCATTTTACACGCCTCATTCCATCACATGGTCGGACCTTATATTTCACCCAGTGCTCACGCCGTTAAACAATTTCCTTTACAATCTTAAACCATCTAATTTGGCTCAACACGGACTGCATCCGCGCTACCAGCATTTGCTGGTCAATCTTCCTCAGCTGCTTGGGCCGGCAGCCATACTCTTATTCACACGGCCACATCGTTCATTCCGACTTTACTCGGCAATCTCGGGCATATTTGTGCTATCTATACTGCAGCATCAAGAAGCCAGATTCTTACTGCCGACCGTCCCTCTAATCCTATCTTCCGTCCGTCTCCCCAAAAAGGAGACGATTTTGCGGGTCTGGGTTGTGTCCTGGATCATTTTCAACCTAATCTTCGGGACTCTGATGGGTATCTACCACCAAGGAGGCATCGTCCCTGCTCAGGTCTTTATGAGCCGGCAACCGGACGCGACGCAAGCGGTCTGGTGGAAGACGTATATGCCGCCCATATGGTTGTTAAACGGCAAGAACGAGGTGTTGCGCACTCAAGACGTCATGGGGATGAAGGGCGAGCTGCTGCTCGAGGAGCTGGCCAGGCTGGCCACATGCGACACCCCTGCTGACAGGAGAAACATGGAGTACCTCAAGGAAAAGAACGGGACGTACTTAATCGCACCGCTCTCAGCCACTTGGCTGGATCCTTACCTCCCAAATAAGGGACTTGGAGGGTTGAGGTTCCGCGAGGTCTGGCGACATCGGCAGCATCTGAGTCTGGATGATTTAGATTTCGCGGAAGACGGCGTCTGGAATACTCTGTCAAGAGTAATAGGGAGAAGAGGACTGGTAATCTGGAGAGTCACGAAAAGCTGTCCCAGGTAGCGGTAGCTGGACCGGTGGTGGTGTATACCCGTATTTTGCGTACATAATTCTACCTCTTTCGAGCAAATCATCTGATACAGTCATGAGGCTGCTGCATGCACGCCATATCGTGTCGTGTTCATGTGATACTGGCACCTTTTTGATGCATGACCGTTTTCGGTGGCATTTCAAGGCTTGGGCGCGCCCAGCTGCGGCCAGCTGTAGATCGACGTCAATTGTCTCGGCCTCAGTTGTTAGCCGGAGCTTGGCGAGGGGCACAGCCCGGCCCGCAGCACGGCATGGATCCCATGCGGCATCGGGCGGGCAGCAGCTACTGAAGCACTGACCCACTTCATCTGTAAAAGAGCTTCAACATGCGCCTTCGAGATTGACGATGGCAGAGCTCGACGAAGCCTATCTTTGCCCCGATTTTCGAACCACACGACGCATACAAACTCGCAGAACCAATCTAAGCAACCATGGGCGGACTTAATCTTGAAGTCGTCAAGGTAAATTTCGCTCCCCTATTCCCATGCCGTCGTGGCGCCTCCCCTCCCCTCCCTTTTCCGAGACCTCTGACCGGACTAACAATATTTGGGACCGCAAAGTTCGGCATGTACCTCATGTTCCCCATCGGGATCATGTACTACTTCGGCACCAACCTCGACAGCCGCTTCTCGGTGCCCGACTTCTGGCCCAAGCCCGAGCAGACCAACAAGGTGCCGACCGACCGCGACGAGATTAACGCCGAGCTTGAGAGGCTCCGGGCTAAGAGGCTATACCTGCGCGACAGGAGGCTGGCGGCCGAGGCTCAGGCGCAAGCTCGTCAACAACAGGCACAGGCGCAAGCACAGCAGGCGGATGATTCTCGGCAGTAGGACAGCGAAGGGGGTATCATGGGTGCAGGGATTCGAGAGTATGGTAAATCCTGTCGATGGGATTGTATGAGTATAGAAGGGGACAACTTTGACGGTGGCGGGTGGGGAAAAGAGTACATCATTCTTTGGTTACAATTGGCGTTTTCAGGGGGATTATCGAAAACGGGAACCATTCGTCCTGCATATTTGACACCCTGGTTGGACTCTGTTGGACTCTGTTGGACCATGATATCTCACTGTACAAATTTTTTGGTTGGGTTTTATTACATCTGTGGCTATTTGTTTTTTTTACGTGCCGAGATTCTCCTCTATCCTCTCCCACTCTTCCTCGGTCATATTGCCCTTGGTGGCGTTGCAGTAAATGGCCTGAACATCTGGGTACTCGCTCATGGCAGCGAGCAGGTCGGCCAAGATAGTAGACTCGACCGATGAGTCCAGCCTGACCTTGGTGTCCTCGTTCGCCGACCAGACGATACCCGACTCAAGGACGTTGAGGCCGAACTTGGCGGCGATGACCTTGCTGACCTGCATGGTTTGGCTCGGTTCAGTCCAGACAACGATATTGCCTGCTTCGTCGTTCTCGAGATCTTCGGCCCCGGCTTCTATGGCGTCGTCCATGATCTTGTCTATGTCTGTTGGCCCGCCCTTCTCGAATATTACGCGCCCGGCTCTGGTGAAGAAGAATTTGGACGTGCCTTGAGCCCCGTTCGCCTTTTTAACCATCTGGTTCAAGTCCTGCAGGACCCGCGTCTTGCTCTCTGTCTGGACGTCGACTATGATGGCGGTGCCCGGCGGCATCATGGCCTCGTAGAGCATCGGTTCTAGGGCGGTGCCGCTGCTCGACCTGCCCTGGCCGCGCGCGATGGCCACTTCAATCACCGCTTTGGGAACGCTGGCTTTCTTTGCCGCTGCTATCGCCGTAGCTAGCTGAGGATTCATGTTGGGGTCGGGTCCGTACACTGGTAAAGATGTTTTGGCGAAAGGTGAGTTTCAAGGGACGGACGCCGAGGAGGGAGCCAGGTGGGAGACGGGAGACGAACGTTGTGAGGCGAGCACAATATCTTTCGAGGCCTGAGATCGCACGCGCGTTTTTACGGCATCGTTGGCGGCCTTTCCATGTCTAATTTTGGACCATTTATTGTGGCCACTGTACAGAGGCCGACTCGTGAGAAACGAACGGCGACACTGGGCGCATATCTTGGGATTCGTTTGAGTTGGTCGAATGAACGGGGCGACGCTCCGTAGGAAGGAGGCCATCGTGGGTTGTCGCAGAATCGTTTTCAGATTCTAATTATTTTAGTACATTGAAAAGATAGGAGAGAAATATACAAGCCAAAAGAATGTAAAATAATTCAAAATTGTTGGTTGCCGCGAGAAGTTTGCTTCGGGGGGGGGAAAGACCTGAAGCTCGAAATATCTCCAATTTGCAATCGCGTCAATTGCTCCAGAGCTCTCTTCGTGGTATTAAATTAGCGCCCAATGCCGTAGCTTGCCGGTCATGGGGGCGGGAGCGGCTCTCACACTCCAGTGCGGGCCGGGAACAAGTGTGGGTCGTACACCACTCGAGCGCTTGGCCTGGGCTGTCTGTCGACCTGTGAGCTGTTCCGTCATTCAACCGAATTCTAGATGCTGGATACCTATACCCCTGACCTACCTTGCTGTCCTCCCCTTCTTGCGCAGCAACAAAAACGACAGTCCGATAAAGCCAATAGTCGGCCCAGGAACTGCGCCAGAGAACCAATCTCCGGATGTCCTCTTCAGCAGCGGCTCCGGATGAGCCCCGGGATTCGAACGTCGAACGCGCCCGCAATGCTACAACTCCGGCTTCGACGCTTGCATCGGCCGAAACAAGCTCGAACCCGGAGCTCGACGTCTCGAAGCTTCGAGCACTCCCTGAAGAGCAACAGGACTTGTTTCTGTTGACTTTTGTATCGACTCTTAGCAACCATGTCCTGGCACTCTTGCCTGACGACTGCACCTCGCAGCAGTTCTACCTCAAAAAGGAGGTCTTCAAGATCCTCAACCTCTCCTCCCCGTCTCCGAGCAGGGTCATACGCAACACACTAGGGAGATGTATCGCGTACATCTTTGAGAAAGGGGACAGGAAGTTGCTGTTCGAGACAGTCAGTGAATTAGTGGCCATCATATCAGGTGGAAAGTCCAAGAGCGAGGTCGAAAACCGGACAAGACATGCGGCTGTGGTCTGTCTGGGCGATGTCTACGGGTCCGCCGGTGACAGCGCAATTGGTCTGCACCAGCTAGCCTGTACGGCGCTCCTAAAGCTTCTGAAAGCATCCTCAAGCAATGCCGGGCTTCGCGCTGCTGTGTTCACTGCTTTGGGCAAGATTGCTAGGATGATTCAGGGGAGCATGGATGAAAACATTGCAAGGGACATATGGAAGCAATCGAGAAATCACGCAACAAGCGACAAGGGTTCGCTGGTAATCGTCTCTGCTTGCCGTTGTTTGCGATCCCTCGTGCAGAGCACACCCTATTTCCAGAACTCGAGCGATTTCGACAGCCTCCGTTCCACAATGATGAAGACCTTCGACTCGGCTGCGTCCCAGGCCCGGTTTGCGGCGGCGGAGTGCCTTGCTGTGGCCCTTGTTGGAGGTTATTCTGCGACGGCCGTTGGCGAGGCGCCCCTGCCATTGATTAAGCGGTCAAAGTCCAGGGCAGTGAGGCGGCAGTCCACCCAGCCAGGCTCGCTCGAAGACGACGACGATATGCCAGCGCGGTCGGAAAGCCCAGCGCCGGCGAAGAAATCCCAGGTTTTAGCGCTGTCGCTGGCTGACGTGCTCAAAACACTGACCTCTCAGTTCGTACGCATGTCTACTACGAACAGAGCTAGGGCTGCCATTGCTGTCTGTTACGGAAACGTGCTGCAAAAGCTAGGGGAGCGGACTGTAGAGACTAATTACCTCCCTATTGTCGAAAATCTCACGCTGGAGCTTTTAGGCCATAACAACATAGCCAACAACCGTTACCGCCTGTTAATTTCTAGGCGCATGGTTGATATCATTCTTCAAGATGTCATTGGAAAGAAGATACTGGGCGAGTCGGGCCAGATCTCCGCTTCCAAGATTCTCATCAACGATGTTCTCAAGAACTATCCGCAAGCTCTCAAAGAAAGGCCGGAGCCTACCAAGCAGACATTGATCGTCTCGTTGGGTGCCCTCGGCTCCCTTATCAATACGCTCGGCACGGCAGCAAACAACTTCGCGGAGCCCTGCCGCGACGGCCTCTTGCAGGTGCTCCAACACCCAAGCTACACCGTTCAAGTGTATGCGTCGTCTTGCATGAAGACTTTCCTGCTTGCCTGTCCGCAACAGCTCCTCCCTTGTTTGTCGGTATGCATGAACAGTCTCAGCAGAGAATTGGGGCTGCTCGGAGGAGGGCGTCACTCACCTCGCCGGTGCATCGGCTTTGCCCATGGCCTGGCGGCTAGCCTTAGTGCCAGTCCACTTCGGCCATTGTATGGCTCGGTTGAGATCAATAGCCGAGTCTTGACTATGGCTACGAACCTGCTCAAGACGAGTGGAACATCAGAGCTCCGAATGGCGAGTACCCAGATCCAGGTCGCTTGGATGCTGATCGGGGGACTCATGTCCCTGGGACCCAACTTTGTCAAGATCCATCTGTCGCAGTTGCTTCTGCTTTGGAAAAACGCACTCCCAAAGGTGCTGTCAAAAGACAGCAGTGTCCACAGGAATTATCTAAATGCCTCCTTCTTAACCCACGTCCGGGAATGCGCCCTTGGCTCGATCCTGGCGTTCCTGCAGTTCAATAGCCGTCTCTTGACTGTTGACGTCTCCAAGAGGATCGCCACCATGTTACAGAGCACTACCGCCTTTCTGAGGACGCTACCTTCAAAGAAGACTGCAGAAGATATTAATGAGAGGTTGACGCCAGCTCTGCAGCTCCAAGATCTGGAGATCATGGTAAAACGCAGAGTGCTTCAGTGTTACACGAAGCTGGTAAACGTCAGTCCTGCAGGTGGCATCGAAGCGCTTTTACAGTCCAACCTCCTCACTCTCGCCATCTCGCTCTTCGCAGATCCGGACAACTACACCCCGAGTTCTCTCAGTGCCTCTATCGCGAATGCAGCAGGGGCATTCGAGACAATATGGGATGTTGGTGACAACTCTGGTTTCGGTGTGACCGGCCTGGTCAGAGGCTTCAATATCAGGAGTCTCCCTGGACAGCAGGAAAGCATTTTGGACAGCTCATTACCCAATCAAGATGGACCGGAAGAGCGCATCGAGAAGCTCCTTCTCTCACCTTTGTGCGGTACGCTCGAGCACGATGCGTCGGTGCTCTACATTGGCAATCCAGCTGGGTCTGAACTTCCCGATCCACCCGCCACAGAGGTGGTGAACATGGCCATCCAACTATTTGCGTTTGTCTTTCCCCTAACCCCTCCAAAAGTTCAAGAAAGCGTTTTGGAGCAGGTTACGACATTTGTTGCTGCTGGCTCACTGCAGCGCGACCTCGGCCGGAGAGCTGCTATCAACGTAAATGTGGCCACTGCGCTTCTGTCAACTCTACGAGTAGCGGTTAAAGAGACCAAATCGCCTCCCGGGGACATCACAAACATCGCGGTTGAGAAACTCATACAGGAACAACTCCGGAACTTTGTGTTGGACCCTGACCAATATCTTCGAGGCATTGCATACGAGGCAACCGCACGACTTTGCAGCACCTGTGGTAATGCCTTTACAAATCACGAGATCAAGTTCCTCGTCGACACAATAGTCGTCAACAGAGAACCAAGCGCGAGAGCGGGCTGCGCTATGGCTCTGGGCTGTATTCAAACAAAGATTGGGAGCATGGCGGCAGGGTACCACCTCAAGACTATCCTCAACATTCTCATGTCTCTGTGCAACGATCCTCATCCTACTGTTCACTTCTGGGCTCTCGAGGCTGTTGCACGTGTGTCAGATGCCGCCGGACTAGGATTCGCTAGTTACGTCTCCAGTACGTTGGGCATGGTTGCCAAGCTTTACGTCTCGGACACACACAATCCTGAAGTGCCGTCCGCGATCACTATGAACCTGGAGGTCGAGCTACCTTCGTCTGCGGCGATGGCCCGCTGCGTGGACTCGCTGATCAATGTTCTTGGCCCCGATCTCCAGGACTCGCTGAAGTCTAGAGAGTTAATACTCACCCTTGTCGGATATTTCCAGGAAGAAGAGGACCTCCAAGTTCAGCGGGCTAGTCTGGCGTGTCTGGAACATCTCACACTCTACGCCCCCGGGTACATGCACTTCAACGACTACGTGAGGACACTTCAGCGTTACCTCAACTCTGATTATCCTGTCCTCCGCGACGTTGCTGTAGACGGCCTGTATAACCTTATGAAGAGAAACCCCGACGATGTCATCAAGGCCGCAGAACAGGGGTTTGAAGACCAGCTTTGGCTGGTCCTTGACTCGGCTCCCGACCACGAAGGAATGCGCAACATCCTCAGAAATTGGATGCGCCAGACATGTCTATCCGATACCGAGGCCTGGCTCCGGCGCTTCCAGCATGTTCTTAAGATGACGAGGCCAAAGGAAGCTGTGGCCGCTGCTACTGTTATCAAGAAGAAGAATGCTGGGATTGACCTCCAGGATGAAGAAGTCGCTGGTTTCGCCAATGCCGGAGGTGGCACCAAAGACGACAAAGATGCGCCGAGCGGTTCAGATGTCGAGCCCCTGAGATGGCAAGTCACCACCTTTGCCATGGACTGCCTAAACGACATTTTTATTCTCATTGCCAAGGACGTTGCCACCAATGGCCATTCGCCTGCGCAGGTCGCTCTTCAGAATAAAATTGCGGATGTTGTACGCATGGCATTTTCGGCATCTACGTCCGGCGTGCTGGAGCAGCGGATCTGGGGGTTGAAGATCATCGGGGCTGTCCTGAAGATGTTTGGCAAGACACCAGACCCAGATTTTGAGGAGGCCATGCTGCTTGAGCAGTATCAGGCGCAAATTAGCTCGGCCCTGACGCCGGCTTTCGCTGCGGACTCTTCGCCCGAGCTGGCGTCTGAAGCGGTGGATGTCTGCGCGAGCTTCGTGTCTACGGGGATTGTCACTGATGTTGACAGAATGGGGAGGATTCTGAAGACGCTGGTGAGCTCCTTAGAGAACTTTGCGACTGAAGACGAGAATGCCGGTATCGGTGATTTGAAAGGACTCAGCTCCAATGCTCAGGTCATGGTCAAAATGTCTGTTTTTGCTGCTTGGGCTGAGCTGCAGGTCGCAAGTTCGGAGCAGAAGTATCTCCTTGATGTCCTCAAGCCGCATATCGGAACGCTCACACCGCTGTGGCTGGAGTCTCTCCGCGAGTTTGCACGGCTGCGGTTCGAGCCTGACATCTCCATGACTCTTGGGCCTCCATCTCTCTCCGGAAGCTTAGACACTGTTTATGCTGCTTTGAACCGAGAGACGCTGCTCAAATTCTACCAAGACTCTTGGTTGAAATTGGTGGACGCTATTGCCAGTCTTATCGAGCAAGACAGCGAGTTTGTGTTTGACGCTCTTGATGGCAAGGAACTGTCAGGCCCCAACACCAACGGCCGCATCGCGAAAAAAGGAGTTGATCACATCAACTATCGCGATGAGCCGGTGGCCTTCTTTTTCGTTCTCTTTGGCATCGCGTTCGAGGCTCTTGCCACCAAGCCAGGTAAGAGCGAGTCCCTCGCGACACAAGAACAGACGCTCGAGATCCTGCGCGCGCTGAAAAAGATCTTGCATCCTAGCGTGTCGGGCCACGCCATCTACCGAGAGGCCATCTTCTCCGAGACAATGGACCTGCTCGACCGTCTTGTTCTGACCGAGGGCCTCGACGTCCAGGGGGTCATTGTCGAGATTGCGAGGGCCCTGTGCGTGTCTCATCCGGCGGCTGCCAGAAAGCAGGATGACGCGGACAACAGCGAGCTGTCAGAGGACATTGAGCAGCTGTTTGAGCTTACGCGGATCATCGTGCTTGTCTTGTCCGGGTTGCTGCCCAATCTCAACGAGACCCACCAGCCGGTGCGGCACCAGATGACGGAGGAAGCCATTCTTCTGGTCAAGACCTCGCTGAACGCGCTGGTCGACGCCGCCGAGGTGTTCCCCGCCATCATCAAGACCGATTTGCATGCGTGCATCTTGCATATATTTGCCACCATTCTGGCGACGCCTTCTTGCCAGGAGGTGATTGTGCCGCAGAGTCTGCCGACGCTGAAGCGTTTCATTACGTCCATGTCGAACTCGAGGAAGGTGTCCTCGTCAGAGGGAAGTGGCGGGCATTCGCCGACTGATGTCCAGCTGCTAGGGTGTTTGAGGCGCTTCTTGTCCATCTACCTGAACGCGCAGAAGCGCGAAGTTGCAACGTCGCTGGCCCGCGTCAAGAATTGTCTCATGGCGATCACCATTCTGTTTACGGGCGGCAAGAACCGATTGGGCGCTGGCGAGCCTCTGGTCGGGAGGTTCTTGGAGGAGGTGGTGGATTGCTTGACGGATCGTATGGTAAGCTACAACTTCTTTTTATTTACACCCCTTTTTCTGTCACTCTCACTCTCTCCCACACCCTGTCTCTTGAAACCTCATTACTCACAATCAACCACGAAATCTTTTATAGACGGCCAAAATCGCCGCGAATTGCATCCGTCTGCTGCTCCTACAACAGAACGCCACCCCGGCAGACCAGAGCATCGCGCGCAACCTGCTCCCGCGGCTCATCACGTTCGTGACCAACACGGACCCCGAAGACCCGGAAAACGCCCGGGCGCTGGTCACGCATACCCTCTGCCAGTACGTCGCTGTCGTGTCGTCATCACCCACTAGTAGTAAGGACGCGACAGCCATCACCATGGCCCTCGTTCTGCCGACGCTGCTCTCGCACGCAGCGAGCGAAGGGACGGATGTCTACCGCGAGACGAGCACGAGATTGCTCGAGCTGGCGTCGGCGAACCAGACTGCCTTTCGCGCTGTGGTGGGCGGTATGAGCGAGGCGCAGAAGGGGTTCATGGAGGAAGTGATCAGGAGCGGTAGGCTGGGTGGTGGTGGTGGTGAGCAGAGGGCTGGTAGCGGTGGTGGTAGTGGCGGTGGTGAAGCTTCGGGACAGCCTAGTATCGCGCTCAAGATGAATTTCGGGGGGTAAGGACTGGTACTACCTCTTAGGTGGGTTGTGAAACCTTACCTCGAGGGGGAGAAGAGGTGTGTTTTGGATTATTCGAATGAAGTGAAAGCGGCAATCATGCAATTATGCCATTATGCATTTATGCATTTATGCATTTCTTGTTTGTTTGAGTTGCGTCAAGTTGGACGAAAGATGGGAACAGGACATCATACTGGCATTGGGCGTTGCAATATCAAAAGAGAAGATTTTATGTGTATAAAAAGCCAGCAAAATGTAATGAAGGGCATAGATGTTAATGACTGCTGGCATCAATCAATAGGTTTGCCGTACCTCACATGCATATTGAGGGATGTTGATATCACCAAACCCATTGTGACCTTTATCTGCTTAAGCAGCCTCTTCTTTACTCAAATGCTTGATTTGTCTTATTTTCAGGGGCAACTCAACTCAACTCTATGTACGGAATACCTTACTTGTAACGTTCCCTAGGTATCTAAACATGGACAATTTCGACATCTTGACACCAGCGGCTACCTAGTTGGCAGCGAGAATAGCAGCCGCTTCGGGAGCGGCGGTATTATCGTGCCTCCCATCCTGGCTTTTGGCCTTTTCCTTCTCGCGCCTCTTCTTATCCTTTTCCTTTTGCCGCTCGTGAGTGACATAGCTGGCGTAACGGAGGGTACTGAGGGTCAGGAAGGCCATAACGACTATCCCGAGTACGGAGCGGCGGATGAGCACCCATCGTAAGCCTTCTATCTCGGATCTCGCGTCGCTGTTGAGCATGACGCTAATTTTATAGTTGATCTGTTGGATCTGTGTGAGGGAAAACAATATCAGCAGCCGTTCTCGTCTCTTTTGCAATGACATAATTGGGGCAATGACATAATTGGGGGGAAAGAGAGAAGAGAATACATACTGCACTATCAACAGCCTTCTGCTCCTCGCGCACAACCATGCGGCGGTCATTGAACATGCCGCGCACATTGTCGTTAAGGGTCAGAAGCTCTTGGTTCAGGCGCTGCGTGAGGATGTCGACCTCGTGCTGCAGATGAGTGCGCTGCTGGCGCAGGTGCTCGTCCGCCACGCGGCGGTTATTCTTGACCTCGGTGCTGAGCTCGGAACAGGCGGCCCGGAAGAGGTACGTCTCGTTCTCCACGTCGCTCTTGCTGACCAGACCCTCCTGCGCCACGTCGAGGTTGGAGGCCAGCAGGCCGCGGACCGCCTTCATGGCCGTGATGGCCTGCTCCTGCGTGTATCCGCCGATCGTAAGTTGCTTGACGAGCGAATAGCTGTCGAAGTGGTGCACGTAGGGAGGGGGTGTCAGGTGCGGAGGCTTGTGCTTGGCTTCTTCCGGCGGTCCCATGTGCAGGATCGTGTCCATGGGCCCGCTGATGCCCTTTCTGCCGGCGCCGGCGCCGGCGCCGCCCGTCGAGGATCCATCTCCTCCTGTTTGTTTTGCTGTTGAGGTTGTTGTTGCTTGCGGTTCGAACTCTGGTTTCGGGGGTTCTGATAATGATGCCGACGGAGGCGGTAATTCCTCCTTCGTAGGAAGCTCTCGAGAGTCACTGCTTTTGGCTTTGGTTTCCGGCCGGGGAGACGGTCCCGGCGAGGGAGAAGCCATTGTTTCTGACGGGTCAACCCTAGTCGCACTTTTCCTGTCCTGCTGCGGTTGTGCTTGTGGTGACTGTTGTTGCTGCTTCCCAGCTTCCTTCTCTTGGGCGACCTTTGTCTCGGGTGTCGGTTGAGGTGAACTCTGGTCCGGCGAAGGTTGCGGCTCGACAGCTTTCCCGGCGCGCTTCGCGAAAGCAGCCTGCTGGCCAGGACGGGATGTCGTCAACGAAGCAGCAGGTTGTTGGCAGCTAAGCGGCGTGCTGGTCAGGACGGCCTTGTGACGAGATGACTGGCGGGCAATCTGTAGTGCTGGCTCGCTCAACCGACCGCCGGAGGCTCGGAAGAGGTGGGGATACAGGAAGGTCAAGCGGCTGGCGGCCATGGTGGTGAAGGTAGCTGGTCACGAAATGGGCGCATCACATCCTGGGAGTTGGGAGACAGGAGTTGAAAATCGTTCGTGGAAATGCGGGTCGAAGTGAATTGAAATTGAATCACATCTGGCAGACACGGAAGTCGGGATCCACTCAGGTTGTCATCGCGTGGATTCCATCCGAGCACTGGAACTTGGCAGGGGCAGTAGAGCTGTTCCGTAGGGGTCGTCAGTTCGTCATTGCCGATTGCGGCATCCACATCCATCTCATTCAACTTGCTTACCTAACTCTTCTATGTGGTTGGTGGCCGACACAAAGCGGGAGAAGGCAGATGGGCCAATGAGCGCCAGAAGATCTTCCACATTCTCGCGGCGATGATGACCGTTGGCTCCCGCAATGGCGCAGGTGAGATGGACGCTACGACCCGCTGCAAGGGCTTGGTACGCAGCCCGGGCCAGGGGGCCAATGCCCCAAAGTTGGCGAAGCGAGATAGCGCTGGGAAGACCCTTTAAACGCTCTGGGAACACCTCAACGGCATGAAAAGAAGTCTAACCACTCGATGGCTCCTCGTTAGATTATCGACTCACCGCCCTCGAATTGGCAGTAATAACCAGGTCGAAATTCCACCCGATTGAGCCCATGTCGGGCTGCAACTCTAGGACTTTCCCGACCGAGGCTTGGGCCTACTTTTGAGCCTGTTCGCCGGGCAGTGACATCCCAACTTGGCTTCAATCCTTGAGTCATCATTTAAATACCTAGCCCCGTATCCATCAATGAAGCCGATCTCAATCAGCCGTCAATTCTTCTCGGGCTCCCAACCATCTTCGGCTTATACATCCGAACCATTATCCGAATTCTACACTTTCGTACTATCACGGTTTACTGTAGTTTTATAAATATTTGGAATCACACTTACAGCCTCGCCGCTTTAAAAGCGAATGGCGTCCCAGTATGGTTCGTCGTGCCTGTCCCCCGTGAAAACGACGTCTTGTTCCGAACCAACCAAGCATTCTGACATGACTTCACAGATGCCAAAGCTACCGACCCGGCTTTGCTCGAGAGGAGTTCCGAGATAAAGTCGTACACCACGTCGCGTGCCACCTATCCTGGACTCCGTGTGTTCTACAGGCGGCACCAGCAAGCCGATCAGCTCCCAAAGACGCCTGCTCCCATTCCGCTCCTGGTCTTCGTCCACGGATTGGGCGGCTCTGTCGCGCAGTTCCATCCGCTGCTGAGCAGCCTCACGCCCATTGCCTCGTGCTTGGCGATCGATCTGCCAGGATGCGGCGTCTCGGAGTTTGCGCCCCGCGACTGGGCTGCATACTCGACCGACGCGCTGGTCGAGCTCCTCGAGACGGTCATTGAAGAGTACCGCGAGGCCGGCGAGGGCCAGGGCGTCGTTCTCTTCGGTCACAGCATGGGCACTTGCCTTGCCGCGCTGCTTGCAAATCCCAGACTGCCGCCGAGGACCCAGCTCAGCAAGCATGTCGTTGGGCTAGTGGCAATATGCCCAAGCTCTGGACCGCCGTCCGAGAAGCAGGTCAACAAATTTCGGAAACTTCTTTGGATTCCTGGGTGGATCTTCGACCTGTGGCGGGCCTGGGATCGGCGAGGCGGCCCCGATAGCGCCAGCGTGCGTCGCTTCGTCGGCCCGGATGCGGATGCCGAGGCCAAACGACTTCAGGACTTGTACAACAACCAGAGCCGGACACCCGTCTGGCGACGTATGGCCTGGGGGTGTCTTCCCGAGGAGTACAGGGACGGTGTGCCACGTGGCGGCTTGCCGACCCAGGACACCTGGGCAGGGCTGGATATCCCCGTCTTTCTGGTCGGTGGAGAGGATGATCATGTCACTCCAGCAAACGAGGTCGAGAAGATTGCCGCGTGTCTCCGGACTGGGAAACCTGTGGCGGCGTCTGATTCCGACCAGGTCGAGGGTGGTGAGACAGACACCTTGATCGACTCAGCCGCACCCGTCGATACCGGGACCGCGCCCAAGGCTGCTACGCCTGGTCCTCTGTCGGTGACAGTCCCTCTTGAACAGCCAAAGCCGAGCATGGATGTCGAAGAGCCAACCGAGGATCCGACGACACCCAACGACGAGCAGAGCACCGCGGGCAGCATCCCGCCACTGCCTGCCCATCCCGAGAAGGCGGTGAAATCCGTCATCCTCCCCAAACCAGCCACGCACGCTCTCCTCTATACGCCATCTACCGCGCGCATCCTCGCAGGGCTGATTTCGGATTTCCTGGTCGTCCACGTCACCGGCCGCCTCGCCCTGGGGTGGCAGCTGCAGTACCTGTCGCAGGAAGGAAAATGGGACGTCAAGAACCTCGAAAAGTGGCAAAAGGTGGCGCCCGTGTCGGATCCCATCGGCAGCGTTTTCCGGGCCATCAAGACGCTCCGCGAGGTGGACGAGACGCACAGCCCGCGCGAGTTTGTGCAGAACTGGGGCGCCACCATCAAGGACGTCATCGACATCTCGCACGACAACCCGGTCTACGACCCGCAAGGGTTGAAAGACGGGGGCGTTCGTTATCACAAGTTCCCGACCGTGTCCAAGGTTCCGCCGACGGATACAGAAATCAAGGGGTTTATTGACTTGGTCGACAAGATCCGCGCCGACCAAAAGGCAAGGGCGGCGGCGGAAGGCTGGGCGGACGATTATGTCGTTGGTGTTCATTGCCATTACGGATTCAACAGGACCGGGTTCTTTATCGTATGCTATTTGGTCGAGCGGTGCGGGTACAACGCGCTGGACGCGATCAACCACTTTGCTAAAGCGAGGCCTAACGGGATCAAGCATGCGCACTTTCGGGACCGGCTTTATGTGCGATACTCTGGGGTTGCGGGCTGATATGTCTTTTTTTCTATTGTGATGGATACAGCAAGGGTCATGACGAACAGGACGGCGTAGGGGTTTGGGATAAAGGGTTCTCTTCTTCAGTTTATTTGTTGTATCATTCTAGGTGTCGCTCTGCGGGTATTGGAATGGTTCAATAGTTTCATATGGACTATTATGTAGGGTCGGTAGGTTACTAGAAAGGATATCCTCGGACCGCTCAAGTTGGGTTTTCTTTTTTATTGTTCTCCTTTCACAATCAGTCACACTTTTCTGCTTGTTGGTCCAACAACTCTCCTCGACTAGCAAGATAAGCGGCACCTGAGTCGGCCCAAATTTCATACGTGACAACCTTTTGGTCGTCGTCAAACGCCAAGACATAGGTAAGCACCTCCCTCCAGCTCTGGGCCGTGCTCGTCCACGTGAACACGGCCTCCCCACGTACCGAGACCTTGTCGGCCTCGGCGTCGACGACGTAGTTATCAAAGCTCATGTCGCGGTACTGGAGGCAGTTCGCGACGGTTGAGAAGTAAGTCCTCGCTCCATCCGTGCCCGTGAACGGATGGCCGAGAAACGGTGCGAGTTGGGAGAGCCCGTGTTCGATGACGACGATATCGTCTGCTTTTTTAGACGAGAAGTGCTGAGACAGAATTTCGGGGACGGGTTTTTGGGAGGCGAAGGCTGAGCAGAAGGCTTGCGATGCCTCGAGGAGAGCGGCCCTGCGATTGTGATGGGAATTACTGCTACGTGGACGACGTTGCCACATTGTCAGACCCCCCTTTTTTCGTAAGGTAGTATATATGAAAATCTGTCTGATTTGAACTCTGCTGATCGGAGTTATAGTTGGTGTATACCGCTGTGATTACCGGTGGTTCATGGGCAAATCGAGGTGTTGGTAGTGTGGACCATCATGTTCGCGAACCATATGACGTCGTCAGCAAGACTCCAACGGTCCCACGTGCGCGCGCGGCAGGTCCGTCATGCCGGCGCCCACTACCGAACGGCTAGTGTACCGAGCTTAAGCTTCTCTCCTGTAGCCCTATAAGTAGGATCTCAGTATGATACCGGTATCTTGGGAGCTTGAGAGCTTAGAAGAGTGGGTCTCTTCATCCTCAAAAGGGACGCTTTCTTGAAGACGTGAGACTTGTCTTGATCCATCTTATGAGCCCAGCGGCCTGTGTACGAAAGGTGACCTAGCAGTCCTTTCGCTAATTTGGTTGAGGTTACCGACCGGATCATTGTCCTCGAGCACGGTGGGGGATGTTATAGGGGCCCATACTCGGACAAGAGCCTTACCAATACACCCAATGGTGAATGAGCGACCTGGGAAGGACCTTATATACCCGAGGGTCGCATGGAGGTAGATTCGGAGGCTGGGAGGAGTGTGGCGGCGGATGTGCCCAAGAGGGACTTTCAAGGGCCGTATTGTCGTCTAACTGTCACTTTCGCACGCATTAGACCCAACCCGTAGCTTGTTTCAATCTGATTGAACTGACTCGTCTCTACTGCTTATACTTGGAAAATTCATTGTTTGGTGACTGAAATTAGCTCTTCACCGAGGTAGTCAGCTGGGAGACCAGTGTATCACCAGAAAGCCACATGACGTCGGCAATCATACTGGGCCCACGCGCCACAGGTCATGCTGCCAGCAAGCCCCTGCAGCCCTACGAGCAGGGCTGCCACCCCGGCTAGACTTATCAGTTCCGGTGTGGTCGCTCCTGTTATCAGCTGCCTGCTAGCAGGTCTCCCAACCACCAAACTTGCCAGCCGTCGTAGGACAACTTAAACCGGACGTTATTTTTGACGAAGATCCCAAACTACCTAATACGCAAAGCCTCGGACGAAAAACGGGGAGAACACAACAAACGAAAATGGTAAGTAAGATCAAGTGAACACACCAACATCTTGCCCCAAAACGGTTCCTGACCAAGTCTTCTTTCAAACCTTGCAGGCGCCGGCTGAGCAAACGCCACTCCTGGCCGACGACCGGCCGCGATCAGTCCGGTCCGACGACGACGACGACAACCAAGATCACTCCAGGGGCACACCCCTAATATCCTCGCGCGTGCGCGAGACCGCCATATTCATATGGGCGCTCCTCGCCACGGCCGCCGTGGTCGTGCTCGGGGTCATCGTCCAGCACAACAACGTCTCACAACCACCACCACGACAACCCACGACGCAACCGCTACCCCATCCACCGCCCACGACAAACACCTCCGGAGGGAAACGAAACCTCGTGTTCATGGTCTCGGACGGCATGGGCCCGGCCTCGCTCTCACTCACCCGATCGTTCCGCCAGCTGACCGAATGCCTGCCGATTGACGACACGCTCACGCTGGACAAGCACTTCTGGGGCACGTCGCGCACGAGGTCGACGTCCAGCCTGGTCACGGACTCCGCGGCCGGCGCGACGGCCTTCTCGTGCGGGCGCAAGAGCTACAACGGCGCCATTTCCATGCTGCCCGACCACACCCCCTGCGGGACTGTACTGGAAGCGGCCAAGCGCGCCGGGTACACGACGGGACTGGTCGTGACGACAGATATCACCGACGCAACGCCCGCGTGCTTTGCCTCGCACGTCGACCTGCGTATGCAGAACGACGAGATCGCGCTGCAGGAGGTCGGCGAGGGCGTTTTGGGGAGGGTGGTGGACCTCATGCTTGGTGGCGGGCGGTGCCATTTCCTGCCGAATACGGCGGAGGGCAGTTGCAGGCTGGATGGGGTAGACGTGGTCAAAGTTGCGCGGGAGAAGCACGGGTGGGCTTACGCGGACGACCGCAGCGGGTTCGACGCGCTGTCCCTGGGCAAGAATGTGTCGCTGCCGCTGTTGGGCCTGTTCGCAGGCGGTGACGTGCCGTTTGAGATTGACCGATGCAATATGGCGGATGTGTACCCCAGCTTGAGCGAGATGGCCATCACGGCGCTGACGGCGCTCGAGGAGGCGACACGGGACAGCGAGAAAGGCTTTTTTCTGATGATCGAGGGCAGCAGGATCGATCATGCGGGTCATATCAACGATCCCGCCGCGCAGGTGCGCGAGGTGCTGGAGTACGACAAGACTTTTAGGGCGGTGCTGGAGTTTCTAGACAAGAGCGACGCGGAGGGTGTGCTTGTGGCCACGAGCGATCACGAGACGGGAGGCTTGTCTACTGCTTGGCGTAAGTGATTTTCCCCTTATCCCATTTCCGCACTCATTCAGGATGATATATATCTAATCTTTTCTTTTTTTTTCAAAACAGAGGCTCGAAGCGGCGAATTGCCGGTCTACAATTGGCACCCGGCGGTCCTGGCACAAGCCAACGCCTCGTCCGAATACCTCGCCCGTTTGCTTCATGAGCACATCGTCTCGAATCCAGAATCTTCTCAGGAAGACCTGATTGATTGGATCAATTCCGCGCTCGTGGTCGAGCGTTTAGGCATCAAGGACGCGTTGGAGCTGGAGCTCAACGCGCTGGCCACGAACCCGGACGCCGCCATCACGCTGTTCGCACACATGGTCAGCATGCGCGCGCGCGTCGGTTGGAGCACGCATGGTCACAGTGCTGTTGACGTGAATATCTATAGCTCCGGCGGCGGCGGCGCTGACGTGATCAGGGGAAATGTGGAGAATACGCAAATTGGCGAGTTCTTGAGGGCGTACCTGAATCTTGATGATGAAGTGGAGGAGATCACGCAGGAGTTGAGGGAAGGCTTGGGCAGAGAGAAGGGTGTGAAGAAGGACTGGGTTGATGTTCCTGCCGTGACTGATATTTTGGAGAGTGTGCATCCTTTGGAGTGGTTTAGGGAGGTACAGGTTTAATTTATAAGTCTAGTGTGTACGTTAGTTACCTTTCATTTCTTTTCTGATAGAAAGGATACTATTTCTTGCTGCAAGAGCGTGTCTGAATGGGTTGGTTCATTTGTATAAGGACGGGAGCGAGTTTTGCATCATTTTCCCAGTTTGGGCGTGTTCTTGTGTGTTTGATTTGACGGGAGATAAGAAGAGCGGTACGGTACTTGCTAAGCACCATAGTATTTAGATTGTTTCGGGCATCAATCAACATCAGGTATTGTACCCGGGAAGTAGAGGAGTCAACGTTGCTAAATTTCATCCGAAGAGGCAATATTTTGCCAGCACATAATCGTCGGAATACGTACATGAAACTTTCATAGTAATGACCTAGACCCACTAGCCAGAACATTTGGCCCCTACCCATACACCATACTCCGACCACTTTTTCAGCTGCTTGTTAAGAAGCAGTTCTTTCGGATGTATATTCATTACGCATCACCAACCTTTTACGCCAAACGGCTCCCTTACGCTCCTCCTTGTCACTTGATTCATCCCTGAGCGCCAACATTCAATAATCGTCAAAGCCATTGGAAGCGGCAAGGAAAGAAAAGGGGGTACTAATCCGAAAAGTCCGACTCGTGCAGCTCATCAGGATCCGCCCGGTAGTTGATGTCAACCTTGCCGTTGAACCGGATCCGGATCTCGTCTGCCAACATCACTTCCTCCGCGGCTGAGAATTTGAACTCGGAGTTCTGGTTCGCCACGTAGAGCTGGAAACCCTCGTGCCGAGCATCCAGGTCCGATCCGAGGTTGTCGAAAAATTCCATAATCCCGTCAAACGTGAAGTCCGAGGGGCCAAAGACGGTCAACGACTTGAGAAACGACAGCGTCGAGAGGGGCAGCAGGAAGCAGTCATCAATCAGGTTCCCGTTGAGGTCAAATACTTCGAGTGTCGGTAGGGCGGTCGTGAGCTGGGTCAACTGCGAAATCGTCAGCAGCTCATTGCTCTCGACCACGCGCAGCTGACGGCAGTGACAGATGGCGTCGACGAACTGGTCGCATCTGCCGACCTCACCGGCGTCAAGGACGTCTTCGTCGACAATCCGGACGTTCAGCTGCAAGAGGCTGTTTTGGCAGCGCAGCGACTCGTACAGCCCGGGGTTGAGGTCGTCGGTTTTCACGTGGAGCGATGTGAGACGGACGCTAGGAGCCTTGAGCACCTCGCTGAGCATCTCGGTGCCTTGAGGAATACGCTGGAAGTCCAGCTCCTCGAGGCAGACGCAGCTCTCCAGCCAATGCACTACTTGCGAGTACACGTCTTTGAGAGGGCCCTCCCACTGAAGCTGGGTGGCATCCGAGGCAGCCTCCAAGATCAATTTCTCTAGCGCGAGACACGCGTTGAGGTGGTTCAGGGAGCCGAATGCGGCTCGGTTCAGACTGAACAGCCCCAGGCGTTTTAGGGCAAGCCCGTGTCCGCTTAGAGCCTTGAACGTTTCTTCGCCAACCATATTCAAGCTGTTTACCGTAAATGCTTCTAATGTGTGTGTCAGTCCGGTGTGTCTAAGTATTGTGTCTCGCGGTTACCAAGGGATTGAGAATTTACCTAGCGTGTTGGATCCAAGGCCGTTGAAGAAGCCGGCCAGCTGAACATCTATATCTGAACCTTGACACCAATAGCAGGTGCTGGCCATAGATGGTAGTTAGCATTAGGATCGGAAAGGGGAAGGGCCAAACGAGAGAACATACACCTCTTTGAATGCCGGGCAATTCTCACGAATAGCCTGGGCAACTTGGCTGTTGAGGACTGAGCCATCTCGAACAGTTAGCGAGGTGAGGCGGGACAGTCGGGTGACCCATCCAGGCAAGTTTGCACTCGGTAGATGGGGGCCCTCCAGACTCGTGAGGCCGACCGCTTTCTCCTGCTGGTCTGCGGCGGTTCTTATGCACTCGGTGACCTTGTTGGCGACCTCGATAACGATGGCATCGAGGTTAAGACCCCTCCGCCGGCCTGAGAGAATGCGAAGCTTTTGAAGCGGGGGGCTGAAGAAGTGGGCGCGCAGGTCGGCTACGCTGTCTCGACCAAGATCCTCAAGGAGACTGTAGAGATCGCCCAGTCGCAGCGTCTTGACCCAGTGACAATAGGGGAACAGAGTCTCGCCGAGGCTGGACGAGATGATGGAACGCCACAGGCCAACCGAAGTCCCGATGTCGAGGATGTGGGCGTTGCTGGCGGGCGAAGACTCATGTATGCTGTACAACAGAGGCAGGGCCAGGCTCGCGAGGCCGCGGTTGATGCAGGCGCAGAGGAAGAGGCCGGAAAAGTCGAGCCGGTTTGACAGCTCTTGCGCAACGAGCCACCAGATCTCTTGGGGAAGCGCAGGGCAGCTTTTTGTTGGAGTGGGCTCCCGCTCCCGCACCCGGGCAAGAGTCTGCTGTGTCATGGTTGGTAACTCCGTATATACCTCGGAGGATTTATAAGTTTCCGAGAGTTTTCGGTTTGATGTCTTCTTCTCCTGTTTGTGCCGGGGTAATGAGTGTTGTGATGGGGATGAATGAGATGTCAATAAAGAGCATGTATTTGGATAATAAAGACGCAATAAAAGCCAAACAACAGACAAAGCGAGAGGAGTAAATTTCAAGAAGCCGCTGTAGTTCAACGTATCTCAAACGCCTGCGAATTCGTACTTGGAAGTAGTCTAAGGTGATTGACTTGAAAGGCAGCAGTTGGATGCGTGTTCCAGATTGTCGCGTTGTTGATGTCATCCACTTCCAGGTTACCACCTCAGTCAGGTACCTTAGGTCGCGGCATCGTGTTGCGTGTCGTCCATAAACCGGCGAATTATTCAGCACGGCCTAGCGCTGCAACGGGTAATTGGTGTCCACGGTCACCTGAAGTCCGCCCAAAATACAGCAAACGTTCACCGATAACAGTGCCTCGAATGCACTGAGACCAGGCGCGCCTTCCTTCGATCCAATGCGCGTCTCACATCTCAAGTCGATTAAATTTATTTCCGCCACCTTCTGTCGAGGTTCACAAGAGAACTCGGATTAACAAACACCGTTTGGGCACCAATGGATTGATCCATTGCGGTAGCTCAACAAATGGTGCTGAACTTCACTTTAAGTGAAGAGGGCGTCGCCGTCTTCCATGACGCGCTCGCCTGCATGTTCAAGTTCAGCGACGATGTCTGTTTGGAGGCCCGCAAAGAAAAGGTTCGAATATAATTAAAACAACATATTTTATTATTTGCTAACTCAAACCGCTTGTGCTCTAGCTGACATTAACCACACTAAACATTTCCAAATCAGCCTACATCTGCTTCACCTTTGCGGCCAACCGCTTCTTCTCGCGGTACAACTTTGAGGGCAACGCCCAGTATCGGGACAGGTTCTTTTGCCAGCTCTACATCAAGTCCTTGCTGTCAGTCTTCCGGACGCGCCAAGGAGATCCATCCCGGGACAAGGATGCCTCGATAGAGCGTTGTGATGTTGCCATAGATGACGGCCCGGGTAAGAAGAGCCGCTTAGTCGCCAGAATCGCCTGCAGAAATGGTATGTCGTCTATCCTCCAACCTAAATTGAACTCAATACTCAACAAAGCCGTCAGGGATCACGGCATCGCATTCCCTGGCTTTCGAGCCCAAGGCTCCGACGCATGCCAAGTTTGACAAGACGCAAGCGGGCAACCACTGGTCCATATCGTCTAGGACATTACGCCAGCTCATGGACCACTTTGGACCCGGGATTGAACTCCTCGACATAAACACGGACGAAGAGAACCGTGTCGTCAACTTTACGTGCTTTACAGAGAAGTCACAGAAGCGCAATGCTAATAGCAACGAAGGTAAACTGAAACCCGAGTTGTCTAATACTGGCAAATGCTAACAATTTCCATCTAGCTGTTCTCAAGAAGCCCCTTCACACCAATATTGCTGTTGAGATGGACGAGTTTGATGACGTCCAGGTCCAGGGCAAGCTCCACATTATCATCAGTGTAAAAGACTTCCGCGCCATTCTTCAGCACGCGCAACTAACCAGTGGTGATCTGAACACGACCTACTCGGATCCGGGCCGACCCATGAAGCTCTCCTACAGCGGAGACGGAATTATTTGTGAATTCATCCTAATGACCGTTGGCGAAAAGGACGCCAATACACAAAAGCACAAGAACCCACGGGCAAATACCGCGGCTGCCGCCGCTGCGAACTCTGGCCGGAACCCTCAGACAGGTTTAGACTCGGGGTCGCACCGAGGCAGTTCCGTCCTTGCGAACAACGATAACCAACAGAGCCAGCGACAGCAGCAGCAGCAAAAAACACCGACACGAGGTCCGCTGGCCCCTCGTCAGCCCCAGTTCGAGATCCGTCCGCCGCCTATGCCGCCCCCGGCTACGGCCCGGTCCGACTCGCTCTTCGTTGGCCAGGACGATGATCAGCTGTGGGAACCTGTCAATCCTGACGAAGACGACGAAGAAGATGATGCCGATAATGCGAGACTGGAGTGGAACACGACTGCGAATGAGCCGGTAATACTCCACATACCTACCAGTAATTCTTCGACCACCTGTAAGCTAACCAAGGGTGCTCCGCAGAATCCGTCGCTGCGTATCAGTAGCTACCTTCCCCGGCCTAACGCTGCCGAGCAAACTCAAAATGAGTCTCAGCCCACACACCTTTCGGCTGGGCTTGAGCCTACACAGAGGCTCTCAGAGGTAAGTCTATCGAGACAGGTTTCTATCTAGTCGTCTCCTCATGGCTTCCCGCTGACCAAAATCCAGGTCCGTCGGTTTGGGCTGTTTTCTCCTTGATACTTGGTGGAATGAGAGACCAGCGACATTTTGCTCCGGACGTATGCTCTGGGATATTAATCAGGTGAATCGAGAGCGTGGAATTATTGCTTTTTTGGTGGCTTAGTGGTCCCGAGTTGGAACTCATCCGTCAGGGGGGATGCTATAGCAATCAGTACCCCTATTGCTCCTGAGCCGGCGGCATCTTGATAGCAACCCAACTCGTCGCGCATCCAGCTCCGATCGTAACAATCTTGGCCCCAGGCGGTATAAACCTAGACGACGCAATGACATTCCTCTGCCCACTTCCTTCTCCTTTCTTTTCGGCGTTCGCCGTCGCCGGCCCGCAGTTGCCGTGCTCGCCCCAGCCCCAGGCTGTCACATCGCCGCTTTCGTTCAAGGCCACCACGTGCTCGCTCCCGACGGCGATGCGCTCGATGTTGCGAGGCAGGTCCGCGGGCGCCAGCTGCTGGCCTTGATCGTTGCGGCCCCAGCTCAGCAGGGTCCCGTCCTGCTTGAGCACGTAGACGTTGCCCCAGCTCGCGCCGACCTCTTTCCACCCGGCCACGTTTTGGGATGGCGGAGCACCGGACTTGATGTCCCGTTTATCGGAGCCTATGATGGCGAAATCGCCGGTCTCCGGGGAGCCGAAGAGACAAGTGAATTCTCGGCCGCACACGGCGCGGATGACTTTGAAGTTAATGTTGTCGTCGATAATCTTGCGTGGGGAGTGGATGATGGCTTCAGCGGGCTGCCCGAGCTGGCCTTTGCGGCCGACGCCCCAGCCCCAAGCTTCACCGTTGGAGAGCACGGCGACGACGTGGCTTGCGCAGGCGGACAGGTCGATGATGTGCGTGTCTGGAGGAGGGAAGTTGGGGATCAAGGACGGGTTGGGTGTGCGGACGATGAACTCGCCGAGCCCTAGCTCACCCTTGTTTCCGGATCCGAAGGCGTAGACCTGGGTGTTTTTGTTTTGTTCGTCGTCTAGGCGGGTGATTATGGTGCCTTCCCAGGTTGCGGCGACGGGGCCTACTTTGAAAGGTTGGGGTGAAGCTGTGAGATTGACGGGATAAAATTCAGGTTGTTGGACATCTCGTTGTGCGACTACTTTTCCGCAAGCTCCTGTGGTAAAATCGCCTGCCCAGTAGACTGACCCGGAGGTTGTGACGATGATGGTGTGGTTACCGCCTGCCACTATTTTTGCTGGTGCTAAATCATCATGATCGTTGCTGTCGTCGTCGTGAAAGAGAACCATTTTGGGGACGGAGACATCCTCTTTGTGGCCGATACCCAGCTGGCCGGAGCCGTTGGAGCCCAGAGCAAAGATCACTGTGGTCATTGTACTATGGTCTCCTCGGTTTTATAGTTTTATATCTTAAAGCGTGGTTTTCGATTTGATGACTATGTTCAACTGCAATCGAACTTCAAAAAGCATCTGGTATTTGCTTAGAGTTACAGTTACAGCAGGCAGGGTTAGACAGTACATACGAAGAGCCGCGGTAGGTCCACGCTAAGACACACCTTCAAAATCGCCGATTGGCTCGTGTTGAGGTGGGGCATTCGCTGACCATAAATTCTCAATTTTTTTTCCCTTTCTCTGCAAATCTTTTTCTTCTGTCCCTCATCGACTCAACCACGACCACCACTCTTTCGGACCCAGTGCTTTCCCGCTCGCTTCTCGCAGCTCAACAACCGAGAGGAGAAACTGCGCAAGCATTGGTAAACCACGAGATGTGATTTTGGTCCTGGGATCCCACAAAGAACCTTTATTTCTCCGCGATTCATCACAATGGCGGAAACGTCTAGATCGTCGACTTTCACGATAGATCCCAACTTCGTGGTTGGCCTGATCGGCATGGGTGATATGGGCAAGATGTACGCCCGCAGACTCAGCGCTGCAGGCTGGAGGTAATTCTTTTTCTCGCTCTCGTTCGGATCCCTCCCTTCCAGCGTCAGCACCGACAAAGGATATTTTGTGCGCGCTGGCGATTCTTGCAACTGCTCGACAGTTTGTAAACTTTTGGTACGTTACCTTCTTCCTTTTCACGCTCCCAACACACGGCACCCCAACAATATGATGACTTGAGTGCATTTGGCTAGAGTATCGCACATGGGACGGCTGGTCACCCATTCTGGGCCTAGTTTGTCTAGTGGGCTTTCCATGATGAAAAATCTCAGCTACCTTTAAAATTTTGTCTGATACCAACACATTACTTCGTCTTTCCGAACAAGCCTTCTTGATTTTGGAGACTGTTCGCTAACTTGGAGTCCTCTCATAGATAACGTTGCTAACTCGAAATATCGTCGAGATAATGTGGTATCGATGGGGGCATTGGCTAACCAAGCGGTTAGGATCATGGCCTGCGACCGGGAAGAGAAGTACGACGATTTGGTGAAAGAGTTCTCGGGCAATGTATGGTCGCGCTCGAACATGATCCCTTCGCAGCCGACCAGTGCTGAGACCTTTTTGTCTTTATAGAGCAAAGTGCAAATTCTTCGCAATGGCCACCTCGTATCGCGCGCCAGCTGTTATATCATATATAGTGTTGAGGCGGCAGCCATTGGCGCCGTTGTTGCCCAGTATGCTCCTTGTGTGTCTCGTCTCACCTTTGATGAATGCCAGTAGTTTTTCTTACTGTTGTTTGTGGGAGGATAGCAACCCGACTTGGTGCCATCGTCGGCGGACAGACGTCCTGTAAAGACCCAGAGATCAAGGCATTTGAAGACCACCTACCGAGCGACGTCAACATTGTGTCGTGCCACTCCCTCCACGGCCCCAACGTCGACTCGCGCGGCCAACCGCTGGTCCTGATCAAGCATCGTGCTTCGGACGAGTCATTCGCCAAGGTCGAGAACGTGCTCCGCTGCCTCGGGTCGAAACACGTGTACCTCACGGCGAAGGAACATGACCGCATCACGGCCGACACCCAAGCCGTCACGCACGCGGCTTTTCTGAGCATGGGCAAGGCCTGGCACGCCACCAAGCAGTTCCCCTGGGAGGGTGCCCGCTACGTCGGCGGCATCGAGAACGTCAAAATCAACCTGATGCTGCGCATCTACGCGCAAAAATGGCACGTCTACGCCGGTTTGGCTATCCTGAATCCTGAGGCCCACAAGCAGATCAACCAGTTCGCCAAGTCGACGACCGAGCTTTACTACTTGATGTTGGAGGGCCGCCGCGACGAGCTCCGCGAGCGGGTTTATGCTGCCAAAGAAAAGGTGTTTGGGGCTGAAGGGTCGCCCAAGTGGGCGTCGAAACCGCTGTTGAGGGATGACGTGCTGGATCAGTTCAGCTTGGGCAAGCAGGAGAAAGGGGCCGCCGGTACCCGGCTGCCGAATAATCATCTGAGTCTGCTGGCCATGGTGGATTGCTGGAGCGCGCTGGGCATCGTGCCGTACGACCACATGATTTGCTCGACGCCGCTGTTCCGCCTGTGGCTGGGTGTGACGGAGCACCTGTTTAGGACGCCGGGTTTTCTGGACGAGTGTCTTGCCGTGGGCATCGAGGACAACACTTTTAGGAGGGACGACCTGCAGTTTACCATTGCGGCGTGCGGCTGGGCCGAGTGTGTTGCGCTGAGGCAGTTCGAGACCTGGCGGGAGCGGTTCGCTGTTACGCAGCGGTTCTTTGAGCCGCGGTTCGAGGGCGCGGTTGAGATTGGGAACGCCATGATCAAGGCTGTGTTGGCGAGTTCCAAGGACTAAGACTGGTTCTAGGGCTTGCTGGGTGGTTATGGAGATTTCGGCGTTTGCTTTTGGTGTGTTGATGGGTGGCTGGGTTATTAATGGGTTTTATTCATGCTGGGTGGCTATTACTCGGGTTGTGGTAAAATATTAATATTACTGCTTACTGACGGGAGTTGTGCTACTGGGCAAGAAATATTATCTACGGGCTACCTGACTTGATGGGAGTGGTGAGTTGTGTCTCTCATCTGGCTGCTGCTTGTCTCCCGTGGGTAGGTACCTACCTAAGTCTCGGGTCTTTGTACAGTACAGCGCGGAGAAGAGAACGTCGGTAGTGGTGTTGTTTTCCTTTCAGACCACACTGGCATTGATCGTGCAACTAACTCCCTTTTACTATCATCGTGGCAGAAAACGGCGTTATTCATGTTCCATGGTCATATATACCGGAGAATAGAACACCACAGGAGGAGATAGGGGAAGTATACATCGAGTCACAGCAAGTCGCATGGTGAGAATCCGATATCGGCTGATTCTCCCAAATTCCCAATATTTGAACTCGGTATATCTCTAGCCGAGGAGGTTCTCAGAAACTAGCCCAGCTCGCTCGGATCTCGAAAGCCGGTGGGTGGCATACCGTGTTTTGCTGCCACACCTTATCTTTATCGGCACATCTGATTGTCCAGTGGAGGCCCTGGCTAGCCACCTAGGTACCTAAAGCGAGCGCTTCTAGAAACTCCAAGGGACCCTTTATCAAGAACCATCATGTTTTTAGCCGCACCGCCCATCTATCATAGGTACCTAAGGTACCCAGCCACCACTGACGGACCGTATCAATCCGTATGTATTTCGTCCCTCCGTCAACAAGAGCAAGTTTATCAGAATCTCTGATATTTATATAGATACATACCAGGTAATCTATTCAGCAGCAGGAGGGAAACAGGCATATAAATAGCAAGATTCACATATATACATATGTGTGCATATCCGGGGTACGTAGAAAAACTCCGGGGGCGGCTTAATATCAATTCAATATCTCCCCAGTCGTCCTTTGGCCCTTTACCGCTTCTCTCAGATTCCGAAAACACCCGTGAGCCAAGACACGGAAAAAGGGGCTACGATAGGCGATCTTTTCTTGTCTCATCACACCGCCTCGTCTTGTTTGCACGACTCCTCTGAACCGATTCGGCTGAGAACTTGGTTCTTGTCCGGGAGGGCATTCACATCAATAGCCACCCGACAAAAACCAAATTCTGTTACTTGATGAATTCTACGGGCTATCTAATCCAACTTTCATCTCACGTCATGATCAAATGTAATTCTAAAGTCTAGTTATATACATGCAAATAGGTGGGTATTGCACCATGCGTCTCGGGTTCATACCAGACAGACTGACTACAAGTCAAAAGCGACCGAACTGTCTGCCCGCTCTCAACGAGTAGACAAATAAAAGAAATTTATGATGGAAACTATAGAAAATCGAAAAAGAAAAGATAATGCCAACCCGCCATCCCATATGTAGACTGGAATAGAAAAGCTTATCCCATGTTGTCATAATAACCTCGGGCTTCTGTTGCTTTTTATCTCGATTTTCTCTAATACCGATATACTTTTGCACACCTAGCTTGCCTCCCAAAACCACACAATATGAACGATGCAAAACTGAATCAATGTCTAAGACTGCATCTTTGACATTCTCCTCGACATGCTAGGAGAAAGTTAGCAACAATTCATACAAAGTGACTGGGTTAATCACTACTCACAAATCGTAAAAGGCAAACTGGCTTGGAGAGCTGCCATATTCATACACGAAGCGACTCGCCAAGAAGCTTCCGAATATGGACCGGAGGTACGGATCCGGCACACGCGCAATGATAGTGTCGAGTCCAACCTTCTCAATGAGCAGGTTGGGCAGCGCATCCGCAAGCACAGATCTGCGAATCTTTTCGTTCTCCCACAATTCAGAGTGTTGAAGCTCCTCGTCAAGCGTCGTGATGGCCAGCGAAAGCTTATCCGAAAGAATAGAGCGCGGGGTACCAGTCTGCTCATACTCGCGCCAGATGGCCTCAAACTCGAGGCGGGCATTCTCGCAGATCTTCTCTTGCACTGACTTGACGTAGGCCTTGTAGAATTCGGGCGCATTGCCTTGAGCATCATGGCACATGTTGGTCACAAAGCCCTCGTCGTCGAAGCTCAGAGAGGCGAGTACTTCGAGGGATGAGCTCGTCACGCCGCCCTTGTTTGCACTTGCGTCCTTGTAGACAACGCAGCCGGCAGCCTCGAGGCGCAACTTGGCATCCTGCGTGATGAAGAGATTGGCACCTTCCACAATGTAAGGAATCGTCGACTTCCCGTCCTTGATGAGCTTGCTGACCGAGACGAGATCAATGGACTCGGGCCGGCCGCCGCACGGGACAAACATAGTCGTGAGCCCTGTATCACGAAGGTGGAAGGTGTTGCGGAATGCCGTGCCGTTGTTGATGACCTCCCCGTTAGGCAACTTGACGTTCGTATCCTCGCAAAGTACCCGGTAGCCATCCGGAGACAGCTTGGACATGTCAAACTGGGAGATCATGACACGCTTCTTGGCAAGACGTCGCAGCTCCTCAATGTCGATACCGTTGGGATCCACAAGGACGCCCGACCCGTCGACAATCGACGTGTATTTTTCGTCGCTCAGAAGAATCTCGTTGCTGCCAAGATCGCCGTCGGGGCCACCCGTCTGCATCTTCATCACCTTCGAGGGATCCAGCTCGAGCTTGCGGTAGATGCCCTTGACGTATTCCCGAACTGACAACGTGGTCATGCCATAAGCGTCGTGGGGAATGCCGCCGAGTTTCGGGGATTTGCCGGTGAAGAAGGACTTCCACCATGGAGCGCCGCGGAGCCTCGCGTGTTCAGTCGCCCAGTCGACCAGGTCGGCAGTGTTCTCGTCAGGACCCATAAATAGAATCTCTTCTTTTCCGTAGAGGTCGACAACGGGATTCTTGATGCCTGGGGTTTCGGCCTTCAGCAGCAAATCCAGAATACTGTCGATGTACTTCTCAAAGGCCTCACGATGCCTGTCCTGCTGCTTGGGGTCAAGCAGAATAACACCCTTCGAACCACCCTCTGGGATATCCTTGTTCTTGCGCTGCTGAGTGCTAGCCAGCCCATAATTCTCGTCAAACAGGTTTCTGGCGTTGATGGAGTATGCTTCCTTGCTGCGGGACTTGACAATACGGATACCACCGCGCGCAATGTCCTTGAAGCGCAGGTGGAAGCCCCGCGACTCAGATGTGATGACAAGGAACATGCCGTATAGACGCTTAGGATACTCGATCTGGGGAAGGAATGAGGGATCAAGGCGGAAGCTCAGAGCCACCTTGGTAGGGGTGAAATAGTTGGTCTTGAGAACAGCATTGTTGAAGACGCGGAAAGCAGTCATGACCATCTCTTCGTGCTCGTTGGTGACGTCCTTGGTGATACGATCTTGGAGCCTGGAGTCTGAAAGCACCTCGACAGCAGGCGTCGGGGCAATGCAATGGCGGTCAAAGTCAGGTCCGACCCTCAAGTGGACACCAGCGAAAGAGGCGTACAAAGCACGAACAAGCCCTGGGTGGGAGTTGATGATCTCAAGGATGTAGTCGGGGGTAAAGGTCTCGGTTCGCAGCCGCTTCTTCATCTTGGAGAGGATTTCAGCGTGCGAATTGTTCTTCGGGTCCAGTGCTGCGACCAGGGAAGCATATTCGGATCCAAGTCGGTTCAGGAAGTGCTGTACGAAAACCCATACGCAATGTGCGTACGTTGTTTCTTGTAGACTCAACTCTCCTGAAGCGAATAGGTGGTGGAACTTGTTCTGGGGAATGCAGTACAAGAGTGAGATCTCCTTGGTGATCTGGTGGATCGATTGCTCGATGGGAGGGTACTTTGACTCGAGGTTGGCTGCCGGCCGCAAGTAGATGCTCATGACGGTGATGCCATTGGAGAATTGCTCGACGTACTTCCGAGAGCTGGTAACTCCGTAGTAGTGGTACAGGTCGCTCATGGCACTGAACAACCCTCTTGCTGTCCTGGAGCGAAATGCGACAACTAGCCTCTTTTCCCGCGAGTCCTCGATATCGAAGACTTCAATGACAGGGCCTGTCCGGTTAACCGCCAGCTCGATGATCTCTTGGTAAATCTGCTTAGTATTCTTTGTGGCCTTTGTAAGAAACATGCGATCGCTGATGACCTCAAGACGAGTCTCCTTAGGATCTGCATTGGGCTCGACGAACTGGCACTGGTAGACGAAGTAGCATCGTAATGTTGCCTTGGAGTCGGCCTTTTGTCCCAGAACACCAGGCGACCGGAAGGTTTCGACACGGAATCGCTTCGAGTTGTCGCTGCCGTCCAGGTACTTGGATTCAAGTCTGTGCTCATATCGTGGCCCACCAGGGACAGTCTTTCCGGGCTCACTTGTGTCGATATAGATGGCGTGATCATAAGCCTCCATGTCCAGTCTGATCTCTTCCCGCTTATCCTCACGGGAGAAAGCCGCTACCTTGGCGGCATACAGCGACGTGATGTGGTTGGCGATGACACCGGGGTTCTCCACCTGGAAGTAGACATCATCAATGCCCAGCTCGCTGTAGAACCAGATAATTTGAGCGTCAATGAGAGCCTCGGGTATCCAGCCAGACTTGCTGATAATGTCCTTGACTGCTCGAGTATTAGCAGGGGCCACACTGACCGCACAGCGGGGAGGAAGTCTGACCTTGCTTCATCTGCTCTGATTTTCCTTTGAACTCGGGGGCAACGTATCCCACAGTTGCCGACCGTAGGACACGATGACCATTGCCATTGGTTTTGGCCATGAGAGGATAGCTGACATGCGTCGGCTGGGGAGAAGGATGGCGACTGACATCCCCCTTGAGCTTGTCGACCAGCCGAGAGGCCGGATTCAGTGCTGTGGGCGAGTTCATCATGGTGTCGTCAGAGGACTCGAACGGGTCCACGTAGTCGGGAAAGCTAGACATAGGCAGGTCAGTCGTAATGCTCAGAGACATCTTGGGCTTGCAGTCGATAGGACTGGACAGCAGCTGGACAGCCACGTCCGCCATGGTGAAGCTTGATCAAAGGATCAAAGAACAGACAAGGGGTAGGGGAATGATGGAATGGGCGAGCTGGGGAAAGGACGAGACATGGAGGGATAGGAGCGACGGGACGGGCCCAGAGCGAGGTTTTGTAAAGTGAGCATCGTGTACTGAGATGGCAAAGACGTTGGCCTCTAATACGACCGTGAGATGACAGCTGCTAGCGGGAGGCTGGACCTGAGCCACGAGAGAAACAGATCTGGGCCCCCTAGCAGGTCAACAAGCCGACTTCCGGCATCGGAGGATTTAGGAACGGCCACAGCTTTGTGGCACAGGTAAGAATGTGAGTGACACGGCAACATCGATATGATATCGACGCTCGCAAAGCTGAATATCTGCCAATTGGCGGTAGCAAAGCGAACGGATGCTCGTTTCCGGGAGTGTAGCCTCCGGGATGCCAACTTGCTCATGGCTCACCGCTCCAGAACCAACGCATCGTGCTCGAGATACGCAGATAAGACGATGACACCCCTTTTCCTCAACTTTTACTGGGCTTACTAGATGACGGGTCGGCCGTGTACGTACCTGACCTGCTTGCGGGCGCTCTGTTGGCGTTCCCGATTATCCGTCCCAGCAGCTCAAGATAGAGTGGCTGCTTGCCTTGGAGGCCCACGGGTATTTGCTGATAGGTGAGTGCTCGGGAGGATTCGCTGAGAGCTGGGCGACGGGATTTGTTTGTGTCTTGATGTGCGTCCTCGGCAGCTACCAAGTCCTGCTAATCGCGCGGAATGCAATGGCGGGGACACAGAGTTGACGGAGGGGCAATGGCAGCGGCAGGGACAGGGCCAAAGCAGAGCTGGATGCGACACGATAAGGACTGTCTTAGACGAAGCCAGAGATCAGACGGCCGATGAGGTGAAATGTGGATAGCTAGCGGGACAGATGAGACGGTTCCGGGAGGTGAATGTGCGCAAGATCAAATGCTAAATTCCTGTTGTCTAGTCAGAGACGGTCGCTTCTAGAAAAAAAGAAGAGGTCCAAGTAAGAGAAGAAAGACAAAGAGAAACACAAAGTCGGGGGAAGATCTCGGGCCGCGAAGTGAGGCGCCAAAAGCTTGTTCACATCATGAATGTTAATCAAGCTGACAGCTGATATTCGCGTCCTGCCGTTCTCCCCTTGACCCAGGCCATGACCCTGGCCGGTTCGAGACATTTCGTGAATTAAGCTAGGCTGTGCCCATTGCCCCAACACCAACACGACCAACCGACCGACAATCTCGAGTCAATGCGAGCGACCGCCTCGCCGCCGCGGGAATGCTGATGATCTGACGGGTTGATGCTGGGAGGAGGAGCCAGGAACAGGGCAACCAGAAACAAGGAAAGGGGCAAATGCAAAGAGGCGCACTTGTGTCCAGTGCAGTAGGTAGCCCAAGCCCGAAAGGCCAAAACCAGGCGACGTCACCCAAGACTGCAGACAACATACCGAGATGGATGTAGTGCTGTGTCGGCTACCACGTCGTGTATTGCGGCGCTGTCGCACAGAGATAAGGCCCGCCCCGTTGTTTGGCTGCAAGGTCCGATAGCTGCTGAAAATAGAGAAAATGGCCAGTTTCAAAGTCTGGGACTAATTCCGCCGGCGTTGCTTGAGCCGTCGGTCTTTGTGTGATCGTGTTCAGATAGACCCAAAGTCAAAATAAATGGTTAAGGAATATGCGGTTGTAGATCAGGATAGGACAATGACATCTGGTTTCCTCGGGGGCCGCCGTCCAGGACCCCTTTATATATGGACACCGGATCCGTTCTTGTTTCCATCCATTTTTTTCGCCATGGAAGGAATTCGTAACGGCATGGAAACTGGCGACGGAGAGGTATCCGCTGACCTTCACGATGTCCCAATGCCCAATGGCAGGAGCATCCTGCAATCCGAGAGGCCATTGTGTGATGCAATTGTACAGTGTAACCCAGAGAGGTACCGTCTGGAGCTGACAATGCAGCACTAAGCCAAATCCGGCAACTCGAGTCAACTGCTTATTGGTCACAGAGCTTGTACCTGAATTTGTTCCCGGCAAGTCACTCCACCCAGACGAGGTACCCTCGCCCCTGGAGTCGGTTATTCGAGGTTTTGGAAAAAATTCGAATGCATGTCCCAGTGCTTGCGCCTCCTTCCTTTACACATAGCATGGCTGAGCATGCCAGTCATCACCATCTTTATGATACGGTATACGGATACCTCCAGTGACCTCGCAGCGCTAAAGGGCCATTCTAAATGTGCTATGCTAGGTTCAGTGTCGCACTCACAGTGGTCCGGAGAAGGCGTGGTCCGTCCACAGTGTTAGTTCGCTAGGGTAAAGGGCCTATCAAGGTTATTTATTTTAGAAGACTTTCAAACATCAAAGAAGAACGAACATGCAAACGTCCCGAGAGAAACGACAAGAAAGGCCGGTCTTACTGTGTGGAGTAAAGTAGTTGTCAAAGCCATAGCACCAAATACTACCTAGGTACACCTACATACTGCTTCGCGGGTACGGAATATGCAAGTTGTTTGATCCTGTCTTACCTACAAACTTTGGTAAGTAAGATAGATACGTTAGTACACTTACAACTGCAGTGTAAAGTAGGTAGTCAGCGCTTTATCGGTGAAGTTGTGCGGATTACAATGCATCAAGGATGCCCAACGAGAAGACCACGCGTGGTGCCGCCTGTCTGTCCCTCAGAAATGACAAAAAGAAAACGTGGACTAACGAGACGACACCGCTTGGTCCTTGTTGTGTTGCACCGGGAAATTGACATCATGAATGCCCAGATGGCCTCATCGGATCTCGTCCTCTCGCCTTCGGCCGCGATGATGAAAGTTTCGGACCGTGTCTGCAAGAAGGACTCCAACATATGATCCCGTGATGGGTCCAATACGTAACAAATGGGAACCTTGGT
Source organism: Apodospora peruviana (assembly GCA_033439685.1). Taxonomy (NCBI): domain Eukaryota; kingdom Fungi; phylum Ascomycota; class Sordariomycetes; order Sordariales; family Lasiosphaeriaceae; genus Apodospora; species Apodospora peruviana. The sequence continues at coordinate 2,230,468 of JAUEDM010000003.1, read as the reverse complement.
AACTGAGAGCCCTCCCTTGTTCCCAGCTTGTGCGCCTGCCCAGGCTCCGCAGCTCCGCTACGGGGCGATTGAGCGGCTGACTGGATAGCCCTGCCATTTCCGTTACCCCAAGTTTTCCGAAACCCGTCCAGTGCAGTCTTCCATTCCGTGTAAATGTGCGTCCCTGCGTTCGCCATCAAGTAATATGGGGGTAATGGAATCAAAGTTTTCAGTCGTGACGTTGCACGGGCTCACGGGGCTCTACAGTTTGATTGCGGGTACATCGACCGTCTCCATGATGATTTCGTCCATTGAATCAAGAAAAGAATTGACACGGTGAGGCCCAACTGTGACGGGATGCAGCTTGCATCTTGCCCGGACGCCGGGAGACGGGGACACAACAGCGAGTGTTCCGGGCGGACCAGCGAGTGGAGGCTCAGTCTTCCGCAGTTCCCGGGTGGTGCTGTCCTAGTCAAACCCCCGGGCGACAGCACGATACCAGCGCCAACAGGAATCTGTTGCCCTCGTGCTGACAACTAGACATCAGTCTGTTTAGCGCTATGGGACCTGGAATTTCAATAGGAATTAGTTGCTGTGTCACGGGGCGAGGCCGCTTGAGACTGTGGTAGGCTGGCGCCAATGGCCAAGGACCAAGCGTTGTTCCAGCCTTTGTCCTGAGACCTCTAAGCCCGACCCGGCCAAGACGGATGCTATTTTTGCTGGGACCCGGGTCGAGCAACCCGTCAATGGCGGTTCCAGAAAGGTAGTGGAGTCCGTATCGTAGGCCGCCGTTTTGCCCTTGAATCCGAATATCCAGCCTTGACGCCTGTCAACAGCCCCATGGGGTATAGAGTTAAGCTGCGAATTAGCACCATGTACGTATTAAACATGGACTGCCCTCGGTCAAATTTACGGCTTTGATGCTCGGCACCGAATACCAAGAGACTCGTACCTAGACCGAAACAAGAGAGTGGGTAGGCTGTCGAAACATCGTGCGTTCCTTGTGGCTCGTGACCATTCTCGTGGAATTTTTTTGATCTGCTGATCGCCAGTGATCCATCCGAACGTGCGGTTCCCGGCCACGATCATTCCCCTGGTGCTACACGTACTTGGTTGTACGGAATAGTGTAGGTAATCCATAAACAGTCCCCTGCCGACGCTTTCGTAACTGTTTACCCTTTCCACAGGGCTGGAGGCGTCGTCGGAAGTCGGGACTCGGGCGTCTGTTCTTCGAACCGCGACATAATGCTGCCAAGACCGTGACAGCGGAGTATGAAGTTGTGAACTGTCATGAGTGCATGAACACTCTTCTCTGCGTATGGTAATTTTCAAGTAAAAGGGTTGTATTTTCAACAGGTGGTTCGACGGGATTGGTTGTGATGTAGCCCGTTGACACCAGAATTGATTTCGGAGTCCATCACGACGGTGAAGTCTCTGCGTTGGGATGTGTCATGAACAGTCCAATGGACCCAGCAAGGTACAGTTCCTGAGTGGTTCTGACTTCCCCAGATTTCTTGAGGCGCCCTGCCGGCCCTGCCGATGCCCGTCTTTGACTCTTTCCGGTTGGCTGGCCTTGTCGATTCGATTTTTCGACGTCTTATGGCTTGCAACCTACCCGTACACTAGAATTAGGGCCCACTGCAAAACGCTCACCAGTCTGCCTCCTGCCTAAAACAGAGGGAACGCGGACAATGTTCAACCATGATTGGCTGCCATCGGCTTCAGCAGCTGCTTTCTCGTAAACAACCTCAATTCCTCTCTTCACCTCCAAGACGAATCGGCTACCTTAGGTGATTGGCTTCCAGTGGCTTATTGCTCAGTTCGAGGCTTTTTGTTTCCGAGCCTTAATGTGGATTAGAGGGATTTGGTCGAAACCAGACGAAGCGGTGATCTCCTTGCCTCCTTCCTGATTCACAGCTTCTAGAAACATGCAGGAGCAACTGAAGCTGAACAATGACTCGGAGGTTTGGAGCCCCACCTGCCTCTCCACGTGGATCTCCGATTTTCGTTGCAACCCGCGCTGATGAGAGAACGAAGAGCAGGAACCGCCAGAACCGCCACCTTCTCCACAATCCACAACGTCCTGCGGTAACACTAACCGGTCCCGATACGGTACCTACCTACCTATAAGGTGGTCCCGTCACTTCAGTCTGCGGGTGGCCGAACACGTTGCGGTACAAAGCCGGCCTGCGCGGTTTCAGGCACCTTTTGACTCCATCTTTGCCGTTTACGCGCGGGGTCAACAAGTCTGTCGTCTGTGACATCTCGCCAACTTTGTTTCCAGACTCAGGAACTGAAACTTTGAGAACGAGTAAGAGCCATTAATAGAGGATCGACAATAATAGGTCGGCTCGTGCGGCTCTATCGGACTCCTCACTTTTCCTAAATCGGACCCATCTTACCCAAATCTAAAGCCTCACCTCCGGCAAGGATGAGCTCGATTGCGGCGGATGTGAAGGAGCGCGCACAGGCACTGGACCGGGACGATCCGCTCAGCTTCACCCGCAGCGAGTTCAACGTGCCAACCAGGGCCCAGATAGCCAGCACGCACTTGGCCAATTCAGGTTCGAACTTTGTCAAGACAGTTTTACAACCATGAGGGTGGACTCGTGTGGATCGGGTGGGCTAATGCTCAGCTCCCAGACTCGTCGTCCTCGTCGGGTGCTGTCCATGATGATGCGGCCCCAAGCTCGCCGTGCGTTTACCTCTGCGGAAACTCGCTAGGCCTACAGCCCAAGAGAACTCCGGCCCGGATCAGCCAGTATCTGGCCACCTGGGCCACCCAGGGAGTCCAGGGGCATTTCAAGCCTCTGGAGGAATCGCCATTGCCGACCTGGCTGGATGCCGATGCTCGGGCTGCTGAGCTCATAGCCCCTATCGTAGGCGCTACCAAGTCCGAGGTCGCCGTGATGCAGACCCTCACGGCGAACCTCCATCTCTTGATGTCTGCATTTTACCATCCCGACATCAACGGTAAACACAAGATTATTCTAGAGAGCAGGGCTTTCCCGAGTGACCATGTGATAACTCCTATTTTCCACACCCTTTTCCGACTCTGCTTCCTTGACTAACACGAATCGCTAGTTTGCCGTGGAAACCCAACTTCGGCACCATGGCCTATCGCCAGAGATATCTATGGTGGTGATCGAATCTCCTCACTCCAAGGACAACGTCTTGACCACCTATGATATCCAGTCCGTGATTTCTACCCATGCCGCCACCACATCTCTGCTCCTCCTCCCCGGAATTCAGTATTACACCGGCCAACTCCTCGACATCCCACTCATCACCGCTTTTGCCCACAAACACGACATCTTTGTAATCTGGGACCTCGCCCATGCGGTCGGCAACGTCCCTCTCTCCCTCCACTCCTGGGAGGTCGACGCGGCCGCCTGGTGCAGCTACAAGTACCTCAACAGCGGACCGGGCTGCATCGGCGGCTTGTTCGTGCACGAGCGCCACAGCGCCGTGACAAGGGCCATCACGGACGAGCAGCCCAAGGAGGGCTACCGAAACCGCCTCGCCGGCTGGTGGGGCAACGACAAGAAGACGCGCTTCGCCATGGCCAACAAGTTCCATCCCGTCGGCGGCGCGGCCGGTTTCCAGCTGAGCAACCCCAGCATCTTGGACATCACCAGCCTGAGCGCATCCCTCGAGATGTTCCAACTCGCTGGCGGGATCAAGCCGTTGAGGGAGAAATCCCTGAAGCTGACTGCATTTCTCGAGTCTCTCCTGCAGGCGATGCCGGAAGCGGACAAGGCGTTGTTCAGGATCATCACCCCGTCGGACCCGGAACAGAGGGGTGCGCAGCTGAGCATTTTGCTAGCGGCCGGCTTTTTGCTTCCTGTCATGAAGGTGCTCAAGGCCAACGCCGTGATCGTGGACGAGCGGAAGCCGGACGTGATTCGCGTTGCGCCGGCGCCGCTCTATAATACGTTTGAGGACTGTGTCAAGTTCGTGGAGGCGTTGTCGCTGGCCCTCGAGGGTGGGAGGAGGGCGGTGGGCCGAATGGCTGTTGTTGGGGTATGAGTACCTAACTAGCCACGTGTGCTAGCTTACCTGCGTAGGGAGGTATCTGGATGTATATTTTGTTTGGACTTAGACAAGCTACTTAAACAAAGATATATCAATGAACACTTTCTCCTATTTATTGTACCGTATGGATCGGCATTAAAACATAAGGTAGGTTATAACCACCCTCCCTAAGTAGTATACACAGATCTGTTGTACCAAGATAGACCCGACCAACCCAACCCATTTTTTCAGGTTTTCTGGTTCTTGTTCTGGTTCTGTTTTACCCTACCTAAGCGCCCGGTCACTCCCTCACTACAGGCACCATGCCATATATCTATGTATTTACTATACCTACCTTACGTAGGTACCTTAGATATCATATCAACTCCGTTTCTGCCCCATCTCCTCCCCACCAACATCATCCAAGTAATCATCCCAATACTCTCCTCCCCCATTCCCAGGACCAACAAGCTTCCTCCCAACCCAAATCCCCGCCGCCGTAGCCACACTAGCAACCAAAAACCATCCCTCAAACCAACGATCGACAAATCCCGGCTCGAGCGCGCTTTCTAGCGCATCGCCGACAGACCTACCAACCTCCCTTGGTAAGCTGCTCCTCAGCAGCAGCGCGGCACTAATCACGTACGTGGCCGCGATCTGGCCAAGTAGCAGCGCCAGGTTCGCCTGCGCCTGGTAGAGCAGCCAGGGTGCCCATTTGGCGAACAGATGGAAAGTCTGCAGTACCGAGTTGGCGCTCGCCGCCAGGATAACGCCCGACAACAAAAAAGAAATCTGCCGCGCCCAGGCGATCTGGTCGAGCTTCGGGTCCCAGTGCTTCGCGAGCAGACCCAAAAAGCGGTTGATCGGATCAGACGACGAGAACGACGCGGTCGGGTAGTACATGCGCCGCAGCGTCGTTAGCGCGGTCGCGAGGATGCGATACACGCAATAGATGCTGAATACGTTGGTCGGGATGGCGAGTAGTTTGCCAAAAGCAGTACCGTCGCGGGCGTGGGCGGCGTGCCTGGTGCGGAGAAGCGACAGCGACGACGCGAGATTCGACTGCATGGTTTCTAGTCCCGATATCTCGAGCTGCAACGACTTGATCTCGGCGGCATCACTTCCACCTGCTCCTGCACCAGCGCCAGCGATCCCTTTTAGTGAACCGAGCATCTTGCCCACAAGACCACCACCTCTGTCGTCATGCTGTTCCGCCGTGGCAACCGCCATCTTCCTCTGCAGCGACCGCAGTCGGTGCCTCTTGGTCAAGAGTAGCTCGCTCGTCGCATCCAAACCCGCCTGCTTCCGCGTGATATCCGCCTCAGTGATTGGCCGCCGCCGATATGACCTGACATCGACAAACGCGTGCCACGGACTCGAGACGCTCGCGAAACCCGACAGCAGCGCCATCAACAAAATCCCAATCACGCCGATCCGCTCCAGACAGGCCCTCGACAGCCCGACGCCGCCCTCGAGCACGTCGCCGACCGACTCGTGCCTGGCCTCGGCCCGACCGATCGTCATCCCGGTACTATCAAACCCTCCCTCTCCCCCCTCCTCCCCTTTCCCGTCAACAGCAAGCCAAAAGTCCCTTTCGTAATCCGCCCCAGGAGCCGGCACCGCTCTGCCTACAGACCAAAACAGGCACAACCAAACGGCAAACGAGCACATCTGCACCGCCCACGCGAGTCTCGGGACTCTCCCTTTAGCAGTCCTCTGAAACTTGAGTCCAGTCGTCCCCGCCACGAAGCTCTGTATCTCCAAAAACGGAATCACGCCCACCAAGAGAAACAACAGCGTCGGCACCGTGCAGCGCAGCGCGACCGTCCGGGCGTGCTCGTTCACGAGTCCTGACATCTCGGAAAGTAATATCAGCTGCCCCAGAACGGTGGTCAGCCCAACCGTGGCGGCGAACGTGAAGGCCGCGATGCGGCGGCGGGGTGAGCGCGCGCCGCGGTCCGCGTGGGCCCGCTGCAGGCTCGCCGGCGCGGACGAGGGGAGGAAGTGGTCTTCGCCGTCGTCAGTGTGCCCCGAAGACTGGCTGATTCGTGACAGATGGGGAAAGATCTTGTTCGCTACTATGAGGGAGACGAGTGTGAATGTGGCGATAAAGGGGGAGAGGGAGATTATCGTTCCCAAGGTTGTTGGTGGACTTGAAGGTGTGGCGAGGCAGGAGGCGCCACCGTCGCCTTCACTGCTTGCCCCAGTCGTGCATTTGGAGGAGGATGGAAGCATTTCAGGAATGTTTTCAAGGTGGTTATCGTTGTGAAAGGCTGCTGCTAGTGGGGCGGTTTGGTAATAGGAGGTCGACGGCGGCGGCGGTGTGCTGGCGGTGGCATCCTACGGCGGCGGCAGCTACTCCCTCTCCCTCTCCCGCTCTCTTCTCTTATATATTTAGTCGTTCGTTCGCTAAGGTCGAAGTCAACCTCAATCCTTGCCGTAGCAGCAGTCGTAGTCGCAATCCGATAATGAGACCACGAATTCGTCGAGTCGTCTGTCGGTGGTGGTGGTGATGGTGGTGGTGGTGCCGCCGTGTGGTTGCGGCGGCATTGTTTGGCTTTCCGTCACTGGTCGTCCAAAGTTTAATTACTGCCCTCCCTTGTCGTCGTCGAGGTCGTCTTTAATTACCATTCTCGATAGTACCAAGCCGTCATGGTTATGGTACACAGTGTAACTGTTGTTGTTCGTGGTGGTGAGATGTGATTGTAGATGGGGTGATGACGAATGTTGGGGATGGGAGATCCGTACGCCGACGCTAAAGCGGCCAGGAACATCCCGGACTTCGAAGCTCAGTTCGGCCCCTGCAGCTTGTACCCCACCTTAAACGCAACCATTGAACTTCTGACCCCCACATGTGATGGACAGCTTCAAGATAGAAGAAGCAAGTATTCCGTACGGCAGGCTACCAATGTATGCCATTCCCTCATACGGATACTCTACGGATACTCTACGGATACTATCTAATCCACTTGAGATCACGTTAATAAATCTCGGTGAAATAAGGAGCTATGTGCTAGAAATACGGACTACTACCAACTGAATTGACGTATGTGTCTCACCTTAACGGTCACAACTCTGAGCATCACAGCACGGAATAGGTATTGGTCTCACGTGTGGTTATTCCTCTATTTGATGATAGCGAGTTACGTAAGGTAACTGAAGATAACTCCTATTCTTTGCTCACCGCATTCCCATATCAGCCTCACTCTCGTGGCAAATACCTGGTCCTTCCTTCCAGATACCTAGTGCCTACCTTACCTAGTACCAAAGCATGCAGGCAGTAGGCTCAAGCATAGGTCGGTCGTCATGTGAGATTGTGAGAAGTTTCGCTGATTGAGAAAGAGCAGAACGGACCATTGCCTCCCAATCCCTCCATCCGGCCACTTGCACGCTGGAGGGCAGATACAAATACAAAAGGCGGCGAAACCATCTTCCTTCCCATGCCTTGACTCCAATTCCAATCAAGACCTCTCTCTGATTAGTCTGGGCCTTCTCCAAAATAAAGTAAGGATGAGCGAACATAATAATGATAATAATCGACGAGTACCTTACCCCAACCGTAAAAAAGAACTGCCGCCTGCGTTGTTGACATTCTCCTCCAAATACCGCCGTTACCGATCCATGGCTTTTGTTTTCTAGAGGATCCTTTTCCCAGCTGCCCTAGCCACGACCCACGCCATAACACCGTAACTCGACATCATCTCAACTCCGGGAGAAAGGGCATCGACCGCAACAGGCCTGAAAAAAGGGGCACCTGATATCATGGGATAAAAGCGTTCCTTAACGCTTGCGTCTATCGTCTGTCGTCCTCTCCTGAGACTCATCGTCGTCATCGTCGTCCTCGGTCTCTTTCCCCGACTTGAGCAAAGCGGCAGCTTCGCCGACCTCCATGGCGTGAAGGCGTTGCTTTTGCTCCCTCTCCTGAGCAGTCATTTGCCGTCCCTTGGCCATGCTCTGTTCGGTGGAAACGGCCTCAACCTCATACTCGTCTTCATCATCCCCGCTATCATCGTCGCCGCTCTCTGTTCCCGTGGTTGGTGGGGCTGGCGAAGTGGAAGTGGTATGCGTCGCCAGGGGGGAGGTGGGAAGTGCAGACGGAGACGGGGACGATCGTCGTTGATTCGGATTGCGAGCTTCGAAAGGCTTGATAGTAGGGTCGAATGCCGCCGGCAATCCTATTGCCGCAGCAACTCTGTGTGCCTCCTCGTCGGCCGAGATGCCCCTCTCGAGCTCATAAATACTACTCGCCTCGCTGTCGGCCTCGTGCTTGCCCGAGTTGTGCGCGAGCATCTGCAAATAACTTTGGCGACCCGGGTCATTCGTGCGCTTCTCCTTCTTTCGGAGGCGCTTGTCGTCGGGTCGAACAACAACAACCGGCACTGGGCTGTATTGTAGGCAATACTTGGAGAATGAGTTGCGAGTGTTCACGAGCCCCTGGATGCCGCCGAGAGATCGGCCTCTGGTACCGACTACAAGCATGGACGGTTGGTAAATATGCAGCTGCAAAATAATGTTAGTAAGACCCAACCGATGCCAGTTCCGGTGGGCAGCCTTGACCTACCAGTTGTTGGAAAGTATCGTGCAGTTTTCCAACCGAGTACTCAAGAATGATACTAATCGCCTTGTTGAGCTCGTTCTTGGCTTGGATGGCCTGCAGCAGCTTCTTGGCCTCCTCCCGGTAGTTCTTCTCGCCAGGACGAATCGGGCTTTCGATAACTCGTACGCAGACCACCTCGTCGCCGTCATCCACCATGTTGTTGAGCAACCAAACCAACGCATAATCAGAATAGTTATGCTCGTCAACACCGACCATGAAAGTCCGCGACCTCCTGCTTGGCTGGTAACCCTGGTGCCTGACATGGAGAGTGAAGGATGAGGTGTTATTCTTTGTAGCTTCCCCAACGGGAAGATTGTCGAATCCAACATGGGGACGAAACCTACGAGGAGGTGGTGGACTCTGGGTTAGCGTGGCCATGACATCAACTGATTTTGCAGTGTGCTTCGACAGTGGAATCCGCAGAACTCGCACAAGAAAAATGAGGGAGAATAGGTAATCGATAGTTATGGTATCTGGGGAGATAATTGTGACTCTTCAACCAATTGCGCGAATAACGGACCAAGAGCCTTTCTCAGTAGACTTGGACCACAAAAGCGCAAATGGTGACAAACAGATGATGTGATGCTGGCGTTGAAACTGCATTGGCCGAACGGTCTCGAACTGCCCGCCACCCAGAGAGCCGACCTGAGAAGGTACCAAGCTCGGGAGAAGGCTGTGCAAGAGCTTCTCCGTCATGTCATGTGCCCGCCTCTCGGCTAACGCCTGCTCTGATGCGAGGAAAAAGCAAGTCATCAAGCTCCAACCTGGCGAGTGGACTTGGTGGGGTTGCGGGGTTGCAGCTAGACCGGGCAGTGGGCGAATGAGGGCCAAACGGCGAGCAGTACCCAACCATGCGGGTCTAGCTCCTGAGAGCCCTGAGCCACGAGAGCCAGTTGCGCTTGCGGCGTCCTGCGCGGCCACGGAAGTATTGATGTACCCAGTGTTGCGACTGCACGCGACCACTTTCCGCTTTGGGCAAGCCAGACGTTTCCCGTGGTCGGCGTTGGAAGAGGATCGGAGGTGTCTGCGGGAGTCCCTGCACTTGCGTGGCTCGTTGGGTAGAAACGCTTTCAAGCTGTCTCTTTATCTTTGCTGCCAACAGCGGGTCCCAACTCTCGCGGTGGGCATCCGACGGGGTTATGAGCAATTCGGCCAAGAGCGCTTGGCCCCAAGGCAGCAAACACTTTTGCTCACGGGAGTGGATCTTGGATAGGGTCCAGACAGCTCCTCACACCATGCAGGCATCCGGGAACAGCGATGTTCCCCGCGGCAAATGTACCACTAGGGCCATGTTGCAGCAGCAGCAGCAACAGCACGCGGATCATGGGCGGGAATGCATCCATGCGGGACGGGGAAAGGCTAAAGTAAGAGCAAGCACAAGCACTCACCTTACGGGAGAAGGCGACGACTCGCGCAGTCGTCTGTTGTCTGTCTTTCGCGGTAAGCCTTGCGGCAGCGAGGGGTTGCGGGGTGCCCTGAATGTCACCGACGCCGTCGACGATTTCCTAGATCCGGTCGTAGGACGGTCACTACCGCTCTGCGACGGCCTTCGCGAGTCGTCGGATACCGAAGTGGTACTAGCACCCGTCGATGCTCCATCGAGCGGGGAGAGTATGTCCGGCTTCAAAGCTTTCAGCCCATCGCCCTTAGTCGCAGCGAACGAAGCCGGGGCCCGAGGGGACTTGTGGGAAGAAGGCCGTTGCGAGAAGTAGTCGGCAGACGACGAAGGGAGGCGGGTCCGCGGTGAGACATCGGAGTTGGGACTCTTCGCGGTGGGGTTAGCTGAGGTTGAGGTGTACGCATTGTTGGTTTTGGGTGGCGCCTCAGACATGGTAGGCTGAGTGCGCTTCGAGATAACTTGGGATGTGTATTATGCCAGTGCTCGTTCGGCTCTCAGAGAGGCCAGCAGAGGCTATTTCGTGATATCATGCATCGAGGTGGGAGGCTCAGTGGCGATACGCTCCTGGGCGAGCTTGGCGCTGGTCGAGCTCAGCTACCGGTAGATGGAATTTCGAGTCCAGCTGCTAGTGGATTGGGCGGTAGGGCGAGGGAGGAGTTGGGTATCGGCAAGATGGACAGCTGCGACGCGGATGTAGAGAAATAAAATGTCGGTGGGAGTTTGCATCACCTGAGTTGCGAGCGGAGAAAGTTCAGCTTGGTGAAGGTCGACGAAGGCAGCCAAGGGGCTAGACCAGAGCTACCGAAAGCAGATCACCAGTCGTGACCAACCCGCGTACGGATCCGTACAGATTACTCCTTTCCGATACAGTTGAACGGCAGGTAATCCGTACACGTGTACGGAGTAAGGTGCGTAGCCTCAGCCACGTGGGGCTGACGCTGAAGGGTGGACCTTCTTTTTCCTTCTTGAGAGACGAGAGTCGGTACTGCCAAGAACCGTAATAACGGGAGGTGGAATGAAGTTGCTTTGAAGAACCTGTAACACCGGATGGTGTTGTTTGGACGTGTTGAAGCGCTCGGAGGTCGGAGAAGGATGGACCAAGACCAAGCAAGTTGGTCACAACCAAAATCAAGTCAATGTCAAGTCTGCATTGAGTTGGAGTTGGTGCAGAAAAGACATTGTTCGAGGCTCAGTTCACAGCTTTGTTTGATCGTGTTGATGACGGGTGGATGGCTGGACGAACGTGGTGTGGCAGGCAGCCCGAGACCTATATGTACACTACATGGCGATTGGTGTAGTATGATCTCACGGCCAGATGTCCCAGGAGTCACATCCTCGTTTTTGGCTCTCTTCGTCGTGCTGAGGTGGTCTTGGCGGATGCCCAGATTTGCATGTCACTTTTCACCTACAAGGAAACAACACAACCACGGACGAGACGACATGGGACGTCGTGACATTTTTTAGTCAGATGTGCCCCGAGCAGCTAAGGTACCTGTAGCTAACTGCATTAGTTTACTTCCATCTTGTTCTAGCCGTTTCAGGTATTTGTTGGTCCTTGATGCAGTGGACTGCATCTTCCACCCTTGCCCCCTCGGCCATTAGCGGCTAATGAAGGGTGCGGTATACACATTACGGGGTGGACATGCCGCACCCTACACTAACTTGTAGAGGCTCTACAGAGGCTACCGGTTTTCTTTTCGCCATCAGCATCACCTTTCAAATTTTCCAATGACATTGGATGTAGTCCGCATTGGATGATGATATTGACTCACCAAACGCCAGATATCCTGCGCCCACCCGGATTCTACTTATTTCATCGCGGATCCCAGAGTCTACACTGAACCCTGTCTCGGGTTCTGCCCGGAGGTGGACCACCGATATCGTCCACATCCACCACGCCCTCTCCCGTGGATGACCGGTAATCACTGGGGTCCATACATGTAATCTCTACAATCTGGAAGTCAGAGGTCTTTGTGGACATGCGTTGTGTTATGTGCGCTGCTGTGCGGCGAGACACGACAGGCCAAGCTTTGCTCCAGCGATCCGTGAGAGAAAAGATGGCACCGCATGTACCTGTCCGCTCGGTCGACGTCTCTGTCCGTCCATCGGAGGCAGCACATGGTGATGTTCCTGGTTCCTGGTTGGCTGGAACATGCTGAGCTCACTCTCGCTCACCGCATCGACATACCTGCCAAACACGGAGTCTGCTCATTCTCTTCCCGAGATGCGGTGATATGAAATCTGGGAAGGAGGTTGATGACGGGCATTGTTCGGACGCAGGTCGCTGTTTACCAATACAACAGAGCAAATATTGGACCCAATTGGCAAGGATTCGGGACGAACTACCGACCGGAGGGATCTACAATCAACTCTCTCTCTCTCTCTCTGAAGAAGAGCTGTCATAGGTTGATGCTCAGACGGGAGATTTATATCTATCTCCCGTCCCAGCACCCCATTACGCTCATCTGACCGGAAACGGGAGAGAGATGGAGCGACGTCGTTCCAAGTTCGAGATGCCTATCACGAGTGTCACTGAATTCACATTCCCGTTGTGGCATGATGCGATTCCGGCAAAGCTTGATTCATCGCCACCTCGGTGATGGGTACTCCATATCGAGCCTCCATTTCGTTCATCCGCTCGCCGCGGCCGTAGTCCGCCGTGCTGGCTGCCTTGGCAAGTGATGTATTTACAGCACTCTACATACGGTACCCCACCGATTCCTTACATAAGGTAGTTTGCTTGGCAGCAGAAGCCAGCTGGGCCTCATCCCGCCCTCCGGACAGGCAAACGTTCTGGGAGCGAGGGGGGAGTGGCAGTAAGACAGGGTGGTGGCTTGATGTAAGTGGTTATCAGATGGGATAAGATAGTTGTCACGCACGTCTGTCCTGTTGGTAGCGACAGGGCATATCATCATCATCAACCTCGTCGGATGGGATACGCAAGGGTGGTAGGTCCAGATAGCATAACGCCGAGCCTGGCTACCAGCTCGAAGGGGGACATCGCGCAACGATGGCGGCACCGGGTGCTGTGCGTGATGCTTCCGGTAGGCGAGGTTGCACGACGGGGGTGAGGTGCCGAAGAAGAAGAAGGGGCGGTGGTCGTGGTGTGTAACCGTGTGTTTGTGCCCTTCCGCCCAGTCGAGAATCAAGTCTAACAACCGCAGCAATCAACTGGTGGTTCTTTTTCTGTTGCGCCGCCTTTTTTCTCTTTAGACAACAGTCAACAATGATAGATGGTAGGTCGACGAGAAGAGCTTCCCCTCCTCCTCAAGGCTCAAGCTACCTATCATAATACATATCCGTAAAATCCCTACCTTAGCTCTTAGCTCCCCGAGCTGTCCTATCCGGGAGAGGTTGACACGAATACTCTCTCGCGGGGCTTGCATATGCAGCCTCACCGTAATGTAGCATGTACGGAACTGTATGTACAATTACTTTTGGATGGCCCGCGAACAGAAAGCCCAGCAGGCATGTGTAACTTTCCCTCTCTCCTCCATCTGGATTCCATCTGCCAGCACACACACACACACAGACTCTTACACGCATGTGAGAAGCTACCGGTACCCCCTCCAAGAGCAATGCAGTGCAGTGCGCTTGCATATTACATCTCTCTGCATTTGAGAGAGGTCGACCGCTGAACTCGAGACGATAATACCCCGAGCTAGACCGACATAACGAAGCCACAACAAGTCAGTCAACCAGTCCGCCCATTTGGTTGACCGTATTGGTCCGTCCCACTCCACATCTCTCTTTAAAAAAAATCGAATGAGATAATCCGTAAAATGTGCAGCTTGCTTTTTCATGTTTCCACAGGTTGTTAGATGCTTGAGCGCCCACTACCCGAAACTGAAAGTGGTCTTGGCCAAGGGCCTACGGAGTAGGTAGGTAGGTACATACGTGTTGTAGATGGGAGGCCTCCCATCCATCAAAGATGCCTCCTCGCCCTACTACCCCTCGTACCTACCCGCCGTATTGGACCGTCCCAGCCTGGGCAAAACTTTACCAGACCCCATAGCATTGAAAAGAAAGTCGTTTGAGAGATCACCTTCTGGGCTGATGATGGTCAGTTTCGGTGTGTCATCCGGTCCTTGGCTATCCCAGCACCCAAGCACCCGGACATCTTCAAAGGGCAAGAAATGGAAAAAAAAAAAAAAAAAAAAAAAAGTACGCACAACGGGACAAGATACCAAGGACCTTCTTCCCCATCTTGACTTTCTTGCCGTTTTCCGTTCCCAAGACCACCCGGCAGGACGTTCAAGTGTAAGGGAGGAAACCATCCAACTTCATCTTTACGCTAACATGAACAAAAAAATATGTATATTCGCTGATTTTCGCTTTCTCCTTTCTTGGGTTAAGGAAGAACTGCAGATGTACGGAGCAGACAGCAGCCATACGCGACAGGCTCAACCCCTATTGGAGTAGATCCCGGTCCCCCGTGTTATCTATTCCACCATCTTATCTTTCCCCGGATCAACGACCTGTCCGGCGGCGGAAGAAGCCCCCATCATCGATGCTGGGGGCTTGCTGCTCCGGCAGCCAGCGTCCAAGGACCTGTCAAGGACGCCTGCTCAATGACGTGGTTTTCTTTGCTAGCCTCCCACCACACCCACCCACTCTTGATTCTCAAAGAGTCCCATCTGACGCCGAATGCAATGCTGCTGACAACCAACATGCGTATTCCCAATACTCCCAGATTACAGAATGACTAATACGATAAGGCCGGGAGAAACCGGACTTTCTGCCCCGGTCGTATCTCCCCCAGCAGCTCGGGTAATCCGTTCGTTCACATTTACATGTATGTACGTGACAGATTGCGCAAGTACCAGTCGACCAATTTGCGGCCAACCTTGGCCTCCGAGATATGGATCAGGTCCTGCACACCGCTGTCAGCATCATGTTTTCCCATTTCTTACAACGGGGAGCGGGGATACTTACACCCTGCATGGCATAGTCCAGGTCGCTCACGTTCACCAGGTCGCCCTCCAGGAGCGCACGGTCGGTCCAGCGCAGCTGCTTGGTGCGCTGCTTGTTAACGAGGAGCCACGACCGCAACTCCTCAGGCTGCACCTCAAGGAAGCCAGCCAGCTTCTTCAGGTCCATGGTGGTGTAAAGGCGCAGGTAGGACTTGACGGTGGGGCTCCACATGTTGGTCTTGACCTCGTCCATGAAGACGGCGAGGTGGTGCTCGATGGGATCAATGTTGGCCTCGGCGTTGTCAAAGTCTGGGGGCACGGGGGAGATGAACTTGGGGCAGGCAGCGCGGAATAGCTCCTCGAAGATGGGGAGGGACTCGGGACCACCTCTCTGCAGCTTCAGGAGCTGGTCACCGTACTTCTCCCTCAGGGCCGTGTGGATGGTGTCGTCCAGGCGGGTGTGGTGGAAAGCAACGCAGATGGCAATCAGGGCGTACATCTGCTCGTTCTTCTTGGTGATAGAGTCGTACTGTGCGCTCTTCTGGAAGTTCTTTGTCCGCGAAACGTAGACCAAGATGTGGCTGAACATGCGGATGGCATCGCCGTAGCGGCGCATCATCATGTAGGAGAATCCCACGTAGTAGTACGTTGTGAAGTGAGCAGCCATGACGCGGGCGAACATGGCCTTCTTGTTCAACTCGATGTCGTCGAGGGTCTTGAGCGCGAGGCTGAAGTCGCCCAGGAGGCAGTGGACGCGGAGGAGACCGATTATGGAGAAATATCCCAGCATCCGGTACAGGTTCTTGGAACCGTATTCTCCGGCAACGGCCATGGGTTCCTCGTTCCGCTTCATAGCAGCAAGCTGCTCGGTGATCTGCGACTTCTGGATAAGAGAGTAGAGCACATTCAGTACACTATAGCAGCCCCAGGTGTTGGGGTTCTCGCGAAGCATCTGCGTCTCGTCCGGGTTGTTGCCTTGTCGCGCGATGCGCGCTCTGTATGAGGAAAAGGAGTTGAACTGATAGATGAATTCGTCGATGACATCCCACGCCCAGTAGTACTACCCGAGATATGTCAGCACAAGACTACGTAGATCTACACGGGTACACGGGTACATGGGCAAGACTAACCGATGGGGGCTCGAGGTCAACGGGACCCTCCGAATTAAGAATGAAGTGGAACAAGCTGCAGTAGGAATCGTAGCTCTGGAACTTTGCTTCTAGGGGCGCGTTGAAGTCCAGGGGCTGGGCGGCCTGGGCTAATCTTCCTTGGATATCGTCGGTCTGTTGAGCCATCGACATGCCAACGGGCTCATCATCCATGCCATCCTCAAACTGCACCTGCTCCTTGTAGTCGGCGACAAGAGCCTCCTCCTCGACATCGCTGTCGTCCTCCATGGCCCGGATCGGCGCCATGCCATTCTGAAATGTGGTCATCTTGGCGGGACCCAATCAGGCTGTCAAGCTTCGGACTCCAGAAATTCGCAGTCGTCGGTAGCTCGGGTTTTAGTTGGCCTGGGAGTGGTGATGGTGCGGTCGTGGTGGTTGGCCTGACTATTCGTGCGAGGGACCCGAAAACACTTTGTTGGCTCGGTGGGGCTCAACTTTTGTGGTTGAGGGGCTTGCGACGGCGTCGAATTTTTGCGAAATGCGGAGTGATTGAAAGTTTAGGGTTTGGTGTGGTTGGGTGCGGCCGGGTAGTAAGGTGCAGCTAGGTATCAGCAACCCTTTAGAACTGCATCCTCGTTTAATGCATATTGTGAGATGAAAGATGAATTCACCGAACTGCTTGTCTAATATCATCTGAAGACATTTTCTCTTCAAAGATCAAGATCCTAGCGTTCACTGTTAGTATGATAAGCGAAACGGGTATTCACCAAACATGGCGGGTGTTGTTTATTAGCTTGTAAGGCTGCGATACAAAAGTCAATAATTATCCTTAACGTTAGCAATATTTGGAGCCAAGAATGATTCAAAATGATCCATTTTCGACCCTCGCTTCTTCACTTTACCCCGCCAAAGCTTGATAGTGCACATCGCCTCGCGTCTTCCGAGGTGTTAGTTACCAAACAGATTATACTTCCGTAGACATCCTTGATATCTGGAACCTACAAAGCCATATATTGTCCTGCTTGACTTGTCGATATAGGTCGGACCACTTTCGACAACACAACTTACACAAGAACAGAAACACAAAGTACAACCAAAAGGAAATCCAAGACAGTCAGCCGAGATGCCCGTCGTTAGCCCAGACAAGCTGGCGAAGCTCCAGCAGAATGCCGACGACGTGCGAAATGTCCGTCCTCTTTCTTATCCCTGATCCCTGACTTGATAGACACTGAGCTGACGAACCTTTTCCCAGATTTGTATTCTAGCCCATGTGGTATGTCCTCGAATGATTTATTTCCTCCTTCTCTCGCCATGTAAACTAACATCAGTACCTAGGACCATGGCAAAACCTCTCTTACCGATGCCCTCCTCGCCACCAACGGCATTATTTCGCCCAAACTGGCCGGCAAGATCCGGTATCTGGATTCCCGGCCAGATGAGCAGCTACGAGGTATCACAATGGAGTCTTCAGCCATCTCTTTATATTTCTCCATGCTACGCAGGCCAAATCCAGAAGCGACACCAGAAGCCAAGGAGTATCTTATCAACCTCATAGACTCACCCGGCCACATCGACTTCAGCAGTGAGGTGTCTACCGCCTCACGTCTGTGTGATGGCGCTGTGGTACTTGTCGACGCCGTCGAGGGAGTATGCAGTCAGACGGTGACAGTCCTGCGGCAAACCTGGACCGAGAAGCTTAAGCCGCTTTTGGTCATCAACAAGATGGATCGACTCATAACCGAGCTGAAAATGACACCCGGTGAGGCATACATTCATCTCAGCAAGCTTCTCGAGCAGGTCAACGCCGTCCTCGGCAGCTTCTTCCAGGGTGAGCGAATGGAGGAAGACCTCAACTGGCGGGAGCGCATGGAGGAGCGAGTAGCTGCTGTTGCTGCCAAGGAAGCCAGGCTGGTAGGCCAGCAGACCGAGTCCGGACAGCTCCAGTTCCAGGAGCGAGACGACGAAGAGCTTTATTTCGCACCGGAAAAGAACAACGTCATCTTTGGCAGCGCCATCGACGGTTGGGCCTTTACAGTGAGACAGTTTGCAGGCCTGTACGAAAAGAAGCTCGGCATCAAACGGAGCGTCTTGGAAAAAGTACTGTGGGGCAATTTCTATCTAGACCCCAAAACGAAGAAGGTCCTGGGACCAAAACATCTAAAAGGACGTCCGCTCAAGCCGATCTTCGTCCAGCTGGTGCTCGAGCAGATCTGGGCCGTCTATCAAGCAACAACAGGCGACGATGGAGGTAAGGGGGACCCGGCTCTCCTTGAAAAAATCACAAAGTCTCTCAACCTCAACATTCCTCTCCACGTCCTTCGCTCTCGAGATCCGCGATTACTCCTTACCACCGTATTTTCTTCCTGGTTACCGCTCTCTGTGGCCTTGTTAGTATCAGTTGTGGAATCCCTGCCCTCACCGCCGGCAGCGCAAGCGGAACGACTACCAGAGTTGCTGAGGGACGTGCCCGGAGCAGAGTATATCGACCAGAAAATCAAGGACGCCATGATTTCGTTCAAGAAGTCACCGTCGGATCCCACTGTAGTCTATGTCAGCAAGATGGTGTCCGTGCCGGAGAGTGAACTGCCAGAAAACAAGCGGCGTGGGCCTCTCAGTCCAGAAGAGGCACGAGCAATGGCTCAGAAGAAGCGAGTCGAGACGATCCGCGCACAGGGTGCTAACGATAATGGTGTCTACGCCGATATGGACGCACTCTCCAGCGCATTTTCAAGCACCAACTTGGAGAGCACTACGCCAGAGGAGGAAGAGGGCAAGGCGGCAGATCCGGAGCATCTGATAGGGTTTGCTCGCATCTACTCGGGCACCTTGTCCGTTGGCGACGAGATCTATGTGCTACCCCCTAAATTCTCCACGGCCGATCCGCACGCTGCGCCTGAGCCGAAGAAAGCGACCGTCAGTTCCCTGTACATGCTGATGGGACGGAATCTCGAGTCTCTCAGCTCGGTTCCCGCTGGTGTTGTCTTCGGCATTCGCGGCCTCGAAGGTAGCGGGATTCTCAAGTCCGGGACACTGTGCAGCCAGCTTGAAGGTGCAGTCAACCTGGCGGGTATAGCAAATATGGCTGGCAAGCCGATTGTGCGTGTGGCTCTCGAGCCTGTCAACCCCGGGGACCTCGACAAGATGATCCACGGACTTAAGCTGCTCGTCCAAAGCGACCCCTGCGCCGAATATGAGCAGTTTTCTAGCGGCGAGCACGTCTTGCTCACTGCGGGTGAACTGCATCTCGAGCGCTGTCTGACAGATCTACGCGAGCGATTTGCGCGATGCGAGATCCAGGCCAGCGCACCGATTGTGCCGTACAGGGAGACGACCGTCCGTGCCGAGGAAATGAGGCCGCCTGTCAACAAGGACCTCGGGCGCGGCGTGGTCGTCGGTACGACGAGCTCCAAGCAAGTGACTGTTACATTGCGAGTGAGACCTCTTCCCACCGATGTCACGGATTTTCTACTCAAGAATGGTGCTGGAATCAAGAGGCTGTCGTCTGACCGAGAGGTCGCCGCCGCCAATGGAGATTCTTCTGACGACGCAGAACCGGCTACTGGCGAGGCAATTGAAGCGAAGCTCGTCGGCGCGGATGACGATGTTGTCCAAGCGACCCAATCACTCTCTGCCGAGGAACTCAAGCAACAACTGCAGTCGAAGCTTGAGACCGGAAAGGGCCGAGAGGACTGGAAGGGAGTGATAGAACGCATCGTAGCCTTCGGGCCGAGGAGATCGGGACCGAATCTGCTCATCGACGCTACCAAGGAGCAATGCTTCTCAAAAGCGTTCGCGTCGGACAGCACCTCCGATGCAAACAACGACTCGCTGCAAGCCAGTCACTTCTGCGACAAGGTCACATATGGTTTCCAGCTCGCCACAGACCAGGGGCCGCTCTGCCACGAGCCAGTGCAGGGAATCGCCGTCTTTGTCGAGGACATCTCGGTCGCGGCGGCGGAGGACGGGACTGCCTCGGTGAGAGACCGCGCAGGTCGGTTGACAGGCGAGGTGATCAAGACGGTACAGCAGTCCACCCACAAGGGCTTCCTGGACTGGTCTCCCCGGCTCATGTTGGCCATGTACTCGTGCGAGATCCAAGCAAGCAGTAAGTCTCCTCTTTTGTTATCTTTTGTCTCAAAGCCATCATTTGAAAGCCTCCCTTTTGATCAGACCTCTCTTTGCCTTTCTCCCCAACCAATAACGGAGCGGATAAAGGAGAACAAGAAGTACAATACTAACCGCCCCATCAATAGCCGAAGTCCTGGGTCGAGTCTACGACGTGCTCACCCGCCGACGCGGGCGGGTCTGCTCCGAGGCCATGAACGAAGGCACCCCATTTTTTACTATTCAAGCCCTCCTGCCGGTGGCCGAGTCCTTCGGCTTCGCAGATGACATGCGCAAGCGCACCTCGGGCGCGGCCCAGCCGCAGCTCATCTTTACAGGGTTCGAGATCCTCGACGAGGATCCGTTCTGGGTCCCTTTTACTGAGGACGACCTCGAGGACCTGGGCGAGTTTGGCGACCGCGAGAACGTGGCCAAACGGTACATGGACGGCGTGCGGCGGAGGAAGGGCTTGTTGGTTGAGGGGCGGAATGTAGCTACTGATGCGCAAAAGCAGAAGACGCTGAAGCGGTAGGTGTGGTACAGTTGGTTACCCCCTTTGGTGCCCGGTAGTTAGCATTAGATATTACTCCGTCCTACCTAGTATGTCCATATGGCTCTGTTCATTCATGTGACGGCGATATGTCATCACTTTGCATAGTCGTCGCATAGAAGCATCACAAATATGTAAGAAATTGGCGTTTGGTATTTCCCTACCTTAGTTACTCAGGTAGCTACGAAGGTAGTTATTTTTGGTAGGCTGGCCAACTCATTTTGTCTTTACACTCCCTATTCAAGAATAAAGAAACGATGTAAAGTCAAACTTCTAATAAGTAAATAAGCAGCAACAAAGAGAAAAGAAAATTACGGGCTGCTCATCAACCTGCTGCTTTCTCGTCGCCTCACAACGCACCACAAGAACCAAAATCCATTTACGGCAGACAGGCGAGAAGAAGGGGAAAAGCAAACAGACAAAATCCATGCTGCGGAACCCCGTGTTTCCTAAGTTTCTAAGAGAAGCATGCCGCACACGACGTACGAGGCAAAGAGCCACAGCATGAATAGAAATATAGTAGAAGTATGAATGTTAAAAGAACCTTGCGTTTTAAAGGTTATCTGACTGAAAATCTGACAAAATATCCTCCCCTTTCATTTCCTTCCTCGTTTCCTCGTCCCGACAGACAAACATGAAAAGTTCAACAGACTTGGCCCCCTCCCTCCTTCCTGCGGCCCCCAAATCCCGCAAAACGACGACAACAACACCGCAGCAATTGATTATAACTAAAAACCAAAATCAGAGTTGTTGAGAGATTTCCTTGCCTTCCTTCTTAACTGCTTCTTTCCTGTCTTCCAGACAGACAAAGACAGAGAGAGCATAAATCATTATCTTTTCCGCCGTGATCCATGAACCACTCATAAGCCATGACGGTCATATAATGGAAAATAGTAGGTAGGTTGGTAATGACAGATGCCCGCCTTGGAGCAGCAGGGGCAGCAGCAGTAGATGAAGAGCAACTCCCAATTTTTGTGTGGAACAAAATCAACCGTGCTGACCAAACAAATGGAGGACGACGAAAAAGAACCGCGAGGGAAATGAAACCCGAAATATTATCCCTCGGAATCCGCATGCTGAAGGGAGACAAGCTTAAGGCAGATAAATCTATGCGCGGGTGATAGCTTTTGTTTTTGCCGCCAAACCAGCTCAGCTATCCAAGGCCAAAAAGGGCACACGATAAGATGAGAACCAACGATCAGTGAACGCCAGTACTCGCAGCCCATGAGAGAAAAATGAATTCTTTTAATACGTCACAGGGGCCAAATTGAGAAGTAGGTTGAGTTGGCGAGACCAATGCAGTTGGCCTCTTTCCAAGAACAGGGGGGACGGAGGAGAGAGAGAATCATGAGGAAGACGTTTAATGTACAATCAGGCCCGGCCGACCGGCCCCCGACGAGCCTTGTTCGGGACAGTGGTCCAGCCATCCTCGTCCATGGTTGGCGTTGACGGGCTCTGCTCAGAGCTAGCTGTCTGAGGGGGTGCCGGCTGGTGCACCGAAGCAGGACCACTGCCGTTGGCCTTGGGCGGTCTCTCCGAGTCAGTGCGAGGACCACGGGGGGGGCCACCGCCACGACGCGGGCCACTAGGGGCATGAGCGCCACGAGATGGCGCCCTCTGCTCTGGTCCTGAAGCTCGTCTCCAATTTCCACTCTCCGTAGCGCGCGACTTGGGGTTGGCAACATCGTCCTTTGGCTCGCGGGGTTCGCGAGGCTCGCGGCGCTCACGGGGCTCCCGAGGCTCCCGAGATCGAACTGGCATTTTTTGCTCGGCGGGCGATGACGCACCGGCCTCAGATGTGGCCTTCTCAGCAGCAGGCTCTTTGGGTTCAGCAGCGGCAGCAGCAGCGGCATCCTCCTTGGCCTTCGTCGCAGCGGCAGCTTCGGCCTCCGCCTTGTCAGCAGCCTCTTTGGCAGCAGTCTCCTTAGCAAGACGCCGCTCCTCCTTGGACTTCTCCTCCGCCTCCTTCTTCTCCTTGATGGCCTGAAGACGCTTCTCTTCGATTTCCCGCTCCTTTGCTGCCGTATCGATTGGTCGGGCTGCACCGAATGGGCTCGCCTTGGAATCGGTGGAGGTCGCCGAGGGAGATGTTACAGCCGGTGATTCCGAAACGGTCCGCTTGATCAAATTAAGCTTGGGCCGGGAAACTGGGACTGCAGCATGGGCAGAGGGTGAAGAGGGGGCTTCGCTACCCTCACGCGATTGGCCGGGTGTTTTCCCTGTGTTATCGGGGCGCATGTTGTTGCGCCATTGCGAGTCCTTCTCGGCGGCGGTAGGGACGCGCTCGGGGCGTTCAGGGCGGTCGGCAAACTCGCGGCGCGGAGGACGGGAACCGTCTTGACGGGGCTCGCCCCAAGCAGCGGGGGAGGCCCTCCGATCGCCACCACGGAATGACTCGGACCGACCACCTTCGACAGTACGGGGCCGAGACCCATCGCGGGAGCCGGGGCGTTGCTCGGTTTGAGGCAGGGGCGAAAGAGGGCCTCGCCTCTCCCAATTGCCGAGGTCACGGACTTTGCCGTCGTCGGCCATGGGCTCACGAGGAGCTCTCCGTTCACCAAAGTCACTAGGACCACGTCGGTCACCTCCACGACCGGGGAG
Organism: Apodospora peruviana; assembly: GCA_033439685.1. Lineage (NCBI taxonomy): Eukaryota > Fungi > Ascomycota > Sordariomycetes > Sordariales > Lasiosphaeriaceae > Apodospora > Apodospora peruviana. Next base: position 2,207,202 of record JAUEDM010000003.1, on the reverse strand, counting down.
ATCGGCAAGAGGGCCTTTCCGAGCCCAATCGATCTCGCGTGCCATATCTCCACGTCCTCCATCCTTGGCTAAAACAAAATGTCAGTCTACAAACCCCAAATATCCAGTCCAGGGAACCGTTTGACGTACGTGGATCTGCGACCTTGATCCTGATGGAGCGTCCTTGGAATGACTCTCCGTCGTAAGTCAGAGCAGTCTTAAGGCCCTCCAAGTCCTCGAACTCGGCGTAGGCAAAGCCCTTGGGCCGGCCTTGCTCGCGGTCCTCAATGATGCGGACATTGATGACCTTGCACTTCTCAAAGAACTCGGTAACAGTTTCTTGAGTGGCATCATATGACAGATTGCCAAGATGTGCCGTAAACGGAGGCCGGGTAGGGAGGGTCGTCGGGAGATTATCGCGGATAGAGTGATAACCTGAAGCACAAGAGTTAATACAAGACGACGCCATCCAATGGTAACGTGCACGACGAACCTCTGTCGCCACCGCCTCCGTAAGAAGTCGGACCGCGGCGTTCGGAAGGAGGGAGAGGCTGTGTGCCTGTTCACAAGTCAGCATGAATATTCGTTCAGATGCACAAACTAAACCCAGCCTCGCTAATCCATACCGGAAGCTGGTCAGGGTTAGTTTGGAAGGCAATCAATTGCAGTAGCAGTTGAGCAATGCGTACCATAGGTATCCTCGACCTCGTCGGCCCACGAACCACCACCTCCGAATGCTATTTGATGTTAGTTACTCGGAATATGGGTTGTGCGAGGGAGTGCCCGGCAGCTGCCGAGTCGCTGACCGGCTGGCTTGGCATGGAGGGGGACTGACAGGAGCCTGTTCCTAAGAACTCGCCCAGAGAGAGCTTCTGGGCTTCCTTCTTTTTGGGCGCTGCAGAGACAACAGGTTAGCATGCGACGACAATCGAGGCAGAGGGTAGGGCCTCGAGGAGGGGAGGGAGGGAAGGTGCCGGCGGCACTCACCCATGACTGCGGTTTTTAGGTAACCCACGCGCAGCAGCGATTCAATCGAATCGCAGTGCGCAGAGAGAGCACGGTAGACCAGAACTGGAGAGTCCGGGTTGTTGGGTCGAGTGCTTCGGATGGATGGAAGGCCTGTTACCAAATTGATTGGGTAGAGTGGTATAGACAAGAGCGATGACGGCGGGGCGAATAGGGAGTTTATTCGCAGAATTCGCAAGGGAGTCTTTTGTCGCGATCGGTGAGGTTGGATTTCTCGAGGTCGCAGGATTTACCCTAGGTGCGGCGACGGCGAAAAATTAAAAGTGAGCAAATGGAATGGGTTTGGACATTTTTTTCGAGTGGGCAGGCACTAGGGCATTTGGGGCTTAGCGCCATCCAGGGGAAACAGTGGGAAACAGCCGTCTGGCTCCACAATCTGATGGCTATCTGGTGGGCTGGTGGGCTTTTGATGGGCTTATTCACCGTGTCTGTCTCCGGCGTCCCGTCTGCGTCCAGCCAGTGTCCGTCGCCGCCAATACCCGTCTCTCGGTACTTGTGAGAGCAGAGCATGCAGCGAATTCACTTTGGCTAATCGGGAATACGTGCGCCTCTCCCACATTAAACCTACCTACACGTTCATTGGGCGTCCGGAAACTGGAATCATGAAAAAGATTGTGTTGGAAGATGAGAGGTTCAAGGTGCCCCGGCCCTCAGGGCAGGGTGAAGAGAAGCCTCCAACATCTTCATCCCAGCAGCCCGCCGTCGAAGGGCAACAACAAGAAGATGTGCACTCTGGCCCAGCACGGCTCCTCCCACCCGAGTTGATGGGAATTATCGTCCCTTCCCTCCAGATGGGCGCCGCCGGTGGTACGGTCTTCTTTCATGGTTTGGATGTTCCATGATGGTGCTGATATTCATCTTTGCGTAGGCGCTTTGGGGCTTTTTGTAGGAGCTACGGCTGGCATTGTCCGGACCTCGACTCCCGTGCTATTTTCCCTTGTCACGGGTGGGCAATGGTTCGCCCTTAGTTCTAGTTACTATGGTGAGCCCCACGGCATCAGAACAGCACCTCTACGTGGATGGGCGCTGACTTATCCTAGCTGCACGGCAGGTTTCTCTCCAGGCTCTGAGAGGAAACCAAGAGCACCAGCCAGCCGACAAAGTCAAGGCGAGTACCATTGCTGGCGGTTTTGCTGGGATGGTTGGTGGGCTGATTCGTAAGTTCGAGCGACGACCAGACCGTTGATATTGTTCTAACCGTTCCAAAGGTGGTCCAAGAAATGTCCTTCCGGGGACCGTCCTGTTCGCTTTGTTTGGGGCTGGCGGCCAGAAAATGGCGAATGCTTACTATGCAAGGAAGTCTTCAGCCCCTGAAGAACAGCAGCCGGGAGGGTTTCTGGAACGGGTTCTGAGCTCGAAATGGAGCCCGGTCACTCCCCTGAGTGACCAACAGTACGCAGAGATGCTTGAAGAAAAACTGTTGCGGGTCGAAGCCGAGCTATCTATTGTCGACGACTATATCAAGGAGATTCGCGCCGAAGCGACCAATAAACCCGACAAAGACTCATCCGAAGCCAGTAAACCGACATCTTGATCTGGAGGTGCTGAATCTGGACGTGGCTCGAGTTGGCGCAAAGACTTGCAACCCCCAAGCCTTCAAGCGAGGTTCTCATCAGGAGAATATTGGTGCTTGAAACTTGACCTGTACATATTATTTTGGCTGGATATACTGAATACCATGTGCTATATGGGGAAAATACAGTACGGAGTATGAGGCATGCTCATATACCTTATGGAATTGAATTGATCATCTTGGCAACAACTAAGCAACAACTGCGTGGTAGCCACGCATTGATATATGTGGGCTGACTAGCATTCTGTCACACTCTTTGTGTGTTTGGAGATCTTCTGTATGCCGAGTAGTCATAGTGCCAAACTTTCGCGATATAAATCTTTGATTGACTAAGGTAGTAAGGTAGTCAGTCAAATGCTCGCATTCCGATACTATATGGATAGGTTGTCAAACATGCTACCTCTTGGGGCATCACTTTGGCTGCTGGATAACAGGAAGCTATGCTGGTGTCTGTGCCCATCAACATGGAAGACGTACGAATAGACCACATGTTCTTGTGGACTAAACGAATCACAGAATCACTTGTACCTTATTACTTGGACACGTGGCTGCGCGGTGGATGTATCAAGAAACGCAGCGTTGCGTCATCCATCTCGCTCGACACTGGATCATGTCCACTTTGGCATTGACTACCTTATAAAGGCAGCACGACCATGGTGCGAGTCCCATTTAAATTTGGTCCTCCAAATGACTGATGTAAGTAGGTAGGTAGGTAAGCAAACAAAAATTGAAATGTAGCAACTTTTTCGCACGGGTTAACCTAGGGGCAGTGGACTAAGGCACTGGGTATGTGCTGCTTCTAGAATTAGGGGCATCAATACTCTAGAGCTCCTTGTAGTAGGCACGGTCTCCCGTGGAATGTAGTCGACTTCATGAACGGTTTCAGGTTATTCAACCTGGGGATGAGGAAGTTCAGCCCAAGGAAGTGCCCCGCCAAATACCAGCCCTTGATCCTTGCCCCGAACATCATGATCGGAAGAGCTTCGGCCTCGGGCCCCACTTTGTTGATTTCGACGGGAAATCGGGCAACGTTTCTCGTCGTCTGGCAGGTCGTTTGTAGCAATTGCAATTGCATTACGGACCTGTAGAATGCGATAAGAGGGGGCGGGGCGGCAGTACACCCGTAGCTGAGGTGAATTCCCCAAAGGCAAGAAGAACCTGGAAGCTGCCCTGGCGCCCCTCGCATGCCTGCTGGGTCCTCTTGGTACGATGGTACCCAACATGAAGTCCAAAATCTCCAGGGTTGCGGCTGGCCGGTAATTACACGCCTTACATAACAACCCCATACCACTACCCGCCTCCCGCCTACCGTGCACGCCGTGCCAACCCCCGCCCTGGAATCTGGATATCGACGGAATTCATTGTCAATTTCCCGCGACCGATCCGATAACCAAACGGTATCGCAAACACGGAACCGGCACTGCCGGCCTCTATTTTTTCTCTCTCTTTCACTATCTATTTTACTTCAATACCGCGACGCCTGCTTTTTTGCTTACGGCTCCGCATCGTTTTACTCTCCATTTCGTATACTGTACGAAGCATATTTTGGTGGGACTGAACCCGCCGAGTACCTGCCTGACTTATGCGCCGCGTGTTGGTGACCTCCGAATCCTCTCTGAACCTGAATCCGGCGCGGTGATAACACGGGGTTGTTTTTACAACGGGCGCATATCGACCTCGAGATGGCATGCTTCAACGGCACCTTGTCGCGAGTCTGAGGAAACAGACAGGATAAAGCAGCCGAAGCAGGCTGGCCGCATGTCTGGCTTTTCAGGCCAGGCCATCGGACCTACCTGTCGCTAATGTTTTCTCGAAATGGCGCTCCTTAATCCCACCTTTATCTTCGGCATTCTGGTCCTCCTCTACCTATCCTCCTTTGTCATATTCGCAGTTATTCGTATCCTTACCGGCGTCTCGATCCAACGCATCGGCTATTTCTCCCTTCGGCGGCTCGCCTACACCCTCCGCGATGGCGTCAAAATCGAGATACGAGGTCTCGGCCTCAACGTGCACCGCCCGACCTTCGCCCAGCCCACCTGGCTCAGCGTCGTAGTAGACGAGCTCGTTATCACGCTGGATATTAGGGAACTGGAAGGGGGCAAGACGGACAGCGCTACACTCGGAGACGGGGATTCTGACAACGAAGGTCCCAACGGAGCCCCCCCGCCCGCCAACAAGTCCCCAAAGATTCCCGCAATCCGGCGTGACGTGGGTGTTGGCGGACGGAGCAAGACGTGGAAGCAGTTGACCAACATGAAGGAGCAGGTCAAACGCCTGCACCGCAAGGTGAATTGGCTTCGGATGGTTGACGTGGTGGCCACCAACTCCACCGTCAGCATCGTGGATGTTGGCAGTTTGCAAGTGGGCAGCTTTACGATCGCGGTCGATACCCGGCGGAAAATGGTCGACCGGGCGCGCTTCTTCCTTCAGGGCAGATCCGACAGAAAGGGACAAAGACAGCAGGCAGAATGGATCATGACTGTTCGGAGCGTGTTATTCACCGCTGACGGGAGAGATTCTTTGGAAGTATTGGATAACGCCAGTTTGAACATCCACGGCTTCCTTTACGAGGCGCTTGACGGCCTCCGAGATACCGCCGTTTCCCTGAAGCTCGGCCGCGTTCATGTTCCATACGACGATATCTACCATAGCGCCCTCCGATACAAGGAAATCCGGACCCTGGTTGATCAGTCCTTCGCAGATTCCGAGTCGGTGGATGTTATTGTCGACCAGGTGATTCAGGAGCTTGATGTTCCGGGGAGCACCACCCAGGAACTGATGCAAACGGTTTCCGACTCCAAAGAGCTCGTCAGCTCCGCGCTCAGGGGTGTCAAAGAAGTCCAGTTTGCCGTTAGTTTCGTTGGGTTCACGAAAAGGGTCGAGGCTATCAAAACTGGCGGTTCGCCGATTCTTTTGAACGCATCGATGAAGGAGGTTGGCATTGATCTCCATCGACTCGACCCCAAATCTCCCGCACATAGGATGTATTTCCCTTCCAAAGACATTGCCCATGAAGCCTTGGCTGCCGCCTTATCCATATCCATTGGTCTTGACGACGGACACGGCAAACCCGAGCGGATCATGTATATTCCGATGGCAACTACGACTGTTAGGACCACCTTGCCATCCAAGACCGTTGAGCTGGCCGACGAAGGCACCGCCGAAGAACGGAATGCGAACATCCTGTTTGCCAATTCAGTTGTGACATCGCCCTCTGTTGATCTTGACCCTCGGCATCTCCCCCTCCTCCTGGCCATGCTGCGTCCGAAGCCGAAACCATTATCAAAGACGCAGCCGCAACCTCAGCAGCGGCATATGCTTATCTCCCGACTTCTTCCTAAAGCAAACATCAAGTTCTCAATGCATGAGCCGGTCTTAAGGATAACACTCCCCCCAGTGCAGAAAACCGCCGATCCGGATGAATTCGACTTAATTATCTCATCCATCTCCTCCGTGTCTCTGGACCTTGAATCGTTTCACTCGGCCGTTGAAGAGCTTCACTACTCTCTAGCCGCTACCATGAGAGTTCAGACACACAACCTGTACTATCAGACCTCCTCTGGCGAGAGGTTCGACCTCCTCGAGACGGAATCTTTTGACTTGAAAGTGCAGCTCAACGCATCCCCCGATGTCCATGTGATTGCCACCGGAAATCTTCAGACATTTTCGGTGAAAATGGTACGGGAAGAGATTGGAGACGGTTTGCGCCATATAGTACGACAGTTGCGCCTCGATGTCGAACCCGACAAGATGGCATTCTCCAAAACTGCAAAGAAATCCAACTTTCTTCGTGCCCTGCCTAACTGGCTCTTGCACTTCCAAATACAATGTTCAGACTTCAGTGTTGAGGTGGCAGGTATTGATGAAGGCATATCGAAAGATACAAAAGGAGTTGCCATCCAGCTGGAATCTTGGTCAGCAGAGTATCGTGCGCAGAGATTGGACGGACTACAGCGGCGGCCGTCTCGGCGCCGAGCCAGCAGTCGTGGCATGATGAGTCCTGATACGGACATCCTTCGGGCAGTTCCAACGTCACCGAGGAAGAAATACCAACACGACGGTGATGGGCGTCGCGTGGCGATCCACGTCCGCGGATTCGAGGCCTTCGTCGTTGAATCGGCAGAAAAATGGGAAATCGAGCCCTTTGTAAGCATTCCCAGATTCGAGATTGCTTTTTCAACAATGAGCGACAATCGGGGTCCGGTATTCCACGTCCACTCCCACATTCGGACACTTCTTATTCAGTACTCCCTTCACCGACACTATGCCATAGGGGTTGCAACCCTGGTGCTTCGGAAGTCTTTCTTGAAGACGCATCGAGACAAAGCAGAAATACGCGTCCCTGTAGCGGCAACGCCGCAGAGACGGGTCGTTGGGCATCTCTCCCCGCCCGGAAGCAGTGCTTCAGATCCCTTTGGCGACAATGAGTCTGCGAGGACATTTGACGAACTAGTCGCTATTGACTTCAAGGCGACACTCATCCAAATCAAAGCCGATATGCCTGCAGACCCTCCATTGATGTTGCACATTTACAACATGGAGGCCGGTCGTCACAGGTGGTCGCCTCCATTCTTCACTTCAAAGTTAATCCGGCTGTATGCAGAAGCTCCTAGGATGCGCCGAGTCTGGGCCAGGGTGCTCAGCATCAAGCATGGACGCGTGGACTTCCGTGAGTCACGACGGAAGACTTCGACTGGCGGGTTTCAAGAAGAACGGATGGTTGATATCATCGCCGAGACCATTCGGTTTTCTGTACCACATGAAATGATTGTCCACCAGATCTTTGACAATATCACGAATACTGTTAAATCTGTCCAGCAGCTTCACCACCAATTCAAGACCGGCACGAACGAGTACATCCTCGACAAAGGACCCGAAGGGCCAAAGAATGTCCCTAAGATTTCGCTACGAACACGAACACTACTGTTTGAAATAGAGGATGGTGCATTTGAGTGGAAGCTCGGCATGATCTATCGTGCCGGACGCGTGGAGCAGATGCAGCGTCAAGCTCGGGAGGAAACCTTCCGTGTGAAGCTCAGGAAAATACACGAAGAAGAATCAAGGAGAGAGTCAAGCAAACTACGGACTCGCTCCGCGGCTCCACGAGGTCGTAACCAGGGGTCAGGCGCTTACCATGCCAGAAGTCGCAGCAACGATGGTCATCCTCAATCAAGCACCGAAGGTTATCATTACCGTGGTCGAACGCCTCGGTACGACCCGGAAGGAGCTCGGCTGGGGATCAGTGGAAACGCACAAATCACCATAGAAGAGGCAAGGCACAAGCTCCAGGTCCATAACTCGAAGAGTTGGAAACAACGCATTGACCGGCAATATCTGATGACCAAGAACGGAATGAAGGATCTGCATGCACTTTTTTGGGGAAGCGATGACATCCCGGACGATCTGGCCGACTGTGAAAACATCCTTGAAGTTCCCCAGCGGCCTGCTCTTATGTCCACACTTATCAACGACCTGCACTTTACCATCGATAAACCGTCTTTTCCGATAAAGGAACTGCCGGACTTCTTGTATAAAGTCGGGAAGGGTATGCCCAAGGATATGAAGTATTCTCTTCTTATCCCCATGAGCGTGCAAATCAACATGGGTGAGGCGAGAATCTCGCTGAGAGACTACCCCTTGCCACTTGTACACGTCCCGGCCATCAAGTCGAGCCAGTCCTCTCGCCTACCGGCCCTCTCAATGAGGACTGACTTCGTCATCGCAGAAGAGTTCAGGGGCCCGGAAGCAAGCCGAAAAGTCAGGGTACAGATCGTCCCTCCTCGAAGTCCAGAGTCAAATGAGGGAAGTTTTGCCATTGATGTGCGAAGGACCATCAGTTCTATCAAGTCGTTTTCCGACATGGCTATCGATATCCACAGCGCCAATCCGACCCGAATTACATGGGGCCCTTCTTACCAGCCTGCAATCCAAGACATGATGATGGCCATCGAATCTTTGACCAAACCTCAGGTCGACCCATCTGACAGGGTGGGTTTCTGGGATAAGATTCGGCTCAATTTCCATTCTCGGGTTCGGGTCGCATGGCGTGGTGACGGAGATGTTCATCTGGCGTTGAAGGGCACCAGAGACCCATACCAAGTTACAGGCAACGGTGCGGGTTTTCTGATGTGCTGGCGGAACGATGTCAGATGGAATATCCATGCAGATGATGACCCAACGCGGTTCATGAGCGTCGACAGCGGGGAGTACGTGCTTGCGATCCCAGACTACAGCCATCAAGTTCGTGAGGCATACCGGAGCGTTGGAGAAGGTGACAGTATTGCGAGCGACAACAGGCACAAATCCGGCGCCGCTTTCAAAAAGGTTGTTATGAAACTCTCAGGGAAGGTGCAGGTGCTTGCCGGCCTCGTATTTGAACGAGCCATCGAGAATGACAAGAGGAGTTTTGAGTTCAAACCACACTACGATGTTGTACTCAAGTCTCCGAAACATGCCACCGCCCAGGATGGCCTTCCATATGACGCCTTCCGCGGATTTCGCAGCCAGCATATCCATCTGTCTGTTGCCGTGCGTGCCCCGGTTGACCGCAAGTGGGCAGCCTCGAATCCTGAACCATCACGAAGCTACAACACTGTGCACCTCACACCACGGTTTTTTACTCACTTCTTTGCGTGGTGGTCTCTGTTTGGCGGGCCCCTCTCCCTTCCTATTCGACAAGGTGCTCTATGGCCGGGCAGAGAAAAAAATAGCAAGAAATTCGGACGACATCTCGCCACCATCAAGTACAATCTTCTCCTGGCACCTTTGTTTCTCAGCCACATCTATAAGCATAAAGATGTTGAGGACTACAGTGAAAATGCGGTTTCGGCGACTGGCATCAAAGTTCGATTCGATAGTTTCATGCTCGATTTGCATCAGAGGCGAGAGGAATTTAACACGAGGGACCGTGGTCGTAAGACACAGGGCAAAACAAGCGGAATGAAAATCCATGCGGGTCAACTGGATCTTGTCTCCGCCGATATTCGCGCCGTCTCTGCTAGTATCCGAGGTACAACAGCGGAGGCCTTCAAGAACCAATCGCTCTCTACCTTCGTTACAGAGCAAGGGGACGACGGTACTGATCTTTCTCGATTTACCATTCCCGATAACGATCTCACATGGATCGACATGGACGATTTTGTCGAGCTCGATTGGATCTTACCAACAGAGCCGAATCCAGATACCAAGATCTTACCCCTTTGCTATGCGCCGCGGATCACCTACTTCCGTCAGACTGATATCAGCGGTGTGATCGAGGGCGACCCAGATAGAAAGAGCCCCTTTGGACAGGAGCCCACGCATTCCTGCATTATGAGCCAAGACGATGACCCCAGGAGGGTTCAACGTGAACTCATCCGTCGACGGCTGGAGCAACTCGATCAACAAATGGAAACGCACAGACGGACCCTTGGAGAGATCGAACTTCGCCGTGTCAGAGGCGATGATGTCGACAAAGATCTTCGAGCCGAATCCGAGGCGTTGGCACGACATACAGCCGTTTTATCCGAAAAGAAAACCTTCCTGGAAGGAATGCTCAAGGAGATGATGCAAGGGCAAGACGAAGGCTCTACTACTGCCTCAACCGACGCCGAAGGAGAAAGCGAATCCACGACGGTGGAGGGAAATTCCACTACCACTACCCCTGCCGCTACCGAGTTTGCGAGTGACTTCAAGAATCGCTTCGTGGTCCACAATATGCAACTGAAATGGAATAACACACTGCGAAATATCATCCTCCGATACATTCACCAGGTTAGCCAACGCCGGGGTTTTGTCTACTACCTCTCCCGGCCAGCAATCAAATTTATTCTTGATATCGTGGAAGAGCAAGCCAGGTCAAAAACGGCGAAGAACGGGACTTCAACGTCTCCAGGCGGAACTACCAAGACCCCCGATGCCAACAAAACGGGCCGCGAAATCCAAAAAGACATTGAGGATAGGATCCGCAAGATTTTGCAGGATGGCAAACAGTTCGCAAGCTCCGAAGACGCCAGCCCTGCGAACACTTCGATGGCAGATCTCTCCGGCGGTATCGCCAGTGAGTTCACGCCACAAAACAGCTACCATGTCCGCGTTATTGCGCCCCAGATACAGCTGCAAAGCGACAAGAATAAGAAGCATGTGGTTCTCATCACAGCCAAGGGCATGGAGCTCAAGGTGGTTGAGGTCCTTGACAAGAGCAGAATATCTGACAATGTCAGTGGTCTGGTCCAGCGCCGTTTTCTTGTCAACATGGACAGCACTCAGTTCTTCGTTACCCATCAAAAGTGGTTTACGACCCAACTGGTGTCCATGTACTCTGGCAGCACCTACGGTACTCCCGCCGGCTCTTCTTGGCCACCCTGGGTTCCCATGGAAGTCATGTTTGACTTTCAAGCAGATCCTTTTGGGTTCAAGCGCGTCGTACAAAAGACATCGGCCTTGCTTCGTTATGACAAGTACAATACGCTTCGGTTGAAGTATAATGACGAAGTAAACACCAGCGAGGGTACGCATGTTACATCACAGGACAGCACGGAAAGCAGAATGGACAATCTCTGGGTCGAGTTTCCACAGGCTCACGCTCTTTGCAACTCGTCGCAATACTATGCGATATATGTGATTGTGCTAGACTTGTTGATGTACAACGAGCCCCTTGAGAAAACGCGAAGCGAACGACTGGAAAAGATCATGCTTGCATCTGATTTCAGCGACCTACGGGGAGCACCGGAGATGGTATTGCGGCTCCAGGAGCGCGTGCGGCAGCTCGAAGATATCAAGACGCATTTCCAGATCCATGGCAAGTACTTGGACAAGAAGGGTTGGGAAGACCGACTCGTGCTCGAGCGTGATTTAGCATCATGCGAGGACGAGCTGTTCTTCATGATGAAGGCCATCACCACGTCTCAAAGGAAGTTTGACAGTAGTACGAGCAGTGCTCTCCTGAGGTGGAGCATCACGGTGAAGGAGATTGTCTGGCAACTGATCCGCGACAATAATGAGCCTCTTGTGGAGCTGCAATTGAAGGATGTCGAGTACGACCGCACCGACAATTCGGATGGATCCCACATCAACCTTATCCAAGTGGGGAGAATCCTGGGCCTTAACCTGCTTCCGGATGCTATCTACCCGGCAATGATTGCACCATATGTCGAGGGTGATCGCGGCGGCTTTGATACTGGCCGCCAGCCGATGATCAGAGTGTACTGGTACATGCTCGAAGCGATCGCGGGTATTCCAGTCATGGACCACTTCGAGGTCAATTTGTTTCCGCTCAAGATCCAATTGGAACGTGAAGTCGGAAACAAGTTGTTCGAGTACATTTTTCCGGGAATGGACGGGGCGCCCACCAATGGCAAGACTGACTCTCCGTTCATGATCAAGCAGTCTGCTCTGGGCGACGACGAAGATGGAGGCGAAGATGATTCCCTGAGCGGATCAATTGACCGGCTTCAACCACCCGATTCCGACAAGGATGGCGTGCCATTCAACACGCGAGCGGGATCACTTGAGCTTCGCCTTCGTCCGACCCTCACTTCGGAACCGACCATTGTGCCCAACAAACAGAAGGCCGTAAGCATCCATTCGGGCGAAGGACACTCGTTCCGCCTCTTTCGATCGTCGACGGGGTTCAAGACGGCGAGCAAGAAGCCGTCGTATGAATCCTTGCGCGGGAGCACGCCTCGGCCAGGGATCATACCGCGATCCTCTACCGGCTTTTCATCCAAGGACAATATCTCTAAAGACACCGACTCGAGGCGAGGATCTCGTTTTGGACTGCGCAACAAGACGAACGCCGATGATCCGAAGACTAAGAAATCCGATGATCTCACCAAAATGATTGCGCGTGCCTCCAACTACATGACATTTGCCTACATCAAGATGCCTTCGGTCGTGCTCTGCCTTAGCTACAAGGGAAAAGGCGAACGCAACTTCTCGGACGTCCACGACTTTGTATTCCGACTTCCTGCCATTGAATATCGAAACAAGACATGGTCAAACCTTGACCTTGCGCTAGCGGTGAAGAGTCGTGTCATTAAAGCTTTGATCAGCCACACCGGGGCCATCATCGGAAACAAATTCTCTAGGCACAGGCCGAGCACAGCACAGCAGTCCAAGCTTCGTGAACTGGCTACCAGCTCTGTGCTCCTCGCCACACCCCAACTATCAGATTCCCGTGACAACAGCGGGGACGACTCGTCTTCCATCTATGGCACCTCACCAGTTGACTTCTCTCGCTCTCCACCTCGATCCATCAGCCGGTCACAGACGTCTATCCCAGTGCCAAGCTCGCGGAGCTCAAGCATCGCTTCGTCGCGATCTCACCGGTCCAGCCATGTGATGGTCAATACTCAGGGTGGTGGAGCTATATCGGAGAATTTCACCATGACGCCGCCAACACCGCATGACCGGACGCCCACTGCGCCGGCCGATGGTCATAGCCAAGGTTACCGTGGTGCCTTCAATCTCCTGCGGCCAAGCTCGAGCGGAGGTTCTAGGTTCTTTGGGCCCCATGGAGACGACTCCAGATCTGGGCGTCGACCTGGCAGCAGTAGTGGGCCTAGCATCTCCATTAGCAACAGCAACGGAGAGGAGTCGTTCAGCCGCAAAAAGCCGGCAGCGTCCGGATATGGGTTCCGGGACAAGATCAACGCGCTCACAAGCCGCTTGAAGGACAACCACACCCGGGATAGTCGGCCGATCTCGACTGCGCACCGCGGCGGTGATGCGGCAGATGATGACGGCAGTGATGGGGAAAGCAATGGTGATGATGGGGACAGCGTCACCAGCACGGGGAATGGCAGTGTAAAAACGGGTAGCCGGCTCAGTTGGAGTAAACAGAGGGTGAAGACGGGTTAGTCTAGGGATCACGGACGTTGGATGGTGCATACATCATGGAGTCAAGTGATACAAGAAGCGGGTTTGTGAACCATACCTGGTATCTATATACAAGGCAGCTTGCCTGGCAAACATGCCTTGCAACACTTTACCGCCGGAACATATTTCCTTTTTACTACCTACCTACCTGTCTTAGCCTCACTTTTACAGCATCTCATAGCATTTCTCCTTTCTTTTGCATAGGACTGTTTGCAGCAAAGCAAGCGGGGAGCGAGTCACAGTATTGTATTAGTGTTGAACAAATACATAAACAAATGAATATATTTCTTTCAACTCAATAATTGATTCTCTGCAAAGCTCGGCTGCTTGTCAAGTCCTTATTGTGACACTAAAATACCTTGTGTTCAAAAATATTTCGAAGGGGAATTCAGGGCGCAGCGTATGTGGTACAGTACATGTACGATTGGTACGGTGCATGCGTTTCTGTATTCCGCATTCGTATGATGGCGGCACCTCAACGGCAGGGTTCTTATCTTATCGGATCTTCAACCACCACACACCCTCGGCTCCTCCATTCAGCGCCATTCGGTGCTCTTGTGCCCCTCCTTCCCGAACCACTGCACAAGCCACACCCGCAACGACATTGAAAGCTGCCTTGCCTCAATAAGGTACCTCTCGTAGCTGGGTTACCAAACCGACCATCTCAACAAACCCTCCAAAAGTCAATCTCAGCTCTACCGACTGTGACCGCGACCTCATACAACAGACCGCAGACACAATTTATACGGAATACTCTCATCTCTTTGGGGAGTCAGATTGGGGGGGTGGCAAGTACAGCCGGCTTTGGAGCTGCCTACCTTAGGTACCTAGCTCATTCACAATGGGTACGACAACCTTCAATTCCGAAAGGACGCCCAAGTCAAAAGAAAAACTAACTAACATGCAAATGTGTGTTTAGAACTCCCACCAACAGACAAGCTCGTCGACGCCGAGCGCGACGCCCTCTACAACTACCCGGAAGCCTCGCACAACGAGCAGACCTCGAAGCGACCATGGGCCAAGGACCCCAACTACTTCAAGAGCGTGCGCATCAGCGCCGTCGCCCTGATCAAGATGGTGATGCACGCCAGGTCGGGCGGCGCGCTCGAGGTCATGGGCCTGATGCAGGGCTACGTGAGCCGGACCGCGCTCGTCGTGACCGACGCTTTTCGGTTGCCCGTCGAGGGCACTGAGACGCGCGTCAACGCCCAGGACGACGCCAACGAGTACCTGGTGGAATACTTGCGCCTGTGCAGGGAGGAGTCGCGGCTGGAGAACGCGGTGGGTTGGTACCATAGTCATCCGGGGTACGGGTGCTGGCTGAGCGGCATCGACGTCACGACGCAGCACTTGCAACAGTCGTTTAGCGATCCGTTCGTGGCGGTCGTTATCGATCCCGATCGTACTGTCAGTGCGAATAAAGTCGAGATTGGGGCTTTTAGGACGTATCCGGAGGGGTATAAGGGGGCAGCACCTACTACGGGTGGTGGTGGTGTCGAGTTTACACAGGACGGGTACCAAACGGTTCCGCTGGCCAAGGCGGATGATTTTGGCGCGCATAGTAGCCGCTACTATTCGCTCGAGGTCGAGCACTTCAAGAGCACGCTGGACACGAGCCTGCTCGAGCTGCTCTGGAACAAGTACTGGGTGCAGACGCTCGCGCAGAACCCGCTGCTCACGAACCGGGACTACAGCGCTAGTCAGATGCTCGACTTGGCGTCCAAGGTACAGGAGGTCGTGAAGGACGTTCGTGGTGGACGCAGCGGTGGAGTGGCAGGGGCTGGAGGATCGGTCCTGTCGGGCTGGGGTGCGCTCGCCGGCGGCGCCGGCGGCGGTCCGGCGGGCAAAGGGGGCGTTGATCGGAGACTGGAGAAGATTGTGCGCGACGTCAAGCAGGTTGCTGCCAAGGAGCGCGCGGGTTTGATGGCGACGGATGTCAAGGCCAAGGTGTTTACCTGTGGTTGTAACCATGGTGGTGGTTCTGGAGCTACGACAGGTCAATGATCCTTTTATCAAGAATTTATGGTGTGTTATGATTTCTGAGCAAGAAGAATTGCAGACAGCGTGCAGTAGAGTTACCTAGGACTTCCGTGGCCTGAGAGAAATTGGAGGCGGATAGATAGACCCGAGGGGAGAGAGACAGAAGACGATGAAGAAGGAAAGAGGCTTCATGCGGTAAACATGCACTCCTAATGAGACGTTACGAACAGAATTCTATCTCCTCAGCCAGTTAAATAACTAGGTAAAAAGGGGCTGGTATTCTCTCTAAAATATCTATGCCCTATTCTTAGACCTAGTTGATGTACAGAAGAAGTGTCTTGGTATTGAATTATTTGGTGATACAGGTGACATTTATACATGACGTTCATCATACAGAACAAGGTGGGGGGAAGGTTTACTATGGGCTGTCTTTTCAGGAAACCAAGAGATATTAAAACCTAGTAGTAGCATCCTCAGAGACTATACGCGAATTCGAAGCCAAACGGTTTCGGTGATTTGTCTTCACTTTCGGCATCATCTCATATTTTTCCGCAATTTCCAGCGCGTTCCTTAGCCGAAGCAAGGTCTCCTCCTTCCCCAATATATTCATAACATTACCGATGCTGGGGCCGTGATCGAGCGCGGTCAGCGCCCAGCGATACACCTTGAAGATGCCAACGCGAAAACCACTGCCATCCTCATTTGGCGGCGCCGCAGGGGCCGTTTCGCTGCTCCCTAGCGTCTTCACGATCGGTTGGAGGCGGTCAAGCGTCCAAGGGTGCTCTTCGCCCCAATCCTGCGCATCGAGCTCGGATAGAAGAGACAGAAGAGACCTTAAAGCCGCCACGGTTTCGCGGATGACGGCGCGGTGCAAGTTTTCCCAAAACTTGGCGTGGCGGATTGCGGGAACCTGAGCCTGATTCACTGATCGGCTGAGCATGTCACACACGAACGTCGACTCGAGTACGTGCTTCGGTATACCCCAGAACAGGTACTTGTGCTGCGTAACGAAATCCTGGCACGTTGCGTGGGTTTTTGAAGGGTCGCTGATACTGATGCTGGCGCTGTTGCTGTTGTTGGCGCGGAGGATGGTGAGGCGGAGGAGGGTGAGAATGTGGGTCTGTAACGATCCTTTTCCGTTCTCACGGTATCCCTCACGGATGCCGGCGCCTAGGCTGTCAAGAAGGAGCGGATCAGGACCGGTATACGACTGGCTCGGTTCCGTCCGGCGAGACAGTAGCCTCGTTGTTTCGGTGCTCTCGATGATATCCGTAATCGGGTTGACGAAAGACCATTGAGCCTCGTAAGCCTTTTGCTGGAAGAGAAGCTGTTGATGCTTCCTCTGCAAAAATGGGAGCTTCTCGAAGCTGACGGCGCTGTCCCCCTTGCTGAAGTTGAGCGTGAATTGATTGATCATGTCATGTAGCGTCATGACGTCGCTCCTGACGTTCCCCCTGTTCCATCCCAACATGGCGACAAAGTTCAGCAGCGCGGACGGGAGGTACCCCCTCTCCCTGTACCAAGAAATGCTGATGTCTCCGTCCCGCTTGCTCATCTTCTGTCTGTTCATGTTTACCAGCAAGCCCAAGTGGGCAAACGCGGGAGGCGTCCAGCCGAAGGCGTTGTACAGGTCAACGTGTTTTGGGGTTGAGACGAGCCACTCTGCGCCGCGGATGACGTGGGTGATCTTCATGAACTTATCGTCGATGACGTTGGCAAAGTGGTAGGTCGGAAAGCCGTCTTGCTTCATGATGATGAAGTCGTCGTCGCGGACGTTTCTACAGTAGCGGCCGTAGACGATGTCCTGTACCACCACCGGCGTCTCGCTGCTCTTGAAGCGCACAGTGAAGGGTTGCCCGGCCTCGGCACGCTTTTGGAGGGACTCGGAACTATGAAAGCGACATGAACAGGAATGGCCGTGGTGGCCCCCGCGTTGCTGAGCTGTTCGTTGGGCCAACTCCAGTTCTTCCACCGAGCAGAAGCATTTGTATGCTTTCCCTTCATCAATCAGCTGCTTTGCAAAGTTATTGTAGAGCACCAGCCGTTGAGACTGCCTGTAGGGGAGCGAAGATACATCGGGCCCTTCGTCCCATTTCAGCCCGGCCCACTTGAGGTCCTCATACAACCTCTCCTCCGCGTCGGGCACAAGGCGACTCTGGTCGGTGTCCTCAATGCGCAGGATGAACTGTCCGCCGGTGGCCCTGGCAAGGAGATAGTTGAACAGCGCCGTCCGAAGACTGCCCAGATGCAAGTATCCAGTGGGAGAAGGCGCAAAGCGCGTACGGCATGGCGTATTGGGGAGCCTGAGTTTCTCGAATGGATTCCTGAATTTTGTGGTTGCTGGCCCGAGTTCGAATTTCTCGTCCACGGTCGATGAGGATGAGAACCACAGGCGCGTGACCGAAAGACTTCTTATTCGGGTGCATTTTGGGCACACCGGCCTCCTTAGAACTGTTATTACGCTCATCCTCCTCCCCCTTCTCACTCCTGAGCGAATGAGTGGTGATGAGACAGATACTGGTAGTAACTTGAAGTTCAGATGTCCAGGTCCCAGGGTTGATGGAAGTAGTAGAATACCACGACCCAAGTGGGTCAGGTCAGTCTGTTGTTCCGTCCGATCGTTGGCCAGTACGGATTCCTACCTACGTATTCCGTACGGGTGATAGGGATTACAGCTGATTCCCGTGCAGGGGGCCATACGTACCTGTGCGTACTGTACATAGGTACCAGCAACTATACGGAATAAATACATGGTGAACTACGTAGGTAGACTTCGTAAAAAAAAAAAAAAGAATTCGATGAGAAGAGTTTCCAATTCTCCTTTTAATCTAATTCAAATTGTACCAAACGTTTAAACCGTGCCAGGTATTCCGTAATTGCCAATCCAATCCGACATAAATGACCAACAGGGTCAGTCGAAGTGCAGCAGCGATGGAATCAATCGGCCATGCATCTGGGTCCGAGCCACCCGTTGAACTTGTGCGTACCTTAGTAAGGAATGATCATTCAAAACTGCATGCTCCCGCAAGTCAAACTCCAACAGAGAAAGATAGGTAATAAACAACAAAAAGATCCAGGGCAATGTGGACAAACCTATCTAGGTACCTCCACTAGGTACTAGAAAGGATGCTGGAAGGAATCCTAGGAGCCCCCTGAACCTAGCCTTGTGTGGCCTAAAAGTCAAAAATCGCTGGGGACCCACACGGTAAACTCTGGGCTGGACCAGCTGGCACGGCTGAGTACCTGTTGACTGGACTCCAGGCGGCAACGCGCCCCGCGTTCACAGGGCAGGCCTAAATTTTTCCCAAGAAATCCGCAGGCCAACCGACGCAGAACCTTCCCACCGTCACACTGCCCCGCCAACATCACCATCGTCTGCAAATTCCATAAAAAGTTCCCGAGTTGAACCCAAGCAGCAACTCCAACTTAGCGACCACAGCCCGTCTTGCGCAGGTAGAATAATCAACCAAAAGCCCGTGGATCATGGACAGCGGTTCCAGCAAGTCGCCGAGAGGCGAAGAGGAGGAGGTCGATCTCTATGGTAAAGCCACCCCTCCCGAGCCTGCCTCAAAGTTCATGGCAATCGAACTCCGAACTGACTTGACTCTCTGCAGCGCTGCTTGGTGTGGACAAGTCCGCCAGTCCTAATGATATCAAGAAGGCCTACAGAAAGGTAACTCGACTTGCGCGACTACCCAGATTTCATCATGACACACCTGCTGACAGCCCGCCTAGCTCGCCTTGCAACACCATCCCGACAAGGTTCCTGAGGAGATACGAGCCGAGTCCGAAGTCAAGTTCAAGGCTGTCACACAAGCCTACGAGATTCTTCGCGATGAGGAGAAGCGCCACATGTACGATACCCATGGCATGGCCGCCTTCGACCCTTCAAGAGGAGGCGGCGGCCCCGAGGTGGACTTAAACGACATCCTCTCCCAAATGTTCGGCATGAACATGGGCGGCATGCCAGGCGGTGGAGGGCCCCGCCGTCCCAGGCGCAGTCCCGATGAAGATCAACCGTACAAGGTCACTCTGGAAGAACTTTACAAGGGAAAGACGGTCAAGTTTGCCGCCGAGAAGCAGGTCATCTGCAGTCAGTGCAAGGGCACTGGCGCAAAAGAGAAGGTCAAGCCAAACAAGTGCGACCACTGTCGAGGTGCCGGTCTCCAGGAGGCCTACCGCCAAATCGGCCCCGGCTTGGTCCGTAAAGAGGTGGTATCCTGTGACCACTGCCAAGGCTCAGGCATGGACTACAAGGAAAAGGACCGCTGCAAGAAGTGCAAGGGGAAGCGGACCGTCAAGGAGAAGAAAGCGTTGGAACTCTACATTCCTCGCGGTTCCATGCAGGGAGAGAGAATCGTGTTGGAAGGCGAGGCAGATCAGCTCCCGGACCAAACTCCTGGAGACCTGATTTTCCATCTCCAGGAGGAGCCGCACGATATCTTCACTCGAATTGGTCACGATCTCTCTGCCGAGCTGACCGTCACTCTTGCCGAGGCATTGTCGGGCTTTTCCCGCGTTGTCGTCAAGCACCTTGATGGCAGGGGCATTCACATCGACCACCCCCGTGGCAAGATCCTCCGACCTGGTGAGGCCCTCAAGGTTCCCAGCGAGGGTATGCCGATCAAGAGGAGTGAGATGACCGGAGACCTGTATCTTGTCGTCAAGATCGACTTCCCCGAGGACGGTTGGTTGAAGGACGATGCCTCGTATGAAGCGCTTCAGAAACTCCTACCGCCACCGGCACCCCCGATCGTAACGGATGAGGTGGACGAGGTGACCTATGAGTCGGATGCCGACATAGAACACGTGAGTTTCTTCTAAGATCCACAGTGCGACGTGCCACGAACTTTGCTAACTTTTCGGGTCTAGATGGGTGCTCATCAGGGCGATCCACGATACGGAAACGAGTGGGAGGACGATGACGAAGGACAGGAGGGTGGTGCTCAGTGTGCCACACAGTAAGGGACAAGCGGGTTTCATCAATTGCTTCGGGATAGACGGTTAGGATACGTGCTTGCCAAGTGGCGAGCGCTGATAATCAGCGAAGCGCATCATTTGCTCAGACAAGCAACAAGTTTATTTAGGAGCTGGACTGTACCGGACCATCTCCCTTGTACGGATATAGACCATGAAATTTTCGGGCTTCTCTGATTCAGCTGCCCACCAATGTCCCCCTCTGACCCTCGAAGGCCGAGGCCAGCTGTGTGACGACTTTCAGATTGCTAGAGAACTCTCTAGTCTTGTCAAAGACGATAAATAGAAGTAATGACTCGAGGATCGTGGCAAGTTGGGGAGGAATATGGTAGCACAGGACTCGATGAAGCGTTCCTAACAGGTTGTAATAGAAAGTAAGGTAGGTAGATGGAGACGTGATTCACCATGAAATGGTCGTGGAAGAAAACACGTGAACAATCGGTGGACAACGAGCTGCACTAACAATTCAATGGTGGGGAGTTGATTGGCGCAGCGATGCGCCTCAGGTGTTCCCACATTTGCGGCTTGTCCCACATTTATGCAGTAAATGCACGGACCACGGACATTCTCTAACAATTTTCGCACAACCCTAAGCCCACCAAGCTCACATTCTTGGATTTTCTTCCCGCCCTCCGATAGTGACGCCGTCCGCCTAGCCAGTACTAACCACCATCACTCGACAATCAACAGGTCAAGGTAAGCGATTGCTCTTGTCGCGACCAGCTACTATACACGAGTTTTCAAATTGAAGTTCTGACAATAATCTCGCCCAGATGGTTTCCGCAAAGAAGCACGTTCCGATCGTGAAGAAGCGTACGTTTGTCGTTACCAACCCAAAACCCACCGGCAAAATGCCATCCGCTCGATTTCCTCTGCACCCCTCGTTCGCGATAAATACGGAAGGATGGGAGATTTATTTCGCTGGACGGGGAGTGCGGTGGGAGTTGTGTGTGGAGGCATTTTGAAGGATTGACAAATCGGTCGTTATGTTAACATGATAATTTGTTCTCGACTGCAGGCACGAAGGCCTTCACTCGTCACCAGAGTGATCGGTTCAAGTGCGTGGCCCCAGCATGGCGCAAGCCTAAGGGTATCGACAACAGGGTCCGGAGACGTTTCAAGGGTACTCTGGCTATGCCCTCGGTACGTTTCAGCCCCTCCGACGGCGGCGGCCACATTGAAGACGGGTGGTGGTAGGCAATCGAATGCCAGGAAACTGGCAATCCAATTGTCTACGGGCCTCTTTGTTGGATTGGCAGGATATCGATTTGGCGGTGTAGAGGGCTGACGCGGCGACAATGACTACAGATCGGATACGGCTCTAACAAGAAGACCCGCCACATGATGCCTTCCGGCCACAAGGCCTTCCTCGTCAGCAACGTCAAGGACGTCGAGCTTCTGTTGATGCACAACAAGACCTTTGCTGCCGAGTACGTTTTCTTCTAATCACCCATCTCCGCGATTCGAAAGAACAGACTTGGAGTGCACGGCACATGTCCATGGGGTGCCAATCAAAGATCGGAAGCACTTTTCAAGAGTGGATAAGTGACTGACATCTCTCTTCTTGAGAATAGGATCGCCCACAACGTTTCGTCGAGAAAGAGAATCGATATCATTGCGCGGGCGAAGCAATTATCCGTCAAGGTCACCAATGCGAAGGCGAAGGTCACGACGGAGGTTTAAGAGGGCTGGCGAAACGAAATGTGCAACGGTCAATGGGGCATTTTTCATGTGGTTTTGGGGCATCTCAGGCGGTACTTTTAGGGAAAGGTCTGCTTTATCGGTTGCGGTTGATCTTCTGGCACACACACCCGCAGGGCTAGAGAGAATAAAACCCAACCTGCTTCGTCACGACTACGGCAAATGATCACTTGCGGAATTTCCATTTGCGAAGAATGTGATCCCAGGTTTTGTTCTGAGAATGGATGTAAACGTGAAATCGGGGTTGGGCTGCGGCTTTCTTTGGTCGTCGACTCGTCTCGGAGGTTCTGGCTGTTGTTTCGGAATAATATCGTTTCGATGTCCGATTCTTTACCCCTTCTCAGTGAAGATTCAAATCCCGTCCCGGGGAATCGTTTCTGTTTGAATGCTCGACGGATCGAAAGCCGTGAGTTTGCGGCGGCCTGCTGTGAAGAGTCTCAAGATCCGTTAGTAGGTATCTGCCACGCTCAGCCGGTATAAAAATCTCAGCTTTGCTCCTCATCCGTTAGTTACACCCTCGCGGCTGGTTGAGTTGCTACTCAGTTGTTGATACCCGGTGCGCAGCACGTGTTCAAGCCTTATTAAGCGTCAAAGCAGCTGGTGGACAGTAGCAAAGCAACTGTAGCTAATAAGATGGAGTCGTTCAGACAACAGAAAGTCTTAGCTTTGGATTATTATGCACCACAGGCCACGGCCCGCGCTGGTATTAGAGAGTTTAAAGGAGTCTGTGAGTGAGCCGCTTGTTTATCAGGGACCCCCTTCCTGTCTGTCCTCGAGACCTTTACTTACATATCCTGATATCCACTCCTGAATTCAACAATTCAACACCATCGGGTATGGTGTAGCGGTAACATCGTTGACTCTCACTTCTTCAGGAGTGATTTGCTCTTTCTCAACAGCCCCGGGTTCGACTCCCGGTATCCGAGTTCCAGACGTTTCTTTTTGCTCTTTGTGTATTTATTATCTTTTCATTTGTGCGTGAAGCTTTGATTTTGATATTTCTTGACTCGTTTTCTTTAGCTGTTTTATAGAAATAGATTGTCATTTTAAGAGACTGAGAATATTCATGAGGAAGTCAGAGGTCTTCTCTTTCATAGACAAATGCCATTGTTCGTCGCAGTGGACTAGCTACATTCTAATATTTATATTCTCGATGCCAGCTCTTGCATCATGCTGGTTGTCTGAGGAGCGTGACCTGTCAGGTCGACAATGTCCTGGTCTCATAGACAATCGTATAAATGCATGGCATGGCCATTGTACCCAATGAGCACCTTAAGCCTCGGTTTCATACCCCTATCATTACAGTTGTTGCAAAGCGTGTAGAGCCCAGAAACGAATGAGCGGGATCAGACGGGTCAAGCCCGCGTCCTTTGTCGTCAATATTATTGGTAAGGTCCATTCGATCGATGATGATCAGCACGACAGGATGATCGGGATGGGTGATTATATCTCGAAGGATATTTTGGTGGGACGTGATAAAATGCAGACCCGTCTCAATCGAGTCTGAGCCGTCGCCCTCCATCTCGCCGGGGCTGAGTGTAATTGCCAACTCGTTATCAAGTGGTTGGATCCTCGCAGAGACAACAGGCTTTGTGTCAGGGTGCGAAGCATCTCGATGAACTGAGCGAGCGGTGTTATTGCCGTGGTGGGGGTTGGTACATTAAAAGTGTATATCATCTTGTTGCAGGAAGCAAGGAAGTAGAGGAGAACACAGGCGGCCGTAGTGTCCTCGGCCAAGTCCTGGCCTTCGAGCATCAGGATGTTAGAAAAATCGTCAGCCCACCACACAGCAACCGCATCTGCAATACGGATGTCGCCGTGGGCATGAAGTGAGCGGTCGATAAGTTGCCGAACACAGGATGCCTGTTTACTGGATATCATGGACTTGGTGGCATAGCTGGCTAATGCTCGCTTGTCTGTCTCGCTATCCAGCTCTTGTGTGGGAGTGGGACACTTCGAGTTTTACTATCAGCAATTCTCGACATCTTGTATCATCATCGGTCAGCTTCAGAATCAGGGCTTCGAGGTCGGATATACCCTTCTATGCCAAAGCCAGACTAGTAATACCAATAGCAATCTTAGCCATGTGTCGAATAATAATTCCGGCGCAAATGGTGGTATGTGCAGGAGGAGAGAACAGAGCTGCGCTGCGCTTCCCACACCACCACCGACAACCTCGACATAAATGTGGTTCGCCAAGAGCGATTCATCATTCAGGCAGCCAGTCCGAGGAGGCAGCCACCAACGGCCATGCACGAAATGCGCGGGAAACCAAAATGGCCCAGGCAGGCAGGCACTGGCAGGGAAGACCGGATGGTTTATGGTTAATCCGTACACCGAGTGTGTCAGCGGGAGCAGGCGAAGCAGCCCTGAGGTGCATTGGGGGTAAGGCACACTTTGAGTTCTTCCTTGCTTTCACAAGCGACGCCACAATCGCAAAGACGGATATTAACATTACCTTAACAAGATGGACAAGAGGCAGGATCACCATTCTACTACCCGACATCAATGAGACATTTGTTTCTGGTCTAGCTAATTGCATATCTATCTATGTCACCGTTGACAGAGCTTACTGTCAATAATCTCACAGACGAGTATGAACAAGGTGGGCTGTTAGATGTACGCCGCAATTCGATCTATCAAGCACCTGTCTTGAACAGTTCGACAAGACCGAGGTCGAAAATATCTCTCCATCATACAAGAATGCCCGGCGTATCGGGAGTGCGATCACTCACAAAGCGGTTATAAAGGACCGATAATCGTGGACCCTAGCGCACATCGTGAACACTACGTGGAAGAGGAGGAAGGCTCTCCTCGTCCCAACACTTTTCGATTTCTAACCCCGGTCCAGGATGGCGGTTGCGGCAGACGATTTAATGATCTCGCTGCCTTTGAGCTGTCAGGGAGCAAGTCTTTTGAACGATTAAGCGAGATCTATCATGTCCTCTTACCTCGTAGAATCGAAGGCTTTGGCCTGAAGACAAAGAAATGGATGGTGTTCGAAGTCGACAATATCAGCCCTAATCCACCGTTGCCGTTGCCAAACCAGCTCGACTCCGAGTTGGTGTTGGTCTCTGATGCTGATAAGGCCTCCCTGCGCACAGTTCTTGCAACCGGAGAGCATCCCACTCTCACCACGGCCGACTTTGTCACGGGAAAAGGAGAGGGCAAGGTATTTCTTTTGTATGGCCCACCCAGGACAGGCAAAACTTTAACTGTCGAGTACGTGGCGACCGATACATGCCGCCCTCTTCTCAGTCTGACAGCCCAAGACATCGGGTTGGACGAGGACATAGAATTGAAACTCCAAAGATGGTTTAGTCTTGCTTCTAAATGGGATGCCATTCTTCTCATCGACGAGGCCGACCTTTTCCTCGAGCAGAGGAAAGAAGGGAACGTGAGGAGCAACAGTTTGTCCATAATCTTCCTCAAAACCATGGAGTATTTCAAAGGGATACTATTTCTGACCACGAACCGCCCTGGACACATTGACGACTTCTTCATCTCGAGAATCAGCTGTCCGATTGCGTACCAAGACCTATCAGTCGAGGCCAAGGGAAAGGTCGTCAGAAAGTTTGCTAGGAAATTTGAAGAAACGGGAACCACGATGTTCGACGCAGCGGCGATAAGCTACCTGTGCGCAAACTGCGAGAAGTTTAATGGGCGGCAGATCCGGAACGTGATGCAGGTCACAGCTGCTACCGCTGAGGTCAGCTGGCGAAATGAGCAGCGATATGCCACCCAGCATGGTCGCCGTCCTGCTGCCGGCGTTACCGCCGCCGCCGCCAACGACTCACAGACGTACCCGGGGATGGTCGCTATTAAAATGCACCATGTCAAGGCCGCTGGGGAAAGACAAACAGAGTTCCGCAAGTACTTGAAGTCCTTCAGAGGCAGGGTCGCGTTGGCCCGGACGCGAAGCAAGCAGGACTACCTAAGTCTCAGTCCAGCAGTTCACTGATATACAGGTGAAAGAGGAGGTGTAATATCTAATACGAATGATGTTGGAGTTTGCCGTGGTCCGCAGGGTATGTTAACATTTGCGGGGCCTACGTGCGCTTTTCAGCAAGACATAAAGGAGGAGGATGCTTCCACTGGTGCATAGTCGAGTCCTATTTGGTTGTGGAACGGCGTCTATGATTTATTGACGATGTGTACATGATTTTACCTATATACCGTCGTCGACTCGTACCCCTATTTGACGTTTACCTTGGGAATCTAGCAACAAGCAGCGCACCCTAGCTACCGGCGCGTGGCTAATTGGTCGTATCGCCGTCAGATCACATCACGATGCAATACCCGGTGTACATACGATTACAGAAGGAAAGGAGGCTCAACAGAGCGTGTCGTTTCGTTACCGGTATAGGGTTACATTTCTTGGCAACTTTAAACAGCCCCAGCCCCTGGGCCTGGCCCCGTCCTTGGAATCCCTGTAGAGCCCCTGTGCTAAGGAAGTGCTTAGCGCGGGGTATTGTACGTCGCAACGCAGCCAATGGGAGGTGCCATCAAGGGGTATCGCAACGACGTCTCAAACGCGACACTTGTTTCGTTTCCAACCGCGAACATGGCTCGTCCTACGCCATTGGCCATTCTTTTTGCACATTCTTCGACTGCGCTGAGCACACGATGAGCACGCCGAGGGGCAAGGGGCGAACATGTCGTCGCAGCTCGTCCCTATCAGATGGCGCGCAGCTTCTTCGCTGGAATGCGATTGAAACATGGCGAATTCCCCGGCTAGACTCGTTGAAGAACAGTTGAGGATGGACCAGGGAAAGGTGGCAGTTACCAGGAGGTATACGGACAGGCAGGTGCAAGTGTAAGTGCAAGCGCAAGCGCATTAAACATCTAATATAGAATATCCCTCTGCCCTCCTTCCATCCCTTCCCTCCTCCTTCCGTTCCCGAAGTATCATCCGATCGGATCTTGATCTTCACCGCGGGTCAGGTTTTCAGGTCCAGGTTCGCGACCCAGGTCAGAGACCTGTTGATATTCCATTCTGTTTGTTGCTCTGTTTGCTATCTGCCTACATTACACCATTGGCAGAGACTTTTGTCTTTTGTTTTCTTGTTTGCACGACCACAAACGACGACCCAGGAGCTGAGCTTCTGTTCTCCTTCTCGCCCCATCCCTTCCTTAACTTTTCTCTTCATCTTGGAGATTGGGTCTTCTTTTCGGCCCACGCATTTGGCAACACAATCATCCTTTCTTCGCCATTACCTTTTATTCTCAGCCCCCCCCCCCGCCATCGTCGGCAGGACACTTAAAACGAGACCGGGACAGTCTTTTCTGGGTCTCAAGGCATGGTCTGACCCTCCCGGGATCGTGAGGACACCCACCACCAACCACTCAGCTATTTGGATTTCGGACAATACAAGGTGACCCGCGCAGCTCGCATCACCGCTCTCATAGCCGCATTGATCCCGAATTGTGAACTTGGATGCGCAAAAGCGTCAGTGTCGATCGAATAACCCGAGCCACCGTCACTGCGCGGCTTTGATACGCATCACGTTTCGGCTTCTCCGGCAAGGCTGTATCGCATCAAGCACTCTTCCGCCGCACGCACACATACAGAGCCGCAACATTGACAGCTACACAGGGAGCTTTCCCCGGACCACTGATCCCACTGATCCTGCGATCTGAAGGCGCAGGAGGCAGAGTTGGAAACCCAGGAAATCTCTCCCAAACCACGTCACCTGGATGTGATAGTTTGGCACCGCCATATCATTCTTTTTGCAAAAAGACCCGGTTGCTCCTCACTCACTGCAAAACCCAACCCACCCTGCTTGGCGGGCAACAATTCGCCCCCGACGTTACGCTATCCACAGCCGATCATGGGGAATCACGACAGATCGCGCTGGACGACGAGGGCGGCGGCGGCAAGCCTCAGCTTCATGTGCATGGTGCCGACGGCCTCGGCCTTTCGGCTCTCCGACTTCATGCTCATCACGTCGACCCAAGTGCCGCTCGGCTGTATCCTGGCCTACAACAACCAGATAAGTGGCTGCACGGCGCGGGACTTCACCAAAGGGAGTGCCGGCTGTTCGACGGCCTGCGTCGACGGCATCAACCGCATCCAGTACACGCTCCAAGCCGTTTGTGGAGATGTGAGCGAGCCGGCGACCACGATACTGGGACAGGCATTGCTGGGTAACCTGGTGGAGGTGTTATGTCCAGCCGCTTCTGCAGGTACAACTACAACGTCAGAGAGCACAACTTTGACAAGACTCACACTCACAACTGTCGTCCCGCCGCGGACGACGACAACAGACCGTCCAACTCCATCGTCATCAGCACCCACCACTACCGAAACCACGTCCACGTCGAGTTCGACTTCAACTGCGCCGACGCCCCTTGCGTCGGATATTCCAGATACCGCACCGCCGCCTGCGTTCTCACCCGGTCCGCCGATCGACTCGACGACGGGAACGTCCCAACCCACGGGGTCGACGACCACGGAACCGCCGCGCAGCACCAAAACCGCTATCGTTGGAGCCGGGAGTTTGTTCGATGAGCCGATTAGGAGTTCCGCGCAACTACGAGTCGATTCACCGCACTGGTTAACAGCACCGGTATCATTGTTTGCAATAGCATTTGACGTGATGATTTTGTGGTAGACTGAGATTTGCTTTTTATCTTGGTTGTTCTCACCCATCAAGCGGATGGGAAGACCGCTAATATGGAAGGAAGGAAGAAATAATTACATCCATAAAAAAGAGCAAGGGTCCGCTAAGTTGTAGCCGGGTCTGGCGTGGTAGTGACATGTCGTTCGTGCATTGGGATCCGGTCGGGAAGCATGGATGCGTGAAGAGTATGGAATGGCTTTGCATGGCCATGATGGAACCTGGATAGGAGACAGACGGTCTTGGGGGCTCATCGGCGCATTCTCTGAGATGAATAGCGTGCCTGGGGGAAATAATTCAGGGGTTGGTGGGTTGTACTATATGGCAGACGTTGCGAAAATGCATCAAAGGGGAAGAATATACCAAGATACCAATCAATTGGGCAATCCTCCATCTGGACAGGGGCTAAATGAAAATAACATGGGATAAGAGGAAAGACTTGCGCGATGAAACAAGTTTCGCGCAAGCAGGCAAGGAAACCTGTGATATGAGATGAAATGATACCGCACACAATAAAATGGCTTTGTGATTAATCAGTTGAGTTAATAATGTCCGTCGAAAGGGGCAAGTAAATCCTTTAAACTCAGAATATTTGTTTACATGTACATCAGCATCAGCAGCAACCAAACTACCACATCCACCTATGTTATGAATCTGGCACTTATCAAAAACAAAAAAAAAACATCGCTGACAGGAAATCATTGCTTTCTTCCTTGCCCTGATCTCTTCTCTCCTTTCGTCATTTCAATCCTCCTTCCTCCACCTCTCCATCAACCTTTTCCGATTCAGATTTGTCGTTCCTTGTGTACCTACCCAACCTCCCAAATTCCATACATCAGGCCGTCGAAGCCCACAACTCCCTCATCTGAATAATGCCCGGAATACTCCCCAAAAACCCAACAACCGCCTCGTTCACCACCGGCAGTCCCCCGTCGATACTCCAATGAAGCGTCAACGGCGCCCACGCCAGGTTCCTCGCCAGCTTGCCCCTCCATTCCGCCGTCTTCTCCCCCGTCGATAGCGCCTTACTACTACCAGCCGCCGGCGGGCTGGCGAACCCTTCAGCAGCTAACTTGCCAATCTCGATGCCCACGAACGCGGCCCAGAACCGTACACTCCACTTGTACGCCCACCCTTGCGTGGCCGGGCTCCAGCCCATGACGCCCTTGGACGACAGGTACGCGCCGTTCTCGAGCGTCTGCAGCGCCACGCAGAGGGTCAGCTGCGTGAGGCTAATTATCGTTTCCAGTCTCGTCGATTCTTCCGCCTTTTCCTCAGCCTTTTCTGCTGATAATTCTTTTGTTGTTGTGCTGCTGCCGTTCCGTCTCTTCGCCAATAGCTTGGCAAATACCCCTTTTCCCCAAAAGTACATGCCCACCAGCGCCCACAGACGACTGATGGTCCGCGCCTCGCTCGTAAGCTCCGAGAGCGCGTTCAGCCGCTTGGCGAGGACGAGCGCGCTCGCGGCCGCCGCGGTCGAGGCTGTTGCTGGTAGGTTGGTAGTTGCTACGACGGTGGTGTTCGTTTTGGCCGACACCGACGCGAGGAGGGAAATCCACTCGCGCGCGGAACGGCGGAGAACGGATCGCGCGAGGTGGCCGAGGATGGTGGCGGAGAACTTGGACGTGTAGCAGACTAGGAGTAAGACCGTATCGAGGCCGGAGGGTGTAGACAGGCATTTGTTCAGCCGGGCGAGGAAGGCATCGATGTTGGAGGGGGTGGCGGAGAGGAATTGTCGTAATGGAAGTGGTTTGGCTGCTGCTGCTGCTGGTTTCGAGGGGTTCGGCGGGAGGGCGACAGAGGAAGATGGAGGAATTGGATCGCCCGAGGGTAGGTCGGCGACGACGGGGACGATGATGTCCGTTGCCGTTGTGGTCTCGACTTGTGCGT
The DNA here is from genome assembly GCA_033439685.1 of Apodospora peruviana. NCBI lineage: Eukaryota > Fungi > Ascomycota > Sordariomycetes > Sordariales > Lasiosphaeriaceae > Apodospora > Apodospora peruviana. The sequence goes on along the minus strand of JAUEDM010000003.1, from coordinate 2,176,599 downwards.
CGGCCATTTTATATTGGTTTCGTGATATCGGCTGGTGTCCTTCTTTTTGTGTTGAGGTTGATGGAGGAGAACAGGTAAAACAGTTACCGAATGTTTGAGAGAACGACAAACGAGCCCCAAAGTCAGGAGGGAACTAAAGCAACAAGTTCCTGGAGATGAGCCGGCCTGTCGGGGGCTTATACACGCTCCAAGATGTTAATGCGGGGTGCCAAGCAATATTATCTGATCTTTCTGGCCCCCTCGTTTCCTTCCGGGGCGGGGGAGGGTTTAGCGGGTTTATTTGTTTGATCTAGCTAGTTAATGCAGAACGCGAAGTTCCTTTACAGAATCTTAATCTCTTTCGAGTTCCAATGAATGTCCTTTTAGTCTTCTTATAGCTTCATCAACTGAACAGCTGGTGATCAGGTTGTACTTCTCCACGAGGATGTCGTCCCTTCAACTCCCCAAATCTCCGTGAGATTAGCTGTTGTCATGCAGACAAAGTCCCGGGGTCGTCAGCCTCGGCTCGTGGGGTAACGGATCCCGCCGCGTGTGAACGACCGGCAGTTTGGGGAACGCAAGCCAGGTGATGACGGATCGATTCCTGAGCTGACAGCTGACAGACATTTTATCCACTTCCCCTTTTCTTCAGGTCATAAACTATTATTACGGATAGTAAACATGCCATTCAACCCCTTAGATCAAACACACTTTTATGCTTTAAACACGTGCTCTATAGATCTCATTGTATAGAATCGAAAGTGAACACAGCATTAAACACGGTGTATCCGTAAGAAAAAGAGAAACAGGACTGCCTGCTTCCCAGGAGGGGGAAAAGGGAACAAAAACATACAGCACCGGGGATTCGCTGGTCGTCACCGACCCAACTACTAGTCCGGCGATTGGTGGTTTATCTAGGGGAGAGCGGACGGGATCCCGAGTTTTCCATCATCTATGGCCGTATGTATTTGTCGACAACTGTCGACTGGTTTATATACTCCAGTACAGGTGCGGTGTCATCCCAATGGTATCAAGACAGGATCGATGACCACTTGTGCCCAATCTCTAGCGATGGGCAAGAAAACAATTCAACTATGAACAAATATACAAAAAAAGGGTATCTCTGATATGTGCCTCCGTCCTCGCGCTTGAATCTACTTTTAGGTCGGGAACATAATGTTCAACCCCTACGAAGAGCTGTCTATCTATTTGCGCTCCTGCGCAACGCATCGCCGCTGATCAGCTCGCCATTCAATGGCCATTCCGATCCATCCGCCCTGCTCGCTGAGATCGGCCTAATGCTGGACAGACACGAATCTAATGGATACTCTTCCCTTTCCTCACACCTCTCTTCTCTCCATGGCCATGCCTCTCCTTTTCCCTCGCCGCAACAGGAGGCAGAGGGACCTTCATACCATTGCCCCTCGCGCTCGCCGAGACGCTCTCGCTCACCCGCGCCGGGATCTTCCTGCCCCTCAGCCGCTGATCAATCAGCCACATGCCCACTACAAACTCCTCCTTACCCAGCACTCCTTGCTTCCTCCTATCCACGAGATCCCACACCTCGGCCAGCTCGTCAGGCGGCAGCCTACTCCGGCTCCAGATGTCCCGCACGACCACGTTCACCACGTACTCCGCTTCCGGGCCGTCCCAGGCGCGGCTCAGATCCACCTGCGTGATCGACGATTTTTTTTGGTCAGTACCACTAGCAACAGCAGGCGATGGCGACGGCGACGACCGCCAGTTGTCGGCATGCTGGAACGCGAACCCGGGTTTGAGGAAGAGACCACGATTGCTGGCCCACACCGCCTCATACCGCCGCCGCTCGCGAGCAGATATCTCGTCGCGCCACCGCCGGCGCGAACCCTCCTGGTGCGCGTGCTTTTTGATCCCGCCCAGCGCTTTCTTGCGGTGGCGGTGGTTGTGGCGGCGGGCTTCCTCGTCATCCGAGACGGATGTGTGCGGCGCCCGCAAGGTCTGCAGCATACCTGTGCGCTGCTCATGTTGATTTTGGTGCTGGCGGGAGGGGGACTTCCTGCCGCCGTTATGGTAATGGAGATAATTGCTGTGTAGACTGTCGGCCGTGCGCTGGGGCTGGAGCGCGTGTAAAGGGCTAACTCCGTGACGACGGGGAGCCGGGAGCGGAGGTGGACATCCGGGCGAGCTTGCCCCAGATCGGTTGGCGAGGCGGGCGGATGCAAGGTTTCCTGCCACGATGGCGTTGGTGAGCGAGTCGAGGGCCAAGTTAGGGGATGAGGCGTTCGGCGCTGTGGGGCGTCGTAATACGGTCTGTAAAGAGGGCGACGGGCCTCCAAGCGACGAGGGGCTCCACGCAGGGAGACTAGGGGGTCTTGGTGTTGGTGAGTTCCGGGACGAGCCATCATTAGCGTTAAAATATTCCAGGTCCTTGACCGGCGACGCAGCTCGGGGGGACTGGGTTGATGAAGCGGAAACAAATGAGTCATCTGACGAATCCGACAACTGAGAAAGTCTGCGCATCGCTCGGTCCTCTGACTCTGGATGGGGCTCTCTGTGGCTCCGTTTCGACTCGATGTTATGCGAGGTTGCTGGGGGCGATCTCGCGGAGGAAACTGTCAACTTGACAGTGCTCGAACGCCTAAGAGGCAGTATGGGCGCCTCAAGCTGTGGTGTTTTGACAACTCTCTTGGGTTGGGGCGATACGACTTCCGTGGCTGGAAGCTTAGTTGGTATTGTTATTTTGGTTGTCCGTCTCTCTGCTGCTGGAAGGACTGGTTTCGATATCGATTTCGGTGGTGGACTAGGCTTTAGCTTCTCTACCGGCTGAGACTCTGCACTAGTAGTCGCATTATCCTCCGTGCATGTCTTCCGCCTGGGTTGGGACACCCGAGGAGGCACCATTGGCCCTTCCACTTCGTCAGGGCTGATTTTCTGCGAAAGACTTGCAGGTGGATTTTCCACAAGAGTAGCCGGTTTCGGCTTCTTAGAAACTGCAGCGGGCTGCACCTCGCTTCTCGGCTCCAGGTCTGGGCTTCTAGACCTCGGAGGAGTCGGTGGTTGAATCTTTGGGTATGGTCCAGGTCTCTGCAACGGAGCTGGCCCCCTTCTCTTAACGGGGTCCATGTCATCCTTCTTGCTTTCGAAGAGGGAAATCAGCGAGTTCGCGGGCGGAATGGACGAGGTATCTGTCGGATGAAGATCCTGGCCGGCTGGGGACAAAGTCAGAAGACTATTGGCGCTTGAGCTTCTTCGTCTGGTGACCCTAGAGTGTTTTTGTGTCGGAGTAAACGGCGATTGCGCAAATTTCTGGCCGGTATGATTCGGGCTTGGTGACGCAGACCGGCTGGCAGCCAGAGTGGCAGCAATGAAAGACGCATGTTTGCCGTCTGTCCCGGCTCTTGCGTTTGGATGCAGAAGCGGGCTGCTGCCAGCGGATAGAGGCGATGATAGCTGTTGGGATACCTGGTGTACAAAAGTGCCGTGATCCAGTTCCCTATCCCTACCCCTATCCCGCTCCCTGTCTCTGTTGTAGATCCCCAACTCTTGCGCACTCCCATCCGTGCCATGCCGACTCACGCCTTGCCTGCTTGTCGGTGATCTCGGGCTCGAACCGGAATGATCCCGAGCAGCCTGGGCAGCAGCACGCAGCGCCCCATTATCGGATGGAGGCTGGCTTCGCGCCCAACTGGGACCCCGGGCTGTTGAATCAGGCTTATGGTCGTCGATGGTCTTCTGGCCGGATCCTGCTTGGAAGGCGAGCGTCGCGCCCTTCAGAGCGGCCGCGAGGGCGGGATTCCCTGGCGTTGCCAGCGTTGATGAGGCCGAGGTGACAGCAGCTCGGCTGGGGGTCTGGCTCGGGTTTCGCGTCGGCGTCAGTGTTCCTGAAGCTTGAGCCTGCATGGCCGATTTCGCGGCTCATGAAGGTGGATGTAGGGTGCGAGGAGACGAGCCGTACATCGAATGACGGTCCCAAAGTCATGCGCCTGTGAGTAGAAACATCATATGCGATGATCTAGACGAGACAAAAACGGTCAATGGTATCTTGAGTGGTCGACTGCGTAGTTGACCAGCAAACAACAAGCTGACTTTAAAGTATCGTGACGCGAGGCTGACAGCTTCGACATCGGATGAGAAGGTAAATACTTCGAACAGCTTGCGAATAACAACGTGCCAGGGCCACAGGGTCCATTCATGCGAAGCGACGTAACGGGACCGGACGGGATGGAGGGTCCCCACCCACCAGCAACAGTGCAACAGTGAAGGTTCAGGCACCTGGCCTCTGCAAACCGGGGTACCAATTGGTAACGGTGCCCCAGCCAGGGGTGTCTGTTCGGTGGAATACACGACGGAGTGGGGGCCTATTGTTAAGGTACGCCCAGCTTGGGTACCGTGATGGTTACCGGAATACAATGATTACAGGGCAACTTGTCTCTCCGATGACAGAAACACTTGATCTCATCCACGTAAATGCTCCGAGCTCCAAGACAACGTTTTAAATGATGAACCACCTTCACGTTTCCGAAATAGTCTCTATAATACGGAGTACTTGACCAAACTCATGCACCCAACAACAGAGTAACCTCACTCATTGAAACGCCTTGGTTCGCAGACCGACCAACCGTAACGGGCGCTACACATAAACACAACACGCAATACACGTTGTTTATTCGCTTTCAGTCCTTTCTTGCTCTCAAAAATCAGGCTTCTATTCGACGTATCCCATCCGTCCATCCTTTTTTGCTCAGGTCCCCCAGGAACCAAGCCAGTAGAAAACTGTTCTCTTCCCGAATTGCTCCTCCCACTCCTGCCATAATAAAAGAAAAGAACAAACGCCAGAATGAAAAGTAGAAAGGCTCAATACGTACAGATAATGAAGAAGGGTGATTTATATAAAGTAAGTATTTTGGAATGCCTCGCGGCAAGACCCTGGAAGACCAAATAGAAGAAGAAAAATAAAAACACCCCTTGAACAAAGACAAAGAGCTGGAATGAAAATAGACCACCACCCCAGACCGCCTAGCCAGACTCCACAACACCACGACACGGTGAATCCTACACCGACAGCACAAAAGCATGTGTATCGACCCTTCCAGAGGTAACCAACCAGCAGAGACGACGTTCATTCATTCATTGCAGAAATAGCAAGACAAACATGCGTCGCGCGTAGTTCCATGAGTTTGACATGACCAAGGAAAGAACAGCCGACCGGCAACAGGGAACGAGTTTAAAACGCATCCTCATCCGTCCACTCGCTCCCCGACACAATTCTGTTCCCCTCGCCATCCACCATGGCCACAGCATGACCCGCATGATGCGCCGGTGGGAGGATCCCCCTCTGCCGCTTCGGCTGACCGCCTGTTGGCGGCCTGCCATACCCGGCTTCCGGTGTTGACCGCTTGCCGGCAGCACGTGCGGCCCTCACCTTGGCATAATACGCATCGGAGGCGTCCATTTCGGGCTCCGAGTTATCGTCGTACGTCTCCCAGTTCTCCGACCCTGACACCATCGTAGACGTATTTGATATTTGCCGAGCCGGCGGCGGGGCTTGTGTGTAGGATGCTTGCGCTAGTCTCTCGTTCTGCCGTACCATTGATTGGTGCTGCTGATAATCTCGAGATGCAGGCCTGCTGTGTTCGTGCGAGAGGTGCCGGTCGTCGTATACGTCCTCGAGTTCAACATTCCGCACGATGCTTGTACCGCTAAGCCCAGCCGATCGATACGGATTTGCGGGTGTTTCTAGTTCTGGCGGAGGCATGAGATCCCGCATCTTGGGAGGCGGTGCCCTCATAATAGGGGCACCGTGCCGTAGGTTAGAGGTTTCAGCCCGTGATTCCGGTCGGGTCCGTTCCGGTGAGTTATTGCCGTGCTTGAGATTTGAAAGTGGTACGCGAGCCGGGATCCGGGACGGGCTGCCTTTTGTGCTTGTTCCGGTCTGGGCTTTTGACCGGGGCGGCTTCATTGCGCTGGCAGTTCCTGCACCGGCGGCAGTCGGTGTCTTCGCACCGGCCCTCGCTCCAGATCTCAAGTTGCCCACGCTGTTGGCTCTGTTCAGAGCCTCTGCCTTGGTATTCCTCGTCGACGATGGCCCTGGACCTGGTGTTTTTGATCTAGGTCCCGGTGCTGTTTTTGCCTCATCCATCTCGATAATATCAAGATAGCGCTCTCCATGCACCAAGAACGGTCGGCCATATTCATCCTCCCATTTTTCCAGCATTTTGCGCAGCTCAGCCGTAATCTTGGGAAGCTCTTTGGCAATCCGTTTTCTCATCTTCTCCTCTCGTAAGAGCTTTCCTGGGTCACGCTTCTCGCCCTTTTGACCCCTCATCATCAATCGTGACGCATCCTGACTTGAGGAAGCCAGTTCATCCCGATCATGGACCAGAGTTTTGTGTCTGTCAAGAAGAGCCAAAGTTGGGGCACGCTGTTCCTTCAGCGCTTCGAGGCGAGCGATCTCTCGCTCATGTGCCTCGAGAAGAGCGTCGCTGTAAACATCCGAGAATGCCGGGGTAAACTCAAGCATCTCATCTTCCGATAAGTACAATGAATCCCACAATTCCTGGAGTTTAAAGCGCGCATCTTCAACGAAGAGGTGCAGATTCTGCCGTTTGAGCTCGTTGAGTTGTGCCAGTTGGTCCTCGAACTCATTGATCTGCCGGATACCACAACCGCGGTTGCTGTTGAGGAACGCCTTACGCTCCTTCTCGCCAACGCCAAGCTTCTCCCAGAGAGCTTCGACCGCTGCTCTTAACTCCTTTAGACGTCTCTCTCGGTTCTTCTTCTCATCCGACAGCTTGTCCCTCTTGGCTCGTAGCCGCGCAAGATCTTCCTCGTGCAATCCCAGCTGCTCGGGCGAGTCGCGGTAGTATTTGACGATGGCACCGTCTGTCTGCGCCTGTGGTGTTCCCAGCTCTGCCCAAAGCTGGATGATATTCTCCGACAGGGACTTTACGGTTGCTACCCGATGTGTGTACTCTTCATATACTCTGGTGAACTCCTCGTCTAGCTTGTCGACATAGGATGGTGACAAATCGAATGTCGTCGGGATGGATTGATTCGGCCCGGTGGGAGGCAAAGCCAGTCTGACGAAGGTGGGCTCGAGATGGAGAGAGTATGATTCAAGTGCTTGGACCAATTCTGCGATGCGTTAGCTTTGGGTTTCAGAAGCACCGGTTCCGTGAACGAGGAAGACATACTCTTGACTTGCTCAAACCTTTCTCTGTGCAGTCTGCTAATTTGTATGTGCTTTTCCTTAAGAACTTGGAGGCATCTTGTGAGAGGATAGGTAATCTGAAGCTCGTCGTCGTCGCCAGAGTTAGATCGGTGGTCGCGGCGGGCTTTTGTATCGTCAAGGGATGACTCCATCTGTCTAATTGTGGTGATAATCTTTTGCGCTTCGTCAATCATGTCTTTCTTCTCGGCTGCGACGATGCGGACTTGGTTGTGTAGTGCCTCGGAGAGAGCCACGAAGAGCTAGCATACGACTATAGTGAGCAAGAGCGCGCCTGAACGGATTCCCTCGTACTAATGAGTACATACCTCTGATTCCCGTGTCTCACGCTCATGGTTAGAGACTCCTATCTCATCAAACAGGCCGTGCAGCTGGCCAATGATGGTGTTCACCTGCTGCGAGAGGTAGCTCGTATCCATCTCGACGGCAAGCTCGCGCGCGCGACGCAACAGCAAGGGGAATATAGATAGCTGTAATCCGATACTAGATCAGTATTCTCTGATGCGATGTGGTCGGTCGAAATTTAGGAAGGCAGCGTATCGATACTGGTGGGGTGTATCATCGAGAGAGATGACGTGCAGCTGGAAGCTCTGCAGCTAGAACCTTTGCAGCTGAAGACCGTTGTTTACACAGACCGTCTATCAGCACAGCCATAGGCGATTCGCGCGGTTCAAGCAATGCATCTCATGCGGAAAAGCGCAAAGAAATATATGGCTCTAAAGAGTGGTATGTTGGTGCAAATGCGATGCGACGAGTTTGCCAAAATTGTTGTGGTGGGTGCGGTGGAAAAGAGATCGGTTGATTGACGTGAGGGGAGGAGGGATGATCGTGGGCATTTTTCGGGCAGCTGTCCCTTGTTACACACGCGGGATGGAGCCCTGTTCGCGACTTGGTCTCCGTCGCCACGGCAACGTGCCGGCGGGACGTTTCGGTAAGCCTGAATTTACCTGTGCTTTCTTGTGGCAGTTTCAGGAGAACCCCCATCGAACCTCGACCTGGCAGCTGTCACCTGCAAATCTACCCCGCAAAAACACCTTACTTCGATGCGCACCTCGACGGCCACGGCCGCGCCGTTCAAGGCCAGGTGTGTTAGGCCGCGTCGAAGCAGCCCAGGACTTGAGCCGCAGCGTCAGACTGGCCGCGATATAAGTCACCGTCAATCATTGGCAGGAGATAAAGACGACATGATGCAGAGAACTACGTAATCAGCATACGGACTTTAAAGGATCTCGCAGTCGTGTGAATCCTGGCCATAACGTTGCGCTCCTCGCGAGATCGACCTCGCGATAAACATGGCTTATTAGATCCGAAAGGTGCGATTGGCAAGTAGCAGATTTATCAGTCAGTCTATTGGTAATCCCGCTGCATTGGCTATCTCACCTGTTTGGTGCTTGATTGTCACATATGCCAGTGGTCGATTGGCAAACTCAGTAATTGTCTCGATAAAGATAGGTAGAAAACTATTTAACCTAGTGATCGAGCACTCCTCACAGAATTATAGTTGTTTTCCAGGTGCCAGCTTATAATCGCCAGTCACCACAGTAGACCCACATCACATATTCAATCAAGACAGATCCGACTTATTTTTGATTTTCCTTGAGATGTCGGACTCCGCGTCACCGAGTCCTTCCGTTCTCGTCATTGGGGCAGGCGAACTTGGCACAGCAGTGCTGGATGCACTCGTGAAGCACCCCAAGCGCCAGTCGGGCAAGATATCAGTCCTTCTTCGCCAGAGCAGTATCGAATCGCAAGATGCGGACAAGAAGAAAAATGTCGACCGCATCAGATCGCTTCGCGTAGGCCTCGAAGCCGGCGACTTTGTAAAGGCTCAGTCGCAGAACTCGCCGCCATATTCGGGGAGTACGACGTCGTCCTACAGTGTGCCGGGTATGGCTTTCCAGCAGGAACGGGCGTTCGAACCACAAGGGCCGCGATAGAGGTGGGCATCTCACGCTTCTTTCCTTTCCAGTTTGGCGTAGACTACGACGCCATCGGGGAAGGAAACTCACAGGGCTTGTTCGACGAGATGCTAGAGGTGCGGAAACTACTTCGTGGTCAGGATAAGACGGGCTGGACGATTGTGTCGACTGGGCTTTTTGTCAGCTATCTCTTCCTGCCTGGCTTCGGCATAGTCGACTTTAAGGAACATGTCGTCCGGGCATTGGGGACCTGGGACACGAGCGTCACTGTTTCGACACTCGAAGCTATTGGCACCATGGTTGCTGAGGTGGTATACGTACCTGGGGACATCATGAACCAGGTTGTCTATATTGGAGGGGAAACCATCTCGTATAGGAGGTTAGCAGACTTGGTCGAGGCGACGTACCAGGTGCCTTTCAAGCGAGAAGTTTGGGACGTAGCCAGTCTGAAGAAAATATTGGAGGATAATCCTGACGACCTGTTTGCGCGGTATCGGGTTGTGTTTGGGGCAGGTATTGGGGTGGCATGGGACATGGACAAGACCTTGAACCGCCAACGGGGTATACCTCTGGCGAACGTTGGGGACTTTGTCAGGGCGAACAAGGAGAGCATAGGCAGCCAGACATAGAACAGAAATGACAATGGTACAGCAGTTTGGTCATAGGCAGCGAGGGATTCCCAGGTCTCACGAAAGGTGAATGCCGGCCAAGACCAAGTCTCCCGGGTAGACTCGACCAAACTGCCTCCTGTAATCTGGAATCTCAACATCGCCAATGCTGCCGTGAAGGAGATCGAGACAAGCCGAGCGCTCGACTGCCCCGGAGAAGCCACATTCCGAAGATCAACTGGCGTCGTGGGATTGGATCTATTATACTCGCATGTCATGCTTCGCCCTTAGAGTGGTAGGGTAGTATGCTAGGTAGAATGATGGGCCTGATGGCCAGGTTCGACAATTAAAGACGAACCGAGAATGTTAGGACGAACGAGGACAGCGCAATCGAATTTTCTAGACGTGCTATCCTTGCTGTCGCATCAAATACGTCTCTGGTGTTGAGCCGTACCATTACCATCGAAAGCATGGAGCTGGCTAAATTGTTGACACGCAGCGACGGAACACTGCAGTGGCACACCCAGCGCTCGTCTGGTCTGGGGCTTGCCGTGGCTGAAAAGTGGCATCCTGTCCACGGCTCTGGACTCGGAGAGACAGAGCAGTTGATACCTTGGTACTAACCAACAGGACGGACGTACAGCGATATGCTGGGGAAGGAAGGGTCTTCCCATTGAGAGAACGAGACCATTCCGATCCCGGTCTGTACCACTCAACTGCTCTTTCTCTCAGTCTCCCTCTCTCTCCCCCCCGGGCTCTCATCAGTCCCGGTCTCTCGGTCTCTCCTGCTGTCGTTTAAGTACTTAGTTAAAGTTGGTTGTACTATCCGTAGGTAACTCCCGTCCGTGGCGTCCACAACTTTGCTCCACAAGGCCAAGGTTCCTGTATGCAGATCCTCACAACTCCTGCCCTGCACTGTCGTGAACCTGCAGTCTTGCACAGAAAGGCCTGTCCCTGTACAGAAGTCTGTTCCACTTCGATCTCCCGACCTGCCGGCCCTGCCAGCCTGTCATCGCATGCCATCGCATACAACGTGGCGACCGGATGACCGCCAGCTCATCAAGCGCTTTCATCCCATTTCGCAGACAATGGATGATGCTTGCTTGGTTCTGTTCGCAAGAGCAGCGCCGACAGACAAGCCGATCTTGTGCCCCGCACGGGAGATCTCAATGCCTGGCGGTCTGTGCGAAAATGGTCCCTTTATAGTCGTTGTGGCCTCCATCCGGGGCCTTCCCTTCACCTCGATTGCTTGGGAAGGGTGAGCGAGAGTCTGGGGTTCGGCATGGAGTGTGGGTGTGCTTGTTTGAGTTTTTGATAACCTTATAGGCAGATATAGAAGCTGGGGATCATCCAAGCAGAACGCACCTTTTGACGTCGAAGAGTGGGCGCCCGACCAAACGAGCCAACCACAGACCTCTGCCATCCCGCCTCTCGTCCAACTCCATCGAGCCGCATCTCGTTGCCAGTTTCAGACAGCAGTACAGACTGTAGCCCCTGCCATTTCGCTACCATCAACTTACTTCATCATCAGTCAACCTCGTGGACAGCGGCGGGCATGCGGCAAACAGTTTACATACCACTTCCCCAGACTTTCTGCAAATCGTGCTGCCACCTGGCGGCGCTGGACCCTTGTCCTAGACCTTTGCTGCCCCCTGTCTCTTTCGTTGCCTTTGCTTTCAGGTGCCCTGTTGCATTCGGATACCGGCCTCAGTGGGGCTCAAGTTACGTCCTTACTGACAGCATTTAGTAGTAACGTCATGTTTGATGTCCTCCACCAGCGCAGGCCATCTTCTACTTGTCACAACTATCCCATCGTACGGTACGGCGAACACCGGTCCGCCGATCTGGACTGTCTGGTTTTGTTGGGATGACCATGACCACAAAAGACTAAGACTGATCAAGTCCTCAGCAGCTCGAGCGCTCTGTTTTATCCGATCCGTTCGTTTGCCGGCCAAGGGCTGCTTACCCTTCACCTCGGCCACCGGCGAGACTCTTATTCTAGGGGTCTGTCTACTGCCGCCCCAGTCTGTGACTGCATCCGAGTGGGTGCCATAGTAATACTAAAAGGCCTCCGGATAACTGAAATACGGCTCGTGGCGAGGTGGCCCCTGCGGTCCCTGCGGTCTACTATCTCTCGCCTATCTCCACGCGGTTCAAGTGGCCGCACTGTACGATATCACAGTATACTACCAGTATTGCCTTCAGCATCGAAACAAACGCCCAGGGCATGTTGTTTCTTTACAATGCCGGGCCCAAGCAAGATCCGGCACCGCCATCTTCGTCAGCTGTCGGCCAGATCTGCTGCAGAGCCATCTTGATACACGAGGCAGATTTATCCGGCCGGCTCTCTTCTGCATGTGTGAGTCTGGCTAAGAGGTGAGACGAGACGAGACGAGACGAGACGACTCGTAGATCACATTAGACTGTATACTTCTCGACTCTTCTTTTGCCATCATCCAACACTTCACCTGCACAGAAGACGTAGAGACGGCACGGTGTTGGCCGGGAACAGGAGATCATATGTCCTCTTCGTCACTGGCATCCCGTCTCTCGAAAACGATGCCGTTCATCTCTCCTATATCTTGTGGCATATTCCCGTCCCTTCTTGGATGCTCTTTCCCGTCTCTATTTTGTCGGTTACTCTGTTGCTCTTTGCTTGTCGTGCTACTATTACAAGACTCTTGATGGAGTTCGTTTCAACACCATACCTACGAACACCTGGAATGAGATAACGCCGCCACCGTGCTGCGTCATGGACGCCTCCTTGATACTCGCCCTTCCCTCTAGCCCGGCCACGTCCGGGCTACAGATATTTGCGCTCTTTGTCAACTTCTTCTTCCCGGCTCTGGCACTCGCCGTCGTCACCACCCGCGCCGCTGGCAGGTTCGCTACGAACCAGTTTGGATGGGATGATTGGCTCGTTTGCATCGCCATGCTCATGTCTGTCGCTGAGACGGTCATAAGCTTCTTCTGTACGTTATGGACTTTGTCAAAAAGAACAACTATACCGAGAACGTTCCGCTAACAATCGACAGTTATCAAGACAAATTTTATTGGAATTCCTAGCGACCAAATCCCATCTCACGACCCTACCCAGGGTCTGATCTGGGCCTACGCCGTTCAGATCCTTTACAATCCGATCTTGGCGCTCGTCAAGTCTTCTGTGTTGATTTTCTTGTCACGTTTATTTGGACAGAAGGATGGAGTCCGCCGCTTTATCATATGGCTCAATGTCGCCAATATTGTACAGATGGTCGGCGTGTTTCTTGCCATCACTTTACAGTGCTTGCCTATTGCTTTCAACTGGGATCTAAGCATCAGGGGCGGCCGCTGCGTCGACCGCCGTATTCTTTACACCTGCACGGCCGTAATCAATATTGTCACCGACCTGCTCGTTCTTGGCCTACCGGTCTGGATCTTCGTGGACCTTAAGATTCCCAAGCGCACCAAGATTGCACTCCTATTCGTCTTCTTGTTGGGCTTCTTGTAAGTGCCGAGGCAGCTTTCCATGAGTATTCTATCATTGGCTAACACAACTGGACTATTAGGGTGACTATTACCTCCATCGTCCGCCTCGTGCTCCTCGTCCAAGGACTATTTGGCGTTATTATTACCTCAGACACCACTAACATTGGGTTCGTAACATCGGCGATCGAGACGAACCTCGCCCTGATCACGGCTTCTGCTCCGGCCCTGCGCCCTATCTTTCGCTCGCGCGAGCGAGGCGGCTGGTTCTCACGTACACTAGTCGGACAGAGTCGTGTCGGAGACCCAGAAATGGGACAGAAACCCGTCGACTGGGACAACGATCTGCCCGCCTTGGGACCCAAGGGAAGCGGAGGCGTCAAGTTTGGTAGAGGCGGAAGCCGCGGCGGGAGGAGAGGCAGCACCCGCAGTGCGCGGAGCATAACCCGCAGTGGACGTGGCGGCAAGGTCAAACCCATCATTCGCGTGAGGACGGACCTCTCCGAGCTGCGCAGCCAGTCTCCCCGGACAAGCGAGGAGGAGACCATGACCAACAACGGCATCATGCGCGTCAGCGACATACAGCGCGAGATTGATGGCCTGGCCAAGGAGATCGTCCTCGGTACAGGAGTACGGTCACCCATGGGCACCACCCGCACGAACTTTAACGGGCCAAGGCCCATAACGTCATCTGGGAGCCGTCCCGGAACCAGCGGGTCGGGGATGGACAGGCGGTACCCCGAGCGCTACTACAGCAAAAGTGTCTACCCCGACCCGGAGTACGACAACCGCGTCGATCGCGACTATAGCGACGAGCGGATATCCAGGTACGGCGAGCGGCGTTTTGGCGTGGTTACGCCCAAGGGCACGACACCGACGTCGAGGACATGGAGGGAGGAAGGTGGGCGACCATTTTAATATCACCACATCATCTCTTGGTCGGCTTCTTTTTTCTCCTTCACGTCTCCTTTGATTATCTCTCCTTTGTTATTCAACCCGGATTATTATTGCTCATGGCCTCGGTGTTCGGTTTGAAAACATGGTTCGGTTCGGTTTGGTTCGGTTACTGGGTAGGCACGGCATGGTTCGGTTCGGTTACGGTACGGTTTATATAAATATTTCTTACTTCCTTTTTCTTTTGTTTTCGACAAAACGGCGCGTTGCACTGCTGGTACGGCGGCGCTTGGGTATATCTTCATGACAGGTAGGGAAACAACGGGGGAAACGATCATCAATACCCATGACGGAAGATGAGTTTGACTTGTAAAGTTGGGTATATATATGACAGATACGCAGTTGCCTTTTATTTACTCAACTGCGCCATGTACTAGTATAGTATACTATTATTATTATCATCACTGTGTAGCGTGTAAATAAAACATTACATCTTATCAAATCATTGTCCTGCCTAGTGACTGTTGTGGACGACATGCTCACGATGACGCCTGAACAGGTCAAAGCAAAGCAGATACATACCTGACCGTGTTTGTCTTGTATTCGTTTCTCAAACCTTTTCGCCAACACATTCGAGTTAGATTTCTAGCTAGTTTCAAAAATTGACACATAAGATATCTACTGTCTAACCAAAGTCTTCTCGAATGCTGTTTCCACGCCCGGTCCCGCCCGGTTGACCAAATCTGGATCTGTAATCAACCCTTTTCTGCAAACCCCGACTTGAAGGCTGATGACAAACAAAAAAACTCTTCAGGGGTGGTGGGTGGTTGGTTTCTAGTTTCGTATACCCAACGACCTTTAACACAAGATAAAAGATGAGAGTTATCTAACCGACTGCCACCTGCGCGTCGTGCACGCGACGGAGCGAGCAACAAGCACATGATAAAAAAAAAACTCCAAGTTAATTTCGACGATACGATACACCAGTGGAGTTGTCTTGAGAGATAAAATTCCTCTCTCTTGAGTTCCCTACCTATTAGGTTTTCTTCCCGGAATCCTGTGACAAAGCCCACTCAATTGACCCAAACCAACTGAGCTAGACCCCCTCACACCAAAAGGATGCCAGAATACCAAAGGTGTCGTCAGCCTTTGGTATTCTAATGGGTTATATACCGTTAACGGTCGCAATCAATTCAATCAAGGCTCAATCGCACCGATCGTCACAAATCCCTCCTTGTCTGCAACGGGCAGTTCGATGACCCGAGTCGTTTAACTGGCGGAGCAAGTGGATTTTCGATTAGGGTCCAGTCAACTGGGTCCCTTCAACGAGAAGGTCAACGGTGGGTTTCCGAAACGCCGATGCTTGGCGGTCCGTATCACGAGTCGAAGCAATGGTTTGTTTATTTACTCTCTCCTTTTGAATGTCATGCATCTTCTAGGTCCGTTCAAAAGGTCCAAGATGTATGTGAGGAAAAGGCGTTGCCTCTTTTGTATCAACTCAATCACCTGACGGACAGGGCAAGGTGGAGATTTGTGTGTCTGCGGTACCGGTATTCGGAGCCTCGGCGTCTTTGCACTCACTCAGACCCTGCAGATTAGATCTGATCGTGCCGAGCGGCTCTCGGTATCTTCGCCCAGCCAGGCCGCCAAGCACAAACCCAGCAACAAGCAAAAAGTGTGATGCACCCCGCATGGATACCATCCACCCTTTTCACCTCCCTTAATCATCAGAGAGTGGGGTTCTCGTCTGTGTGTGAGCTAGTGTTGTTGTGTGAGAGATCGGGATGCTCCGGCTCTCTGTTACATTCCCCGAGGGTCACCGTTTGTGTGTGCCGGATTTGTAAGAACGACTTCTGATAAGATGCATTTTATTCGATCGCATTTCTGGGGGTATACGCATGATTGATAGTGGGGTATGACATGTGCCTTGGGGAGCATGGGGGTTGTTGCTTTTCTTTTCGTGATGGAAAGACACACGATCAAGTGGGGTTATCTGTCGACTTGGGCTTCATTTTCCAAAATCGCTCCTTGTTTTCCTTCTTTCTCTTTTGAAGCGTGGTGGACTCATTAGGTATGATTGCCCCGGGATTCCAACTTCCGTGTCGGGCATCTGCAATTGCTGCTAGCGTTTCTCTGCATCAGGGATTGATTGCCTTTAGGTACCTTAGGTACGGAATACCTGGTACGTTCAATGGCTCTTTAGTCTCCACAGAGACTGGTTGTGTCTGTTGGCAACGAATATCGCGCACCAAGACATTGACCGCCCTGTTTGGCACTTTGCTTGCTTTACTAGCATTATCCGTAATGGTCGCCGGAATGTGCTGAAAACGACATCTGGCCGAAGGTGAAGTGAACATATTATACCTTATTATTAGTGAAGTGTCGTCGGAAATACCTTGTGGTCGTATCGCCGCGTAACTGGATATTTTTCCAAGAGACTCACCCTCGTCCACGGTCCATGTCCCTTTCGGCGACATGGGCGACTGCTGGGTTGGGCTTGTTGAGGAACTCTTCTAGAAAGCTTGGCTTCCACATTGGAAGGGCCGAGGTCTCGAGCGCGGTTTCGAGAATTAAAACCCTCTGCCGAGGTGTAAGCTCAAAATTTTACGAAAGCCCGTTTTTAAAGAAAGAGATTTGTTCCATGGTTTTATGGTGGGACAACAACCCGTGCGTGACAAGATAGGAAGGACATGGCCACGGGTGTTGTGCTTCCTCCCTGATAATCTTTCTTGGCCGACGTGGGATCTTTCTGACCGGTGTACCGGTTAACTGCAGCTGGCACGCTACCCCGTACCGATGACATGCAAGACCAACAAATCCCGATGCTAAAATGGGGACGATCTCTTGCCAACCCCCAACCGCTCAATTTTTGGAATGTTTGGATGATCCAGTCGAAGAAGCGGTCGGGCGGATCTCAGATAGAGCACAGACATTTGACAAGACAGTTGATGATAAGGCTTTGCACACGTCCGGCGGTATCACAACTGCGTACAGGACCTGACGGATGTGTAAGCCGGTCGAAGCAGTGCCTAGATAGTGTAGTGCGACGATGGTTTTGACCGGCGGTGCAGCCGGGAATGTTATAGGCGATGGCTTATCTACCACCTCAGGTATCACTGCTGTGACAGCAATTGGGAGCCCTTGAAGGGACTTGGAATCCGTCCATCCCGTCTTTTGGGCAGGCAGGCAGCTCGAAAATACAAGCGTCCCCCACCTGAATCACATGAATACCCTCAAAAAAGTCGGGGTTTAACGCTCCTTGAAGCGGTGGCCGGAGCACCCGAAGTCTTCTTCCGATTTTCAGGTTCCAACTGGGCAACTGGGCGCTGACAGGCGAATTGGCTGCGCCTGCCACTTTGCGCTGACAAGCCACTTTGTCCGTCAATCCCGCGTCAGCCTAACAGCCAGATTGGCACGATTGACAGGAGTGACTGGGCGACGAGACTCGCCCAGATTGAGACTTGGATGGGCCACGAGACCCTTGACAGGGCCGTGTTACACGACGCCTGAGCAGTATAGGCTTGTGGGAGTGCTACGTACCAGCAATCCCTTATCAAGCGCTCCACCAGCCCAAGCAGCTGCCTCCCGTTCGCTGGCTCAGTCCAATATAAGCAGATCACGGCCCTATCTACCTCTGTCTCTGTGTCTGTCTAAACTTGTCCTATTTCTCGTCCTCTTTCTGCGATACCTACAAAAACATCCTAGAAACAAAACAGATTTTATTGAGCGGTGGAAACCCAATTATTCTTGAGTCGCGCGCATCTATTCTAGCATACAGCAGCTAATTCAGGGACCCGTCCGTCTTTCCTGGGAACTGGGACCACGCTGCATAAAGGGCACCACCAACCACGTTACCACCATTCCCCATCCCGACTTCTGCGTGTGACGCAGCTGAAGTACACTACAAACTCAGGTGACGACAACGACCTGCGCCGAGCGATCTCCCCCCCTCAAAGGGCGACACCTGTCTATTCTCGATTTTGGCCATCTGAATCCACCGCGGACCTGGACGCCGTTTCAACATCAAGAAACCCCGGTTCTGCCTTTCGTCATTCATTATTAAAATCGACTGGGAGCCGGTTTCCAAAGTGCTTCTGGAAGACGGGAGCACCCTTGGCCGAGGGCTCCGTGGAAGTGGACCGGTTGGAGACGACGTGTTACGTACTTTTACGTACACGATTCCACCCCCCGGCGACCCGCAAGCGTCTTTGACGGGCTGGCGTTGGTTCCCGATCAAGCCCTGCGTGCTGTGGTAGCAACTTGCCGGCAATGATCTGTCGCACAGCTGGTCCGCCATCGCTCAGGTAGTGGATCGCGTGCCGTCTACGCTGTCCCGGCTAGTCTCTTTTATTGCCAAGGGACCAGTGGACAATATGATGTCTCCACGCTCTTTTCTTGTTTCCCGGCAGAACTCATCGAACTCTCACACACAACAGCGACCATCCGCCACTTCGACTCCCAGGTCGACGCCGTCCTTACTTTCTCAACCGCCCACGGTCGTGAAAAGAAACGATGAACACTTCGAGCCGGACACAGGCAAAAGGACCGCTAGTGATATCGCTGTTTCCACCATGCCCGCTACTGCTCGTAAACGGAGGCAGGCGGAGGCCAAGTCCTCAGCGCTGAGCCCTCCGAGAACAACGACGACAATCACACGACCAACCACACCGACGAGCCCTGTGCAGATCCCTATGAAGCAGAAGGCGCGCGAGACGGCGCACCCCCAAAAGCATCATCGGCACCACGTAGACAGGAAACACCATCATACATCTTCACATCGACCTCGGGATGTACATACGCTAGATGCCATTCCCCCGTCGGTCGCGGCTTTGTTGGCCATTACGAACATTCCGCCTCCGAGATCGTCTCGGAGTGTACGGTCGACAAAAATTGGAAGAGAGAAGAGAATGACGGTGGGATCTATCATTGAGAGATCGCAAGAGTCGGAGAAGGAACTCAGCCTGACATTGAGCAAAGGACCCTTGGATTTGCTATTATCTCCGCCTGAGGACTTGGAAGGCGATGATATATCGATCTGCGACAGCAACCTCGGCTCCACATTGTCTACACGGACTGTTTCCATGGAATCTATGCCGTCGCTGGGCGAATCGTTCACGACGGACACTCTTTCATCACTCGACTCACCCCGGACGCCGGGCCCAAGGGGAAAAGCACAGCCAACTCGACGCTCCCTGGAGCCTGTCTCATCACCCCCCGGTCAACTGGAGGATCACCCGCTGTCTTCGCCCGAAGTATTGGTTGAGGAATTGGACTTCCGAGTCTTTGAAGGCGAGGTCGAATTGGAAGTCAAGAAGACTTCGCGGATGCCTTTCAAACCATTAAAGTCGGCATTCAAATCAAATCTAACAGCCTCATTGCGGGCTTTGCGCCAGGCAGCTCGGTCATTTTCCGCCCTCAACCTCACGTCAATTCCTCCAGAAGATTTCCTCACCAGATCTATCCTGACCCTGGATCCTCAAGTTCCTTACACTGATGAGCGCAGACCACCGCAGCTGGAGGAGGAACCAACGGCCGCATTGCGCCGATACCTCAATCCAACCACTACTGTACGTCTCGAGCAACCTCCAGCCGCCGCCCCCGGTCCGGCAGCGAAGACGTTTACGGCTTCCATTCAAATGCAAACCTACAAGGTCCACCGCGCTCGGAGTACGTCTTCTGCCTCGGGTCGAGCCCCTTATCCTTCTGTCGGGCCGTCTTCTTCGGTGTCGCAAGCCTCGCAGTCACCACAGCAGAGATCAGTTGCCCCCGAATATCCCATGCCTGGCCCGCGGCAGCGCGAGGTGCGCGAAAATCCCGACTTCATCCGCATTGCAGTCATGGAGATGGCCATGCGAAAGCAAGGCAAGTTGGATGATCAACGGCCGGGCCGAGCTCGCTGGGCTCTCCCCCCACGGAAAACAAGCGCAAAGCCGTACGCAGTGGGCAGTGACGGAGTGCCTGCTCGCTGGGTTCCCATCACCTTCGATTGAGAAGTTTTTTTGGGCTGCAAGGGGCAATCACCGGGCATAAACTCGCGTGAGATCCGTTGAAGCCAAGCGACTAAAAGTCAGCCGAGTGCCTTGTCTTCCCGCATAGAATGGATCACTCTAAGCTGCGGCCCAAGGCGGAGGACCGACTGGGGACGACCCATCAGACTACAAACTCACGATCGCCAAGTCGGGAATGACACGTGGGTTCTGACCGAAATCGTTTCGTGACTCATCTGTTCGCTGTGGCCAGAGTCTGCAATGGAGCTTGCGGTGCGAAGACAACTCGGCTCTCGCTATGATGGACTCGACAGCACATGCAAGGCCGCCGCCACCATCGACAGTGGCTTCTCCTTTCTCCCTCGAAACCGATCGAGCATTCGACGGTATTTCATGGGGATAGACTGTTTGGGACACGCACTTCTCAGTCCTGACCCCACGGCAGCGTGGGGTTTGGAGCCCTTTCAGTGGTCCCATTGAGAGGTCAGAGGGCTTAAACCTCACCAAACAAATCCCGCAATCAGAATTATGAGCTACCTACCTACACATTTCATTGCTTCCTTTGGTATTGCTTGGCGCATTGCGACGGACTCGTGACATTGGGCAGCATGCCGATCTCGACATTGGCTTTCCAATCTCTCACCCTTATTTCATTTTTTTTTCACTTCCTGGAAATACATCGCATCATACCCTAAACTGGCATCGGATACAAGCGGAATGGATGGGCGGAAGGGGTACGAGAGGGTTTTCACGGGGTTGTACAACGCCTCGTCATATTATGCACATTGGGAATGGTGTTCTTTTGCTTTTGAGGATGGGGGAATGAAGAGCAGACGCTGTGAACGATTTCTTTTTTCCCGTAGGGGCGTCTCGGTTGGTTGGTGTACATGCACATATCCTACGATCCTCTTACACTCGTTTTCTTTGTAAGACTTTATTGGGTATTTTCTTGGGGTTAGATCTGCCGCATCATATCATCATCATCGTGAAAGACTTCACGGGCGTTGTTTATTAGGGAAGTTTACTGCTCATAATACATCACCTAACTATTATCCTTTTGGCCAACCTAACAATCGTGATCAATCGGCTCGGTTTTAAGCTCAGGGTTTCGGTAGGTACATGAGTTGATGTTTACTAGCAGGATTTGCTGCCTTATTTACCGCCGGTGGGCACCGAACTGCCATATGACACGGGTTTGGGAAACTTTTGCCAATGTCGCCGGCGTGGGTTTAGCGGGAGCCGGTGTTCGCGGTTCGGGCCGGAGGCAGACCGGGGACCGGAAACCGGGAGGAGAGAGTTTTGCATAACCTTGAATATTTTTTTCAATGAAATAGGCAGTCCCTGATAGGTATGCAGATACTTCTAGCTTATGGGAATCTTCCCAATCAATTGCCCACTTGCAGCATTTCTATTACTGTATTACATGCACGTACTTGGAGAGAGGTGGAGCATATCAATAGGGATGGGCAACAAGCCTTCGCTAACCGTTGCCAAGGCTGTACTTGAATACCTCGGGACCGCAGCTATGTCAGTCAGTCATGCCCGCCTGGTGGTGATCATGACCTACGTTACGTTGGCTAGCAAGGCTAGGTACACTAGTACCTAGATCCGTACTTGTGTCTATGCGCGTGTGCGTGTGTGTGTGGAGAATAAACGGACGGTTAACCTCCTGAATGATGTCGTCAACACGCATCTTATGCTTACCTATCTAGGTACTGTAAAGAAAAAGGTAAGGTGTCTACAAGAAGAAACAGGGACACAACGTGATGATTCCCAGGACCGCGGGTCTGGTCCATGTATTGCTTCCTGTTATACTGTAACTGGACGGGACGGAACGGAAATATGCACACCAGCCTCGGCGAGCGTCGATGTTAATATGGAATTACAGTCGTGTGGTATGGTGGGTCTGGCTGCTATCATGCCATCATCGCCTTCAGTCATGTCGTGATACAGTATACCCATTATACTTTACGTACCTATCGCTTCCTACACAGTACAAGCCAATGGTGACATAAGTTCAACCGGCGGAACGTGGATCTTGCTGTCTATCTCATGGATACCACCAAATGCGCTCCGGATTTTAGGGGTATTGTGCTCTTTTCCTCGTCCTTGCCTGATCTGGTATGCACTGTCTAACCGAAAACCAGACGATCCAGAAACATATATACGTACCTCCAAACAACAAACGCAAGTGATGATCAACAAAAGAAAGTATCAACAAAGTTAATCGCTCAACGCGCTGAGCTTTACTCATCATCCTCCGCCTCCGCCTTGGCCCCCTGCGCTGCCTTCTTCTTAGCAGCCCATTCCTGCGCCAGTACCTTTACACGTTGCCTGCTCTTGGCATCCCCATTCTCCTCCTCCCACTTGTCCCACCGGCGGAACCATGTCTGCGCCTGCTTGGGCTTGAGGCTCTTGACTTTGCTGCCACGCTCAAACAGGTCCCTGACTGTGGCCGGATCGACGACATCTGCCGACGTCTCGAGATCCATTAGCTGGTTCCACAAATCAAATTTCTTGGGATAAGCCGCCAGCAGACTCTCAAAGAGCGTGCGGCCCTGGTCGCGATCCCCGTTCGGCGAGCGGAACTCAAGAGCCGCGAATTTGGGCATGAGTGCGAGATAGAGGTGCTTCTGGTTCCCAAGAGCTTGCGTGGCTCTCGGGAGAAGTTCCCTCGCTCGAGTAGGCGATTGCGCCGAGGTATGGAGGAAATGTGCGTAGTTGACCCAGACATCGGCAGACTTGGAGCCGAACTTCTTGACCATTTTCTCGAAGAGCTCGTCGGCGTCCTAGTCAGATTAATTGTTAGCAACTCAGTTTCTAAGGAGAGAGAGTGGGCAGCTATGTAGCTTACCTTTCGTTTGCTTGACTGAATGTAAATACTTGCCAGCCGCTCATAGACCTCTTGCTCATCGTTGTACGTGCAGGCACGTTTGAACACCTCTTCCACACTCTCATCCGTGCCGTATGCAACCTCAAGATTGAGGTAAGCAACCCAGACATTCAACTTCTCCGTGTCCTCTCGGATGTTGATAGTCTTGATGGCGCGCTCAGCAATCTTCCTTGCGTTGGCCAACTCGCTGACATGCATCTGAAACGCCATATAAGCGATCCATAGCTGCGATGAATCAGGCTGTCCAAGGAGAAGCCTCTCATAGTCGCTGGCGGTCTGCGGCCCATGAACATCTAGCTCGGCAGTTTTATCCACCTGGATCTGGGGCTCTCGCCGGGACTTCTTGCTAGGCGCATCGGCAGTCTCGGCCACGACACCGCTAGACTTTTCCTCTACGTCCAAAGAACCGGCAGACCAATCGAAGCCACCAGCGTCAAGGCCTGCAACGGCTTCTTCCATCTCGACGTCACTGGCTTCATCCTCAGACTCGTCCTGGATATTGTCGGTACCGGTGATGAGAATGGCGCCTCCGTCATCGCTCATTTCCTCGTCGTCATCGTCGTCGTCTTCATCTCCGCTATTCAGAGCGGCTCCATCATCCTCGCCGTCGATATCCATGTCATCCTCATCATCGTCCTCGAAATAGGAGGGTTTGAGCCCAAGATTGATGCGCTTCGTATTCACATCAACCTTCAACACGATAGCCTTGACACGGTCTCCGGTATTGTAAAGGGTCCTGGCGTCCTTAACCGTCTTGTCTGCCATTTCAGATCGATGGCACAAACCAGAGACGTTGGCGGAGCCGTCAACGTCGATAAAAGCGCCAAACTCTTCTACCTTCCGGACCTTACCAGTGATAACCTGGCCCTCCTTGAGATCTGCAACAGTGATCAAAGGAACATAGTCCTTGTCCACAACTGACGGTCTCAAGCTCATCTCAATGCGCCCATCGGCCACAGAAATAATCCGGCCTTTCACAACTTGATCAACCTGAAAGTGATCCTTCCAGTCTTTCAGGTACGAGTCAGAGAGGTTTTTGATCTGCGCCATTGCGATAACATCGCCGCCGAGAGAAATAAAGAGACCCTTGTCCGAAACATTCTTGACAAAGCCACGAATGATCTCGCCAACCTCAAGCTTCGAGTTCTTGGTGATCTCCTTGTCCTTTACAGGCAGTGCCGAGTTTAGCACCCGAGATGGACGAGTGGAAAGCCGTATCCTCTTGTTGCTCTTATCCAACTCTACGACAGCCACTCGTACAAGTTCGTTCTTCGAGTACTTGAGTGTGTTTGCTTCGTCGTAGTCATCGGCAAGATCTGCCATGTGTACAGGACCTGCCAGGGACTCGCTTAACTTGACCATAAGTTGCCTGTCGTTGACCTTGGTGACTTTACCAGGCAGAACCATGTTCTGCTCAACCTTATCCCAAGTGAGAGCATTTGCAGAGCCAGGAGATCGAGCTGAGAGATCAAGTCGTTTGTTCTCGGGATCTACTGACAATACACGGAGTCGAAGTGCACAGCCGATAGGAAAGCTTTCTGCAACATCCTTCAGCTGAGAAAGATCATCCGAAGCCTCCATGACATCAAGTCGACCACGCACATTGGGAGACAGACTGATCCAGAGGTTGTTGCGAGCAATATTGTTGACAAAACCAAGAGAGGTCGACCCAGCCTTGATGTTATCGAAGCTCAGCGGCTCGGGCTCCTTGTCCTCCTTGAGGTCGCTTGGTTTCGTTGAGAGTTCAAGGACCGAATGGCTTGATCGATGAGTAATTGGAAGGAAGCGATGATTGCGAGCATCGTGAACGCCCAGAACCCGTACCTGAAGAATTTGCTTCTGCTTGAATTGCTGTAGGGGATTCTTGGGGTGCTTAATCTCATCCCAACTGTCAAAGATTTGTGAGACGTCGATTCGCCCCTGAATGTTGTCGGCTAGCTTGACATTCAGCTGCGTCTCCTTGACAGACACCACTCGTGCTTTAGTAAGCTTGCCAACTGAGATGTCGTCCATAGAGCGAATCGAGGGGTCCAATGAGTTTACTGCCTCATCGCCTGCCTTAACAACCTGCTTGACCTCCTCATCACCAGCCGCGGGAATCGCAACAACCAATCGACTTGTATCCCTGTTAACCGAGGTAATCTTGACCAGCAGAGGCTGGAACTTATGCATTCCGAAATCTGGCAACGCCTGGACATCACGAGGCATTAAGGACTTCGGAAGAAGGGCTGTCAACCTGGCCCCGAACTGTACAAACGCCGCGGTGGGCGTGATATTTCGGACGAAGCCATGCACTTGATCGCCCACACGGGCGTTTTCAAGACTAGCCAGCAATTTTCCTTCCTGACCGGCCTTGACAAGACTTGGCTTGTGGGATAATGTGATGGATCGGCGACCTTCATTCTTTTCGAGGACAACCAGATCAGATAATACCTGGTTGACATGAACCTTCTTCAGAGCAGACTGTGTCTTGTTGGTTGACTTATCCGTGAGATGGCCGACGGGAAGAATTGCTTTTAAAGAGCTCTCGGTGAGTTCAACAAATATGTCATCTTCGGTCTTCTGGGTGACTCTAGCCGAAACGACATCACCGACCTTGAGCTTTTGCAGGGCGACCTGTTTATCGAGGCCAAAAGCAGAAGGGTCTTTGCAAGAAACAATAAGCTTGCCGGCATCCGGGTCGAAACTGATGATGTAAATGCTGACGACTTGCCCAACGCGGAAGTGTTCCTTCGGGTCTCGAATGTACGCCTCGCTCATTTCAGAGAGGGGGAGGAATCCTCGCAGACGGCCGTAGAACTGCACAATGGCACCGTGTTGCAAGATGTTGATGATTGTACCAGGTGCTTGGAGTCCCACTGCAAGCTCCTCATATGACTTGATGGCGGGTAGGTCGGAGTTCACTAGGGTTTTCTTCAAGGTCAACCGGACTTGGTGCATCGCAGGATTGGTCGAGAGCACGCGAGCTTTCACCTTCATGCCTTCTCGGAATTTCTTTTCGGGGTGCTGCAGATGAACATCGGCGAGATGCATTTCGGGGACCAGCCCAGATATACCGTCTGCGATCTTGACGATCAGACCTCCGAGGCCATCCGAATTGATAACAAGCTTCTCGACCACACCGAGAACAACGGCACCAATTGGAACGTCATCGATTCGGAGGAATGGCTGTTCAAGTACAGTCTTCTCCAGTGACAGGAGATACATGCCGTCGAATGCGTTGTAGCCAACAATCCTGCCCGGATGTACAGAGCCAATTTTATAGGGCCCGCTGTTTTCGAATAGGGCATCGACTTTGCCGTCCTTGACTCGTGAAATGTGAACAAAACCGGGAACGTTAGACACACCAACGTCGACATAGAGCCCGATCTCGGCTTCGACCCTTTCGACTTTGCACTCTACCACGGCCGAGTGAGGAAGGATATCCTGCGGGGAAGCCTCTTGACCGTCCTTGATGCCGGGTTTTGTTTGGAGAGACAGCACATGTGGTAAAACTGATATGCCCAGCTTGGGCACTTTTGCTGCCGGGAAAGTGCAGATAACCCTTGCCTTGAGTCTGGAGCCCACCTTGTACTTCTCCTCCAGATCAACGCCGTCTGGACCAGCACCAGAGTGCACAAGGTCCGCTGTGACGTCCAGGTGACCCAAAAGTTTTCCTACAATTCCGTGCTCAGAGACTTCAGACACTAGGACATCGGCAACAGCGCCAGGCAAGAAGGTTCCAATCGTGGTAGCCTCAGATGGATGCTGTTTGATACTGCCAAGGGTGGCGCGCAAAGCGGAGAGCTGCACAACCTTGCCATTTGCAGCCTTGCCCGTGGCAACACAGAGCAGGACCGATCCTGGCTGCATTCTCTCTTCGGGGACATCCTTGTCGAGCTGTTTTCGAGGCAGGAACCCTCGCATATTTGAATCGGCAATGCTGATGTCCATAACAAAGCCGTGGTCCTCAACACTGACAACAGAAGCCATGAGGGTGCAGTTGGTGACCACATCCTGCTCAGTCATCCCTGAATTGGCATGTACCGGCTTGAGGGACAGCTCAATGCGTCGCCTGCCCTTCCCTTGGGCGTCTGCGGATTCGTCTATTGTTGAAACTACGTAGGCTCGTATGTATTGACCAATTTGAAACAAAGCGGCGAGGTCCACGTCATTGGTATCGTCGTCCGTATTGTCATCGTCTTCGTCATTCTCCGCAAAAGCTTGCACTCGCTGGGCGAGAGAATCTGATACAGAAGTGATTGAAACATGGCCGATCAGATTATTAGGCAACGCAACGGCGATATCCAAAGCATTGATGGCGCAGACCGAGCCCAGAACCAAGGATCCTTTGACGAGTCGCTAGAGGCCGTTAGCATGCCCCCTTAAACACATATTTATACCTACATCCAACCCGTACCTTAAAATTAAGACTCTCGATCTTGACAGAGTCTTCAGCGTGGCCAGGCTTCGATGAAGTTTCGTCGCCCTTAGATTTCCGCTTCTGCTGCTTCTTGACACCCTTGGCGCCCTTCTCCCCTTTCTTTCCAGCTTTGCCTGAGTCTTGCTCGAAGAGAACATCATTATTGGCCTGAATTTGAATCTGCTTGTGCTCCAGGGGCGAGAGAACGCTTCCACCGCCTCTGGGGAACAGGGGCTCTTCCTCTTTCAACCGAGATACCAATGGGGCGGAAACTGGCTTTGGGGCATCCTTCTTGCCATTCTCCTTTCCGGACTCGCTGGATTTCGTCCGCTTCGAGGGTCGCGATGATTCCGAGGCAGGTGTTGCCGACTTGGCCGCGGGGGGAGCAGCCGGCCTTTCTTTTCGTTTTAGTGAGCTCATTATGGCGACTCTGTAGTCGAGATCGCTGCAATTGGAGCTCGTCGGTTGCTCAAATGCGCCTTCAAAACCGTCGAAAATTGTAGGCCGAAGCTGCCCACTGCCACGAAATTTTTTGGCGGGTCTCTGGACGGGTGTGGGGAATCGATAACGATAAGAAAAGCGGTCAGGCGCAAGCAACAGGACAACCGCGCTGAAGCTTTTCTGCCCAAGACCTGCAAGGATTCCATCTCAGGGACCAGTGGCCTGTGCGTATCAATGGCACAAGGCGGTTCAGCTTCCGTACAGTGTGAAGAGTCAAGACTGCAAACAAGTACTCGGGTGGATCGGTAGTCGACTTGAGCTTTCATCCCATCTGTCTTCAACAAGTACATTGTTTCTGTAGATTCCAAGAATCAAATATTTTTCGACGGATTTGTTACTTTGGTACAGGTTGGGTGGTAATTCGAGTGCATGTGCAGGTATACACAATTCACCTCAGGTAATCCGTACCAAGAGGCGTGTGCATGGCCCTGCCGACTTGCCTGTCACCATGACCAGGTAGGTAAGGTACCTTTGGCTCCGGGGAATGACGTACGGTACCGGTAGCCCTGGCAGCCAACCGCTGCCTCCAGCCTCGGATCAGCGCCACCGTCCACGCAGGCCAGACAGACGACGCGACCTCACAAGGCAACCTCCTTCGAGTGCTCAAACCGACACAGCACATGGATGCTCCCTAAATTCTAAATTCCGCTCCCCTCCCGCTGCACTGGATATTTAGCGATTTCGGTAGCGGCAGCGGTAGCGGCAGCGTCTTCTTTATCTGATAAGTAACCTACTTCTGTTCCGAGCCATGGGTCCTCGCAAGCCGAAGCGGGCGAGGCCAAATCCATCCGAAGCCAGCACGGCGAGTCTTCCTACAATAATGCCTTCGCAGCCGTCATCAAACTCGTCGCGTGCATCGCAGCTGTCCGAGGAAGTCCCAGGTCCGGCCGCATCTATTCCTACCCTCGCCCCGCTGCTGGGTATCGGGCAGGAGAGCTCGCAGCAGGATACGAGCGCAGATAACGGCCACACCCCGACCCCGCGAACGACGTCGAAACAGGTGCGAAGCTTTTACTCATGCCCTCTCAAGGTCGCATATCCGACTGTGTTAACTAACCGGTTTCTACTCTAGGCTCACAAGACGCGCAGCTGGTATGGCTCGTGGCCGCGAGTTCCCAAATCCTCAGCCTCAACCCAGGTCGCCCGCGAGACCATTTTAGGCGGAACGTCCAAACCGAGGGGTACTGCGGACTTCAGTCGGTTCGACACCAGAAAGAGTGTTGACAATATGAGCCTCGATGGCGTTCCCGAATCCGACTCTGCCTCTGTTTCTACTTTGCCAGGAGTCAAGGACTCGGCCGACACAGCAAATGCCGAAGTTCCGAAGGCGGTGCAGGATGTGCCAGACAGTGCCCCGGCAAAAGCTGAGGATGTAGATATACAATCAGGCGACGATAATCAACAGCAGCAGCAGGAGCAGGGACAGGAACAGGAGCAGGACACTGACCTCTCCAAGGGTGCTAGGGCGGCTGTTGAACCAGAGCAACGGCCAACTACTGCCTCCGGCTGGCTGGGATGGTTTGGGAGACCGACAAATGCAGGTCCTACTGTTCCCGAGCCAGTGACCACAGCGTCGAGCAACCAGGTCGCAATACTGGAAGAGCCCACTGCTGTGACAGCCTCCGAGGCTCAGTCGTCCGAACCTCGAAGTTCGACTCAACCAGAGCAGCAGCCGTCAGACCCCCCGGAGGCCCCAACTCAACCTGCGATGCAAGAAAGACCAACCAACACCGTCGGGAGTTCTTGGTTTGGCATTTGGTCTAGCAGTGCTGTAGTTCCTTCGCCGCAGTCTGCCCCTTCCCCACAGGTCACGGTACCAGAGGTCACAGTGCCAGAGGCCCCAAGCCAGCCATCAAAAGAACCTGAAGATGTTGTGATGGAAGATGTGCCACCTGCAGACCCAATCCCTACGCCACCGCCCAAGGCTGGTTCTACTTGGGCATTCTGGTCGCGTGATACCGGCACAAGTTCTGCCAAAAAGCCCACCACACCGATAGAACCAGGTCAGTTAGCAGTTATTGGCGAAGGCTCCGAAGCCCATCCCCAGAATGCAAATACGATAGCCATCAAAGACACACCAGATAAAGAGCCGCAGTTAAAACCAGCAGGAAAGGGAGATCAACTCAAAGGCCAAGCACCTACCCCAAAGGAATCTTCAAAACAGAAGGTCAAGAGAGGGCGGCCGCAGTCGATGGACCTTGACGAGCTTCCCAGTTCACGACCTAGCACACCCAAATCCGATCATGCCGCCAAGGCGGAATCATCAGCAAAAGCCGCGGCTGCTAAGACTCCAACTTCGGTCAAGTCATCAGCGCGAAATCTCCTTCTTCCGGCCTTCACCAACACTTATCAGGTGAAGGAGAATCCTTCCCTTGTTCAACAAATAACAAGACTCCTTCTTAGAACGCAACAACCACCGTCTAAACATGTCTTTCTTTCGAAAGAAACGCCCAAGATTAAGAGAGCGCTCGCAATTGGTGTCCATGGCTTGTTTCCTGCAAACTACTTGCGCCCAATGATTGGTCAGCCGACAGGGACTTCTATCAAGTTTGCAAACCATTGTGCGGAGGCTATCAGAAGATGGGCTGATACGCACGGCTCTGAAGACTGTGAGATTGAAAAGGTCGCTCTGGAAGGAGAGGGAAAGATTGGCGAGCGTGTGGAGAACCTTTGGAAACTCTTACTGAACTGGATCGATCACATTCGCAATGCAGACCTGATCATAATCGGTTGTCATTCACAAGGTGTCCCCGTTAGCATTATGCTGCTGGCCAAACTCCTCGACCTCGGAATAGTCACCACAGCCAAGGTTGGCGTCTGTGCTATGGGTAAGTCAAGACGACCAACCACTTGAACTGTCCCGACATTGACACTGCATAACTAGCTGGTGTCTCTTTAGGGCCGTTTCCGGACTATCGCTCCGGCATGGGTATTCTCATGGGGTCCGCGGGTCAGCTGTGGGAGTTTGCTGACCCACAGAGCGAAGTCTCCAAACGACTGGAGTCGTCTATGAAAGTAGTGTTGAGTTACGGGACTCGGATCACGCTTGTTGGTAGCATTGACGACCAACTTGTTCCACTTGAGGTATGCACTTGATTGTATTATCAATCTGGCTGGTATCATCGATGGATGCTAACCATTTTTCTGCAGTCGGCCATCTACGCACCAGCTCACCACCCGCACATATATCGTGCCGTGTTCATAGATGGGCGGGTCCACGCCCCTGACTTGTAAGTTTTCTTTAACTCCTGTTGTATACGATCAACGTTCGGTTGCTAATTTGTATTGTAGCATCGCCCATCTTGTTGGCTTCGCCTTGAAGTTAAGGAACCTGGGTATCACCGACCATGGTCTCATTCGCGAACTATCTGTGCCTCTCGCGGGAAGCCTCTACTCTGGCGAGGGTCATTCAAGGCTGTATGACGATGAGCAGGTTTACGAGTAAGTATTGGCCGAGTTTAGGTCTAGCTCCACATTGGCTTCCTCTTAATTGAAATAAGTCTCTCAGCTCTAACCTCAACTGTTCCCACCCGTATAGTCTAGCAGTAACGCACGCACTGGAGACCACGAGCGTCGGTAATGTGCCATGCGAGATTCATCACAACAGCCAACAGGGCAATGGCTTATCCGCGCCCAACAACCCTTACCTCCTACCGTGGATTATGCGCGGCCTACTAGAGGAGGAATTCGTCAAGTCGGAGCTATACGCCGAGACACAGGAACTACTCAGGCAGTTTGACGACTGGAAGCCAGTCACCAAGGGGCTGAAGGATGTCAAGTACAGATTAGAGGCCGTGAGGTCGAAGCTATGACTTGTTTGTTTAGACGATAAAGTGTAAGAGGGATTATCTTGGGTCAGGAGCTGGTCTAGAATGGGAGTGTGGGTTTGAGAAGTTATCTATTTAACCGATTTCCCTCTTTCTTTTATCTATATTTTGTTTCGTATTTTTCGAAGATTGTGTTCTAGTTTGGGGATACGTTGGATTTGTGCAGTCTTGGAACGGGATACAGGCAACATGTGGCGCATGTCGTCTTGCGACTTTTGCTTTTGCGCATATACGCATGAATTACAGGGAGACAATTGGAGAGGATACAATATCTGTATATATACCCGGGGAAGAATAGGATAACATATGCTATTAAACCTAACGCCGGGCGTTTTAATACTTGCTCTACAGCTTTTAGATGCCCAGTAGAGGTGTAAATACTAGGTATCATTACCCTTTTGTTGAACTTGCTTCTTGATCTTCATTTCCATCTTCATTCTCGTCGTCCGAACAGTCCTCCCACCCTTCGTTATCTTTGACATCTTCCTCCCCAATATCGGCATAGCAAGCACTATCGCCATCTTGCGACATGGCAGTAGTCGAAGTTGTGACCGGATAATGACCAAGATCTACTGGATCCTCCAGCTTGTTCTCGTCCATCCGTTTGACTTCGTCGCCAAGGTACGAAAGTACTAGGTTCTCAAAGTCGATCTCAGACATAACCTTGAGCGCCCGCGCGAGCTGTTTAAACATGACGCCTGCCTTTCGAAGCTCTTTGAAAATGGCGCGCATTCTGCGTTTTGTGAAGCCCCTGAGACCGTCCATGTCCCCGCAAATTGCAAGGTCTTCTTGGAGGCGCTTTCTCAGCTCGTCTTGCCAGTTAAGTGGGGGGTCGATATTGTTTTGGTCAACCTTGGGTTCGGCAGCAGGGGGTTGGCGGTAGTGCTACTGGTGGTATTCTTGTTGCTGCTGGTACTGATTGGATTGTGGGTGCTGTTGTCGATATTGCTGCGGCCGCTCTTGGGGAAGAGGTTGCCGAGTTCGAGGTATTTTGTCCATGGGCTACATGTGCATCGTGATGTAGTCTCCCGGCTGGACATTGGATTCCCAAACCGATGGCAACACGATCGTTCCCTCTTTACTGATCAGGTCGTAATGACCTTCCATGACATGAGGCCCGATGAAATCGACGTGCAAAAATGCTTGTTTGATGAGGTCTCCCAAGTCCTAATTATCATAAACGTTAACAATGCTGAACTGTATAATCGCCGGAAGGGCGAAAACTTACGGTCCAAAGTTTGGCATTTTCCCGGGGGGGACGAGAACTTCCTCCCTACGGCGTCTTTAAACTGGATGGGCTCTTGCCGCAGTGTATCCTCTGCTGGTCCTTTTCTGGGGGTACCGAGGTTGCTTATTAGTTCACAGATCTCTTTCAGACGATCGTGTAGCACATTGAACTGGTCAACGACCTGGGCTGGCTCCTTTGGACTTTAGAGATTCTGCGGGGCTTCAGCGGTAACGGGGACCGACGCCGACACAGCAGATGGCGAGGTGTGCATCCTGGTCGTCCAAGTTGGAGCTTCAAGAGTGACTTCGACTTTCGAGACTGGTACTTGGCTGTGATTGTTCACAACAGGTGGTTGTGCCGGCGTATGCAGTGAAGCCGGAGGCGGAGCAGGAGGGTTCGGAACCTGATCATCAACGCGATATTGGGCGATGGCTGCTGGAAGTGATTCCGTGCTTTAAAGGGGTCAATCAGACTTGGCCTAGGGAAATTGAGTAAGCTTTGAAGCGCCTTGATCAAACTTACTACGAGGCTGCCGATAAGAGGATGTACTCCGAAGAAAGCTTGGAGTGAAGGCCATCCCTGAGAGCCTGAAGCTCGTGAGAAGTGTATAGCGACCATCCAACTTGACATAATGAACTTTGGATGCCAAATCCTCTGGGATCTAATAGTCGTTGTTGATATTTTTTGGTCCGATCTAGAAACTTGGCAATGAGGTCGATGGATGACATGACGATGTGTGTCGCAGCGTTGACGGTGGCCTCTGGGATCACGTTTCTCTTCATCTGGCTGACCTGCATGAAGGCCTGTTGCATGACGCCCAGTTCCAATATGGCCTCTTGGTACTCGGCCGAAGCTCCTTTGGAGTCCGCCATGACCCGGAGTAGTCTGTAAGACAGGTTGGCGCCCGCGATCACGTCGCCGACGGAATATCCGAACGACATTGTAAGTGGCGAGAAGTTCCCGGCCTTGAGTGGGCTAACCGTCGTCGGCCAAGCAACAGTAAAAGTCGGACGAGGTCTGCTTCTTTCTATGGCTGTTGCCGACCAACATTTTCAGCACTGCCACACAAGGCTCTCTCGTTACCGCCATCATTTGCATGCAACACCGACCCAACCAATCACAGATATTCTAAAGCACTGCATACCCCTTTTCCACAATCTACATCAGCAAGGTAATTCAGGACATATTTCTATTCGTACACAACAAAGCTCAGAGCACGCAGAGAATCAACCGTATGCTGAATGCAAGAACTTCATGAACAGTTGTATGTAATCCTTTATAGACATACCATTCTAACCGCCCACCACATGGCCATCATACACAACACTCACTATACACAGGCATCTGAAAAAAACTTACACCTTCATACACGTAGCGCAGCATCATCACTGCTTACCCAGCTTCCATTGGTAGATAATATCTTGGATCTGGTCCCACGACAACTGAGTCACGCCTCCAGTCTGTGCCGAGGTAGCCTCCTGCAGCACCACAGTCGGTGCTCCGCTGCCCTTGCCCGGATTGTCAACCATGCCACCGACAACCTTCTTGGCTACGCGACGCAGGTCTTCGACCGTCAGCTCGTTGATACGGCGCGTCATCTCGAGCACGGGAATCTTCTTTCCGTGCACCTGCACCTGCCGCCCAAGATCCTCGAGCTCGACCATGCGGCTCTCGAGATTCATTAGTAGGCTGCTGCGTAACTGGTTCTTTGCTCGCGCGACCTCGACGTGATTCAGGGCCGAGAAGCCGCTCTCCAGAGTCAACGCCTGCAGCTCACGGCACATGACCTGTAGCATGTGCGGCGTCCGGCCAGGCATGCAAGACGCTGTGATGCCGAAGAGACCGGAGTCCGTATAGGACTGGTTGAATGCAACACATGATTCTACCCAGCCGTGCTGGTTGAGCACGTTGGTATAGAGGCGTGAGTACATGCCCTTGCCGGGACCGCCGGCGGAGAAGGAGCCGCCGCCACCGAGGAGAGTTTGCAAGGTGGCAAGGGCGTAGATATCGTCCGAGGAGATAGGGAGACCCTCGAAGACCAGCTGGATATGGCTGAACGCGGGAAGGTTCGGGTTGAGAGGTACAGGTTGAGGGGGGAGTGACAGGAAGCCGCCGGTATAGTGGGCGGGCCGGTGGAGGTCATCGGGGGTAATAGGGGTAGAAAGGACGGAGGTGCTCCGTTTGGATGAGGCGGAGAGGTTCTTTAAAAAGGGTATCTTTGATAATAAATTCGAGTTCCGTTGTGGTGGCGCGGATATGGATGAGAAGGACGACGAGTCCGATGCTTCACTAGAACTAGACTGCGCTGAGTCCAGAGAAGTCTCGGAGCCTGTCCTCGATAACTGGGGGGCGGTCGAGACCTTCATGTCGCCAAAGTATTGTTCGGTGAGCCTCACGGCTTCCGCGTGTGGGATACCGGCGAACGCGACAACCATCCTCTCCGGTTTGTAGAATGCGTCTCGGTACGCTAGAATAACATTTCTGTCAATCTGACTTAACCTCTCCTCGGGGCAGAGAAGCGGATTCCCCAAAGTGTTATCCTTGAAGGCAGCTGCGTGCGCCAGCTCGGGAAGAATCAGCTCTGGCTTTGACCAGATCTCCTTCACCTCATACTCGGCAGTCATGAGCTGGTGCTCAATCTCGATGTCGGCGAGCAACGGGTCCCGAATGGTCTCGGCCAACAGTCCCATGGTTGTAGGGATGGCCGAATTAAAGGTTGCCGCCTGGTACATCATCGACTCTCTTGAGGAGGCGCACTGAATGTTTCCGCCAAGGTTCTCGATCGTTTCTAGCACTTCATCGATGGTTCTTGTGCTCGTCGACTTGAAGGCCAGTCGGTCCATTATATGACTCGCGCCCCGAAGGTACTCGTTCTCGTAGCGGGACCCGGCATCGATATAGACTCCCACGCCGGAGAAGGCGTCGGGCAGGTCTTCGGATGCGACGCGAATGCCATTGGGCAGCGTTGTGATCTTGTCGAGCTCTGTCGGTTCCTGTGGTTGCGACCTGTTAGTGCATGGCCTCACAAGTCGCGATGCGCAAGAATTATCATCTTACCTTTGGCGCTGGGGTTCTGACAGTGGCGAGCGTCCTTGCTCCCAAAGCAGGCCGCCCTGTTCTCGCTGTTCTTGCGATCCATGGCGATCTGGCTGCCCGCGAAAGTAACCGCGCGGTCTGGCAAGATTTAATCATGGCAACGTTGGTGATCCGGCAGCGACTTCAGGGTGACTTGTCATTGCTCACAGCAACGACACGAGAACTTCGGCTGCTCTGAGGTGGGTGTCGTGTGAGCACTTCCGGTTGGATGGACATGGGCCCGCATTGCGCCTTGCGAAATTTCTCATCCAGCATCAGCCGGCCTGAAAAGGGATTGGCCAGCCCAGTCCACCCTGGGCCTGTCCACCTTATCGATAGGGGTCGGACCAAGGTAGGATACCAGTGGCGCCTTACGTAAGGCTCCGGCAGGGGTGATGGATGGCCGCGGATTTGGCGGGCATCTGGCGCTCGCACGCGCTCACAGCGGCGCCCGGGCTCTAGGCTCTGCACTACTACCTAGGCGGTGGAGTGCAGTGGTGCATCAACGGCGTGCCGCAGCCCCTTCAGCCCCTTCACTGTGGGAACGGTAGGGAACGGCCTGAGAGTGACCAACGCCCAGGCTGCTGCTGGATGGTCATTCCACCGCAAACTTTGCCTCCAGTCAGTTTCCCGTCCACGGGTATCATTCTCAACCACCCCCCCCCCCCCCCCCCCCCCCGGGGAACCTGGAACCTGCAACGCCCCGTGCCTCCATCTTAGGTTGTCAATGTTCACCCAACCTGCCCCGGCGCCCACGTCACCGGGCCTTGGAACTCCGGCTGTCTCTGTTGTCTCTACTTCGCCTACTTCACCGACGTCGAGGACGAGCCGGCTGCGCGGTCTCAGCTACCTCCGCAATTATACCCAGACCCATCTTTTATCGCGAGAGCCCAGCAACACCGGCAACACCAACGGCAACAACAACAATAACACCAGCGGCCCGACGCACTTGTTCACCTCCAACATCTCCCCGACCAGTGCATCTTCACAGCACCAACACCACTCCGCGACCCTGCTTAACTCGTCATTAGGACTGTCAAACAGCCTCGCGCGGGCCGCAACCCACCCGCCTACAGCCTCGACAAGTGAAAGGCAGGCTACCGCTGCACACCCCTCCTCGTCCTCGACCTCCTCTCGCCCCAATCGATTTTCGCTCGTGCCGTCCCTAACCAACCCCTTGGGACTACCTTCTCTAAACATACCTTTGCCCTCCTCACGGACGACCCAGGAAACAACCGCATCTTCAATAGTGTTTGGAAGGAGATCGACCGAGTCGGCTGCTATCCCCACCATTGTCACCACCACGGCCGCCAGCGGCACAATAGACAACGGCGGTCCCAGGACGATACCGGCCGCGAACGACGACACGATGACCCGAGCACGCTCCGCTACGACCGGCGATGCTATGGCCAACAACGGCGTTGACGTTCTCCCATCCATCAGATTTAGCACATTCTACGACCCGCGTGCAACCCAGCCGTCGCTGACTTTCGCACCCGTCTCGAGGACGTTGCCTACCGGTACCGAGATCATCCGCGTAGGAAGGTACTCCGAGCGTGACAGCCAACCGAATGTACCCCACAATGTTCCGTCGGCAGCCCCGGTGGGTTTTAAAAGCAAAGTCGTCAGCAGGCGGCACTGCGAGTTCTGGTATAAGGATGGCAAATGGTATATCAAGGACGTCAAGAGTAGCTCCGGCACCTTTTTAAATCACATCCGCCTGAGTCCGGCCGGTTCCGAGTCGAAGCCTTTTCCTGTCAATGATGGCGATATTGTGCAGCTCGGAATAGACTTCAAGGGCGGCGAGGAGATGATCTTCCGTTGCGTGAAGATGAGGCTCGAACTGAACAGAGGCTGGCAAAGCAAGCTGAACACATTCAAGTAAGTTAGGCCGTTTGGTTTCTCGTGCGCAAGACTACCTCCCCTGAATCCATGATAATCTCTTTTCCTGACTCGTACTGACATACTACTGAACAGCATGACCACGCACAAGAGGTTAAGGAACATGACCGCAAGTTCCGGCAACTCTTCCTCGTCGTACTCGCAGGACTGCTCGATATGTCTAAATAGGATTGCGGTAAGATTTGAAGCCAGCCAATTTCCGGAAGCGCCTTTGTCTAACTAAACCATGCTACACCCGCAGCCCTGCCAGTGTCTCTTCGTTGCCCCATGCTCGCACACGTGGCACTATAAATGTATCAAATCGCTCTTGTCTGCCCCATCCTACCCAATTTTTATCTGCCCAAACTGTCGAGCCGCCGCAGACCTCGAGGCCGAGGTCGAAGACCCCGAGGAGGAATGGGAGCAGCTCGACTCGGACGACGGCAATGCCCAACAGGCGGGAGCGTCATTGAAAGTGAGTAGCACAGACAATAACGGCTCCCTACCACCGCCACGCAAATCTAGAGAGTCAGTACGAAGTGCGCGCCACGCACTACTCGCAGCTTCACAACAAGCGGAGCCTGAGGATGTGACCATGCTGCTAGATTCTCCTCCACGCCAGCAGCCTCCACCGCCGCCGGCAGATCCACTGTCAGAACGTGTCATCCCTAGCCGCCCGCCTATGTCAACGCATACGGCGTCAAATCCCATGCCGATTCCCTCGGCAACGGGCGGTGGTGCTCCCGTTGGCCAGCGAGCTGTAAGCGCTAGCGCCGCTGTCGCGATCTCGACAAATGGTGGCCGGGATGCCAGGACGCCATCGCCCATCGGCGGGAACCCGGCGCTGCTCAACGGCCACGAGGGACCCATCACGCCTCGCAATGACGCCGGACCGTGGGTCTTTGACGGTAGTGGCATACGCTTGCGGGTCGATGGAGGTGCCGCAACTGCAGATGATGGCGTGGGAGGCGGAGTCACACGGATAAACAGCCTAGAAGCCGCTGTAGGCGGTAGCCGCAGCAACGGTGGTCGTGGGGCCAGTGCAGGCCGGTCGGAGGAGGAACTTTGAGTTTGAGCCTTTTGTGGTTTGATACCTTGACGACTGGCAGCTTACTTTTATGTTTGTCTGGTCCGGGTCCGTTCCGTCCAGCTGGGGAGCGGAGATCGTCGGAAGTATGACATGTTAGAAGAGCATTGGGAAGGGAGTTTCTTGTTTTTGTTTTTCTGGGGAGCTTTTTTACGGCCGCTAGACATAATGTGTTGCTGTTTTGCGTGCGTTTGGGGGAGGAGGTTTGAGATGAACAGCAGCAAGTCATTCTCCTTTCTTTCGCCAGTCTTTATGTGTTGGTGAGAATCATCGACTACCTACCGCTCCTGAGTCTCCTTTATTACACCTACCATATATATAGTTGCGCTTTTCATTATTCTTGGTAGCGGCATCGAACATAACGGAGTTAACTGGGTCGTTTATGTGGAATATGGGAGGAAATTGGGTGGGTGGCTGGATGGGAGGGATTGGTGGAGGTGGTGTCATTTGGTTGTTTTAGTCTTGTTATGGTTTATATATGGTTCCTCCTTTGATATTTGATAGTTCGAGCGAGCAAGTACAGACAGCATACGCATTACCTACCTCTACCTACCTCACCTAAGGATACAAAAGTCTTTTCGTCATCTCCAATCGTCGTCCCGGGTCTGAAGAGGGAGCCGTACAATCACTGTTTATCTTGTTGTTTCGGTTGATTATACCAAGTCCAGCACGCATTAGCGCTCCAACACATGAACATCTCCTAGCAATTCGAGATACGGCTTTTGACAATGTGCTACTTTATGGAAGAACAATGTACGCAACGGTACTGATACTACGCAAATACCAACCACGGAAAGAAAGGCAGAGCTGAACACAGCCAGGCCCCAAAGTTATGTTTTCGTTGACCGATTCCTACGATATACCAGTATATAAATCCAGAGCAGAGGGCGCTACGACTACTTCTTGAACACTGCCAGCCCCAGTCTCTCGATTTCCCTCCCCTCTTGTGATCCCCTGCCCGCCGCTTCGAGCAGCCTGCTCCACGCCTCGGCATCTTTGATCTTGACCGCCTCTTCGGCCGCCTTGACGCGCATGTTGCACTTCTCATACATCTCGATGGCCTGGCCGTGCTCCAACCCCGTGCACTTTGGAATGAATACGGCCGCAAGTCTGGGGTTGCCCGCCTGGAGGGTTTGGTTGTAGAAAGGCTGTTGTTGTGTGTTCGTGGTCAGCAAGTAACAGAAAGAGACAGATTTGCCACAAAACATGATGCCCGCGAATGTAAGCAGATACATAAATACAGGAAAATAAAAACTCACCTCCCACCCAATGGGACTCTTGCGTGCCCGGGCTATCTCTTCAATTTCGTTCCAGTCTCGCTTGGCGACAAGCGCTTGAAGACTAAGGTATTGCTCCTATATTAGCATAATAATACGAATCATACTAGATAAAAAGGGCTTACCGGATCCACCAGGTCACCTTCTCCGGAACCTTGAACTCGCTCTGGATCTTCTTCGCCCGGCCGTGATACCCCAACCGGATCAGCTTGAACATGGTCTGATTGACAGATAAGCCAGTAAAGCTGTCGGTCAGGTCGCGGTCGAACGCCACCTGCATCCGGAGCAGCGTCGAGGCCTCCTTCAGCGCGTTCAGCTCAAACGCGTTCTCCTTGGTGTTGTCAGTCAACAGTTTGGCCGCAAGAACGAGCTTATCCTCCGCCGTCCGCGTCTCGGGCTGGCGCAGTGCCTCCCGGATAAACACGGAGGCCCCGTCCAGCCGCCGGTCGTCCTGATAATACAGGTCCTTGAGCAAAGTGGAGTCTTCATGCCCATCCCCAGTATCGACGCGCGAGGACGCCTCCACCAGTGCGGTGGCAGTAGGGCGGGTACTTATGACCCGAAAGAAGGTTGCGAGCGGCAGCTTGCGCTTGAGTTGGTGAAGCACCGTGTATATGAGATCCGTGTCACCGCTCTCGATGGCCTTGTCTAGTGCTACTTCGTCTTCTTCCATACTAAGGAGCAAGGGGACCTGCCGGCCAGCTCGTGATTCGTGGTTCAGCAGCTCCGTAGCCAAGCGACCCCTTCCTTCGTCGTAGGCGGATCGTGCGATGGCTTCAAAAGAAATGCCTGGTTTTCCAGACAGTTTCTCGACGATCTTGCGGCAGATCGAATCATCATCTTCAGTGCCGACCCGAACCTTTGCGGAAGCCCAGTGAACGTAGATCTTGTCGGTCGGAAGTCGCAGATATCCGGCGATACGAAGAGCTAGGAGGTATTCATGGCGGTTGAGAAGACGCGCTATTAGACCAGACGGCGAGAGGCGTTGGTATTGCTCATAAGATAGGGGAAGGCCGATTTCAAAGAAGCGGACGGCGTTCAGCACCCGGAGGGTCTCGCACATATCCACAAAATCATCGCTGTTGTAGATGTCGAGAACCGACTTGCCGAAAGATGCTGCCTTGAGTAGTTGCTTTTGCCAGTGGATATCAAACTCCTGACCGGCAGCATTTACGCAGGTATCAACAGCCTCTACTAGATGGGATCGGATTAGTTGGATGTCATCATCAGCCTTTGGCGATTGTGCTTCGAGTTGCTCAACTGCGTCCAGTAGGATTGATGCTGGGGAGTCTGTTCCAAGTCTGAACACCTCTTCGGTGACATCAGGGACCTTCTGCAAGAAGTCGCATGTGTCGTTGGCTATGACCCTGACCCCGTCGTAGTCTGGATATCCGTTAGCAAAGATTCATAGGATCCGGCGCTCAAACAGAAGCCACCTACCGGGGATAATATGGATCCGACCACTATCGTAATAGAACCTAGCCAGGGCCCCGCCGGGACCAACAAGATGAACCTCATCCTCCCAAGCGATGACCACGGCGTCATTACCACACCACTCAAAGTACTTTGGCGGAATCTTGGATCTCGAATCATGCTCACTCAGGCGAGTTTGGAAATCGGCGGTGATGACGTGGGCTTTGCCTGTCGCGGTATAGAGTGCAGCAAATCTCCCGTTGGGCGACACACTAATATGCGTAAAGGGGCCGATGTCAAGAAAGCGGTCTTCGCACTCGGTGGCATCAGACATGTAGATGGTCTGGCCGATGCTAAGTAGAACCTCTACTGAACGAGACAGCGTATAGGCAGGCGGAATGAGGCTCCACGAATGAACACGGCCCTCAGGTGGTGAAGCCAGGAGCTTCGGACGCGGCTCGTCGTATGATGAGACGGAAACAAGAGCGTTATTGGATAGGAGAGCGACGAGGCCGTGGTCGTAGAACTTGCACGACTTGACGCCAACCTCGTCGGCGCCATTGCCAAGGGAGAACTGGGTAAAGTCTCCCTGTAGATCGTAGTAGCATCTAACGGTACCCTCGACGGTAATAACTAGCAGCTTCTCATCCTCTGACCAGCCGAGCCCCTTGATGGGCCCCTTGTCCCAGGGAATGGTGCGGATGTGTTTGCCCGCACAGCTGTAGATGTCGATGCTGGGCTTCTTGGCCTTTGTCGGCTTGAACGCGACAAGCTTGTCGGCATCCCGATATAAAGCTGGAATTCCTACTTGTTAGCCATGTGGTGAACCAATAATAGAAACAAAAATGAAATAAAATGAAGTCGCGTCATGGATGATGAGAAAGTGAACCTTGAGCCTACCAATAGCTCCTCCGTATGGGGCACCTGCCACAATATAATTGTCCAAATCCAGATCCTGATCAAACACCTGTGTGTAGAGCTGAATCTTGCGATAGAACCGCTCGCCAACCTGCTCCCATCCTGCTGTTGGATGAGCGACCTCCATTATATGTCATCTTTGCATGTCTAGGTCCTGGTTGATATGAGTGTAGTGGAGTGGCCGGAAACCAAGTTCGCGATGGTCAAGTCAACCACGAAGCTAGGTAATAAGGTAGGTCGAGTGCTAGGGGGTAGCTCCCTGCAGCCTACAGCACAGGCCCGTACACTACCTATATTCTGTCCTTACTCCGTATTCGTACAGTGGGCTTCTTGGGAAATGGAACCTGGCAACCATGGCAGGTACAGGTTAGCACAGACCACAACGCGGCTGGCCCACACGCGGGGTCATTTCGTCCCAAGACGACCGGGCCGGACCAACATGCTTATCCGTGGGGCCCCAGGCTTCAAGCTCCTCGTTTGCATCATCGAACGACAATAAGTGGCCGGTTTGTCCCATTTCTTTTTGCTTCTTCCTACCTGTCTTAGTTTCTCATTTCTTCATAAACTAAAATCGAATCTTTAACCGCAGAGAAATATGCCTAGCTGGCGGGATGAGTTCCTCTCAGGCATCCGGGATTCCGAAAGGCGCAACCCCATGAATCGCGACCTGGTAGAGGCTTGTCAGTCCCAGTCCTCCCCACACCATCCACTTCCATGATAGCACCACTTGGACATCTCGACATTCAGGACTGACAAATCTAACAACACTACTCCAGGCTCGCATCTCGCCGACCGTGTTGCCGCACTCGAGACCGAAAATGAAGCCCTCCAGAACCAGATCAACTCCCAAATCAAAGGTCAGGCTCCGAAGGGCAAGACTACCGAACCCACCACCACCGATGACTCGGCAGTCGCCACACGGTTACGACTCGACCTGGCCGAGGCACTCCGAGCAAAAGGTCACTTCCAGAATCGGCTGCAGTTAGCCGAGGACGAACTGGCTCGCCTGCGGTCCAAGACCTCATCAGACTCACAGATGCTCCGGGAGCTGACGATCGA
Source organism: Apodospora peruviana (assembly GCA_033439685.1). Lineage (NCBI taxonomy): Eukaryota > Fungi > Ascomycota > Sordariomycetes > Sordariales > Lasiosphaeriaceae > Apodospora > Apodospora peruviana. The sequence continues at coordinate 2,132,979 of JAUEDM010000003.1, read as the reverse complement.
GCGCAAAAAGCTCACCATTAAGCTGCGTGACCGTGAGGAAGAACTACGGGCCAAAAACAAACTGGTTGCCGATGTGCAAGATGAGTTAACGGTGCTAAACCTGCAGCTCAACGTCGTGGAGAGACGGCGCAAAGAGAAAGAGGACGAGAATAAGCAACTTGTCGAGCGTTTCATGAAGCGCGTCGGTCAGGAGGCTGATGCGATGAACTTGGCGAACGAACCATTATTCAACAAGAAAGGAGATAGAGCACGATGACTACGCAACGATTTTAACCCAACAACCATCACTGGTACCAGCATACAACATCATACATATAGACCAACAGATCGATATTTCGTTCAAGTAAGCATGCCTACTAGTACAACCAACACCACCAACCCCCTTCCTGCGTGTGCAGCACAATCGCTTCCTTACATATCGGAAATAGACAGGTATCTTGACATGGCTCTATGATAGAGCGGTGTCCCGGCAAATAACTCTCTCCAGCACTTTATGCAAACCAACGCTGACCTATGAAATTTTGTACCCAGAAATCGCTCCCAGAAAGAAAATTAAACCGCTAACGGTTACCTCTTAGTCGAAATGCAGAACGTGCCCGAAGCACTAGTCCAGCTGACATACTCCTCAGGGTACGTCAGGTGCTCAACGTCCAGAATGGAAGTCGCCACATCATTTTCCGCGTTCTTGTTGTCGTGAACAAACGTCTTGAGCGAAATGATCTTGCAGCCCGGCTTCAAGTCCAAGAACATGCTGACGAGGTTGTCGTTGAGTTGCGAGGTGAAGGCCTGATTGTTGACCAACACCACATCGGCCCTTTTGAGCGCCGCGAGTATCCTATCATTTTTGCGGAAATCGCCCCGCTCGAGATGTACTTTGCCCGGCGCGATACCCCAGAGACGACAGCGGGCCGAAAACTCCTTCTGTTGAGACTCGGCAAGGTTGCAGGCGTTCTCCATCATCTCGCAACCCCAGCTCTCGCAACCAATTTCCAGCGCGGCCTGGAGGGTAACGTTGCCGACGCCCGACCCCAAGTCGACAAACACCTTGTCTGAAGTCATCCCGGTCCGCTCGAGTATGTTGGAGATAAAGGGGTGGAGGAGCTCCCCGTAGACGTTGTCGCTGCCATTCTTATACTTGGCGAGAAGCTCGACTTTGGGCGCGACGGTCCGATCGTATACTTGGTCAAGGATGAAGGCCGTTAGCTCCTTCGGTATACTATGCATAGAATCTAGATTCTTAGCAATGATGCCTTTCTTCTGCAGGCTACGCAACCGCTCGTTGTATTCTCCCAGGGCCGTTTTGAAGCCCACGCCGTCACCCATGTTCCTGCTCCTCTCCAGTCTCCGACAGATGCCAGCGTTCTGGTCGAGGAAGAAGCTTGCATCGTCTTCTGTGAGATATGTGGACGCGACGTAGTTTACAACTTTGACGATATCTCTAACAGCGTCGATCTTGTCCTTGCCCCATACCAGTTGGTATCTATAATCAAAAACGTTAGCTCGACACGCGCAAACCAGTTTGGCCAGGTCCAGATGTCCTTTTCCACGCGTACCTCTCCGGATATCTAGCGCCAGGATACTGCAGCTTGACCGCGGCCTTGTCCTGCGCCAAGCCCAGCATGGGCTGGCATTTCTGCTCAAGCGACGCGACCTCGGCGGCGTGTATTATCGGCGGCGGCGAAGCGGCCGAGCCTTTTCCGGAAACGATCTCTTCTTCTCCTGTCCACAGCCTCGGGTGCCGAAGGGAGCGATTTAGGTCGACCGTCTGCCCCTCGCGCGCGCGCTTCCGCCTCTTGCGCGCGTCCAGCGTCGCCTCCCAGTCCTCGTCGCCGTCATCCTCGTCCGCCGACTCGATGAAGTTTGGGCTGCTCGCCGCCGGGGACCGGCTCGAGCTGATGATTCGTCGCTTGCGACTCGCGCCACCCTCGGGATACGGGGAGGAACTCTGCAGACGCGCGGAGGAGGAACCAGGTTTCGGGGATGCGCGAGCGCTGCCGGTTACCGCCGTGGAAGAGGCGCGCCTCGCTGCGTCGTCCGGGCGCAAACGGTCGGAGGATGCCGGCTTCGGTTTCGGTTTGGGCTTAGGTTCGACAGCTTGCCGAACGCTGCGTACTTCGGTTTTGACTTTGAACTTGGATTTTTGGTTGAAGATACTCATTTTTTACTCTTTTTCTGTTTATGCGACAAGGCTTCGGGGACTCTTTGTTTCGTCGGGAGGCGACAGGCAGTCGGGCGAACGAGCGGGGAAGATTCAGGAAACCAAGAAACGCGTCTTGACTCTGACCCTGTGTTTGCGCAACTACCGATACTCGGTTTATTTATGCGTTGCTGCTATTGCTATCTGATATTGGTGTCGGTACATAAAGTAGATCGGTCCAGGTTGGCGTGTGTGGGATGCGATGCGAAAACCGTGACCGATCACGAAGACGCGCGTTGACCAGATTCTAGAAATTGATATATGCAATACGGGTATAGTGTGAATAAAAAATAGTAAGGAGAAATGGACAGTGCATATATATTCCGTAGTATCGACGAAAAGTATCAACACGAGGGTACGTTAAAATCAGTCAAGAGTTGCACGACTAAAACAAAAAGTGCATGGCGAGATGAAAGTGCAGTTCAGCCTCACATGTTCAGGGGGGCACGGACAACTGGTGGTGTTGAGTCTTCCCCTCTCTCCACCACGGCGGCTGAGCGCAAGGCGATTTGACAGCTGCGCTGCACTATGCACGTTCCGCAGTGGCGAAACAGACCAGCAGGCAGCACAGTCGCACTAAAGTGTGCAGGGGTGAAACCATTGTGGGATCCTCTCTTTATCAAGTCATGTGACAGTCACCTGATCAGCCCGAAGATCCAGGGAAACCGGAACCGGGAAACCGGGCTCGGGAGGCCGGGGCCAGGACCCGACGCCGGATGTTGCCAAGATGAGTGACCCTCTGCAGTGCTTCACCGAGACCCTCTCGCTCGCCGTTATCAAGATCGGAAATGCTTTGATCTTGCTAACAGCTGGTCCTCAAGGGAAATGAAGAATTAATAATAAATAGGCCATTCATCAACTGAAAGATAAACAATGGTTTGCCTTCGGTTGGGAAACATGTGACCGGCTCCGCTTCAATCTAGTGAATAACGGCCTAAACTATCATCGGTCTGTGGTTTGTGGGCTAAGACGCTCATTTCTATGATTTCCTGTCCTAATTAACGGATAAATAAGAGAGAACGTATCTCGATGTGGCCAAATGCAAAATGCACCGATTCTCAAGTCGTGGCACCGGAACCAAGTTGACGCGGACCGCGAATACACCTATGTGAGAAAGAACGACCACTCGTTCTCGAGTTTGCCATGTAAGAATGAGAAAAATACCTTAGGTATGTAGTAGATCAAAGTCACACAGCGAATCGATAGAGCGCCGAAGTTATCGTTGATGGACGGCTTTCGACAACCGAATGCACACTACAATCAGGTTTTCTTGGACACAGCGGGAGGCAATATATACGATGGAAAGTACATTACCTCTGAATAACAAAGCGAAGGCCTAGACCTTCAGCCCGTTTTACCTGACCCCGATCGCACGGCTCCTGCCGGTGAAAAACCACAGACTTGGGCCGGTCGACGAGACGGTACCTTTGTGAACAGATAGAAAGTGGGAGCTTCTGCTCCGTCGCACGCAGCTTGAAATTTGGTTGTGCACCCCCATCTGGTAACCACCCCAGCAGTTCTGATAAACTAGCCGCATAAACGGCACGTAAGGCCAATCAAGGACAGAATGGCATGCCTGTTGCATTGCCGAAACGTATTTGGCCGTCAGAGGCTGCTGGGAAATTGATGGGATGGAGGTCACAGGCTCACAGCATTAACAGTCCCGTAGTGTGGAAACAAGGCAGCGCCAAGAAAGTGATGGTAGTGGCTGCAGGCGCGAGCCACAGCACCAGGTTCGTGCGGCGGAAACAGATTGGGACGATCGATCCAGAAAGGCTGCCCCACATTTTGACGTCATAGATCGCGACTTCACACGTCCTTCCAATCTGCTGTTTGCGACACCTCCCTTGACTAATTGTGTGTGTCTCTTTGTGCTTGCTGAGCTGCGTTCGCACGCATATTACGTCAAAAGGGAGATTTTCTAGCGGCTTCCAGCCTTCAGATCTGGGCTGTGGGGGGAGCGGATATTGGAAACCCGTACACGTGTACGGATCCGTAGACCTGCTTTTGAGTCCCTTGGCCCTGAGCAAGCAGAGGAAGCCACGACCAAAAGGGAAATGTGCCATGGTCTGTCAACAACGGTGTCCGGGCAGGCACCACGCAGACAGCAACTGGAGTAAGGCAGTGCGAATACCGTCGGACCGTTGTTCTCAGCATGACACTCGTTACGCCAGGAAAAGGAGCAATGGAACGGTGCAAGGTATAACCAAGGTAACTGCCTGCCGTTCTGTTGGATGCACCTGGGAATTAGGGGAGCAGCAAGCCCGTACTTTATTAAGAGTGATAAGGCACCTGATACTAGATGCAAGGTAGGACGGTTCATACTGTAGCGAGCTGGCATGCACGGCATGGTACCGCGTACGCAAGTCCTGGGCCTGCGAGAGCTTTGTTTCGCCTTGAACTGTGACGCATGTATTTAGTCGCAACGGAATTTGCCTCCTCGCATCTTTGGGACGATCGAAAGTGGTTGGCTTGGCGGGATTACACAGTAGCTGGCGGGTGCAGCTTACCTCTTTCTGATACTGGGATTGGAAGCTCACCCGATTGCTAGCAGCTTGTCTCCAGCTGCCACGCCCGAATCCCGACCGCTTTGGAGGGAAGGCAAAGACGGAGACTCGTTCAGGTGTCCAATCGTGCCAATCAATCTCTGCTAAAAGCAGAATCCAAGGCATTCGTCTGCATCTCGCTCTTGCCTATGACGCATTCCATACGCCTCCTAATAACTGCTGCCACCTCGGGGAGACTCGCACGTCACTTGGATCCTTTTTCCACCCCAACCCAAGACAAACCTGTCGGACAACAGCTATTAAACCACCTCCTACGAACCGGCCCTGTGTTCAATCCCCTTTAATTCCCTTTTCCTTCCCATACCAGATACCCAATACCCAATACCCATACTTTAGTAGAGTTGTTGCTTTTTTCAGCACTCTTATTCAGCATTTTCCCACGCACCCAAAAACCTGTCCCTCTGTGATACCCACCCCGCTAGCGATATCCTCATCAACTCAAAACACATCAAGCCTGGGAGCAACGCGTAACTCGCGCGAAACATTCAGAATGGCGACTCACGGAACTCCAGCGGTTAACAAGCCCACCGATATCAAAAAGAAGGAGGCCGATGTCAACCGTAAGCTCCAGCTTTATGGTATCCTCAATGCTTTCCAGCTCGGAAAAGCCCCTTCGGTATGAAGACCCGGCTTCCCTCACTCACTTCATTCAACAAGACGCTAACCTGTGACCAACAGAACGATCAGATTGATGTCGCCCTGAACAGCTTCCTTGAGTCTAGAGCGCTCGCGAATCCATCTGAGAAGCTTTCACCCGAGGGGCGTGCTCTCGTCGGCGACGTCCGGGACGTTGTCAAGCAGTCCAAGCACCTACTACTGTCCAAGAACGAAGGAAATCTCATCCAGGATTTCATCTGGCAAACCCAGCAGTTCGATCCGAAGGCGGTCAACGTCCCTGGTGCTCCTGTTGACAAGGATACAGCCCAGCAGCACGGCAACCAAGCTCTCGAAGGACTACGAACATTGGGGACTCTCATCATCACCAACGGCCAGTTCCGAAAGCTGCGTATGCATTTCCCAAGTCCTTAAAAAATCTTAGCTCAAGCTAACAACCCCTAGTCCATGACGCCACGGTTCTGCTCCGCGATGTTGCCGGCGATGCTGCTTCGAACGCCGCTGCCCAACTCAAGCCTTCACACGAAGATCTTAACAACCTCGACGCGCCTGCGGAGGATAACACCTGGCACGATGCTCCCGACTTCTCCAAGGACAACATGAAGAATAAGTTTTATGGGGTCTACAAGGGCGATCCGAGGGAGGACGCCAAGGCAGCCGCCAATGAGGGCACATCGACAGCCCACCCCTCGGGATCATCCGATCCCAGGGATCTGGCCAACACCGCCGCGAAGGATCAACAATCTGGCACCGCTTCGGGAGTAGATGCTCAGAAGGGTCTCTCTGCTGCTGTGAACACTGTCCAGCAGCGAGTGGATGTGAACCTTGATGACGAGACCAAGGAGAAGGCCCAAAAGAAGCGCGACGAGTACCGCGCTCGCACGAAGGAGTATTTCTCGAAGAAGATGCCGCAGGAGCGTCGTGAGCAGACGGTCTGGCGTCTCAAGGTATGTCCACCCTGTCTTCCTTATTTCCGCTCTGGCTGACATTTGTGTAGAAAATGGTTGTTGAATGCCAGCAACACCCCGACTACCAACGTGCTATCCAGACCCTTCTGGACCTCGCTGAGGAGTATGGCAGTCACGCCAATCGTCTCGCCAAGGGCGGTACGGGCACTGTTCAGGATGCTCGCGCCGGCTTGGCTCAGGCCGAGGGCGATTTGAAGACACTCATCGAGCGATTCGCCAATGGCACTTCCTCCGACGATCTCTGGGATTCTATCAACACCATCTATGATGATGCCGACAAGGACCCGGATCTGAAGAACTGGTTCCAGTCGATGAACCGGTATATCCGACGCTGCCTGCAGGAGCAAGGCTATATTCTGGACGATGCTTCCAACCAGGAATGGAACCGCTTGTACGACCATGGAAACTATCTGCTGCGCAACAAATACCGCGGTCACACCGATCGCATCGTTGACGAGATGAAGTTTTTGGCCGATCAGTTCGACCAGGACCCTCAGAACAAGGCTTTTGCTGCCTCCCTGACCAAGCTCTTCAACGATCTTGGCAATGATGAGAACGGCAAGCCCACGTTCAAGCCCCATCTTCTCAAGGATCTGAGCGACGTCATTATTCCCGCCATCTTCGAGAACGTTGCCTACATCCCGGTGCCTCGCATCGAGTACTCTGATCCCCAGGTTGACGCTATCATCGAGAACCTTGTTCTCGAGAGCGATAACTTCATGCCCAATGTGCTCGAGATTGCTAGCGAGAACTACATGCGCTTTGGGCGCAAGAAGGTTGCCAATAAATCGAAGCACTCGATTGACGTCAAGGTCGCTGGCGTCCAGATGGACCTGCGTGATGTCAGTTACCACATCAAGCGCAAGCAAGGCTTCCCTTCGCTCTCGGATACCGGTGTGGCCAGCCTCATGTTGGCTGGGGATGGGTTCAGCTTCCGGATGAAGCTGTCCACCGCAGACGAGAAGGACAAGCAGAATTTCTTCAAGATTGACAAGGTCGACGTCGATGTTAAGCACTTGTCTATCAAGCTCACCAAGTCCAACCACAAGCTTCTGTTCGGTCTCTTCAAGCCCATCATGCTCAAGGTCCTCCGCCCCGGCCTGCAGAAGGCTCTCGAGAAGGCAATCAAGGACCAGTTCGACAAACTTGACCGCATCTTGTACCAGGTCAAGCTTGAGGCCGACCGTGCCGTCGACCAGGCTGTACAGGACCCCGAGAATGTGCCCAACATCTACAGCCGCTATGTCCAGGCGGCGCAGAAGCAGATCCTCATGGGCAAGCAGAAGGCCGTGGATGTCGCCAAGGACAAGAAGGTCAACTATGCTGTCACTAAGGAAGACAGCATCTTCCCCAACATCCACCTTCCTGGTGGTATCAGCTCCAAGGCTACCGAGTACAAGGAGCTGGCCCGCAAGGGAGACAAGTGGGAGAGCCCTGTGTTCTCGCTCGGCACTGCCGCAAAGAGCCGCGATATCCCGGCTGCGCCGCGTGTCACGCGCAAGTCGCATGGCACCTCGAATGGCCATACGGGCCTGAACGGCGGACCGGGCTATGACGTGAATGTGGTCAACACTAGGGCTTATCCGGGTGTCTCCTCTGCTTAGGGAGGTAGCACAGGTTGTGGAGAGGACGAGGTCCTTTTCCTGGCAGGGCCACTGGGCCAGCAGATACCCATGAATTATGAAACGGATGCGAAAACACGTGGAGAAAGAATGGCAACCTGGAAAGTTTTATACCCATTTGAAGTAGTAGTGCGTGATTGATTTCGGGGAGAAACAAAGCTGTGGTGGAAAATGGTTTCGTGGGAAGGAAAGGCATTATTCAGTCCACTGTATTCGTATTAACTCGGTTGTTTCCTGACTCCCTAATAATATCATACCTAGTTCTCTTATAATCGTGCCTTTGAATGAACTCGGAAGTGAACAAGGCTTTGAATTTTGTGCAAAGTGTAGCCTATGGACATGATCAATGACGTCCCATCCCGCTGCGAATAAACGGCAGGGTTAGGGTTGGTCTCGCTTTCACGGCGCCATTTCACATTTCATCCATCTGTCACTGGTTCATTGATGTTCTAGGCAGCCAGCCACCACCAGCCAACTGGAGCCAACAGATGACACTTGGAATCAATTGATTCATTATCTCTGCCTGCTCTGGTTTGATACATTTTCTTGTATTATATCTCATGCTCTTTTTCTCCTGCATCACCTCACCTCTTGTACCGTGAACCGTGAACGTGAGCCTGTAAGTCGCGGGTATCCGAGACCCTTATATTGGCGTCGAAATCACATACACACACGCGCACACGCACAAGCATACACGCACACACTACAGCCTAAGATACGAGCCGATATGAGGGAGGATAGACGAGCAAGATCTCCCGATGCGGGCACGCTAGAAGAAGATGAGAAGCAGTATGGGGCCGGTCCCCACAACCTACAGGAGCTTGATACCCAGTAAGTTCATTAATCTCACATCTTCACATTCATATATACACACATGCACACATGCACACATTCATAATTGCTAAATTGTCCTCGCTGTGGAATAAATAGGTTCCCAAACCGACCACGCAACCACCACAAGACCTTCCCATTCTCGGAGCTCTTCCAGTCGCTGTTCAATCCACTTATTGAGTGTAAGCCATCGACTGCATCCGGCGGCTCCGTGGCAGCAGCAGCACCCGCCGCAGTAAAGCGACCAGGTGGTGGTGGTGGTGGTGCCAGGAAAGGGTTCAGGGGAAACGCCCCGTCCAAGATGTCGTACCATGAGCAGCGGCGACACATCATCGAGCGGTTCATGTCGCGGTGGCGGTCGGACGTCGGAAACGATTTTTATCCGGCCATGAGGTTGATCCTGCCCGACAAGGACCATGACCGCGGGGTCTATGGTCTCAAGGAGAACACGATCGGCAAGGTGCTGGTGAAGGTGATGAAGATTGACAAGAACAGTGAGGATGGGTATAACCTGATGCATTGGAAGCTGCCGGGAGGAGGGCAAAGTGGTGGGAAGTCGGCGAGTCGAACGGCGGGAGACTTTGCGGGTAGGTGCTTCGAGGTTTTAGCGAAACGGCAGATGCGGACGACGCCGGGCGATTTGAGTGTAGGGGACGTGAATGTTATGCTGGATAGGTTGGCCGGCGCGAGCGGGGAGGGCGAGCAGGTGCCGATCTTTGAGGAGTTTTATCGCCGGATGAATGCCGAGGAGATGATGTGGTTGATTCGGATTATTCTGAAAGACATGAGGGTTGGTGCGACTGAAAGGACATTCTTGGGCTTGTGGCATCCCGATGCCGAGGCGCTGTTTAGCGTGTCGAGCAGTTTGCGGCGGGTGTGCTGGGAGCTGTACGATCCGGAGGTTCGACTCGAGCAGCAGCAGACTGGCGTGAAGCTGATGAGCTGTTACCAGCCGCAGCTGGCGCAGTTTCAGATGACGTCCACTTTTGGAAAGCTTGTGGCTAATTTGGGGGTGACAGAGGACGAGCCCGAGTTCTGGATTGAGGAGAAGCTTGATGGTGAGAGGATGCAAATGCATATGAAAGAGGACGAGAAGGTCCCAGGTGGTTTGCGTTTTGAGTTTTGGTCGCGGAAGGCGAAGGATTACACTTATCTGTATGGGACTGGGCTGCAGGACGACAACTCGGCGCTCACGCGGCATCTGGGGAAAGCGTTTCACCCCGGGGTGAGGAATTTGATTTTAGATGGCGAGATGATCACCTGGGACCCTGAAATTGGCAAGATGGTTCCTTTCGGTACGCTCAAGACGGCGGCCCTGGAACAGCAAAAGAACCCATTTCAGAGCGGTCCACGCCCGCTGTACCGCGTCTTCGACATCTTGCTTCTGAACGACAAGACGTTGACTGAGTATCCGCTCTATGAGCGGCACGGGGCGCTCGAGGCCTCGGTTGTTGACGTCCCGCAGCGGCTAGAGATTCATCCGTATGAGAAAGCTACGTCGGCCGACGCCGTCGAGCCACTGCTCCGCAAGGTCGTCGCCGAGGCCTCGGAGGGATTGGTTCTCAAGAACCCGCGCTCGGTGTACCAGCTCAACAGCCGCAATAACGACTGGATCAAGGTCAAGCCGGAGTACATGTCCGAGTTCGGCGAGTCGCTCGACTGCGTCGTGATCGGGGGATATTATGGTTCTGGGCGCAGGGGCGGCACCCTGTCGAGCTTCCTGTGCGGGCTGCGCGTCAGCGAGAATTATGTAAAAGCCGGCGGCGCTAACAAAGAGAAATGTCTCTCCTTCTGCAAGGTCGGGGGCGGGATGAAGGCGGAGGACTACGCTGAGATCCGCCACCACACCGAGGGCAAGTGGCTCGACTGGGACAGCGCGAAGCCGCCGTCGACCTATATCGAGCTCGGCGGCGGCGAGCGGTTGCAGTACGAGAAGCCGGACGTGTGGATTCGACCGAGCGAGTCGGTGGTCATCTCGATCAAGGCGGCTTCGTGTGGCGCGTCGGACCAGTTCGCCATGGGCTGGACGTTGAGGTTTCCCCGGTTCCGGAAGCTAAGGCTGGATAAAGCGTGGGATGCCGGCTTAGGGGTCGACGAGTTCGAGGCGCTCCGCACCAAGGCGAATCAGGAGGAGCAAGAAAGGAAGGCGATGGAGATGGAGAGCCGGAAGCGGAAGCCTGGGACGAAGCGGGCGAGGAAGGATCTGGTTATTGCGGGGGGCGACGTGGATGTCAAGTTGGAGGATATGGATCAGTCTCCATCGAAATCAAAAGCGAAGGGAAAGAGTAAGGAATGTGGTGGTATCTTCGCAGGACTTGATTTCTGTGTACTCTCGGAAGCGATCAAGCCGGTCAAGATGTCGAAGTCGAACCTGGAAAAGCTGATCAAGGAGAACGGCGGACGGATTCACCAGCAGGTTGTCGCCGAGGACCCGTCGGCGGCTCGGATGATTGTCATTGCGGACAAGAATGTGGTCAAGGTGGCGAGTCTGATGAAGAAGGCCAACGTGGTGGACAGCATTGCCCGGCCCAAATGGATATTTGACTGTCTCGCCCAAGACGCAGACGTAAAAAGCGGATTTCTGCTTCCCTTCGAGGAGAGTCATCTGTTTTATGCTGCCACTGACGAGGTGAAGGCGCAGGCCGAGGAGGCTGTGGACCGGTACGGAGACAGTTATGCTAGGGATGTTGCTGGGGCAGATGAATTGATGGCGATTTTGGACGGGATGGACGTCTCTGATGATGACAAGGACTTTGGCGTAGATGAGTTTCTGGATCAGTTGGAGGAACACGGTCATCCTCAGTTTATGGATGGGGCTGACGGGTTGACCGGACTCATGTTCAGGAGGTGCCGGGTCTTCTTTGCGCTGTCGTCGCAGTCCCAAGAAGAGGGTGGTTCGAATCTCTGTGCGGTTAAAATGAAGAATTATGTACGGTTTGGCGGCGGGACAGTTGTGGAGGATCTTGACGGAGAAGGGAAGAAAAAGGGGTTGACGCATATTGTGACTGTGCGTGACGGTATGGCAGACGACCGAGAGGTGGCGGCTGAGATGCGTTACAAGATCAGCAAGTGGAAAGGGGGTCTGCCGAGGATCGTGAACGAGAAGTGGGTGGAGGATTGCTGGAGAGAGGGGACGTTGGTGGACGAGGAGGCATATGCGGTTGTTTGATCTGGGCACAGGTCCGGTCATGTATATGATTGGAGCCCTACGACTAATGGTTTGACTGATATGAGTATGTGCTAAGAAGTTCAAAGTCAAATCAAAGATATTGGGCAACATGAGCAAAGGTATCTCGCATTATCATAAAAGTAAACAGCAATAGTTGCTTGTTTCCCCTCCTTGGGGAGACTGTTTCTCCTTCACCCTTCGTGGGTATTTTGGTCCCAGTATCCTTGCTGTTTTGATATCTCCAAGGTAGTGATTCGCCTACATCATCCATACACTCACATCGAGTATTTTCCATCCCTGATAATTGACGATCATTCCGACGATCCTTCCTACTTTCCAATCGTAAGGAACAACCGATCACCGACGTCGCCCAAACCGGGCTTGAGCATGCCGCGATCCGTCAGCTCTTCGTCGACGCCGGCGAGCCAGATCTCGACGCCCTCGGGCCACTCCTCGGCCGCACGAGCGACACCGGGGGCGGCGCCAATGACGGCCACCACGATAATGTGCTGGACTCCCCACTCCTTGAGGGTCTGGATGGCGGCGGCGCAGGTCCCGCCGGTAGCGATGACGGGGTCCAGGATAATGGCGAGGCTGGCCGGACCCGGTGATCCCGAGGCCGAAGCGCTGTGGTTGTGGTCTGGCAGGTTGTTGTAGTACTCTACCGGCTGGAGGGTTGTGGGTTCCCGGTAGAGGCCGAGGTGGTGGACGGGCACCGGGTTGGGAAGAAGGGCTTGCACAGCTTGGGGGAGGGGGGGAGAGGTTTAGCTTCCCGTTTTCTCAACAGGAGGATGAGGATAACTAGACACGCATACCTTCTACCATGCCCAGACCTGATCGGAGGATGGGAACAAGAGAAATAGTTTCCGGCTGGACTTGGACGGTCTGGTACTCGAAGCCGAGGGGTGTTTCGGCCTGTTTGGTTTCGATGTCAGCTTTGTGAGTCTACCCGAGGAGACGGTCAAGACATACCGTCGGACCAGCCACAGCGGTGATAGCTTGGGCCAGAGCCTCACAGCCCACGATCAACGAGATCTCATGGACTAATGCCTTGACCTCACGGGCATTGGCACTTTTTGAGCGAAGCTGGCCGAGTTTGGCGAGCAAACACGGGTGCTTGGAAACATGTACGTTTCCTGGAAGGCTTGTCATTTTGGCCCTTTGGTGTAATGTGTACTTATGACAGGCTGTACACGGTATACAAGAAGGTCAAGAAAGAAGAAGCACGAAGTGAGAGTATGGAATGGTCAAGGTAATGAAGATAAACGTGGAAGGTGGACGTTGACCGCGACTTCGGGACCCGGTTGCTCTACTTCTTGCTTATGCAGGTCAAGCGCCGGGCAGGAAGGCGATGTAGGGTGAGGTGGCTGTTTTCCTTGCTAATTGCTATGCCCGTCCCTCGTCCCCGGCCTCCTTCCGATTGGGAACTGGTAGTACACTGTGTGCGACCAAAGGATTCCACGTCTACACTAATAACATCAAAAACATAAAGATATGAGACACATCAGTTCCCGGTTGCGGACATAGTGTAGCTGAAAGACATCTGCATGCCATTGCCCGCTTTACAAGTTGTCAGTATCCTTCCGAGTCGCTCTTTTAGTTCTCCGGCGATTCTCGTTTCCAAGGTCTTATCTCTTGCTAGGCAGCACTCGGAAGCTCACTGCAATCGCTGTAATCGGCACCCGTGGATCCGCCCCGTGATCAACACCAGATGACAGCTTCGTATGCGGGGCATCAGCGGGGCAAGCGGTGGGGACCGGAGAATCAAGGCCCACTTTGCGATAAGATAAGTCAAGAGGGGGAGTGGAGTAGTTTACCCTGCACCGGGCCGCTGCCGCCGGATCCGGCGCCGGTCCCCGACTACATCCCTCGGCAGAATTATACTTTTGACCGGCCGGACCTGTCAAGCGATTGTGGTCATTTGCCATGCCTTCCTGGCAACGCCTGAAGCCAAAGCCGCAGCAAGGCTCGGGTCAATCAAGATCTAGTGTACCACAACAGCTTTTTGGCGTTGCGGTTCCTCAATGACAAGAAGAAGCAGCCACAGCCACAGCCACAGCCACGAAGACGGGCGGCGGGACGATGCGGCCCCGTCGGGTCGCGCAAATGCGGCAACACACAGCTCATCATCCGGGGAATACAAGGTTCATACACCACCTACCTTCCCGGAAGTGACCCGCCGGCATCCGCCGTCTGCTCCCGGCGAATACAATGCGCCCGAAAGCTACCTCAACATCGACGAGGTGGCCGATGTCTCGCCCGTCCAGAATCCAGACGAGGAGCTTATCCACCGATACGAGAGCGTGGAGGAGGTCAGGAGCCGAGACCAAGAGCGCATCCGAAGCAGCACGAATCTGCCAACCAAAACAGACGAGCAGAAACAAAGCCAAGTATCCAAGCTCGCGACGCAGATATACACCGTCTCGTATCTTATCATATTCTCCACCCTCGGCACGCTCGCAAGACTAGGACTCCAGGCGCTGGCGGCAACATACCCGGGCGCCCCAGTGATATTTCCTTCCCTATGGCCTAATTTCGCCGGCTGTCTGGTAATGGGATTTCTGTCAGAGGACCGAAACATCTTTCGGCATGAATGGGGCACCAACAAATCATTCATCAACGGTAATAGTATGTGTAGTAATGACAATAAACAACCCACCTTCGTTCGACCAGCAGCAGACGACGAGGAAACCGCTTCCAGTAGTTATAATGATCGCCACCAAACACCGGCCCCAAACGCAGCAGCAGTCCATCTGATGAGCACGGCAGAAAAGAAAGCCCACTCGGCAATCAAAAAGACCATCCCGCTGTACATCGGCCTTGCCACCGGCTTCTGCGGCTCTTTTACTTCCTTCTCCGCCTTCATGCGCGACATGTTCCTCGCGCTATCCAACGACCTCACCACCACCACTGATAATACTCCAAGAAATGGCGGCTACTCGCTCGCCGCCGTCCTCGCCGTGCTGATCATAACGCTCTCCATGTCGCTATCAGGTCTCTTCCTCGGCGCGCACCTCGCCATCGCACTCGACCCGATTCTCCCATCCCTCTCCTTCCGCTTCACGCGCACCATCCTCGACCGCCTCGCCGTGTTTCTCGGGCTCGGAACCTGGCTCGGCGCCGTGCTGTTGTGCATCTTCCCACCTGATCGCTTCACCACCACCGCCGAGACCGAGAATTGGCGAGGCGCGATAACGTTCAGTCTCGCCTTCGCCCCTGTCGGCTGTCTGCTCCGCTTCTACACTTCTCTTCGTCTCAATGGAAGGATGGCCAGTTTTCCGCTGGGAACATTTGTCGTCAACGTCGGCGGCACCGCTGTTTTGGCAATGGCGTGGGATATCGCCCACACGCCTTGGTTGGGGGGCAGCGGGATACCGTGTCAGATACTTCAGGGCATCGAGGACGGCTTCTGTGGGTGCTTGACGACTGTCTCGACGTGGGTCTCGGAATTGACTGCGTTGAGGAGGAGGCATGCTTATACGTATGGGGGTGTGAGTGTGGCTGTTGGGTTGGGGTTATCGGTAGCGATCATGGGCGGGATGAGGTGGTCGAGGGGATTTGGAGAGTTAGTTTGTGTGCATTCTTTTTGATGAGTAACAGGCTTGATCGTGTGTAATCTGTATTGTGGTGTCTGGCTGTGTAACTTTGTACGGATAGGACTGGTGTTACTTTTAATGTTAATGATACCCTAATAATATATATGTTCACGGTCGAGGGGAAAGAGTACAGATCGGACATGTTCGTACAATAGCATAAAGCGGCTGCTGGAGAACGTCAACCCGTGACTTTGTCCGCAAGCCTGGTCACTTAAGCCCATAGCCTTTGATGCATAGATACGAACTCATAACCATCCCCAAGGCACATAGTGGAAACCAAAACGTATTAGAGGACCGGGTATACATTATAATTAACAAACAGAAACAATCAAGACTGATAAACTTAAGCCCACGTGTTATCCCCTATTTTTTCCTTCTTATCCACTTTGCCTCTCCTCCTTCCACCTTCCCTCTAGTCGCCATGTCTCGCTGAGTGGTAGACATATATCTAAACCAACACACGTATACACCCCGAGGATCCAACCATAGTGATTCTCCCACAAGGGTACCGTATCCGCAAGGCAGCAGAAGAGACCAGTGACTGACCAAAAGACCCTCCAAGATCCGTTGAAGTTGGTATGTTTCGTCCCGGGAACTCAACCTTATACTTTACTCATACAAGTATAACGTTCCTTCAGAGTTAAGAAAGAACTATCTCTCGTTTGTCCCACTGGTTGGTAATGTAAACCACGCCTATAGCTTCCTCAGATCTTGATGTCCGACTCCCATGTCTGTACAACCATACGATGAGTCTGTAGAAACTTTTCTAGGACCAGTCTGTTCACTTTGATGAAGGCAATTGTGGCTGCGATCCCGGGACCGATGATAACGGCGATGATGGCGGCGATGATAACGGCGACGATGACTGCATTGTCTGGGCAATGACCTTGTTGACTTTAGTTAGTGACTTCTTTGGTTTGAGTAACATCCTTGGTTTGAACAACGTCTCTAACCTGAGTAACTTCCTCGACCTCAGTTTTCACCTTGACCTCCGTGGTATCCTTGGACTGGGCAATTTCCTCAGCCTTGATAACTTTCTTGGCCTCAGTGACTCCATTAGTCCCGATGACATTCTTGGACTGAGTGACTTCCTTGGCCTGCTTGAAATTCTTCGCCGTGAACGTGGGGGTCGTCGGGTCAAAGGGGTAGGTACGGTTGCTCAAGCGCTGCGTCCGCTGTGTCAAAAAAATCATCTTGACACTAGGGGTACAGAGGGCTGTTGGCTCGGGAGTAGCCCTACGAAAACTGACCCTGGGAGTTTCAGCAACCGAGAAGCGCTTCACGGGCTGAGAGGTAGAAGTAGAAGGCTGTGCATTTGTAGCAGCACCGGCCACCTCGGGAGTGAAAGAAGCAGTCTGATCTGGAGGAGTATTCTTGGTTGAAACAGCAGCGCTAGCATCAGCAGTGTTCGTAATAGGAGTGCTGAACTTTGGTATGGTAGCAGCAGCCTGTAAAATGAGAGCGGCACCAATCTCATCAGGAGTAACAGGTGGCTCCGGGACTACGTCTGCATTCTTCTCTGGCATAGGCAACCGCTGTTTCTTGGAGTCCTTCTGCGCAACAGCACTGGGATCGCCACCCTCAGTAAAAGCAGCCAAGTTCCTCTTTGACCCTCGCCTGTCCATACCACGAGTCGACGCAAGACCGCTTCGTCCAGGAATGTCTGACAAGCCCATTTTAAGACCAAAGCCCATAGGCGTAAACTTGTCGTGGATTCCGTCAGAAATCTTAGACTCCACCCCAACCACGAGAGAACTCGGACCGGGGGCAGTGTCTTTAGACTGATCACCCACGTTGGTAGTGGCCTGAGCGAGTTGCGCGGAATTGATAAGGAACTTGCCCATGGAATCTCGCTTCTCACCCCTAGCTGCATGGCTTATACCTGCTTGAGCGGGTATTTTACTCGGGGTGTCGGTTGTATCAATAGACATGCTCGAATTCTCCGCTACCTCGCTAATGTTGCTCGTATTCTCGGGCGACTGGTCGAGGCTGCCCTCTTCGCCACTGGTAACAACTGCCTGCTTGGAGGGATTGGGCAATCGCCTGGAGATGCCTTTTGTGCTTCTAGTCGATTGCCGGCGTGGTGTATTTGCATTTTCTGGCTCGGCTGGCTCCTTGGCGAACCCCAAAACATCAGTGGGTGAGGCTTTGGATGCCTTCGTAGGGCGCCGGCTCTTGGCAGCACCAGCTGGCCTAGGAACGTTGCTTTGACGCTGTTGTTGCTCCTCGTATGTCCCCTCGGGCATGCGATCGACTTCGACATGCACGCAATTGTGCCCATTGTCGAAGTAAAGTGGTAGGTTCTCAACTGTCCAGTCATTGCGTTTCTTCTTTCCGTTAGGCTTTTTCCAGTGAAAGAGAGTCGACATGGACACCTTGAGGTGCAGTGTGTCATTCTGTGATTCCAGTTCGGCTTTGACAGTGCAGACGCCTGCCTTCGTGGGGCCGAGGTGGTACAGGTCGTAGCAATCACCAATAGGCACATCCTCAATTTCCTCGATATTTTGTCCGCGGAATCGGGCACGCTGGGAAAAATGCGGATCGCAGACAATCTTGACCTCGGCGTTATTACCCTTCGAGGCCCAGTTGGTTTGCTCCCGTAGTCCGTTCTATGTGTTCTGTCAGCCGAGCATATCTTTAACATGTCGATAAATTGGAAGGCGAAACCAAATAATACCTTGTCCAAAATGATCTTCGCCGAGTCTTCCCAAGTTCTATTCGTCATGGAGTTATTTAAGAACTGGACGGCGAATGCTGCACCGGCGTCAACAAAGTCGTGGGCCGTCATTTTGTTCGTGTGCGCGAGACCGGCGCCATGGCAGTTACAAAGCGACCTAGAAGATGGGAGAGATCAGCATCACCGAGTATGAGACCAACCGTGTTAGTTAACTTACAGCCACTGAAATTCCATATCGCTGGTGTACTTGACTCGTTTCTTGCTTATCTGGCAATTCTTAAACACGGCGTCCCTGGCTTGTTGCGTCTTCAGACTTCCGCCGGCAACCACTACTCCAATGTTGTTATCTTTACCGTATTGATCCCAGAGCAGTTTGAGCTTCTCTCGAGCTAGCTCGATGGGGCCGGCTAGTCCCCGATGAAAGCAGTCCATGACTTCCTCGGCAGAAAGGTCAATAACTATAGGCCTTCCGTCCTCTTCTTGATAGAATAACGGGATGATGCGATTATTTCCAGCTTGCAGATCCTTGATCATGGTGCTCTTTTGGAAGCCAAATTGCTTTGTCAGGGCCCATCGGCGCTTTTCATCTGTATCATCGACGCCTTGGTCTTTGAGCTTTTGAGAGATGAGCTCGCTGATATGGTGGGACCACATCTCGCCTCCTCCGGGGACTCCTGTTTGACTTGTCAGCGGTCTTCTGTAATATGGTTCAACAGGGTTAGGTGGATTATTTACCGTCGGCCTCAATCTCAATGAAGCTGATGGATTCGCCCATTCGATCCAGCTTGAAGAGACTATAGGCCTTTTAAGCTTATTAGCAGTGGGTACCCGGAAGTTATCCACGAAGGCGACACTCACCATGCTGTGGCCACCGAAATCCAGGAAGAGCACAACCTCCCAGTCGTCAAGCTGATGCATCTCGTGTTGGATCATGTAATGGGCAAGAGCGTCGGCCTCGGACATAAAATGGATCTTGTCCATCAGCGACTTGTCCTGCCAACCAAAAGCCTCTTTGATAATGCAGGTATATTGGGTTTGAAACGGCTTCTCCCATTGGATGGGGATCGTGAAAACAACGTGCTCGTACTGCAGGGCCCGTGTCTCGCAAACTTGGTCGAGACGCTTCTTCAGTCGCCTGAGGAGCTCTACCAGAATGGTGCGGCAAATCTTGAGAAATGCTGGGTCACCGCGCTTTTGGCGGAGTTCTGCAGACAGGGGATATTGAGCCATTACATTGTCGTCTACATCTGCGAGGAGGTACATCAGGTATTTGGCCGAGAGATTGCGTGGCATGCCAAGAGCCTTGTCGCCCAGGGTGTCGAGAACATCGTCGTCGAAAGGGCAGCAGGCGTTAGGGAAGTCTCCCTTGTTGTAGATATGTAACTGTTCCGCCTCCCTGTTTTCAACGGGCTGAAAGGCACCTGTCTCGCAATCGACGAGGGCAGCTCGGATAGCGGTGCTTCCCAAGTCGATGGCGAGGATACTTGAAGATCAATATCAGATAACGCTTCGGTTTTCCAGGAAAGGGTGTGCAAGAGGGGACTTACGCCTTCCGGATTTCGCGTTTCATCATCTGGGGAGTGAACTTGGAGGGGTTGGCAATTGGCAAGGTAGACAGGCCCAAAGCACCACTGCCAAATATTATCTCGCTGGAGATATCTCCTGGTTGCGTGCAAATAGGCAAGTATATCGCTTGAGATGCTCCTCAGTGACGCTCCAAGACAGCAGCAACACTTGCTGCAGTGTATATACCTTTATTGGAAGGTAAGGTAGCTAGCTGATAGTGGCCGACGGTGCGCTCGGTGCCCTTGATGTCGGAATGATGAAAAGAAGGTCTTTGGTTGCAATATGCGAGGTACCGACTGGGTGGTTGCTGGTAGATTCAACGATTACCCAGGCGCTACAAATAAAGTACCGAAAGAGATTGTGGGGATTGCGCGTTGAATGGTAATGAGATTGTCCGAAGTAGGTAGAGACTGGAGTGAATGTGGGCCGACCGCACCTCAACTTCTTTTCTTATTATCGGCGGGGTTTTACCGAAGGGCCTTGGGGCTTGGGGAGGGACGGAAGGAAATGAACAAGTCTGGCAGGTGCATTGGAGTCGGGATGAAATATGCCATAGTAATAAGGCCATGGCCGGAAACCCACGCCACCTAGGCAGCCTCGGGACAGTAAATACCTAACATGGTTGACTAGGATAACGTATGGAGACTGGACGGCTGTAGGGATGTTTGGGCAAGTGATATAGTCGTTACTATACTCAGGTAGTACTTAAACAACCCGTTATTCTCGGCACTGTGTCTACACACGAGTACAGGGATGATTTGATTATTATGTGTCAAACAATGGCTTGAATAAACATACTTGCTGGTCAACAGTTCGTGCTGCTGTTGTAAGGCGTCGTGAGAGAAAAATCAAACGATTTGCCCGCTTAGTATGAGTCATTCCCAAGTACAAGAGGAATAAATCCCAACAGACCACACATGAATCGCTTTCTTGTTTATTTATCTATACCTACCTTATAGGTACTCTTCTGTCGGGATTTGGATATGCCCTAGAGACCCATTCGGACTTGGTCCTGGAGCGGTGTCATTCTCCACGTTACACCGACTATACACAAGGTACGTACTTACCAGGTAGCTTCAGCCCTTTTGTTCGGGATAGTCCGAGTCCGACTGAGCTTCTCCAATTCCCATCCGCCTCCGACCTCGCACCAGCCAAACCCACCATGCCGACACCAACAATGAGATTCGCGACACCACTGCCCCAATCCAGCCGGTCTGACATCTTAGAATGGCATTTTCCCAAGCCGTTCCACGGCTACGTCCTCACCGGACGCTCACGCGCGGCATGGCACACCTCCTTCGTCATTCCCCAGCTCAATATCCTCCTCGACGCCGGCCTTTGCGTCAACCACCTCCGACCAAAACACATCTTCCTCACCCACGGCCACAATGACCACACCCTGCTCACACCCGCCTTTGTCAAGCGCGGTGACCCGCCCGACATTTTCTGTCCTGCCGAGATGAAGGGCGTCCTCGACAACTTTATTCGCGCCGAGGTGATGCTCGACCTCGGCGGCCTCTGGACGGCCGAGCAAGCGGATGCTTACAAAGAAGATCCAGCCGAGTATGCCAAATTGGATACTCCCACAGGCTCAAGACAGACGGGCAAATTTCGCACCCATCTAACCCACGGCCTTTGCCACGGCGACGTCGTCCCCCTCAGACGAACAACCAACATCACCGCCATGGCCTTCAAGTGCGACCACCAAGTTCCTTGTCTAGGCTACGTCTTCAGCACCACAACCCAGCGCCTAAAACCGGAATACACCGCCCTCAAGGGTCCGGAAATTAAGGCCGTGCGCGAGGCCGGCGTGGAGATCACCGCGCCCGTCACGTCGCCCATATTTGCTTTCCTCGGGGACACGACGGCCGCCGTGCTGGCCGCCGCGCCCGAGTGGTTGCGCCAGGGCATACCAGTGGTCATCACCGAGTGCAGCTTTCTTCTAGAGAAGCACAGAGCCCAGGCTGAGAAGACGAAGCACACGCTCTGGGCCGACCTGGAACCCGTCGTCCGCCGCTGGCCGCGTACCACGTTTGTGCTGACACATTTCAGCCTGCGCTACTCGGACGAGGAAATACGTGCCTTCTTCGCCGAGATGGAGGATCCACCTGGAAATATTGTCGTCTGGGTTGATGGGGAGGCTGTGGTAGAGGGTGGAAAGAAATGAGAGCGATTGTGGGTTTCTCCTGATATACCATTTTGGGATATTATCTTACATCTAGCCAACGGACCGCTTGATACAAGGCCATGGCTTTTAGACTAATCAAATAGCATCTGCTTTACATGAGATAGAGTTTTGAATGAGTATGCAATACAATAAAAATCACTTTTTCAACCCTCTCACCCTGCGAGGTTGATTTATCACTGCCTCACCAATCCAGCTATAAATCATTTATTTGACCTCCTACCAAAGTGAGGTCACGGCCGGTGCAGAATAGTTGCCGGTAGCACTATTAGTCTATCACGAAGAACAAAGAGACCAGAATCTGGATAGTTTCCTTCAATTCTATATCTGAGCATAAGATGTAATGATAAACCTGATTCAACGCGAGCTCAACTAACTATTAGACCACTAAACACCCCATCTAGTTTTGACCTTGGAATACTGGGACAAATCAATCATCGCGATGCGATAGAAGCTTAAGGTTAGGTTTCAATCAGAATGAAGAAGCGACAAATTACAGAAGGCCAGCGAGCCTCAACTCCGTGCTATGTGTAGCCCAGTGCCGGGAAATGAATTACACAAATAATGCCCATAATGACCGATTACGCCCGTCCCACCCACATGTGTCTTTGAAAACCAAACCTAAATCAAAGGAAGACCCTCAGGTGTCTGTTCCAACCGCTCTCAGAGCCTCAGCC
Organism: Apodospora peruviana; assembly: GCA_033439685.1. Lineage (NCBI taxonomy): Eukaryota > Fungi > Ascomycota > Sordariomycetes > Sordariales > Lasiosphaeriaceae > Apodospora > Apodospora peruviana. The sequence continues at coordinate 2,110,309 of JAUEDM010000003.1, read as the reverse complement.
ACCACTCCCTCGGGTGACTTCTTACCGCTCCGCTGTTCGCTCATATGTCGTAGTAAGGCAAAAGAAAACAGAAAATCAAGCCAAGTCCTCCGCATCAACAGTCAACCCCTGATACCTCATCTCCACAACCCACCTATCATCAAAATCAACCCCTCTCCGCATTCTCGTCCCAGCCTTCTTCCAGACCGCCGGGCCGAGCCCCATGTCCACGAGGTATAGCCTCCACTCCAGCACCGCATCATCCGTGGGGAGCGCCGCCTCGGCGGCAGCCGGCGGCAGCACCGTCTCCCCATCATCATCCTCCGCCGCTATCATCGCCTCCAGCAAGCCACGCTTCGGCGCGCCAATCGCAACCACGTACCGCGGCTTTACATACAACCGATTCCCATCAATCACACTCACCTTCCCGGTAGAAGGATCGATCCCCGTCGGGATATCGACCCCCAACACAAACGCCTCGTTGCGGTTCGCCCACTCAATCAGCTCGTACACCGTCGCCTGGTCACCGTTCCGCAGCTCCTCGAATGAGATGGCCAACCCCAGAAGCGCGTCGATGATGAGCATGACCGGCGCCGGGTTGGCGAGGCTGCTCAACGACGTCCTGGGCGTGTCGATGGTCAGCATCGGGATGCTGATCTTGCGGATGTGCTCAAAGAAGTCGGCCTTGGAGAAGACACGGCCGCCGAGGTTCTTGTACAGGCGAACCTGCTGGCGCATGTCCTCGAGCAGGTCGCGCTCGCCACGCTCGAAGCCGACGACGCAGACGAGCACATTGATGCCCTTGTTCCGGAGGTGTCGTGCAGCTGCAACAGCGCGAATGCCGGACTTGTTGTTCCCGGCCAACACGACGACGGTCTGCGGCGGTGGACCGCCCGAGGACGCATCAACCATGCCAGCTTGTCGCACCTTGATTGCTGGATCGGACAGTGCTGTTAGTGTGACCTGCGCAATGCCTCGGCCGGCATTTTCCGTCATCATATCTTCAGTTAGGCCGATCTCGTTGTGCGCTATGTTCTCCAAGTTCAGCATCTGTAGCGCCGAAACGGGCTCAATCCGGCGGCTGGAGGGGAGCAGATAGAGACCCTGCTGAGGATTCGCGGCGATATTCGCCGACGTTGTGAGCTGCTTCTTTTTGTCAACCATGACAGCGTTCGCAGAGAGCCGACTGCTCGGCCGACTTCCCCTGGCTGATTGGGTTCGGAAATGGCTTACACCAGAGTTGACCCTGCTAGGGGCCTGTCCCGGGACGGCCCCACTGGCTTTGCGGGACTGTGATCTCCGCGTCGCCGAGACCTTGCTTTCGCCGCGCCGCGAGCCTTGCCTGCTGCTCCCTAATTCTCGACCGCTCAACCGCTCTCCACCGTTCAGCGCTCCATCGTCCGCCTCACTATTCCAGAAATCATTGGCAGGTTCCTTCGTTGGCCTGTCTTTTGCCGGTTTTAGCGTTGCCGCCGAGGGCATATCCAAAACGTTCTCCGAGTGGTGGAGGTTCTTGCCCCCCGCAGTACCCGGCTTTGGCTTCGGCTGCCGATTGTGTGAAACTAGGCGATCAGCGTCGTCTATCTGGTCGTCTTTCCTCATTTGCTCAAATAAGTTATACTTGTCAAATTTGGCCAGACCACCCTCGAAGTCGAAATCACCCGCCTCTTGTACATCGGTGACATCTTCGGACGCCCATCCATTGTCATTTGCTTGCCGGCCTTTGGCACCCCTCAACGAGTTGAACGGTTGGAAAGACGAGTTACTCTGCAACATGGGCGTCTGTCTCCAGCCCGGCCCTCTACTCGTTCCCTTGGGACCCTGCGGGGATACCTCTGCCTCTTCTTGTGTCCCACCCCGGCCACTTCCAGGCTTCCGTTGCCTACGATTCTTCTTCCTCTGACCAGCGCCTTGTATGGCTGCGGGGACGGCATCCGGCGCGAGGTCTTCGTCTGCGGATTCGAGAGTTCCTGCTGGCGGCTCCCCCATCCTCAGCCCTCTGTGAGAGCCGTGAGTTGCGGCCGTGGGTGTGGCATTCTGTGACGTACTCTCAAGACTAACCGAGGGAATCACAACAGGGCCCGGATCTCGTTTCTCGCTCGTATTAGGTTGCGGATGAGGGTCTGGTATGCGTGTAGGCCCGGGACCAGGACGCTTTCCCACGGCCACAATGGCAGGATCGACGAACGCCGGGTTAGGGGGCGGACGGGTTTCTTGTGCAGCGATTGGTGGATGAGGAGGGGCTTGTTGGGTGGGATGAGGCGGGTAAGGAGCGACGTTGGGCATTTTGACATCGGCAATATTTGACGAGTCGATGGAAAGCCGAGGCTCCCATTTGCGTGATTCGAGCCACCAGACTGTGCATGCGCATCCATGTTAGCAACCTTTTTCTGGACTGGCGATAGGATGGAAAGAAGGCCACGAACCGTTGCTGAGAGTCAATCCGGCGCCAGCCTCAACGGCGCTCACAGTACCCTTGAGTGTTGCCGGCGGGTCACGCAGCGTGACCAGCATCTGCATTCCGATGAATTCGGCCGCCATGGTTGTCGATACGACAGAACGCGGGAGTGGAAGCTTCACGAGGGACTGACCGGCCGGATGCGCGCCGTCCTTGATAGTTCACTCCGGATTGTGGAGAGCCACTGTAATGTATAATTGCGGTTCGGCTTTGAGTTGAAGATGAATTGGCGTGTTCGCAAAGAACTCGTCGTTAAGTTTCGTTTTTCGTTTCGATCAAGGCGGAGACAAAGTTCTTCTGGGGAGGTTTGTACAGTATACGGTGAAGGCACGCCAAGTCCCAGGTGGTTCTGCTCCAGAAAGTGGCTTCTTCTCGAAGTAGGATGTCGGGTCAGTCGTGGCTGCTCGTCGGCAGCTTTTTTGCTTATCGATATCCGTGGTTTGTTAGTTGCGGGGACCATGAACTTTTTTTTAGGCGGCGAGTCGTCTTGAACGCCTGTGCAGATCGCAGATTGCAGATTTGCTGCACAGATTTGCTGCATGGACATTCCACCACCCACGTCAGTGGAATGCACTCTGAGAGCCTCGATTGTGTCTCACAACATCTGGCAATATGCTTATAATTTGCGCCTGATTCACTCCCAACTGTATTGCACGTACTCGGCCGACTATCAATTTATTCACTTCCTCCAAACAAGCGTCTCCGTTCTGCTCGATTCACTACGAAGCTCGAGTCAGGTTTGATCTTCGATATATTGGAAATATGAACGGAGCCTATCTGATCGCCCGCGTTCCACTGCCCGAGGCTACCGGCATCATCCCTGTGCCTGAGGAGCTCTCATACGTGGCCCAGTACCTAAATTCCAAGGAAAGACACCGTGCTCTTCTTCTGGAGCTCGTCCTCAATAGGAATAAACAATTCGACAAAACTCCGTCCCATGCGCGCTCATCTATTTAGACAATACCCAGCCACCGATCCTTACCATCAAGCATACACTGCGAGCGCCTCTTCCTCTTCCAGATCGATAATCTCCCTCTCCCGTCGTGCAGACGGTTCCTCTACAGCTGATTGTTTATACGACGCGAAGCTGGTAACGGAAACTGTCGCCTTCTTCTTCACTGCCGAGTCTGCACTGTATAGCTTGTTGTAAAAGTCCACAACGCGGGGATGCGCCATGACCTTATCCTTCTGGAAGCGTAACACTTGAAGCCCTTCCTGCGTGGTAGCACGACTGAGAGCCACATACGCCTGTCCCTTTTCAAAGACCTTACCGAGATCAACTTTCACGCGCTCAAGTGTTTGCCCCTGGGCCTTGTGAATTGACAATGCCCAGGCCAGGATCAGGGGCAGCTGCTTGCGTGATGCCTGGACTTCACCGGTTGGAAGTTCCACCTTCCAATCTTCGGGAACACAGAGGATAGTCCTGGATCCGCCATGGAAATGAAACCTCACCATGGGGTATTCTTTGTTGTCGTTCTTGTTCGCGGTCTCGCTGAGAGCACTAGTGAAGGCCCGCATTCTCTTCTTCACATCCATGTCAAGGTCGGGCTCCTCTCCGTTCCCGTACGTTAGCTCGAATGTTGTCTGACTCATGAATCCTACGACAGTACCCAGCGATCCGTTCACGAGGCTCTCGTCCATGTTCTTGATGAGCATGACCTGGGCGTTCTTCTTGAGCTCGATCGTCTGTGGCGCCATCATGTTGGCGAGTAGCTTTTCTCGTGTGGTTGGGTCGGCAGCGCCCGTGTCTAGCGCATCATAGCGGTACGGCTTTCCTGGTAAAGCTTTCAGGCGTCTCAAGTTGGAGTTCTCGACCTCGTTCCTTGTTGGGAATCTAGACAGGAAAATCAGTGCCACATGCCACAGCAAAATTATATAGTACTAACAGTTCTGTAACCTCCAGTCCATCATTGAATTGGAGAGGCCGACTCAGGGCTTGAAAATTCCGAACGGTCTTTTCAGTAATCTTTCCGAGGCGCATCTCATTGAGCATGTCGGCGAATTCTGTAGCAACTGTTAGTACGATGCTCAGAATCTCCTAGTACTGGTTGATGTGCCTGCTTACCGGAATCCCGCTGGCGGAAGACCTCGGTCAAACCGATAGTGTGATCGATGGACATATTCCACGTCGCAGCATCGAAAGCAAATTTGGAGTCCCTTTGTTTACTGCCATCTGGTACGGGCGGTAGCTGGAAAAAGTCACCGGTGATGACCAGCTGGATGCCACCCCATGGTCGGCCGTTATTTCGAATTATCCTGCCAATCTGAGACAGCTTGTCGAATAGCTCGCCATCTACCATGGATATCTCATCAACGACGAGGATTTTCGTCTTCAGCCAGCGATTCTTTGCCTTCGGATTGCGCCGCACCTTCTTGACCAGAGTCTGGGCATCCTCTTTCCCGAGACCAATGCCTGCAAAACTGTGAAGAGTCATGCCGCCAATGTTGCAGGCGGCAAGGCCTGTCGAAGCGGTGACAGCAATCCTCTCAGGGTCTCTTGCATACTTTTTCTTGAGCTCTGCAATGATGGCGCGCATCAACACGGATTTACCTGTACCCGCAGGACCCGTGAAGAAGACACTTTGCCCCTTCTCAACCACCAAGTTTTTGACCTGAGTTTGCTCACTACTGAGGGTGATGGCCGCGTTCTTTGTCGACTTGGCTGCATCTTTGCTATCAGGCGGCGCCTGACCCGACCCTTTCTGCTGGTTCTTCAACTGCTTTTTCTGAGCCTTCACAGCGCTGGCAGTAGTATTCCATAAGGATGGGGCCTTCGTCTTCGGCGCCGGAGTAGCCGCAGCTTCATAGAGCTCCTCAACGTCTTGCTCTTCTGGTTTCGGCTTTGCCCAGCTCGCCGGCAACTGACGCTTTGGCTTCTTGGATGCCGTAGGGGCGGGCTCATTATCTGTCGGAGACTCTCGTTTCCCTGTTCGCTGTGCAGAAAGATCAGGGCGCGGATTTGGCTGGCGGAAATGTGAGGGAGATGATTGGGACCATGATAGAACGCTTGTCTGGCTAGGAGCAGGATCGTCGCGTGCCTGACTCTGGGCTTCGACCTGCAGGAAGGGCTCGGAGAGCTTAGGAGAGGGTAAAGGTAAAGATGGAAGTACGGAGGGGGCCTGAAAGTCCAAGTCAAGATTCTCGTCGTCACTGAAATCGTCATCGGCAATATACACCGACGACGCTGCTGCGCTTGGCCGGGAGCGCGCCGACTGAGACGAAAGACTGTCCTCGACCAAGTCAATGACTTCGAGAGATTCCTTGAAGGAGTCGGATCGGTTGTAGAGCGACGCGAACGCCTTGCCACTGTTTCCATGTGTAGGTTTCTTTGTCATATTGTGAGATCGGTTCTGCAGAGGGTCTGGTGGTGCCGAATGTCTCGCCATGCTGGCTGTGCCGGGATGGGGGAATGGCTTCTTGAACATGTCGGGGATGGTGCCGCTGGGGCTGCTCGAAGGGAAGAGTTGCTTCTTGAGGGCGGAACTGGAGGCCGACGCCGAGACTGTCGCAGATGGCCTCGGCGGCTGGTTGGCCTCGGCGGCCTTAACTGCTCGGTTGAACATTGGGGCAACGTCAACAGCTTCAACGGCAACTGGAAGAGCAGCAGCGAACGCGGCGGGACGGAATCCGATGCCGTGCACGCGGCTTGCCGACGCTTCGAGTCCAATTTTCCGGCCGCGGGGGAAAACTGTCCGCCGAAGGAGGAGACCGGAGATGCCAGTCTTCATGCAGCATCAATGTGGATGTTGATGGCTGGCGGCGGAATCGTCGGTTGTCGTGGTGGTGCAACTGGCAGGAATGACCGTTTGTTGATTGCTCGGAGTGAATTGTCGAAATGCATGCACGCACCTCCCTGGGCTGTCTCGTCGCGTCCCCGACCAAATTTCGCGTTAGGGGATATCGAAAACGTAAGCCCGTGCACGCCATTGGTCAATCAGGATTGTTGCTGACAGTGGGGCCACTGCGGTGCAGGTCTGAATAAGAAACCCTAACCCTGTATAGGGCCGAGGTGCCACTGGCCACTGCAGTAGGCCGCACCACGGAAGGGCCATTGCGGGGCCGTCCCCGGATCGTGGCACGCCGGAGAAGACATAAACTACCTTACCCGAATAAACAAACATCCCGCTACCTATTTCTTCGGATTCTTTGGCAATTATTTTGCGGACAGCGCGGGAGCATAACCAGACTCTACTACCCCCACCTATCCCATGATCACAAGTTCTGGCGTTATGTAGGAGCAGCGCAGATGCGGTCACTGATCAATCATGAGACTCTTGTTGGGGGTTCCTTCTGCATGAAGCTTGATTGGAATATATGTAATTCGTATTTCAGGTTCTACTGCATATCGTACTGTACATGGCTGAGTGCATGCAGTCAGAATGATGACTCCAGTGTGCACATCACGTCTAGATGGATGCATGGAGTTCCTTGTCGTAAACTGTCAGTCCAAGGATTGCCGATTTAAACTATTAGACGTCTTTTAACTTTCTCGCAATCCTACTGCCGGCGTAGGTAATCCGTAGGTGAGCAGTAACCTGGAAGCCCTATCAGTTATCGGCACCTTGAGCAAATACAGAAAATCTATGCTATCGTTGGCGTTTGATGGCGACAACCCGACTGCAAAACAATGTAGACAGGTACCTTAGTAGCTGCTTAGGCATTTGACCAGTAGTCTATAAACCTCACCGGTGGTTGTTAGAACCTTGACGCCCTGAATGGCTGAATCGGGACGCACGTGGTCCCATGACCGGCCGTCGGGTTGTGGAGGTGCATCTCATTTTACAATGGGCCGGTGTCGGGAAGCCCTTCGCAAAGGCGTAAGGAGTAACCCGTAAAAGAGAATGAGATTCATTGGACGCCACCGCCACCGTCCAGCTTAACACTGTGGTTGAATTTTGCCAGACTTCAACACAATGTCCACGTGCCTTTTATGGGGGCATTGAGAAACGTAAATCAACCATGTGTGGTACTAGTAGGTAAGGTAGGGAGTGATACAGTAATGTAATGTAATGTCATGTCATGAATTTCCTTGAGATAAAACCCTGAGAATAATAACCGGGCAACAGATACCAGCAAATGTGAAGTGCAAAACGAAACAGGGCAATTGGCGACAATCTTGACGTGCTGTCGGGTCCCGGAGATCGACGTCGCGGTATCCGTGCACGCCTTGGACCCCTTCCCGTCCACTGCGCCTCTTCGTGCTGATAAGATTGATCTCGATTAATAAAACTTTAAAACCAGTGATTCTAGGCAAACGGTCCGTGCAATCGCTTCCGGTCCCTTCAGAGCGAGTTTTGTCCAGCCGCACATTGGAGGAATTGGGTAGGAGATTGGTTATTGAATTACGGATTACGGGTTATTGGTGGTCCATCAGGTGGTTGCCAAGCCTGAACAACGCCGCAGAGGAAGACGAACGTTTTTTGTTTCACCTGACGTTTGTTGGGGAAAATATGTTTTAGAAACATCATCCTTGTGAAGTATTCTAGCACCGCATGGTCTAGACTCCCGGTTCCGCCAGACTTCCAAAAGCTCCAAGAGAGATTTTCCATGGCAAAAGAGCTTGTTGAAAGACAAGACATGACAAGCAAAACACATGAAAAGCTTACATGTTGTTTTATGGATCCGTATGGGATAGGATTGCTCGGCAACGCTGGGCACCACTTGGCAGTATTCGTAAGGTTCCTTGACCTTAAGGTAAGGTAGCTTTATTAGCAAGAACCGCCAACGCGATTACAGTGGCTTCCCTGCCTAATTTTCTCGCTGCCTTCGCCCCTTCCTCTGCTGACAAGCGCACATCAGGTACCGTCCAGGTACCAAAACCGTCGGCGGCGAGAGCTTCGCCCATTGCAGGTGTTTCAGCCTCCAGCCTCCAATATTGAACTCAAGAGGTGGTGGCACCAGAAGTTCACCCAACGCCCTGTTATATGCTCCCGTGTCCGCAGCCCGCAACCCGGGTCCGGGGTCTGCGTTCCGATGCAGTGTATCGTTGCACCATCTTAAGCACCCATTGTCGCGTGCACCGGGAGGACATGATATACACTAGACGATGCACATTGCTCCGGGTCAATGGATGATGCAGAAGCTTTGTGCTCAGCTTCACCGGAATTCTCTTTTATTATTTTATCCCGACTCCGCAAGCTGCCCTACCACCGCTGCATTTGGACAAATTCTAAACTTGCATTTTCTGGGGTATCAGACGAGTTGTGGGCGGGGATGGGTGCATCGCTTTCGACAGCGAGCGGTGCGCAGGTACTTGCGCGGTACGTCAGGATTTGGGGTGGACGCAATGGCAGCAGTCTTGGCTTACACTCACAAACAGGAGCCAAGGCACCTAAAAGATAATGGTGGGGGCCTGACGCAGTGCTTTCCGGATGGTTGGCCCCATTGGCGGACCCACGGACAAAGCCACTCCAGACGAATTGGACGCTAAAACTCATCCACCGAAAAGATCCTGGAAAGCGGTCTTCTTGGCTTCTCTCAAGAGTTCTCCATGCCAACTCGAAAGTTCTTACATATACCTAGGAGCCCGGGATGGATACCATTGACTCTTCACCCGCGTCTCAACACACTCCTCCGTACATGCTGCTCGACCTCAGCCATTCTCTTCTGGTTGACCGCACACGTTGCATCCTCACTCCTCACCGCTGCTCGGGCGAGTCTTGTCTGTTCAAGCTCGCAACCGCCTCGGAAGAAGCTTTCTCGGAACGGGACCTCCAGTGAGCGCAACAACCCTCTCGTCTTACGTCGCGTCATTGGCGTCCTTGTTGTGTCGAACCTTGCTGGGCCTCCTTCAACACCTTAGGTTCCTTTCGTCCCGCGTGTCGCGGTGTTATCTGAATGCATCCATCTCTCATCCGCTACCTGGGCCAAAATCAATTGCTCCGGGAAAGCAAAAGCCACCAAACCTGGGCACACTGCGCCAAGTCCGCCAAGGCTGTGTCTGCCCCGTGATCTTCCATCACTTCACCCAGATCGTGACGTCGCTACTTCAACCCCACCAGGACGGGTGATAGGCGATATCACGCACTGTCTGATCTACCGGTAGCCGAGAGAGCTCACTTACTCGCGCTCCGCGCTCGTCCCGGCAGTTGCCGCCAGACCAGACACCATGGCCTGGGAACATCTGTCCATCACCAAGCCGCACTTGGTCTACATCATTCTCGGCGGCTTCACCTCCCTGTTCATGCTCTGCTCCTCCGTCATCAAGGAGCGCATGTACATTGGTGAAGCTACCGTAGCCACGCTCTGCGGTGTCATCTTCGGCCCGCATGCCGCCAACCTCATCGACCCGGAGTCATGGGGCTCCGTCGATATCGTCACGATCGAGTTCTCTCGCATTGTCTTGGTTGTACAGTGCTTCGCCGTTGGGGTCGAACTGCCCAAGTTCTACATGGAGAGGCACTGGAAATCGGTGGTCTTTCTGCTCCTTCCCGTCATGACCTTCGGATGGTTGATTACCAGTGTTTTCATATGGTGGTTGGTCCCGCCCCTGAACTGGCTCGAAAGTCTGGTGTGCGCGGCGTGTGTCACTGCCACAGATCCCGTTCTCGCCTCATCTGTCGTAGGTAGGGGCAAGTTCGCCAAGAGAGTACCGAAACATTTGCGAGATCTGCTCTCCGCCGAGTCTGGATGCAACGATGGCATGGCGTTTCCTTTCATTTACCTGTCTCTCTATCTCATCCATGACCGCCAGAGCGCCAAGGATGTCTCTTTCCACTGGATTGTTTACACGATTCTGTATGAATGCGTTTTCGGCGCTGTATTTGGCTTCTGCATCGGTTACTTTGCTCGACATGGGATCAAGTATGCCGAAAAACACGAGCTTATCGACAGAGAAAGCTTCCTCGTCTTTTACTTCGTCCTCGCCCTGTTCTGTGCCGGGTCTGGGAGCATTCTAGGCGTTGACGATCTTTTGGTGGGATTCTCATGCGGCGTCGGATTCTCGAACGATGGTTGGTTTACGCAAAAGACGGAGGAGTCGCATGTATCCAACGTCATCGATCTTTTGATTAATTTGGCCTACTTCGTGTATTTCGGCACCATCATCCCTTGGGAGATGTTCAACGACAGCGCCATTGGACTTAGTGCCTGGAAACTGACGGTACTCGCCATTTTCGTCATCCTTTTCCGACGCATTCCCATCATGATGGCCTTGAAACCCCTGATTCCGGACATAAAAACATGGCGCGAGGCCCTGTTCGCTGGCCACTTTGGCCCAATTGGAGTCGGTGCCATCTTCGTTGCTATCCTTGCCCGCGCCGAGTTGGAGCATCATGAACCAGTTCCCCTTTCAACGATACCCAGAGAGGGAGATTCACATGAAGTCGAGAACCTTACTCTAATTACCCTAGTCTGGCCAATTACGGCATTCCTCGTTGTTGCATCCATCATCGTCCACGGGTCTTCGATCGCCGTCTTCACCCTTGGCAAGCACATCAACACTCTGACAATCACAATGTCTTACACACAAGCCGTCGAGGAGGGTCCTTCTTGGATGAATAGACTTCCTAGAATCTCGTCTGTGTCTCGATCCCAGGCCAGGACGATGTCGGATACCGATGGCGAAGAACTGAAGATGCCAGAATTCCCTCCAGGCACTTTGCCACCGGTTGGAGTGCCTGGCAACTTTCTGCGCCGCGTCAAGGAGGAAGAGAAGCCTACTAAATCGGGAAGTAGGGCTTCCTCGGCATCTGGACGGCGGCGGAGAAAGAAGTGGGATGACGGCATCGGTCCCGGCGGGCCTATCCAGCAGTCAGCCATTTTCCCACAGCGTCGCAGCCAAAGCGAACACACCCCAAGCTGGCCCCAAGGCGACTCGACAGGTTCTGAACAGCCAAGTTCCACAATGCTGGCGCCGGGTGATGCTGTGAGACCGAATCGCGCCAACGAGCAACGACACGCGAGGACCACTAGCGAGCAAGCCTCTCCAGATGAGCAACCTGTTGGAGGGGTTGAGGTGTATGACGAGGGTGATCATATTGTCGTTGAAAATCAGGATGGTGATGTTCTGGCAGTTGAGCCGGCTCTGGGTGAGGGTCATGCTGAGACCTTGAAACATAAACTCGCATCGGAAGCCGGCCCGTCAGGCTGGAGTTATGATGCCATAAAGAAGAGGTTAACCCATTGGCGCGCGGAGGAGATCGAAAAGCGAAAAGACAAGCAGGGCGCGTCAAGGAGAGGCGCGCCCGCCAGAGCTTATCAGTTCGGCACAACCGTATGTCTTACCCCATTCCTGGTTAATTGCAAGCTCTAACACCGTGTATAGATCATCGTTGAAAATGAAGACGGCGAAGTCGTCAAAAAGTACGAATTGCCACCACAAAATCCCGACGGCGATTTCGTAAGTCAAGGGCTGAAATACATGGGAATGGGCGGTCTTGTCAAGGCAGGCGAGAAGTCAGGAGAGAAGTCAGGCGCAAGTGGCAGCCCAGCACGCGAAGGCGAATCCAGTGGGTCTGCCGCAAAGACGCCTAGTAGACCGGTGATACCCACTTGGGCCACCGGGGCATTTACACGGTCAACAGCAGGAGAGTCCGCGGCAGAGAAGGCAAGGAAGAAGAGCGTGGTGGAAGAGCAAGAGGAAGAAGACGACCGACACATTCGATTCACCATTGGTGGCGTTGGCCAACGCATGACAAAGGAAGATTTCATCCGGGAGATGCAGAAGCTGGACAAGTCCACGCGTCGCGATATCATAGAGCAGTCTAACGCATCCAACGTGGTCAAGACGCTCGCCAAACAGGATCCTCAACCTGCTCAACAGCAAGGGGGGTCTTCAGCTCAGTCGTCTGCACGAGGCAAGCGCGCGGAGAGCCCGAAACAGCTGCAATCGGCAGCAGGGTCAAGCAATGCACCGGGCTCAAGCGGTCAACCCAGCCGGTCGACATCAAGATCGGTGTCTCCGCAAAGCGACGCAGCGGGCGAAGACGAGCTCGAGACAGAGGTAGAGCGGAGGCGCAGACTAGCGGTGCTGAAGAGCGTTGGTGATTCCAGGAGGGAAGAGACGGGCGAGACGCCAGCTGAGAGACGACGCAGAGAGGCGGCTCTTGGCATGTCCTCGACCGTCGCGGATGAGGATAGTGAGGACGATGATACCCCCAGAGTCCCGCCACCGAAGCGGGGAATTCGGTTTGCGGAACCTGAAAGAGGCCGGACATAATTGCCCGCTGTTGGTTTCTCGGTAATGGATATTTTTATCATGCAGGGAGCCGGCATTGTAACCCGACTAGCGTCGGGTTCCCGTTCTCTTTGGTGGAAAGCATATATAGGCATTGTCCTTTTGTTATCATTTTCGTGATTGGAAGCATTGCGTTACAAAAAAAAAGAGATACAGTCTATCTGTCTAGCATTTCCATGGGCTGGGAGCGAAAGACCATAGTGGTAGACGATTAGATTTACAGGAGATGGACAAGTGGCAGACGAAGCATAAACGCAGCGATGAATGTTAATACGTCCAAAAATGATAGTAGTCACATGAGAGTAGGATGTGTCTGTGTGGTTGTATGTTTCCCGGAATGATTTTTACTGTCAAATAAGAACGTTTGAATCAGGAGCAAAACCCGCTGCATCTTTCCTTTTCAGTCGCGCTGGCATGGCGTTGCAGAGATTATTCGTCTGACATTCAGGGGCTAAGAAAAGGGGTCCAAGGGGTCCCTCTTCTCAGGCAGGCTGTCATCAACAAACGTCAACCCTAACCCTATTTCGAGTTTGTGCCGCTAAATCCTCGGCCAAGACAATAAACCGCGCCTTACTCAGTTCGGCATAGACTGGGGCCAGACTAAGAAAAATCGTCATGCCTGCTTTCTGGTCGGAATAGGAGGACCAAAAACCGACCTTAAAGATTAAGACCAGAAACAAAGTCAAACACACACCTCGACCGTGACGCGCCACACAGACGAATATAACAAATACACAATACGATCCCCTTTTGTGAATTGCCCCGCGCGCAGTTAAAAGCATCGGAATACATAACCACAGCAACCACAACCACAACCGTCACAATGGTCCAACTTGTCGAGGTAGAAGATGAGCACTTCCAGCAGCAGCAAATGGGTGCGGAGGAGGACGATTTCACTGATACCGGTACGTAATACATTGAATCAACTGGGCTGGCCGAAGGAATACAATGGGAGATGTGATTGCTTCCTTCACCTATCATTACTTCCTTCTTCCTCACCAGCCCCTTATCCATTCAACCGTCAAACCCCGACCAATAAGCTAACAAAATTGAACTCTAGACAGCGAGATCTCCACCGACAGCAACTGGGAACCAGTAGACGAGACGTTCGCAGAGCGGCTTGCCGCCCTGCGCGACCTGATTCCCGCGACCACGCGCGGGTGGGTGTGGAACAAGGTGACCACGACGACCGACGTGGTCAAGACGACGCTGGGGTTCGCCGGGCGCGCCGCCTGGGCCGTTTCCGTCTCCGCCCTTCTGCTGGGCGTGCCGTTCGCGCTCGCTTACGCGGATGAGCAGCAGATGCTGGCGATGGAGGAGGAGCATCGCATGCGCGAGATGGGCACCGAGATTCTTACGACCGGTGGCGAGAAGAGTACTGCTGAGCGGGTGGGCGCGGCGCTTGGAGCTGAGGGAGCGAAGCCGGCGCTATGAACATAAGAAAAAAAGTCATTGAGAACGGAAACTTATAAAAGAAAGTTGGAAGCTGGGCTGTCTGGCTGGCTGGCGAAGTCTTGTCTCGTCTCGTCTGAGCATGGGAGGAGAAAGCGGATATGCGGAGATGAGCTGGGTACCCCGATGGAGAACAGCATCGCGCGAAAAAGAATCTCCTTGTGAATCAAGCTATTGCTCTTGTTCCTCGGGATGGATGGATCGAGCCGGGGCGCACACCGGTGTACTCTCTCGGAGAGCTGGTCGAGACAAGAGTTCGTTTCTTGTTGTGTTTGCTCCATTCCACATTTCATGCTCACTCTTGACAACAACAAAGACCCGTTGAACTTTCACCTCCTCCCGACTCATACTACTTTACTATTACTACCTGTATATTATTGAACTTTGCGTTGTTTTCATGTAATTTTATCTACTAGGTCGATTGATCACGCAACTCCGATGGACGGATTCTTGCTTTGTCGTCTTTGTACAATTTCATTGCATTTGGTTTGCTTATTTTCATATTTCTAATTAGAGTCTGTATATTTCAAACATTATGAGTGGCAAGACTTTCATCTCGGTGTGGTGGAAAAAAAGGGTGACGGCAAATAATGGAACGACTTCCCCTTTCTTCAATACCTGATATACATCGAGCCGAACTGCATAATTGACATAAGAATAGCCGTTCAGACCTAGCTGAGATATCATTACCAATAATTAGTGAGATTGTAGGCAACGTAATTACCTAGGTATCTAACCAGGAGAACGATATGCTTAGAGTTATGGAGCATAAGTCCTTTCCTCTGTTCTGCATATCTTGCACGTTTGGCAAAGATTTTTCTCTTTTTATTCAAGCGAGTTTTAATAAAAGTAAACATGATTTACTTAATTTAGATGGTAGCTATTTCCCTTCCTAGATAAGACATATACCTCACAAATCACCAACGACGGCTTGACGTTTGCGTCCCTAGAACTAAGGTAGGTAGGTAGGTGGGTGCCCAGGTAGGAACCTGGAAGCCAAGCAGACACATATACAAATAGATACCTGGGTAGTCGGAGAAAAGAATACGGTATTGTTTATCATTCGCATTGACTTTCTCCTACGACATCCCTTTCAACTATCTTGACTCTGGCTGCCTACATAGATAGCTGAGATAGAGTAAGTGGGTAACCGTGACCAAACCAGCAAGGCATCAAAGAGAAAGGTCGTGAGATTCTCAAATAAGAGCTACCGGGTAATCTACGGCTAGGTAACCAGTCAAAGGGTAGCTAGCTAGTAGCTCAACCTAGAGATCGAAAGAAAACAAAAGACCCGAAAAGTAGCTATGGATTCAGGGCACGCAACACAGAGAGAACACTCAGAGGGAAGAAAAGATTGACCATAAAAGTGTTTGTGGTATCATTGGAACAAAGCGAGAGAGGGAAAAAAAGCCAGGTAGAGCAAGGCAGCGTGACAGCAGTAGGTAAGGTAATAAGTAAGTAAATCACTGAATAATAGAACAGAGAAAGGGGTTGTAAAGGGTTTCCCTGCTCACCCCCCACCCCCCCTTTCCTCCTCCTTATTTATCCGCCCAGGTTTATAAGTGCATGGCTTTAAAAATGACACAAGAAAAAGGTATCGGTGTAGTCGGTCCCATGCTGGTCCAAAACTATGTGCTAACAGACCATACAAGATCTTCAGATAAAAATAGTAAAAATGAATCGTAAAGAGAGGGCGGGTATCCCAGGCCGTGAACAGAGTTTTGTAAGTGTTTGAAGAAAAATAAAGCGCGTGGTCGTCAGAACAAAACGGGCACGAGGCATAGCCCTAGAAAATCTGTATACAGCTCGGTATAGCTTGCGTTGAGACAGCACGGCAGCATTACTGCCCGAAGCTCGTGTGGCTCTGGTGCGCTTCTTCAAGAACTGTTGCGTTGGTTAGCATTACCTTCTTTTACCCCCAGACCCAGACAGGATTGATCAACTTACTATGCAAAACGTTCATCTGTCCGGCTCTATCCTCGCAAGCGATTTGCAGCCCACTTCCGTCCACAAAATCGAGCACCACACTATTCGGCAGTTCCTGTACTTCCATCTCGGGCGTGTACGGCGGCTTGAAATCACTCATATGATACCGCTTAATAGCACCCGCCTGATGGTGTCTGTCCTTGCCCATGACAGCAGCTGGCATTGCCGCAACGGTACCCTGGACCGTGCTCAGAATCACGAACCCCTGGCTGTCCAGGCACATGGCCCGCCGCTTCCACAAAAGATTGTCGGGAAACTGGACATTTACGTCACCCATGTATGCGACGATGCTGGGTGGTTGCGACATGCCTCCAGGTACAGTACCGCCGCTTGACAGCGGTGCGTTTAAGCCCGCAGCCGCAACTTCAGCGGCATCCTCCTCGGTTACCGTGGGTGAAATCGACGGCGTGATGTTCTTTCTTCCAGAACCGAGCGAGTTCGAGAGCCGGCGCATGAAGCGCGAGGTTCTGCTACTGCTGCTGTTCTTGTTGGGACTTGGGCAAGGGGCCACTGACCCTGCAGTCGAGCTACCCGATGCGGACCCAGTCCTCAGATCACCAAGCCCGTTTCCATTCTTGCCTTCCGCCTCGGACTCTCCGCTATTCTCTGCGGTATAGGAAGGCGATAGCGCACCACTGATAGGACCGCTCGTGGTAAGAGCGGGACTCTTCTGCTCAATAGATGACCGCCGGCTGCTAATGCTTAGACGACGGGGGAAGGAAATGTTGTGATGTGTTGAAGGTGGTCGTGATGGTGACCTGGAAGACGTCGTCATGGCAGGGGAGGCGAGGTTAAGTTGGGCAGATGAAATGTTAAGACTTAGGTTATCCGTTGATGGAGATTTCCCGCCAAGGAGTGAGTCCCGTCGGTCTTTGATAAAATCCTTGACTACTGTCATCGATGAGCGTCGTCTCGGGCGCCCTCCTATGGTCTCATGATCTTCTTCTTTTGCACTCTCGGTATTCCGGTCTTGGGACTGCGACCTCCGCTCTTTCGAAAGCCTGCGTTGAAACAACGACGTTTTTTTCTCTGGAAGGGGCTCCTGTTCTGGTGGACTAATTATTGGCACAGGGGCAGGCGAGGGTGAACTGTTTTGAAGATCTACAAGCAATGGTGAGTCCTTGAGATCCAAAGGAGCGAAGTCCACGGGGTCTGCCTTGGGTTCGAAGGCTTTGGGGAAAGGTTGCGTTGGATCCCGCACGATGCGGGCAGTGACCTGAATCGACTCAGGTCTACCTCTGGGTAAGTTACCCCCCTCAAATACTGACAGCCGGCTCACCATGGACCCCTTTCTACCGCGCTTCGGGTTCTTTCCAGCTTCGGGCGATGACTCACCAGATTCCGGAGGCGAGACTGTTTTTGCTCTCGTCAAGGAGTTCGCCCTGTCAACAACAGATGGTGACCTAGATGGCTCTCTCCCGCTAGTCTTGCGAACAGAGAAAAATGTCGAGGAAGGGCGCTCTTTCGGTGTTGCTTCCGGACCGCCAGTGCTTCCCGACAGCTTTTCCAGCGCCTTGATACGCTGCGAGATGCTTGAGCCAAGCTTGCTACTCTTCGGTCTCAGGTCCGCTTCTTGCTGTTGAGTGATCTTGTGCAAGAAAGCAGCACCGCTAGACACGGCTCTTGCCGAGGTTAAAGAAACATCACCGGGAGCCAGAAGGGGACCACGAATTGGGTTTGAAACCGTCCTCACAATGCGTGGTGTCGATGAGCTGGTCTCTACACAAGTAGTGCTTCTCTTGAGGGTCGCATCGCTGGAGAAAAATGGGCTGATGGGAGACTTCGATACCAGAATGGGTTTCGCCTGCTGCAATGTTGCGGACTGCAGTTCATCCATAAGATCGTTGTCATCCGAAAGACTAGCAACCGAGAGTCGCTTAACTCTCCCATGAGGAGTAAGACCCGTCCTTATAGGCTCGAGCCTGGCTCCCGATTTGGAGCGTCTGGTTTCGATAGACGCCGTTTCGGCGGCATCGCCAGTTTCAGCACCCTCCTCTTTGCTTGGTGCGTCGAGTGACGTCACATTTTCGTCAACACTTTCTGACGGAGGTATGACGATCGAAGGGACTGTCGGACTAGCGGCGTTAGCGGGCGATAATTTGCTCTCTTGTGTCGAGAATTTTGAAACCGGAATCCGAATCTGTGGCGAGCGAGCAGCTTCCTCATCTGCGGCCTTGACAGGGGAAGGTTCGGCCATTTCCACGGTGTCATCCGCCTGTGCATCTGCGTCCGTTGTTTCTAAATCGCTTTGTGCACCCTCCAGTAGCGTGGAGAACCTAGAAGTTGGTAAAGCCGGTGGTGATAAACCCTCCTCCACAGCAGGAAAATCATCTACCACAAATTCCTTCTCGGGCACCTCTTCGGTCTCCATGTTAACAGGTTGGGCCTCCTCTTCGACGGCTTCGGACATAAGCTCACTCGCCTCCTCTGGATTCGCATCATTCTGTAATACTTCAGGGATATGGTCTCCGACCGAGTCACCCCCAG
Source organism: Apodospora peruviana (assembly GCA_033439685.1). Lineage (NCBI taxonomy): Eukaryota > Fungi > Ascomycota > Sordariomycetes > Sordariales > Lasiosphaeriaceae > Apodospora > Apodospora peruviana. The sequence continues at coordinate 2,091,770 of JAUEDM010000003.1, read as the reverse complement.
TGCTGGATAGTGAAGGTGAGCCTAAGCCGCTATCAGTTCCCAAAACACTTTGATCTTTAACAGCCAGAACCGTCTCGTCTGTCGATTCTGATAGTGACGACGCCTGTGTTGAGTCGCCAATGTCCGAAGAGGCAGCCATAGGAGAGGCCGGGTGTGAATCTGAGTGGGTGTCTACTGATGCCTGATCCGTGCCAACATCAATGCCAATTCCAGAATCTGCCTTGGATGTCGACAGACGGTTTTCCAAGTGGCCATCGTTTTCAGCAACAACTTCACTAGCTTCATCTGAATCTGCTGACGCCTCAGGCTCCAAACTCTGCACTGGAACAGTCAGACTGGTGGGTTCGGATGGCGTTTCAGCTGTGGGTAAATCCAGTGTAGGCTGCAAGCTCATCATCTTTTTCTTCTCTCTCAGTTTCATCGCCTTCAACAGCCGCGCCTTCTCTGGCGTCATGGTGCTCTGCTTGAGCGTAGCTGGAGGAAGAGGCATTGCAGGAAAGTTTGACTTGGAGGGAGATGGCGAAACGGCAGCATTAGAAGCCCCGCTGCTGGTGCGTGGGCGAGCAAGCTCTTCTTCAGATGCCTTGCCTTCAATCTTGGGTGGGGATGCTGCCAGAAATGGATCCGGTTCTTTCTTGATTGGCGATTCCGCAGCGCCCTCGTCCTGCTCCTGGGGCCGGTCCTTCTTGGGGACTTTGGATGATATTTTGAAGCCCGCGGGGATTGTGGAGACGGGTCTGTATGTCGCAGTTCCGGCCGAGGTGCGTGGTCGACCGTTAAGATCCGCTGATGGCCGAGGACCCAGCTTCACACGTGGTTTAAATGAAGAATAGCCGTAGATATCAGCGCGGGCCGATTGTGAAGACAAGCGCCGGGTGGTATCGTCGAAAGACTTGGTCGGCGAGGGAAGAGGTGGGGCGCCGATAAATGAGGGTGGTTCCGTTCCGCTGGAAAAGTTCGAGGCCTCTGGAGAGCTGGCGAGGTCGGCGTTCAGCTTGACAGGTGGTTCTGATGTAGGGACTGCAGCAGCTTTGGGTGAGCCGGGCGTGTTGTCGTCGCCGTCTGACGTCCAAGGCCGCTCTTCCTCTTTGACAACCGACTGTCTCTTCCGCTCTCGTTCGCCTTCCTCCTCTTCCTCAGCAATTTCCATCAACCTTCTTCGGCGCAATGAGCTTGTCGAAGAGGATGTCGAGCCGGACGCAGCATGTAGAGAGCAGGCAGCCGAGAGCTTGGTATCCTTCAACTCTTTGGCGTTGGCGATTGTGAAGGAGGTGTCAAACGGCGAGAAGTGGTCGCAGACCGAATTGAAATGAACAGTCGCTCGGGCTGCATATCGCGTGGCGGTTTGCGTCAGCGTCTCACCCTTTCACAGAACAAAGAGATGGATGGCAACAGGGGCTGCCCTGGAGCACCAACCTTGAACCAGCCTGGAGCAATCCTCGGGCATGAACTTGATGATGACATTCCGACGCCTATACCGGAGAAACCCATACAATGGCGAGTTGTCCTCATACTGCGCTATACCGTTGCGGATCTCGACGATGCCTCCGTTGCCGCGACCTAGGAGCTCGATCTCATCGCGACTGGCGTACTTCAGGAGGAACCTATTTCAACCAAATTTTAATAAGTCAAAAGGAATGGGAAGAAGCTCCCTTGCGGCAGCTCTGGTCGGGAGTGCGTCTCGGCAACATACCATCCTCCTGGCTCAACAACTGCAGCGTCATGAGCCTCCTTGACACTTGGAGCGTCCAATCCATTCAGCGACATCTCGGGTTGCCCCCTTTGACCTGCTTGGCCTGTGTTCGCGACTGCAGGTTAAACGGTTGATTGTTGGGTAAATATTTCGAAAGAGTTACCGCGGAGGCCACAAAGACCTTGAGGTTTTAGGGGTGAGGCCGATCCACTGAAGACTGCCGAGCCGACATGGAGCGATTGGCCCGTCGAAGGACGCGGAGCAGACCCGACCAGGGCGCGAAAAGCATGGAACCGCTGCGTGGGTGTTACGGTAGATCAGATATAAAAACAGGCGTTTGTGAAGCACGCCGAAACGTCTCTTAATGGCATTGAATGATGATAAAAGTCTAAGATACGGTAGCGAGCCGGAAAACAGGGGACTTTCTTTTGTCTATTGGGCGCGAATCGGGTGGAGCCGAAGCGTTAATTGTTTGAATCCCAGTGGCCGTTTTTGTTGATTGGGGATGGTGGAAATCGACGAAGCTCGACGAAGCACCGCTCGCGCGATCTAAAATGTAAAATGAAGGCAGCGGAGAGAGAAGATTGTCTGTAAGATGAAGACTAAGAGGCACAGAAAACCGACATGCTGTTCTCGGAGTGTATCCGATTACTACACAAGCAACTGTTGGAAAGAATAATAAAAGAAGGATGGTGCGGTGCGAGAGGAGGTCAAGGAAGTGGATGTCTGGCCGTCGTTGTTCTGTGAAGCTTCTCATTGGATTCTCCGGGGTGCTGCAGGCGTGCAAGGATATCGTCGTGTGGGTGTGGCCCTTTGTTAGACCAGGGGAAGTTGCCCGCTGTGGAGGGGGGACGAGGACCCTCTGAGACCAGACACCCCAATGGCCAATGTGCCTCCCGTCCCTCTTCAGAACTCCAGTCGGATTGTCCACTGACTGCACCTCGATGCAATTCAAATTAAAAACCCCCGTCGCAGCATCGCGGCCACTCACCTCCACTGAATCGATAAGCATTGAATGCCGGAACCCAAATTTGCAGCGAATGCATTCACAGTTTCCAATCCTTCCACTCGGGTTTCCTTTTCATCCAAAGTCGTCGTTCCTCCCTACGCCTCTCTAGAAAGTCTAGGTTGTCCTGCAGGCTCAACTTTTTCACCCCATGTCGTACATGCATGCTAACCATGTTGGGCATCTCCCCCACTATGTTGCATACATTCCCCTGAGCGATATTTGATCAAAGCTTCTGTGCTCGGGGATCACAGCTTTAGAACTGAAGTAACTGAGAGAGCTGAAACAATTCATTATCAAGAACTTTGTGGCGCTTTCTGAAAAGAGTCTTCTCAAGCCGATGCCGTCACGGACCATGAAATCATCCCTCAACACGTGTCAAATATTCATATCTTCCAAGGCTGGCTTCCATCGTTAACACCTACAGGTCATCAGTGCACTGACCCGATACCAGAATGCGACATCAACCCACCCTCCTCCCGTCGACAGCAAAATAAAAACAAAAACGGCCAAAGCGGTGATGGGGGAGGAAGGTTGTCAGACGGGCAGCCAGCATAGGCCAACCGTGGAGAAATCATTATTGGAGAAACTGAAACGAAACCGATCGCCATAATGCCGATACAGAATTCACGGGGAGAGGCGAAGAAGGGGGTTGTGTTGCATCGCGGATTGTTCGGCCGCGGCCGGGTTCGTCCATGTGTCTTGTCTTGTTTGTCCATTCAAGTTGATGAACCACAGACCCCTCAAGACCGACGACCGACCGCTTTGGCCTCCTCGTCAACACGTTGTTGCCCACCTTTCTCTCTTCCTTCGTCTGCCAAAGGGCGATAATTGGCTCCGGTCCCTTGCATCTCCAGATTGACATGGCCTCTCGTCAACACTTTGCCAACGCTTACGCCGTTCGAGAAAGTGTCTCGATCTCGCTCAAGCTTTCAAGCCACATTGATGTTCCGATACTTTACCAGGTTGACAGGTGTTTTCTACCATTATCGTTGTCACTGTTGCGTCCTCATCCGTCCACTATCACTGTACCCTCTCGCGCAAGTGATATCACATATCTTATCACAGGCTGTCGAGTGATCCAGGAAGGTAAGTAAGGTAGGAGTTGATAGCAAGAGCAAGATTACGGGACATTGAGGACGTTCCAGCATGTGATACCCATCACAACTTCTTTTCAACTTAAACCGTCGGTTGCTACCTTGGCTCCCTCAACGCCTTGCTGTGAAGAGCAAGATGACCAGCAATCAAAGTAAAACAGGAAAAGCTATGTGTTGAGGATCCATCAGATGACGAGTATTGTATAATTGATTGTGATCTCACATAGAGAACAGCTGTGCAACCACAACCTTCCAGCACCTTAGCCCCTTGTTTGTATCAACAAGGCGTCAAGTGAGTTAAGACCAACATAAATCTATAGAGGACAGCAGAATGCACCTCTCCTAGACACCTACTAGACTGGATACAGAGGTCTGTCGCGGTTGTTTATCAGCATGTATTTCGAGCCACCGACCGTCTATTCGTCATGAGGATTTAGCTGTACAAACAATAAGTAGTTACCTCATCTCCATGTTACGTATTCTAATTTTCGTGTTGGTTCAACTACCTTACCTACCAGGTACTATACCTATCCCCATTTTCTCGGAGTCACACAGATAGAGATGGAAACACGAGGAAAAAATACTATTTTAATTGTTTAGGAAGCAGGCAAAACCCAAAATGCAGTAGCCAGCCATCCAGCTGCTCACTTCCCTCCCGCCCATCCAAGCACTCTGCCTGGTCTATCACCTTACCTACCTGCCAGGTAGCCAAGTAAACAGGCACCCGTCGACTACCTAAAGCACAACATATGCCTCTTGCCCGCACAGAGGGAGAGAAAGACTACCTTATCCAATACAGACTACTAAAACCCCTATCCTACTTATTTCCAAGTCAAATAATTCAATTGCGAAACCCCCGAAATGTGTATCTGCTTGCTCCTTTCCGTCCACCAACTCACTCAATCTTTTCTATTCTTCGCCAAATCACTTCTTGCCAGCCGCGTCCGCGACATCACCAGGCGAATCATCATCATCATCCAAGCCCACCTCAGGCGCATCTCCCTCGATACTGCTCGGCTCCTCCTCCACCGACCCCTCGATCATGGTAGGCGTAAACCCCGCGCCCGTCTCTCCATCCTCCAGCGGCGCAGGATCATGCCCGCGGCCGCTGTTGCTGGCCGAGATCCCCATCGCCGGCGCGCCGCCCTCGGCAATCTTCTGCTTGGTAGTGCCCACGATCTTCTGTACCTCGCTAACCTTGCCCGAGGATGTAGCCGTAGACGCGTCCCCCTCGACGCCGATCGCATTGTCCTTGTTATTCTGGTTCTCGAGAATGGCCTCCTTATTAAAGCGAATAATCATGCACGACAGGTTATCCGTGCTGAAGCGCGCGAGGGCGTGGTCGACAAGTAGCTTTGCAGCGGCCACGGGATCTTGGACATTGCGAACAAGGTCGACTGCGTCCTGATCAGAGCAAACATCCCACAGCTGTCACATATTGTCAGTTTTTCCAGGTGATCATCTCATTCAATTTCCTCCTTTTCTGATTTCCTTCGACAGTGAAAGTCTCTCAAGGGCTGGGGTGAAATAGGGGAAGCTTTAACTTACGCCGTCGCATGCAATGATGATAAACTCATCAAGTTCAGGCTGAATCACCGTCTCCGTGGTGTATGGGTGTCCAGTCACGAGATCCTTCATGTATGTATCACCAAGGGCTCGCGTAACAGCAAGTACACCATTAACACGGTTATTGAGTATCAGACCACCGGCATTTGCGATTCGCTTGCCTTCGTTCTCGTCACTGCCCTTGTGGTCATATGATAGACGCAGGGCCTTGCCAGACCGGCAGAGGATGATGCGAGCGTCGCCGACGTTGGCGGTATAGAGGACGCGCTGCCTAGACGCGCTCCCCTTTAACCTAGCGTGTGCGGCTTCTGAGTTAGCAGACAATGGTGCAGTTTCGGTGGACTTTCCGTCGTCCGACTTTTGAGCTTCTTCTGCCGCCTTGGCTACCGCAGGCGCAATGGCCTGCGAACCGGTGGCGGATTGGTTGCTCGGAACTCTATCTTCCCAGCGGAGCACGGCAATGGCGGCTGTACATCCGCTGTTTTTAAGCGGCAGCTTGTCCAGTTGGGCATCGACACTGGTAAACGTCTGGTCAAGAAGCTCCGGTATGGGAGAGTTCGGGTTTTTCTTGATGATATCTTCAAGAATGATGTGTAATTTCTTTCCGCACCAGTCGGCAGCAAAGGTACCTGCATGGCCGTCAAAGATGGCAAAATAACCATTGTCAGTCTCGATCATATCCTGGTGCGCAGTGGCGTTGGCGCCCTGGGCTTCGCCTGGATCGTCTGTCGCCTTGGACTGCTTTTGACTCGCGCCCTCAAGGGCGAGGGCGGGCGCGGGAGTGTGAAGGAAGTTGTATAAGAAGGCATGTGTGTCCTCCATGGTTCGCCTACACTTCTTGTTGCGATCCTCCCAGACGCCGACCCTGAAGGTGGAGCGCGGGCCCGGGAGCGATTCGCCAGCAGCATTGTTGTGCTGACCTTGGGGCACGGCAAGAGCCTGGTCCTGCTTGCCGAGTTTCTGCAGGGGAGTCTGGTTCGAGGACTTGGAGTCAGCACCCAGATCGCTGTTGGTACGATTCCCAGTCTGCGTAAAGAGAGTGTTTTTAGCTTGGGCTATCAGGCTGCTGGCTCTGCCGCTCACCCCGCTGCTCCGTCGCTTCTTCTGCTCGGCCGAACTGCCGGCACTCGGAGGACTGCCATTGCCGCTCCGCTTTTCGCCGCTGCCGGCTTGGTCCGCGGCTTTGGTCGGCGTCGAAGTGTTGCCGTCGGAGTCGGCAGCGGCAGCGTCCTTTTCCGGGGATGGCGACTTGCTGCCCTGCTTCTCGCTACGGCTGCTGCCCAAGTCTGTTGCAGAGCCGCTCTCAGGTTTCGAGGCTACAGAGCCCGAGGAGCCGCCACCAAACATCCTATTCAGCAGACCTCCCTGTGAGGAGAGACTGCGACGCTTGTTGCCTGCCAGGTTGGTTGATAGGCGCGGGCCTGTCCAAGGTGACCAGGGCAGTGAAGGGTTGCGAGTCAATGATCGACGGCTTGGACGTCTGAACTCAAGGTGGGTAAGATATTCCGGTGTCGCGAGGTTTGGCGATGGATGATCGGCCTGGTCGTCGCAGACGCTTCAGCAATTGAGGGCAGGCTGTGGTTGTTTGGTGACCGAGTCGGACCGTGAGGAGAGCTACGAGCACGCGATGTCAGGTATCCAACGATTCAACGGCAGACTGAAGTATGTAGCGAATGTCGTACTAGGTCGCAGGCGGCACGGCGGGCGGTTCTCGCTGGCGAGGGGTCTTGTGATGTACGAGGATGATGTAATGGCGTGGACGCGGAGCGCCTGGAAAGCGCGGTGCACCAGGGGAATCCGGATGCGAAAGCACTGGAAGGCAGTACCAGTATACCAGTATATAGCAATATACAGCAACGTGAGAAGGGGTTCAGGTTTGAAGGTGACCACCGAGTTGCAATGTCGTCCGATAAAAAAAAAAGCTGGCGTTGTTGGTTCTGTGTTGAAGGAGGCACGGCTACGCAATCAGGACTGACAACAGAATGGGGGTAACGTAATGTCGATCTGAATTGAGGTGTTCCAGCTTCACGGCCTCCACTGCTGGGCGCCCGGAGACAGGGCACTCTACGGGGTAGGTTAGGTAGTGAACCTGCTATCCAGCACCGCCCCTCTGTTCCAGGTTCTGGGGGGCAGGACGGGGCACCTCACGAGGGGACTCCACGAATCGAGGTCCGTTTTCCGCCAAGGTATCTGGACCATTGGATGTCTGAAGACCGGAGGTACCTTGGGGCCGAGTCCAGGCTACAAGATACCTGTACCTACCCGACGCTCTTTTGTGGATCGCAGATCCCCCAACAACGAAACAGGCGGACAGCGGCCCACAAGGTGGAAGATCGGTCGGGCACCGCTGGCAAGTACCTTACTCACGAATGGGCTCAACCTGCCTCTTCAAACTACTGCACAGCTCTTTGGTCAAAGTACAGAAGGGATGAGGTCAAGGATCCTGCCCAGAGTATGTTCTGATAATATGCCAATTCAGCACCGAAAATCATCTCGAGTCTGGCAAGCCCAAGACCTCTGCGGAGTTAGCGCCACTCGCTGCACTCGATGATAAATACAGCAAAGGTCATGTATGTACGGATGATTTGAACAGCTTGCAGCTGGATTGGCTCGGATGGTCGTTAGACACTAGACACCACTTCGGGCACGAGTCCCGCTTGGCCAAGCGATCCTTCGAGTTGGTGGGCGTCAACTTGAACATGTCAGGCTTTCATGATAAGCACCCAGCTATAAAGTATTCCGTATTCATAACGCTTCAGCCGTCTTGCGCCCAAAACTCCGACAAACATAGGTACCTAACCATCAACTCTATCAACCTATCGGACCCATTAAGATAATTAGCATCAACCTAACCTGCTACTGGCCAGTATGCCTCCCATGAGACACAGCCGTCGCGACTCGACTTAACCACCATAGCCCATCTAGGCAGCACACCCAGGATGCTGCCAACCTGCTATATACCCCCAAGAATAACTGAAGATAAGCACCTGGCCCTCAAGCCGAGTCTCGATATCTGATCTCCAACCTCCAAACCGACATTGGCAGCTTCAGCTAAAGTGTAACAGACGCAGAGCGTGTTATTCGTGGACTCATCTCCTGAGACTATCCAGCCGTGCTTGAAGGTCGTCGTCTCCGGGGTCGGCCCCTCCACCACCACCACTAACAGCCTGGGCGATCTTGCCCTCTGGCACCGTGTTGGTGTGTAGCCCCGAAGGTGTCTCCCCCATCTAGTGAAACAGATCAGTAAATGTGCATCGAACCCTCGAAAGATAGAACATCCTACCGCTTGGGTGAGGTCCACCCCGATCTCTTCGAGGACCTGTTCGACGACCTCGTCGCCCTCTTCTTCAATTCCAACATCCATGGCATCATCGATGGCGTCGTCCATCATCTCTTGTCTCTGCTCCATTATGTCGTTCTCGCGCTCAAACTCCATAGCAATGCGCTGTAAAGAAGGAAGGTTCATCGTTTTGTTCATGCTGCCCAGCGCCATCGTCGCCCCCTTCATGGCCTGCATCATCTGCTCGTTGGTTCGGTAGGTCTGCCATTGCGATTCCGTATTAGTGGATCACACCTCTGCTTTGCCGGAGTCAGGGTACTAACCTGGAGGCGAAGGGATATCTTTTGCAGATTCGACCGCATCGCGTAGAACTTTTCTACATATCTGTTGCGAGATCATGGTCAGTCGTGAAATCACCGTGTCCGGCTCCCGAAGCATGTGATTTTTAGTCGCTTACCGTCTTGTCCTCACCAAATCCTTGGCCTGCACCTTGCATGCGCCCATCTGGCCCTTTTGCGCCGATTGCTTGATCTGTGAGACCAGTGTCTTTTCCTGCTTCTCGAGCTTGACTCGTTGCTGGTCCAGTTCGCGGATCGCCTTATCGAGCAGTCTTTGGTTCTTTCGTAACCGCTCGGCCGGGGTTACGCGCTTGCCGAAAGCCCATTCTAGGATATTCATTTTGGATGTCGCTCGTACGAGGTAGTCGCCTTGAAATGGAAGTTTGGGGTGGGCTTGTTGGGATGACGGTTCGGGAATCTCTTGATCTTGCAATGAGGTGTGTTTGCGCTTCGTAAGTGGGTGCAACGAAGGGAAGCTCATACGTAACCGCCCACACGGCGGGCGGATCAGGTTCGCGGCGGGGCCTAACTTTCAAACCCACCCCACGCATGCAGAAGCATTCATATCCCTGTATGGTTATCACCAGCCACAGCCGTCCTAGCCACAGGACCGTTGGCAAGAAGAGTGATCTCATTAATCAGTACAATCCCCTATTCCGTACCGGTAAAGTACCCGACCCGCCGCCTCTGAAGCACCTCAGCTATACAAGAAACGAGGTACCTTCTGTATCTCACACATGATTGATCTGATCCCGCCACTGGCATGCCAGGGCAGCACTTTACGGATATACAGTAAAATCTCCAGCGGCAAGTGACTGGAATGAATATCAGGTTACGTTCGTATTCGAACAGGGCCTTGTAAGTCACGGAAAAGGTGGATTGAAAAACCTGGAAGTTTGCCTCCATTGGTAAACCCGTGAAAGTCGGTTCCAGCAACCAGCCAATCAGCGAGAGCCGGCCGATAAACGCAACTATGGGGAGATTTGCCTCTCGGCTCGGGATCATTATGCGAATAACAAGTGCTTCATCATCCAAAAATATCCGCATTCGATCCGACCGTGACCTCCGAACGCCCTAGACCCGTACCCAAGTGATGTTCCTCTCATAAATCAACTCGCAACCACCACAACCTCTGGGGAGTCTCTTTTGCATTCTTCGTTGCCGATGCAAAGGCGCCGCCCACGATGAGCCAGGAGTATTTCTCACCCAAGGGCAAGTCCTCGGGTGGACTGCCCGACTCCGAGACGCGCGAATTCGATGACGACTCGACGCCAGGTCCCGCTGCAACAGCTGTCTCGACATCGACCTCGACCTCGATTGCACCCTCTTTCATGACCGTAGGCACAGGCTCGACATCTCAACATGCCGCGCGTCTCCAGGCGATGCTCGATGTGGACTCCGGCTACGGCGGTAGTATTGCCGGCGACGTTGTAAGCCCCTCCGTATCCAGTTCGGCTGCTTTGGCGGCTTGGGATTCTGCCATCCATGCAGACAGGCCAATACATTCTCAGCCATCGTCCTCCACCCACGACAGTGATGCCGATCGCAGGGCTCAGGCCGGAGCGGTACACCAGCTCTGGTACAACAGACACCGTGCCACACTCGGTCGCTCAATAAATGCCGTCGTGGATGTCTTGAAGGGACTGCAAGAGATGAATGTGACATGGCCAGCACACTACCCCTCCGTCCAGCGCGCCAGCCTCGATGCGCCCTCGCGTCCCGCATCGAGACCCGGTTTCCAGCATGCTCAGACCATGTCGGGGGACCTCGCGGCAACAACCTCGTTTTCCGCCACTGCCCCCACTCCTCTTCTACGACGATCTATGACCACACTGGACGAAGCCGAGGCCGAGTCCAGCAAAGCTGCCGAGAGCAGAACAGTGACCGAGCCGCGTCTAGTCACCCCTAAGATCGCTCAGGAATTCTCGGTTCTGAAGTTGGATTTGAAGCTGGGGTCCTTGCACCAGACCGAATTGGTTCACTCGCTGGAGAAGGCCTCGGTTGCGTCTTTGCTTGATGGCAAAATTCGCTCGAGCATCAAGCACCTGCAATCGCTACGGGAGCGGATAGAGGATACGTCTAGCAAGGTGCTGGTCACAGGCGATTTGAATGCTGGAAAGTCGACGTTTTGCAACGCATTGCTACGGCGGAAGATTCTCCCCGAGGACCAACAGCCATGTACGAGCATATTTTGTGAGGTTCTCGATGCAAGGGAAAACTCGGGCATTGAGGAAGTACACGCGGTTCACAAAGATGCCTTTTATAATCGACATGACGAAGCAACCTATGATGTCTTTTCTCTCTATGAACTCGAGAAAATTGTTACAGACAACGACACCTATACGCAGTGCAAGGTCTACGTCAAGGACGTGCGAACAATTGACGAATCTCTACTCAACAACGGTGTGGTCGATATTGCCCTTATTGATGCGCCTGGCCTCAATATGGACACCACAAAAACGACCGCCATCTTCGCACGCCAGGAAGAAATCGATGTGGTCGTTTTTGTCGTATCCGCCACCAACCACTTTACCCAGACGTCAACCGAGTTCATCAGGGCTGCGGCTGCCGAAAAGGCCTATCTGTTCATTGTCGTGAACGGCTACGACACGATCAGGGACAAGGAGCGGTGCCAGAAGTTGATTCTCAATCAGATCAACGCACTGAGCCCTGCCACGCACAAAGAAGCCGCGGAACTGGTACACTTTGTTTCGAGCGCAGCCATCCCCGTTTCACCTGGACCTCCTGGGGGTCCCGGCGGAGGTGGATCTGGCAGTGCAAGTGGCGGTGGTACCGGCGATGAACCAGGGGACGACGATCCGAAAGGCAAAGGAAAAGACAAGGAGAAGCTTCGAGATTTTGCAAACCTCGAACAATCCCTCCGGAGATTCGTCCTTGAGAAACGTGCCCGGTCTAAGCTGGCTCCGGCGAAGACCTATCTTACAAACATTTTGAACGATATCCATGTCCTTGCAACCGTGAACACGGAGGTAGTTCAGGCTGAACTAGACAGAGTGAGGAGGGAATTGGCCGAGATTGAGCCCATGCTTGAATCAAGCCAGAAAGCCAAAGCAGAAGTCAGTGATCAAATAGACCAGACGATTGAGGAGACATGCCAAGAGGTCTACGACTATTCGCGCTCGACAATCGGATCCACTATCGCTCGCGCTGGCGATGGCAACCTCGAGATCCCCTATCCCGGTTTATTCAGCGCGTTCGACTACGCTGAAGAGCTCAAAGAAGCATTGCTTTCACAGATTGCCGCCTCGGTTACTCACTGTGAGGACCATGCGAGACTTAAGACTGTCGATGGCGTCAACATGATCAAGCAGCTTGGCATTCTTCATCTGGGTACCGAATATGTCGATCTCAACTTCCGGCCAGACATCATGTTCCGTCGCAAGAAGGACGCCCTGGCTCGGCAGGTCGACATTCCCACCGAACTGTGGGACTTTATTGACTGGTCTACGCTGGTGCAAAAGGAGGAGAAAGCCGGCATGGCTCTCACCGTCGTCGGTGTAGTCGGGACAGGGGTGATAAGCGGATATGGTCAGATGAATATCGCACTTCGTGCGGCCCAGATGCTGGGGAGCGATAACCTTCGCCGGCTGATCCTTCCGGGCATTCTCGCGGCTGGTAAGTTGGCGGCGTTGTCCCAATAGAAACATCTAACAATGTACTAACATCACTACTCCTACAGCCGTAGCAGCGACGTTTTATGTTTTGAACCAAATCCCCCACTCCCTCCCTCACCGGCTCAGCACCAAGATCGCAACCCAGCTCGAGTCGATGGATTACGTGCACTCCAACAGCACGCGGATCTCAACTTCTGTGCGGAGAGTGCTGCGAATCCCGGCGGACTCACTGCGGGTAGGGCTCCAGAAGTCGGTCGAGCAGCTCGGCACTCGTCGTGATGAGACGCTTCGGGTCCGTGCCGAGAGCGATATCGCGCTCAAATACTTTACCAACCTGGTCACCCAGAGCGCCCACCAGCGCCGCATGGTGGAAGCTGTGGATCTGGATGCGCATCCGCCTGGCATGGCGGGCTTGCAGGACCCTCAGTGAGGACGTGTTCGTTGATAGTTTTGCTTTGTTTTGTTTTTGGTGGGGAAAGGGGAGGAATACATTTATGGGCGTTCCACGGAGGATGGGGGAGACGGGGGATGATACACAAAAAACATTAGCGTTTCATTTCATCCTAAGGTCGGTCGGTAGCCCATAGATTTCTCTCCCGCATTGTGATATGAAGGAATAGTTTGTTGCGTTGTCGAAGTCTCAGACGGAGTCGGTTGAGGCGAGTTGATGGTGATGAGGCAAAGGACCCGTTATAGTATGTCTGTGAATGAGGACCCAGAGAGAGATTGTCTCTTTCGTACGCACCTTACTATCGTACTTGACCTACAAGTAGGTATTTTGGTTGACGGACGAAGGAAGTTGGTGAAAGGGGCCGAGGAGTACGTGTATGCATACATCCAACTCAATTCTTGTCTTTTCGGGCAGCTTCAAAACCCTTGTCGCGGAATTTGCACGCACGGCTCGTTTCTCGCGTCTGAGAGGTGACGGGGGAGCAAAGCAGGAACATCAGTATCATTGGATAGGGATGTGGTTGTACATGGATCAGGCAGAATAGCACAAACGCAGTTTCAACCAAGCAAACTGAAAGCACGCCTCCACTCGGTTGGTTCGATTTACTTTTCAAAGCCCTATCTGGACAAGAAAGCACTATTAAACATGTTTGATATATAAGCTGATATTATTTCGCATAAGCGTACCTATATAACTGAAATTAAAACGCTCTTGGAGTATAACTGGCAACCCATTCACGAGATCAAAACATACCATATTATTGAGATTAATACAGGTGATATATCAGGTATACCGGCATTCCCTGTCTAGACCAGGGTCTGGCAAAACTACCAGTAGAGATGTACCAGAACTTCATTACTGAACCGCAATGACATTCAGATGGATTCTACGCTAATCGGGTGGTCTCTTGATCTTAGTAAAATCCGAGGTATCAACAACTTATGGCCTGCTATTCTATTATGACCACATCAGCCTCCTTAGCCTCTCCTTCTCCTCCTCGCTGCCAAATATCACTTCGATCCCCTTTCTCGCAAGCGCGCAGATATCGTCTCGCCCGAGGCCAAAATGCTCCGCCACGAGGGCGTACTCGTTTGATAGCGGACTGCCGAAGACGCCTACGTCGTCGGTCTGATGTAAACAATAGTTGTCAGCCACTGTTCTGCTTTTTGCTTTACTTTGTTTTCACCTCGCGCAAATTGCTTTGACGGGGCCTCGCGTGGATTGATGGAAGTGGTTTGAATCCATTATCTATCTGGGTAGGAGGGAGTGATGGATGGTTTGGAGATATGATGTTATGTAATAATGGGAAAAGGGGCAGAGGGTTTGCAAACAAAACAAGAAACTTACACTCAACGTCACCACGCAGGCATTGACCTTCCACCACTCACCAAAATGGCTGTTTCCCATCCAGCCATCAAATGTTAGCCATAACTATCATTTTCCTTGGTCAAACGGGGGAGGAAAAGGGGGGAAACGACTTGATTGAAAACAAAGAAAGGGAAAGAAACGTACTGCGACTCAAACCCACCACAAATCATCCCAGCATGCACATTACAGCTCAAGCACAGCTCCAGCCCCATCCCACCTCGCGAAATGATGGCCTCTCGAACCCTATTGCTGACGTGAATGACATGACCAATACGGTCGGGCTTCCAGCCGAGCAGCATCATCAGCTCCTCGTCCGTTCCCGAAGCCTCTGCCTCGGCAAAGTGCAGCGTGACGCCCAGTCTGCCGTCCTCCTTCTTCGCCGACTCAAAGACAGGCGCGAACACGTCGATCCCACCTCTCGCCGGGTCGCCGCAGAGATCGATCCCGACTACGCCGGCAGTGGACAACTGCTTCGCCAGAGCCAGGACCTCGTGCGCTTCAGCTAACGAATTTCTTCTGTCAACGGACAGAATGAGACGGGTGTGCATTTCCGTGCTAGTGCGCTCAAAAAGGGCGATGGCGTCCAGGATGGTCTGGACGTAGCCGGCCTTGGTCAAGCCCGCATGCGGCATGGCCCGGGGCGTCGTCCGCAACTCGAGGTAGACCACCCCGTCGGCGGCGAAGTCGCGGAGAACGGAGAGAGTGGTGTAGGTCAACGCCCAGGGGTCGTTGACTAGGTGGTAGATATACTTGGAAAATAGAGGGAAGAATCTATTTCCCAGTTAACATTAGCCATGTAAAGGGAAAATAACGGGCGTGACAGGGAAACTAGCGTCTTGAGATCGTAGTCATGTTTACCCAACGGCATCTCGATCAAGGGGTCCTGGAGCTCGGTCTCGCCAGCCTGTTTCTTCTTCAGCCAGACTTGGTGAAGACATTGTCGGCTGATGCTACCGCTGAGATGGGCATGCAACTGGATTTAAAGGAATTTCCTCATCAGTGACTACTGGCGGCGGAATAGGGGCAATAAAATAAATACTTGAGATTTACCTCAATCTTAGGTAGTGCCCTGAAATCGACACAAGAACTCGGACTCATCATCACTGTGTACTGCAACACACGTTCGGACCTCTACTAAATATAGTGGTTAATATGTAAGGCAGAGTGAGGTGTAAGTAAGATAATATTCATACCTTATATGATATGCCCTGTGCCTCGCAATGACCTGTCACGAAGTTGGGATGAACTATCGGCACTGGCGAGATCGGCAGATCCGGCACCACTCGCCGGCTCCGTTTGAGTCGCAGCGTTGAGCAGCTAGAGGTGGGGATCCGTCTGAAGTCCGCCGAGGAATTGCCTATATGCTGTGATAGGCCGTATGTAGTCTAACCACTGCCGATAGAGTGCATATATATGCGCAAAAGGTTTAGATGACAGGCGCAACTTGAATGGTTCGTGACTGCAGTATTCCGTACCACGAGTACTTAGTGCAACCTACGGTAACCCGTCCTGCACCGAGAATACTGGACTGGCTCTGTCGTATTCACCGTAACCCGGATATACCGATTATGACACAACGCGACAAAACACCGAACTCCAAGTTTGGCATCATAAAAAGGAGGACGGGTCGTTGGCAGTACGGAATCCAATTTTAGTTTAGAGTCAACCAAACTCTGGTTGTCGGGACGGTTCCCGATGCATGCTTCTCAGGGTCCTGGACAGTCTTCGGCACATGAACGGGATCGATGGCAGGTAATCAGATACTTCATCATGGTGAGATGTTTAATCATGATGGCAGGTGCCGTTGCGGTTGTTTTGTTTATTACCTACTTTCGTCAAAAATCCGCAGACAGACCAGTGGCCGTTTCGAGGTCTTTCTGGTCCAGCCAGGGTTCTGATGCCGTTGCCGTTGTTACATAAAAACCAAGCACAGCAACGTATCAGTGGATTCCAGATCCGAATTCCGTCCCGCTGTCAAAACGGTCGAGCCCGTGGGGTCTGGAGAAGCGGCTGCTGGGCGCGGGCACTCGTCGACCTCGAATCGCGAAACATTCGCGTCGTCCCTTGCATTGATAAGGTGAGCGTCTGCGGTGTGTGGGAGAATGAGCAGCACAGGCAAGCAGCGACACGCAGAAGAGTGGTTTGACGCCATAATAATAATAAAGGAGGCCATGGGCTGGGGCCTCTCTGCACAAATTGAACCAGCTTCCAGGTTCCAAGCCAGCCCAGCCCTGCACATGGAAGTGCACATCGAATTTCGGGAGAAGGGGGTGTGGAGGCCGGGTTGCAATCAAGACTGAGCCTGGGGCATCGACCGACATGAACTGCAAATTTGAACATTGAAGCGACCAGCGAAGTTGGAGTTGTCACTACCGCAGCATGCCGATAGGATTTCAGGTATCTCGCGGTACCACCGTCGGGTGCTATGGTCCTGTGTTTGCGCCATACTGATGCATAAAATGGCGTTGCGTGAACAAAGGACGCCCAGTCGACATTCTAATGCAGGCAGGCGGTGAAAGCTCCCTGCCGTCGTGGGCTTGGACGCGAGCCTGAGCCTGAGCCTGGTGTTCAGTCCCTGACAAGAATCAGTACAGGGCGATGCGGCGCGGTGCGGTGCGACTGTGTCTGCACGTTGTGGCTTGAAGCTGGTCCATTGCACCCTAATAGTCTGGATAGGACCTTGGAGGGGACTCGGAAGTGCAAAAAATCGTTGCGCAAAGCGTGAGGGGCTTGATGAGGGGGATCCATTGAATTGTATTGCTTGGACTTTGGACTGGGTTGGAATTGGACGGGAAAAGGACTCAAAGCAGAGAGATCAGATTATTCAGATGCTGGGTGCTCCTGCCCGGTCCCCAGGATTCTGTGATTACCAGCCAATCACGTCCCTCTACCGCCTGGAGGCTTCGCGAATTGGAAGGCTCTTGGCGTTTATGGTCTGTGCTCCCAAGCACACGGTGCACTGATGCAGGCAGTTGGATCCATGAAGGAGTGAATGAGTGCCCTTGGTCCGCTCTTTCTCTGCTGCTGCACTGTCCCTTCTTTGCCATAAGTTATTCGCACAGACCAAGACAAAGCAGAAGCAACCTGGAAGCCACCTCAGTGGCTCACACTCCATGAACAGCTAGTGCTGGGATGCACAACGGAAGTCCTGTCAACGCAACTCTTGGCACCTCTATGGTTGTCAAATCCACCGATCGTGAGCAACTCGGCCTCCAGCGTGATTACAAATTTCAATATTAGATCTACATCCCCATCATTGTACAAAGAAAAGGACGACTCGAGTGTTCTCTTAATTCGCTAAGCACTGACAGCAGCAGCGAAGCAAACGGCGCGCTTTACTCCTCCCTGAGGATACCTACCCCAATACTAATTAAACTCCGATAGAACTAACAACCTGCCTGGAAGACGGGAGCGCTAGTGCTCTTTGCCTGTTTCTGACTGCAGTCGTATCCATACAGACCCAGTTGGACCTGGAATTACCTTACCTACCAAACCCGGCTCGCCTGCTCTGCAACCTTGCAACACCTCTGCAACCTTCAATCGAGCCCCCCAGTCTGAAGTCTCCTCTCCCCCCGACCATTCCCAATCAAGCAGTGGGTAATAATCGCAAATCCGCCCGTCCTCCCGTTCGCCAGCCCGACTTGTTCAACCGTTCGCTCGCCGCCCTGGAAGTACACCCCAGTCCTCCCAGTTTTTCTCCTTCTCTCACTCACCCCTTTGCCAAAAAAATCTCGGTCCATTGCGCAGCTCAGCTCTCCGGAGACCATCGCGGCGAAAACTGGAACGGCGTCGGTCGCATCCCTTCGAGATCATTCCCTCGCCGAATTCACGACTGCCGTTGTTGGGTCGACACTCTCAGCCTCCCCTCTCCACTCAACGTCCGATAGTCATTTCACTCACAAGCGTCGGGGCCTGCCAGCTATTTTACTGGCCAGCACCACACACCCCTGGAGCTTGCATTCCTCCACAACCACCGACTGGAGGATTCGACCTTCCAGACCTCTCTGTCACCTCTACCTCATTTGGCCATCGTGAGCGTTGCGAAAATCCACCGCCATCCTCGTCAATTCCGATACCCCAATCGTTGATCGGTACAATTATCCGTCATGGACCAAGGCCGACCGAGCGATGTGTCGCCAGAGGCGATGCAGGCACGAATTCAGCAAGCGCGTCGCGAGGCTGAGACCCTCAAGGACAGAATTAAGCGGAAAAAGGATGAGCTGGCTGACACCACGCGTGAGTTGCGACCTGGCAGACGGAGTGTTGCCCTCTGCGTTCCCAAATATCCATGTCGTGAGGTATCGGTCATCATTGTTGCTGACTTCTTCTCTTGCCATTAGTTCGCCATATCGCGATGGACAGCCACGCCGCAATCCCCAAGAACCAGTTGATGCGGACAAAGAGGACACTAAAGGGCCATCTGGCCAAGATCTATGCCATGCACTGGTCGACCGACCGGAGGCATCTCGTTTCCGCTTCGCAAGACGGAAAGCTCATTATCTGGGACGCCTATACGACCAACAAAGTTCATGCTATCCCTCTTCGGTCATCTTGGGTCATGACCTGTGCCTACGCTCCGAGCGGGAATTACGTCGCATGCGGTGGTCTCGATAACATCTGCTCGATTTACAACCTCAACCAGAACCGTGACGGCCCTACGCGTGTCGCCCGGGAATTGTCTGGCCATGCGGGGTACCTATCGTGCTGTCGCTTCATCAACGACCGCAGCATTCTCACGTCGTCAGGCGACATGACGTGCATGAAGTGGGATATCGAGACGGGAACGAAGGTCATCGAATTTGCTGACCACTTAGGCGATGTCATGAGCATCAGCCTCAACCCTACGAACCAGAATACCTTTATCTCTGGTGCTTGCGACGCTTTTGCGAAGCTCTGGGACATCCGGGCCGGTAAGGCGGTACAGACTTTTGCAGGCCACGAGTCTGATATCAACGCCATCCAATTCTTCCCCGACGGCCACTCGTTCGTAACTGGCTCGGACGACGCCACCTGCCGTCTTTTTGATATTCGAGCAGATCGCGAATTGAACGTTTACGGGGTAAGTTTACGGGGAATTCCAACCTCTCGGGTGTGGCGCTAACTTTGGTTCCCAGTCCGAGTCCATTCTTTGTGGCATCACCTCGGTCGCCACCTCTGTTTCCGGCCGTCTCCTCTTCGCCGGCTATGACGATTTTGAATGCAAGGTAAATCATGCGCTACCGCCCTTTTAGTTCAATTGATGCTAACACTGTAAAGGTCTGGGATGTCACCCGGGGCGAGAAGGTGGGCTCACTTGTAGGTCACGAGAATCGCGTCAGCTGCTTGGGAGTTTCGAACGATGCCATAAGTTTGTGCACAGGGTCATGGGATTCTCTGGTAAGAAAACCTAAACCTTTTCTCCTGTCGGATCCGTTACTGACCAAAACTGCTGCAGCTCAAAATCTGGGCCTATTAGATGTGTTCACGAATCTGACACGACTGTCCTCTGGATACCCGAACCCCTTGCGCCGCTTTGAAAAGACTACCAACTGCTCTTTTGTTCTAATTCAACCTGATAACGCCATTTTTAATCCCGCGGTCTGGCGTAGACAGGACGAAGTCACGACATGTTTTTCCTTGCCGAATCTGTCCTCTTACAAGTTAAGCCATCAGCCTGGTTCTATCCATTCAGAAGCACTGGTCTAGCTCCATGGCGGCTTATTCGGCCTATTCCTTGATTCACTGCACCATAGTTTCGGCAGGTTTAGCCCGCACCGACGGATGTGTTATCTCGGGTCCTATCCATTTCTCGTACCCCTACAGTTTTGCTCTATCAACCACCATTGAGCCAACGGGCGCCTTAGGTCGCCTGTAATGCGAGGCAGGCTGCTAGTCATTCGACTCCAGCGGCTCCAGCTCGTTATCGCCAACAGCGTCGAGTTCCAAAACCCTATCACGTTTCGAATTCAGCATATATATCAGCAGACATCGACTCCGGGGCAAATCAACCTCCTCACCAACCCGCAACTCCAAGCCCTCAATCCGGCTTCGGATCCTCTTCATCCACTGTCTCGCATCTTTCCGACTTCGTTTTCATATTACCTATTCTACCTTCTTTGTTTTTTATGGGCCCGATGGTTGGGTGGGAGAACATTTGGGTTTTTCGGTGATATAAAAAGCCCCTTGGGATTGCGGAATGGATTTTGTTCTGTATCTGTTTTCGTTTTGCTGTTGCCAAAAGGGTGGAATGGCTTGCGACGGAGAAACCGACAGCAGTTGTGGGCAGAGAGGGTTGGCTTGCGAAACGTTTTGTGTTCTTGTGTTATACTCAACAAGGAGTATGTGTGTTACGGCACGAGGTTTCTCTCTCTTGGTCTTTTACTTCGTGTTGTTTATTCTACTGGGTGCCGTTTATTTCCCTCCCTCCGATTCCCCCGTCTCCGTATCTCTTGTCGTACCCCGGAAGAAAGAAAGAAAGCGAGGACTCTTGTGGTAGTGGGTGACTTTCTGTGGAGCAGAACAAGATGGGCTCGATCTCAACTGACCGGGGACATATCCCATCTTGGCTGGAAACAGGGCTGAAAAGAGGGTTCAAATACTAGGGAAGGAGAAGACGAGAGCGGGACGGACATTGAACTTGAAAAACAAAACCCCACAAGCTCTGATCTATCCCGCTACTTGTTGTTCTCATTCGTCTGCTTCTTCTCGGGTGTTTCAAACGTCAAGTCTGGCCCTGACTGAGCGAGCCCCCTTGACCTGCCTTGGCTGTCTGTCTGTATTATAGCTGTTGTCGTCGCACCTGAAATGTTGTGTTATTCATCCATATTATCTCGTGTGTGCGTGTCCCCGCGGAGATGGCTTTCGAGGAGATCTGTAGCTGTAAGCCTTATGCTGTTGTTAATAATTTGGATGGTGATTTTTGGGGTGCTGATGTCTTTGTCCCCCAGCAATCTTCTGTCTTATTGCTTGAAGGGTACCTGACTGTCTGTTTCAGGCATAGGTGCCATCAACACCCCTGTCTCTCTGGAGTTAGGGAGCCCATGACTCGGATTGGCTGAGGGACGAGGAGCGTGGTGTTATGGTATTTGGGCTGATGCCAGGACCGAATGTTTGGACAGGACTTGTGATTAAGCGGGGCTTGTTTGATATTCTCGATAATAGTGAGTAACAGGTGCGTATACTGAAGGTAAGGTAGTTGATATCAGTCCATCTCCCTGTCTCTCGATCTATGGATCGGTTTAAATGCGTCAACCCAACCCAACCCACCTGCTCCATACATTTCCTCTGAGGGTCGTTTCACGAGGGCGGACTACTTGATATTTTCCCGAGGGATTTGACAACATGGTCTACTTAAGTAGCAGCGATCAACAGATCCACGCCTCCCAGACATTGGCAAGCTAGGTACCCAGGGGATGTCTGGTGGCTGTTTCATTCTGCGTGCGCGTTTGTCCATTTGATCCATGTGTAATAGAGCTCGGTACAGATACAGAACCCCTTGAGTATATGCCATATTCAGGGCCCACCGGTGGGCCACGTTTCTACCTGCTTCTGAGCAACTTGACCACCTTGTGGTATGAGAGTCAAGGGAGGGGGCAGAGATGACGGTCATATCCGTGAATGGCTTACAAAATGATGCTCACTGTTACCGTTTCATGCGTGATATGTTTATATACCTTCTTTCCGGGACAGTAAGTGGGTATTGTCTGATTAGTTAGTCGGTTTGCTGCAATATATTTAATGTCCATATACTCGAGCGGTACAACTGGTGTAGACCAAGCAGAACTGGATGAGGAGGTGGAATAAAACCAGAGAGGTGAGTATTAGTAACTTAAAACGGTGGTCATCCGGGCGGAAACAGGAACTACTTTCATGTCTTGAGCTTTTGCCTGGATGCTCGTGCTGACTCGCGTATTACGATAGTCCTGCTAATAATCACGATCACTTTAACAAGAATGTATGGAGTCTAGGTAGTCCATCGTGATCTGGAAACTCCATGTCCTCATCCCGGGAGTTTTATTGTCTTTTAATTGCAACTATCCCATCCCGGAGTCTCTCTACCCAGCTAATCTACAGTATACGTATACTCGACCAAAGCGTACGTGTCGTCGTGATGAAACGGGTAAACAAAACACATCGAGACTCGAGTTTGTCTTTTTGGTTCCCCGATATCTCATCATTTTCATGCGCAGCGCAATGATAAAAGCCATGGACGGACGGGCAGGCACGTGCTGCAATTGCTGCATGCAAGATGCCCGTAGCGCTCACTCCGGCGGTGTCGATGAATGGATCGACAGGACGGGAGAAATGGGTATTGTTTCATGCTCTGTTTCATCGTCCCCCTGCCCGCCAAGTACTGGCAACCAGATGGGTTTCCCCAAGCCCGGCAAATCAAATGCTGGGCTTTGGGCCCAGCGGTCCGTGCGATGCACACAATTAGCCCTGACTGCGAACCGCGAACTGCTAGAGTTTTCCGGGATTCTTCTCTGATTCCAGAAAACCTTCCACGTAGTCGATCCATCAGGAATCCGCCAAGAAGTACGGAATATCCGTAGCTCCATTCCCCTTTGGTTTGCGCCTCCGGCTTGACCTGTAAATCGAGCCACTTTGCCAACAGTGGTACACCTCGAGAGGATGATAAGACAAAAGCGTCTTTCAGGTTAATATCCCAAGTCTCGCTATTCTCATCAAGAGTACAGTTGATAGTAGTTGGATCACGAGACGACAAATCTCTGATGCTTGAAGTCAAGCCGTGGCATCGGGGCATTGAATTAAGGTCCGTTTGATATTCCTTTTTTTGGGCAGTCTCCTCGGCGCAGATCGTGAAATCAAACCCACTTCGTGCCGCACATGCCCTTTTTTGCCAGTATTAAAAAAGAAGCGGGTCGTGGAATGTGTCTTCTAGAAGGTTGGCGGTGCGTGCCCCCTGCTGCAGCGGTTCCGCGGTTCCTCACTCTCGGGTTGTCCGTCCGCTTTCTCCTTTTAGCGTTCGTCCATTGTGTCAGCTATTTCCAGAGGACACCGGCGCGCGCCGTTGATGCCTTGTTCCCCTTTCAGGATCCTTCAGTTTCCAACGTAAACTGACGTAGCTTTTCATTTTACCTTGTCTTATCATGAGAACCATTCAGCTGGTTCCATCGCAATCCATGAGATTTACGGGATTACCCATGGCTGAACATTTTCTTGCTGGCCAGTTGTCGCTTGTTGTCGAAGAATGATGTTGTGTGGCCCGGCAGGGGTCTTCGGGTCTCCTGTTGAGCAGTCCTTTTTCTCACATGGCTGCCCGCCCGCCTCGCCCCCTCCCAGCGCACGCCACTCACAGTCCGGCGTCAGGGCGAAACGGCCTCCAGTGCAGTGGGGTGTCAACTTGCATGTCATCCGCATTGGATCTCACCTCCCATGCCGGGGCAGCTCCCGACCCGCCAGAGTCGATTTGTTCACCCACTCCATCTCCATCAACCTCCACTGCGTTCTGGAATGGGAAGAAAACGGCTCTGGGCGGTCAGCCGTCACCGACAACAACACAACCACCCCTGACGCTAGTGCAGAATCAGTGATTCACGCTTCATAGCAGAAATCTTTCCCCGAGACCCTTGCTCCTATTCCACAATATCGCCGCCTGTTAATCCCAGTCGGCCACGCGACAGCTCCTGGATATCGTGCGCATCCGTAAACTAACCCACCACCCCCAATTGCCCACTGCCGATCCCACTTCCAACATCCACATGGCCTCCCTTGCCTCCGAAACTTCCAACACGTCTTTCTTTTCTTCTCCCAACGGTCACCGCCTCCCTCCGCTTCCATCGTGTGTCTTAAAACGTCCCTCTCTCCGGCCCAGCAGCGCACACTTGGATACAATTTGCTGCGCCCCCTATCCGTATGCTTTCTCCGTCCGATCTGTGGATGCATTGTTCTGACAACAGCCCGGCCAATTAGCTCACTGACCACCCCCTCGTTCTGGCCACTGGCGCTGCTTGTCGTCGCATCCGCAACCTCGTGGTCTGAAACCCTCTGACGCACCTTCAGGGGTCTCGCCAATCACGGCTGCTCCAGCGAGTCCATCTGCCCGTGCCCGGCTATTATTGTGGTCCTGCGCTGCCCTGCTCTCTCCAGAACTCGACCATCCAGACAACCTTCTGCTTTACAATCTGACAACGGACACCTCTCTCTTCCCCTTGCTGCAATAGTCAAGCAACATACGGTGTGTTGCGGATCATTTTGAGCCCGACCAACCACGCCCTCCTCCCGACACCCAGTCCAAGACGCAGCACTAGCCGCTCCTTCTCCGTTCAACCATACAACAACAGATATACACCTAGGTCGTGCCATACGAGACCTCCGCGCCGATACCTACCTTACCCTACCCTGTCGACCAGTTTGCACGTTTTGCAGGATCTATCCCTACCTGCCAATCCCTACACGGCCACTCCCCGCTTGCTAGGGTTTGTTATTAATATCAGCCTTGCCGCCCTACCGGAGCTGCTTCGCTCCCCCTTCTCTCGCCCAATATGTCAAACCCAACCCCGGCCCAAGAAGAGTTTGCGAACTTCCTCTCAAAGAACACCGACTCAGGCCATAACGGAGTACACCCAGAGGACCGAGACGACGCCGCCAGAGACGCCGCGTACCACAGCGAGGACGAGGAAGACCGGTACCGCGCCAGTCAGGTCGACGCCGCCATGCGTATGCCAACATTCGACGCCACGGGGGACATCAAGCTGCCCCCGGCGTCTTTCGACAGCGGTTGCTCCACAGGCGTGAAGGGCGTCATTGCCGATGCTCGGTCATACGAGTCGGCCCGGCGCAGCAAGTGGAAGGACAGGGTGCGCGCCGCCCGCCGTAGCGTGTTTGGGATAGAAGGCGGCATGAAGCATGACCGGAGCAGCGGCCCGGAGAGCGAGGGCAGCGGGCCCGAGGATCTGGATGAGGACAGCTTTATCGCGCAATGGCGAGAGAGCCGGAGGCGTGAGCTCGAGGCCGAGAGCCGGGCGCCCGTCCGAAACCGGAGGACGAGTCCGAGCGTAAGGATATACGGTCGCATGGAAGACGTCGACGCGCTAGGATATCTCGACGCCATAGAAAAGGTTGGGAGGGAGACGGTTGTCGTTGTTTTTGTATACGACCACGAGGTTTGTGCCACCTGCCCTCTACTACCCACTAGTGCTGCCAGGCATGTTTTTTCGTAGTGGTACTGGCTGACACTTTCTCTCCTTGCAGTGCCTTGTCTCAGGGTCAGTCGAATCAGCCCTCAAACCTCTAGTCAGCATGCATCCCACTGTTCGCTTTGTCAAAGTGCACTACGAGGACATCGAGTTCGACAATGCCGGTGTTCCGGCAATCCTTGCCTACCGCAACCAGGGCGACCTCTTTGCGAACCTGACGGGGATGGTGCAGATGATTCCGGACGACGAGGATTTTGACAGTAATTCGCTCAAGAAGTTATTTATGAAGCATCACATCTTGTAAAACTCCTTCTCTGCAAGGGTCTTCAAGATGCATTTTTATTCTCTGTACGCCTTTAATCTCTTCGGGGTTTGGTTTCTCTCTCTATTCCTCTCTCTCTGGTGCAGAGAGAAGTGTCTAATGCGGTCGAATGAGGCTGAAAATTGAACGAATTTACGGTTGATTGGGATTAGCATCTGAAGCAGATGTTGCTAATGGAAATATTTTGCAGTTGCTCTTGTGTTATTTTTCGGGGTTGGTTTTCATGGGATTAGTTTTGGATGGGGGGACGAGATCTCTCCATGACTCTCTTGTTTTTGCTAGGTTGGGCTGTTTTGTGCTTTTACAATACCTGGAATTTGGGCTGGAGTTTTCCCACTTTTCTGGCAGCAGTTTCAATATGTACATATATTCTTCCGTCTCTTTCTGTGTGTAACAACTACGGGTGCGCGTCGACCTCGGGTCGCCCGCCCAGGTACTTATGGGATTATCATATTAACCTTGGTTCGGACCCTTTGATGCTTTTCCCACAGTATCTCCCTAATGCCACCGCCGTCGGTAAAGATTAATAACGTCTGACGTAGGTCGGTCGGGTTCTGAAAACCTAAATTACGTGAACTCCGAATACAAGTAGGCTTGGTGATGGCTTCAGTCTCAACCCAATGTCGACATGCACCTAACCCACGACCGTGAAGTATTCGCGGCTTGAACTTCCAAGGGTGCCCCACCGGTAGGGAGTACGGGGCTGAGGAGCTAAAGTGCGTGCATTTACACCTTTACGGACACCCTAGCACGCCGAGGTACCTGACCACTGAACCAGTTGACTCATCTCGGGGCTACTGGTCTCGTATCTGTGTGTTCTTGGGAAAATTATCTTTGGTCCCATCAACAGCCTGGAAGCCATCAGCTATTGATAAATCGATGGCTGTCACACACACTCATTTCCGTATGCTTTGATCGAAATGGGCCCGTTGCTTGTTCAGATGCTTACTTATAGTTCATATGTATCAGGCGGCAAGTTCGAGGTGGAGTTCGCTATCAAGGCTAAGGCATCGCGGGGCACCCAAGCAACATCATTGGCCCCACGCGGCAGGAGGATCGTTGGGGGGGGTTAACTTGAAGACTCAAAGGACAACTTGAGACGGTGAAAGTCGCTTTCTGCTTGAGCTCTGGTGACAAGCTGGAAAGTACCTTGGAGAACCCCTCCATTTGCGTTGGCTACCTTGCACACGGCCACGAACCATGCATTCCGCATTGCAGTCGGTTGCCCTTTTGGCGACTCCTTGGAACATCATGGATTGGGCGAGCTCAGAGCTGGCAAGCTGAGGTGGCCGTGACTGCCGCCTGACCAAACCCCACTATCGACTAGACTAACACGATTAGCGCGGGGTAGACTGCTGGGTGCGATAGCAGCAAATTACCAGCTCGATCAAAGTAGCAGGCACCGGTTCTCCCAATGGATCGAAGCAAAGCACTCCATTCAACTTCGGGTTGTCAGGCGGCTGCTGCTGCTGCTGCTGAGGTGAAGTCTGGTTGTGCACCGTCTGCGCCGGCAGCAAAGCA
The DNA here is from genome assembly GCA_033439685.1 of Apodospora peruviana. Taxonomy (NCBI): domain Eukaryota; kingdom Fungi; phylum Ascomycota; class Sordariomycetes; order Sordariales; family Lasiosphaeriaceae; genus Apodospora; species Apodospora peruviana. Next base: position 2,064,355 of record JAUEDM010000003.1, on the reverse strand, counting down.
GCAGAAAGCCCAGGTAGCCACTAGGTGACTTCATTACCAAATGCAGGTCGTATCACCGGCCCTTTCGCTGCCTCAACCCCCATCCATTCCGCGTGGCACTTCCCATCCTCCTCCACCTGTTCCGTACTTATCTCCTGCGTATGTGTCTTGCCCCCTTTGTTTCCTGACCTTGCGTACGACTTCCTCTCGTCGTCGCACCCAGCGTCTAGTGCCACCTCGAATGCTCTGAATACCTTGTTTGCACGGTCGTAATTACATCCCTTTGACTTTGGTCGCCCCTCGGTTGTGACTACCAGTGCCGCCCGATAACGCCCCAGGCTCACCCAGAACTGACGACCTACTGCCGCTATACCTTAACCTTCCGAGCTTCTTCCAAGGTTCCCCACCTTTGCCTGCTGGCTGCCCGCCGTGTGTCGGTCCAAGGCAACATACCTCGACGTTTGGATGCGAAGGCAGGCAGGCAGAACTCAGAATTCAACCCGAACTCCGTCAGAAACGAAATCCAAACCCATTCCTGGTTTTGACTTGAATGACGGGGCGGTTTCCGGCTTAACTTTGGTTAGTTCTAACTCTTTCCTGTCATCTGGCAAGAACCCTTTTCCGTGCCTTTCTTTGCCTCTGCTGCTCCATTCCGCCCTGCCGACACTCCAAAGTTGCCCCTCCTTCCTTCCTTCCCAACCTCAGTCCTTCAAGATACCGTACCAATCACCTCATCACTGGAGTCTGTCTCGACGTCCCGTCTCTACTTCTCGGTCGCGAGCTTCTTCCTATCACCATCTCGAACCTACTTGAGCTTCCCTTGCGCCAGGTTGACGAAATACCGAGAAATGTCGTCGTGTCCCTGAGGCTGACTGTCTTCCCATCCCTTCGTTATGGAACTGCAGACCAACGACAAAGAACCAACAACCCCGCGAACAACAACAGCGAATACCGCTGCAACTGCCGCTTCTACAACATCCAAGCAATCTGATATATCGACATCTGTTCCAGCACTTCGGTTCCCTAGGCCCCAGGGCAGTGAGCGTCTCGCCACCTGGATCTCCAACAGCTCGCCAGATCTCCGGCAACCTCTCACAATGTCGGACACAAGCAGCCTGGCCGATTCGGCCTACGAAATAATCAATGGCCCCGACAGCGAAGATCAAACCGACGCTCTCACCGAATCCACTAGCTCGCTTGGGGCACCTCGCCCCGACGATGTACATAGCTTAGACGGCTCAGACCCGCACTACGATACGGACACGGGCGATGAGTCTGACGATGCCTCCCGCGCTTCCTCAATCAGATATGCCGATCAAGTTCTTCAGAACCCCTCACCCCAGCTTTCGACAAGCAACCAGTCTATCGAGTTTCATGAAGGCGATAATGACAGCAATAAGGAAAGCCCATTTTTCCAAGATAAGATAATGGCCAAGCATGTCATCCGTGAATTCACCGAAGAAGAGACGGCTGCTCTGGCCAAGGACTGGGACATGTCGAATCCTCCAAAGCGTTTGGTTGCCTCGATCGGTCAGACCATGTCCCAGGGCTATCTTGCAACCGAGGAACCCCTAAGGATTGTTTATGTTGGCCCATCCGAGCAGAAGAGAGAAATTGTGCTTAAGCTCAGCAATGCAGTTTTTGCATCGTCAATGAGCGGCACCAGAGATGAGGACACCCTCGGCAGACACCGTGAAGGTGTTTACAATATCGTCCCTGTCGCCTCGTTCGGCCCTACACCGGAACTCGAGCTCATGGAGGCATCTCATTATCAAATCAAGGTCGAGCACTGTACATCTGCATCGACCTTGGTCGTCAAAGAACCGCCAGAGGGCGCGCAGCCGGATCTATACTCCATCACCATTGGACATGACACCACCTACGAAACCTACTTCACAACAGCCGGTGGCCATGTCGTCCAGCCCAAGTGGACCTTACCCCATATCTCCATCTTCTTCATCGCCGAAGACGATAACGAAGAAGATTACCGCACTAGACAAGTGGCATGGGATCTCATGAGCCGTCTGGGCGTCCCTTCGATTTTTATATCGGATACCCAATCCTTCGCTAAACCTCCAGTGGGCCGGTGGAGGGAGCCCGTAGGGCCGGATGGGCTTCATATTTGCCTTGAGTCTCGAGACCCTGAGAGGCCGATTACTCCAGTGCGCCTTCCGATCGATTTTGCATCATTTACGAACATCGATTCACGGCAGATGAACCGCAATCTAGCGCACATGACAGGACTGTATGAGTCTTCGGAGAAATTGGTTTTCTTGGAAGAAAACAAGATGGAACATGACTTGGATGAGAAGACGTGTTGGACCGGAAAAGAATTCCTTGAGCAAGCCGTCCGGGTGCTTGAGAAGAACAAGTGGCTTGCCACTGTGATCTTCTCTGTTATCACGTCACTATTTCTTACTCTTCTTGGAGTGACACCCCTGATGGGCAGTACTCAGTCCAACCCGGTGTCTGCCATTTCGGGAGTTGCCAGTACCTCAACACCTATTACTCCTGTGGTCAACATTTCGCCTACATCCATCAGGGCGACGCATACATCGACTACCACGGTGGTTATCAATGTTACATCCACCAAGACGGTTGAGCTTAGCAGGTCCCAGCCATCAACTAGTACTTTGGCTTCTGCTTTGTCTTTCGCTGGCTTCCTTTCCGACAAACCATCAGCTGCACCCGTTGAGTCTCCCGCGAAGAAGACATGGTGTTCCGCACGTGTCTATGGCCCGAAAGAGATTTTGATAACTCTTCCTCAGGCTAATAAAGCGTCGTGGCTCGCAAAGGGCGCGATCGAGATCGATGTGTGGCGTGGTCACGTCCCCCTTCCAGTACGCCTGTCTTCAGTGGACGAAGGTATCCTCATCAACCTTGGACAAAACGATGCACACGGTGCTTTCAACGTCACTGTTGTCACAACACGCAGGCCCAAGATCAATGAGACACTCGAAGTCGATTTTGGCAGGCCGGTGTTAGTCGAGGCTATTTCAGCCGGCATGAACATGCTCTTTGATATAGCCAAAGCGGTATCTTCCACCACCAACGAAGCTGTACACCTAGTCGAAGATACGTGCGCTCCGGCTGCAGCGAAGCTACGTGGGGAGGCCTCGTCAATCAAAGACCACATCCTTGAAGCTAGCAGGGTCGCCCAGAATCGCTGCGGTGAATCGATCAACCAGGTTAAGCGCTCACTTGGACCAGAAGACATGGCTAAGTTGTTCAAGGACACCAAGGATCAGCTCTCTCGCCAGCTGAAGACGGCGGAAAAGATTCGTGAGGGAGTGGACATGTCTATTCTCCAGGCCCAGATAACTTCGAGGCTGTGGTGGCTCAAACTCCAGGGGAAGAAGGAAGAGTATACTGAATACCAACGAAATGCAACCCGCCTCCTCAAGATGAAATATTCTGGTGGCGCAGAAGAGCAAGTGGAGAAGGCGTCGTCGAAAGACTGCAGTGGCATCTTCGGCAAGCGCCGATGCATGCAACAGCTGAAGAGGAGCGCGAGGTCGCGGGATACCACCAAGGATAGTCGTTGGAGGAAGAAGATTATGGGGTAGATGCATTTCGTATGGGTTTTATTCTCAACTATTTTATGTCGTTTTTTTGTCAGTGGACGGTTCATTAGGAAATAAGGGACACTGGGGGAATGGAGGGACAATGGGAATACCTAGGTACTATCGCACAGCTCAGTATCACACACACGGTCGGTGGAAATCTGGGCACTCTGGAGTTGCGCGGTTTTCCTCTTTCGAGGATTTTCTAATCTTGCTACGTGCAAACTTCGGGAGAGGTGCAGGGAGGAAGAGATCACACGTTAGTCCCCATACATGTATTTTGTCGTGTTATTTTCTTACTACACTAACCGCTCCACCCATTTTGATGGAAGTTGAGCAAGGACGATGAGGATTACTATAAACTCAATAAATCATACCCTTTGCCAGTTTTGCATTGCTTGATCGTGCAATAGATACACAGGTATCGTTCGCAGGTTCCAGGCGTTCGCCAACAATGGATAGGTAGACAGCTATGGTTTTCATCATGATGGTCTCTTCCGAAAATCGTTTGTCTAAGGTAAGCATGTGGCTGAGATCTAGTGAGTAGCAACACGGCTGCCTGCAGTGAATTGCAACATTTGACCTTGTATAACACAACGGCGGGGTTCTACTGTATTGTGGATGGCTTGCAGCCCCCCAAGGCTGTAACGCTATGCTGTGGTATTTATGTATGGTGGTCGTCCATGTCGCCAACTCCCTTCGGCGGTTGACTGGGCATGCAAAAGGGGTTCAAGGAGGGAGGATGGGTAATGCTTGCTGCAGAGTAAATAGGACTCAGGAGGGCTTTTGGGCAGAAGCTTAACCCCGGGAACAAGAAAAAAAGGAAATGCGACCATGAGATAGACCGTTTATTATATATGTATATTTTTAGCTGGTCATATCTAGGTGATTTACTCTTAATTCCTGCGTTGTGGTGTTGTTGGTCGACCTTTTTCTCGATAGTCGCCTGCTGTGGTGGGGAAGTTGCTGCCCAGGCACGTGCCAGGACGTCTAATTTGAGTGCAAGTGACGCACAGACCTGGCAAAAGGGACTTGCAGCTGCCCAATGCTTGCCTTTTGGCCCCTTTGGGTTTCGCCGCAGGCGCTTGTTGATTTGGGGAGGAGGGGGATATGGAGAGTTTGAGAGATGAGGGGCAATCGACCTGACCAATTTTTGGGTTGGCCATTCCACAGCAGTCCTTTTTCCAACAACCCATCAACCACCACCATTTATCATCATCCACTTTCTCCCATTTTGAACCACTTAACCCGGACACAACTGCCTCTCCTTCTGAAAGCTTTTGATATTGCAAATATTTCGGTAAGGCTTTATCCTTTCGCCTCAGCTCGACACTCACCTGCCCACCTAGCCGCCCGCCGCTTGTTGCTTGCCCCGCCACTCGCCCTCTTATTAGGTCCGTTTGGCTGTCGCATGGCGGGGCGGTAGGTGGTCGTGATGCAAAGGGGAGGGTTTTCCTTAACGACGGCGGGCTGACAACACACGCGCACTTCCTTGCAATCTTTAGGTACATTCAGCCTCAGTTTCGCAAACATGTCTGCCGAAAATACCGACAATAAGCCGATCGAGGAGGTCAAGGCCGAGGCTCCCAAGGTGGTACGTTCTATTTCTCGCTCTCTCATGGTTCACCGGTCGAAACGACCGAACACTTTTGTTGGTGTTTCGTCCGACACCAGCGTCGCTACTACATGCCACGTCCCCTAAACTGCAAGCGACCGCCGCCCGCGGACTTAAGGTATGGAAGTTTGGTTTGTCGGGCTGGCCGGCCGGCCGGTTGCTTGCTTGCTACTTGAAAGGGCTCACTGATTTCGTTTCACGATATTTGGACGTGCTCTTGCGACTTCCTCGACTTTGTTGCTTTCATGAACCTAGACTGACAATGAATTCTTTCCATTCACAGGCGTCCGACGACAAGCCGGCGATCACAACGTCCTCCGTCTTTTCCATGTTCGGCGGCGGCGCCAAGAAGGAGAAGAAGGAAGACGAAGAGCGCGGCGATAACTCTGGTAGCGCCAAGGCCCAGCGTGATGCCGCGGCCGCGGCTGCCGCTTCCTCGAAGGAGGGTGGTGACGATGTCAGTTCACTCATTATGATGCCGATACCACAGTCCGGTCAGCTGATGTCTTTGGTTGGAAATGCAGGAGGAACAGGCACCCGAATCCGAGGACGTCCATTTCGAGCCGGTTGTGCACCTGACCGAGAAGGTGGAGGTCCGGACCAACGAGGAGTCGGAGGAGCAGCTGTTCAAGATGCGGGCGAAGCTGTTCAAGTTTGTGCGCGAGAGTGCCGAGTGGAAGGAGCGTGGCACCGGTGATGTTCGTCTTCTTAAGCATCTCGAGAATGGCAAGACGCGCCTTGTCATGCGCCGGGACAAAACCCTCAAAGTCTGCGCCAACCACTACAGTATGCACACCCCCGCACCCCCCACCCTTCTGATCCTCGAGTTCCAACGTTCAGGTGCTTATACATCTTCTTTTGTAGTTGTCCCTGAAATGAGGCTCTCCCCTAATGTCGGCTCCGACCGCAGCTGGGTGTGGAATGCGGCGGCCGATGTGAGCGAGGGCGAGCCCGAGGCTGTTACTTTGGCGATCCGGTTCGCCAACCCGGACAATGCCAACCTGTTCAAGGATGCCTTCCTCAAGGCCCAGAAGGATAACGAGGCTATTTTCGGACGGGCCGAGGGCGCTGCTGCGGCTACCGAGGAAAAGAAGGTTGAGGAATCTAAGGAGGAATCTGAGGAAGAGACCAAGGAGGAGACTAAGGAGGAGGTGAAGTAGGGGAGTTGATATCCAGGTTACGGTTAGATTGACGAGACAGAAATGGAACTACCCGGATGGCGATGATTTGTTTCGACTCTTTGGCCACGGGACATTGGGAGGATAGTATGGACGGACATGAAGCGAAGCCCCCCGCACGCAAATACGACAAGGACAACAACATCACAGCATCCCACACACCCACCTACGCAGCCGTCGGCTTCCTGGAAGCTCATAGCGACTGGTAGTTGTAACCCGTAGATAGACCACATAGCATTCAAGTCGTTTCACCCCATCAGCGAGTGTGCTTCCCCAAATGGCAATGACAGCGCATAACGACGAGAGAGCTTCTTTGGAATCTCCAGCGATGGAATGACAATGGGCATACAAACGCGGCCAGCCATTTTGGGTTTGAGTGAGAGATGAGATCAAACATCGCGCTCTTCCGTCTTTCAGCAGCCTGATCATAAGGTTCCAAGAACGACAATAGAACACTCCCGTTGCCCCTCTTTGCGAACGTGTCACGCGTTGAGCTCACTTTCATCCCATGTCTTATTCAATGAAAGAATCAGATAAAGATCTCGCGTGCTCTCCTTTCCGCGCTTGCTATTGTCTCAGCAGCTGGACTAGGAATATAATGCATCTTCACACTTCGCAAGAAGCAAAAGACGACCCTCAGCTTCTACACAGCGGATATCAAGAAATGAGAGCTTGACTTTCCTCCTCCTTCATTGACTTACTTGCCAAATTTCATACTCATCTCTATTTCTCCTTCTTCCTCTCAAACCACAAACTCAAAATCGCACTCTCTCTCACCTTAACCGAGTTCGCTCACCGAGATTCCCTCAACGAACTTCCCCACGGTCAAAAAATCGGTTATAAGCAAAACACTCCGATATCAGCCACTCACTCAAAATGGCCCGCCTCACCCGCCACAATTCTGGAGTGCCGCACACGCCGGTACGAGGTACGTGCATTGCAGCGCTGTCCATCCCATGAACCCTGACCCTAGCACACTTTCCCCGCCGCCGCAGTGGTCCACTTGTAGTCTCCAAGACATGGATGCGTCTGGCGGCGGAACCCAAACACGTCCCGCACGCTCTCACGCACGCACCCGCCAACAAGACATGGGATTGTTGAGACTCGACGACACCTTGCTCCTCCTCTCCGTGCTCGTGCGTCTTGCCGTGAGCTGCCAAACAGACATACCGACGAAACATAGCTTGCAAATCCCTTTCCACATCATTGCCTGACCCGATCCCCCCCACGAACGCGCTCGAATCTTGTACGATATATCATACGCCGCTGTTCACGATACATATCTCCACACCCACGAGCAAAATCAAGTTTGCCAGTCGCCGTTCACACGCGCACCCGCACATACGTTAACCGCGCGCAGGCGCTCTACGCAGATCAACCCTTTTGGCTGTTAGAATTTCTCCATTGTTCCTGCTCTGCCTCGTCTTTCACCTTTGACACTACTACAGGCGCATGGTTGCTCGACTCTGTAGAACACTACTTGTCCCTGTTTTGTTTTGTTGTTTCCTGCCAACTATCATCTAGCATATAGCACTCTGAGGGGATATATTCTACCGGCTCGAACTTGGACGACGCAAACTGACTTATTGTGTGATATTTTTCTTGTCTGTTTACAGAGACCAATCCATTTACCCACACATTAAACTCTCGGTCCGACGCCCTCGAGGAGATCGTTGCGAAGCAGCCACGTTCAAGTCCGAATCTTCGACGTTCGACACGGACCCCAGCTACCAAGATGATTGTGGAGGTGAGCCCAAAGAAGAAACACCACGACGGACTCTTGGACAATGGGTGGATGGAACCGTTGTCGAGAAGAGTGATGGCTGACAAAGACGATGGGAATAACAGCGAACGATCAAGGTTGTGACGGAACAACATAACATGTACGTCAAGATTCATGATGGACGGGCAGTGGTGGTTTAGCTGACACAGAGGTACAGCAACAAACCCGCCGTCAATGAGGGGTTTCCCATGAAGGAATGGACCGTCGAAATCTACATCCTCGACCAAGATGGCAAAGAGAAGCCGGCCAGGTGCTTCACCAGGGCGGTCTACCACCTTCACCCATCCTTTGACAACCCGGTTCAGAGTATGCTTACGCTCCCCCTATTATGTGGAGAGAAACTGTACTAATTCTTCTCGTTGCAACAAGCCTTCCATGAGCCCCCTTTCAAGTGCACAAACGAGGGATGGGGCGAATTCGAGATGCAGATCGACCTGTACACGACAGAGAAGGGCGGAAAGTCGAGCATCCCGCACGACCTCAACTTCAGCGCTCCGCAGTACGAGCTCACCCATCAAATCCAGTTTAAAAACCCGTCGCAGGCGCTGCAGCAGATCCTGCGCGAGACGGGCCCGCTTCCCTCAGATGAGGAGCGCAAGCTGAAGAAGGCCGACGGTGGCAGCAAGAAGAAGAAGTCGTTCGATGTCGAAAAGATGGCCGACGGGCTGGTCAAGCTGTCAGAAGATGACCTGCTGCAGGTCATCCAGATGATTCACGATCACAAGGACGACAGCACATATGTTCAAAATAATATCGACGGTGAGTCTACAAAGCTGAAATGCGCGTTCCAACTGTCGGAGGGGGAGCTTGGTTACCGTGACTACGACGACGGGCTGACTGGGCTGTCGGGAGAAGCTGGCGAGTTCTCAGTCGACCTTTATACGCTGCCGGAAAACCTGATGAAGATGCTGTGGGATTTCTTGGTAAGTCTTTTATTCCAGGCCCCTTTTTTTACTTTTCTACAGCTACAGGACTCTATACTGAGACATAACTCTTTTTTTCCTTCTAGGTCAAGGCCTCGGTCGTCTCGTAGGCGGAGGCGTTACCAACGCCCTTACGCAAAATCCTCATAAAAAGGCACTTCAGTTAGTTCTGCGGCGACGCAGCGGCATGGATGTCGCTACTACACTGACAGGATTCAATATTTTTATAGCCCTTCGGAGGCTGCAAGTGAAATGGGCATTCGAGGAGTGGATCAATTTTGAACTCACCCTCAACACAAGCGGACTTGGTAGTTCCTTCACAGACGGAGAAGCGATATATGCAGGTGAATCTCCATCTTTCTTTGCTTACCGCACCAAAAAAAACCGCATTTGTATGGCGTTGTTCTGGTTTCTCTTCTTTTACCCCCTACTCCCTTTTGCTTGCGGCGTCTGGAAAGGTGGCAGCGTGGTATGCTAGTCGAGGTGGATGGACGGATAGGAAGGATGGTATGGATGGAGGGGTAGGTACATATGGTTAGGAGGATTAAGTTTGGGTTGGGATGCGGTGCGATGGTAGTGAACCTGAAGAATAAGATTCACAATCAACAGACTTTCCTGCCTTGCAGATATTATCATGAGAGCTCAGTTCTTTGCTTTGTGGACGGGGAACTGGTGCCGAAGCCAAAGTATGGCTGTGGTGGTGGCTAGAGGTAACTAAAGGTGCGTCACAGCATCGGTTGTCACGATGCCAGTGGGGCACACCGACGAGAGCTCTTCGTAAGCTAGTGTAGACTGTCACGCGTGATGAGAAACAACGATGCCGGATGCAGTGGTAGGCAATTCCCAAGACGATGCTAATATAATACTAAATGCGCTAATCCAACAATAGTATTGTGAATGCTAACAGCTGTGCCTCACAGGAGAGCCGAAAGTCCCTTCTCTAGCAATCGTGTCGAAGCAGAATTGGGAGATGGTCCAGGCCATCCCGAAACGCTTGGACTCAGCATTGCCCGTTGGAAATTCAACTTTTAGAGTAAGCAACCAGTTCGAATCGCCGCCCTGGCCTACCTTACGTGTTATGGGTTGTAGTTCGCAGAAGAAAGGTCGAGATTATTTCATGATGTGCTGGAAGCTTCCTCGGGTCCATGCCAAGAGGTCTGCACCCTAGGTAACTTGTTCACGAATGACATTTTGCCTGCCGTTCACGCCAACATGTGATGAGGAGCATATGTTTTGGGTACGTAGCATCAAAACAACCACTGGCACCATGATATCATGATCGATACCTAAGGACGGTATCCATATGCAAGGTACGGATTACACCAGTGTCGTAGGGCTGGGATGTGGGTAAGGTGGGGAGTAAGTAGGAAGACAAACCTTGAACTCTTCGGAGTCCAACAACTTCAAGGTCACTGAACCCTCCTTTGGCGGGTGAGTGCGGGTAGAGATCGGATTGATCAGTACATCCGTCGTGTCAGTCGAGATTTATAATCCGTAAAAAGAGAGTCAAAGCAGAATGTAGGTAGATGTGACTCAATTCCCACAACTATTGGATTATGTCTTTTTGGAAGAACCGCTGCGGCGGGCAGGGATGGAAACCTGCTCACCTGCTCACCTCACCGCGACTTTCACCGTTCAGCTGACGAAGGGTTGGGTCCGGCAGCGGACCGAGGGAGGTGTGGCCGCGTGACTTGCCGGAGCCGCGCAGAGCAACGCAGGCTACCGCATCAAAGGCTGGTCTCTCAGCTGTGATTCGATGCGTTCCGCGCACAGGGAGCAGGTCACTGGATGGAGGTCATTGCCTACTTGGGAGTCTTCATTGAATATCGTATTAACGAATGTACGGATCCATACTAGGGGACTATTAAGCTTTCCATGTGTTGGGATGACAGTCGGCTCGACAATTGGTTTGTTTGACTCTGGCTGGAGCTCTCTCGGAGCTCTTATCATCACACCGAGGTCAGCAGCAACAGGGCAATACCTGCGGGTCATTTTCTTTTTTGCGTGAACTGCATACCGGTATGCCCAGTAACGTCGCACAATTGCCACCTCATTCGTCCATGCGATCGGGGACTTTGTTGTGGCTGGCTGCCTTGTCCAAGTCCAAGCTGTCTTTCCCTCGATAAGCTGGTGTGAACTCAGGGCGGCTGTTACAAGAAGTCAGAGTGATAGTACCGACGAGACAGCGGTACACAACGGACGAAACACGAGCCAAAAGAGACACCGAGAGAAGCACCACCCGACGGTACCTTATACGTTCCCTCGAGCGTCCAGTCGGATTCTATACATCCTTCTTGTGTCGGCTTCTTTCTCTTTTCTTTCTTCCGTTTTCTTTTTGAAAAGTTTCGACATCTCTCACAACTCCGCGCCAGCCCCGAACTGGAATTTTGACCAAGACTGGTGATCGCAAGTGTTGACGGACCGGGGGATGTGGAGGTCCTGTGGACCGTTAGGTCTTGCTCCGCCCACTACCTAGGTAACTTTGGAGGTGCGTTCGTTGCCTTCTTCTCTGGGACGACCTGCCTTATCTGATAGGCTCAACTCTATATTGCATGTCAAAGATCGAGTCAACTGTCGGATGCTCGCCATTCTCGTTTTCGCGCACCAAGTATTTTTTAAAGTTGAACTGGTGACGGGAACCACTTCAGTGCAGGGTATAAGCGGCAGAGCAGGCAGCCTCCCTGTCTTTTATTCCCATCGCGTTGACTTTGTTGAGGCGACACTGGGACCTGCCCGGTTGCGAGACCCCCACAGATCCGCAAGCGACCCCCGCCCTTTCCACAGAGCCCCTCAAGACCAGGGCAGCCCAAAGCTTTCCATCTAATATCCTGAGTCCCCTCCTTCCCCTCCCCATTCAACCACCTCCAACCGCTGCAAACCGACAGACCGACTCAGAGCTCGGCAGCACGCGGCCATCCGCCTTTCGCGCTCCGCTATTCTCAGACCCGCGACCCGGCCCCGACGCCCTAGGTACGGCCTATTCCCGCCCTGCGTCGCGTCGCATTGACGCGGTCCGAAGACGGTCGCATACGTAGCCGCATAGCGACGGACACCGGCGTCGGCATCGGCACAGACACGGGCATTAGTGAAGGCTCGGGCTCCTACCGACCGACCGCCATGGCCCAGTTTGCCGCCTCGGCCACACAGCACACTCTCTCCCCGACCTCGCCCGTCGCCGCCTCGTCGTCCTCCGCCGCTGGTGGCTCGGCCCCTCCGCCAACTCCCGGCGCGGGTGGCAGCAGTGCCGCCGCTCAGGCTGCCTTCAATGCACAACAGCACAAGCGCGTCTATCAGGCCTGCATACCCTGTCGCCGTCGGAAGGTGCGCTGCGACCTTGGTTCCGTCGATAACCCTCACGACCCGCCATGCGTGCGCTGCCGCCGTGAGAGCAAGGAGTGCTACTTCAGCGCCACCCGCCGCAAGCGCAAGCTCGACGACGGCAGCTTAGACGGCATCGACGACCCGGACCATGACGACTACATTCTTCGTAATGGCAGGAAGCAGGTCCGCGCCTCCGACTCGCCTGTTGCGCCGGTTATCGATCGCCGGCTGTACAGCGACGTGCCACTTACCCCTGGAGGCAGTCGTGGGCGTCCACAACCGCTAAGGAGGCCGGGCGATCCTCCCGGACATGGCTCGGTGTCGGGTCGAGACGATACCGGCGGCGAGTTTGGACCGGGCGAGCCCAACATGCCCCTCGAGAACTTTGAAGCCAAGTCCGTCATGCGGAGAGAGGTTTATGGGCCTCACGATGCGCTAGACTTGCTTTACAAGGCGGCTACCGACAAGTCAGTTGATTTTAGTCAATTGCCAGGTCAGAGACACTCGCATACTGATGCTATGGATTTGAGCAGTCCTTCGCACAAGATTGACGCGATCTCTGCCCAAACAGGCGCTTCCTCGCAGTCCAACTCATTTCGTTATACCCGTCCACCTGTCGACTCGCACAAGCCGTCGTCGCACAACCGTGACCAGCCAGGTCATCACAGCCGCCAGGTGTCACGGCAGGATGGCGCAGCTGAGCAGCCCATTGACCCCGAGCTGGTAAAGCGGGCTCCTTCATCTGAGCCAGGGTACAACGAAGCACTCCGGGCTTGGGCTCGATTCCGCTTTGTGCGGGCAGGCTGGTTTACGGCGCAGGAAGCAATGGACTATATCAAATAGTATGTATCTTCCCCTAAGGTCGTTGCTAAATTGGCGAGCCTGACACGTCTCCCACAGTTACTATGATTTTCTTTCACCCCTCACCCCTATATCACCGCCCACGTTCCGGAACCCGGCATCTCACCTTACCTTGTTGACGGAGGAGCCAATCCTAGCCGTCACTCTCTTAACCATTGCATCCAGGTATTGCACCATGACAGGTACCGGGGGTCACTGTCGTTCACACGCTATTCACGAGCAACTATGGACGTACCTCCGGGGAATGATTGAACGTGTGGTCTGGGGTCAGGAGGCCTTTGGTGGCGGCTTCTGCGGCTCGGGCTTGGACGAAACGCAAAACTCGAGTACGGCGCCGTGGAGAGGGCTCCGTCGTGGTAGTTTGAGGACATTTGGAACGATCGAATCCTTGATGATCCTTACCGAGTGGCACCCCCGAGCCCTCCACTTCCCGCCCGACGAGGCGATCGACGAGTTGCTTCTTCCCTCTTATGACTCTCTAAACCAGACTGACGGCGACGGCAACCAGCGGCCCTCTGCTGGGTTTGGCGGCAGGAGAATAGAAAGCTGGCTGGAGCCTGCCTGGCGAAGCGACCGTATGTGCTGGATGCTGTTGAGTACTGCTATGGGCCTGGCTTACGAGCTTGGTGTCTTTGATGATATTGACGAGCTGCTTGCGACCGGTGGTATCACGCGCCCAGAGTATGAAGAGGAGACTTATCGACTGAGAGCCTACCGTATAAAGAGGCTGCTCTTAATCTATCTCAGCCAGCTCGCCGGCCGACTTGGCTGGACCAATATGGTACCCGAAAACCTGCGCAAGTCGGATCCCGTGGTATCGCGGAGGCGTCCGCATTCTGCAGTTGAAGGCACCACCCCGGGAACAAACCCGTCGTCGCTGTCGAATGCTTTCAACTATATCCCGGACCTCGAGCTGGACGATCAGATCATACACTGTTGGGCTGGCATAAGCCACGCTATGCACATGGGCAACGAGAAGCTTTTCCGATCGCACAAGCACACAACGGATATCATCCAAAGCGGGAGATACATCAGCCTGCTCAAAGACTTCCAGCCCATGCTGAAGGAGTGGTGGAAGGAGTTTGAGCGCTTCCCCTTACCTCTCTACATCCGGCACATTCTCACGATCGAGTACGAATACGTCCGCATATACGTCAATTCGCTGTCCCTGCAGGCCGTCGTCGAACGCTGCACTAGCAATGCCAGCGGAGGCTCGGTCCCCGGGGGTAGCGTATCGGGACACTCTGCTCCGCAGCTGTCGCCGCAGACCCAAAACTACTACGGCAAGCTGCCGCTGGGCCAGCTCGGCGGATTCGGCGCCGAGGACCAGGAGTATGTAAAAGAAGTTGTTAATGGCAGCCGAAATCTTCTCCGGACGGTCGTCGAGGGTCTTCTGCCGCACGACTACCTCAAGCACGTCCCGGTGCGGACATATTTCCGTATCATTAGTGGTGCCATGTTTCTACTTAAGACGTTCGCCCTTGGCGCGCCCAAGTCGGACGTGGAGTTTAGTATTGGCTTGATGGATCGGACGGTCAACGCGCTCCGGACCTGCGTAGTGGATGACGTCCACCTCGGTATACGCTTCGCCGACATGCTCGAGACGCTGACTAGTCGCCTGCGTAACCGATTCATCCACGCGCCTCCGCCGCCGCTCTCTACGACTGACGGCAGGTCTCCGGTCACGAACCCGACGGATTCTGCTGCTGGCGGCGGCCCCAATGGCCATGGGCTACAGACTCATCAGTCTGATATGTGGAACAAGCTGCGCGAGCCAACTGCCGGTCCTGGTATGTTTTTCTTTTCTGTCATTCTGCAAAAATCAAATTGATGCTTTAGCTAACTATAGACATAGAGCGCTCAAGCACTCCGGCTAACATATCCGCCACACCGTGGGACCTGACATCAGGCAATTTCCCCTATCCGTCCGGATCGGCGTCCATGTTTGGACCGTCGACGCCGGCCGCCACGACAAGTCTCCACGACAACAACGGCAACGGCAATTCCCATGGCGGCGGCGGCATGGGGACGAACAACAATAACAACAACGGCTCGAACGCCGACGGGGGTATGTTTGACAGCTCGGACTGGAATAACCCTGGTACGGAGATGTGGTACCTGCCGCCCGGTCCGGCGTTTTACCAGAACATTGGCGAGGCATCGAACGTGTCGATGACGGCCGAGGGCGTCAATATTGGCGGGATCGACTTGCTTGAGTACATGGTGATGGATCCGATGGATCAGCAGTTTGGTGGTGTGATGGATGGGAGTGGGTTCTGATTTCGGTTTGGTGTTTGTCGATGCTCAAATTTGAAGTTTTTTGAGTTTTCTTTTGGTGGAGAAAATGGGGTTTATAGTGTTTGTTTTCTTTCCCTCTTGACGAAGCGAATGATGCACTCTCGTTTTGTCTTCTTATCTTTTTCCCTTGTTAGAAAGATTAGTTTACACAGAACTTTCAAGCGCCCGCGAGGGTCGACACAAAACAAACGACGAGACACAACAAAAAAAGGTACGGGATATACGATGATGGATGGGAAAATGGACAGGAAAAGGAACAGGACAGGACAGGACACATGCAAGGCAATCGCAAGAGGGAAACAGAATCTCGAGAGATACACGCGGACGGATGGCTTTGGCTGGAAGAAATGGGGAGAGGAAAGAGAGGATTATTCACCAAGGAAGGACAAGGTCGGATTTTATTGTGATGATAGTTATGATGGATTGCGGGTAAAAAAGGAGTGTGGACTGGGAGCAAGCATGGCTGCGTTTCCCTTTCGGTTTCTAGGTACTTTCTTATTTTCTTCTGTGATCACTTCTAATCCATTTGTTGAGCGTATTTTTGCTGAATCTGGTGGAGGTATTTTGATCATTTATCAGCCTCAGTTTTGTTTTTATTTCCGTTGGCCGAGTGGTTTGATTCTAGTTTGAGGAGCGAGCAAGTGGTGGAAGCAAGCAGGTACATGAGAGAGAGCGCGTCGAGGGTAGGTAGCAAATGGAGTGAACCATCATGCTCTCTCCTTCACAGGTGCAAGTCTCATTAAACTCTTTCAATTCCATCTCATCGTCGTCTTCTTCTTCACCCTCTCTGGGGTGTTTGGTATCGACCTCAATCCACCGGTCCACCACGTCAAGGACGTCGTCAATTTCATCGCCATTTCTCACAAGGTCCTCCTCATCAACGTAGCTCGGGTCAAGAACAGGTTCCCCGGGGCGACGGTCCTCGAGGGCAAGGCGGCCAAGCCAGATGCGGTGGTAGACGGCTTCTAGGCGGTACTGTAGGGAATCGCTACGCCAGTGGAGGTGCCCTGGGATGCCATGCCGCTTTTGTTTCCAGATGCGCCAGAGCTGGGGAGGCTGTCCACTGCCGATAGCGATGACAACGCCTTGGTCGTCTTGACTGGCTCCGATTTGGGCTTTGGGGGCAGCATATCCCCGTCCCTTCATCCATCTCTTCAGTCGCTCTGGCAAGCACAACTTCAGCCGCTTTGACAAGAACTCGAGCAATTCGAGAGGATCATCAATACCGTGACAGTAAATCACATCATCAACATCCAGAGAGTCAATCAGACGACGAAGAGGAAGACGAATACAAAACGGACGAGGACGGAAAAACGGCTTGGGATCGGGATCCTGATCATTTTTATCTTTGTCGTCTTCGTCGTCGTCGTCTTCGTCGGCCCAAGGCTGGAAAGGCTCAGCGACGAAGCCATTTTATCCGCTCAGACGCATCAATCACACAGAACTAGTAGAACCTTGAACCGCAACAAAGATGATCGTCCATCTATCTGGGCGTCTATAATCTCCATCATAGCTTCATAACTAGAGAGAGAGTGAATTATCTATCAGATCAGTTGGGCAGCTCTTCGGCGTCCCTCCTCGCCCACTCGCGGAACCAACCCAGTGCCTCAGGATTCGCCACA
This sequence comes from Apodospora peruviana, assembly GCA_033439685.1. NCBI lineage: Eukaryota > Fungi > Ascomycota > Sordariomycetes > Sordariales > Lasiosphaeriaceae > Apodospora > Apodospora peruviana. Next base: position 2,047,212 of record JAUEDM010000003.1, on the reverse strand, counting down.
CTCGCATTCGTCTTGATGTGCATTCCCGAGAGGATCTGCTTAACCGCAACTTCGATTCTGTTCGTATACCATGTGTGATCAGCAGATGAACTCAAAAGTTCTGTTCCCAGCTACCCCTGAAAAGCAAGCACACCTCAAAAGGCAGGGGAGAGGATGCATGATAAAACTTACTTCTTCCCATTCCCCGTCTTGGGGATGCCCGCCGGCCCACACTCCTCCACGATGCCAGGCACATGGCGCGGGCTTAGCTCCCTCTTCACGGCAGCCTTGATCCTCTCCCTCACGTCATGGTCGAATTTTCTGCCCTCGGTCATCACCACAAACAAGCAGACCGTCTCGTCCTTGTCCGTTTCCCGCCTCCGGCCCACACAGACCGCATCCTCGACCTCGCCCCCAAAGAATCTCGTCAGGACATTGTAGATCTCGGCGCTGCCGAACCGCACACCTGCCGGCTTCAGGACGCCGTCGCTGCGTCCGAGCATCACCAGACCTAACCCGCCCGCCGATGGATCCACCCTGACGAAATCACCGTGGTGCCACAAACCGGGAAACCGTTCAAAGTAGGCGGCGCGATACTTTGCCTCGCCGCCGGGACCAAAGAACGTCAGCGGCTGGCAGGGAAAAGGTTTCGTGCAGACGAGATCGCCCGGGCTGCCGGCAGGTTCCACTGGCGAGGGTTGGTCCGGAGGTGATGCTGAGTCGATTACGTCGATGGCCATGCCCAGCCCGGCACACTGGATCTCTCCGGCGCGGACAGGCAGGAGTGGACAGGGCGCACCGAAGAGAGAGATGATATCGGTGCCACCGGTGATGGAAGCAAGATTGACATGGGCGGGGAAAGCTTTATACACGAAATTGAACGTGGACGGGGGTAAAGGTGAGGCGGTAGAGTAGATAGCCTCAAGGCGGGATAGGTCTAGGGACGGGTCTGCAATCGGCCGGATGTCGTTGGCTTCGAGCGCAGTGAGGTAGGCGGCAGACGTGCCAAAGTGGGTGACTCTCAGGGAGGAGAGGAGACGGGGAAGAGAGAAGTACGCATGTGGTTTGAACGGCGAACCGGAGTATAGAACCAGTGATGAGCCGCAGGCCAAAGCCGACACGCTCCAGTGGTGCATCATCCACGAGGTCGTGGTGAAGTACAGAAGGCGTGAGGACGGAGACATGGAGCAGTGGATGAAATGCTCCTTTTTGTGTTGAAGAAGCGTTCCGCCGGCAGTATGGACGATGGCCTTGGGAAGGCCGGTGGTACCGCTCGAGTAGAGAATGTAAAGGGGGTGAGATGATGGGAGCTGTGTGAAAACAAGGGGCTCATCCGGCGAGCTTTGGGAGATTCTCCGTCAGACCATGCGCACCAGAGCAAGAACAAGGGGTGGCCAGTATGAAACTTACCTTTTCAACCAACCATCATACTCTTCGGCTTCTACACCCTTGGACCTGAGATCATCTAGACCCGAATCGATATTCTTGAGGCCCTTAATCACGATCACCAACTCCAAGCCCTGCTTTTTCAGCCCGTCGACAATCTCAAGGGTCTTGGCCTTGCCAGACCATTCCTTGCCATTGTAGAGGGTCGCGTTATCCGCAAAGAGCAGCTGCGGCCTGATCTGGGCCAACCGATCCAGCACGGCACTAACTCCGCTGTCCGGGCTGATTCCCGTCCATATTGCGCCCACGGTGGCGGCGCTCAGCAAGGCGACAAGTGCCTGCACATGATTTGCGACGAAGCCTGCAACGACGCTGTTCTCCTTGACCCCGGCAGCTCGCAGGGCGCTGGAGCATCTCCGGACTTGCTCCCTGAGCTCGGCCCAGGACATCTTGGAGAGATGGTCCTCATTTTCTGTGGCCGTGATGACGGCAATATCCGACTCATTGACCTCGGCGTTTGCAGGGAAGAGAAGATTCTCGGCAAAGTTTATGAGGGCACCAGCAAAGAAGTCTGGTCTGGGGAACATGGGTGCATCCGGCGCCAGAACCTAAGGAGGGTTTAGCGAGCTGCCATGGCTATTGGTAAATAAGCCAAGAAGAAAGGGGCAACCCCGAAGACGCAGAGTGAGAATAGTCCCCGTCTTTGACCCGGACCATTATCCCATCCAGAAGCAAACGAGGATACTTTGAAAATAGGTTCAATGACGCCTTATACATTTGATATACTGTTCCGTATATATCTAACGTAGATAGACAAAAACATGGGACAGGAGAGGAAAAGAACCGACCTGATCAAACGGCTTCGAGGACTTAACGCCGGCAAAATGCCAGACCTCGTCCCAAAACGCTGCTACATTCTCGACCGACCACTTGTAGAGAGTCGGATAGTCATCGATGTCCAACCCGTACTTGGAGTTGACATGTTGTAGAAATTTCCACATCTGAGTGGACTGCGGGGAGGCATGTCTCCAGAGCTCGGGGGCCGCCATATTTTCTGTATTTCCTTTCCGGGAATATTCAGGGTAAATGATTCAATGATTGAGTTGAGCAAGTTTGCCAGAGAAGCTTGTCGGATTAGTCGTTGTCGTCGTCGCCACCGTTGTGATGCTCAAAAAAGGAGAAGACAACGAGATCGGAGATGGATCCAATGATACGAAACGGCGCCCCTCAACAAACCCCGGACCCGGTTTTGACCATTGCAGGGCGGATTAATAGGAGCCAAACGGAGCAAAGATGGAGCACAAAGTAATAAAAGGGACACTGGGGCTCTAGTAATAAAATCTCGGTAGGTGCACCCGGTAAGAAAAACTGAAGAGCTGTTACAGAAAGTTCTGATCAATTTCTCCGATGGGGATGGACCGGCCAACCGACGACCGGCCGAGGCTTCTTCTTTGACTGAATTTGACTGAGCAACAAATTCAAAGTACGGGTTTACCTTAGCTCAAATAGCCGACGCTTGCCAGACTACCTAACGAGTTATGTCAGCACCGACGATGGTGTGTTGCAGACAGACTCCGTACCGAGTATCCGTCCCTAGGTAACAAAGGAAAAGGAGACAATAACAAGGAATCGGTATCACCATCGCCTAACTATGCAACCTCTTTGTCCGTCCTACGGTATGTTATGTGAAGTGACATTCGCGGAAGGCCCGGGAGCTTTTTTAGTCTGTTCGACAGAAACGAAGCACTTTGGCTTTGGAAGGGTACAATCCTACCTACATGGCAATCAACGCCCGGTTCTCCCAATCACGGGTCATTAATTAATTACCTGACGTCCATGGGAACGCGTGACGCCCAGCGTTCGTTCAAATAACGGATGAGGCTGGGTGCAACGGTTGGGGTAATAAATAAACTTATTATTACTCACAGGGCTTTTGGGAATTAAATACCCGAGGAAATACTTGCATCGCTTCACTTACATAAGTGGCCTTGGTAGAAAGTCAATGTCGAGCAGACACACTCTCTTCATAGGTAGCCAGCCGGTTGCACCCGAAACGAGGGACATTCTTCCTGACCCGGCCATATGGCTGTTTGGCCGATTGAAACTAAACATTGAGGCTCGCAAACCGACACATTAATACAAGGCTGTTTCTGCTAGACCGGTCTGACTGCCTGAGGTACGTCGCTGTGCATGGCATGGCTGGTACAATAAGTACCGGCACGGCCGGGAAGGGAGGGTGTGGGTGCTGATAACGTTGCTGTATGCACTCACTGCAAGAATGCCCCATGATGAGAGATACAAGGAGTCGCTTACAGAGAGCCCAAATCCAACAAGCTCACCCGGAGGAGCTCGACTTTCGTTTGACCATGTCTTGGTAAACAAATGATATGGTCGTTCTTCGGGACCCTTCATTTCCCGAGTCTTGACTCTTCGATTCGCCGACTAGGCCGGTTTGGGGTCGAAGGTAGCTCTTGATTGGCAGGCACGCAGATCTTTCTGGTCCAGTACCAAACAGCGTTTGATCTCGGGCTCCGGGATCGTGCGGCGCGGAGGAGGTGAGTCGTGAGCAGATTGAGTGAGCTTCACAGGTTCACACCGGTATAAAAGAGTGTACGGAATAATGTGGACGTCTTCCACAGAGGAGGGGGCGGAGGCCTCGCTGATAAGATGATGTGATATGCAATCCCGTCCCGTAGCGAGTGCCCCGCCTGTATCTCTTTCTGGAGCATCGTTCAACGGGATCATGATCTGTCATCGGCCGATGCCTCGATGGTCGCGGCGCTTCGGACCCATCGGCAAGCCTGAAAGCACGGGAAGGGACCTGCTAGTGCCTGATCGGTGTTAATCAACCCCGTTTCCCAGGCTCGCCTCGCCCGCCCAGGCTGTGAGGCACTGCGAGGGCAGCGACTGAACAAGAGTCCATCGCAGGGGAGCACCAGGGGTGGGAGCACTAGCCAAATTACCGTGTGGGCTACACAGCGTGATGCGGGCAATTGGTCGAACCCGCAATTCCACAAATTTGCTCCAACAGCCCCTGTTCGTCGTTCCCTCGCCTTCCGCTGCCCTTGCCCTGCCACATTGAAATCTTCTGCATGTCCTGCCGCTCACTCCCGACCTCTTCCTCTGTCTTTTGTCTCCTGTCTTGCTCTCGACTTTCTGCGGGACGAGTCCATGTGTCGGTCGTTGCGATAATCTTAATTTATGGTTCAGGCTGTCTGACTTTGCGTGCAAGAACCCGACCGACGGCGACAACTACCTTACGTGCAGCAAGCAGCAAACTTTGTCCCTTGCAGGAGACGTCCCCTATTCGTCCCCGTTCGTCCCGTAGCGACGACCGCCCGGTTGGGAGCTTCCACCATCCGCCCGCTGCCTTGCACCGTCAGTTACCGTCACCAGCAGCCACCAGTTGACGACAACGAGTTGTCCCGATTTAATTCGAGGCACTTGCTTTTTTTGGGGAAGAGACAAAGTAAGTTTTATATTTTACATGAACTATTGAACACAACGTTGGAAGATGCAATCTGTACCCTCCAGGTTTGCCATCTCAACAGCTCGGCTCAGATGCGAAAGATCCAACGCTTCTGCTTCCACATGGAGAGCGGGGCCACAAAATGGCGGCTTCCAGTGTTACCGCTATCATCTGCTGCAAGTGCGGCCGGAGCAAACAGACCTGCAGTGTTTGGTCTTGACCCGCGACCGACTACAGATTCAATCTGTTGCATCAGCATGTCTGCGCCGCATATTGAATTAGAAACAATCGTCTCGGCTGAGCACACCGACTTACTACAGCTCACTACTTGTCCTTCAAGCTTCCCTGCTGACTTTATTCTTGTTCACAGCATCGATTGGCACTCAGATTGTCGACTTCCTGTTCCTAAAAGCTGCCGACTCTTGATCGCGCACATCGGACAGACACAAGCACCGACGCCCTGTGCCAGATATGCCCCGAAAGCTCACGAATCCTTTCTCGACTTCCACCATGCCGCAGTCTGAGAGGACAGGCGAGCGACGGCCTTCTCAGTCCAAAGGCAACCGCCTTAGTCACTTCTTCTCGGCGCCCAAGCAAAAGGACCACCCGTCTGCCCAACAGGTTCTCCAAGCCGCCATGCAACAACCGGCCGTCTCGCCGCAAATCACGGCCGCCACGATTTCCCTCCCGACAATCTCCCTTTCGACCGCCACTGCCGGAGAGCCCAACAGCGACGAGCCCCCGACGACCCTGTTCCAACCCCCTTCGGCTGCCGAGGAGAGCAGAAGGAAGCGCGCCGAAGCCCAGTTCGGTCCCTTGATTAGCCCGGCCCATCGTCATGTTAGCGCGCATCAAGGCAAGCCGCTCGAGGCACCGATCGAAGATGAACCTCCTTATTTCTACGTCCTTACTACCTACCTCAGCTACCTCATTTTGATCTTCTTTGGCCATACTCGGGACTTCTTTGGCAAGAGATTCGGCAACAAGAAACACTACCAGTCGCTTAAGGCTTCCAACGGGTACGCGCCGCTCAACGATGATTTCGACAACTTCTACGTCAGGAGACTGAAGATGCGCCTGGACGATTGTTTTGCCCGGCCCACTACTGGTGTTCCCGGTCGCTATATCACCCTCCTGGATCGCGAGTCGCCCGACTTCAACCGCACTTATCAATTCACTGGCACCATCACCGAGACCCTGAACGTCAGCTCGTACAATTACCTGGGCTTTGCGCAATCCGAGGGGCCTTGTGCGGATGCAGTTGAGGAGATCGTTCGCAAGTACAACCTTAGCAGCTGCAGCCCGAGAGCTGACTCTGGTACCACTGACCTGGCCCTTGAGGTGGAGCGCGAGGTTGCCAAGTTTGTTGGCAAGGAATCCGCCATGGTATTCTCCATGGGCTTCGTCACCAATGCCGGATCCTTCCCGGCGCTCGTAGGCAAGGGCTGCCTCATTCTCTCGGACGAACTGAACCACGCCTCCATTCGTATTGGCGCCCGCCTCTCAGGAGCCGTCATCAGATCTTTCAAGCACAACAATATGGAGGACCTGGAAAAAAGACTGCGAGAGGCTATTTCCCAAGGACAGCCCCGCACCCATCGCCCCTGGAAGAAGATCTTGGTTGCTGTCGAAGGTCTGTATTCCATGGAAGGAACAATGGTGGACCTGCCCGGTGTGCTTGCTCTCAAAAAGAAGTACAAGTTTTTCCTCTATATCGACGAGGCCCACAGCATAGGAGCACTAGGCCCACACGGCCGCGGTGTTTGCGATTATTTCGGCATTGATCCCGCCGAGGTGGACATTCTCATGGGAACTTTCACCAAATCCTTCGGTGCCAACGGAGGCTACGTTGCAGCTGACAAGGCCGTCATCGCCAAGCTAAAGAGCACGAACGCAGCCACCCTTCTCGGCGAATCTCCTACTCCCGCTGTCCTCATGCAAATCCTGACGTCACTCAAAATCATTGCAGGCGAGCTCGTGCCCGGTCAGGGTGAAGAGCGGCTGCAGCGCATTGCCTTCAACTCACGCTACCTCCGTCTCGGACTCAAGCGTCTCGGATACATTGTATACGGACACGATGACTCGCCCATTATCCCCGTGGTGCTGTACCACCCTGGAAAGATGAACGCCTTCAGCCACGAGATGCTCAAGCGCAAAATCTCAGTGGTGGTGGTTGGCTATCCCGCCACGCCGCTTATCAGCTCGCGCGCCCGGTTCTGCGTTTCGTCAGCGCACAACAAGGACGACATGGACCGCCTCCTCGCTGCTTGCGACGAAGTAGGCGACATTCTCCAGATCAAGTACTCGACTGGTATTGCCGGTGGCGCCGAACCCCTCCCGGCTGGGATCACCCCGGACACGGAGAAGGAATGGCGCAAGGCGAACGGTCTGGAGGGGGTCATCAAGCCGCCCAGATGGAAGCTGGAAGACGTCATTTCCCGTGGTGCGGAAGATGCCAAGCAACCGTTGAGATAACCCCTCATAAATCTTTCGTTCTCGGTCTGGCGTTTGGGAGCGTTGGGTGGTGTAAGGCTGGGTGTCTCTTGTTTGCTGGTGTGGTGGCTTGTGTGTGCGCGTGCCTAGGTGTATAGTACATAAATGGGATCCCCCCTCTGGGAGACGGAGGGGTTTATATTCATTTTGTATCGCGATCCTCTTGCACAATGGGTTTTCGCATACGTTAGCAGTTCAATGGGGGCAACTCTTATGAACAGCTTTTTTACATGATTACTGTGATTGGAATTTTCTTATTTGGTATTGCATTGCAGCAGCAGATCACAGCTTGGGGGGGCAAACGAGATGGAAGTTAATGTCTTGTGACTTTGCGGAGAAGGATGTGTTGGAAGAAATCCAGGCGCGTTTGACTCCTTCTAATTGTACCTAGATAGCACCTTAATAAGGTACCTAATGCTTGGCTGTTGTTGCTGCTTGCTTTATACCTAAAGTAACTTTGTCGCCCAACTCTCATTTTACACTAGATATCTCTCATAGCATCGGAGTTGGTTTATTTTGTCTTTTAGGAACTAGCTAGAAAGAGTCATTCCTCTTAAACCTGCGCACTACGTACATATTGCAAATGTGAGTGATAAAAAGGAGATAAACTCGGATCAAGTAATCAACAGATGGAACATACTGATGCCTCTTTCACAGTTTCGGCGGTCGTTTAAATCATTCCACGCCCCACGTCCGTTAAGTGGTAGCACGTGAGCTCGCGCACCCTGAGCTCGTCATCTCATACTCACACCGTCGCAGCCTCATGATTCATTGATATACCTTATCCAACTCATTAGTATTCATGTGGATATCCAAAATAACCTTCCTCCCAAGCATTAATTCAACATTGCTTCTATGTTTTCAAAATCATTCATTCTGCGTCAGGTTCCAACCATCTACCGATCAGCCGGAGTGGAGCCTGTGCTTTCGACTCTTTTTGCCCCGCCTGCGACACGCAGCTTTGTGTGCATTCACGCGTCGCGTTGTCGGGTCAGCAAGACTTAGACCGGCGTCACCTACGGACACAAGCTGCATACAACTTTCACAAATTTCAGATTCGTCGGATTGGAGCTATTTCATTGACCAGGTAGCTATCTCATATCGGGCTGTCTTAGTTTTTGCAATTTCGCGGCAAATAATTCTTTACTTTTGCGGAGCTAGGTACTGGCCAACACGAAAAGAGAAGCCGAGATGGCCAAGAAGAAACAGCAGCAACAGACTTTGGAGGACACTCTTGGTAAATTCTGCACAGCCACATACTCTTGTCTTCAATTCCACGTACGTAATTAACGTGCGCCTCAGGACAACCCCGTGTGAAACAGATTGTCAAGCGACATAAGAAATCGGGAGCGGCTCCTACATCGTCAGCATCACCATCCAACTCGCCGGTGCAGACGAGACCCTTGTCAAGAAGTCGGGCGAAATTGCCGTCTTCATCAGTAGGAGGACCCAAGACGGTATCATTCAATGCCCCGCCGTCGAGCAGCGCGACGACGAAGAATCGGAGCATCACCGTTCTCGAGTCGTCTTCTGATGATTATGATGATGACGATGACGACGTGGTATTGCCGTCTAGTGTGATGAAACGTCGCCGTCCTCCTCGAAAACAGCAGAAATCTGAATCGGATTCGGATGATGTTGTGTTGCCATCTAGTGCGATGAAGAAGCACCGGCCTCCTCCCCGAAAACACCAGCAATCAGAGTCTAGTTCGGATGTATTTGCTTCACCGAAAAAGACCGGTCTGGGCCAGAAAGTCGATAGCGAGGAAGATGACGATGACGATGTCGTTCTGCCGGCGAGCAGTGCCATGAAACGTCGTCCCTTCCGTCCGCTGGAAATCAACCCGGCATCTGCATTTACGTCTCGGAAGCGCAAACATCAAGATAGCGATGGGGACGATGATGATGATGATGAAAAACCGCTAGTCACGCCCATGTCGGTGAGGCAGAAGAAGAGGATTGTGGTGCTAGATGACAGCGAGGACGAAGACCAATTACCAATCTCTTCACCTACCAAACGAAGGCGACTTGTTCGACGCGGCCTCTCCAGTCCCGTCAAGAGTGGTCGTGGCGAGGAGGAGGACAATGATGGCATCGCTATAAACACTCCACGAGCGCCATCGTCATCGGCAGCCAGACGAAAACCACGTACCGAGAAAGAAAAGGCGCGGGAGCTCCTCCGCCGCAAACGGGCTGGCGAGACGATTGATGAGATTGAGGAAGAGGATGAAGACGAAGATGAAGAGCCGACAAAGGCCTTATATGATTCAGACTCGGACCACCTCGCGCTGAAGGAGTTTGAGGACGATGACGAGGGTGTCCTACAGTTTGAAGCGCCCGCTGCTAGCCAGGGAACTGCATCATCGATGAAGAAAAAGAAGGATAAATCGCCCAAGAAAGGCAAGAACAAGGCAATCACTATTGATAGCAGCAGCAGCAGCGACGATAACCTGGAACATGAAAGGGGTATTGCCAGTGCGTCAGACGAGGAAGGAGAGGAGGGTTCGGAAGATGACTTCGTCGTCGAAGACGCACCCCTCGGCGTGCCCGACGACGCGCTCATGGAGATGATACCACTGCAGTTCACCCGGCACTCGCACAAGCCGCTGAAAGAACATTTCCGCGACGTGGTCGAATGGATCGTGCAGTTCAAGATCAACCCGGGCTTTACGGAGAAGAACCACGAGATGTACCGGATGGGATGGCAGAAGCTGGACGATGAGGTGCGCGGGTTGGCGCAGTCCAAGTTTGCGTCGTCGGCGTGGCGGACGGATTTCTATATGGCTCTGCGCGCGCGGCCGTACTTTGAGCACCAGGAGCTTGTGAAAGGTGACGTTCATGAGATGGAGAACTGCGGTGCGTGCGGGCGGAGCGGGCACCCGGCCAAGTGGCTTGTTCAGTTCAGCGGGGAGGCGTACTACAAATCCGCAACGTCGGATATGTTTCTCGAGGCTGTTGAGGTTGGTAGCTCTAGCTCTGACGATGATGAGGGAGATGGAGAGGGTAAAGACGTGGACGAGGACGGGAGCTCGATTCCCAGGGCAAGCAGGCGGTGGTTTGTCGGGTCAGTTTGTAATGCGAACGCCGAGACCGCCCACCAGCTGATTCACTGGAAGCACGAGCTGCTGGACTGGGTCGACGCGAACCTCGTGGCGCAGGGCTACATGACGCCGGCCAAGCTCGCGGAGCGCCAAGCGTGGAAGAAACCGAAGAAGAAGTATAAACTAGTGGACGAGATTTTGGAGAGGTGGGTGCAGGAGGGCGTGATCAGACGGATTTTCAAGGAGTTCAAGGACACGATTGAAAGGGCCAGGAATCAGTCGACCAGTGGAAGGAATAGGAGTCGGTAGGTACCTGCTAGGTATATACGTACCTAAATGGAGAGGGAGGTGGCTTGGCTTCGTATCAGGGTACCTTCTGGGCAATAGGAATCTCTAGATTCGAAGCGTTGGGTTGAATTTGGGAAAAGGGGGTTGGTGTTTTGGTTGTTTGGAGGAATAGATGGGATTGGGTGCGGTATATGGATAAGTCATGTTTGCTGATATCTTCATCTCTTGATGTGATCAGTACACACTCTGTGCTTTTTGTCATATCTAGGTAACTCAGATTAGTATGATCTGCTCCAGACTAGAACTAAGTCTTGGATTCAGAAGGCCAGGTAACTAAAACTTCATGAATCCGCCTGTGCTACTGCACAAAGACGCCCGTGAAATGCATAATGATGATGGGAAACTTTATATCCATGGATATTTTGGGGAGCCTAAGCTGTGATGATATTGATTTGCGTTGCATGTTCCCGACTACAAACACGCATGAAGAACGCCTGGCCACGCGTCGAAACACATATCAAAAAGCTTTTATTCTCATGGGGGTTGGCTGGAGTGGTCGTCCACGGCGCCAAGAGATTGGATATCCATGGATAGCACCGCCTCGAAGTTTGTGAGTTCCACGGCCAATCGCAGCAGGGCCCGAGTTGCACTCCTTCGTGCCTGTTCCGTGGCTGAGCCCGTGGATCTGGTGACGCTGCCCAAGCCTAAGGGTCCTTTCTGTAAGTGTTCCTCGGCGGGCCGTCGCTGCAGCACACGCACACCGCGGGGTCGGGGTTGGTGGGGCTGGGTCATGCCCAAAAGTCAGCTTCATTGTGGTGAGTGCTCTGCCGCCTGAGCCTGTCTGTTGTGCTTGGCATGGTCGAAGCCATGGCACAGGCAGGGCCTCTATGTCAGCTGCTTTCTCATCCTGTTGCCTTATGTCTAGTTCATTTCCATCATCTTTTTGCCTTGTTAGTCCCGTCATTGACTCTCAATCCTCCAGGATAAGCTGGCTTAATACCAAACATTGGACACCCAGAAACCCAACTTGAAGGAACTAGCGGTGCCCTGCGACTGAGAATACTAATACTCAGCTGCAACCGGCAACGCACACGTACCAGTGACGACAGAATGCTCGACGAGAACCTCCCCACCTTCCGGTACAAACCCTCGTCCGAGAACCCGCTCACCAGCGTTCTCTACTTCACCCAGAGAGGGGACGAACCCACTCCCGAATATGTCTTTCGGCGCGCCGACCCGGCCCTGCCCGCTTCGCGCGACAAGTATGCCGTCGCGTTATGCGACGCCTACAACCCCGATGTCGTGTACGCCGAGGTGACGGTCGAGCCCGAGTGGGCGCAGCCCACCCTCTCGGCCGCCGAGGTTCGCGCCCAGGCGCAGAGCGGTGCCCCGCCGGCGGTCGCCATCGCCGCGGTGCCCGAGAGCTTCACCATCCAGCTGTACAACCCGGACCAGAGCGTGGCTGTGAAGATGACGCCAGGCGGGTGGAACAAGAGCGACAGCTGGGAGTTTGAGATGCCCGTGCAGACGTTCAAGTTGCCGTCGGCCAGCGAACTGGACCGTGACCTCGGCCGGGGATCGCCGGCCGATGTGGTGCCGCGCATCATGTTCCGGTGGAAGAAGGACGGACGGCTGAGCAAGGACATGACTTGCTACATGTGCGGCAAGAATATCAGCGGCCGAAAGAATAAGGAGCCTGATATCACTGTGGCCCTGTTCAAAGCCGCACGGGAGAGCATCGTGACCGTCTACGAACCAAACCTGCACCGCGTGGAGGTCGAGGACCGCAAGGGGCTCGAAGTGGTGCTCTTACTTGGCGCCGAGGTTGTCAAGGAGCTATACATCAGTCCCAAGATGGACCTTTTTAACGTCTCGGGCTCGGCGGCGGGAATGTCAAACGGAGGCAGGAAAAAGAACTCTAGACCAAGCGGCGTACAACCCTCCCCGCCGCCAGTCGCCATGTCTGGCGCAATGAATAACGTCCCCCCACCAACCAACACAAGCCCGAACCCACAACTATTACCGTACACAACCGCACATGCGACGCCTAGTAAATCGACAGCCGCAGTGGCAACCGTCGGAGGAGCAGGTCCCTCGGCAGCCGAGATCGAAGCCGAGACACGTCGCCTCCAAGCCATGGTCGAACGCGAAGAGCGTGAGCGTGAGAAGCGCGAACGGGTCGAGCAGAAGCGGATCAAGAAGATGCTCGAGGAGGAAGAGAAGGAACAGCGCAGGCATGAGGCCGAGATCGCCAAGGAGACGGAGCGTCTCCGCAAGAAATACGGCGTCGAGGGACAGCAGTTGCCGGCGAGTTCGAGTCCGGTCCCGCCGCTGCCGCCGAGGTCCAATGTCCCGCCTCAGTTTGTTCCCCCCCCGCCGCACTGGCAGCAGCAGCAGCAGAACCAGAATCTGGCGCCGTGGGCGGGTGCACCCGCGCTACCACCGCGGCCGGTTAGTGCTGGCCCGGGCCACGGGCCATTTCATTCGGGGATCCTGAATTCGCTGTGGCATGGGCCTAGCGGTGCACCGTCTTCGCCGAATCCGCCGCCGCCGCCGCATTTGATGATGCAGCAGCAGCAGCCGTTTCAACAGCAGCAACCGTCTGGTGGAGGCAGGACGTCGGGAGGAGGGAGGAGGAGGTTGTCGGATGAGGATAGGAGGAAGGTGCAGAAGAAGAGGAGTATGGGGTGGTAGTATTATTTTTTCTTTCGGTTTGGTTTTATGGGATATGATACCTTGTTAGTGTTTGTTGTTGTTGCTTGTTTATACTGTGTATATGCCGGGTTATGACGATACGGGTGGTTGGCGTTGAGCTAGATGGATTGCTATTGGAGTTGTTGTCTCTATATGTCTATAGTAATGAAATATGGTTGGGTTAGGGGGTTATATCTATACCTGAGTTTGATATTGCGATGACATAGCTGCGTGTTTCTATTTCGTGTACCTACGGTATGGTAGCATTTCATCACGCAGACCGGCCCGTGCTGCTCCTTTGCGTATCTTGTATCCTAGGCCAGTCGGTGGTTGCGTGATGCCCTGCTGATAACTGGGAGTTGACATGTCTTTCCCGTGGAAGTCATTTCTCAGGATCTGAAAAGATCCGACGAGACTTTATCTCCATGGCTCACTTACATTATGATGTTTAGTTGGAAGATAACCAGACCCCTGCTGTTATTTGATATCCCCAATACAAACATTATAATGTCCGGTCTGTAAGACATAAATCGGATACTGAAATGCCAAAGATGAGATGACGGTGATTCACTCTAGTTTCAGATCCTGATGTGACATGCCTATAAGTACCTATGGATTACAAGAGAGATGGGCTAGGTTAGCTATCAAGGGAATTGTCGTCCTACGAGAACTGACTTATAATAGGTAAAAGAATGATTTGTCAAAAGTTGCACCACCGTCCATGAATCCTACCCTAGACCTAGACAATGATCTCCGGTATCTGGTTACGATCGCTGGATATCAGTCATACAACCAAAGGCGTCGAAGGACAGAGACAAGCCCCCGACAAAGCTGAAACGCAAGGCAGAGAGTTGTGGTTGTGGCTATATATACGGCACCTAGTCTAATCGGCGTGTTTCAACAATTCGTCTCTTGTCTCCGGGGAAAGCCAAGAGGAGGGACACGCGTCCCCACACTTAAACTTATTAATAGCAATAAGAAAAAGGATTAAAAGATGGGATGGAACAAGTAAAAGAAGCAAAAAGGAAGCAGTATCCCGTGTTTCTTGTTCTTTTATTGCTGTGGATCTGGGGTTTTGGCGGGAAGAGGGATACATAGGGGGCGGTCGGATTGGCTTCGTGAAGAGTAAGGTAGGGCAGTGAATACCTTACCCCGTAGGTACGGACAGGTAGCGAGGGGAAAGGGGATGTTCGGTACCTAAGGTAGGTATGGGGAGGCACAGGTTCCGCGAAGGCACACTGAGCGGGATGAGGTTCGAATGGAAATCTGGAAGGAGAAGAAAGAATTCAATGATTAACCCCGGGAGTTTTCGACAAAGGTGATCAACAGGACGGACGGCCTGTGGGTGAAAGCCGAACGAAGTATTGGACGACAAGCTTGGGGGCGTTGCAGTTGCGATCCATCCTAAAACCATTCCCATCAACGTACAGTCGTCATCCAATAATTGATGCTTACTTCCCGTCTGGGGAACATGTTATCGGGTCCGGCAGGACGGGCTGTCCCAAAGTGGATAGTATAGTAAACCCCGTAGAGATTATCTTTGGGCTGCCTGTGTTACCTCGAAAGGAGTCTGTTTTCCCAGATCGAAATACTTACCACAACACGGTATTCGTAAATTGGTACCTGAGCTGGTGGACAGGAGAGCAACAATAGCAGCTGTCATGGTTACACACGAGAAGCCACAAGATACGCCAATCGCAGAACTGTAGACCACAGGTTATTCGTCCAACAGCCGCCGCGTCCGCACGAGACAATGGACAGCGACAAGCACGCCAGGCAATTTTAAAAATAAAGAAAGGGTTGGGCTTTTTCCATGTCGGTTTCGCACCAGTGCGTCACTGGTCTCTGTGAGATGGCGCCTGGGTTCGGGGCGGTCTCTTGCCGCGGCTCGCTTTCAATGGCCAGCCAGCGCGCAGTGGAGATGGCTTGATGCGCCCGCTCCTTCTGGGCTGCGCTGCACCGGAGCTTCGCTACAGTTGCGCACTATTTAAGAGCGGTTTCTTTATCATGAAGTGTTGGTCCGTTGGACAGTTGGACTGGTGGGGCAACCAGTTCTCTGTTCATCACTTTGGTCGCAACTAAGCATGGACACCA
This sequence comes from Apodospora peruviana, assembly GCA_033439685.1. Classification (NCBI taxonomy): domain Eukaryota; kingdom Fungi; phylum Ascomycota; class Sordariomycetes; order Sordariales; family Lasiosphaeriaceae; genus Apodospora; species Apodospora peruviana. The sequence goes on along the minus strand of JAUEDM010000003.1, from coordinate 2,031,768 downwards.
CAGCGAAGCGAGAGCAGCCACTGGGGGCCAGCACGGGCAAATTTGCCAATACCACACTACCATACTGTGTGGATAACATGACGCTAACGCCAGAGGCAAGCGAATGAGTGAAGGTCCTGTGTGAGTAGGCGCTACACTTAACTCAAATGGCCTGTAATCTGTAGACGGACCCACAAAAGCCCACCACCAGCGTACAGTATCAATACACGGTACCCGACAGGCGAGCGGCTACACAAGCACCAGGCTGCACCTGATTGATTCCCGTTCACGGTTCGCAATCAACAACCTCCACACTTGGAACCTGGAACCACTGGCAAGTGGCAGCGCCTCACACTCCGCAACGTCCTCGCCAGCTCAGCTTAGCTCCGCTCTCCTTTTGCTGTCGCTGGTGTATCTACAGTACACGACCCGTTGTATCGTAGGTCGCTCTAGTTCACGACGCCGTTGCCATTCGTACCGCTGCAGCTCGACGACCGACGCCGACGAACTCCTGATCCCGCCCGGCCTCGTCCGCTCCAGCGTTTGCAGCCGCCGCCGCCGCATCTCACTTTGCCTCCATCCTCCAAAGAGCGCTCACTACCTACCGAGCAGGTCGAACTCCATGTCGACTGTCTAATACCACTGTCCGATGCTATCACCGGCGCTAGCCATCTCCTCGATTGAAATCGACTCGATCCTATCCCACTGCCTACAGCCTCAGGCGAGGAGGGCCCTGCAGTCGACGCAACCATGAATTTCGACTCGGGTACTGCCTACGCCGATCTGTCGGACGCCGACGATGAGTACGAAAGAGACATGGCAGGCAGCTCACCGATCGACCATACCGATGTCGAAACCTCGCCCATCGATTCAGGCCCGCCATCCGCCCAACAAACCCCGACAACATACGGCTATCGCACCAGTGCAGACAGGCTGCCCGAGACCATCATCTCGGAGTGGTCAGCCGAAGAATGCGCCGATTTCATTGCTACCATTGGCCTGGAACAATATTCGGATAGTTTTATAGGTTTGTTGCCACAGGTTGCGCCGACTCTTCGTTATGGTACCGGCTAACAATGTGCTCTCAGAAAACGAGATCGTCGGAGAAGCCTTGGTCGCCCTCCAGCATGACGACCTGAAGCAAATGGGCATCAACAGTGTTGGCCATCGGTTAACAATCTTGAAATCCGTTTACGATGTCAAGAAAGCCCAAGACGTACCTATTGAAAGCGACCATTATATGCCACTCAGTACGTGACTCCCTTTGCTGGCCAAGCCCTATTTTCGCATTACTAACCGTCCGATTTTTAGCCGCCGAGACGGAAGCGCAATCGAGCAACGCAACTCTTAAAGACATCAAGCAACTTGTAGAGCAACTACGCCTGCGAGATGAGCGCATGTCCTTGTTTGAGCAGGATCTACGCAGGTTGACTGAGGACTTTAGACGATTGAGGGAAGACATGCTGCCAGCACTCCGCCTGGCCAAGGACGCCCAGCAACCCTTACCAAACGTCAACAACGGCGCGCAGAATTACGAAGCCAGCATATCTCCTCCCGCGCCCACACCATCGACAGCCGGGACACCTGGTGGCGGCCTGAAGCGCCAGTACTCGACCAAGAAGATTATGCTTGGCCCTGCTCCCAAATCGGCAGCCGCCTCGTCACCCACGCATCTCCAGACTTCGCATAACCACTCCATAGTTGAGCAGACCTTGGACCCCGCCAGCGCCGCTACCAACGCCGTGCTGTCGTCATCACATTTAGCCATGAATGGATCCGGCATGAACGCAGCGTCTCCATCCTACCCGTCGCCGAACATGCCATCCCCGACTTCCCCGCCCACATCGATAACAGGCACAACCCTGGCATCACGCTCCTACCGCTCGGATCAAGCAACGCCGTCGAGCCGGTCTACATTTGCCGAAAACGATCCCTACAACTCCCGAGATAAGGCTGGCGCCGCTCCTCGCAGAGGGCAGACCCCGGCGCCCGTACCGCCCGATACACCGAGCACGAGTAATGCCTCGGTCGAGATATTCAAGTCGTTCCGAGTCAGCATGGATGACCCCTGTTACAAGGTGCTGCCGGCGGCGCTTAAGAAATACCAGATCAACGCGCCATGGGACCAATATGCGCTTTACATTGTCTACGGCGACCAGGAAAGATGCCTGGGCCTGGAAGAGAAACCTCTGATCCTGTTTAAGCAACTGGACAAGGAAGGAAAGAAGCCCATGTTTATGCTCAGGAAAACTAACAATGCGCAGGGTGATGGTGCTGGTGAGGTTCCCGGTAGTGCCGGGCTGGGTTCGGCTCGCGGGGCGGCCTCGGGGTATGATCCGCCTGGAGGCATTATATGAGAGGCAGAGAAGTGTGAGAGAGTTTGTTTTCGTTCGTGTTGTGTATCTGCAGAGCGGGCGGAGTTTGGCTGTAGCTGCTGTTGCTTGTACGTGTGCGAAGTGAGGTTTACATAGCGATCTTTTTTGGGTGCGAGTGCTTCTCGATCACCGGAGATTACTCTGTTAACAATATACCTCGAGACAGAAGACAGACGGGACAGTGCGGAAAACTAGGGGAGCCGCTGTATTTTGTTCCTTGATCATGATGGGAATGAGTAACAGGCGGTTTCTTGCGGTGTGTCGTACGCGGGGTGGTAGCAGGAAAAGGACCTTGGATTGGGTTTTCATGGGGTTTCCTAGGGTAGAACGGATACAGACAAGGAGAGAGGAGAGAAGAGAGATACATAGATGGATATATCTCAGTCAAGGTGCGTTCAAACCCAGAAATGAAAGGGAGATGATGGGTTCAGAAAGTGTGTATGCTTGCTTTTTCTTCTCTTTTCTATCTATCGGACTGCCGTGTGAGGGTTGCCATTGGCCGGGTCTCTGTCTGATAAATTTACTAACTGAAGATGTATATTAGTAGCCGTCTGGGAACCCATAGGGGCAGTCATTCTTTTTCTTTCCGTACCTACCTATGTATGCAGTTTACAGAGTGCCCAATGCAACTGATTTCTGGAAATCATTTCTAACAAGAACAACCGGAGAGTAGGAACGAGTACTACTACCAACGATTCCCTACTTATCTGTCATGCACAAATATAGACACAGAAATAATGAATAGATATAAAAAGCGTATCAGCCATCACAGACTTCACAAGCCAATTGTTCACATCCGTCAGTTACCACTTGATTGCGTTGTCAATGATGCCGTGGTTCCCAAAACAAATTGTCGGCTTACTACCCCGGGTTATTACTGGCGTTGCGTTTGTGTGGATTCGTTCAAGTGCTTAAGTCAGTGGCCGACTACTCTGACCGGCGCCTCGGAGCTGACAGTAGTAATACTTCTTTCCGCGTACTCTCCCGTCCGTTTCTCTTGCAAATGCTGGTTACCTTCTATGGTTTCGTAGAAAGGGGAGGTTGGTGGGTGTTGTATTGGGCGGCGGGAACATGAGAGCTAGGTAACTAGGATGCGAAACGGCTGTATATACTTAACTTGTCCAGTCCAGTAGTACTATTTGCGGGAAAAGGGAGTGAGAAATATCCATACGTACGATTACCATCGCTTGGTATATGGTTCGCCTCGCCCGGAGGATGGAACGGTAATGAAATGGCTAGGCATCCTCGACAGGTATAAAATCGCGAGACATGGAATCCAACTTAAGGATAGGACTTGGGACGCAAAGTACACCTCCTTCAAAGGACGCGAACCAATTTAATTGACTGATACATAATGTGACAAGAGAAGCAGTAGAAATCTTAAGTACCAAGCCCGCTCAATCTTACACCCCTGGCCCGTTCCCTTGATTCCCCCTGGTCCCGCCATCTAAAAGTAACGTTGGCTTAATGTAGTCTTCATCAAACTGCCTAAACAGCGCTGACGGGTCCTCCGTACTAAAAAGTTGCCTTATGGCAGCCGACGCAGTCAGAGGAGGATGTTGCGGCTGCTGACCGCCACTGTTGTTGTTCTGATCCCCTTCTCTTGACCCGCTTCCACTCCTACTACTGCCCTCACGGCCAGCACCTGCGCCAGAAATATCCACAGGAGCAATAGCCGAGGGAGGCATGGGACTTGACCTCCTCCTGGGCGCCGGCGGCGGGAGGTCTGACGTATCTATATCGCTTCCAATCTCCGAATCCGTGTTGCTTGCCAACCCCCCGCCGAGCAACTCGGACCTCTCAAACTCGTCGCCGGCTCTCGTGTTGGTGCCCTTGCGGCTTCTGCTCTGGCTCGAAGGCCGTCTCGGCATCGAGGTTGGCGGGTTCGGGGACCTATGGCCCGAAGCCCAGCCGTTCCGGTCTCCGCCCCCTGGTTCTCCCCCTCTTACATTGCCGCCGACAGTGCTAAGCGGCAGTGTCGTGCCACCCCTGCTGCGGGGGTTATACCCTATCCCTGTGCCGGAACGCTTGTAGTAGGTTCCTCCGCTAATCGCTTCGATATCAAACTCGTCGTCCGAGTCCACTTCATCTACCACACCGGTACGGATGCCGAGGATCTCGAGCATGCGTGCCGTCGTGCCGCCAAATATGATAACAGTGAGCACTACTACAACTAGGACGGTTGCCTTCAGGGCATACTGCTCTTTGCCTTTCAACATAGCGGCCAGGGCCACGCCGACTGCTCCGCGCAGCCCCGCCCAAAAGAGCATTGCCTGGTAGCTGTAAGGCAGCTCATCCGTAGCCTCGCGGCCGGCTCGGCGCGCGCGGTAGCGGATGAACCAGTTGATGGCGCGTGATAGGGGAAATACCGCCATCCATCTTGCGGCGCACACCGCGAGTACGGTGACGATGATAAAAAGCGGTTGGAACACTAGATCCTTTTCCGTAAACAGCGACAGGCCGAGATAAATGAAGATAAAATTTTCGGATAGCTGGGCGAGGACTTGGAAGAGATATTTGGTTGTCAACTGTGTCCGTCGGGACATGTTGAAGTAGGCGTAGTGCTTGAGCATGATACCGCAGATTAGCAACGACACGATACCTGTTCTCAAGGTCAGTACTGGTATAATCTCCTAGACCTCGGGGCTAAGGGCAATGTATACTTACCAGACATGCGCACCGCCTGCGAGAAGTAGTAAGTGGCATATGCAATCAAGACAACTAAACAGCTTTCAATCTTGGCATATCGTCTGATATATGTATACTTCAACCCAAGTGCAGTTAGAATACTGACAATAGCTCCGATGGCCAAACTGCCGAAGAACCCGGTCAAGAAGTACCATATACCGTTGAAGAGACTCCAGATTCCACTGGCGCTGCTTGCGCCCTCGCCAGTCTTTTGCGCTGACTCGAAGATGACGATGGCAATAGCATCGTTCAAAATCGATTCACCGAAGATGATGGTATATAGCTTCGGGTCGACCTTGTACGAGTTGAAGATGGCTAGGATGGTGACGGGATCTGTGGCGGATAATGTTGCACCGACCGAGATGGCGTCTGTCCAGGACATATCTAATCCCTCCAGGGGAATTCTTGTGTAGAGCCACAGGACGACGCCAATCACAACGGCCGATATGAAGGTCCCAGCGAAGGCGAATGTCAAGATGGTGCCAATATTTCGAAAGAAGTTGGCTTGGTGAAGCTCGTAGCCGGACGAAAGAATGATAGGGGGTAGAAGGACGTTGAAGAAGATCTGGTAGTGGAAGCTGACAAGGTCTCGAATTGAATCGCCAGCCGAGACACGCAGGATCAATCCGATAGTCATTCCTATGTGAAGGCATCAGGTGTTATTGAGGACCGAAGAACAAAAGGGTCTTGACAGATTGGGGCGAGCCGTACCGGCAAAGATGGAGATGACGGTCTCATGCACGGCAGTGATCTTGCGCTGCTGCATTATGTAGCTGGTGAAGAAGGCCACAATCAGTAGCATGATGAGAATAAACAGCGCCCATGATACATTAATCCCCTGATTAGAGTTATCCGGAGCTGCGATGCCGTCACGTTAGCTGGATGGCGACGAGTTGGATATTATCGGTCGGCGGATGGATTGATGGCATACTCTCGGGGTCATCTTCGGCTCGCTCTGCAGTCGGAGACTCGTTAGCATTTAGGAATACAAACAGCGCAGGAGAACGGATGGGCATACTTGCGAGCTCCCTCAAGGTACCGGCAGCTATGGCCGCAAACATTCCTGGTCGTCCCATGATCGTCGTCGGCTCGGCGCAGCCTCTTGACTTGGTGGCCTGGCCTGGCTGGGCTGGGCTTCCCAGTTACCGGGTAATTTGCACAGACGAAGGCGCGGTGCTCGCTGCAGAGCGACAGCAATGACTTAGAAGGTTACGAGGCATCAAAATGGTGGAGTTTGCGGACGTTGGATTAAGCGTTACGAGTCTGACATTGAATTCGACCTGGTCGTCGCGTTCTTGTCCTGTTCGGTTCTGGTTGGCTGACGAAGTCGACAGGTTTCCCGATCCTTTGGTAGTGCCACAGGCTGGTGCAAGGCTGTCACCATTGACCAGGCTGACCTTGCCAAGCCCCCAACCTAGCAAAGCCACACCTACCTCAAAAGGGGGCGGCAGGGATTGGCTCAAACAAGGTGTCAAGGATGTTGCCGTACGTCGAACGCCCCTCCGCAAAAGCCAAGATATGCTAAGTTACTGTACGGAATATAAAACTTAAATGACCTGGCATGTGCCTAGCTGGGAATGGAGTCACCAGGTTGAAGGATAAGATATTATTTCGCAATATTTTGGCCTGGAAGCCGTGCAATGTTCGACATCGATGCAGTTTTGTGACTTATATGGCCTCTCATTAACTCCACTACGTACCTACTGATTGATTTTTTCCCAGTTTTTGGAGCTGTACCTTATCTACCTTAGTTGCACACATATGTGAGTACGTCGAGACTCGATTCTGAAAGAGGACGGTCTGCCAGCTCGTGTCCTGCTAACGCGAAAACGACAGCATCGGCATGCATCTCGTCGAGATCCGGTCGCGGGACTACTTTTGTATTGAAGGTCTTCCAGAGAGGTTGTTTTGTCTTTCGCTGGCAAGCTGACCACCCCACACCCCTCCGCTCTGGCTCCAGCCGACCTGTGGGAGTGATGCGGCACTAATAACCCCAGACTCCAGTGTCCCGTCCCCCTCACAGCTCTCTCTAGGCTTCCTCTCCGGGCAATCCTTAAACCCCTATACATCGCCCTTCCATGTAATATCGCCCTCTTTCTCTACTTCTTGTCACGCAGCTTGCATTCGTCCTCAGCGGGCACCAACTACCTCTAAGGTGTCATCTGTGTATCGAACGGCAATCTATTTGTTGAATATCGGGCCTTGCTGCATCCCGGACTGGTCGGATCGTCGACTTTGTCTGCAGTTGTCTCGCATTCTTATTCAATCCGGAACCCGCCCGCCTTATTGATAGTGCATCATCGATCGGCCGATTACGGTTACCACGGGGTTTTAGCTGTTACTGTGCTAGCTGAAGCCGTCCCCCAATCATCCGACCGTCTCCTGCCAGACCACGCCAATTGACCCCAACCAAGGTCTCGTGGCATCCTTTGACTTGACCGCATGTCGTGAGGCTTGCCTGAACTGCGGACTTCTACAGGCCACTCGACGATCAAAGACTACCTATTTCCTGCACAACGGCGCTTTCCATTATTTCATATTCGATTGTTTTATAGCTTCGAAACATCGTGGGGAACCCATCGTCAACTTCCCGACCGTTGTCGCAATCTCTCCTCATCCAAAGGCGATTCATTGAAGTTATCGTCACAACCAGACACAACACCGGACGATTGTGGTCAAGCCGACTTCTGTCGATCGTTTTCCGAAGCACGAGAGCCACTGAATCCGAACAACTGCCAAACATCGTCCGTTGGAGGCGGTCGAGAGACGCTTGAACGCGCCGTTTGCCTTGTTTCCGCATGACGTCGTCGTTAGTAGAGCATCCAGATCGGGCCCGCCCCGCAGGTGATGAGATTCGACCACCGGCCTCCAAAGCAAGCGGCAAGAACACCGAGACCACTACACACGCGATCACCGCTCGTCACAATGAGCAGATTCAGCAAACGATTGTCCACCATCGGTCCGACGCCCTCAATGAAGCATCGCCGCTCCTTTCGCCAGCCTCTAATGAAGGCGATGGCTTCCTCGATGGCCCAGCCGCAGACACAGAGGAACAGTACCAGGCAACCAAAAACATCTGGTATATCATACTCTTGACGATAAGCATTGGCGGCTTGCAGATTGCTTGGTCCGTTGAGATGTCCGCAGGTTCTCCCTACCTGCTTTCCCTTGGCATCAGCAAATCGCTCATGGCCTTGGTCTGGATTGCTGGTCCGCTGTCGGGAACACTGGTGCAGCCCTATGTCGGCATGTTGAGCGATAACTGTCGCATCCGATGGGGCAAGCGCAAGCCCTTCATGCTAGCAGGCACAGTGGCCACGATTCTGTCCTTGATGTTTCTTGCCTGGACCAGGGAGATCGTTGCTGGGTTTTTTGGGCTCTTTGGCGTGGACCCAGAGTCGCATGGCGTGAAGATAATGATTATCATCACCGCAGTGGTTTGGATCTATATCCTAGATTTCGCCATCAACACTGGTTAGTTATGTGCGGATTTGCCGAGGGCGAGGACACTGCTAACCGGTATCACTGCGATAGTTCAAGCGGCGATTCGCGCCTTCATTGTTGACTGCGCGCCAACCCACCAGCAAGGTCAGAAACAAACGCGTCCTGGCAGTTGTGGATACATCACTAACACATTCCTGCAGAGCAAGCAAATGCGATGGCAAGTAGGTTCGTCGGTCTGGGCAACATCATTGGGTACATGGCCGGTTACATCAACCTCTCCCCCATGTTCTGGTGGCTCGGTGATACCCAATTCAAAGATCTCTGCGGCATCGCCAGCATTACCCTTGCTGTCACTGTCGTCTCGAGCTGCTTGGTGATCCGAGAGAGGGATCCGCGACTTGAAGGACCTCCTGCGAATGACAAGCCTGGCGTGATGGCCTTCTTCCGGAAAATCGTCACATCGATCAAGAGACTCCCTCCTCAGACCAAGAAGGTTTGCCAGGTCCAGTTTTGCGCTTGGATTGGCTTCTTCCCTATGCTGTTTTACACATCCTCCTATATCGGTGAGATATTCGCCGAGCCATTCCTCGAGGAAAATCCCAACATGACCAAGGAGGAGCTTGATGCCCTTTACGAAAAAGCGACGCAGGTGGGAACTTTTGCCCTACTGATATTCGCAATCACAAGTCTCGCAACGAACGTCTTCTTGCCCTTTTTTATTGCGCCGACTTACGATACCCAACCGGTGGAGGGTACTGAGGGTGCTGGCGAGTCTGCGGCATCTCTCATGGATTACGAGGACGAACAGAGGTCATGGATGGACTATCTGGTTATCCCTGGTTTCACCCTGCGTCGTGCATGGATGTTCTCCCAGATCCTCTTCACGGGAAGCATGCTCTGCACAGTCTTCGTCCGTACCGTCACAGCAGCCACTGTGCTCATTGGCCTTGTGGGTATCACTTGGGCGCTCACCCTCTGGGCTCCGTGGGCCATCATCAGCGCCGAGATCTCAAAGCGCGATGAGTTGCGACGTGCCCAACAACAGCGCAACGGGTCGCCCACCCATGGTCCTGTTGCTTCGTTGGACGGATACTCGTCTGACGAGAACCGTGATGGCGATCTTGCCGAGAATGACGAAGAAGCCTCTGATCAGGCCGGCGTCATCTTGGGCATCCACAATATGGCTATCGCTGCGCCGCAGATCATCGCCACAGTTGTGAGCAGCATCATCTTCCGCTTTTTCCAGAAGCCCCGTGGTACGCCTGGCGATCACAGCATTGCCATTGTCCTTGCTTTGGGTGGCATCACGGTACTAATCTCGGCCCTGTTCATCCACCGGATCAAAGATGAGCCGGATCATCCGACGGAACCCTTGAGTGCTATTGAGGAAGGCGAATTCGCCATTTCACGTCCAAGCACAGCCCACAGCCGCACTCGGTCAATGGAGCAACTTCCCAGGGCGAGTCTGGAACGTGCTTCCTTGGTTCGTAATAAGAGCTTCAGTGGCGTGGAGTACTGAAAAGCGTGTGCTGAATGGATCAAGTATCAGAGACATAAACAGAAAGAAGCCCGTTGGGCAGCCCCCACTATAATACACAAGGTATGTGAAGACAAGTGATTTGGTGACGAGCTTTACCAGGTAATGGGGATGAACGGCATGGGATGCAAAAGATACATCAGCTGCATGGATTACATTGCCACAGAGTGGAAACAGCCAAGTCCAACTGGTCCCTTTGTTTGGAGGAGTTCGGATAGTTTCCTTTCCCTCGTTCCTTTTTCTCGGTTTTCCTCTTTCCTCGCTGATCACTGGGGGTTGTCTAATCCCGATTTGATTGTATTTTGGTCGTTGCGCATACACACAAGTCTCCTTGTTTCATTGTTTCATTGCTCAATTGTTTGTTTTGATCGTTTGGAATACAGTACAGGTGATGCAGGTGATCTAGGTAGCTGCAAGATGGTTGAGTGATATTCGCAATAGAGGAGTTGAACCCTAATTCCCTTTGTTCTCAACTTGGTGCGTCCTGAACACCTACACAGCAAATCACGTCTCTTTGCATTCCCACCTCCTAACCAAACGCAATCGGGATGATTCTTTACATGCTATATACTCTGCAGTATCGCAGCCCCTCAATAGATCAACTTTGTGGGGTTGAGCGACTTCGAGTCTTACAGGCTAAAATACAAGAAGCTTGACGCCCATAAAGTAATGTGGTATATGGCCCTCCTTTCTGACTCGTGAGGTCGGAGGCGGCCATCCGCAAATTGGACTCGGGATACCGTTCCCCAGTAGCGGACCGTCCTCCCTCTGTCCCAGATTACCACGAACAAATCCACTGCCGTTTTCACTATACGGTATCCCAGCGCGACTTGAGCAAACGGTTTGTAACGCCAAGGCGGATGAAAATGTCAGGGAGGGATGGTTATGTTGGTATATAATATCGACCAAGCCTGGTAACTTGAGCTATGTGGCTGTTCCGTTTTGGCTTCTGTTTTTTTTATTCACCTAGGTTCCTCCTACCTTGGCTGCTCCTAGTCTCCTTTGCTCGGAGTCTATACCTACCTTACCTTAGCCAAACTGTACAGTCCAGGCCCAAGATGAAAAGCGGCACATTTCTCGCCACCGCCCTGGCGGCGGCCACCTCGTTGACCGAAGCGGCGGTGATCTGGGACGGGCGCTTCAACGACTTTACGTCGGCGGCCGACCTCAATAAGTGGAGCTGGAGCAACCAAGTCGGGCCCTACCAGTACTATATCCACGGCTCAGGCACGGTCGACAAGTACATTTCCCTGTCGCCGGACTACAAGAACCCGGCGGATACGGTGTCCAAACAAGGCGCCAAATTCACGCTCGACAGCACGGCCTTCTGGAACGGGCAGAACATGCGGCGCATTGAGCTGATCCCCCAGACGAAAGCGTCGATCGCTTCCGGCAAAGTGTATTACCATTTCAGCATCATGCGCAAGGACACGAACGCGCCTTCGGTGAACCGCGAGCACCAGATTTGTTTCTTTGAGAGCCACTTTACCGAGTTGAAGTATGGGTGGATCAGTGGTGAGCAGGGGACAAGCAACCCAAACCTGCAGTGGATGACGGGTGGCAAGAGCCAGTGGAAGACGGAGTGGAAGGCGGGGGTTTGGCATAATATTGCTTATGAGATTGTATGTTTTGACCCCTTGTTATTCCAGGTCGTCAATTCTAACCTTGGACTATCAGGACTTCGGCGCCAACAAAGTCGGCTTCTGGCACTCCGAGGGCGCCGCGCCGCTGAAGCAAACGGTCGCCCCGGTGTCGGCCTCGACCTCGTCCAACGGAGCCGACTGGCATCTCGGCGTGCTCGAGCTGCCGCGGTCCGGCTACTCCGACACCAACGAGGACTTTTACTTCTCTGGCGTCTTTATCGAGACGGGTACCATCACCATTGCTATTGGTGGGCCTTGTGAGTCTCGTCTCCTGTCCTGTCCTGTTTGATGTTTCCATTTTGCGACATTGCAAAAAACTGATTGGATGACTACCTAGAAATGAGACCCAAGATTATCCGACGAGGTTGGATGTGGGATTGGGCCTGGCAAGACAATGCTGTGATGTGATTGATATCTACTGACTTGAAATGGCGGTGATGGTGGATGTGGTTGTATATATGTTTGCTATCATTATCTACAGCCCCTGTTCTCTCACTAGTATATACGGTACGTATATATACACACAGCGCCACATACAGACACACACGTGTACACAAGCCAAGGTCTATAGAGCCAGCTTAGCATTCAACAAGTTTCCGGCAGAGATATAGAGCGCAAAGATGATGCTGACACCCACAATCCAGATAAGGCTGCGCAGGCCGGCAAACTTCTTGTTGTCCTGCAAGATCACGTAGACGTAATTGTAGAGCACGCGCGAGGCGAGGTAGCCCAGAGCGAGCTTGTTGAGCTTGGCGGTCGGGACGCCGGCCGCGTTGGCGGCAACCACGCCGCCCGCGAAGAAGGCGAGCGTCTCGAAGCCGTTGTTGACGGCCGCTTTGGCGCGGGTGATGCGTGCGAGGGCCTATATACCAGGTATGTGAGTGTCAGAATATTCTGTTTTTATCCACTTCCTCCCAGTCTACCTGACAGAACAAGAGCCTTGAGAGCAGCAGGGTCACCAGCGAGCTGGAAAAGAAGTAATAAAGGACGTACCGCTTTGTTAAAGGTGGTGTCCTTGGCCAAGTGTTCCAGGGTCTTGCCGGGGCTGTTTTGATTTTGATAAAACAGTCAGTCTTCGTTCTACCAAAAAAGATGGATCAGGTAGGCAGATAGATGATAGCCAAAGCCAACATACTTGGCCAAATCGTAGTTCTTGCCCGCCGCCGTGTTTGCGTAAAAGTGCGGGATCATGACAAGCGCAAAGGCCGCCGGGATCTTTTCCAGAGTGTCAGTCAGGCAGGCTTCTGTATTATTTATATGTGACGACAACAAATGGAAGCTATAACACCCACGACGCGCAAACGTCATTGAGCGAGTCTCTGTCAAACTTACCGAGTACAGAGACCAATTGGTCGAGTTAATGTCAATAAGGGAGGCCATTTTTGCTGTAAACTATGTCGTCGTGCGAGACAGATTGGTGAAATTTGCGTCAGTTAAGAAAGATAATGAGATATCCACCTGACTTGAGACTACATACGAACGAGTGAAGGGAAACAGGGGTGGGCTGTCCACATATACATAGTGAAAGAGTCCATGATATTACCGAGGTCCACGCGCTGAACCTTACCCAGGAGAGCGCTCTAACCATCTCGGGGCAAGGCTTGCTCCAAAATGTATCATTTCACTTAACCCGCCACCATCACAAACAATTAAAATAAACAGAAAATCGCAGCACAATCAGCGCCAATTGATTATTACATATTCCATCCAACCCGAACTCCTAACCTTGGGGAAACCCCGTAACCAACTAACGCCGAACCCTGGGTAAGTACGTACGTAATACGCCGAACCCTACGTAACCAACTAACGGGTGACGGAAAGTGGCATGACCCAAGCTCTGCACCGATCTTCAATACGAATCGGGTTAGAGAAACCGGTACCCCTTTTGCGAAGCTTGGCGAAACAACCCATCGCTAATCCGTAATAGAAAAACACGCCTGATGTATTCGTACTGCGCTCATCTGTCCTTCGTTTCTCAAATGGCAGGCACCAAAGTAGTTTGGCACCTTAGTATATGATATTATGTAACGATATGGGATACGGATGTATATATATAAGACATCTCCAGATATATCATTGAAAATAGATAACACACACAAACCTCCCATCGTAGGGGCAGGCCGGTGCTTCATCTCGTCTCGTGTGGTTCTTTAATTCAGTTTCATGAGATACACACCGGTGACTCCGAGCCAGTGACAACGCCTGGGATGTTCACTTTCTACAACAGTAACAATGAAAGAAACGAAGGAGATCAAAAAGACCCAGCCAAGACACCTGCTGCCTGTTCCCAAAAACCTAGCCTGACCAAAAGCCCGATACAAAAAGAAAAAGTTAAGCCATGCGCGCATGTCATGAGTGCATTAATGCATCAAAGAAGGACGAGTATAAAGTCGGCTTGGTGTGCCAAAAGAAAGAAGGAAAAGTTCAAATGAATGTATCGCAGTACGACTACTACAGAAGAGGTATGTCAAGTTAAAGAGTTCCTCGTGACCTCTGTTTGCGTGCTAACCAGTCGCCGAGCATGTTGTCGAGTTGCTAAGAGGCATCCCAGTTAGCAGACGTCATCACAGTCCCAAGTATGGCTCGACTCACGGTTGTTATTTCCGCCAACGCCGCCTTCGGCTCCTTGAATAACGTTCCGGCAACCGGGTGCTCGGGGCCAGCGGGTGCAACGTCCGACTTGTCGTAGACTACTACCAGCATATCCCGAATCTCGGAGCCCGAGTCAAAGAAGGCTCGGAGGTTCACATCGTTCCACGACATCGTCGAGGTGGAGGTTGACGTCGTCATGGAATCCTTGTTGCCACGCATGTCTCCATCCCCCCCATGCTCGATGAGTTCTGGGGAGGGTGTTGATCGCAACGAAGAACGGTCCTCTTCTTGGCTTGAGGTATCCACCATCAGAGCCGGCGGGTTTGCCACATTGACGGGAGAGACCTGAACAGGCGATTCCGACAAACGCTCCACGTGCTGCTGAGGTGGAGTGGTCGTGACAGCTGATACAGTAGGCTTTGCCGTCTGGGTGGCTGCGGCTGCGGCTGCTTGCGGACCTAGTTGGTAGCTATCCGAGTAACTACCTTGCGTGGACCGCTGCTGTCCCGCCTGCGTCCTGGCTACTGGGGCCTCCTGTGTCGGCTCGGGGCTATAGTCTTCGTCCGAGTCAAAGTCATCTAGCTCGACGCGCATTTTCGCTTTCGTGGCTTTGGGAGGCCGGACCTCCCCATTTGGTGTCCTCGAGGCGGCAGTGTTTGAGTGCGGCGATCGTTCTCGGCTCCCATTTCGCTCTCGGGGACTCCCCCCGGGCGAGTCTGATTCAACAATGCGCATCGAAGCCGGCGGCACATTCGCCACGCTGTTGAGCTTTCCTTCAGAGAGGAATGCTGCCACATCTAAACCCGATTCCTTCCCGGTGTTGCTACCGCCGGGCTTCCTGGTCGGAGACGGTTCAGTTCGCGGCTGTTGCTTCTGCAGTTTGCTAGGATTCCTTTGTGGACCTGAAGCCTTGTCGGGTGACGTCTGTACTTCCTCTTCCATTTCTTTCTCTTGTACCTCAGCATCCATTGACCGCTTCCCAAACGAATCGTCGTCTTCATCTCCTTTCACCTTCTTATCCTTCCTGGAAAAGAAACTCCGAATCGAGCTTGGTTTCTTCTCCTTCTCTTTCTTGTCCTTCTTCTTCTTGTCTTCTTTGCCGACCACGCTATCCTTTTCAAGCTTATCGAGGCTCGGACGCTGCTTCAGCTCCCTAGAATCGTTTGATGACCTGGGAGCATTATCGTCCCGTAATAGATTTGGCGTCAAGGTGATCTTCTTAGTCTCGACCGTGTCGTCCTTAAAGAATGAATCGCGGACAATTCCGTCACTCGTTTTCTTCGGTCCATCGGCCTTCGTCTCGAAGATCTCCTCGCTGTCCCGAGACAGACTAGCACCTGTTAAAGGGTCTGTTTCTCCAGCTTCCCGTTTCTTCGAATCGGCCTTTGTTTCTTTCTGTTGCGATCTTGGTCTTAACGGTTCTACTTTTGCCGTTTCATCCTCGGCTTCGGCCTCGGCAGCCGCCCGCTGTGATACTTCCTGCACCTGCTGAGCTTGCTGCTGTTGCTCAGCAAAGTATGCCGTCTCCAAATCTTCTTCATCGGTAGAGTAGTCGAGATCATAGTAATCGATCTGTTCACCTGCGAACTGGACTGTTTTGGTTTTTCTCCTCTTGATAGCGGACTTCAGAGGGTTCCGCGACTTTTCGGCCTGATCACCAAGCATGGTTGCAGACAGCTACAAGAGGTCACGTCAGATAGGTCAGGGGAAAACACATCTTGCACTCAACCTACGTCAATATTCCGGTGTTTGTTTAGCCGGGCCAGTCTCTCTGTTGGTGTTTCGATGTGTTCTGCAGGTAAGTAGCCTAGAGCCGGCCAGGTTAGCATTATACCGGGCAGCAAGGCCTGGAGTCTATCCCTTACCAATGCTGCTGTCTTTCACGACACGCACTAGCCACCAATAGCTGTTGGAATCGTCGAGGAGAACCATAGTATCGCCCTTCGTCGCGTTCGCTTGTCCTTCGACCGTGGCAACGAAGGTATGGAGAGCGTAGACGAACTCGAAATCGATATCCTCTGTATCTTGTAAGCATTCGCCCCCCCACCCGGAGTCGAGACATCTAGCATCATCAAGGCTAGAAAAATCGTCATCATCATCTCCATCCGAATCGTAGGGTACCGTAAGCCCGGAGTCGTCAAAATCGTCGATGACGTCGAGGTCATCGCTGTTTCTGTCATCGTGAGCACTCGCTCCGAGTATCTCTAAACGGGAGAATCCCTGGTCTCCCGGGCTTGGCTGGTAGCTATTTGATTCAGACATATCCGTCATCGGAGATGCCGGTCGTCCCACATCGTATGTTCCCGTCTTGGTCGTCGTTCCTTCGGACAGAGAGGGTTTCGGTTCGTTGATGTGGAACTCGGATTCGTCGTCGCCGTTCACGGACGTAACAGAGTCATACGAACTGCTCAATCGCGATCCATTCGCCACATCCTGGGCTTGAAACTCACCGTAAAGATGATGATGACGAATAGGGGAAACTGGACGGGCCAAATCTGCTTGCTGCTCCTTGAGGTATAGCGGCAGATGGTCAGGATGTTGGAGGTATGGGGAGGACGACCTCACATCACTGACTGGGGGTGAAGCCGGACGGCTGCTTGGGGACGACGCTCGGCCCAGAGCGTCAAGCTTTTTGGAACGAAGAGGCGGAAGGAACAAGGTAGACCCACCATCCTCAATTGAGGGGGAACTCGAAATCTTATCCATCATATCGTCATCCATATCGACTTCGGTATCATCCAAATCGCCGTCGTCGGCATCGTGCGCAGACAATCCGCCATTCTGGGCAATGGCCAACGCGTCCTGCTGCGGGCCGGCGTGCATAGTATCGTGCGTGTAGATGTCGTTGGCGTTTCGCGGACCGCTCTGCTGGCTGTTTAGGGACTGGGCGACGCCGGCAGCCAGATCCTCGGCGTATTGTTGAAGATCGCCCACGTCACCGTTGACCCACGAGACGCGCGGGCTGCGCAACCTCTCCTCGGCAGTCTCTGCCGCAACCTCGCGAAGGGTCTCGGCCTGATGCGGAGCGAGTGATCCGTCGGCAGCCGGCTTGTGATGTCCCTTCGCAGACGGCGCGTCTCGGTCTTGGAGGTCGATCGAATCTGGATAAACCGGGCATGGGTTAGAAGAATGAATAAGAATTCCCGGGAAACCCGGAATGGAAACGAGATGACAAGACGCCTGAGGCAGAACGGAGGACAGACTGGGCACCAGGAACAGAAACGAACCATCAAGGCACGGTCAGAAACCACGCCCAGCCACGCCACGCAGAAAAGTAACCGGGCCACAAAGTTGCGACGGCGTCGGGGAGATGAAGAAACGCACGGGGAAGGGGAAGCTAGGGCAGACGGCGCATGGACTTACCGGCACGAATAATCTCGGGCCTGGTCATGTTGGAAATCGGATGGCGCCTGCATGAAACCCCCGCAGAAAGACAAAAGAAGTCCCAAGTTTTGTTGTTGGAGTTCTCGAAGCAGGGGTCGCCTTGCGCCCAAAGATGGTGAGAGTTTGTGGTAAATGCTCGGTCGTGACACCGTCAGTCGATCATGAAGGCAAAAATGCTGCCCCTTGACGTTTCCAGCCCGGGGTGGGTGGCCCAGAGAATGCAGCCCAACCCTTCTTTCCCCTGAGCTTGGCGCGGCGCACCCGACCCAAGATCTGCCGGGGTTCGAGATGAAGCCGCTCTCCGTCGCCCTTTGTGTCTTTGCCCGCTGGTTCGAGCTCTACAACAGGGGATGCGGCTGACTGCTGCTGCTCGCCTGGATGCCGACAAGTGCTTTCTTTCTACTGTCAGATCTTAGATTGGGCCAGACGAAGTGGCGTGTGTCATGAACGTGGGTACGGTATAGTGCGTTGGCGTTTGCTCTTCTGGAATTGGCAAAAGGAAATGATACTGTACGACGTTGCAGGCAAGGTCGATGAATGGGCGACAATGGATGAAATAAAATGGGTGGGGAGATGGGGGCAGTTGTGGGAGATGCCCACGATTTTGACGGTCCGTCTTGCAAGGACGACCCGAGTTGGTAACCATCGGCTTCCTGCCAAGGAAAGCACTCACTCACTACAGTCACTGGACATATGTACGGGATATTCCCGCGAAGAATTGGCAAAATCCATCACAATCAATCACCCAGAAAAAGCGAAGGCGGACGCCGAGGAGCGGCCATTCGCACTTCTTCCAACGAGTGACCATCCAGCGACCGCTTTGATCGGCGCTTGCGCCCTGGAAAATTTTACCAAAAGAACGAGGGGAAATTGGAAAAGTCGCAGCCAAAACGACTTGGGACATGAAACAATCACGTTGCAGGCCTTCTCCATGTTTGACCTGTGTGTCCACCAGAAGTCACTTTAAGCCCAATGTTAGTTATGTGGGGTATGTATTCAACTTTGAGTTAGGGACAAGAATTATTAGCGCAAAAGCCCGCCAATCCTTTCGTTTTGTGAAGACAAACAGCCCAGCTCGCTGGCGGAGAGGAGGGGCGGGATGAAGCATCTGGGAGCCGCCCCAAGATCCTGGGCCCGGTTGACATGCATCCCCAAGTCTTCAAAATCCCATGACATGCCCAATTCGTCTCTTTCAAAGACCTGCGTTGTCCAACATTCCAACATATTGAAGCCGTGGGAGGCCAATAATCCGACGGCGGCTTGAATAAGCAAAGTATCATGGCATCATGACATTGGCCGGCTACACTGATCACCATGGATGTGACCTTTCAGTTGGGCAGCCACTCATCAATGGCGGCAGGAAAAGCCTTCGCCTCTGTAAGTCATGAAGGGGGATCTGCCCAGAGAAAGGGCGGAATACCTACTCAGGGTAGTTGCAGCACCACCAGAATCGAGAGGAAGGGGTGGAAGGGAGCCTTTGCGCTTCGGCGCACCTTAAATGTGTCCAGTTCGGCGATTCGCTCACTGGGGCAGTCGATAACGCCGGGCTCCTGTCACATGGGTGTTCATCACAAGATGTGAGCCCAGTAGAAGACAAGCTACCCGCCGGCTAAACAATTGTTAAGATTCCAAGACCACTAAGTAGGAACAGCAAGCGATCCGATTGCGAGTCGTCGATACGGGGCTGTAAGGTGGACAGTCGAGACTAGAGAGGCCGGTCCGAGCGGGCCAGGCGGCGCCGGCCGGCGGGTTGAACCCGGCCGTCCGCAGGGGTTTGTTCGGGCTCGAACTTGGCTCATGCCCATCTGTACTGAATATTCTGGACAGAACCCGAGTTAGGGAGCTCAAGGGGTTCCCCATTCCACCAGTAAACTAGACCCGCACATCATCTCATTATAATCATGGTCCTGGTAATACTCTCCTGATAGGGACAACGATCATCACGAGTTCACGACAGAGCGTCAAGGTCTTCAAATCGGTGGTTGTACGGATTGATGACCTGAAATTTCAAACAGCCTAACAAATAGCACGACAACAATCTTATACCCAAAGAGGCTGTCATGAATACCTGGTAGTCAGCACCACGTAATATGATAATGTTGGTCTTGGCGTTGGATGTCGGTTTATGGCCCCCAGTCGCACAGCTTTCCAACTGGACTTCTGAAGCTCTTCGCGGAACTGGTCTTGCTGCCGCTGTGGTAAGCAGGTGCAATGGTCAACACCGGTGTAGGTCTGTCTCAGTTGATCGACTGGACATGTCGGACGGACTTCCTTTGGAGCAGAAGCAGCAGCAGCAAATTCTGATATCAGGTAAAAATATTGGCAATCAGAATCCAGAAGAAGGTTCATTTCCAGGAAGTTGGGCCGAAAGGGTACCCGTGGATGGATAAGTACGTACTGAACTTGGTGAATTCCGACCGGGTGGTTGAGTTTAAAAGCCGTTCCCGCCCGCCGAACGCCCCTGAACGGATCCTGGTGATCACCGACTTCCACTGGAGTGCCAAGGATCCTCTCCACAAAGATACAAGCCTTTGCCAAGAGCAGACTTCCAAGACCAATTATCGCTTGGCAGAGGACACATCATTTTCCTGGTTCTTCATCATATCTTCAACACTGATATAGAACCGCTCCACAGATACCTAACTGTCATCTTCACCGTTGTAATGATGTGCTCCGGCCTGGGTCCCGTCATGGATAACACCGCATGCGAAGTACCCGACAGCTGAGGACTCACCACCACTTGCGGTTTAAAGTGGCCTCTCGGTCATTTTTCCTGCTATCCTTCCGTGTCCATCCTCGATCAACATCTCGCAAGCACAACACGTGTACCATTGTCGTTTATGATCTATTGGCGGGAGCTTTCGCCCACTGTGACTCTAGGCACAGAGGAGTGTCAATGCAGCCGGGACACAAACGCAATGGGCGACTTGGTGGGCATGCATCTTCCATGTGCGCTGAAATATACAAGTCTTCCCCGCATACCCAAGTTAGGCAATGTGCGGGTGCGGGATGTGCTGTAGGTACTATGCAACACAAATGTGTAGATGCTGTATGAGGCCTCGCGTCGCAGTTAATTGCTGGCGGGAGCATCTGTCCGGACGTCCCGATCTGGGATTCTTGAGATGCCGGTTTGGTGTTGCGAGTCGCACCCAGTTTCACTTATGGATCACGACTGCTCACTGACCACAACTTGAAGGAGCTGAATCGTACAATTATTCCCGCGTACACTCCGTGACTCCATATTGATTATGTGAGGCCTGGATCGGAGCTGTCTGGATCTGTTCCGTCCCAAGATGTAAAGCGAGGTATGCTGGCTTATTCTAGCTCGCCTGAGCAGAGCTGCTGCGCCTCTTTCTTGTCATCCATTCTTAGGCCGCGCAGTAATCAACACAGTTTATTGCCTGACAGCAGCAAGCGATGCATGAAGTCACCCGCTCCCCCGGCGAATCGCGATCGATCAGAATGCACAGTGTGAATGTGACCAAACCACCTCGGGAAGATCAAAATCGAGCTCACTCTTTTACCCCACCAGGAAGGACGTAAGATAAACTAAGCGCAGCTGGAAGGATGCTGATAAGTCCAAATTTTGCCGACTTCCTTTTCACTGTTCGTCGTAGTATCAGGATACGTATTCCGTATGGAATAGGATACTTCCGTCCCGAAAAGAAGACGCAGGTGATAAAGAACGAAGGTTATCAGTCAATGCGCTGTCCACGATGGCCGGCAAATCTTTTGGCAAACAGGTTCACCGTTGCCATTGAGCGGTATGTATGGTGAGCCTGAGATGGTAAAAATAGTGGCCCACAGACCAAACAACTATTGATTCGGATCATTCGGGTGCTGCGTGGGATGGGGGAAAAGACGACGGGAGGTCGGGTGTGGAGGGTTCTTGTTGTCTGGAAACCACCTGCAAGCCGAGATAAGCCGTGCTCCAGACAGTGCTGGACTGGAGGTACACAGTATCTCACTCAGGATTTTTCGGGGGACTCTTGACAGGGCCTGGGAGAAGGGGTCTTGTCGCGACTCCCCACCCCGGCGTGATCATCGAGTGTCAAAGTTCAAAACACTTTCGAGACAAACCGATCCAGCAAGACCACTAGAGGACTCAACTGTAGCGCGGAACAAGCTCAAAATTAAGCACCCGCGCCTTCACCTTGAGTGCGGATCCCACGGCGCATTGTTCCTTTTCAGACCGTTACGACTCCGGCGCCCGACGTCTTTTTCCCTGCTCTCGGCTGTGGTTGCGCTGCTCACTGGAAGTCCAACGACCCCGACTCGTCGTTCTCCCTACCAAGATCTCTCGGCGCCCAGCCTCTGGAACATTCCCCCACATCAAACATCGTGACCACTGACTGGCCCATTGGTTTCCTCAACTGCGAACACGATCGCGTGTCTACATCGTCTCGACGACAAGCAAACGACCCATTGTTCCAAGGAGCTTCCGGTGAGGATTTTGAAAGAGGGGGTTTTCGGTGCTGAATAAGGCGAAAAACGAAGGCGGAATTGACTAGCGTGCGGGTTTTGTTTCGCTTTCTTTCCCGGCCTCTGACCACCACACCCGACCGGCGGGGGAAGAACAAATCGACTTCTCTGTGATCGATGCGACGGCGCCGCAACTTCTTCCATGGCGATTGACCAATAATCCGAAAGTAGGCGGAAGGATCTGCTAGAATCCGTTCCCTTGCGGCTGGTCGCCGTCAACACCAGCCCGCAATGGACCCCCGACAGTTATTTGACGATGTCACGACCCTGACCTTGACTACGGCGCAGCCGTCAATCACCTCAGCGCCCGCGAAAGGCCGCGGCTGCGCTGCGGTCAACCTTCCAGCCGGCGGTGTCATCTCGCTACTCAACGGCGACGTTGTCACCCTCACTGCGCCCGCCGCTTTCAGACCGACATGCACACTGCTGAGCACTCCAGCAATCATAGCAAATGGGGGAGGAGGGTCTATCACGATCGACGAGACGGCGGACGGACTGGCGGCTGACCCGGGGGAGGAAACACAGATTACGGATTTCCACGACCCGTTCTACGCGTCGACTTTCCCCCAATGCTATGCGCTCGCGGCGACTACTATTGTGGCTTACACCCTGGTGATCATGCTCCTCATAACACCAAGATCTTTTCTTGACGGCGGAGTCGTCGTTCTGGGGCGCAAAGGGTTCACAAATGGCGGCAGTGGCACTAACATTGGCGGCCGCCCGTGGCTGCAGAAGGTTGCCGCACTTACAGTAGCCATATCCTTAACCATTGCAACGGCAGCCACGTTTCGCGTGGCCGAACACCAGTATTCGAACGGTGTGCAGAACGCTAAGCTGCTGCAGGAGGACGTACTAGGCGGTAACGAACTCAAAATCATCCGCATCATATCCGACACCTTTCTCTGGCTAGCACAGGCCCAGACCCTGATCAGACTCTTCCCACGGCAGCGTGAGAAGGTCATTATCAAGTGGACTGCCTTTGCTTTGATCACGCTCGACGTGATATTCCAATCACTCAACAGCTTCCAGTACACCGGCCAAGGGTCTACACGGCCCAGGTCTTTCACGGACGCGGTACCTGCGCTCAGCTACCTCTTCGCACTCGCTCTTGGGGTGCTCTACGCCGCTTGGGTGATTTACTATTCACTAATGAAGAAACGATACGCCTTTTACCACCCGCAGATGAAGAACATCTGTTTGGTGGCAGCACTGTCTATGCTCGCGATTCTTGTCCCCGTTGTCTTTTTCATTCTCGACATTTCCAAACCTGAATTTACTGGGTGGGGAGATTATGTGCGGTGGGTGGGAGCGGCCGCCGCAAGTGTAATCGTGTGGGAGTGGGTGGAGAGAATTGAGGCGCTAGAACGGGAGGAAAAGAAGGACGGAATTCTAGGCAGGGAAGTGTTTGACGGAGACGAGATGATGGAGGTTACTCCATCGGATTTCGCGTGGTCCAAGAGAAGAAGGAAGGGTCCAGATGACGGGGACGGAGAGAGCGGTAGGACAGGTACAGGAGGGCGAGAAGATGGCACTAGCACAGCAAGGGGCCACCTCTGGCCCTCCGTCACCTCGATTGCCTCGAGGTACAGGTCTCGATCCAGACCAAGGAAGGCGGACCGCCCGGGGGAGCCCACAACCACCCAATCCACGAACAATGACAGGATACGATTCTTACAGCCGCCGCTATGGCCGGCTCGTCCTGCTCCAGCAGTCACACCTGTCAGTCGCACCGACACTGCCAGCGCTGCCAGTACTATATATGCCGTCAGATACCACCCCCTGACGGAGACAACCTCGCGGTCCACGCCACCTATACAAGACAATCAAGTGCACTTAACCAGAAGTGACAGCAATGCATCCAATCCGCCTCACCGACTCTCCAACCCCGGACTTGAGCCCCAGGAACCGGTAGAATGCCTGGACTCAACAACGCCATCCTCCGGGAGCCGCTGGCGTTCGCTCGCCAAGAGCATCCCCATTCCGCGCGTCGGCGGCCGTGGCAACAGTCCCGGTAAGGAGATGTCGATACCGGCGCCCACCACTGCTCCCTTAGGGGTTGATGACAAACCACAGCAGAAACGCGGCGGCGACGATAGTGCTGGGACGGGGCGGTGGGACATACGGAATCGACTGGAGGAGTTCGCCGTATTGCAGGCGGAACGGCTGCGCGAGCGAATCCGCCCGACCCCGGACACGGACAGTCTGCCTGTCACCGTCATCCCCGCCCCGCCGCGCAGAGGCGCCGCGCTTGCTCAGCTGCGGGAAGAGGAGGAGCTCGGGCAGGTGGAGATGCAGCGGGGTACCGGTAACAGTCTTGGAATCCCGGGCAGCAGTAGCAGCGGCGGCGGGAGCGCATCGAGGACCACTCCATCGTCTGATGATGCGTCATCCTTACAGCAGCAACCGCAACAGCCCCGGATATACCGAGCGGGGAGTAGCAGCAGTGCCACCATGGGTGTCGCCTTGACAACACGGCTTAGTCCAGCCCCGGTCGCGACCGAGGGTTCATCGTCGTTCTCAACATCTGCGCCGTCGTCGTTTTCCGGTGTTCGGCGCGGCAATAGCAGGAATCTTCCTGTGACTGTGATACCGGCGCCGCCACGACGGGATAATATCGTTGCCACGAGGCACCAACAGTCGACAGAGGATGTTAATGCGGCGACCGCTTCTGTAACCCCCGGTCCCGGACCCTCGTCTCCCTCACCGTGATGTTCTTGGGTCTCGAGTTAGTGTTTTACTTTTGGTTTATGTTTGGAAAGCTGGGAATGGCGTGTGGGAAAAAAAGAACTAGACTGACGATAGTCTGGTCGCGGTGGGATTTTCTGGATAGCATTTTCAACAGCAGCAGCATTTTCTTTTTCTCTTTTGGATATTTTGCCACGACTTACTTCAACGAAAGCAAGCAAGCAAAGCGATGTGAGTTGTCAAAATGGGATGGATGGATACTAGGTATATATATTAGTGGGGATTTTGATCATTTTTTACTATACCAACTTGGCTAGCACTGGTTTTTCTTGAGTACATACCTATATATACATAATGGCGGACTGGACTGGACTGTTTTTAAATTTCTTGTCTTTCCTGATGGGGGGTTCTCATATGTCGATATCATTATGCAGGCAGGCGGGTTACTATCAGGTAGTCACCCACGGTACCTTATCTTTTGCCCCGTCTTTGTTTCGTTTCCCATCGAGCCTTACAGGAAGGGATCATGACTGCAATGATTGACTCGGAGCAAAGCTCTGAAATTTGAAAGATACTCAAAGCTCTTGGTCGTTATGAAATGCACTGAAATTGTTGCTTGGATTGGACGTCTATGGATGGCATGGCCTAGGGGGCAAGGTCTTCTATATAACTAACTACTTTCTGCCCACCGTAATGATGACGTCTAGAGTGCCCTGTAGTCCTTCGGCATGACGCCTGGGATTCAGATCGATGGTGTTACCGTGTTCCCTTAGGGCGCTTCGGCTGAGTTCTGACCCCATCAAGGGGCCCGTACACCAGGAACTCCAACAAGAATTAATCGACTATCTCGATAATAAGGTTCGGTGAGCTTAAGTTCAGTATGACAGCTAGACAGTACTCGAGCTCTGACTATCATCCCACCGCCGTGACCCGCCGCCCGGTAGAGACGGACCCCCCCTCCCCGGAGTACCGATGCACAGGTTCTTTTTTAGTGAGACACTCCCTTCATGATCTTGGCTGAAGATTTAAAAGCCAGAAAGTATACGTCTACCAGCCATTTTTGCTTTAAGCGATGGCGATATACTTCTCCGTTACATGGCTTTGTCTGATCGGTATTTAGGCGTCTATGCAAGGGTAGGGTGCGTGGGTAGGCTAGAGTAAGTCTAATTATGACCGATCGATAATCTTGAAGTCGCAACTATTTTCCTCTTGCCACCTAGTTGTGATAAATAAGTACTGATCAAAACCGCCCAAAAATGAGCGTTACGTGCGCGCGTACGTGTGAGAGAGATGAAGTGAAGAATGACTTTCCATCACCTCACCTCAAGCCGAAGCGCGCGCCGAAGTTAGCGAGCGGCGCAGGAGCTCGGCTTGTATTCTCAATCGTCTGCGTGAGCTTTTCCAACAGAACCGGACCATTCATGGCGTCGACTCGACCATACTTCTTGTTCCTGGTCGAGATGTCAAAGAATTCATCGTGGTTGTCCGACTGCATGAGCGCTACAGTCTGCTGGAGCTCGTCCAGGTTCTGTTCCAGCATGAACGCGTTGTCGAGACCGGCGACGAACTCAGTCAGGTGCTGCACGTCCAGGGCCATGGCGTGCACTCCGTTGGGATTAATCTTCTTGACCTCTGGGGATAGAGGCAGGGCCAGAATCTTCTCGGCCGCGTGGCTGAGCGCGTCAAAATAGATGAGCTCTTTGATTTCGGTCGGAAGGCCTAAGAGAGTAGAGCTCATGATATTTTTGAGATATTGCGTCAACGTCAGCATGTAGCTGCTTGCCTTTTCAGGTCGCGTCGTCGCCGTCCTACGGTCAGAGTATTGTGTTAGAAATGCAAAGCGAATATGAAGACATCTGGACAACATACCAGTCATAGTCAGAATCGATCACCAGGTCGTCAATCTTGGAATTGACGAGCTCAAAAATCCGCTTTTCCGCGGTCTTCTTGTTACTCCTGAACTGCTCGGTGGCCATCAATGTCACTGGTCCACCCGCCGACGTCGAAGCGCGGTCCCTAATCAACAGTTGTTCCAATTCTCGGCAAGCAATTTCGAAATGCTCAAGGTTGATCAAGATCTGAACAATTTGGCCAAGATATTGTGAGCTCAGCCGCTCGACCAGCGATTTGCAGACTTTCTCGGTCAATATCTCATCTAGGGACTAAGCAACATGTTAGCCTGACACATACGTGGACAGCAGGTTCAAGACGATGGTAACGCGCCTTTTTGAGAGTTTCATTAATCACATTGGGGTGCTGGAAATGATCATCAGAGAACCAGTAAAATTGGCTTCGGAAGTTTCGAATATCAATGCAACAGAGGGGATACATCTGCGAGAATGGCAGAACACATGGAAATCTATGCCTTTGTCAGAACCATAAACGCCGGAGAGTCGATCGATGAAGGATCACTTACGTGAGCTCTTCAGGAGGCTTATCCGGGGTGAACCAGGTGACTGCCAGCACCTTCTCGTACTCGTCAAGAGAATTGATAGTCATCGGCATGTAATCGTCGGTGGAGACAATCTTCTAAAGGCATCAGCTCCATCTCGAGGCTTTCTCTTTCCTAGTTGATTACGTACCTCTTGAAAGTCCTCACTGAATCGACGTTTCAGCACATCTGCGTACTTGTGGAACAACCTCAATTGAAAGTTGTTTAACATAGTGACGGAGTATCCCCAGCTCTTAATTTTTATGTCAGTTGGTTCTTCGGCGAGGGATCGGTGCCCTTACCTCCATCGTTTGGATAAAGAGCGCAACAACACCTTCAATATCACGCAGCCTTTTTGCGTCGGTCAAGTCGGCCAAAGACCGAGACGTAAGCCTGACAGCAGTCTGACACATTGAGTCCCAAAGCTCATCGACCTGTTGTTGTTGTCGTTGTTGTTAGGAGTTGCGCTCCAGGCCGTTAGTGGACGGGGGATGATGCTCACCTCTACTGTGGAACGAAGTTGAGGAGCGCGCTGCATTGTCTCTTTCTCGATGATGGCGAAGCCGGCGATCCCTTCCAGGAGTGCACTCAGGGACGAATCATCGTCATCAACAAGCAGATTGACGGAACTTGGCATCAGTAATTCCTTTTGTTGCCGCCTAGTAGCTGCATAGTCGGCACGGAACTTGTCGGTCTGTCCAAGTGCATCATGGATATGCATGGCCTCATGCAAGGGCGTGAAGTTTACCTGCACTTCGTCGTTGTCCAGGACATCGAACTCACTGCTCTCGTCGAAGACCAGCTCGATAGCAGAGTTCAGCTTGAAGTGGCTCAAGAACTCGTTGGCCTGGACGCGCTGTTGTTGCCTCTCTAGCCGTTGTTTGGTGTGGTAGAAAGCCACCTCACCCAGGAATTGCGATGTCTCTCGAATAAGATATAGCCATGTGTTCAAATCCGTCATAACGGCCTCTGATATGGTCTTTTGTGAGGCCGGGATCGACTTTTGTATAAGATCGGCGAGCCGGTATTGTGTGGCATATTTGTTCTGGATGATGGGAACCAGGTACTCGTTTTGGAGGTCTTCGAGAGCTTTGAGAGCGCCGTAATACTTTTTCTTCCGAATCAGATCATGCGCCTTGTTAACAGCATGCAGAATTTTGAGCGACTCCTCGAGCGCATTGGAGACATCGGTGATGTTCTGACGAACTCCCCTGGTGTTGACGAGAGCTTGCTTCTGCTCTGCCAGTTTCTCTGTGCTCGCTTGAATGGACTGGTTCAGATCCAAAATCTCGGCTGTCAGGCTCACGGTTCCCACCTGCACTTCCTGTAACTGGCTGACAGAGCTGAGAAATTCTTCGTGCTTGGTCAACCCGATGCGCTCGATGTCGCTTTCTCGGTCTTCGGCATATTGGGAGAGGC
Organism: Apodospora peruviana; assembly: GCA_033439685.1. NCBI lineage: Eukaryota > Fungi > Ascomycota > Sordariomycetes > Sordariales > Lasiosphaeriaceae > Apodospora > Apodospora peruviana. The sequence goes on along the minus strand of JAUEDM010000003.1, from coordinate 2,003,109 downwards.
TCTGAACGAGCGATGCAGTCCGGCTGCTCGAGGTCGCATCTTTGAGAACGGGGATCAACTGGTCAAGAAAGTCGGAGTCGGAAGGCGCAAGAATAATCTATGTAAGAGTTATAAGTGAGACTACAATAGCGAATGTTGCGATGCGCAGTCAAGGATCAAGGACAAACCTGGTCGACAGCCGAGTCGTAGTCGTCCCACGTCTGCGCCTTTCTCGGCATTTTGTAGGTCTAGGGAGCAGCAAGCTCCATCAATCCTTTTGGTTCTAAGTTTCGAGCGCTGTCCACTCAAGCACTTGGGTACATTGACAACTTTCGTGGATCGAGTCAGATCAAAGTGGTGATATCCGGGGAAGCCTCGCATGGCGCGTCGTGGTCCACATTGGCGGGAGCCTATCCGTAGCGGGGGGATACTAGGCCACCCCAAGCGAGCATTCCCTACAAGCTACATGTCAGTTCTGCCAGCTGCCACGCAGGTGGTAGGCCGACGACTGTTGCCCCTTTTTTATTCCACGACCTCCAACTTCAACTCAAATATGGATCGAATCTATAATCGCACATCGAGCAGGACAAGCACCACCACGACCTCGCTTTGTACTTTAGAAGCCAAAGTCACTAGATCTGTCTCCAAGTTTCAACTCTATAGAAAGTTGTCTATCTTGTCTAGCATACTTTAATACAACAACTCGGTTCATTTTTTCATCCTCCTCGGTGCAGTTATTTCATCCGATAATACGTTCAAGATGAGCATTCTACACAGTAGCGTTGGGGGTCCCTATCATCCAGCAGAGGAAGTCTGCTCGCCAACAAAGTCCATCAGAACCGAGTTTAGAACGTCATAACAGAGCAGTACCACGAAAATCATGCAGTTCTAGGCTTTGTCGCTGACTTGGATGGTGCAGCTTCCTTTGCAAACTGGCCAAGTGGTGGTCCTCAAATAATTACGTCTTGCAACTTCCTTTCTCTTCCATCCGCAAATACTCGCAGAATCCTCCCGTGTCCTATGACGGGGACATTTGACCTCCGATTTTTTCCAATCGGTCCCGAAAGGCAAGCCTTCCATACGTGAGGGGACATCAACGCGCCTACTCTGTTGAATCGGCAGGTGCCTTCCCAGCAGAGCAGAGGTCAAAGTACGGCGACATAAACAGGAAAGTACAAACCCCGTAGCCGGCATCAACCTTCTCCCACCTCGAGGAGCAAGACCAAAAAAGCGACGTCAACATCTTCCGTTGAAGCACTCTGGAGGAAGTCCTGCCAATCCCGAGTCTGTTTCGGTGCTTCGGTCTCTTTTGGTTGCATTTTCGCACATCGTGGGCCCAAATCTTCCCTCTTTCCACTCCTCTCCCTTCCCTCCTTCCCTCTTGCCTCGGGTCACGACCACTTCTCATACCCCTCCTGCATATCCTGCACCGCGTCCCTTCCTTACCACATCGACAACTTCAGCCCGCCAACGCGACTACCTTCTTTACAATTTTGGAGAGTCTTCTTGGCACTTCCCTCGCTGGAAACCCATTTTGGATTTCCTCTTCTTAACCTCTCTCTTTCCCCCAAATTTGGCCCGGATTTCCAAGGACGAGATTCCCTCAATCTTGTGCCTCGTCCACGATCGTCAGGTCCCATCAGTCTTGTCATTCACTTCTCTCGAAATATCAACCAAAGGAACTCACGACATGGCGCAGGCACGAGAGACGGCCTTCAACCCGTCTTCGCCTCACTCCTCCAGTGCTGGCGCCGACTCGTACAAGCATGACGGCACTCCAGACACCCGGCTCACGGCCTTCTCTCCGGATGAGAGCTCTGCACGATCCAACAAGCTGATGACGACCTTGAGCCTCAATGCAGCCGCCAACATACATCCTGTTCGTTTCAATGTCAACGCCGCTGAGAGCTATGGTGCTGGCTCGGCAGCCGCTGAGAAGGACCCGTTCATCTCCAAGCCGGAACAGAAGCTGTCTCCAACCGCCTCTGCTTTCCGCCCTATTTCAGTCCCTCTGGTCGCCCATGGTTCACAGAATGGGATGCCCGGCCTGAATCTCGGGCTCCCGAACGACTTCCAGCTTCTCGGTCTGCACAATGCTTCCAAGCTAAGCACCGAGCTGCGTATCTCACGCTACCTGGTTCTCTTTTCGGCCTCTAAGGCTATCACTGTCGCCAATGTCGACGATTACATGACGGTAAGACCAAGACCTCTTCCTCAGTCATGACCCAGCTAATGATCATATAGAATCTGGAACGTTTTGGATCCTCTTGCCAGGGCAAACGTCACGTCATTCCCGAGGGAAACAAGGTCTACCTTCGCTTCTCTAACATACGCGATGCCCGCAACGTCCATGATCATGTCCATCTTGGCGGCCCTGACTGGTGCGCCAACTATATCTCGCCCACTGAATTCTACCAGGTAGGCAATATGGTGTACTATCGTCTGCTTTTTTCAGTAGTTGACTTGAGCAGGTTGCGAATCCTGGTGTCTCCACTGAAGCTGTCTCTGAGGGCCAAGTTTATGTTATCGCCTTGCCGCTCCCTAATTTTGACGTGGGTCCGCTCCAGATCGAGGCGGTCGTCCACGGCTTCCTCCATGGCGAAGGAGATATCTTCGCGTTCAAGAAACTCAGCGACTTGAATGGCCACAATGGCCACTCGTATCGCGGTTTGGTCGAATTCTCCGATGTTGATGTGGCAGTCGCCGTCGCTTCCAAACTGAATGGCATCTCTGTCAACGTAAGATTCTCCCCTGTCGGCCGCTCTGTTCGGAGGCTCTAACAAACTATTCAATCAGGGTATTCAACTGCTGCTGACTCTTTTTCAACCGGATATTGCCTTAATGATGCCAGAGCCACCTGAGGTTTATGGCCCACCCCGAGCCCCCATGAATGATTTTGCCAACATGTTCCAGAACATGAGCCTTTCCAAGACGCCCCAGCCTCCTCGTACTATTGTCCCTGTCGGCCGTCATCATGAGTCACCTTTGCCGTTCGTCCCTCAACAGCAGGTTGCCATGTATCCGGTACTCTACCAGACTATCCAAGGACCGCCGCGTTACTTGGTCGACCAAACTCCAACACGCAGGCCGAACGTCAATCCTCCCACGCCTCTGACGCCCCTGAGTCCAGGACACATGCAAATCATGAGTCCTATATTCTCTCCGCCTGCAACGCCCATGACGATGCAGAGCGAGTTCACCAGTCCACGAAGCGTTCAACCCTATGGACGCCCCGACAGCCGCCGTCAGAACGCCATGCGAGTTAGCAGATCGCCTTACTATAATGCCGCTGGCCATCATAACCACGTCGACGTCAGTCGCATCCGAGAGGGCATTGATGTCCGAACGACTGTAAGTGTCTGTCTTTTGTATTGTGAAAAGGATATACTGACAATTCAGATTATGCTGCGAAATATACCCAACAAAGTCGACCAGGCGATGCTGAAGCGGATCGTCGACGAATCCAGCTGGGGCAAGTACGATTTCATGTACCTGCGAATCGACTTCGCCAATGATTGCAATGTGGGATACGCGTTCATCAACTTTGTCGACCCGCTGGACATCATCGACTTTGTGAATGCTCGGGGCAACCAGCGATGGAACTGCTTCAAAAGTGACAAAGTTGCCGAGATTTCCTATGCGACCATTCAAGGAAAGGACTGTCTTGTCCAGAAATTTCGTAACAGTTCTGTCATGCTCGAGGCGCCTCACTATCGACCCAAGCTCTATTTCACTTCGAATGGACCACGACCGGATCTGGCTGGGGAGGAAGAGACTTTCCCTGAGCCTGACAACCAATCGAAGATGAAGCGCAGCTGCGAGAACGCTGAGCATGTTGGTAAGTAACGGTCTGTTCCCGTTGACTCAATCACGGCTAACATACCATCACCATAGGACTGTTCACACCAAATGCTGGCCAGCACTTTCGCGATGAGCAGCGTCGCCGCCGTTCTCAGTACGACCGCGGTACCAGACTTGCGGCACTCGAGGAGTATGACTACGACTCGCACATTCAACAGCCAGGTATGTACCCGGCTTAGGTGCAATGGAGTTGCTCAGCACTGGAAGCGGCTGTTCCGGACAATACAACAATCATAGGATTTTACCGAACTCTGTCAGCCCTGAACATTCGAAATCATTCGTTTGTTCTACGCTGTGCATTTTGCTATCTTCCACAGTTCGACAAGGTGTAAACCATTTGTAATGCAATACCCTTGCTGTAATTCAACATTTCAGTCATGACAGATTCGGTTCGATATTTTGGCGAGGAACAAGGGAAGAGTTCAAAACAGTCTTATCCCAGAATAGAACATGTTTGAGAAGGAAATGCGAAAAAATGGAGAGAGTCATTGGTGGGAAGGAATGGTGTGAGGGTACAATTGGCTATGCCAAAGAGAGGTCATTGATGGCCCGGGAGGTCTAGGAAAGCTGGTCGTCCCATACCGCAATGCCTTTTTGAGGAGTCGAGATTGAGTACCGTCGGGTAGCGGACGGAGGTTCCTGTATACCTAGAAGTTAATATAGCGTTTGCGTTCTTACGTTTCTAATTAGCGCGTACCTCCAACTTTTGGTATCCCTCCTTTTTAGTCTGGACAGTTCTTTTTCATATGTTGTGAAGGACCGCAATTCTGGACACTGGAAGATAAATGACCGTCCACATGTCAGTGTAGAATACAAGTGATCTTTATTGACAGGGCGCTAACAAGGGAAGGTGATTACATTGGTATCATGATGGCTAAAGACACTACACGCTCGGTTCTATAATCAATGTACAAGTACTATACTATAATACAAGGCGTCAACTCGGACCACTGGTGGAGCAGGTAGTGGTTATCCGCCTCCTCCTCCACCATCACTACTACCACCACCAGGTAGTCCTTTTGATAAAAGCTGCTGCTGTTGCATATTTGAACCTGTTTGATCATGGTCGCTCTCCTCCTTTTCCTGGGCCTTTAGTCCGGTCATGGCCTCTTTACCCTTTTCGGCATCATATTCGTCTTCCTCTTCATCTTCTTCCTTCAGAGGACTGGGTATAGATATGTCAGATTGTCGTTGTGATATTATTGCTGATGGCTGCTGTGAGTGTGAAGGTGGTGTTTCTGGTGATGCACTATCTTGTTCCTCTAACTCTTTTGTGTTTCCTACTTTAACCGCTGCTGCTGCTGACGCTGGTACCAAGGGTTCCTCTGATATCTCCCTACGACGATTACTTGTAGATGACGACGACAGCGATCGCGGGGGGGTCATCATCAACAATAGCGAATCTTCCTGGTCTAATATTGTTGCCCCGTCATGCTGGTCGTCGAAATAGGACGACGATAGAGAAGCAGTAGTACCAGCAGCAGCAGCAGCAGGAGGAGGAGGAGGAGGGGAAGGGACTGCCACGTCAATTCCGTCTATGCGGATTATGGGTGGTTGTAGTGGGGTGGTCGCACCACCATTCTGTCTCCTACTATGCCCAGCGATAAAGTCAGGCGACGTCGGCGTCAACGGAAGCGCCTTGTCGCTGTTGTAGTACCTTGCTCCGCTGCCGGCGCTACTGAGCGATTGCTGGTGGCTTGCCGCCGTTAATGGCGGTGGAGATGGCGACGAGGTGAGGTCGTGGTGGGCCATGCTAGGATTGTCGACTGCTCTTCTCGGCGGAGGCGGTGAGGGTGACGACATCAAACTACTATTGTTGTTATACGACAACGTAGGAGGAGGTGACGGGCCGACAAGTCCACGGTTGAAGATGACCAGGACAAGACAGCTCAATAGCAAAAAGCTTTGCAAAATAGCCATGCGCTTCTGGAACACCACCTCCTCGGCCAAAACGTTCAAGCGGGTCGACAGAGCCACGATCTCGCGCTGAGATTGCTCGCGCTGCGTCTCGAGCGCGATGACGGTGCTCTGCCATATCTGGTCATACTGCGTGCGCACGTTGCGCAGCTCGGTCAAGACCGTCCTGTTCAGCGTGTTGAGGAAGGCGTCGACGCGGCTGATTTGCTTCTTCTCGATGGTCAGGAGCACCTCCTGCAGGAAGCGCGACTGTTCCTCAATGTACTGTAACGAAAGAGAGGTATTGGACTCGAGATGTTGCAGGCGCTTTGTCACGGTCTTGAAAAAGGACTCTTGGACAGTCGGCGACGAGGCGGCACTGGAGGCGGCGGACGTCTTGTTGGTCCGCGGTGTGGTTGAGGTCGCGTTGGTCGGTTTCGCTGCTCCCGTCTTCGCTGTGGGGGGCGTCTGTGGTGTCTCGGCGGACTCAACGCGGACAGAGGAGAGCGTTTTCTGGCTGGCGGTGTTCGAGGTGTTGCTGTTTGTGGGCTGTGAAGATGGTGATCCGGAGGAATTTGCGGAAGAAGACACGCTTGTTGGCTGGGAGCGGACGGAGGATTGCGACTGCGTGGTAGATAGTGAAGAGGTGTTCGTGGGCTGGGCCGTCTCATGGGCAACAGTCTCGACCGACGACTGCGCGGTGGTGGATGTGTTGGAGTGGCCAGCGGGTATGCTGTTGTTTCGGTCTGCATTGGATGAGACGGGCGTCGGGTCGCCGGTTGTTGGCGATCGGAACGCACACATCTCCAGGGTCAAGTTGTAGAAGATGTTTGGCTCCTCCCATGGACTGATACCCGACTCGACGACGCGCTGAGTATCAGTATCATTCTCCTGCGTGGCACCAGATGGTTCAGGCTCCTTAGACGACGGTTGCTGTGGCTCTTGGATCTCCGGAATCTCCTCCTCCTGGGCAGGCGCATCAATCTGGTCAACGTCGTCGCCATCGGGCGGGTCTTTCCAGGAATCTAGCATCCGGGTTCCATGGACACGCAGCAGCGAGACGGGGCAGTAATACTCGTTGCCGTAGTGAGTCAAGAACTCAATCCGGATATACTTGGTATAGATCTGGGGGTGCTCGACCAGGAACGGTTGGATGTCTCGCGAGTTGCGGGCCTCGAATGTGCCCAAGTCTACCCACTTGTCCATCTTGACAGGGTAGCGGTCACTAACGCTAACTCTAAATTTTCGTATCATACTAGAGAAGAACTCAAAATTTGCAAGGACGACAGTGTCGACGAGGATATCGTCGCTTAACTCCACGATAACAAACTTGTTCTTGGCCCGGCACTCCAAGAGCATGTACGAGTCCTTGTTTTCGACCAAGATGGCCTTGGCATTCTTTGCGCCGGGATTGGTCTTGAGGATGGTTGCGCCGGCGTCGAACGACGAGTAGGAGAACCTCTCCTTACACGTCTTCCCTGCATCCTTGCTGCGGTAGTACTGCGTCTTTCCGTCGTCGTAGAAGACCTGATCTTCCTTTGCGGTTCCGCTAGCTTGCGCATCAGCCTCGCCCGAGGAAGCAGCCGTGATCTCGGAGACTTTCTCGTTGAGGGCATCGAAGTCGAGAGTAATCTCGCTGTCATCACCAAGACTGTCGAGGTCGCCATGGGTTATGCCTGCGGCATCTCGGTCGGCCCGTGGTTCCCGCGGTTCTTGCTGCCTGCGGCCCCCCTTTATGTTTGCTGGATCACCAGATTTCCGCAGCATCATCTCCTTCCACTCTTCAAACGACATGAAGGTGCTCGAGGAGAGGTCTTCCATTTCCGCAGTCTCCGGCTCCTGGCTCGCATCGCTTGAGTAGTCGTTCGCTTGTGGCTCATGGGGGGCAGTCAGTTCGGGGTTGACACTCGACGTCGCAGTGCCAGTTGCCGCGGCGGTGGCAGTAGAGTTGGGCGATTCTGCGATAGGAGCAGGACTCGTCCACGCGGTTCGGAGACATTGCTGCGGCAGCGTGTGTGTGATGTAGTTGATCGTCTTGGATTCGCAAACTTGGGGGGTTGCTGAGACGGCGAGCGACACCGCTGTCTCTTGCCCCGTCCGTGAGCCATTGACAGATCCAGCGTCAAGCCCTAGCAGCAGCAGCGTAAGCGCAACCCGCCATCCCCAAGCAGTATATACTGCGCGGCGCATCGTATTCTCAGGTATCGAGGCGCAGGAGGTACCTGTCCATGATGTCTTTGCCAGCAGAAATGTCTCGCGAGGTCGCTCGAATATGGGTTATAAGTCGGTGTAGATAGGGCTGCGCCAGATTGGGTTTCCAGTGTCCACTAGTTCCGCCAGGTCGCCGATCGTGGCATTGGCGGTCAAGATCGAAGTGGAGAGAAGATGGCAGTTTTGGCGGTGTTGGTCAAAGCCGAAGTTGACACTTGACCAGATCCGCCATCGTCATTGTACCGATAATCCGTAGTGGGCCGCCAGTCCATCTCCCGGCGCTTGCCCAGCAGAGGCTTACATGGAGCCAGGGTCGGGCCGTTCTGCTGGGCGTATCTGGGTGAATGGAACACAAATTAGAATAAGGGTTGGGGTTTATCTCGAACGAGCAAGGTTCACGTTGATAACAAGAGCTAGCAGCCACTAAAAACTACGGTATAATTCATGTTTGATTCAGCAAGTCCATGACCACTTTTCTTTTAATAAAGGCATTGGCATTCAGGACTCAACAGAGCTGCACATCTACTGACAAAACATTCACACGAGAAGGGGCGAGTTCTTTTGGGTGAGACGAACAAATCTCAGCTGCTCAGACTGATAACTATTGAACTAATCGCTATCAACTGACCGATATTGGCATTTTTCGCTACCAGGCCTGAGTCTCCATATTCTCATCCTGTAGAATAAGAGAATAAGATTCCGCAAATTCAGGTTGCCGATACTTTACACAATGTTGGGTTCCCATATCAAACGCCGTTCGTGTCCGTAGTCCCTTACTATCAAACATCCTACCATGGAGAAAAGAAAGGAAAGAGACTCCTGGAGTTTAGACGAGGACGGCAGCAATCGCCACCAAGAAGGGAATCTTGATCACAATCCCGGTGCGGTCCTGCATACCCACGGCGCCGGCCGTAGGGAAGCCCGAGGTCGTGCTAGCAGCGGGGGGTATAGTGTAGGAGCCGTTGATGGACATGGTGGTCCAGCCTGTAGCCGTCGGTCCACTGCCCATGGGGGTGAACGGGATACTAGCGGAGATGCCGTCGACAGAGTTGGTGGAAACAGTGCCGTTTCCGGTCATCGTGTGGCAGGTAGTCTCCGTGGCAGTGGTAGTAGTGCCGACAATGGAATCTGAGATCGCGGTCATGGATCCGCTCGGGCCCGAGATTGAGTCGGTCATCGTGATGATGGTGGTATCAGTAACAGCGGAGCCCTCGATTCCGGAGACTCCCGCGGTTGCCGTAAGTGTAATAGTCAGGAGGCTGGTCATCGTGTTCGTGACGGTAGGGGCTGCAATAGACTCGGAATCCGTAGTATTGACGCTGAAAGTGAGAGTTCCGACGATGATGGCTGTTCCCACGGAAGTCGTGACCACGGTGCTTGTCATTGTCATGAAACTGAGAGACTCAGATGCCAAGTTGCCGACAGTAGTAGTGGTCTCAGTTGAAAACCCAGGCGAGGTATGGGTTCCAGACATGCCATCAACAGCTTCGGTCGTGGTGGTTCCCGAAGGGGCGGGCAGGCTGGTAGGAGAACCACTGCAACCGCCGCCCTCAGTGGTACTGTAAGCGCGAGGAACAAGTGCCTCCTGGGCAAGAGCGCCCACAGCATTACCCACTGTTTCGTTAGTATGGAGGGTAACTCAGGTACACTGCAAGAAGGACGAATTACTTACTTGAGACGATGCCGAAAAAGATGATGGCATAGACCGCGAAGGTAGCGGCGAGCTTGACTGCACGGGCCATGCTGCCCTTCTTGCGGCCGGACAGGCTCATCTTATTGGTGGTGAAAGATGCCATTGTTGAATCTTGAGAAGATTGTTTGTATGATAATGAGCGACTGGAGTGTCGAAATAATTAGAGAGAGTTGATACGACAAGAACGCGGGTTGGATGAATGAGAGGCCGGAATATCAACCCGACAAGTCAAAGAAGGAGGGGAAATGAATGAAAGAGCTTGAATGAACACTTGAAAACGATAGAGTACTCTGGTGTGTGCTAGTTCTGCTTGATGAAGGGAATGTGGGTGGAAGTGGAAGTGTGATTTTGTGCTCGCACGAAGCCGACCGAAGAGGGCCACCTTATCTCAGGCAGTCGGAGGAGGAGCGTGGGCCTTTGGACAGCGTACGACATCACTTACCAGATAATCGAATGACTATACTCCAAATGAAGACAGTGGCAGACGCACAACGAGTGATGCGAATGGAGGAATGAGTGTTGGTGATGCGAAAACGAAAGTGGTGCGGAGGTTGGTGGAAGGGGAAAGAACACTAGGGCTAGCTAGAGAGGCAGATAATTTATGTTCTCGATAAGGGTGGTGATTAGGTTAGTCAGGTAGGGACCAGTCATCTTTTTGGCGGTCTGTCAAATTTCCGAAACAGGCAGGCACGAGAAAGGTTGAAGAGATGGGATGAGAGTTGACCGCGGAGGAACCCTTTCCAGCCTGAGGTAGCACTCGGTCGTTTGTTCCATCTCGTAGAGGGTGGATAAAAAGGCAAGCTAATATTCTTCCAATTCTCGGGCAGTTGCTATATTGTCAAGGTACTGATGGCGAGGGAGCATTCCGGCACCTCCCTCATGTCGTCGACGGGCTTGGAGATCATGGAAATTTCGTAAGTACACTGGATAGGTAGCAAAGGTACCTGCTCTAATATCAGAAGGTCTAGTCTAGGGAGAGAGTATTAGCGCTGACCAACCTCCACTCAATAACATCTTGTGTATAATACAGATATAGACACAAGATGGATTATAGCACCTTTTCTGAGTTGACTACAAGTCGGCGGATGGGAAGTGGTAGTCAATATCATCGGGAAGAAGAGTGCCAGCAAACTTCCTTTTGGATGTAGGCATTCCCTCCACCAACCAAGGGGGGAGAGATCAACGAAACCAAGATTCAACCTCGGAGACAGAGGAGGTCTAGAATAAACTGTTCCATCCATAGAAAATAGGTGTAGCTAATACAAGGACGTGTAACTACCGTATCCGCGAAAAGACGAACCGGCAATCCAGGGGGTATCCTGTGTTAGCTCCAACGAAGAGAGAAGTTCGAATAGTCCTTTTACACAGCTCCTCGTAGTCATGAAAAGGAAATGATATAGGTCCGTAAAGAGAAATCAGTCACATATACCACATATAGGCGTCAGACTATCAGTCGAGTCTTTTGCGCGAACAGCCATTTATCTTGTCGTTTTTGTTGTTGAAAAAAGGGGGGGGGCGGTGATGATGCTTGGCGATGCCAACTGTCGCCGTCTGTCGGGCCGTTGAAAGTGGTCGTCAATTCAACCCCTGTCGGCAAGAAGCTCGGTCCACCAAAGTCCGCCAAGACGGTCCCCCAGTGCGAGCGAGTAGCCGGTCATAAATCGATCCACACGCGAAGGAAAGCGCGTAGCACAATGAAGCGATGCATCGCGCGCATTGGCACCCCATAAATCACAAATACGGAATACCTATCCGTAGACCTTCTCACTCCTCTTTCACGACAGCGCCACGCGACAACTCCCCCCGCGCATCGCCCAAACTTTAATTCTTATCTTGCTAGCGATCCCGAATTTGGCATTGAAGCCGTCGTATACTCTCGGGCGTCTTGCAAATTATCAATTGCGAGCCGACGCCGCACTCGCGCCGCGCGAACCTTAGGTGTCCCCGCCTGTCCGATTAATCCGTCCGTGTGCGAGTCGATTCGACCACTCCCACTAAACCAAGCATACTTAAAGCACACGATCGCCCTCATACAGCTACCGAGGAGCTGTCGCCCACCATGGCGCCCGCTCGCAGAAGCGCCGCCGCAGAGCAGGAAGAGCCCCAGGAGGTTCAGGAGGAGGAGCTGGTCAAATTGCAGTTCAAGGAACCGATTACATGGCGCCCCGGCAAGGCCATCCCGATCGACCAGCTCCTCAAAAGGCTGGACCGCCTCTCCAAGGAACTGGGCGAGATGGACCAGGAGCTTACTGATATAGACTCATTAAATAAGATCGCCAAGGACGTGGCGTCCCACCAGCTTCTGAGCCACAAGGATAAAGGCGTGAGAGCATATACGGCCTGCTGCATCGTCGATATCCTTCGGCTATGCGCACCCGATGCGCCGTTTACGCCGTCGCAACTAAAGGTCTGATTCCGTCAAGACAAAGTATTGCCTCGCGATTCAGGCTGACTTGATGATAATCTTTGCAGGACATTTTCAATCTCACCGTCAACGGCATCATGCCGGCGCTCTTCGACCCTTCGAACCCCTACAACAATCAGCACAAGTACGTTCTTCGGTCGTTTGCCGAAATCAAGAGTATCGTTCTCCTCCTTGATGTCGAGGGCGCCGAAACTCTGTTACTCAACCTTTTTTCCACCATTTTTGACGGCGTCTCCAAGGCCAAATCTGCCTCCGGGGAGCAGGTCGCGAAGGATGTCGAGTTCAGTATGCTGGAGCTGCTGGGCGTTCTTGTTGACGACGCGGCAAGTCTTCCGGCGCAAGTTATCGATGTTATTATGGCCCAGTTCCTTAGGGCGGCTGCGCCAGGAGTTGGAAACAGGCACGACCATCTCCCGTTGGACGACAACCAGGCCACTCTCCTCCTTAAAGAGGAGCCAGAGGCATATCAAATGGCCAAGAATCTCTGCCTATCATTTCCCGAAAAAATGGCCCGGTTCGTTAGTCAGTATTTTAGCGACGTGATTGTCGACGCGACCAGTTTTATCGCAAGACCGAACGGCCACCGAGATGACGATGATGAAGACAATGATGGCCCCAGCGGCCCCTCCGAGTCGGACTTGAAGGAGCTCAAAAAAGCGCACACGCTCATCCGCGAAGTATGGAAGGCTGCACCAATGATTCTCCAAAACGTCGTGCCACAGGTGGATGCCGAACTTTCGGCCGACAATGTACACCTGCGTCAGCTTGCGACAGAAACGCTTGGAGACATGATCTCAGGTATTGGCGCTGCAGGACCGCCTCCTCCCCCAACGCTGGATCCTACGGCCTATCCGCCCCTGAGACTAGAAGACGACGACCGGACAGAGGTTCCAATCGTGAACATTCTCACAACACCGCTTTGCGCCATATCCTTTTCGCAGACTCACAGTGCCACATTCCAGAGTTTCCTAAGCAGGAAGAATGATAAAGCTGCCGCTATTCGTGCTGCTTGGACATCTGCCGCGGGATATATCCTATCTACTTCGGCCGGAGGAATTGGGTTGAGCCGTGAGGACGAGACAGATCTGGTTCAGGGCTTGGGCGAGAAACTCTCCGACAATGACGAAAAGGTTAGGTTGGCAGCTGTCAAGGCCATCGAGTCGTTCAAGTTCCAAGACGTCATCATGAAGTTAGCACCAAATGGTGGCATAGGCAAGGAAGGCTCTGTTCTTTCCACGCTGGCCGATCGCTGCCGCGACCGGAAACCTGCCGTTAGAGTTGCAGCTATGTCTATACTCGGAAGACTTTGGGCTGTCGCCACCGGAGAACTTCTTGCTGGAAACGAGGTGGTGACGGCAGCCCTGGGAGGCGTTCCAACTCGGATTCTCAACGTGTTCTACGCCAATGACCTAGAACTCAACGTTTTACTGGACCGAGTAATCTACGAGTTCCTTGTGCCGCTGGCATACCCGCCACAGAAAAAGGGGCCGAAGAATGCCAGCTCAAATGGCAACGGGTCATCGCAGTCTGCCAGTGCACCAGCGTTTGATCCAGACGCCATACGTGCGGAGAGGATTCTCTTACTCGTTCGGTCTCTCGACCAACAGGCGAAGAAGGCCTTCTTCGCCATGCAGGCAAGACAGCCGCAGTTCGCCAATGTCTTGAACACTTACCTGAAACAATGCGACCAGTATAACGGAGGTGTCATGGATGACCAGGCGGAGAGAAAAACTGCCAATCTCCACAAGAGCGTGCTGTACATCGCCAAGTTCCTCCCAGACGATGGCAAAAGCAAGGTTGATCTCTTGCGGTTTGCCAAGGTCAACGATCGTCGCAACTACAATCTGATCAAGTACGTGATCGGCCCGGAACACGACTTCAAAACGGTTCACAAAGCTCTCAAAGAGTTGATCAAGCGAATTCAGGCGAGCAAGGACCCCGGCATTCTGGATACGCTGCTGCCCATTCTTTATCGCTCTGGCTGCATTATGTTCAACCGGAGCCACTTGTCTACGATCATGGAGTACTCCAAGTCGGACAAGGACGGAATGGGAGCAGTTGCGCATGAGATTCTCAATGAGATCTCCCAGCGCAATCCGGAGCTGTTCAAGTCTCACATCGGACAACTTTGTAAGGATCTAGTTGACCAGGCCCCAACCGCAACCGGAGAGAATGACCCGATCGTTGTCGAGACATTGAAGGCGTGCTCAACATACGCTCGCAAGTACCCTAAGGATGTGCCCATGAGCAGGGAATTCATTCAGACGATGATCAGCTATGCGCTCTACGGCCAACCCACCAGGGCCGCCAAGTATGCCGTAAACATCATGATGGCGAAGAAGGACGACGATACGAGTATGGTCAACGCGACGGACCTGCTCCAAAGGACAATGAAGGGCTGGACATATGGCGGGAAGCATTTCCTCAACAAGCTTGCCGCCGTGAGCCAGTTGGAATTGCTTGCGCCCAAGGTTACCCAGGACGCTGAGGATCGGATTCTGAATATGACCGTCCAGCAGATTCTCCTCCAGGTGCGGAGGGAAGCTAGCGATCGCGACCCTGACTGGGTTGACGATTCCGACATGGATGAGGAATGTCAGGCCAAGTGTCTGGCGCTGAAGACCCTGGCAAATAGACTGCGTAGTATGAAGGATATAAAGGATGCAAAGGAGAAGGCCAAGCCTGTCTGGAAGCTCTTCAAGACCCTGATCACCAAGGACGGCGAGCTTTGCAAGACTGCGGATACGCCCAAGCACCACAGATCACGATTACGGCTGCTTGCGGCGCAACTTCTGCTCAAGCTGTGCACGCAAAAGCACTTTGACGATCTCCTTTCACCCGAGGACTTCAACAAACTTGCCTTCACCACCCAGGACGCCGTCCAAGAGGTGCGGCACGGCTTCATCCGAAAACTGCAAAAGTACTTGGCGGATAGCAAGCTGCGTTCGAGATACTACACCATCGCGTTTCTGACGGCGTTCGAGCCCAACTCGGAGTTCAAGATGCGCGTCGAGACGTGGATCCGGTCGCGGGCGAGGCACTTCCAGGACCAGAACCAGCCTGTCCTCGAGGCGACACTGGCCCGCCTGCTCTCGATTCTGGCCCACCATCCGGACTACAGCGCCGTGCTGGACGAGCTGACAGACCACGCGCGGTACCTCATCTACTATGTGAGCCTGGTGGCGACCGAATCCAACCTGGGCCTGATCTACAAGTACGCGGAGAGGGTCAAGCAGACGCAGGACGCGCTGGACCCGCAGAGCGACGCGCACCAGGTGCTCAGCGACCTGGCGCAGGCGGTGATACGCAAGTGGCAAGAGAAGCGGAACTGGGTGTTCAGTGCATATCCGGAGAAAGTCGGCCTGCCGCTCGGTCTGTACACGGCGCTTCAGTCCCATAGTGAGGCGCAGGGGATTGCAGAGAAGAACTTTCTGCCGGAGGGGATTGATGAGAAGCTCGACGACGTGCTTAGGGCACTTGATCGCAAGAAGGTATGTTACTACCACTCGTTCTATTTCCCTAAATTGAAAGCTGACAGAAGTTGAAAATGAAAAAGAAGCGCAAATCTGTCGACGACGGCCGCGCTGCGCACCACCCACCATCGAAGAAGACAAGAGTCCAAGCCGCCACGCGTGAACCGAAACAGCCAAAGGCAGCTAGACCGTCAAACTTGGCCCATTCTAAGAAGAGCTCAGGCGCAACGCCAAAGGTTAAAAAGGCACCGCCGTCCAAGCCTAAGAAGACAAGACAGTCCTCTCCTGATGTGACTGACGCAAATCGGCGGCGGAGTGGGCGGTCGCGGAAGAGTAATACGTATATCGAGCGAGACTCGTCGGAAGACGACGAGGAGATGCTCGACGGCGTGGCGGAGTGGGAGTATGTGAGTAAGAGTGGGTCTGGGGATGAAGATGAGAAAGAGGACGGAGGTAAAGATGAACATGCGCCGCCAGATGACTCTGATAAGGAGGCAGTCCCTACGGAGGAAGAGGATGAAGAAACAGAGGAGAAAGAGGAGGAAGCACCTGCTCCGACGCGCCGTGGTGGTCGTGCTGCACCGAAACCAGCAATGAAAGCAAAGGCACTGCCGGCAAGAAGCAAGAGGAACGGCAAGGCTGCTGCTGCTCGGGAAGAGGAGGAGGAGAGTGAGCTCTCTGAACCTAAGTCTGATGTTGAGGACGAAGCGGATCCGCCAGCAGCAGAAAAGGTGAAAGAGGATGATGATGAAGGAGACCTGTCGACACCCCCGGTATCATCACCACCCCCAGCTCCTTCACCTGCTAAGGCTGCCGCAAATGGGAGGAATGCGAGGATTACTGCTACTACTGCAGGAGGTGGTGGGACGAAGAGGCAACCGAAGGCTGTTGCAAAGGGTAAGGCTGCGGTTGGGCGAGCAACGAGGGGAAGAGGGAAAAAGGCATTGTCTGCCGAGACAGTGAAGGCGGACGACATGGATGAGGATGAGGATTGATTGTCTTGTGTGCTCTCGTTGTTGACTTTGTTTTTGGAGGGAGAGAGCTGGTTGATGATCAAGGGGGTTTGATGAGGTTGATAATAAATCTTTGACCTCGATTCCGTTCGCTTTGTGGTGTTAATTCAATTGTTAATGACAAACTTGAAAGGGGAGAGAGTGAAGGCAGCTTGAAGGGGGCAGCACTAAGAGCAGAAGAAAGGAGAAGAGAGGAGTGGGAAACTGTTTGTCTGTGCAGCGTGTGTGTATAAAGGAGTTGAATTCTTTTCTTTGAACGGCCGTATTATTATTATTACCCGCAAGCTAGCTAGTTACCTTGATCACTTGGCTAGCTACATACCTACCTGCTAGGTCTAGTCTTTTATATATTCTCGCTTTTTTATAATTTTCTCCTCGTGTGGGCTTTCGTTTTGAATTGAGATATACCGTCCCCTTCGGTTTAGCTGTATCGGATCCTTCCAGTTTGCTTCTGTAGTTGCCTGCCTGTCTTGATTAACCACCCCGAGGGGTTTCCAACTAAACTCCAAGTTGAGTCGGCGAGCGAACGGCTTCTACGGATGTACGTGGCCTACTTGCCAACCAACTTGCTTTAGGTGCAGTACAGTACCTACATACGCAGTTAGCTTCAGGTCAGTACTAACGGAATGTTCGCGCCCAGCCAGCCTCGCGCGAGAGCGTAAGAAGGTAGATAAAAGCGGTGAGTAGATCGGTCCATCTCGGCTAACTCGGGGCATGGCATGCCAGGTCCGCGGGCCGGGAAGGATAGGGAAGCAAAAATGGTTCCAACAAAAAAATTGACCATTGCGGGGAGTGGCGTGGAAGCCCGAGAGGCTGCCAGTGGGTGAGTGTGGGTAGGGAAGGTTAGAACAAAGAGCAAAGAGAAGGGAAGAAAGAGCTTCAGCTTTGAGGAACCGGAGATGCCAACCACACCGATTCTCTTGACGTTTATCTAGATGACGATTTTATCAGACAGGACTGCAAAGGAATATCCGTACTGCATTCTCAGTAAACTAGTCGTTTTCTTCTCTGTATATATACATATACGAAGGAACGTTGTGAGCTTGGATTTGATCTTGCGAGGGTCCAGCCAGTCCCAGGACAATATGTCAGACATCAGACATTTTCTAGTTCAGGTTTATATCCCGTCAGAGGTAGATACCGTAGCTTGGAGGAGTTTCCAGGTAGTGCCAATTGACTCTTTTTTGACATGGCGTCCCAACAGAGGCGTGACAGGCCCAAGGCAGATACCGCTTCTGCGGTACTCATATGGATGTCCCGTCATGCAGCCATCGGTATAAGGCCGATGGGTCCCTGTTTGCCGTTCCCGACGTCGCCGAGACGAGCAGCAAAAGGCCAGGTCTATTGATTTTATTAAGGTTTCTTTTTTCTGTCGTCCCGAAATTGTGGAAATCTATCTGGAAACAACAACAACAACAACTTTCTCACCAACAATGATGTTGATAACAAGTTCGATCGAGCCGAGGTCTCGCTTTTACGTGTACCAGGGCGGGAACTAGGCGCGGCCTGGCTTGCCGAGCGACGCCAGCCCGGCAAACTAGGACGCTAACTTGATGCGGGGAACAAGGCCCTGGCTGGTGTGAAGAGTTCAACGTCACTGAGATGGCGAATAGAGGAGGAAAAGTGACGGAAAGGATGAAACGGGTTCCGCAAGATTGGCATCATTCGAGTACCTAGATCAAGTGCTGGCTGGCCTGACTGATTGATTTAATATAAATTTTGTGTTCTTCAGCATCGTGGGCGGCTACTGTGATAACCCCTTATCGAAAGGATGGCGGGATGGGCTTGAAAAGTGAACAGACTTAGAGACGGAGAGCCGGGCTGCTGCCGCCGACGGACCAGTCGGAGTGAAGGACGGGACAAGCGGGAGGGCATGGCTGCCCGGGACGGAGACAATTGGAAGAGCCACTCGCAAGCTGCGGTGATGTTTGTTGTGGCCCCGTTCTTTGAATTCAATTTTGCAATAATTCATTTTTGGAGTACGTTTTGGGGGCGGGGATGCATATCCTCTGTAGGGCAACTGCACCCGACGTTTCAGATTTTCTTAGAGATCCCCTTTACCCTAGCGTCTGGGCACCTGATTGGCGCGAACCCCCTCTGCAGCCGGTTGGGGCCAGCATGAATCTTTCAGCACACAACACATCTTGAACCTGTCGACGCCGGGTTTCCTATGCAATCATGAAGGGGGACGCTCCAAATCGCTCCAATCGCCCCAATCGAATCGCAGCCGCCTCGCCCGTCACACTCACACGCGTATGTAGCCAGTCAGCCAAAGGCAAGCTGTCGTCTTGTCTGTACTTGTCACCGTGTTTCTCTACAGAGAATCGAAAGGGGAGGCGGGGTGGTCGGTACCAAAGCAGCCAAGTTAAACAGAAACAGCCAGCGCAAAAAAAGGGGGCAAAAAGGATCTCGCATTGACCTTGGCCTCATCACTGCAGTGGCTTGTTACTGTTTTCCCCAGGCGTCTGGCATAGACCACCTCACCCAGAAGACTACAGGTGAAGGAGGCAAAGCACCAAGTCCAAAAGACCACGATAGATCTTTAGCATGAGAATCCCCAGAGTCGACGACGTTAGCACGGCAGATCCAGCTCCACAAAGACACCGGACCCCAGGGCCGCTGCTGAGGCAGGGCAAGCTCTCTCCTCCACCTCCACGTAAGCTCCATGCGATGTGAATTATCTAACGATTGCATGATCCAACCGTGAGATCCGTCAGAATCACATACAATGCGTTCACTTCCAGGGAACCTTTCTGTTCCAGGGGCTGTGTAGGCTTCCAGAAGCTGCCCTAGCTGCCGACCCTGGCATCTTCCGGCTGACCGTCCTTCCCACGGCGGCGCCGATTATGGGCGGGCTTCCCTAGGTGGTCAACAGTGGTCAACTGGGGCCCCCGGCCATCCAATACTATGGATGGGACGATGCCATTTGAATATTCTCAAATGCCGTGATAGTTGAGTGTCGATCATCAACAGAGGTCCCCTAACGGCTCCCGCCTGGTTGGTGATGCGCGCCTGCGGGAGGTAGTTAGTTACCTAAATAGTAAGTGTATGGCAACCAAACTGGACGCACAGCTACTTATCTAGATGAAACATAATTCAAAAAGCTGTACGCAGATACGCGTTACCTGAACTTTGTGTGGCATCTCATCTGACCTCTCACCTGACAGCAGCAGCAGCATCAGCATCAGCATCAGCCCTTGAAGAGACGTAATCTGTATTATACCTATCCCTTGCCTTATTCATCGCATTTCCCAGGACTGCACTCCGTCCTTGTCATACCCTGCCTTCCCAAGGACCAAGTTCGACTGTCAGTCCGCCTCGGAGGGGCAAGAGCTCGGCTTTGCGCCATCAACCTGGACGGTATCAGGCTTGGCATCTGAACGTGTTGGAACCTGGGACTTGGGTATCGCATCATGTTTGGAAACGAACGAAAGTGACTGCACGGTTCCGCTAGCGTGCAGTGCGCGATGAATTGGGAATTTTTTGAAAGGCGCCAGACGAACATGGAACCTTGGCTCTGGCAGCTTGCGCCGTCGAGATTTGTCAGTGCGGGCTCCTGCCATGTTGTTGGCCGACTTCCACGAAGAAGTAAAGCAGAGATCAGGTATCCGTATGGACACGCGGGACTGGGGAACTTTAATTCCTAGCCCCAGCCACAGCAGCCAACCTGTGAAGGCATGATTGTTATAGACAGTGCGGGTTTAAAAAGCGGGCAATGTGGCCTCAGATGGTCGTGTTTGCTTTGCAAGTGACTGACCTAGAAGTGGGATAAAAAATCAGGTACCAAGGAGGGGGACTGAGCAAAAAAAGCCACTCTTGCGCTACAATGAGATCTTGGTGGCCGCTTGTCATCGCAGTGGAGTGCCACAGCACACAGCACCCGACAGCAGCACCAGAGTACGTAGCCTTCCTCCCCCCTAAACGGCTGTTTCATCTTGGACCCGGCAACTCATAATCCACGCTTTGAACCTGCCCTTTCTTCCCTTTTCGACTTTGCTCCCGTCGTCAACTCCCTCTCCACCGACCAAGCCCATCCACATCCCAATCCCCCATCCTCGACTTTGTCCCTTTTCTTGGTCACCCCGCCACCGGCTTCTTCTACGACTCCTTCGAGTTGCCATCCCTTTCTCCAGGCTCAATTCCTACCTAATGACGCCTGTATATTGAAATACATTTTAACTTTCTTCTCCCCTCTTTTTTCGTTCAGGCACGGAGCAGTACGGAAAAGGCAAAACGGACGGCGGACGACGGGCAACCTACAACGGCCTGTCTGAAAAAAAAATCAAGGACCAGTTTGCCAATCGATCAACCGCATCCCCGGGAAGCACCCAGTTTCGTCCAACCTCGACCCGCGTGTGTGCCAGCCGTCACCACGATTCACTTCGTCCCTCTGCACCCGACACTCCTTGCTGAACCTCTTCAGAGCTAGAGTTTTCAACAACACCGTCTGACGACGGTTTTTGAGGTAGTGAAGCTCCACAGTCTTCGCTGCTTCGCCTTGTAATCCGCCCCTTAGTGCCAGTTTGCGACCTTGACCACCGCGACATACAACCACCGCCCTCCTACTTTCGATCAAGACTTCCCTATTCAATCGACACTCCTTCGACCTTTGTGTGTCGTTCCGATATCAGATTGCTGCTTAATTGGAAATTACCCCGGCCAATCGCCGCCCTTCCGAGATCGACGACCTCGCGTCCCCGTCGTTTCCCGCGCTTTCCGCCCTGTCCGCCGTACCGCACGAGAAAACGGCACCGCCAGTCGGGTCGGACGACGAGGGCCTTTTCGAGCGACTGTCTATGTCTCATCCGGCACCCAAGGCCTGACCGACTACATTGCCTTGAACCGAATATACATGTTATATTCCAATTAGGGTGGAATAACATAATCAATAATGTCCACTACACGACCAAACGAACATTTGACAATTGGCTATCCTCCGCAGACAGCCGCTGCTCAGAACCGCTCCGGTTCGCCGACGAGCACCTCACCGAATGACCCGCAATCCGCTGGCACCGTTCGGTCTCCCTTTGGCCTGTCCCCCGGTCTGACGCCGACCAGCAAGATGCCTGGCGCACCGCGGTCGGGTGCGGGCTCCCCGTCCCATGAGATTGCTGCCTCGTCAGCGCGGCTGTTTTCCAAGAGGTAAGTTCACACGCTTGGTTTTGCTGGTTGGGCACTGCTAATTCCACATTTTGCCTTACAGAGCTAGAGAGATCCAGGCCCAGGAGGGCGTTTCAGGAGTGCCGTTAAATCCCTGGGGTGGACCCCCGACGAGCGGTAACTCGACTCCCCTTCGTGAGAATATCCCTGAGTCGCCAACAGATGGATTCCCCGACTTTGCCCAGCTGCCTACCCCGGACAGTCTGCCACAAGCGCGCCGTGCCCGTGCTGGCACCGTGCCGTCTAGATTCTCGCCAGGCGGTGCCGGAAATGGATTGCTCAGCATCCCGACCATGGCATCCAAAACGTCACGACCGTCGCCTTCCCAGACGCCTTTCAAGTCGCCATCACCAGGCCTCGAGCCGATTTCTGACAACACAGCCGACGCATCCACACTGCTTTCGAGACTGCGAGCTGGTTCCATGCCTCAGCGAAGCCCTTATGCCCCCCAGCACATCCCAGGCACAAGTTCGCCCTTCGGCCCGTCTATCTTCAGCAGCTGGAACCCGACCGGCACGGGCCGCGACAGAGGTAATACCTTGGCCAGCATCGCGAGCATTGGCTCTAATGGACCCAGCTCCCCATCGCAGTCGCATTTTTCGCGAGAGGGTACCGCCGAGAATGATGTCCATATGAGGACGCTTGACTACCTTGGCTTGGCCGAAACGCCACAGCCGCCTCGCGCACAGCTTGCGACTCCTTATATACCAACATTTGCCGACTTCAGCAAGGCTGCCAACCGGTTCCGGTCCTACTCTGTCAACAACAAGGATAAATATGCAGACGAGGAGGATGATGATTTTGACGTGGAAGCTATGATGGAAACCCAGTATGCCCAGATTCAGGACCAGCTTGCCGCGACAAACGCCGCAATTCGCAACCACAACTTGGCTGTCCAGGCCTTTGTGAACCAGGCCCAGAGCAGTCGTCCTCGGGCGAGGACAGCCGGAGTCTTGGACACCCCGTCTCGCATGATGCGGAACTACTTCCCACAACCGTCCAGGCTTGACAACTCCATCACGGCAGCCGAGATTCGGTTGCCGGATGAGAAGGAGTTTGAGGATCTTCCACAGGCCATCGCTGCCATGTCGTTGGGCAGGTCAAACAGCCGTAACAATGGCCTACTTAGCGCAGATGAGCAGGGCTTGGAAGGGCCTACTAGTGCCTTGTGGCTCGGTAGCATCCCGACATCCACCACCACCTCGACGTTGACGGAGATGTTCAAATCACATGGTCCTATATTGTCTGCCAGAGTCCTGACCCACAAGAGTTGTGGCTTTGTGAACTTTGAGCGGATTGATAGTGCCATCTCCGCCAAGGCTACCATGAATGGAAAGGAGATCTTCCCCGGCGCTGGCCCAATCCGTATCAACTTTGCAAAGCCGCCTTCGGCGTCCAACACCCCTGGTCACGATGGGGCCTTCCCTTCGCCAAGCCCAGATCCTTTCGCAAAGGGTCAGGAGAACGGTCAGACCAGCGCCGTCAGCGCCGGCTCAGGCGATAACTCGCTGGCGACGCCAATCTCAAGCAATGTTACCCCCACTGTACCACCTCTTCATGAGATGACGGCGGACATCCTCGACATTGTCCAGCAGTTTGGGGCAGACGAGGAGGACAGCTACCGAATCTCTGTGAGCCTACAGTCGGCAATACAGTACACCACGTTCATTGATGAGATCCCTCCTATCAAGGAGCCTGCGCATACTCGGGTGCACGACGCTCCGAAGCTCCGAGATATTCGCAAGCGTATTGATAATCAGACGCTGTCACAACAGGAGATCGAAAGCATCGCCGTTGATATGCTACCCGAGATAGCCGAGCTTTCGTCAGACTATCTCGGCAACACGGTTGTGCAGAAGCTCTTTGAGCATTGCTCGGATAACCTTCGAGACCAGATGCTCGCTGAGATTGCTCCCCATATGGCCGAGATTGGAGTACACAAGAATGGTACTTGGGCTGCACAGAAGATCATTGACGTGTGCAAGACACCACACCAGATGGACTTGATTGTCGAGTGTCTGCGTCCTTACACCATGCCCCTCTTCCTGGACCAGTATGGCAACTATGTTCTGCAAGGGTGCCTGAAGTTTGGATCTCCGTTCAATGACTTCATCTTCGAGACGATGCTCAGCAGGATGTGGGAGGTGGCACAGGGCCGATATGGAGCCCGTGCCATGCGAGCCTGTCTGGAGAGCCACCATTCCACAAAGGACCAGCAGAGGCTGCTGGCGGCGGCGATTGCTTTACACAGTGTCCAACTTGCGACGAACGCAAACGGTGCCCTGCTGCTTACTTGGTTCCTCGACACCTGCACGTTCCCGCAGCGACGCACGGTCCTCTCACCACAGCTGGTTCCCTATCTTGTTCACCTGTGCACGCACAAGGTTGCCTATTTGACGGTCTTGAAGGTCATCAATCAGAAGGCGGAGGGAGATGCAAGGGACACTATCCTCAAGGCGCTCTTCTTTTCGCAGAATGACCAAGTGCTGGAGGCGATCCTGAGCGACCATGCCTGTGGTGCTACTCTGATTTTTAAGGTTCTGACTACTCCCTTCTTCGATGAGACCATTCGAAGCCAGGTTGTTGAGAACGTGAAGTCGGTCTTGATCCGGATCAAGGCCCAACCGGGTCAGGGGTATAAGCGGTTGATGGATGAGGTTGGACTGTCGACACGTAGTGGTGGCGGCGGAAGTGCCGGGAATAGTGGAGGCGGTTCGCGAGACCGGGAGCATGGAAATAACTCCGGCGAGCGGCAACGCCCAACATCTAGACAGACGAATGCCAACTCCCAGCATCATCAGCAACAGCAGGCACAACAGCAGGCACAACAGCAGGCACAACAGCAGGCACAACAGCAGGCACAGCAGCAGCAGCAAGCCCAACATCAGCAGCCGGCGGCCCAGTTCAACAATAATAGCAACAGCCAGTTCTACAACCCGCTTAACTCCGCTGCAAACCCGAACTTTGATATGGGCTACGGTATCCCTCGGAGCGAGAGCGTAGAGCCGAGCCTATCGCAACAATTCCCGGCATTCGGCCCCCCTGGTCAGATATATGGTGCTTCCAACCCACCCATGGCGCCCGCCGCTTTGCAGCAGCTTCAGTTCCAGCAGAACATGATGACTCGCGGGGCGCCGCCCATGAATAATTACTTTCCCGCCATGCAGGCGGGCTTCAGCGGCGGCTTCCAGAGCCCGAGTCCGGGGATTGACCAGTACCGAGCCCCAAATCTGCCAAACGGACAGCCTCCCAACGCGGCACAGCTGGCTAGCATGGCTGGTCAAGGTCAGTTCGGTGGGGCCTCTCCGGCTGGGTTCGGAATGAACATGGGCGGCTTTGGGTACGGCGGTGTTGGGCTTGGAGGAGGACTAGGAGGCATGCAGAATGCTGCGCCGGGGGGAGGCTATATGCAGGAGCAGCAGGTTGGAAATAACGCCTCCAGGCGTGGACGGGTAGGTCGCAGCCCGCAACCGCCGCCCGACCGATATCATGGGCGGCAGTGAAAGAAGTGTGAAGACCATGTTACTTACTTTTGCGGTGCTGTTGGTTGAACAGAGATGATTTACCTATTTCCCTGGCGTCCCGATCATCCTACCGCACCATCTTGCATGTTTCAAGCTCTCGTTCGTTCGGTCGACCGTCCGTCTATCGTCACACTCGATTTACACGAGACACGTTCTCAACCGATCGGCCCGCTTTAGGTGGAAAGGAAACCGAGAGAAAGAGGGAGTGTTGGGGCTTGGCTTCTTTGGCTCTGTATAGAATTTTTCGTCGTTGTTCTCCCCAGAGGAGGCTGAGGGAGACATTAAACCTTTTTTATTTTCTTTACTGTGTGGGACAAGGACTTGGTGTCTGGGATTACATGGGTTTGTTTAGGTTTGGTTCTGGGCTTTCTTTCTTCGGTTTCCGTGGCTAGCTTTTTGGTTGCTGGAGATGAAGACGACGGAAGCTCCAAAAGGTATAGCGACCCGTGCAACAAAATAAGGAGTGTGTTTGGTTGGCGGGCTGACTGGAGGAAGGAGGAAGGAACGGTGATAAGAGTGAGATGAAGAAACTGGAACACCAACACCAGAAAGTGGTGGGAACAGGGGGACTATATGGTGTTATTGTAGTTTGTTGTTGTGTATAAACAGACCTTCGCTGAGTTATTCATCATCATGGTTCCTCTCTTTCTCCCATAAATTATGGCTGGTTATTGTTTTAGTTCTTGTTTAAAACTGGTTAAAGAGCTTTTTATTCCAACCTGTCGTTTTCTGTCATTATGGTTTTTAGCTACGGTACGGTTTACAGACTGGTTTGGCGTGCCATCCATACCGCAAGGTAGATTCTCTTCTTGCTTTCAACTAGGTCTACTCGTAACTCTAAAGAAATGATGGTTTATTTTGTCTTGGAGAGCTGCTAGGTGATGGAGCAGGAGGGAAGGGAAAATGGAGTAAACCATGTACACTAAGCAGAAGGATGAATAAAGAGAGATAATCCGAGGACTTTTTTCGACGGGCAAGAGGCAGGTGTATGGTGCTGGGGAGGGTAGTGGTACCTGACTGATCCTAAGCGTGGCTTGCTTTATTATGAGCTACCAGGCGGATATCATCAGCGACAGCAGCAATATGATGAGCTGAGAACCACCACAGCGAGGGCTACCAATATATTAGGGCATAAACCGCTACAAGTGTCAGCTCTCCTCTTTCACAAAGCTCGAACTCGACAGAAACAAGGAAATGGTGGTTGGCTGATGCAGTGACCTGCCAATGGATGATGGAGAGTACGTGGGACATGCATGGCCGGGCATGGGCTAGCTAGGCAGCGATACGCCCAGGCGGTGGTGGGATCAGCTGATTTTATGTTGAAGAAGATTCAAGCCGTGCAGAAAAGTATCTCTGTTGTGGGCAAGCTGGGCGAGCAAATAGCGAAGATCAACGTATTGATTACGTTCGGTCACGATGTAACCTAAACCTGCTCGAGTCTCTTCGTAACTGACAAGATTCGTACATAAATGTATCTGTACAGGGAGCCACCATCTTCTAAATCTCAGGCGGTGGGAGTGCTCTACTTCTTTTGAGCAAAACAAATAGGAGTGTTATCACTCCTGAAAACATCCACAACCGTCCGTCTTTTATCCTCCGCCCACAACAAAACCTGTAACCACTCGTCCAAATAAAGGGAAACAAAAACCACGGTTAACCCAATACGATATGAAAAGCAAGCGGCCGAGCAGCTCAGCCTCGTCTTACCACCCCCCATCAACTGCCATCCATCTCGACCACCAAAAACACTCATCTACAAAAAATGTAAAACAAACCAAAAGTATTACACCTCTCAAGGCAAAAAGAGGAGATTGCAAAGGACGAAAGGTGAATTGAACACCTGACCTACCGGACTGCAGCCGGTTGCTCTACCCCTGAGCTACTCGTCCATATCTTCAGTAGATGAATTGAATCCACTTCGTGTGCTGGTTGGAAACTTTTTCTCCGCTCAATGATTCATGTACTACGAATCAAGCATCCGTTTTCTTTCTGTGTGGTGTGCAAGTTCTTGAGACATATCTCGGTTTGAACATGGCTTCAGATACCTCCTTAAGTATCCGAACATCGGACTCTTTGTCTGCTCAACTCGGTGCCTTTTTCCTCTCGATACGTCAAATGCTCAGAATCAACAGTCCTAATACCATCCTTTACACCCAGATACCTTTCCTAGATATAAAACCCAGCGGCAAATAGAATACAAATACATCTAGAAATAATCAAAATACTAAGTCGCAAGACGCTGATTCAGCTCGACCTCTTCGCTTTCTCCTTTCCCACGCCTGCTTACACTATGGACAACAAGCCGGGACAAAAGGCACAGAAAGAAAGACGAAAGCACGATGAAAGGGTTAGAATAACAGTAGTAGGATAGTATGCGATAGTAGTAATAGATTGGTGGTAAATAACCACACCTGTCTAATCTAAACTCCATCACAATTGAATCAACTACCACCACCACTTATCAACATCCCTTCCTTCCACGACTGCTAGTATATTTTTGCCTTCTTCATTCTACCTTTGGATCCGCTCCCAAGGAGATAGAAGACAAAGACGAGCGTCACCTCCCGGAAAAGAAAGACGAAACGAAAAACGAGGAACCGGTAGTAAAGAGTATGCCATGCCATGCCCTGCCCTCCAGGTCGAATAAAATAAGAATCGATTTCTGTAAACCCTGTCTGTCTCGCGCTCTCGAAATGATATAGAGTCCAGTCGAGAAAAGAACCAATTCCCAATAATACTCGTCCCCTTTAGCACTGCCTGTCTGTCTGTTGAAATGCTAAGACTTGACTTGACGGCTGCTGGAAGAATGCCTTGTCGGTGATTCCCTTTCTATGGAAATCGGTCTGTGTGTAACGGTCTCTCAAATGATGGGAGGAACGCTTCAAATAAAAAACCCTGCCACCTCCGGGGAGAAGAGTTCACTGCATAACTGCCCGTCGAGGAAATATGATGAACCCTTAATACTTTCCTCCAATCGCCATCCCCAAACC
Organism: Apodospora peruviana; assembly: GCA_033439685.1. NCBI lineage: Eukaryota > Fungi > Ascomycota > Sordariomycetes > Sordariales > Lasiosphaeriaceae > Apodospora > Apodospora peruviana. The sequence goes on along the minus strand of JAUEDM010000003.1, from coordinate 1,974,884 downwards.
GAAACTAGTCTGATCATTTCCCAGTTATTGCCCGAACCTTTGTGTCGACCAAAATATTCAGTCCAAATCCATCACATTCTCTGCATCCACCATCTCCACAGCCGAAGTACTATTCGCACGGCTAACCACCGGTCTCGAATCCATGATAATGACATTATCATCATCATCGTCAATGCCGTCAACAGCCAAGGCCACGCCCTTGGCCGCAGCAGGATTCTCTTCCTCTTTAACTCGAGGACCTCCATTGACCACCTCACCAGAAGCAGACACCTTGCGCTCGTTCAGCAAATCATCCCCGTCACCATTGATAGTAGGCAATTCCGTCGCCGCCGGGGACGGCAGGTCCAGATCCTTCTTCCCGTTGCTCTTGGTCTGGAGGTGCTGTGGCGCAACAGGCGGCTGCTGCGGATTCTCCGACTCGGCGTCTGTGGTCTGCGAGTTCGTCAGACTAGGTACTCTCGCACCCAGATCTCGCGCCGTGCTCCCTGAGTCCGTGATACTGATGGCTGCCTGCGGCGAAGTCAGCCGCTCAGGCGTGGCCGGAGCCAGCATGCGCCGGATCCTGCCGCTCATCTCCTCCATCTGCGACAGCATGGCCCGCAGGCTCTGCTGGTCCATGCCATTGAGTTTGCCGCTTTCGAGGTGCTTCTTGTTGCCACGCGCCATCAGCGCAATGATCGTCGGATCCGCTTCAGCCTACAAGGAAAGATAGTCAATATACTGTTCGGCGCACGTACATCAAAATAAAACTTACAAGCAAAGCGTCAACAAGGCTAGCCACAGTACTATTACCGCTGCCGCTAAGCTGTGCCAGATTGTAGGCGGCTTGCTGTTCCTCGAGGCTCCTCATGTCGAGCGGAGGCTGCACAATGGTGTCGCTCAGTGGCGGGATGGGCTTGCCCTTGCGGTTCACACGCGCACTAGACACGAAAATGGGTCAGTCATTGTGCACCTTCTGATATGTGACGGAAAGCACAAACTGAGAGAGGAAATCCGACTTGATGCCACGCTCTGGGAGCCTGACAATCCGGCCAAACGAGTCGGCGTTCTTCCATCCGCTCTCGTCCTCGTCACTGCGATCCAGATCCACCTCCACGTAGCCATTGTTAACATATCCGCGGCTGAAGGCAGGCTTGATCACAGGCGCACCCTTGATCTTGCGGAACCTGTGGGCGGGGCCAAGCGCCCCAGGGACCTTGGCGAGAAGGTCGTCAACGTGACAGGGACATCTCCAAGTACGGAGCACCGGTGGGTTAGCCAGCGGCGGATCTAGACATTCGAGATGCCAAAACAAGCCACACAGGCTGCAGGGAATGATGGCGCGATTCTCCTCGGCTGACTTGTGGCAGTTGTGGCAGATGACAGCATTGCCCTCCGCGTCACGGAGCCTGAAGAAATCCGGGACTTGGTCCTCGTCGCTCTTCTTCTTCCTATACGCAGCCGTATGTCAGCAATGCAAAACAACATCTTGGGGCAGGAAATCGTACCGGCCAGGTTTAATCACTGCGACAATTTCCTCGTACTCGCCGTCGGCGTTGGTGCGGACGCCCTCAAAGTAGTTGCGGATATCGGCAGGGAGGTTGAAGGCGCTGGAGTTCCTGGCATCGAGACGCTCAAGCAAAGCGGCGAAGGCGCCCGTGTGAGAAGGCAGGCCAGGGGGGCTACGGGCTGAGCGACACACGTTGCAGAACCACTCCACAGGCATCGAATCTTTAACCAGAGGCGGGTCGACACAGTTGAAGTGAAATGAGCGCGTGCATCCATCACAGCAGATCAATTCTCCGTTTCCGCCGCACGATGAGCAGTAGTCATCGTTATCGTCCTGTGGTTGTGCCAGGTCAGCAGATGTGCAAGGGTCCGCAGACAGAAGTAGTGGTGGTGGTGAGCACGAAGCAAGCTTAGCTGTCGCAGCTCTGGAGTAGCAGGATCCAGTGGCAGGGAATAGGAGCAGCAGGGGGGGGGAGGGTTGAGTGTGTTGAGGCGCCACGACCGGATTGTGATTTTTGCGGGATATTTCGGCAAAAATGGGAACCTGTGAGCCCAGTCCAGTTGCCAGCCCATAGCGTTTGCCACCAAAACGGTACTCCCCCATTCACCCCGTCTGTTGTGCGGCAGGCACACGCAGCATTTTGGGCATCATGGTTTGGCCTTGCTGCAACGCTTGCGACTCAAAAGACCATACTAGCTGCCGCTTGCAAGTCGTGCCATGAAGAATAACTATAAAGAATGAAGATAGAGAGATGGGTGATAGGAATGTGATGGAATGGATGATGTGAAAAAGACATGATACATACCTCCTTAGCCATGCCTCCATTGCCGACCGGGCTGTTGCGCTCTCCGCTGGCCCGTGGGATGCCTGCTAATGTGCCGCCCTTCTTTTTCATAGGTCTTCATAGGAACTGAACGTTAGTAAAGCTGCAAACCATAACATGCACCTCGTGATGAACAGATATGGTGGTGTGGATGTATACTCACGAAGTCTTGACCCTCAGGCCCGTTCTGGGCTTCTTGGCTGCCCGGAGCACCGGCGTCCCAGCTCGCGAGTTGGCCGCCGTGGATGGCACCTCGGAGGCGAAGTTGAGTGTCGTTGGCGACGCCTGCTCCTCGAGCTCATCGTGAGACCGCTTGCGTGAGGAGCGTGTGCTCCGCGCATTAGGAGCAGTAGGCGTCGCGCGCACCGCTGCCTGGGCAGTACGCGGCCGCGAGGGTGGTGCGACGGCGGTAGCTTCCTCAAAGTCTAGCCGAGGCAGATCAAATTCTCGAGACTGCGACTCCCTCACGTTGCTCACTTTTGCCGGCGTCTCGGTGGTGAACCTGTTGGTCACCTTTTGGGCTTTTTGCCGAAGGCGTACTTTGGGATCGTTTTCGTCAAGTTTGCCGACCTTGCTTGGAAATACGACGCCGTTATTGGTAGAACGACTACCTTTTTTGGAACCTTGGTTGGGAAATTGGGGAGCGTCGAGGACGGCGGGCATGTCATACGGCTGCTCGTGCGGCGGAGGTTGAGCAGTGGTGGAATCCTGGGCCGTGGAAGACGGCTGGGTGGTGGGAGAAGTAGGGGGAGGATTAGACGGTGACACGTTCCCGTTCTTACGCGGTGCGTTGGACCGGCGGCGGCGCTTCGTGATTGGCTGTGGCGCAGCGGCGTTGTTGCTGTGCGCACGCTTCCGTTCACGCTCGGCGGCGGGACTGGCGCGAGAGGGCGGGACTGAAAAGATGTCGCCCTGGTCTGTCTCACCATCTTCGTCGCCCTCTTTGATGCCGACAGGCGGCGTCAAAGACCGCGCACTCGACAGAGAGGAAGAGCTGGATACCGAGCGTGCCCGTGTCCGTCGCCGCGATGGCGAGTCTGTCTTCGGTTTGCCGTTGACCCCATTGAGAGCCATCTTGGACGCTGAGTTAGGCCGCCGCGTAGACCTGCGCTTTTTACGCGCGTGAACCTCACGGTCTGGTTGAGGTTCTGGTTCTGGTTTGGGCTCTGTTTCTGATTGCGGTGGTGGTGGAGGTTCTGATTGTAGTTGAGGTTCCGGTTCAGCCTTGGCCTCCTCCTCGGGTTCTGGCTCACGCTCTGATTCAGGCGCTGGCTCAGACTCAGGCTCACGCTCCGGCAAAGGCTCAGGCAAAGGCTCCGACACCTGTTGTGCTTCACGTTCTGGCTCTGGCTTGACTTCGGGCTCGGTATCCTGTTCGGGTTCAGGCTGAGGCTTATGCTCGACGCCCAGATGTAAAACCGAAGTATCAAACTTGACAAGAGAACCGTAAGGTGCCGGGTTTGGCGGGCGGGGCGTGCCGCGACCGTTGGGTTCGTCGCCCTCAAAATAGTAGTAACCTTTGTTGCCCTTTTTGCCTTCCTTTTTCTTTTCGCTGATGAGTTTGGCGAACTCACGTAATGTGTCCTGGTCGGCGGTTTGGTTGAAAACTCGCTCGACCATGTTGATGATTTTGTCATTCTCGAAATTTTCGTCGTAGAGCGTGCGCAGTGCCCATGCGGTGGGGTACCGGAAATTGGCCAGAGCCTCGTCGACAGCGGACTCAACCGCCCTGTCGCACAGCTCTCTGCCCTCTGAGAATCGTGATGTGTTGCCGGAGCCTGCATGTGGTAATGAGCCTATTGGTGCGTAGTTACCAATACTCGCCCGTGACATGCTTCTGCCCGACGCGCTCTTGTACGATGGGGACGGCTTGCTGGTGGCCCATTCTTCATCCCTGTCTCCGCCACGCGAGGCCAGTGAGCGACGTGAGAGACCCGACACGGGAGCCGGCGTGCCTTCCCCATCATATTCCTCACCGGCGTCGGTGCTGTGGTACTCCTCTTCTTCCGTCTCGTCCTCCTCAGGCGCGGCTGGAGCGACGACAGGCGCGGGCGTAGGCGTCGAGGGCGCCGGACGCTTGAGGATGATCTTCTTTGTCGGCGGCCGAACCTGCTCAAGGGCAGCAGGGTGGGCGACAGGCGCGGCGGGAGAGGGAGCAGCATGTGCCGTCATCTTGAAAGTGCCGGCCTTGGGCATGGTACCAAGGGGAGCCATGTTCTCGACGACTCCGTGCCGCACCAGGCCAGCGTCCTGGAAGCTGGCTTTGATCTGCACTGGCGGTTCCAGCCAACGCTGCAGGAAGGACCTTTGTGCGTCGACCGCGGCACCGCTGCCGCTGCCCGGGGCGGCCTTGCCGGACTCGCCGTTGCCGTGGCCGTTGGGGGTCAGCTGCGGGCTCGAGTATCGCGATCGGGTAGCTCTTGTGTTGACAGAGTGCACGGGGGCGGGCATGGCGTCTGTCTGCTCTGCTCTGCTCTGGCCGGTTCGCCTTCGCCTTCGCCTGTCCGCCCGTTCGCCCCCTTCTTTGAGGGAACCAAAGCTGGGGGTGTTGCGTTTCTTGGGGTTCACGTCCAAGTCCAGGTCCACGTCTGCGCACACGATTAGCGTCGCTGCAACGGGGCAAAAGGGGGGGAGCATTGCCTGGAATCTGGCGGCGACCATGTAGCTGGCCGTCAAAGTCGCGTTCTGGACGATGGCACGCGTGCCAAATGGTGGGAATTGAAAATGGGTAGACGAGAGTATTGACGGGGAGATGCTGAGTGCTGCTGAGCTTTCTCGGAGGTGACGGGTCAGAAACGAGCCAGGGGGGTGTGCCAGCGCTGGACCGCTGCAGTGAATGAATGCTGAGCTCCAACCACGGCCTGCAACCACGGGGTCAGCGCTGGAGGATGTAAATGATGAGCGGGCACTCAGGCGACCCTCAGGTCCAGTCCCGTCTCCGGGCCACACACACCACGAACCAACAAACAACCAAAAGAAGCGTTGGAAAAGCGCGTCGTTTATTTTGGAAAGACGATGCAGAGTCTGTAGACTCGTTCAGATTCTTGGTGAGAACAAAAGATAAGTTTTGGCCTGTGTCCCTGACCTGGTGAAATTCAAGAGTCGCGTCGCGCTCATTCGGTTGCTTGGCTCCTTTTTTTGAACCCAGGGGTTCGTTGTGAGGAAGAGGGAGGACGGTAATCCGTAAACTTGTGGCAGGGGCTGGCGGTCGGTTCAGGGGAGAGAGATTTCTTAGAATCCCCCTCAAACTCAATCAGGTGCCTGCCTGCCCTCTGCCTCCTGCACTTTCCACTTCACTTTCACGGCACTTTCTGCACTCAGCACACGACATGCACAGAATACTTCTTCCAACAACTTCCAGGTTGCCAATTCTTCGAGCGAGAAATTCATCCAAACTCCATAAATGCCTAAGGTATCCAGATTAAACTTTCCACACATTCCGACGCACCGGCAGACTTGGATAGTCAACAAAAATCCACCCCTATTTTACCCCGACCCTCCCTTTTCCACTTGATAAGAAGAAAACTCGGGCACTCAATGCTTTTTTTTTTATATTTGATCTGGTAATGGTAACTTTCTAGGCTGTGTTATTTTCTCCCTGAAACTGGTTCGCATTTTGCTTTTATGTGGGAGGGCTAAGACATTGCGATAAGCCAAGGTCGGTAGGCAAATGTCGGAGAATCCTCCCACCCTGGGCTCACCCCCTCCCAGTCTCAGTTCCGATTGTGCTCCCGTCAACAACACAGGCAGACAAGCCCCAAAGCAACAAGATAAATCCCACACCGCTGGCTTTTGCAAAGCTGTACCCAGGAATTCCAAGTGCGAAGGGTCATATCTGCACCCTTCACTCCGCACCCCAACTCGTGTCTGCGCCAAGCCGCCTCCAAAGACAGAGAAGCAAGATCGAGAGGTGTCTACTCGTCGTCGCTATCCTCCTCCTCCTCGTCCTCCTCTTCCTTTGCTGCTGCCTTCTTGGCCGGCTTCTTCTTCTTCTTGTTCTTGCTCTTGCCCGTATTTCTGGATAGAGGTTGCTCCAAGATCTTGAGAATCTCTTCGTCTGTGATCTTGTGCTCCGACTTGAACTTGCTCAGGTCCAGAGCAGGCGCGCCACCGAGCTTGGTGATGCCGTTCTTGGTGATGGCTGCCAGCTAAGTTAGCACAGATCCAAAATATATCGGCTGGGGTAGACAGACGACGACTTACCAATGGTAGTCAGGAGACGAGCGACCGGCGCATTGTCCTTGTCGCCTACTACCTCATATTGACGCATCACGTTGTTGCGCACGCACTCGATGACGCCAGACTTTGCATCCCGCTCATCGTCAAGCTGCCGCAAGCTAAAGGGAAAGGTTCCGAACTTCTTCTGTACCTCCGAGTACACCTTGCGAGACGACGGCCGCTTCAGCGCATATGTGGTGGTGGTCCGGCGGTGAAGAGTCGCACGCTGCTCGAACTGCTTGACCTTGCCGGATCCCAAACTGACGCCCATCTCCACGCCCCATACTTCGCCAATCTCGGGGGAACCCTCGCCCTTGGTGTTCTCGCCAGGGGCAATGACAATCTTCTTCTTTCCCTCAATCTCGTTGCGCTCAAAGAGCCACGAGGTGGTGCTCTCTACAAGGTTGCAGTCGTATGACTTGACAACCTTCTCCAACAAGCTGGTAATCTTGGACTGTGTGGGAGGCTTGGCAGATGCGGCCTTGGCCTTCTCCTCGTCGGTGCCGGTGGCAAGGAGCCCAGGGGGGACCATCAACCGCAGAAGAACCTCATTGGCATAGTATGTTGCCAGGATCAAGTCTGCCTGCTTTCCCTCAACGACATCCACGGGCTTGTCCTTTGCCGGGACAAGAACGGTGTCGCACACAATGGAGCCAAAGCCGTCGATCTGCGCACCCAGCTGGATCTTGACGGGCTCGCCGGCGGCCAGCACAGTGTTGGCCTCCTTCTCGTCTGAGGTCAGAGGGGTGTACGGAGTAACAAAGGCGCTCGGGGAGACGGTGGTGGGGTGAGAAAAGCCTGGACAGTCACGACGTTAGTTCGGGTCCGTGGGGCCGGCATGTAAACAAAAGGTGGACACCCACCCTTGGTCATCTTCTTGCCACGGTAGACTTTGGCAAGCTCCTCCTCAATGAGCTTGTCACCCTTTTCGCAGATGGTGGTGATCTTCTCGCCCTCAACGCATAGCTTGGACACCTCGGCAAGAACCTTCTCGGAGATCTGAGCAGCCGTCTTGTACTTGGTGAGGGTGTCGGGGTTATTGAGGGAGTAGTCTGTAGAGACTGGGTCAGCATGGCATCTAATAGGAACCATCCACAGACAGATGGGATCATGTCTCGTGGGCTTTGGAGAGTGTTGGCGGCAGCCAGACAAAGACGAGGGGCAAGTCAAGGAGGGGTAGAAAAGAAGGTAAGGTTGGGAGGGGCAGCAAGCAAGCTTCGACTCCGTCTTTGCCAGTGTTGATATAAACATACCAACTTCCTTGTCTTCGGACGCCATCTTGAAAACTGTATATACGGTGGTTGAGTCTTGGGATAATTCGGCGTATTGTCAATGGGATCAAAGTACTCGAACTAGCAAGATGTTTGGGAAGACGGGAGGAGAATAGAGACGGTGGGACGTGATCTATTTTGTGCTACTGGTGCTCGATTTTGTGATGGCGGGGGAGGGGGTTCTGTGTGCTGCGTACTGCTGCACCAGCTGTTCCGGCTCCACTAATTAACCAAGAGAGCATGGGGCACTGGGTCATTGCCAGTGGTCAAGGCCGGACGTTTGAGGAACGGATCGCGCCAAAAGGAAACACTTGCCGAGGTTGTCGGTACTTCAAAAACAGTACGGATTTGGCCCAGCTAGAGGTAGCCAGTACATAAACGGCCCAGGTCTCTGGTCTCGAGTCTCCAGCCGTCCGTCGCTGTCCTATTGGCCCGGCGCGCCTCTACCGTGCTGCGCCTGGCCTGCTCCCATCTTTTGATCTTTCACAACTCGCAACTCGTCAGTCTGTTCGACGCTCTCATTCAGCCTCAGGCGCCAAACTTGAAGTTCGATCCATTGGAAAGCGACATCCACATCCACATCTGCACCATCAACAGCCCGGCAGCAGCGATATTGATAATCGACAATCGCAACAACCACTTCGCCCCACGTCAACACTAACAATCCTGAGACGGAACGAATATTGACAACACGCACCCCGAGTAAGCGCACGCGCTCGCGCATCCTCATACCTCTAAGTACGCACCGAGTGCGCCTTCAGTCCTCTCCACCCCATCATGGCTGCCTCACAGGTGCCCGCTGCCCCATCGGCCGCGTCTGGCAGTGTAGCCATCGATGGCCCTGTGCCTGCTGCTGGGACGTCGGGAGGCACGCCGGCTGCTTCATCGTCTCATCCCAGCTCGAAATTGGGCACCCCCCAGCCCGCCGCGCCTCCCCCCGTTCCCCATCGCGACAAGGAGGGCCTACAAAGGGTTCTGCTCGAACGCTTCATGACGCACGACTGGCTGCATTCGGCTGGCATCAAGGAAGGCCAACAAAAGCTAGAAGAAGACACGCGGCGCGCCTTGCGTCGGGTCGGCGAGTACAAGTCTCTCACAGCCCCGGATAGTCGCAGCAGGCCTCATCCGAGCCTTCTCTACGGTCCGGGCTATAGCGGGTTCGGGAACGGCTACACCGAGAGCGGCGGCGGGGCCAAGATCGTCTATCCGTCCCAACGGCCTCGTCCAGGCAGGAGGTCGACGCCCGCGCTCAAGTTCACCAGGAAAAACATGAAAAAGCAGGCCGAGCAACACGAGGAGTTGGTTCCTGTCAGAGTCGATGTTGACTGGGACAAGGTTAAGCTGCGCGACACCTTCACCTATAACCTACACGAGAGGCTCATTCCTATTGAGTTGTTCGCCGCGCAGATGGTTGAAGACATGGGCCTCAAGCCCCCAATGGACAAACATGTGCACGAGCAGGTGGTCCAGCAGATACACGAGCAGCTCTGCGACTTCTACCCATTTGCCTATTCGGAAGAGGATCCTTTAGACCCAGAGCTTCCGTACTCGGCCTACAAGAACGATGAGATGAGAATACTGGTGAAGTTGAATATCACCATTGGGGCGCACACGCTGGTCGACCAGTTCGAGTGGGAGATCAACAACCCTATGAATTCCCCCGAGGAGTTTGCCTCCAGCATGGCGAGGGATCTGTCGCTGTCCGGCGAATTCACAACCGCAATTGCGCATTGCATACGGGAACAAGCCCAACTCTTCACCCGCAGTCTGTACAGCATAGGACATCCCTTCGATGGCCGACCCATTGAGGATCCAGACCTTACGAATGCCTTCCTCCCATCACCGCTCCCTTCCGTCTTCCGACCACAGCAACAGGCCAAGGACTTTGCGCCGTATCTATACGAGAACACCGAGGCCGAGTTGGAGAGAAGTGAGACCATGTTTTCACGTGAGCAGAGACGACAGAAGCGTTCCGTCAACCGGCGTGGTGGGCCCCAGCTTCCTGATCTTAAAGAGCGACAACGAACAATCCGTACTTCGATTGTTTCCTCGGTATTGCCGGGTGCAGCGCTGGATATTGAGGAGACACGGCTATTTAAACGCACAACCGGGGTGGGTACTCTCACTGGAAGAGGCAAGAGAGCTGCTCGTGACGGCGACCTCTCCGATTCCGAAGACAGCGAAGACTCGGCTCCTGACTCGCCTGCCATGTCGCAGCTGCAAGGCACGGCGCGTACCAGGGGTATGCGAGGCGCTGCCAGCGCGGCGGCCCAGCGCATGGCAAATATCGGGCGGTCCGAGACTCCAGAGCTCATCGTCCATCATCACGAGACGAGAACGTCACGGCGCTTCGGCCGGGAAACCACCCGCGAAGAGACCGAGGAGCCGACGCGACACATTGTCACGCTCAAAGTCTCTCCAGGAAGGTTGAGGAAGCTATTGCGCGATCTCAATACGAGGCAGTCTATACCAGCAACGCCTTCTGGCGCCGGGACACCGTCCGGCCAAAATCATCAAAGGGCGCCGAGCGCATCAGTGCCCGGCTCTATGGGTCCTCCGTCTACCCCGTCTGCCTCCAACCAGAAGCTGCCGTCCAAGTCTGCGACACCATCCCTACAATCTCAGCTCGGCGCCATCCCCGCGCCACCTCCTCCATCTGACGGTCGCCCTCCACCGGTAAGACCATTTTTATTTTAGCCACTTTCTAACATCCAGCCCACCCGCGGTCCCACTCACCATGATATGAATGCGTTATAGCCCCCTCCACCAGACTGGCTCGTCGCCTGCCTTGCCGACCTCAACAAGCTGTATCCCGACGACGCGTTCGAGGGAACAATGCGCTACTGCGCCATCGACCCTCGCACTGAGCAGCAGCTTGTGGCCACAGCCGACAAGCCGTTCCCTGCAGATGCCCAGTTCATGTATCTACCCAGGATCCGGTGTCGTGACTGCACCGGCAAGCTGTATACCCCGGGCCCAGAGATGACGGCCGACAACTTCAAAGTACATCTCAAGAACCTGAACCACCGCAAAAAGGTGACGTTACGATTAGCCGGGGGTGAGGGTAGGGCGAATAATAGTCGTCCGTCGCCTGGGAGTGGTGGCGTGGCGGTGAATTCGGCCGGTGCTGCTCAGCGTATGACGACGACGGTGACGTTGTCCAGCTCCACATTACCTGCTCTGTCGGTAGCTACGCCTGCCGCGGCAAGGTCGCCGGTTGGGCCGACTCCTCCAACCACGAGCGCGTCATAGAGTGATGGTTTCGGTCTGGAAGGGGGCCGGCTTCGCAGGGGCAGCTCTGAAACCGAGAGGGGCGATTACTCTGCTACTTTGTCAGGTCAGGGAGATCTCTCCGCCGAGTCGTCCTCGTCTGGCAACGATCGTGAGGATGATGGGGACTACGTTGAATGATGTTGAGAACGCGGGGGAAGAGTGGATCATGATCCGGACTTTGGGGTCGAATCCTACGCTAGACTGCGCTGGAGTAGAACGAGGAGATGATGCTGGTGCGGACACTGATGATAGTTTTTAGTACCAGGCAGAGTTCAGATGACTGAGGAGTGCTCGGGAAAGGGCTTTTGTCTAGGTTAAATTTTTTGAAGGATTGGGAGGGTTGATATTTTTGGTCTGTTTGTTTGCGAGTAAGTACCTGGATAACTGAACTAGCTGGCGCGGCGTGATTTCGGAGGTCTTCGCAGGTTACTTGGTCTTTCACAGTACTGACTGCTGGATAGGTGTGTTTGTTAACTTCTTGTATTGTAAATAGTAGGAATAGCAAAATGGTGCTGTGCTTGGGTCATCCTACGTCTAGACTTGAATGTTTGTGTACAGATTAAGCTCCTTACCTCACGTACAGAAAAACAAAACCTTTCACATTCATAGGTATTCATCAATTCATACGGACGGACAAACAGATATGCTAACTACACAACTACTGTTTCACTGTGCACCAAAATAACGTCACAGAAAACACCAAACTCGGTCCTAATCAAATCGAGGCCTTGATCGCCGGCTTCTCCCCCTCCAGCACAGCCGTCACAAATTCAGCAATATGCCCATTGACCGCCTTTGGATCCTCCAATAGCGCCCAATGGCTCGTGTTGACCGTCCGTATGGTCAGCCTCTCAAAATAGTGCTCCATGTTCTTCGACATCTGGGGAGGGAGGGCAATGTCCTTGGTCGCGACAACGATCATCGCCGGCGGCCCAACCTTTTTCTCGGGTCCTCCCACCCCCGCTTGCGCGAGCGGCAGCTCCTCGTCGAACTTGATCTTGGTTGTACGGTACCAGTTCAGCGGGCCCCTGAGCGGTTTGTCTCCCCTCCGTCCGTATTCCTGCACATAAAAATCCACCTCCTCTTTGCTCAATAGCGGACACTCTCCGATCCCTTTCTCAAGGACACCAAAATTGATACCCTTCTCTGTCGAGAACAGGTGCTGTCCGTCAGAAGTCCTCCCACCAAACATACCGTTGACAAAAGTGCGGACCCGCTTTTCACCAACCACCTCCCTCTCGACATGCGGCCCGGCAAGCTGCAGCTGGTACTTGAACGTCGGCGCGAACTTGTTTACCAAGGTCTCGAGGTCGACGTAGGCCGTCCTGGGCGGCGAGTAGGGCGTGCAGACGCTGAATACGCCCTGCACGAGCTGCGGGTGGTACAAGACGAAGCGCCAGACGAGAAAGCCGCCCCAGTCGTGGCCGCCGATTATGAATTTCTGGTTAGGGCTGCCGAGAACGGACGCCATGAGCTCGGCCAGGTCCGCGCTGACGTGCTTGAGGGAATAGAGATGCAGCGGCTCAGGGGCGTCGGTCCGGCCGTACCCGAGCATGTCCGGCACGACGACGCGGAGGTTAAGTGCCAAGAGGGCGGTGATCTGGTAGCGCCATCCGAAGGAGAGATCTGGCCACCCGTGGACGAGCAGGACGGTGCCGGTGGGAGGGGCAGGTGTGTTCGCGAGGAGATAGTGGTAGGTGGTTTTGTTGGACGAGGTGGTGAAGGTGTGATGCTCGACGCGGGGGTCGTTGGGGGTGATTTTGTCTGGACCCGACGACGACGACGACATGATGGTGGCGGTGGTGTTGTGGGTGCTGAGAGTGATGATGAGGTGATTAACTAGAAGAAATGTGTTGTGCACTGCGACGAGTATTATTATAACGATACCCTATATAATACTCGAGTATAAGAGTGTTTTTCCGCCGGGGCTGGTTTGCCAATAGCCTGGAACGGTGACGATGACGGCGGGGACGGAGGAGGAAGACATCTTGCAAGTTGCACTACCCTAGCTTCGGGAACTTTACGTATTCACAAGCGGGGTTCTTGGTACGGATCCGTATTCCACTCAGTACGACGTCGACGACGACTTTTCACCTCGGGAGTGCCCCTCACCTCAGGTCATCAACTCCTCCCACATTCCATATCTAACTGCGGTAAATTCTTTGATTTATATATCGTACCTACCTATCAAAACATCCAAGCTATCGTCATATCACAGTGTCCCCTATACCAGGTATGGTAGCACGGGTAGCTATCTTGCATATGCACATCAGGTAGAATAGACATGGCAAAGATTACATGAAATCAATCAGTTTCGATATACAGGGTATCATACAACAAGATGAGGGCGTAGCATATCATGCAAGTGCCAACATATCCAGTTAGAACATTCCTCATGATGGTGGCGGCGACAGTGGTATATCGGTATTGTTCCGTTCCGCGCGAAGAAAGCAAAACTTTCGATAACCGCAACGCCAATGCTGGTGAGGATGACGATTTCAAAGCAACCAACAGGAAAAAATGCAAAAGGGAGAAAATTACGAAATAGCTAGAGTATAACACGCTGATAAGCAAAAGCAGAAGGGGTTACACACGGGGTAAAACATCAGTCAGTAGAGAACGCTGTCCTCCTTGTCCTGGACCATCTCGTCGTCATGGTCCTTATCCTGATGACTCGCCTTGGTTGGTGTTTGTCCGCGGTTAGTAACATCCGGAGGTTTGGGTTCACCAACCGATCCTGCTCTGGCGAGCTCAAACTCTCGCAGCTCCTTCTCGATGATCTCTTCCGTGTCACGGATTTGGTCCTCGATGATTTGAGCCTGATGGGGTAAAAGGACCTTCGGGAGATAGTACTAATAAAGACATGCGTGTTAGCCACAACAAGGAAGTGCGAAGGAGCAAATAGTGGCAACGTACCAGCTTTGGCTCGGTGTTGGTGTGGAGCTGGCGTGCAAGTGACCGTAACTGCCAGTGTCGCTGCCTCATCTATATAGCAAGAGAGTTAGCTTGAAATCCACACTCCTATTACATAGGTGACCGACGCGTCAAACTTACCGCTTCTTCTTCGGCGTTGGGCTGTTCTGCCTTGCGGATAGCACTGCGTCCTGCTAAAATCTCGGCTCTTCGGCGGGCATCTTCGACTTGCTGCTGGAGATATCTGTCTTGGTTTTGCCGCTGCACTTCAGGGCGCTTCTTGGGTTTGGAACTTGCCGCCGTCTGACCTAGTGTACTGACGAGGCCACCGAACAAGCGCTTAACTCGTTTCTTCTCCTCGACGTCGTCGTTCTTGCGAGTGCCATAGCCATCAGACGATCTCCGTGCCTCCAAGCGACGCGCGTCCTTAGCTTCCACGTCAATGGGGTTGGATCGTGAGGTGCCGATGCTTGCGAGGTGCTCTTGACGTGACTGTAAATTTTGCCTCGCTTGCTCAGGAGATGACGAGATTTCAATCGGCTTGGCGTTCGCCGCCTTGCTCAAGCCATCGTTGCTGAGACCGTCGTCATGGCCATTGTCATTACTCTCGCCAATGCTCTTGGTCTTTTCCAGGGCTGTTTCCTCCACACTGTTTTCAGCCTTGACACGCTTAGCCGTCACATCTAGGTTATCAACTGAGGGAGTCAGCGAAGCCTTTCGCTTCTGGTTCAGACCGGCGGTCTCAGCCATCTCGTCCCCCATTGACATGCGCAACCGACGCACCGGCTCTGGTTGAGTTGGATTTGGACTGCCAAGCTCAAAAATGGGTTGGAGTGAAACGCTCCCCCTTTTGATAATGGTAGTCTGAAAAGATCTAACTTCGCTTGGTTGTAGTCTGAGAAAGAAAGAACAGAAGTGTTGAGAGAAGGAGAAAGTTTGGTGCCAGTGAACTGAATCGACGCTGACATTGAATTGTAGACTGCCACTTACGGACGTTATGAAAGCTCCTGTGGAGCTTCCGGCCAAGCAGTTCAACCCCACCTTTTGCCGCACGCACTGCACGATTATATTAGCGCGCCACGCTAAAACACCCCTAGCCGCGAGTGAGGCTGACAAAGGGGAAAATGCTGGAGATACGCCACACCTCCCAAGGTTCTTTCTTCCGGAACGTGACTGAAAGCCATCGTCCGCCACGTTCAACTTCTGGGACCGACCTCGAATTTCCAATCCTCGAACGGCACAAGCCGAACTACTGCACGTACAAACTCGGCCGCTTCTACCAAATAAAACAGAGAAACAACCGCGCGCAACCATCTCTTTCCTCGTCGGTATACCAACCTAGTTCTTGACCACCTCCTCGAGCTTCGTTCGCAAAACAAAACAGCAGAAATAATGTCTCGTCATCATCCGTAAGTCTTGTCCCTCACCCTGCAGCCAGCCAGCCAACAAGACGACTTACTTTTCACGATGTATCCAGCGACCTCGTCATGTGCCGCAAGCAGTCGGGCATCGCCATCGGCCGCCTCTGCGACAAGTGTGACGGCAAGTGTCCCGTTTGCGACTCCTACGTGCGCCCGACGACGCTCGTGCGCATCTGCGACGAGTGCAGCTTTGGCAATTATCAGAACAAGTGTGTTGTCTGTGGTGGTGAGGGCATCTCGGACGCCTTCTACTGCTTCGAGTGCACGCGCCTGGAGAAGGACCGCGACGGCTGTCCCAAGATTATTAATCTGGGAAGCTCACGGACGGACGTATGTTTTTTTTCACTCTCCTCCCAATTCCAGTCTATGGCTTACTGACCATGTTCTCTTGCGACAGTTATTCTACCAGAAAAAAACGAATCGAACGTATTAAACCCTTGCCTCGCCTGTCCAACTCGTGTCCTCCTTTGACAACGGGACACGCATATACGAACCCACAGGCGACCGAAGAGCAGGCAGAAGCAGCGCGAAAGATGACAACGAACCGAGCGGACTTTTCTGGTGTTCGGTTTTGGTGGTTTCCGTCGTTTCTGTGGTACTACTGTTCCTCCTACTATCTGAATCCATACCGTGCATACATGGATCTATATCATATCTACACCAAGTGGTGAACTGACACGCTATACGTATAAGAAGATTTTGCAAAGAGGCGTTATGGAGTTTTGGTTGCGTCCGTCTCGGATAAAAAGGTCAGAATATTTTTACGCATCACCATTTCTAGATATTCATCAGGGATCATATTTACTGAAACAAAGGCCGTTTCCAGATACCACAGGTGCATGTTCAGGGTGGCTATTACGTCTCCCAGGAGTGGTGTAATTGGGGTGTTTTGTGTACCTTATAATAGGGAGAAGTGAAGCAATAAACTTGAGCTGACCAAATCTTATGCTGTCACTCCTACTGATGATGATGCTGCGTGCCACACACCACACGCAACTAAAGCATTTGATGCAGGAAAAGATATCCAATAGGTAGGTAGGGTAGATAATATTTACAACTGGAAACGACAAAAACGAATGCTCAGCATCACCACTTCCAACAACTTCACGAATCATCCACTTTAACACGCAATAAAACACATTAAATATAGCTGACCTTAACCCCCATCCCGGCCGTAGCTCTGACTTTGTCCCAGCTAGACCCCAGAATCCGCGAGATCTTTTCGCGAATATTCCTCTGGCTGAGCATGATCAGCAAGCCGATCACGAAGGCCAAGGTGCGGTACAGAACAAACGGGTTTGTCTGGAACCGCAGGCTCAGCTGCTCGACGAGCGTCCGCATGTTCGACAACACCATCGACGCTCTCATGGCCAGAGTAACTGGTGGTGTCGTGGCAATAGCTTTACCTCCTTTCCTTGCCCCCCCTGAGGATGGTGTTGGGAGGGGAGGTCGTGATGTCGATGATATACTACTCGATTTGTTTCCCGGCAGAGTAGGCCGCTTCCCCCGGTTAGCTGCGCGACTACTACTCGAGACGACACTTGGCGTCTTCTCTACGCCATAATCAATCTCGCTTCCTTCCTGCTCCCGCGGCCGCCGAAGCCTCTCCTCCTCAAGCCTCCTCCGCTCGCGCTCCTCGTTCTCGGCCCGCAGTCTCCTCGCCTCCTCGATATCGCGGCGCACCGCGTCCTCCCGCCGCTGCCGCTCCTCCTGCTCGCGCCTCTCGCTCTCGTGATGGTCCTCCTGCAGGCTCTGGAGCGCCTGTAGAAACGCCTCGCGGCGCTCTTCGTCCAGCACGGAGCTCATAGTAATAAACTCGCGCGCGTAGTCCCAATCGTCGTTTCGCAGGAGCACGTGCAGGGTGTAGAGCTCCAGGATCTTGACGCGGGCGTTGAGATCGTGTGGCGTGTCGGCACCGCTCGCGCCTGTGCCTCCTTTTGCCGGGGAGCGGAAACGACGTGGCGTGGTAGTTGATGAAGAGTTGAAGCGGTCCGAGACGCTGTCTAGATTCGGGGTTCTCGCTGCCGCGAGGTAGGCCTCCAGCCGCTTCTGGTTGAGGTGTTGCGTCTTGGCGTGGGTAAGGAGGATTGTTGCTCTGTTTTTGTGGCGAATAGCTGTTAGCAAAGTGCGAGAACACATCTGACCATGTATGCAGAGAAGAAGACATACAAGTTTATGATCACCTCAGCGTCGACGTCTCCCTCAATGCCATGGTAGCCATCGCGGACCACCTCCTCCCACACCTCGCCGTCGCGGACCTTGGTGCAGAGAGCCTTCCATTCCTGCGTGCCGAACGCCTCCTTGCCCTCGTCGGCATCCAGTTCGAGGATGGCGTTCAGGATGGTCAGATACAAGCTCCACGCCTTTATCCTGGTGGTCCGGGGCGCTCTAGCAACCGGGGCCGGCTCAAACGGGGCGCCGTCCGGCTGGTCGGACGGAGGTGGAGTGATCAACGGCAGGACTGTCGAAAGCGCCTCGGGCAGCCGACGTGTCAGGAATAATGTCGAGGCCTGTCGGTATGTTTTGGATATGCTTGAGGATGCGTTGTAGCGCGCCGGTGCCCCGGAGGACGAGAGCGATGAGATCGAGGTCGACATGGCTGGCGGCGGGCTTAGCATCGAGGAGGAGGAGGAGGATGCGGCTAAGGCCATGATCGTGGGTTGGGCTGCTGCAACGCGTGCGTTGAGGAGGCGGCGTTTTGAGAGGAATTTTGAATTTTCTTTGGGTTGATCTCTAGAATTAGTCGCTGACGGTTCAAACGTCAACAACAAGGAGCTATGTCGAGACCGGGACGCGGAGTCATCTGCATTCCAGGCCAGCGGAGTCGAGAGGAGCCAAGGCACGACGGATACACATGCGCCTGCTGACCGTTCAAAGCCAAAGGTCGCCCTTGGCTCGGTCGGTGGTTAAGGAGCTTTTTGTTGGAGCCTCGGCTGACCGCGGTCCCCAGGTTCGGATTGTGGGGAAGCTTGTCCGGATTAGATAGCACAGGACTTTGAAACCCCGCAGGAATCTACGATAGTTGGTGTTTCTCCCTAACAGCAGTACCTCTG
The DNA here is from genome assembly GCA_033439685.1 of Apodospora peruviana. Classification (NCBI taxonomy): domain Eukaryota; kingdom Fungi; phylum Ascomycota; class Sordariomycetes; order Sordariales; family Lasiosphaeriaceae; genus Apodospora; species Apodospora peruviana. The sequence goes on along the minus strand of JAUEDM010000003.1, from coordinate 1,956,423 downwards.
ACCGCCCTGTCGCCCTGTTTGCAGAGCTGAACACGTGCACGTCGAGCACTGCCAGAGCATTGCGGGCAGTAATTAAAACCACACCAACCACATCATGACGTTGATCCGTTTACAGTCGCATCAAGAGATCGGGCCTCATATTACATTAAGAGTTTCTTTACATTTACAAATATCCTGTTGAAAGGGGGACTTGAAAGAGTGCTGAAAGAAGACATGATGGATATTATCAAGCATGGGTTTGACTTTCCAAGCACTGTAAATGGGCAGTTCGAGGGCAGGTACCTACCTTAGGTAATAAGGCATCTCAGGCTTTGCTCAACCAGCATTCATATCCCGACAATATCTCTCTTTTCCCTTATTTTATATCCTCGGGTACGTTACCTAGGATGGTAGATGGCACAGGCCCACAAGGTTTCTGCGTGTACGGAGTACCTACCTACTTGCTCAGGGGCCTTCCCTGGTGGAAAACTGTCCCAAAAGCTCCTACTGTACGTATTACCTAGTTAACATCCGCGCCGGGGGCATTGGCCATCATCCAGGAAACCCTTTCATGATACATATGTACCTATGTCCAAAGACAGCACAGCATCGTCCAGACACTGAGCCGCATACCAGAACCAGGTATGATATCATTGGGCCGTGGCCGTGGTCTCTCTCTGTATCGTACGTAAGGTATCCAGATATCATATTTCTTTGGGTCGGTCGTGCGGGAGAGCGAGAGCCTCCAGGGATATCCCATGGAAACATACCCGCGTATTCTACCACGTGGGATCAGCGTCTTGAAACCGACGTTCCCCAAACTTTGAAGGAGGGGAAATGGAATCTAGAATCTGAACTCAGCGTCGCTTGTCGGGGATTTATTGGGAATTATGACCGCCGTGTCGTGACAAAACAGATGGTGGAACATGTACATATAAAGAAGACTTTGGTAAGCACTAAAATGGAAGAAGATGCCTTGAAGCATATACACAGAAGTTTCGTTGCTTCTCCGGTCGGTAGGTATAAGACTCATGAGTGTCTGTAGATGTTCTCCACGAAAGCTCTGAGGATGCCGCAAAGGAAAGCACAACACTGTGGCAAATATACGAGCTATCCTGACACAGATCCGTGCGGATTGAAAACGAAACAGCCCCAGGTTTATTTGCCTTTTTGTTCGTTGTAACCTACCCAAAAAAAGGGCGTGGGTTGAACAGTACATACCTATCGATTCGAACCATTGCCGACGACGCTCGGAGGCGCAAGTTCTCCGTTTTCGTCTTTCTCACCATGTCATTTGCGGTCGATGCTTGGCCTACAAGTATTTCGGATCTTATCAGATCTCGAGATGGGAGAGCTCTTTTCGAGCATCCGCATTCCCGCCAGACCTCTTTATTTTCAACACGCTGGACTGTCAAAGGAAGCGAAGGAGAGGCCCGGCCGCAGGCTGGTGCATATCACTGTCGCGAGTCTCAACTCCTTGAGTGCGCGGCTAAAAGCCAGTTGACCATACAGCGCCCGTGATGTTGGGTGTTGCTGAGTGCTGAACGCTGATCCTCATGCTTTCCAGCTTGTTACGAGTGCTGTGCGCTGTAATCCGTACCGGATTACCTTGGGGACCGTTGACTTTGGGTTACCGTACTTCGTGCTGGGCCTTGGTAGTGGTCCGAAGTTCCTTGAACGACGCCCAAATCTCACGCGCCGGCTTCGGCTCGCCGCCCCTTCCATCATCGTCTCATTTCTTGGGCCGGTCAGCCGCCGTTGGTGTCTCCTCTCGAGAGACGCTTGGTTTTCTCTTGGCAGTTAATCCAAAAGGCCAACATGATGACGGAACCCCTCTTTCTCCAGGGTTTTGATGCGGCAGGACGGCAACTCCGCCCAGAAAGGTTGCAGCCAACGTAAGGTATCGTATGTAGCGAAATTGGGGGCCAGTAGTTGCTAAGATAATATAGAGTGAGCGTGAAAAATGGTATGGATGTGGCTCCAACAAGCGCCTTGTATCAGGTGGTGATGCGCCTCGGTGGTACTGCGCCTATGTTCTGGCCTTGGATGCTTCCTTGTTGTGGTGGCTGCCGGAAGTTAGTTTAGTGCTTATTTGCTTTGCAGTTCCTGCCGCTGAAGCGAGCTGCGCGTCGCTGGTTGAAACTGAGATTTCTCCGGAACGGGGAGCATATGAGATGGAACGGGACGAGGCTCTGGCGCATCTGGGCTCGGCTGCGGTGTTGTGGTAAAGTGATGCCTGAGATGGAGGGAGGGGAAGATGAAGGTGGGCCGCCTTGGGCCGTGAGAGGTCCCTTGCCAAGCCGGGCCCGGCCCTGCAGAAAGAGTAAGACAAGCTGGGACAGCCCGGGACGGCCTTTTTTAACAAATGGATGGTGGCATGTAATAAGTCTAACCCGTTACCTATGTTGGTTGAAACCATTTTCAACAGCGACGAAGGCGTCTGCCTCTGTGCCACTGCTGTTCGCTTCAGTCGTCGCCGCGGTTCAAGCTGGGGGCTATTTTCAGGTTTGGACCATCATTTCGGTATTAAGCCTACGAAGCAGAGTCCTGATCGCTAGGTTCAATGGAAAATTTCATGTCGAGATCCCCTAGAAGCCGGACATAGTGCAATGCATGTACAGCACCGGTTCAAAATACCTCCTTCTATAATCTAGACTTAGTCCAGGGGACGGAAACACAACCCTTCAAAGGCGGAATAAATAGAAACTTGATGTTTGATCCTGAGTCCTGACAAAGGGCCCCCACATCCGAGGTCCCTCAGTCCGCCGGGAATGCGTCAACGCTCCAATCTACTCCATATGAAGCAAGTGGAATCAAGACAGACCTTGAGCTGACGATTTCAGCAAGATCATAAAATGAGAAAGTCGATTGCAAACAAATCGGTGACAAGACAAAGAGGCCCCTGTTCATGTTTGGTACAAAGTAGAATCTCAAACTCGGGGGTGCCACGGGCTTCGCGCTTGCGTTGTCCAATGTCGTTTCTCCTGCATCCCCTTCGAGTCTCAAGCTGGTGGGCTGGTCCCCCCAAATCACAGCTAGGACGGTACCTCGTCGGGGCATATGATTTGGCGGGCCATCCCGGTATCCGCTTAGCCCGCTTCAGATGAGCTTAACCAGCGCCCCCAAGTCGAGTCTGACTGGTCGAGCAGGCACTTTACCCCTCCCACGGGGCAGACCCCGGTCCCCACAGTCTCTAACCGTCTCCCTTCTTGATCATCCCATCCACAGGCACGCCCCTCTCATGCTACCAGTACAACCCAACCTCCAAGACCCAGGACCCAGAACCGCCCTTCTTGTCGTCTATCCCCTAAATGCCCCCCCGGCTGCAATATCGCTGCCATTTCACGTTTCGCTCCGCATCGCATCGCAACCTGGAACCTCGCACAACGATTGAAGTGCTGCCCATCGATGAGCAGTCTCTTTGGCGACGGCGACTCCCGACCCCGCGTATCGAAGCAGACCAACTGAACGCCACGGCCACGGCCACGGCCACGCGCACCGCACTCGCAAGACGCAGACGCAGGCTATAACCTAGACGCACCGGATTCCAATAAGGCAGTCCACTGACCGCCCCTCGATCGACTTTGTCTCCCGTCCTCCAAACACCAATCTCCCATTCCTCCCCCCCCCCCCAAAAAAAAAAAAAAAAAAAAAAAAAAAAGAAACCGGTGACATTTTCTGCGGCCAGCCTGCACATTCCGAAGCGTCGACTCTCTAATGTTGCCTCCGTCCTCGAGTGAGCCGTTCGACCGCACCTGAGCATACCGTCGGTCGCTTTCTCCCGCTACGATCGATCCGATTCCCTCCTAATTGACGCGATTGATTAGGTTGCCGGCTCCTGTCTAAGGGCGACAGTCTCGAGCCTCGCTCCTCAGCCCGTCGTGTCCCAGACTGGGACCGACTCGATTAGAGCCACAAGCATTCCTTGTCCCCGTTTCGCCGTACTTGCTGGGTCAGTTTATGTCAATTCAATCACTTGCGCCTCTATTGACTTGGAACAATAGCAACGCACTTTACAATAGTAGCTTCCATTCTCCGACTCCACCCAGGACAACAATAATTACACAAATTCTATTGCTAGAGTAATCTACTCTCTGTTGTCGCAGTCAAAATGTCGACTCAAAATAGGTATGGATTACACCGTCATTCCGCTTATTCTTCTCGACATTTCCCCACTCTCTTTGGTAGATCCAGTTCTTTTTACATATTGCATCTGCCTTTGCCCCTCAACGACGATATAGGGGCTGGGTCCTCCCCTAGCTTTGGCTTTCTTGTCCTTCTATAACCTCACATAGCGCCAAAATGCTGACATTAGCCGACTACGACAGCGTGTATGCGAGGGACCAGTTCATGAACCCTGGCCCTGCGCCCCGGCCGCCTACAGACAAACCTCGGCTCGGTCTCACGCCTAACACCAACCTACCTGGCAGTATGTCGAACCTCAGTATTCGCTCCCCTGCTACCAGTACCTACAGCGGGTCTACCATCGCTCTCCCCATCTCTCGCCAATCCTCTCAGAACGATGGCATGGGCGGTCTTGCCATTATTAAGGCGGGGTGGGCAAACGTCAAGGAGAGCAAGAACTTCATCAACCCGTGGAAGAACAAGTACCTGATTCTGCGCAAGGAATCCTTAGATTTTCACAAGGCTGAGAGCGGCAAAGTCGCCTACACGCTCTACCTGAAGGATGTGATAAATGTCGGCCGAGTCGAAGCCGCGGGCGCCATTTTCGAAATCAAGAGACATAAAGACGGAGCCTCTACGAGCCCGGGCGAGGACGACAGTGGTGTCAGGACACTCCAGATTCGAGTCAAGGCCGACGATGAGCTCTACGAATGGGTGGATTACATCTATGCCCGTTGCCCGGGCATGGGCGGAGTCAGCAACCCGACCAACTTCTCGCACGCCGTTCATGTCGGTTTCGACCCGCAGACCGGCGAGTTTGTTGGACTCCCTCCAGAGTGGTCCAAGCTGCTCAACTCGTCTGCCATCACAAAGGAGGACTACGAGAGGAACCCGCAGGCCGTCTTCGAGGTTTTAGACTTCTACTCTGATCTCACAAAGCGCGCCGACAATCCGGCACAGTATCCCAGCATGACCCCCACACCGCCGGCAAGCAGCGTCGGGAACAAGCAGCTAGGATATCCCAGCGGGGCTGGCGTTGCGCCGCCTCGGCCTATGCAGCCGATCCAGCGTAACCCGAGCTCATCCTACACGACAACTCCGTCTCCGCAGTCCAATGCCAGCGCTCCTCGCCGGCCATCGCCAACCGAGGCTCAACAGCAGCGTAATCAGATGCAGCATATGTCATCGGGTTACGTATCTGCCGACCGCCAGCGGGAGGAGCAGCAGCGACTTAGAGAATTGGAGCGTCAAAAGCAGATCGAGGAGCAGAATCGTCGGGATATGGAGGCTTATAATGCTTCCATTCCCAAGACGAGAACGCCCCTTGCTCAACAAGAATTGGGCGGGTATGGTGGAGGAGCTCCGACAACTCCGTCTGGGGATAGATTTAATCCCAGCAGGGCCGCTCCCCCGGCACCAAAGAACCCTCAAGTGCAAAGCCTCAGGGCACAGAGGCCGGCCCCGTCCCCGCCAGCAAATACTGGTCCCAGTCGTCCGCCCCTTGAACGACAACCAAGTTCCAATATCGGACGCGACCCCGCACCACAAATGCAGCAGACTCAGAGGATCCCACAGTCTACTCAAAACAATGGTCCGAGTGCAACTGCGCAGCGCTATCCCAATGGTACAACTCAGCAGCGCCCACAACAACCTCAAGCTCAAGCTCAACAGCCCTCACGGCTACCAGCGCCTGTCAAGCCGCTTAATGTGGGTTCGAAAACCCCGGCGACTGCTGACCCTGTCAAGGCTGCTGAAGCTGCCCTTACTTCCAAGCCTCCTGCCACGGAGCGCAAGCAGGATGTTCGCATGTCGACCATGTCCGAGAACGAGGTTATGGCCAAGCTGAAGGAGGCTGTTTCCAAGGAAGATCCCAACCTGTCTTACTCGAAGCAGAAGAAGATTGGGCAGGGAGCGTCCGGATCAGTGTACGTTGCCAAGGTCAAGGAGACGGCCAATTCTCCGGTCGCTCGGGAGCTTCTACGGCAGCAAGGCGCCAAGGCCCAGGTTGCTATCAAGCAGATGGATCTCGCACACCAACCCCGCAAGGAATTGATTGTGAATGAAATCATGGTGATGAAGGACAGCAAGCATCGCAACATTGTCAACTTCCTCGACGCTTTCTTGCGAAACAACAACGCCGAGCTTTGGGTGGTCATGGAGTATATGGAAGGTGGTGCGCTGACGGATGTCATTGATAACAACCCGGTCATCACGGAGGAGCAGATTTCCACCATCTGCCTTGAGGTATGTTGCTCTTCTCAGTTGTAATCTTGGTCTGTTCGCTAACTTTCGAACAGACCTGCCGTGGCTTGCAGCATCTGCACTCGCAGAACATCATCCACCGTGACATCAAGAGCGACAATGTTCTCTTGGATGCTCGTGGCAACGTCAAGATCAGTGAGTTGGCACCTTTTTCCAAACCTGTTGCGGTGTCATGACTAACCAACCCTTGTGGTACAGCTGATTTTGGCTTCTGCGCCAAGCTCACCGAGACCAAGTCGAAGCGCGCGACCATGGTTGGCACTCCGTACTGGATGGCCCCTGAGGTAGTCAAGCAAAAGGAGTACGGTCCCAAGGTGGACATTTGGTCGCTTGGTATCATGGCGATCGAGATGATCGAGTCGGAGCCGCCGTACCTGAACGAGGAGCCGCTCAAGGCGCTCTATCTCATTGCGACCAACGGAACTCCGAGGCTTAAGAAGCCCGAGAAACTGAGCAAGGAGCTCAAGGCGTTTTTGAGTGTGTGTCTGTGCGTGGACGTCAAGAGCCGCGCGTCCGCAAGAGAGCTGCTGGAGCATGATTTCCTGAAGCACGGGTGTCCGCTGGGGAGCCTGGCGGATCTGTTGGCTTTTAAGAGGTCTGCTAAATAAGTGGTTAACTTGGACCGTGAAGGTGGAAGGGAATACATAGGGTGAATCGGGAAGGAGGGGAGGGAGCTAATATCCTGATAACTGAAAGAGGTTTTGGATTATCGGGTTGGTATTTGGTTGCAATTTGGGTTTGGTGATGGACCCGGCGCCGAGAGAAAGGAGAAAAGGGGTGGTCCGTGGTTATGAGCAAGAGCAACTTGGAGAGCAAGCATATCTCCGTTTTCTTCACTTTTCGTTTTGGTTGTTATCTGTGTCTTGCGTTTTTGGGCTTTTTGGACTCCCTTTGATTTGCTGCTGCGGTTTTCTAGGAGCGAAGGGAAGGAACGAAAGAGAAAGGGGATTGTTTCCATCGTTCATCACTCTGGTTACCGTTTTGCGGGAGGCGTTTAGGTTCGTTGCCCAGGGGCCTTTCCTGTCTGTCGGTTCGGGTTCTTTCTTGTTCTTTCATTGTTTGTTGCGCGAGGCGGGGATTCAGATATTATCGGCTGGCTTGCTTCTTGCCTCCTTACTTAAGTAGCCAGGTTACTTGGTTGCCATACGGGGCTATCTAGTAGGTATATTTTCATAGGGAAAGGAAATAACCCAATTATAGACTGGCTGTCTCTTCTTGAATACCTTAACCAAGGCTTCGCTGGTTAGCGTGATACGTCCTTGCGTGAAACCGACTATGGTCGTTCCCCACGGGTGTGGTTATCGCACTTCGTGTTGGCAGGTCGGTTCATTACCAGATAGCGACAGAGTTGATGGACCTCGAAACTTAAGCATGTACTATGAACATATTTGCTTACTTCCTACGTACGTACGTAATAAGTAAAGGATGGGAGGAGAAATATATCGTGGGGTTATTGCGAGTTTGCCAGCCAGCTGTATTCTTGGGACTTTATGGAAAAGAGTTGCTCGCCCTAGGATTCGAACGCGCGCACTACCGGAAAAGGATACGATAGGGTTCTACTTTTGCAATTGTACACATACCTACGTAGGTACTTATGAAGTTCTCTCTTATCGCGTAGCGACGTACTTAGATAGATATACCGCCACTACAGCTTTTATATATAAAAAAAGTTAGAAACATTTTGTTTCTTTTTTAGCATTTTATGCTTTTTTTTTAATCACAATCCTCCGCCATTCCACTACTCTCAGGCACACTGGTTAGCAACTTATGTTAGGGGCGCGACCCCGTTTGTTAGTTGTACTGGTTGGTGCCGATGACACTGGTTGGAATCGGGTCCGCTTGTTAGTCATTTTAATTCTTCGCGTCAGTCGTCTGGCTCGAACCCGCGGCGTATTTCAAACCGTACGGATTGGGGGTCGATAAGATTGGATACTGGAGGCGCGCGTGCTCTCGCTGGGCTACATCGGCTTGGCTTGTCGTTGAATTGGGTTGTTTGGGTTGAGGATTATATACCTTGGGACGAAGGGCGGGTCAGAGATGGGATAAGGTTTGGGAACCTCTGGTTCCGTAAGTCACGTTTCGGGGCGGATGAGACGCCTCTTTACATGATAATGAGGTTGTGAGAGAGCTAGGGAGAAGGTATTTTTTCTTCCTTTTTTGTGCTTCCATATCGCCCAACCTTATGATCTTCCGATGGGGAGTGACGGGCAGGAAAAGAAAGCGCGAATAAGAGGGACTGAGAATAATACATTTCTTTCATATCTGCTCAAGAAGAAAGACTGAGCAATGGTCCAAATGATAGATGTCTCTCCTCCATCCAACCCTGTCCCCTGTCAATAATAGATAGAGACACCTTCTCCTTGACTTGCTTGCCTCGACTAGTTGATATTCCACCAGACTAGCCTGGTTTGGACCAAGTCAGCCGTGCCAGCCGAAACCACTCTCGTCATGATTCCCGACGGCAAGGCCAGTGAGGTGGCGGGCCTATGACGCCTGGCATGCCCATTTCGACTCATTTTCCCCAGTGAGGAAACAACGATGCCATCATGTAATCCCAACCACGGGACCTAGCTTGGGACAGTGAGCGACCAAAGTTATTGTCCCAAGCTATGACTCGACACCCAAAGACCACGGCGCGAAACCCTCTAACCCAGCTCCTGCGATCCCCAGGTGACTGGTGTAGTTCGGATTGATATGAATACCTTAGCTACCACAACATGAAGTGCGGCTAAGGGATGGCCAATTTGATATCATGTGGGTCCACGATGCTTCACTTGAAGGTGCGGTTCTGGCCGCTGATGACGGGCACCGTGGCTGTTGACTTTGAGTTCGACTTGCCGCACGAGGCGCACGCTGTTGACTCGTTAGCAACCTCGAAAAGGCTCGATTATAACGACGGCTAGACATACCATCCGCCCTGTAGGCACATTGGTTACAGAAAGTAAAGCCCTGAGATACTTTTGTTTTGCAGCGAGTGCACGAGCTAATAATAAATCATGACAGCCTGGTCAGCATCACTGAATTTGAACATTGAGACGTAATCTGTAGTTTACCTTGAATATTGTGCATAGGGATTCTTTGCCGCCTTGGAGAGCAGTTTGCTCTTTGAGATGCCTGACTGGCCTAGTGTCGCCGGCTTCTTGTCGCCTCCGGTGAATGATGAGGAGGCTGGTGAGCCATAGTACATTTCACTCTTCTTCTTGACACCCGGCGTGGCGAGCGTGGTTTTAGTCTTCTTCTGACACTTTGCGCAGACCATGATTGCTCTCGAAAAGTCGTGTTCGCTGTGGTGTCTCGTATTACGCGACCCTCTTTTCCTGTGCAGGTTCCTGTGCAGCCCAGGCTGTGGTTGATGATGAATGCCCTGATGTTATTCGTAATCGGGAAAGGCTGAGTAGTCCCTGGGCTATTGGCTGCTCCAGCCCCCCAAACCGGGCTCTTGCCGAAGGCTGATTGGCCCTGTTCCATCCGAAACACTGGATTCCCATCCGCCAAGCACTGCAACCTAGCAGTCCAGCTGCGACGTGCCCAAGCGGGCTAGTGTCTCCGTTGGGGCTGGGCTGTCAGCCAGTTCGCACCTCAGTTGTGAAGGTCACTGGCATCATCCCCTGAGACCCGAAAACCGCCTTTGTGATTTTCAAACATCAAACACGCCCGCCCGCTGCAGCCTCCGGACGAACATCGCATCACTGAATACCACCAGGGCCCCTGCGTTCGACTACCCTCCTGCTCTGGCCCGCCTTGAGAGCCAATCGCTTCCGTTGCGCAACCCCAAGACCGTAGAGTCTTTGGCGATAATCCTCAGCCTACGGAGTACCTAGGTAATAATCCCCCGACACCAATCCTGGGCTGCGTGTGCAAACCATCTGCGCCAAAGGGGGCTGTGCTCCAACGAAACACGACAGACGAATTCAACGCTCTTGCTCAGCTCTGGCTGTCGCAATCTTTCTAGAAACCCATTGACGATCTTCAACTGCGATTCTGCCATCGATAATTATCGACCCGGGCCATCCTTCTGCCAATCCATGCTACGACGGCCTTCGTGATTTCCTCGGCTCGCCGGATTTCCGGCTTCTTTCGCGACGCCGACTAGCTTCCCACCGACTGGTCCTCCGGCATGACCGGCCGTCCTCCTCCCGGGGGCTCGTCAGCCTCCCGAAACGACCTCCTGCTTGACCTCGACAACGAGCAGCCGATATACAATGACGGCCAAAGGTCAACAATAAACGACGACGACCTCCTCAAATCATATGCATACGACCAGGATGAGTCGCGACCCCGGCCATCCGTCTCCTACGACGACTTCATCGGCTCCGGCCAAACAACACACCCCTCGGCGAAATCTCCGCCCGCCGGCCATTCCGGCGCTGCCCAGCGCCCGGCTGGACCCTACCTCTCCGAAGCCGACCGGCAATACAGCCAGACATCGGAACTAGGCAACTTTCAAAGGTATGCCGACGACTTTGACGACTACCCAGAAGACGGCGGATCGTATTATCAGCACGGCGGTGCTGTACCTCCGGGCGCGGTTCCGTCGCCCGGAGCAAAGCGAAATAGTGTGCTCGGCTTGGGTGGTGGCTTGCTAGGTCGCGCAAAGAACATGCTTGGGATGGGGCAAGGTTACTCAGAGATGGACCTTCCTCTCACCCAGGCGCGCACAAACGTACCACGAACAGACTCTGGATCAGCTTCTGGCACCTTGGAGCCGCGACCTCTCAAGAGCAAAAAGTTTGACATGGGCAACTTCAAATTCGGATTCGGGCGAAGCAAGCCAGATCCGTCGACACTTGGACCCCGAATTATCCACCTCAATAACCCTCCAGCAAACAGCGTCAACAAGTACGTCGACAACCATGTGTCTACGGCCAAGTACAATGTCGCCACCTTCCTCCCCAAGTTCCTCTTCGAGCAGTTCTCTAAATTCGCCAACATCTTCTTCTTATTTACCGCCGGTCTGCAACAGATTCCCAATCTCTCACCCACCAACAGATATACCACCATTGGCCCGCTCATCATTGTGCTCTTGGTCTCGGCAGGCAAGGAATTGGTGGAGGACTATCGACGGAAACAGGCCGACAAGGCGCTGAACATGTCCAAGGCGCGCGTGTTGAGGGGTTCGACCTTTGAAGAGACCAAGTGGATCAACGTTGCCGTGGGAGATATTGTGCGCGTCGAGTCCGAGGAACCATTCCCCGCTGACTTGGTCCTTCTCGCCAGCTCTGAGCCCGAAGGCTTGTGCTACATCGAGACGGCCAATCTCGACGGGGAAACTAATCTTAAAATTAAACAGGGGCTGCCGGAAACGGTGACTATGGTCAGTTCGACGGAATTGAGTCGCCTAGGGGGAAGGATGCGCTCTGAACAACCGAACAGCAGCCTGTACACGTACGAGGCAACGTTGACAATGCAGGCTGGTGGAGGGGAGAAGGAACTTCCTCTGAACCCTGAACAGCTGCTGCTCCGAGGCGCCACACTAAGAAACACACCCTGGATCCATGGAGTCGTCGTCTTTACCGGCCACGAGACGAAGCTGATGAGAAACGCGACAGCAACGCCCATCAAGCGAACAAAAGTCGAGAGGCAGCTGAATATGCTGGTTTTGGTCCTCGTCGGAATCCTACTTGTCCTCAGCATAATCTCAACCGCGGGCGACCTCATCATGCGGAGAGTAGAAGGAGACGCACTCGAATATCTCTATCTGGATCCCATCAACAGCGCCGGGGCAATCGCCAAGATCTTCATCAAGGATATGGTCACGTTCTGGGTGCTGTTCTCGGCGCTCGTGCCCATCTCGCTTTTTGTTACCCTCGAATTGGTCAAGTATTGGCACGGCATTCTAATTAACGACGACCTAGACATCTACTATGATGTGACGGACACGCCTGCGAACTGCCGAACTTCCAGCTTGGTTGAAGAGCTGGGCATGGTGGAGTACGTGTTTTCGGACAAGACGGGAACGCTGACTTGCAACATGATGGAGTTCAAGATGTGCTCAATTGCCGGTATCATGTATGCCGAAAAGGTTCCCGAGGATCGCATGCCGACCATGGAGGACGGTGTCGAGACTGGCATCCACGAGTTTAAGCAGCTCCAGGAGAATTTGAAGAGCCATCCGTCTGCCTCGGCCATTGACCACTTTCTAACACTCCTCGCGACATGCCACACGGTCATCCCTGACCAGGATGAGGAGGGAAATATCAAGTTCCAGGCGGCTTCTCCCGATGAGGGAGCTCTTGTTGACGGTGCACTCCAGCTAGGCTACAAGTTCGTGGCGCGCAAGCCCAGGGCTGTGATTATTGAAGTAGCCGGCAAGCAGCTCGAATATGAGCTGTTGGCGGTCTGCGAATTTAACTCCACCCGCAAGAGAATGTCGACCATCTACCGGTGTCCTGACGGAAAGGTTCGGTGCTATTGCAAGGGCGCGGACACGGTCATCCTGGAGCGGCTCAACGGGGATAACCCACATGTCGACCCCACGTTGCGGCACCTTGAAGAGTATGCCTCGGAGGGTCTGCGCACGCTCTGTTTAGCCATGCGGGAAATTCCTGAGCACGAGTTCCAGGAGTGGATGCGGGTGTACGAAAAGGCGCAGACAACCGTCGGCGGCAACCGTGCCGAGGAGCTGGACAAGGCCGCCGAGATCATCGAACACGACTTCTACCTGCTTGGGGCGACCGCTATCGAGGACCGGCTGCAGGACGGAGTGCCGGAGACGATTCATACTCTGCAAGAGGCGGGCATCAAGGTCTGGGTGCTTACGGGAGACAGACAAGAGACGGCCATCAACATCGGCATGAGCTGCAAACTTCTGAGTGAGGACATGATGCTGCTCATCATCAACGAGGACACGGCGGCCGCGACGGGGGACAACATTCAGAAGAAGCTCGACGCTATCCGGACGCAAGGCGACGCGACGATCGAGATGGAGACACTCGCGCTCGTCATCGACGGAAAATCGCTGACATTTGCGCTGGAGAAGGACCTCGAGAAGTTGTTCCTTGATCTGGCGGTCATGTGTAAGGCCGTTATCTGCTGTCGCGTGTCGCCGCTACAGAAGGCACTGGTGGTCAAGCTGGTCAAGAAGTACCAGAAGGAGTCGATCCTGCTGGCGATCGGAGACGGCGCGAACGACGTGTCGATGATTCAGGCCGCGCATATCGGGGTAGGTATCAGCGGTGTGGAGGGTCTGCAGGCGGCGCGGAGCGCGGACGTCTCTGTTGCGCAGTTTCGGTATCTTAGGAAGTTGCTGCTTGTTCACGGGGCGTGGAGTTACCACCGGGTTGCCAAGACCATCTTGTTCTCATTTTACAAGAACATTACGCTGTATCTGACGCAGTTTTGGGTAAGTTGTCCGGCGGACAAATGCTTCGTATAATGACGTCGCTAATATACAAGTGTCGTGTAGTACGTCTTCCAAAACGTCTTCTCTGGCGAAGTCATCTACGAGTCCTGGACGCTGTCGTTCTACAACGTCTTCTACACGGTCCTGCCGCCGTTGGTGCTCGGTATCCTCGATCAGTTTGTGAGCGCACGCCTATTGGACCGCTACCCGCAGCTGTACAGCCTCGGCCAGAAGAACGCCTTCTTCAAGGTCAAGGTGTTTGCCGAGTGGATCCTCACGGCGGCCTACCATTCCATCATTTTATACATTGGCGGCTCCCTGTTCTGGCCGTACGACGGCGTGCAGGGCGATGGCCGAATGGCCGGCCACTGGGTCTGGGGCGTGGCCATGTACGGGTCCGTGCTGCTGACGGTGCTGGGCAAGGCGGCGCTCGTGACGAACAACTGGACCAAATACCATGTGATTGCGATCCCGGGGTCGATGGCGATCTGGATCGTGTTCATCGCCGTTTACGGTACCGTCGCGCCCAAGATTGGGGTGTCGACCGAGTACTTTGGGGTCGTACCGCGGCTGTTTACAAGCCCAGTGTTCTGGATCGAGATGCCGACGCTGGCGATTTTGTGCCTGGCGAGGGACTTTACGTGGAAGTTCAGCAAGCGGCTGTGGAGGCCGCAGGCGTACCATCATGTGCAGGAGATTCAGAAGTATAACATTCAGGATTACAGACCGAGGTATGTATCGTTCTTGTGTTGTGGTTGGTCTTTTGTTAAAGAGGGTACTGACGCAGGATATCATAGAATGGAACAATTCCAAAAAGCCATCCGCAAGGTCAGGCAGGTGCAGCGCATGCGCAAGCAGCGCGGGTATGCGTTCTCGCAGGCGGACGAGTCGCAGACGCGCGTGCTGCAGGCCTACGACACGACGCAGCACCGCGGGCGGTACGGGGAGATGGCGAGCTCGCGACCGGTGGTCACGACGCCGAGTGGCGGAGAGTATATTCCTGGAGGGTTTTAATATGGAAAGGAAAATTATGTATAGGGACTGTTTGCTGATATGCCTTTGTTTGATGGGGTTGTAAAGGAAGAAAGGCAAGGAAAGAAAACAAAATGAGGATCGTGATGGAGTGTTGAAGGTTATGTTCTCTAATCTCTTGTATCTGGAGGTCTCGTCGTAGGGTGGAAACGGTACACCGTGGTACGTACGAATAAGAGAAAGGATTGACAAGGTGTTTTATTTGGGTTAGAGAACTCTTTTTTAGGGTTGGGGTTGGAGAATTCTTTACTATTCTGCTTGCTGCTGCTAATGCTGCTGTGTTTGATGGGATTATTACTGGGCGGTATCTTTGGGGGAAAGCTATTGCTTCTTTTGTTGCTTGTTTGCTTGTTCATTTACTTTGGCGAATATCTCCTTGCTTAACCTGAGATCGGTATTTATTGCTGTGGAATGGATGTTATTGCTTTATGTTTTATCTGCCCAGGCGGGTATAACCACTGACCTTGGGTACCAACCGTAGCCCATCATGCTCCCCCACCAAGGTACCTCCCTAAAAAGCGATGCTCTGGGTTTCTCTCGCTCAGTACGTACCCCAAAAGAATGCACATATCGCTGACCTCCCCAGGAGAAAAAGCAATCCTAAAGAAATGACCCTCATCTGTACGCCGCCCGCCTCAGCACCTGTAACCTATCCAGGTAATGCTTTTGTGTTCCCAAACGCCGCCATCTGCCCAGTCCAGTACCTTAAGTGTCCTATCACTCCCGAAAACATACATTTTGCTTGCACCCGGCTTCCGCTCCCATCGATATACTTCAGCAGTGTCAACCAGACCTCAAATCTCTCGGCAATCTAAGCGCCGGAAGGCAGTCTCACAGGAACACGTATTTCCTCCTCTCGATGTTCCATCATCATCCATCATCTTCCTCTTCTTCAGATAGAGTGGGACAATATTCATCATCGTCGTCATCATCCTCTACTGAAAGTAGAATGGAGATATCCATCATCGTCGCATCATCCTCTTCATCAGGTAGAGTAGAAGTAGTAGTCGGCTCGCACTCCTAAGCATCAGAAGCATCCTACTCTTGAGACCGAATTCGAGAAGATGGACTAGACAGAGAAGGAGTAGTAGACTCACACTCGTAAGTACCAGAAGCAGCAGCAGCCTTCGAAGCCGCAGCAGACTTTGCCACATCCGCCGTCAGCTCCTGCAACATAGCTGCCACCTCGGTCATCTTCTTCGTCCGCCGGTCTACTTGAATCATGACTCCCTCCTAAGCAGCATTCGCAGCAGCAGCCTTGGCCGCATCTGCTTTCAGCTCCTGCTGCTTAGCTTCCTTCTTCCTGATGTCCTCAGTCATCTGTTTCGTCATCCGCTCTATTTTAATCATGGCTTCCTGTAACTTCTTGATTTCTAGCTGTTCCGTCTCACGACTGAACGGCTGGCCCGGCCGGTTTGTGAGGGGGATCATGGCGCTGCGGTCGAGCACGCCGCCCTCTGATCTCGATGGCTGCTGTTGTTGTTGGGCATCTTTTTTGCCTTTCGCACCTTTCCCACC
The DNA here is from genome assembly GCA_033439685.1 of Apodospora peruviana. Classification (NCBI taxonomy): domain Eukaryota; kingdom Fungi; phylum Ascomycota; class Sordariomycetes; order Sordariales; family Lasiosphaeriaceae; genus Apodospora; species Apodospora peruviana. The sequence goes on along the minus strand of JAUEDM010000003.1, from coordinate 1,940,165 downwards.
AGTGTTACTCAGGGACGGAGCGACAGCGCCAGAGGTCAATATATCATAGAAGGCCTCGTACGGCTCGTTGAAGAGCTGCTCCTCGTAAGTCCAAGAGACGACCTCGCCACCATTAAGGCGCATCGTCTCTTTTTCCTCCTCGGTACGGCCGTACGGGTGCAGTCGCAGATGATGATAGAGGGTCTGGGGCTTTTCGGAGGATTCAGGGACGTAGTAGAGCCGGATGGTAATTTCGAACTCGCCCCACCCTGTCTCGGAGATTGAGAATGGTTTGCCCTTTTCGCCTTCGACCACTTTTGAGGAGAGGGATCAGTATATTGTAAAGACGTCGGGGTGGGGGCACAGCGGAAAAGACATACTTCTGACATGGTTGGGAATGGATTCGTGCAACTTGAACTGAACCCTCCGTAGCCAGTAGGTGATGTCGACATCGTCGATGCCCTTGACAAAGACGGTCCAGGAGTGGGTGTGGTCGTCGGGCACGCCGGGCGGTTTCGGGTTGGTCTTTTCGTCGAAGGGGCGGGCGGTGGTGCCGTATATGAAGGGCCGGAAGATCTGAACGCCCTTGACGCGCTTGCCTGCGGGCGGCGCCATGGCTGTGGACTTTTGAGAAGTATCGTCAAGCTCAAAATGCAGGCCTTGTCCTGCTGCCCGTTTCGGAGACGAAAATAATGTGATGTGTCGGCCCGGCTTTGTGTGTTAAGAGTTTTGCCGGCAAGTAGAGCTTGAAGTTATTTGAAAAGATAGGGTACAATTCGAGGTACGGATACCAGAAGGTTTCTTGGGGCCGCCATGCGGGTCAATTATCGCTTGTGGTCAACCCCCCTATCTGGAGCCGCAGCGCGTGCGTTAGTGGCTTGTGAAGCAGCGTCAGTGCCACCCCTGTTATAAAGCTTAATCCAAAAATGGTTTGGGCTCGATCCATGTCATGATGCAATTGGAGCTCTGTCGGGACCACTTTCAGTGTTATTAAACAGACCACTTTCAGTTCTCAGCTCACACGACCAAGTTGAACTCAATCATCAGTTGATACTCCTTTATTTGAGATGTTTAGCTGGTGAAAACACACACAAGACAAGAGAAATGCAATAGCGAAAGCATATGAAAGGTATCACCAGCAACAACACAATGTCGACCTCAGTAAAGAAGCTGGTCGTCTGCGGAGGAAACGGCTTCCTGGGATCGAGGATATGCAAAGCTGCCGTAAGCAGGGGATGGGACGTCACATCAATCAGGTAGGTATAGGTATACACACACTTCATACATACACTTCAAATCCTCTCATACATGTCCACCAGGGACTAACAATCCAAAAGCCGCTCCGGCGAACCAAAATGGCAACACGTCACGTCCTCGCCTTCCCCGCCACCATGGGCCCACAAAGTCGCCTGGGAGCGCGCCGACATCTTCAGCCCTGTCCAATACAGCCCCCTCCTCAAAGGCGCCGACTACGTCGTCCACAGCATGGGCATCCTGCTCGAAGCGGACTACAAGGGCGTCGTTTCGGGCCGCGAATCGCCCATCTCCGGCCTGAGGAAAGCGTTCTCCGCTCACTCTTCGCCCAACCCGCTTGAACAAACGATAACGACGCAAACCATACCGCCGCCGCCGCCGCCTACCTCAGGAAGTCAGCCAACCTACGAGATGATGAACCGCGACAGCGCCATCCTGCTCGCCAAGGAAGCGTCTGCCCAAGGCGTTTCGGCGTTCGGGTACATCTCGGCGGCCGGTGGCGCTCCCGTCTTGCCTTCGCGGTATATAACAACGAAACGCGAAGCCGAGGAGGTCATTGCCCGCGAGTTCCCAAAGATGAGGGGCGTCTTCTTCCGGCCGCCGTTCCTGTACGACAGCTCGCGGGCCTTCACGCTGCCGCTGGCGGCGGCGACGACGGCCGGGTCTGTGTTCAAACGCTTTCTTCCCGGTGCGGTGGCCGAGTTCATGGGTTCTGCCGTAGTAAAACCGCTGCAGGCGGACGTGGTGGCCGAGGCGGTGGTTGAGGCGTTGGCGGAGGACGAGGTTAGTGGTCCGGTGGAGGTGCCGCAGCTGGAGGAGCTGGCGGGGCGGGGTTGGCGGAAGGGTATGGTTTAACCAACTCAGTCTCAAGTGTGTGCGGACAGAAATGTATTGTTTATTTACCCCTTACAACTGTAATAAATCTGTAAGAATGCCCGTAGCGAGGCGAGAAACAAAAACTCCATTCGCCCTTTCGCCTTTTATATACCTATTTATTTTAACAAACAAAACCGAAAACCTGTTTTATACAAAACAACAGCCACTGTCCGTGCCAAAAAGGTACCCTTTCGACCCCATTCGTGACCAGTGGCATACCAGCTAGCTGGCTGGCTAGCAGGCTGGCTCAAACCATCGTCCCCCGCTCAAAGCTATTCCGTATCTCGGTCGTGTACTTGTTGTAGAAGCGCTCCAGCTTCTGGTTGAACTGCTTGTTCTTCTCGTTTATGTATGTCACGTCCCCGCCGTCATCCCCGTTCGCCGCGATCCTGTCCCTTCGCTTCTTGAGCTGCGCCTCCTCGGCCTTCTTCATGTCGCTCACCAGCCTGTCGATCGCCGCCTTGTCCGGTTTATGCTGCGCAAACGAGGTCGAGTCGGCCGTGCTGAAGAAGGATCCATCTTTATCAACGGCGATCATCTCCCCGTCTTCGGTCTCGACAATCTCGAGCGTGCCCGCGGCCGCGGCCTTCTCGATCGCTGCCATCTTGTCGCGCGTGTACCTTTCGATGTCGGGCGCGCCCATGTTGCGCAGCTGCCGTTTGTACGACTTTTTGGCTTCTTGGTTGTAATCCCTAAAAGCCGTGTCGTCGCGATGTGCCTCCTTCTTCTTCACCCGCCTGTCCCAGCGTTCTGATTCTTCGATCGTCCAATCCCAGGCGCGCTTGCGCTCGAAATCGCCGCCCGAGTCTTCGACTTCTGCTTTTAGGAGTTTGTGGGAGGCGATGGCGTGCTTGCGGCCCAGGGCGGTCAGCTGGTTCGGGTCAGAAGACAGCCGCTGGGATTCCTTGGTTGCTTCCTTGAGGTTCTGGCTGGAGGAGGACTTGGCGCGCTCTTGCAGGGCGCGGAAGCGGGCAAGGCGCTCGGCTGCTTTGGCGGCTGCGTCTGAGGAGGAGGTGCCGGTGGATGGTGCCGGTGTGGGTTCGGTTGGGGATTTCGATGCTGGTGGTGCAGGCTCAGGTTGTAATGCTGATGTTTGTGGTTCTGGAGATGGTTCTCGCTGTTGGGTTTCGGCGCCGGCTGCAGGTGTCGGTTGTTCTGAGGACGTCATCTTTTGCGTGTCGAATTGCGTGTCGAACGATGCTTCAGTAGATTCCGCTTTTTCTGCGGAAGGCTTTGTCTTTCTTCTTTTTGCGGGAGGCATGGTGTGTATTGTTTACCTAGGTTTGCGATACGGATAGAGGTCAATCAATCGCGGTTTGGTGGCAGTGGGGTTGAGGTGGTTGTGAGTGGGCGTCAGTCCGTCAGGCCCGCCCAGGCTTTTCAAGTTCAAGTTCAAGTCTCAAGATCTCCTTGAAAAACGTGCACGAACCAGCCAAGTGATGCACGGATCAGCGGTCGTTTTGTCAAACAATTTCTAGCGGGGCCCACGGCCGCCAAGGTTCACGGGCTGTCTTTGTCAGCAGCGCTCCTGAACAAGTCAAGTAAGACAAGTGCAAGTAAGCAAAGTGGCAAGTCAAGTCGGGGTTTTTTACTTAACAAGCAAGTCAAGTTTAAAGGTTTCAACTTGACTTGCTTGCCACCTGTGAGTTTGTAGTACGGGCCCACAAACCCCCGTAATTGGGCCCGGATTTCGGGCTCCAGGGTTGTGGCAGCTGGAAATCCCGGAATAACTCCTTTTTCCGGCCGAAACAAGCAAGTTGAAGGACCCAACTTGCCTTACTTGACTTCCAGGTTGTTAGGAGCGCTGTTTGTCAGTCGAGGCTCGTCATCTCATGCCAACTGTTCGTCCCAACTCAAACACCTGTCTGAACTTTATGCAATTTCAGTTCAACTGCAATAATATTCTTTACACGATACAATGTCTGCTACCAAGGTAGTTTTGGGCCATTTGACCTGCTCAAGGAACCACTAACACACCCAACAGCCAATTCCTGCTAGTTTCGCCGAGATTGATTGGACAAATTGATTGGACCACCGTCAACGACACACAATTCAATGCAATGCGCCGCTTCCAGTATCCGCACCTCCGCATCCGTTCCGGCTGTCCCCACACGGGCAAGAAGAAGCCGTACTCGGCCAGCCCGGCAGCAGCCAACTCCGCCCCCCCAGACCTCTCAGACACCTACATAATATCCGACACCGTCCTCTCGCTAGACGGCGAGTCGTGCCCGGCCGTCCGGCCGTACACGGAAAGCGACCACGTCGAGCAGATCAAAAAATGGTCGGCCGAACGGCCAGACCTCACCGCCCTGCGCGAGCGCATGGCCGCCTTCCGGAAGGAGGTCAACCAGGCGAGAATCAACTGGCACAACAAGCTGCGGCCGATTGACCCGCGCCGCGTCACCGAGCGCGATGTTCTGTCAGTGTCATTTTTGGGCGTCGGCCCGCCGATTCCTGTTGTTGAGCCTCGAAAAAAGGGACAGCCTTGGGCACCTACTGGTGACACGGATTACGCCAGACTGAAGCCGAACTTGCTGTTGAAGATGGGTATTAATTATCGCGTTGCGGGTAATACTCGGCTCGCGGTACGGTTTCTGCGCCAACGGCTCAAGTTTCAGTCGCAGCTAGATTTGACGACCGAGGCTGTGACGACCACCTCCTTGGTGCCAGAGCTGAAGAGGCGCTTGCACGATGTGGGTATAAAGCCGCAGGAGACTGGGGCCGTGATGAACACCATTGTGAGAATTGTGGCACCCTTTTTGAGGACGGATGAAGGGTGTCAGTTGGTGTCACTGTGTGGGGACGAACTCGTCTCGGCGTGTATGAAGCAGGTCGAGAGAGCGGAATCACGGAAACTAAAGGTGTTGTGCTTTTTGAAGAATGTGGCGTTTAACTTGAAACGAAGGCAGATTCGATTTGATGAGACGGTGGTGGATCGATATATTGAGAGTATGAACCAGTCCAGCGTGGCGGACGAGTTGGGCTGTGTTTGTCGAGAGAATTCACTGCAGGGACAGACCCATCGAAACAGACAAGGCTGAATACTCCTAGAAAATGGAGATATAATGAAGGCAGAGCATACTCGACAAGACATACCTTCAATGATTCGCCGGCAGGCTGGCACTCAGGCACGACGTCACGACTATGCTCGTCGTTGGATATCTCCCTCCCCGGCTCGCTTACCGACGTCTCCGAATGGTTGCCAGAAATATTCTCAGCTCTTAACATCGCTGTCTGTCTCTGCTCGGTCAGTCAGTCAGCCCTGTGGACAGGAGTTGGAGAAGCGTAATATGTCCTAAAAAGGACGTTTAAGAGCTGAAGGTCACTGCCAAGCCACACTGCCGTCTTACGCCGTACTACCGCCATTGGGTCATTCCATCTTTAAGGATGTGGGAGCACGACTGTAGTCTGTCGGCCGGTGCCCGGCTGCTGCTGCTGCTGCTGCTCTCAAGCCCACCACATGACTTAGAAGAACGCTTCCCGTCACAGCAAGCAAGCAGCTCGGAGATCACAACCGCAGGCAGGCGGACAGGGCTAAAAACCTCGTGTGCTCTCGTGTCCGGGGAATCATTAGGACTTTTTTCCTTCCTCGTTCCTGTCGCTGTCGTGTCCAGGGCAGCCTTTTCCCAGCCGCGCACTCCTAGCCCAGTTTCTTGTTACACGACTTCTCTGGTTTTCTTCCGGTCGACCATATGTGTGGCCAATCATGAATGCAGCTTTTGCCCATCAGCTCGAACATGGCAAAGTTCTGTATTTTCGTCCGACAGAAGCAAACCCACGAGTTAATAGCGCGAGGGGAACCAGCATGGATGGCGTAAAGAGGATGGACACGGGTGTTTTTCTTTCAACAGGCTCAGTGGTAGCGCATGGCCCGATGGGTGTCTGGTTTGTTTTTCCTGTCATTCTTTTGGTTGCATCCCTAACTAGCTACCGAGGGAGTCAAGCTACCCGTCATCTAGAGCCAGTGATTTTCTCGTAAACTTTTGTCAGCCAAGATTCTACGATTTACACTCACACCGTTCGCTCGCACTGCCATCATCCTTCCTTCAGTGTTCCCTGTGTGTATGTGTGCGTGCTTAGCTAGTCGCTATCGCCGACCACATTCGGTGCGGTGAAGCATGGCCTGTCCTCTCTGCCTTCTTCCGACGTGACGATGATGATAATGATGATATCCTTATCGAGTATGTTGCAATGGCGGATTAGGGCGGTCGGCATACACATGTCTATTTCACTGCTGCTGCTGCTGCTCCTGCTTGCGCTTCCCAGCTTCACATCGGCTCAGCTTGATACAGTCCGGAATTTTTGCAGGAGGTTCGGACACCAGACGGCCGTCATCGACAGGAGGCTATACATTGATGGAGGGTTTCTGAACTATAACCCCTTGTCTCAGTATCCGACCAACTATTCAAGTGAGTTCTGAGGTTCCCCTTCATTTTATACTGTGGTGCTTGGGGACGCTGCTGATCACTCCAGACACCGGCCTCTTCTACCAGGACCTCGACGTCCTCAGCGCCAGAGGCATGCCGCAGCTCTACGCCAATCTGACCAAGAACGCATCGATCCCCAGCGTCAGCGGCGGCACCCTGTGGGCGGACACGGTCAACAAGCGCTTCTACCTCTTCGGCGGCGAGTACGAACAACAGCAGCAGGCTCCCTCGTCGCAGTTTACGCTCTGGTCATTCAACACACTCAGTCAGGAATGGGAATCCTTCGGCCAGCCGGCACAGACCGTGATCAACGGCGTCTCCTACGGCGCAGGAGTTTCTGTTTCAGAACGCGGCGAGGGTTACTATTACGGCGGCTGGATGTCCATGGCGAACGATTCCGTGGCAACGTCGACACTCATCAGATACGACATGGACGCGAATGCGTGGACGAACAGCACCGGCCCGGACTCAGTCAGGAGGGCGGAGGGCGCCATGGTTTTCCTGCCGATCGGCGACGGCGGGATGCTGGTTTACTTTGGGGGTGTGCAGCAGCCGTCCACGAACGGGTCAAGCGTGGTCGGCCAGCCAATGGAGCAGGTCTTTCTATATGATGTTCTGAGCTCCAAGTGGTATGTGCAGAACGCCACGGGGACGGTTCCGCAGATGAGGCGACGGTTTTGTGCCGGTGCGGCGTGGGCGGCTGATCAGTCGAGCTATAACATGTAAGCTGGGGGTATACCCCTTTCTGTGTGCTTGTACAACTAACCAGAAACTAACCAAAAAGATATATCTACGGCGGTGCAGGCATGCCGCCCAACACGGCTGGCTTCGACGACGTCTACATCCTCACCATCCCATCCTTCCAGTGGATCAAGCTATACCCGTCCGACGGCAACGTGACGGGCCAGTACCCGCACCACTCCCTGACATGCAACGTCGTCGCCGGCAACTCCCAGATGCTGATCGTGGGCGGCACGTTCCCGACCAGCGGCGGCCTCTGCGACGTACCCGACCAGTTCGGCACGCACAACCTCGACCTCGGCCAGCAGAACCCGGAGCACGCACCATGGTATCTGTTCTCGCCGAACCTGACCACGTACGCCGTGCCGAAACCAATACGAGACGTGGTGGGCGGGTCGGCCGGCGGCGGCGCGACGAGGACGACGCCCGCGAGGGGATTTGCTAACCCCGATCTGAAGGTGCTCATGACGCGGAAAGCGAGTATCGCGAATCGCACGCCGACGAGGGCGGTTCCTGAGCCAACAGGTGACGGTAATGAAGGAAGAGGAGGACGAGACGGCGGTATGCATCTCTCCACGGGTGCCATCGCAGGGATAGTTGTTGGGGCCGTGGTTGCTGCGGTGGCGGTCCTGCTTGGCTGTTGCCGGTCTGCTCGTCGCCGTCATCGTCGTCGGCGTCAACTCGGTCAGTGTGATGGAAGTAGAGGGATTCCATCGGAACTCGTTGGAAGCGGCACCCAGCAAACACAGCCACAGCCATGGAGCCCGGCGAGCTGTCCAAATACGACGTCGACTACTTACACGCCGACAACAAGCCCATATCCAATGCCCAGTCTATTCCTAAGCCAGCAGCAGCAACATCCGTCGTTACAGAGTCCTCCAGTGGAACTGGAAGCTCCGCCCCCGGGCACGACAGGTTTCTGGTATGCCCCTAGCGGAGTGCAGTACGAGCTTCTAAGCTCTGAGACAACAGCAGCAGCAGGAATAACCCAAGGGCATGGAATAGTGCACAATACGGGTGGGAACAACGATGGTATTGCCAGGGAAGGATCTCCTGCTTGGGTGCCACAAACAAAGATCGACTCGGAGGGACGGGTGTGGGTGCAAGTAGCCACCTCGCCCGCAGCAGCAAGTCCGTCATCAATCGCGCCTGTCTCAGGGAGTAGTGGCGATGTAGGAGGAGGAGGAGTTCATGATAACGCAATGCTGGCAAGACCGACACCAGAAGAGACCGCAGAGCCAAGAAAGCACCTGACTTACTATCATCCTTAGGGTTAAAGTTGAATGGATACACCAAAAACAGATAAACGTCGCAAGTTTTTTGAGAAACAAGAGACGCCAGCAATGGAAAAGTGATTATCTTTTCTCCGCTGTGGTTTGCTGTCCTTGCGTTTTCTCTTTTTTTTCTTTCTTTTTTTTTTTTGCAAGAGCAACTACTACATCCTATAAGCTAACTCTCTTGATCGACCGGCTCGCTCGTTTACCATCCATCTCAAGTGTACTTAGGGTAGGTAGGTATCTACTCATAGCGAGAGGCCAGTTCTTGTCATCAGGAACAAGAGACACCCACGATGACACAAAGATAAAGCCGATTCTACACATTCATCCATATCACATATCCGTATTCCCGATAGGAACCCTCACCGCCTCCTCCCTTTCCTCGACAACAGTAATGAGGAGAGTTGTGAAGTGGGATTACTCAACCATTCCCACTCTTGCGTGCCGATGAGCAAGCCGAGTTCGGCATCCAGATATATATACGATCATGACGTTCACCGTAACACAGCATGGCATGCACACTCACCTGCAAGGAGCCCTCCATTTCATACAGAGCTTGTCTACGACACCAGTGAAGGGGTGTATGACATATTATCGATAGGTCAACCGTCAGTTTGCTACAACCATCTGACAGTTCTGACTATTCCATCATATCGCATAGCGGCTCCTCAATAATACGACATGACATGAAACACGATGCATGATGTATGCTCGGTACTGGCCGGCTCAACATCTTAGACACCTAGGTTGCCTATCCCACATTACCATCATCATCATCATCATCATCATCATCATCAGCAGCAGCAGCAGCATAACGGGCATAACCGGTTCAGTAGGTACCTACCCTGAAGTAGATTCCCAGTGAGCGAGATCGGAGCCAGCTATCTACCAATGTTATCTGTAGAGCTCTCTCTCTCTCTTTTTTTTCAGTAATATGTTGGGATATATACCATACCATAGCCCACACACACATGGGTAATCTGATTTTTTCTGGTTATGGACCCGTATCCGCCCGGCGGCTGCTTGCTTGCTTCAAGTTGCTTTGGACCGAACAAAGAGACCCATGACCGACGCAAACCGATCCCTATCCCCTTCTCGACAGTCAGCTAAGTATGCTCAGATTTTTATAGAAAGAATAGCGGCAACAGCGTCGGCAATACAGCTGGAACGTGGAAGCAGAGGAGCTCTCTGATTGGCGCTGGCTGGCTGGCCATCCATGCCTTATCGAACCCACGGTTCCGTACACAATATCAATAGACAGAACGACCAACAAAAGATTTCCCCATATTTGCTGGCAGATAAGGAGCATCCAACGAACGGAGGATATCTAGGTAGGGGATCCCGACAGACAACGTACGTACAAAATCTGTTGTACCTGCAGCAGTAGGAGCAGCAGCCAAGGTATCTTACCTACCTTATCTACGGGGGTAGATAGGTCTGGATGGAAATGAACAAGAGTTGAGATCGGATCGAGTCCCCGTACCTACCGTTGATCGGATGCGGGCGAGGGGACTTTCTTACACCCCTATAGTATATAGTATATTACAACCTTACCCTTTGAAGATATTATTGAATCGTGAATAGATTGCAAAAGCGCCCTGGGGTGGAATAGAGACAAAAAGAAGGCCCTGTACCATGTGCCTTTTTCTTCTCTCTTCCCATGCAACGCTGCAGGGTCCTTAGCCCCCACAGCGAACCTTGGGTACCCGCCTCTATCCGCTGCTGGCAGCAGAAATGATACGAGTCCCTTTTTTCTCTGATTGAGAGGATATTTATTTGTTGATATGTAAAGATCAAAGAACGACTCGGCGCCGTTTCGGAGGAGGCGGTTTGGTCCGGGATTACAGACGGGCACAGGTGAGTACCTTACCTGGCAGGATGATCTGTGTACCTATACAGATAGCAGTCCATCACATGCGGACACGAAAAAGAAGAGGAAGTAGGTAGTAGTATTATCAATCAGATGGTGAAGTTTTGCACCTGCCTGTCTCAGGCAGAGGAAGTGGATATTGATTCGCCAGCCAGCATCAGCTCAAGGAGTCAAGACTGAGATATCACGTACATACCGGGTATCAGGAGAGGGTCAGGCCCGCTTATAAACCATCACGCCTTCCGTGGGTATGCACCGTATGGCACTCGCTTCTATGCCGAGGAGGAGGACGAACGACGCGCGGACATGTCCACGGTCGTCGATCATCTTGATGGGCGATGTGGTCTTGCAAGGGGAGACGGAGACGACGGAGGGCCCAGGAGCATCCCGCACCATCCCACAGACCAGGCTTAGTCCCGATGGCGCCTGGCCCCGCTCCCGCATGAGCCGGTCAAGACACCCCCCCTGTTTCCGGGGTTGCACAACACAACTTGTGCCGGCCGTTGTCACGACATCTCGGTCAGGGATTGCATATGGGGCTTCTTTCAATTGCAAAACCGTTGCGCGCGCGGATGCCGATGGCCATCAGCCGGAATTACCAGGCATACCTTTAAGTCGTCCTGCATTCGGCATGAATTACCCAGATCGGCAGAAGCCACATATGCTTTTCGAGAGAGATCCAAAATAACGAAACAAATACAAAGAATAGTTTTGACAAGACAAAGCAAAGCAGCAAACAAAAGGGGGTAAAAGGAGAGCTGGTTCCCGTTCGCCAAGCAGTATTTGTCCGCGGGCCGATACACGCACAATAGGCTCTGCCGCGCCGCGCCGCCGCGGCTATGTAGTAACCTGGCCAAGTGCATTGTCAACGATCCACAGATCTCTCCTGTGGAACAGACAGAAAGAAGTTGAGCCGAGATTCAATCCTGAACTTGTTTGGCCCGTTGGAGACAGAGTGGACGGGGCGGGCGACTCTATGGGCGCAACTGACTGAGTGAACCCGAACCGACCCGGCCATCGACGGAGGTAATTCTCGCCCACTCTGGCCAAATCCCCCCACGTTTCCATGGCCGAACCTAAAAAGAACTTTTGATGGTTCGGACGGGTTGAAATTGGCTCGCCATCTCCAAAGCTGTCTGCTGTAGGCAGGTGCATATTCCGACATGTATGCTACTGCCATGTAATGCACTGCTGCTGGCTGCGGCGAGGTATGCAGTTGGCCACAGACAGGCAGGTATAAGGTCTAGATGCAAAGTGAGGAGACTAGGTATAGGCCACCCGGGAGATCATGATATCGGACGGCAGCACCATCAAACTTCTAGACCAACGTAGGATGGACAATGATTTTCCGACCGAGATCCTGTCCCGTCCAGGTTTGATCGTCGATGGGCCATCCCGCAGCAGTGCAAATCGTATCTGCGCCCTGCACAGGCCAGAAAGTTGGAGCCTTCTGGCTTCTCTCTGGGGTTGGCCCTGCCAAGCCGGCTGGCATCTGGAGCCAAACGGTGACAAACCGGACTTCATCCCTTTGTTTCTGATAACAATTGGCCTGTGGCCGGCTTGCCTTGTCTGGATGGTCTGGGGGAGAGAGGGTTGGTTGACGTAACAGCCGCAATGCAACAAGACAAAGACGACGTTCTTTTCATGTCCTTCAAGTGTAGGACTTGGCAGGCGGCACATCTGCATGCTCGGGTCTCAGCTTCTGTGCAGTTAGTGGCGTACAGCAGAGCTTCTTTCTGCGAAGGTCTCCCATTTCGACAAGTCGCGCTCGAATAGCTGCTGTGAATGGTGATACCGGTCTGATAACGCGGATTTCTAGGTTAGATATGCTTTGTAGCCGAAGAAAGAGGACGCTAGTGAGGCCGATCTCGCTCCGGCTGGCGTGTTTTTGTGTGTTCCAGCACGGTAGGCGAGGCAGTTGATAAGTTTGCAGGAAGACTACTATTTGCCTTGGTAATTCGTAATGGCCATAATTCTTTTGTGCGTATTTGTGGGCACGACACCAAGAATAAGACATCACAACCAATATCAGGAGGTGCAATATGGAGCAAGATGATGTGCTGTGGAACGCCAAGGGTCCAAGGTGCAATTTAACGGACAGCTTTTTCTCCCTCCCTTTCCGGTCCGTGGCTCATGACGTGATTAGCTTTAGTCTTTGCTGTCCAGGTGGTCGATGGGTCATCATCTGGGTCTTGGCACAGAATGGATGGGGAAATATCGAAACGCGGTGTACGTATTCCGTGGGTAGTCAGCAGCAGCAGCTCGGGCAGGGCGCGAGAATAGCATGTGGGTGGAGCGACAGCTGCGGCTCGATCAGAAAAAAAGCAAAACTTCTGACAGCCGGAGACCGAGGGCAGGGAGGCTGAATACCTAGAATCTGGGGGATTGACCGTGGACAGTGGACCGCGGACCTTGTTGGACATGTGTTGTGGACATGGACCTGCGTTGGATGCGTTAGGGAAAATACGGTGTGGGTTTGGGCGAGAAACGTGCTCGGTGTGATGGATGATGTGAGGTGAGGGAAGCTGCTACTCCGTAATCCGTATTGCAGTTCTAGTGGAAAGTACGGATCGGTACGGGGCACGGGGTACGGAAGTACGGAAGTGCGGAATACCAATGGCGGCGTCGAGCCCGTGACCCTTGTTGTGTGCCTGGTTTTTTCCAATTATTATTATCCCGGCGCTTCCAGTGCATTAAACTTTGGCTTTCGAGTCGTCCGTAGAAAGACTTCAGTCCGCTCCTTCCGCCTGCTTGATCATGATGGAATTCATGATGACGGGACCCCCATCCTTTGCCCAGACTCCAGAGTTCTGGAGCCTGCCATCCTGAAGTTCCAGGTTGCCAGACTTGATCAAAATCTGGATCGACCATCGCCATGATGCCCATCCGGGACGGGCAGCATGGAACCTGCCGTTACGAGCAGGTACCTTCCTGGCCTCCCAGTAAATGAAATTAATGAGTTTTAGTGTACTACCTACAGTACCTTACCGCGGGAGCATCCCGTCTGCTATTTTGATGCTAAGGTACCTTTCCAGAGGTTACCGCTTGTATGGCAGCGGACTGGGGGAATATCACAGCATTCTTGCAACATCATCCATGACTGTCTGTGCTGTCCAACCGTGTCGTCGACGAATGCCATCATTGCCCCCACCGCATTTGTCAGATACAGAGACCAGGCAGGTATCCGTGATACCCATAATCGAACCTGCTATTGTCGTATGCACAGTTTCGTTTCTGCCAGATGAAGCCCCTCGATCACTCATAAATTGATGCAGGGCAGCAGGGCGTCAGAGGCCGAGCGAGACACAGTGCAGAAACCACTGGAGGTAAATGCACCAGCAGCTGCTGCTTGAAGGCGTGAAGCCTGAACGAGCAAGGCGTGCCCACCCCACCTCCACCCTGTTCATGCTGGTGACAACCCCTCTCAGCCCCGCTCAGGATGCTGCAAACCGCTGCGGATTTTAGCTAATACTAATATTTGGAGTCGGGTCGCCAGCTTGGGCGAGTGACCTACAAGAACCACAGAAGCTCCCACCCGACCCTTCCCCTTTCTTGCCCTCACCCAGCTTCAACAAAAACATCAACTTCAACCTCCAAAGGAAGCCTGACCTCTCGAATTCAACCTCACTCGGCCCGGTGATATCTCCTAGGGCGTTGCGTGCACACCACCGCCTGCAATCACACCCCTCCCCCGGACCCCAGTCACGCAGTCTACTTAAGTGCACGTTCTGGCCAGGCGTTCGTTCGGCGGCACTCTCTTACACGAATTGCACGGTGAAAGACGATTGGCCAGTCCACATCGCTGTTGATCTCCGTTCTCGGCAGTCCCCTGGAACCCCCCAAATAACTCGGCCAAAGAGAAGAGACTGTACCGCCTTCGCCCTTTAAGAGTCATCCAGCTCTGATAGCAATTTCGATCTGATAGCAAAAGATTTTTTCCTACCCCTTGACTCTATCAACAACAGGATTATAAGAGCGCATTGGTCTCCCGGTTTTTTTTCTTTTTGGCAGGCTTCGATCGCCATCACTGGATGTCCATTCCCGCGTCGAGGCTGCTGCAACCCCAACCTGGAAGACAGAACACCAACTATCACTACGACCCAACTTGCAGGCTCCCAGTTTCTGCTTTCAGCAACCTCCAACATCTGGCACGTCACTTCTCTTCCGAAAGCCAATTGACAAGCTTGCAACTGCCCGGCCGTCCTGCTGTGTATCGTCAGTTCGTCATTGATCAACCATCAACTACCGCGCTGCTTTTCGGGCTCTTGTCCGACTGCACCCTTGGTTTACTGCGATTGAGTTTTTTGCATAGAAGAACACATACACAGCAATCCCCGCAGCAAAGACCAAACCATTCCATCCAATCCGCCGCTTCCAAAGCTCCAGCAGACTCGGCATACAAAGGACTCGAGGTTAATAATTCCAACGACCCCTCCGCCGACTCCATTTCGACACTCGGAAGCCGGACTGTTTGCCCATAGCAGCCGCTATCCTTCCAACCGCCGGGTCTTGGCCTTCAGCTCAGCTGTTCATCTTCCCTTGAGCCTTCAGCTGCCCCCCGAATCTAACCGCTCTTCCACTATTGTTTCTTAATTCCTGAGCTTCAACGACATCTGCGCCAGCATCGGAAGTCAAATAGGCGACTGGAAGTGAAGAGAAAATTCTTCTTGCAGGATACATATTTGCCACCACAGAACACCCACGTTCACGGCATTAGCCCCCGTCCTCTCAGAAAATTTTCTGCACGCCTGAGAGCTCCAACAAGGTCTCAATTGAAGCACCAGGTTGCACCCATCGTCTGTCAGCAAGACGGATTTGCGTCTTTGTCGACACTGGGCGCCTGATCCTATTTGCAGGACCCCGCCTCCATCACTCTTCCCCACGTTGGACCCTGTCAAGCACGCTCACCCAGGTTTGTGTTAGAAACCAAGCCAATCAGAGCCGCTCTCTATGCACCACCAACGCCGAAGGTCCGGCCATGCCTCTGGCAACACGTCCATGACCGATGTGCGCAAGGCCGCCGTCGCTCCATCCGATCTCTCATACAGGCACAAGTCGTCAACCAGGCCTGCGCCCATGACCCGGAGGACCACGCCGCAAGTCGTCCAGAAGCTGGGCAAGAGCCCGAGGGACCGGGAGAAGGAATGGGAGGAGGAGCGATGGTTCGACGAGGAGAGGGAGAGCTTTCCACAGTACTGGTAGGTCGTCTGTTGCACTGTTCAACTTCCTCCCCACGTCGTGCGTAATGCCCAAGCCTTCAAGCGAGTGCTTTTGGCGTTTGTGTTTCATAAGTGCAACTCTTGTTTCCCCTCGAACATTTCCGCTTTGGTCACCCCGCATAGTCACCTGACATGCAGGTGATTTGTGTTACGTCGAGGCCCGGTCCAATGGGGTGCCTGATCGGAAACGTGCCGTTCCTGCATGCAACAAGTCACTCGTTCTCGGGTCCAATGTCATCTGGGCACTCTGGGGAAACATGTTGCTGACTGGTGGTTTCCAGCATGACCTGCGAAAAGGCGTTTGTGCCCTCAGATGACCGAGTTCTGTACTGCTCGGAAGCGTGAGTCCTGCTGCCTCCCCAACCAGGCTGACAACGTCTTTTGCTGACCGGATCAACCAGATGTCGCGAGTATGACCAAGACAACGGGCGTGCATCCACAGGCTCGGGTCGCTATTCCACCAGTCATCACGCTACCAGTTATCCCTTCTTCTCGGGCCTTCCAGAGCCAAGAGATATCATCCCCCGCGCCTCGCCATCTAGGCCTAGCTCGACGCACTTTCCCCCGCCCACGACCCCAAACGCTGGCTACACGTCAGCGATATCAGCCCTCAAGTCTCTCTCCATCCGGCCCCCCAGCCCCCCTTCCCCAATCGGTACCTATCATCCGAATATCTGGCCCTTCGGGAGGAGCGCTGCAACGAGTCCAAGCACCTCGTATTCGCGGCCTGTATCTGGTCTTTTTTCATCAACCTACGATGGTACTTACTACGGCGCCGGCGCTGTCAATGCTCCCTATGGGACCAGCGGCGACCGGCCCCTCCCCTCTCGCCGGCCCGGGACCTACTCAAGACCGAAAAGCATCGAACTGGTAACACCGATGGTGGGACGGTAACGGGCGTCCCCGATATCCGTACAGCTCTGAGCTTCAATCTGACCCAGGGAAACGGGAGCCTGCGCCGCGGGGCTGGGTCGTCATCAATGATGTGAGAGTTGGAGTGCGGGTAAGGTCCGTGCTCAATGTTCCAAGTCTTTCATCAAATTCCATCTGGTGGCAGGCAAGCTGACGGAGGAAGCTGACTGCAGTTGGCTCCGAAAGATTCTTTGGTCCTGATTTGGACGATGCTGCTTATTCTCTGTTCTTTATCTTCCAATGTGGGGGTCCCGCCCAGGCGAGCCAATGTAACATTCCCCGCGGGGGAGACTCGATGGTGCGACGCCTTGCTTTGGCGATAACCTCACAGCTCTCAGGGTCGTCGACCTGGCAGAGCTGCAGCTTCGCATGGAGAACGCATGTTTGCTCTCGGTTCCCCACAAACCGAACCGGACCAGAAGGCGGGGCTGGACTGATCATTCCCATTTGGATCGAGAAAATGCCCTTCGGCGAGACGCGCAGCCGGTTAGCGCGTGGGGTATCGATACATGCGGATTTCCTTGTCCGTCGGCTTTGCCGGCCGGTTGTGGGTTGGGATAGGGGATCTGTTCCTGTCGAGCGGTCCCTGCCCATCCACCACGACAAACACACCATCCACACTCTTGTCAGAATTCATCTGATCTAATACCTTTGTGATCTAATGCCTTTTTTTATCTGCATTTTATTTTGTTTAGTTCTCAAAAGGTCAGCGGGCATGTTTTTAGCATAGATAGACATAATCTGGGAAAAGCAGATTTGGAGCATCACTTGGGTTGTTGGGATTTATCTACATCGGGAAGAGCAGTTGTTTCCTTGCTTTCTTGGCGTATCTCGGAACGGAAGGAGGAAACTGAAGGGTGATATGCGGATATGATATTGCACACTTGTTGGTTATTGGTTTGCGTCTCCTTCCCATTACTCGGTTTCTTCCGGCTTGGTTATAGCTGCATTGTGGTCTTGTCTTTTCTGGTAGGATTATGATACTGTATTGTTGCTTAGGTTAGGGTCGGGCAGGTGTCACGTCGGGGATCTGATCGGATCTGAAGCAAAGAAGCGAACCGAAGCGATGTTGTACAGAATCTATCTAGGATACCAAACCATGACTGGACTGTTGTGGTGTCGCGTGGTGTCGTGTCGTGTCTAATGGGATGGTAGCGAGGAACTTATTTTTGGGTCTTCTTTAGGTTGTGGCCCTGACCCGTTGCAGCGGATGAGACAGGCAGACAGACACACCATGACGACTGACTGTGGGGTGGGTGGCCGAGGTACGTAATCTTCTAGAAGGGACATGATGGTGATCACGATGGCCTAGATAGGTAGGTACGTGATACCCTCTCGGGCACTGTCTTTTAGGTTTTGGGGTTCGTTTGTGGGAGTGAGGTGAGTACTCTGAGGTTAAGTGTGGCAATGAATGAGTGGCAGTTGATTATTACGAGGTTGATTAATGTCGTGCCCAGCACAACTCGCTATGGCCATCGGAAAACCTCGGCTGGGAAGACAGGGTGTGAGAGGTTAGATTGGATATATATTAAAACTTATGTCAGCGCCCTTTCGCATTTACTCTTCAAGGGGGTTGGTTGGGGGTTCGGTTTCCTATGAATCCCATTCTTTCCGTGCCGATTTGCAACAAGAGAATCTGTGTGACGTGACTGAGATTTTAATTAGAAAAGGATAAGGGTACCTACCTACCTGGGTGGAGGTGTGTTGAGGAATCCGATGATAATGTTGAAGCCGAATATCGGAGACGAGTGGCAACGTTTTCTTTTCGCTGGGCTGACTGACCGAGGGCTGTGATGGTGAGAGACAGGAGTTCTATCAAGACTATCTATCTACCGATATTTGGTCCATCGCTGGGACCAAAAAAGTGTCACATCAGATTGACTGGGGCGCGATTCGAACGCGCGCCTCTTTCGAGACTAGAAATTAACCTCGTACTGTTACGAAGAAGAAAGTTTTTCAAGCTTTTCTTGAGTCTAGCGCCTTAGACCGCTCGGCCACCCAGCCAGTAGTACCTTAGTTGTGATGATTTGATATCCACTTCGGAGTCACTCTTGTTTATATTATGCAGGTTTGGTTGTGGAGTCTTGGACCTCTTGTTAATAAGACTCGCTGACTCGTGGGTCTGCTTTGACGTTGTACGTGCAGGAGGCGGAGGCCATGCATTCCGCCATCGTATGAACATGGTCGTGGAAATGTCTCCCGCAAGAACGGCGGCGATATCCGACTAGCTAGGTACTGAGAATAAATCACCAGCAGGCCAAATTCATTTTATTCCCGTATGTCGAATGCGGTGTATCTACAGTTTTGTCGTTGGTGCAGCATTATAAGCTCTTAATAGGTAATGGATCAGAAGACGGGTTCTGCTGGGAGTTAAACGACCAAATCCCGTCGGCGACTGATAATCGGGCACCGGGTCCACCACCGCCTTTATTACTGACGACAACAGCAAGAACAACAAACCACACCAGTTCTCATGCAACACACAGACATCATGACTTCGCCCACCGATTACTCGACCATTCCAACGCCAGCAACCTGCTACGTCGACTTCTGCCTCGTTCCAGTGCGTCACCACCTCTCTCAACGACCAACAGATGCTTGTCTGACTGTTATAGGTCGGCACAGCCAACGTCTCAGTCGCTCAAGAAGTCGCCCAAGTCCAGAAGCTCCTCAATGCCAGCCGACTGACCTGCACAATGCATTCTGCCGGGACGACAGTTGGTTAGTCTGCCTCACGCTTTTTTTTATTTTTAAATAGGAATGCTAATTTACTCATTGGGAAAACAGAAGGAAGCTGGGACGAAGTAATGAAAGTCATCGGCCAAGCGCACTCGCTCGTCCACCAGACCGGCGTCCTGCGCGTCCAGACCTCTATGCGCGTAGGGACTCGGTAATGCACCCCCTTTACTCAGGAAGAGATCACCAGATAACTAACATTCTTCTTATAGAACCGACAAGACCCAAACAGCCGCGCAGAAAATCAAGAGGGTAGAGGATATCTTGGCTGCTGAGCAGGATTAAGACTTGGACAACAAGTGTCAACCAACAAAAGACATTATATTTGTACATATACTGAATAATTACGCTTGTAGACCTCCGTCTCGCTAATCCGTGCTTTACCAGTACCTCTATACAGTATAAACAGTACTTTTCCACAGGTACCCAAGATAAGTAGGTCACTACCTGATTCCCATTTTGATCTTGCCCGTCTTGCTCTCCCAAACCACTTAATCCTCCCCTTCAGAAATAATAAAAAGGTCCTCATACTGAAACCAAGTACCTTGTGAGGAAGACTAAGCCCGGGCAGTCTGTTTCTTCTGTCCCTTGCGCATCTCCTTCTCGCGCTCCTTCTCCAGAAACTTCTTCTGCGCCTTTGCGTCCAGCGCCTTGAGCTCGGCATCCCGCTTGGCCTTGCGCGCCTTCTCGCGCGCCGCCGCCCGCTCCTCATTCTTTTCATCCTCGCTGGCCTTCTGGATTTGCTTGATGGCGTCCTCGCGGACGGCCCGGACCTTGCGCAGCACCTCGGGCCGGAACCGTGCGCCGGCAACCAACAAATCCGTGACGCGGAGGAAGTACTTGAAAATCGGCACCAGGTTGTCGTACGTGTTGTCGGACGGGAGGCGGTACTTGAGGAAAATGCGCTTTCTTGGGGCGGTCTCGTCGATCCTATAGCATGGCTCACGGTTAGTTATCTGACAAAGAGACTGACGAAAAAAAAGGTGTATAGACTTACGTAGTTGGCTTCTCCAGGGGCTGATCGGACACAATGAGATACTCAAACGAATCGCCAGCGGCTTTGGCGGCCTCGATCACCTCAGGGGTGAGCATCAACTCCGTAATCTCGGCGCTCTCGGTCATGACCGTCAGCCAGCTGGGCAGCTTGGGGTTGTCCTTGGTGAAGGTGAGCGAGACGTCGTAGCGATCGTCCCGTACCTGCTTCATGCACTCCTTATGGACGAGCGCCCACACAAAGCCGTCATAGGCGCTCTTGCTGTCTTTGGCGCGCAGCTCGGCAGCGCCAGGGAGCCCGGGCACAGTGAGCGCCTCCTTGCCGTCAAAGGGGTACAAGATAGCCTCCAAGACATCCTCGGGACCGCCAAAGGAATCAAAGAAGAAGCCCAGGACGGTCTCGACGAAGGTGGTGAGCGGGTTGAAGCGCTTCTTGAGGGTAAGCTTGACGTCGAGGAAGGCGACATTGACGCGGCCGGTCGCGTAAGTGGCGAACTCGAATAGGCTCTTTTCCTTGAGGACGGCGTCGCCCTTCTGGGCGTTCGCGTCAGCTAGGGCCTGCACCAGCTCATCGCCGGACTTGTCTGCGAGACCGACAGGCACGCCCGAGTAGCCAACCAGGGCGAACTCGGAGGCCAGAGGAGCAGCATTGGCGTGGATCCACTTCTTGGCCTTGTAACGGTTCAGGCGGGCGCCAAAGAGGTGCATCAGCAGCACAACGGCCATACATCCTAGGATGACGCCCTCGATCTTGAAGTCGGCCAGCGTGTAGCGTTCGTGCACATTGTACCACTTGGTGTAGGGGCGGAGGGTGTGTGCGGGCTGGGCGCCTGTGAGGGTTTGGGTGAGAGGCGTGACGTCGGGGATCGGGGACGGATCGGCGCCCTCTGCGAAGTCGCCAAAGTCTGCGTGATGAGCTGTCAGTAGATGTTTTTCGGTATCAATCGAGTTGCTTGAAGATCTGGATGTGTTGTCTTTTAGTGATATCAAGAAGTCAAGAACGTGGCAGCTTCGAGAGGGAAAGGGGCAGAGTGGATATCAATCTTCCTCCAGCTTCCATCCCAAGCTGATGAATCAATTGAATCGATGGCTAGGGTAGTTAGATAATGCTTACCAGAGTCTCCAGCCGAGGCAGCTACCGGGTCTGGAGAGGGCTTGCCGCCTCCGAAGAGGTTGTTGAGCACGTTGGCCATGATGTCGCGCGCGCAATTTGGTCGACGGCGAGCTGTGATGTGTGTTGTAGCTGACAGAAACGGTTCAAGTCAGAGCTGCAAGCCAGTTGACGACATCTCGCGCGCAAAATTAAATCCACCAAAAAGTCCGTGCGTGCTCCCTGTACGGAATCCGTAGCCCCAGTCGATACACCCCACTGATCGCTTTAGGTAATATCCCAGGCCATCTGGGGGGACCCCCTTTCCAAATCTTTATCAAAAGCCACAAACAACAAAGATAGAACCGACTGAGAGTATTGCCATGTCAATCCGCTTGATCAGTTAACGTGTTGAATCTAGCGACCTGAGATTGGTCCACATAGACGCTTTACCCGTTGGGACAATTCCATTGTAACCATACGGAATACCAAGACACCCGACGGTCCCGAGAACCTGGGTGGCCAAGAATCAGGTGTTGCCCCGACAACCGCCAAAGTCACAACAGCGAATCAGAGAAGAACATGCTCAACATTCACCAACCCTCATCAATTGTAGGTACATGTGCAGCATCTCATAACGACGGGACAAGCTGTAACAGACGGAACGGTCTGCCAAAATGACGAGGCCGGCGACGACGGTGCGCAAATACGGAAAGCCCATTCGAAAGACTACAGCCGAACAGCTCTTTGCCGAGCTACCCAAGAGTCCGGTCAAGAAAAATGAGCCCGACTCACTACCAAGACGGAAATTCGAGTCCGTGTTATCTGGAGCCACTCCCGGGGGCCTGGAGGAAGAAGAGTCGGTCAAAGCGATAACACAACAACTCCACTCCGTCACCCTCATCGACGACAACGACGCGACACATAATCATGAGAATACACAACCACCAACCCCATCATCACTATCGTCAGAGTTCGACCACACAATAACATGGTCAACCATCTGCCCCCACCCAACCTCAAAAATCACCAAGATCGCCGAAGCCTCCTACGCAGAAGTCTACCGCATCACCAACCCCCTCGGCACCTCCATCATCAAAGCAATCCGCCTGCCATCCCCCATCAAACCGCAAACTAAAGCCCAACAGCGCTCCGGCCTAGTGGATGAGGACCCCCACAGCGAAACTGATCTATCAGGAGAACTCCAAATAAGCGAATGGCTCGCCGACGTTCCAGGGTTTGTGGTGTACAAGGAGCGATACGTCGTGCAAGGCAAAGCGACGAAGCCTCTGCTCGAAACGCACCAGGCCTTTCACCGGAAACTGAAACGACAAGACCCAGATAGGCTACAATTCTACCCTTCGCCGAGCCGGTATCTGCATGATACCAAGTTTCTGGTTGTCGAGCTCGGCGATGCCGGCACAGCGTTGGAAGATTTTACCTTGAACGACATCAGTCAGGTGTGGGATATCTTTTTGCATACGGCGATTACGTTGGCGAGGGCGGAGGAGTTGATACGTTTCGAGCATCGTGATCTGCACGAAGGTAACCTCTGCATTCGCCAGGCTAGACCCGCAAGACCAAAACCTCTTGACGACGATAACTCGTGCCAGTTTGGGTACTCAGGCCTGGAAATCACCATCCTCGACTACGGCCTGTCGCGCGCATCTTCGCCATCGTCAGACTACTACGACGATACATTCGCATCCCCTGACCCGGGAGAAGAAGGGACGATAGTGGCATACGACCTGGAAAAGGACCTCTCTCTCTTCACTTCGACCCACGCCCTGCAGTGCGCCGTTTACCGCCAGATGCGCTCCTACCTGCTCATGGGCGACCGTCCGGGCCGCGGACGCGCGCTACCGCCGGAATCGCACACCACGCCATACAAGCTAGACATAGTCTCGGGCAAGCCGATCTCATGGAGCGAACATCATCCGTACACGAACGTGCTCTGGCTGGCATACCTCTATAGGTTTCTGCTATCACATTTCTCAACATGTCAAAGTAGTCCTTCTCATGACGGTGGTGGTGGGAAAGCTGCTGCTGCAGCGGCAGCCAGAGCAGATAAGACCAGGAGAGAAAATGACCTGAATGTGTTCAAAGCGGTTACCAAGGAGCTATGGACGCACCTCAACCCGGACGCGCCTCGCAAGATCCAATCGTTCCCGACCGCGGTGGATGTGGTCCGCTATGCGGTCGAGGCTGGGTGGATTACTGAAGAGCAGCTGATGGACTCTGGCGGTAGTAGTGCGGACAGAAGTCGGCTATCGGTGTTCGATACTACCGACCGGCACAACAGCAGTTATCATTGTGGTAATGGAGATGATGGACAACGGGAAGGGAACCAGAACAGTGTCGCCGGTGATGATGACTCGCACCTGCGGAGGTCGCCGAGGCGCAGGACGATGGTGAGAAGGGCGGCTGATTGACGCTTTTAGAAAGATAGATTTTGCGGATTATGTGATATGATACACCGAGGGATCCGTACCGCAAATGCAGTATCCACGCCGGTCTACAATCATCACCTAGTCAGCAACCTACCCTGTCCGTGTCAGACAGTTGAAGGATTATTTTATACCTTATAGAATATCATTACGAGAAGAATGACGCAGGATAGACGAAAGGCGCCAGATAGTGCAACATTGGAATCAGGAGTGCTCGTTTCGGATGTCGTATTACTACATGTCAGTTGTGATTGGGTCGAGGTGATTCAATTCCTCATCCGTGTGGTCCCCCAACGCAGGTTAGTCTGGCCACTGCAACCACACACATAGGTACGAGAATAGACGTGAACAGGGCTCCAGGTGATGTGATCCAAGCGACACCTTTGGTGTATTTCCGTCACTCCCGGCCTCTGTCTTTGCCAGCAAAGTCGGAAGCGGTGGGGGCGGGCCCGCCTGCAATATCGAAACCAGGCACTCCCGTCCAGGGTAGTCCGAGACGGGTGACCCCGTCACGCCCGTACATACCACAGCATTGGTCTGTGGAGCCGCTGCGTGCCGCGTAAGGGCCAAGAGCTGAGTGCCGATCGAGGACGACGACCCTTGCTGAGAACGATAACACATCGCCGATTGGTGCCCGGTCTAGGAAGGACGGGGTTCAGAAGAGCTTCAACTTGGGTAGCACCACCCGCGAGGGACGGGTGGGAATATGCGGTCCCCGATCTGACCTCTCGCGGCGGGCCGGGAATGGTGTCACTTCCTGCCAGTGTCCTGTATGTGTTGTCAAGTATTGGAGAGGAAAGCGTACAGAGTGCGTAGTAACCGAAAATAACGCATTGGATGGAAGGAATATGGCAAAGATTAATCGACACCCTGAGAGTCGCCAGTGTTCGGTTTGGACAGCAGGGAGCGGCAGACACAAACAAACTTATCTCGCGCAATATCTTGCCGTGAGCACCGGGTAGGAAGCGAAGTCGAGTTGTTTTCGAATCGTCTATTCGAGATGAACGAGGCACGTTGCGTAGCGTGTGTACCTGCATTCGGGGTAAGTGGTTGATAATCGAATACAAGGTGTACCCTTGCCTAAAAGCGGAATACGCCTTGATGATGCCTAGGTACCTAGCCATGCCAGGCCTGCCAGCAAAAGTTGCAACCGCTTGCGCAGCAATGGATACCTCGAGAACCGGGGCGATGATACACCTGTACATTGAAACCCTCCAGGTCCGGGTGTTGTAACTTTTGATTTTAATTCCAAACGAAATAACTCTTACTATCGGGATATTCACTCGGCTTTTGACTTGTGGGCACATTGCAACCTTGAAGGGTCTTTCTGAACTCGGAATGCAAGGTACCTTAGGTACCTAAGGTAGGTAAAGACTTGGGTGAAGAGCTTGTCAGGTTGAGGAAGATGTCGGGTGAGGAACCATGGAAGCAATGAGCAAACTGACCTGGAAAGCAGCCACCATCAAGTTGGAAGCCCAAGATGAGCGGTCTTGCTTTCTTCGGTCAAATAGTCGGGTTTTTGACCCGATGATCAATTGTGGGACGAGAAGCTAGAAAGGCGGAGCTGGAGCTGGAGCTGTCCTCGAAATCTGGGAACTTGGGAAGCCGCGATGTTGAGATACTCCGAGAAATTCCTCCCATCATGACCGGAACCTTCTACTCCCGTTATTGCACTTCAAGTTGTCCCACTCCATCCACTGGCAGTCCCCATCGAGGCAGTAGCTTTTTGAGAGACCCAGTCATTTTTCTGCAGGTCATTGACTTCCAGGTTGGAACTTTCAACATCGTAAACCTTCCGAGCTTCCCAAACAGAAAGACCCGACAGTCTAGAACTAAGTGAGTCAGTCAGCTGACAGTTCGAATCATCAAGAACGCCTACCTTAGCTAAGGTACCTAGATGGCGAGCAGCAAGGGAAATACCTACCTAGACGCAAGCTGCCGCGGACCTTATGGAAGGTAGTGACGCTGAACGGCTGACCTGAGCTAAGGTGTATAGGTAAGCTACCCTTTTATATACACGATATCTCCAATCCATACCTGGTATGGATCGACTCATGTGTTACCCCAGTCTCTCTAGCCACAACCAATCAACAACCTCTGTGGCATCAGCATACCCGCCATACCATAGGTACCCAGTCGGATTATATACAAAGCTCACAGATGCATGCATGGCTCCTTCAACATTTGGGTCAGAATCCTGCAAGTACAGTATATTCTGCTATATTTTACTCAGTTGTTCGGTCCCTTTCTGGCGTTTCGTATCGGGGCATACCATATCGCAAACTTTCCATCAAATTCAGATGCGGCCCATATAGCAATATCCCGAGAGCACATCGATGCAAACTGGAGCCCGGGATCATGTCCCGGGCAAAGGCGGGCACTTGACTGGGGCAAAGATTGTGGATCTGGAAGCTATGTCTGTCGTCATCGCAGGGTGCCATCCATGACCTGCAGCGATGAGGTAGCTCGAATGTTGGCAACCGCCTCCACCCGGCGTGCTCTTCCAGACAAATCGACAACAGGAATAAGAGTCGATTCCGCCTGCCGTCCTACCGCTGCGCCCCAGTGCCGAGACGCAAACATGGATCCACGGGTTTGGCGGGCGCCCCCGAGCTCCTAGCCATGGTCAAAGCAGGTACCCACCCTCGCTACCTGACTCAACAAGGGTAGTGGTCTCATACACCTACCTCTAGCTGCTGCCTCTCAGATGGATGGGAATAACTGAAGTGTTGAAGCTGTTATCCATGCCATGTAGACAGGATGACTTGCCACGATTGGTCTATGGCGTTGCCAGGTTGATCGTCGGTTCCCCATGAAGCCATGGCTGGAAGCTGCCATGTGAACTATAAAAGCCCTCAACCCAAAATCCGCCATCGTTTTATTACCAAGGTCTTTATTCCATCCAGCCAGCTATATTCTCCTTTGACCCCCAGGAGCTCAGTATTCGCTACCTTGTCAATATTGTTGCTGTTATATCTATCTTTTGATACCCCTCCCAATCACAACCACAGGCTGGCCACGGTTTCAAATCACTCCTGAACCATGCGTGCTGTCACAGCATTGCTCTCGTGGCACTGTCTACTGAGCTTCTCGTTGGCGCAGTGTCCGTATGCTGAGCAGCTGCTCAGTCGTCGAGAAGAGGATCACCATGGCTCCTCAGCCCAGTTTCTGGCCGGGTTCGAAGTCGACGATAGTGACGGTTTCCTGACCTCTGATGTCGGCGGCCCAATTGAGGATCAGAACAGCTTGAAGGCTGGTAGGCGCGGCCCGACATTGCTCGAGGATTTTATTTTCCGACAAAAGATTCAGCACTTTGACCACGAACGGGTAAGCTGCCATTGTTTTCCTTGCACAGATCAATACCCGGGTTGTGCGACATACATCGGGGATAGACATGATGCTCACATGGTGATACCACCTGACCTTAGATACCTGAGAGAGCAGTCCACGCGCGGGGAGCCGGCGCGTATGGAACGTTCACCAGCTATGCTGACTGGAGCAACATCACTGCCGCCTCGTTCTTGAGCGAGGCAGGGAAGCAGACGCCGACCTTTGTGCGCTTCTCTACCGTTGCCGGCTCAAGAGGTAGTGCAGACACTGCGCGAGATGTACACGGCTTTGCAACCCGATTCTACACGGATGAAGGCAACTTTGACATTGTTGGCAACAACATTCCTGTCTTTTTCATCCAGGACGCCATCCAGTTCCCCGACTTGATCCATTCAGTCAAGCCCAGCCCCGACAATGAGATACCACAAGCAGCCACCGCACATGACTCGGCATGGGACTTCTTCAGCTCTCAGCCCAGCACGCTGCACACCCTGTTCTGGGCAATGGCCGGATATGGTATTCCTCGGAGCTACAGACACATGGTGAGCACTCTATAGCCCGGCCCATCATTACAGCCTGGCAACAGGCTGCTAACACTTGAACAATATTAGGATGGCTTTGGCGTTCACACATTCCGGTTTGTCAAGGATGATGGAGAAACCAAGCTCGTCAAGTTCCACTGGAAGACCAAGCAGGGCAAGGCAAGTCTAGTGTGGGAGGAAGCCCAGGCGCTTGCTGGAAAGAACGCCGATTTCCACCGCCAGGACCTCTTCGACGCTATTGCTTCTGGCCACGGGCCCTCATGGGAGCTTGCGGTCCAGATTGTTGACGAGGATAAGGCTCTGGCCTTCGGGTTCGACCTGCTCGACCCGACCAAAATCTTACCCGAGGAGCTCGCGCCTCTCCAGCCGTTGGGAATCATGACGCTGGATACTAACCCCACCAACTACTTTGCAGAAACAGAACAGGTCATGTTCCAGCCAGGTCACATTGTCCGTGGCATCGATTTCACCGAAGATCCGCTCCTCCAAGGCCGCCTCTTTTCCTACCTCGACACGCAGCTGAACCGCCACGGCGGACCCAACTTTGAGCAGCTGCCCATCAACCGGCCACGGGCTCCTATCCACAACAATAACCGGGATGGCCAAGGGCAGAACTTCATCCACAAGAACATCCATCCATACTCTCCCAACACACTCAACAAGGGTTTCCCCGCTCAGGCCAACCAGACCGCGGGCCGCGGTTTCTTCACGGCGCCAAACCGCGAAGCGAAAGGGAGGCTCGTACGCGCGCTGTCGGCAACCTTTGACGACCACTGGAGCCAGCCGCGGCTCTTCTACAACTCGTTGACGCCGGTCGAGCAGCAGTTCCTCATTAACGCCATCCGCTTCGAGGCCAGCCATGTCGTGTCTCCGGTCGTGAAGCAGAACGTCCTGACCCAGCTGAACCGTGTGAGCAACGAGGTTGCCCAGCGTGTGGCGGAAGCTCTAGGTCTGGAAGCGCCTGTACCAGACCCGACATTTTATAACAACAACATCACGGCCGGTATTTCCATCTTTAATAACACCCTGCCGACGATTGCGACACTTCAGGTGGGCGTGCTGGCTGATGCCAAGTCTGATGGGTCACTTAAGCAGGCGGCGGAACTGAAGCAGCGTCTGGATAAGGATGGAGTGGTGGTCACGATCGTTGCGCAGAGTCTTGGTGACGACGTGGACCAAACGTATTCGTCAGCTGACGCGACTGCGTTTGACGGAATTGTCGTCGCTGCGGGCGCGGAGGGTTTATTCCATGGCAACGGTACCACTTCGCCACTGTTCCCAGCCGGACGACCTGGGCAGATTCTTCTGGACGGATATCGATGGGGCAAGCCTGTCGGCGCTCTGGGGTCGGCAAAGGCGGCGCTGGAGGACGCGGGTGTGCCCGCCGGCACACCAGGGGTGTTTACCAGGGATGATGTGAATGTGTTTGCGGATGACTTGGAGGGAGGGTTGAAAGTTTTCAAGGTACCTTGACACCTTACCCCGATTCCCTTTTTCTTTTGGAACTAAAAGACTGACATGTGGCATCACTACGTAGTTTACCGATCGGTTCCCGCTTGACTCATAGCTTGACTCATAGAAGGAAGAGAGAGTGAACGCAATGAAGAGAGCCGTGGTACCGATGAGACTTGACGACGTGACGGAGAGAGTCGGCGACGTACCGGAGAGATTTGACCACGTACCGGGGAGACTCGACGACGTGAAGGAGAAAGCCGACGACGTAAAGGAGAAAGTCAACGACGTAAAGAAGAGAGTCGAAGACGTGACGGAGAGTCTCGACGACGCAATGGAGAAAGGTTACGACGTGATATTGAGAGGGCAGCGGGTGAGACTCGACGACGTGACGGAGAGTGTGAACGTACGGGTGTGGTACAAGTCGAAAATCAATTTCAACAAATTGAAGTTGGCGAGATGGTGGGAGGTACAGGAAGACATGATACGAATGAGAAGACTGGAACTTGAACGGAGTTGGACAGTGGAAGTCGAACATTTCAAGGATTTATTCTTTACGTTTCTTGCGTTTCTTCCTTGGGATGCTAGTCATACTAAATGTGATGGCGCTGATGGTCCCATTTGGCCGGTGGGCGATGCGGCGATTTCCGTTGGCGATGCCGCAATTGGTCGCGTGGGAGCGGGAACTTCGGGAAGTTTGTTATGGATATCTGGGGTTGAGTGTCGTTTTCAGCGGCTAGATCCATGACTTTGATGCGTACCTTATGTTCATAGATACCTTTGAGAATACCTTAGGTAGCAGCGATCAATACCTAGTTGAATTTGGTTATTTTTTGAGGTCGCCAGTGTGTACACGTGTATTGGCCTTTCTATAGGATGTGTCTGGTGCCAAGTATGGATCAACGAATATAATATGTTTTGGTTGAGTGAGAGTTGGATGAGTGGCTGGTCAGTCCAATACAACAACAGAACAACATACCGGATTTAGAAAGCACAACATCATAAACAGATGAACATATACACCTCTGCAAGGATTTAAAACCTCAGTGTTGTTACTTGCCAAGCCATAATATGGAGAAGAAAAGCACCTTTGTATATGCCACATAACTTTTAAATCATTTTACTGAGATGTATATTTTAATCAAACTAGTATTCCATTACTAGATTTACTGTGATAGGTTTTAAGTGTTTCGTATACGGTTAGAAAACTGGAACTTTGGGTATGTATTAAGATGTGAAAGGTATTTTTTATCCAGGCTAGGACCTGGCGAGGTCAGTCATTAAAGTCTTAAATCCTGGCAGAGATATAGTGTAGTGTAGACACGGAATACACAACAATCATGAACACTGCACGACATAGTTGCATCGCAGGAGATGTCTATCACGTGGGCGGCCGCAGAACGGGCCGGTAAGCGGCTGGCTTGGTTGGATGATTGGGATGAGTTAGGCTTTGGTTCGTTCAGTTTAGCGAGCCTCAGGCAGCAGAGACTGAACAGAACCGGAAAGGAAACTGGAAATTCTGAAAGTTGGATCACCACCCATTATCGTAGTTAGTCAGTGGTGTTTTGCTGGATCTTTTGGCTGGGAATTCGAGATTAAAGGTTGGATCCCGGTGGTGAGAATGAGGATCAGAACGAAATGGGATCGACTTGTATTGTAAACTGAAGGCATTCACGTCCCGTCCGTATTCTTTAGACAAGTTAAGAGAAATACCTTTAGAGGTTAAAGGGGCACGTAATCAGAGAGAGGGAGAGAGCGGATGGAGAGTCATGAGTAAAAGACAGGGCAAATGGTCAAGGTACACCCGTAGGTTTACTTCTTTGAGGGGGTTCAGTAATGTACACACCTGACGAGAAAGAAAATGTGCTTTCAAATTGTGAAGAAACACAGTTGTTTGAGTTGCAACTCCGGCAAGGTTGAGTCGTCCGCTCTGTGAACTTGCGAAGAGGTTATCAGAAGTCAGTGCATCTTCTACAGTATTCCGTCCACAAGTATGGGCCGTGCGCATTGTCAGCTGTCGCACCGGAATCCTCCGTTCTCCGCCCGGTGCGCCTCTCGTGTTGCCGGTCAGTTTCTCTTCAGCCACATTCAGCCGCGCCCCCCTCCCCCCAATGTCGATTTGGAGGCCTACCCACGCCCCACGCGGCGGTCACAGCAGGAAATCAGACGGGCGCCCCTGCAATCCGGTTGGGAACAGCATGACCATCTGCCGGTGACCCCATCAAACGTCTAAACGTTGTTGCGAAGACGAAATGATGTGAAGCCACGCAACCCTCCCTCATGATATTTCTACCTACGCGGCCTCCTACATATTACAACCAAGGAAACAAATGGAGTTGCGCAGTTGTGTTATGTAATTTTTATGACGACCTGCCTACCTATGCGATATCGATCCGATACCCGCTGCGACCGACCGATCTAACGTACGGAATACATACGGAGTACCTTATTAGCGTGATAACGATAACGAGTGACAGCAGCAAGTGCGCGTGGTCGGCGGATTGAGGATTGATATCTTGAGGGGAAAGAGATAAGCCCACGCTTTAAAAAAGACACCGATTTGCGCACCGTCTTTAAAGTGGTGGAGTTGTGTCTTGGAATACCTGCTCCCACTACGGTGCTAAGTGAGGTGATTCAACCCGAGGCCCACGAAACCGCCCACCATCCACACAACCCACGGGGTGTACTACCTACCTTCCGTACTGCGTGGTTTGGCTTCGGGCGGTGTATGCTTCTTCTTTGCGCGCAAAACCGGCGCTCGCTCCATCGTCCTATCGCAGTCAGTCTGGTGACGGACAAAAGGAACCTGATCGTGACCTACCATTACTTTGCCTACCTGCCTCCCCATTACCTACTCTCTACCTGCCGACAACAGCCCATCGCAAATGCCACAGAGGTTATAACCCCTTTCTCTTCACTTCGATACTGCCTACTACCAGCTCCCGTGTCTCTCGTCTCTTGAAGAACGACGGATAAGGACATAAAGACAAGACACGCCACTACCCGACGGGCCAGCTCGACAGGCAGACAGACACACACGGTGACACACAGACACAAACACCATGGACCGAATCAAATCCATGTTCAACAACACGCCGCAAAAGGCAAACGAGGAGGAATATGAGCCGCTCACGGACGACTCGGGCACCATCGAGGGGTCCATGTACTGCGAGGATGAGGCGCCTTTCTCGTGGATTGAGTACTCGATATTCGCCTTGATAGGCGTCGCGATGCTCTGGGCGTGGTACGTTTCTGGTCCCCTTGTTTCGACTTGACCCCCAGACTAATCATGTTTGTCCTCCGACGCACAGGAACATGTTCATGGCCGCGGCCCCTTACTTCCAGAAGCGGTTTCAGTCCGACGAGTGGATCCTCGACCACTTCCAGTCGGCCATCATATCAGTCTCGACGGTCACGAACCTTGTCGCTATGCTGATCCTGACCAACATCCAGTCGTCGGCCAACTATCCCTTGCGCATCAACACCGCGCTTCTCCTGAATGCCGTCGTGTTTGTCGTCCTGACGCTCTCGACGTCGTATTTCCTCGACGTGTCCGCGCCGACGTACCTCGGGTTTTTGTTGACCATGGTCGCGGGCACGGCCTGGGCGGCGGGACTCATGCAGAACGGCGCGTTTGCCTTTGCTGCCAGTTTTGGCAGGCCAGAGTACACGCAGGCCATCATGGCCGGCCAGGGCATCGCGGGAATTCTGCCGCCGCTGGCGCAGATGGTCTCATATCTTGCCGTTCCGCCAGCGGCAGAGCCGACGGGGCAAGAAGACGCGGGGCCGAGTCAGGAGGCTGCTACCGCGGCGTTTATTTACTTTCTCACTGCCGTGGCGGTGTCGGGGGTCGCGATATTGGCGTTCCAGCCGCTCGTCAAGAGACACAACCGTTTGATCGAGCAGCGCATGGTCGAGCAGTTGGCAGAAAGCGTGACGAGCATCGAGGAGGCGGAGCGCGCGGCGAGGCATTTTGTGTCGTTGCCGACGCTGTTTAGAAAGCTGCAATGGACCGCAGCCGCTGTTTTCCTCTGTTTCCTCATGAGCATGTTCTTCCCCGTATTTACGTCCAAGATCTTGTCTGTCCGTTCAGCAGAGAAGTCAGCAAGCCGGATCTTTGAACCGGGCGCGTTCATCCCGCTGGCGTTCTTCTTTTGGAATTTAGGCGACTTCGTCGGCAGGGCGGCGACGATCCTGCCTTTCTCGTTGCGGCATCGCCCGCACGCGCTGTTTGGGATCAGTCTGGCGAGGGGTCTGTTCCTGCCTCTGTATTTGTTGTGCAATATACGGGGCCAGGGGGCCGTGGTGCAAAGCGATTTTTTCTACTTGGTGCTGGTCGAGTTTCCGTTTGGGCTGACGAACGGGTGGCTTGGGAGCAGTGGGATGATGGCCGCGGGCGAGTGGGTGGCTGATGGGGAGAGGGAGGCTGCTGGTGGGTTTATGGGGTTATGTCTTGTTGCTGGGCTGACGGTGGGGAGCTTGTTGAGTTTCACGGCAGCGGGTATTTAGACATTGCTTGTCCCTGCTGTTCTAGATTGGATTTTTGTTTATCCCTTGTCTTGGTGGGTAAGCACGTGGTAAGGTATCAGGTATTTAGATATGAAGAAGGGTGGCGGCTGGCTGGCTGGCTGCATTCATGACATGATATGGTGTTTGGGTTGGTTAGATATTTCTGTTTATTGTTTTACGTACGCACAAATACTGGTGTACTGTGAGGAAGAATGACGGAGAGTTGTTGGATTTTGGCCGTTACAGATATACCCCTTTATAAGTACGTACATCTCGAGAGAGAGTTATCTTACCTACCGTAGTGTGTAGTAGAATGGAAGAGTTAACTTGGACTTGAAAAAGATGACATACAAGAGAAACCCGAGATAGCTTGGTGACCAACAATACAACAAACCTATCTAGCTTTTATTCATTCGTACCATGTACCTAGTTACTATGGAGAGGCGCGTGATATTCCTCAAAGGGAAGCAGAGGAGAACAACCAACCTACATAAGAATTAGAATGTATCCGACACACACAAACCAGCAACAGAAATAAATACACAAATACCTTAACCTAGCTCATCCCATGTAGATAGGTACCTAGGTAGGTAGCTAGGTAACCACCGACTGACTATGACAACAACCAACTTCAACCCGAATCATCACTTTCGACCATTTTTATCACAGCCGCATGTCCCATCATCATTCCTCATGATCCTCCCTTCCCCGCTCCAGCCGACAAGTCCACTGCTCCCTCGGCTTCGGCGCCGTATAAAACCCCTCCTCGACCAACCGCCTCTCGAGCGCCTGCCACGTCCTCAGCTTCGCAGCGCCGTTCTTCTTGTCCAGATCGGCCAGCTTCGCCTCGACTTCTTCAGTTGGGTCGGCAGGGATACGAACAAAACACGTGCAGTCGCGCAGCGTCATGGCCAGTTCCAGCTTCGGGTGCTGCTGCGCCGGGTCGGCCTCGAGACAGCCACCGGCAAAAACGTCGTCGTTGACCCGCTGGAGGTTGCACAACCGCGGGAGGAGGTGGTTGAGCTCGAGCCAGGCCTTGAGGCGGTCGAAGCGCGGGTCCGCGGGCTGCAGCAAGTTTTCCGTGATGATGGCCAGGACGCGGTCGCGCGCGCGGTGGTTGAGTTTGGACTCGAGGACGTCGATTGAGCAGAGCACTGGACTGTCGGTAATATAGCTTGGGGGTGGCGTCCCTCCTCCTCCGTTGACGACGCCATCGCTTCTTCTGCTATCGCTGGCGCGAAGAGTCGCTTTAGCGCAGTTGCGGCACCGTTTGGCGTTGAAGGGCGCATTGGGCGACTGGAAGATCCATTTTGGTTTGAATTCTAGGACTGTGTCGTCCGGATTCTCTGAAGGGAACAACAGGTGGGTTTGTTTAGTCTGGGTTGGTTGGATAAGTTAGGGGTAGTAGGTGTGGTGATGGGATGAACAGAAATGGAGTTTACTCTTGCGCATGTCATCCACCAACATGCCGTACTCTGCTTCTTCGTCGACCCGGCTGCCCTGGAAGTCTCTCCTGCGCGTGGTTTCGAATTCTGCAAGGACGGAGTTTAGGTCGGACAGCACATGTCTTCCGGCCCCGATCCTGACCAGGCTCTGCTCGACCAGCTCACCGTCCCTGAACAGAGGTTTGATGGCCGTCTCCCAGTAGCACTGTAGCTCTTCGTAGTTTAGGGCATGGGTGCGAGCTTTGGGCACTCTTAGGAGTTTTCCTGCGTTCTGCCTGTTAGCTTATCGCAGCATGCAGGGGTGAAGCTGCGGTGATATTCCGTACCTCTGAGGATATCATTTTGGCTACTGGCAGGCTGGATGATCTCGAAGACAATGTTAGCGGCGCCCTCGCCGACAAATTTAAATATTGAATCGGTGCCTGCCAAGCTTGCCAAGTCTGATACCGACGTAGACATTGTGTCGATCTGATGTTATGTTACGAAGAGACTGATAGCCTTGCTGGCTGGAAGGGGATGAAATCGGGTCCGAATGATGGTGGCTAGTACTGGCTGGTGTCTGTACCTCGGCGGGTTTTAAAAGTTAAACCCGCCGATATTTAGGAGCTGAATTGCTAAGGCGGAGAGCAGAAATAGCTGTGATTATTAACAGCGGAAAAACGCCGAATGCGACAAAGATGCCGACAGTCCGTTATCGTGAGATGGGATGGGTGCCGGACAACCTTATGCATTGGCCACATACAACGGTCGGACGTCGTCAGCGCCCCGACGAGCACGATCTTAGCCAACTAGGCAAACCGCCCACTACTTCCAATACGTGTAAAAGTGCATACCATATTTTGCTGTCTTTCCTCCTCCCACACCTGCAGTGAACTTCAGTCCCTGAAGTGGGGTTGGCAGCGACTAGCAGCATGAAAATATGCATTTTCAGCTCGGCTGTTGTTCTCTTTGGGTACCTAGTACGGAGTACATTATGTGGGCTGGGTTGGACCAAGAAAGCCTTGCAAGGCCGGGCAACGATGTAGTACGCACTTCGGACTTTCTGATCACTCCCGTCTCCAAGTCGAGGTCTGTGTACAGACCATATCAATCCACGGCCAATAGCGTGTTGTTGTCCGGCCGGGCCGCGGCCACCTTGGAGGTGACAGTTGCTCTGCGGGTTGTGTGCCACCCGCACATCGGCACGCGCGTGGATTCTCAGGATCGGGGACTCGCCAGCGGGATGAATCCGAACTCGAGGTATCCATGTTTTTCTCCGCGTTTTCCGATCCCTGACCCACTCGAGCCTTGAACTGTTCTTGGCCGACCTTGGTGCAGTTCATCGGTTCAGCTTGATCCGGTCTCTTGTGTTGTGCAAAGGCAAGTCCGGAGTGAAGTTGGTAGTTCGCGAGTGGTTGCCAGCATTTCCATGTTTAGTACCTTAGGTAGGTTCCAGGTTGTTGTTACACCGGCATTTCTCATTGGATGTTCCAAGTTGGAGTTTTTCAAATAAGTTGCCCTGAATCTGCCGTGAATCCGGGGCTGCTTTAGCTCTGCCAGATTGAATCGTCGCGTCTTAAGGTTCGACGGTCGCACGTCAGTTAAGAGTTACCCCGGCTTCAAGAGACCTCGGAAGGTTCGAACCTCGGGGTCCATGCGTGAATTGAGTCAATTGAAATACCTGTGACTGTGAAGAAGTGAATGAAGCCAAGTGTTGGGTGGTCGTGTGAGGAGTTGTCAGGTGTGAATGTCAGCCCACTTCCAGCAGCGTGAGTGAACAACGTCAGAAGGCCCACAACACCTCCCCTACCTTAGTTCGTTCGCCCTGGGGCTTGCCCAAAAAAGCCACTGTGCCACACCCGTCGGAGCGGCCAAGAGCGCGAAAAAATTCATCAGCCAAACTTCCGTCCACCCAGCTCCCGTCGCCAAATAGCGTCATCCCACCTATTACCTCCCGTCAACCTCGACACCCCAAAACGTGAACCCTTCAAACCACCTATCGTTGCCGACAATCCCCAGCAACCGACCATTGCGAAATCGAAATTTCTGCATCTCAAAACGCGACATTTGCCACCCACCACATTCATTGCCAGCAATCGTGCTCTATCTGCGACCGCCGAGCTTATCAGTGACCTCCCTTTGAGTCGCTCTCCCGATTCCGTCGTTGCGATGCCAGTCTAGACCCAGAGCCACTTCAACATGGCATTCAACTTCAACTGGTCGCCGCTCACGGCCGACGAACGATTTTATGAGCGCGCACGCGATCTCCTGACCACGGCCCTGAACAAGTCGCCCAAACCGCCCATCATCGTCGATGACATCTTCGTGACCGAGTTCAACCTTGGCTCTGTGCCACCCGACCTGGAGATCTTGGAGATAGGAGATCTGGCCGAGGACCGATTTCGAGGCATTTTCAAGATGTGCTATTCCGGCGATGCATTCTTGACATTGAAGACAAGAGTACAAGTACGTAGTTTCATTAGGTCAAGCCTGGTCCTCTCTCCGAACTACACGTTAGGTGGACGCATCAATCCCGGGTCACGAATGGAAGAGCGACGGGTTCTGCTTGTTCTCATTCAGATACTGGCACAGTTTTCCATGGCAAGTGCTATAGGAATAGGATGTTCATGGTATTGTTGGAAGGTTATCGAGACGGAAGGTCTCAAAGGCTAGCATCCCGAGAAAAATCGCGCTATCTTGAGCAGGCAGAGTGTCTCTGAGAAGAGCTCTATCGGTTCTGTTACCAGCATCCTGTTTTCCTTTTTTCCTTCTGCGAACTTCTGGAAGCATGGGAGCTCCTACAGCTCTTGGCGCATTGTCGCTGGAAATTATCTTGAATGAACGGGCAGGGATGCGCGTTAAGACCCGACCTTTCTCTGCACGCTAAGTATCATAACATCGCTAATATATCAACAACTATAGGCAAACCCACTAAACACATACCTCTCCGCCAAACCTAGCTTCACATCCCCGCAGCCACTTGCGGCGGCCTCAAGCTTGACGATACCCTTGCAGATTACGTTATCAGAGATCAAGTTGTCGGCCTTCATCATATTGGTCTTTTCCAAACAAAAAGGATTGACGATAGTCTTTCGAAATGATCCCCTCGAGTCTCTTAAGGTCTCATCGACCTTTGACTCGATTCAGTTTGTCCGGGACTATCTGCAGAGGACGATAGAGGACAAGCTACGTGACCTGATGATGGACGAACTGCCTGCCATCATCCATCGACTTTCGCTGCAATTATGGTGTCCAGATCAAGTCCCGAAAGAGGGCGATGAGCTGAAGGAAGACGTCGTCGAGCCAACAGCAGTTAACCCGTTGGCCACACCACCGCAAGATGCTGTGGATGCCAATGGAGAGTTGGTTGATCCTGTCGAGATCCCGTCGTTATCTCTTGACGGAGGACCGGAGACACAGTCCCTATTTTCACAGAAGGTCTTGGCGGGATTTGAAGGTCTGTCGTTGTCATATGCCACATCTTCCTTATTCCCTCCTAGCGTCCGGGATGCCTGGTTTAGGGCGTGGGCGGGTCCATCAGACCGACCCGACTCGACGACTTCTCCTTTGGCTACACCGAGCCTCCAAAGATCAACCTCATACCACGGAAGTGCACACACCTACACATTTTCCGACGCCAGCAGCCAAGACCATGGTCACCTTCCTTCGAGACCGTCTTTAGTAAGTCTCAACTCCGCTACCACCGGGTTATCTCTTGGTTCTGGGAGACACTCGAAGACGGGCCGGAAGAAGAAGACCCGTGTGGTCAATCTGCGGCGCAAGACTGGAAGCGCGACTACTAGCGAAGCTACCAGCGAGGCCGGTGACGAGACATCCGAGACTGCCTCCACGGATGGGCCCATGTCGGAACCCATCATGCCTCACGCGATTCTGGAAGAACCAGAGGAAGAAGTGGCCATACCCACTACTGCACCGGCAAACAAAGTCCGGTTCAGGTCTGCTTCACCAGGAGAGTCACAATTTCCAAAGTCTCCACTCAGTCAAGAGGCGATGAAAACTCCGGATGCGTTACCGGCCACAAATGTTCCCATCACGCTGCAGCAGCCTTCACAATCGTCAAGATTGGTGGACAAGCAGAAGGAGACAGCCGAGAAAATACCATCATCTGCCGAGTCGGCGTCCTTTAGCTCACAGAAACAGTGGCGGAGAGGCGGTGGCAGCAACGGGCCGCAATCGGACACGTCGTCGGTGATTTTGGAGCAGGCCTGGATAATGAAGATGGCAGGCGAGATTGCTCGGCGCGTGTACGACGAGAAGAACCGCAACCCGGGGTTTTGGGAGGACCGCGAAGATTTCCCGCCTCCTGCTTACGAAGCGTCGTCATAATGTGTGATTGGCTGAGACCAGCACTTTTCTTGGCTATAAGAAAATCATTTATTCCCCTCGTGTTCTTTTGTTACCATCATATTGTCTTTTTTTAATCCATTACTTGGAGCGGCGATATCTCTTTGGGGCTCACAGGCGTTAGCAGATGGTTATTGGGCGGATGGGCGACCGGGACATGCATGCCTTGTATAATTGTTTTCAAGAGTTCGGTCTGAAGGGTGTTGTTGTGTATGCATGTTTGGCTGGTCTTGTTGTTTTGGTGGCATGGGGATGGATGGGACAGATAAAAAGGTGGTTGGTTGCTTGCAAAGCGTTTCCTTTGTTCATGGCTTGTTTCGGTTTCAAGCACCATACCAAACACTACCCTATTTTGCTTTGGCCTTATAGAATTCGGCTAGCACGTCCCTCCTGTCTATTCTCTTTTCTTTTGTCTATACCTATGTGTTGGGGCCGATGTGTTTCCCGTCATGGCAGTGCTGTGTGTATATATGTGTACCTATTTGTTTATGGCTGTGTGGGATTGACTACCTGGAGTGTACAACGAGAAGGGTGGTTCGACAGATGCTTAGTTCCGGATGGAGCAGCGGACTGGGCGAGGGAGCCGGTGCATAGCGGGAACTATGTGTGTGCTGTCGAGAAAAAGCCGATAACAAAACCAACTCTCATCTCTACAATTGAAGGATTGATATCATTCCCTGAAACTAGTCTTTGTCCTCCTCAACCTTTCAATCCAGCAACCCACCTTACCTTGGTCATTACATCCAAACTTCCAGGCGTCGAACCGTGCGGACTAACGTTACTGTAGTAACTAGCAACACCCGCGCTCGATTTGCGCCTGCCAGTGCCAGTGCTGCTCTTCTGTCGTTTCTTCTTCTTCTTCTGCTGCTGCTGCTGCTGCTGTTGTCGCCCAAACTTGATGGTGTAGCTGTTCAGCAGCTTCTGGTGGCGTCGATGTGGGCAGTCATCATCTTCATCATGTTTACATTTTTCTTCTCGTGTGGGCAACGGTCTCGCTTTTGGTGTTTTCCGTGCTTTCATTTTCTTGATCATCGAATTTGGTTTCGGTGGTGCTGGATGTAATTCCATCTCCCTACAAAGCGGGTGGAACCCTCCTGTGTTGCAGCGAGAGAGCGAATCCGATGATATTTTCTCGTCGTCTGGTGGTGGTCTCTGCCCTTCGATACTAGCATCTTTGTCTGAACGACACATGAGTAGTGCTCGTGCGAACTTCCCGAAAGGTCGTGAACAATTGTTGTTGCTTTGGTTTGATGGCTGCCGTTGATGATAGGTTCTTGATTGGTGAGCCGAGGGGAATGATGTTGCAGTGCTATCGCTTGTGTTCCTCGTTGTCTTGCTGAAAACGGACTCGGATTCGAATTTGTATTTGCTTGTCTGAGAACCGCCGCCGCGTATGCGACGCCAGCTTTCTTGTATTGTCATTTTTTGGGAAGGTATTCTTTCCCGGTTCAAGCAAGGGTGAGTATATTCGTGGATTTTAGCAGGTTTAAATATCGAACATCATTCGATCCGTCAGTCGGTTGGCTGGTGGTGGTAGTTGTTTTGGTTCAACTTGTTCATTTATTGAGCGTCCTTTCTATCTGGTCTACTACAGTAAGGTACATATATGTTACCTTAGGTTGGACGACTTGGACTGTCGTCATGGTCGTGTGATGAGTGAATCAAAGGCGTCGTCGGTCGAGTGGTGACGATGATGTCCAGTTCCCCCTTTGGGATATTCTATACGTCATTTCTCCACATGAGTTGGTGTTGGAAGCCTTTTTCCAACGGTCAGAACCTACGGCCGTTGAGGCGAAAATCTAGACCTGAGAGAGGGGTCGATGATCAATTCCTAAATTAAAGATCACTTTCTCTATTACCAAGTAAGAATTCGGTCTGATAAGCCCATCCATCAATGTCCGTCAAGAAGTTACGTTGCATACACAACCAAGAAAGCCATATCATATCTATCGATATCCACCGTACCCTTCCATCAATCCCTGCGTTATTGCTCCGACCCAGACCAGACACCAGAATGATTGCAAAACTCATGAAACGTCATCACATCATTTCATGCGATAAGACCTCAACGCGAGATACACTCGGCCCCAAACACAGCCGCGCTCCCTGCCCCTAATCCACCCAGGGCAGTCAAACCCCACGCAAGCGAGGCCGACTCCCAGTCGAAATCGTCGTCTGGTACCACGTCTCCCT
This sequence comes from Apodospora peruviana, assembly GCA_033439685.1. Taxonomy (NCBI): domain Eukaryota; kingdom Fungi; phylum Ascomycota; class Sordariomycetes; order Sordariales; family Lasiosphaeriaceae; genus Apodospora; species Apodospora peruviana. The sequence goes on along the minus strand of JAUEDM010000003.1, from coordinate 1,898,529 downwards.
GTATCACGCTCGCCTCCACCGCCGGCGAAGGCTCGTACGTAGCATCGCCAAGTACCTCTTCCGGATCCGGTTCCGGCGTCGGCTCCGCCTTGGCTGCCTTGCGCAGACGGCCACGTCGCCTCGGGGTCTGCACCTCCTCGGTAGAGCTACTGACGCTGGAGAACCTGGGCTTGGCGGACCGGCCGCTGCGACGTAGAGATGACATGGATAAATCGGGCTTCGCAGCCTCCCCGTCTTCTTCCGCAGGCGGCGACTCAATTGTCGCTGTCGCCACGCTTGATACTGCTGCAGCTGCCTCCTTAACCGGTGAGCTTTCCGATATAGCTGTATATGATGGAATGACAGATTGAAGCATGTCCCCCACGTCCATCGCGCGGACGGCAGCCCATAGCCCGAGGCTTAGCCCGCAAAGAAGGACGTCCTTCCCGGCTGCAGCGACTACTGGGTGGTCGTTGATTGAGCCAACCACCTTCTCGATAGCTGTCGCACTTCGCTCCCAGGCCGTTCGTTTCTCCGTGTCGAAGGGTATATGGATACTGTGCCGGTGCTTGTATGCCTCGGGTAAGTTGTACAAGAGACTGACGAGGGTGGTCTTGCCGTGCAAAAGTGCGCCCGCGATGGACATCACCTGGAAGAGTTTGGTGAAGGCACTGTAAGCGTTTCGGGGCGTTGGATAGACGACGCCCCAGGATGCCGGGACAACTGTGGTCATGATCAATGGCGTGAACTGCAAGAACTTGGCTATCGCGGTGGCTTTGAGAAAGATGCGGTGCCCCGCCGTATATGGAACATAGAGGGCGGCAGCGTAGTTGAGGACCAAGAGGCCGAGAAAGAGTAAAGGCTTCGGGACCCAGTTAGCTGGTTTTGGCGGAAATGCTCGGTCCACAAATTTTGCGATCCTAATTTCTGTCAGTATACAAAAATACTTGGCGAGCTAAATTGGTGGTATCTAAACGTACCTTGATTCCGGCACGGGGACAGTTGAAGGGCTCAAAAGCATTGCCACATAGAACAGATTCTGGGCAAAGGACAGATTCACCAGTTGTGCTAGAAGAGAATATGCCCATAGATATGGGACTTTGCGTCGGCGTCCCTCGATCGCGAGCAGCATGCTCCATGATATCGCTGACAAGCCCAGCTGCTGGGCCCACCAGAGCCTGCGACTCCTCTCTGCGATGATCTCGAGAGCATCGCGATATATCGGGGTGTCGTTTAGCCAGCTGAACGGGTATATGCCTACCGGCGTTGTGGTATTGGCGTTTTCCTGTGCATGCCACCCACCAAACAGACTGCTTCTTGTCAGGGTAAGTCGCATTTTAGCTAGCTGTAAGAAGGACATACCTATTCGGAACCGCAACGCCCCTCTCAGACGCCCATACCTTGTAGGAAAGGGTCAGGTAACTGATTCCCGAACCAATAGCCAGTATCAGGCTGAGCGCTGCCAGACTTCCGAAGGCGCTTGTGAGCTTCTGGCGCTGTGCAGTGCGCAGGCGTGTATCTTGGGCAGGACCCAAGGCTGTCTGCGAGCGGTAGAGGCCCAGCGCAATGGTGTAGGTGAGATAGCCGGCTGCGGCAATATGTGATGCTGCGAAGACCAGGGGCGTGTACCTGTGTGTTCCATCATGTCAGTCTTGGATTTCCAAGCTGGTCTTTTCGCCTGCACCTAAAGCGGCGGGGAGTTTCATACCTGACTTCCGACTCAAGGGAGACGGGTGCCATCTTAGATGGCTTTTTGTTGTCTACGAATTTCTTCGAGGCAAAATGTAAATGAAAGCAGATTAGCCCATGGGTCTAGAGTAGCAATGAAGCCGTAGCCGAAATGGTATTCCGACTGCGATTGCGTTTGGTGTTGTGTTGGTTGAGAAAACCGCGACATGGAGATCCGCGCCAGCCTTATGATTTTACCAGCTATGACGACAGCAGCTGGAGCTCACTTACACATACGGGTTGGCTCGGTTTATCTTATCAGCGCCCTCCCCTTACCCGGTCACCTAACCCGTACCTTACAAAGTCTGACAGTTTAGGTAGTGTACTAGTACCGGTACCCCGCAGGGTCAGGGGCACTCCACTTACTGTACCACTTCCCCCTGTCCCTGCCCTTTGACAGTTTCCAGTTACGGGGTTCCATCTCCTCCCGCATTCCCATCGCGTGTTGCATTGCTTAATGACCCGCTTGGGATTTCACTGACCGCAAGCACCTCTGCGAACATCTTCTCAACTGCAACTCGTTCGCGTCAGACCACAAAGAACAAGATGTACCATCTCGCAAAGGGTCTGTACAGGTTAGCGACGAGTAAAGAAGGTATTACAACAGATCAAGAGTTATACCATTGTGCATTGTCGTATCTCTAACCCCAGCATCGGGACTGCCAGAATACTCGGTGATCCTCCTCGGTCTCGACAACGCTGGCAAGACCACCTTCCACGAGCAGGTCAAAGCCCTCTTCCACCCGGACCGGCCCGAACCGAAACTTAAGACCGTGCCGACGGTCGGCCAGAACGTGTCTACCATCACCCTGCCCGACATGTACCTCAAGCTGTGGGACGTCGGCGGCCAGCTGTCGCTGCGCAAGCTGTGGCAGAGCTACTACGCTTCGTGTCATGCCATCGTGTTCATCATCGACAGCACCGACATCGGCGATGGCAACCTCGAGCACGATAGCTCAGGCAGGCTGGACGAGTGCCGTTTGGTCCTGGAGGACGTGCTGCAGAACAGCGAGACCGAGGGCGTGCCGCTGCTCATCCTGGCGAACAAACAAGACAGAGAAGACTGCGTCGAGGTCGTCAGGATCAAGGAAGGCTTGGTGAAGCGCGTGTTCGAGGGCGACAAGGCGAGCAGTATTCGTGACTCGAGGGTACTGCCGGTGTCGGCGCTGACGGGCACAGGCGTCACCGAGGCGGTGGATTGGTTGCGCTCGAGGATGAAATGGAATAAAGAGTCTAGGCCGCCGGTCATGAGGTGATTGATGTCTTCTATGAAGAACAAGAGAAACACCAACCATCCACCAACGATTACGGACAATCATGGGCCAACTGACCCGGCTGGCGGCCTCACTATCTGTTCCGCCCATCCCCGACACAACAGTGGCGTGTGCGGAACCGACGGCGCGCAGATTCGATTCAACTCAGGGAGGGGGTGGGGAGGGATTGTCAGGCAAGGAGGAGCACTACTCAAAGCCTATCATCCGAGAACATCACCGTCTGAATCCAACGGCTACCGATAACCCCCGCCGGCCGCCGGCTGAAGACCCCACCGGTTCTATTACTTGGCCCCGGGAACCAGATTCGAAAGAGAGAATTGATGATCTTGGAGGTGGTCTTAATAATGCTGGAGTTTGACCACTTGACTTGTACAATGTTGACTCGTCTTCTCTTCGCGAGCAAGTGTCGAACGTCATCGCCCCCAAGGGAAGTATTATTTCAATATAGGGAAGCTAGTGAGAGGAGTTAGGCAGGCGAAGAATGCTCACATCGCGCTTGCTTTCCTCCCTGCTTGGATAGGTTGGCCTTGTGAGCGCCTTTGCCTCGAAGCCAGATCTGGAAGCCCAAGGCCTTATCATCCATCATGAGGCAATGTATATACAGTTGTGGTCTTGCGTTGTTAGCGCTGCAGATCAATTACGGTCACCCTACCAACGTACACCACATCTCTTTGACTGGACTCTGTAATTCGGCTCTGTTCGCCTTGGGTATCTCGTTGTTTATGGTTCCTCATCTTACACTGCCGCCCACCACCCTTGTCCGATGCTGATTTACCTATCATTTTCCGCCGTCAGCTCTGCCGCACGTCCGCTCTTGTCCCTCCTCTTGCTATCTTCCGCCAGCTTCCTATCTAGAACGGTAGAAAACTCCTTGACTTTGGTCAGCGCAAGGCTCGTGCACTGCAGCAGCGCAACTGCCTCCACAGGGGTGCCGCCGAGCTTCGCGATCTGGCAGATCTCGCCGTGGCGGTTCAGACTAATAGTACAGCTGCCGACGCGGATCTGCTCCTCGGCGCGGGTCGCGTCCAGCACCGCCGTCTCGCCCTCGTCCCCAAAAAAGCTCCAGGTGACGCAAAAGGGCGAGTGCAGCCAACCCAGGGGCACCGGTTCCCGCTCGGCGGGCGTGTAGACGGTCAGCACGCCGCCCTCCATGCTCGTGTCAGATTTCCGGAAGTGTCTGAGAGCCGCGACGACCGCCAGACAAGACGCATCAATGACGTTGCCGTCGTGCGAGAGCACGTGCACGTCCACGCGGACGGACCAGCACTTTTGCCCGGCGACGAGGCAGAGGGATTCGGTGTCGAGGGCGCCGGAGCGGCGGACCGTTTTTTCCAGGAGGCGCGAGAGGAGGACCTCTGTTTCATTTGGTCTGTTTACCTCGAAGGCGGGCGAGGCCATGGGGCTGAGCTCGGTCATGATGGTGAAGACGCCGTCGAGGGGCCGGTCGGTGTAGGGGACTGTCACTTCGGCCGAGGCTTTGGCGAAGACTCTTTGGATACATTGTCAGAACCAGATATCCAGAAGATCGCTTTTGGGAACGTGGTGGTGGCTTTTACTTTGTCTTGCCCAGTGATACTTGGGCGACTCCATACTCGTCGCCGAATGTGAGCTCTAGTGGCCGGTACTGATCGAGCTGGCGGCCATCGAGCCGAAGATTTTCTTGTAGCGCTTGTAAAATAAATTGTTTTTCGTTTAACGAGGGTTCTGCTTCACGCGGCATCGTTGGATATTTCCTGCTGAGTTTGAAAGGATTAAACCAAGTTGCTGGACACTGGGCGCAGAGCTATGGCGGATGGTGAAGCTTGTCTTGTTCAATGTAGAATTGTTCTGGGACCAGGTAGGTTCTGGAGGGGCTGCATCTTCTGCCACTTAAGTCCGCCAAATGTTGGCGCGTTCTGTGACGTTCTGCCGGCCGCTTTCACCTAGCAAGCAGGCGGTGAACGGCCGCGACCCGCCAATGTCTGTCGACCTGCGCCAGTCGCCAATCCATCGTCAAGTGCTTCGAGCAACCACCAAGCCTGCAAACACTCCATTCAACTCACCCGCGCGCAACATTCCAGCAGACATCTCTCCTACTATCTCGTCACAACAGCACCTTTTGCAAGATGACCACCGCGCATAGACCTACCTTTGACCCGGTAAGGATTACTGTTCTACTTCGCCCGTGATCCCCAAGGTACTTTAGGTATTAACAAGCGACTGGTCTAGGCTCGCGGAAAAGAAGCTCTCCGAGGACCAGCCTACCACCAGCGTCTACTCCCCGCCTACACACAGCTAAAATTCCGGTATGCTCTACCCGACCGATCGCACCGAATTGAACGCCAAACTAACACCATTTCACAGAAAACCAGGCCAAGGCGGCGACCCGGACCACGAAGTCCGCGACCTGCGCGCCGAGCTCCTCGCCGCTGAAGCCGCTCACTTCGCCAAGACCGGCAAGGGCGGTCCCGCCGCGGGCGCACTCACAGATGGCGACGCTGTGCCGACCGCAGGCTCATCCTCGAAACGGCCCCTAGAGCTCACATCCCACGCCGATGGCGACGAGGAAGATCCAGAAGCCAAACGCCGGCGCATATTAGAGGAGACGAGAGACATCGACGCGGATGATTCAGACGAGGAAGAGGATGATGATGATGACGACGACGATGATGATAGCGAGGACGACAGTGACGATGAGGAGGCCGAGCTGCAGCGGGAGCTGGAACGAGTGCGCCGGGAGCGGGCCGAGAAGCGGGAGAGGGAGGAGCGCGAGCGCGCTGCGGCCGAGGAGGCGGAACGGGAGAAGGATATCGCCTTGGGGAATCCACTGCTCAACAAGGCGGACTTTAATATCAAGAGGAGGTGGGATGATGATGTGGTTTTTAAGAACCAGGCGCGTGGAACGGATGAAAAAGGGAAGAGGAAGGAGTTTATCAATGTGAGTTTCTTGTGGTTATTTACTTGTGTCGCGTTGTCTTCTTGGTGGCTGGCTTCACTTTAACTACAGGCGTGCTGACAAATGGTTTAGGATCTACTGCGGTCTGACTTTCACAAGAGGTTTATGAGCAAGTATGTTCGTTGATTTGGGAGAATTGGTTGATGAAGCTGGGCTTGGGCCCGGTTAGGGGGGTGATGGATACGAGATATACCCTGGATGTGAAAGACGAGTAGAAAGCAGTCTCCTTCGCTCTTGATACGATAGCATTGTTACGAGATATTACATTTACTGGGTTTTGCTGGCATGGTCCTCCATTTTGTTTCCCGGGCTAAGACAGGACGAGGGGTAGATCGGATGGGGCGAACTTGAATGCGAAGTTGAAAACCGCGGGCAGTGTTTTCTTTCTGCGAGTCTGACTTTTCATGGTCCTCTAGAATTAGATAATCGCCCTCACAGCCCAAGGGCTATTTGTTGCATACAGTATTTTGGACACGTACCATGTTAACCGAAAGTAACACAAAATGCATGTCACTGTCATCAAGAAAATCAAATCCGATTTACCCACCACACCTTGGTGGGTTATTACTGTAGGGTAGACGCGGTCATTGACAGTTTGGACTTGGCGTTGTAAGTGGGAATTCTGGCGTGCCGCCCCGCAACCTAACAAACAAAAGGGGTAAAAGGGGCGATGATGATGTACACGCCGGAAGAGTCAAGACCAGCCACGGAACTAAACCTGCCATTTACGATATAAACATGTGTTTCGTATTTTGTAATTTGTAGCAAGATACCACGATGTATACCTGAACTAACCGTAACTATGGTACATCCAGTCTAGACAGGGAGCCACGAGATCGTATACGATTGGATTCCCTGATCGCGATGATTGACACATGAAGCCCGAACGGACGATTGATGTCATTGGCATGAAAAAACTTGACGAACTTTCATTAGTTTTTGTTGAGGAAGCTTGGGTTTACTTGGGCGGAATGAATGAATCGTTTGCTCCATGAGTTATACCGTAAGGTTGGCTTCTCCCCACCGTGACTCCGTGAGTCTTTTCAACCCACAAAGATTGCTGTCATAAACTCTAATTCTATTTCTTTCTGATCTGGTATATAACCTGGGCCCAACACCCGGACTGCTCTTTCAACTCTTTCCTCTTTTCATCATCGAACTCCTGACCCGAGCACCTCACGATCGATCCTCCTAGGATACAGGCACTTGACGTGTTGCCAGCAGCCACTTCTTGGAGAACGCCGCCTTCCCCCACAGAAGACGGCCTCAATGGATATATATATACTCGCAGGAGAAGGCCCTAATGGATAAGGGACAACAAGCAGGCGTCACTACCACCGCGGCCATGTGGGATGGGACGAGCGAGAAACTGCCGAGGCCTACCAAAGACCAAAGATCCGGAAATCGAGGGTAAACTGAGGGCTATTACACACTGAATAATAGAGTATTTTGGACGAACGTGAAACTGCAACAAATGTACAAGAATTGAGGGTAAACCGGGGGCATTTGGGACGATGATGATACTGTGATTTCTTTTCTCTTCTGAGACAGCCACCTAGGTCATATTGAGAGGAGATATTCGACATGGCGCAGATTGAAAATTGTCCGATACACACCGGCAGACGGACTTTACAAGAATAGGACTTCCGTCCCAATCTGGCTTTAAAAGATATGACTCTCGTTTGTACTGTCTGTCTGCCATGTATCAGCGATTCTCATGCTTTCGGCCGATGAATATCTTCTCTCAATATGGTTGGCAACTCTGAGTCCCACACAGAACCGGTCTTTTTGCGAGCTATTTACAAGGGATCATTCACAAGAGAGAGGGAGAGAAAGAAACCACGAACTTTTTCAGCTTTGACAAAGGCTATAATATTGTTGCGGGTGTTTGGTCCAATGTCGCGCGCGGTACTTTCCCCTTTTACACACCATTACACATAACACAGCGAGTTAGAACAGCTTGTTTTCGTTCTGACCGATCGTTGGCAAGGCATTTTGCGTCCAAAAGCATCCTTCGTTGTCTTTCGTGCAACCTGTCTCTTCTTGTATAGCGTTTAGTGTTTTGGCCGTTGGCCTGCATTGTGTTGTTGATGGATATTGGTGTTCGCCATGTCGAAACGAACTGCCTCGAATAATATTATAAGTCTTACACACGACGCACTTCAACTGTTTACAGGGACAATGATGATACTCAGACATATTAAGTCTCTCATTATAAGCACCAACGTTGCTTGAGAGTGTTGCGTCTTCCTGAGTCCCTAAAGAAGAGAGCGGAGTGGTGATGCTGGCAGCTTCCTCATCTGAACATGAATCGAAAGCCCCATCCAAAAAACCCCTTCATTTTCTCTTCTGAACTTCAGTTAACCGTTCACTGACTTCAAAAGCCCGCTGAATAGCATGAGAGCTTTGATACAGGAGGACTATCGAAGTTCACAAGCGTTAGCACCTACCTTACTCACCATGACGAGGGAATGTGTTGTGAGAAAGAGAGCCTTACAACTCGGCACAAAAACCCAAGGAGAGTTGAAGCCGACGTAATAGACCCAAAAATACAAGAACTCGGGCCTGCTGTAGCCTTGACCGCTTCGCCTCTCGTCGACAATGCAAGTCCCGTAGTACAGAGCCACGCCGTAGAGGTGGGCGACGGAAACGACGACCTGGACGAGGTGGCGGATGCTGCTGTGGCGGGCGATGCAGATGGCCGTGAGGAACGATAAGGGGCCCAATATGACCTTTTATGATTGATACGGTTTTAATTCGGAAAAGGGCGTTGGGGTGGGAGGGCAATCAAACGCACGACGGTGAGAAACTCAATGGTCAGCACAAACGTCTGCTTGAGCATATATCTGCTATCCGACTGGGCGTATTCCTTCCACAGCTGCGCAAAGAGGTGTTGCGATCCGGCCAAGTTGTCGTAGTTTGTGATGTAGTAACCTTTTTGACTGTCAGTTGGGATTTCTCCCTCTGACTACGGGACTAGAGAGGAACTTACCTTCAAAGAAACAATGAAGGAACCCGTTGAGGAGAAACCAACAAATGGTCAACTCTTCCCCCCGAGTCAACGTCTTCATCCTCACCAGCAGCTTGACCCCAGCAGCCAGGAAGATATTTATCATGACCCCGAACCCGCCAGCGAGGATCCATAACTGTGTTTCGTTCGGTCGGTAGCCGGCAACCGACATGCCCGCGGGCCGGTACGGGTGCTGTTGGTGTACGTCGGCGGCATCCATGTTCATTTGGTTTTTGTTTGAACCCCTTGGTTGGTCTAGCAGGCTTTGTTTTCCTTCAAAAGAGCCAGAATTGGATACCAAACGAAAGGGTTTATATGGGGGGATAAATGTTATAACATATTTGCTATTTCGAATGCGTCGTTGCTTATTACACCGTTCGTTGGATTTGGTAGATTCAGCTGAACTGCCAAGCAATTAAGTCCGAGGAGGGCGTTGTGCGGTGTGGTACCCCTGTCGCAGGCTGCAGCGTCTTTCAGCCCAGGGGCGGCTGTCCCCATTACGGTAAAATACCCTCAGAGCGAACCTCGGAGACCGAAATAATACCAAAGTGACTCCCAGGAACAGGTCCAAGTAGTTCTAATGCAAAAGGTAGGTATTTATTCCTCAAGAAGACAAAGATGGCGCTCCGAGATAGTTGGACGTAAAACTCCAATCGAAATCATCCATGAACGCGTTCCAGTCCATCCGCTGGAACGGGTCGGCCAGCCCAAGATCCACATTCGGTCCCGGCCGTGGGCCATCTTCTAATAAACAGAGCGTCGTCATCAATGCATGATTCATTGTTATATATGGAACATGAAAGGAGGGAAGGTTAAAACTTACGAAGAGCCTCCCCGCCCTGTGGCTGCTCCCGCATCGGCGGGATAGGCGTCGACGCGTCCCTGGCCTGTTCAACGTCCCGCTTCCACCGCCTTAAACAAGAAAACGTCAGGCTCGCCCCGAGCCGGTGCGTGTACATGGACACGCCCAGAGGGTCCGAGGTGTCGACTTTTGCTATATGCGACCGCATGTCCCAGTACTTCTCCAGCATGTTGGTCACCCGGATGTGCAGATCGCCGTCCTGGACGGACCCGATCCGCATGGCGCGGATCCCGTCCCTGACCAGCGCGTCGACCGTGTCGGCCTGGAACCCCTTGGTGTACGACGACAGGTGCACCGACATGATGACGCAGATTGCGTTCAGCAAAGTCCGAAAGACGAAATGTGGCGCGTAGTGGATGAAGGCGGTCTGGCGGTGCAGGCGCATCGCCTGGTTGATCAGCGCCTCGGCGGTCGTGTAGCACTTTATGACGTTGCGCTTGAGTATCTCGCCGCTGTAGCCGGGCAGGGGTATGAAGTAGTATATCTGGATTTCAAGGAGGGTGGATAAGAGGATGACGTTATCCTGGTCTGAAGCAAAAAAGGTCAGAAAAGAGTCGAACGACTGAGATGGAGGTTCAAACTTGCCAGAGTTTTCGGGGTACAGCAGGCTTTGAACCTTGCTGTACTCCTCTTCCATCTGCGCGACCAGGTGGTGCGACACCCCTTGGGCTTCTTCCAGCGAGGCACACATGGTCTTGCTGACCCTGTTGCCAAACCGTGCCGTCTCCAGATGGGTGGAGAAATAGCGCGGGAGGGGGAACATGCTGCTTCCGTCGAGAAGCTTGTCGATGGTCTTGTTGAAGGGCGAGTTTGTCGACGGGCACCCCATATAGGAAGACACCCGGTGAGACAAGATAGCACAGCCGGCCCACGTGAAGGTGGCTTCCTCGTCCGTCGTATCAAACTGATAGAAAGGACTCCTGAACTCGGAATGCGATCCGTGGCCGGTATGGAGGCCGGTCAGGAACGACGAGTTCATGGCGATGCCGGCATAGATGAGCGAGGGATCGGATATGAACCGTATGGTTGTGGCCGGCCAGGCGGCGAGAATCAACAGTGCGTTGATGACGGGCAAACGCAACGGCGGTTGGGAGACCTCTTGCCAGATTTCGGGCACGAGGGTGTCCATGAGAAACTGGTAGACGGTGCTGTCACGGGCAAACCGGCGGCATGAAGTCAAGATGATGGTCCAGAACAAGACTGGCCCTCTCTTGTACCAAACATCGGGATCCCGTGAGCGAACGATGGGAAGATAGGGGTGAAAGTGTTCAAAGTACCTGGAGACGGTAAGCACGTATTCGGCGGATAGATAGAAGGATAATACCCACTTTTCAAAATAATAATATATGTCTTCTCCTGAAAACACGCGCGAGCCGAGCGCCCTTGGCTCGGCGGGACGTGCCGCCAGATGGCTGCTGGACGCAACATCACTTCGAGATGGAGTCAGGACGGCCGTCTCGGCAGATATAGAGTACGGCCTCGGGCGTGTGTAGAGATTTGATAATGGCCCTGGCGCGGGTAGAAAGGAGTCACCGAGAGACTGATGAGGGCTCGGCAGCTGGACCGGCCGAACAGGGCCCAGCTCCACGGGCACGGGTACCGGTACCGGTACGTCGACCAGCGGCTGGGGCTGGGACTGGGGCCGGGGAGCAACTGAAACTGCGTCCCTGATGGTCTGGACCTCGGCGGCGAGTTCCTCCAGTTTACTTCTCCGCGACGTTCTCTTATGGCTCTTGTCGACGACACACTGCAGCTCCAGCTTGGAGCACCGCATGCACGGCTGGTTCGGGGTCAAGCTTGCGTTGCATTTTACCTTTGCCGTTGTGGCACGACTGTCAGTCTTTCTCTCTTCTATTACTCGAGAGATTTCCTTCTCACCTTGGCGTCGCGGCACCGAACACAGGCCGTGTTGCGGCGGATCCGTGCGGGCTCCGGTATGCGCGCCGGTGCCGGTGTGTCTCGGGGCTGGTCTGGCCCAGCTGGGATGGACTCTGGGGACTGGCCGGTCTGGGCCATTGCGTATTCTATTCGTTCGGGGATTACATGCGGGAACAGATTATATGTGGAATTTGTCAAAGACACGTCACGTCAGACAAGAAAGCAGTATATCGGGTATATCGATCACCGGAAGGGGATTCGATGCGCAACCGAAAGACGCAATCGAGAGTACCTGGTTTAAGCAATTGCGAACTCGGCCGCTTCATCTTCGTAAATCCGATTGAAGCAATGGCAGCCTGGAACCTAACATCTGCATGGAGGTACCTGTAGCCTGTAGGTACCCCGTACCCGACCGACAGACAGGACCAAGGCAGGCGCGGGCAGCTCACCAGGTGGACGGCACCCGCCTTTTTGGTCATGCCGCCTTTGCCGAACCGGCAGCGACTGACCCCATCTCCATCTGTAGGTACTTAATAAGTGGTCACGTGATGGTCGCATTCGTATTACCTAACAGACGATAACCCAAACCGCCGGTCCGTTTTCCAGCCAGCGCAGATAACAGCAATTTCTAGCGGTATTCAGGGGCGTATTTCAATCATAACCGCAAATACAGTGCGAGCCATCCATATCCGTACATCCTCACACAGCAGATCAGCCCAGGCCCATCAATCACTCTGCTGCCGCCTGGATTTGAGCCCCAAACACTGGACAATCATCTCTCAAACTCATCAAAACTCATCATTGAAAGGGTTAATCATAATAAACACGATGGGACAGCTTGTCCCATAAACCAATCCGCCAAAAACGGACAATCAGTATCTGTCAAAACAGACAGCCATCCGATGACAACCGTTCCGCCGCCGCCAGCAGCGGCCTCTTCGGAGCCGAGGACCGACTTCTTCAGGCAGGTCGGTTCAAGTTCTGAATTATCTTCTGTTCTGAATTATTTTCTGTTCTGAATTATCCTGTTAACTTGACCCCTTATAGCTGAAACCACTATGTGTTCCTCTCAGCCAACTCATCCTCCGGTCCAAGGACAAAGTCGCCGACGCAAAGGAGATCCTCCGTCTGATCGAAGCCTTGACCGCCCTCTGGACCGCCCAAGCGAGTAGAGATGCCGGGATATTAGATGGCAAGCTGGCCGACTATGTCTTCTTCCCGCTCTCGCATCTTCTCCGCACCCAGGACCAGTACCCCATCCGCGTGATCGAGGCCACGATCCGCCTGATCCGGTCGTTGATCCAATATGGCTGGAAGGCAAACCTTGGTGGAGAGCTTTCGCAGCAGCTTCTTGTCTTCTTTTCCTTCACTGTTGGCGGCCTTCCCGGCCAATCTTCAACCAGGAGAGAGCTGCCAGAGGAGACGGTAGTTGAAGGTTACCGTGCCATTGCAGTTCTTGTATCGACCACCGGACCCGGCAGCTTGGTTCAGGCGCTATCTGATGACAATGACAAGTCTATCCCCGCCCTAGGCCACAGCCTGACCGTTGTCCTGGACGGGATCGCTGCTGGCGTCCCTCCGCTCATCCAGCTGGAAGCCCTCCAATGCCTGCGGGTCTTTTTTACCGTGGTGTTTCCTGCTACTGTGTACGCCAGATTTCTGCCGGGCACAGTATCGACGCTCAGTCGACTGCTGTCGCCGCCAGCACAGCAGAAAACGCAAAGGCGAGTCCTCGTGGGCTGTTTGGAGGTGCTCGAACTTGTGCTCGTAACTGTTCTGGGTGATGTCAAGATCCGAAGCATTCTTAATAAGTTGCAGGAGTCGACGTCGTCTGAAGGAACTCAACCTGGCAGGACAGAAGAGGATGCGGAAGTCGGCGGTGAGCTGACTCCTGCCTGGCTCAAGGCCGCATCAGCTCAAGTCAAGATTGCCTTGTCGTCGGTGCTCAAGTTGCGCAGCCATGAGTCTGAACAATTGCAAGCAACCATGGATCATCTCTGCATCACTTTGCTAGACCAGTGTCACTCGTCGCTTGCAGATTCTCATCCAATCTTGGTAGAGACTGCCATGATGCTAGAGGACGAAGAGACCAGGAAGTCATTGCTCCAAACGAGTCTACAAGACCTTGCTGGCATTTACCCTGAGCTCGGAAACAGTATCAAATCGACACTCTATGGCTGGATCACCGGCCTACCACGGCTGATGCAGTCTAATGATGAACTTGTCAAGCAGTTGGCTATCAGGAGCATTCTCCGGGGCACCAAGTTGGCTGCGGCTCTACACATGGACTCTTCAACCCTAGACGACTCCCTCGGAGACGCTCTAAGAGACAGCATCGTGGGCCTGATCAGGAATTCTAAGCCGTCAAAACTGTTGGACGACGTCGAGACGGACGGTGAGCTCTGGGCAGGCACTAGTGGTGGTGTGGTGGTTGATTCCCGCACTGAAACAGTACCGTACCGCCCTGTTTTACTCGACTTGGAAGGACAGAAGACGACGAGGACGGAGATCAGCACCTTGATCTCCAACATCGGCTCATCCGTCCAGCAGGTCAAGCTTGGTGCCAAGATGCTGAGCTCTCTACGAGACTCGGAAGGTGTCGATCAGATCGCCTCGTTCTGGCTCGCGTTTGAGCTCCTCAAAGCCACCTACGCGCAAACCGCTGACCTCGACGAGCTGTTCGATCTCTCCTCGTTCGACGAGGCCAAGAGCCAGGAGAGGGTCTTCCAGGAACTATACGACTTCTCGGCCTCGGTGATAGCATCGCACTCGGATGCGTCCGAGGAGAATGACTGGAGACTTGAGGCCATTGCGCTAGAAGTGACGGCCTTCGCGGCCTCGCGGCTCAAAGTCGAGTTCCGGCCGGAGCTGATTGACGTGCTTTATCCCATCACGACGTGTCTTGGATCGCAGGTCCCTCAGCTGCGGAGGCATGCCGTCACAACGCTAAATAGGCTGGCGCAGTCCTGTGGCTACGGAAGCGTGTCGGAGTTGATCATCGACAATGTCGATTACATGGTCAACTCCATCTCGCTCCGACTCAACACGTTCGATATCTCGCCGGCTTCCACCAAGGTGCTTGCGATGATGGTCAAGCTGACGGGGCCGAGACTGATCCCTTACCTGGACGATGTCGTCGCGGCTATATTCGCTGCGCTGGACAACTACCACGGATACCCGGTCTTTGTGGAGAGTCTGTTTTCGGTTCTCTCCGAAATGGTCAACCAGGGCGTCAGGTCGGACATGTTACTTCTCCAGGACACTGCAGTAAAATCTGTAGACCACAAAAAGCGCAAACAGACATCTCTGGGGATTGCGGGGATTCTAGACATACTAGAACAGCGCGCAAACCGGCAAAAGAGCCAAGATGAAGATGATGATATCAAAGGTGGTTGTCATCCAAAAGAAGCCTGGAAATCATCATCCGGCGAAGAAGCAAAATCCCTTCTCGACCGGCTCGAAGCTCCCGGATCTGACGATGACGATCATGACGAGGATGAAGATGGTAAAAATTCTGCCGCTGTCGACAACACAAGGACAGAATCGGACCAGCCAAAAACACCAACCTACTCTCTTCTCGCTCGCGTCCTGACGCTCACGCAGCACTACCTCACCTCGCCAACGCCGACGCTCCGCAAATCGCTGCTCGTCCTGGTCGCGACCGTCAGCCCGGCCCTCGCGGCAGACGACAACGCGTTCCTGCCGCTCGTGCACACGCTCTGGCCGGTGGTGGTCTCAAGGCTGCACGACGGGGAACCATTCGTCGCGGTGGCTGCGTGCAAGGCGTTGGCCGCGTTGTGTGGCGCCGCAGGGGACTTCTTGGCCACGAGGTTCAAGACGGAGTGGTACACTTCTTCTGGCATCGGTGGGACCCAGCAGCAGGGTTTGGGGAAGTGGTTTGCTAAAGTTAAAGCGGATGCTGCGGTTAGGGGTACTAATAGTAGGTTAAAGGCGCCGGCGGTATTATCAAGGGGTGGTAGTGGTGGTGAGATACTGGTGCCACCTCGATATCCAGCTACGGTGGAGGCGGTATCAGATGGTGGCGTTGGTGGAGGACAGCAGTCACCGTTGACGCAGACCTTGATGTCGTTAGCGTTGAACAACACAATGCCATCAACCACAACAGTAGGCACCACGTCGAAACCGGTAGCTTCGTCGTCGTTGTCATTATCATCAGGTGGAAATGCTGCTGCTGCGTCGGCGTCGGCGTTGGGTCGCTTCTCGCAGGCATCGCAGCTGTGGGATGCGGCGGTCGAGCTGCTTACGGCTATGGTCAGGTATGTGCGGATCGACGACGACATGTTTGACGAGGTGTTGGAACTGCTGGTCGACGTGTGTGTCCTCCCGGGCCAACGGGGCGATGATGTCAGGGAGGCGCTGGAGGCGATCAATGCTGATGCGGTCTGGCTGGCGCTTTATAAGAGGGGGAGGGTGGAAATGAAGGCAGAGCAATCAGAGCCTGTGGATGGGCTTGGATTTGGGTTTGTGAGGTTGGAGGTTTTGGCTGGTTCGTGAACATACATACCGCACCAGCACAGACTCTGCGCTCCTTTGATACAGGATCTCGATAGACATGGGGTCTCAAACAGGTACATGCCATACGGAACCTGATTCACAAGAAGTCTTTGTCAAGTACTGTATTCCGTACCAAGCTGGGCTTTCTTGTTTGATGTCCTCTCATCCACATGGCATGAACCGATTCGATTTTAGCGGCTTGCCTCTTCCGATCGGCGTTTTTGGTTTCCTATTTTCCATCCCCAAACGGTAGTTTTGCTAAGCGCGCAGGTCTCCCGTTTGTCGTTGTTGAAAACCATTCAACGAGGTGTCGGGAACTTCCGACACTGTGGGGCCTAACCGAAAGGGAACCTACCTAGGTAGTGAATTCAAGGGCCGTGGGGGCCTGGCACCCGACGCCTGGCCTGCCTACCCAGTCCTTCACGCTTTGGGACCAGTGCATTAGCGGTCGATTCCCGTCTCGGCGATTCCCGGCGTCCTTGTTGGTCGTTTGACGACGACAGCTCCCCGTCGGAATTTATTGATAGTGTTGTCGGTTTGGCGTGGTACATAGGTACGTTAGGAGAAGGTGAGAGATGTTTTGACAATCAACAATGAAAGTGGTTGAGAAAGCCCGAGGCCATGGTATGACTTCAGCTGGAGGGTAAGGCAAACTGCCAAACTGCCAAAGTGCCAAAAGCGCCAGCTGACCTTCAGTTGAAAAGGTTCCAGTTAAGACGACTTCCATATGTGGAAGGAGGGAAGGTCGGCTGTTGTTTGGCCAGAGTCCAGAGTCCAGACCACATCGGAACCAAACCTCGGATTTGGTTCTAGCGGCCTTCCAGAAGAGTCGTGGATGGATGTTCTGATTGGATCGCCAAGCAGTATCACAAATGCTTGAGGAAAGCTTATCAACAAGCAAACTAGGTCAGGTACGTACCACGCCACTATCACTATAGGTACCGAACGACTCGGGACGACCGACTCATGAGCATTGAAGGAACAAATTAACGTCTGAGCAATCTTAATAGCACAAACGCATTTGTTAGGTGTCGGAGAAGCCAGTCGATATTTCGGCGCCGCCGCCGTGAACCAAATCAGCCGGGGAAGACCCCAGATTTGGGTGGGTTTCACGCGCCGGGAGCTGGGAGACTCTCTTGTTATCTTGGAGGGATTTGGGGAGAGAGCTACGCTCATTCGACGAGACCCCCCTGCCGAGGATCATGATATGAATCCTCGTGCGCCGCGAGAAAGAGGCCGAGAATCATTACTCTTGCCACTTTTGTGTTAGGTGCTTGGTCTTCTGCTCAGGCGAGTCTCATTTCGTTCACCGACACATATCACCTTATTAAGCTGCATGTTCGACATGAGGCACGCCGCCTCAGCTGAGCAGCTATTCGCAACACTAGCCTACCAAAGTCAAGCTTTCTTCCCGGTCCGTCTTGCAGATAACCCAACGAGTCAACTCATCTGCCTGTTCTTTCTCGGCTAAGTACCTACAAGGTAACCTACCCGCACCTAACTCACCCAACCATGTCCCTACCTACCAACATATCTGGTTGATCATCTCCTTGCTACTAGCTACCTAGCTGAGCAAGGCGGAGTGGGTTCCCAACTGTGTGGCAGCAATATTACGTACCAAGCGGTCATGAAAGTATCATATCGACATGGTCAGTGATTAACTGCCTCGGTTGTAATCCGTACAACACGAAGCTTGTTCTTCTGTCCCAGATATTCATCTCACCATCCCCAATCTTATTTGTGTGGCTACCTACCTAACCTGGGTAGTTTGTCCGTTATCCTTCGTGGAAACACGCACACACCCACACCCTTGAAATGTCTCATCTCGTCTACCTATTGGCGGTTAGGAGTTCTCGATTCTACATTGCTGCCGCATGGATACATACAGACCTGTGCACACCTATCGGACCTACCTACCTAGTTCCTCTTTCTATCTGGGGGGGCATGGCTGGCGTGGAGAACGCAGATAGGTGAGGTACTTTAGGTATTACACGTACAACGAAGTCAGGTCGGGGCTCGGACGTGTTCGGTCTGCCTGTTCTATTTGGTACTTATCACGCCACCACTACTACCTATCAGATATACCTTCTGATTTTCTCAGATAAGGCAGCTAGGGGGCAAGGCAAGGTAAAGTAGCTGTAGTGGTGATTGAGTAGCTTTTATCATCTGATCCCTTCCCCTCATTTCCTTACTTCCCTCTTCCTGGTCCTGTCTGTCTGTCTCGTTGCTTTGTGTCAGTGTGTGTGTGTGTACCACTGCTTTTATTCTCGCGATCCAAACAACCTCGCACCATTGCGCACCGCACAGGAGAGAGAGAAAGAAAGGAGAGCACAATGGCGGAAAATGACAAGGAAGCGGCGGTCGCTAAAGAAGCTTATCATGGCCATGACGCCAGCAGCGGCTCCGACGACGTCGAGGTCGGCATCGTCAACAAGGCCGATCCGTTGCACCGCGATCTGCGCAACCGCCACATGCAGATGATTGCCATCGGCGGATCAATCGGTGCCGGCTTGTTCGTCGGGTCGGGGGGTGCGCTGGCTACCGGTGGTCCGGGTTCGCTTGTACGTCCATCCGTTCTCTTTTACACCCGTTGATGGTCAACTAATTAAATCAATCGGATGGTGATAGATCATCGGGTACCTCATTGTCGGGACAATGCTGCTGTTCACGTGCCAGGCCCTCGCCGAGCTGGCCGTGCTGTACCCGGTCAACGGGGCGTTTTACACCTACGTGGTGCGGTTCATGGACCCGTCGTGGGGATTCGCCATGGGCTGGGACTACGCCCTGTCCTGGTTGACCATCTTGCCGTTCGAGATCACCGCCGCGAGCATCACGATTCAGTTTTGGCGGACCGACATCAACGTCGGAGTCTGGATCACCGTGTTCTTGGTGATATTGGCAGGTATTCAGGTGTTTGGCGTGCGAGGGTATGGCGAAGGTATGTGTCTCCGTCTCTGCGCTAATTAAATAGGTAGGCGCTGATCATTGGGGGGATAGTCGAGTTCGTCCTCAGCATGATCAAGATCGTCGCCTGCGCAGGCTTCATTATCCTCGGTATCATCATCAACTGCGGCGGTGTCGGCAACCAGGGCTACTTGGGCGCCAAGTACTGGCACGACCCCGGCGCGTTCAATAACGGCTTCAACGGCTTCGCGTCAGTGTTCGTGGTCGCGGCCTTTGCGTTCGGCGGCACCGAGCTGGTCGGTCTCGCGGCGGCCGAGTCGAACAATCCGCGCAAGGCGATCCCTTTGGCGACCAAGCAGGTGTTTTGGCGCATCGCCTTCTTCTATATTGTCAACCTGTTCATCCTGGGTCTGATCGTCCGCTCGGACGAGCCGCGGCTCGAGGGCGCTTCGGGCGCCAACACCAAGGCCTCCCCGTTCGTCATCGCCATCCAGGACGCCGGAATCAAAGTCCTGCCCTCCATCTTCAATGCCGTCATCACCATCTCGGTCATCAGCGTTGCCAACTCGTGCACTTTTGGCTCGACGCGCACGATGCAGGCGCTCGCCGAGCGCGGCATGGGACCCAAGTTCCTGGCTTACGTCGACAAGCATGGCCGCCCGCTGTGGTGCGTCGTGATCCAGATCGCCTTTGGGCTGCTGGCTTTCATCGGTGAGGCGGCGGACAGCAAGACGGTGTTCAATTGGCTGCTCTCGCTGTCCGGGCTGTCGTACTTTTTCGTCTGGGGATCGGTGTGTGCGACCCATATCCGGTTCCGGTATGCCTGGAAGGCCCAGGGCTACTCGCTTGACCAGATCCCGTACAAGCCGACATTGGGCGTTTTAGGCAGCTATATTGGGCTGTTCTTGAACTTTTTGTGTCTGGTTGCGACGTTTTATAGTTCGCTTTATGTGAGTTTATCCCTTTCTTTGTAGGAATAGGATGCTGACGAGGTACTCCAACAGCCCTCGGCAGATGCTACGCCCGACCCGCAGACCTTCTTCCAGGGCTACCTTGCCGCGCCCATCGTGCTCGCGCTGTATCTCGGCTGGAAGGCTTACTCCCGCGACTGGAGGTTTTATATCCCCGTGCATGAGATGGACCTCAAGTCGGGTGCGCGTATGATGGTGGTGGGCGACGACGAGAAGATGCCCGAGAAGACGTGGAAGAACCTGCCGAGCCGGATCATCCACGGCTTGTTCTAGGCTTGGGTTTTTGATTTTGTGTAGAGGGAGCTGATAGTTGATGATAATTAAGAGATCGAGCTCGGCTTCAGTTTATGGGTGTCATACCGATCAGTCGTGCTTCCATCTTCCAATCTACTTACGACATCAAATCAGCTCGATCATAGACATAGGTACAACTCATCGGAAATACGTGGAAATGATAATATAAGTGGGAGGGCGTGAGAGAAGGGATGAAAGGCGATGGGTGATATCAACCTAGGTACCTACCTACCTTGTAGATAGGGGCCAGCCCCAACCACATCCAAGAGCCTGACTTGCTCACATGGATATCAGCTACCGTAGGTAGATCAGACCTAACAGTTGCCTTTGAAGAAACCTAAGGTAGATACCTAGGTACCTAAGGTAAATATCGTGGCAGTTGACAGCAGATCACATGTTTGGTGAATTCGGGGCAAATGGATGGAATTTCAATCCAAGAACAATTCGTTGACTCCTGCCTGGAAGTCGCTGTGTCATTAGTGCCTCTCCAGCGCATGCGATTCAGCGCTAGCCCTGCTGGCGAGCGAGTGGCCAATTCGACGGGATCCAATCCTACAGACAGCTGTAGCCAACTGGCAGTACCCCGATGTCCAATTGTTTCGCATCGCGACTTGCATTGCCCTGTCTCAGTGCCACAGTGGTACTCTTAACTGAACACCGCTGCAGCTAACGATCATCCCATTCAGCTCAGCCTCGAGACCACGAATCCGTCGTCAAACGTCCCCCACTCCCGCTAAAAATCCAACATATTTGCTCTTCTGAAAGCTGCCTTGTCAGGACTTTGGTGATGCTTTAATCATAGATCATTTCCCAAGAGGACACGTTCTCTTCGATGCCGTGAAAGTCGGCCTTCAACTCGCCCCATCCGATTCCCCCGCAACTCATCCCTTGCTTTGCAGTGTGAGCTGGAGCTCGCTCTCTTTCTTGTCGCCGTACCGTATTTATCGTCTTCCACTCCGGTGAATCTCTGAATCCTCGAATCTCGATCCTCAAAACCGAACCGAACCCGGAGCCGAGAACCAACGCCGACGTCGTTGAATTACCCTTCCCAATCTCGACCATACCGGTCGAACCAATGGCCTCGTACGGCCAGGCTGTGCCGGCGGCGGTCGCGCCCCGGCCAGTAGGATACGGAGCACCGGCGGCAGTGGCTGCCCCCGGCGCCCCAGCGGGTACCTTCGCGCCCGGCACCAAGATCCAAGTCGGCGGCCATAGGGTTGTCATCCAGAAGTATCTTTCCGAGGGCGGTTTCGCACATGTCTACCTAGTCAAGCTTGCCTCGCCGGTCAATGGTACAGACCTTGCCGTGCTGAAGAGGGTGGCCGTGCCGGATAAGGACTCGCTACGGGGCATGCGGATCGAGGTCGAGACCATCAAGCGCCTCAAGGGCCACAAGGCGATTGTGACCTACATTGACTCGCATGCGTCCGAGCTGCGCGGCGGGGGCTACGAGGTCTTTCTCCTCATGGAGTACTGCAATGGCGGCGGGCTCATTGACTTTATGAACACCCGCTTGCAACACCGCCTGACCGAGCCCGAGATTCTCAACATCTTCACCGACGTCGCCGAGGGTGTTGCTTGCATGCACTATCTCAAGCCGCCGCTACTACATCGGGATTTGAAGGTCGAGAATGTGCTGATCAACATGACCGGGTCTGTCAGGATGTTTAAGCTCTGTGATTTTGGCTCGGCAGCGTCACCCCGGCCGGCTCCCACGACTACGGTAGAGTGCCGCCTGATGGACGAGGATGTGCAGAAACATACCACCATGCAGTACAGGAGTCCGGAGATGATCGACGTGTATAGGAAGCAGCCGATCGACGAGAAGTCGGATATCTGGGCGCTTGGTGTTTTGCTCTATAAACTGTGCTACTACACCACGCCGTTTGAGGAGCAGGGACAGCTGGCCATTCTGAATGCTAGTTACAAATTCCCGAGCTACCCTGTATTTTCAGATAGGTTAAAGAAGCTTATCGGTAAGGCCCCGAAGATGGTTCTGCGTTTCACCTCGACATTCCGCTAAGTTTGTTGCTCTAGCCTGGATGTTGCGCGAAAATCAACAAACGCGGCCGAATATCTACCAGGTACTCAAGGAGGCATGTGCAATGCAGGGCCGGGAACCCCCTGTTAAGGATGTAAGTTCTCTACAAGCGAGGGATGGGAACCTAGATCACGGCTGATACGGCTATAGATTTACTCTGCGGATTCGCAAAGAGAGTCCCTGGGGCAATCCGCAGCAGCCCAAAAGCCGAAGCCAATGCCGGCGGTTGGCGCTGTGTTCTCTCCACCAGCCCAGCAGCAGGCAAAGGTTCCCGAGGTAGAGCGCATGCGCCGAGGCAGAGTACCTGCCACTTCACAGCCAGTAACACCCCAAACCGCCAGGCCTAGCAAGTCACCAGCCAAGGTCACCAATGGCGATCCTTTTGCTGCCCTTGACTCGAAAGTGCCAATACCGAATGCAGATGAGCTGTCGTCTAGGTTCCCAACACTCGATCAGTTTTCGATCTTGCACGAACACGGGACAAAGTTTGAGTTTGACAGTGCTGCAGCCCAGCCTGTCCCTCAGCCACCGAGAGATCTGTCTCGACGAGTCAGCGAAAGACTGGCAGATGAGGCCTTCCAAACGAAGCCATCGCCTTCTCCTGGCCCTCTGTCCACCAGCCAAAGACAGTCTGTGGAGGTCAAACGCGCAAGCCCCTACATAGTTGCTTTAGATGCACAGCGCGTATCACCGCCTCTGAAATCCACATCTGCGCCTCCCAAGACGTCCGAGATGAGCCGCGCTTCAGCTATCATCTCGAGTACCCCTGAGCTGAAAGCGCTTTCCTCGCAAACCGCCAAACCCATGTATCAGCCTCCCCCGAGTAAGCCGACCATGGTTTCTACGGGAACCATGACGACACCGCCTCTAGAATCTGTT
Source organism: Apodospora peruviana (assembly GCA_033439685.1). NCBI lineage: Eukaryota > Fungi > Ascomycota > Sordariomycetes > Sordariales > Lasiosphaeriaceae > Apodospora > Apodospora peruviana. The sequence continues at coordinate 1,875,259 of JAUEDM010000003.1, read as the reverse complement.
CAGTACCAGGTCTATCGATTCCCTCCAACAGACCATCGAAACCGCGCGTCTAGCGTACCCCGGCAGCAAGATGCAGGTCAGTCTGCCAGACCCGTTGTGACTGCAGCGCGGACACCCTCTTTCCAAAGCCAACCTCTAGCCACGCACGTGCGCCATCCTTCGTCCTCGCGGCCTTCTCTTGAAGGTGGACGTCCGAACTTGGATGTATTGGACCCCGTCAACAAGCCAAAGCCACAATCCGGACAGCGTCCCCGACCTGTCAGCACGCACCTCGAATCGAACATGGACTATCTGCGCGCGCGAGAAGGCAGCTCGAAGCCTCTCGTTTCACCGGGCCTTCCTTCTGCCGGCTTTGATAAGGAGCTGCCACCTCCCCCTGACGCCGAGAAGGACACGAATATTGAGTCAAATGTTGATTTCCTACGGTCGATGGAGGATGCAGACCCGAAAAAGAAAGACCGGAGCCACCACAAGCACCACCACCACAGCAAGCGGTCGAGTCTGACATCCATCGGAGCTGGGACCAAGAATATCCTGGCCGGCAAATTTGGTGACGCGTTCAAAAGATTCGAGGGTGGCCACGGCAGCGGACCGCCGCCACCGCGGACGCCTTCACCGCTCCGGGATCTGGGACGGCGCGACCTCACACCGATTGCCGGATCCGAAGCGACGGATGGCAGGAGTGACGATGGCCGGGTTCGCGGAGAGAATGAGGAGGAGACGCCCGAAATGCGCCGCGAACAAGAGGCGCGCATGTTGGCGCAGGAGGAGGCTCGTGTGGCTGCCGCGCAGGCCGAGTACCGACAACGTGTCTCGCAGCGTACGGGGCCTGGAGGGTCCGGCCAGACCCCGTTGCCCAAGAGCATCGGTGGTGTGTCGAGAGCAGTTTCGATACAGAACAAAGTGCAGAGTTTGCTCGACGAAAGTAATCGGTCGTCTACAAATGTCGTGAGGACTGCGCAGGGCTATGGACAATTTACTGATGGAGGGAGTCGGCCTTCTACTGCTAATGCGACTACTACTGATGGCCGCACACCGCCAGTGGTCATTGCGCGAAAACCCATCAACAGCACCAGCACGACTCAGCAGCATCGCACTGGTCCTCCTCCTATGGCCCCGCCGAAGCCGATGCATCTGAATAAGAACCTGACGAGCAGCTCGCCTCCTAAACCTACCAAGCCTTTGATGATGTCTAGTGGTGGAATCCAGGCACCGAAACTGAGGCCGAGTACTGCAGTGTCAGCGGCGGCTGCGTCGGGGGGCGGCGGTGATAATAGTAGTAGTGGCGGTCTAATGGAAGCGGCGATAGATTTGCCGGGTCAGGGCCAGCAGCAGTCGAGAACGGCGATGCTGCAGATGACTGCGGCGGAAAAGGATGACTATATTAGGGATTTCCAGAAACGGTTCCCGAGTCTGACTTCTATTGAGATGGTGGAGAGGGATGTGGATGATGAGGATGGGAAGGGGAGGTAGGAACGCGTATGGAGAGTAAGGGTTTGCAGTTGGACTTTGTGTAAGTACGTACCTTAGCTAGCGTGCGAACTTTGTTGGTGTTGGTATTTTGTCTCACATACCCCATGTTGTTGTTATGGTTGTTGCTTGCTGTATGAGCAATGCACTCAATGCATGCGATGAGGTTGTTTGTTGAAAGAGGTTGGGGTAGGATTTTCTGGCTTCTACATACATAGACGTAGGAAACATACAACACCTAGGTAACATACATGTACATAGAGAGAAGCAGATTCTGGGAGGGGAAAGGTACTCTTGAAGTTATATTGGTGTCGGGGAATTTGGTGCCCGAACGGCAGTATTGATGCGGGTAGGACCGCTCGCAGCTGCATGACGTGGGAGAGGGGTGCCATCCATCTTTCGCATTGCATCGCCGATGATCCACGCTGCATCAACCTTCAATAAGCCACCCAGGCATCAAAAATCAGTATTTTGCCTTTCTGTGATCAATCTCCTTTGATATAGACCTTCGGAAAGAAAACGGACTCGTTTCTTACCATTGTTTATCGAGATCAACACTCCCGTCCCAGCTGCTTGGTCTGCTCACATCACTAGGTTCGTACCTTTGTATTTAATCAGCACAGTGGTATATCTTCCTATACACATCATAAACCTGCTAACACACATACATATATCTCACCAATAAACAGGCCTTGATTTATCTATAACTGTTATAAATAATTTACCCGTTATAAAATCTCTCTCTTTTACGGCTTCTTACACCCGCTCAATTCTCTGCCTACCTTGGTAGGTACCTATATAGACTGGATATCAAAATGGCCGCCTCCTCATCGTCCGGGAATACCACCTTTGCAGTAACAGTCCACGAGTACCTCCCGACGTCGACATCACAACGGCCCTCCCACGCCTACGAATACTCATCATCATCTGCCTCAAACGCGCTGGTCTTCATAGGTGGCCTAGGCGACGGGCCCCACGACGTCCCCTACATCCGGACCATCGCCGCCTCTGTCTCATCTCTTTCATATTCAGTTTTCGAGGTCCGCCTCTCCAGCGCGAAGTCAGGATGGGGATACTCTTCCCTCGAACAGGACGTGGACGAGTTGACTGCGTTTGTGCGGTACCTTAGACAGACCCTTAGAAAAGAAAATGTGGTCTTGATGGGGCATTCGACCGGGTCGCAGGACTGCATGGAGTATCTTTTGAGACGAAAGGAGGAAGGCGTGGACGTGGACGGGGTGATTCTCCAGGGCCCAGTGTCGGACAGGGAAGCGATTGGCATGGAGGCGAGTTCGAAGGATATCGAGACGAGTGTGGAGTGGGCTAGGAAGATGATTAGCGAGGGGAGGAAGGATGAGATCATGCCGGGGGATAAGTTTCTGAATGTTTTTGGGCATGGTCCGGTGACGGCGTATCGGTGGTTTTCGTTGGCGGCGAAAGGGTGAGTTCTTTTTCTTTCTCTCCGGAGATGTTTTGATGCTAATGATGAGTGTCACTTAAAAAAAGGGGAGATGATGATTATTTCTCGTCGGATTTGTCGGATGAGGAGTTGGCTAGGATTTGGGGACGATTAGACAGGGGAGGAGCGAGGGTTCTGATTGTGCTGTCGGCGGAGGACGAGCATGTTCCCAAGTCAGTTGATATTGGGAAGGTTGTCGAGAGGTGGAAGGAGGCGGGGGGTAGTGCCGTGAGTGAGTTGTCAGGTTTCATACCCGGGGCAAACCATCGGGTTGAGAAGCCTGAGGCGCAGGAGTGGTTGGCGAATCGTGTGGCGAGATTTTTGGAGAGTTTGGACTAGACCATTTTCTAGGGGTTGGGATTACCAAGTTCTTTCTTCTTCGAGGGGAAAAAAAAATATCTAGAGTGGATGATGTTTTCTTCCCATGTTGGTGGAAGCCACTGGAAGGGAATCAAAACATACCTACTAATACCTCAATTCATGACATGGTTCCAGAGATAAATTAGAGGGACAATGGAATGATATATTCACGTCGCCGACGGACTTTTGGATATAACCAACTATACGATCATTTCGGCGACCACCTCCCTTTCCCGGCCTCCGGGCAACACTGGGTGGTGACGGGATAATGGTGGTCCCCGGGCCGCTGTATATTACGTAGTACCGGTTTTAGTGGGTGCCCGGTATTTTTACAAGGTCGGCGACTTGAAAAATCCCGCCTCCCTGCCGTGTCCCGGCCGCCGAGCAAGTTCGGTCGGCGACCCTTCGACCAGCCGCCGCCATTATCATCAGGTCCCTATATCAAATTGGTAATCAGATAGCTCATGATTATAAGTTATCTAGGTCTATATATGAATTTCGTTCGTATATAAGTAAAGCTAAGGTACGACGATCTCGTTTTTGTCTTTCTTCTGGCTACTTGGGGGAAAATCCACCTTCTGAATCCACAACAACAAACGACCTTAACATTACAATTTTGACGAAAACCAAAACTCGGTTTTCAGCCACTCATCATCCCTTATCACCTACCGGTACAACCTAAAATCAAAATGTGTTACGGAGCTACCTGCCCAACTTGTTGTAAGTGCTAGGTACCTCATGGCGCATGCAATGCAGCCAGCACATCCCAACCAACCAGTCAGACTCACTCACTGACCAATCTATGTCTGGGAAATGTAGCAAAGCAAGCCTGGAGAGGCTGCGGCAGCCACATCCCCGGCGTCTTCGCCAACGTGCCCGAGGATAAGTGGTGCACGTGCGAGCCCAAGGTCGACGTCGGCGGCAGGGCATACCCGCCCCAGGCGAAGATGGCCATGCCGGGATTTCTGAAGGGCTGGATTGGTGGTGGCGGCGGCAGCAGCAGCAGCAAGACTACGGAAAAGAAAGAGGAACTGTAATTCTACTATTTTATACCAGGTATTTGCTAGCATGATATCACTTTGTAATCCGTATTAACATGATAATGGAGATCAAGCAGTTCTGTTATGGTCAGGTACCTAGCTGGACCGAAGTGCCTACGATGAAAGAGAAAAAGGGCAGGCGATTGTTGGTGGCTATAGGTACCTTGATCCGTTATAGAAGGCTGCGGGGATCTAAAGTTCTGAACCCCGCGCCGCCGGCGGTTTGACCTCCGACCTTTGCATCAACGACGGGGACAGGCAGGGGTTTGTGTTACGGCTTAGCTTTATCGGATCAAAGATAACTACCTAGGTACCAGTTTGTAACCTCATCTTACCTTGGATAATTCTTAGCTTCTTGACGACGGCGAGCCTTGTCATAAACCCAGCCAGAGATTATCACCCAAGAGTGTGAGAGGAGACGGCCACGATCATGTTTGCACCTTTTATTTTCCTCGTCTTCCTGGTTGGAGTCATAGCCAACACAGTCCGCCAAGCCCTCTCATCGCCTCTTAACCGCATCCCGGGCCCCTGGTACGCACGCTTCACGTCCTTGGTCCTCAAATACAACGAATTCATAGCCAAACGGACACGGTACATCCACGCCTTACACAAGACCTACGGCCCGGCGGTACGCATCGCACCCAACGAAGTCGCGTTTGCGTCCACAGCCGCCGTCAAGGAGATTTATTGCTCCGGTGGGAGCGGTTATGACAAGACGGAGTTTTATGACCTGTTCAAGGTCTATGAGCGGAGGTATATTTTCTTGGGCAACGTACGTTAGGTGTCGTTGGAACGAATTACTGACCCAAAAAATAGGACTATGTTTACTACCTTGAATAAGGACGATGTGAGTGTTGCTTGTACATATGTAAGATCGCAGACGGTGTTGACGGGTGGCTTGCTAGCACGCCAAGAGGAAACGTATAATCGCAGACCGGTACGCCAATACCAACATCGTTCGTAAACCGAGTCTCGACGGTATTGCGGAGCGAGCTGGAAGTTTCGTCAAGCGATGTTTCGATTCGGTGAGCGTGAGCGGCAGTCTCGACCTTTATGTATGTTTGCTCTGCCTTTTGGTATTGATGAATGCAGTAACATAGACCCCAGACAAAGCTGACAGAGAGTGGTTACTACCCCAGGTCTGTAAGTTGAAGATGTCGCCAACGGTTGAGACATGGCCTGACGTGGCTGTATTGACCCATCCCTGTGTATCCAGGCCTTCATTCGTACGCATTCGACTGCGTAACCCACCACCTGTTCCACCCGTACGGAACAGACTCGCTGCAAAACAAGCAAGACGAGGACATGATGCGTGAGGTGACGTTCGACGACAGTCTGCAGAGTGAGCCCAGCCGATTAAACGAATAGACGGTCATAGGATTCCCGGCTAACAAAATACTCCTGTCTGTCAGACCGTCTGGTGCGCTACTGGAACCCGACACTGCACAGAGTGTTCGGTAAAATACTGTACTCTTTCGCGAAGCCACGTGAGACGCCCATGGCGGACGACTTTGTCCTCCACACCAGCTCCAAGACGGACGCAGCCGCCTTCACGCTGCTCGACCGCCTTCGCGGGAACCCGCAGTTAGAAGAACTCGATGTCGCTGCCGAATGTCTCGATCACATGGTTGCTGGCATCGATACGACGGGAGATGCCCTCTGTTTCCTGATGTGGGAGCTCTCCCAGCCATCGTCGCTCCACTGTCAACAGACGCTGCGCGAGGAGCTCCATGGGAACCCAGGGGTCGGCTTTGACAGGCTCCCCTATCTTGACGCGGTCGTCATGGAAGGGCTCAGATGCTTTCCCGCCATTCCAATGTCGCTGCCGCGTTATGTGCCTCCCGGAGGACGGACAATCGACGGTTATATCTTGCCCGAAGGGACAATAGTTAGCTGTCAGGCCTACTCGGTCGGAAGAATAGAACAGACCGTATTCCCGGACCCAGATACATTCCGACCGGACCGGTGGCTGGATGAAAAAGGAGATGCTGACAGAAGAAGGCTCTTGTTCGCCTTTTCCAACGGCGGCCGAGGCTGTGTTGGTAAGCAGTAAGTGAAGCCGCTTCCCCATCTGGTCCTCTGTGATCCCGGGCCACATCGCTCTCTCCTGCTAATAGGACAACTTCACTGCAGCCTGGCACTCGCCGAGATGAAGATGTTGCTCCAAGCCGTGTACTCGAAGTTCAGCACGCTCCCGGACGAGACAATGACGCCCGAGTCAATGGAGATGTCGGACCAGCTCGTCTCGTCCCGTCCGCTTGGACAGAGATGCTTGCTCAGGTTCATTCCGACGACGAGCGAGGTGATGGCATAGGAGGTTATTTAGGGTTACCCCCCAACACCAATCCCGTGTAAGAACCCGAACCATGCACAATTGCACATGCCAGCTGTCAGCCTGCAACCTGCAAGGCGAGACCTTCTTTGGGCTAGGTACGGAATACGTGCAGAGCAACCTTTTTGTTTGCCGCCTTGGTTTGTTTGACATTCACATGCATCGCTAGGCTTGCAGATCGGGCACAGAGGCGCGATTCATGATATCATGAGACTGCAAATGGTTAGCGCACGTGCGGTGATTGACAGGAGATTATCGACGATTGCTTTCAGATTGCTCTCCTGGCTTTTGGTGATTCTGCATCTTTCATCCCAGCCTTGACAATTCAAATGGGAAACTGGGCAAGGCTTCGATGAAATCGTGCCTAAATATATAGGGCGGCGAAGGGCATTGGTAGCTGTCCCGCCGACCTATTCGACCGGCCGTAGACATAGAAGATACAGTGAGGGGTCAAAAGAATCCGGCCACCTTGTCTTTGGGTTTCAGAAGCCTTGGTTTCGCGGTTCCATGGAGCGGGAGTGAAAAAATGTCTCCAGTCCCGTGGACAGGAGATTTACGGGCCGGAAGTGCATCAAGAAATCGCGAGATCGACTCGGGTAGCGGGGAATAGTGCCCCGGGATCAGGGCTATTCCAGAATCCATGACACCGAGACCCTTTTTAGTTTCGCGATGAAATGGAGACGAGTCATTGAAACCTCCACGCAATTAATGGCTCGCCGGAATTCCGCTGGCGGGACGGAGGGGCAACAAATGGAAGCAACAGGAGCCTCCCACTGGCACACCTGGCTGGCACGGCTGGGCAGCCTGGGCAGCCTGGGCAGGCAGGCAAGAGGGGCGACGCGTGTGGAATTCGGCTACCCTCTGTGGCTGCTTCAGACGCCGAGGTTCCTGCTAGAGTCCCGATCACTGCCTGAAGGCTGCTGACCGGCCCGGACAAACCTGCTGGAGCATACACCATTATTCTGCTTCGGGCCATTCTTTCCTCAACCTTTGTGCCTTTCCCACATCAAAAACTGTACTCCGACAAACTTTTCTACTTTGTCCCTCTTGCAAACCATAACCTCTACTACTTATATCCAGGTCCCGACCAACTTCGTCCTTGATTCTCAAAGGCGAAACCGTCAACCACTGTCTTCCAGCATTCCGCATCTGGCTCTGCATCCTCTAGCTGCTCTGTTTGCTCCGTAGCCGGGCTGCCGTCCCCATTCCCCACCCAGATTTGGGTTCATCCACCATCCACAACCCCTCGACTCCCGACCGACACGAAAAGAAAATTTTTCCTCTGATCATTCATCGCGCACTCGTCTCGCTCGTCTCGCTCGTCCGCCCACAGGATCATTCCTCCTCAGGAACGAAGGGAAAAAAATATACCACACTCAAGCTTGACACGCAGCCCAGCGTTGTTTATGTATCAGCACGACAAGGACTCCGTCTTCCGACACTCACCTCCAGTCAGGCTGCAACCATTTCGCATATTGCGAAAACCGTGTAGCACAGAGCTCAGTTCGGACGGTTGAAAATCACCACCACACGACGACCGTCTTGTCAGCGTTAATGCATACCTGCGATCATCATCACCAGGTCTACCCTATGTCCACGCAAAGTCCTTTCCTCAACTGACCGTGTGGCTCGATTCGCCCCTCTATCCATTCCAACAAGATCATCCATGATCTTTCCGACTAGTCCGTTCAACTAAACTTCTAAACTCCTCCGCCTCCAGCAACCTCCCGAGAACATCCGTTCAAATCGAACCCCTTCAGCTTTGCCCAAATATCAAGATCATCTGCCTTCTATACCGCAATCATGGCTCTCATCAACGTTCAGCGGGACAACCCGGATCCCTTCTACCGGTACAAGATGGAACGGATCCAGACCAAGATTGAGGGCAAGGGCAATGGTATCAAAACCGTTGTTGTTAACCTGAGCAGCGTGGCCCAGTCTCTGGCTCGCCCTGGTTCCTATCTCATCAAGTACTTCGGTTTTGAGCTCGGCGCCCAGACCAATATTGATCCCGCCGACGACCGCTGGATCATCAACGGTGCCCATGAGGCCTCCAAGCTGCAGGAGCTGCTTGACGGGTTCATCAAGAACTTCGTCCTTTGCAAGCCGTGCCAGAATCCCGAGACCGATGTCCACATCAACGGCGGTAACATTACTCTTGACTGCAAGGCCTGCGGCCGTATCACCACCGTCCTTCCTTCGCTGAAGCTCACGGGCTTCATCCTCAAGAACGCACCCAAGAAGGGCAAGAAGGACAAGGCTGAGCGCAAGGCTGCTCGCAAGGCTAAGCAAAACGGCAAGAATGGTGACAAGGAGAACGGATCCGGAGGCGACGATGGCTCTGACCAGGCTTCTCCTAACGGCGAGGACAAGAACCTAGATTACGCTAGCGATGACGATGCTCTCACTCGCAAGATCAAGGCTGAAGCTCAGAGTCTCGAGATCAAGGAAGTCGAAGTCAAGGATGACGATTGGGCTGTGGATATGAGCGCCGAGGCCGTCAAGGCCCGCCAGGAGCAACTCCCGGGCGAGTTCAAGACGAAGCTTGTTCTCAACGGTGATGACGAGGAGGACGAGGGTGAAGGTGGTGGCAACACCGTCTATGATCAGCTGGGCACTTGGATCCAGGAGCATGCTGAGGAGACGGGTGGCATTGACAACGTTGACGACATTGCTATCTATGTCCAGGCAAAGGAGCTCGGAATTGAGGCCAAGCACCGCACCATTATGGTTTTGGTCCAGACCATCTTTGATGAGAACATTGTTTCTCAGATCCCCAAGCATGTGGGCATCTTGAAGCAGGTATGTTGGATCCCGTTGGTGTCGATGTTTTTTTGCTGAAAGTATATCGCTAACCCCTTCAAGATGGTTACCTCTGAACGTCATGAGAAGGCCCTTCTTGGCGGCACCGAGCGCCTCATTGGCCAGCTCAGCAAGGACCATCCCGAGTTGATCGGCAAGGTCACTACCATCCTGCACCTCTACTATAACCACGACCTTGTCTCCGAGGAGGTCGTGACCAAGTGGGGTTCCAGGGCTTCCAAGAAGTACGTCGATCTTGCCACCTCCAAGAAGGTCCGCAAGGCCGCCGAACCCTTCCTCACCTGGCTTGCCGAAGCCGAGGAGGAATCCGATGAGGAGGAATCCGATGATGAGTAGGGGTCTCGAGGAGGGCAGTCTTGGCGGCAGGAAACTGCCAGCCATGACTTTGATAGTGTCTCGGTCACTTCCCCATCAACAATTTGCTTTCTTTCCAGTAGAGGGATATTGGCATGAAATTTGTGAGAAGGAACAGCACTTGAAAGAGTGATATGTTTAACACACCCACTCTTTGAAGGGGGCTGGGAATGGTTTCTCTTTCGGGTAACGTGTTCTTAGGAGCTTGTCTGTCGTTGCTTTTCGTGTCTATGGTAGCTTTATGTGCAAGACCGACGACCTCTATCAGCTGGTCTGGCTGGGGTCGTCGAGCGCGCCTCATCAACATGCCACTCATTCATTATGAACTATACTTGCAGGTGCTGGATTTCGTCTCATGTGATTTCCGCTTGCCCTGATAATGTCCTTCTTCCACTCAATTCCTCTGACGGTATATGTAAGCCCCATTCAGGAATAAACTAGTCGACCGAAACTATTCCGTACTTGCGTATGATCAACTATCCTGCTGCCCGGTACTGTATATCTCATGGTAGGTAGGTAGTTGCATTGCCACTCACTGCCTTGCCTACGAAATCGAAACCCAGCGGATAAAAACAGGACGTACAATACATACCTAGATTCGGCATTATAACTACGGGTATCAAATGACCGCTGTATCTTAGTTTATCAGCTAACCCCTTTGATTATGAAACCCAACGCCTTGTTAACCCATCTCCATGTCCATGCCATGCCATGCCATATCCTCAAATATTGAACACATTATAACTTAAACAAGCAACCAGCCATCACCAAATCACCATCCATCTATCGGCGCGCCGGGCTCCTTCGTGCTCTGCGCTGCGGTAGGATCGGCCCACGACGACTGACCAGCATAGCCGCTCTGATGAGACGGCGGCGGCGGCGGACCGTCCCATGTGTTGTTCTCCTGCTCCTTTCCCTTGCCCTTGTCAACAGCCCTTTGACCATTACTATTGAAACCACTCCAAAAACTCGCAACTGCTGACCCCCATGGTCTCTTTTCTTCCGCCGGCGGCGGACCGCCTCGATAACCACCGTTTGTGGAAGCGACATGACGGACACCACCGCTGGTGGTAGCCCACTTAGGCGGCGGATCCCATCTACCTTTTGACGGAATCCGCGACGCCTGCGAACCCTGTCTGCTGTTGTTGTGGCCAAAAGGCGGACGGGGATGAGTTTGGGGAAGTTCACTCCACTGCCCATTCTCGAGATCTGGTGTACCCTTGGGAGCCACGCCCGAGTTCCATGCTCCCGGCATCTTGTCGCCGCCAGCCGGTAAGTTCTCGGGTGAAGGCACGTGAAAGCCGCTGGGACGGTAGCCATCGGGCGTCGGATGAATGCCGAGGCCTGTGGCTGGCGGAGAGAAATCCTTACTCCAGTCTGCCTTGGGTCTACCGCTGCTGTTGAGGTACTCGCGGCCAGCAGATCTGCCAGCCTCTGACAGTGGACCACCGACATCGCTCACAGGAGCGCGGAACGGTGGGGGATTCCAATCCTGAGCGCCTGGTGGCGGGGGTTCCCAGCCAGTACCGGTTTGACTGCCTTTCTTGCTTGCACGGGAGCCGTTATTGGATCCCCAGCCGTTACCATGAATGGACGCTGGCTTTTCATTTCCCCAGTTATTATTCTGGTTGTTGCCGTTATTGCTTCCCCGGCCACTGCCATGATTGGAGGCTGGCTTCTCATTGCCCCAATTGCTGTTCTGGTTATTGTCGTTGCTCACACCCCAGTTGTCGCCGTTGGTGGAAGCTGGTTTATCATTATTCCAGTCATTATTATGATTGCTGCCACGACGGCTGCCATCCCACTGGTTTGAAGCTGGCTTATCGTTTTCATTGCCATTTCCCCAGTCATTGTTGTTATTATTATTATTTGGGGATGTAACTCCCCAGCCCTGGTTGTTGTTGTTGTTAGGAGAAGTAACACCCCATGCATTCTGGCCCGGAGATCCTGCCTTTGAGGCATCCTTCTTTGACCCGGCTTTCGAGCCTTCCTTCGAAGGAGGCCTCGGATTGTCCTTATGGTAATAAGGAGGAAGTCCCCAGACCGCAAAGGGATCTCCCTTGAAATCAGCAGGTAAACCAGAGAGCCCTACTGGCGCGCCTTTCTTCTCTTCGGTCCTTGGAGGTCCTTCCGGAACGGTATGCTGAGTGGCTCGCGGATCTTGCCAGGTTGTATGCTGCTGCCCGCGAGGAGGCAGTCCTGGCATATCATTTGGCTGTTGGTGATACATCGGGTGCATATGCTCCGGAGGTGGCCCATAAGATGGCCCATAAGGTGGCTGCATATGTGGCAGACCGGCGTACCTGCCATAGTGATAAGGGTAATGCTCGTAAGAATAGTGTCGCTCGGGCATGGTGCCCCAATCATATCGAGAGTTGAGCGGATGGGACATGCTAGGAGGAGCAACGGGTACATCGGTGGTTTTACGGGGGTATAGAGCTCCATAGGGGTTGCCCCAGTACGGCCCATGATAAACCCGTGCGATATCGTGCTCCTGATCAAGGAAGGTGTTTGGGCGTGGATCTTGAGTCGGGTCCTCAATTACATGCTCGACCTGGATAGTCTTAGACCGGACTGGCATCATGAGGTTGGGTTGTCTTATTTCCCGGGGAGGAAAAGGGGTCCAATTAGTAGTCGTAGGCTTGGTTGCGTCAGCGGCAGCTGGAGCCGCAGTTGAGTCCTTCGGCTTCTCTGTCGGCTTCGCGTCCCCACCGCATGACTTGGCGGGCTTCTGTTTCCCTTTCCCCTTCTCATTGGACTTGGCGTTCTCCTTTCCATTGGCCTTGACATTGTCATCCTCCTTCTCTTTAGGCTTATCTTTGTCATTGCCTTTCCCCTTAGCCTTTGGCTCTCTCTTCTCCTCAACATCGCCTTTTTCCTTCTTATCTTCCTGTTTTTTTACCGGCTCGGGCTCCGGCGTGGCCTTGGGCTCTGGCTTGGCAGTTAAGACACTGAGCATACGCACCAGGTTCTCATTCAGCACCTGCGCTTGCGCCTCCGCCTTCTTGAAACGCTCCGCTTCAGACTCACGCGCGGACGACTCTGCCGCGCTTGATTCACTGGGCGAGGCCTCCTCGTGTATCTTTTTGCCTTTTGGCGTCTTTTCCTTCTTCTTCAAGAGCACGACGACTTCCTCCTCGGTAGACTCGGCCTCACTCTCTGAGACTGCCTCAGACTCAGACTCCGCGGTGTCCGACTCAGAGACCTCGAGTTTAGGCTTCTTTGATTTCTTGAGCTTTGCATTCTTCTGGCGTCCAGACTTTCGTGGTGGACTCATTGCCGGCTCGCTGTCACTTGCCTCGGGACTCGATTCCTCCTCATCTGTGCTCTCAACAACCGGCTTCGGCTTTGGCTTCTTTTTCATGGCAGACTTGACTGGAGTTGGGGGCGGAGATTCCGTTTCCTCTTCCTCTTCGTCTTCTGAGAACCTAACGGTCTTCTTGACTTGCAACTTGCGAACTGGTTGTGCCGAGCTCCTCTTGCCCGTGGTACGTGTACGCGGGTATGTGACTTTGACCGAGTCTGTGTCAGTCTCATCATCGGTTGTAACTTCAAACTTGAAGACTTCATGACTACCAGATGCTGTAGGGGTGTCTCGTTTCTTTTTGGTGTTGGGGATGTTTTGGCCGACCATCCACTCGGTGAATGAGCGAGGACCGGGCATCGCGCCGGTTGCTCTCAGGTACGCACTGGATCAGACTCGTTTGAGGAAGCGCAAGGGATGGATGACACCAAGAACTGAGGACCGAAGAAGACTGATCTGGGCGAGATCAACTTCGGCGCGTATGGTGTTAATTGGCCGAGAAGATGGATGATAAGGAGAAATATCGGTGGATAGATTGACTCTCACCACCACAGGTCGCGAGAGCGAGCAGCAGGAAATCGTTCCAATGCTGCGCAGATATTGCTTCTCAAAGCTGCCAATTGAGTGGAAAGACTGATAGCATGCGCACCAAGTTGCCAAGATCGGTCGGAATTGCGAATTAGATTGCGGTATCGAGTTGCGCAAAAGTCGCGAGAGCGAGCAGACACTCGAGTGGAAGGAGAGGGTGGATAGCTGCAGTGGTGTTGCGTTTGGGAAGAGCTACAGTAGGCACGGTTTGAATGGTGAAGACAGAAAAAGTGGGAAATAGCCTCAGTTGGCAGTGAACTGTCTGCGTGCTCAAAATCGGAAGGTACGATGCTGACCACAGACGACGAGGACGATCCCATGCAGCGCAGCCATTTCTTTTCATCCGAAATCAAAAAGTCCTCCATCCCGTCCCAACCAGTGAACAGTGCCAACAACAAACTGTAGCTCGAGATAAGTATTAGCAGTGCCAGCAGCATATAACACCTCAGTCCAGATCCGCAAAGAAAGACGCCATCGTATCACATCACAGTTTCGCCCTCTCCCTCGTCTCCCCCTCCTCCCACTCTCTATTAACCCTCAAATTTCCCCAAAAAGTCCACAGCCCAACGACACCCGCAACAGGCGGACACAAGACCAAAACCCAACTCCACCACCTCGGACTCTTGGCCCTCAACTCCCCAATCGCCCTCCCAACCTCCTTCTCCAGCTCCTCCTTACCATCATCATTCCAAACAACCACGCCCGTACCTTGCCCCCTCTGCTCCGCCCGTCTCGCTTTGTCTCTCACATCCCCCTGACTCTTGACTCGATTCTCCGCATCCTCCTCCGTCAGATGCGCATCCCTTTCCCGCAACCGCTTCATCTGCACCTTTGGATCCTTGACAGCAACAACGACGACCGCACCGCAAAACCGGTCCAGTTTGCTCTCGAACAGGAGCGGAACATCCATCACGACCGCCCAGTGACCCCTCACAAACGCCCTCACCGCAGCCCAGAACATTTCTTTCCGCACAGCCGGGTGCACGATGCTATTCAGCACCGTCCGGTTGGCTTTCGCTTCGGCCGAGTCGCCAAACACTCTCCTGCCCAAAGCCGGGCGGTTCAGCGGCCTCCCTTTTCCGTTAGGACCATTCTCCGGAAGGCTGTCAGACACCGGAAGCAGGAGGTCTGGCGTCATAGGTCCAAAGTGTTTGACTATAGCGCGGTAGCCAGCCGTTCCTGGCTCGACGACCTGGCGCGCCAGCAGGTCCGCGTCGACGATGGGTAACGAGTACGGGGGCGACGAGAGTATGCTGGACACGGTCGATTTGCCGGTCGCGATGGAGCCTGTGAGCCCTATGATGAGCATCTTGGTGGTTTGGTCTGTCTTGGTTTCTCTTTCTATGTGTGTGTGTGTGTGTGTGTGTATTATGTTGTGGTTGAATTCAACGAGTTGCTGAGCCAAAGTGATGAAAATGAGCGATGACGTGAAGGAAGCGATTACGCGGCGTCAGTCGACTACCTTTCTATCCCCTGTCAGGAAAAGCCTCGAGTTCCTTCTGGAAAAAGATATTTCTGCGAAATATAAACCTTAGAGCAGGATGGTCAGAAGAAAGTGAATGAGATAAAGGAATCGTACGAGTGGTCGTTCAATGCGGGGCTGGAGTCGTGATGGACTGACAGGCGCGGCTACCCCAGATCTACGGATCTGGGATACACGTGGGGCTTGGAGAGCCGAGAGCAGAAGAGCAGCCGAGGTGTTAATCCCCATTTTGGATTTAAGCGAATGAGATGATTCTGTGGCTTGGTTTCACCACTTCTGCGGTACCTTCGAACAGGGGTCCGTTGCTCGGTCCCCCTTTTCTCGAAGAATGTCTTGCATTCAGCCTCAACCAACGTGCCAACTTACAACTACCACTGCACTACACCCGTAGTTACGGTCAATAGTGTTAAATTTGACCACAGCCACCAATCGTTACTGTCGTTACCTCCGGAGTTATTTTTGGTATGAAGAGCAGCATCCACTTCCACTTTGGAGTGGGAACGACAAAAGTGATCAACGCAATTTTCATTGCAGACCTGTGACTTTTAAAGTATAATGAAATCCATGTGACCCGACTTTCGATGCTGAAAGCCAAGTCCAAAAAAAAGCATTTCTGCCTCGTTGACCGCCCGACCACCCCAGTCACTCCGTGCCAGTATCCCGCCACCGTGAACTCCTTCTCCCCACCTTCCAAGCCATCCGCCTCGACGCCCAACGGATGCTGAACCCAAAGATAGGCCATGTCCAGCCAGAAATGAAGAAAAAGAAAACAAGAACAGGCCGAAATCCCAACGCCGCATCAAAGTCGTGGAGATCATCGTCCGATATACTTTGTTAAGCTGTCAAAGGTTAGTTCGAGAGGACATCAGTTTTGGAAGCTAATGATCTCATACCAAGACCAATGAAGAGACCGCATCACTCTAGGCCGGGAGACGGATGGCATAAAATACACCATCGTCGGTGATATACCAACGGCAGTCTCCAAGGTTGTCGATTGTGAACCGGTTCCGCAAGGTCCACGCTCCATCTAGCTCACGAACGCGGTACATGCGCGACGGGTCTTCATCCGCGGGCTTGAAATCCTGCGGTTCGTCGATATTGCTATCATGAGCAATCTGTTCATTCAAGGCGGCGGCCTCACCGGCCGTCAGACCGACGCCCAAGGCGGGCTCGGGATGTACACCAGCCGGCAGGTGCATTCCTGGCACGGGGTTAGGATTACCTGGCATCATCATCTGCGGCTGTCCCTGTATGAAGACAGGCTGCGGGACTGCAGGGCTGGGCTGCACACCGGCCGTCATCATCACCGGCTGCATGACAGGTTGCATGATGGGTTGCATGACAGGCTGCTGCATAACTGGTTGGGGGGCGACAGGGTACTGCTGGAGAGGGATGGCGGCTCCATTGATCTAAAATCCGCAAGTTAGCTAACAATTCCAATAAAGAGACAGATGAATAGCGATGCAAGCATGAAGACATAAAAGTAGAATATGAGAAAAGAGCGGTCCGGGTGCCTGTTCTGGTCACGAAGGGAGCTTGACGCAGCCAGGAACTGGTCAAGGGAATTGGACATGCAACAATGCGAGGCCACTGAAGAGACGTTACATTTGGAGACGATGATGTCTACTGACCTGCTGAGCACCTGGGCCACGACCATCATGTCTTGGAACATAGTAGTGGACCTGTGGGCCGTTGGTGGTATCAGGCACCTGAGGCTGGAAGTGGATGCCCGTAGGAGCAGGCCCGGCGTTCTGGTAGGCCATGGCAGGATTCACGACGTATGTCTGGAATTGAGGGACGAAGTTTTCCTGGTACTGGTAGCACGGGGCGGTCGAGTAAGCTGGGGCCTGCCACTGATACTGGTCGGCTACGTTCAGAGGCTGGAAAGTGCTAGGGACGCCCGTGTAATGAGTGAAGATGGGTTGGCCGAAGGTAGGGTCCGAGCCGAATTTAGGAAATGAGTGGAACGAGGAGTCGTGGTTGCGAGTCTCTGGTTCTTCTCCGTCTGAGGGGGGATGGTCGTGGTGATAGGTTGAAGCTGGCGATGGACTGGCAGGCAAGCTGGTGACCTTGGGGTAAGGCGATCCGGGGCGATGAGACGAGCGCAAGGGAGACACCGACAGCAAGGACGGAGATTTGTGGTAGTCGTCGTCGAAATGAACACGCTTTGGAGAAGCCGAAATCTTGTGATGTTTCTCGGGCTTCTCTGGGCGAGAGGACATGGTGGGGAGCTGGCGCAATGCCGCCTCTTTCCGGTTTGCTCACCACGAGCGACTCGTCTGGTGGGGAGGGGTTTTAAGAAGAAAGTAAGGAAGGGACAGTGGGGGAATTTGTGGGTGTGCGTGTCCACGTGTGGGAGAATATGACAGGAGCAGTAGCGGCTGCGGGACGAGTGCGCGCACGCGCTCAAAAAGGCGAGGCCAGGTTTGGAATTGACATGTGCCGGGACAACTGCTACCGGAGGTGTTGTTGGAAGAAGAAAAAAACGACTGGGTTTTCGGCAGAGCCAGCGTGGGAAGTAAGAGTGTAAGGTAGGTAGGAACCTTGGTAAATGAGGGATGAGATTGGCTCGAGGTGACCCCCTCGTTCCCGACGCGCACCTTTGCCCAAGACCGCTCACAATTTCACTTCAAGGAATGCATTGCCTGCCCTCTTGGGGTAGAGTTATCAAGGAAATATCAGGCCTTACCGTCTCGACTGACCACCGGCGTGAAACTTGTCGCCCATTAACAACTGAGTGGACCTCGCCGTAGTAGTGTTCTCGTGGGACTTCGTACACGGCCGTTCGGTAGGGGACACAAGGAAGACAGAAGCACATTGTGATCTGATCCAATGGGCTCCGGTAGTGTTCTGGAATGAATTGGGGGAGAAGTAGGAGGAATATAAATGAGGGGAGAGTGTTGGAGTTGAAAACAAAGCTCGAGTGGGAAGGCACGATGATGGAGTGGGAAGATAAACCCGAGGTAGGTACCAGGTACCATGTACCTACCTCCCTGAGGTAAACCGATAGATGCACAACTCTGCCGTTCATCAGGCGGCAGGTCCAGGTAGGTTAATTGCACTAGTTCATACTGTCCTTCCCTGTAGGTTGGTTGAGCTCTGGATGATAGAACAACTGAGTTGATATCGGATCCTCCCAACACCATTCCCTGTCATCGCTACTTCTACTCGATTTCTGGCCCGGGTCGCGTCCTCGTCCTCGGTCAGATCCCAATCCCCAGGCCAGTTGCCACCCGAGCCGCAATCCCATTCCGAGGCCCCAACCAATATCATCTTACCAGTTCTCTGTGTCGCCACAACATCTTGCCGGCCCATAATACCATTGTCAGTGGTTCAACCATAACAGATTCCCGTGGTCCTCCCGACCCCGGTAAAACAGCTTATCGTCATCATCCTCAACCTTCTGGTCCATTAGATACCGCCACTCTTGCTCGCGAAGCTGAAATATACCGAGACAAAAGTAGTGGAAGTGGGCTTCCCACCCCTAGAAACAGAATTGTTTGTTAGCTTCCTCGCTCGACTCCAAAAAAGGGGTAGGGTAAAGGACTGACCCTCAAAAATACCGGCCAAGCACTTTCTTTCTCCTTTTCCCTTGCCAACTGCTTAAACGCAGCACAGTCAATATCATTACCGTAAGGTATCAAGTGGACAGTACCATCGTGCAGCATGAAACTGCTACCTCCGGTAGCAGTAACGAACTGATTGCGATCCTTTGAGCACAGCAAGAACACCCACTGAGCGCCATCCTCACCTGCTCCTCGTGCCTTTTTCTTTGGTACAGTTTCCATCATCGCCGCCGTCTCCATGAGAAGGTCTGGAGGCCCTTGCTCAATCTTACTGAGGAGCGTTAGTTGGTGGTTCCAGGCTTCTTCGAGCGAGTAGGACAGAAAATGCCGTCGTCCTGAGGATGCGAGTTGGGTCTTCACCTTGCTCATTATTTGTTGGGGAGTAATGGTGGACCAGTCGTCCACGTCTTGCCACTTTACGGCGACTTGACCGAACTTGTCGACTTGGCCGACACCAATTCTTGACTGTGTCTTCCCTTGGTCCTGATCGGGTGTTGCAAGCAGGGCAGGCAGGCGCCAGTCCATCGTCATGATGCCATATTGCGTGCAGAGGCTGACCTGTTGTGTGTTCATCTCAGTTAGCTATTTTTCCATATGCCAGTGTGATGAGTGACAGTCTTAACTTTTGTCAAAAGTCATATTTGAGACTTTGGCTTTCTCAACATCATGTGGGTTATGGGTGTCGTCCAGAAACTGCCAAAAGCACTCCTCCTCAATTGCCTTGTCCAACAATTTCTCTACCTCGTTAATGATTGCCGACTCAATCTCGGCGGCAGAAATAACATCTTCTCGGCATGTCTCCATTTCCATGGTGGTCTACTGCTCTTCTTTGAAGGCGTTGATGGAGTTTGACTGACGTATAGGTATGGCACAGAATAGGCGTATACCCAAGGAAGAGTAGCTGAGTTGGTATTGAAAGCAAAGATGTGGTGATGTTTGTAGAAAGGCCTTAACGGTGGTGCTCAAGGGGGAGTGAAATAGTAAAGAGAAGAAACAGAAATATTTTCTCACGCTACTTCTGCGAAGAATCTGCGAGTGAATCGGCGAGTAAACAAACAAATCCACGGTGAATGGGGGAAGAAGTCACGGAAGTCACGCGAACGAAAGATATGGGAACCAACCATGATGGGATGGAAATATCAAGGCGAGATAGTTGCTGAAAGACCATACTACCATAAACGGAATGTACGGTCCCTCAGTATGTAGACCAGACGTGACGCCAGCATGAGGAAAGGCAACCCCTAAGGCAAGGAAGTCATCAAATAGAGATAAATACCTAAACACTTGATGAGATGGAATGAAAAGGTACTACCTCCGCCTTTCTGGAAGTTGTGAACTCCATTGAGCATGTGTATCATTACCATAGATTCATATGATCTGCCAGCGGTTTGTTGGCAAACCTCTGGTTGACTGACGCATATAAACCCCAAGACTTGCCGTTTCGATTCGCCAACTCCCCATCCCCTGACATATATCCATGAAAACACATACAGAATCACACATACATGAAGCCTTCCGAGGGATGATGAAGCTGGTCACGTTCAATATCCAGCCGCACGGCCAAATTCCAGTTCAAACGACCAAGACCGAATGAACCCTTTCTGAGAATAAAAAATGCGTCTCCGCGCTCAACCACCGGAGCGCTTCTATATGACCAATATAAGCCCCGCCGCCGCTACCTATTATACACTGCACACCGTTTCCGTGTGGGGAGGAGAGAGATAACCCTGGCGCTATGCATACAACCATCACCCCAACCAACCAAACCATCCAAATTTCGTACACATACACACAGTGTCTTGTCCTTTCATCTTGGACATAGATATACTAACAGGGGTTGTTTTGTGGGGGGGAGGGGGGGGAGAGCTAAACGAGACCATCCTTCCAGTAGCTCTCCGTCGATTAGATCATAAGTGGGGGAATACTGGCGGAAAACCGAGAGGTATAGCCAGGATTAATGTATTGATGTTTGTTGATTTCTTTTGTAAGTTGGTTAAAGCATTCGCATGCTTTCAAAGGTTCTCGATCTCGCCCTTGGATGCCGGGGTGGGGTAAAGTGTCCGTTTGGTGATCTAATGCCCTCATGTTAGCAGGAAGCAAACTCAACGATATGCCAGATATTAGATGGGTTACGTACCGCCCAGGCGCCAGCCACGGTACCCACGATACCACCAGAAATTAACATGGGCCGCAGGCCCCGTGTACTCTTGAAGACCATGCCGCTCATGACACCAGCGAGAATCGTGTTGGCGGCGTCCTGCTTCCCCCCACGCAGGGTGCTCAGGCCGAGGTTGAACATGTTGTAGCAGATGGCGACGACACCGGCCGAGTTTCCGAGGAAAGGACCGCGCCGTGTGATGGAGTTGAGCACCGAGTTCAGCCGCAGCTTCGGCGGCTGGTCCGCCGACCTCCTCAAGCCTTCCTGCAGACCCCAGGCGCCTCCTATCGTGAGTCCGGACAGGTACGTGATGCCGGTGCCGTAACATAAATCGTCGGTAAAGCCGCGTGACGGTAGGCCCGCCTGCGCGGTGGGATCAACCAGGCCGGCATCCTCGAGCGAGATGTACTCGAGCGTCTCCTTGTCGAGGCCGGCGAGCGGGTGTAGTTGTGAAGGGTCGGCAAAGCTAGAGCTGCCGAGAAACGCATCGACACCCTGGGGGCCGGCGGAGAAGTCGGTGTGAGGTACGCCCGTCGCCGGCGGCGGCGGCGTCGTCGGCGTGGGTGCTTGCGGCTGTGCGTTGCTCGATGACGACGAGGACTTGCGTCCCGTCAAGGTATCCCAGATGGTCATTTTTTTTGTATGGAGAAATTGAAAGGAAGGAAGAAAAGAAGACCCAAAGAGAAAGGATATAAATCAGAATCTAGTTGATCGGGGGAGGGGGGGGGGGGCGTGTTGCTGGGGGCGGCGACTTGGGGTCGGTTCGGTGCTCGAGGTGGAAAGTGGTGGATGAGGTTACGGCGCGAGAAATCCGGCTCACGAATTGGAACGGGTCCCGATAACGAGGTGAAGTCGAAAAAATTTATGGCTCCCAACAGTAATCGGGCCCGTGCGTGCGCTGACGCGGTGTTAGGACGGGACCGGTCATGATCGGCACGGGAGCTTGTTGCTCTTAAAAGCAATGCCGATTGATAAGTTTCATTGCTTTCAGTCCACCTTACATAAATGATCTATCGAGTTTTTATCAGAACTCATAAAGCAATTTTGTAAAATAATTCAAGATGGATGTCCTGTGTGAAAGAAATGCTTCTCTCGGTTTCCGTTCTGCGCTAGCTCGAATTGTCGCTAGGTGAGCATGCCCAGACCAAGGTGAGAGGGCTCCTACACCGAGACCCAGTCAATCGGGGCCCAATTCCCCAAAAAAATCTTATTCTCCTTGTACCCCAGCAGGGTTGAAAGTCACTCGGCTAGTCTAGGAATTTTGGGCGCTCCATCATCACTCATTCACTCATATGGTTAGCTACCTATACACAGTATCTTCTCAACATAATAAAACGGCAGGTTTTTATTTTTATGAAACAATTCAACCAGGAAACGTGGAAACCCCAAGACTTAATAAGGAGCATGGATACCACCACCCCTGAAAACACCGAGAACAGAGCAAATGCAGTGCAATTGTCTGACCTCGGTCCCGAGGTTTTTGTCAATGCTAATACCATGACAAAATGGATCTTGACACAAGCTCAAGAATCTCGACTTGGGTGAGAATTATTCCTCCCGACCAACCTTGCAAGACACTAATATCATAGCTATCTAAAACTAGAATCGCAAAAGCACTATTTCAAAAACTCTTACATGATGCATCCCATTCCCGACAGTCTCATGGGAATGGCCATGATTGTGTCAAGTTGTGCAGCTTTGTCCAACAATGTGCAAAGTCGACCGACCCGGGGTTGAAGCAATGGGCCTTCACCGAGCCTCTATCCAGAAGATTGTTCCACTTCTATCTTGAGTGGTATGAACATGACCCTCATCGGGCGCTGAGATTGATTCTGCATGTCCTGGTGGCATCCTCGACAGCCAACCCGGACCCGGAAACCGGTAAACTCATCAAAGCGCACGTCCTCGAGACTCTTGTATCCATCGTGGCTCGGACATCCACGACACAGTTGACCAAGTCCGGCCTACAGTGTCTTGACCACTTTCTAACCAAGCAGGCCATTCATCTCGACGACATCTGCCTCAAGTATCGAGAGATTAAGTTCCTTGAGAGTCATCTACCCGAGGATGCTGCGGGGAGGCCCGAACTTGAGGTATGGAGATCATTTGTGTTCGACCTGTTTTCCTGGATGGAGCTCTCGTACGTCTCACCTCTTGCTGGCAAATGCATCGTCCACATCTTCCGGGGGCTGGAAAAGCGCTCTGCGGAAAATGCCACTCCCGGATCGACGGGCTTTATTGCCGAGCTGGGGCATACATGGCTTCAGGATGCTTTGGAACAGTCTCCCGGCCATATGGATGATATCAAGAATTATGTTTTGGTACCCATCTTCAAGACGGATAAGCCGGCAGCTCTGCGATTACTGGAGGCTTTCAACCGTCAGGGCGCTCTCGATGAGCATGTGACGGATCAGGCTTTATTAATCCAGTTGGCCGCACTAGAAATCGGGAAAAAGTCTGGTTTAGTTGACGAACCCAGTAAGTATTACTTCTGAAATGTGGCGGAACGAGTCGTAACACTGCTAACCAAAAGAGTTCGTAGCCTCTGGCAATCTTGATTCAGGGGAACACCTACCAGGAGGACAGGTGGCCCTCAAAGAGAGACTCCTGAGCAATTTCCTTCCCCATCCATCTCTCTGTGTCCGATCTAGTGCTTTCTCCTTGCTTGTCTCATCCCAGGCAACCACCAAACCGTTCTCGCAGGTTGCGTTTGACCTACTCAAGAAGCACTTGCCGGCGTTTCATGCAGACTACGACGCAAAGCTGCGCAACGAGATGCTTGGACTCACCAAATATCTGATCCGAAGAGTCAAGAACGTCATGACCGTCTCGAAGAGGAGTCTGGCCGCATCTGCCAGCCGTGATGCTCAGCCGGCTTCTGCAGATGGGACCCGGCTTGCGGCCAAGAAGAGATATGGACCCGAGACATTGCTAAAAGACGATATTGAAGCCAAAGAGATTCTTGACCGCCACGAAGCGTTCTTGAACTGGTACATATCCTTTTTGAAATCCGAGCTCCTCCCCACTGCATCCTATCAGCGGCACATTACCGCCTTGAGGGCGGCGCTTTTGGCTCTCAAGATTGGAAAACATGCTGGAGCCACCGGTGACTTCCTCGACACGGATATTGTCGAGATGATATCGTCCGACTCCAGCTGGATCCGTCTTCTGCTTGATCTTTTGATGGACCCGTTCGAGGACGTTAGGGAGTCTGCGTCTTTACTACTAGCACAGTTTACGCAGGAGATCGTCAACGCCCCAATTAAGTCCAGCCATTACTCTGCAACCCTCCTCGAGATACTGCAGGACTTCTGCTCCAGAGCACAAGCCCTCGCAGACAGGACTGGACGAGCCGACCATGGTGACGGAGCCGCGCGCTCTCAGGGTCTCTTGTGTGAATGGCTTCACGAACAGGAGTCACAGATCGGTTTAGTGTCCAACATTATCAGCGCTCTTGAGGGCAAGATCTTGAAGGCGGAAAATGACTTGGGTCATGCGGCCATTGAGAATCCGGTTCATCCGGATTTCGCTGCTCTAAGGTACGTGATATAAAAGTTGGGGCAAGTTTAAACAGTGTGTTTATATGCTGATGAAATGTACCTTAGCTATGCTTGGCCGGTTTTGATCATCCAAGCCACATATTCTGGCAGTCAGTCGGACGTGATTCGCGGCATTCACCGCCGTATATTCGACTGCTGTAAACGTATCTGGCTGGCAGTCAAGCATGTTCTCTGCGATGACTCCCCTGAGGGTCATCTGCCGGAAGAGATGGAGGAGATTGACGGTCTCGATACCAAGGACCTGTTAAGTTACAGTTTTCGAGCTGTCCATGAATCAAGGTAGGCGAATTCTCAGTCATCTTGTGAATCATTTATATATTCAACTAACCATGTTCTTAGCAATTTGTTACGCCTCATGGTGGGAACACTCAGACAAACGCCAACGGCCGGTGTACCTTTTCCGCCGTTGGATTTCTTCAAAAGCTCTGGCGACCTGGCCTTTGAGCAACTATCCAGCCTGAGGCATCGCGGTGCTTTCTCAACAGTCTCGCTCACGTTTTCAACATGCTGCCAGCTTAGCCAGAATCTGCGCAATGTTTTCCCGGATACCACTAGCTCGGATGACCTGCTTCGTGAATGGTACCAGGTAAGCTGGGGAAGGGGGCTCTGCCTGCCAGAAATAAGGTGATATTGACGCTTCCTAGGGCACAGTAGACTGCATCATGACACAAGCGTCCACGACACGTCGCTCCGCAGGGATTCCGGCTCTCATAGCAGCCGTTCTGGCCGCCAACGCCGAGTCCCCGTCGTTCGGCGAGGTGTTCAGCACTCTCGAGGAGATCGCCAAGAAGGAGGTCACAATGTCCGAGACAGACGGATCCAATCTGCCGCAGGTCCACGCCCTCAACTCCCTGAGGGAAATTTTCAGGAGCTCCTTGCTGAGCAAAAAGGCTGAGAGCTACCTCGCCGCCACTCTGCTGTTGGCAGCAAACAGTCTCAAGTCTGAGGTGTGGGCGATACGAAACTGCGGCCTGCTCCTGCTGAGAAGCCTGATCGACTGCCTGCTCGGCACCGGCGAGAGCAAAGCCACTATCGAGTCAGGTTGGGACGGCGTCTCGATTCGGATCTCGTACAACAAGTACCCGACGCTGCCCGGCGTTATTCTGGGTCTCTTGCAGTCAGCAGGCAACATCAGCGAGGCGGGTGCGGCCGCCACTCTCAACTCCGCTGCCGCTTCTGCGGCGGAGGCAGTCTTCCCAGCTTTGGATATCATCCGCCGCGCCGGTCCTCCCGAGGAACACCGCGCCGAGCTGTGGGGACGCATCGAGGAATACCTCGGCAGTCGGATCTGGCACGTTCGGGAGATCGCGGCCAGAACGCTCTGCTCTTTTCTCCAGGGAGAGAACTGGATCGACGAGATGAGAGCACTGCTTGTTGGGGATTGTGGGCTGCCACGGGCTGATCTCAATGCGAACAGGCTTCATGGTATCCTGCTGACTATCAGGTTCGCTATCGAGCGGAAACCGAGCTTGACAGAGGGTGGTAAGCTAATCTGTTACCACCTGATGGTGTAAAAGTGAAAATTGCTAAACATGACTGTATAGATCTCGAGAACCTAAAGGAGCTCCTGAGAGAGCATATACCTCGCGGGTCTCGGTTTGCTGGGTGCCCAGTGTTGCAAGCAGCATACCTCGAAATCTTCAACCTGCTCTCACGCCGCTTCTATCACGAGCCCGAGCCAGAAGAGGATATCAGGATCGATTTAACAAAGCAGGACGGCCCGTCTACGGCCTTGTTAAGAATGGAAACTGCAATCATGGCCGTCTACGACAGCGCATACGAGGCCACCGATGTAACAAAAGTGCGGTCGGCGCTGCTCACCGTCTTGGGCAACAACGACACCAACACGGCGTGCAGAATGCTCGAGACAGCCCCCAAGGTCTGGGAAGCAGTGCAAAGGAAGGCGATGGAGGACCTCCAAAAGGAAGACGGCATCACACCAGAGCTTTGCGCGCTGTATATCGAGGTTTGCGATCGCGCCGCCACGGCAGCGCCCGAGGTGCGAGCGCAAGCTTTGCTCAATTTTGGGAGTCTGATAGACGGGATCCTGCTGAACCACAAGGCAGCAGCAGCTCGTTCTTCTCCCTTGCCGAGCACAGAGCAGCTGGATCGGCTGTGGAGCAGCCTCCAGCGAAAGGGGGAGCTGTTTAACCCTACCTTGGCGTGTGCAATCATCAAGACCAGCGGCTCGCTGATGGCGGCAACTGTTTGTGCAGGGACTAGTATTCCGAATCTGGAACAGAGGCTGAGGAGTTGGGGCCTCATGATTGCCGACTCTTTGGCCGTGGACAACGTAAGTACCAACCCTCTATCACTCGCCATACATAATATGGCCCTTGCTAATACGTTTAACAAGTCCTTCGATACGCGATACGCAGCCGCCATGGCTCTCAGGTCCTTCTTCCTTGGTGTTGCTCGTCATGCTACTACCACAGCAGCATGGAACAAACCGAGATACCTCCCGGTCCTGTCGGCACTCTACGAGAGCCTGGTGGACGATGACGACGAGATACGAGAAGTCGCCGCCAGTGCCGCCGGCGGCGTGATTGGCAGGCACATGGTCGCGCCGGCGGCAGCAGACCACCTCGTCAGCTGGTTGTGCCGTAATTTTGCTTGTCACAAAGAATTCGATTTTCGTCTCGTCGCGTCCCGGATGACTGGTGCAGGTGTTGGATTCACCCCAGCGGAGAAGCTACTACAAACAGCCATGGACTTTGACGACTCGCTCTTCGCCGCGGAGGAGCAGAACCTCTTCATCGACGAAGTGAGGGAGACGTGGCGCTGGCGGGAGAATGCTTTTTTCTCGTCGTCGTCGTCGTCGTCGGCTGTTACTGCTGCGCCCTACCTGAAAAGGTGGACTGAGGATGGACTGGAGTATCTGGTTGAGCTGCTGCTGGCTGATGAGAATGAGGGAGGAAGGGACGGTCCGTTAGGCTGGACGTCTGATCAGCATGTCTTTGCTGTCTGCGCAAGGGTTGTGCTCTGCGCGGTGGCTATTCTAAAAACAGAGGATATAACTACTGCCCGCGGAGCGAAGAGGACGAGGGAACTGCTGGAGCGGTTTGTTGCTGCTGGAGAGAAGGCGAGGCTTCATGGGTCTCTTTTGGAGATGACGCGGTTAGAAAGCTAAATATGTAGATCCATGAAAGAAGATATGATATACCTGAACAGTAGACCAGATCCAACAGCATTCATCTGAATAAGGATGGTGCTATCTGTACACCGGAATCGCTTCACTGTTCCCCCCTGAACTCCTATAATTTCATGGTGATTGCTCTTTAAACCCTAACCCTGACTATAAACTGCACTGGAGTGAGTGACGTGCGGTGCCACAGCTGGAATGTTGGCAGTGTGGATCACTGTGGCGAAGCAAAATCTCTGTCCCAGCAAATCTGCCAGTGCCACGTCGAACGGCTGCCTCCCAAAATCTTAACGGCCCAGCCGCCCGGCCGCCACCCCGGCGACGTCGGAGGTGGCTTAACTTGGCCGATCTCCGCTGCAAGTCAGCCTGTACGGGTTACTAGTGTGGCCTGCTCCAGCGAAGGCCGTCACAGCAGCAGCTGTCAACTGAGACATGCATACAATTGCGTGAAATTCTGGGAAACGTTTTGCGCGGCTTCCGCAGTAAATTGGTTTCCTGGGGAAATCATCGGAGATGGAGCCGGTTGTGGGATAGAGAAAACGTAGATCGTGTACGGGTCATGGGAAATGCATCCACCTCCTTTCAGCTTCCATTGGTCATGTGTGTTTTCTGTCCATTGAATTGCAAAGGTACAGTACTTTTGACGTCACAAGAGAGCATACGTACCTTAGTTATCTCGCCCCTTGCTTGAACCTGGGGTTTCCTGCATATTCATTCCTTGACCCTGAGAAGCTTTATGGGCATATCAGCGTTTCCCATTGAAGACGGAGGAGACGCGTCTCCCCATATCGATATTGGAGAAAAGGATATGTGTGGCCACGCAACTTTTCGATCATGCCTGCGCCACGCCATGACCGTGGATCTGTATCGCTGGTTTGCCACTTTTTTATAAGTTGTGGGCGTGGTCAGGCACTGCGCGGACTTGGTAGGTATTCAAATGGGATCGAATATATCGGCGCAGCAGAGTCCGAGATAGCCGCTGGAAGTAACTGTTACACCAGCAGCGCCAACGACAGGCGGGCAAGAAAGATCAGACATCGCAAGTCTGCACAAGGCCATTGTTCATTCATGCGTCGGCGGCGGCCCGAACTGCAAGACACCGAAGGGAGGCACGAGAGGCCACCTCGCGGAGATGCCAACACGTGCCAAGTTGGTGATGTATACCTACAATGCACTCCCATACTGCTGCATAGATGAGTTGCGGTCAGGAAACTGGGCGGCCCAATGGTGGCCCTAGCACCGTGAGGGAGCTGTTCAACTTGAATCAGTTCGGGCTGCTTGGCTGCCTTCAGACTCGGGTCTGGCTCTCGCGCTTTAGGTGTGTGAATGGTCCATATGGAAGAGGCCGTCCTGCAGCTGTGATGGACTTGGAACTTTCCAAGAAAACAAGGAGGTCGTCAATCGGGGTTGTCGAAGAGGCCGTCGACGATCCTCGAGCCTCTCATCGCATTGATGTTTTGTTTTCGAAGCTCGAGAAAAGACTGCAGCTGGATTGTCCATTGGACCTGACCGCCTGGAGAGGAATCTGGAAGTGTGCACGTGTGGGCTGAGGGCCAGGCCGCCGAGCGGTCTTCCATTCTGGGTAGTTGCCCCCGGAGATCAAGTGACTCTGGCCGTCACGAGATCGACGCCCCATTCGCACTTGGTGTGGTTTGAGCTGCTTCTTTGCTGTTATCGGCACCAGCTGCCCACTGCCACTGCCCTGTTCGGAGCGGGCGGGAGGAGAGGTGAGGCGAGACCCGCCACTTGCCGAGCGGAAGAAAGCGCGCTAGTAGGGAGGCCAGACCCGACGTGCGACCAAAATAGCAGCCAGGCTCCACTGACGTTTCGTGAGCAGGGAGCCCGAACAGGGAAAGAGCAGGCTGAGTCACGGGAGCTATCTCAGCCCCGCACTTTCAGCAGGAAGATCTTGAATTTGTTAGTTGCACCTCCGTCGCTGGACAAGAGCAAATTGAAATTATCCTGTTATTTTCGCCTGTTTGTCTGAAGCTCTTCACCAGTCAAAGGCTTCGAATATCGCCCTGCATGACCACCAGTAAGTCTTGAAATTAATCCGCATGCAGTTCAGCTTCGTGGATGGAACCATACGGGTTCAACGATGGATGTCGAGACTCCCGTCGAAGCTAGGCCGATTCCTGCCGAGCACATACCGTCCATGCCGTCTTCTCCTGTCAACCTCCTGCCAGTCCTACCCGCCACTGTCTGCCTGGTGATAACCTCCCGTGTTTTGATTGTCGAACAGATACGAAAGACCGACTCTAACCGCCAGATCGTATTGCTGCCAAGTGAACTGATGCCATCGATCACGAAGCTGTCACAGCTTGCATACGGATCCTTCTCTCGGTCCAAGTACTCTATGCAATGCGACAGAAATATACTATCTGTGGTGTCGCGAGGGTGATATTGACGTTTATACCCAAATCTCAACTTACTGCAGTAAGCTACTGCATGTGATTCAGATGTGCCGGTTGAAGTTGCTGCATCGATGCTCGATGCTGCTGTGCCCATGCACCACCGTCTTTGTACTGTCCAATTGACCGCCAGACCATACAACTGAGATACTGTACAGGTACGCACGAGCGAAACCGAATGGCAAGCAACTTTTGGGTCCGGGTTGTACAGTACCGTAGCGAGCCATCTTGCCATGAATTTGAATCCGACTGTTCCTGACTCACCCTCGACGCGATATCAAACTCCAGCAGCCCGCTTCCGTGACCGAACCCCCGGAGCGATGTCGGAAACGCGCAAATATCCACCGCGCTTCATGTCGCGACCATCACTTCCTGGGACGCATTCTAGATTGTCGGCCCAGCATGCCCAGATAACCAACTCCTAGGTACCAACCGGCTTCTGCGAGAGGATTGGCTGGCAGTGTTGATGAAGCCAGATTACCACCCACTCGCCCTCATAAAACAGCTTACTGACGACACTGCCGAGCCATCTCGTCGGGATACCCATATTAGGGGTGTGTGGCGTCCCAAACAGCTTCATATCCAGTTCAGAAGGTACATACACCACCTCTCTACAACAATAGAGATGATCAGATGTGCTCATTTTGCGTTGATCCAACAGCAATATTGCCAAATCAAAAACCAATGACCTTCTTTTGACAAACCCTTCCGCGACATCTCTGTGGCCGTTACGAAGCTCGGACCTCCATCGTGTCTGTCTCGACGGTTAGCTTTCCTCTCGGTGGTAGCTTGCTGCTGCGTGCTATTTTTCATGCCTTCAGTGCGCGAAATCGACGAACTCCTCAGTTGGATGTCGAGGGCTGTCAAGTTCGTCTGACCTTGGCTGGCGCCACCCATTTGTCGGCCTTCCGATTTTTTGACCAATCAGGAACTTTTTTAGTCGGCCTTTTTCTCCAAGTGGTGGCCGAGGGCGTCTTACCCGGCAGCCAATGAGGCTCAAAAGCAGGGGTCCGGATCAAGACACCTTCTGCTCACCTTCGGCACTAGCATGGGATGTTTGCGCTCACATCCTAACCTACCACCTCTTACAGGCTGGAAGCTTGAGTTACGACTTGGTTACTTCCCATCAACAAACATCTGGTGTGCCTGCACATCCACATTGCGACTGCCGTTGGCCTTTCCCCCTGAATCCTCAACTCTCCACTGTCGAGTCAGTCTCGAGCCCCTTCCCAGTTCCCACACCCACAGCTCGACGGGCTGGGCCCGAGTTGATGGAAATCTTGGTCTTTTCTCGTCCTTTTGGGAAACTTGATCCCTTGACCACGCGTTACCCCTCGTCCAGAATTGTATTCGCGCGTTTTGGCTCGACTTATCATCGATCGAGGCCAGGGTGCCATATGGAGATATGGCAACACGAGCCGACCTCTTTCATGATCATCTACGACGATACCCCAAGACTTTACCTTGTTGAGACACCTACCCGGTCCTAGAATCATGCAGGCGATCCCTTTTGCTTAGTGCCGTGTAATGACAGGCCATATGAGCCGGATCCAAGAAATGCTGTGGCGTTCCGCGAATAGGACGAGAAAGGACGGAGACGGGAAAAGGCGGGCGCGATCTGATGATGGTAATAGCTGGACCCCAGCCACTGAGAAACGTGAAACGGGACGACACCTCTTCTCCGCAGCGCGCTTGTTCTGTTTCATGTTTCGACCTCGTGGGCTGTCCGCTGATGGCGTCTTTTAGACGCACCCAGGCAACTTCACTGACAGATGTGCTAATCTCACCACATGCAGTCCATTTTATGAGTCTCTCGTCATGGTACAGTATATTCATGCCTTTCATCATCTTATTCTCTCCGATCTATCCCAGCTCGCCGAACGCAGGACTGTCACTGGCAGATTGCCAATGAAGGGATTTTTGATATAATTTCAAGAGTATCAGGTGGCGCCTGCAGCTGTTGAGTTTGGAAACAACTCTTGCGGAGGTGCGGTGATGGGTGGGACACGACACCCTCAACCGCATAATCGGCCTGTTCTGTTTATTAGATGATGATGTAGCCTGCAGGCGTGCAGGAGCGCCTTTATCGACAAATTGACCTGATGCCTACGAGTGGACTGACAAACTTCAGTGTTAATCTCGATGCGCACCAGACTGCATGATATGGCTGACAGGAGCATCAAGAAACCACTGTTCCTGGCGAGCGCGATACTAGAAGGAAGGGCTTCTGCTTCATACACACCATCGCGTCCCGGCCTCAGGCAATACATCCGTACCATGTTTCCTGGATTTGACCTTCGTCTCGAGACACCCCCTTGCGGTTCGAGCAGGAAGGTCGTAGGCTCGTAGCCACGAAGTAGACGCAATACAGAATACATCGGAAGGTGGATAAGCATGTTGAGAAGGTTTCAATCAATCGGTACCACCAATCTCCAAACCCCAAAGTAGGTAGCGTGGCATGGTCATATAGATTGCATACATCTCAACTTTGCTATCCTCGAACGGACCGCATCTTGGCGCGTGTAATACCCGAGTGTCAACAGTGGTTGTCTACGGGTTCGGTGTTCGGTCCCCGGCCATCGAGGTAATCTGAAGAGTCCCTTACTAAATTAACGAGGCGTCGCCATGTGTCAAAACGCTGGCAGGGCTTCCATGTTCGATGAGATCACTTCCCGTCTATCTTCACTTTGCACGGAATTGCACTTAAGAGTACCTTAACTTAGAATACGCCACATTTGAGGCGCAAGCTTTTTTGTTTGTTTGTTTGTTTGTGTGAGTTAATATGCAGGGCAGTTAGTCCGTGCAAAGCTACAGAGAGAAGGCGGAATGGATATGTTTCCCTATTGGGAACTTGATGAAGCCTCTTCGCAAGGAGCGGGAAGCAGTTTCCAGGTTGACAACTGAACACTGGCAGTTGACGAGTTGCCCTTGCCCAGGCCCCAGGGACGGTGACGGTGACGCTAACTGAATTCCCGGATTCAGGCTGGGGCAGGGGGGGAACTTTTGTGTGTGTTTAAACAGTTGGCGGGGTGGGCGACTGGCGACCGTACTGTAATCCGTACGCTCGGCCACTCACCACGACCGACCGAACGGGTGAGAAGAGAGAGAGGCAAGAATGTTCGATCGTTCCGAGGTACAGTACATGGGCGGGTGGCGCTGCACCGGCCACATCTGCAGTTTTTTTCAGCTCCGGATGCAGTCAAGAGGCCAGTCCATCCGCCTGAAGCTGGCAAGGACTGGTCGGATTTTTTGTCATTCGGCATTGTGCATATGCACGTCCCAGCACAGCCCACCGAAAGTACAGCTACCTGTTGCCTCCCAGTGCCTCTCCATCGGCGACGAGGGCCAGATGCCGCGCATCCCACCCCTCACTCACCCTCACACCCTCCGCCTCCCCTGCCGAGGGCGGACCACAGCTCTTTATGCAGCAATACTCTCCATACGGTGCGCTAGGGGCCAAGCGGGCGCGGCCAGGCGGCCAGTCTCTCTGCGTTCTTCGACCTTGCAGCTCTGCTTCTAGGACACGCATCTTTACCAAGTCGAACGTCCCGTCTGTACAGAGGTACCTGACTGATGAGCAGCAAGCAAGCAAGCAGGAACATGATCAAGCTGGAATCTGACATGGAGTAAGTACGAAACAACAAGTACTGTTGTACATACGTACCTAGAAATGGACTCTGCTGGGCGTACAATTGCTACTAATTTTCTTGCCTGGCTCGCTTACCTTTAGAATACTTGCTACGTTCTCTTCCCTACCCAATGGCGTACGTCTTAGATCGAACTGGCTCGAGCTGCTGATCGAAGCCCCCTTGCCTGTTGGCCATGCAGCGGGAGAAGCGTGCCACCGCCGGGCATTGGGCCAAAAAAGAAATACATTCAGCAAAAAGATGGACGAACATCAAAACCCTTGAAAAGTAGCCATGAATGTTCCGGGGTACGTTTATTTACACTTCGATGGTGCATTTCAGAGGTGCGATGCGACAGAAATAGCCCCGGACCAACAGACACAGATGATGGATGTCTACGCAGCATGTGTTCCGTAGGTACGATACATGTCAAGGCAAGCTAAATCGCTGGCTGCCGCTGGTATTTCCTCCGGTGCTTCCATGGGACGATCACGATGGCAGCAAGACGGACCAAGTAGCCTCCACTGAATGATGGCGATATTAGACCATGTCGACTTTTGCCAGCCGAGAAAGCAGACTGCAGAATCCTCCCACCTGCGTTCACCGCAGCACCGCAGCACTACCATGTTGACTTACTGCAACACTGCAGGCGGGCCCCATCTGGACTCTTTGCCTGCCTCTGCTGGTACTTCGGCTTCGTCCTTCCACTTAAAAGCAGATGGGACCACCGGACGGGCTAGGGAGATACCCACGCACCCACGGGCCACAGGCCACACCCCCCTCCCCCATCCGTGTCCCCGTCCCATCCTCCTGGCCCTACCGGTCGATAGGTCGATAACTCAGGGATAGGTCAACTGGCCCGGGGCAAGTGGCCGGACGAGTATAACACCCCACCGCCCTCTCGCACCCGCCGGTACGAGGATTCTCACCCTCCCTCTTCTTTCCTCACGAAGCCCTCGTCTACCCTTTCTCTTCTTCTCATTTGCGGTTGCTGGCGTGCACGCTAATTCCCTTGTCTTGGGACCGCCTCGCTCCGTCACCTTTACTCACCTTGTTTCTTATTACTATTCGTTTCCCTTCCCATCTCTATCACAATAGTTTCCCCTCCCAAGCGCTCCACCGCCTTTTGCCCGTGTTCCCGGTAGCCTCACCGTGCCTCTTCTTGTTGTCATTGTCCCACAGCCTGTCATAATGCCTCCTCAACTATTACCCGCCTCGGCTGCCGCCTTTGCTCCCCGTGCAACATCCGTCAACGTTGTGCTGGGCTCCAAGGTTGAGCCCTGGCTTACTCAGACCCTCAAGCGCATCAACAGGATCAAGCGGCCCCTCAACAGTGTACCACAGCACCAGAGATGTCTGACCGAGACGCTCTCCTCACCCAACGCGATATGGACCCTAGCTTCGCTGATGCTGCCCAAGGCACCCGATTCCGAGCTCAGGAAGGACTCGAACCCGCTGATCGAGGCCATTTTCAACTTCCAGCTTCTCCATCTTGAGGCCTACATCGTCCATGTGGACATGGTGCTGAGGAACGAGGTCGCCTACAAGCTCACGCCAGACGCGATCGAGTCGCTCATCGAGTACCACAAGGACATCCACTGCGTCAACGCCAAGGCCAGCACCTACGACTGGTCTGAGAAGGATCAGCAGTGCAAGAAGCTTCATGAGGACTTTGTTCAAGCCATCAACAAGTTCGTCTTCACGACCCATGTTTCCGCGCTCGAGGGACTGGAGGAGGATGGAATGGGAGAGCTGCTTAGCGGAAAGAGCGAGGATGTGAAGAACGCCGTCATGAATCTAATCAAGCCTCTGCTTCCGCCACCACCGAGGATCGTCGATGTCGTCCGCCAGCCTCCGCTTCTGCCCAGCTCGCCGGCCAACGCAAGTATGTGGTCTGGACCGACAACTCCGTCATCGCTACCTGCCCCCGTGGATTCATGGAGGGTGCTACCCTCGAGCCCGGCATCCACCTCGGCCGATTCTCAAGCCTCAATCTGGGCCAGCATCGCTATGACTGAGGTACAACTACCTTCGCCCACGCCATCCTACAGCCAGCCGGCTTTCAGCCAACCGTACTCCTCGGCAGGGCTGTATTACAGCTCTCCGGTAGTCACGGCGCCTCTGCCGCATCTCTCACTGCCGAGCATGCTTGCACCGCATTGTGGAGCCGGTTACAACTCCTTTGGCTGGGATCGGTATCAAGAGTACACGACGACAATGTGACAATCACCAGGTGTCGCAGCAACAAGCTATCCAGTCGTGACGGACTCTCGATGAGCTCGCCATTCCATCTGCTACGGTGACTCGACCGACTCCTACGCCCGGCGGTAGTTTGGCATTTGACGCGATAACAGCGAGATTTACCACTCACCATCCACCAAAATGGCATTTCGGCGTTTGCATGGGCATGGAGCGACTTTCGAAACAACCGCATTATTTTACTTGGGCGCATATAATTCACCCAGTTTTCTTTTGTCCCTTTCCTACGGTTATCAAGCGAGCGTTGGATTTTGATTTTGATCTCTTTTCTTGGTTATCGGAAACCACAGCCGCGAGCTCGGTTATCACCTTTCCCTTTTTCAACCTCATCGTGACTGTGTCCTGGGGCGGGTATATTTGATTGCATTTACAGCCGGGAAGGTTCCGAAATAAAGGCGGCTTTTTGTTTTTTCTTTTACTCTTTTATTATTATTACAAGAGGATAACGCAGCAATGCACTCCCGCTCAGCACAGACTGGGACAGAAACCATTTTTTGGTTGCATTCGGGGTCTCCTTCTCTCCTTTTCTTTTTCTCTTGGAACATGGCATAAAAGAGGCTGGCTCTTAGAAGATACCCCACACCTTCCCATACGCCGAGTCCTTGAGTGGACTGTGGCGGCGGCTTTCCCACAACTCGCTCCGAGGATCCGAGTCAACCCCCCATTGGATCCTTTTTCTTTGTCTTACGGATGATGTTACGGCTTCACGAATACATATACCCCCGTCGGCATGCGATGACTCTCGGTTTCTTTTTCACGGCAAAATCACCGGTTCTCATAACTTCGACTTGATGTTGGACTACGACGACCTCTGCCTTTGGATCGAAAAAAGGAAACGGTGCAGCGCACAACCGTTATGTTCGGAATCTTCGATATGCTCTGACGGGACCGGTTTTCCTGAAGATTGCATTTTGTCCCCGGAAGCCGGGTTTATACATTCATCTAGCCGAGAATCACATCTTGCCATCAGGAATGGGAAGTGGGAACAGTCGAGGCAGACACTGGTTGTCGACAAAGAGCAAGGTCCGGCCTGCTTTTCAAGCTCAGTCGTTTCAGGGCCTTTAATTAGTCCTCTGGGATGTTGGTAGCTCCGAGAAGTAGGTGTGTGGGAGCTTGGGAGTGAGAGAGAGAGTAGGAAGAATTGACAAGAGAGGAGATACAGTTGGCTGTTGTCGGGTCTCGAGAGACAAGGCTACACATAGACGAGTTGCCCGACACTGCGCCACCAGACACCGAAAAACAACCGTCCTAGGCTTCCTTGCCCTTGTGGAGTCGGGAACGAGATTACTGCTGCGGACAGTCGTGTACGGAATGCTCGCTTCGATGGAAAAGTCAAGCTTCACTCTGTGGACTTGTGTGTTGGAAGTCAAGAAGACGATGACATTGCCGTTTACGATTCCGTAGGTCAGGTCAAGGTTTTCCCGTTCCGTGGCAAACGGAAGTCTGAGCATGGTTGCTTGGTCGGCTAGCCAGGTAGAGGAAAGAGAGGAGTATGTGGAAGGTGGTGGCATACACAGACTCACCCACATCAACGCACAACACGGCGGCTCATCTCACCGCAGGGGAAAAGGAACGCCCGCTCCCCGAGACTTCCTTTCTTCAGACTCTGGTTGGTCTTTGGAATGAAAGGATTAGGGAGTGGGTGGGTAAATCTGAGATGCTGGTTTTTATTTATTCCCTTTTTTATTTGCTTTGTCCAGTGTTGTTGTGTGTATTGGCAAAATACTTACCCACCTACTAGTAGTACTTTTACTTTGGAGCCTTAAGCTTTTCCATTGTTTTACGCATACTCGCAGGCTCGAGAATGTGTGAAAGGCGGATGGTTTAGGCTTTCTTGGTAATCAAATCAAAATATTTATCATTACCAATATCTCTATTTCATCTGTGCTTGAGCCCTTGATATCTATCCCTCTCCGTTCCATTTTCTATTCGCACACAACAAACACACGCGCGGGGGGTTGTTTGGTTATCCTCGGAGGGTATTTTGAGTTACGACAGAGCCTGCGGGCAGGCAGACGGATTGTACACCTGAA
Source organism: Apodospora peruviana (assembly GCA_033439685.1). Taxonomy (NCBI): domain Eukaryota; kingdom Fungi; phylum Ascomycota; class Sordariomycetes; order Sordariales; family Lasiosphaeriaceae; genus Apodospora; species Apodospora peruviana. The sequence goes on along the minus strand of JAUEDM010000003.1, from coordinate 1,837,291 downwards.
CTTTGGGGTCCAGACCGCCTTAGATTAGTACTTAGCAAGCTGCTTAGTAGGTATCGGAATCAGGCGGCGTGAGCGGGCGTGTGTGCGCTCGTCATTCGTTGTAGGAGTAAGTGAGTTAAGTTCTCTTTCCCATGGATGCACCTAGGTGAGTTTGAGTGCATGCATGGCCGCCGCCGCTGCTGATGCTGCCTTGCATTTCGATGCTGTGTGCATTCATAGAGTCCAAACTGGGTGCGGACTGCGGAGCGGACAAGCGGATGATATGGGACTTCCCCGGCACTGTTGAAGAGAAAAAGGACGCAATACCTCGGACAAGATGCCGTATTACGCCGGCGAGCAAAAACTAACCGGCGCGTTTGCATCCAGGCCGCACAGCATGAACTATTGGGGTTTCTTGAAGACTGACTGCTGATGACGTACATAGGAGGGAGCTGGCTTCAGCTCCATGTCCTCTTCCGGCTCCCGAGTCCCGGCAATGCAGACCCCTAGCGCCCTATTCCAATTACATCATCAAGGGTGTTTGAGGCTAACGTGCTTCTACTTCTAGCGCTTCCAGATCAACAAACACGTTACATTGGTCTATCCGGCGACACCCTGCAGAAGCAGAACCCAAGCAGAAGAAACAAGCCGGGGAACAACCCCCAAGCTCTTCTACCGTCTCCCCTTCGCGCCCTTTCCTACCGGTACACCTCGAAGCTCTCGACAGCCTGCACCCTGACTCCAACTGGCTCAACTAACCTGCAGGCAGATTGCAACCAGGGCAGTTCAAGAACCCCTCGCTCGGCTTTCCTTCTCGCCTTCTGATTGTTGATCATGGTGTGATGGATGCATTTTTTTCTTTGCTTTTTTTCTCACTTGTCTGCTTTGTTTCATTCTACCCATTGCGTCTAGGAAAAGAAGCATACATCCCCTAACCCCACCACCCCCGGAGGCTATATGCACTGGAACCAATCTGGCCACAAAAGTCTGTGGCTCATTCTGTCCCCAGGTTGCCACACCCTTTGCTTGTCGAGTATACGATTTGCATGTTGGGAGCACCTTCACTTGTTCTGATCCTGCTTGGTGTCTCCGCTTCCACCTTTCCCACCCTTCGTGTCGTCCTTGGGTTCTTCGGCTTCCTTGTTCTTCTTCGCGGCGATCGTTGCCCGTCTGACAAAGTCATCCTGCGGGTTTTGGTCAACAACGTCCTTCACCACTAACTCGAGGGGATACGACGCTGCTCACCTCATTGCCTCTTGCTCTGCGGATTCGCTCGGCCGCTGCCTCGTCCATCTTGCCCTTGCCCTTGCCCTTGCCCATATCCGGCTACGACCTTCCAAAGGCAACGACAAATTCCGGTCGAATTGGAAACAAGGAGGAATAACTTATTCAAGTTTTGCTCGAACCTGGGAGAACAGGTCCAATAGTATGTGCTCGCGGCGGCTGCCTCGCTTTGAACAATCACAAGCTCGGTCGTTCGGTGATCGCAAAGCTAAAAGGGAGCAACTCAAGAAGATCAATGACGATATCAGCTCTCTTGTGTTTCAATTTGACATAGAGTACTGCCGAGGAGAGAGTTCCCCATGATATAGGCACTGGCAGCGACCCATGCTGGTGCGTGTGACGCTTTTCCTGCCAGGTCCTCACGATAATCAACCCATCGTATCTCATCCCGGCCTGCCAATCTGTCTGCTGACCTTCAAGCCTGGGAGATAACCACTGCTTGGCCAGCCGTGAATGGCTTTTGACGGCATTGGCTTTGCCGCCATGCCCCATTGACACTCGGCAGAGCCAAGCCGGCCTCGCTTGGCTTTTCCCACCCACACACAGTAGTGTGCTGTTTTCACCTGCTCGGTCCGCGGGAGGATCAGAGCCAATGAGCCAGAATCTGCCTGGCCAAGCCGGAGTACGGTGGTCTCGGGAGACTGGGCGAAGACGCTCGGGAGCATACCCCCGGAAACCCCTGGGGATACCTCTCGGGGATTTTGCTCTTCGCCTGACAACCTGCTTCCCTCCTCAGAAGACTTGGTGATCAAGCTAACCTGCGGATACCAGTGACACCCTCGTCGTACTGGGGGCACTCGAAAGGCAAATGGCAAATCCCTTCCCATACTTCTCACTCTTTTTGCCTCCTATCTCCCCTGCCTGGAGCCAGTACTCAGAGGGGCTACGATGTCAATCGACGAGACCCCCAACCGGTCGGATAAGGATACCTAGGCATCACCATGCACAGGCACATACATGCCTCATACTTATCATTGGTAGACGAATAGATTGCCCTATGATATATAGCATGCCGTGTGCGGAAACAGTGGCAGCTGCATTAGTGTTGAGTAAATACACAGTCAGAAGTATCATTCGCTAAGACTGACCCTGCAATGTAGGCAAATTGGAATCTATTGGATCGCGAAGCCAATGGTTTCGGCTTTCTGTCTGACTATCAGCTATTTCCTGACTGCTATCTGCTAGGGCGAGACGCCTCGACTTCACAGACCAAGGTCAGGCAGTCGTGGCGGATCGACAAGCATCCAAACCTAGCAATTCTACAGAAAGCCGCCGCCCATGATATACGACAGATGGGCTGGGGAGAGCAGAGTGGACAAGACAGGAGAAGCAACTTGACTTTCCTTTAAGGATGCCTCTCGCCATCGACTGGGACATATATTCATTCTTGGAGGATCAGGATCGCACCAACTGTGGACAGGGTTGTGTTCCCGAGTTACACTTGTAGTACTGGCAGCACCCATTGCGGTGATCCTTGTCAGTGATCCTGTTCTTGACGTCTTCCAGAAGCCGTGGCGTCAAAAGCTGTGACTGCAGACAGCTAAACATCTGGGCTGGTAGACAGCCATCGGTTTCGTCCAAACAAAGCAAGTCTAGATGGTGTATGTGCTCGTGTATGGTGGCAGCTAGGTGGGTAGGGGTTTGCGTCGCCCCAGAGAGGTGTCAAAAACTATAGGCCAAGCCGAGCCTGCTCCGCCCAGCAGGGCAAGGCAAGCATGCCCGGCTCGTACATGGCTTACATACCACGCCAAATTGGTATTGTTGCGGAAGGGGGCTTTGTCTTGTCAAAGTCATCCCGGGCGTGGCATAGTGGCCGGATCACACGGACAGTTATGCACGATTCTCATCATGATACGATACGCACTACTTGCATTGGCATTCGGACCAAATGCAGAAAGCATGGGGGTCAAGCACAAAATCTGCGGAATACAAAGGCACGAACGGGAAACGGCGGAGAGGGAAAGAGATCAAACGGACATCCCGGCCAAGAAGGTTGGTTCAGAAAGGGGCATCGAAACAGGAGAGTCCGATCTCTGCAGCCAACAACCTTTGTGGCCATCGCGCCGCCGAGAAACAGCTCTCGGTGGTGTTGAGAAGAGGCTTCTGGGAGGCAAACCACGCACCCAGGGCCCACGCACGGACAGATCCCAGTGTCCTGGTCCTGGTCCCGGTCTACCAGCCAAGAAACACCCCTTGCCAGTTCTGCAAGGCAGATAAACGTCAGAATAGGGTCTTTCCCCAGTCTACCCTGAAATTAATGTCGCCAGCGGCGGCTACCGAGTTAATAGGCGCGGCCGTCCCAGCAAAACATTGATGGATAAGGGGTGGATGGAAGCTCTGTGGAGATGAGCATCGTGCCATCGTTGGATCTAAGAGAGTTACTAACGCCAACCAGCAAGCCGCATTCTCACCTAACCGGCGGAAAGATCAGTATTTTACATGGACATTGGCATGACAGTTAGGTCAAACTCGACATGTGCTTACGGGTAGTGAACACTGACTGACAAACCGTCACATAACCGCCGAACGCTTTTCACGGCTTGGTCCGCAACGGCTCTGCAGAGAAAACATGCGCCAACGCACGCCCACGCGCACACTCACAGCCACACTCACACCTACGGTATGCCTTCGTATGTTTTTACGTCATCAAGTCACCTTGGCACACAAACACGTTCAGATGCGGCCGGCTCCCGCCCCAGAAACTAGACGATTATCTGTCCGATCCACCAGTCAGTGAAGCTCGGGCCGAGCTCTATCCATCTATGTGGTACACCATTCCACGGTACATAGTAGCCATCAGGTAGATATGCCCATCGTCTAGTCACATCAAGTCTTTCATGGTAGGACCAGCAAGACAAACAAGTCCATCGTTCCGTCCGCGAGCGTCGAGGCTCCAATAGCGACGGCGATTGGGATAATAGGCAGCATCAAGGCCGTTGTCGGTTCAAGAAAACGACAAGCCAGCACTGGCAATCCCGCTCCACCTCTCCCATTTACAGCCTCCTGCCCTCAAAACAACAACACCACCAGCACCATCACCAGCACCACACTCCCACCTCAAGCGTGATGACCATTTCCATGACCACCAGTAGCCATGACACCCTGACACTTGGCCAAAATAGCCGCCTGCCGCGCAACATCCGCCAACCGTCCAATAACCTCCTTATTTCCATCAACGAACCCGTACAGGGCATACGGTATGCCGACATCGTCGCAGAATTCTTGAACAAGCTTCTGCGCGTGCCTCAAGTTATGCCGCGGCATGCGTGGAAACAGATGATGAATAGCCTGGAACTGAAGCCCGCCGTGGAACCAGTCGAGCCACTCGGGACAATCGACGTCCATGGTCGTGCGCAGCATCTTCTGCGGGAACGACTCGTCCTGGCCCAGGTCGGCCGTGCTCATGGCAAAGTGCGACAGCGTGATCTGCACGTGCAGCGGCGACGTGACCATGTGGCTGACCATCAGGAACACGAACCTGTGCCAGTTCGTGTCGATGGACTTGTACATGACGCCATACCCAAACCAGGTCCAGAAAAAGACCTGCCCCGCGAACTCAAGGTATCTGTGCCACCACGCGGGGCCCTTTTTCGGCCCCTGGCCGAGGAGGAGGTACTCCCAAGACAGACGGTAGAGGTTGAAGCGCGCCAGGAGCATGACGGGATAGTATAGGTACTGCTGGACGGGAACCAGAATTTTGGCCATGGCGTCGTAGGGCATGAGCTTCTCGTGGTACGTCGAGCGCAGCGACTGAAGGAAGCGGTGAGACACGGCAAAGAGGGGGATGTACTCGATGTCCGGGTCGTGCTCGGGCGAGTTGGTGACGATGTGATGGACGTTGTGGCTGCGCTTCCACCACCCCAGCGACAGGCCGCCGATGAAGTCGGCAATGATGATGCCGATGACGGTGTCGACGTGGAACTTGTGCGTGATACCCATGTGGCCCGAGTCGTGCGCCGCAAAGACTAGCTGGTGCCAGAAGGCACCGAGGAAACAGGCGCTTATCGTGTACCACCCCCAACGCAAAAACAGGAGCATGCAGGTGAAGAGGCTGGTGTAGCGCACGCACTCTCTCGCGTAGTCGTAGTAGTTGCATTCGAACAGGCCTTCGGCGACCATTTTGTCGTGTAAGAGGCGGTATTTTTTCACAACGGTGTCTTGGGTCGAGGGGTCGAGCGATGGGTATTTCTCCAGGTCAAGTTTGATGTGCTTTCTTGTTAGCACGTCAAGATGGGTCATGCCGTCGGAGGGCTCCTCCTCGAGCTCGTCGACCGATGAGACGGACGTGACGGAGGCTGCCATCGTCGGGCCACGAGCGCGGAGGCCGGGTCTCGTTTCGGAGGTGGTGTCAAAAACTGCCGGCGGCGAGGGAGACCGTGAGCTGGCATCACTTGGGGATGATGTGTCTTTGGTGGTAAATCGTGCCTGTACATCGGAATGTTCTTTCTCATCCCCGACGGAAGCAGGGCGATACACGCCGCCCTGGATAGGGGGCACAAAGTTCTTCCAGCGGCCCTCGATCTTTCCGATCCGGTACCTGCTCATCATCTGGCGCGCTTCGGCGGAGTGAAGACTGTAAAAACGAAGCTCAGCTCAGCTCGGTCGTGTCTAGCCGGGCGGTGGTGAGGTAAACTGACCTGTTGACTTCATCTGTGGCGTCCCGGCCAACCATGTGATGGATGGCCTTGTCACCGCCGGGATGGTACTTGAGCCATGCGTCCACCTTTAAGACATGCTGGTCCACGATGATGATGGACCGCCCATCGGCGATCAGAGCCTCAACCTCCCTTGGCGAGAAGACGGGTAGCTGGCGTGATGACTGGCCCTCTTGCCGGTCCCGCCCAGTTCCAGCCATCCGTGATAGATGCTTGTGGACACTGGAGGAATGCTTGGGGCTGATAAAATCCAAATCTCAGAAAGTTCAGTTAAAGGCGGGCACTTGTAGGTAAAGAGATTGATGAGAGACGTCTTTCAAACGACCAATTGAAACGATTTTAACCTTCAACTTCTCAGAGTCAATTGCTGTATGTTGTAATTATTAGTAGGGTTAAGAATGAGGAGACGAACTGAGGGTCCCTGCACCGCGACATGCAGGGGGGAGTCTGGATTTTGGAATCTGGAGAAGTTTGCATGGCCCGATATCCGCCAGTGCCGCCCACCCGATATTCGTCCTCGGCATCCCGGTCTCCCAAAGGTTGCAATGCCATCCTCCAGCATAGTAAAACGAAAGAACTGTATTATATGTCTAGAAAAACTTGAGTAGAGGTTTATTACTAGGTAGGGCGGGCGATGAGATTGCCGTTTTTCTCTATAAACGCCACTGCCCGTCAGCTCCTTGGACTCCGCCGGATCCATCTAACCGCATTCTAGCCAAATCTATCCTGGTTCTGGCGGCCGAAGTGCATTTTGAGTAATCTACTGTGTAAGTCCGTAGGTAAGGTAGGTAGCCCTTCATCTTTTGTGTGCCTGACCGTACAAGGGTTATCAAAGTTTCAGCTGCTGCCGGCTTTCATCCTAAGCGTCATGCAAAACCCACGGATACTCTCTCACTCGCACACGAGTACATCGAACTTTACCGTTAAAACCTGCCAACCCGGCCACGTCTATTTACCCATCATGCCCTAGGGAGAACCAAGCTACAGTACAAGTACACAAGAGAACACGCTCGCCCAACCCGTTGCAACATCACCCTCTAAAAGTGGATGGCCTTGCTGTATGTCGCCATCGCCGCCTCCTTGAACGCCTCAGCAAGAGTAGGGTGGGCGTGGCAGGTGCGAGCAATATCCTCGCTCGACGCGCCGTACTCCAGCGCCAGCGTACCCTCGGCAATCATCTCGCCGGCATTGGGGCCGATAATGTGGACGCCCAATAGTCTATCCGTCTCGGGGTCCGCGAGCATCTTGACCATACCGTCCGTGTCCAGGTTCGTCTTCGCACGGGAGTTGGCACTGAAGGGGAATGTGCCAACCTTGTACTTGATGCCTGCCTTCTTGAGGTCCTGCTCCGACTGCCCGACCCAGGCAACCTCGGGGAAGGTGTACATCACAGAGGGAATGCAGCCATAGTTGACATGGCCGTAGCCCTTCTTGATGTACTCCACCACAGCCACAGCCTCCTCCTCAGCCTTGTGAGCAAGCATGGGTCCGAATGTGGCATCGCCGACGCAGCGGATGTGCGGGAGCTTCGTGCGGTACTCCTGGTCGATAATCACGCGTCCGCGCTCGTCAAGCTCGAGACCGATCTTGTCGAGGCCGAGACCTCCGGTGTAGGGTCGGCGACCGATAGCAACAAGAACAACGTCGGCGTCAAGCTATAGAGTGTCAGTATGATCTACCCAAAGGAATCGCAAATAATCGCTCAGTGATAGGGCGAGACGGGGCCATGACCCACTGTTTGCGGCTTGCCGCCCTTGGCCGAGTCGACCTCGATCTTGATGCTGTCCCCGCTCTTGTCTCCGCTGACAACCTTGGTGCCCGTCATGAAGTTGATGCCCTGCTTCTTCAGAATCTTCTGCGACGCCTTCGCAATCTCGGTATCCATGCCAGGGCCACCGATGAGGTCCAAGAACTCCACAACCGTAACCTTGGATCCCAGTCTCGACCAGACAGAGGCCATCTCAAGCCCGATGATGCCGCCACCAATGACAAGCATCTTCTCCGGAACCTTCTCGAGCGCGATCGCGCCTGTGCTGCTGACAACCCGCTTCTCGTCGATCTCGAGACCGGGAAAGGGGGTGGCCTCGCTGCCTGTCGCAATCAGAATGTTCTTACCGACCACGCTGGTCTCTCCGCCATCGTTGAGCTCGACCTTGATGGTGTGCTCGTCCTGGAATGTGCCTGTGCCCTTGATGTACTCGACGCCGTTCTTCTTGAACAGAAACTCGACGCCCTTTGTAAGCCCGGCGACCGACGTGTCCTTCGCTTTCATCAGCTGTGCCAGGTTCAGTTTTACGTCTCCAACCTCGATACCGCGGTGCTTGCTGTCGTGCAGGATCTGGTGATAGAGATGCGAGTTGTTGAGGAGCGACTTTGAAGGAATGCATCCGACGTTGAGGCAGGTGCCGCCGAGCGTGCCGCGCTTTTCGATACATGTGACCTGGGTGTTTGGGGGGATCATGTCAGAGACCTCGGCGTCCGATGCGGTTGTATTAGAACGGTGCATGCAGCCTACGTACCTTCATGCCCTCCTGGCCGGCCTTGATGGCGGCGACATAGCCGGCCACGCCTCCGCCGATGATGACGAGGTCCTTCTCCTCTGTGAGGAAGTCAGTCGAGGGCCAATCCGAGCCAAGATTGACAACACTGACCAGCCGCGCTCGCGAATGTACGTCTCCATCTCGATGAGGGAGCAATTGACGGTAGCCTGCGGTGACATCAGGAAGAGAGCCAATTTTGGACGGAGCAGCAGGGGAACCCACCCTGATGGCTTGAAGGCGGACCTGACGGTAACCCGGCCTATTAATCTTTGCGACAGCATCTTGGGCGTTACGCGATGGCGTCTGTGAATAATGTAGAAAAACAACAGCAACAAAGGGAGTGGACGTTGGAAAAAGGCGGATTGTATGCAGGTCTGGCGACGGGAAGAGAGAAAGCGGCGCGCGGATTGTTGGGGCCCGGAAGCTGTCCTCGGGAAAGAAAAATGATGTCCCCAACTTTCAACCCTTGGACAGAAGCTTTACTAACAATCGTCCCGACCTGGGATTGGTTGGGTGAGGTTGGCCCCTAGGTAAATTCCCAGGGGGCGAGTGGCCAATGAGTGACTCGCTTGACCCGGGCCTCCCAAGCGCACGTCCGAGAGTCCGCCGCAAAATGCCAGCCGTCAACCGTCCTCCACAGCACTAGAGGACTGCACCCCATGACCTCCTATGACGCCCGTCTCCATCCAAAGCCGGGGCAAGCCGACCACTTCTATGAATATGTCTTGCGGGCTTACACATACATATCAAGAAGGCGAATCAAGATCTCTGTACTAAGGATGAGTGAGTACCTTTACCTTATTAATCAGAGGATGGAACCCAAAAAGAGAGTAAATGTCTGCTGGTTCGTGGGGTATCACCGGCTCGCTCATAAGTCAAGTCTCATTGAAATCAACCACCCCACCTTGAGTGGGTAGATATGGCAGTTTGCTTGGACAGAAACATCTAATCTACCAAACCTTGGGCCACAGCCAGCGCCCTCTGCAGCGCCGCTTCAGTAGCCTTGCATCCCTCCTTGACCAACTTTGTGCTCGTCTTGCCCCCAGCCAAGTCAGATTTGCCCACAACCTTCTTGATGAACCATTGCAAGCCCCTAGCGAGTTCGGGTACGTCCTCAACCGCGCCAAACACCTTGTAGAGCGCAGCCTCGCCGCCCCCATCCTCGCTCTGCTGGCACTCGAGAATGGCCGTAACAAGCAGGATCTCTACAAATGCCTTCGTCTTTGGCTGGAGATACGGCAGATTAAGGCACTTGAGAATGGTCAACGAGAGCCCTCCACTAGCTACCAAGGTCCCATACACCTTTGCCACGTTTACAAGGCGGCGCATGTCCATCGCCTCGTCTTCGTCCTCATCCTCCACGTCCTCGCCAAAAACAGACTCGCCCATCCTTCTGAACAGTCGCCACAGGCTGTCCTGGAACGACCACCGAACTTTGCGGTCCACGCAGAGCTTTTTGGCGATCAGTGTGTAATAGGGGTTATAAAGTTGCTCGGCCCCGGAGCACTGGATGATGACGTTGGGTATCTCTCTCTGGCGTTCCTTGTTGAGTCGGAGTTTGAGGATCCGGTAGTATGCATCTTCGTAATCTGTCGCTGATAAGATCGAGACGAAAATCGACCGTCGAACGTCCGTGTTCATCATCTGCTCCCTTGCCAGTTCCCCGAGGTCCGGAACCCCCTCACCATCGCTATCCAGGAGAAGACTCTCGTTATCATCATCGCGATCGTCATTTTTGTCCTTGCCAGTCTGCTTCTTCCCACTCGTCTCGCCAGCAGCCGGTCCCGCCCAGCTGGCGCCCACGAGCCACCATTTACCCTTCTTGTCGGATTCCCGTATATCCCTCAATGTCATACGCAGAGGCTCGGTGGACTTGAGTTTTCGAGCATTCAAGGACCCCAGCAACTTCTTCATCCGGGTGGCGTGCTCAGAGAGAACTGCCGAGGCGACTGCTCCAGCCTTCATTTTGTTATTTTTCAGGTCATTGATGGTTTCGATCATGAACTTGGTCCTGACGCTGAGGTTTTGCTCCCCGATCTTAGCCACGGCCGGACGTATCAGCGTTACAATATCTTTCAGCGCCATCGGGTCGTCCTGCCGAAGGTTTGGCCCAGACATACGGATGATTCGGAGCAACAGCTCGGCGTTGAGTTCCGAAAGATCACTCAGAAGAAAGCGAATATAATCGAAGAGCAGGTTTGGCCCTATCAGTTGAAAGTTGTAGAGCTCCGCGAGGAAGGTGATGATGTTTGATGTCTGTTTGGGTACGTCGGGCCTCTCGAGGGCGGCTACCCTGGCGTCCTCGTAGTAATTATCGAAGCGCTCGACCGCTTCCTGGACCAGCTGTGCGCCAAAGTCCATGCCCATTACCTTGTAAACAGCGGTCGCGAAACCGGCAGTGAGGATAAGAAGAGTATCTGGGAGACTCGTCGGGTCGCACACCTGGACCAGTAATAGGTCCACCAGAGTCGACGAAACATGCTGTCGCGGGTTGTCCCTGTAGAGCTTTTCAATGTCACCTAGAATGCCCAGCAGGTTGGGTTCGGTTATCCTGTTGACGAGACCCTGGGTTTGTCGACGAATACGCGCCGTCAACTCAGCGTCTGAACCCGTCTCCTTCCGAAGAGACGGAGGCACGTACTTCACAGTACTTTGCGCGGTTGTTGGCGCAACGTATGGATTTTCTCTGACCCGTGGCGCAGGTTTATCCACTTCGTCCTCTTCTGAGCCAAACCCATCGAAATCAGCCTCCTCGTCCGAACCGTCCTCCTGCAAGTCGTCATCGTCGTCGTCCTCGAGCCCATCATCTTCGGATCCACTTAGTAGTCCATCCAAGTACTCGTCATCGTCGAGATCGCTGTCGTCACCCATGTCGGACTCCCCCAGACTGTCGTCGCCTTCGTCGAGGTTAGGCTCAGGTGCCTGCATAGTGACTGCTCTTCCGGCCGCTCTCCTCCGCTTTTGGGCAAGCCACTCGTCCGCCTCGGCCTTGCGTTTCCTTTTCTCACTCTTATCCTCGTCGACCTCAGCGTCTAGCCCCTCCAATAGGTCACCCAGTCCATCTTCCATGAATGATTTAGGAAGACTTTTGCGCCCCTTCAATCCGAGTTTCCGCTCAAGGTCGGCGATTTCGGCATTGTCTTGTGCAAGTTTGTCCTTCAAAGCCTGTGGCACCTTTGTTTTGGACTGTGGTATCTCCTCCCCTGCGTCGTCAAGGTGTTGTTCTTCTTCTCCTTCCTCCTCGTCCTCTTCTTGGATCACCGGTTTTGTCCTCTTCACTATGGGTTTCGGGTAGTCTTTCGGAGCATCACTGATGTAATGTTTCGGTGCCCTCACGGCGGGGGATTTGCTCTGGCCATGGCGAGTTGGAGCAGCGCGCCCGGCATGATTTCGTGAAGCTTCGGAACGCTGTGCCTTATGCTGGTTTCTCTCGGCCTTGCGGCGATCTTTCCTCGACACCACCGGACCCCTCTTCCGATCTTGCCTCGACGTTGGCCCTGGTCGAAGCCTTTAGCATGAAAAGTTAGGTGGCGGCTTGAGAGACTTACCTGATGCGCCGAGCTCCTTCAGCAGATGGGGGGGAAGCGTTGGCGTTGGTCTATCTTTTCCTGAAGGTGGCATTTTTACGAAAAATGTCGACACAGACGCCAAAGTTTTGCAGCCTCATCGCCGACTCGACTCACTCCCTTATCTTTTTTTTTTCCCTACAATGTGTTGGGCCAATGGTTGGTGGATCATCCGATTGACGATCTGCATTGGCTTCGCAGTGGTTCAGTGGGGCAAAAATTGTCGAAACAGGGTGAGCCTAACCCTGGAAAACGCCAATGGAACCTGAAGCTAGCACCAAAGTTCAACGTCCACCCTTTCGCGGGGCAGAATCGCAGGTGTGGATCTCGGCCTTCCACCACACTCAACACCCGACCAATATTCATCTCATCCATCCAACCTTAGGTGGGTAAACAAGCAAGATATGCAACCAGAAGAGGTATTTTCATGACCATGTCACATACTGAAAACTGAGCTCTACTAACCCTGACCACCAGTTTCTCACCAAGCTCGCTGAGCTGCTCAGCACAAGAAAGACGGGTGAACATGTCTATCTTTCACAGAAGAGGTGTACGATCGATCCACCTCTCCCGTCATATTTTGTTGAATCCTAACTCCCTTCCAATAGTGACTGGACAAAATGAGGTGCCCAAGGCAACAGAAGAGAATCCCTTCCCGGATCTGACGCAGAGTGCCACCACCCCCAAGCCTATCATCATCCGCGCCACAGACGGCAAACGCAAGAAACACATCACCTCAGGGGGGGAAAAGATCAAGCTCTCTACGGAAGTATCGCCAGATCAGTTGGAGGGCTTCTATACCCGGTACGCCGAGGTGTGTAAGGCGAACATGACGACGCTCAAGCCCCGCGACAGGAAGAAGGGGAAAGCCAAGGCTAGGAAGAAGAAGGGCGGCGCCGGGCAGACCAGCATGACAGCGATTCCGTGAAGATAGCCCGCCATCATCAAGCCTTTCTATTTATTTTCGTCTTCTCCAGGAGAGGTTACCTCAGATAAGTGGCTGCCTCTGCCAACTCACTAGCCTGTGGCCTTGCGTGATTCCAGTGCCTTGCCTTCGTAGGTTTGACTTCCTCTCTGAGCTTCTCACGACGTCTAGTTAGGATGGCTAGTTGTGAAAGCCAAAACGAACACACCCGCCAACGGACTCTTCCCGTATCCATATATTCATTCCAAGAATAAACCCCCTCGTCCTCTATTTTCTCCACTACCGGCGATGGACTACTTCAATTTCACGCTCGTATCAGTAGCTAAGGAAGGTCCTCTTCTCGTTGTACTCAGACTAGTTGTACACTAACGTACACGATATCACCCGGTTGTCTGCCCAGGTTGGTCGCAGCAGATATATATGGTAAATGGAGTATCGCGTATGCACATCCTACAGCCCCGCGGCATGCTTCTTCATAAACCATCCCGCAGCATCCATAGGACTAGAAGCACGCACTGCGGGTATAAGGTTACATGGATACGTGTATGCATTAAACAGTAGCCTCGGAAGAGGAAACTTGGTCGTATGCGGAACGGGTAACAACCCGTATTGTAGGGTGTGTTGGGGGCCAGGATTTCGGTCGTGAGGGTATGGATGGGTAGTCTCTGCTTTGATATTCACGTCTTTCGGCTTCGTGTCCAGCCAGACTTGGGGACTCCAGGTAGCAAGCAAGGACTTGCTTGATATACCTAAACTAGCCCCAAGAACAAACCACAGCACTATGCTCATACAACTCCCGAAGGCCATTGAGGGAGAAATATCGCGGCCAGGAGAACAGGTCGCGTTTGTGTAGTCCATGGGGTTTATCAAGGACTTCGCTGAACCGGTTCTCTTCAAGATTAGGTGGCACCCTGGAGAGATCTTGTTTAGTACCTTGGGCGCAAATAACCATTTACCTTACCTCTGAACAATAGCATCGTATTTTCTATTCAAGCTGCTTCCTCTATCCCCTCTATCAATAGAAAGTCACCTTTTGGAACGCAGGCTCTCGCAGCCAGAAAAAGGCAGCAGTTGCGGCGTAGCGCTGGTCGCGTCCAGAAGGCCAGATTGTTGGAGCAACAAGACGAAACAAGCCTGTCAAGTGTCACTTGTGTACCTATGTGTGACTCGGCACGTATACATGGAAAAGCGGGAGTATGGAACCAGTTTGCTTTCAAAAGTTTGAGGATTGGAGCGCTCTATCTCATCGGCTGTGAAAGGTTGCTGCGAGAAATACTGAACTTGGGCGATAGTAACTTCTCCTGCGCTGACGACACCGGTATGTATGCCCTGTGGTCCTTTCGACAATGTCATCCAAAACACCATCCTGCGACACAAAAGTGGCGTCGCATGTTTACCGAACGAGCCGTGACAGCGCATAACAGAGAGGGTATCCGCGCGATAAGCCATCCATGTCACCAACACACCAGAACGCCAGTACCAATCACGCCAGTGACAGCCGTTCGCTGCCTGCCGTGCTGCTGAAGAATGTTCCTATGCGTGCCTTGCGCAACTCACCAAGTATACCAATCACAAAGGCCAGCCAAATAAACACGCATACCACATTGTCCGACGCCCATCCATCGAACGCCATCGTCAATGGGATAATCAGATGCTATTCGAAAGTACATTCTAGGTAAAAGCCGTCCGATTTCCCATTTTCTTGAAGTGCCCTAGAGAATAAGACGTCCCCAAAGACAGAAACACAAGAGTGAAAAGGAACATATTATTTTCGTGGTGGCGAGTTCGCTCGAGTGGTCGAAGATTAAGCCAACTTGTAATGCTTGCTCCATCACTCCCTGCTGACCCAGACTATCCTCCTCGAGCCAAGTGTTCCACAACCATATTGCCAAGGTGTAGGCCTTTGTTTGGTGTTTGTCAAGAATCTCTAGGCAGCGGTTCACGCCCTTGCGCCATTCGTGCGTATCTGAAAACCTGTGAAACGGGTAGGAAAGCATCGATAATCGGATTTTTTTTTTAAGGAAAAGACGAATACAGAGGTTGTTCGGCCTAGATGCGGTGAGTTAGACTCTCGCATCGTTACCGAAACGCGAATAAGCGGGCGACATAAGATGTCGAGTCCGCCGAAAGAGTCGAAAAGCAAGTCGAAAAGCGAGGTGACGTTGTATTCTTGAAGATTGGGGGCTGCGTCCGAATCCATTCACAGTGTCGATCAAGTTCGATGTTGTGGTGCTTCACATAATCTGGTCCTGAGTCAAGCCGCCGTGGGGATCGGTGTCCATGGCGTCTCCAGAGCCTGGCGTGATGTATTTAACAAAGCTCAAGCCAAGCGGTCGACCACCGTACTGGTAGCCCTGGAACTTTGTGATGGCAGTGTCCGCAGTATCTGCCGAATCGAACCTGACAACACCAGTGCCGCGAGAGCGACCACTCGGCTCGTACTGGATCTCAGCCTGCTCAACCTTACCGATAGTTGTGAAAAGCTCGACCAGGTCGTCGTTGCTGGTGGACCACGGAAGCTGTTTAAAGTTAGCCGGGTTACAAATCCATGTGAAAACATGACAATATAGAGGAAACAAGACTCACGTTGCGGACATAGATCGTCTCGGATCGCTCGGTTCCGGACGTGGCGTAGTCGGTGAAAGGGTTCGGCGGTGCATTGGCGTTACCAGTATCAAAACCACCTCCGCCGCCGCCACCAGGGGGGCCACCAGCCTGGTATCCTCCTCCACGGCCTCCGTAGCCAAAGCCACCACGGCCACCACCAAAGCCACCTCGGCCGCCGTAACCACCACCGAAAGCACCACGGCCTCCACCGAAACCACCGCGGCCGTATCCGCCGCCGCCGCCAATGCCTGAGCCCGCAAAGCGGTCTTCGCGGACCTCGAGCATGCGTCCTTGCCAATCGTAACCGTTGAATTGCTGAATGGCATTGCGTGCGTCCTCGGCATTCTCGAAGACAACGATACCGGAGCCCTTGGGACGACCATCCTGGCCAAGGTGAACATCTGCGCGGATGACAGCGCCTACTCGGGCTGAAAAAAATCAGTATCCTGGGGAGTTTTCGAGGAACAGCAATACCACTTACCAGCCTGTCTAAACAGATCCTTCAGATCCTGCCAGCCAACGGTATAAGGAAGCTGTCGTAGACAAGTTAGCGTCATGATTCTCCTGGTTAGCTCTGAATGGGGAATAAAAGGTGCAACAAACGTTGTTGACATAGATTTGTGGGCGTACACCACCGCCACCAGGCATGCCGCCACTGGGGTTGAAATTGGCACCGCCTCCGTAGGGGGCATGAGGACCAACACCGGCGCCGGGACCCATTCCACCGCCGAATCCACCACGGGCGGCTCCTCCAGGAGGGCCAAATCGGGGCTCGGCCTCACGATCCTGCTTACGAGGTCAGCGGGTCTTCGGATCTGTCATGGTGATGGTGATGGTAATAACTCGCCTCTCGAACATAGACAAGTCTTCCCATGAGATTCTGGTTGCTGAGAGTCGCGACGGCGGTCTGAGCCTGATCCCTAGTTGCATATTCCACAATGCTAGTGGAAGTCAGCGATCTGGTCTGCATGTACGACTTGGTTTGGAACAACTTACCCGCATCCCTATAACACACGGACAAGCAAGGTCCAACCCGTCAATCCAACATTCCATCAAAAAGGGAACCAAAAAAGAACCAGCCAAATCACTCGTAGGCGCCCACCTTCGACATTCCATTAGGAAGAAGCAATACGTCGGCATAGAGAACCTCTCCAGCTAGATGGAGGTCACAGGCTTAGCAACCACGGTTCCTCCCGAGCTTCTAGATTGCAGCAGCACATACCCTGTCTCATAAAATCTTTCAGGTGATGCCATTTGACGTCGTAGGACAGGTTGCCGACATAGACGCGGCGGTCCTGCTGCGACGACTCTCGAATATTATTCATGACTTGTTCGCGATGGGCAGCACGGTCCTCGAATGATCTGGGTGCTCCGCCGTATCCCGATCCTGGTCCTCCCGCAGGTGCGCCTTGGCCAGTCATGGGAGACCGGCTTCTTCTCCGGTGTCGACTCCGCGATCGATCACGAGGCGAGAATGATCGACGGGTATTAGGGCTTCGCGAACGTCCACGTCTGGCAGACCGCGACCTCTCACGCTGCGGATCGTCAGTAACCTTAAAGCCGGGAATTTCACTTTTGAACTTTGATTCCTACTAAGGATCTGAGAAAGAAAATCCCAAGTGAATCTGTAAGGTAGCCCCGCGAAGATCGCTTGATATCGCGAGTCCCTACAGTTCGAGGTTAAAAGGGCCGCGAAAGAACTCCCCCAACTGGAATGAAGAAGACCCCAATATATCAGGCTGAGGGAGATCTGATATGTAAAATACGATGTGACTGCCACCAATCGCTGAAGGGCCGTCAACATCCAAAACGGCGCTGTGCTTTGCCTGGAGGACGGTGAAGTAAATGCGGAATGGCCGAGGAGGTTGAGCTCTCCCGGTTGAAACGAGTGAGAGCAGAATGGGGATATACTTACTGGGCGATAGGTATCTCCGGAGTCGGCTGTTTGAAAGAAGTCGAGGTTAGAGACAGTCGAGAGATATGGCAAGTTTCGGATAGGTGCCGTGAGGAAGGGAGTGAAGGGGGAAGGGGAAGGATATGAATGATCAAGGTTGGTAGGGGAGGGCAGCACAAAGGGTGCGGCGGGGTGGTAATAGTGAACCCGATTTGTGGATCAGGATGGAAGACATGCAGCCAGAAGGGGGTGTCTGATTTTGTATATGTAGGTAGGTCGTCGGAGGGAGGCAGGCAATGCTGGTGCAAGGAAAGCGACACAACGCAAGGCAAAAAGAACCAGAGGCACTGCAGTAGAGTGCAGCAGTTCCGTGGATGGGTAGCCAAGGGGGACGCGAGTAAAGCGTGAAGAGGTACCACCGGCAGGCGAGCTGTAGGAATCGAATAGGGATATATGCTGGAGAGGTTCTGGGGTTACAAGCCGCGGTAGCACGTCATCGAGGCAATTGGGTATGCTCACGATAGCAGTGTTCACATCACAGACAGGGCTGGCATGTAGGCAATGTCTTGGACGCGAAGCGGCCGAGGAGAGGGCTGATGCCTACCCACAAGTTTCTGGTGACTGGTGACTGACAGGAAGCACGGGATATGGGACTGGGAAAGGTCTGGATAGAGGGGGACAAGAGAGAGGGTTCGATGCCGCAAAGGGAAGAAGAGAACACAAAGCTCCTGTCGGACTTACCCATGACCAATACACGAATCGAGATTTTCTTGGGACAACTTAGCCGCTTGATGAGAGGAAAATCTTCGGAGGCGCGACGATTGGGTGCTTGTTGTCGGAATCGGCGTCTAGGACGGCAAACACTGGGGTGGGATGGAGGTCGCTGCGGTGCGCTGCTTGGGGGACAACAGGTGAGGTTAGGTACACTGCGACTTCGCGCAACGGACCACGGAAAAAAGACTGGGAAGAGTTGGATTGCCGTCGAGCCTCTCAATTTCCAGCCAGTTCCAGTTGGGCAGACTTGCGTCTGTCTGTGGTCGAGGATTGGGATTGGATTGACAGGTGGGCTTGCTGCAAGGCCGAAACAATGGGGCAGGCCTCGAGCGGAAAGTTCTTTTTTTTTTTCTCTCTGTGTGCTGCTGGTGGTGCTGAGGCGCGACGCGGCAGGTGAAGTGGAAGTACGAAATGCAGCCGAAGCGGTCGCGCGATGCTGGCAGTGGTCAGCGGAGGTTGTGGCAGGTGTCTGCTCTGGCCAGGAGAAAAGTCAGTACCATCTGTGGCTGCTACCAAAGTGCAAGGTCCAGGTCAAGGAAAGTCAGGAAAGTGACGCTGAAAGGTGGAAGGCACGGCAAGGATTGGGCGTTGACTGTGGGGCCCTTGGCGAAATTGTGGAGGCTGCGAATGGCGCCTTGACGTTCGCGACCGAGCAGTGGCCCCCAGTGGGCACCTGGTAGGCAGCCAGGCACTCACATCGATGCAGCCTGAGGCGGGATTGAAGGACAAGTGGGGGGTGGGTCCGCAGAGGCATTTTATCTGGAAGTTCGAGTTCAAGTTCAACTTCAATGAATTGACTTGACTGAGGTGTCCGACAAAACTTAGCGAACTTCAGACAGCTGGGCTACATGCCACTGAGCGCCGGCCAGTCTGCCATTCATTGTGGTGCCCGCCAAGGTCCTTCGATCACCGGACCGACAGCCTCCCCACCGCTGCGACAGGGAAAAGATGGAGAAGCGGTTAACTAAACTTCAAGTGCTTTCAATGCCTCGCTGCCGTTATTCGGGGATTCTAATGTGCTTCAATACGCATTGGAGAACCATAGGAACTCAGAGTGCAGGTAAGTACTGGTGATTATGTCGTGAACGGTGAACACGGGTGGCCGCGCAGCGTTGCACCTGTACAGTAAATGCCAGGCGCCTGTTGGTGGAATTGTGCATGACTACCTGGTAGGTTCAGTCCAAGGATTTCGTGCGAGTTCACTCAGCAAGGGAACTCGACTTAATCGCAACATGTGGGATCTTACTAGATGTCGTCGATGATGCGTTGTGTTAAACTCCCTCCTAATCCTAGCGGTTGGATATTAGGCCTCACTCTGTTAATTCGTCAATTGACTGTCCAGCTCAAGCCACTTCAGTATCCTCTCTATTTAACAGAGAACCCGAACTCCGATAAGAGTCTGGCTTTGATATCATAAGGTAAGTGGGTGGTCAGCCTGCTTGCTTTTGCCTCCAAATCTCATTCGTAGCCTCCACCAATACTATATCTGTACCGTGAAATTAGGACATACCTGTCTGATTGATCTTGAACAGGTACGGGCCCCCGAGGTTGAACAGAGATCGCCATCTCAAGCTACCTAAGTCAGTGTCAGCTACCCAACATTTTGCCTGTCTTTTATGC
The DNA here is from genome assembly GCA_033439685.1 of Apodospora peruviana. Taxonomy (NCBI): domain Eukaryota; kingdom Fungi; phylum Ascomycota; class Sordariomycetes; order Sordariales; family Lasiosphaeriaceae; genus Apodospora; species Apodospora peruviana. The sequence continues at coordinate 1,817,447 of JAUEDM010000003.1, read as the reverse complement.
AGAACCCATCACATGGGTAAGTTCCTGAACGTTAGTAGCCGCGGCAGCCTTACAGCCTTCGACTCCTGTTAGAGTTTGGCGGTTTGGGTTTGGGGATCACCGTAGAATTAGACAGTGGAGGGGTGCTCCGGACCGTTGGGGAAGCGTGGGTCACCATGCCAGGCGGAGGGCGGAACGGAAGGGTTATCGCAGATCCCGGACGAGCTGGCAGGAGCCAAGCAGGTCCAGAAGACCCCACAGCTCCACTGAGAACCTTAACGGAGTTCAAATTGTCTCCTGGCGAATGACGATACGATCCCGTCCCCGATCTTTAAAATCTCATACCGCAACCATCCTTGCCTACCTTACCTCCAAACAGGTGCGGATTACAGAGGTCGACTGTCAAGCGTCACTTCTCCAACGTCAGCGCTCAACCTCCATCATGATTCGAGATTTACGGCTCTTCTAAGATCGCTCGAATGAGCGAGCACCGTGGGCACCCAAGGGCGTGCCAGGGTACCCCAACTGTTGGCAAACCAGGACTACATGAGCGCGACGAGATCAAAGTCAGTCGATTCTTCCTTTACACCAATTGAATCTCGATATTCGAGTTCATCGTCAGGTCGGCACCAGCATTGCCGTGAGGTATTTGATATGAAGATGAACGGAACCTCGGATCACTATCAATACCAGCATATGTACAGGTGATGGATGGGTGACTTGCAGCTGCAGGTGACAGAGGCACCCCTACGGCATCTGGTGTGTCTGAGAGTTTGCAGCTCACGTCCCTCGAGGGCTTGACTCCGCTCATGTCTTCAGTGACTCTCGAGGCGCTTTTGATCTTCCAAGTACGTACATACTAATCACCCTGGTGATTTCATTAAGTTAGGAACCTACATATAGTTCCATGGAGCCGTTCTGCATTTAGAACTCGCGAGATGTTCGGGAACCAGCGCCATACTACCGTATTTAGGCCTTTTGCCGAACACCCCAACTATGGGTGGCCATAAACCCTTGACTCCAAGCTAAACGCCGAAACCCTTTCCTTTTTGGGGGGGTCCATCTATTCTCCTCCAGCTGGGAGCGGCGAAATCAGGCTTCCTTCGAGCATGTTATGCCCCATTTTGGCTGTCAGCAATGGGACACACTTCCCCGTCTCCCAGTCGGTGCGACTGACTTCCATCACCCCTCCTTATCCTGTACACTAAGTATGGTTAACCGCGTATCGAACTGTACAAGAATTCAGTATCATTCTCCTCGTCGAGATGGTTGAGGGCGGGGGATGTCAAGTTCAGTTCCAGAGAGGGGACGGCTTTATCCAGCTGTTTTCTGAATCCGAGAGGCCCCCACCGACCGGGAACCGATGAAGGCTGTCCGGCGCACCTGGCGGACCATCCCATGTCAGCAAATAAGGCGAGGAGCCCCGGCCGGGGAGGCATACTCACTGGCATTGGTCTGCCCTACGTGCTGTGCTTATGGCCTCCCGTGTGTGCGTGCATCGTGGTCAACCGCCAAGTTGCCTGTCGACCGAGAATTGCTGAGACGGTAACACAGCAGATGTATCGCAGCACACCGAGGAGAGACCTATCCAATCCCCTTTCTTGCGCTGGTTCTCTGGTTATGGTGTTAGGCCAAATCTCCCGATACTACGGGCGCACATGCGAAATACATCCAGCACAATCTCGCCATTGACCGAATTCGTTGGCAGGCAGTCACTTCGCTCGACATCTTCGGCCGCACGATACTGTTGCTGGTCGCATCCATTAAAGATACGATACTATGAGCAGTGGAAAGGGGGTGGAAGAGGTGTCCCGTATCTACGTCCTCAACGCACGCTACGCTCGGCCAGCGGGAAGATCGTTGTTGGACCAACCACAGTCCGTATGAGGCCGGTCAATGCAAGGTTAGAATCAGTTAATATAGGTGAGCCCTCGATAGGTCTGCAAAAGACGCCATGGCGGGGAAACAACGGCCAGAGGAGGAAATACGGCAGCCAAACGGTCTCTCGAGGTTGCGCCGTCCGAGAAGAGTCTGGACCCGCGGGGAGTTCGGCAACGGCAACGGCCAACGGAATCGAGAAGGGAAGCGGGACTAGGGTTGGTCTCTGCACCCGAGCGGAGAGGAGGCCGAATACGGCAGACGCATCGTCCTCCAGCATTGCCTTGCCGGATGATAGCAGGAGAGGGTTCCTAGGAGGCCGCCAATACCTCCGTGTCTCTCACACTATAAGCCAATCATTTACGGAATACTTGTTTGTCCCTTACCGACCCCTATTTTCATCTTCGGACACCGTGACACATCGTGAAATACACTCCGAAAGTAGATAATGCCCCACAGCAACAGAAATAAGCTGCCGACGTGCTCGGCTGGCATACATGTTATATGGGTCAGTTATTACATGCAACAAGACAAAATGGGATTGCCGTCCCACTGGTTCTCAGAAAGCACCGAAAAGCTGGTACAGACTCTTCACAAAGAGCTTTTTCTCGTCTGCCGGATACTCTCTGCATCCATCCCAGTACGTCCGATGCCTTCTTCCCTTGGACGACGATTGGGACTGGCTCACAGTAACCAGGTCTCTAGATAATCAGGGCATTTAGTTCAACCAACAAGCCTTGCGACTTATCTCAACCGACCTACTATCCTTCACAACCCGGGACTGCTCTCTTTGACCGGACCGTTTGCCTATTCACTGTTCGAACTCTCGTAAGGAGAAAGGAAATTGTAGCTTTAGAAATTCCAACATGGCCCATTTGTGTCCTTGTATTAGCTTCCTTGCTGCATCTTTTTAGCTGCACGCAGTCCCATCAGATGCCTGAAAAGATGCCTCTGAAAGCTGCTATTGGCGCCGGGTTGTCAGAGCGGAGATCCCACGGCAGCGATGTCACGTCTTCCGCAGCACGGAATTGTCCCCGTCTGCACACACTTCTTAGCGTACGACCCTATCTTGACTTTCATACGCACAGAACATACACTACCGTTGGGGAGCAGCCGGCATTACCTAGCGCTTTCGACCCGTCTTGCCCGCCCGCCGCGGTCCCCAGCCGTTCGAACCTCGAGTCCTTGGAAACCTTGGACTTACCATAAGCAGCCAGCAGCTAAACTGTGGGCGGCAGAGTGCATCGGGGGCTCAGTAGTTCCCTCTTCTATAACGATGAGCAACTGGTGGATCGCGAGAGGTGAAAGGACAAGACACGAGGCAGGTGAAAGCAATTATCTTAGAACTGGTGTTACCCAGTTGGTACACAATATGTTGTCGACTTTATCGTAATCCAATGATGCCCCATGTTGGCAGACTGACGTCCACAGTTGCTTGTACCTGGGAGGTTACTAAGGCCTGGAACGAAGTGGGAAACCCAAGTACATACAAGTACCGTAAGCCGAAGGGTCCACAGAGCAGATGGGGAAGAGCTGACTAAGCATGTCCGATACAACAAAAAGTATGCGAGGATAAGGTACGCAGAAGCATCGCCGAATAGAGACAGACTCCACTCCCAGACGCAGCTTCATCGGGCGACCGCAAGCGAAAGACAACGCCCACGACGAACTGGCAACACCGAGATCCCAAACCATACATAATTACAATGCGTCCAATCCTTTCCCGTACTGCAGCTGCAGTCGCGGCAGCAGCCCGGCCCGCGTCGGCACGACTTCCATTAACAACAACGGCCGCCGCCGCCGCCTCTTGCCGATATCTCTCCTCGCTATCCGTGCCGGCGCCGGCCGCGGCGCCGCGACGACCACAACAACAACAACTACTACTACTACTACTACAGCAACAGCTCCGCCGACCAGGCACAACCACCTCCCGACGCACATACCACTCCACCGACCACCCCCCGCCGCCTGGCCCATTCAGCGAGACCGAGGCAGCCATCCTCGCCGCCGCGTACAAGCAGGTGCCCCAGCATGGCTTCTCGGCCGACTCGCTAGCCATTGGCGCCCGGGAGTCCGGCTATCTCGACATCAGCGCCAACCTGTTACCAGAAGGCGCCTTCAGCTTGATCCGCTGGCACTTGGTTCAACAGAGGGAGGCGCTCGCGGGGCGCAAGGCGGCCCTGTTACAACAACAACAACAACAACAACAACAACAACAACAAACAAACCAAACCACTTCGACGTCCGTGTCCGCGATGGTGGAGGCCTTGACGTGGGAGCGGTTATTGGGAAATGCTCAAGTGATTAGTCGGTGGCAGGAGGTAAATTGATTATTTCTTTTAATTTTTTATTATTTTTTATTAATTTCTTTATTTTTATTTATTTATTTAAAAAAAAATTAATTTTTTTTTTGGGGGGGGAGTTGTTCTTGCTCCGGACCTTGGATAGACATTCAAAAAGGCAAGGACGGTTCCTAATGAAAGATTACAAAAACAGGCTCTCGCCATCATGGCACAACCCACCTACGTCCCCGCCTCCGTCGAGGAGCTCGCCAAGCTAGCCGACGAGATCTGGTTTCTCGCCGGCGATGTCGCCGTCGATCCGTCGTGGTACACCAAGCGGGCGTCGCTGTCGGCCACGTACGTAGCCGCCGAACTGTTCATGACCAACGACCACTCGTCCGGGTTTAGGGACACGCGGGAGTTCTTGCGGCGGCGCCTTGGGGAAGCCAGCGAGGTCGGCAACGTGACGCAGTCGATTCGGGAGTGGGTGGGCTTCACCGCTAGCGCCGGGCTAAATGTGCTCCGGAGTAAAGGTGTGCGGATATAACATCTTTATGACGTCGGGTTGTTCAAAGATAGTAACCGTTGGTGGTTGTACTTTACAAGACATGTGTATAATGTAACAAGAATTGTACGAGACTTACGTGTACGAAAGGTAATAGATAGTTAGACTGTTAACAATACAGCAGCAGACCACCTCTAAAAGCGGTGGACCAAAAGCCCCGTGGGCCCAAGTGTCTAAAGATACCAGCAAAGGCAAACAGCGCCTATCTTCCCACCAAGTTGCGAACAGCAATGAAATCGATAATCTCTTACTCCGTGACCAGACCATGCCGATGGCGTCCCAGTTCCCATAATGATAAAATAATCCACCTGTCGGGCCGACTCCAAGATATCAAAGAGAACACAATAAGAATAATAAGAATTAATGATCCACCAAAAGTCGCTGGCGGGGATCCGTGAGTCTAGAAACGTGGTGTTAGTTGTCGTCCTAGATGCCTCTGACGAGTTGAACTAGACGTACCTAATAATCTTGACATCCCTGTCGAGTGTGTTTCGACCCTCAATCGCATTGGGAGTGATAAAGATGTATTGACGGTTAACAGAGCGACGCGCTGCGGTTATCTGTGGATGACGAGTGAGTAAATGGGCAAGATAATGTCAGGTAGAGTCTTTCTTACGAGCATATTCGTGCTAATCGCACGATTGACGTTGTCCATAAAGACATCAAACTCATCCAAGCACCTCAGGGGTGAGCCCATGGCTTCCCAGATGGAAAGGAGCAGGCAGATCGATGAGAACGACTTCTCGCCACCTGACAGAGTCTTGGTATTTCTACCAGCGGCACGCTTCTCAGTCTTATCCGGCTCGACCTGGAGGTCCAAAGCCTTGCGCTCATGATCAAGCAGAAGCTTGCCACGGAAACCACGCTCGCTCAGGAGGTAGATAAAGTTGGCTCTCGACTGCGACGAGATGTACCTCTGGAACTTTCTCCACTTCTCAAGACGCAGGTTCAGAGTGGCCCTGAGACCAGCGTTCACCTCCTTGATCGATTCCAGATCCGAGACAACCTTGTCGTACGCCTTTTTGGACTCGACAACATAGTCGTGGACCTGCTCGTCCGACATGCCGGTCTTTTTCTCTTGCTCCCTAAGGCGCTTTCCCAGAGCTTCGTATTGTCTCTCAATGCTTTGGTATGTCGCGTTCTCTGCAATATCCATTCGGTGCTCACAAACCTTTTTCGCCTCCTCAGTGATCGAGGCGATGTGCTCAAACTGCCGGGTACGTTTCCCCTCCGCCTTTTCTTTTGCCTCTTTGCTCAACTCAACAATCGTAACGGCTTCGTTCAACTCAGTAAGGATAATTCGACGGGTGTCCTGAAATCGCCTCAGCTTCTCCTCGGCTTTCAAAAGGCGCGCCTCAAAGTCCGTAACCTGCAGCTTCGCAGTAGTGAGTTTGGCTTTGGCGTCCTCTGCCACCTTGTTCTTTTCCTGCTTCATGACATGAAGGGCTCCATATTGTGTTCCAAAATGTTCCTCCTTTCTCTTTGCGTCTTCCAGCTGCTCCCGAAGGCCCTGTAACCGGCCATCTGTGCCGTCAAACTCGTCAAGGGCAGCTTCAAGATCCCCAACTCTGACACGGGCCGTCCTCAGCCGAGTTTCCAGTACGTATTTTTTTTTCTTCCGCGCAATCAGCTCCTTTTGGAAGCGTTGCAAATCTTGCTGTACACGTCGTCTGCTGCTCTCCATCACGCGATACTCAGTCTCCAGTTGTTGTAGGGTTTCCTTCTGGAAGGCCACTTGCGAGCCCATATCAGTCTGCATACGGGGGCGAGAGTTTATATTTTTATTGGTGATTGGTTCAGTGGCGATACCATTGCCTCTCCTGTTCGTCAAAATAAGCCCTTGGCCACGTTTCCCATCCTGAAAACACAAGCAAGCCCTGACATTACGCGGCCCTGCACCCCCGAACATGACATCTTCGGCCCTGGTACGCTCCGGAACTAGAATTGTCTGTTCAATCGAATGGGCGATGATCAATTGATCACGAACTCTCTGATTATCGATGTTTAGCACTCGGAGTATCGTGTCAAACGATTCTTCGGGTTCTTTGCCGCTGAGATCAAGCGGGTTCTTCTTGCCGATCAATATCGGGCAGTTTTTCACGCCAGCCCGGTCTGCCAGCCCCTTGAGGATCTTTTGGTCACGACTGCTCGTAACAAGGAATGCACTAAGACTTGGTCCCATGAACTGCTCAAGGATAGCGGACCACTGTGGCTTGAGGAGTTTGACGTGCGCGCCAAGAGGACCGATGGGCTTCTCTGCAAAACTTTTTTCATGAGCAATCATGTGGAGTAGCTTGGGAAGCTGAGCTTCGAATCCATCATACAGGCCGCCGGCACTCTTTTCCAGTTCTTCTATTTTGGCCTGCGCAACTTCGACTTCGCCTCGCTTGCGTTGAAACTCATCGTCGATTTGTTTCAGGGCTTTTCCGGCCTCTTCGGTTTGACTGCTGAGTTCTGATCCACGAGCTTTATTCCCAGCAATTTCGGCGATGATCTTCTCAACATCAGCCTCAGCCTCTTTAAGCTCCCGAGTCTTGATGGAATGCGCTTCGCCATTCGCGTCCTCAAGTCGCTGTTCCTCGGCTGCGATTTTCAGCTCCAAGTCCCGGATGTGGGTTTTCGCGTTTTTGAGCGAGGAATGTGCCTCACGTTCGTCAACGTGAATTTGGTGTAAAACCTTGGCGGCCTCCAAGGACGCCTCCTTGGTTATCACGACTCGATCCCGGACTTCGCGTTCTTCTTCTTTGACAGACATAACATTTTGTTGGGCTCGCTCGATCTTCTCATCGGCAACCTGAAGAGCCTGTGTCTTTTCTTCCACGTCGCGCTCCGCTTCGGCGACCTTGATGCTCGCTTCCGCCAGCGTTTTCTCGCGCCGGGCTAGTTCACGCTCCTCCTCGACAACTTGCGCCCAGATCATCATATTTCGAAGGGTGCGGTGCTTGACACGAATCTGCCGATTGCCTTCAATGGCCTCCTTCAGCCGGTTTGCCTTCGCCAAAGCCTCCTTTGCGTGCTGAACACGGGCTTCCTGGTCTGGGACCTTGGCGACCATCTGCTCCAAGCTCTCCGAAATCAGTCGATAGTCATTGTCGAGCTGTTGCAGTTGAACTCCCTCGATGAAAAACTTGTACTTTTGCGTTTTTGTCGAGGCGTTCAGAAACTGGCGAGCGTTGTCCTGGGACAGGACGTTGAGGGGATTGTCGACCTGCAGAGCATAGTACTCCACAATCTCCTCGACTTCCTGCTTTTTCGTAGATATTGTCTGGCCCAAGGCAGTTTTAACCTTGAACCCGCTGGCTCCGGCCTTGGAGAAATGGCGTTCTACGATGATAGAATCACCATAGAGCTCATGCCTGTAAGCGTCCTGGCCTTGGTTCTTGATCTTGACTGTCAAGACAGCTCGCTCGCAACCCTCCTTGACAAAGCTCTTTAGGCTGCCTCCACGATTGGTTGAGCTCGCCTTGCCGCCAAGACAGAGCGTGATGGCGGTCAGAATAGCGCTTTTGCCGCTACCATTCTCACCGACGATGAAATTAAGAAGAGGGCCGAGCTCACAGTGCAGACGTTCATGACACATGAAGTTCACACACGTGATGCTCTCGATGATGCCATTATCGGCTACGGCGTTGTCTCCCAGGAGATTGGGGCGAAAACGGAGCCTTTGGGTCGCCCTCTGGTCATCCGTAGCCTCGTGTCGCAGATGCTCGAAATTGTTGTCACGCAGCAGCTCATACTGCGTCTTTGGCGGTGAGTCAGGGGAGCCTTGTGCATTTGTTTGTTGGTCGATGTGAGTGGCATCATCACCCTCGGAGGATTCTGGGGTTGACTCGCGGTTTGGACGACGGCCATCCTTTGTCAATTCGGAGCCCGAGACTCGAGCTCGTTTCCTCTGTCAGATGTTAGAATCACGTTGAATGCATTGGGTGAGCGTAAATGGGTATCCGGAGAACATACCGTCTCGCCACGCAGGTTTGAGCGAGCTCTTTGCACGTCAACAACCTCGTCATCTTCATAGGCCTGGAAGGAAACGGCGGCCCGCGAGCGTTTCCTGGAGGACTCTGCCCCGATGTCGTTGATTGTTCTCCCAGGCATCACGACAGACGTGGTGCTTGTCGTGATGTTTGGAAAGTGTGCCCAAGCTTAGCAGTGGTCTTCTGGGAGGGCTCGTGCCTGGAGAGCCTGGCGTGCCTGGATTGTGTGGGAGTTGCCTGGGTCCGGGATGCGAGTGCTCAACAAATCCAAACGCGTCGCAGAACACGGTAGTGGAGATCCGTAGCGTGCCAAGCCACTTACACTAAGTGAATACGCCTGCACGCACATTTGGGTAAACTTTCAGTGTGCAGGTGGCAACTTGAGGGCCCGTGGGGCCCTGGCTTTCCACTACTACCCCACACTGTGCGATTACTTGGTACCGACCCTGGACTTTGGGATACGGCGGTACCTCGAGGCCTGTTCCAGTTCTTTGATATTTGGTATTATTAGCGTTTATGATAGGACAAGGATTTGACCATTGTGCGTACGTCTCTTGCATTCCGCCATCTGAGCTCACAAAGCTGGTTGTTTGTTCAGAGAAGGAAGGAAGCTCACCGATTTGTGTGTCTGGCGCAAAGAAGGAACGATGGATGAACTGCGGCCAGGTGACGAAGGTTTTGGTGGGTTTCGGATGAGGCTGCCAGAAAACTGCGTCGAGTACATGCTCTTTATAATTGAAAGTGGCGAAGCCGAATCATGTCGTCTTCAGACTTTGGAGGCTGTTCGAAAAGCTGCCACAAAAACGGCAGACGAGCTCACACAAGATTACATTTGGCAGCGCGAGGCGTTTGCGCTGGAAACAAAAGTTGAAAATGGCAAGTCTTTTTTGTCCCCAGTGGGAATAAAAAACAGGTGCTAACCGTTCGATCTGATATAGGGCTGGTCTATCTCCACGGCGCAACCGACTTTGGCGATAATGTCGAGGACGAATGGCTGATAGTTTACCTGCTCCGCGAGCTGAGCAAATCCTTTTCTAACCTGTGGATCCGGGTCTTTGACAGTGATGGCGAGTTCCTCCTGATCGAGGCCGCCAAGGTCTTGCCCAAGTGGCTGAGTCCCGAGATGGACAGTAACCGTGTATGGCTTCACGATGGCAAGCTGTTCATCATTCCCCTAGGCCCGGAAGGAACCACCTCAAAGTCAATCTCCGTTCAAGATGCACTATACGCCGTCAAGTCAGCCCCAGACACACTCGTGCACTCAACGTTTATTGAAGCAGAGGCTTTCTACCGACTCGAGAAATACCCCGGTCAGATCAAAGATTCCCTACACCACTCACTAGTCACTATCCCTAGGAAGTTGGCGTACATTCTCCATGCCAGACCGAAGGCCATCGCTCCGGCGACAGAAGCCTTCTATCTCCGCGACCCCGTCGCCATGAAGCCCCTCTTATCACCCTCTTCTAGTCTGCTATTTCCGCCAACAGACCTAGTCACCATTAGCGTGCGCTTCACCAAGGTTCTCTACGCTCAGTTGAAGTCCCAGCGATTTGACCCCCCGCCTGCTGCATGGAAGAACCTGCTTCAGTCCGCAGAAGTTGCGGCAACTACCGCAGCAGCATCCTCGACAAACAAGAACAAGAACAAGGACGATGAAGACGCCCTCGTAACACAAGCTCAGAAGACGGTCACCCGCCTGGATATGGGCATGAAAGTAACAAGCGGCTTCGAGATCCTCGCTAAAGATGCTCACGAGAGCAAGAATCGCATAACTCGGGAAGTGGCGCTCATGTTGGATGACCTCGAAGAAGACGGAGACTCCGGCTCCCTGCCCATCGACGAGGACATAGAGAAGTGGAAAGATGTACAACGAGAAGACGACGACTCATGGATGGATATCAATTTTGCCGACCTTGAGCAGGAGCTCGGCGGTGGTGGTGGTGGCCAAGGAACTAAAAATCAGAGTTCCGGGTTCGGCGATGCTGCTGCACAGGCGGACTTACAAAAGATCGTGTCTCGGTTCCAGGCATTTCTGAACGATGAGGACGCGGGTATTGGCGGAGCCGAGATGGACGAGATGGATGAAGACGATGACGAAACAGACGAAGAAGGCAGCAGCGATGATGATGAAGACAGGCAAGTCAGCTTTGACGAAGAACAGTTTGCCAAGATGATGAGGGAGATGATGGGGCTTCCGCCAACCGCATCTGACAATCAGGAGGATGTGGCAAATACTTCTCGCCTCAATGCAAACAAGCAGGACGAGAGCAAAGACGGAGGAGAAGAAGAACAAATTCAGGAGCTCATGATGCAAATGGAAAAGGAGCTGAATGAGCATGGGGCATTGGCATTAGATCCCCCCGGGTCTTCGTCTGCCAAGAAGGTGGATAAGCGACCGATCCTCAAGTCGGCCGAAGCTGGCGGCGGCGGCGGTCCAAGCCCGGACAAAGGCAAGGGCAAGGACCTGGACCTCAACGAAGATAGCGATGATGAGGAAGGAGAAGAAGAGGTGGATATCGACTATAATTTGGCCAAGAACCTGCTTGAGAGTTTTAAAAGCCAGGCAGGCATGGCCGGTCCCGCCGGTAATCTTCTCAGCCTTATGGGCATGGCGTTGCCCAGGGACGAGGATGAGGATGATGGTGAATAAAGGTGAGGACTGCAAGCAAATCCAGGCAGTGCTTTACACATGGAAATGAGAAAGGGAATGAGAATAGAATAATAACATACCCTGGCTATCAACATGTCCATCCACCCAGCTGGTGCGTAGGACTGGAATAGGGTGATTTTCTCCAAGGAGACCCATCAATACTTTTGTTGCGGTTGAGTCTCCCCGGACCATTACCATGGCAACATGTTCGTATGTTATGGTATAAGTAGCGGCATTGCTCGATTCCGAGCACCACCAAGGGGAGCATACTGTGCTGGGGGAACATGCCCGATATCTCTGGTAGTCATGAAATTCAAAGCCAGCCATCATAAAACAGATATTCAAATCTACGGTATCTTTCCCTTCATTCTAGATCGATTCCTGGGTGATCAAGGCTGTTGGGCGAAAAGGGGAAACAGTGGAGAGCTGAAGAGAAAGAAAGGGGAGATTCCACGTGACTCGGTAGGCCTTTTGCACTTTTGCAGCACCTCCAGCCAGGTTCACACGCTAAAATTCCCTAAAACAGAGCGTAACCAACCACCGTTAGCATAACTCTGTGAGAGACTTGGGGATATCAACTTCATTTCATCGCCCACAGCAAACCCCCTGGACTCGTCTCAGCTTGCTGTTCAATTTCACACATCAAACTATTATCTTGATCGCATCAATCCCAAATATGACAGAAAATGGCAAGAGAAAAGATGCGCCTGGCGGTGGAGCATCGGCCGAACAGCAGAGCAAGAAGAAGAAGGTACAGTAGAATGTGCTTCAGTTTCCCTTTCAACGTGACAGGGCCATGGCACGTTTGCATGGCCTCCCGCTAGAAAAATACTGGGTGTAGCCGTTTCGCTGACTGGACTGGGTACCAAGACAGGTAACGCTGGGAAGTGGAAGACTACGCACCAACAGGCCAGAATGGCAGTGGCTCAGAACGCAATCCCCCAGCCGGGAGATGTGGGCATTTGGGTGACATGCGCCAGGCGCCAGGAAAACAAGGCGGCCAGAGAAGTCACTTTGCTTTTTGAACAGGTTGGCTTCCATCTCACCTGCCCAGTCCTTACTGCGGGTTACTGGACCCTCAAATGAGCACGGTAAGGCATCTGAATTCTGCTTACGAACAACCTCTCCCAGTACGCCGAGAAGCTGTACGGTATCAAGTGCGAAGAAGACGATGCCACATCAGAGGATGAAGAAGCCGAGGATATCGAGGCGGCTATCAAGAAGGAGGTCGAGGCGCTAAACTCCAAAAAGGACCCGAGTGAAAGCAATAGCATTTTTACAGTTATGAAGATGAATGTCGACTGCTTGCTTTTTGTCAAGACCAAGGCCCCAGTCGAGCCAATCGAGCTTGTAAGGAGTATCTGCCTGGATGCGAGAGACATCAAGGAGCACGGCCAGATGAAGCTGCGCTATGTCAACAGATTTACGCCAGCAACTATCATGGGCAAGGCAACCGAGCAGGGCCTCGTCGAGGTTGCCAAGAAGATTGTTGCTCCTTTCTTTGAACTGAGTGGCAAAGTTGTCGAGACGAGCGTGAGCGAACCCGAAGCTGCCCCTGTCGAGGGGGCTCCTGAACCGGATGCGAATGCGTCGGCCGCAGCTGCAGAGTTGGTCGCCTCCCACCCGTCCGATGAGGAGAAGAAGGGGGCCAAGCCCTTCACCGTAAGCTTTCACCTCAACCCTCTCTCTCCGCCTTTTAGTGCTGCTCTTGATGCTAAATGACGTTGTTGGCAGTATGCCATCCGACCGACTATCCGTAACCATAGCAAGCTGAAGCGGGACTTTGTTATCAATCAGATCGCCGGTCTCATCAACGCCGACCGCCACAAGGTCAACTTGAGCACTCCCGACAAGGTGGTGCTGGTTGACCTGTACCAGGCAGTCTGCTCGATGACTGTCGTGGACGGAGACTGGGACCAGCTCAAGAAGTACAACATGACTGAGATTTATAATCAGGCCATCAAGAACAACACGAGCAGCTCGGCGCCGCCAAAAGCGGAAGGGGAAGACACGAGGTCGACACCGCTAAAAAGGGAAGATTGATATGTACCTAGGTTAGGTAGCATTATTGACGCCGTTGAGAAGAAAGCCGAACAACGGGTGGCTTTCTTTTTACCTCGCTAATTAACGACCGGTCTGCTGTATCGAGGACTCGAATCGGCGAGCAATGCAACCTTGACACTGCCCTAGGTATTGATGGAGGCATTGCGTGATGTTCATCGTTCATATCTCGGTTCATACATACCTTCCATATGTCGTCGTCCCATCCTGGGTGCCGTGACGTGCGTGAGTCTCCGGTGTGGCTTGACCAGGCCCGGGTCGCCGTTCGCTGAGGAGCGAGGTGCGCCTGCAAGGGCCGACGCTAAGCCCTATTCCAGACAATTTTGACGAGTGAACCAATGGCAAGCGCTGTAACCAACAAATCGAGACTGAGGTGACGTTTAGTGCATTCCATGATACTTCCCCGGCCATTTGCTTGACGCTGGCCGCTGGATCCGGCGTCCGTTCACCAAGGGTTTCCAGAGAGGCGGGACTAACCCCTCCCATCCGCTTTCTCAAACCTGAGCTCAGTGGGTGAGGAGACAACAATGGACGGAAAGAACTCTTTGAAAGTCGGAGGCTCGACGCGGTGGAATGATTCGCAATGACATGGGTCTCCGGGGTGTATGGTAGATGTTATGCGACCCGCATCATTCCACGTGGAAATGGTCGAAATTGAATTTGCCATGTGCACATATCCATATTTATGCCCTCGCTACTCTTGCCCGCTCCGGCCAAGTTTAAAGCCCATGGACATCAGACATGAACGCATATCCGTAGACGGGAGAATAAAATTATAGCGTATTTCTTTCAAAGAGTATCTAGCTCCCGTGTTTACAGTTTCTTACATGATTTTTATATCAGATATGAACGGGAACGGGACTTGTTAATCCAGCAGATCGAAACGGATTTTAAACCCGTGAATTGTCCCATCGCGGATTCTCGCTTAATACCAACCAATCAAGTATTTCCCGGGTCGCTTCCAGCTTCTGCTGCCTGGGTCTCGGTGTAACCTTCCTTGGCTTAGCTGCCGCAGACTTGGGAGTACGGGCGGTAGGTGCGTTTTTGCCAAGGAGCGACTTCACGCTGTCTCTTGCTTGTGTTAGGTATTTGATGAGTTTCGCGTCTTGTTGAAGTTGTTTGGGAAGGGACGACTCTTATCTTTATTGATTGTCCCCTTCCTTTGCTTGGTCTCCAGTCCGGTCGGCACCGACATTGAGATCCGCTTACCTGCCACGATATCCCGTCAGCCCGTACTTGTAGTGTACCTTAGGTACCTTGCCTTTTGCAGCCGCGAATCAATGTGGCCCAGCAGGTTCACACCTGCCTATTGTAGAAATCCCACCGCCGGCACTCGCCCCGCCTTACGCTGCTTATTAGCATCATCCGTACCTTAAATTCATTATGACCAAGAGGGGCAGCTTCACCGATGCTCCATCTGGGCGGGAGCTCATCGTCAAGCTGGTACCTTGCCCGTCTAGTGAGCATCTTTATTTCCAATATTCTGCATGCCCTCATCCTACCTTATTCGCAAGCCATCATCAACAAGCGGTCAACCACTAGTGCCCACTTACTCCAAATTCTCTGGTGACCTCGTCGTTCTCGCATCGTGCCAATGATTCACAACGCATCACAACGCAGATGAGATGATGCGTCATGCCTCGAGACATGGACTGGAAATCACACCCTGCCAGCCATGCAATACTGTTCTGGCATCTGACGCCGCCGGGCACTAACATCACTCTGGTTCTGTAGTCTCGGGGAGTTACAGAAGCCCGTGATTGAACAACTATCATGCCTCGGTCCAGCTCGTCTTCTGTTGGTTGTCCATCGTTTCCTTTAGCGAGTCGGGAGCGCCACACCGTTCAAAACAGTCTGAGAGAAACATGTCGTCCGCTGGCTTCGTCTTGCGCCCCTCGAACTTGTTGGGTGTGGGACGTTTCATCTGACAGGTGGAATTGCCCCGGCGCTTCTTTATAACCTTACCCTTACGGAGATCTGTAATTACACCATTACGGGATTCTGGGGAATTTCCCTGACGTTGACCAGCCTATTCCCTACACTACTTAGCGAGAAGGCGGTTTGCTAGTGAGCCCCGTCCTCCTTCTCGCTACACACAGCGCCTCATTCGTCAGCCAGACTCACTTCTTCCAAACCCGCTCTTGGCGGGTCCATCTCTTTGTCCACAATGACGGAACACATCTCCTCGGCCATCCCAGGTTCCGTGATCCTGGGTTTTGGTGAAAGAAGAAACCCTTGGAATGAACCAGGCGAAGACTAGTTGTTTGGTTGCCTGAGGTCAGGGGCTCGCAGTTCCCTACCAAATACTCGGATGGCACCATCTCCAGCCGTCTTATATGTGACGCGGAGACATGGTCCGTCTTGTCTCGTTGTTGCTTCTATACATACCTGAGGATCGCTGGAAAACATCTCAGGGGACTTCTAATGTTGTCAGGTCCACTATTGACTTGGTGTGAAACAGCATCCGTCCCGTAGCTTAACAGTTATTTGGCCTAAAGAACACCATCTCAACTCCATCATCCCTTTATCTCCACATTGGTGCCAGCAACAACGACGACGACAAGAGCACTACTATCAGGGGCGGGATTTGTCCGGCTGGCAGTCTGTCCTGTCGCTCATAAACAGCATCTACCCTCCTTTCAACAAACGAACTCCGACCGTCGCCTCCTTTCGTCCATCGGTCAACTACTCTCTATGTTATGTTGGACGCATACTGCCCCAAAAACCAAATAGAATCAGTCTTGATTCTATACGACGCCCAAGAGATAGTCTCCCTCAGGCTGTAGCAACCCGGACCCCTTTATTCCTATTCACCAGACCGCTGGAGCTGCTACGCCGAGTAAACACCTCCAAACCCTCTCACTCTATTCCCGACCTCGCCTCGACGTCCCATGTGCCGCACACCTTCCAAAGAGGACGTCAGGGCTGTTCTCAGCACAGCTCTCCCCGATGTGACCGTCAAGAGCGTGCAGGCGATTCCCTCGCCCAGGCTCCAGAGGTTATACGAAGTCAGCATAGACTCCAACGACGGAACCCTTCTCCTCGTCCTGGCACCGCCACATCGCGTCAGACTCCTCCGCTCCGAACAGTTAATGGTCGAGTCCGAGGCCGTGACCCTCCGCTGGATCAGGGAAACTCTTCTTTCCAGGCGGTACCTGGGAACCGACGGCGCAAAACAGTTGGACGCGGCCGCCGTCGAGAAGCACGAGAGCGATCGTGCCGACCAGCAACCGGCCAAGTCCACGACATCTAGCACCGACATCCTCCGATACATGCCCGCGTTGGTACATCTCCAGGTGGTGCCGAGTCCGGATCGACCGACGTGCAGTTTCTACGAATCAAAGCAAGGCACCCCTATTATCTCCCTGGTACCGGGCGGCCTGTTGTTGAACCCGGCGGAGAAACAAGGCGTGGACAAACAACTGGGCTCGCTTTTGCGACAACTCGCCCAGCTAATCTCACCATCTGGTCGGTTCGGGCCTGCCGCGGCCGTCTTGTCCTCTTCAAGCTCATTGAAGACGATAATGGGGGTTGACGGAACCGAGAGCTGGTCAGCGGCTTTCCACCTGATGCTGGAGGGCATCCTCCGAGATGGCGAAGACATGGCCGTGATGATCGGTTACTCGGCGATACGGAGACACTTCCGGCGATTTCGGTACCTCCTCGACTCCTCGGTGACGATACCCCGACTTGTTGTCATCGATGGCGCCGAAGAATTGAATATTATGGTTTCGACACCGTCAACGAGTGCCACCAGCAGGAACGACAGCAACAAAAAGCCAGAGCAGCAGCAGTCTAACCCCACGATTTTACAAGCGACGTCCCAAATCAGTCTAAGCGCAGAGACAGCGGAACAACCTATCCAAGATGATGGTGGTGCTACTACCGCAGATGAGAAAACTGGCGGCCAGGAGGAAGAGAGCGTAAGGGGGGCGGCGCCAATAATGGCCTTGAGCGGCCTGCGAGACTGGAGCAACTGCATCTTTGGCGACCCGTTACTCGCGACTGTTTTCAGCACCGGACCGCCCTCGACTGAGTTCCTAGAGGGGTTCAACGGCAGCGGTGCTGAGACAGAACAGCCTGCAAGAGGAACAGGTGGGACCGCTTCTTCTTCCAAGTCGTCACCATCTTCTTACTCAAGCAACCTCGTCTCACTTCTCAACAAGAATGTTATTGTCGAAGATGCGGAGACGGCCTCTATCCGCCTGCTCCTGTATCAGGTTTACCACGCGTCGGTCAGCATCGTCAGGGAGTTCTACCGGCCCCGGAGAGAGAGCAGTCGTCGCGAACTCGAGGCACGGAAGCGGCTGACCGAAGCCCTGGCCAAGTTGGAACTTGTGCCGGACGACCCCAAGAGGAGTCACTCGCGGCCGAGCGGCGAGATGTCATCAGCCAAGAGGGCGAAGCAGGATGCCAGTGATGGCTACTGAGTCGACCTTTTAATGATTAATGACCATGATGGAAGATGGATGAGGCACTATTTCAAAGTCCTTTGTATATACCATTTGTTTGGGAGCAGTTATACAGGAAAGGGGGCTCGGTTAAAAGACGGCATAAAATATACAGTTGTGAATGGATATGCGGTATAGGATCGAGCAACGCCGCTACTTATATCTTGACATATGATACATGTTATCTGTCATGTGGCTGGCTACGAAATCCGGGGGTGTTTTACTCCCATTTGCACGAAAGAGCAAACTTAAGTCAGCAGATTTTATATAGCATATACGGCAATCTTCAAGTACAGAGCGACTGTTGAGTAGGTCGCTGATTCTAACAGGCGACCTCTCTGCACCTCCTGAAATTTGAATAAAGCCTAGATCACGGCCCTCATTTCCACTGAGCCACGAGGAGCTGCCCAAGGGACGGTGCTTCGAGAGCTCGATGGGACGGGGCGGTACTGGTAACCCCTCTTGGACTGCTCTAAATTCCGTATTTGAACTTTTGATGGCTGGAACCCCCCCTTTACCGAGGGTGGCGTGATAGAGTCAAAATTTCATGCTCCTTGGAGAAATCACTGTATTCTAGTCATACAAAAGCTTCCCCGGCTAACTTGTGATTTCCTCCACGGAAACCCAAGTGATCGATACTGCCTTCCAAAGTGTCGAACGACTTCCACGGAAGCATTTGCCGCTCTTAATCAGTCCTGGCATTGTTCTTCGCCGAAATCTCGGCCGTGATCTTCAAGGCGCGAGGGGCATCCTCCTTTGGCATCCAGAGCTCGACAAACTGCAATCCTTTGGCCTCATTGAAACTCTTATCTTTAAGCAGCTTCTCGAGCTCATCTTTGGTCTTCACGATAAACGATTTGGACTCCTTCTCAGTCGCGCCACACACAGTAGGGAAATCTGCGTAATTCCACTTCTTGATGTCGTTGTACTCCGCATCCATACCATGAATATGCCGCTCGATGGTATAGCCTTCATTGTAGATGAGGAAACTGACCAGTTGTTAGCTATCCGTGATCCTCATAAAGCATTCAAGTTCATCACGGGCATTCGTACATGGTCATCCTCAGCCCATGGCGAAGTATGGTGCTGACCTCTTGGGCGGTCAACTGGAATGATCCGTCTCCTACGAACAAGATGGTTCGGCAATCTTTGCACATATCTCGCGCACCCAAGGCAGCGCCCTGAGCAGCCCCAACTGACCACCCAATACTACCCCAGAACACCTGGGTGATACCCGTAACTTCGGGAGGGAACTTGGTCTCCCAGATTCCGAAATTGGACGTGCCTGTCTCCGTCACAACAAGATCGCCCTGCTTGAGATACTCCCCAATCCTAGGCCAGAACCAGGCCTGCGTAATGGTGCTGGAATCGTCCCTGTTTTTGGTGACCTCGTTGACAACTCCATTCATAGGCTTTCCGAGCGACAACTTGGACAGATCCACTCGCTCGATAACCTTGCGAAGCACGCCTTTCATAGCAACGCCAGGGTACTCAGAATAGCGCACCACACAATGGTCATGATGGAAATCGATCGTGTTGAGCTGTGATAGGCGGTATGAGAAGCCTGCCGTGTTGAAATCGCTCTTGAGTGATCCGATGGATAAGATGAGATCAGCGCCTTCGACCCGAGCCTTTACGGCCGGAGACGATCCGCTTCCCGCATAGACGCCACCATACGTGGACGTGGTTTCATTCACGCCACCCTTACCCATAGGTGTCACGAATACTGGAAGGCCGGTTTTCTTGATAAGGTCACGGACCTCAACAAGACATCGATGGCGGACTGCGCAAGCGTCCACCAATACGACCGGGTTCTTGGCAGCATGAAGATATTTGAGGACGACATCAACGACATAGTCTTCACGCTCCGGATCATTCTTGGGTTCAGACAAGTCGATGGGCGTATCGAGACGTTGGCCCTCGACCTTCTTCTCCACCATGTCGGTCGGAAGCCACAGATACACTGGCCTACTCTGGACCCAGCACTCACGGAGAGTGTGGTCGATCTGGTCGGCAATCTCTGCCGGCTTCATCAACTTGGCTACCTCGCACGAGATTTGGGCGCTCATATTCGCGAAGACGTTGAAGTCGCCATTGCCAAGCGTGTGATGAAGCAGCATTCCATTCCGCTGGGAGATGGTTGACGGGCACCCCACAATATGCACAACCGGGACGTGCTCTGAGTAGGCGCCGGCGATGCCATTCAGTGCTGACAGCTCGCCCACACCGAACGTGGTAACAATGGCGGAGATACCCTTGGCACGGGC
This sequence comes from Apodospora peruviana, assembly GCA_033439685.1. Classification (NCBI taxonomy): domain Eukaryota; kingdom Fungi; phylum Ascomycota; class Sordariomycetes; order Sordariales; family Lasiosphaeriaceae; genus Apodospora; species Apodospora peruviana. The sequence goes on along the minus strand of JAUEDM010000003.1, from coordinate 1,797,340 downwards.
ATAACCATCAGCAGCATATGCTAGGCACACGGCGGGATAAGCATACTGCCCGACACGATGGACATGATTTACCTACCGGCGTTGAGCTCGTTGACACTGCCCACCCAATTCAACCCGCATTTAGGGACGTAGTCCAGCGCGACCAGATTGAAATCTCCAGGAAGGCCGTGGACGGAGCGGATGCCAATCTGATGTAGTCTCGTGAACAGGTATTCGGCTACCGTCACTGGCTTAGCCAAGCTCTGCATTCTAATATCGGATGCCATCTCTAGGCGCTTGTTGTAAGGAGTCCACTGGAGTCCCTGGTCGTCGACGACAAAGATGGAGAAGGTGAATAACCGAGGTCAAGTATAAGATAGAGAACAAAAGGAACAAGGAGCAAGTAAGAAACCAGCGGGGACCTCACTCGAAAAGGCTGAAATGTCCGGACAGTGGTCAAGTTTTTGTAGATATCTGCGAGACGGCTATAACAACACAGAAGTGACAGCATCAGTCAGCCCATGCAGCGAGATTTGTGTTAGGTGCAGCGATACATGACAGGCAATGACAAGATGCTTGCAGATCGGAGCAGTCTCATTGCCAGTCCAAGCTGATGATTGATCTGGTATGTCTTGCCGACGCATGCATGATGTAATTGGCTTGCATAGACCGGAAATAAGGGGAATGGGCAATGGCGGCTCGTTAAGTGTCGTAAGTTAGGATGCGGGTCTTGAGCTTGGATCTGCCCTTCCGTGTCACCATCGGGAGCTCCGCAACGCACACCGGCCGATCGGCCGAGAACGATCCGTCCTCGGACCGTAGGTACCCAACTTGGCAGTCCTGCAGGTGCCCGGTAGCCCCAAATTTTGATAGAGGCACAACAAGGCCAATGCTCGGAATCGCATCTGCATAACATTGCGCTTGGAGGACGTGATGCGATAAGTAGTGGATAGTGGTCTGATGTTAGAAACAAGTGAAAATTAAGAGGAGAAGGTCGCTTCATCCGAACACCAATCCAATGCTCCTTGGCCGTTAATGTTGTACAAGCAGTGGTGATACAGTATCCGAAGGCCTATGTCGTTTGCCGGCCTCTATTCGTATGACTGGAAAGGTGCAGACAACATACGATGGACACCAAGACCATTAGTCGCAACTGCCATCCTTCCAACCGGTCCTCCACCTCTCCTCCCACTTGGAACAGTCGAAGGTCGGCTTTCCGAGCTTCTTGTTGACCTCGTTATGAGCATCGCACAGCCAATTCCCAAACTCGTCCCTGCTACCAGCGCGCACGTCTTCCTTTTTTATATACTGCTGGAAGTCCGCTGCGCATGTCCAACAGGGATACAGCTTTGCGAATAGCCTCATGAACGATTTGATATCGCTTTGTTCCGAGGGCGTCGGGGTTTTGGGATAAGTGGCGGCAATCGAGTGTAAGAGCGTCCATGAGCTTCGTCCAAGGGTCTCGACATCGGCAGGGCAGTCCCGCGGCGTGGCCGAGACTGCCTTGGGAGCTGTCTTGAGTGTAGATTTTGTCTGCGAAGCCCAGGCGGCGAAAGATGTGCAAGGACGGCAACTGAACCCGTATCATCATGTCAACACTCGTCTCCTGCCATAAGAGTTATGGGCAATCAGGGGGTTTCTACTGACGGCTCGCCATCCTTCCCAATGACTACCTTGGGAATATTCTTGGGTGGCGCACCCGCCGTGCTGCCCGGGACGCCATCTACGCCTGCGGACGGCAAGGCAGAACCTGCTGCCGAAGGCGACGAGTCTTTCGTCTCGTCCGGCATCCCCAAAAAGACCCGGGTCTTTGACGGAAAGTGTCGAGTAAATGCTTTGAATAGCTACAGCTGGCAAGCAGATATTTTCAGTTGCGAGCTTGCCCGGCCCGGTCCTTTCGCACTTTCATTTCCCGCAACTGCCGGACCTTGAATTTCTAAGCTGCCATGTGGCTTGCCAACCCCTAGCTTATCGCGATAAAGCTACCTATGGCGGGGCGGCATTAGCCCAGCGCACCCCCGCCATCTTGGCGACGCGGGGCAGAGGAGAAACAGCATTGTCTCCGGCCCCTTGCAGATCTTAAATTCGACATTTCAGGCCACCCTCTCTTCCTTTCCCCACTCCATGTCAGGAAATAGCTGGGAAGTTTTTACTCCAATGCCACAAAGAACGCCCGTGTTTCTCTTGAAGACCCGGTCGACGCCGGCTGATGCCTACGAAGAGCTGTTTTCAGTTCCTACTGATGATGGCTTCGACTTCGAACCCGTCTTCGTCCCCGTCCTCGAGCACCGGTTCGACGATGAGGGGATGGCAAGGGTGAAAAGCACCCTGCTTGGCAGGAAAATAAGCTCAGAGCCGGGCAGTTGCTACGGCGGCCTCGTCTTCACGTCCCAACGCGCCGTGGAGGCCTTTACTAAGCTCATCGAGGGAGGACCAGCGAGAGGTGAGCATTCAGGCTCGTCTGCAAAAAAAGTTGGGGGCGCGTCAGTAACCGAAACAATGTAGGTTGCGATGATGACCGGTGGCCTTTTCTTCAAGACATCCCCGTCTACAGCGTTGGGCCCGCGACGACCCGTGCGTTGCAGGCCATCCCCCAGAAGCCGCCACTGCAAATATTTGGCTCCCATACGGGAAACGGCGAGGACTTGGCCAAGTTCATTCTCGAGCACTATGGGGAGTGGTATAAAGATCGCCCATCCAAACCACCCCTCTTGTTCCTCGTTGGCGAACAGAGACGGGACATCATTCCCAAAATGCTGATGGATTCAGCCCTGTCTCTGGAGAAGCAGATTCGGGTGGACGAGGCTGTTATCTATGGAACCGGGGTGATGGGACCATTCCGGGAGGATTTCGAGGCACTATTACAGGAGACCGCAGACCGTCCCGTGAGATGGGTAGTGGTGTTCTCCCCGAGTGGGTGCGACAACATGCTGGGCGCTCTGGATCTGCTGGATGAAACCACCGGCAAAGCCAAACCAAGAGCACCTGGTTGCAGCACGTATATTGCCACCATTGGGCCGACAACTCGAAATCACCTCGTTCAAACATTTGGGTTCGAGCCTGATGTTTGTGCTGAACAGCCGAGTCCAGAGGGGATATTGCAGGCAATTTCGAGCTTCAAGGGCGCTCTAGGTAGGTAGCCAAGAATGAAAGCTCATTGATACCTTCCATACTGCACGAAGTACATAGATAGCACGTCGACACCAACGTTCGTACGGTATCTGGCTCGCTTCAAGTTCAGATAAAGTTGGCATGTGTAGTTAAGCTAAGAACACCACGACCGTTTCACCGTTAAGCTAAATCAACCTAGCATGGATAGGGCTCCTGAGCAATATGGAGTTGGGGCAAACTGTGGCTGCAGGGCAGTCTGCATGTGAATGCCGGTCAGGTGTTCCGTCAGGACCTGGGTCCATGCCAAGCTTGCCTACTACGGTAATCAGGCCCCGGGCAGGGCAGGCCCGATCAGGCACCAGATTACAGGACTTCTTTTGGGCGCTCAGTACATTACACTTTCCATATCTGCATTACCAACAACTATTTTTGGGGATTGAACACAAAACGGCCCATCGTCAGCACCCACAACGACACCGTGACAGCTTGCTCACTTCATGGCCTCTCCACACCGCGAGAGACCGTCGCTGACACCCTCCAGCGAGCCCGTGTATTGACCAAACGAGCACTTGGATCTGCCGCTGACGCCTCTCCATCCCCGCCTCCGTGAAGCTGGGATCCCGCCAGCTGTGACCCTGCGAGCAGGTCCCCATATAACCTACAACTAGAACCCATAATCAGACGCTCGTGAATGACAATGAGCTACCATACCCCTCAGAATACCTATCTTTCTGACGAGTCCGACCCCCATTCCATCCCTTCTTCCGGCGCCGCCACTCCAACCCGGCCATCCGCATCCGCCACATCATCATCGAATTACCTACCTTCGTCCGTCTCAAGTCTCTGGGGTGGTCTGATCCGCCGCTTTTCGACCGAAGCAACTCCTTCGCATTCGGCATCGCCCAGTCCCACCCCCGACCACGGCGGCCAGATGCCCTACAATGCCGGCGTTGACGGGGTGTACGTCCCTCCGACGAAGAATGTGCGCCGCACTGCATCGCCGATGCCTCCGCCGCAACTGGAGCCCCTGCAACTGAACGGATACACTAGAGACACTGCCGCCGACGCGAGGCTGTTGACCACCACCATAGCGGAGGAGATTCGCATCATGGTGCCGATGCGCCTGGCGATTGTGGACGAGTGGAACCTCGTGTACAGCCTGGACCAGGACGGCGCCAGCCTGGTGACTCTGTACGAGAAGTGCGCCCACTACCAAGGGAAACGGGTGGGGTTTGTTCTCGTGGTGAAGGACCTGGAGGGCGGCGTGAGTCTTGTCTTGCCATATGTTTTGTCCCCGCGTCATCCAAGGCTTCCACTAACACCGCCACTATGTACTAGATCTTCGGAGCTTATCTTTCTGACTACCCACGCCCGGCCCCGAAGTACTTTGGAAACGGCGAATGCTTTCTCTGGCGAGCCTCGGTGATGGCATCGCTACCGCCCCCTCCGTCCACCGACACGACCAACCTAACCGCGCGGAGCACGACCATAGCCGCCGCTTCACTACAACATGAACAATCCTCCTCGCTCTTGGTGTCTCCATCTGGCCGCGCTAGTCCTTTGGTTCCCAGCTCGCCGTCCATCCGCTTCAAAGCGTTCCCTTACAGCGGGGTCAACGAGTACTACATGCTCTGCGAGGCTCATTTTCTTAGCGTGGGTGCCGGCGATGGCAAGTACGGGCTCTGGCTCGACGATGGACTTGTGAAGGGCATCAGTTCTACTTGTCAGACGTTTGGCAACGAGCGACTGAGTGACGAAGGGGAGAAGTTTGGCATTTTGGGGGTTGAGGTGTGGGTTATTGGTGCCAAGGGGCCATGATAGCGACGATATTGGACCTTCTCTCGAGTCGAAGAGATTGGATCTAAGAGTGGCTTGCCTTGGTCAAACCGAGAAGATTTAGACGAGTTGGGCAAGACCGGGGTTGCCGGACCTCGGCTGGTTTATCATGACTTTGTGGTCTGTGTCGTGATGTTGGCGAGTAGACCTCGAAATCACAATGGGCGACCGAACAGATGCTTAAGTTGGCAGGGTATATATCCTGACCACATTGGGGACATGACATATTCTATGTGGGCTGACCAGAAAAAGATGACTATTTGCACCACGGCTGTTATTATTTTAAAGGTAGGAACGGACATGTGTATATACAGGGTTCCGGCGTTTGGGTAGGCGACGGCGGCGTTCTCTAACAAAACGGGTTATTAAGGAAAGTTAACGCACCCCATTCAATCAATGGCTTCGCTGGGAGAAGAGCAAGCATGCATGGACATATCTGGTTTACTACTGTGTAATGGTCGAGATTGGCAAGAAATGGGAGCAGAAAAGAGGACTACCCCAATCAACGAACACTTAGGTGGTCATGGTGACACACACCATCGCTGGTAATCGGTCTCTGAGGATTGGCTAGCATTGCTGGCTTATCATGGCCGGATATCGCGGACATGAGGAAGAAGAAGAGGACTTAACTCCCCTGCGATGGATTGTCCTCAAGGGATGTGTAAATAGATGGGTAGATAGGTAGGTAGTTACCCAAGTGCATCGGTTCTTTAACGTACTCATTCAAACATTTCTCTATCTTCATCTCTGCAAAAGTGATTTGATGTTGGATAGACACCGTCATCAACTAATTGCAGAAAATTCAAACCAAATCCATCGAAAGAAAGAGAAACAGACTTGAACTGTAAATAGAAGAGAAAAAGAAAGACCAAGCCAAAGCTGGTCATCCCGCCCAATCATCCCGAATGTTTTTTCAATCCCTTATATTTCGTCTCTCATTTTGGCCTCACTAGCATAACCCTCCTTTATACCAAGTAGCTATAACACACCAAAGATCTCTGCACAGCAGTCCATCCAGTCGTCCAGTCATCCAGTCCATCCATGCTGACAGCTAGGTTCTACCTTATTTACCAAAGTGTATACCGATCCGCATTTCTGATTTACCTCATGATCTCATTGTAGATCAACTGCTTCAGCTGCTCCTTGCTCAGATTGTCCTTATGCTTGTCAAAATCGAAGAACTCTTCCGGGATAGGAGGCGCAGTCGGCTCATCATCTGGATCATGATAGGGCTCAAGGTATGGGTGCTTAAGCGCCTCCTCCACAGTAATACGCTTGACGGGGTTGAAGGCGAGGAGCTTTTCTAGGAGGTCGAGAGCAAGATCGGACGTCTTGGGGAACAAGGTGCGGAACGGAACCTTCTTCTTAAAAGGCAGCGATCGGATGTACTCCCGAGCACGACGTGACTTGATGCCGTAGTAGTCCTCCATGGTTGGGGTTCCCAGAACATCCAAAATCAGGGTCAGCTGGTGGTGATCTAAAAAGGTTGTTAGTTTTGCCGCCTAAATAACTCTCCAGGTGATAAGTGAGGCCACTCACAGTCTTTGCCTGGGAAAAGAGGTTTGCCGCTGAGCATCTCCGCTAGAATGCAGCCCACCGACCAGACATCGATGGCCTTGGTGTACTCCTTGAATGTCAACATGATCTCGGGAGCGCGATACCAACGAGTGGCCACATATTCGGTCATGAAGCCCGAGTTATCCTCCTGTGACGCCGCTGATCGAGCCAATCCGAAATCACAGACTTTGAGATCACAGTTGGCGTTCAGAAGAAGGTTGGAGGGCTTCAAATCTCGGTGAAGGACGTTGGCCGAGTGCATCGCCTTCAGGGCACGTAGCGTCTGATAGATGAAGTACTGGCAGTGGTCATCCGATAGATCTTGGGTGCGGATGACCCGATGCATGTCCGTCTCCATAAGCTCCTAATACTTGAGATTAGTCTCATGAAGAACACAAGGAGAAAAGCAGTAGACTGGGCCAGCAAACTGCGCGACGGCTCATACCTGGATGAGGTAGACCTCATTGAAAGTGTCGTAGCTCCGGGGCTTCTGGATATCCAGAATGGAAATGATGTTCTCGTGATTGAAGTACCGGAGCAGCTTCATCTCACGCAGAGTGCGCAGGCAGAACATGGAGTGGTCGAAGGGCGTTATCTTCTTGATGGCGACCTTTTGGCCAGACGGTTTATGAACCGCTGAGCTATCACGACGCCGTTAGCCCAAGCCCCTCAAACTCGCAACTCGCTCTGAGTGTAACTCACCAAACAACTCCGTAGGCACCCTCGCCAACGACATCCTGGATGTCGTATTGCTCGCTGACATTGAAAGAGATCTTCCGGGCACCACTGCCCCCTTTCTGGACGTTGCTCATGGTTGAGCGCGGGGTTCCCGGGACGCGGGATGCGGGGTAGCAGGTCCTGACGATGACAACACTGCTCAACTTTGTTGGCGGCAAAGGAAGACTGCCACACGCCAACGGATCGCGATGCTAGAAATCGAGGGAACAGCTCGATTGTCGAGCGTCGGTTGGAGATCCGGGATTTGACTGAATCAAATGACGCCCTGGGTAGCCTCGATATCAGATGTCGACAGATTGCTGGGACGTGCCGTTATATGTCTCGCCAAGGCTAAAGTAAGCTTAATCCCGTCGCAATAAGTCGTCGTCGATAATATGGGACAGTTGAGGTGACCGTCGGTCTTTCGTCCTTTCTGGGTGCTTTGGTTGAAGAGGAGGAAGGGCGGAGTTTGCCTGACACGAAGAACGTTTTGAGGTTAGCTTCGGGAACTCCAAGTATCACTAGGTCAAGCATGCCCAAGAGGAACACGAGGATGGAGGGTGCTATGCGATGCGACCGTTGCGTCTGATAGTGTGTGCGACTTGCACCTGGACTCTCCCAGACAGATTACGAATCTCCAGATCAAGCTGCTATCCACACCACAAGAAGACTCCGCGGAAGCAGAAACCGAGATGGCGATGATAATCGGGCGCTGGGTGAGCCGTGCCAGGCATTGCGGGGCAAGTGATTGGTCGTTGGCGAGCCGCCTGGTGGGCTGACAGTTGTGTGCTGGAGCGCCTCCTATCACAGTTGGCTAACGGTGTATTCGACGCCGAGAGCAGCAGCTGTTGGATGTGACCTGCTGCGCTAGGGAAAGGTGGTTGGGTTTGTGTCGGCGCGGAACGGAACGGTGATCAGACGCCTCGCCTTGCCCTTGGAGAGGTCTTGTTCTTGTATGATCTGCTCTGGGTGAGAGCCCGGGCTTCCTTTGGAGGGGGGAAACAAGAAAGTATCCTCTGGGGTGCGCGCAACATGTCACCAACTTACCTTTGGGAGTTCGTTATTGCCAGAACTTCGGTTGCGACAATGATGAACGGACGGCTGACTGAGTGGATTGAGAAAGGTCAGAAAGCTGCTGTGAAGCTGAGGTGTAGCAAGATGCGCCAGTTGGCCCCGCTTTGGGTTCTGAAGCGTACCGTAGGTAAGCTCGCTGTAAGCTGGACTTTAGTCACTTCGCCGTCGAGAGGTCACAATACAGTGACAACCGGTATTGTTGACGTTAGGTTGTGGGAGGAAGCGATCACGGGCTGGTCGCGCAAAACCGATGGTCGAAAGGTGAAGATGGGAGCTCCTGTCTCGTGAGGAAAGGGGACCTGGGGATGGGATATGGGATGGAGGGGGGGAGCAGAGAGGTAGAAAAGGCACGAACGACCCGAACAGAGGACCTGGCTGGGTCTCGGCCTATGGCACCGTGCTGGAGTACAGGAGGCAGAGGCGATCCAGGACAGGACACCGAGGGCGCGAAGGAGGGCCCGGGGGGGGAGGGGGTCAGGCATGGAGCGAGTTGGTGGTGTTGGATGGAGGGGGATGGGGAGGTGGAGTGGGAGGGGTGACACACGGTGTTGGCAGCTAGCCCCAGACGGGCGACTTGCCCTGTTGCATCGCTTGATTGGGATATTGGGGACGTTGACGCTTGGAGTCGCTGTCTCAAGGGTGGGTTCGAACTTGCTGCTCCAAACCGCCAAACGGGCAGGGACCTAAGGTCTGCAGCGGGGTTGCCCGTCCCCGTTCACCACCATTATCTTGATAACACATTCGTAGTGTATTTAAAATGCTTCGCCGGCGTAAACTCCAAAGGGCTAGAGTGATAGAGCGGGATGTCGAATTTAGCTTGATGCCTTTTACACTAACAGACTATTACAGATATGCACATATAGTCTGTTAGTGCTGGGTGCTCTGTTAAGCTGACGGCCTGCCACGGACTTTGATCGTTATATTCAAAATTGACTGGATTTCAGTTGTTTTACATTTAAGACGAGAGCGCCTGCGTCAACCAACACGACATCCAAGCCACCTTTTCAGAAGCACAGGACGGCACAAGGAACCATCCTTTTTGCACCCAACTAATCTGCCCGAGCTCTGGGTGGTTATCGTTCCCGCCATGGATGTCGGCCTAGTACATTCAAGCCGCACCAAAGGTACTCGACATGCACGTGGTTATTGGACATCACGATATTTACCTTACACTACAATCAATCTGTGAGCCGCTTCTTCGTTCAACAGGCTTCAGGTAAAGCTTTCCACAATTATCCGAAGGGGGCCGGGCGGCCGCTGCTATCAACTTGCTGTCGCAATCATCTTTGGAGTCCTCAACTTCCGTACTTGTGCCATTCATATACGAATATCATTTCGCCCCCAGCGTGTATTGATCCGTCGCGCGGCTCCTCTTGCAGGCACCGTGCCACTCCTTGCGCTTGCTCCTTCGTGCAGCTCCAATCTCATGTAGATTGAGCGTGTGTTTCGACAGCCGACCTGTGCTTACTCGTTTTTTTTCTTTCCTGCTGCCGCCGAGCGTCACACAGTTTGCTTGCACATCTCATCATCTCATGAAGAGAAATATGAGCCATGAGCCGTGGGGTCCATTAACGTCTTGGCGCCTATCTTCCCAGAGCGAGCATTACCGTCACACTTGTGATTTGCTCTGGTGAGTGGGTGATGGCTTGCATGAGGCACGCTTCGACGGCCAACCAGGGCTTAAATTAGGCGCCCGGCGAAGACAGCGCGTGGATGGGGGCCATGCGCCGGGCAGTCGTCCTGGACTGGGCGCGTGTCTCAACTGGCTCACACTTACGGGTTACATTGGGAAGTGGTTTCATCAATGGTCCGAACATCTTTCTTGTGACCAGAAGCCCAGAAACGGGAACGAAGAGTGCTTCCTCCCCTCCGTGGTCCGGTCCGGTCCCGGCGTGCCTGGCTGGCCAATTACAAACCTCTTCTACCACAAAATGGTATTTCGTACCGAGTATCGCAACTTAAATGTAGTAAAGTCCGGGAGGAAGGATGTTTGTTCTCCCGTCCGTCACTCGGCCTCCCGTCTCCCATTAATCCACCGTTGTGTGACGTCTAACCATGAAACACATCAGGCTGGGCGGTTTTCAGTACCTGTCACACACGTGCCTGTGTAATCCGTACCTGATGAACACGAGCGCCGACCCAAGCCTCCATCGGATCGCCGCACCGGACAAAGAAGGCCTATGTTGCTTGGCCCCAATGGTGAAGCAAAAGCCGCAACCACGCGCCTTTGTTAAAACACTGAACTCTTGAAACCCCCGGGTCCTGCCTTGGTGCGGCCTGGAGGCTTCCCGTACCCGGCTCCATTCTAGGGGTTCCATGCCAGGGACAAAGACTAAATGCTCCTGATCTTGCTATTCTCGGCAACTGACATGTCACCCACAAATACCTTGGTTGGGGACGAATTCTAGACGTCTTCTAGATCATTTCTCCGACTGTTAACCCTCCGCTTTGAAGATCAGGAACTCGGGATTTCTCGGTGGAATGTATTCCTGGGACATTTTGATCGCCAATACACGGCCGACAAATAAGAGACGGTATTAACGTAATTTCTTGTTATTCTCGACTATCCCTCAAAATCTACACGCTTGGTAACTCCATTGGCATCCCCGGGGAGCTTTCACTGGCCCATTCATGAACACTATACCAAGCTTATTTATTGGACCAACTAGAAAGAAACATCAGCGTTAGCAACCGTGCGTCATGAGAACAGAGAGTCGGGAAATCAGCTCACCTTTTCTCTGAGAGAGCCCATCCACTGCTGATAGCTCAACCCTTGGTCGGCCCGATCCTCAATCAGGAGTGTCTGGGCCCAAAGCTTCAGACTCGGCTCGCCGTCTTCGCGGACGATGTACAGATGCGGAACGATAATGCTCCCCACTCCGCGCGACTTGTAGTCGCAGCTCTTTGAAATCACGGCCCGGACCCGCTCGTTGAAATCGTTGTCAAGCTCTGGTACCGTACCCTTTCCAACATGTAGCTGCGTCCTGTCTGCCACGCCAAATACATCGAGCAGCAGCTGCGGGACAGCATCACGACCAACCCAGAGGAATTGCGTCTGGCCGTCATCGATGAGATAGAGCCCATACGGCACAAATCTCTCGGATGACAAGTTGAGTGGAGGTGGGAGAACGATCTGGCTGGTCTCGGGATCCGGAATGCCAGCGTTATCCGGCATGTCATGCAGCGAGTACAAACGGCCGTATATAAACTGAATCAGGAGCGGAAGAGGCAGCGTTGACAGGTGGCAGAGCGCAGCAGACCTGAGATCCGAAGGGATTTGTGCCGACTTTCTTAATCCGATATTCTTGATCAGTCCGAGGAAGAGGATCGGAAGGCCGCGGAGATTGGAAGGAAGCTGTAACCCGCCACTGCCCATGCTGCCACCAGCCAGCTCCTTTCGGAAGGTCTGCATGATCTCCGTGACCTTGCTCTGCAGGAGGTCCCGAGCCGACTCCAGCCCATTGCTCAGCGCTCTCTCCACGGCCTTATGGCTAAAGTAAGTCGTTATTGCGGACTGGTCTGCGCTCGCATACACGTCTGCGAGGTTGGTTGTTGTGGGCAGAGCAAGAGTCATGACTCTGATGCGCCTCTCCCCATTACATGTAGTATGGAGAACAGCAGTCTGTAAGCGTTAGCGAATGGCGGATGCAAAAAGAATTCGATATGTCCTGTACGTACCTGGAGTGAAATCACGTTCTTTGTCAACGATTCGTCTATGGCTACCTCCACTACGTAGCATTGATCGCGCGGGAAAGCGGGAAAGGCGCATAAACTGTACTACCGTTAGCACGTCACTACAGCACAGAAATCGACTTTAAGTTCTACTAACTCGGAACTTCTGTTGAAAAAGTTGCCATAGAATGCGTTCATTCGTAGCCCAGTCGAGGCTCTCACGCGAAGAACAGCTTCGAGACCAATCTCAGAGCTCAAATAATCGCTGAATTCCGAAGCAAACTTGATGGCATCCTCGGCACGGCCAGCGTTCCAGCCGGGGTAAAACCACGTCTGCCCTCCAGTATACCTTGGTAGGTTGGAGAGGGATGCGACGTCCTGATAGCCCGATGAGAACAGAAACATGTCGATAGACACTTGATTTTTCTATTGGTCATGGTTAGCACGGGTCTAGATGCCAAGTTAGGTGATGTAAAAGCATTGATCATACCGAACATTCAACTGCGAAACTCTTGTAAAACGAGCTGGCGGTCTGGAGCAGGGCATTCTCCTTTGAAGTGCCTAGAATTTTCTTGTCTTCACGCATAGTGAGCTTGCCTTCGCCGACGTTGGGCAGGGATGCAGAGAGAACAACGAGTTTTCCGCCGAGGGGGCTGATAAGCTTGTGACCGGCTCTGAGGGCTGATCCCATGCACGACCCGTTGTCCTGGTTGTTGACAAACATTTCTGGCAGCTTCGTAAGGAAGTTCTCAATACTTGTCCGTGAATCGGTCAAGGGAACCAGAAGATCCTGAGGAACAGGGAGGAATGGCTCGTCTAAGTCACTGACAACAAGCATGCTTGTCTCTCCATTTTCCTCGCTGTCCTTGGGCACCGCAAAGTAGTGAAGGCTGGAATCCACTGCAATGAAACCAAGACGGGTACGCCGGTCTGCGTTCGGTATCCTGTTAAGACTATCGAGAATGGTGCGCGCACTTGTTGCAAGGAGGCCGGTGGAAACAGCCGCATAGCTAACATCGAATAGGAAGAGATAGACCAGTGGCTGCGGAGGCCGAACCATGTACTCTTGCGGAGCGACAAACTCGACAACGGCGTGGTTTAGCTCATGTCGTTGCCATCGATCCACGCTTTTCTGAGCGGCAGCATCCCAGTCGAAAGCCTGTGGGACGTCATTGGTCAGGTTGCACATGTTGCAGCGCCATCTGTGGCCGTGATCCAAGAAGGTCACGAATGGGTTGATGTAAGACCTGCATCTCCGGCAACGCGATATAACCTGGTCCTGGACGACCGGAACTGGGTCGTCCAAGTCATGCAGCGCCGCGTATGGTTGGATAATGAGCGTAAAAGGCAACTTGCTCTTCTTGAGGAGGTTGTGGGTAGTGGGCACGGCATTCAATGTGGACCGCACATATTTAGGGGCGCAGTTCGCATCAGGAGACGGCGTAACGGACGACTAGCAGCTGTTAGGACATTGGACGCAAGAACGCTGGGATCGCAACTCACGTTCGGTGGCAGGATAATGGGCGGTGGAGGGAGATCCAGCTCAGAAACATTGAAAGGCTGGTTCAATAAATCGGTCGGATAGAGCTGATTCAAGGGACCAGCTCTCGCTTGTGGTGGAAGCTGCTGCGGCTGTGGCGCCCCGGATTTGGCCCCTAACTGCATCGATGAAAGGCCAGACGTGATACCGCCAACACCTCCAACACCGGGCGGAGCTCCGGCGGAGGGATAGTAGGGCTCGGGGGCTTGATAACCTCCCACACCAGGGGCGGCTAGCTGCGGAACGCCATATGCTTGCGGTACGGCACCGTAGGCGGCGGGCTGGGTATCTTGCTGAGGGTAACCCCCATAAACGGGCACGGCTGGCTGGGCACCAGGGAACTGCTGACCTCCTCCAGGCAGGCCTACTCCAGCATTGGCACCAGCGGCGACGTCAAAGGCTGCAGCAGCATATGCTCTCTTCTTTTTCTTGCCATGGTCGGTGGGAGGATGTGCGCCGGCAGCCGGGGGAGGGGGAGAGGCCGGGTTCTCGTATCCTTGCGCGGGCTGCTCAGGATACAGGGGCTGTTGCTCGGCGTAAGGTTGAGGCGGATACTGGCCGTAGCCCTCGTTGGGGGCAGACATTGCAGTTGCGGACGTGCGAGTTGTAGGCAGAAAAACAAGTGGGAGACTCGAGTAAACCGTTGTGCAAAGCGGGGACGAAACAGAATGGCGGCGAGCGCAAGCCGGGAAGAGTGACCTCGTAGGACGAGGATGCGGTGAGAGGTGGCGACGAACGAGCACGCCTTTTGAATCGAAAGTAATGGTAGCTCTCTTGGAATGGTAGTCTGGCTTTTCCTGTGGTCTTAGCTACCACAATTGCATTGGTTGGCGGGCGAGGTGCAAGGTCGGGACGGAAGGTGAAGGATCAGGAGCTATGAAGACAGACTGGCCTTAGCCTTAGCTACAGCATCACGTTGAAGAAGCTAGCAGGGACCTACCTACCTCGGCCACAGTCGCTGGAGCCTGATCTGATATACGGGCGATTGGATTGAAGACAGGCCAGCTCGCAAAGAACACAGTTTCGTGGACCGCAACTTGAATGGTGAGGTGGACAACCTGGTCGGGAAGGGGAGGTTGAGAGTGGAGGTACTCGGTGGTTCAGGGAGGTGACGTCCCGGTTTGTGGGCAAAAGCCACCCAGCAACCTGGGAAGTGTCGTGCAGCTTGGCATTTTAGACTCGTGTCTGCTGATGTGGCACGTGTTCAGAATCCAGGCTCCCCAATGAAGGCGGGGTCCGATCAGTGTGAGGAGCTCGGTCCTGACTCCTGAGCTGCAGCAGGGAGCCGGGGACTGCAAAAGGGAACCCGGGCCCCCGACCCCTGTTCTTCACTGCCCCTCCGATGGAGAACTGAAGTGGATGTTGTTGGTGTCGGCGGCGGGGTGCTCTCAACGGAGTTTGTTCAGCGAACTTGTGGTCCGGGGTAGCTGAGCTGGAAGTTGTCTGGATGGAAGAACCCGCGACAGCTTCCACAAACATCAATCAGTTAAATTGCCATTGTCCCCCGCGAGCCTGATTGCTATTGCCTAGCATATACACATTTCTACCCTACCAGGACGATCCTATCCTCCTCACCTCGTGTTCGTCGCATCATTCATTATACTTTCGCCCAAGCAAATCGATTGTCAGCCCTCGACACAAAGAACAAGTGGTTTATACTGAGCAGTATTTTCCGTTGAAGCCATGGCCTGGGGGAAAGCTAAACCGCAGGCGCCGCCATCAACGCTCAGGTAGGTTTTGCGCGATGCATTGCTGGCTACCCAAGCTTCCGGGGAGAAAGTCCACTCGAGCTAATGATTTTTTTCTGGTCTTTCCAGCCAGATCATTCCCTTGATAATCACCTTTATCATCCTAGGCGCCCTCGCTTGGGTCGGTTACCAGATCTACGTCTCGGTTGTCAAGATACAGGCCCAGGCGAGCAAGAAGATGGGTGACAAGCATGTCGTCTTCACCAAGGATGGGGTGCGTGTCGGAGTCAAGCACGTCGAGAATGAGGACTACGTCGACAAGACGCAGAGCTGGGTGGTCAAGGCCTGGAACCTGGGCAGTGGCGCGAAAGAGGAGACAGCGAAAGGGAAAAAGAAGTAAGGTTATCCTGGCCAATGTGCTGTCTACACGCTGCCTCGTTTCAAAAGATCGATGGTAACCGGTCGAATCGACAGGAAATAAATATGCAGCCATTCATGGTTATGATACCCAAGGCGAGCGGGAAGTGATTCGGATTGAAACTCTACCCACCCTGCATGCGATGGGAGTTGCCACTTAATGACTGATGACGCGGTTACGTCCGTCTTCTAGACTTTGGACGAATGGCTGAATACTTCTCAAGCTTTATCTCTTTGTTTCTCTTGATTTTAGGAAGGGCTTGGTGTTCATCCCAAGCACATGGCTGTTACGACATGGACGTAACAGGATCGGACGATGATGAAACTTCTCTTTTCAGTGGCCTTTTATATCAGTCAAAAAGCCGCGGCGTTCATGGTGACAGATCTTTCCATGGTCTAGCCATCTTCACTTGACAACGAGGTTCAAAAGGTTACATCAACGTGGTTTGCTTTGAGCAGGTCTAAGTGTATATATGTATCGATATACTTACCGGTGGTACTAGGCGACCTATAAAAAGACTTCTAAGCAATGAATATTCGGGGGTATTCGTTCTTCATACATCATACAACACCTGAGTTTCATAGAAATACATGGGCCTATGTGACAGTCACGGCAACGCTCTAAACTCCAGAACACCGCGCCATAATGAATACAAATCCAGAAAGAAGCCAAAGTCATGCATTGTCACCCCGCTCTTCTGTCCTCTCACACGGAGAGCAGCTTTTTGGCAATCATCTTGGCCGATTCCCCCGCGGAGGCGCCAGTGGCCTTGGCAATCAACTCGGCGCGACGCTTGTCGACATCCTCCTTGCGCATCGCCTCTCGCTGTTCTAGCGGGTTCATGGTATACCCGGGACTCGGCGGTGGTGCGCGTTTGGCCGACAGCAGCTTCTCAAAGTTGTGCGCCATCGGGTATGGCTGGGCCATGAGGCCGTCACGACGGATGAGCATGGATGGCAACCGGATCTTGAGCTGTATATGGAGAGAGATGTAAATCAACCGAGAGAGACAAGACCCTGTCCAACAAAAGACAGGAAGGGGGGTTTTGCTTACCTGAGAGAGAATATGGGCATACCGGACGCCCATGCCATCGCCGATATACTTGAGCCTGCCCTGTACCCAGGCCCGCTGGTTATCGGTCGTGTAGTCCTGGCTCATGACCGTCGCCAGCGGCCATGTGAGGAAATAGCCGGCCAGTCCCTTGAGGCTGCCGTCGTCGTCGTCGCCACAGGCAAACCCGGACAAGGCTTCGTCGTCCGGGAAGGCCTCCCGTCTCCTCGTGTGCCAGCCCAGGTGGTACGGCACCGAGGCGAGTATGTCGGCAATGTTGTCGGCGCAGATCCTGGCCGCGGTCGCGTACTCGGGCGTGGTCCGGTAGTCGACGGGCGAGCACACCCAGGCGGCGCAGCGGACGGTCAGGGACGAGAGGACCAGCCGCGCCGTCCGCGCCATGTTCCACATGCTGGCGATCCAGAAATCGTTGTACACGTCGACTCGGCCGGGGAACACTTCGGCGTTGGCGTACTCCCCCTCGGGCAGCACCGGCCCTTGCCAGCAGAGAGTCCTCCATGCCCAGTTTTCGGGCAGCGACTTCATCCACGCGGCCAACTCTTCGTCGAGTGACTGCGATCGACGCATCAGTCCCAGGATCAAGTCGATGGCATCGGGCGTCCGGGATAGGCTGGAGGTCATCACGTCCATGACCTCGGCGCGCAGCTCGCTTGCCTTGAGGTTTAGTCGCTGGCACGCGGCGGCGTGCTGGTCGTGCACGGCATCCTCCCCCAGCCACCAGTCGGCGCCCATGGCGGGTGCCTTGCCCGAGGTCAGGGCGTGGATGATGCACTGCGTGCGCACGGCGATGAAGAGCTGCAGGCCGACCTTGGTGCGCAGCTGCTTGCGGCCGCGAGCTTTGACGATCTGGATGGCGCCCTCGATGTGCGAACCCCAATTCATGTCTCCCAGCTGCTGCGCCGTGATGTTTTCGAACATGCCGAGCAGAAGCACGGCGGCCAGCGCGGCGTCGGATTTCCACGCCTCGGGATCCCGCAGGGCGGTATTCGTGGCGTTCAAGGCTTTTGCGTACTCGTTGTACGCTTTCTCTGGGAGGCTTACGCCGTTGGAGGTGACGGTGTTGGATAGGGATGCGAGGGCGCAGGCGTTGAAGGCATGCTGGAGATGAGCGGCACCTGCGGACCCGTCACTGGACGTCATGAGTGGGATGAGGTAGTCCATGAAGCCACGGGTACTCCCCTGCCGCGGCACCAGGACGAAATTGGACAGGAAGTGACACGATGCCACCGTCTCGGTGGACACCTGGATGGCGGGTATCAGAGCCTGTTCAAAGGGCGAGTGGTCGACGCGGCGGGTTACGAGAGGCGAAATCTCTCCGCTGGATGAGGACGAAGATGATAGTGGCGGGGATGGAAGATCCTGGCCGGCAGTTGTCGTCTTCCTGCTGCTGCTGCTGCTGCTCCGTTGCAAGACGGCTTTCTTGCTTGCCCTCTGCGCCCTCCGCTCCGTCGCGCTTGTCTCATTGCGCAAGACCAGGTCGAAGTCGTCCTTGTATCCGGGACACTGCCGTCTGGACTTGGCACACTGGTTGCAGGTGGGCTTTGTCTCGTCGCACTAGCAGATATGAAGAAGATGCTACGGTTAGTAGGTAAGGTTGGTACTTATTTTACCAGCCTTGCCGGCATCATCCGCACATCAACATACCTTGATCCGCCGTGTCCTGCACATCTGGCAACCCCTTGACGGCTGTCCGCAATACACCATTATTTGCAAGCCCGACGACTTCTTGTTAGAGACAAGAAGACGATATTAGATCCAGTGGGCGGTCGGTAGCAGCGGCGGCGTGATTTCGACTTTGACGAAGAAGCCTCATTCGACAGTGGACACCCAGGACACCTATGCAGGCATAGCGTGGAACCTCAGCTGTACATATAGATGGGCAAACCACCTCGGTTCCTAAATCGAAAGTCGCCAGCAACACTCACCCACCCACTCATGTCTGCGGGGTCTTGTAGTTTTCACGCGACTTGGCGTGCGCAAACGTGAAACGCTTCTCGAATCTGGACGACGATCCATCAGGTGCGGACGTCTCCGGAATGTGCTAGTCTAGATCGAGAAAAACACCTGCCAGGGGTGGGGGTAGAACTAGGTGGTGAGGGGCTTAATCAACAGATCGACAAGACTTTAGTATCACGGGGCAGACTGTGTATATTTGTCGGTGATCGGTGCATCATATATGAATATCATATACACCTCCCATCCTGAAGGTTAGAAAGAAACGGACTGCAGGTATCGCTGTGAAAGGGACGCTCTTGACAGGCACGAAGCGGTCTGTGTTTGAAGGTAAAGCGAGATATGTGATGGATGCAACTGTGCGGCTCGGGGTGTGCAGCAGCGCTTTGACACAAGCGACCGCTGCGTTCCTCCACAGGAGACGGATAGAGCTACCTAGATCGCCAACAAAAACCAGATATAGAATGTATAACTCTATGGAGACTAACAGACTCTGTTTTGTACTGTGATGAGATATATACAGGTCACTTCGCTCTTTGCGTATCCAGATATCGGATAGTTCTCGCTGAATTCTATCTACTTAGCAAGAGGATGAATAGGGGTAAAGACGCTGAGTGAGATACCTCTATCCCAGATACAGTACCTAAGCACATGCTAAGGTAGCTACAGGTGGCGCCCTCGAGTGCACACCATTCCACGGTAAATACGGGATAGTAGCCATCGCGTACTTTACAAGGGTCCAGCTCGTGACTTTTCAGGGCACCTGGTAGCCACCCTGGAAATACTTGTTTTACGCAGCAAAATATCCCTTGTAAAGGCCGTCTCAAGCCCTAGCACCCCGATCACAAAATATATCATAGACAAGGAATCTTCCAGGATTTTGTAAGGTTGCCGATGGCTACTATTCCGTATTTACCCATGAATGGTGTACCTATCCGCATATCTACGCTAGGGGTTGGCTCCCGAACAGGGATACACCAGCAACACTGCCGGCAGCACGCCCGGTCCAAACCAACCGTGCTTGCGCACCAAATGTGGAGGTTCTTGAATGGTTTGCAGTAAGGCCGCCTACCTAGTTGCCTTCTTCTTTGAACATCCCCGCCACTCCCTCCAGGTCCGGGCTCTTACGGTCACCAGATGCACCTGCATTTGCCGTTCCGGAGGCCACACGCTCAGTGCTGGGCGTCATGAACTCCTGTGCCATCTTACTCCGGCCAGACTTCTTGACGCTCGATTTGACCCCGACACTCTTCGTTAGCTTTCCCATCTCCGAGATGCTCACGCCCTTCAAATCCTTGAGAAGGTCAAGGATGATAGCACGCTGCTGCCGGGGATGCTGTCCCGGACGAGATATGTATTCAATCGCCCGATCAATCTCTTGGCTGTTGACGCCAGGCAACGAGAAGAGGATATTTCGAGGGGTAGGGGTGAGGGGACAGTACGAAACCAAAATGGCCGCGATCAGCGCCCCCAGCTCCTTTTGGGACTCGACAAAGTAGGGCTCGTGTAGAGACGTAATAGCGGCCCGGAGCACGTCATTCGAGATAAACTCACGGATCTCTCGCGCCGTCTCTTCGGGAATTGGGAAGCTCTCCTCCACAGCTGCAGGGTAGCCCGCCTCCTTGAGATGTTTCGCCGAGTCGGTAGTGAACTCTGGCACGATAGAGCGAAACACACGCAACATGACGCCGCAGCATCTGCTGTCGTGCACCTGTATCGCGTGGCTGCCAAACACCAGAAGCTTGCTGACGATATCGCCATGCATCAGGCAGAACTTGCGCAGTGAGGGATGCTTGACAGCGGATTCACCCTCTTGAGGCTGATCTCGTTTGTCGGTAAGCGTCGCTAAAACATGATGAGCATTGACGAAATTACCGCATGGAATCAAGTGATCCTTACTAGTTCTCGCCGGGTCGAGGAAATCGGCCACCATGATCACGGCCGAGTATGTCAACTGACGCAAGATGCTCTCGGCTTTCATCTCCTCGGTCAACTCGTCCCCAGCAGCCTGCACTGTTTCCCGGGACCCCAGCTTCTCCCACTCATAACTAATCTTGGCATCCATTTGTTGGAAGCAGGCAGCGATGAGTGGGGGTAGGAAATGATCCCGTAGATCCACCGGACAATGGTCGACCAGATATCTCACCAAATTCAGGAGGTTAATAACCTGATGAGCTGAGAGAGAAAACGAGTCGGCGAACAGTGCGTTCGCTAAGGGGCCCGGGAGCTCGACAAACCCATAGAACTGGAGGTCGAGCCGACTCATGCAGTATATTATAGCGTAACATGTTTCTCGCACGAACCGAACTGTTCCGCGGATGGTTGAGGCGAGTCCCTCGACGGTGTTTTTTTTGTCCATCACTCTCGCATAAAAGTCGTCTTTGCTACCTTCCGAGATGCCAGCTTGCCAGAAGCGGTCCGATAAAACTCTGCCCACCACAGAGCGCATCTCGGCCGGTAGCAGGGTCCAGTTCTTCGGGTCATGACAAGCATGGGCATAGCTGTGTGACATGGTCAGCAAGGAAAGTTTCTCTTCTTGCGATGTCCGGCAATACTAACCTTAAGAATTTGAGCAGCTCCGGGAGGATGAGGGAAAATCCGTCCTGCCAAAGAGTACAAGATGCCATATACGGGGCCGAATTCTTCTCAATTTTCTCCACCGAATAAGTGAGGAAGGATTTGGTCGAACGCAATGGTAGGAACTATTACTCGCGTTAGTTCGTGAGATACGTTCGTCCGAAGGAGTGCGCCACCAACCGTTTGTCGCTGTTCCAGCTCGCTTTGCAATGCCAGCCCTTCGGCATCAAGCTCGGCAGAGCCCCAGTCATTTATGCCATCGATACGGCGGCTTGCTAGGTATTTCTGCGCCTGATCAAGACCCAGAAGCCGGCAAAAGCCCTCAAACGAGCTCAGGGCTTGCTTCAGAGAAGTGTCTTTCCACTGGTCCTTTACTGGTGTTATAAAGGTTGCAAGCCGCGCAAGCCGTAACTCTGGGTCAATTCGAGTAGCACGATGACTGCTCTGCAGTTAGCCAGTGTTCCCTGCGTTCCCTTAGAAGGCAGACCAACATGATTATGAAAAGAAAGCTTTGGTACGCAATCTGCCGTTTCTCATCGAGTGTTCCAGACGCAACCATCTCCTTCACCTTGTTTTCCAGTTGATCATACACATCCTACAAATCATGATCAGTCGCGGGCATTACACGAAGAGTAGGGATTTACTCACCAGAAGATGGTCAGGCATCTTTGACGCCAGTCTCTGTAGTTCTACCATGCTCTCGGTTTGCAAATCTCTGATTGCGTCGTTGAAAGTCCTGTGCTCCGGTTGTAGTGCAGGCCATGTCATCAGGATATGCTCGAGTACTTTCAACATAAAGCCGGCGTTGCTATCCAGTGCCGTCGTCGAGAAAGCCACGAGAAGCTGGAGTATCCGCTTTCGAATGAGGGGATCCTGTAACCGCAATTAGTGCTCTGTAACTGCCAACAAGTCTCTCGGCACCCACCTCAAATTTTGCTTCTAGGCGCCTGCTGCACCACTCTTCAAAATACCCCTCGATAGAGGTGGCCTTTTGCTGCTAAACATGTGTCAGTCTCGGAGCTAGCAGATCGTCTTTATGGCTAACATACCTCATCCGGAATGTGCTTATGAAGGCTTCTCCATTTGACATATCCTTTTAGTGCCGCCTCTACGACCGTAGCGTGTGCGTCGACTCTTAACACAGGCATCGAGTTCTTTGAGTAATTGGAAGCTGCATATATGTTAGCTGATGCAGAACCCTACCACACGATCCGTTTACTCACGGTTAAGGGGCGGTTGGCCATCGTAGAGCGTCTGAAAAGCATTTTCAGCCTGTTCGAGAATATAAGAAAAGGCATCGGATAGTTTGAGCTGCACAATGCTTTCAATGACTTGGCAACTGTAACGTCTATAGTTTCCCAGAAATGCATGCCGCTCGGGGACAGTATCCGTATCTTCCATGAGCAGAACATATGTTGGGTCTTCTGTATCGTCTGGAAGGCTCTCATAACGTATCAACCGCGAGCTACAAATATCCAAAAGAGGAAGGATGAGCGGCGTGCTGGTAGCAGCTGCTGGGCCGAGAGATCGGTGGCTTAGGAGGCGTGTCCAGGTGACCAGGACAGGGATAGAAACGACAAGGCTCTGACTCTGCACGACTTGTATCAGGAGCTCCATGAACTGCTGTACGTTATTCTGGGGTGGGATAGCTGTAAACTTCCGCTCAAGGTAATTTCCGAGGTATGATATCATCTTCTCTAGTTAGCATGGTGAGGCAAAAAGTAACGGCACAAAGGTCGATCGACTCACCTCGGAGAATTTCTTGGCAAATTGGTACTTGTCGTCGTCTATGTCCTGAGCATCAACGGTTGACCACTCGAAGAGTCGTCTACAAAGATCGACCAGATCAGTGTTGTACATTGGCACAACAAGATCAACAAACTCTTCACTCGTCAGACTGGATCGGGAATAGAGAGAGTGTAGAACCTCCAGAGCAGCCTTTTAACCAGTCAGTATGTAATACGTTGCCTCCCGCGGTCTTGAGACAGAGGGCATAATTGGGGGTCCATCCGTACCTTTTGAATGGAAACATTGGAGGTTGAGAGACAATTACAGATAGTTGGACGGCAACCGGCAGCATGTATGGCTTTCGGGATAGCCCACGGCATAACAGAGTTGAGGACCGCGAGGGCTCTCACAGCGCATGCCTTGACGTCCTCGTTCGGCTCCAGGTCCTGGTTGAGACACTCCGCTATAAGCTGTGTTACTCTACTGATCCAGCCGTCGTCTCCGTACCGCACGTTTGGGCCGATTTGGCGATTTGGGAAGTGTTCGGTAAGAACAGAAGCAGGCGTGAATATCTCGACGCATGCCTTGCTCAACGCCCCTTCTCGAACGGCGACCACCGCATCCTCTCCATTAAAGATCTCGTCCGACAGGATCTCGAGGATCTGAAGCACAAACTCCTTGTGAATCGGGGAGTCTTGCACCTGCCACAAGCGGACCAGTAGGGCGTCCATGTCCATCCACTCGGCAGCCCAGCATCGCTTGGCCACTTCGACCCAGAGCTGGGCAATCTTGCTTCTCAGATATGACGGATCCTCCTTGGAAACATTCTCCGACAGCTGCAATATCCAACCGCGAAGATATTCACGTTCTTCCGGGCTGTAGTCGGCCCACTTGTGTTTAACGGCGTGCTCGAGCAGCGAGAGGCCGTAGTGGCGGACGATGGGCGCTTGGTTCTTGGCGGAAGCGAGGGTGAAGCCATGCGACGGCGCCTCCCCAGTGTTCTTGACCTGCTCGAGGAATGCCTGGGCTTCTTGTCGAGACTGGTTGGCAGAGTAAGGGCTGTGGACAAGGTTGAGCGCATCGTGAATTCTTGCGAGGACGGCGTCGCCGCCGGGAGCGGCAGTGGCCGCACCGTTTGACTGTGAGCTTGCCATGGCTAGCCACTATTGGGAGTGTAATATGTCGTCGAACCGCTAGAGGACCGAGTTGGACGGAGGATGAAGCCGTCGTGGTGGCTCAGGCATGGACCATGGGGGTGGTGATGCGGATGGCACGACTGATGCTGCAGAGACAGCAGCTGGACGGGAGAGCTCGCGGTGAGCAGTGTACTGCACTTGCACTGGGCCGTATTCCGCACTGCGAATTGGGTGTTGGTGAAAGAACTGGAAGACAAACGGCGGAATCAGCGCGAAAGAACGCAGCACATCCGTTCCCACAACAAAACGATTAAGGCTGCACCGGAAGTTCTGTTCATAGCTCGGAATTTGTGTATTGTTACAGAAGATGGCCGAGAGAATGTTTAAAGTTGAAAGATGTTCGCCAGATTTGTGAGTCGAAACCGAATCCACCTCGGGCGCTGGTAAGTTAGTTGGTACAAAGGCACCAGAGTTGGAGCCTTGTCGAGCTACGAGTTTAATTCTACAGGTCCCAGCCGCTCCATCACACGCGCCCACGCGTAATAAGCGGGCTGTCGGCTGGGGCAAGCACGGCAGGTTAGTACAACGCGGGGCCGCGGGGCAGCTCACTGGCCCGTGCACTTGGGAGTTTGGCAGAGGGGTCAAGTACACTGACGGATCCGTACCTTAGAATCTAGAGGTATCTGAGCTGAACCTGACCGGCGGGTGGGACTGGACTGACACTGCAGTGCAGTGTTCTAGAAGTTCCATAGGTACGGAGTACACAAGTTCTTAGGTGCATTCGTATTTCTATTTTGATCTTCAAGGTTATCTCTCCCACCCTTCCATTCACAACTCAAGCTGCTTTTCCACCTTGGAGATCCACCTCCCAGAAACACAACAGTTTGTCGTAGAAGCTAGTCGATACAACCGACAGCTTCCTTTCTGTCGAGCCTGGCCAGAAGTCACTGCCGTAGTTCATGCTCCGATGCCCCTCGAACCTGCTAATAGTCCGGAACTGGCACTGACCATCGCTTGTCTCCAGAAGCTCGACGATTCTCACGCCAGCATGCATGCACGACGCGAGGATTCTCGCGCGCCATCTGTAGCCGCGAGCTACGGTGTCATCGGCCTCATCCGTGTCAATCAGCTTCAACCGCCATACCCCTCCACCAAGATTGCTCTCGGCAAGGTTCTCCGCCCTGCATGGGCTGTATATGCTGGGAGAGACGAGGGAGAACAGCCTGATGTGGTCGTCGTAGCTTCCAGTAACCACCAGACACGGGCGGCCCCGTTTCAGATGAATGGGCAAGATCGCAGTAACCCCGGCATCGTGGCCTCGGAGTTTAGAGGGCGGCAGGGACAGGTCGAGTTCATCGTCCTTGTAGATGCACGTCTGGCAACGCAGGATCGAGTCGTCACCACCTGAGAACATTGTGAAAGCATCTTCGTGGGATGGTACAGCGGGATCAAGGCAAGGGGATATTGCCACGCACCACGCCTCCAGACTATGGGTGATAACTGGGTCAGGATACAACTCCCAGCTTCCATCGATGTCTCCAAGGTCAACTAAGTGCACGTGTCCAGTCGAGGTAGTTATGGCCACCGTGCCGGCTCTCGACGGATGCCAGCAGAACGCGAGGAAGAGAACCTCAACCCCTGGAACTGGTCCGGCCATACCTTTGGACATGGTTGACATATCCATTGTCTTGGCGTGTTTCAGTGGCTCATTCTCGCCGGGTGACAGCTTAAAAACCGCAAGAGTGGAGGTGCTGGAAACAGCGGCGCAAATGTCCTGTTTGCCAACCTTTGGGTTGAAGCGAAGGTCCAAGATGGCAGATGGCTGAGGTATAGTTTGCACATGAGCACTGTGGAGGTGATGGTCAGTTTCGGGACCACGATATTGATGAAAGGGCTGAACGTGTCACCTGAGCGTCTCACATTCTCTCATTTACAAGCTGAAAAGTAATGATACTCCCGTTGCGGCTTTGG
Organism: Apodospora peruviana; assembly: GCA_033439685.1. Taxonomy (NCBI): domain Eukaryota; kingdom Fungi; phylum Ascomycota; class Sordariomycetes; order Sordariales; family Lasiosphaeriaceae; genus Apodospora; species Apodospora peruviana. The sequence goes on along the minus strand of JAUEDM010000003.1, from coordinate 1,771,312 downwards.
GCTTTGGCCGACGCTGGCTGCGTCGACTCCTGCTCATCTTTATCCTCATCGGCATCATCGTGCACGACGGCAGCTTCCTCATCCTTTTGGAGATTGTAAGTACCGACTAGAAAGTATGAGGGATGGGTTGAGCAGAATTCCAGGCAGCTTGGTGGGAGATGTAGTTGAAGCGATTGTATGGACGAGACCGGCTCGCTTGGGTCGCTCATCCTCTCTGTTTGTCCCCGTCGCGAGGCGAGGATTTCATTCAACGAATCTCAGACCTTGCCATGGATGCTGCGAGTTGTGAGATGTAGGCAGGGAAGAGTTTGTGCTTGAGCCCCCGCTAGTTCTAGTGGAGTGGAGCTAATTTGTGATGATATTTGGGGCCGGGATTAGCGTGCCTTATTAGTCTCGGTTCAGGTACCCTGACTACCTATTGGCACACCGCTCGACAGCGGGCCCCTATTCAAGCTTGCTCACCTCAACGCAGCAACCTCCAAGCAGCATGCAACTGGCCCGACGTTCACCGACAGAACTACAGTCCAAGTCATTGTAATGGGATGAAATGGGAATAATATATGGTTCGACTGTTCCCCGGGTGCGAATGCCAGTAACATCCGTCAAGTTCAACACCCTCAAGAGAACCCGCAACCCGAGATATTAGGACAAATCTAAAGGGAAAAAAAGCACGGAGGCTGTATGATGCCTTCGACTGGCCGGCATGGACTCGGATTCTGATTTTTACGGTTGGTGCTGGCTCGTCAATTTCACTCGTCGTGTTCGTCGACCCTTACTCACAGACACACAATAGGCGATGAAGAGACCGTCTCTGACCTAAAGGCCCGCTTGGACGACTTTGACGTGGAGGACTGGTGGAAAACACGTCATCTAATTACTGACCGAATCTCTCATGACGAACCCAAAGCACCAAGTGCAACCGGGAACCACCACAACATGTTTGCCGGTCTAGTTGGCGCTTGGCAGCTGAGTGAGAGCATCGACGACTTCCTTGCTCGCCTACCGCCGTCCACCACCGAGCGGATGGCCGGTGTCGACTGGATCCGAATCGCAAATCCGTTCGCCGCGCCGCTCGATCGGCCAGCGCTCGGCACTTTCAGAGAGGCCGGGAAGGAGAGGCTCCAACTCCTGTCCGCGTTCGCCGACGCGAGCAACTCGTCTGGCAAACACCGTCTTCTTGTCAAGAAGGAAATCCAGAAGGAACGTGAGGACTGCGTGCGGGATCTCCGCGAGCTTGCTGTCGTCTGCAGAGTCCTTGGCGGCAAGTGGATGCTGTTCCCGGGACCCGAAGAGGTCGACGAGGTCTGGAGTCGTGTGGCCCACGCAACGGCAGAAAACAAACTGGGAATCGTTGCCAAGGTGGAGCCGCGCTTTTTGACGGAGAAGGCGCGTCTAATTTGTGTCTATACCAAGGACTTTAGAGACAAGGGCGACATCGCCAGGGTGCTCAACCGGCTGAGACAGCTTCACCTCGTCAGGGCATGCGGCAAGCAGATTTACTACAAATGTGGTTAGTGGTCCTATCTCTCATCCGTCTCGAGACGACGACTGATTCTCACGTGTCGACAGATGCCTGGACAGAGCTGGACATATATGGAGGAAACGACTGGGGCATTAGCGCTTCAATGGTCTGTTACTGTGTCATTATTTATTCATATTTATTGTTGCGATGGCTGACACTGAAACTAGCACTCTTCAAATGAGATATTCGCTCACATAAAGAGTCAGGGCTGACAGCGGATGGGACTGAGCAGAGATAAAGTATGCAATTTGTCCTCCGCAACTTGAGACACCCAGCAATGAAGTGAAGCTAAGAGGATATCGGATGCAGACCTTGTGACCCTTCTCTTCGGCCCATCTGGCATAAAGTACATGTATGTGAGAGCGCGAGTCAGTGCCCTTCATCCAGTTGTTAAGATATTTTGTGTCTGCAAATGGGCTCAGCACAAACAACAAACCATTCAGTACAATCCAACTGCTTAAGGCCCGAGTAGAATCAATGCAAGCCCTCATCCTCCGTACGTCGCCTCAACACTGATCTAAAGGGTATCCTCTACACCTTACGCGTCCGGGCTCGGGGGTTGTCGAATGGCGCTTTAAAAAGAACGCTGGAGTTCAATGGACAAAACGTAGGTGATATGTGGCTGAATGGCCAAAACAGTCATGGGCTGACCCTAACGAGGAGGACCATGTATGTGTCAGCTTGGGGTGGCTGTTCACGATCAGGCCTGACAGGTCGATAAGGACCCCTCTCTTTTTCACTTAGATTTGGATTCGACTGCGGAAAGGGACCGGCGGCTGGGTATCTTGCAAGTTTCTCGCGTCCAGGTTCGAATGGAACCCGGTAATTCTCCAGATGGGCTACCTTGGTGCCACATCTGCATCGTCAAGAGAGTAGTCGGCAGCTGCATCGGGGTCGAGTGTTCTAAGCAGCAGAACAAGCCGATAGGCGCTGTTTCCGTTCAGGTAATAACGATGGAGCTTCTTGGACCGCAGGAAGCCCAGCCGTTCATAGAGTCGCATCGCAGGGATATTCGTTTCCTCTGTCTCGAGGACGATTTCGTCGGCGTTGCGTTTGGCCATGGCGTCTATTGCCTTTTCGACCAGCTTGGTGGCTACACCATGACCACGGTACGCAGCGGAGACGGCCAGCATGGCGATGTAGCCACGGAGCGTTGGGGGCGAGTGGGAGGCGTGCGGCTCGAGTTTGCAGATGATAACGCCGATCAAGGACGAATCATGGGGATCCAGAGCCTTCATATTGTACCGGCCAAACCCAACGATTAGCCTTCCTCGACTTGAATTTGGGAGAGCGAGGGAGGATGTGTACCATGTAGCACAGGTGGCCCCATTGGTATAAGAAGTACCGATATACATATATGCTGTAGGGCTCGCTGAGATCTTTCGAGATCAAGGCGCGGATGGCCGGGAGATAGACCGACTCCAACAAATGCTCATATTGGACGTATTTCAGCTGGCCGGGAAGAGCTAACGCGCGAGCAGTGTCGGTTGCGCCGGCGGCCGGAGCCACCGCCATTGGGGTCGCCGTCTTGGCCGCTGCTGCGACCATAGTGTCCATGATTATTCGAAAGCCTCACCCCGCGCGCGTCGTATGTACGAGACTCGATTCGTACTCATGTGTATGTGTATAGGCGCGTTGGGGTGTCCAGATCTTACAGGCACTGAGCTACCGAGTCATATTGATCTTGATAAAAGCCGGCGTTGAGGACAGTGAGGAAACGATGTTGTCCAGGAACGTAAACACGAAGCAGGCGGGCTAAAACCGTCGGTCAGCCTGGGCAATCATGGCGGTGATCAGGACACAACGGAGATAGAGTGCCGTGGACAGTAATGATGGCGCTCGCAAGGAATACCCCGCAGGTCGCGACGCAGGCGAAAGCCTACCCCACACCTGAGATACCATCATACCAGTGGTCGGGGACCAAGCCGTGCCAGCTTTCAGCCTTTTCACATGAAAGAAAGCACTGTCTTACACGTGTAAGTACGGATTATACAAAGTGTCTGTTTCGGCGCGGCTTTCAACTTGGCATGGATCCAAATTTTGGACGACGGAACCTCGTGGGGCGCTTGACCGGCTGACCGACCGACCCGAACTTTTGGACTCGGGCTGTTGAAGAATCGCGCCTCCGGGCGCCAGCGAATGACACCTTTGCGTCGTATCCTGCTCCATTCTCCAGCTAAAACCCGGAAGTGACTACTACCTACGAAACACACGCCACGCTTTTATATCACATCCATCGCATCGCATCTTATGGTTGCCGCTCTTCAGCGGCCACCAGCGACTTCGGTCTCACCCCGGCGCACCTCGCACCAACGACACGACGACCGCCTACCGGTGTTCATTCACAGTTACGGTGATTTTTGAAGCAGGAGTCGGAATATGGAGAGCACTCTCCGTCGCCGAGTCGCCCGAGACGACTCGTCATGCGAATCGGCTACGCCCCGGGATGAGAGCCCGGTAAAACCGGGCGACAAAGTCAAAGTCGTTCATCATCGGCCCAAGACAAAAAAACGCCGCACTACGGCCATATTCCTGTTGGGTAGTCTTTTCGGCCTTATCGCCGCCGGCTTTTTCGCAAAGAACAATGATTTGATAAACTTTCCCGAACTGGGGGACTTGAGCATGGACAGTCTGTTCGATGCTCTGCCTGCCGGGTTTGTCAAGGACATGCGGGACCTGGTTGTAAGTGAAAAGAAAGTTGCTACGTCAACCACCCCCATTCAATGGCCGCCCTCCGTTTACTCTGCTGATGTTGTTTGTCTACCCGATTAGAATGGCGAACGCGATTTCGTCGAGAGCTACGATGCCTTTTCGGTAGGCGTCAAGGTCCGGTCCGAGGGTCTCACCGTCGACCATCCTATTATCATGATACCCGGTGTAATATCCACCGGCCTCGAGTCCTGGGGGACATCCAACGTCTCTCGGCCCTACTTTCGGAAGCGATTATGGGGGAGCTGGACCATGATGAGGGCGCTGGTCACAGATAAGGAGGTCTGGAAACGGCACATTATGCTGGACAAGGCGACAGGGCTGGACCCTCCCGACATCAAGCTACGGGCCGCTCAAGGCTTCGATGCTACCGACTTCTTTATCACTGGATACTGGATTTGGAATAAAATTCTCGAGAACCTAGCTTCTCTGGGCTATGATTCGACAAATTCCTTTACCGCCGCCTATGATTGGCGGCTGGCCTACCCAAATCTCGAAGTACGAGACGCATATTTTACCAGGCTAAAGTCGTATATCGAGATGGCAGTTCATGTTCAGAACAAAAAGGTTGTTCTGGCGTCGCACAGCATGGGGAGCCAGGTCGTCTTCTACTTTTTTCACTGGGTTGCGTCCGACCAGGGCGGCAAAGGCGGTGACGACTGGGTCGAAAATCACATCGACGGATGGATCAATGTCAGCGGGTGCATGCTGGGTGCCGTCAAGGATGTTACGGCCATCTTGTCTGGCGAAATGCGCGATACGGCACAGCTAAACTCATTTGCTGTCTACGGTCTTGAAAAGTTTCTGAGTAAGGAGGAGCGCGCTGAAATATTCCGTGCAATGCCCGGCATGTCTTCCATGCTTCCCATGGGCGGCAATGCCATCTGGGGCGACCTCAACTCGGCGCCAGACGACCAACCAGGTCAAAAGCACAGCTATGGGTCGTTGTTAAATTTCCGCATAGGGCAAAACTGGACAACTCCCAACAAGAACTTTACCGTCGATGAGGCCATGGAGTATTTGTTCAACACAACAGAGGACTGGTATAGGGATCAAGTGCAGGGGAGCTATTCCCTAGGGGTTGCACACACCAAAGCTGAAGTCGAAGCAAACGAGCGTATTCCAAGGAAATGGGTCAATCCTTTGGAGACTCGCCTCCCACTTGCGCCAAACCTCAAGATCTATTGTTTCTACGGTGTCGGAAAGCCTACTGAAAGGGCTTACTACTATAAATCCCCGGACCGGGGTATATCTACGACCCTAAATATGACCATCGACACGGCATTGATACAGGGCGATATTGACCATGGCGTCATCATGGGTGAAGGTGATGGGACGGTCAATCTGATGAGTACGGGATACATGTGTAACCGTGGATGGAAGATGAAGAGATACAATCCGGCCAGCGTGAAAGTGACGGTCGTCGAGATGCCCCACGAACCCGAGCGGTTCAATCCCAGAGGAGGCCCCAACACAGCCGACCATGTTGACATCCTGGGGCGACAGAACTTGAACGAGTACATACTGCGAGTTGCTGCTGGGCAAGGACACACCATTCAGGACTATGTCGTTAGCAATATCCGCGAGTATGCAAAAGAGGCCAAGATATACGACGAGGACGAGTAAATGATGGTATATACGGGAGGACGACTTGACGTTGTTTGTTGGTCCAGACATTACGAATAGATAAGAAAGGCGGGAGTTTTCATGGACTGCTTTTTTGATATAGACGCGAGGAGAAGTATATTTTTTTAATACACTGTTCAGCATCCTCCCAGCTACCGAGGCGTATGGCCAGATACCTAAGGTATGTATAGGACCCAACCTTACCTACGCTGTCTTCCAGCGGAAGCTGAGCTGTAGGGTAGGTACGGGACAGATTGTTGTAATTAACACATGTAGCTAGGTAGGTGGTTTATTTGTACAAAACGGTATCATAAGACTTCATTCCTTGTTGAGTGGGATGAAACAAGGACCTTCATGGACAGAACTGCGTCGGCAGTCGAAAGTGGAACTTGGGTCGGCCCCGCCCCGCACCCGCACCCTGACAAGCAGCCCCTCCATTCAAGGTACTTTGGAGTCCTGTGGCCTTGTTTGAACTTGTTACGATTCTGAAGGCATCTTCCTATTCACTCCTGTTCTCTAACCACATACCAAGGCTGCTGGCGACTAACCAAGTCAACTACCACCTTACTGGTGATGGGTGCGTCAATACGGCCTTCCAAGCCTAGGTCCAGTACCCCTCCATGCATCCAAGAAGTCGAAGACGACGTGACTATCCATGTCTAAGCCGAGGCACTATACCAGTCCATCCTATTCCAACCTTCAAACGTACTCCAGTGATGCCAACGATTCCCAGCTTCGTCTTGGCGCTGTTCACCTGAGAACATGGCGGACTTCGAGGCCACTGGCCCCGTCGAGAATGAGCAGCAGTTCTGGAATGGTTGGTTTGGCAATCTCCCACTCCCTAATTCGCCAAGTATAATATGATGGCGTTGTGGATGATGCTGATTGCCATGCTTGTCAAGTCCTGAATAAGACGGTATCGACACCATGCGCAAATAACGAAGCGCTCGATGACGCTCTGCGCTCGTGGCTCTATCTCGTAGCCACCGGCCGCGACAAGTACCTCGACACCGAAGATGAGATCGCAAGCTGTTCCCAGAAGCTTCGGGAGAGCCCCATATTTTGCGCCAACGAAGAATACGTCCGCACGCAAATACTCTATAGCCTTCTGCAGGAGGATGACCTCGGCCCGCTACATGTCATTGCCAACTTTTTGCTGCTCGATGGCCGGGCTGACGAGGAGACATTCCGGCGCATGGTCAACGAAGGCTGCTTTGGGCGACTGTTGGATCTTATCAAGAGCTGCGGTGACCATGATCGCCGTCTTCACCGATTGCTGTTGGAATTGATGTACGAGATGTCCCGGATCGAGCGCCTACGGCCCGAGGACTTGATGCAGGTAGACGACGGATTCGTCACCTATCTGTTCAAGCTCATCGAGGCACTTTCCGATGACGTTGACGATCCCTATCACTATCCCGTGATACGGGTTCTGGTCTGCCTACCCCTTACTGCCTGGTTGCTTGAGAGATCGATGCTGACTGGGAAAATAGTTGGTGTTAAACGAGCAATACATGGTCGCGTCGACCTCTGCAGCGGCTGATCCCATGTCGCCCGCGTTGCCAATCACAAATAGGGTCGTGAAGGTCCTGAGCATCCATGGACCTTCGTTTCGGACCTTTGGCGAGAATATCATTCTGCTTCTTAACCGAGCAACTGAGACGGCGCTCCAATTACTTATTCTGAAGCTGCTCTACTTGCTGTTCACCACTACTGCAACGTATGAATACTTTTACACGAACGATCTACGTGTCCTTCTCGACGTCATCATCCGAAACCTTCTGGACCTGCCTACTGAGATGAATGTCTTGAGGCACACCTATCTCAGAGTTCTTGCGCCACTGCTGGCCCATACGCAGCTTAGCCAACCACCACATTACAAGCGCGACCAGGTACTCAGTCTACTTGAGATATTGCGCGGTTCTGGAAGCGTGCATTTTACGCCTCCAGAACCAACGACCCTCCGACTGGTCGAGCGAGTCGCCAAGACTTCCTGGCTAGCAGACGATGAGGAACAGGATGAGGTTCCGAGGAATCCGCTTCTCGGGAGTCTCTCCAAATCACAAAGTGCTAGTACCGTTAGTGTGGTCGCACAGGTTTCTGAGAAACCGGGAGTCAAAACACCGAGCCGGAAGTTGGAGTTGGATTCTGATGCTAAAGATACGCCTAACCACGGAGAAGGTGGTGCCACGGTTGGGAAGCAAGGTGTAAAGTTGGGAATAAGAAGAATGTTGCCGGAAGTTCCGAAACATCGTCATGGTGTGCCCATGGTCGCTCCGCCAACAGCCACGTCCGTACACGTGAATGTTGACGGACATGGGCAGAAAAAGCTGCCTCCAAAACTACCGCCCCCAAGGAGACGAACGAAGCTCAAACTGGCGAGTGGTGTTGGTGGGGATGCGCTGGCTGCTACGGACAGTGTGCCCGCAGCTGGATCGACACCCGCTTCATAACGGAGGAGAGCACAGGCAATGGTAGAGCTGTGGCTCTTCGAAAAGACTGTGCGAATGTTTTACGAACAAACAAAGCGACGACTGAGGCGTTTGCTTGCTGATTTTCATGATATCAAATTGATACCAGGCAGTGGCGCTATGTTTGCCAGAGAGATGGACTCAGTCTATTTAGAATCATGGGCATTAGGAGAATACCAGAGGGATATGAATACATTCTTCGTCTTGATGAGCACAGCGGAGGGTTTATGATACGAAAGCGTTCCAGGGTACAGATTTGGTATTCGTCTTGACGAAAGAGGACGTATTCTTCAATGATCAGTTTGGGGAGGACTTGGGCGTTGAGGCACACATCAATGTAGCGCATTGGCCCGTCGCACTGAATTCTTTTGTACTTATTACTCTGTTCTGGGTACATAATTGACTATTTCTTCTCATTCTTGGTGATCCTCCGTGGCGTTTAACTGACTGAGTACGAGGTTAGGTAAGGCGAGGTATGTATCGTACGGGTTACAGGCGCCGGGTCAGGGGTTACTCGCTGTAAGTCTTGGCGCGCACTAGCGACCCACATCCCAGTGCACCGGGCCCGGTCCATCTTTTTTCGGCTGGCTTGCAGCCGCGATTTTATCGGAGCTTCGCATTTCTGTTTCGTTGACCTCCGTCCAAAGCAAAGGTGCAGCAGCGCCCTTCAGCACACCACGAAACCCCATCCGGCATTCGCTTGAACCCGACATACTCACCAGAACCACGTTTTCCGAAAATTCATATCAGCGTCGTTCTTGAGGGGTAAGGGGAAACCTGGAAGGAAATAAAGGGCGAGGACACAACCAGGGAGGAAGGGCCACCGGCGCAACACACACCGTGAACCCGTCGAATCCGACTACATAAATACCCGTTCCCGTCACGATCTCAACTGCGTTTCGCTCCGAGCCGAGAAGCATCATGGCGTCTCTGGTAGACAATGCTTTGGCAAAGACGTTCAAGTCATTTCGGGAGCTCCACGGCGTTGTCGTGACGGCCGGCCTTATGTCCAAGACGGTCAAGGTCCGGGTCGGCGGTACCAAATGGAACAGTTTCCTCAAAAAGGTTCGTTGCTGTTATGTTCTGCTCTGGTGGCTCGTTTGCGTCTGCCTCTTGCTCCTTTCTCTCTCCGTCTGTGTCCGTCTTTGCCCAAGCTAAAGCTGACCCAACACTTTCTTCTCCGTAGGATTTCAAACTGCACAAAACCTACCTGGTGCACGACCCGAACGACTCGCTCCGCGCCGGAGACGTGGTCGCCATCACGCCGGGGTGGCGCACGTCCAAGAGCAAGCGCCACGTGGTGAAGCGCATCATCGCGCCGGCCAAAATACCCATCGAGGAGCGGCCGCCGATTCCGTCTGAGGAGGAGCGCTGGGCCGAGATGCTGGTTCAGAAGACTGCTAAAAAAGAGCGCAAGGACCTTAGGAGACAGACCGACATGATCAAGGCAAAGCTCGAGCACCACGAGAGCCTGGCGAGGAAACTACAGAAGCAGATCGTCGCCTTTGCGAAATTACATGGCGGTAGGGGCGTCAAGACGCCTGTCGACTTATAGATCTGGATGATTTGGATTTTGACAAGAGGAAAGGGAGGTGGGCTTTATAGAAGAGCGAGGATCGCTGGTCCTTCCGTTGGAGCTGTGTTTCTGTGGTTGTGCGCATGTAAAATGGAAGAAACTCGGGTTGTATGATAACCTTGTACCATGAAGAGATTTCTGATATATTTGTTGGTTTATGTGACTTCCTACTGGTTTGTCAGACGAAGAATCTTTCATTTCTTGCCTGTGGTCGCCTCACAGGTTAGTATAGAGCGCATGTCCTCTTCAAGGCAAGTCGTATCCTCAACATTGTTTGTTAAACAGGATGTAGAGGCACTGGAACGAACGGCACTTGCTTTTTGGGCGCGTCTCGTTATGTATGCTCTTATATATATGGTGCCCGATTACTCATTACCTTGTAATGCTCGCTCCATAATCATGGTACACTTCAAAGGCAGCCAGACAAGCAATCAATGATGCCACAATTCTCAAGCCCGCACCCAATCAACAACACCGTAGTAGTCCCATGAATATGTTTGATATTTTCAATCTAGCCACCACGCTCTCCAAATTCTGCGGCCCACTCCTCGTACTGTTTCAACCCCGTTTTACTTACACTTGGCCGGATGGTTGTCAAGCTCGCGATGAAGTCAGCAAATCCAATGGGACGTATTTCATCCATTGTCATGTGTAGCAGAGCCTCTCCGAGCGATCGAAGCGGTCCCATGGCGGCATCCTTCGCCAGTGCTGTGATATCAGAGCCAGAGAAACCTATTTACGCAATTAGAACAAACTACAAGGTAAGGTCGAGATATCGAAGCCAAGCTTGCCAACTCTAAATTAGCAGTGAAGCAAAAGAAGAAAAAAACTCACCATCCGTCAACCTGACAAGTTCTTGGATGTCAGCGTCGGTAAGTGTGTGCTTTTGTTGGCTTAGTAGTGTCTTGAGCTGAACTGCCCGTGTTTCGGCTTCGGGCAGAGGAATGTACTGTCGCCGTACAAAGCGTCTCCTCGCAGCCTCATCAATGGCCCATGGCAAGTTTGTTGCCGCAAGGACTAACACCCGATTTGCGTCGCCACGGTCCTTCTCCCTGTCTGTCACCTCCCTTCCCGCGGCAGCTCGTTGCAAATCACTCCATTGAATGAGGAATTCCGTCTTGATCCGTCTTGTTGCCTCGTGTTCTCCGGATCCGGATCTTTGTGACAGGAGAGAGTCAATCTCGTCCACAAAGATAATACTTGGGGCTAAAAGTTTGGCCAGGACGAACAGTGCCCGGACGAGCTTCTCTGATTCACCCAGATACTTGCTCGTCAGACTGCTGGCCGAGATGGAGAAGAATGTCGACTTGGATTCGGTGGCTACCGCTCGTGCCAGCATGGTTTTGCCAGTCCCAGGCGGCCCAAATAGTAACATACCCCTGGCTGGCTCCCGCAGTCCCATAAATAAGTCCGGACGTAGGAACGGATACACGACCGTTTCTCGCAAAGCATTCTTCGCTACCTCGAGGCCAGCGATATCACCCCAGTGAACGTCGTCACCCTGTACGACAATCTCATTCAGGATCTGCTTTGCCGCAAGATCGTCAATACCGGGAGGAACCTTTTTAAGAATCGCCGCCTTTCGCTTCTTCCAGGAGTCCATGACTCTGCTATCCGTATCATCATCATCAGAACTTCCAGACGGTTGTTGTAAAGAGTCCACTACAAGGGGAGCCTCTCTCTGTACAGTTTTTCTCTTATTTGGTTTTAGCTTTGGGCGACTCTCATATGAGAAGTCCTCGAGACTCGAGGAGGACGAGAGCCGCCCTTCCTGAGACCGCCTTCCCTTAGAGCCCACGGGGGCCACACCAGAGCCTTGAGCTGAGCTGCGAGCTGCGTTTCTGGTCTTGCCAGCAGATACAGGTTGTCCAACTGGCTTCCGCGAAATACTGGCTGATTCTAATGACAATCTGCTTTCAATATCCCTCTCGGCTACTTCTCCAAAATACGATGTCCCGTCGTTTGTCTCGTTCTCGGAGATTCTTCTCCGGGGCGTATGCACCGGAGCGTTTTTCTGGCGGGAGATGCGCTCTCCTTCTGGGGTGAGGGGTGTTGTCGAAGCGTTGAGCGCACTTGATGCAGCTTTTATAGATAGAGGTGAGGGTTGGGCAAAAGAATAGTCATCAGAATACCGCTTGATTGCAGATTCTGAATGAGGTCTGTCGTCTGCAAGCTTCGTTGGACTTCGCGTACGAGGGGTGACTAGCCTTCTCGAATGTCGATCCCATTGCCTTTGCGATAACTCGGAACTCCTCCTGGGCTGCTCAACCGATAACGGAGAATTGTCAGGCGGTAGTGACAATGCCGAACCAGTGCTGACTGGCCATTGATTTGCCTTTGCCCGGTGACCAAGCGCACTCCATGCCAAGGTGGCTGCCTTGCTAGCACCAGGGCCATCTACGGGTTTTGAGGATGGACCCCGTAAGCCTGACTTTGAAGATTTGTCGCCCGGTCGGTTTGTCCGCAATGTGGTCCGCATTGTGTGTCTCTCTGGGCTGGCCGACCTGGACGCTCTCCTCTCCGGAGACGGCATTGGAGGTGGCGTCGCAAGCGATCTCGAGGATGAGGATCTCAAGTCCTCGGAAACAGTCCCCCGATCCACCCCAGCGACCTGCTCGGACGCGATTCGAGTAGGCAAAGGGGGTCTTGGGGGGAGGGCGGGCCGGGAAAGCTGCGTATATGTGACTGCGGGAACGGTCCCAGCGCCAATCCAACCTTTCTCCTGTGCAGCAGGATCTGAAAAGTCGGATGACGTGGTTGGCCTGCTCCCGGACGAGGTAGAGTCCTGCTGGGCGGTTTCTTGGCGCGACAGGCGGAGGGCCTCGAGAAGATCGACCCGTTCCTTACACTGCAACTCGAGTCGCCGCAGACTCTCTACCAGAGCCTTTTCTGTCTCGGAGCAAGGTGTGTAGTTTGGAATAACCCTATTCGCGTGGTGGTCGTAGATTTGGTCGAGTGCCAACTTCCAGCATCGCATAGCCTCGTCCTCGTTGCCCTAGGACATATGGTCAGCACGCGGGCGGCGGAAGGAGGAGGACGATGGCCAAAGGGTGTCGCAATGGACGTACCTGACCCTCGTAGTAGACGGCAGTTGAGCAAGTTAGATAGCTTTCGTCGTATGTCTTCTGCAGGACTGACGCTGCAGTCCTATTGCGAAGCATGGTGGATGTCAAGCTCGAGGTGTATGGACATCACGCCGTGGTCCCTCTAAATTGCTCCCAGCAAACAAACCACCGAGGATGGCAGTGAATATCAACTCGATTTCAGCTGACGTTTCGGGCTAAGTCGGCGCATTGAAAGACATCACTGATTCGTAGAGCGGACTGTATTCTGCAAATCTATAGAAGTGTTGGGATTGTATTTTGTAGTATATCGAGTATTCACTATGACAGGTCAGGTAGGAATGGAAGGTAGGCCGCGTGCGTGTGACGTCCGGCAGAGGATGTCCCTCCATCGCATGACCACCTCTGCTTTACCACTGTAGCGCACTGTATTCGAATACGTATAAGCTACCGTACGTTACGCTACCTCGCCCAGCCTATCGACGGGGCTGAATGCTCCAGCAGCTGAGTGAGTGACGTCGTTTGGGTACTAATGTGGGCCTATGGTGCCCCGCACTGCAACCAAGGAACTACAGTTCACAGTGCTACACAGTACGCAAGTTGTTGATACCGTACCATACGTTACGATGTTTTCATACGTTCGTATATCATGGGCAGCAGCTCTTCGCACCAGCATATGCGTCAAAGTGCAAACTGATGAAAGCCAGTCCATTGCATGGTCATCAACATGGCACGGCCAAAGCCTTTATTGGTGCTTTAGATAATATTGTTGCCATTAGACCGAAATACCCTACGACAGCAACACCCGTATTTCTCCACTGGTTCTAGGAAATAGAGCGCGAAGGCTCTGTGCCTCTTCCGCTTCATTGCTTTCGGCATATGTCATATCGTCGGCCAATACCAGCATCTCCTCGACGTGCTCAAAATCAACGCAAAACCGCTCCGCAGCCTCCTCGGTTATGTCTCTGGCCAGCTTCGAGTCCTGGAGGTGCCGTATATTCTCCATAGCATCCATCAGTGCCGATGGTAGGAAGTCATCAAGTATTTGGCTTGCCCGACTGAGCGCCGGCGACTGTACTGCCTGGAGCGACGAGACCTTCTGCACATCATCCTCATTCTCTCGAAGGGCCCCAAGTGACTCGATCAGCGAGTCCAGGCCAGACTCAACACGGAAGAACACATACTGACTTTCAATCAGCTGTGTCTTCCCTTCATCGATCTTCCTTTGCAGTTCCGCCGTTCGCCGTCCAGTGAAATCGAATCCTGAAAGCGTATGTTTAGCTGCTAGGAAACAGTTGATCAGGAATATTGAGTTTGAGGGTGGCGTAACGGTGTGAGCCATATTGACACATCCCGAGATGAACGGATCAAGTGCTTCTGCCAAGATAGGCTCAAATTCGGCCTCTCTGTCGCCAGACGAGGTGAGCGACGTCTCATACGTCTTCATAATGGCCATAAGCTGTCCCAGGGCCTCGAGCAGGAAGTCGGGTGGGCGTAGGTCGAATGGAGTATGCTGGAAATCGCCCTGGAGTGTTGCGACGTGGTCTCGAGCCAGTGATCGGAACTGCCGGAGCGCTTCGGACTCGAGCAAGCCCATGGATTCCACGAAGACTGAGCCTGGCTCAAGCATCCTGGAGAAGGTGGTTTTGTAAAAGTTGAGTAGGTTCGCTAGTTTGTAGGCAAGTATTGTATCCTCGTTCGTCTGAATGACCTGTTCAACTCTCTGTCGCAGAATCCGGACCGCACCTGACATGTCCCGGTCAACTAGTTCGTTCAGCGCCGTCACGGCATCAAATACGTCCGTGTCTGCGCCATCCTCGGCCGTAAGACGCCATACTTCGCTGTCCCGGCCCGCCTGAATACCCTTAGCAATCTCATCCCCTTCGGAGATGAATAGAATCTCAAGCGCCTCTTTCTCGCTGACCGCGGCCGAGTGAGACCAGGCAAGCATATCACCCACGTAACGAAGAGGATCGTGAGCAACCAACTCGATTGGCTTCACCGACGGGTCTTCGACGCCGGAAGCAGAGCCGCCCGTCAGGGCGGTGTAAAAGGAATCCGAGAGGACATGCTCCCGAGCTTCGGCAAAGAAATCCAAGCAGTTTTGAAAGAGGGTCGGCCGCTCGGCAAGCACGCGGAGGGCTCGCCGGATAGACGATCCTATCTGGGGATTCTCGAGGTTGATCGTCTTGAATTCTTTCTGTATCCACCTGTAGAGCTTCTGGAAGCCTTGGTTGAGGTTTCGCGACACTTGATCCATGATCTCCAGTCCCAGTGTCTGGTCCTCGAAGCCGAGGAGGACCTCACAGTCCTTGCTGGTTTTCTTTGCTTTGGAAAGAACGGCAAAGAAAAGGTCATCCACAGGCTCGGAAGTCAGCGTCAAGGCGGCGACTTCATCCTCAGACAGGACAAAGCTTGCGTTAAAAGCCTTGAGTAGATTCTGCTTCCTCTCAACCTGCCGTCTCTGCGTCATGAGCTGAGAGGCCTCAGCCAAGACGGACGAGGTAGCATCGTGAGCTGCACCGATTTGGGTCTTCATTTCCAGATAACTTTCGTTTAGCTTGCCGATGGTGTTGCCGATACGCCGAAGTTGCTGTGGAAAGCCGTCAGCTTCGCCCATCACAACAGATGACGGCGGCATACCTCAGCAACCTTGGCGAACTCGGTGATGATTTCGCCATTGCTGTCGATCACCTCCTTCTGAAGATCCAGTCGTAGTTTCCTCCGGGACTCGGCCGTGTTCTGTAAGCCCCGGTCATCCAGCAGCGCGAGAGCCTCGCGGAATTCCGTGTCGGCATACGAGGTGGACAGAACACTTGCAACCTTGGCCGAGAGTGGATTTACCCCTCTGGTGGAGGGACTGGAAGGCGGCAACGGCGGCCGGAGAAAGTCTGATGCCTCCTGCGAAGTCATTGTGCGCAGAACTTATGCGCCGAAACCCACTGGTTATAGCACAGCCTCAAGGCCAGGGAAGCTGGGGGAAAGGTGTCATGTGTTGTGTGATGTGTCCTCGTCACTGGCTAACAAGTCAGGAAGCAACCCGTCAGTTCTCCTGACCGTGACAAAGCTAGACCGGAAGGTAAAACCAAAACAACCCAGCAAGATGCTTTGATACCTTAGGAGTAGAAGGCTAGGTGGGAGATAGGGTAAGGTAAACAAAGCGTTGGAGATTTGCAGACAGGTGGTTTGTTGAAATTGTAAGCCGTAAAGTGACCTGCAATTGTTCGGCTCCCCTACAGAGTTGGGGGTTGGATCCGTCCATTCACGCAGCTCCAGCTCCGATAAGAAAGTAGCGGGGCTTGGCGCTGTAATCTCTCCCACCGCCTTCCGGAACTGGCTTTCAACGCTCGGACTGGGGTGTCGGCTGGCCGAGTCACCTGGGCACAGTTGGCTGCCCAGTCAAGGCAACACTCTCTGACCTTCCCCCTCCTAGAATTCAATTCACCACCATCCATATGACGACGCGACAACCTCAACTGACCTGACGCTTAGGACTCACCAGCTGACAGCTCGAGTCTTTGGTTCAACAGCTGACGGGAATACCCCCTATTTAGCAGCTCGAAGTCCACCCACCTCTCACGCCTCCCGCGCAACCCATCAAGGTTCTAGCGCCTTGCACGACCTCTCTCCAGCCAGCGTTAAACTAGACGACCATCCGTTCTGCTATGGTTCTTTTCTAGCCCTTCGGATGATATTGCGCTATTGGCGCATCGAGGCTTGGCCGCCATGACTTCAAATGTCTTCTCGAGGCTGATGCCCACCGGTCATGGCCGATCCTTTTACGAGGAACTGAGAGGCCAGGAGGACACACGTGATGTCGAAGATCGCGCGGGTTTGCTAGACGAGGAAAACCTAAACCACCACTTCCACGACTACGATCTCGAAACCGCCGAAGGCCTTGGCGTCGACGACAGTCGCATTACCTTGGATACAATGGCGAACCAGACAGCAAGAGGATGGCACCAGTCGGCCAGTCGGCCAGACGGAAACGCTGCCACTGCTGCCGCCTGGCGTACGCACGACGACGACGGTGACAATGATGTACCCGCATCGCTACTTGTCGAGCGCCACGACGGAGACCACCCCACGGGTATGCCGGAACAGTCGACGAGAGAACACACCGGGCGGCGAACCA
This sequence comes from Apodospora peruviana, assembly GCA_033439685.1. Classification (NCBI taxonomy): domain Eukaryota; kingdom Fungi; phylum Ascomycota; class Sordariomycetes; order Sordariales; family Lasiosphaeriaceae; genus Apodospora; species Apodospora peruviana. Next base: position 1,754,211 of record JAUEDM010000003.1, on the reverse strand, counting down.
CAGCGATTCCCGGGTCGTCCAAATCCCGTCTACAGTGGGAGACGGCACAGACGCAGCAGAGACTGCACAATGACGATGCGTTTGGTAATTTGCGGCATAACGACGGCACGCCCAGCGCGTTTCTCGCCGGCGTAATATCGGGTAACGTCAAGAAGAAGGCCGAGTGGCGATGGGCCAATGTCTCGAATCTCGATAAACACATGAAGGACGTCTACGACTACTACCAGGGCTGCGGCATGTGGTGCATATTTATAGAGAGGGCCCTCCATTTAATGTAAGTGCTCATACGGCCCTGTTGCCGATAGGCAAAGACCTGGTGTGGCATAGTCTCTAACCAAGAAGCACAGAAACGTAGCCTTTGTGGCAGTTCTTTTGACGTTTTTGACGCAATGCGTGGACTACGGCAAGATTCCGGGAAGCCAGAAGCTTTCGCAGATCCTTGTTCCTCAATGTACGCGAAACATGTCGGGCTTGTGGAACCTCGGCTTGTGGATGTTCGTCTTTTACTTCATCTGGAAGTCAATCCAGTATCTCTTGGATGTGCGGCGACTCTTGAACATCCGCGATTTTTACCTCCACCTGCTCAATATTCCAGACCAGGACATGCAGACGGTGACGTGGCAGGAAATTGTCGCTCGGGTCATGGCTCTCCGAGACCAGAACCCCAAAACAGCTACGAGCCTGACTGCGGCACAACGGCGGTTCCTTGGGAGTCAGTCAAAGGAGAGACTAGACGCGTCTGATATTGCCAATCGACTTATGAGGAAGGAAAACTACCTAATCGCTCTCTTCAATAAGGACATCCTTGATCTGACCATCCCAATCCCGTTCTTGAGAGGCCGTCAGGTTTTCTCGCAGACCCTTGAGTGGACTCTGATGTTTAGCGTTCTCGATTTCGTCTTTGATGAAAAAGGCCAGGTCAATCAAGAGTTTCTGAAGTCAGATCGCAGGGGTGTGCTGAGCGACAAACTACGTGGCAGGTTCAGGTTCGCAGGCATCATGATTCTCATTTTATCACCTTTCGTGACTGGCTACCTATTGATTGTGTATTTCTTGACATACTATCATGTAATGAGCCGCTCCCCACCCCCCTCGTTCTCTTGCCGTTGTGCTGACTCGGCCCCAAACAGGAAATTCAAAAGAACCCGTCTGTTCTGTCGTCGAGGACCTACACCCCACTTGCCGAATGGAAATTCAGAGAGTTCAATGAACTCCCACATCTGTTTCGCAAACGGCTTGACATGTCTCATCCTTTCGCCTCCCACTATATTGATCAGTTCCCTAAGGTTAAGACGGAAATGATCTCAAAGACAGTCGCGTTCATTGCGGGCTCCCTTGCCACCGTGCTGGCAGTTGTCTCGGTCATAGATCCAGATATGTTCCTCGGCTTCGAAATTACGCACGACCGGACAGTCCTCTTCTATACGGCCGTTTTTGGAAGCGTCTGGGCATTTGCCCGCGGCAGCATGTCGGAAGAGAACACGGTTTTTGATCCCGAGTATGCGATGCGCAATGTAGTAGAATACACCCACTACGAGCCGGACCACTGGCAGGATAGGCTCCACAGCTCCGATGTGAAGGCCGAGTTTTCCGAACTATACAAGATCAAAATCGTGATCTTCCTCGAGGAAATCCTGAGCATTCTGACGACACCCTTCGTCCTGTTTGTCAGCTTGCCCAAGTCGAGTGACCAAATCATTGATTTCTTTCGTGAATTCACCATCCACGTTGATGGGCTGGGCTATGTGTGTTCGTTTGCCGAGTTTGATTTCAAGAAAGGCGTTGGGAATGGAAAGAAGCCGGTGGACGGAGCAGATGTTCGAGATGACTATTACTCGACCAAGCACGGAAAAATGGAGGCTTCGTACTACGGCTTCATTGGCAACTACGGCAACTTTGCGCTTAATCCAAAAGCATCTGGACCCTCGCACCTTCCGCCCGGAATGCGGCATCAATTTCACCCTCCACCAGCGTGGCCAACTATGACCTCGCCCACCCTGGCCGCCGATATGCAATCTTCACGCATGGGCCGCAGTGAGCGGCCGAGGAGCAGGGCACCGACGAAAACGCCTCGCTTCGGTCCGGCGGTTCCTCAGCCATCACCCATGGCATCTATTCTCCTAGACCCGCACCATCAGCCGCCTACTGTAGGCTTTGGCAATTCCAGGACCACACAACTGCCGCGCCAGCAACGGGGTGGCTATCACGGGGAGAATAGTATCATCGAAGAGTCTCTTGAAGATGGCGGCGAAGATAATGGTGTCGGCAGGCGACCGGATGATGATGTGTACGATAGTGGCGGGGCGCTGGACGAATCCCAATGGCAGACGTCGCCGACGAGGATGTTGAGCCGGGAGAACAGTGGCGTCGAGCCCCGTGAGGCACCGGACGCTGGGGTTGTCCACATGATATACCAATTCAACCAGGCACAGTTGAACCGACGACCTGGCGGGGTTCGATGAGGAAGGGCCTCATGAGGCTACTGAGGCAGGCGTTGAGGCAACTGATATTTTCTTCCAGTTCTTGGCATTTCTGGATTGGTTCAGGCATTTCCGTCAACTTTGTTTTGTCATGCGACATGGTGTCATTTTATGAGAAGGCGTTTTGACTCGGTTACTTCCTGGGGTTCTTGCGGCTTGTTAGCGATTAGGAGATGGTCCACTGACGAATACTATGAGACCAGTTCATCCTTCTGTACACATCAGGGGATGGCCGACGATGGTTAAATCATTTTTGAAAGGATCTACAGTATATTGTTACCTAGATAGTTCAAGATTCTACGATACTCTAATAAGTGTAGTGCACTTCACCAGACGACCCCGTCTTCAGGCTCGTTTGGTCACTCAAGAGTCAAGACACGCCGGTCAGTTATAAGCACCCGATAAATCCGAGCGGCCTCATATTTATGTTGGACATCCACCGAATCTGGCATTTTAACTGGATTTAGGTGTTTGCAAGAGGTTTTGCGGGGCATGCCGAGACATCTGATACTGCATCCGTGGAGATGACCACTCAACGGCCGTCGATAGTGGGACACAGACGGTGCGGTTAGGTCGGGGACGCCACCTATCCTTGCTCCTCAATGGACACCTCCGACCTCCGAGCCGCGCTCTGTCCAATCCAATTTTTTTTCCATTCAGTCAAGACCCGGCCGACAACGGTCGGAGAAAACCCCCAAGTACTCATCCATCGAGCCAGCCAGCAAAAACCGCCGTTACGGCCCCATTGCGACGACAGACACGGCCACGAGCCCGGCGCATTCCTGCCCTCACACCCAAAGCCGTGCAGCGCCCGCAGCCTTGACGGTCGACAGCGTCGTTCGCCCATCCTCGGAGCGCTGCAGCAGAAGTAGGACCTCGAACCGAGCTGCTGGAGGAGCCGATAACGAAGCGAACCGTTCCCTTCACATTGCGTCACGATCTGTCCTCCTGGCATCGTTTCACCCGAAGCTTCGCCAACCCACTGCCGCCATCCTGAACTCACCAAACCAGTGGCCGGCATTTCCGCGAGGACGTCGAATTTCAATCTGGCTCTCAACGTAGGAGCTACGGGAGCTGTGGCTTCCCCAATGGCCCAGCCAAATGTCGACGAAGCGGACGACTACGAGTACGTTGGCTATATCGCAGACCAGGAGCTCGGCTTAGGGGAACGGAGACTGACACGTTTATAGCTATGAATCGCTCCCACCCAACTTCTCGCTGCTGCAGAACATGGCAGCCGGCGCCTTTGCGGGCATTGCCGAGCACTGCGCAAGTACGTCTTCAGTCGTTGTTTAAAAGCGACCCATGCTCCCTCGTGCTGCCGTGAAGGCGGCCTCGCTAGGCCTTACAGTTTCTAACGTGATGCAGTGTACCCGATCGACGCCATCAAGGTGAGCACATGCCACTCGTTATGCCTCCTGGCACTTCTCTTGCCATCCAGTTCCAACGAGCCGGTTACTGACTGTAACTGTCCAGACCCGAATGCAGATAATCAATCCCACGCCGGGGGCGGTCTACAATGGAGTGATTCAGGGAACCTACCGGATGGCATCCACTGAGGGCATACTGAGCCTATGGCGTGGCATGTCGAGCGTCATAATAGGTGCCGGTGAGTTGTTTTGCCGCCTTGTTGTTTTATGCCATCATTACTGACAACGGTTTCCACAGGTCCTGCTCACGCTGTTTACTTTGCTACATACGAAGCGGTTAAGCATCTGATGGGCGGAAACAGAGTCGGCGTCCATCATCCGCTTGCCGCTGCCACCAGTGGGGCGTGTGCGACCATCGCGAGCGATGCGCTCATGAACCCCTTCGACGGTAAGGCTCCCAACAGCAACTTCAAGATGCGCATGGATTCTGACCCAAAACAGTGATCAAGCAGAGGATGCAAATACAGAATTCGGCCAAAATATACCGCTCCGTGTTTGACTGCGCCAAATATGTGTACAGGAACGAAGGCTTAGCTGCCTTTTACGTTTCGTACCCAACCACCCTCTCTATGACAGTGCCCTTCACCGCGCTGCAATTTCTTGCTTACGAGTCTATTTCCACGTCCATGAACCCGACGAAGAAGTACGATCCAGTAACTCACTGCGCAGCCGGTGCGGTAGCAGGCGGGTTCGCGGCCGCACTAACAACGCCAATGGATGTTATCAAGACGATGCTCCAGACACGTGGGAGTGCTCAAGACGCTGAGTTGAGAACCGTCAACGGCTTCGTTGCTGGCTGTCGGTTGTTGTACCGGAGGGAAGGTGCCCGGGGATTTTTTAAGGGCCTACGACCGAGAGTACTCACGACCATGCCGAGCACAGCCATCTGTTGGTCAGCTTACGAGGCTTCCAAGTAGGTCTTCAGCCACGTCGTGTCTGTCGGGTTGTTGCTAACTGTTTGTCCCCTCTATAGAGCTTACTTCATTCATCATAACGACTCGACATCAGCATCATCATGATCATAGATGCGGGACGCGATGTCGTCCTTGAAATCAACGTGAGTCTTAAGTCTGGAGATTGGAAAGCCGTTTTCATACGGAGAGATGTGGCTTCAACCTCGAGTGCCTTCCTTCGAAAGTATGTGATGTGCTCCTCAGCTAGGATAAGGTTGATCGATCTTCGAATGGCATGTCAAAATTATTTGGCCCTCGTTGCTTCGAAGCTACGAGAGTAAGAAATACGGCTCTATCTAGTGATCTTTGGCACCCGGGCTGGGGAAGCGCTTTAGATATCGTTTTTTGGAACTAGGGAGCCTGGGCATAAACCAATCACCCGTGTACATAATATATTTTTGTCGTCGCCGTGAATTTCAACAGGCGAAGCCAGTATACCAAACTCAGACATAAGCACACTTCATGTCACTGTATGGAATTGTCGTGTGAGATGATACCTATGGGTAGGTTCCTCATGGATCCCATGACATCACGAAATAACGTTAAAACATGGATATGCCTGGGGTTACCTCATATTAGGTCTAAGCCATGGGAAAATAAAATCCACCTTCCATACTAGGGTTACAAGATTGAGCTGATTTCCATATTCATGGAGAATTGGAAACTTTGAAAACTAGCCCAAGGTTTCTTGGGGGGTGATGTGCTTTGCTGAGGCATATCACTAGCCGGGAGGTGATGACGTAATGACAACCGCTTTCTCATTCTCTCTAAGCACTGACACAGAAAAGGCGTTCCGGTTACCATTCTAAATGTATAGATAAAACAGCATTTGATGAATTAGCGGTATAAACTCATCCCAGAGGAACTAGTCGAGAACGACAACCAACAACCGCACCCTACACAACACATTCCAAGACACGCCTGATAGTGTGTCTTGGGGGGAATTTAGAAGGCGGAATGGATTTCTTGAACACCATAGAACGCCCGATGCAAAAGAGCATGCGAAACAAAAAAGGCCTATATTTAACCAAGAAAACAAACAGCGGCCATCCATCCACTTTACCCACCAAAAGGGAACCCGCCTGGGAAACCACCCGAACCGAACTTAAACTGGAATTGACCACCACCTGGACCGCCCTGTTGGAACATGAATGGATGACCACCGCCTCCTCCAAAGGGACCACCCTGCTGCTGCCCCTCGTGTGAATTGGGGTCATCGCCACGGTCGAAGCGGGCGCGGAGTTCGGGGTCGCTGAGGACTTCGTACGCTTCGTTGATGCTCGACATCTTCTTCTCGGCTGCCTCCTTGGTGAGGCCTTGCTTTGCTGCCTTGTCTGGATGGTGCTGCTTTGAGAGCTTGCGGTAGGCCGACTTGATCTGCCGCTCGTCGGCGTCGTGGGCGACGCCAAGTACCTTGTAGTAGTCCTTGGTCTTGCTGCGCTTGAGAGCGACCTGGGCCTTCTGCATGAGCGGATTGATCACGTCTTGCCTATCCGGTCGTACTTCTTGGGCCTTTTTGAGCGTGTTGATGCTGGCCTCGAAATCTTCAGCCTCGAGCTGGACTTTGGACTTGTGCAAGAGACCGTAGAAGGCGTTCTCGTCCAAGCTGAGGGACTCTTCGCAGAATTCTTGAGCCTTTTTGCTGTTTGACTGCGGGAGGGAGGGTTAGTTAGTTTGACAATATACGGTATGGGCTACTTTATGTATAGCTTACCTCGTAGTATGCTTGACAGGCCATTTCTACAAGCGTGGCTACCAGAACATTTCCGGCTGATTGGGGAATTATCCCATCGTCTCGTAGGGTCTTCACCTGGGCCTTGACCTCGTTTATTAGACCCTCGCTGTCGCTCGTCGGGATAAGATGGCGCACAGCCGTCATGGGCTGGTTCTTCTCCAGAGCCTTCGAGACCTTCTGCAGCGTCTTGTCCGTTGTTTTCTCTTCCCTCAACAGCTTCTTGCAGATCTTGGATTCTGGATCGGAGTGCAAGCATTTCCTGATGGCTGTCATGCCATTTTGAACGTCTCCAAGCGCATAAAATGTAATTGCTGAAATCTTGACGTGGGGCGATGTGTCCCCGGGCTTCATTTGCAGAACGTGTTGTAGATCACTCATTCCCATCTCGGCGTCGCCGCGCTCGAAAAGACACCGGGCTCGCAACTCCCGCAGCGAGGCTGCCCTGTTCGCTACCTGGATCGCAACGCTAGCCTGGCTAACACACTCCTCCCAGTTGCCACTTTTCTCGGCGGCCTCTGCGAGCGCGGCGGCCCCTTGTGCCTCCTCCAGCGTGGCGAGCTCGTCTGCTTTCCTCGCCTTTTGGTACTGCTCCTTTGCACCCTCCCAGTCGGCACTGCGGCCCTTGATTTTGCCTAGCTGAACATGAGCGCCCTCGAAGCCAGGTTTGATGGACAACACCTTGTTGAAATCATCGGTAGCTTGCGACGTGCGCCCGAGCGATAGATATGTGGTTGCACGCTTAAACAACGTCAGGTAGTTGGCAGGATCGCGGGCAATGGCCGCATCGTAGTAAACGAGAGCATCGTGAGTCTCGCCTCGGGAAAGATGGTTCTGCGCCGTTGCTAGGAGGGAAGATACCGGCGTGTCCGAGGGGATATCCGATGTTGAGAGGGCGTCTACCAGCGATGATGATGGCGTCGAGAAGATGCCGACGCTCGCAGCGAAGGCAAGAGTTGAGAAGCGAACTAGCATGATGGCGACGAAGTGGGGGACTAGATACAGGGAGGGAGGGTACTCGACGGAGAGCAAATTGGGGGATGGATAATGCTCTCGCTTTTTGCCAATCTAGTCTAGGGACCAAATGATCGTAGAGAATTAGGGGCGTAAGGGCATAGGCAGCCCGGGAGCGCTAGCTAATCATCAAAAGACTTTGTCGGGTAGGTAATAGAGGAAGACGGGAAGGTCGAGAGGATGTGGTGGTTGCTGATATACCGGGACTGTAATCGACCTGACAACTTGTCCTTTTTGGACATGGCAATCAGAACAGTGAATGAAGCTGACAGTATACAGGCGCTAGGGGATGATGTGATGTACCCAATCTTGTCTGCGATAAGAGGTACCTTTAATCTGGTGATAAGTACAAGTAAATAGAAGTATCTACAAGCGGAAATCTGGCCACTAAGTGATCTGGTACTTGGCCTTGAGGGTGCATAGGGGGATAGACTTCCCTGCAGTGAGGCTGCAGTGCAGCGGGGTGGACCCGGGGTCTAGGTCCCGCACTGTTCTGGGGTCGACACTACACTGTCAAACAGGCAAACTAAGGAAACGGCAAAAAAATATTGACCGCCTTCGCGAAAAAGAGCGAAGCGAAAGACGTAAAAAAAAGGCAGACCAAGGACTTGTACCGACCTCGCCTAGTAGCTTCCCATTCGGAGCTTGCGTCTTCTATCACCCACCACTATATATGCGATTATAACTCGACACAATCCACGGATACAAATATATCGAATAGAACCACACAGAAAATCAATTGGTCGCCATGTCTTTCCGCGGAGCTCCACGCGGCCGTGGAGGCGGCGGCGGCTTCGGCGGTGGTCGAGGAGGAGGTGAGCTCAAGACGCCCTTGCCATATTCAAATATTGCGGCAGTGGACTGATATCGTGTTTCACAGGACGCGGAGGCTTCCAGCAACGTGACATGGGCCCTCCTGCCGCAGTAGTCGAGATGGGCAAATTCATCCACCCCTGCGAAGGCGAGATGGTCTGCGAGAGCATCAACCCCAAGGTTCCCCAGTTCAACGCGCAGATATACCTGGAGAACAAGGTATGTTTTACGCAGGTCCCCACTCTGTCGCATTGCCCAGCCCAACGGCCGCTACGCATCGTCTGAAAGCTGACTGACAAACCACACAGACATCAGTTGGAAAGGTGGACGAAGTCCTTGGACCCATCAACCAAGTCTACTTCACTATCAAGCCCTCCGAAGGCATCCAGGCTGGCTCGTTCAAGCACGGCGACAAGTTCTACATTGCGGCAGAGAAGCTCTTACCGATGGAGAGGTTCCTTCCCAAGCCGAAGCCCCCTCCGGGCACCGTCAGCAAGGTGAAGAAGGGTGGTCGAGGCGGCGCTGGTGGTCGCGGTGGACGCGGCGGTCCCGGTGGCTTCTCCAGAGGCAGGGGTGGCGGCCGTGGCGGTTTTGGTGGAGGAGGATTCGGCGGCCGTGGAGGAGCAGGCGGTCGTGGAGGAGGCCGGGGAGGCGCGCCACGGGGAGGAAGAGGTGGTTTCTCGCGTGGCGGCAGCGGTGGTTTCTCGCGTGGCGGCGGCGGCAGAGGCCGGGGATTCTGAGAGATACGGGCCTAATGTTAACGGAAGGCACACCACTGGCATATTCGCAAGTCACACAGCCCATTTCGGCGTCGAGCGACACAGCCATTTTAAAAAATCGGAGTCCTGTGTCTAGGTCTGGACTTGGCTAAACCGGCGTTTTGCGGAAGGACTTGGGAGCTTTTTGTTTGGGTTTCTACAAGACCTTGCGTGGCTATTTGTATTGGGAACTACGTGACGCTGATGGGGTGGGCAACAAAGTCCACTGGAACCCTTTGCTTCGCTGCATCTACCTGGCTCGTCGGGTGCCAGAGCAGTCTGAGTCGAACGCCGTTTCAAGCTGGAGACTACAGTGATCACATTAAGTTAAGGCTATCTAGCTTTCTATCGAGCGACTCATATCCATTCGGCTTTGCGCCGCTTCACTGAATTGAGATAGTAGTCAAAGCGCGAAACACAAGGCCAGAACAACGCTCAAAAATCCCAGTCCTGTTCCGAAATACTGACATGCTCTAAATCCCGCCAAAGGCTTGTTTCCGTCTTCGTTGGTGCGCTGCATGTATGATCAGCAGCCATGAGGTGAAGGAAGGACAAAAAGGAGTTCAGCGGGACGAGGGGGACGAGATGACCTGAGAAGCGAATTGACATACCATTTCAATGGTTCCCGAGATACCAAGAGCAAGGGAAATACTTCAACGGAAGGTTGGCACGAGCGGCAAAGGGGAAGGTGAGAGGTGAGCATGTATGTTAACATACGAGTAGTTTACTGTAGACACCACCAGACTGGCAGCAATTCCCTGGGGGGATAACTCAAGTCAGATAAGGATGTTATTAACATCTGGCTGGCGGAGTTGACAACAAACCTTGTGCTCTTTGGAAACATTGTTGCTCAGCAGAATGGTTGCCTGTGAGACGCGGAGCTTTAGTATCAAGATACCGACATAAGGTCGGATAAGAGACAGAGCTGCGGTAAGATACGAGTATTGACCAGGGCCTAGCCTACATACCGCGGGGTTGCTTATATCCATTCCCTAGCTCAGACAAATTATCCGGTAAGTAAATGCCATGGCCAACGGGTCGAGAGATGAGAGCTTACAAAGGGTATAATCAGGATGCCGAAGAACGTGTTAAGCCAGTGAATCTGCTCCACAGAGGGAGTGGTGAGCAGCAAGCTGCTGAGGAAAAAGCCACACATGGATATCAGCATAATCCATTGGGATTGACCCGTGTCATCAGAAAGCCAGCAAGAGCACTGGCAACCAGGCCACTGAAAGGGCTAGTACAGAGTAAGCGGCTTTAGTATAAGTATAACAAGACCGAGCAGGGATGCGGAAGAACGTACGCTGGTAGGAAGTAAAGGCAAGCTTCCAAGGGAGACAAGCGGCGCAGTCCTTCGAGGAAGGCAAAGGTGTAGTAGATCCAGATCCCAAAGCAGCCCCAGCCTGCGGCCGTGCAGCCGAGCAAGAAGTTGGTCGTGGACTTCATCGCCAAGATGGGTACTAACGGATGCGTCGACGTCAGACATTCATGCCGCACAAACGCCGTGATCAGCATGACTCCAATAATCAAGATGAAGTAGGTGTACGGAGTGGACCACGAGATGATAGGGGCCTGGTTGACGGCGAAGTTAACGAGAACAAGGCCGCTGACACATAACGCCATGCCGTACCCATCAAGCTGTCTCCATAGGCTCTCGGTCTCCTTCCAAATCGTCTTCTGAACCGTAGGCAGTGCGAAGTTGCTAACGCAACCTAGTACCACGCAAGTGACAGCCATGGTGTGGAAAGCCCATGCCAGGAGGCCTTGAGGGCAAACAAGCTAGCCACGATGCCTCCGATGACAAAACCAGCAGGGGCGCATGCACCAAAGAGACAAAGGACGACGGTTTTTCTCATGCCCGGCGGATAAGTCCTCCCCAGCATGCTTGCCCGTTGGGGGCAAGGAGCGCTGGCCCGATATCCTTTTAACCACACGCTAGCAAGACAGCCCAGACTGATCGAAGTGGACAGGTGCTCTTTGCCGACTTACCTGCATGGCGCGGCAGAAACAGAAATAGACGTTCCCATTCTGAACCCCTTGCTGGACATCGGGGGCAAAACCGGCAGCTAAGCTCCATACCGCAAACCAGACACATCCGATGAGGAATATCTTCTTGTGCCCAAACAGATCCCCTAGGCGTCCCGACGGCAGAACAAACGTGGCCGACGTGAGCCCGTAGGCCGCCCAATACCATGCGGTGGTCCCTGCGTTCGAGTCAAGAAACGACTGGCTTATGATCTGGGCTGGGACCAGCGCCTGGGCAAGCCCGCCGAGCATGAGCATCTGAGCCAGATAGAGGACCAGGACGAAGAGAATTTCCCCCACCGCAGAGAACCCATCGGGACGAGTAGATCGGGACCTGGACGTCTCCTGCTTTAGGCTCAGGTCGTGAATCATGAGGGGTATGTTTCCGTCCTCCACTGCCTATATGTATGGGTGTTTGGTGGTCCTCAGCAACGGGACGGCGCCCACCTGACCCAGCGTCATCTTTCGACGGAACCCGCACCGGCGGCCTCCGGGCTCATACGAACTATGCCTGTGCGTCGACCTCGGTTTCCCAGGTTCTCCTGCGTGGTGCCTCGGTGGAGGTGAGCCTTCGAATGACTGGGGAGGCCATTGCATATGCAAGCCGGCTGTGACATCGGGAGGCGACACGAGGGTAGCCGAGGACCCGAGGCAGGTACTGGCGAGAAACTAGTTCCCAGGGAGTCGAGTGATCTATCACGACGAAATGTCCTCGGTGATGCAAAGGGGCCCGGAAGTCCAAGCGACAGTGGAGTCGGGTACATGCGAAGGGCGTGCGCCCACGAGGTCCGAGGTACTGGTATTCGCCGTGTGGCTGAGATATCGTTGTGTCTCGGGAGTGTTGGGCAGATTCAGGCTCAAGTTGCTCCCATTGACCTCTCCGGGTGCGTCTCTTGCTGATAGAAGTGGTGCCGCCACCGACTCAAGTCTCGGACTAGACACACCAGGACGCCGCGTAGGTCCGGGAGTTTGGAACTGTCTCCTGAACGATTCGGTCGCCATCACCATGGCATATGCTGCACGTTGCAGCGCCTCGATGGGCTCTGCATCTGCCCATACCGAGAGAGGACGTCGGTTTTCCATGCTGTCGTCTCTAACCCACTGGATTCAATTTCGGGAAAGTCAGTAGTCACCTACATGCGGACAAGGTTGAAAGGATGGGCACAACCGGGTTGACGAGGAAATGCGAACGTGTCACGGAGGGAGAAGAATGATGTACATAATAACCCACAGTAGGAATGTAACAAACGGTGGTAAGTAGGTCATTGTAAACATTCTAGTCTACCCAGGGAGGGAGAGACAGGGCTGGGTCAATCGCCACTCCACCTTCCAACACTGCCGCTCCCACCATCCCCATCACAATTGACGTGGATAAAAGAAATCTGAAATGGCAATGCAGTTGTGGTATTGACAAAACATGGCTCGACAGAAGTTGCAACGCAGGAAGGAGGAAAGTGAAGGTGGGAACCGCAAACGCCACAACGCGAAGAGAGTCCCAACAAAGCAGCCGTAGGTGTGCCAGGTGGTGCAACACGGTCTATTTTACCAGACCATCCCCCGATTTCGAATCGGAAGCTGGCACCATGTCATCAGCTGCGCCAGCAACAACGAAATGTGGATGTACTTGAATGTATGACAAGAAAGCTGCTAAGAAGGTGGTGTCCCCGCCCCCCTGGGATATTCCCCAGGAATGTGAAGATGGGAGATGGTCGGAATGCTGTCATTACGAATTGCTCCGCCTGCTGGCCGTGTTGATTTTTCGTTCCGGTACACGCCGCCATTCATGTTCCGCATTCCATCGTGCACGCCCTCGGTCGCTTCGCTGTGCTCTCTATAACCGGGTCGGTCAGGCCCATTACCGCCTTCCGGGGAAACCATGCGTGTCTGGGACTTCGAGACGGAAACGCCAGCCATGACACCGCCTAGTCCAAGGTTAGAACCCGCACCGGCGTCTGCACCAGCTTGGTCAACTTGGGGTGCCTCAGTCCACTGTAAGCCGCCGGCGTCTTCACGAGATAATGAAGATCTCTGGGAGTGAGAATTGCCAAGAAGCACAGGATCCTGAATCATTCTCCTCCCAGCAAATTGCTCATCGGCGTTGCTATAGGCCATATCAGGATGAACTGGGCGGGGAAGCGTGTCATTGCGGCGCACCCCAGTTGCATCACCAGAATTACCCTCCTGGAAGCCATAAGACTGTTGTCCATACGAACCCGGTTGAGCGCCAGCGGCCGCAACATCGCCATTGGCGTCTTCGTTGAATCCAGAGCTCACGCTGAGCGGCGAGACCGGAACCTGTAAGCCTCTCTGTGCATTTACCTGGAGATCAGATGGGAAGCGCCCACCTGACGGACGCCTCTGCAACACGTCCTGCTTTGGCTGCGGGTTGGCTGACTCCACGGTTGCCGTGAACGGTGGTTCCTCGTCATCGTTGACCCCATCGCTGCTCATAGACGAGCGCTGTGAGGACCTGCTGAGACTCCGGCCATGCCCCCGCAAGAAGTTGCCACGTTCTTCAGGGGTTCGCTCTGTAAGGGCTTTGATATCGTCGTACCAAGCCAGCATCGTATCGTGACTTTCAGCACGGAAAACCCAGGTGTGGCCACGGTGCATAGAACCCGTCTGGCGGCCTTTGAGTATAAACTTATTTGACGAAGCGCCCTCGGCCGAATGCGATCCGAGTTTTTGTTCCGGAAGGTAAAGCGACATGACTGGCGCCTGTGTCTTATCCGCAGACTTGAACTCGTGGAGGTGAGTCGGAGAGAGTACATACCTGATGCTTCATCTTAGCCACGGACATGATTATAGTTCTACGGTTATAGGGTGGGAGGTAACTGACCATCCAGCTGCGTAACTCTTCAGGTACTTGCTCTTACGCTCCAGGAGACCTGCTCGGATTTCTTGACATGCATAATGATCACGGCCAGGGTAATGGATGAACTCGGTTGAGCGCATAGGCACATCGGGGTCGACAAAGCGGTCATCTCTCTGAACAAAAGAGCCCCATTCGGTATCCTTGGGCATGGATATCGGGCCGGTCCGGAGTTCCTCAATGGCGCTGTAGGCTGCATCTGCTTCACGCTTGAGTATGGCAGCGTACGCGTTATAAGACTTTTGGATCTCGCCGACAACGATGGATTCCAGTTCGCGACCTGAGTTTTCCAAATTTAAGTACGCCTTGGAGTGGATTAGCATTAGGTGGTTGAGAAGGGGGGCGGGGCAAAGTTGAAATCACGCATACCTGATGCAGATAATTTTCTTCGTCGATTTGCCTCTCAAGTTGCCGGTCGACAGCCAACCTCAGCAGGTAAGGGTCTTGTTTGCCTGTCGTCATTGCTGAGTCCAGCTCGGTCTGGCCCAGGACATCCTGAAGGTGGTTCACCGCTCTCCGCGTCGTTTCCATTTCCTTCTCGACCGCATTTTTGAAGTCGCCAGACAGATTCTTAATCTCCTTGATCTTTTGATGCAGGTCACTTCGCAGTCCTGTGAGAGCGAGGATGACATCCTCTTCGATCTCCCTAGCTTTGTTCGCCTCAGCAACGGCTTGCTTGTTGTAGTTTCTCAATATCTGTAGAGCATCGTCCAGTCCACCGGATGCAAGGAAACCTGGTGGAGTTGCGGTATTATTGAGTACATTCGTGAGCTTGAGCAGCGACTTGGCTCGATGCTCGTAATGCGTCTGAATTTCTCTAAAGTATGTGATGAGGTCTTTTAGGATTTTGCGCCAAGCTGCCAGACACCGGGGGCTGTCAGAGAGTGCCATTCAACGTGATTCTTTGCGCAACCAGGAGGGGAAACATACCTTGGAACCTGTTGGCGAGAACGTCCGTGGGGTTGCCCGCAGTAGGCACGGGACAGTAAAATGCACTGTTGATCTCGTCCTGGTCGGTCGTGGACTGGAGAGCAAGACTCCTAACACTCCCCGCCTTCATGCTCCGACGACTACTGCTGCGCTTCAGGCTCCCGCCCCGCCGCAACGAGGGTTTCTTCTTCAGCGTGTTGCCGCGCGAGAGAGTCGTTGTACCCTCCCCGGTCAGGTGGGTGGTCACCGAGCCGGAGAAGGAGTTGGACCGGTGCATATTGCTACTGTGTTCAGGGCCGGAGCCGTCTATGATAGAGCTTCCGCGCTGGCTGGCATCCCACTCCTCTGTGAATTTGGCCGGGCGGGTGGCGACGGGCGCGGCAAGGTGGCCGGCATAGTCAGGCTGGCCGGTATGTGAATTGGCGAGGGTATTGGAGAACGTCTCAGCATCAGCACCAGGTACCTGGTTACGGAAATTCTGCTGCTGCTGGGGAAAATATCCAGGCGCGCCATACCCGCGGTCGTGAGTGCTGTGAAGGGAAGCAGAAGTTCGGGACTTGGCAGTCGCCATGGTGGTCGGGTTCGGGTGTTTGACCGTTGGCGCGATGCATGAAATGTCAGGGCATCTGAGTTAAGGTTTGCCTCTGGTTTGGGCCCGAACCAAGTCGTGTCAACTTCGCCTGATCCCCGACCAAGGCAACTTCCAGATCGGTCAAGTCCGAGAACTTCGGAGCACAGTGTCGGCCGAAGAGAGGACTAAAGTAGTACGCAACCAGCGGAAGCACAGTGGTTACAAGCGTTCAGCTGGGGACTGTACGAATCGCTTTGTGCTTTTTCCTAGGGGGCAGTCAGAGGCCACAAGCACTTGCCGCTGTCCCAATCTGTTTCGGTTCTTCGCCTGCGGCGTCGCGGCAACGATTGCGTCAGCGGCCTAAACCTTCCGTGTTTGCAGAGGAATATAAGGTACGTGTTAGAGAGCTACTTGGCGAATGTTGGCGCCTCTCTCGACCGTGTGTTGACCGTGTGTTACGGTGGCAGAAGCACTGGCTGGTATGCGGTGTATCGGGTGCTTGAGTGGAAAGTGGTGATGGTTTAATGTCGTCAGGGAAGACCCCGGAGAAGGTTAGACAGCTAGGTAGAAATGTGGCCAGGGCAGCACGGGCAGCTTCCTGGCGTGGGAGATCGGCAACCCCGCAAAATCTTGCGAACGAGAAGTACCCTGTAAAATCCACGTACGGAAATTTCCCACTCCCCCCTTCTTATAAAAAGTCGAACAAAGCAGGTTAAAGCCACGCATGCTGTTTGCATCATCCGATTAGCCCGGGAAACTAAAAGTGTCGACCTTGCCGGTGGAAGGGGGGTGTAAGGTTTGTACCTTGCGGGCCTATCGAGGTTCGATTACACAATGACGTATTGACGTTATGGCACGCCGACGTGGGCCAGTGGCCACACACTGCCCCGTTGCCAGCGTCACATTCCCCGCCGACTCACAATATATTGACGGGATCTCTCGACCACTTGCTACCCGATCTTACACTACATAGATCAGGTAGTAATGCCCTTCTGGATCGAAAAAAACATGTGTTCAGTTCCGTCATAATCGTGTACTGGTCAGTACTTGGAAAGACAGCATCGTCTCATCCAGAATGACAATGATAGAGAGCACAATTGAGGAATGTGTTCGGCCACGCAGTCGCCTAGCCTTTGTGCGTCAGGACGATTTCTTTGCTTTCTGCTGTCTGATCATCTCAAGGCCACCTGCCACCTTAGTACCTACCTGATCCACCATCCTCTCCTTGGCAGATCGGTTTAACGGTCCTACCGGCCCGTCTCTGTCCACCAGTTGGGACCAACGCCCAAAGTAGGTCCTGTACCTTGGACCACGTTAGTTCAATGACATGGCGATACAAATAGCTGAAGACCTTTGAAAGAAGCGAGATGGATCTTCAAGATACGTAACGAGCTGCTTTAAAACATGCAATGTATTCCGCGGACCGTGGAGGAGACGGCTGAGCTTCTGCCTTCGATCCAACCCCTGCCCGTCTAACCACGCACCGACGTACTGGCATTTCACTTAATCATCCATTCATCTCACGAAGATACAAGGGCAATATCAGGACGTGTACAACTAGCCTCGCCTGCATTATACGAGCTGATAGACAGAATTGCACTCCAACTCCTATAACTGCTCTGGCCCTGTTGACTCTAAACCGAGTGCATCCTCCCTCCATCGTTTCTCGCAAGCAGCCCCTGCTGCGGTGACGCTTCTCCTTTTAGTCACATCCAGCGGAGCCACGGTAATCCAGCTCTCCAACAACGAACCATCCCTGAGGCTTCGGCTGACACCACTCTGGCAGACTTGTGGTGCCAGATTGGCGGTTAGCTACCTAGTTAGCATCAACGGGGAGAGGGCCACAGGTTAAACAGAGAGAGCGCATATTGACAAAAAGAGAAGGGTAAAGCCGGGCCAAGTTGAAGTGGCCCGCAAAGACGACGAAAAGCGTCTTGGATCCGTTGTTGAACGCCCCATGTTTTGGTTGCAAAAACACCGACAGCGCAAGCACAGGCGACCCAAGTTCCGGAAGCCAATTGGCAGTCAAAAGCGATGTTGTATCGCAAGACTGGCCAACGCTACCGCACCTCACTAAAAAAGAGAGGCAAACAGATCTTTCCATCCGTCCCCCCTCCCTATCCCCCACCCGACGACCTCCAAGAGCGGCCTCTCTTGAGGTTCGGGGCATCCACGGGGCGTAGGCCATCTGGCTAGATGATGTCCCACGCATCCTCAGCCGCGTGGCAGAACTTGCTGCACGCGACGCTGGCCGACAGGCTGTAGTTGCTGATTGAGATTTTTTCGTCCACGTATGCGTCCGCGAAATTGTCTGCACCCTTAGCCATGGCACCCACAAAGACGCAGATGCTCTCGCTGGGGCCGAGGGTGTCGACGTATTCCCGTACTCGCACCATCGGTGCGTCGAAGCTCAGCGTGACTTTGCGGCAGTTGGGAGGCAGATGGTCGGTGATGGGATTCTGTATCACCTTGAGCAGCTTCTCTTGCGAGTTGGCGCCCTTGATAGAGAGTCGGTGGAGCAGCTGGACCATCAGTCCGGCAAATCGCTTGAAGGTTCGCGGGATGCGAACCGACGGCGAGACCTCGATCAGCACGCCTTTGGCGGTCTGGATGTAAATTTGCAGCCGACCTGCCTTGTTGACCGGTGAATCGAGGAGGGTGAGCAGACACTAGAAGAAAGATAACCCAGCGTCAGTAGCGGGGCCACAATGTTGAATTGCGGGAAGGACTGTTCGTTCGAACCTGGTGGGTGATGTCGGGCCGAGCGTCACTAATATCCCTGTTCATCTTCCGCATGATTCCGATATGCTCATCGCTGTTGAGGAGCGAATACTTGTCCTCTCTCTGCACTCCCATTCGACTCGCGCCGCCGTGGGAGGCCTTGTAGGTCTCAAGACTGGCATTGGACAGCACAACAATGAGCCTTTTGGTGTCCTTGTCCGTCGGCGCAATGGGGACGTGTTGCTCGGCCACCAGCTGCGGCAGCGCCGGAGGAGGCAGTGATTGGGTTCCTGTCATCGGATCGTAGAAGTCAGAAGCTTCCAGATGTATAGTGGTATGGATGGGAAGGGAATTTAGGACTGTTGCTGGCGATAGATGGAGGCGAGGAGCGCACGATAAGCAGCCGAAAGAAGTCGGAAAAGTGTGTGGGACCGGGCGGCGTTCGGCTGACCACCTGACTTAGGTGGGGCCGGATTCACACCGCTCAGATTTTTTCTTCCCGTCCCCTTTTGGGGGACTCTGCGTTTGCTGCTCTGCTGGCACCACACACTTGACCACTACAGCAGGCTCACGGGAGGGGGGGGGGGGGGGATTGTCAAGGCAAAATGGTTGCAAGGGCAATTGGGAAGCAGAAACATAAGAGCACAGGATGGGATATGTGGTGTCCAGGACTTACGTGGCCGTTTACCAGCTCTGTGTTCTGGGGAATACATATTGTTCGGGTGAAAGAAGTCTTCTGACGCTGCAACTCCAAATGCTGAGAAGAAGTCACGCTGGGATAAGTAAGAGCGAACGGGCGAGGAACGCACGCGAACGTGATGCAATGGTTGTCGGTGAGACTGAGCGAGCACTGTTCGATCTCGGGGCTGGAATGAGGATGGTCGTGGGCGGCGATGTTGAGACTAGGTAGCTGTCTAGATACCTCGAGAGCTGGATAGATAAAAGTAATTGGCGAAAAGTCAGGACGTCGGGGTTCAAGATCGTGGAGGGGTGTGGGAGACTTGGCTTTATGGATTATCGGAAGCGGAGTGTCGGCCGTTACCTTGAAGGGCGGAGACGAGACTGAAGTGAATTGGCCTTGGCGCGGGATGGTAAGCGGTCTGGCACTACAGTATCTCTACAGAAGTTCCTGTCGGCGGTCGGGATATGACATGGCCCTGAGAATACCTAAAGCATCCGAACTTGCTTTCAACGGATGCGGAACCCATAGTCACGGTTCCGGGGATCGTCTCAAAGAATGCAGTCGATCGCGAGCCGAATTTCGAACAATATTAAGATCCTGACAGTGGCATATACCTTAGCTAATACGAGGTACGGATCCGTTACACCTGTATAAATGTGCCTTATTAGCCTTGACAAACATTAACGGCGAGCCCATTGTTGCGTGGGAATCTTGATGTTGTAACTAGCAAGACCCGACGCTGACCCGACGTGTTCAATGGCTTCCGACATTCACGACGCAAAGCCGCGTCTTGAACCATTCACCACTCAGCTCACCGCCGCGCTCCCATTGGCCGTCAGACGTGCATAGCAGCATGCAAAGATTCTGGAACCCCGCGGCCAGTAACCCGTAGGGAAGGTGTACAAATTAGAAATACCGGAAGAAAGTAATAGTTGACCGAAAATGAGGTAAGCTCCCCAGGCTGCACTGCTATACGGATTATTCAGCGGACTTTTGGGGCCAACTGATACTCCGGAGCCTTGACCTAGGTATGAGCTGTATCGGTATTCGGGTCATTGGGTTTCTTTTCGGGCATCCGGATTACGTGAGCTGCAGCCTGGGGTTCGGATGGATAGTGAATTGCTCTGCATCGGCATCTCACTATTGAACGCTCGGCTCTGGCTCTCGGCGAATTTATTCGCCGGTCGACTGTAGATTGATTGATACGATAATAAGTGTTATGGATACGGATCACTCGACGCGGCAGACGAAGGGGCTGTAAGTAGGTACCATGTTCCTCGATAAAGCGTGGCCTGCTCCAACTTGGACACCGAAACGAACACACAAACCTGAGTAGAAAATCTACCCAAATACTATATAGACTTGCGGATACCTTAAACACTTGCTCCCGAACTCGTGAAGAGTACGGCATGGTAGAACTAGTGGTTACGGGGACTTTCCGGGGTTGATCGGGGCAGCGGGGTCGGGTTCGGGTCGGTGATTAGTGTGGAGCTTGGCACTCACCCGAGACCAGACCCCCGAACATCGATGAACCCAGCACCTGGGTCAGTGGGGGGTGTTTCTTACCCACACCTTGGAACCATCACCTTTCGGGTCAGGTATCATCGCCGCCACTTCGCGGCCGCCAGGTTGGTCACGAAAACAAGCCTATATAGGTACTAATACCCAGGTATGCACTTGTGCTACAATCATTCCACACGTCTCCGGCATGCCTCAGCTTTTTTTGTTCATGTTTCGCAGACATTTCTTGGATGAGTTGGGATGACGGGTCCGAGTCCGCATGCCCCGGGACTTCACAGTGCAGCAATCGGACTCAGGACGGTTGGACGCGCTCGGCACAGTGCGCCTTAGCCCTGAGCCAAGTCAGCCTGTCAGACTTGTTGGTCAGCACGAAACGGCGGCCAACTTCAGTCACCAAACCTAGACCTCCTCCGATACTCTTATCTTGCGAGCTTATTCTGTGGACCACCTATTGCCTCTCGGTCTGGCCTGCGCTTTCGCGACAACTGCCTTTCTGATCGACGTGGACGGGCCCGGTGACGCGACGTCCATCATTAAGCCTCATACTACGGGTAGTTTGCGCTTCTTGTATCTCCAGCCTGGCCACCTGTATGATTGCCGGGTGCGCCTAGGTCGCCAGCCCTCATGTCCCTGTTTGTTGCATTCTCCATTCGCCTGTCATGCAGGACTGTCTCATAGGCCCGATGTGCTACGAGGTTGTGGGCTACGGTATAGCACAATTCAACTGAAGTTCAAGCCGACGAGAGCCTCGGCGCGTGAGCAAGTCCTCCTCACATCCAGTTTCAACGTCCTCATGTGCAACCGCAAGATGGTTGTTTGTCATGCCCCCGACCTTGAGCGATGCCCTCCGTGTTGCCAGGCTTGCCATATCTGCCAAGACAGATAAGTATTTGGTGGTCCGCCTCGGCCAGCTCATCTAGTGAAGACTGATTTCGTTTCTTGATATCCCTTTTATATTCACCCTTCGTCGCCTTTGCTAGCCAAGTCTTGCTTAGTCTTGATTTGTTACTTTCCTTTCTATTTTTTTTCTGTCCTTTCCGCCCATCCAGCCCTAGTCTTGCCAGTCAAGACAAGATTCACGTTGACCGTGTTTCTGTAATCTTTCGCTTTCTCGTCCATCTTTCTTTTAGTTTCTCTCATAGTTGTGTAATCTCTGCATTCTAGGCGTCGGGCAGCATGTCCATCCGAAGACTTCTCAGCGCTTCGCTGCTGTTCACGCTGGTCCTCGCCCAGGCCAACGATGGCAACGGCAACGGCAATGGGAATGGTGGGAACGGTAATGGCAACGGCAACGGCAACGGGAATGGTGGGAACGGTAATGGTAACGGCAACGGTAATGGCAATGGTGGAAACGGCGGTGGCAATGGTGGTCAAGGAGGCGGCAATACCAATGGGAATGGTAACGGTAATGGCGGTCAGGCTGGCAATGGGAACGGCGGCAACGGGAACGTTGGCAACGGTGGCAATGGAAACGCCAACGCAAACGAAGGGGGGACTACATTGGACCCAGATGTTATCCAGGAGGGCTCATTTGTTGATGGTCTAGACTCCCTCGGCGCGGAGGCTGTGCAGGCAGCTTCCCAGACCTCGCAGAACAACTTCATCAACTTCTGCAAAGGCCAGACGCTAACCAACGGTCTGCAAAACACCGAGGGGTCATGCAACGGCATAGGCAAGTTATCCTTCTCCGCGAGACGTAAGGTTCCGAAGCGCTAACTCGCTTGCCAGTCATGGGCCAGATCCCTGCCAAGAACAACATGGTGTCGACCGTGATACTGAGTCCCCAAAATGGCGACGATATCCAGGGAGGCACGGATTTTGACATTACCCTTCAGGTCTCGAATCTGGTGGCGGGATCCTTCACCAATGCCGTTGCCGCCTATTATTCTGCCCCTCAGACATTGCAGGATGGCCTTATTGTCGGCCACACCCACGTCACCATTCAGGACATGGGCAACAACCAGCAGCCCCCGGATCCAACCCTCTTCTCCTTCTTCAAGGGCATAAACGATAATGGCAACGGCCAGGGCACGTTGAACACCACGGTGACGGGGGGACTTGCTGCGGGGAATTACCGCCTCTGCACGCTGACCTCGGCTGCCAACCACCAACCTGTGATCATGCCGGTCGCCCAGCGAGGAGCCCAGGATGATTGCGTGCGGTTCACGGTATCCGGGGGCGGCAACGTTGTGAACGACGCTGCCAACAACGGTAAAAAGGGTCAAGCAGCTGCTGAGCTTGCAGCATCTGCCGTACAGCTGGGTCCAGGCGCCCCCACCGGCGCGGCCGATGCGAACGCGGGGCAAGCCGGTGATGCTGGTGGCGGGGCCAACGCAAACGGCGGACAAGGCGCGGATGCCGGCGGACAGGCTGGAAACGGAAACGCCGACGAGGGTGCTGGCCAGGCTGGTAACGCTGGTAACGCTGGCGGACAAGCTGGCAATGGCGATGCCGGGCAAGGAGCGAACGGCGGTGCTGGCCAGGGTGGCAATGGCGGACAAGGAGCAAACGGAGGTTCTGGTCAGGGCGGTAGCGGCAACGGCGGGCAGGGAGCCGACGAGGGTGCTGGCCAAGCTGGTAACGCTGGTAACGCTGGTAATGGTGGACAAGCTGGCAATGGCGATGCCGGGCAAGGAGCCGACGGGGGTGCTGCCGGCGCAGCAAACGGAACCGCAGTCGCTGGTAGTGCCGGGGCAGCTAATGGGGCCGGGAATCAGGCGGCGTTCCGGCGCGATGTAAATCGGTTCCCGCGCCTGTCAAGGCGGCGGTTTGTCTCATAAGCTGGGAACATGCGCCTACTTCACATGTAATCTAAGCTTTTCTATTCTGAAAAAAAAGAAACCGAGCTGATTGGTGCGGATTGGAGGATCGGCCGGGTCTTTGTCTTACAATCACCAACAAATACGAAACCATTTGCACCAGCAAGCCGCATGCGTGTAGGATGCGTATTCTCATTTTTGGTGGTGGCAATGCTGTACGGTTTCAGTTTCCGCGGAAACGTCCAACCACCTGCCCGCCGCCTTTGATCCGCCTTTATCCTCCCATCCCACCACCGTCCCCTACTCCGTAAAGCCGGGAGTCCGGCTTAGATGCCGGAGTCAGAACCCGCTGCTCATTCCCCGTCCTTGTCGTCGCCAATTCCAACTGGTCTGCTTTTCGCTCACCGAGTCACTGCCTTTTTTATGATTGAATATAGTGCAAATGGAAGTCAACATGCGATGATGGGAGTTCAGGTCGCACTATTACAGTGTGCTTGCAGTGGGTATGTATTGTAAGCAAGGTGGAAGGGGACCACAAAGCCAAGCCACGTTGGGATAAAATATTGACATGTTGGCCGTACAAGCCACGAATGCGCGTATGGCCTTTACAGGCCAGCCCGGCTAGTTGGTACGTTTATTCCTTGACTCCGCGGGCCCTGTGTCTCTTTTCGCCTTTTTGCCATCCCGTGTTTGGACCAAAGCACCAACGTCAACGACACCCAAACTTACGATGGCCAGGAGGATGATAGTCGGCCCGGGACGATTTCGAGTAGGCCGCCTGGTGGAAGGTCCAAGTTCGTCAACCTTATTGTGTTTAGATCTCGAGGGCGGTAAAGGCCTTGCAACTTTGTTCGGTTTTATATATAATATATTTCCATCAATTCCACCACTTCCACAGCTGGTCATCTATCCATTTCAAAAGCCTCATCGTTGCCTTTTCAAAGACTTACAGTGCCGGCATCGTATTATCACCGCTACAAGGGTTCCTCCCCGCGACGCTGAAGTCGAAAGACACAATTAAATCGTAGTACGTTAGCTATTCCAGGATGAGTAATTATTCCTCGAGTCAGCATGGATTGCCCTATCGTCCTGAGCACTTCGGGATACCCCCGGGGGGAGACGACCGATCCGAAGTATAACCACATTGTCCACGGCCAATAGACTGTCAACCCACCGTAAAAAGGGGTTGTTTTCCGGTATCGGTTCTCAGAGAACCAAAACATATTACCCGCTTTTCTCCCCACCGCCATCCGATATAACTTCGTTAAGCGGAAACTCAATACAGCACTCCCGGGGCAGACAGCCATTCGATGAGAATCTGGATCATGGCCGTGACCCTAAACACTGTTATCGGCCGGCGCCGGCGCCTGGGCTTTATCCACCGTCTGCAAGCTTTTTCAGATATTCGAGCGTGCGTTCACTTAGTGCGGCCGGAAGCGACAGGAGAAGTTTCGATGTCGATCCTGACCGGCGGAGTTATGTGTCCCAGAGCAACACGGCAAAGCCCCCGTCCAGGGCTATGAGCTTTTCTGATAGCGGGAGTTCTGTGTCCAAGAGCACGGTAAGGCCCCCGTCTAAGGCCCCATCCAGGACCCCGAGCCGTTCTGACTGGGAGAAGAGTTCTGTCTCCCAGAGCACGGTAAGGCTCCCGTCCAGGGCCCCTAGCCATCGTCGTCGCTCGTCCACCGTAGAACCCGTAGGTTCGTGGCCAGGGGATGAACACATCTTCAGATCAGGTGGTACGCGTATAACGACTAGTGTACGGATGGGCGATTCTAGAGATCCTGTCGTTGAAAGAGCAAATCGTGATCTTGACAGAGCAATGAGGTACGCGACCGAAGCACCTAGAAGCGTAAAGTTACCCCCTAATCCTAGATCCGAGGTAAGGCTCCCACGCCTCCGCAGACAGGATACTCGACAGATTTATGAAAGCGCACCGTCGTCAGCCAGTCACTCGACGCACCGACCAGGGTATGGAGCAGGGTGGGAGGATAATGAAGCCGTGTACAGCGATAATGACTCCATTACGCCAAGTGAGAGCATTAGTCGCGTCGGTGAAGGTAATCAACGCCCTAAACAGTATAGACCTCACCCCGACTACTAGGATTCTGGTATCGCGGCAGGTTTTCGTTTGTACACCTAATGGGGTTCCAATGTACATTAACCAGGAGGTGATATTGGGTAGCGAGCAGGCGCAGGGACAGGAGGGAGGTTGGAGGGCACTTGGATCTTTCGATTTCCTTATTCTTTTTTCTTTGGCGTTTGATTGGGTTTTGCCTCGGTCCGTAGACAAATTCTACGCGGTGGTTAGTTCACTAGGTTTGGGAATTATATTGGCGTTTTTTTAGTTGTATTGCTCAAGTGGTTCCTCGTTTGACCGTGAAGAGGTAAGCAAGATAGCCCCCGTGTTGAGATGGTAGACCCAACGCCACAGTTATCTAGGCTGTCGGCAGCCCCTAACACGTCGTGCTGGTGTGGTGTAGGGAAATGAAGGTATCCGTGGTCTACAGACTGGGATAACGCCCCAGAATGGTTCAAGTAGGTATAATCAAGCACCGAGCAAGAAACGAAGCACCTAGGCCACCCCCAAGGTAAGCAAGGCAGGTGCGGGATGTCGAGAGTAAGGTATTTGTACGAAATGATAATCCGTCCATTATTCTGTACCTGTACGGAACGTATTCCGTACTCCGTACAGGATACAGATCCGTATGCAATACGGAATACCGAACACAGTGGGATATTGGACAAGGGTGCAGTCGGAGGTACCAGATGTATTCCGTACTGTACGGAATACGGAATACGCATTACAGAGCATGCACGGGCATCCGTAGTTGAGGGGGTATTATAGTGTATTATCGGGTATGGGTTTCCATGTATCTCGATGTATGCAATAACCCGTACAGAAGATAGAGCACAAGTACGGAGCATAGCGTTGTTTCAAGTCCCATTCAGCACTTGAGGTGACTCCCGTCTTTGTCTGCCTGCCCGGGACCTTAGGTTGATGAATTTTTTTCCATTGCCCCTCCTCCTCCGTCACCTCCATCCCCGTTCGTGTGCAACACCTCCGATGATCGGAATCGAGCATAAAAGTCGAGGAACTGGACCCGTACTGTTTCTGGTGACCACAATATAACTGTACTTTTACTAATGAACATGCTGTGCCTGCAGTGCCTGGCTACTGCGGTCCCTCAATTCCACCCCACGTTGACTACCAGTGGATTCCATCCCGCGTCCCAGGTTTCCTTGTCATTCCGTCCCCACGATGTGGCGGTTTAGGTCTTAATATAACCACCGTGCAGGATTCCAATGATACTCGGAATAGAGAACCACAACAGCAGCACAGCAAAAGACACACACTTGGACTGTCCCTCAACCCCAGTGAGCACCCGACTTTTCTTGCTGCACCGAGTCTGCGTCCTCAAAAAAATTGAAAGCAGAAATGCCCGAATTTGAGCTCGGCGAGTCCATCCCGCCGGATACCGCTCATGTATGCCACCTTTCTCCTCTTCTTAACCTGGAACCCGGTGTCTATGACTAGTCAATAACTGACCGAGACCTTCGCCTCAGGCCGTGAGTGTCTCGTTGCCAACGTGGAGCGCAAATGTCGGCTATGAGGAGGGCGAGGACTGGGTCGTCAATCGCATGACGACGGGTTATCCCCGGTGTGTTCTGTGCCTTCTTTCCCCCTTTCTTCGGCCGTCTCTCGTTGCGCCAGCTGACACCTGCTTTCAGCTTCTTCATCCACCGGTCCATTGAGGCTTTTGCCAGTGAGCTCGCAGCCAAGTATGCCGCCAAAAACTCGAGGGCGATGCTCTTCCCGACCCGCCAGATCGCTGCTCGCTGTGTGAGCTTCATCAAGGCACGCGCCCCGCCTGCCGTTGCCTCCAAGCTCGCCATCATCCACCTTGTGCTGGATGCCTCGAACCCGTCAGCGAGAGCCCTGGAGCCCCTCTGTCCCGCCATATCCGCCGTGCTTCTCTCGCACGAGTCTTTCCCCTACGCCAAGCAGTACTGGCAGCACTCAGGAGACGGTGTGTCAAGTCGCAGGGCTGAGTTCTGCCACGGCCTCTTCAGGGACGGCCTGCTTCGGCTTGATGACTCGCCCACGAGTCCTTCGGTCGCCGCCCAGAAGCCGTGCAGAGGACCGAGACGGTACCAGCGGCCTTCATCACTCGACGGAGGGATAAGCATTTTCAACGGCAATAAAAGCCACGGTGAGGAGGCACACGAATCATCCCGCTTTCTCGAGGAACGCTTCGGCAGGAATCTCGACATGTCCTTTGTTGCCCCAGCCAAGTCCGCCATTAAGAGGAGAATTGCCGGGGCGCTGCGCAGCGACCAGGAGCTCGGTGCCTCGCCCTTGCCCAAGATGGAATCAAATACACGCGGCGTCGTGAATCTGAGAGAAGACGACGTGTATTTGTTCCCCTGCGGCATGAATGCAATCTTCAACGCCCATCGTGCGCTCCTCGGCTGCCGCGGCAGCATGAAGAGCATCGACTACGGGTTTCCCTACGTTGATACACTCAAGATCCTCGAGAAATTTGGACCCGGATGTCTTTTCTACGGGCACGCGTCCGAGGCAGACCTCGACGATTTGGAGGCACGACTGGAGGGTAGCGAGCGCTTTCTTGCCCTCTTTTGCGAGTTTCCGGGTAACCCGTTGCTCACCTGCCCGAACCTCGTCCGTATCCGCCACCTGGCCGACAAGTTCAACTTTGCCGTGGTGGTGGATGAGACCATTGGTACGTTTGCCAACATCAACGTTCTGCCGTTTGCCGACATCGTCGTCAGCAGCCTTACAAAGATCTTTTCGGGCGACTGCAATGTCATGGGGGGCAGTGCCATTCTCAACCCAAACAGCCACTACTACGCCGCCCTGAAGGCTTTTGCGCAGAAAGAGTTCGAGGATACATACTGGGCCGAGGATGTCATTTTCATGGAACGCAATAGCCGCGATTTTGTATCACGTATTGACAGGATAAACGCAAACGCCGAGGCCATCTGCAACGTCCTCCAGGCGCACCCAGCCATCAAGACACTATACTACCCCAAGATTGTTGAGTCGCGGCCAAACTACGAGGTTTGTAAGCTGCCAGGGGGCGGATATGGAGGGCTGCTGTCAATAAGCTTCCATAATCGCGTCCAAGCGGTTGCTTTTTATGATGCCATCGACACCGCCAAGGGCCCAAGTCTAGGGACAAATTTCACCCTCACCTCTCCTTATGTTCTCTTGGCCCACTACCAGGAGCTTGATTGGGTGGCCACCCTCGGGGTCGACCCCGATCTAGTGCGCATCAGCGTAGGCCTCGAGGAAACAGACCACATCGTCAAGGTGTTTCAATCAGCACTCAGAGCTGCAGAAGAAAAGTTGGTTGCCAATTGACTGGGGTATTTGCACAAAAGAAAGAACTAGTTAGTAATTACATAAATATCCGTGCCGCTGTGCTGCCTATAAGTAACACCCCCTTCTCATGATCGCAAATACTGGTAAGGTGACGTAGAACCTTGAGCATGTTGTCTCAAACGTGTGATCCTACATTACACTACACGGCGTGTTGGTTTCTGCGTAAGCATCACCCAGCATCTCCTTGCGTCGTTCGATTTCGTTGTACTTTTGCTTTTCCTTGGTTTCCTTGGGAAACCATTGTTCCAGGAAATGCATGAGCTTGATATCTATGTGCGCTGTGTGTCGGAAGAGTGGAAGAAGTTAGTACTTGCGTTAAAAAACCAAAACGGAGGAGGGGGGGGATGGCGCATGCCTTCAGTTGCAAGCTGGACGGTGCTGGCCCGACACAGTGGACAAAGCTCTTTATTCCGATTCTGCATCTTGATCATACAACGGATACAGAATATGTGATTGCAGTCCAGTCGAATAGGCAGCCAGCATATGGCAAGACCTGACAGTATCGGCGTCAGCGGACATAACACGCGTTGGGGGTAGCTTGGGAGCAGATGAGGTCCCGAGCCAGGAGGCAACGCGTACAGATTGTGCATGTGTAGTCCACGATTTGGGGGACACGGCCCACCACCTCGCTGGAGAGCTGTGCGCATATGTTTTTGGCAATGTTCTCGGCTATGAATGTGGCAGAGTTCATGACCTTTGGAAACTCAGCTTTAACGCCCAAGGATGTTTGTTTATCGAATTCTGCATCCCGGGTCAGCAAGAAGGCAGGTGTCGCATGCACAGGCGTTCATCATGACTTACTCTTGATGATCTTGGTGATGGCTGTCTGGTTCAACTCCTGGAACTGGAGATTCTGGAGTAAGGTGACATTTAGAGCTAGAAAGCGCGAATAGGCGGCACCGCTGCTCTCAAGTTTGAACTTGTGAGGAAGTTGGCGCTTCGCGACCTCGTCCTGGAACCAAACAAGTTGTTTATGTGCCTTGGTGCTACTCCGATCACCGCCAGTAGCTTCGGTCGTCGAGAAGAATACCTGCGCGGCGAGATACAGCTCGAAGATCTCGCGCCACCGGTACAGGTCAGACTTGGAAAGCCTGATGAGGCCCTTCTGAGGCTTTGCCACTTGGGCTATCTCCGTCCCGAGGAGAACAATGTCGTCATTCATGGATTTTCTCTCCTGGCTCTGTAGAGAGTCCAGCCTGACCACGTCGGCCTGGAGGATGCCGAAGAACTTGGAGTCGGAATCTAATGGGATTTTGACCCATTCGTTCTCCAGGTGCTGAGCCGGAGGACTAGAGGGAGGATGTTCGGCGTGACCGTTGACCTCGAGATGAGGCTCTGGGGATGTAGACAGCTTTAAGGAGGAGTTGGAGGACGGAGCGGGTGCATTGGGTGCCGGGCGGACCACAAGCTTGGGCCGCAGGAGCTGGGAGTCGCCGGTCCTGAGGCGATATTCGGCTTCATGGGCCGCCAGCAGCTTGTGCAGGGTGTCAGGGTCGTAGCCGTTCTTGATCAGCTCCTCCCGTACCTTAGCCAGCAATTTCTTGAGCCGCCGGTACGGAATGGCCTTGTCGACCCAGTGCGGCGGATAGCGCTCCCGCTCCAAGGCGTCCTTGAACGCATGACCGAATTTCATGGTCACGACGCCACCGGCCAGAAAACTTCTTGAGCGTGAGACGGCGCGAGCATGGTGGGGAAAAGACAGACCGACGGGTCGCGTGACCTCGATCGAAATCGTGAGAAGGCAAGCCTACTCCTGGGACAAGACACAATATCGTCGCTTGTCGAGGATAATGGCTTATTTAATGAACCGACCCGAGACGTTGGCAAAAATGGTACTGGAAGTTGGGATGGCGTGTGATTGCGTGTCTCTGCCCACGTGGAGATGGGATGGGATGGACAGATGTCTTGGCAATTTGCCACAGGTTCTCCGAACCTACCTAGGTATGTAGGTAACGGTATGTTTTCGGCAATTGCAAGATAAGACATGCAGGCACCGAGGTACGTGTATTGGACATAAGAGTATTCTAGTAGGTGTGGTAGAGGAGAACATAATACATGCCAATCAGGCTAGGTACTTTACCTATGTCACCTAGGGTAAAGTCACCAAGAGTTCTAGGAGTTGAGAGTCCAGATGAAAGTTGTTCATGCGACGAGATGAAATGGGTTAGTCATTGGTTAAGACTTGGCCAGAACCGCCATAAACTGTTTTGCGTTACAGACATGTTCGGCCAAGGAGTGTCATGCGCACCTCGCCTGATTCATACAGTTATTGGCCTACTCCATAGCACTGAAAAGCTCAAGCTCTCATAAAGAAAGAGAGGAGGGGATCTTGCTTTCACTTCCAGTCGTGCATGTCTCCAGGTACCAAAGCACCATCAGATGCAAAGTGCCATGTGCCCCGCCCCCGCCCCCGCCCCCACCACTCAACCATCGACGGCACATGTTGACAGCAAAACCAATACAGAGTACATCCGTATTGGGTACCGTACCAAATGTACAGTATCCAACTCTTCAATAGACTACTGGCAGTGACTGGAATCTGAAACACTCTCGATCGACCGCAGTTTGCGCCAGTCGCGCCCATCAGTGTTCTTGGACCTGTAACCACAAAATAACGACAGTGATCTTCTCAGATGGGAGCCGAGCAGTCGGCGCCAAGAGCGGACGGCCAAACCCCCGTGGTTGCCGTCCGCAAGACATGTTATTACGAGGTCCTCGGCGTGGATCGCCAGGTAGCTGATGACGAGTGAGTCGCATTCCCTAATACTTGAGCGGTGGAGCTGATCTTGGCTGTGTGTGTCCCTGTCCCAGGATCCGAAAGGCATACAAGAAAAAGGCGTTGGAGTTGCATCCAGATCGAAACATCAACGACACCGAAAATGCTACCAGGAAGTTTGCCGAAGTCCAGACCGCGTACGAGATTCTATCCGACCCGCAGGAACGCGCCTGGTACGACTCCCATCGAGATGCCATCCTCGGCGGTGACCCCGACGTCTCCGCCGGGGCACCCTCCGAGCACTCCGGCGCCCACTACACATCATCCAATGCGATATTCACCCTAATGAGCCGTTTCAACTCGAGCGTGCCCATGAACGACAGCCCCAGCGGTTTCTTTGGCATCCTCAACGCCTTCTTTGACCAGCTTGCTGCCGAAGAGGCTGCCGCCTGCGAGTGGGATGGCATCACGCCGACCGACTACCCCCCATTCGGCCAGACTATGGACCAGTACGAATCGGTGGCAAAGCCTTTTTACAATGTCTGGTCTAGCTTCTCTACCAAGAAGTCGTTCAGTTGGAAGGACAGATATCGGCTAAGCGATGCGCCTGACCGCCGGATACGCCGTCTGATGGAAAAGGAGAACAAAAAGTTTCGCGATGAGGGCATCCGGGAGTTTAACGATGCCGTCCTGTCCTTGGTAACATTCGTCAAGAGGCGAGATCCGCGCTATGTGCCCAACACACAGTCGGAAGCTGAGCGTCAGCGAATATTGCGTAACTCTGCCGCTGCCCAAGCCGCCCGGGCTCGAGCTGCGCACCAGGAGAAGCTGGCTGAGTATACCCTCCCAGAGTGGGCTCAGTCCCGAAACGATGGTGATCTGCACAACGACGAGTTCTCTCTGTCTGAGGAAGACTCCGAGGTGGAACACATCGAATGCGTCGTCTGCAACAAGACGTTCAAGAGTGAAAACCAGTTCGAGACCCACGAGAAGAGCAAAAAGCACATAAAGGCTGTGCAGCAGATCCGGAGACAGATGAAGAAAGAGAATGCCGATTTTGATCTCGAAGCGAGCGAACTTTCCCCCCCAGCCGACCCCTCTCAGACCGAGGACCCTGAAGAAGGCAACGCGAATCAAGAAACCCAAGTGAGTGAAGATCGTGCTTGGCACAGCATGGGAGAGGAGGGTGACGAAGAACCGGCTTTGGAATCGCCCAACGACACCGAAGATGATGAGTACGCACCACGCTCCGCCGTGGAGGACCGGATTGTGCCTAAGAAGGGTCCTCAGACTGAGACAACAGAAGGCAGCGGATCTGCTGATTGCACGGCAGCTGAGCTTCTGGGGGCCACCTTGACTGACATGGCACTCGACGATGGCACAAGTAAGAAGGTAGGGAAAGCAAAGCTAAAGCGAGAGAAAAAAGCCGCCCGCCAAGCCGTCGACGCCCAGGTCCAGGTGCAAGAATCTGTGAGTCTCGTTTTCTCTTCAAACTCATTCAGTAGTCGCCCTCACTGCGTCACAGTTTCTAACCCTAAGAATATAGCACAACTGCGCCGTTTGTAAAGAGAGTTTTACGTCACGAACTAAGCTGTTTTCCCATATCAAGGAGTTCAACCATGCTGCCCCCGTGCCCAAGGTAAAAGGAGGGAAGAAATCAAGGCGGTAGCCGACCGACAAGATTTTGAGGCATTTGAGCCGCTCTGCATGTACTGGGTACAAAACCTCATGTCACGGCTAGCCCAACGCACTGAATACCAATAAGCTGGAAGCGCGCCTATTCCGCCCTCCCTTCGCCAAGAGGATTAAAGTCAGACCAGCCGCACCCAAGTCAATTGTAAACAGGCTCAGGCAACTCTGGATCATCAAAGGGGAAGAAATAAACCCTGCAACGCCAAACTCCCTGTTTCCAAACCGATTGATGCATTACAACGTCGTTCAGTCATTTACGCCTCGAGGATCGTGTCTGCGTCGTCGTCACTCAGGGTCTCGACTTCGTCTATAGCTTCCGCGCGACCGGAGCCCAGGCCCCTTTCTGGATCATGTGGAGAGACGGTTATGATGGCTTTGCCCTGAACATGCTTGACAGAACTCTTCCACACATCCCAGTCCTCCTCGTCCTTGATGAGAAAGCCGATCAGCATGCTGGGATCCATATCCTCGACGTGGAGGCTCCGTAGTCGTCGGGTATGGCAGGAGTCCATTTCTTCTACCGTGTAGTACTTTGGATTTTCGCGATACGGAAGCGCCGGCCTCGGATGGTGGGGATCGAGATAGAACAGCCATTGTCCCTGTGCGCCAACGAAATAGAGGGAGGACGAGGGGCGGCCACTGGATAAGTACGAATTAGCAACATAAAAAAGACTGTGATATTAGAAGAGAATTGTTTACCCAGCTATTCCGATAGATTGCGGCATCTGCAAAGTAGAAATGAGAGCTTCATGGTACACGTGATTGATTTTATCGATACCCAGCCTTGTGCAGACCAAGATAAGAGTCGGATTGAAACCTTGGCCATCTGGCTTGGCAACAGCCATGAAGCTGTCCTCATAGACATCGGGGAGATCCCCGGTGGAATATACCCGCAAGGATTTCTCGTGCTGGTTTGCCAGGGCTCTAAATGTATGTCTAAGCATCAACTTCACATCGAGCTCAGGCGACACGACGCACAGGATGGGTGGCTTACTGTATGCACCGTGCTGTTGCTGACGGGCCAAACCACTCTCCGGGGTACTTTCCACACGCAACGGCACCATGCTTCACAAAGTTGTGTAGAGAGTAGGGGGCGCGTGGATCATCGGCAAACAAGGACATAACCTCGCGCTCGGCCTCGGGGTCTATACTACGTCTCCAATCTTGGGGCAAGGGAGTCAGCCATAATTAACAAATGTGGGAAGAAAGCAGAGAGAGCATACCACGACCGAGGCGCTCTATAGATATAGCGTTTGCCAACAGGCTCTGTCCGGATCTAATCATGCAGCCCCATCCTGTGTCTGACGAGAAGCCGGTCTGGTCCACAAGCGTCTTGAAACGCATTGAAAGGGACAACGAAGCAGCCGCCTTCGGGTCAACCGATCTAGGGATTATCTCGAAGGCGCTTCGATAAGTCATCCATATGCGAGACTCGAAGTCGTCAAGGAAAGCTGGCGGCCACCCACCATCCTGGCCGGGGTCTTCGTATGCAAGGGACGAATCGAAGCTGCTTGCGATCGACTCGGGGGGCGTGTCGGGCACCGAACGGGCGGCTGAGGAGCCGGGAGAAATGTCTGCGTTTTCGGCCGGCGGTGTGTTAGCGGCAGGATGTGGTGATCCGTAAGTCTTAGTGTCGAGAACATAAGAGTAGCCCAAGCACCAAACGGGTTCATTGGTGACACGGTCGTTAACAGGCTCTGGATCCCATAACCTATGGAAAAGTCGGCGGCCAACGCGCCCAACTTCTGCAGCCCCAGCTATGGCGGCCTCCATCGCGCCCGCTAGCTTTGGGGATGTACCCGAGACGGTAGACTGCCAACTACCGCTGCCAGGCCGTGTCGGCTTCATGTGGTCTTTCTGCCAGCCTCGCGAAGTTGCCGGTGATAAGCCAACTCGATGCAGATATGAATACACAGGTCCTGGGCAGAGGCACTGGCCGACTGTTGATGAGGAGAGTATGACGGGATGCCCGAACCTCCGGCTGCGTGAGGGGATGGGAGATGCTGGGGCGCTCGGTCAGTAGGCGTCGTACGGGGTGGGAGAGAACGGACGGTGGGAACTCAACGAACCGGCAGTGAGTACACTCTCAACAGATACGATAGCAAGTAACAGACCCCGCAGAGACTACAGTTGGCAAGATGCGAGAGAGCCTGGTCGTCGAGGTTGTCGTAAGAATAGGGAATCGGAATCGATTAACTTTGGGTAACGCGTGGATTGATGGGTCGGCTGGAGGGATACCGTGGATAGGTAGGTTCAGCTGTTCAGGTGAGACTCAGTGAGATACAGGTAAAGTAACCCGTAGATGGAAGGTATGTACAGCCCGGGGCAGCTATGTCATCTGAGTCGTGGGGATGGTCCACATGGATGGAGTCAAAAGACGCCCAGAATGGAGGCAACCTTACCGGTATCCGTAGTGGCTCCTCCCCCCCTCCACGACCGACCGCCCACTTTGATGCCTGCGGCCTGCCGTACGCAAGCAGCGTAGACTTTGCCAAACAACTGCGCCAGTGCACCTTCCACCAGCCCGAGCCTAGCTTCAAGCAGTTGACCAGTTGGTGGGGTACAGGCACTGCCATGGCACTGGCAGTTCAATCAATTTGACCGTTTAACGTCAGCGACTTTTGACCCCAAGAAACCACTCACTCTTGCCACAGCTACCTAGGTACGTACCCGACCTGTGATAGGCAGGCCGCCCACTCGCCGACAGCCACGGCCGGGAGTTCTTTACAGCCATTTGAATCGACTATCATAACTCCACTACTTGTCACATCTCTCTGAAAAAGACTGCACCTTACCTGCTCACTTTTACCAACTTTACCTCACCATCACCCTGTCTCGTACCTGGCAAGGTCGCAAGGCAAGGTGAGGAAAGGTCGGGTACTCCAAAATACCTTGGTTACCCTTAAGAGAATTTTCTGGACACAATAATCGTCAAAATCAAGTCGTTTGCGTTGTTTTGTCCGTCCTTGGCCGATACTCACTTACCATGCGGTCGAGAAAGGGCAAACGCCCATCGGCTGGCTCAAAAGCGG
The DNA here is from genome assembly GCA_033439685.1 of Apodospora peruviana. Classification (NCBI taxonomy): domain Eukaryota; kingdom Fungi; phylum Ascomycota; class Sordariomycetes; order Sordariales; family Lasiosphaeriaceae; genus Apodospora; species Apodospora peruviana. Next base: position 1,718,103 of record JAUEDM010000003.1, on the reverse strand, counting down.
CTCAGCTGCGTGCCGCCGCTGGGCTGAACACACGGCGAGATTTCTCCTCCCCGAATCTGGCAGTTTTGGTCCCAAATGGTAGATATTGACCCTGTCATCACTGTCCGATTCTCAAAACAAGCAACTAACATTACCAGGTTTTACAATGAGGGACGAAGCTAGGAACACGGCGTCTCATCAGTCTACCTGGGGCCAAGATGCCCGGTTGAGACAGAAGCCCGTTGCCTTTGTCAGTGCTGGTTTTGCCGAGCCTCTGAAAGACCTCAAGCCACCCGAGTCACCCCGTCAGACAGTTGAAAAGCCTGCCCATGACCAGAATGGCAATATTGGAGAGCCTTCCGATAATGGGGACCTCTTATGCGTGCAAGTCGATCAAGTAGCCGAGCCTGCCGAGCTCGCCGTCGATGGTAACCGAGGAAATTCCATGCCTGCGCTGCAACCAACTGGGCAGGACGATCCTGACAGTATTCCCGGCGATGATGTCTTGGGCAATCCCCGAGAAAGCCCCATTGGACCGCCCGAAACCTTCTTCTTTGACCTTGACGGAGATAAAACTTTGCGTCGTGCTCAACTTCCGGTTGATATTCCCGTTCGAGCCTCCTCGCCCACTGGTTCCGACTCCAGTGAGGAGGTCATTCTCTTCAGAGGCCGGTCTGCCATCTCTCAGCGTACAACCCAAGAAAATGTCCGGATGACCTCCGCAGTCACTACAACGAGAGTCTCCACTAGGGACTTGCACCAGACGTATATCTCGCCAAAAATACAAGAACCTTCTCTTGAACTCCAGCCCCCCGTCGAGCGACGCGAAAAGCGATATGCGTCCCAGCGTAGTCCTCTGCAGGCCACAACCTACCCGGAAGACGACGAAGAGGATGAAGAAGACGCGATACTAGCCGATTACATCGCCAACATGGCTGCCGAGTCGGATAATGACCTTGGCCCCGACAAACTCCACTCATTCAACAGTCATAGAGAGCTTGGCGGCGAGGACGGCGTCTTTGGATTCGGCTCAGCACGCGACAATGGAAGAGCTACCGTTGAAAACTCATCGATTGATGGGGCGGACGAGGCAACGGCCTACGGTATAAACGATGATCTTGATGATGATGAAGATAGTGATGAAGAGAGCGACGTTGACAAACGTGGCACCGCGTCAGACATGGACGACGAAACTCTAGCTCGACTTCTCTCCAAACAGGAGGAGCTGGGCATGGGAGCCGACGAACTCATGCTCTACTCAGGCTCGTATTTCAAGAGTCAGGGGGGAAATAGAGCTAGCAAACGCTTGTCCCGTCCGCAACGACTAGATACTGGCTCGGTGGCTGAGGCTTTCAGCGATATGGACCTGGCAGACTGGAGCCAACCTGAGTTTCAAATACCTGCTAGAGTGCGACGCAGCAAAAAACCACCGGTCTTCAACCTTTCGGACTCGGAGATGGAGATGGCCCTCAGGACTTCGTGGCAGAAGGACAGAGAGAGGAAAAAGAGCCGTAAAATGGAGCGTGAACTCCTCCGTGCTGAGGGTCTTCTTGGCAAAAACATCAACCCAGACGATCTGCGTGTCAAATACCAGTCTCATATGACGCTGGAGGATATGAAAAATGAGATTTTAGCGTTTCTCCTCAGTTCGGCTGAGACGTGAGTATCTGACTGCGCTTTCCAATGGCGAAGACGTTAAAGCTAACAGCCACTAGTACTCAGTTCCCTCCGCTGGATAAACAGGCGCGCAAGACACTACACGAACTCGCAAACAAATTCAAAATAAAGTCCCAGTCTACCGGGAAGGGCGACCAACGCCGCCCTGTCCTTTACCGAACCAAGCACACGGTCAAGTATGCTGAATCCAGCGTCCGCGAAGCTACCAACCACGTTGAGATGGCTGCGGTCCGGATCAAGCGCAAGTACTTCCACCGCCTGGATGCGAAAGTTCCTCCTCTGCCCAGAGCCTTGGGTGCAGGAAAACGATCAGGGCACAAGGCCGTCACATACCAGGAGGGAGAAATTGTCGGTGCGTCAGCTCCGCGGCTTGGTCAGGAAAACAAGGGACATGCCATGTTGGAGAAGATGGGCTGGAGCCAGGGAATGGCCTTGGGTTCCGTGGAGAATAAGGGAATACTAGTACCGGTAGCACAGGTTGTGAAGCGGTCAAAGGCAGGGCTTGGTTGAAATTTTATCAACAATGCCGAAGGGGTTTGGGAAATGGTCGTCGCGATTTGTAGAATCGTGTGAAAAATAGATACACCATGCGGTGGAAGATTCATTCTGCTGCTTCGCGGTGAAATGGTCGTCATCGCCGTTTACAGATGTTCTGTTAAAATAGACACGCCTGGCAATGGGAGGTTCTGCTGCTTCGCAGCGTCGACTATCGATCAGCCGGAGCCCATTCAATGGTAGTGTTTAAAACCAAATGGCAGCATTCGAGTGACCAAGTCACGAAAATCGCAAGTTGAGATAATGATTTGTTCATATGCACGATTTCATTTCGTCCCGAACCCTGATATCAAGGTATATTGTACAGCCGACAAACCCCGTACCCGTGAAGACATTGCCCCCAGAAAAAAGCAGACCATCCGTAACGCATTGCATTAAGAGACACCAAGGAATCGACGGGCCCTGGCCATTCTCATCATGACACCCAAATGACGAGCAAATCCTATGCCCTAAAAGAGAGAAAAAGAGAAAAGCCAAAAAAACAGAAATCCCAGCTTATTTCGTGCTCGAAGAGTACTTGGTGACGGCCTTGGTACCCTCAGACACAGCGTGCTTGGCAAGTTCACCCGGAAGGATAAGGCGGACACTGGTTACGGTTAGCGCGGCCCATACGGGTGGTACGAGTATGGATAACACTCACGATGTCTGGATTTCTCGGGAGGAGATGGTGGACTTCTTGTTGTATGCAGCAAGCTTGGAGGCCTCGGTAGCGACACGCTCGAAGATGTCTGGGAATATTGGTCAGAAAGGCGTCTTGGTTGCGGCTTTGGGAAGTGATGCTCACCGTTGACGAAAGAGTTTAGGATAGACATGGCACGGTTGGAGATACCGGTGTCGGGGTGGACCTGCTTGAGGACTGTTGTGCGTTAGTAATGAGCACCCACGAAAATTGCACGCGACTGAAGCGCGCTCGTTGTGACGCGCGCGCCCAAAGCGTCTGTGGACGGGGAAAACTCACCCTTGTAGATGTATGAGGAGTAGGTCTCCTTGCGCGCCTTGGTGCGCTTCTTCTTGTCACCGGACGCGGCGGTCTTCTTGCCGGCATCCTTCTTCTCGGGCGCCTTGGAGGCAGTCGCCGGGGCCTTGGCGGCGGGCTTCTTGTCGGCAGCTTTGGGAGGCATTTTGGCTGATTTGGTGGGTTCGACTGAGGATATCAAAAAAGTAATGCGGTTTGTGACGGTTGTTGATGGGCGTGCTGTGCGTGCTTGAAAAAGTGCGGGAGAGAAGTTGGTTGATGGAAAGAGGATTGAAGTCGGCGAGGGGGAGATGGCCTTTTTGTAGCTGGACGCGACAGCCACTAGCAATCACACTGATTGACTGATTGATTTTGGGCGGTCGGGCGGGAAAGTGGGGCCCTGGGGACGTGATTTGGCTGGGAAAATTGAGCCAGTTGGGAATTCGCGGTGCATCGCGCTGGTCCAAGCGCCACAACAACCACCCCAAAAGGGGAAGAATGGAGACAGACCCACTGAATTGGCGCGGCCCGTGAAAAAATGCCGTTCTTTTAATGTTCGTGCAGCAAAAATCATAACAATTATTACCTATTATTTTGACCGTCTACACCCAGGTGGGCTCGGCGTTGAAACCTGAACGTGCACCACGCGCCACCACACACAATCGTCCTTTGGTGAATTACAGCATCAACAGCGACTTACATGCAGCAGGCAGGCAAGCAGAGCACTGCAGCCTCATGCCTCGCTTTTTGTTCGTAGGCCTCCATCGATCATTCATTATCTAGATCACCGAGATGATATATACTGAGTAGCTGGCGTCAACGTATCGAAACCGGAGCCTGGAGGACATCAGCAACCCCATGTAGCTACAAGACACAGGCACATATATCAAATACTACGGTTGTATCTTCTCCGGACATCAGCAAAGGGCATGATGCTTGATCTTGACTCCTAGCGATCGGTGTGATTGGCTCGTCTGTGTAAAGCCCAAAGTTCTGGGTCCATTTCCCCATCCTGACTTGCAGTCTTGCACGCCTATACCTGCAACCTGCACCTCGAACTCCACCTCCCGACAACCTGGGAGGGCCACGAGAGCGCAGCTTGCCGACCGTGACACCTGACAAGTGCTGATGAGGCTGAAAGCCAGACTCAGAGTCAGCGATCTCGGGAGGAGCCGCAGCGTTTCCATGAGACGTAGGGCTGTCATGGAACAGATTAGTATCACGCATGCCGGGCCTGTATTTCCCCAGATACTTGCCTCCTCGGGCCGAGGACGCGCAAAGTACGGGGTAAAGACGGGGTGCAGGGTGATCCTAACGGGCACCTGCCATCTAGTTTGGGTTTCAAAGGGCAGAGTGAAAGATGGAATTCATTTATAGAAGCTACGTGTGTCGATGTCTCAAGTTTGGGCTGGATTGGACATCAAGGATACCCCCCAAAAAAAATCAGCTTCATGGGATCGTGACCTCGTATACAGTCCAACCAAGGAGCCCTGACAAAAAAAACCATGAAGAGGTCGATTTTGATGGACGAACGGGTTGTAAACGGTTGCGCTTGGTTGACTTGAGCGTTTTGGAGACACACTTGCGCCTTGTATCTCCAACTCGGCTCAGGAAGAGGAGCTGTATCCAAACGGATCCTATAACCGCAACCCAAGGATGGCTCAAGGGATAGGTCAGGGACCAACAGAGATTGTACAGCTCGAATCAATGCCTTCTGGTCCACCTTCCTGAGCGTGCAAATCTGCGCCGGTGGTGGTGAGTCCGAGATCGCGAATGAACTACAGTTTGCCACAGCACCGCCAGAAGAAAACGCAAACCCAACCGTGAAACAAATCTCGTGACGGCGGAATCTAGAATCGAAACGCACTTGGCTCGAAATCTGGGAAAGTGATGCACCTGGTGACGACCAAAGGGACCCGGTGTTCGTTGAGCCAGATGGACATCGGCGAGGATCCCGTGTGCTGGAAAAAGATCAAATCAGTAAACAGGTCGTCCCAGTCCCCTGTGATTGGAGGTCAGGCGCAACGTAAAAAAGCCTGGCAGCGGTGGTCAATAAAATGACGGAAAGAACAAGCTGGTCGGGGGCTAGCTGGGTTGGCCGTGCTTTTTGTCAAATCAGGCGTGCTGAATTTCTCACTCGCGTTGCGTCCTTTCACAGTCAGTGGCCATGGATGATTTTCGGCAATCTATTGAGTGTCAGGCTGTGAAAGGCAACGCAGATGGCCCTAGCGTGAGTGGGGCACCTTTCCTTTTGCCTTTTTTTCTCGCCCGCTGCAGTCACTGGACCCCACAAACGCGCTGGCCGTTTTGGGACTAGCTCCAGAAGCTCAGATCAACACCTTTTGCAAACTGCGGGTGATCCGCGATTCTGACGCCTGGACGCGAAAACTACTTAATTCGCACATCCCCCACCAACACTCGTCTTTTCCCAATCCATCACACTTTCATCAACCAATTCTGCTAACGCCTGCCAAATTTGCGCATCTCGCACAAACATCTCAACCAACCCAACACATTCCCAAAAAATCAGCAAACATGACTGGCGGCGGCAAATCTGGCGGAAAGGCCTCTGGCTCCAAGAACGCCCAATCGTGAGTCTATCACATCAGCCTCTCAATCTTTGGGCATGCGCATCTGTTGCTAACGTGTTGCTTCCTGCACAGTCGTTCTTCTAAGGCTGGTCTCGCGTTCCCTGTTGGTCGTGTCCACCGTCTCCTGCGCAAGGGCAATTACGCCCAGCGTGTCGGTGCCGGTGCTCCGGTCTACCTCGCCGCCGTGCTCGAGTACCTCGCTGCCGAAATCCTCGAGTTGGCTGGCAACGCCGCGAGAGACAACAAGAAGACCAGAATCATCCCCCGTCATCTTCAGCTCGCTATCCGGAACGACGAGGAGCTGAACAAGCTGCTCGGCCACGTCACCATCGCGCAAGGCGGTGTTCTTCCCAACATTCACCAGAGTATGTCGGACGCTTTATGCTTAGTTTTCTATACTAATTTATCTTCACAGATCTCCTCCCCAAGAAGACGGGTGGAAAGACTGGCAAAACTGCCAGCCAGGAGCTTTGATTGGGGTCGGGTTGTCTTTTCTTGCTTTATCTCTGGTTGGCACTGTTGGGTTCATGATTTTCGGGGTCACGGTCTAGGGTCTAGGGTTGCTTTTTTTTTAAACACGTTTGGGTTGTAAATTAATCCTATCATGGACGGTAACGGGGCAAATGACAATACCATTTGAACATTATTATTTATCATTATCCGACTTGTGTCATTTGTCTCGGTGCCAGTTTCGTTATTGATATAACTGGAAGATTTTGGGCAGATCCAGAGCTTTCTAAGTTGGGTAGGGTGGCTGCTTGTGCAAATGGTTTGCATCGTCACAACTTCTAAAATGGGCTCATAGTTTGTCTTGCAGTGTCAAACATTGCGACCGAATCTTATTCATATGTACATTTCGTGCTCGTCCTCCCTTCCTCTGAAAGGCGCATTTAAAACTTCAATGGAGGGGGAGCTGCCGGAGAAGCATTGTTAATGAGTGTCAGACATAAAGATATAGATATTTAGACTTACGATCCAAGATCGGGACAGGCAGGTTTCTCTCGTATTTGGATCCTGGGCGACGTTAGTTGAGCACATGGTTGCCGGCCGACTAGGAGCGCCCATGATATCTTACCTCCAGGAGCAGTGGGGTGACAATAGGGGTCAGGATGCTTCCACTTCTCCAGCAGTTTCTCTGTCTCTTTTAACAATAGCTTCAGGCAGTCCGTCAGCACGTGAAACCCTGTGCACTTGGAGGTAGGCAGCCAAATACCTTCTGCTGTCTAGGGTCGGTGATGTTGCGATTCTGCTCAAAGAGCGAGCGGATGTAGAGGGCCTGGCCGCGCCATAGATGCCGGTGAACCGCCCAGTCGAGGGCAAGCTTGAGGGAGCGACGATATAGCGATCTGCGGCGGAGTCAATATCAGCAATGTGCCTTTGCTTTGTCGATATGGATGGATACTGACAGTGCCGCCTGTCGTGTGGACATGGTGGCGACGTCAACTTCGGACCCGCGTTAAGTCGTGCAACCCTCGCTTCCGGATTTCAATTGAGGAGCGCGTGAGCTTCGGCAACCTGATTGACAATTATCGTGGGTTTCGCTATCGCTCGGGGTGCGGCCGGACAGCATCGATCGAGGGCGGTGATGTGCTGTTAACAGCCAAAGTCTGGATGAGCTCAATTGATGGATGGACTGGATTGGAGAGCTTGACTCCACGTGCAGATGCTGTGGTTGATGCCTCAGGTTGACAATCGAGTGGCTTCTCGAAGTAGCCCGGTGGCCGGAAGCTGCGGATTAATTTTTCGTTTGCTGGGCTCAGTCCTGCCCCATATGCTGTGGGTCGCGCTTGGCTGAGTTCCTCAACGTGCCGCCCGAGAAGACCGCGCAAAGTACCGCAATGGGTCTCAGTACTTACTGTTGCCGGGCAAATCACGATTATGTCGGGTATATTTTGCCCGTAGCGCGCTCCAGGTACGCGGAATGCGTGACTTCTGGTGGACCAGCACGGCTCCAATCAAGGTAAGACCCCTGCGCCTGCCATAACTCGTGCTGGTACGTAGTGGATTGTCGGCTGCCATTGCGGCTGCTGTGATGCGAAGGCCTGCCAAACCGTGGCCTACATTTTTTTTCCCTGTCCGCATTCAGTCGCACTCCCGTCATCACGATTCAGGAACCCGCATTTCGGAGGTTTTACTTCTTTCCTCACTCAATTCAAGCTCTTGATAGCTAATTGATCTTCAACGACACGCCCGGACCATCCTTTCGTCTTTCTTCCTTGGCCCACATCTCCCGCCTCGTGTCGTCCCAACGCTGTCGTGACGATTGACTCGGGTAGCAGCTGTCAACTTAAGGACAACAAATCTCGCTCGACCAACTAATCCACCCATTCGACCGGTCTACACCCGCCCGACACCTTTACAAACGCCAAAAAAGCCAAATTTTAGCCAATCGCCAGTATGATGTATCGAGGATTTCGAATTGCGGTCCGCGCAGGCCCCAAGCTCCATCTTCACAACGCTCTCGCCCTCCGACAGCTTCCTCTTCAGTTTCAACATGTACGGACGTATGCCGACAAGATCGTCAAGGTGCCCACGATGGCTGAGTCCATTAGTGAAGGCACCTTGAAGCAGTGGAGCAAGCAGATCGGCGACTTCGTTGAGCAGGACGAGGAGATCGCGACCATCGAGACCGACAAGGTATGCACGCCCTGGAGCTCGCCCTCGGACAGCTGCGGGAAGGAGAATCTCCCCCTGCTATCATCGGGTTCTATTCATTAGGTGCTAACTTCGTTATTTTTCCGGATCTGCAGATCGACGTCGCCGTGAATGCTCCTGAGGCCGGCACGATTAAGGAGTTCCTAGTCAACGAGGAGGACACCGTTACAGTTGGCCAGGATATCGTTCGTATGGAGCTCGGCGGTGCCCCCTCAGATGGAGGTGATAAGCCCGCTGCCTCTGAGTCGAAGGAACCTGCAGCGAAAGAAGAGTCCTCGGATAAGGAGAAGCCGGCCGAGGCTCCTGCTCAGCCAAAACCCGAGACCAGCAAACCGTCCGCGACGCCTGCAGCTCAGAAGGAGACCCCAGCACCAAAACAAGAAAGCAAGCCGGCGCAGTCTACCAAGGAGGCACCCGCCACGCTGGGAAACCGAGAGGAACGAAGAGTAAGCAGGCTTCAGGTTGGCCAGACCTGAATGCAGCTGGTTGCTGACACGTCGTGCAGGTCAAGATGAACCGGATGCGTCTCCGCATCGCTGAGCGTCTCAAGCAGTCACAGAACACGGCTGCATCTTTAACAACGTTCAATGAGGTGGACATGTCCGCCCTGATGGATTTCCGGAAGCTGTACAAGGACGAGGTCCTGAAGAAGACTGGTGTTAAGCTTGGTTTCATGAGCGCCTTCTCACGCGCATGCGTTCTCGCCATGCGCGACATCCCTGCGGTGAATGCCTCAATCGAAGGCCCCAACGGTGGCGATACCATTGTGTACAGAGACTATGTTGACATCAGTGTCGCCGTCGCGACCGAGAAAGGTCTCGTGACGCCTGTCGTGCGCAACGTCGAGGGCCTAGATATGGTTGGGATTGAGAAAGCTATTGCTGATATGGGCAAGAAGGTGGGTGTCGATATCCGTGGTGACTCAATTCGGCATAGTAATTTCGCTAACCCGTGATAATGCAGGCTCGTGATGGCAAGCTGACGATTGAGGACATGGCCGGTGGTACATTTACCATCAGCAACGGAGGCGTGTTTGGATCCCTGATGGGCACTCCTATCATTAACCTGCCACAAACTGCAGTGCTCGGGCTTCATGCCATCAAGGACCGTGCTGTCGCTGTCAACGGCAAGGTGGAGGTACGCCCGATGATGTACCTTGCGCTGACGTACGATCACCGGCTCTTGGACGGCAGAGAGGCTGTTCAGTTCCTGGTCAAGGTGAAGGAGTATATTGAGGACCCGCGGAAGATGCTCCTCTAAGTAGTGTTTGGTGTGCACTTTTCCTCCTGGGTTGCCAGTTGGTGGCGGTAGGCCATGTCTCCGGGTCCATTTTGGTCAGGGTGCTTGCTCCGTTTGTATAATGTAAATTACCATAGACTTTGTTCGCATCTGAAGGCGTTTCCAGTACTGGTCGACTGTTTTGCCAGAGGGAGCATGGCGCGTCATTTGCCGTATTGTTTGCTCGTAGTATTCTTTGCTCAGTGTAGTAGTACTGGGATGTCGTGCCACTGGTCGAGATGCACTCTCGGTATGTTGCCCCAGTGTGACACGCGATTGTATGTGATGGGTACTGGTATTTCGTCGCCATTGACAGACTAGGCACGCTGGCAGTTGGTGGTGTTGACTTTTAAATTTTTGACTTCTCGCCCGTGATTTGTCGTCTTTGTAGAGCTCACTATCGTCCCCAGCTGTTCTTGCATTGCTTTTCTGCCTGTCAGCTTGCGGGTGAGAATGGTGAGATCCAGAGAACCTTGAAAGTCTCGACCTCCACCCACCCTGTCGTGTTTCCGTGGATCATGCCATATGTTCGCCCAGGTGTTAGTTTGGTGTATCTCAGCCTGATCTGGATGGAATTTGTTCGCAGCCACACTTCACGTTCGGGTTCATCGGAAATATATGACTGCATTGGGCTGAGTCACATATTTCAGCAGGACGATGGCCTATCTCTTTGAATTTCGGCTTCTCTCGGTCGTGGCTGTTAGGTTGGTATCAAGACTACTATAAGCAAACAGCCAGTATTTCGTGACGAGCAGCTTATATACTGCAGCTTGCGTTTTGGGGTGTCGGGTCTCGTCCTTTTCCCTAGTGACTGGGACTGCCGAGGAATATGGCATACGCATATAGAAAGGTAAAATATATTTAGTCCACTTGCTATTCGTACCGTCATATATCTATACGGACATGGCTGTTCTAGCCATGCCATTCGTGCCATTCTGCGCGTTGGTTCACATTGCTCCTCCCATTTAAATATACAATAGCAGTAGGGTTGATTTTAGAGATATGCGGTTCTTGCATAGGATGGTAATAGACGTTGTCTGTTGAGCACATATACATCAAGGCACAATCCCCAACTTGGGGTCTGGCCAGGCACGTACGGAATCAATTGACCTTCGTTAATGTCATCATGTCCTGTAGACTGTGTTACTGTTGCCATGTAGCTCATCTATGGCCCCAGTGCGAGATCAACAGAGTTGGTCAAGCTGATCAAGCACAAGGGTAGCCAGCCGATATACATACGGCCTGCATCTATTGCCCAATGGTTTGGTATTTCTCCCTAGTCCGACCCGACCGTGGTTCGGCCTTGGCAGGTTATTCTCCGGAATACCGCTTCGAGGCGTGGATAGTGCAGCTGCGGGTGACAATTCGGTGGCGTAAGCCCAGTTACCAGCAAGACGACGGCAGTTAAGTACTCCCTTGGTCTACCGCCAATTGGGCGAGGGCTCCAGCGTCAGGTAGCATTCAACACACTCTCCCAGTTACTAGATCGTTGACATAGGTACACGATACCTTCAACCGCGATGTTGCAGGCGTGCTATGCACATCCTGCAGTAAACCCGGGTTTCCTATGGATAAATCAAACCAAAGGCGGCGACAATTTTAACTAAGTTGTCACATGAGTCATCCGCCCGACGGTACCTTGGCTAGGCTTTGCCTGCTGAGACCTGGTATTCCGACACAGTATTAGGTCCGGGCTGTCATATATAACGTCCTCTTGAATCTATCATCCTCCTGTCCACCTCACGGGCCACCAGTTGCATGGTGTTATCGTAGGGACCGGAAGTGTTCCGGCCACCTTTGTTCACTGCAACTGCCAATCGGTATCCGATGTAGTTGATCTTATAGATAGGCTAGCATCGGCTATATTGAATACACGCATAGCGCCTATACCTTCACACTCCTTCCTAAAGAAGAAAGCACGCAGATAGGAGCGAGCTATGTAACCTTTCAAATCTTACATCAGCTCGTATACTATCTTCCAAGTCGCCGAGAGGGAGGTAAGGCGCATAGCCTACTTACCAAACCAACACAGACTTTCTTTCTCTCCTTACGATGTGCAGGAGACCTCGTTCCAGTGCTATATACTGCATGTAGCCCACATAACTGTCCCGAACATGCCTGCCACGGGCTTTAATACGTCACTCTCCCTGGTTTACAGATTTAAGTGTCCTTTATCCTTCCTACGTTGACGCAGAATTACACCATGCCAGGTATCTTAGTAGACCGACAGTTATAAGAGGCACAATATGTAACAACCTATGTATGGGTGTTCTTGACAGCACAAGAACCAAAAGAGTGTCTGTTGCTCCACAGAGCCACAAGGGGTTTAGGTCTTAGGTGGGGGGTAATCGCAAAGAGTATCGGTTCCAAAGAATACACAAGATGCGCAGTTGACACAACAACTATTGCCAAAGTACTTGTATTGATTACTGCTGTAATAAATCCATCCATCGAGAGTGCGAACCCCCGTCACCATATAGAAATACTACAGCCAATGGGAGAGGACCCATTCTATCTCGCCAAGCCCCTGGGTCCAAGGACCCGAAAGTTTGGACCCGAACACTGGGACCGTCAGCTCGGGGCTGTCAACAGCTGTCAACACCTACTAGAGCCAGTGGCCAAGAGCCATCGCCCCTGTCCCCTGGCTGCCAGCCGCTCCCAGCTGTCAGCCCCTCGCAGCCAATCTAGTGGCTTCGTCACACAATATCGTATACCCGTACGTGGTGGTGTTGAGGGTTCCCAAGGGGGAGCAAAAGGCAGTGTAGCATACTCTTGGACAAACATAGAAATAATTTACCGAGGCGATTGTCCGCAAAGACCAAACTGGCAAAGTAACAGAATGCCACGACGCAAGACCTAGTGCGTTGAAGTGAATACTTATCTGTAGCTGGAAAGTACTCGGGGAAAGATGACCGGTGTTAGGATATCTCTCTACCTAGGCAAGTACGTACGTAGATGTGTAAATGCCGGTTAGGTTACGGTTTAGTTACCTGATAATGTTAGTTAGGAAACCGGAGTAAGATTTCCTACAAATGGGATGTATCAAACTAAGTACTTAACATGATATACACCGTTAAGCAGGCGCGGCGATTCTCAAGGTATAAACATAGGCGGGATAAGGGGCCAGTACTTGTAATTTGTACTTTAATATATAAATATGTCTTCTCAATATCACTATATGCTAGATCTCGCTCGGAGAGGGCCTAGGCTTTGTAAAGGAGAGATTTGAAGCACTGGGGTATAGACAAATGATGATCGAAGCTTGTGTCCGTATAGGGTAGTAGTATTTAAATAAATAAAGTCCTTAATACTTTAAGTTTTTGAGCGTCTGGCAATTTCATTTAACTGTGCATGTAGTGGGTGTGACGGCGTTGCACAATGACCCATACCACTGAGCTAACCTTCCCATTATAAAAGGATGTCGAATTCCAAGCTGACAAGGCTGAGAATACTGTGGATTATATACTGCATAGCGCTACGCCATGACAGTGAGGACGACTGTGACAATGTACGCATAGACTACTAGATGTTACGAGCCCGGATTGGCTACCAGGGTTGGCGGCCGTTGACGGCAGCCGCCTGACTAACCCAGGCGACCCGGCGTTCGGGTCCCACGGGTCACGGATGGCCCAGAAGGCCCAGTGGTTGGGTCTCATAGGGCTATTCTCAATGGGACTACTCTCATTGGTCGTAGTATTTCTATATAGTTACGAGAGTCTGGCACTCTCCTGGAAGGTTTATTATGGTAGTAATCAATACAAGTACTTTGGCAATAGTTGTTGTGTCAACTGCGCATCTTGTGTGTTCATTGGAACCGATACTCTTCGTGATCAGCACTACCTAAGACCTAAACCCCTTACGGCTCTGTGGAGCAACAGACACTCTTGTGGACCTTGTGTTGTCAAGGTCGCCCCATACACAGGTTGTTACACTGGATGACTGGCTGCATCGTCCTCTGATTGGCCATTGTGGGTCCAACAGGCCTGGCAGGTGAAGGACAGGTTCAGTCACGTGACCTACAAGAATCTTGGCATTGTGGCTTGTGCACCTATACCAATTCTTTCGATCGAACGCATTGCAATTTGCTCTGTTTTCTTCGCTTCTTCTTTGTCTAATTATTTTCATAGCATACTATAGATCATAGGAGCTTTTGACCCTACTTTTTATGTGGCACATGACAACAACAGCATACTTCTCGGCTGTCCGGTCATATACATGCTAACGAGCCTTATTTAGCCATGCTACAAGCTTAAAGTACTATTACAAGATTAGCTCTTGACAGCTGTTGACAGCTGCTATAGCAGTTAGTAGCTCCGTAGTGGCCTGGACGGCACTATAGAAAGTGAATAGGCACTAGCATATAGCATGTATACAGCGCTAATCCCGATACAGACTAGCGCAGTCCTAGTCCTTATATAAGAGCGGTTCACTAGTTAGGGTCCTTAGGTCAACTGAATAACTAGAGTAATAATATAGTTACTTTAAGATTAAGCTATGATAGTTAGTTATACATTTATTATGATGCTTATATTAAAATAATTTAAAATATAATTTTGGTATAGGAAAGAATAAGTAATGCGTGATTAAAAAAAATGAGAATTATAATATTTAACTAAGAATCGGCAGTATAATTGTACCTAACGTAGTTCATTATTTTTATTCATGAATTTGTTAATTAAGTAAAATAAACTACTGAACTAAGAAGATTTACCCTTATTTAAAGCCGTTATATGTATATTAGGTGAATATATATAAAGTAAATAAGGGTAAAAGATGGTATAAATGTCATGGCGTCTGCTCAAGGCACCATCTCTTTGACGTGCAAGTCACGTGGTAAGGGACCTAACCCTGACCGATTGGCAAGCAGGCATGCAGAGTTGACTAACGCATGGCCCGTCCGCTCACACACCACCATATATTCTTCTATTCTCGACTTTGTAATTACTTCTTTCTTTCTTTTGCTCTTTAGCTTAGTATTCCGCGAATACTGCTATAGTTTACTGTGGCTTTGCCCTATTGCTTTATGAGCTTGTTGTCACAATAAGTATAGTAATTAACGTCAATTATAACAGTTCCTTATTAATATTATCGCTTAATTAAGTAAATATAAAAAAGTATATTGTTAAGAGCCACTGCAATGACCCAAAACAACCATTACAATAAACCCCCCTCAGTCCCAAACGGATGCCAGAATACCAAAGGTGTGACGGTTGATGCGATTGAGCCTTGATTGAATTGGTTGCGACCGTCAACGGTATATAACCCACTAGAATTCCAAAGGCTGACTGACACCTTTGGTATTCTGGCATCCTTTTGCAACTGAGGGGGGTTTGGTGTAATGATTTGGGTCATTGCACTGGCTCGTCACAAATAGTATAAACTGAAAGCTTTACTCTTTCGCTTACTATTAGAACTTCTCTAGTAAAACGTCTATTTTATTTACTATAATAACATTGTTAAACAGATAATAACCTTTTTAAAACTTATCAATATCCGTCGATATAGCTACCGTATCAGGAAATGCCCTGACGCAACTACTATAATAGTCCTACAGTATAGTGTCTATTACAGCGGTCAAACTATCGAGCGAGATCAACTACTCTGGCCACAAAATAAGGCCCTTTAATTGATAATCCGCTTCAGGGGTCCCCGCTGAAGGCTTTAGTGGCCGTTGGCAAGCCGCGTAGGGCTTCTGCCACTTCAAGCTACGTAACACTCTTACCCCGACCGGGCCGACCGGTCCCCCTGCAACCACAACACTCCTGTCCTTTTTGCTCAGGTAATAAGCAAGTCATGACGTTAACGAGCCACCTGCAGTTAATTTAACAAGTTAAAATTCATTGATAAGCCAGAAGATAGTTGAAGCCAGTCAAAGCCAGTCAACCAAAGCCAGTCAACCAAGCCAGTCCAGCCAATTAAAGCCAGTTAACTAATCGAAGTCAGCTAGTTGGAGCCAGTCCAGCCAGTCAGTTGAACCAGTCGAGAGCACTCCAGCTAGTTGAAGCCAGTCAACTGAAGCTAGCCAGTCAAAGCCAATCCAGCCAGTCAAAGCAAGCCAGTCAATCGAATATAACCCAGCTAGTCAAACCAGTCAAAGTTAGCCAGCCAATCGAAGCCAGGCCAGCCAGTTAGAGCCAGTCCCGCTAGTCGGAGCTAATCAATCAAAGCCAATCGTTAAGCTGGTAAGTTGTCCGATCCAGCCAATAACAACTATAACTAATACAGCTAAATGTCGATCAACCATTGGCGTTTTAATAGCCCGCCAGTTAAACGACGGTCAATGGTTGATCAAATATAAAACGGTAGGTTCAGGGCAGTAGGTGCGGGGTGGTAGGTGCGAAGAAGTCGTGTGCACGGGGTAGCGGTGCGTATCAGATATGGTTAATATAGTGGGTGTATAGTAAATGTAGCGTTTATATGGCAACGCTTTAATGGCATTGATACAGTGGTTACAGGGCAAGTCAATTAGTGGCCTTGGGGGGGTTAACTGGCCTAGTGATATACACTGGTTTATTACTTCTAGGACTATCCTAGCGAGGCCTTGTTAAGCTAGTTGTCCCTTAAGGGTCACGCTCCGGATTACGCTTCGGTATTATTAATAAATTATGGCGTATAATTCTTTTCGCGCTATTAACTAAAACGAAAATCATTATTATATAATAAGCTTTCTTCATTACCTTTTAAATCTTCAACTAGTCGGTTTTCCGTATAAGGGCGTTTGCTATTGTACTTCCTCTACCAAGTTATGTCTAATAATAAAGGTATATTAAACTAGTATTACAATCTATTAGTTTATTATATATTAAATAGTCGTTCTATTTGAAAATATTATAACATTTTATCGGTAATAATAGTCATAAATAGCTCTCTTAAACTCGGTACCTTATATCAACTTAGAAAATACCCTATTAGGTACTAGTTACTTTCGTCGTCTTATCGTTATAATAATATTCTAACTGCCATCCTATTAAAAATTTAGTTTCTAATTTTATTTCGTATTTGTAATAAAAGTATATTAATATTAACTTAACTGCTAACGGTTTCTCAGCTCGTTAAACGCCATTCAAAAAATTCGTATATTTAATAAAAGATATATATCTTTTTATTAAGTTTATTAACAATTATACTATTTGGCCATATGATGGCGTATTTCCAAGAGAACAAATATAGCTATTGATTCAGTATGGCTGTGGTAGGAAAAGGATGATGTATTAGAAGAGAATATTGCAGGGCTTGCACTTCCTTAGAAAGTGTTGTGCCCTGCGCTACGGCTTATCTAATCTATCTAGTGCTTGGCCTGTGCGCCAGCATGGGCCAGCCAGCTCCTGTCATCAATCAAGCCAGCCGGCTACCCACATTCGTAAGCCAGTTTTTTCTGCATCGCCGTACTCCTTTAGGAATTTCCAGTAGACATTACAAAAGTTTGAGAAAACCTAAATTCCATTTACAACCTTTAAAGTCTTTTATTCCTTTATAATATTTGTTTTCTTAAAGTTTATAGATACGCTGGTTATATTAATAATGAAACCAAAGAACCTGGTATTCTATTTGTAAAATTTATGTTTATTAATAATAGCTTATTAGTGTTAGTTTAAGGTTCTATCTCTTTAGTTTCTAGAAAACTTTCTGAATATATTTCTGATAAATTTTGACAAATTTAGAGGGAAAAAAAGCATATTTTTAGGATATATGTTAATGAAGTTAATGAAGTTATTTAAATACTTTATTACTCTATCATTCAACCCTATTTAAAAGGTAGGTAGACTATTTATTATTAGTCTGAAAGTTACTACCTTATATATATATATATATGTATTATACTTTATATAAAATGTTGTTAAATATTTGTTATCAAAGAAAATTCTAATTTAATAAAGCTAAACGAATATCAATCTTTATAAAAAAATCTTTGAAGAACTTTTTTAAAATAATAGTGTTAAGCTTTTAATCATTGACGTAGAATTTTAGCTCATCATTGGCCTTCAAAAATATGATAGGTACTGCTTTAAGGTATCGAGCTTACTTGGATAAAACGATGTTATAAGCTCTTGGTTTAAATACTCTCTAGTTCCTTCATTATTTTTCTTCGTAATATGTTAACCCAAATACTTTGGCTTTAAACCTTCTATTAACAAAATACAGGACTTAACTTTCAATTGTCGTTTGGCTAACTAGTTGCTAATATATCATAGCGGGAAAGGCCATGATGCTAATACAAACATTATACGCTTTAACGAACCCCCGCTGTAAGCTTTAATAACTGCTAAAGCTGTTATTATTAATAGTGCATCTTAATAAAGCTATTACTATAGTAGCCGCGCACTTAGTACTAATTAACCGCGTACGTACTACCTAATACTAGCTAACGCTATCACTAATTAATAACGTACGTACTGTCTAATACTAATGAAAGATATTATTATTAGCTTTATATCATATTATAATAAAGGATTATAATTACCTATATATAGATATATAAATATTATGGTAATTAATAACATTTTATTATTATTCATACACCGCTGTGTGTTTAGGCGTGTCGGACCTCAAACTATTGACCGTACAGGAAAACCGTACCCTCACGGGTCGGGTGAAAACTCGGCTCCGACAATCAAGGAACATATCAGTGACTGGGCCTGTGAATACAAAAGAAGAAGGCGTCCTGGCCTTCGATGGAGGGGGTCTTAAACCGCCGACTCCAACTCTAGCTTCCTTGCCAGATTATACATTGGTAATCTTCCCGCATCCATCAGCCAGCTCAGGATCCTTCTAGTTAGCGGTGCAGCTGGAGGATCAATGCCTGGAGGACAGAGTGAAAGTCCCGTCGAATCTGAATCTGTGCTCTCTCCCATCTTCAGCTCAACGGTGGGGCCGAACACCACATGACCAGGTGTTGACAGTCTCGCGCCATTTTCTACACTCACAAAATGGGTTTATAACGTCTGAACCCCCCCCCCCCCCCAACCCCCCCCCCCCCCCCCCCCCGCTTAAACAGGAAGTCCCGGAGCCCTGTGTCGCCAGTTCGAATTTGGACCAGTAGTGAACTTATTGCCTTGTTGAGGCCTGAGTGTCTTTTGAGTGTTGTCTCTAAAAATGGTCTTTTTCTGGTGGTCTAGATTGTCCACCGGCCTTGTCGTTGCCCGGCCGTTTCGTTCCCTTAACCACCTCTCTCCCATGCCTCCTCTAGCACCCCATCCGTCCCGTTGGTTCCTTCGGTCCAGGCTGCGATCGTCACAGCGGCTTGCTCTACCGCTGTTGGGCTCCGTAGTCCGACAGCTTGTTTTGGGCCTGGCTTGCCTCTCCTCGATGTGAACCTCTGGTGTAGGTTGGCGCAGGCCTTATTTATGATGCTCTCTGAGGTCTTCATTACTCCTTGGCCATCCTCGAGGGGGGATTTTGCGGCCGGGATTTAAAGTCTGCCAGTCGCTTGTTCACGTACAGATCCAATGGCGGCACTTACGTTTCAGTTTTGAGATTGCGGATTGGCGTCGACTTGAACGCCCCTGCTACTGTTCGTAAGCATTTATTCTGGGCTTTTGTGAGCGTCTTGGTGATCCCTCTTGTCTCTGGTTTGTCTCCCTTTCTAGTGGGAATGTGGAATGACGATGCACCGTAGGCTATTGCAGACCGGATACACTTGGAGTACACCTCTCGTGCCTTGGCTAGTCCCAGTCTCCATGTCTTCGCCGCAATTTTTGTCAAGGCAAAGCTCTGGGTTCTCAGTTTTCTTTCCACTTCACCGAGATGAGCCTTCCAATCGAGTTTCCACTCCAGCCAGACTCCTAGAAATCGGGCCGAGGCTACTAGCTTTACTGGAATGGTCCCTGTTTTCGGTTGGGCAAGGCTTAGCTGGTCAGTCCACTGTTTTCTTCCCTTGTTGAAATGAATCAGTTCGCTCTTTTCTGGGCCAAAGGCCATCCCACAAATCTCTGTCCACTGTAGACATGTCTTCCAGGCTCCCTCCAGCTCTCTGACGTTTGTCTCTGGATATCGGCTAAAGACAATAAGGTTGGGGTCATCTACGAACCCCGCTACTGACAAGTGTGGGTGTTCCTCTTTTAATTGCTCGTAGAGAGAGGCGATGTAGACGATAAGGAGGACTGCAGAGATCGGGGAGCCCTGAGGGACTCCTGCTCGTACCGCTGTTGGGGTAGCTGTCTGGCCATCGAAGTTGAGCGTGGCTTCCCGGCCGGTCAGCCAGTTCTTTACCCATAGGACTAACCACCTCGGAAACTTCATATCGCGAAGCGTAGCTAGTAGCCGGATGTGGTTGACCGTGTCGAAGGCTCCCGATATATCTAGTTGCAGTAAAGATGCGGTATCTTTTTGTCTCCGTGCTTCACCACTAGCCGGAACGCTAACTCAGTCGACCGGTGCGCTCTATTGCCCATCTGCTGTCGGGGAGCAAGCCGTTGGCTTCGGCGGCTTGTGACCTTGTTGGCCACTACCGATTCTATTAGGGTTGATAGTAAGGCAATAAGCCTGTAACCTCCCGGTGTCTGGTATACTGTAGGTGTTTTCCCATCTTTGAGGACGACAGCCTTTATAATTAAAGATACAAACAATACAAAATTAACGTAATATTATAGTATTTAATGTAATATATAAGAGTTGATGTGATGATGTACGCACGGACCACTAGATGACCGGCTGCATCGTCCTCTGATTGGCCATTGTGGGTCCAACAAGCCTGGCAGACGGAGGTGCTCCGTCACGTGACCCGCAAAACCTTGGCATTGTGGGCCGTGCACCTACACTACTTCCTTCGATTGAGCGCACTGCAATTTGCTCTCGTTCATTTTTTTTCATCTTACTATTTTCATAGCATATCATAAATCATAGAAGCTTTTGTTTGACCCTACTTTCATATGGCGCGTGACAGTTAATATGTAATTTTAGTAATTAAAACATGTAAGAAATAAGGTATAAATAATTATAATAATTAAAGTGTACAGTAATTAAAATAAATAATAGTTAATATACAAAAAGAAGAAGATAAAGGGAAAGTTATAAAATGAAGGTTGCCCTTAACATTTTATAATAACGTACTTAATAATGTAGCTTCTTATTACGTACACTTATTAGCAAACATACTTTACGTAAAAGCGTTCATAAGTTATTTATACCTCCTACAGGGTTTCTTCTGTTAGTTCGGTACAGCCAAGCCGCCAGAAGCGGGGAGTGACCAGCGGGGTTCATTATAGTAAAATCCCAAAATTCTTGCCAATTTACCAGCAGAATATAGAATATTTTGTACGCAAAAAAGCGAGTGAGACGAAAAGAAAACATCAATTATCTATCTAGTTACCACGCTTCTCTATGCAACGCCTGAACCTGTCAGGCACTGAATATCTATTACTAATATAGTAGATCTTCTGGTATAGATTTCCCAAGCTTCTCAAATAGCTTCTTTTAATCGTTGTTCAGTCAAAGAGTGTATGTCATAACGGCATTCCATCCAAGACTTTATCCACGGCCATACATTTTTATAGGTGCAAGCTCTGGGAAATTAGGTGGCCATTTTAACCGTGGAATCCCTCTCTTACCAGCTTTCTTGTAGTCATTCTAGACCTATTGGATCGAGCGTTGTCTTGTTGAAAAATAGGACCAATAAGTATATTGCTGACAAAAAGAATGAACCAGCGGAACAATATGGGTAATATAGTTTTTGCTATCAATTGCCCCAAATTCTTTTCCCATATAAAACCGGGCCCTTTACGTCTCCCAGGAATACAACTCTAGAACAACCACCCCTTTGGCTTTCTTCTTTTTAAAGGAAAGTCGTCCGCCTTCTTCCCGTCCTCCCCGAACACAATAACTCTTTCTTCCACATAACATCATTCACAGCCCGGGTTTCACCAGAAGAAATTATCATCCTCCCAATCCTCCGGCCTTTGGCCGTTGAGCCAGCTGTTCTATACAAAAAGCAAGCCTCTTTTGTTTGTCCGCTTCTGTAGGAACAATCTGCCGAGGTCAATATCTCAAAACCCCCCCGAGGTTGTGAATAACCTTAGTTATCACCCATAAACTGTAGCTATTCAAAGGTGGTGGCAGGCGGAAGGCAAGTCGATGCTAGGGATAAACCAAATTTGATCTTATTTTAACCACTCCTCCAGGCTTTGTTTTTCTGATGTTTGATCGCTAATTTGCCCTTATATATTGCCCCCTTTTTCTTCGGTGTCAACGGCCCAGAACAAGCGTCCTGAATCTGGCACATATGTAACAACCTGTGTATGGGGTAACCCTGACAACAATAAGAGTCTGTTGCTCCACAGAGCCACAAAGGGGTTAGGTCTTAGGTAGGGGGTAATCACAAAGAGTATCGGTTCCCTAGAACACACAAGATGCGCAGTTGTCACAACTATTGCTAAAGTACTTGTATTGATTACTGCCGTAATAAATCCCCCAGAGAGTGCCAGACTCTCGCGACTATATAGAAATACTACGACCAATGAAAATGGACCCGAAGTCCCGAACCCATGGGTCCCCGGGTTCGTCCCGCAGTCCCGACTCCTCGGGTCCTCGGGACCGCCGGACAGCCGCTGCCAGGTGTTAGCCCTGCTATCCAATCTGAGCTCGTAACAGCATAGTATAGTTGGTTTTTCGAAAATTTCTTCGTACGTATAGCCAAATCTATGCAGAGCTCAAATTCCGACTTTATCCTCCCTTGATAAGTTAGGGGCTTTTCTTCTTTGTGGGGTTTTTCGTTGTGGTGTTGTTATTCGTCTTCTTGGGGTTAATGGCGGCGTACTCGAATTCAGGAGGTTGGCAATTGCCAGAGGGTTAGGGTTTTCTGTGACCAATTTGCAGTGGCGGTTTGATGGATGAGAACGGAATCAGAAGACCTGGAAAGAAGTCTTGAAAAGGTATCTTTACACATAAATTACTAGGAGAACCTTGCATTGACTTGACGTCAATGGCAGGCACCTGTGGAATCTAGTGGAAACCAACCCGGACCTAACCCCTTGTAAGTCACCAATCTAACAAAAACAATCACTGCAGAGGTGTATAAAGGTGGTCTTTAGAGGCTATGCTTAAACGTCTTACCTAACTATATCCTTATACATAACCGTAAAAAGGGTACATCCGTAAATTCCCCCGCATAGTCGCCCACCTCACCGCACATTACTTTTACGCTGTAAAACGCCATATTACTAGGCCGTCTACCGTTTTAAGCAAGTTACTACGCATACAAATCGTCCATCGCCAACATCGTCAACATCGCCAACCTTCATTCTTCGTACGGTCGCGGCAGAAACCGCGCAACCATATCGCAAGCCGGCGCTTAATCAATTACTATCAATTGAACTAACTGTAATTAATCAATCGAATTGACTGCAGTTGATTGATTGTTTTAGCTTGTACGGATTAATAATGATTTTGATAGTTGGCGGATGCGGTGTGGTTCAGATTCCGTATCCAATTTATAGTGTAGCTGAGTGGCTGGCCTGGAATGTGGAGTTTTACAGTGTAAAAAGGTGTTCTAGCGGGTGTAGGTCCAAGAAGTGTTTAGGGTTAGATACAGCATTGTTTGGTAAAAAGTTTAGCATAGTCCCTAAAACCACCTTTATTTATATAGTGTTTACCCGCTTTTTTATCCCTTAATATAATGTATATCCGTAATATATGGTATTACGGTATATGTAAGTGTATACCTTAGGTATTATCGCTGTATATGCCCGGCGCTATCGCTACCTATAGTGTTATTGCCGTGTATACCTAATGCTATACCTATACGTATAGTGTTATTACCCTATATGCCCGGTACTATGCCCGATGCTATATTCGGTTCGTAATGTCGTATATAGTGCCGTATATACTGTGACGGCATCGCACAATTACCCACACTATTGAGCTAACTTTTCTATTACAAAAGAATGTCGAATTCCAAGTTGACAAGGCTTAGAATACTGTGGAGTATATACTGCATAGCGCCAAGCCATGACATATACCCGGTATTATCGCTGCGGACAATAGGCGCCTAGTGCAGTGCCTGGTGCGCATCGCCATATATAGTGCTGTATATGCCCGGTACTGTTGCTGCGTATAGTATTGTTTGTTTATAATGTATATTCGGTAATAGGCCCGGTGCGCATAGTGCCGTATATGCTCAGTGCTATCGCTACGTATAGTGGTATCTATAGTATTACTACTGCGCTAAAAGAGAGTGATATTAAAGTAAAAACGGAATATATAGGTACGTATTAAGGTAGGTAGTAAGATTTAAATTGAATACGCATAGCCTTATTTATAAAATAATAGTGGAACTTCCCGTAGCTATAAATAAAGTATATATTATAAATAAAATAACATATTCCGGTTTAGAAATGAAATCAAATTAAATACTTATTTTAAATAGTAGTTAAGAATAAATTATTAGATGTTCAAACGCTACCAAAACAATATAAACATAGAAACTCCAAAGATCCTCAAGCTATAGATATACATTAAATATGGTATAGTAAAGGAATATACCCAAAGTTATAATATACGTTAGAAAGAAATAACACGCTAGAAAGAAAGCAATAATGCTTTAAATCTATAATACTATTTTACTACCTAAGTAATATCACGATGTACGCACAGACCACTAGACGACTGGCTGCATGGTCCTCTGATTGGCCGTTGTGGGTCCAACAGCCCTGCGGGCAAAGGAGGGGTGTAGCCATGTAACCTGCAAGTGGCTCGTGCACCTACACCACTTATTTCGGTCGAGCGCATTGTAATTTACTCTTTATTCCTTTTTTCTCTCTTACTATTTTCATAGCATATTATAAATAGATTATAGGAGCTTGACCCTACTTCCTAGTGGGACGTGACAAGTAATAACATTTTGAATAGTCTAAATTATTTCCGATAAATTACGTAACGTGGACGTTGAGAATAAAAGTTAGTAAATAAAAAGCGAATTAAAAACTAAATAGATAAACAAAAATGAAACTTTAATTATAAGCAGCCCTTTTCTAAATAAAAATTCTCGAAACCCGCTTTAAAAGGCTATTTTTTAAGCTATTTAATAATATATACTTACTATCCTTTTTAACAGCGAAATAGCCGTCTTTATTTAAACTTTAATATGTTAGTAATACAGCTAGTCCGTTTCAAGTTTAACTTAGAGCAGTTATTTTAATAAGCCTTTCTTTTTAAATTTTCTAAAACTTATTAGCTTTGCTTTAAACTTTTATAGTTTTTTAAAATCTAATAAAGTTATAATATCTTATATTACTTATTATACTAATATTTACTAAGGTACGTTAACTACCCTATTAGTGTTACGCTTACGTTAAGACCCGGCCTTACTATAAAGGCAATTAAAACTGTAATTGTTAATTAAGGTTATTTAAGTAAGCGTTAGTGCTAGCGTTAGCGTATTTGTTTAGGTAAAATTCTATATACTTTTAGCAAAATAAATAGCCTGACTTTATTATAAGCCTTAAAATATAAGTTTGTCTTCCTTCCCTAGGTATCTTTATACTTTATAATAGCTCATTGTTGTTACGGTCGGTGCGATTTAGCTTTGATTGAATTGAATGCAACCGTCAACGGTATATAACACATTAGAATTCCATAGGCTGACACCCTTGGTATTTTGGTATTAATTTGCGATTAAGGGGTGTTTGATGTAATGGTTTGGGTCATTGCACTGTCTCCACAGTTTTTAGCCTTAACTAATTAAAGGTAGTAATTCGAAAAATAATAGTTATATATTATTAGTCTTTTATTAAGTCTATGCAACTATTAGTTCGGTATTTTACCCGCTACTTTTAATAATAACAGTTAAATTATTAGCCATGCTTATAATTGCGTAGTTACGCCATATAATAATTAAGATTGGTAAAAATATTGGCCGCTAGGATTGCTAAAGTGTTGACGGCTAAATTACTGATGGCGTAATTCCCAGTACAATGAATTGGAGCATTATGCAGTATAGTTGTGGTAGTAATAGGAGGCGTCTTAGGAAAGAATATTGCAGGGCCTGCACTTCCTTAATAAATTTATGCCCTGCGCTACGGCTTATCTAATCTAACCAGTGCTTGGCCTGTGCGCTAGCATGCGCCAGCCCTGATTGCCTTGCTGTGGAGCCAGCCAGGCAGCCACATTAGTAAGGCAGCTTTTTCTACTTCAATTAAAGTATTCTTATTAAACTCATCATGAAATACCGCAAAGTTGGGCAACTTTACTAAGTAGCCTTTTGATATTGTTATTGGTAAATTGGACCATCGTAAAAGAACGATAAGTATTAAGTAGATCAAGCAGAATAAAACTAGTAATCGGTAGAAATATAGACAACATTATACAGCTTAGTTCTACCGGTGTCCCTATCAAAAGAAATTACTCACCACCCTGTAACGCTTTTTGTCCGGCAGAATCGTGACCGCTGAAAGTTCAGAAGGCTTAAGTGCTAACGCCACTGAGCTGGGGGCGCTGTTATTTTTTGTTAGCGGAAAACCCCCTGAACTTCTAACACAGCGTTACACGTATAAGGTTAAGGTTCAAAGGTAGCGAACGTTTTCTTTTAGTAGGGGTTTTCGTATAAATTCAAAACTAAATACGCAAGTTTACAACGCTTTACTAGTAGATTAATAATGGATTACTTTAGGTTAAACTAATAACTGGTTATCTATGTAAACAATAGTGTTTGTAAAGCAATTTTAATAGTGTTAGCTACGGCTACGTCAGTATTGTGATCTTTAATACTTATATTATTGTAAAAGTAAGCGATTAATTCAAATTTTATTTGAAGTTATTAAATACTCTATAACATTATTTATCATACTGTAAGTATCTCACATTACCTCACACTTAATATAAAATAATTATTAATTAACTTACTAAACGTTATAGTTGAAAACATAAACAAAAGCAATTATATCCGCTATTAAGCTATATAGTACTAATAGTATTATAATTTTAGTTTTAATCTTTTGGAATATCACCTTTAGGTAACTATTGTCACGGCCTGGTGTGAAGACGGCGGAACTTATCTTTATTGGCAGCTATTGACAAAGACTCTAGGATAAAGAGGAGAGGAAAGAAAAGAAAGAAACGTAAGAAGAGGACGTGACAATTATATCCGTGGCTGAACCCACTATTAAGGAAACCTTATCCAGCAAGGTCTCATGACCCAAACCTTGCTAAAGTATAATAATGCCTTCACCTCACACAGGCCCACACAACTATTAACTAACTTAACAAACTTATTCTCGTTTATATTTCTAGAGAAATATACTTTCCTTAATTTTATTAAACTAAGTGCTAAATAATATAATTACTATATCCTTCTTACTTTTACAACAATAAAGTTTAATATAATCTCTTAACGTGCGTGATAAGCGAGTGCACCACTTTCTACGCGACTGCACCACCTTCCCCTTCATTTCTTAATGATTCTACAACCCAACATGTCTTCACTTTCAAAGAGGCACGTGAAATCTTAGCCCTTGATGCTATCTATACAAGAGATCCAAACCTTAGCCTACGAGCTGCAGGCAAAATTTATGATGTTCACCATACAACAATTATGCAACGACGCGATATTCCAGCCAACTCGCGCAAACTTACGGACTTGGAAGAATGAACTATTGTTCAGTATATAATTGAGCTATGTGCACGCGCATTTCACACCAGGCTTTCATACGTGGAAGATATGGCCAATCAATTGTTACGCGAACGCGGCGCGCCTCCTGTTGGCACACGCTGGGCTCACAACCTCTTCAAGCGCCAGCCAGGCCTTCGTACGCGTTTTACGAGTAAATAGGATTACCAGAGGGCCAAATGCGAAGATCCAAAAGTTTTTTCTTGTGCATAATACTAAGGCCAAATACGGCATTCTCGACGACAATACGTTCAACTTTGATGAGACTGACTTTATGATGGGCATTATTATCCCTACTATTGTAGTTATTACCTCAGATGGCCGTGGTAGGGCTAAACAGGCCCAGCCTGGTAATCGAGAGTGGGCAACAGTTATCCAAGGAATAAACGCCCTAGGCTGGGCCATCCCACCATTCATCCTCTTAGCTGGGCAATATCACCTTGCTAGCTGGTACCGAGAATGCGGTCTTCTGGCTACCTGGTATCTTGGAACAACCGACAACGGCTGGACTACTGATGAGAAAGGTATGGATTTCATTCGGCATTTCGATCTCCATACAGCATCTCGTACAAAGGGGATATACCGGCGCCTAATCCTTGATGGCCACAAGAGCCACCACTCCAAAGAATTCGAGACTTATTGCCGAAATCACAACATTATTACACTCTGCATGCCTCCGCACTCCTCACTCAAACTTCAGCCATTGGATGTTGGTTACTTTGGGCCATTGGAGAGCGTATAGCAATAAAATTGAGGAGCTTATGCGTATGCGTATTACGCATATTAGCAAGTTGGAGTTTCTTTGTTCCTTTAGAGAAGATTTTTTTTGCTTCTTGCACAGAATAAAATATCCAAGGAGGGTTTGCTGGAGCTGGCCTAGTGCCGTACGACCCAAAGAGGTTAATATCTGAGCTAGATATGCGCATTCGGACCCCATCGCCCCCAGCCACAAGCCCAGGCATGGCACTACCTTGGCTCTCTCAAACACCACACAGCCCTCGAGAAGCTACTTCGCAGTCAGAGCTTAGGAAAACCCGAATATCTAACCATCAAGGTAGCTCTCCAACATCTATGTTGACTGCTGTGGACCGATTAGCCAAAGGTACAATGGCTGTAATGCACGAGGTCGCCCTTTTACGTACTGGGGTCTCGGCACTACGAAAGGCGAATGAGGCGCTTAGTAAGAGACGGAGAGCCAAAAAAACACGTGTACGGCTTGGAGGGTCACTTATTGTCCAACAGTCACACAATCTACTAGATCAAAAGGCTGTAGGTGAGCAGGAAGCCCGGGAAATACAACACATTGGTGGTGGTGAAGGGGGGTCTCGTACGAAGATTCGGTGCTGTGGCGTGTGCGGTAAGCCCGGTCATAATGCACGCACGTGCAAGCAGGATGCGGAATCGTCTGATTCATATCTTTCTAATTCAGTTGTTGTTATTTCCTAGTGTTGTGGTTATATAATTGGGAATACTTGTTGCGGGTGGTGGAAAGTGGTGCACTCGCTTATTACGCACGTTATAAAGTTAAAATAAAAAACCTAAAAGCTAAAAAAAGAATCCTAAATCGCTAATCATTCAACATTTAATACTTTGTAGTAAAATACGAAAAGTTATTAGAAACAAATTATTATTTGAATGAACAAAATTCCACTTAAATAACTACGATAAAAGTATATTTTCGTTATTAAATATAATTAATCTTTTATACATTATAACACTTTTCTGTACGTGAACAAGCAACTGGCAGACTTTAAACCCCGGCCGCAAAATCCCCCCTCGAGGATGGCCAAGGAGTAATGAAGACCTCAGAGAGCATCATAAATAAGGCCTGCGCCAACCTACACCAGAGGTTCACATCGAGGAGAGGCAAGCCAGGCCCAAAACAAGCTGTCGGACTACGGAGCCCAACAGCGGTAGAGCAAGCCGCTGTGACGATCGCAGCCTGGACCGAAGGAACCAACGGGACGGATGGGGTGCTAGAGGAGGCATGGGAGAGAGGTGGTTAAGGGAACGAAACGGCCGGGCAACGACAAGGCCGGTGGACAATCTAGACCACCAGAAAAAGACCATTTTTAGAGACAACACTCAAAAGACACTCAGGCCTCAACAAGGCAATAAGTTCACTACTGGTCCAAATTCGAACTGGCGACACAGGGCTCCGGGACTTCCTGTTTAAGCGGGGGGGGGGGGGGGGGGGGGGTTGGGGGGGGGGGGGGTTTCAGACGTTATAAACCCATTTTGTGAGTGTAGAAAATGGCGCGAGACTGTCAACACCTGGTCATGTGGTGTTCGGCCCCACCGTTGAGCTGAAGATGGGAGAGAGCACAGATTCAGATTCGACGGGACTTTCACTCTGTCCTCCAGGCATTGATCCTCCAGCTGCACCGCTAACTAGAAGGATCCTGAGCTGGCTGATGGATGCGGGAAGATTACCAATGTATAATCTGGCAAGGAAGCTAGAGTTGGAGTCGGCGGTTTAAGACCCCCTCCATCGAAGGCCAGGACGCCTTCTTCTTTTGTATTCACAGGCCCAGTCACTGATATGTTCCTTGATTGTCGGAGCCGAGTTTTCACCCGACCCGTGAGGGTACGGTTTTCCTGTACGGTCAATAGTTTGAGGTCCGACACGCCTAAACACATAGCGGTGTATGAATAATAATATATTATAACACTTTTAAAAGGCAATACGTAAACTGTAATTTTTCAACATGTTAATAATTTTATATAAATTAAAAAGACGGTAGATGAATTGAGAACAAGTTCATAAATAAGTAATAAATGTTAAATATAGTAAATGAAGATTTTTATCCTTAATAAATTTGGAATAAAAGAAAAAATATAAAGTTTAAGTAAATTTTATTATTAGAATTACTAAAGCATTTCAATAATATTTAATACTGATTAACCTTTTGAATATACAGTTTTGAAATAGTAGTTAACAATAACTTTCAATAGATAGCTTAAGAATATCTAAAAACTTTAGTTAACGATTGTTAAATTAGCTAGGTAAATTATTATACAAAGTTGGCTTTAAAATTTAAAAATCTAGATTATATAAAAATTAATTATAAAAATAATTACTTAAAGACGTATCTCAATAAAATCAACAATACAAAGAAAGAAAAAACCATAATATAAAGAGATAAGATAATAAATATTGACGAGCTAATACTTAAACTAATAAACTGTAACAATCTGCATATACCCGGGTGTCCTTGACAAGACAGGGACCACAAGAGTGTGTGTGGCTCCAGAGAGCCACAAAGGGGTTAGGTCTTAGGTAAGGGGTCATCACAATGAGTATTGGTTCTAATGAGCATACAAGATTCGCAGTTGACACTACAACTATTGCCAAAGTACTTGTATTGATTAATTACTGCCGTAATAAATCCTACTCGAGAGTGCTAGACTTTCGCAGCTACATAGAAATGCTACAGCCAATGAGAAGTGACCCAAATCTTCTTGCGAAGCCACTGGGTCTTCGGTTCACTGCTACCGCTAGGCGGCCACCGCCACCGGCTGCCAGCTGCTGCTAGCTGTCGACAGCTGTCAGCCTTCTTGGCCAATACAGGTTTGTAACAATGTACTTATAATCCTTAAACGTTACAAATAACGTATAAATTTATAAAGAGTATTCTTATTAATATTCTCCAAAGGTATTATAGCTTTAAACTGTAATTTAAGCTTATAGCGTATTTAAATAAGTATTAGTAAAGAAAAAAATATATAATAATAAACCTTTGAGTTTTTAATTTTAAACGTTAAAAATTAAAAACTCTTCATAAATTTATAATACTATTTTACTTTTTTTTAAAATTTTTAAACAAATTTGGTTTTCAGAAAACTCAATTTAGCAAAAGAATATTTTACGCTTAGCAAAATAAAATTCCTATAAAGGTATTCACAAATCTTTAAATATGAATGATTAAAATATTAGAGTTTAACAATTACCGGTACAGAAATTATAGATAGAACGTATCCTAGGTGCCCTAGGCTACCTACTAAAATGGACTAGGAAATTTAATTAGATTATGGAGCTTAGGAAATTATTTAATTGGTTAAATCGGTATATATGTTGAAATATTAATTATAGTAGTTATGTCTTTATAACCTAAACTACGGTAACTGATAAGCGTAAATAACTATAACCGACGGTAACCGCGTAGGTATAACACTGTTATTATGACTAACTAACTAACTAGCGTCGTATTATTAAAACGCTTTTATCCTCTGTAGTTAATTAAACTATAATTAAAAATTTGGTTAATTAATAGACTGGAAGCTAATTAATTAAAGCCAGTCAAATTTGCTAGTTAAAGCTAGTCCAGCTAATTGAAACCCACTAGTTAAAGGTAGCTAGTTAAAACCAATCAAACTAGTTAGAGCCAGCTATTTAAAACTAGGTGGTTGATGCTAATTAAACAAGTTTAATCTAGTTAATCGATTGAAGCTAGCTAATTAAATTTGATTAATTGAGGTTAGTTGAATGCGCTAATTAACCCTAGTTTAGCTAGTTTGTTAAAGCTGCCGTAGCGCGAGGTATAAGGGAGGGTCTACCCTAGTGATGCGTTACTAAGGTTGTCTTGAAATGTATTGCAGTATTCGTCACGAGGATAGTAAGGTAACTGGAACAGTCGATCTGACTAGAGTAGTAAACTCACCCAAGGCCACTAATTAACGTGCCTCAACGCTACTATATTACTGTCATTAAAACGCTGTTACGTCACATTGTATTTACTATATACCCGCTATATTAATTATACACTATAAAGACCGATACTCTGTGCGCACCACTTTCCTGCACCTACCGCCCTATATTTACCACTTTATATTTATTTAACTAATTAACGGATTTTAAAATTGCCAAATGTCAGTAACTGGCCGATCGTCAACTAGGCAGTTAGTAAAATGCCGGCCGATAATTAGCATTTGGCTATGTTAGTTATAATCGTTAATTAGCTGGGATATCTAGGTTACTAGTATGTCGCTCGGCTTTAGCTTTGACCTGCCAGCCTGGCTTCAACCAACTGGCTTTGATTGGCTGAACTAGCTGGATTATGTAACTGGCTTCAACTAGCTGGCTCTGACTGGCTGGCTTTGATCAGATAACTGGCTCTAATTGGCTGGACTGGCTTTATCTAGCTAGCTTTAATTAACTAGCGTTAACTAACTGGCTTCAATTAAGGTTAACTTATTGAATTAAATGCAGGTAGCTCGTTTACGTTATAGCTTGTTTATCAACTGACCGAAAAGGGTAAACCCACTATAGTTGCAGGGGGGCCGATTGGTCTGGTCCGCGTAGGACCGTTACGTAGCTTAAAGTAGCAGGAACGCTATACGGCTTATCAACAACCACTGAACCCTTCAAAGGGCCTCCCTTGAAGCTTACAGGGCCTTATTGTATGACTAGGATAGTTGATGTGACTAGAATAACTGAACAACTATAACAGTCGTTATAGTCTATAATAGTTGCCCAGCACATCTTTCCCCTATGGTAGTTAGTGAAAGCTAGCCAATTAAAGCCGGCTAATTGAAAATAATGAAGCTAGTTAAAGCTAATAAATCGACATTAATTAGTTAATTTAAGCTAATATAATTAATTGAATTTAATTAATTAAGGCTAAGTTGATTGATTATTTAATAAGTCTGCCAGTTTAGTTAAATAAATTGTTAATTAAGATATTTAAATGGTCATTAAATTAAATATAAAGCGGTAAATATAAAATGGGGTGGGAAGAAGGGGGATGTGACGGTCGGTGCAATCGAGCCATGATTAAATTGATTGCGACCGTCAACGGCATATAACCCATTAGAATTCTGAAGGTTAGCACGTTTGGTATTCTGGCATCCTTTTGCGATTGAGGGGGATTTGGTGTAATAGGTTGGGTCATTTGCACTGGCTCGTCACATGGACCCTGTTATATTACTTATTAATATTTATAATAGAAAACACTTGGTTCGACTTATTATTTAAATTGTAATATATTATTTATCTGTAATATATATTTTAAATACTTATTTCATACGTTTATAAAAGGGTACAGAAAGTTATATTATAAATAAAGCTATACGCATTTAATATAAACTTTACTACCTAAATACCTTACTTAAGCTGTTTAAAAACATTATATTCTTACCTTAATATTACTTATTCCCTTTCGTAATATAATATATAATAATAGCACTAAGTATATGTAGCGATAGTACTATACAACTTAATAGTACTACGCCTAGATAGTAATAACAGTATAATAATACTGTTATATATAGCGATAGTACTAGGTATATACAGCATTATATACGGCGATAGCGCTATACATAATAATAGCATTACTTAAGTATATATAGCGATAACACTACTATAGTGGTAAAATACCCTAGGTATCTAGTATATAAGCTTAAGCTATAGTAACAATTATAACTAACGGTTCAACTACTTTAGTTAGATTAACTATCATAATTATATAATAAGGCCTTAAAATTAGCGATTTACTTTCAGGAGTCCTTGCTAAAGCTTTTAATAGCTATTGTTAAGCCACGTAATGCTTTTACCCCGACTAAATATAACGCTCTTGCCTTAACCGGGGTAACTAATATAGCGTAATTGTAACGCTTTTACTTATATTAGTTAGTTAAACTATGGTTAAAGAGTTGGTTAATTTAAAACTTCGTTAATTTACAAATTCCTTTACTGTATCAGCAGTTAATAATATACTTAATTAAAGTTCGTTAATTGAAATTAATCTAATTAATTAAAATCAATTGAACTAATTATAGCTAATAATTAAAGCTAATTTAGCTAATTAAAGCTAGTTAATTAACGAAACTAATTTGGTTAATTAAAGCTAATTAACAAATGTTAGTTAGCTGGTTAGACCAAGCTAATCAAAGCTATATTAACTAATTAAACTAATTAATTAAATGAAGCTAATTAGCTAGTCAGAGCTAGTTAAAGCTAGTTAACCTAAGCTACCTTAGTTTAACTAGTTAAGTCAACTATAAAGGTTAGTTTAACTAGTTAAGCCAACTATAAAGGTTAGTTAATTAAGTTATTAACTAACTAGTTAGAATTAATTGCCTAGTTATGTTTAGTTATTTAAATCTAAATAGCTAAACTTAATTAGTTAGTAAGCTTAAAGCCAATTAAAACCTTAGTTATCAAGCCAGTAAACTGGCCTAGTAAGCTAATCAACAATTATAACTAATATAATTATATATTAATTAACGGTTAACGTGTGTGATAAGCGAGTGCACCCTTTTCTACGCGACGCACCACCTCTACTTTCAATCTTTATTTATTCCACACCGCAACATGTCTTCCACTTCAAAATAGGTACGCTTAATCTCAGCCCTTGATGCTATCCAAGGCAATAAAAGTCTTATTCTGTGAGCCGCAGGCAAGATGTACAAAATTTATTATACAACCCTTGTGCAGAAACGCGACGGAAAGCCTGCACGACGCGATATTCCAGCTAATTCGCGCAAGCTCACGGATTTGAAAGAGAACAATTTTTTCAATACATAATTGAGCTATGTTCACGCGCATTTTATCCCCGGTTGTTGTACGAGGAAGATATGGCCAACCGATTGTTACTCAAATGGGACGGGCCCCTTGTTGGTGTACGATGGGCTTACAACTTTGTCAAGGGTCAACCAAAACTTAGGACACGTTTTACGCGTAAATACAACTACCAAAGGGCCATGGGTGCGAAGATCCAAATGTTATTTGCAAGTGGTTTGCGCTCGTACACAACATTAAGGTCAAATATGGTGTCTTCCACGACGATTGGTACAACTTCGATGAGACCGGCTTTATGATGGGCATTATCATCCCCACCATGGTAGTTGTTGCTACCTTGGATGGCCGCAGCGGGCTAAAAAAGCCCAGCCTGGTAATTGAACGTATATACGACAGTCATTCAAGCGTGAACGCTTCAGGCTGGGCCATCCCACCATTTATCATCTTAGCTGGGCAGTACCACCTCTCTAGCTGGTATGAAGAGTGCAGCCTCCCAGCTACATGGTGCAATACAACAACCGACAACGGCTGGACCACCAATGAAAAAAAATGCATGGATTGGATTCGGTACTTCAATTTCCATACAGCATCTCATACGAAAGGCAAATACCGGCTATTAATGCTTGACGCCTACGACAGCCACCACTCCATAGAATTTGAGGTCTACTGCCAGGAGTACAAGATTATTACACTCTGTATGCCCCGGCATTCCTCGCACCTACTTCAGCCATTAGATGTTGGTTGTTTTTCACCGCTGAAGAAGGCGTACAGCCGCCAAATTGAGCGGCTGATGCGAATGAACAGTACACGCATCAGAAAACTGGAGTTTTTTTGTGCGTTTAGAGAGACATTTTCTTTTATTTCAATTACAGAAAAGAATATTCAGGGGGGTTTGCGGGGGCCAGACTTGTGCCGCATGACCTGTGGAGGGTAATAATAATATCCAAGCTGGATGTGTGCATTCGGACTCCAACACCCCCCATCCTCAAGGCCAGGCATGGCATTAACTTGGGTCTCCCAAACACCACGCAATCCTCGAGAAGCCGCTTCGCAGTCAGAGCTTGTCAAAACTCAAATATCCAGCCACCAGGGTAGCTCTCCAACATCCATGTTGACTGCTGTGGACCGGTTAGCCAAAGGCACAATGGCTGGGATGCATGAGTTGGCCCTTGTTCGAGAAGACGTCTCGGCACTACGGAAGGCCAATGAGGGGTTTAACAAGCGACAGAGAGCCAAAAACACACGTGTGCGGCTTGGAGGGTTACTTACCGTACAAGAGGCACAGAATTTGCTAGATCAGAAGGCTGTGTGGTAGCAGGTAATACAGGAGAATTGACAAAATAGTGGTGGTGCAGGGGAGTCTCGAACAAAGATTCGGGGCTATGGCGTGTGCGGAAAGCCTGGCCGTAATGCAGGCACGTGTAAAGAGGCTGCAGAATCATCGGATTTATCTGTTTCTAATTAAATTATTGTTATTTTCTAACCTTTGTGGTGGTATAGCTGAATGTTGTTGTAGTGAGGTAGTGGAAAGTAGTGGACTCACTTGTCTGGTGCATTTGCTTATTACGTACGTTGGTTAATTAATTTATAGTCAGGTAATTAATTTATAATTAGTTAGTTAATTAGTTAATCGAAAATGAAGTGATAAATATAAGGCAATATATATTAGAGTGGTAAATATAAGACAGTAATAATAAGGTATTAAATATAGGTCGACAAGTATAAAGGGGTAATTGCGGAGTATTAGTACGTATCAAGTATGTGTTATACATTAATATAGCAAGTATATAGAAATATAACGTATATATTATAATTCTTTAATACTAGTAGTATAGTCCCTATAAGCTACGTTAAGTAATGGCCTTTAGCTGGTTAACTATCCTAGTAAAATTCATTACCCTAGTAACCACCGCAATTATACATTATAAGACTATTCCTATAACGCGTCACTACCTTAGTCGCTGGCCTATTCCTTCTGCTATGGTATATATAGCTAATAACAATAGCGTGAAGTATATACGGCGGTAACGCTATATACCGCTAATAACGACAGTACTAGTCATATACCGCCAATAACAACGTATTAAGCATATCTATACCAATAATATTATACATAGCAATAACACTAGGTATGTATATGTGACGGTGGTCGCACATAACCTACTGCAACTGCGCTAACACCTCCTCAATCCAAAAAGATGTCGGAATTCAAAAGTGATAAGGCTTTTGAATCTAGTGGATTATATACTGCATGGGCCCAGGCCATGACAGGCTGACACCTCTGGTTGGTATTTGGGTATAATTTTGCGATTAAGGGGAGTTTGGTGTAATGGTTTGGATCATTGCACTGGCTCATCACATAAGCTTATAGCCGTAAGCCTGTGGGTAACTGGAATACATTGATTAGAAATCAGCTGTTATTCCAGAGCCTTCTATGGGTCTATTAACCTTTAAAGGCAATAACCAAAATCTTCTGTGGGTTTTAAAGCCCCCGAAGACTGTGTTGTAGGCTCTGTATTTTCCAGAACCTTTTGCGGGGCCGGTGGCCCCTGAATGTTACCGGAGCAACAGGCCTACGATAAATTAACACCACTGCAAGTCAGTAATCAGCACGGCTGCTGACTTGTTGGAAAACACTGAAAGCCACTGTATGAAGGCATTCAGTTTAACACTAATGATCCACTTTCCCGTAACTACTAGATTTAAAATTATTAAGATTATTCAGGTAGTTTAAACTTTTCGAATACCAATATTACAATATCTAGTTGTAAATTATTAGATAGCACTTCGACGGTTAGGTTTTATTATACTTCTTTAAAATAGTATTTAAATAATTTTAATTAATTGTAATATTAAGCGGCTTAACTAAACATAAAATGTTAATTATTACTGTAGGTTTAACTATATTTTCCGTCACCTTTTATTTAACTTAATTATACTTTTCTATACGTTTTAGTTATATTCAGAATAGTTTATTATTTTATTATTGTTGAATTTAGCATGTTAAATATCTTTATTATTTCTAAATCGATTATTATTAAATATTCTTTTTATCAAACTCAGCTTTAAACTAAATTAGGTAACGGCTAACTTTAAAAATACGCGTTAAATAAGTTACTGGTAACAATTAGCTTATTAGTTAAAACATACACGCTAAAATAAAATTATAATACCCTTAGGGATTTAAACTTTGAATAGTTCAAAAGTTAGTAATAAAGCTAACCAAAAGCTAGTTAGATTTAGCAGTCTTAATATAAGTAGGATTAAAACTATTAATACTTTGCAAGAAATAACGAGGTCTACATACGAAAGCCCTACACGGGCGAAAGTCCCACGACAGCGCACCTCCACGTCTTTTACCTTT
This sequence comes from Apodospora peruviana, assembly GCA_033439685.1. Taxonomy (NCBI): domain Eukaryota; kingdom Fungi; phylum Ascomycota; class Sordariomycetes; order Sordariales; family Lasiosphaeriaceae; genus Apodospora; species Apodospora peruviana. The sequence goes on along the minus strand of JAUEDM010000003.1, from coordinate 1,679,934 downwards.
CTTTTGCGATTCGCTTTGCAACGCAATATCCCTCAAAAGAATGACGAGCTCCAAGTGCAATTGGCCCTCCAGGCACTACAAAAAGATCCAAATCTAAGTTTGAGAGCTGCAGCAAAGATGTATTGCGTAGACTATAAGAAGCTCAGTCGACATCGGCGCGGCCAACAGTCACGACGCGACATTCCAACCAACTTGCGCAAATTGACCCATTTTGAAGAATCGGTCATTGTTCAGTACATACCAGATTTGGACTCCAAAGGATTTCCTCACCGCTTATTTGGTGTGGAAGATATGACCAATCGACTGCTTGCCTAACGCGACACGGGATGCGTCAAGGTCAATTGGGCCTCAACCTTTGTCAAACAGCACCCCGAGCTCACTACGCGTTTTAATCGGAAATACGACTACCAGAGGGCCCAATGCAAAGATCCAGAAAGTATTCGCGGCTGGTTGCGCTTGTACGGAACACAATTGCGAAGTACGGCATCCAGGAGGCGGAGTCTACAACTTTGACGAGACCGGGTTTGAGATGGGCGTTATCTCAACCGCAATGGTTGTCACAAGCTTCGAACGGCGAGGCAGGGCAAAATCAAAGCAGCCTGGCAATCGGGAGTGGGCAACAGTAATCCAAGGCATCAATGCTACCGGCTGGGCGATCCCACAGTTCATCATGGTTAAGGGCAAATATCACCTCTCCTCTTGGTACGAGAACAGCCCATTGCCGAAGGAATGGGTTATCGCGATATCCGAAAACAGTTGGACTAGCAATGAGAGAGGTCTAGATTGGATCAAGCACTTCGACAAACACACCAGAGCTTGAACAACTGGGGTTTATCACCTTCTCGTCCTCGACGGCCATGACAGCCACCACTCGACCGACTTGAGGTCTCTTGCAAGGAGAACAACATCATTACCCTCTGCATGCCTCCCCACTCGTCCCATCTCCTCCAGCCAGCCGATGTTGGTTGTTTCAGCCCACTTAAGGTGGCGTATGGCAAGCAGATCGAAGAGATGATGCGGGCAGGTGTCACCCACATTACCAAAGACGACTTCCTTCCCGTGTTCTACAGAGTTTTCCGGGCCGCCCTAACCCCCGAAAACATTCAAGGAGGCTTTCGAGGTGCTGGATTGCCCTTTCAATCCCGAGAAGGTAATCTCCCAGCTCGACATCCGTCTGAGGACGCCAACCCCCTCGAACTCGCGGCCTAGTAGTGCCCACAGCTTGGCTTCCAAGACCCCGAACAACCCAACCGAAGCCTTCCCAGTCTACTCTCGTCCAGAATCAAATTGCTCGGCATCAAATAGCTCTCCAACAGAGGTTTTAAGGGCAGTTGACATCTTTGTGAAGGGGACATCCAAGGTTATGGATCAGTTGGCATTGTTGAGGGCAAAAAACCAAGCCTTCAAGCAGCAAAATGAGGCACTAAGCAAGCGCCGGAGGGCCAAAAACACCGGCTCCGACAAGGGGGATCACTCTCTGTACAGAATGTACAGGATCTTCAAGGTCAGAGAGGTTGTTGAGGTGCAGATAAATGAGGAAGCACAGGGGGATAGTGGTCGGAAGCCAAGGGTTGAGACGCGTATGCGGCGCTGTGGCAACTGCGGAAAACATGGCCACAATGCGCGTACCTGTCAGGTAGCTGCAGAAATGTCTGAGGAAGACGATTGCGAGTAGTTTCATTTGTTTGAACTGTTTTGACGGAATTGAGACACGTCTAGTTGAGAGAGTGTAAATTTGTGGGACTTTCGCTCGTGTGGGGCTTTCGTATTTGGACCGCATTAACGTCAGTAAGTATTAGTATATTCGTTCGTCAGAATAATACTAGGTCAATTGAAATAAACTTAGTAAAAATATATAAACGTTAATGTATTAAAAGGTTATAACTTTTAATCATTCTCAAACCAGCCTTTCACAGTAAAGAAGGTCCCGATTTCCATATTCCGTAATAGTAGACCAATATTGCTAGACCTAGCATTAAACTTAATGCTAACTTATGTTTTAGCGACTAGTTGGGCGGCGAATTCGCTTAGGCGTGGGACCTCCCTGCCATTTAAATTTAAATTAATGTTTTATTTTGTTATACTTGCAAAGAGCAGGTGAACGACCGTGGAATTAAAATAGATTAACAGCAATAACATTAAAAAATGGAAGTAAAGGGTGTAATTTAAGTATAACCATATAATATGGTCATGTAAGTGAGTGAGGTTTGGTTATTTGTTAATAAGTAAACGTATTATAAGCTAGGTATTGAGGTATACTTCATATATACTTACGTTCTTACTTTTCAATATAAGTCAAAGCTTTTAGGTAAGAACTTGAAGGTAGGTAAATTTATAAGCAAAAGACGAAACGTAAGCAGTTATTTATAAATAGAACTTTTATATAGAAATTACCATATACTTAGGTAAAAGCTAGGATACAAATTACTTTTAGTTTTTTTTTTTACTTTTTAACTTTGAATAATAATAATTATAAAGGCCAAAATCTTTCTGACTTTGATCCCTTTTTCTACATTTTTCTTACTTTTTACTAGTACGTGAAACACTTTATTTCCATAGCAAAATTGATATTAATATCGTTATTACATTACTATTATGATAATAACAGTATAGCGAGAACGGTATTAGGATACCATTTATACTAGAGAATAAGTTTAAAAGATGCTTTAAGCTTAAAGGCTGTAAGTAATATAATCTTTAATAATGAAGTGAGGCTTAATTAGTAGAGGGATTTTGATTATTATACGTATTTAATTGGTAGATACATACATCTAAAGATTCGGATTGTTAGTAAAAGTTTAGCAGTTTTAATAACACCGTATATTACTATGCCGGGACATCTATGGAGGCAGTTAGCCTAGGTAGGGCAAGGTTTCCTAGCTACGTGGCTAGGCAAGTGAATCTGGCTAGCCTAGTTTATCCACTGTGACCCCTTGTAATTGTGGGGCACTTCTCTCCTCCTTGCCCTGCTCCCTATACCCTCGAGCCATAGGCCTGCACCTACCACCCTATATTAGCCACTTTGCATTTGCCGCCTTATATTTGATTGACCCACCGACCGATTGATTGGCCCAGTTTGATGTTTAACTGTATTAGTTGCGGTTTTTAATTGGCTGGACTGGCTAGCTTACTAGCTTGACTGGCTGACTTGACTACCTTTGATTGGCTTCAATTGACTGGCTTCCAACTTGTGGATTGACCGACTTTTTGACTGTGTTTAATTGGCCCGGTTAGGGCAGGAGCGTTGCGGGTGCGCGGCTATCGTCGGTTACAGTTAGCAATCCACGCAGTTAAAGCTACAGGTGCTTGCCCACTGTAATTAATGTTCCAGTGCCAATCTGACCAATTAAATAATTCCCTGACCTCCCTAGTCTAGTTGATTACTCAAGGCTAGTTGCTGTGACGGTCGGTGCAGTTGAGCCTTGGTTGAATTGATTGTGATCGTCAACGGTATATAACCCATTTGATTTCCAAAGGCTGACACCTTTGGTATTCTGGCATCCTTTTATAAGTGAGGGAGGTTTGGTGTAATGGTTTGGGTCATTGCACTGGCTCGGTACAATTGCCATACATATTTTCCCACGACGGGTAGCTTGCTGGCTTACTAACAGGCTAGCTAACCAGCCAACTAACTACAACTAACTAGCTAGACTAGCCTCAATTAGCTAGACTGGCTTCGATTAACTAGCTAGCTACCAACAGGCTGGCTTTAACTAACTAGCTGAACTAGGTGCGATCAATTAACTTCATTTAGCTAGACTAACTTCAACTCGACAGTTTCAATTAGCTGAACTACCTAGCTTTAATTGGCTAAACTAGATTTAATTAACTAGTTTCTAACTTGTAAAATAACTGACTTATTAATTAATTTTAACTCATTAGATTAACCGTAAGTAGCTAGTTAACGTAATAAATTATTAATTAACAAGGAAGGGTAAGAGCGTTATAGCCCCGTAGCGCCGGTTGACCCGGTCTGCCTAGTCGGGGTAAAACCGTTACGTAGCTTAATGTAGCAGGAGCGCTGCGCGACTTGCCGATAACTATTGAAAGCCCTACCAGAAACCCCCTAAAGCAAATTATCGATTTTAGGGCCTTATTATATAGCTAGAGTAGTTAATCTTGCTAGAATAGTTGAACCAGTATAATTGATGCTGTAGTGTATGGATGCTATAGTAGTTATGGCAGGGAATTTTTCGCTACGGTAAGTAATATACAATCAAACGGGAGTTTTACGTTAGAACTGTCATATTCAGAACGTAATGGTTTCTTTTAGGTTATCAATTTCTTAATTACGCTTAGTAATTTATTCGATTAGCTTATTAACCTATGACTGATCTTCTAGGTTTAGGGGATTTTAAATTAATCTGTTACGAGCCCAGATTGCACAACAAGTTTGACACCCGGCAGCAATTGGTGGCAGCTGCTTGGCAGTCCCGACAACCCGGGGGCCCGTGGGTTCGGGACTTCGGGTCCATTCTCATTGGTCGTTGTATTTCTATATAGTCGCAAGATTCTGGCACTCTCTGAGAGGATTTATTACGGCAGTGCTCAGTACAAGTACTTTGGCAATAGTTGTTGTGTCAACTGCGCATTTTGTGTGTTCTTTGGAACTGATATCGTTTGCGATTACCCCCTACCTAAGACCTAAACCCCTTGTGTTTCTGCGGAGCAACAGACAATATTGTGGCCCTTATGTTGTCTAGAACACCCATACACAGGTTGTTTCCTTCTTGTACTCTTTCTTCAGCTTAAAACTCTATAAACTCAATGTAATTAATTATAACATTACGTGACAGCCGATGCGATTGAGCCTTGATTGAATTGATTGCGACTGTCAATGGTATATAACCCGTTAGAATTCCGAAGGTTAGCATAGCACCTTTTGGTATCCTGGCATCCTTTTGCGATTGAGGGGGGTTTGTTGTAATGGTTTGGGTTATTACACTGGCTCGTCACACGTATAAAGCTTTGAGAGTTTTGCTGAGGATGCTAATCTAAGATTACCTATTTAGGAAGACATTCGGCTTTATTCGAATAGACGGCCCTTAATTAAAAGCAACTAGCCAATCGAACCCGATCAAGCGTAACTAGTCCAACTAGTTAGAGCTAGTTTACCGTAGCGCCCTAACGCGACCACTATAGCAACCCTACAGTATATCGTTTATTGTAGGGGTCAAACTATCCTAGCGAAATGAACTACCAGATACTTCAGCTACATATTAAGGCACTATAATTCTTCAAGGGCTTCCCTCTCAAGCTTTTAGTAGCTATTATCAAACCGCATAACGCTTTTACCTTAACCGGACAAACCCGCCCCCCTACAGCTAACTATAACACTCCTACCTTTTTTCAGTTAATTAATAAGTTATAACATTAACAGAGCACTTATAGTTAATTTAATAAATTAAAATCAGTTAATAAGCTAAAAGCCAATTAAGGCTGGTTAAACTAGATAGCTGAAGCTAGTTAAGCCAGTTAAATCCAGCAAAGCTATTTAAAGCTAGTTAAGCTAGTTAAAGCTAATTAATCGAAGTTAGTATAACTACCGTAACGGGAGATGCCCTAACGCAACTACTATATCAGCCCTACAGTATAGCGTCTATTATAGCGGTCAAACTATCTAAAGAGATCAACTACTTTAGCCACATAGTAGAGCCTTGTAATGCTTTAGGTCCTCCCTCCCCCCACCCCCCCATCTGAAACTTTCGGTGGCTATCGGTAAGCCGTGCAGCGCTCCTGCCACTTCAAGCTATGTAACGCTCTTACCCCGACCTGGCCAACCGGTCCCCGTGCAACCACAACGCCCCTGCCCCTTCCGGTCAATCAATAAGCAAGTCATGCGTGAACAAGCCCCCTGCAGTCAGTTCAACAAGTTAAAGCCAATTTACAAGCTAATTAACAAGCTAGTCATTTTATAGGTCGGAAATCAGGTAATCAAAGCCGGTCAATTGAAGCCAGTCAGCTAGTTAAAGCTAACCACTTAAAGTAGGTTTAAATGACTAACTAAGTAATACCGTACTGCCATCATGACGTAGATAGATAGAGTGTGAATGGGTGGCACGTGAGTTAGCACGTACCCCCGGCTTATGGAAGCTCGGGGCCCCACCATAGGCACTAGGTCAAAGTAGACTACTAGCCCAGGGTCTACAGAGGGCATAAGACCTCTGCAGCTCTCGCAGCATCTGTCAATTCTACATACTTCTTTTCACCAAACCATAACATACGTACTATTGCACTGTACGCGTGTTATGAGCGTGGATTCCGCCATCACTAAGTAAGCTAGCCAGCTAGCCAATTAAAAACTATAATTAATACAACTAAATACTAATTATCGATTGGTATTTCGACGGTCGGCTAATTGATGGTCGGCCATATAATCAACGGTTGGTAAGCCAGTATATAAAAGGATACGTAGGGTACGTAGAGTAAGCGGGGTAGACGGAAATGAAGGGCTGTAGGTGTTAGCCGGTAAGTATAGGCTGATAAATGTAGGCCTGTGGGTAAACTAGGCTAGGGAGATTGAGTAGCCTAGGAAAGCCCACTTGCATAGAAAGCTTGACTAGGATAATTTTTGGTGGTAGCCCAGCTGCCCCTCTCTAGGCTAGTTGCCTCCCTAGATCTCCCCCTTTCGTAGTTTTAACTGGCTGGATTGGCTTTGACTGGCTGACTTTTATTCCTTGATTGCTTTTCGACTGGTTGGTCTGACTGGCTCCGACTGGCTTCGATTGACTGGTGTTAACCGGCTTCTATTGGTTAGACTGCTTTTAATTAATTGGTTTCGACTGGTTGACTTTATTGACTGGCCTTGATTGATTGGCTTTAATGGTCTGACTGGCTTTGATTGACTGGCTTCGATTGACTGGTTTTCAACTTGTTGAATGTTGAATTAATTATAGATGCTTCGTTGATGTTATGGTTTACTTGTTAATTGACCAAAAGGGTAGGAGCATTGTAGTTGTACGGCGCTGGTCGGCTCGGTTGGGGTAAGAGCGTTATGTGGTTTAAAGGGGTAGAAGCCTTGCGCGGCTTCACGATAGCTATTGAAAGCTTTAGCAGAAACCCCCTGAAGGAAGTTGTTAATTACAGGGCCTTATGATGCGACCAGGATAGTTGAACTACTATGACAGTCGCTGTAGCTAGGCCTATTAGCATATTTGCCTAGGACATTTTCCCGCTATGGTATAGCTATTTATATAACGAAATTCTATTTAAGATATTTTAATATAAAATTATTAGGGTTTTAAGTAGACGCTTTTAAACTTTATGGTACCGAAGACCGAGTTAACGAATTTTTAATATTGCTTTTCCAAATTAGCTAAAAGCTTTAAAGTAATCTATTAGTAATACCGGATTTCTTTATTACTTTATTTTATACTATTATAAATTATCCATCTACTTTAAAAGCAAAAAGTTACGCTTAGCCAAAGACCGTAAGGAAGTAATTACTTGAAAAGGCAATCTCTACCGGTATTAAACTCCGCTATTATAACTGTACTTATTAGTTTATCTTTAATATTAATACTTTGGTAAAACGTACCTACATTTAAAGTTTATTTTATTTTATTTTAAAGATGATTTCGATAAGATTTAAAACTTAAAGACGACGTACCGTTTATATAAAGTGAATTAATTATATTTTAAGTGGTACTTTAACTAGTTAAAATTCAATACGGACGTTCTAAATTAGAAGCTAGGTACTTCTTTTCGGTAGTAAAATAGCTGTAAATAATAATTTATTTGTATAATAGTTTAATTACAAAGCACTTCCTTTTTCTATACCCCTTCCTAATCCGTATACCTATAAGCCTCCTGGCACCTATCTTAAGGCCTACAACTAGCGCTTTATACACCCCCCCCCCCCCCCCCCCCCCCTTTTCCTTTATATTTACCATGACAGCGTCTCACAATGACCTACACCATTGAGCTAACCTTCCCATTACAAAAGGATGTTGAATTCCAAGTTGATAAGGCTTAGAATACTGTGGATTATATACTGCATAGCGCCACGCCATGACATTAACTATTTAAGGCTAATTAGCTAAAATTAGTTAATAATTTAGTGAATCTACTAGCTTAACTAGTTAAAAATTATGATTAATATATTTATATAATGATTAATAATTAATTAGTTAACTAATAAATCAATCCGTTAATTAATCGAATACAAGATAGAAAATATAAGGCGGTAAATACGAGGGGAAAAGAAGTTAGGTTTAGGTCTAAAGGGGTCTTAAAGGGGTTTATAAGTGTGACGGTCGCAATCAATTCAATAGGCTCAATTGTACCGCCCGTCACACTAGCTACGTAGCTATGGTAATCTCTAGTACTAGCCTAACTGCCTCCTTAAATGTCCCGCTACGGTACCTTTAAATCCAGCTTAGTTTGTAATAAATCTTACCAAAGTTACGCTAAATTTCGCTTAACTACTGGTTAGTATAGAAAGCCCTAACGTACTTTTGGTAATTTTAATAAGGTTAACGCTAATCCTGAGGCTAATCTCCCCCTCTTTTTGTCCGTTTTATTAGAACCTGTAAATACGGTTAGAGCAAGAGTTAAAACCGTAATTAATAAGATTATTCTAGCTTTTAAAAATATGTTACAATGTTAATAAGTACGTAGTTATTTTTAGTGTTAAAAAAAGAAGATATAAGAGCTTAAACTGTAGTTATTATTATTATTAACGACGTATTTATTAGTATTAATAATTTAATAATTAAAGTAGTAGCTTTGTTAGTTTATTATAATAATGAGGGTTTTAACAAAAAGCTTATTATTATTATTAAACTTATTATATTATAATTTGTACCAATGTTAATAAGCGTTTTATAGCTTTACTCATACGATTTGGTATAAGAGATGATTTACTAAATTTAACAGCTCTTTACATTTAGTTATAAAAAGCGAATCGCTAGTTTTAACGTCTAATTATTAATTTCAATATAAGAGGTATTAGTTAATTTTAATAATAATATTAGTTATTGCAGTAAATAAGATAAAAGAGGGATATTACTATAGAAAGCTAAATGCGCTAAAGATGCGATTATTAAAGGGGCTAGCCGGTTTAGTTAGCTGCTTAGTTAGCCTTAACTAAGCCAGTTAGTCCTAGCTAAAGCCAGCTCAGGCTGCCTAAATGGCTGGCCCGATCAGGCTAGCTGTCTGGCAGCCACTAGGCTTGATTAAGCTACTTTTTACGTAATAGCTGTTATATGTAGAATTTATAAAATGCGTTGCACATAGCGGAAGCTATTTAACTAAATCTGTAGAATACACACAAGCTAATATTACGTGCACTAGAATGACGTAATCAGTCAATGTAAGCGCTTATATTTATCACTTACAGAAACTATTACATAAGCCAAAGAACTTCGCCTAGTTAATTACATAAGCTACTAATTTCCCTATTAAAGACTTAGTATTGCAAGTTTACGCATATACATGTTAAGGAGATATGTGCTAACTAGAGAAATTATTAGTACAGATGTCTTTAGTTTAGATACAACTTTTCCTACAATTCTAAGATACCTTCTCATTTAAATATCTAGGTATTTATCAAAACTATCATTAAAAGGAGCCTAAAGGCTTTCTTGTAATCTTATCGACAGATCGTACAGATAAGATCGACTCCTTTGTAGCAAGCTCCACCGGGGCAGGTTCTCCCTCTAGCTCCACTGGTGGTCTTAGAACATCACCAGACACGTCTGCTCTCGACCCGGCATGAGATGACTCATATAGCATACCAGGTATTGCCGGTATGCTAAAGTTCACCTAGATAGGCGCGGGGTAGTTCTCAGCATATGTCACAATTCGCACTATAACAAGAAGCAGTAAACATGGAACTTACTCGGGAGGTTGGTATCTTTTTTACCCACCCAGCCGCCTTTAAGGCATCGGCCCAGGCAAGCACAATGTACTCTTCATCCGACAACGTCATGAAGGCCACGGAAAAGGAGTCTGACCTTGCTGTAAGCTCCCTCGAGGTTGCAACCTTTTTTACGTCCATGACGTTCGAGTTCAGATTCGAAACCTGGTAGAGGTAGCCCTTGTCGTTAACCATCGCCAACTCCTTTCCCGAAGGGGAAAATACGGCACACTGGATACGACTACCGAGCTTGTTTTGGCGACCAGATGAATCCGTCCGGATCTCGCTTCTGTGACCGTCCTGGGGTTGGACCAGTATAGGGGTCCCGGACTGCGTCCAAGTGGAGATACAAATCAGGTTATCTTCTCCTTCTGTCCCAGGTCGGAAGACCACTGAAGATAGACCATTATCTTCGGACTCGTGCAATGGAACGTGATATCGACAAGAGGCGGTCTCTTGGAATGTGAGAAACGGGAACTTCCATGCGTAGACTTGAATCACGCCGCTCTTGAGGCTCCTCATCCCAGCAAGAAGATTGAGGCCGTCACTAGAAAAGGAGAGCGTGTCCACGGAGGGACATCCCCTACAGTCAGCGTGGTAAAGACTGTGTAGACGATCTTCTCGTGGCTGCTCTGTGTTGGTTGTCTTAAAAAAGCGAACCGTGGCGCTCTCGAAGCCAATCACGACATAATTCTCCTCTCTATCAATCGCAATACTCTTACACCACAGTGATGAAGAAATGCGGTATTCGGCTGCCGGGGTGGACGGCTGCAGGAGGTTAATTATCCGCAGCTAAGGTGGTGTTAGCCCGACGAACGACGAAGATATGGGCGGTGGATGGATACGGGCTTACGGTCAGTCTTTGGTCTCTGGTACCTATCACGTAAGCCAGGTGTAGCTTTGCCACGGCTGCCAGGAGACATGTGCTTTCGGTTGAAATTGCCCGCGTCATGATCGGAGGGGACATGCCTACATCCCAGACATGTATCGACAACTGAGTCCAAAATAGGGCAAGCGACGAGCTCTGGGACAGCTCTACATGAACATTTTTTGCGCTCTTTCCCCGCGCAGCAGTTTTCGATGCGCTACAGAGGCTTCCCAAAGGTATTTCCTCCAGTTTCTGGGCCTCGAGCGCAGTCGACGAGAGGGAGCTCGAGTCCGCAGAGGTGCCGATAGATGGTTTTCTTGCCGCGGCGAACTTCAGTCTCCATTTAGACTTCCCTTTTTCGGGTGGTGTGTTGAGTGATGGGATTGTCCTAGGATCAGTGGGGGACATCATGGGAGATAGTTTAGTGCTGGGTTGGGCAGGCTTGTACTGAGAGAAGGGGGACGGTTCTGCTGAGATATTCACATCTGGCGGAGTGTACCCCATATCATGTGCAAAGTCTTGTCCCCTTATGGCCTGCTGTTGATGACTGTTGGGAGGGAATACCTCAGCATGAAACGAAGCGGGTGCTTGAAAGAGCGCCGAGGACTGGGGTGACAAAGGGGAAACTAGACGCGTACGGTCCACGGAGGTCGAACTTTCAAGCTTGGGTCTCTGGTAAGCGCCCGAACTCTGTTCCCCCTCATTGAGAGCGGCGCTGTATCCGGAACCGAGAAGACCAGCCTCAAATTTAGGTGGCCCAAGCTGAAAATGTGTTGGCAGATGCCGTTCTACGTTGATCGTATCAGCATCAGGCTCCAGAGGCCTGAGTAGTTCCCAGGTCCGTCTCGCTAGTGATATTTCGCGAACCATAGTTATGACTTCTCCGCAAGAATGACACCTCGAGCGTGGTGGAAGACGTACTTCAAGGGCCCCGGATGAATCAGACTGGATGTTCACAATGTAATCAGCAGGCGTGACTCTGGGTTTTAAGCGGACGATATCTTCTGGGCGGGCGAATATGTGGTAGACTGCTTCCGCCTGCAGGGACACATCTAGAAGACAGGGACTGTAGAATGGAAGACACAAACACGGGTGGTAGAGGGGGAGGATCTAGACCTACAGGAACATCAATGTTGGATGTCCTTATCTGGGAACCTCCGACAAGATGGCATTGTGGACAATTGACAGCATAGAGACTAGGCCGCGCAGTTCCAGACTGGCCGGCCGGATCGTCTTGGAGGAGAATATTTCTGACAACCTGAGAGACGTTGATCATGGTTTCTCTGTCGCTCATGCGATGGATGACCTGTCTTTCCTTTAGTCTCGCACATAGAGCATCAACTGCGTCCAGCTCATATTCGTCTCCTCTGGATCCAGATGTGTCTTGCCGCGAGAGGTCGGGGGTATCGGGGAGAATGATGCGAAACGTATTACTGAAGGCCGCCACCATGTCGACTCTAGAGAGTCCGAAGGGGATGCGTATGTTGTCAAGTGCGCCCAGAATGGCGTTGCGAGATGCGGCCGAGGCAGACTGGAGACGCACGTCGCGAGTCTCACGATTGGCAGCATATTGTATCGACGCGCCTACGACAAATTGGGAGATATCTCGTAGCGCCAGGAATTGTGGCAGCCAGCCGACAGGAGACTCACAAGCCGGAGCAAGCTCGGATATATAGTTGGGAGAAAGGCAGTCGGCCAGAGGGTACTAAGCACAGAGAGTGTCAGCAATTTCGGAACAAGCACTGAAGGATATGGAGCTAGGTGGTTGTGAAGTAATTACCAGTTCGGATGTCAAGTTCGGCGTCTCATACCTCAGCTTTGAGGGCAGGCCAAGTGTGTCGGGATCTACGTGCAGACGGTTGGTCACCTCCTTGCACACCTCGAGCAGGAATGACTTGGGCCCCGGATAACTGTCAAACACCTGCTCGAGGGACCTGTGGATGCGGGCAAAGCGATCCCGGCGGTCCTTGGCCCGTTGGTTTGCAGCGGCCTTGGGGTGGAGGGTGAGGATGCGTAAGGCGGACAAGAGGAACTCGGCCAGGTATCTGTCCCTGAGGGGGCGATCCTCCCAGAGACTCTCGCGTCCTTCAGCAACAATCTGAAGGACAAGCTCGACGCTGCGCAACGTCACCTCCCAACTCACGAGAAACCCGAGATACCAGCCCACGTGGGCGTTCTCGGCCGGCAACGTCAGTCGCTGGATGTAGAATATGGTACTGAGTTGGGCGAGCAGGGACTTGACGAGATGTTGGTAGGCACGCCTCTCACCAGGTCCAGTGCCGGCGTATATCTTCTCCAAAGAGAAATGACCGAGCAGCTCGAGAATGATGTCGTCAACATCACTGCGCAGGGATAGATGGCCCCAGGCGGTGGCCAGGCGGAGGAAGAGCGACGATGGCGGCGGGGCGGAGGCCATGGCATGGCATGGCACGGCACGCGAGCGAGTGACCGGCGGGGGAGGGGCGCGAGGCGTCGGCGCGGTGCCCAATACGGCACTTCCCAGGGTGGGAAAGCCGGCTCCGCGGCGATTAGAGCGACCTCCGTGATTGGGGATGCTTGTCGTTGGGTTCGCCGATCAGTAAGGCCAAAGGAGTCCCGGACGGTCAGGATAGAGATATGGGCAGTATCTGGTCATATCAGGCCCAGTATTGCCCGATTCTATCGGTCTCGGGTCAGGACTCCGGGCTCACAGCTTCTGTCGAGGTGGGTGAGTGGCGGCAACGAGACCAAAGAAAGTAAGTAAGACTACAATAGGGGTGTGGGTTTGAGAAGCAAGCTACGAGCTATGATGAGCTATGAGGTGTGAGGCGCTGTTGTGTTCAGATTGACCTGCCCGATCTTGAGATCTCGTTGCATGGGTGGTCGGATAGGGATACATAGCAGATAGGGATGTTGAAGCCCCGCCGTGCGGCCGGGTAGCGAAGGTGAGGGCGAGAGCCAGGTCGATAACGTTGGCTAGGTCAGGCTGCGGCGACACGGACGACGCGCTGTCATCGGGTTGGACCGTTGGTATTCATCATCTTCCTCCTTTTTTCTGCTTCTCTCAATGTGGAGGTAACGTAGGCAGACGAACACCACAAGCATGGGCACGCACGCACGCACGCACGACAGGGCCAGGCCGGCCGGCATGGGAAATTGGAGGGGGGGTCCCCGCGTGGGAAAGGAGTTGTTCTATCGGCTCTCTTTGCTCTGGCAGCTCAGCCGCTTGCATGTGGTGTAGCATCCAGTCCAATTGCAGTGCGGTGGGAGAATCAAAGCAGGTGGGGTAGGTAGCAGCTGCCAGTTTGCCAGTATGTGCTGGATGGTGGTTTCCATGGATGCCAGTATGCCAGTGTGGTCTGTTCTCTATAGTTGCAGTTGCCCATCTCGGTACCTTTGCCTGCAGCACCACATGCTGCTGCCAATGATTGGCCAGGGCAGAGTCGGCGCTCATGGAAGACAGCAGCAACATGACGGGCAGATCGAACGTACCTACCTTGCCTGACCTTACTGAGTACCTTACTCTGTAGACTGTGCTTGCCGGCAGAAAGAACGGTGGAAAGAAGAAATGGATGGAGGTAGGTATGCTCGGAGGACGAACTCGGGAAACAGAGCACCTTCCAAGTTCCTTCTCCTGCCGACAGTTGGCGGTGGTTTCTGGAAGTAAGGTAACCACTGGCATCCTGGCAAACACATGTCTATTCCGTATCCTGGGTACGGAATACTTCGTACCATCATGATGTCCCCAGAAGCACCGAACCCTACGGTAGGTCCAATAAACCCGTGCATCTGTACCCGGGCAACGAGATGTGTCGGCGACAGGAAGTCCCAATACGGAAGATACGATAAGGCGCCTGGCCGTCCAACCTGGAAGTCAAGCAGCCAACTGGATGCTGCACCGAGTGTAGGAAGCGCGACCAAAGGTTGCACCACATCGTCCGCAACAGGTCCAGCTCGTCGAGCAGAGAAGACGCACACAGCGGGCTGATGACGACGAGACATCCATTGGCCGCACCTTGGAGGCTCAGCGAGCGCTGAATCTGATGTATGAGCTGGGACTGGGCACAGGGCAGTGCATCACTGCCGGGCCGCTGAGGCTGGAAAGGTAATATTTGACGGGAGATGGGTGTTTGTTGAAATAAGGTGCATACAGACGTTGCAGTTTTGCATCCAATGGAAGGCGTCCTTACCCACATTAACCTTGGCACGCTTTCAGGTGTGTACTGCCGTCCGTAGTGCACGGATTGCAGAGTAGCTTTGGTTTATCTCGATAGGTGGCTCGGCAAAATCCGGGAGGGACTCTTTTGCCCGGTCCCCAACTCCCACTGCCCTTCCCTTCACTCCAGAGCAGTCAGCAACTTTTGACCTGACCTCACGGCTGCGGCTCGCAATGGCTTGCAGAACCTCTTCTCCATCGCAGATCTGTATGTACCTAGTGTAGGTACAATAACCTGCTGACCGTTAGCTCCCAGCCGTTTGAACGTCGAGCCACCTGTGCGGCGGCTTGCCGCCATCCTTCACCCTCCACATGGATCAACAAGATTCGTGGGGAACACACAAACCAGCTGCCATTTCCCGTATCGAGCCCCTGCAGCGGAAACGGATGCAGGCGCAGTGGCGCAGCCATGCATTGGTGGACTGTACACTAATCCGTACCATATTCCGTACGGAATACCTACCGGTAGGTCTCAAATCCAACTTCAATCTCTTTGCACCACTCTGTACATACGGTACCGAGTTGTGTGGGATAAGATGCGGGCCATCGTTACGCCGAACAGCCCTTGGATGACTTCCGGGGTTCGTGAGACGTTCTCTCTGATTAGCTCATTATTTTTATCGTTGCCGATCTTGATCGTGTCCAATCGATGCCACCGAGACACCACATCACGGCAAACCACCCCCCTCGCTTGCCAACCCCCTCCCAGGTTTTGCAGGTCTCGCATCGAGGCATTGTATGGAGATGTAGACCCCGCAGGGATATCCTCCCTTTCGCGTTGGCGAACGGTCCCCAGTGGTTGTCGTGCGAGGGCTCATGTGTGTCTGGCCCGCGAGGTTGCGCTGCCGCCATCTCGGACACACCCAGCTGTGGCAGCAATGTGCAGTATAATTAGGCCCTTGCCCAGCCCCCTTGATGGTACCCAGCTGCTGGTTCTAGTAAACGAAACCCACTCGCCATTATTTATCAAGTCAGCACGAGGGGCATGATAATAGCAGACCGACGAAAGGGGTCTAAGGGAGTAAACGCAAGATACAGGCAAGAGTGTGGACAGGAAGCAAAGGAACAAGACTACAGAACACGCCAAAACCAAGAGGCCCCGTTCTGGGACCTAAACCACGACACGATCCATGAATCGCAACATGGACTACGAGAAGCCCGAGGCTCTCACGCCCCACATCTTCCCAGACAATGGCACCCAGAGCCCGCAGCCTGATGTCGACGGCCCAACTTTGAATGGCTTCGACGAGCCGACGCCGGCAGAGGGACGCCGGGAGTTGCGTGGTGAAAGCCTTTGGTGAGCACTCGTCAGTCATGGTCTCGGGCAGTCACTTGGGTCGTTGCTGATATCTTGTATCCCAGGCGGGTCTTGAACGAGAGACATATCAATGTACGATATCTCTCTGTCTTTTGTTATCGTCTGAATGACGATCTGCGCCACTGGCTAACTTGTCATATTGTCTGTAGATGATAGCGTTTTCTGGGTACGTACTGCGATTCCATCCTCTATCCGCTGTCGGGGCCGTTTTCCCTTGGTTTCTATGTCTTCGTCGATGCAGTGATGGAGCTTTCGACTCCTTTTCCGCTGGACCCCTTGCCGCGATCAACTGTGCTGACTAGCTCGTTTCCAGTACGATAGGCAATGGTACTCTACCCGACCATAATCATACGCGTAGTAGTGAGGTCAAGCGCGGAAGCTCACCTTCATTTGTACACAGGTCTATTTCTCGGAAGCGGCAGATCCGTCGCCGCAGCTGGACCCGGCGGTGCTGTTGTCTGCTATCTGCTTATGGGAACCATCATCTCTTCCGTTATCTCCTGCCTGGGTGAGATGACAGCACTGATGCCCGTAAATGCCCCCGTCATGGAGTTTCCTCGGCGTTTTGTCTCTAGGGGCATGGGCTTTGCTGTTGGATGGATGTATTGGTGAATAAACCCTACCCCAGTGGCAGATTATTCGGTCGTATTTCTGAGATCTGTGCCGACTAATACTCGTTCTGTTCCTTGACACAGGTTTGCCTACGCCGTACTTGCTGCCGACGAGCTAGTTGCCGTCTCGAATGCCATCAAGTTCCACTACGACGATGGAAAAACTTTCTTGAGTTGGGAGGTGGGCGAGAGTGTCGACAATGCCGTCTGGATCTGTGTCTTTCTGACATTGGTGATTCTCGTCAACCTATTTCCCGTTCGGGTATGTCTCGAGAACGTAGCCCCTTCCAGGTGGCTGAGGAAACGAAGACAATATGCTGACACAACACGCCTTGGCCAATACGCAGGTTTTTGGTGAACTTGAATATGTGTTTGGATGCTTCAAGTTGATCTTCATCGTGATGTTGATCGTCATGATGCTGATTCTCTCAACTATGCAACGTAGGTAACCTACCTTGACGAGGTCTTCTGTGTTATCGTTTTCATGTAGCATGTGCTGACAACGGTTATCTGGGGCAGCACGAGAAGGTTCCTACTACACGGAGACGATAGGAACTCGGTGTAAGTCATGGCCTTCCTCCTATCTTGATGCGTGCCTGTGGACGCAGGACGGTGTTTGTGGAAATGCAATGCGCTAACTGTCTGCCTGCACCACTTGTAGACTGGAATTCACCGTATTCCTTCTTCAACCCTTACTACAACGTCAAGGACTCGGATGGAAACCTCCAGCGGACCATCACGGGGTCTGTTGGAACACTTCTGGGGGTCTGGTGAGTGATCATAGCGCTGCGTACTTTGCTATGGCCCCCACATTGGTTGCCTATTGAGTTACTGACATCATTTCAATCGTTTGTTCTAGGACAACCTTCACTGGTGTGATGTTTTCTTACGTAGGTATGGACATCATGGCCGCCACCGCGGCAGAGAGCCGAGCACTCTCAGACGTCGAGAGCATGAAAATGGCTGCCCGAAAGATCAACCTGCGTATTATCTGCCTGTACGCGCTTGCTGTCATTACGGCCTCCTTTGTGGTTCCTGCCGACCACCCTTTCATCAACGGCGGAGGACAATCGGTCGGCGCTCACTCAGTCTTCATCATCGCTGTTGTTGAGGCCGGCATGCCCACGGCAGCCCACTTTTTCAACGCCGTCTTTGTTTTCTCCGCCTTCACGTGTGCCATCAACTCCATGTACATTGGTTCAAGGATCTTGCATACTCTGGCACTTCGCGGCCAGACCGGGCCCGAGTTTATCACGAGAAGACTCCGACAGTGCCGTTCCGGTGTCCCTGTCCGAGCGGTCTTTGCCACCGCTGCGATGATGTTGCTGGGGTTCATGGGCCGTTCAGGATCGCCCGGGGCAGTGAGTTAAATATGCCTGTTTGCGAACGAGAGACGGGTGACTGACATTTTCTTCCTCCCCCAGAGGCTGAGTGAACTGGCCAACAACTGCACCGTTTCGTGCCTGATTGTTTACGCTACAGTCTGCTGGACTTATCTCTGCTTCTTCAAAACGTTAGGCCTGCTACCCCCCCATCCTTGCACGCACCAGTACTGACCTGCGCAATCGCGTCTAGACTGGAAGATGCTAAGCTATATGGCAATGCCTCTGAGCTGCAGGCTGCAAGCTACGACAGAGACAACCAACTGTACCCGTACAAGTCTCACGGCCAATGGCTCAAGGCCTGCTATGGCCTTGTCGCCTGCAGCATTCTCGTGATATTCAACGGTGTAGGGGCCTTTGTGGAACGGCCATTCAATGTTCGCAGATTCATATCTGCATACATCAGCGTCTGTCTCTCCTTCCGCGGCTCTTTTCTGATGTATTCCGTTCATCACGTCGCCTCCTATCGGCAAAGACCATCTTGACCCCGATGACAAGCTAACCTAACCGTCCCTTGTACAGCTCCCCGTGTTCATCCTTCTTATCCTTGTGTACAACCTGCGAAAACACGGGTTTCGATTTTCCGACTGGATATCAGATCGATCATCGGATCTAAGCAATACTGTCCAGGCGTCAAACCCGAAGCGAAAGGGTAGGCTGGAGTTCCCCGACGATGGGTTCACAAGGGAAAATTGGGCCACGTTTGTTGAATGGGTCTGGGTTTGGATGAAATAGAATGTCTATCAGAGAAAGAAAAACACCGGCGGTCATTCTCGTTAGAGACCTATGAGGCTCAACTGGATACGAGTCAGATATAATGGTAGCTGGACTTGTGCATTTCTGGGTAGGGGAGAGAGTCTACCATAATTTGAGTTAGAACGCTTTTGGAAGCAGCCATTAGGACGCCCAGTCTCCTTCCCTGATATCCATGAACAAGAAAGCCCTCTTCCATAACATCACCGTTATAAGTTTAAGATTATCAAGTTCTCATTCGCTATATTTTCAAGTGACAATTGCACAGATCATCGTCATCTTGTGAGAGCTGGCTCGTGGTAGCGAAACGAAGAATATCCTCAATTACATCTATAAACTTTGCAAGAGGTAAAGGGACGCCCTCAAGCCTCGAATGCAGATCTTCACCACAAAGCCCATTTTCTATCATTTATACGCCGATAAAAAAGAAATAGAAACCCCTCGCCGGATGCAAACGCCCAACACAAAATGGCATCTATTATCAGTTCTCGCTCGCCCCCTTCCTCCTCCATTTAGCTTTTCTAGTTTCTCTTTATTTACATTGCGACGGCCCTCAAGACCTCAAAAAGGTCCTGAAGACGGCCGAGTCAGTGCAGTCCTCCCAGGGGTATCCGATTTCCTTCAAGAATCGCTGTAGCTCGCCGATTTCCTCGTCCGGGCAGAGTATGCCCGTCAATACCTGACCGATATCACCACCGTAGTTCCGATACTGAAACAAACTGATGTTGTAATTCGGTCGCAGAGTTCTCAAGAAACGCTCCAGCGCGCCGGGGCGTTCAGGGAAGCGGAATGTGTAGAGTCGCTCATCCGGGACGTTGGACCGACCACCCACCATGTAACGGATATGGCTCTTGGCGAGCTCGTCGCCAGAGAGGTCCATCACGTCCATGCTGCCCGACTCCTTGATGCGCTCAATGATGGACTCGAGCTCCTGGGCCCGTTCATTTCCGGGCGCGGTGAGCGAGATACCCACCAGCACGTTGGCGTCATTCTCGGTTGCGTATCGATAGCTGAACTCAGTTATGGCATGGGGCATGATGGCGTTGACCAGTTCGGAGAAGGCACCGGGCCGCTCGGGAATTTTAGCGGCCAAAAGGGCTTCTCTCCCCTCGCCGTAGGTGGCGCGAGCAGCGACAAAGCCCAGCCGGTCAAAATTCATGTTCGCACCTGATGTGACGGCTACTAGTGACCTGGTGGGATCACTGGAGGGATTGGCGGCCACCCATTTCTTCAGTCCGGCAACCGCCAAGGCACCGGCTGGCTCCACGATAGACCGCGTGTCCTCGAACATGTCCCTGATGGCGGCGCAAGCCTCGTCCGTGGTGACGCGGACCATTTCATCTACAACCTCCTGGCAGATGCGGAAAGTTTCCTCGCCCACCGTCTTAACCGCAGCGCCGTCTGCAAATAAGCCGACGTCCTTGAGTAGAACCCGCTCACCCTTGGCCAGAGACTGTGTCATGGCATCCGCGTCGTACGTCTCGACACCGATGATCTTGACGTGCGGCGCGATACGCTTGACGTACACGCCAACACCAGCAATCAGGCCGCCGCCACCGACACAGCAGAAGATGGCCTGAAGTTTTTGCAAGTTTGTCTGGGACAAGATTTCCATGCCGATGGTTCCCTGACCGGAAATAACGTAGGGATCGTCGAAGGGAGGGATGTTGATCAAACCATCTTGCTTTTCCCGACGGGCACACTCTTCCTTGGCCTCGTCAAAGTCGGCGCCGTGGAGAACAACATGGCCGCCCATCCGCGACACATTTAAGTGCTTGATGCTGGGAGTGCCCTTGGGCATAACGATGGTGGCTGGTATCTTCAACCTGCGAGCCGAGTAGGCGACGCCTTGGGCATGGTTCCCGGCGCTGCAACACACGACTCCCTTCCACGACTCGGCGGGGTCTAGGTGGGCCATTTTGTTGTATGCGCCGCGGAGCTTGAAGCTGAAGACAGGCTGCTCATCTTCGCGCTTGAGCAGCACATTGCACTCTAGGCGGTTGCTCAGGTTGACAGCATGGACCAGAGGGATCTCGTTGCACACCTCGCGAACGCGGGGATACGAGGTGATGATCAGGCGCAGATACTGCAGTCGATGTTTAGCACCTGGTTCGGCCGCACTGGACGATTGGAGTTGTACAAACGCACGTCAGGGTTGCCGTTCGGGAGAAGAAACTCGTTGGGCACGATATTTTTCATCTTTGTCCTCTTGTCCTCCGATGGCGGCGATGGCTTGGCGCTGTACTCAGTCAGCGCAAAGCTGCCGACGGAGGGCGTCCTCTGGGGCGTCCGGGGCGTCGGGGTGCCATTTGTGACACTGTGGACGCCGTTGACGCCGTTCGTCTCGCGGGTGCTCGTTCCGGTTGCCAGAGGCAGCTCCGGGGTCTCTGAGGAAGCCATGGTTTTGGATTGTCGGTGAGTGTCGAGCAGCTGTGGGACAAGTCGTTCTCGAATGACTTATTAAAGACAGTCGGCCCAAAATATTGGTGGGGCAATTGACCTGCGATTGCGGGCAACAGGGGTTGATTCTTCGGGCCCCGGACCCATCCAGGTGCATGACTCCGAGCTTTCTCCAGCTCTAAAATCCTGGAGCTCGAAGCCAGACGCCTCGAACACGGTAGGTTCCGCTGTGGTGGGGTACATCGATTGCCCGTTGCCGCAACCACTGCATACAAGTAGGTACCTTAGGTACCTTATCTATTGTAAGTCAACCTACAGACTTGTGGACCGACTTCGGATGTTGAGGCTTGACTATTACAGGTGAAGTTCTAACCGTAGATAGGAGTGCTCGGGCTATTTCAGCACGTGTTCATCTCCATGATTTTGTGTTGCATGTTGAAAGAATGGAGGCTGTAATCCGTACTGTGATATGACAGAAAAGAGCGGGGGTTTGCGCGCCTTTTAACTCCATACCTGTACAGACATGATGGAGTCTGTATTATTAGTATTATATCGGACGAGTGGTCTTTTATCGGAAAATGTGCAGGGCTGGCTCCTACTCCAAGTTCGAGAGCTTCGGATGAGATGGATCACGGATGGCTCGAGGTTGAAGTTCTGAAAGGTACCTTACCGACTCTGTACATGGGTACCGTGCTGTACTGTACGGGTGTACGGAATACGGATTACAGCAGACGCATCTACTGGTCTCCACTACCATGCAGACGTGCATGCGATCATTGAAATTCCGTCCGCGACTGCATCAATCAACCGCTGCGTCCAGTTTTCAAGAACCATCGCCTCGCGTCTTGACATCCGACGACCAAGGCACAAGCTTCCCCGCTGAAACACCACCCATCATGTCCGACCGATCACTTCCCTCGTCGTTTGACGACAACAAGTAAGTCATCACACCACTTGACACTGCCCTTTGCGCATCCCTTGGTGTCCGTCGCGTGCTTACCATGGCGTCTCGCTCCATAGTGATTTCTACAACGAGTCCGGCCTCCAGAAAGTCGTTCGTAAGATCAAAGAGGAGCCCCTCATCCCGATAGGATGTGTGCTCACCGTCGCCGCCTTCACCGGCGCCTACCGCGCCATGCGCAAGGGTGATCACGAGCAAGTCCAGCGAATGTTTCGCGCCCGCGTGGCAGCTCAAGGCTTCACGGTAGTGGCTATGGTCGCCGGTGGCGTGTACTTCTCTGAAGACAGGAAGAAAACCAAGGAATTGAGGGAGTTGAGGCAGCAACAAGATGCCGAGGAGAAGCGCCTGAAATGGATCAAAGAACTTGAGGTCCGCGACCAAGAAGACAAGGCGCTGCGGGAGAAGCTGGACAGGAGGCGGAAGAAGGCAGCCGAGCGCCCCGTGACTGCGGAGGGCGTCACAGCGCAGGCACATGAGGCATTGCAACGGAGCAAGGAGAGTCAAAATGATGCAGACAGACCAGCGGAGGGAAGTGGTGTCCTCGGTTCACTGGGTGGTTGGTTTGGAGGTTCGGGTAAGTCGCCCAAGGATGAGGACAAACCCTCGCAAGAAGGGAAGCTCGACCCTGAGGCCACACGAAAATGAGCACATACTACAGCGGGGAGTCTCTCGTGATGTCCAAAACCCTCGCAAGAAGAGAAGCTCAACCTTGAGGCCACACGAAAATGAGCACATACTACAGCGGGGAGTCTCTCGTGATGTCCAACCAGATCTTGTAGAAGATAAATTGTTCTACTACACACAGCTTGGAAATTGGTCCTCATGTTTGGGATTTAGGAAAAGGGACCCCGCTTCCCTGTCTCGTACCTACGCCCACGGTCAGAAGCCTTGTGCCGAGCATAAAAGTGCATTGGAATGGCGTTTGTTCGGACTATAACACCTAATCATACTTCTAGGGGCGAATTTTTCTCCCATCATTATCCACTCTCTAGACAATTATCTACCCCATGCTACCGCCGCTCCGATTTGTCCCGATTAGTCCAGCCATCTCTAACAATGCCCGATCAGCCTGGATATCCCCGGTGCCGAGATTGATCTTTCTCCTTGCTTCGGCTTCTCTTGCTTCCCACGCCCACCGTTCGGCCTGCTGTTTCGCCTCATCGTCCCCACCACAACCCCATACTTCGAGACTGGTGATCTCGAAGCGGTCTTGGAAGTCAAACTTTCTAGCAGGACTGGTCTGGAACGCACCTCCTCTTGTGGTGTAGTCGTGTGTAAAGCATCCGAACTCGAAGCTGCTATCTAACACGAGAGATGTGGAGCCAAGGGCAATGGTGCTCGACCGCCGGTACGCTTGCGTGGGTTGGGGTGGTGGGCAACCTACTGATATGCCTGCGTGGCTGGTTGCTCCGGAATGCTTTGTGTACGAGACGTAGTCTTTGTTGATGGTGGATGCGCGAAAAACGTCGTGAACGGGAGCGAGTTGGAAGAGGAGCGTATCCTCTCCTCCAAAACACTCGCGGTGGGTATGTTTCCAATGATGGCCGAGATAGAGACCAAAAGTCAGTCGTTCGGTCTCCCCCTTACTCCCGTGTGGGAAGCGCTTGGGCGGGAGGGTTGATAGGAACGTGGACTCGGCCCCATAGCTTTTGTGGCCTGGTTCGTCGGTGAGACGAATCCCGCTAACTAAGAGGATCGTCGGCGCTCTCCAGTTGAAGACCTTGGTCTCGAAACTCCCCATGCTAAAACCGTCATCATCTCCAGAGTATAGGAGGCGGACCTTGCGGAATAGTGAATCGCCAGGAATGAAGAGGGACAACTGACACAACACATTAATATTCATGATGGATCCAGTATCCTGCAGTAGTGGCTGAATAATCTGGGGTGGCAAGCTTGGCGTCGATTCCTGGCCACCTATATGCTTGTGGAAATCGAGGTTCTTGGAGAAGAGGAAGTGTTCAAACAGAGCAGTAAATCCATTGAAGATAAACGGCATGGACGATTGTATAACAGCGTTGAAGCGAGGGAACTTGATGCCCGGGGCGGTTTCAATGTTCAGGAAGGCTGCTAGTATGGATTCTGCTGTTGTCCTCAAACTTTCGAGTTCCGACCCAGATACGCGACTCGCATGAGAGGCCAGGCTCTCCTGCGAGTCTAGAGGCGCGATTAAAAGCAGAAGCATAATCAACTTGCGAATGTTGTCGGCTGGAATCATGGCGCTATGGATCGTTGGCGAGTTTCCGTGCTGAAAGACGTCGATGTAGTTCAAGGAGTCAAAGGCAGCGAGGACCAGCTCGTCGTCTTCTTCCTGACCGACATCTTCCTCATCATCGTCTCCTGCAGCGTCGATGTGAAATCCAAGCGGCTGTGTGCCACCGTGTACCGCCATGGTGACGTCAGTCTCCACGCTCTCGGTGTTTCCCTTGTCCGAGTCCATGGCAGAAAGCTTGCGGTCGTGAACGGCAAGACTCTTGAACAGGAGCTTTCTCCGATCGGCGGCATCGTTCGCCAAGACGCGCCGGTATCTCTCCGTCATGATTGTAATGACCATGACCATCTGTTCAAGTCCGAGCACGGCGGGTGCATCTTGGAGAAAGGGAAAGGCGCCGATGTACGATACCATTTGGAAGAGAATTGGAGAGACGCCAACTATGTCAGGAATCTCCAGGAATCGCGCGATGGTGTCTTCTTTCAGGTACCTGATGTGTTGCTCGGTGTCGGAAAGGCTCTTAAAGACATCCTTGAGAGAATATAGCTCGAGTGGTGTAAAACACTTATCGGCGAACTTGCTGGCCTGAAGATGTTCGTGGGAGTCAGATGATTGAAGATAAAATGGTTGAAGGGATGAGACGACGACGTACCAGTGCTTTGGTCAGCTCCTCGTGCGACGGAGGAGGCCGGCTCTCGTCCGACTGTGCTTGCCCCATTTTCTATACCTGGATGCCAACATCAACGCAAGCATGGCAGCGGAGAGGCGTATGCTTGGGGTCAAACCATCGCCAGGCTTCTTTGCGATGGGTGTAATCCGGAGGATGAGGTTGTCTCCAGAAAGAGGACGACTGCCGTTCACCCCACACATCCAGACGGGGTAAGGGTCTTGTACGGAACCCGGTAAGCATTAAGGATTACGTATTGAGAACACTGGTACCTGATTGTTAGTGCTGTGCTTCAGGCAGTGGATTCAAGTCAAGCTCCAGCCCAAAGTTAAATAGAATTCTGCACCTAATATTAAAACAAGTGAACCGATCGAGAAAACTTATAAATAAGAGTTGCTAAATGTTTCTGTATTCACGGAAAACTGAGATGCTTTCTCTGATTCGTATCGTGGTAACGAACAGTATTGTACGGGCATACATTACCGAAATGCAGGGACTATACAGATAATAGCACTAACAGAAGGGGTTCGTGCTTATACGGAGACGAACCTCAGGGACGACGTCACAGTCACAAATGCCCCGCCGTTGCTGGGGTGTGGGGTGATCCAATCATCAGGCTGCTCTGCGGGGAGGTGTCATTTCCAGACGGGATTGGAGATCAGCAGGGGACGCAAGGAATGGAAGCAAGCAAAGCATCAGGTGAGTTCCACGAGTGGTTGCCCCAAGGCGGGGAGCAGCTGCCCACCTCAGCTACAAAACACTTCCTTGATCCTGCAACCTCCAGCTGGAATCGAAAGACCTTCTAGGTTGCAATTCATACATCCTTTACCATACCCTCTGTGGACCTGAACGACAAACTTCAACATTGGCTCGATTGATCCGTTGTCGAGGCCCTCCATCCACCCACAACATCTACGACCTCCATCACCATGGCCGATAAGGACACCACTTCAGCCCCAGCCGAGGCGCCAATTGACGACTCGCCCATTTCTCCCAGTCGTCCCGATCCCGCGCGCAAGAACTCGCTCGAGCAGCATCTGATGCATCGCCCTGACCGTCACGAGCTGGTCGAAAGTTCGTCTATTCGTCCCGATGCTTCGCCGGATTCACGTACAATACGCAGCCGGGCTGACCCATTCGAATAACAGAGAACATCCTCCCGGCATCGACTGCCGCTCCCGGTCTCCTGGCTAACCAGAAGGAGGTACGAATAGACACACAAAACTACCCCGCGCCTCGCAGTTTGATCAAACGTGAAGCTAACCAACCCGCCGCGACCTCCAGCTCGAGAAGCACATGCGCGCAGACTCCCTGAACGAAAAGATCGCCCATCGTCCTTCGCCTGAGGAACTGATCAAAGAGGGCGTCTTGCGCGAGGACCCGCGCTCACCCGAAGAAAAGTATGAAGAGGCAATCGAAGAAGAATATGCCAAGCGGGAGGGCGGTGCCTGAGAAGATATGATATGTCACTGCCGTCATCGTTAGTGTCCATGTCCGTATCCTGTGCAGGGCATGGCGGGTTTGCGCTTCCGGTTTGGGTTTGGTCTGTTTAAGCTCATCTGGCTATCTAATGCTCTCTCCACTTTGGTTGGGGTTTCCGTGCTAATAACAAGGATACAGTAGTCAGGTCTCCTGGGTTAATGCAGCAGATGAGAAACATGGGGTTGGTGCACTTTGGTACCTGGTTGAGGGGCCCGTTATGGATACCTGTACGTTAGTGATATAGGGTGCCATACCTCGCCTCACTACATCGATATTTCCCGGTTTGCATGGGAATTGGATGGTCTAGTACGGGAAACGGGCCCAAATTCAGCTTTGCCATTTAAGTTCGACACTAGGACATATATTTGGTATTCAAGTCCCTACCACCTATCTACATGGTGATGCGCACGAACGAAGGCGGCATGGCTTGGTTGTACACTCTTGACTCGGCCAGCCAGCCTATGCCAGCCCCTGTCGCGGCAGTCAGCGAGGCTGGTACCTGGTGCTAACATCAGAATATATTCCGTGAGACCTTGTACCAGAAGACTTGTTCATGTGTGTAGCTCTGTATGCCTTCGTTTGTGCAGTATGTTCACACTTTACTCCGTACGGGTTACTGTATAACGCGAAATGACAGTGGGGCGATACCAATCCGTACAGACGCAACCAGGTACAACCGCATCTCCATAATTTCAGATCTGGATATCGAGAAGTCACAATTCCATCTTCCTATTTACAACTGAGCACATGTTCCAAGTCCAGGATTTCCAAGACCAAGACAGACTCAAAAAAACAGTCCTGTAGAAGTTGAATTATTAACTTCATCTAAGGAAGAATATGCTAGATACATTAAGGATATGAATGCATGATATCTGCGATTGCCCTGGGGCCTAATGTAAAAACCAAGATAGGCAGACATATGTAAGTTCCAGCTGGACCTTCCATTGAAAAATAACAAAAAGCCGGCCAATGAGCTCCGTTATGCGACGACTCAAACCACGCCAAACCATTGAAAATGCCAGATGCAGACAAAAGGAAGAAGCGCATGATAATTCCAACTCCATGACGTAGAAAGTCAATGTTCCAACACCGCAAAATAAGATGCCAACCTAACTATGGCGGGCAATGTAATTATGTGCACTCAGCTGCTCCCATAGCGAGACATGGCGTCTAGCGGCTGGTCCTGGTGCGGGAGCTGCTGGAGTACTGGTAATCCGACGACCTCGGCTCGTCGGTAGCCGGGTTGGGGCGGTAGTGGTGGACGACAACAGGACCGTTGCCGCTCCGGGGGGTCGTTTCCTTGACGTCGACGTAGTAATTGGCTGTTGGGCTCATTAGCCCGTGTTCAGGCCGACCAGAAGAGAGAAGAGCAGACTTACACGACGAGCCAGAGCGGTATCTGTCACTGTAACCGCTTGTCCCGGACGACGAGTTGCTTGACGAATTCATGGTGCTGCGTGACGAGGACGAGTAGGTATAGCCAGAGTAGCTGGATGATGACCGGCTGGCACTAGACGTGGTCGAGTAGACGGAAGATGGTCTGGTGTTGCTGCTGCTGCTACTTCCTCCACCGGCTTGAATGATAACAAGCCCGTTTCCGTATCCGGCTGCGTTCGAGGACATGAAGGTCTGGCAATGGAGTAGGGATCACTCTCTACTTAAAGAGCCGAATATGCTTGTTGAGGCTGACAGCTCTGTCACACTCGCTGGTATGCTAAGAGGTAGAAGTAAGGGAGATTCTTGACTAGAGGTTTGTAGATGAGATTGCTTGTAGTCGAAATGAAGACATCGAGGGCAAGGAAAAGGAGGGAGGATGGGAATATTAATACCACGAGCAGTACCCATTGCTTTTGCTATCACTGCTTCAACACACGGAAGCTTCGCTCGGTAGGTCCAGTGCTTGAGGCGGTTGACAGTCGATGAGATGGCGCCTTTGCAGCGACTGGGTATACGCGGAGATCTCGGTGTATTCCCCAGGCAGACCACAAGGCAATGACGACGTTCGAGGCACTGGCTGTTTCTTCGCCCAAATCTGGATAGGCAAATACAAGGCAGAAGAAAGGAAAGTGGAGCGAGGGCAGTGAGCAGTGACTCAGTCAGGGGGGGGATATCTTGTCAACAACAATGGAACGAGACACGGGGTCGGACCGCCACGCTTGCAAGATCCCAAGCGTCCTTGTTTGAACCAAAGGGGCTGGACCAGGAAAAGAGCATGGCCTCGGCCGGTACAAAGGTGCCAATGAGTCCATCTTTGTCGGGTCGCCTCGGAGAGGTCTGGTGCTCTGCTTGGAATCCCCGAGGTATCAGGTCAGGCAGCGAGGGAGCCTATCCAGTGAGGCGGCGGAAAAGTCGGGAGCCACCGAAGATACCAAGGTAGATTAGGACGACAAGGAGGGTGGCAAAAACAAGAAGACCTACGGTAAGCTTTGGATATACGGAGAAGGAAAAGAAGTCTGTCGAAGGCAGGTACAGCCCCGTCGTGATTAGGTAGAAGGTGGGTAGGACTCCCGTACCTAGTTTGACGGTCGTCTGAAGTTGGTAATTCGGTGTGCTGTTTTGAGGTAGACTAGCGGCGCTTCCAGGTTGCTGTCCACCGTACTCTGTACGGATTAGTACGGGTATATGTGTGTGACTTTTTTTCAGTCTCATACAGCCACTGCATCCACACAGCGCAGCACATAAGCGCCAGTACGGAAGTATTCGTCATTCGCACAAACCTGCGTAATGCGCCAGGTCGCGGCGAGTCAACGACGAAGGAAACCCGTGACTGCTCATCAACTTCATAGCCCAACCACCCAGCCACAGGCAGTGGAGATACCAGCTAGCTACCTTACCTTATCTTATGAGCCTGGAACTTCAGGGGTGAGTCGTGACAAACTGTACGGATTCACAGAGTACCTTAGGTTGTTGTGGTCTTCTGCCTAGCCCTCGGAGCGTAGGCTGCCACAGCCCCCCGGGCAACCCAGAGCCCGCTCAGGCCAAACTTGTAGGTACCTTACTGTACATACATCTTTCGCTAGAGTCACGGCTGAAATCGGATTGCTGCCTTCCACAACTGAATCATCCTCAGACTTCAGGGCGCGCTTGTTGCTTGGACCGACTTGTTTGGATGGTGACTCACCAAGCGATTGATGGATACCCAAGTGTCGAGTTGCCAAGGAAGGCACACATGTTGCTACACCGCTTCTAGTGTTGACGGTGGTTCTCATGAGCACACAACGCAGTAGCGATGAGTTCACAAGTGAACTTCTCGGTGTGTTCGGATTTGGGAATTGTCAAATCTCCAATATGAACCAATCGCTGACACTGGCAATGCCTTACTGGATTGAAGCTTTAAGCGCGAGGATAGATATGAGTGATGGGTGTCCTACGGGACTGGATCCGTAGGACTGAGTGCTTCACGCCTTGCTCAGCCTTCAATTCGGCAACTCGTCCTCAGGTGGCAGTGCTGATACTGCCCAAAGTAAGGAAGTTGCAGAACAGTTTCAATGGTCGATTGAGAATAATTAAAACTGAAGAGAGTGGAACAAGCGAGCAGGAGACGAGGCTGGCTGGATCCGGAGAACGTAGACTTTGGGCAGTTGCCGTACTGTACCAGGGTCCGCACGGTCGCGCTGCCGCCCGATAAGGGTCCACATGCGCGCTCTTGTGTAACCCAGAATTCGGTCAAAAGACTCAACTCCTGAATTTAGGGCGGATCTCGAGGTACCTTTGCACGCTGAGGTCCTATGCCAGGTCGAAGGTATCAAGAAGCGTACGGCACAGAGTGGCTCAGGGACCCTTATCTGCCTTGGTGTGGCTGACTCCCCACTAGCGGACGGAGCCACATCTCTCTGAACAGTGTCCCGGACGAGTTATTATCCGTACAGAGCCTTTTGTCAGACCCAACTAACAGCAGGAGCGGCTGGGCTCAATCTGATACGCCAATTCCCCTGTCCAGCGCTCCGCCTGTCACGTCACTAGTCGCCTTGCCTTGGCAGCTTCCAGGCTCAATGCTGCTGCCAACTGACCAGCTGTCCACATACCTGAAGGTCGCATCACCACCATCCTCTTCAATTCAACACGCAAGCACGAAACGCGAACCCCGATTGCCCAAACGACCGTACCTGCATTGAGCTACGTCTATTGCGCCCACCAACTTCCGAACTTTCGACATTACCACCAAGATGAAGGGCGTCTTGCTTTCACTTTCGTTCCTCTCTTCCCTCGCCGTTGGCGTCTCGGCGACCGAGGAGCTCAAGATCGACACCACCCTTCCAGTCGAATGCGAGCGCAAGACACAGAATGGCGACAAGATCAACGTTCATTATCGCGGCACTCTGCTAGCCAATGGCCAGCAATTCGATGCCAGTCAGTCTACTGCTCCGCCTCGACTTTGAGGCTGCCCCCCCCCGGTGCCGCGGGTTCTCCGTAGTGCTACGCCCTGGGAAGCCTCAATCTGCCGATTTAATCGATGCTAATATATGCTTTTAATCACGGCAGGCTATGATCGCGGCACCCCATTCAGCTTCAAGCTCGGCGGTGGCCAGGTTATCAAGGGGTTAGGGTTGCCCCAGTCCCGTGACAATCATCTCAAAGTGCGCTCTCGTTCTAACCGCTCTACAGATGGGATCAAGGTCTCCTGGATATGTGTATCGGCGAAAAGAGGACCTTGACTGTCCCTCCCAGCCTTGGTTACGGCCAGCGCTCCGTTGGCCCTATCCCGGCTGGATCTACTTTGGGTATTCCCTGTTTGTCTCTGTCGTGCCCCCGCCTACATTCGCTGACTAGACCGATTTACGTATACAGTTTTCGAGACCGAGTTGATGGGTATTGAGGGCGTGCCCAAGCCTGAATCAATTGTGAGCAAGTCAACGGCGACCGAGGAAGCTAAGGAAACGGGAGCCAAGGTGGGCGAAAAGATTGCTAGTGTCGCTAGCGCGGCGGCCGAGGTGGTCAAAACAGCGATTGCCGACACCGATGATGTCCAGGAACATAACGAGCTCTGAGGCCCGAGCCGCGGCGATCAGCTAGAATTCCAGGTGGTCTCGAATAACACGTAACCTCGGCCGCTGACGAGGGTACTGTCGTTACTTGCGCCCGGATTGTGACCACGAGGGCCGGAAAGTCTTGCCATGCCCAAATGGCGGCTCACAGTTCCAACCATGTCATATGGCTTTCACAGCCCGACAAGTTGAATAAAGACATCGGTATTCCAGCGACTTTTGACTCTCTAACTGCAATTTGTGAGCATATCGTTTATGACTGTTGGTCCAATACCGACTTGGTGGGTACCAAGTCTTTGGGTGAGGACAAGGCTGAAGGCGTACTAGGCTCTCTGAAAATGGGTCACAATGAGGTGGACGGCCAGTCTGCTACAATACAAATAATGTCCGCTGTCTTTCTTTTAAGGTTGTCACATGCCCATTGGATAAGACGACCAACGGAGAAGGGCATTTACTCGCCGCCCATCCTTCTATCCAACTTCGTGTTAAAGTAAACTGGAGAGGTTTTTTTTTGGGGAGTGACTTGAATACATCGCTTCTAAATTGTGACGTGAGGTGATCTGGCCTCGTTGTTATAACTACCTGATATCCTACTGATTCACAAGTACACAGTTGTAGTTGAAGAGGATTGATGTATTCATGGGCAAGCCACCTGTGCCACTTGTGCCACAAGGATGTGGGGTATGTGTAACCTTCTCAATTCACGAGGCTTGAAGGTACCATACCGATCGTACGCTATATTTATTTCAGGTACGGATAAGAATCCTGTGGTTGGTTGGTTGTTGCCGTGTGTTTCACATCCAGGATGCGGCCTTGACGGGCGGCCTCAGGGCATATCCGTACCGGGAAAGAAGGGGCGCTTTTGGCAGCTCCAGTGCCAGTGTCCAATTCACAAACTTCGTGCCCTTCTATCAACACTCTCCACATTTGTTTTCGATGATGCTCTGGACAAAACAGATACGGCGAACAGCGTCGCTGGAGGGCGCATAGTTCATGTAGCCCAGCTGTCAATTCGCATCTCCTGTGTGCACAACACGGCCCAGGACCTCCCAACAACCACCCCTCATCCACCTTCACGGGTACAGACACCTAGACTATCGTGTCTATAGGATCGCATCGCCGCCGACCATGTTTCGTCAGTCTGACTTGGCTGACGACTACCCGCGCGCTGCCAGGCTGCTCTCCCGGTTGCGGTCCTCCTTGCCGCCCTGGAATTTCATCACCATCCACTATGCCTACTTCATCGTCGTCTGCCTGCTGACATCGGTCATCTTCTGGGCATCATCAAACCCGGCCGCAAGCATCAGCTACACAGATAGCCTCTTCTTGGTTGTCAGTGCTATGACCGAAGCCGGGCTCAACACCGTCAACCTCAGCCAGATGACCACATGGCAACAGGTCCTGTTATTCCTGCTCATTATCGCCGGAAGCTCCATCTGGGTCTCGATTTGGACCGTCGTGGCTCGCAAACATGTGTTTGAGAAACGGTTCCACGACATTGTTCGCGCCGAACGCTTGCGCAGGGCGAACCGCACAGCCAGCGCGCTGAGTTTGCCGAGGCTGCAACGCTTTATGTCGTTCCGGAAGACGCAGACACCAGCCGCGATACCCAGGCCCACCACGGCCGCCGGGCAGGAGAGAAGAGACGGAGGAGTGGCTCCGGACGTAGAAGATGGTCGCCTTGCCGTCCGGCACCATGCCTCTCGGTCAGATCGAAATCAACCCGAAACCAGTGCCACCCCTTCTACCGCAACTGGTGGCGATGATGCAGCCGGCCCTTCTGATCCTATCGCGACCAGCAAGGATCATCCTCAGCTGGCTCCAAATAGTCCTGGCCATATCGCCTTTGCCGATGAGCCGCACCCAAACGCAGAGGCGACTAAAGCTGGTGCTACAACCACCGGTGCACATTATTTTGACCATGAGAACCGTCCAACCCGTAGGATGGCCGCGGCCACCGCATCGGGCGTCGCCGGAGACAACGAGAAGGCTCACTTCACCATGAGTCACTTTCTCGCCCATCGCGCTGCCGGGCGAAACGCTCAGTTCCACGACCTGACGAGCGAAGAGCGTGAAGAGTTGGGTGGATGCGAGTATCGTGCCCTCAAGGTCCTAGCTGTTATTGTTCCCGTCTACTTCTTCTTGTGGCAGCTCCTGGGTTGTGTCGCTCTCGGCGCCTGGATTCACAACAACCAACCGGAAACACCCCTCGCAAACGGCATAAAGCCATGGTGGCTGGGCATCTTCAACGGTGCCTCCGCCTTCAACAACTCGGGCATGTCGTTGTTGGATGCCAACATGGTACCCTTTCAGAACTCTACCTTTGTTCTCCTCACCATGGGCCTGTTGATTCTCGCGGGGAACACCGCCTATCCAATTTTCCTACGGCTCATCGTATGGTCGACATTGAAGTTCCTCACGCTTGTGACTGCAGACGCCGACATGCAAAGTCTTAAAGACACGTTGAGATTCATTCTTAACTATCCCCGTCGCGTATATACCAATCTTTTTCCTTCCCGGCAGACCGGGTGGCTGTTGTTTATGCTTATTCTCCTGAACTCGGTCGATTGGGCCGCCTTCGAACTGCTTAATCTGGGCAACCCAGCCATCGAGAATATCCCCAAGGGCTTTCGCGTGCTGGATGGTCTTTTCCAGGCACTAGGTTAGCATGCCCAACCTCCCCATCTTGGTATCACCTTGCGATGCTGACTCTGACATCCATCTAGCCGTCCGTTCCGGTGGATTCTACGTCGTTCCCATCCCTTCAACCTATATTGGCTTACAACTTCTTTATGTAATCATGATGTACATTTCTGTTTATCCTGTTGTGATTACGATGCGGCACTCCAACGTCTACGAGGAGCGGTCTCTTGGCATCTATGCCGAGGACAGCGACGACACCGCCAGTCCTGACCCGGAAATGGACCCGCAGTCCGCCGTTGGTGGCGGAAACAGCAGCAACCGATTTGCCCTGTCGACTCCTGGCCTGGGCGTGGGTGGCGGTGATGGTACTGCGCCGTTACCTAGTCCTTACTACCGCCGTGACCTTCATCCAGGCGGCAGCGCCCGATCCGACCTCGCCCGTCGAATCAGCCACAGCGGCACGGCAGCTACTCTTGGCCGGGCCATCCAGCGTACCTTTACCTGGCACGGTGTCGGCGTTCAGCCGCCGCCCTCCCCGAATCAAGGCCCAGAGTCTCGCATCAGCTTTATCAGCCAGCAGATTCACGGCCAACTGGCGCACGACATATGGTGGCTGGTACTGGCCACTCTGGTCATCGTCATCATTGAGACAGGCAACTTCCTTGCCGACCCGGTTACTTTTAGCGTATTCAATGTCATTTTCGAGGTTGTCTCGGCCTACGGTTGCGTGGGCATTAGCGTTGGGCTGCCAAACGAGTCATACAGTTTCTGTGGCTCGTGGCATGTCGCTTCCAAGCTGGTGCTCTGCGCCGTGATGATCCGCGGTCGGCACCGTGGGCTCCCTGTTGCACTGGATAGAGCGGTGCGGTTGCCTGGCGAGCGGCTGCATCAAGAAGAGGAGGAAGATTACCGGATAAGGAGGAGTATGACGAACCGGAGGGTCAGTGTTGACATTTAGATGCTGTACATGCGCGTCCGCCGGTCGCGCGTTATTGAGAGTGTTGACCCATTGGTTGGGGTGACCGAGATCATGTCACCAAGACAATAAAGAGAGTAATAGTAATGTATATGGCCCAAGGGGGTGTGGGAGGATGGAGACCGTCCTCGAACGTAAACAAGGGTCAAGAAGACTATATATACTCTTCCATCAATCACAGGCGATCCGGCGCTGTGTAGAAAAGGTTCGGATCTAGCTTGCATTGATACCAAAACGTGGATAACCAAGGACAGGAGAGATCGTACACTTCCGGATAATAAACTCAAATGCCCCGAGGAGTGACACTCAAGCAACCCTCCGAACATCAGCAAACGATGCATAAAATCGTTGACATCGACCCAGATGACAAGCAACAAGCGTAAAGTCGAAGTCGTGCGGACAATAATGGTGGCTTTGGAAAGCCCCATATATGGCATGGAAATCATGAGATATCATTTCATCATTAAACTCGTCTCGTATATACATGCAGCTAAGGCTTCCACTATCAAAAGCATAATTTCTTCTGCCGTGGATCCGTTGCTGCCACCGCTGCAGCCGGCCGCCCTCTCTTCTTCTCCTTGCCAGACCTTTTAGGGTCTGGCGTCGCCGCCCTGCTCCGAGGCGACGGCTGTGCAACACCTGTAGTGGCAGCATCCTGCTGGACGGTATCGCGAATAGTCTGCCGCGAGAGGCAGAGGTCGATATGCTCATTGAACTGCCGCTCATTGGCACTCTGCGGTCGGCTACATATCGGACAGTCCCACCATTCCTCGGCCGAAGTGGTTGCCACGACCTGATCACCTTTTCTTGGATTCGGGAGGATTTCCTTGCCGTGCTTGTGATGTGGGCTTCTACTGTCACCGTTGCCACCACTTGTCTGCACTTCTTCTTTCACTCCTGATGGATCGGCTGACACGATCTCGTCTCCGCCATGGCCGCCATCGAGCATGTCTTCCGGCCACTGTTCCCATTCCCCATCTCCCTCGGGGTCGGCGGTAGTTTCTTTCCTTCCCCCAAGAGCACTTGTGTGCTCCGTGTCCCGGGACTCCGACCTTCGGGGTTTCAGACCGAAGAACGCCATCGTATCCGGCTTCTTGGTGCTGACCAAGTGCGTACATCTGAGCCCCATAAGGCGTAGTTTAATGCCTGGGATATCTTGCTCCAGCTTCGCTAGCATGGGTAGTGCGTTATTATACAGGTCGTCCGCGAGGTATACGGCCCTCGGTAGGACAACCTGGCGCGTAAGGACCTCGTAGGTGTGCAGTTTAACCTTCAAACATAGCGTTCGTCCTTTACACTGCGCCCTTCGCATGTCTTTCTCCAGTTCCTCTGCCGTCCGCCGTAGCTTCTCACGCAGCTCTGTCGGGTTATCCATATCACGAAATGTGCTCTCAGTGCCGACGCTCTTGCGCTCGTACTCCTCTGCGGGCTGCACATTTGTCCGCCCGAGTCCAAGATAGCAGCGAAGGAGAAACTCGTAGGCCTTTTCGCCAAACAGGCGGCTCAAAAACTGCCGCTGTGGGTAGATGTCCCCGCAAGTCTTGATTCCAACAGATGTCAGCTCGCGCTCAAACACACGCCCGACACCGTTGACCTTGCGACACGGGAGGTCACGCATAAACTCCATGATGGCAGCCCGGTTACGTGGCAGCACAAACTGCCCGTTGGGTTTCTTGAGATTGGAGCAGATTTTTGCGAGTTTGGCGTTGGCCGCAATGCCGGCCGAGACGGTGATGTGTGTTCTCTCCTGGACCTCGCTCCGCAACTGAGCCACCACCTCAGCAGGCTCCATTCCGTGAGATGCACAGTACTCCGTAATATTCAGGTACGCCTCGTCGATGCTGGCGCTCTCGAACCGGGCATCGTACTCAGCCAGCACCTCGCGCACCTCGGCTGCCTTGGCATTGTACTTGTCAAAGTTCAGCGGTAAGAGAACGAGTTCTGGGCAGAGCTTCTTGGCCACAAAGCCGGCCATGCCGCTACGGCAGCCAAAGCGGCGAGCGATATAGTTGCATGTGGTCAGCACGCCGCCGCCGACTGCAAAGGGGACATCTTCCAATTCAGGGCGGTCCAACAGCTCGACAGCCGCATCTGCTCAGATAGAACCTGGTTAGCCAACAATTCGACGGTTGAAGAATGAGAAGGTCTGAGCAGGCCATCCATCAGGACGACACTTGTCTACATCCGGCCTCGAGAGTTCTGAGAAAATATGCATACAAAAAGCATCGCAGTCTATGTGCACTATGTGTTGCGTCAGATCGCGCGATAACTCGAGTTGTGCAACGAGATTATCAGCGGCTCGGAGTTCGTGGGAAAGGTCGAGCGTCTCGAGATGACGCTTCTTGGCCAGTATCTGTTCGATCTTGGCCGTCAGGACCTTGTCTTTAGCCTCCTCGCGGTTGAAGAACTTGGATCCCTTTGAGGTGCTGTAGATGATCTCGGAGACCTGCATACCCAGGGATGGAGGCCAATGTCAGTTGACAGCACGAATCAGACAGAAACCCCTGGAGGGTACGGTAGGTTCAAGCATACCTTGGACTGGTCGACCAAGTCCTGGCCCGCCTTGGTCAGAGAGGGGCCGAGAAGAGAGTATTTTAATGATTCATGGTTGGAATTTTCCTGGCGGTTGTCAATGACATTTCCGTTGCCAAATGTGTCGCCGGTAGTACCCAAAGCCTCGGCGACCGTGTCCTTGTCGTTGTTTGCGTTTGGCCGCTCCTCTGCCGTCATCTTGAAATGCCGATCGCGGGGGTCTGCTGAGTAATGAATACGGGACTACAGATATTCATTGCCAAAATTCGAGAGTCGTAGACTGCGATGTTAGTGGTCGCTCCATGCTAGCACAGGCTGGTTGTGTTTTTTGGAGTTGAGCAATTTGCAACGGAAGCTTCGGTTGTCGACGCGGGGCCGTGTCTCGATTGAAGCGGGAAGACGCGTTCTCGGTTACGTTCACTGCCGCCAAGTCACGGGATCTGAATGGGCCTTGGCCAGCCAGCGGAAAACACACTCTTAGCGCTAGCTGGTATAATAAGCCAAACCCTTTTCGTACGGATATCCGACATCAATAAAAACATCAAAATTCATTTCGAACCTCAAACCGCAGAACCTACGGGCTAGATCTAGTTCAAGAAACCGACTACCTATCGACAGGAAAAGTTCTCCTCCCGGTCTGGATCCCCGTTGCCGGCATATGTTTGCCTCTTGGGAAAGGGGCAGAGCGGTCTCTGGCTCTTGACGCCGGACGCTGAATCCGACTCATTCTTCCACAACGTTACCACAATCTCGTCGATGGCCGTACCATTTTCTACCCATGCCATCACGGCCAGCAACGCGTCATGTCTCGCATCTTCAAACCCAGGTGTCGAATATGTCCCCGTACCTAGTCGGCTGTGCGAACCAGCACCAGCAAAATACCACGGAGCACCGACCGCGGTGCCAGTAACATGTTGCATTCCCGGCACAAGGAAGTAGCGGAACCAGCTCTGTAGCGCCTCCAATCCTCCCATAGAATCTGCTACGCGCTGGTAGAAGAGGTTGGAACTGCGCTGTGGGATCAGCGCATCTGACATTCCATGGTATAACAGTATCTTGCCGCCCCGTTGTCTGAATGCGGTCATATCGTATGCGTCAGCTGTGCAGTCTCCCGGGTCTGCCGCGTCGGCCTGCCAGATGATTCCATCCTCGAACTGGGTCCAGTGCCAGTTTGGGTCGTCCAGCAGAAAGTATTGTATGTACCCATCGCCGTAGCTGCTAGGTCCAGGGCCGCTCAGAAGAAACGGCCACTGAGCTTCAGAACTAAGTTCAAGCCCCGGAAAAGCCAACTTCCCCTCGGCATAGTAGTCGGCGTAGATATTGCGCACCGTGGCGACTTGCTCGAACGACAAACAGGCCGAGGCTGTCGCCCCGGACAAGTCGCACATCAGGGGAGTGAGCGTGAAGTTGCAGAGATCAGGATGGCTGACGATACCGTCCTTGACACCGTCAAGGGCGTCGCACTGCTTGATGACCTCATTGCCGATTACACCGATGAGCGAGCCGTCGATATGTTTCTCGTCCGACACAGGCAAGTTGTACGTGCCCATCTTGGTTGTCCAGGGTTGCATATGACTTGTGTACCATGCTGGGGCACCCACGACAAGCCCGTCAAAGCTGCCAGGTGATATCTGGGCCTCCTTCAATCCTTGGCGACCACCAGTCGATGCACCAGAATAGTACGAATACGCAATGTCTGCCCCGTAGTATTCTCGAGTCATCTCCTTGCCTAGCTCGACGGAACCATGCATCGCGCGGTAGCCAAAGTCCTTCTTCCTCTCTTGGTTGTGCAATGCCCAGTTAAAATCGTTGTTGGACGAGTTGTGGCCGGTGTCTGTCGAAATAACAGCATGTCCATAACGAACTCCGGCTCCCATGTCGAGCCAGTTGATCCCCCCAAG
This sequence comes from Apodospora peruviana, assembly GCA_033439685.1. NCBI lineage: Eukaryota > Fungi > Ascomycota > Sordariomycetes > Sordariales > Lasiosphaeriaceae > Apodospora > Apodospora peruviana. The sequence continues at coordinate 1,640,192 of JAUEDM010000003.1, read as the reverse complement.
GAAGCCGCCATTGCCTACTGCCAGGAACCTTGAATTCCACCTGGCTGGCAAAAAGAGGCCGAACCGGTAGTTGGAAATGGCCGAGGTTGACACATTGACAATGACAGCGCACAGCTCTGGCAGCTGACTGGGCGATATGGGATATGCGAGGTTTGCGCTGCCTTCGCCATAGCTACCTCCACTCGCAACCGGAACGGCTGAAACTACCGTGGCGGATGACGGCAGGACGGCTTTGAAACTGTCGGGGGAGCAGGGCTTCGTGACGGCAGACGACGGCGTTGGCACGAGCAAGCCGGAAAAGAAGGTGGAGATTTTCATGTTGAACCAATATGCCAAAGCCAAAGCCAGCAAGCCCACTGTATACCTGGAAGTCGGAATGGGAGCTGGGCCATGGTGCCATGGTGAAAGGGGGTGGCCGAGTGCTGGACTTCCAACTGGCTCCTATTATACTTTCGGACACAGTGAACGCTCGGCTGTTTACCATCGGTGATGTAATATGAAAACAACTTTCTCAGCGATGCAATCTCACGATATCGCCTCCGCATGCGAATCCAGGGTTGTTCTGCGAGCGGGTAAGGTAAAGATGCCGGATGAGAGACTCCGACCAGACTTCTGCCAGCGACTTCTCCGCATTGCTGTACCCTTTCGGAGACAAGAGAACTACCTACCGAGACCCCCCCGCAGTTGGACGGCAGAGAAGTGCGGGTAGGTAGGTAGTTTTGGAAGGGAAAGGAGATGATGGAAGCAGACAGGATTTTCTCCTCTACCCCTGGCTACTTCACCGTGTTTTCCTGATGATCCAGAGTAATCAGGTGCCTTCTCTTCAACATGGTAAGTGATTGGCGGCCAGCAAGCGCGGACGGGATAGGACAACAGAAGAATTTTCCAGATACAGACATCATCTTTTAAAAGAAAGGATCAATATGATTTTTGGAAAAGAAGTCAATTGAATCAAGGTAGACACGCAGAATCCACTGTACCCAGAACGGTAGGACTTGGGGCCCCGGGGAGGAGGTGAAGTGAAGATGGATTAAGGTGCGAGCTTGTGAAGAACCAGTTGGCACTTGGCAACCTTAAAGTCCGCTCCGCAATGGGGTGGGGTCAAACGCGAAAAACTCCAGCCAGACACTATAACCCCTGTCTTTTAGCGTGGCACGGTCGCGTCAAGACCTCTCCCAGCCTCCATTGAATCGCGACAAGGCCCCCTGTATCGGGAAGTCGGCTGCCCACCACACTTGACAGTCGCAAGTCTGCAATCCTCGAGCCTTGTCTCGTTTATCCATTGTCAAGTCAACCTTAACAACAAACACACCCATATCATTAACATTGGAAGCCCTGCTATCTTAATTGGTACCTGTACCAATGACAAGATCTTTGCAATTCAACAAGCAGAAAAGGAATCACAAACGCTATTGCATATCATTTATCCGTTTGATAGGATCTGACGATCAATTCCGTCGAAACCTCAACCGCCAGGATGGTTCTTAAACGCAGGCGATCCGACTCGGAGCACTCCTTCAGCTCGGCCTTCTCGTCACCTCAGAGGCCGGGCAGTAGTAACTTCGACTTCAGAGCCTCGTGCGCGGTGGTCTCGCCGACCAGCCGCGGCTTGTTCTCGCCGTCATCACGGGGGTCAACACCCTCGCACCTCCCAAGCCGCACCATGAAGCGCTATCGTAACAACCGGCCGTCGGACGCACAAGTACATGGTAAGTTTTGCATGAAGAAATCCCCTTCCAATTACATCGTCGTCCAGCTCCTCATGCTTTGTATCGCAGAGCATACAATGGGTCTCCTGTACTCCGCGCAACAACAGCACACGCAAGACCAGACGCAGCCGCTGCAAGCCGTGAGCGCTGGCGCCCCCATAGTGGCCGAAAACCACAATCAAACCTGTCCAATTACCCATCAGCGTTCGCTGCACAGCTTTTGGAATCTTCCCTCGTCGGCGTCGGGCTCGTCACAAGCCTCCGAAGCCGCCCCATCTCCGCCCATTATGCGCCCGGATGCCCCCGCTTCCAGCTCCTGCGAGGACTGCGGCGTGGGACTTGGCGATGGTGACGACACAATGATGGATGACGGCTTCATGCCGGGCGAAGACCACAGCTGCGGCGCGTGCGGGAAGGCGGTCTGCTTCAGCTGTTCTGTCAGCAACCTTGGAGAGCACCGGAGGTGTCTAGCCTGTGCGGGCCGGATGGTCTGCGTTGGCGGCACTGGGTAGACAACTACAGGACTGCGTGTGTGCTAGAAAGGGGTTTCGTTCTTGCTGTTTGTTGAGGAATCACGAACTTGATTAGGTGGTTACGGCGTTGTTCGGATACCTGGATGGGGTGATTGTTGTTTTCTCTTTTTTTAAGGGCGCATCATCATCATTTGATATCGACGTTTGGGAGGCGTTGGGAAGCGCTAAAAGGGTTTTGTTTTGAGGTGCTTGTTTACTGGAAGAGGTGTATTTGTTCGCTAAGCATATGCGTATACCCCGTCTACCTACACCTGATAGCTTTCTGGTATGGCTCATGGGTCATACTCTGTACCAGCTAATGAATAGAGCACTTGATTCATGTTAGATCGCCTTTCTCGGGCAGTCAATTTCGGGATGTCTATACAGAGTAATTGCGCACTTGCCTCCATCTCCAGGGTTGCTAACGAGCCACTGTGGCGTTTGCCGGGCAGCATATAAAGCAGGGATGGTCTCTGACCTGAAACTGGCTACCTCGCGCCCCAGGTATTGTGCAAAAGCTGTCGAGGTAACTTGAACAGACGCACAAGCATACGTGAATGGGACATGTACCGTATGTGTCTGCACAGCCTTTCTTTCTGCAGATGTTTCCAATGCTTTACAGCCGTGTCGGCTGGGCCCTATCTATTGGCCGGCCATGTGAGTCTTTAGGAAAGGTGTGTGCGACCCAGTACATGACCGGGCCACACATAGAGGCCGCCAGGCGGTTGCAAGGCAGGACAGCACACATTAAAGCAGCAAGGGCTGCCTTCCAGACTTCTGGATTTGATTGCTGTTGCTAATCCTCACACTTAACACCCAATTTCTTCCTCTTGTTGTGAGAACCAGGGGATTATCTTTAATTACTGATTTGTACTCGAATTTTTGTTCAGAAGAAGCTCACACAGCTAGATGTCGGAATGGAGGTGTTGGGGGCTGTTGCGAGCGGGCTTGCGGTGGGACAGGCTGCCAAGGTGGTGATCAAGGTCAAGCGCATGTGGAATGAGGTCCAGGATGTGCCGGATCGAATTCAAAGTCTACTCGACTATCTCGACGCCCTCGGGCCCTTGCTTGGACAGATTGAGTCAGAGTTCAGCCAGTCGATGGTCCCCGACGAGATCCGACACAGTGTTTCCATCCGACAGAGCATAGCTGTCTGCCAACGTGCCATCGCGGTCCTCCACGAACTTGCGTTTGAGATGGAAAAGGAGATAAATCGCACCAGGCCGGTTAAGAAGAAAATTGTGTGTGCCAAGATTGCACTTAAGAAGGATGTTGTTCAGCGGTTGGAGAAGAAACTGGAAATGACCATTAACTTGTTCAATGTGTCTGTTGCGCACTATAATATGTAAGTACCTTTATTTGGACTGTATAATTGATATCCTCATACTTCGCTTGTCTGCCGCTCACCCCTCCATCTGCTGTATTCCAGGGCCATGCAAAATATAACCTATCAAGCTGTCCGGACACTTGTCCAGAGATCAACCAGCACTGTCCATATGGTTCTGGAGGAAGAAGATGACGGCGTCAACGAGCAGCTCAAAGGTCTAGCATTCATCAGGAAAGGCTGCGGAGCCACACATCTGCGGTCGAAGACGTATTCGCCCACACTATTTCCAAGAATATGGTGGGAATCTGCCCCCGACGGCACGTGTCGCCACTGGTTCTTCCAGCCTCCTTCTTGGCTGAGCATGAGAGTTTGGGAGACGGAATGGCGAACTGCTTGCTCCGGCTGGCAGCAGTTTGCGACATACCGTTGCTACAACGTCCGGCCGGCGAACTCAAAAGTGTTCAAATGCATAACCGACGGCAGAACAGACGACCTGCTCAGTTTGTTTCAGATGAGAGAAGCATCGCCGTTTGACCGTGATCATAAAGGACGTTCCTTACTCTATGTGAGCATACCCACAAGACAAGAACTCGGTGGCTTCTCCTACAAGGAAAACTCTTCATCTGGTTAAGCGCTAACGGCATCCAGTATGCGGCGTTTCACAACAACTTGAAGGTTTGCAGAACTCTGCTTACTCTCGGCTTAGACGTTTGTCTAGACGAAAGGTACGGAGAAATAGAGCTTGCCTTGACGGACTCAAGCGCAGGAGGAGTGTGCATGGATGATCTGTAGGGTTCCTGCAAGCGATGTATCGCCTTTTACTGTCGCTAACCTCCTGGCAGTACACCTCGAGAACTTACTGGCCAGTGGAATCTTCCAAGATACGAGTCTTCGAGTCACCCAGAGTACTTGAGACACCTAGAAGAGAAAATTGCCATAATGGACCTCTTCCGCCGGGTCGAGTACTATCATTCTTCAGCCAGCGACACTGTCCAGCTATTATCGAAAGGATTGACCCGGCGTACCAACTGGAAAGCGGACGTTTTGATGCATTTTCAGCAGCGTCTCGCCCCTTCGTATTATCAGCTACCTCTGAAAACACGGCTGCAGGCTGTTCGCAACGTTGTCCAGAATGCGTGGGATGAAACTGAGGCCGACTACCCGGACCTTTTGAGGGTTCTCCTAAAAGAAGACCGTCTGATCACGCGCGAAGACGTCTTCATCTCTATCCAGGAAAAGATATCACTCATCCACACCGCGGCGATGGGTTTCGCCATAAGCCGCTCTATGGGATATCCATGGCGGGGATGGAATGTATCAGCTTCGGAGGAGCGCTCGGCCGCCTGGCTTCGTTTTGCCACCGATGTGATCGCGGCGACCACGGCTGATGATCTCAACACAATCGAAACGATCCAGCCGCTGTACGGTGAAGAGTACGAGGGAACGGCAGGATGTGTAGCGACACCGCTGCTAGCTCTGCTGTATGCGGCCAGTGGTAAAATATCGACTGGCACCACTTGGAGGTCGCACCTCAGGCACGACTGCATGGGAGCTTGGCTGGAGTTCCTGAAGGCTTGCAATATCGATCTTGAGGAATATGGAAAAAGGGAGCAACAGACCTATCATTATCTTCGGTCAAAGAGACGCCAACAGTTTCGATGTGTGGTCAACGACGCAGACGCAATGTGGAAAGGCGACCGCGACCTCCCCAAGTTGCTGCTTGAACTTCGGGAAATCGAATATGGGCTTGACCAGGAGGACTGGAACTTGCGCTGGAAGGTCGAGCGCATTGTCAACGAAGTATATCAAGCAGCGGACGTCCGGGAGGTACACGAGGTTCATGAGGTCAAGGAGGCGGATAAGTCTGGACAAGGCGAACAAGCTGACACAAGTTACCCTGGGGATATGAGAGACAGAGAGGAAGTCAATATTCGAACGCAGATGCCAGGCAGTTGGGTGGACTAGAACGACTCTAAGATCGCTGGCGGAAGGCCTGTTATATATGCTTCGGCGTTCGGTTGCTTGGATAGATCATCCGTTACGGCGAAGGTGGCTTCAGGTGATCGTGGCTCGTCTTTGTAAACATATTCTCCTACGGTACCTAAGGTTAACAAATTTCACATTTACTGTATTTGAAGTTCCAGCAGCCTCTGCTGGTTGTCGTCCCACGCTCTGTTACCAAAGTTTCAACTACCCGACACGCGATCCCCAGCCTTATCGCTGCACGGAGCAGGGCTACTGCTTGGGCGTCAACTCATTACCTCATTAGGTGCCAGCGTACATGTACGGTGCTTGCTAGTACTCGTGTGTTACCGGCGTGCTTCCGTGGTGCAAGAGCACCAGAGGTGCGGGGCTCGCGGGGCACTCAGCTGCTTCCATCATCACCCCTCCTCCGCTCCGCAGAGATTCGCAAGACCTCCTTCTATTCCCCCTCCAACGAGCATTTTCTTGCGAGAGAGCAAGAAATTTGTTCGCTATAAAACCGTATTTAATTCTCTGTTCATCTTAAGGTCGAAAGGAAACGCTGGCCGGCTCAATCTTATCTAGAATGGTTCAAAAGCGAACCCGTGAGGCCAGTCACGCCGGTTCGTGGTACGAATTCCGGCCGGCCAAGCTGTCATCTGAGCTCGACAAGTATCTCAGTCAAGTGCCCGATACGATCAACGGCAAAAGCTTGCCCATTCCCGGCGCGAGAGCGATCATTGCCCCGTCAGACTTTCCATCCCATCCTGCTTTCGACGTCCCAAGCCCAGGCTCTCATGCTAATCGAACAAAGTGAAATAGGCATGCGGGTTACACTTATTCCGGCCCATGTGCAGCCTGGGCGTACAAAACCCTCGACCTCACAGGCATCAAGCGCGTCTTCCTCATCGGCCCATCACATAAATACTACCTTACAAACTGCGCCCTCTCAACCTGCTCCAAGTACGAGACCCCTTTTGGCGACCTCACGGTGGACGCCGCCATGTGTTCCGAGCTTCGCGAGACTGGCGACTTCTCCAACATCCCCTTCCACAAAGAGGTCCAGGAGCATTGTCTTGAAATGCACTTGCCTTACTTATGGAAGCGATTGGAGCAAACCTTTGGCGATGACGCGAGTGCTTACCCGCTGATTGTGCCCATCATTGTTGGGGTGATGGGCGAGGCCGAGGAGGACCACTACGGGCACCTCCTGGCTCCATACCTGAAGGACTCTGCAAACGCCTGCATCATCTCCTCAGACTTCTGTCACTGGGGCTCGAACTACGACTATTCGCCTCAGTACATTGATGGCGTGCTCAAGAACCCCGGGCACAAATCGCCTAGCATAATCAAGGTTGATCTGGGCTTTGGCGTGAAGCCCCGTCCACGGGTGAAGGCCAAGCCTGATCCAGGGTTGGCGCTGGACGGTACAGTTGAGCCCAATGGCACGACGAATGCAGACGTCGAGGAGCCCGAGGAGCCCGAAGTTTCCCCGCCTCCATACCACGAGATCATCAAAAAGCTGGACGAAATTGCCATGGATGCTGTGGAAACAGGCGTGCATGGCAACTTCCACCGGTGTATCAAAGTCACGGGCAATACTGTCTGCGGGTCCCACCCCATCGGTGTTGTCATGGCGGCTCTGGAAGCACTTAAGGCAGAGGGACTTGAAGATGGGAAGGGCAAGTTTAAGTTTATCCAATATCAGAGGAGTGGCTTAGTTGTGGACAAGGACGACTTCAGCGTGAGTTACGCAGCCGCCTATGCTGTCATCTGATGTGCGACAACTAAGTGTCATGTATGAATTCCTTTCCCTTGATAGAGAAGAGCGTTGATGACGAGGACGGTTGGGAGGCTGGCAGGAGACCTCTGCGAATATGATGACTTGGCAAGACTTAAGACCATAGAGACAGGATATCTCCGAATTATGATAATCAGGTTTCAAAGTACAGCAACGCTCAGCCCTGTCAGCGGTGACCTGGGACCAACGGGTCCCGGTATGGTAAAGCCTACAACAGTCAACGCTGTGGTGATCTCACCTATGAATAAGCCTTGGGACCTCTAACTGAAGAACTGTGGAATAAGTTGGCCTTATCGGTTGCAGACCAATTACCGAGCACGGGAACTTGAGTTGCCAGAAGCTTCCCATCTGATCTACGTACCAGCCAGAGTGTCGCGGGATGTTAAATTGATGCTAACTCAGAGAAGCTTGAGGCACAACCACGGGATCACCATGGGCGTGAGACGGTATGATGCTCGGGCCAAGTTATCATCCAAAGATACAGCGCTGTGAACCACAACTGCAATACAATAATACCTACGTAGGCACAGCCCAAGCTCGGCGGCCGCACGTCTGACAAGAATATTCGTTCGGATCATGCATGTTGGCGCAACCAAGAATCCGCCATTCCTCTCGGCTTCGCCGCTCTTTATACTCTTCTATTCAGCCAGTGACGACTAATAAAGCAATGTTCGCTGCCAGTGGTTTAGTTAACTTGGGTATGTACGGTCCCAAATCACTTTACGGATAAAGATAAAAGACCACTGGGGGATTTGGTATCTCTTCAACCACGGAGGATTGTTTCAACGGCCAGATCTGTGGAGTCGAGCCAAGTTGATGCAGACTTGGCGCAGCCAGCATCTAGCTGCTTGACGTTTGACCGCCGCCGCTGGGGCTGGAGGCCAGTGGGCTGCTTGCTGAACAGGCGCATGACCGCAGCTCGCAGTTGGACACCTTATCATAACAGGAAGGATTGGAATAACCCGTAACCCGTACGTACGGAGGTATTGGCATTTTCACATCGACGGCATTCGTACTTACCCAAATTTTGTCAGTCGTCATATGGTATTCCGTACTGTATAACCCAAGGTATTGAATAAATGCGGAGAGTTCCAGAAAAGGTCAAGTAGGTGCTGCAGACTACCGGCACCTACACTTGCACTACTGTAGCAGTACAAAGTTTTGAACAGACTCACCAACGATTGTGCCTGCTGATCATCGTCCTGAAACTCCATCTGTTGCCGGCCCTGTCCCGGCCTGCATTGGCTTTAAAGCTCGCTTCCTCGCCAGGTGGGTGGGTTGTAACAGGCCAAGCGCTGTCGGTGGGTCTAGACCCCTGGCATTCTTGATTTACAGCTGGGCCTCGACATCTACTCACCAAACCGTGATTCATTCGCGGTTCAGGCCAATTCGGAGACACGCCCGTTTCTTTGGCTTCCCTTTGTCGTACCGGATTCCAAACACAGGTCTAGAACTAGTTCTAGGGATCAGTCAAAGCAATAGACAAAGCAAACTTGTAAAAGCAGAAGCAGTAGACAGCGGATCAGCTTGCTGCACGGGGTGGTGATGCATCTCAGCATCTACGCCACCAAAGCCCTCTAAACCCGTTTCGATCGCCCTCCTGAGAATCCTACGTTAGCCCGTCTATCCGTATTCCGTAGCAATTTCGCATCTCCTCCCCAAACCACCACAGCTTTCCGAAACACCACACATACAGATTACACACCTCTCTTCTGGAAACCTTTCTGTCTCTTTTGAGCCCCATTCTCACTCTTGCCTACATTTCGCCAAAACAATCAGATTGGCCGTCTTTTCTATGTGCATCGCCATCCACAGCATCCGCAACAGTGTTGAACCCTAAGAGCTTAAATTTTTGCCGCCCACGCTTGCGCGTGCCTCGACCTTCGAAATGAGTGTAAGTAGCTCGAATGCCACTCCGGCGCCGCTGACCGGGAAACCTCCTCCAAGAAACTTTGCTAACAACGGAACAGTACGGGTCAGTTTTCCTGCCATGAGCAATACCGGACCCCATACCTCCCGAACGACACCGCGATACGGTATGACAGACACGTGCTAACCTCCATGGACCCGCAGATACGGAGGAAGACCAAATCCGTACGACCAACGAGATGGCCAGCAAGGCGGATACGGCGGAGGACCAGTCAGTGGGAGAGCACCTCCCGCTGCCACTTTCGGTCAAGGGCCGCGTCCCGGGGGCGGAGGACCCGGCAGATACAACCAGGGCCCTGCTATGGGGCGTGATGATTATGGATGTAGGTCTAATGCCTCCATTTGTCCCAAATACTTGTATCAATTGAGGTGACGTGGTACCGTACTGACACATTTCCCTCCCTCCACAGCCAGCAACGTCGAGATGGCATCTCTAGCGCAGAATGCCAGCTCGTTTGGCCAGGGTGACCAGAACGCTATCCTGAACGAATGCCGGGAGATCGACCGCGGCATCGACCAGATCGATGCAAGCCTGAACCAGCTGCGGATGCTGCAAGACCGATCCCTTACCGAAGCCGACACGTCCAGCGGATCGTCAACCAGCCGCCAACTAGACAACCTCTCGGCGCAGACCATGGACATGTACAGAGAACTGACGGACCGCGTCCGCAAGGTCAAGTCGAACTCCGAAAGCCGGCAGCCCAGGAACACGGCCCAGGTCGGACGCGTCGACCGGCGGCTCAAGAAGGCAATTCAGGACTATCAAACCGTGGAGGCCCAGTTTCGCAAGAAGACCCAGGACCAAATGGCTCGGCAATACCGAATCGTGCGCCCTGATGCCGACGAAAGCGAAGTCCGCGCTGCGGTGGAGGATACGAGTGGCAATTCCCAGGTCTTCCAGCAGGCGCTCATGCAGGGCAACCGCATGGGCCAGGCGAGGGCGGTGCTCAGCGCTGTTCAGGACCGTCACGCGGCCTTGCAGAGGATAGAACAGCAGATGATCGAATTGGCGCAGCTGTTTGAGCAGCTGAACACGCTCATCGTGGAGCAGGACGTCAAGATCAACGCGGTCGAGCAGAAGAGCGAGGAAGTGGTCGAAAACCTCGACAAGGGCAACGAGGAGATCGCCGTTGCGGTCCAGACGGCTATCAAGACCAGAAAGAAGAAGTGGATCTGCTTGGGAATCATTGGTATGTTTTTACGTGTGCTGACAACAAGCTGCAACCGGATCAAGAGCTGACATTTTGATTTATAGTCGCCATCCTGGTTGTCGTTGCCATCATCGTCGTTGTGTACATCTTTGTCAACAAGGCCGCGAACTCGCCCAAGAGACGTAGTCTTATGCAGCCGAGCATACTTGACGATCTACAAATGAACACGGCCCGTGCTGTCGAGTTTGCCGGCGAGCGACCAGTCTCGCGCGTCTACGCTCAGTCTAAAATTGTCGTTCCCAACAGCAACTCCGACCCCTCAACCGTTCCGCTGGCGGCGTTTCCCGGTAGCGGTCCGCACATAGTGAAATCACGTATCATCAAGAAGCGCTTCGTTCTCCCGGATGACTGGAGCGATGATGACGCGCCTGCTGAAAAATAATTGGCTTCAGCTGGACAGCAATGTCGATTTCACCCAAAAAAACATGCATTTGGATAGCCTGTCTACAAGGAACAAAGAACTGCAAACGGCAGGACTAACCAAATTCCCTCTTTTTCGGTCGACCAACCGAAGGTTGGCTATGGAGTTCAGCGGGCGCCATTTGGGGATTTCATTTTGCGTTTTCTATCCGTGGGTCAGTTTCTTTTGTTTAACCTGGTTACCACACTACCACACTGGTTGTATAGCCACCTAAAGGGGGACGAGGACATTGGTATTTTGCCTCTGCCATCCCCCTATCTGGACTTGATGCCTACTGATAGGCTGTGTGGCCTGGACATCATCCAAGCCTCACCGGGGTTTTATCGAAAGCTGGATATCGGTTTTTGGCGGAAGTTTCAGAGAGCAGGCAGATTTGGTCTTTCGCGTTTTGTCTTTGTGTTTTCATCTCTCATTTGTCAAGCAGGATCACAGTTGCGGGAGGCGAGTTTGGTTTGCAGTGGACAGACAGGTACCAAGCTTTCATATACCACTGGTATATTTTCAGCATTATAGGCGTTTATAATTGACAGGTTTCTATTCTTACAAGATATCAAGCCAAAGGAAGGAAGGACGCTGGCCTTCGAGATCACTGGGCTTTGCTTGATTTGCATGTCGGTATGAACAACCGAGGAGATATTACTTACTCCATCCATGTAACTCCAGGTACCACCCCTTGGAAACTCCATGCCAGTACAACACTAGAGCCAGAAGAATAACACCCCAAGCTATGGAGAGAACTACCACAAGAATATCTGAATACAAAATGGCAAATCAAATTCCAACCCCGCTGCTAAGCCCAACGGGATGACAGATGTGTGGGAAATACTGGTGTTTGGACCAACCTTTGTAAGAGCTCAAATATGACGAGAAGTAGCACGAAGTGTCGACGTGACTGATGAATTTGGCGGTATCATGAACAGAAAGAACATTACCGTCGACTTGGCCGATGAATTAGAGGCGGATTTGATGTTCATTGCCAAAGCCTTGTTGAAGTTGTTGCGGCTTGGTCATCTCAAAAGTGGAGTGAAAGCTGAGTCAGTCAGTTGCGACAAAAGCTTTGGGCATAACTCAATATGGTGGACATATATATGGTACAGAGCTGTTCGATGCCGACATGATAGGTCTCAGGACAGCTTGCGGCTGATTGAGAAGTTTCTTCCGGAGTTGCGGCATATATGGTAGTGTGCCAGGTGGATCGTCGAAATCGGAGAAGTTGAGAGAAGCGAGACAGTTCATTATCCAGCTCAGACGTTTTCTCAAGAGACGCATGTGTACCCAACTCTTTCTTTCAATCCCTCGCATCGTCTTCCTCACCAGCAGCAGGCCGTTCCGTGACGGCTTGTTCCTCTACTGGCCCGGCAGCCGGGGCGTCTGCTTCATGGGTTTCCCCATCGGCATCCAATCTTCGCTGCCGCTCTGCGCCCGTATTCACGACTCGCCGTAGCAGCGCCATGCGCTTATCAAAGTCTGCTATCAGACCAGCATATTCCTCGGCGGCCGATGGTTGCTGCTGCCGCTTCGTCCCGCTTCCACCGGGTGATTGCTGCCCCGTCTCAGGGCTGTGGGTCTTACCGGAGACAGCGGTACCTGAAGAAGGCGGCTCGATGCTCACGCCTTCGATTTTCAACACAAGCCCTCCTGGATTGCCGTTGTGTCCGCCAGCTGGTGTGCCAGGGCCAGCTTCGCCGCCTTCCACGTGGCTTACGCTCGCCGAGACTATAGCCCAGTCGGGGGAGAGGCTGCTTGCCCATGCTACTTCCAAACTGGTGCCGTCAGACATGGGCACCATGTCGAGAACAACGGCGCGGTCGTTTGGGTGGATGGAGCTTGCTTGTTCGTCGGTCTCGTCCTGGTCCGTTTGGCGGTGGTGCTGGGCGAGCGCGGCAGTCAGGACTTCTGGGTCGTCGTCGGCGAAAATGTAGTGCACCGTTGGATGGTGGGTTGTCTGTCGTTGGGATGGGTGGTTGCTCGAGGTGATGAGGGTGAAAGGCGGCGTGAAAGAGAGATTTTGTTGAGGAAGCTTTGCCGGTTGTTCGACGGGAGCGGCAGAAGGCAGTTGCGGTGATTGGGAATGTGATTGTGCTACAGACATCGGCCGGGCTTGAGCGATGGCCTCTTGTCTTTCATGTTCTCGGCGCAGGCTTGTTCGGCTCCCGCGGCTGTTCACCGAAGGTCGGGGGCTAGACGGAATGGATGATGCGTGGTAGGCGGCGGCCGAGGAGCCCGGCCGGTTATGCTCTGGTTCTGTCATGATCGGATGCGATGAAGGTGGGGATCACCTGACGAGGGGAATTAGATGAGTCTTTTTTGTGGTGGTGAGGTAGTAATTGCTATTGCGACGAGATGTAGAAATAATCGAGCGAGGCTCCGGCAGGTTGCAGCATGATGGGTTTCTGGTTGAAGGCCGGGCACTTCGTCGCGTTCTTGATTCCCGTCGCTCTCGTAAACTAGTTCTAGAAATCAGGTCCGGATTTGAAGAAAAATCAGGGATGGTTTCGATTGTTCCAACTCTGGTTCCTATTTGAATATTCAAAACGAGCCAAGTTCCGTACGTAACTCGTTGATCTATGAGAGAGATTCCGTCGCAGGAACATCAGAGGTTCCCGTGCACCCTTGTTCAATGGCAAGCTTATCTTATCGAATTGCAGCCTGGCGGACCGTCAGTGGGGGGATCGGACCGGATGATCGGGCATGTGACGCACGTGGCGCCCCTAACCTTAGCGCCGTTGACCGGCATACGGGGCCGGCTGAATGGTGGATCTTCCGGGGCCGACTTTCAACCATTCCATTTCGTGTTTGCGTCTTTTCACTCGTGAAAACAGAAGACTTGAGTGTCTAAACCGAGTAGAATTTCCACCTCGCCCGATATATTGTCTTCTAACTATGAATCTTCATTGTCTACACGAACATACAGCAGAAAGACATGCCCCCGTACGGTATCTGAGCAAACTCCGTTCCCAATGCCGCCCTGTCAACGCCCTAGTGAAAAGACCTGTTTGCTCATGAAAACAACCGTACCATGAATTGCATGAAATATTCATCATGAAAGGCCGTACCGGGCCCGATCTCAGCTCATGTTCTCCCTCCAAGCCCAACATACAAATCATGCTCAACCTTCTACTCTTTGGTCTTGACCCTGATTCTGAGTGTTTGCAGGTCCTTGGGTTGTGTCGATGGAAGTCTCATTGTGTTGCTCGGTCCACTCGAATCCTATGTGATGGTTAGAGTATACGCTCGAGGGAGGATGGGCTGCGTAGACCTACTCTGCCGGCACATTGGACATTGTCCCTTCGCTGAGTCTTGCTTAATCCACTCGAGGATGCAGTGCTGGAAAGCACAGATGAGAAGACGTACATCAATCTAGAAAGCAAGGTGAAGTGGACTCTAAGACCTACCATGTGAAAGTTATGCCCGCACTTCCCAGACACTGCATCAATGTCAGCTTCGTCTCCAACCCCAGCCCACAACCGTCACCAAGACTTACAGAGACTGCAGTCATCACCGGGGTATTTGCAGGTCGGGCAAGTTCCGTCAAAATGGACTTGGCAGATACCGCAGACGTCGTCCTCGGGAATGTCCCATCGCCATGTTGCAACCGCGTTCCACTTTTGAATTTTGACCTTCATTTTTGGACAAGAGTGAACTCTGATTGAGAGGCCAAAGGATGCGCCTTTCCTGGCGTGAATTTGCAGTAAGGTACGGGTTGTTTTGGTTGTGAAGTTGCTTTAAGATCATTTGGCGTGAGTACCTTAGGTAAACATGGATGTCATTGGGCTGTCTAGGTGGTGACGGGATCGACCCCTTGGCGCGAGTTTAGCGGCTGATAAGGGGACTGGTCAGCCTGCCGCACAGTGCTGAAACTGCTGAGATTGGGCAGATTACAGTGCTGGTATGCTGGTAAAGGCCCAAGCTCCCCAGAATGGAGCTTGTAAGGTGGGGCCGCCCCGGTGCCTATCGTCCAAAAAGCCGCGGGAAGCTGGTCTCCTCAACTGGCCCATCCAAACGTCAAGAACAAGGGAAGGCTCCGAACCAAACCCCGCATCCACACCGTCACGCATCGGTCCGCACCAAAGGAATCTGGGCTATCGCTCGTCTCCGTCTGCGAGCATCATCTCTTGCTTCGTTTCTGCAGCCGAACCTGGTCCATTGGGACTTGCGGGAGCGGACAAGGCCAACACTCCAGTGTCTCCCAAGCTCGGGACGACGTCTACGCCGCCGCCCTTATCATCGCCTGACACCGAGCCGGCGAGCGTTCTTGAGAGCTACCTAGCACCGCGAATAACCCAGAGTTGTCAATTGGTCTTCTCAGTATGGTCTTGCTCACCGTCCTGCACCCGCTGCGGGTGTCGCTGCCACAGTCTAGTTCGCGGCATCTATGTAGCGGCCTCACCGGAAGCCGTCCTCTGGTCGGCCTCCTCGCCCTCGGGACCAGCGCCCGTCGGTCCTTCTCCAACTACCTCATCACCCCTACCGAGCTCGCCGACGCTTTGAAGAAAGCACCTCCCTCGCCAATCTCGTCCGAACCTCGTGTGATCCCGCTCTGCGCCTCTTGGTTCATGCCGAACGATCCGCAAGGCCGCACCGGCATTCAGGCCTTCCGAGAGAAACGCATTCCCAAAGCACGCTTCTTTGACCTAGACAAGGTCATCGATAAGCGCAGCCCTTACCCGCACATGCTGCCCAACTCGAAGACCTTTGCTGCAGCCATGAGCGAGCTGGGAATTCGTCGGGAGGATATCGTGGTACTCTACGACACTCATGAGCTTGGCATCTTTAGCGCTCCCCGTGCAGGCTGGACCATGAACGTCTTCGGTCACCCTCGCGTGCATGTTCTCAACAACTTCAGGCTATGGGTGGAACAAGGCCTACCGACAGAGTCTGGGAACGTGTGGACGGTCGAGTGCGGGACATATCCGATCCCAGAGATGGACGAGAGCAAGGTCGCACAATATGAGGAGGTTCGCGAAGTAGCACTGGATTACAACAAGGAGGGTGCCGAGGGCGTCCAAATCGTTGATGCGAGATCGCATGCCCGATGGACTGGCGAGGCACCCGAGCCAAGGGAAGGTCTGTCCTCAGGTCATATGCCCGGATCCATCAACATTCCCTTCGACGCCGTACTGGACCCCGAGACGAAAGCATTTTTGCCAGCGGACCAATTGAAGGAGGTGTTTAGAAAGAGCGGCTTGGATCCAGAAAAACCTATCATCGCCAGCTGTGGAACCGGCGTCACGGCGTGCGTCCTTGAGACAGCATTGAACGTGGCTCAGTACGGGTCACCCGAAAAGATAAAGGTCTACGACGGTAGCTGGACGTAAGTTCGCCATCCGTTGACAGATCAACTCCTGGGCCTCGTTTTATTGACTTTTTTTCTAGCGAATGGGCACAGAGGGTCAAACCCTCCGACTCGCTCATCCGAAAGCAGGAATAAAGACAGTCCCTGTGACGGTCAAGTATATACAACCGCCGACTAGTTCGGCTGTCCTCTTAAGTCACCCTGCTCTAAGTATATATATGGTATGAAGCCAGATGTGATGCTGGCGCAAAAGCCTTGCGGGTACTCTCCGTATATCCCAAAGATGCCAAAGACTGGCAACCCACGAACATCGAATCATCTTGGAGATATCTGTTTACTTCATCTTTTTATTCTCGCAGGCCAAATTGGGAGCGGTCATCTGACAAACTGGTGGTGTTGACGGCGTTTGGGGGAGCCCTCAGCTTGTAATCACAATGCATTTTTGGCGCCCAGTTCATCATTGTTGCATACATTTCCTGGGTCGTGGTTCGTGCTTGACCATCTGTAGTGACGGTGCAGTACTGCCGAAAGCTTTCCGTGATAACTACGGATGTTACTCACAAACATACGGTCCAACTCACAACGATGGGTAGGTAGCATCACCGAGATAGCACTGGTCTCGGAAGGGCGCATACGTCCGGATTTTTCGATTAAATATGGGATAGTTTGAAGTCTTACTGACTGCTGACATGGGCGCTTCTTCTAACCGCCAACATGCTGGCTAGCTGATACCTACCTATGTATAGAGCACGTTACTGCCTCCGACCGGTTATTTCGATCCTGTGCTCCCGATCTCCCTAGTCCTTGAACACATTGTATTTCTCCAGGAAATCAAATATCCCCTCCGCCATCTGCGCCTCATTGGTCTCAAGCGCAAAGTGGCCGGCATCTAACCATTTGGTCTCAAGGTTCTTGACATCCCTCTTGAACGCTTCCGCCCCGGGCGCGATAAAGATCTTGTCGTTCTTGCCCCAGGCCGTCAGCACCGGCAGCTCCGGGTGCGAGCGGAAGTATTCGTGGAACTCGGGATACAGCGCAATGTTGGTCTGGTAATCGGTTAGGAGGTCGAGCTGGGTGGCCTTGTTCCCCGGCCGCTCCAGCAGTGCCTGGTCCAGGTACAGCGCTTCGGGCGGGATGTCCTGCGGGTGTGGCGAGCCGTCTTGGTACTGGAACAGGGTGAAGGGCAATCCGAGCGCGAAGTCCTCGGCGGCATCGCGGTCCGTTTGTGCCGGGTTGTTGACCCAGAGTTTGGCGAACGGTGCCCAGACATTCTTGTCGATGCAATCTTCGTAGGCGTTGCCGTTCTGGGAGATGATGGCGGCGATGGAGTCTGGCCGCTGCAGGGCGAAGCGCAGAGCTGTTGGTGCGCCGTAGTCGAAGATATAGACGGCGAAGCTTGTGAGCTTCAGAGCATCGACGAAGGCGGTGAATGTCTGGGTGAGCGAGGCGAATGTGTATTTGTAGTTGCGGTCGGCAGGGACTTGGGTGAATCCGAACCCCGGGAGGTCCGGGGCGATGACGCGGTACCGGGTTGCGAGGAGAGGAATGAGGTTGCGGAACATGTGTGATGAGCTCGGGAAGCCGTGTTGGAGGACGATAGTGGGTGCCGTGGCAGGGCCGGCCGATCTATAGAATATCTGGACGCCATCGGCATCGATGGTAGATATCTTTGTTGCTACCATTGTCGATATGTCGTTACTACGGTGGCTTGGGGGTGAATGGTGTAGTAATAGACACTTGCAAGTTGATGTCGAAGTTACAACTTCAAGATAGGCCCGGGCGGTTGCTAACTGAGTTAGTACTTGATAAACTACTCGAGTCAAGGGGTAATGGGTATTCGATGCCTTATATATAGTGTTCTAGATTATCTTCACCTTGTTGGCCGCTTGGCTTAGATGCTATTGACAAATTTTCCAAACACTCGCCAAGAGTGTTCCGAGTGATGAGTAGTGCCATTATGTAGCAATGGTGAGTTTGCGAGTGGGAACTCTTCAATCAAGCCGTGTCAGATTGATCTTCCCTACCCTTTCTTTCAGTTGCCGCCGGAGATGTTATATTATATGTAAAGGGCCTTCTAGACATAATGCCCGCCCTATAGAGTCAACATACCGACCAATGAGGCTACAAAGGAATTTCATGACGCCGATCTCGTCATCAAGGATTTGGAGTTATCTGATCTCCAGGACATACTTTCTCGCGTTATGATCCTTCTCAGGGGAACTTGGAAACAGGCCTATCAAGCCCCGAGCTATGACTAAGTGCTGCATGGATGTAACACAGCGATTACTGATACGGTTTACATCTCGGCTTTGTCATGTGGGAAGGGGCGTTGTGTAACGAGCCGAATTAGCTAAAATAGGATTCAAGCTCAGGTTTATGGAAGTGAACGGGTGGATGGACTTCTAAACTAGCTAATAATACCACTGGTGAGGGGGGTATCAAGAATATGGGCAAAGTGACTACTGGACCATAAGTTCAGAACAACGTAGAACCAAAGGCTAGATAGAGACCTGGGAGATGATGATGCTTCTGAGGCGATGAAAGGTCCTCAAGTGAGCTCGTCCGAGTTGTAACGCTTCCTCGTGCTCCCGAAATGTATTTGGGACATCGTCCTAGTGATACCCTCTCTGGCAAATCATGATGAAATTACAAATGTGCATCAATCCTGAAAAGAGAACACGAACAAGGAGCCAGACACACTTGTCCCCTGGCTAATTAGCAATAGTCATCCAAACAATACTCCTTTTTTATCATATCGGCGAGCTGTACCCATATGTCAGCTTTCGCACCCACACAGCGGAGAATAACACGGATTGATAGCGAGAGACTACTTGCAAGTTCCGCCGATGCATACATGGTCGCGGTTGGAGCGCCCGATACCTCCGTGGGCCAAAAGCTGATATCCGCGACCCTCAGCCCCTTGACTCCGTATACCTCGTGCTCGCTCGAGACAACTCCACCCAGCTTCCTGGGCATCATTGCAGCGGTACAGCACTGATGCGAATTAGACGGGTTCACCTGGTTCCGCATGACGGTCGCGATCTGAGCGTCGGTGGTCAGTTGCGCGCCGAAGGGGCTGGCCTCAGTCGGGCCGAGCACCTGCATGTTCCGCGCGGCGAAGATCTGGCGGTTCTTGCGGAACAGGGCCGTGTACACCTGGAGATCGGCCGGGTCGGTAGCGGTGCGGTAGTCGATTACCACAGGAGCCAGCGGGTCGGTCGAGTTGATGTTTACCGAGCCGCGGCTTAGGGGCTTGAGGAGGTAGATCAGAGCCGAGTCGGCGGTGCCCCAGTGCAAATTTCCAATAGCGGCGCTGCCCGACTCGAACTGCTGGAGAATGAGCTTGCGCTGGGCTTTGTAGCCCTCGAGGACGGTGGCATCAACGTCGGTTGGGAGAGAGTCGGCGGGATTGCGCGCACGCGCTTGTGCTACCATCTGCTTGTACGCCGCCGTAGCCTGTTGCAGCGAGACCCGGGCAATATTGGTACTGAGTGTAGCGATGATACTATAGGCGCTTGGCTGGTGAGCGTCGTAAAAAGCCCGCTGCTCTGCGTTATATGTGGCATTTGTAAGGAAAGTACCCGGGTTGGGGATCACGTTTGCGCTGACTATAGTGAAAAGAAATAGTTACAGTTGATTAGCCGTTTCTATTATTCGGGAGTTAACACATGACACAGGAGATAGGGAACTTGCAGTTGTATGGCACTTCCAGGGTGGGCTGATCCTGGAGATTCTGTCCAACACCTGGAAGATCCGCAACGACGGGTATGCTCAGCTTTTCGAGTAGTTTCTTGGGTCCTATACCCGAGAGTTGGAGGATTTGTGGTGTATGAAGCCCTCCAGCAGCCAGGATGACTTCCTTTGATGCGTACACGCTTGAGGCAGTTCCTCCAGCAGTCGGGAGATAGCTCACGCCAATGGCCTGTTTGTTGCGAAAGAGGATCTTTGAGACCGTGTTTGATGCGAGTACGTGGTAATTTGGGCGCGAGGTTATGACCTTGTCGTAGTGGTTCCGCCGGGCATAGCTCCGTGTCATGCTGGGGACATCGAGCACCGTTGGGAACCAGAATATTCCTGTACGATATCACACCGGCATCACTTAGTCTATACTGAATTACTGAGATTATCAGGCGGCGGCTTACCATTTTTTGAATTCGGAGCGTTGGGGTCCTTGACGGGCTCAAGGCCAACGGATTTGGCAGCGTTCCACCAGTTTGCTTTGTTTCACTGAAGTATCAGCTTTGATTATGGGAAGCCGTAGCACTCTGAGTCCAGTTTGGTTGAACCTACCACTCCCTGGGTAAAAGTAGTTTGGGTATGAGTACTTCACCGGCCCTTTATGAGCCCGTACAGCTTCATCCCACGAGATATTGCCTGCTTTGGCGAAGGAAGCACTTGGACGGGTGAAGTTTTCGCTCTGAAATGGTCAGATCCTATGTCAGGAAATATCCGTTTCAGTATATCTAACCGAGAGGATACGTAGGTAGTCACCTTGAGGAAGTATGGAAACAAGTCATCCCAGCTATGCCTTGGGTTTCCAAGAGATTCCCATCCATCATAATCCACTGTTGCACCCCTGTAATACGTCCATAAGTGGTCAGGTTATGAACCGCCATGGTATGGTACGCCCCGGTAGAACATACCTCAGAAACACCATTGCATTGATGGTGCTGCCTCCACCAACAACTTGAGCGCAAATAGCTGGGAAAGACCGGTCGTTAAGCCCGACTTGAGGTACCGTGACCAAGTTGGGCCAGAAATAGAGGTATGGGGCAAATGCACCAGGGATGAGGATGCCATCCTGGCCCTGGTCAAATGGTCCTGCTTCGAGGACGAGAACGGTAACTAGAATCATAAGATACCTTTATGAGTGCCCACTGCCACCTGTGAAAGCTCGAGACCCGAGCTGGAACTGTTTCTACCACTTACCACTTGAATCCTCCGTCAGCCGGTCGGCGAGCGTTAGTCCTGCGATGCCACCTCCAGCAATGATGAACGTATAGTTTGAATTGACAGTCTGTCTGTCCACAACAGTTGCATGACGAGGTACCAGTCTAGGCTGTGCAACGGTACCCAGCAGAACGGTTGGCGACAGTAACAGCGCCAAAATGGCCCATGGACCTCGAAGGGGCATTATCGCGAGTTCTCGTGATGAGGTGAAGAGTGCTCCTGTCCTCGAGTCTGAACACTGGCCCCTGTTGGTCAAGGGAATAGACCGGCGTAGAATGCTCAATTGGAACCGTCGAGGCCGCGATGATAGCAGAATTTTCAAAGAAGCAAGTTCCTCGCACGTCTCTTGGTGGGCATCACCTTTTGACAATTCCGTGGCTACAGCATGGCGTAGGTCTAGATCAGCTGGGTTTGGGTTACACTACATGCCGAATTCCACGAAAATCAATTGTCTTTCGCTATCAGTTACGGGACAGGCCAAGAAGAGGTACCAATCACCGCTGCAGAGGACGTAGGATTATCCATTTATAGTAACCAGGCCGTAATGTACCAAGCTTGCATGCAGAAATCTATCAGGTACCTTGCACCGCATTGCATACCACCCGCCATCGGAAAATGTGAACTTGAGCCGATTGCCTACCTGCACATTTCAGATTTCTGGCGGCCGCTCGTCCCGTCGATTCGGTCAGGATGTGGTTTACCGACCAATCGTTTTGTCTTTATCCAAACCATAGTCAGAAGTACATATTGTGGAATTGGGATTCCGTAATCGCGGTATTTCCACCACAACATCTGGGCCCCGACAAAGACAGACGTGTGGGATATTCGAACCAAGGCTCTACCTCCATCTTCTCCGGAGAGACCTTCAAAAGTCTTTCACCCGCCTTTGAAAAACGAAAAAAGCTTAGCCAGCTGGAGCTGAGAGCCAAGAGCATCATCGCCGCCCTCTTGCTACCATCACAATGGCCGTCCCGCACCAGGTTGGACCATCAGTGGTCTAGCCGGGAGATATCTCGAGGATGAGGTTCGGATGAGGTGCGGCGCTGGATGAGCTTGCCAGTCCGGTATGTGCCTGTAGGTATTTGCGCCGGCAGTTACTACTGCAAAGGGATCTACAGTAGCAGGACCTGTCGAGTAGAATCACCAGTCAGTTTACAAATTACTGCTAAGGGGAGGAAGGTTGTAGGAGTGACTGCTTACGGAGTATTATCCTATGGGTGGGTACCTTCTGACCCGTGATTGCTTGTCGGGAAGACGATGTGTTCTGGTACGTCGTGCTGTGGATATCTTGTGGCGAGTCACGGGGCTGGATTATTGTCGTGCGGTGAAACAGTTATTCAAGCTTAACAGCACCGCTGTAGCATAATCTCTACTGCCCAACAGGATCGCTTACAGATCTGGCCCGTCACTCGCGTATCGCGATTCTTGTGTGTCAAATAGTAACCGACTTGAACTAGGTCAGAGTTGCAGAAGAGATGAGCTTAGCTCCACATCGGCGGCTGCTGCCTCGTGCTGGTTCCTTTGACTGATGCTCTTTCGCCGAAGCACCACGGAATTGTCGAGTTCGATATGACCCGGACCGACCGGACCCACGATAACGGACAGGTCTGAGATCCTGCCCGCGTCCCGGGCGCTCATGTTTGGAGAGTCCATTGTCTAGATCATCCCATTGTACCGTCTTTCTGCGCCAACAGGACGAGCATAGCATGGGCGATTCTTCCGGCAAAGCGGCCGCGCGAGAGCAACGGACATAGTTCGATTTGTCGGATGGGTAGCGCTTTGGAAGGTTCCAGATGAATCGCTGCAGCAATGGCTGAGAGATGTAAGAGACGGATACTCCGACTGTCGACAGTTTCTGCAGCGGAGAAAACGAGAACCTGAACCCGAGCACCCTGGGGAGGCTACCGCCATCACGGCCGAGGACGAGCTCTGGGCGCAGGAGGCCCCAGGGTGTTTCTCTGGGACTCGCCTTGATGACATGGAGCGAGCTGTGGCGCTGGTCTTCGGACCATCGGGGACGACTCGGCGCATCCATGATCATGATACCCTTCCATGACTCCCAGTGCTCAGAACTGGGAACGTGTTTCGCAGGTCGACCGTTGGACCGTAACATGGCCGATTTGCCGGGATTCTCTTTTGCGTCAAGGCGCGTGACTTTCGATCGAAGGCGTGCAGCCGAGGCGGCGTGGGCGTGAGCCAGAAGCAGGTTGCTCATGTTGCTAACGAACCTGATGTCCGACTTTGAGACAGCCAGCTCACTGGAAGCCAAAGCGGCTTGAACTGCGGCCACAAGCGCATTCTTCAGGAGCAAGAGGGGCACGGTAATCTCCTCGTAGATTGGTTCGACCAGCTGGATACTCTCGTCCTCATGCTCGTACAGGACGAGGTTCTCGAGATAGCTGCAAATTGCTGTGGAGGCTGGGGGTACGGGCCTTGGTATGCTTCCGGATTGCCGGCCCTGAGTTTTGACTCGTTGAATTCTTCTGGCGAGCTTTTGTTGCTGTAGTCTCAGTGAGTCCGTCCTGGAAAGAGGTACTATGCTGTTCGACATGCGCTCTTCTATCTTCTGCGCAAGCTTCGTGATGTCAGCTCTCGTCGCATCGAGCTCGCGGCGCATCAGAACATCATTCCGTCTCCCGGTTACCGATAACGCAACAGTCATCGAGGCAGTGAGCCGTTGTAGCCGCCGGGACGACTGCAAGAGTTTCTGTTCCTCCATGACCCAGCGCAGGCTCTTGGTGAACTGGCCGAGCCAGCCATCCGAAGAGGCGCTCTGCGCGTTCTGGATGAGCCTGGCGAGGATGTCGTATTCATGGCTAATCAGGGTGAGAACAGTTCTGATTTGTGGTAGGGACTGTCCGTCTGTTATGGCAAAGGCAGAAGTCTCAAACTCGTGCAGGAATATCCTCACGTGAGCAATGATGGAGGTTGACGTGCGAAGTTCGTCCAGCAACTGAGCCATTGATGCCGGTGCATTGTGTGTGCGACTATAGAGGTCGTATAACTGCTTGCCGCTTCGGAAGACAACGTCAGCCATGCTAACAATCGCAAAAGCGTTTGCTGCCACTGAAAGGGGCCCGCCGTCATCCATACTGCCTGCTGTTCAAAGGCTAAGTCTTGGAATTGCCAGAGGCAGATGCAGGAGGGTTGAAAGGGTCGAGAGGCGGCTGTCTAACATTAATGGAGAATTGGAGACCAGGCTCTGAGGCCTCTCAGAATTCTACTAAGAATCGATTGTGTGGCACTGCCACAACAGCCACCATGGGGCAGCTCCAGCTCAAGATTGGCCAACCATCGCTCGTACAACACAAAAAGAAGCCGGCACTTGAATGATTGCTAATGTGGTCAACCGAGTTATTTCCAGAGATACGTATGAGTAGAAAACTCATCCGGTGGCTGGTGGCAATACTGCGAAAGCGAACGTTTCCTGCCGACCCCGGAGTAACTGAAAGCACACTTTAGCAAATTCAGAAAGTAGCCTCGAATCGATAGAAAAAAAAAGGGGAAGGAAATCGTAAGCAAATAAAGATCAACCCCAACATGTCGCCGGTTCTCGTATTCGGTACTGATGCCATACTTGCTAGATTTGGTGCTTGATCGCAAATTATTACCGACGCAAATAGGGGATGCAAACTTAAATTTGGGCTTTCTCCTAGGAGGTCACAACTCCTCCTTTCTGTTCTTTGACTTGTGTCTGGCCAGCCCATCATTGAGGGCTGCCAAATGCTCATACATTGGTGCATCTTCGCCCAGTCCCCATGCAAACACTCCACCGAGCCTTCTCTTGTCCATAATCAGGGGAAACTTGTGCCTGATGGCATCTGTCGTATCAAAGGTCCACCAGATGTCTTCGGCTTCATCCCAGTAGTAGTAACCTCCTTTCTGATCGTCGTACGTGCCTTTCTCGACCGCCCTCGTGAAGGACTCTGCCACATCTTCCGGGACAGAATCATGCCAGGAAAACCCGCCGGTACGACCAAGGTCAACGCCGGTCTTCGGGTCCTCCAGTAAGAGAGTAGGACATCCGACTGGCGACGCGAGCTTTGCGCATGCTTCGTGCTCTGTCCGAACGTACTTGGTGTAGAAAGCGAATCCAAGGTTCAGAGTCTGGGGCGCGGCACCCCTTGCGACATAGTTATCCACTGCCTCCAAGCTCAAGTTGACGCCCGTGTGGTGCTTGGTCACGTTGTCACGGCGGTTCAACAGGTCGTACGTCATCACGTTGAGGAAGTCGAGATGGCGCATGATATGCGGAACGGTCTCGCGGGTGAAGGCGAGCATATCTCGCTCAAGGCCGGGCACCGCGGCCGACAATACTTTGTCTGGACCTAGCGCAGCGCGTAGTTCGCCAAGGAGGATAGGGTAGGCGTTGATTTCCCAGTACTTGGCGGAGTTTGGAACTTCTTTGTAGTCCTCGCCGTTTCCACTGCAATACAACTGCCTGTCAGGGGCATGAAAGACGGAGGAGAACAGGATACAATGTTGCTTGACGGCTTACCCCGGGTATTCCCAGTCAACATCAACACCTGTGCTGGCTATGTTAGACTAGAAATTGAAGATATGTGGGAAGAAAATGCCTGACCATCGGCACCCGTTGCCTCGACCATGCGTGCAACGTTCTCGGCAAAGACTTTGCGTGTCGCGTCAGTAAGGGCAGCAACAGAGAAGCCGATGGTGTCGCCCCAGCCACCGATGGCGATCATGATTTTGGCGTCTTTGCGAAATTTGGCTCGCACATCGTCAACGGTGGTGAAAAGTGGCCAGTCTGTCCGGAGAGGGTCGTTGAAGATGCCTGGGCTCATGAACGCCAACGCGACGTGAGTGACGTGTTCGAGCTGATCGACAGGAGGCACAACGGGGTGCTGACTGCGGCAGAGGCAGGCAAAGGTTGGGGCCGTTAGTTGTCATGGGTGCGATGATGCTCAATGTAGGTAGGTAGGTATTTCAGGTAACCATGCTATGGTCCATGGAGATCGTACCCAGTGAGATACATGATGCATCGAGGAGAGGCTATGGCAGCGACCTCGGTGGCGGCTGCCATAACGAGGAGAGTCCACCGCAGGACGAGTGACAAGGACCAAGAGGGCAGCAACATGATGCGAGGCGGAATTGAATAGAAACAGAACAAGTTGTATTGCCTTTGATGGTGAGTGTTGCTGAAAGTTGCTATGCACTACTGTTATGTACACTAGAACTAATGCCCCATCATGTCGACATTTCGATGGGTTGGTCTGGGCAAACCGGTTTTGATCCTGGCAGCCTTCAATTGTTTTGGTGTTTACGGATTACACTGTAGATAGCGATCATCGTGCAGTCCAAATCGGCCATTTGAACCCCTGTTGAGCCTGCCTTGCTACACACCTAGTAGCAGGCAGGGCGTCTCCCCGCTGTCCCCACCCTAACATGCTTGACATGGAAGGAGTACAACGCTAAAAGCGGGAAGAACCTGTAACTGCAAGAGCTTCCATAGAGCTCCATCCGATTTGATTTTTTTCACAATTGGTCGCGTCCTGGTCTGCCTAGAACAGTTCGGCGATTGTCTCATTTTCTCGCGCACCCGGTACTCAACATAATTACCTGATAAATAGATATGAATTACGATCTAACTAACTGAAACAGACCTATTGTGCTGCATCGGACAGCTCAATCTCGCCCAGCATGCTCGAGAACCTTTGCACACTTCCGTTGACGGCGGACCTGTTTACACAGGCTTTGCATCCGTCCAAGCCGCTTCTGACTGTCGGCTTGTCTAGCGGCCGAGTTGAAACATTCAAAATCCCATCCACCGACGACGATGCGCCGTTGGATGGCAGTGACCAGAACAGCAGCACAAGTGGTGGTCGCGGCCTCATCAAGAGTGTCTGGAATACCCGCCGCCACAAGGGAAGCTGTCGATGCCTAGCCTATAGCCACGACGGAGAAGGTCAGTCCTTCCGTGCCTCCAGGCCCCAGGTTCCTCCATTGACCGTTCCCCGACTGTTCAGCTCTGTACTCCGCCGGTACCGACTCCGTGATCAAGCACTTCTCCCCAGAAACTGGCCTCGTCATATCCAAGATCGGCCTTCCTCCCCGTAACACAGTTGGCGGTGCCGTCGACAGCCCGGCCATTCTCAACATCCTCTCCCCCCAGACGCTTCTTCTTGGTACCGATTCGGGCAGCCTCTATATCTTTGACCTTCGCGAGAATGGCCACCTGAACCCGAAGCCCGTTCGCAAGCATGTTCCTCATGCCGACTATATATCCAGCATCACGCCCCTTCCTGCTTCTTCAGAGAGCACCTCCGGATTCCCAAAGCAGTGGGTGTCCACCGGAGGCACGACCCTTGCGGTCACCGACCTTAGACATGGAATCCTGGCAAAATCGGAGGACCAAGAAGATGAGCTGCTTTGCTCTACTCTCATCGCGTCTGGGCTCGGCCCGAAGAAGATGCGGAGCAACGGTGTCCTCGCCGTAGGCACCGGCGGCGGAGTTTTGACGCTCTGGGACCGCGGTGCATGGGATGATCAACAAGACAGAATCTATGTCGCCGGTGGACAGACCAGAAGAGATGGAGAGAGCTTGGACGCCATTGTCCAGGTTCCAGATGAGCTTGGATGGGGAAAAAAGGTCATTGTTGGCGTGGGAGACGGCAGCATGAGCATCGTGGACTTGAAACGGCGAGAGGTGCAGTCCGTGCTGAAGCACGACGACATCGAAGGTGTCGCCTCCTTAACGTTCGACTTCCAAAACAGACTTATCAGTGGCGGCGGAAAGACTGTCAAGGTCTGGGCCGAGGCGGCTGAGGACAACGAGGAAGAACTACAAGCTCCGACCATCAAGAGATCTTCTGCTAGCGATGATGACGACCCGAGTGATGACGACGACGACGATAGTGAAGATGAGCGCCCTGCAAGGACGGCGCAGCCAAAGAAGAAGCGGAGAAAGGGCAAAGGCAATCAGCCGAAGCTGGTGGCCTTCCCGGGTTTGGATTAAACGCTCCTTTGCCCACAGCCCGACACTTAACATTGGGTCATCCGTGCTTCACTTAGCACTGCATATCCCTATCAAAACACCTCGGCATTCGTGAGCCGACGGTTGTTAAGCTCCAGCAATACCCATATTATCTACGTTTTCTCTGGGAGAGTGGTTACATGGGCCTATTTTATTAGGTTTTGGCGCTCGGCGCTGGTCGGTCTGTCATGATATTTGACATCCTCTCAGATGATATTCGACACTTTATACTCACTAGTTTTGAAGAAGTCAGCCATCTTCAGTTCCAGATTTTTTGGTCAGAAAGGTCAGTCAGTACCTGGCAAGCGCTGGGTACCTCAGAAAAAGGCCAAAAGCAGAGGTCGTTTCAGGACCGTCGTCCTCCTGTGCAGGATGCTTCCTCGCAGGTTCAGAAAAACCATTCATGCCAAAAGCAACAATTTCAGTTGCATCAGACCTTATGTCTGATATTCAGACAGAGTTGATAGAGTATGATCAAAGGTTTTACAATCTATCTATCGCGATGAGTCCATATCTTGTTCCTTTGTTTTTTTCATTGATATGCCCTGAGGTTGTTTCTGGAGTGCAGAAAGCATCAAGCCACCCAACAGGAGCAAGTGTTCCGAGAGAGAATTTGGCAGAGATACTGTACATATCATGTACAGCGGATCCCACAACTGCCTTGCGACTTGGGGACGAGGCGCAATTCCTGCAGCATCTTGCCACTGTTGATGAGTTTCTTCTTTCTTTGGTCACAGACCACGGAGAGAGATACACACACCGGGTACACGTTCCTCAAGCTCCTGGACGTTGGTAGTTGAGTTCACGCACGCGCCGCCATACCTCTCGAATTGTCCTCTCTTGCCCTTGTCGCCCGGTCTCGCTCTCCGACGGTCCTGCTGGTCTGACGAGAAGCCTGTAAGTGGTCTGTTCACATAGCAAGGAATGAACTGACTTACCGGATGGCCAAATAGAGCCGACTCTCCAGGCTGACTGGCTCAATTTCTGCTGTCATTGGGTCGGGAGGGGGGTTTGCTGTTGTTACTAGGCCGCCGGCCTCCTGAAGAATTGCGATTCCTGCCGCGACATCCCTAATTGGCGATATGATTGTGTTAGTTACGGCCTTGCAGCTGATTCGGGAATGTTTGGGGAGTGTTCGTACCATTCCCAACACCCTCCTTCCCACCATATGTCGAAGGCCCCCATTGCTGTGTATGCGAGATCCAATGTTGCGCTGCATTTCGTTTCGTTATTCAGTCAGCCAGACCTATACCAGCCGATCAAATGATGACAAGCCACGATTTGAGATAGAGCGTGGTCCATAGAACTGACATACCTCCCAAGACTCCTCACACCGTGCACCATACCCCCTTTGCCGCCTCTCCCTTCGACATCGGCCGCCATGGTCAAGAAGCTCTCCACCTTGCGCAGCAGGTTCCCGTCCGGCTTGTCTTTCCTGTCCTTGCCCCACTCGCACGAGAAGACACAGCCGGCCGGGGCGTTTTTCGGCATCGCAGGCACGGCCGGCTCCCGGATCAGGGGCAGGCGCTGCTGTTCATTCAGCCAGGCGCCCCGGCTGCGGCACGAGGAGAACAGCTGGTTCAGGAAGGGCGCGTAGATGACCCCGATCACCGGACTCCCGCCGACGAGGAAGGCGATGGAGACGCAGAACATGGGGAAGAGGTGGGTGTAGTTGACGGTTCCGTCGAGTGGGTCGACGCACCATGTTGGGGAGGTGTTGTCGATGAGGTAGGCGCGGGAGGAGCCTTTGGAGTAGCTCTCTTCCCCGATGAATCTGTCATGATGTCAGTGTTATTGGCAGCTTTGGTGGTGGACGTTGACGACTTGGGAGTGTAGCTTTTGTTTATTTTTGGTGGGATACATACTTGTGATGGGGGTATCTGTCTGCAATTGAGCTCTTGATGAACGCTTCGACATCTTTATAAAGGGCACAGAGACCTGGTTAGGATACTGCTACCTGGTGTTTATTCTCTGTTTTATTGGGAGAGCGAACCTTCATCTGTCTTGGTCACGATATCTACGGTATTCTCTTTCTCGACCAGTTCCAGCACGGGTCTCTCTCGATTATCGCCGTTGCCTTGAAATCGCGACTGAGCGGCATCCATGAGCATCCTACCAGCATCTTTGCCTAACTGCACAGCAAAGGCATAGATCTCGTCGAGATCCTCACTTGTTCGGTCGTAGGTTTCTGAACTCATCATCTGTGTATACTTTTTGTTGTTCAGAAGTTATAAGCTTGCAGCATGAAGAGTTCTATGTTTTCTGAAATGAGAACATGAGGGAGAAAACGAAGAAAGAGATAACAGCGTGCGAGACCTCGTTAGTTACAACCTACAACTTACCATCTACTACCATGTTCGGGCGGGTTGAATTCCGCAATCTGAAATCAACTGCTCGGTGCTAAACCCGTGGCCAACCGAAGTCTCCATTGCCCAAAAATGCAGTAAAGATACCTAGGTAGGGTGGATGCTCGGGGGTCCCGCCCAGCTTCAATGTTACATGTATCAACGACGACCAGGTGTCCGGGCGGGCGGAAGTGCACAACTATACTTACCTGCTCTGCTGTTAGGATGCCACCCAAGCCGGATAACAAGTGAAGCTAACTGACGACACGATCAAGAGGGACCTTCATAAACCTATCCCGTCTTAACGCTGCAGGGAGATGTTGGGAGGTTATGGCTGGCGTCCCATTTCTGATATTCGTGTAAGGCGTTGGTTGTGATCAGGTCGAGTGGTTGCCGGGAAAGTCTTTACCCGGGAGAGAAACATATAAGACCCGCCCCATCTTGCACTGGGATATGGTGGTGTGGAGCCGAGTCAACGCCGACTTCTGGTCGCCCAGTAAAGAAGAAATCCAATACCCTAGAATGGGTCCGGGCGGAATTAAAAACGGGTTTGTTGACACGAAAAGGGGGGACGGTACGGAAATCTGGGAATATAGTGGATGAATCTTCAACCTTCCTTGTGCTCACCCACTCACAAATCCCCAGGGTTCTCACTCCACACTATTATCCCCGGGCCTTGACCGTCACCCGGTGATCCATCATGCTGATGTGAGTTACCCGCTAGGAATCTGATTCTATGTACGAGGCGTATCAACCGAGAAAGCAAGCCTATACATTGTTCCGCGGATACTAACCTGACCACCGGTAGGAGCGGTTGATAGCCCAGTCACGATATAAAGATGAAAAGAAATGTAACATGTACCAGTTCGTGCAGTGTGTCCTATATCGAAAATGAAAGCATTTGTGGAAGAAAAGCATCACCACAACCACTACTACAGAACCTGACTTACACCCACACCATGATACCTCTATACCCTATACATAGCCAAACAAAAGAAGCAACCATGACGCGCCGCCGCATCCTCCTCATAAACGGTCCAAACCTGAACCTCCTGGGAAAGCGAGAACCGCACATCTACGGCTCAACCACCCTCACCGACGTCGAGACACAAGCCCGCGACCAAGCAACCCGTCTTGACATCGAGCTCGAGACCTTCCAGTCCAACCACGAAGGCGCCATCGTCGACCGCATCCAACAAGCCGCCGGCTGGGGTCCCAATGCAGCTGCTGCCAATGAAGAACGAGAAAGAGTATCAGTAATCATAATCAACCCGGGCGGACTGACGCACACGAGCGTCAGCGTCCGCGACGCGCTGCTGGGCGTCGACATTCCGTTTGTCGAGATCCACGTATCCAACGTCCACGCCCGAGAACCGTTCCGCCATCACAGCTACTTTAGCGACAAGGCGACGGCCGTGATCTGCGGTCTGGGTGTGTACGGGTACGCGGCGGCGATTGAGTTTGCCGCAAGGCATTTGAAGGTCAACAGATGATGGACTTGTGTGTATGCGGGAAAGAAAGTTAGAAAGGTAGATGGATAAATAGGAAGGGGTATCTGTTCACGTCAATGAATCCTATGTAATTGCTTTTGGTATCTGTCTATATGAGTGGCCAACTTGACTACCACGTCCAATTATGTGTGAAGGTAGACACACCTATGTCTATGTCTATGTTTGGGAGAGGCATCCTCAGGAGTCAAAGAGAGAACACGCACAAAACCCTGGTGGGAAAATAAAAAGAAAGAGAAAGCACCGAAATAGTAAAGGAAACAGGAAAGAAAACCCAACCTATGCCAGAAAGCGTCCTCGTCATCATGCATTAACAAAAAGAGATAGAGAAAAGAAAAACGGCACAACAAATTAGCGGAACGAACTACCGGCATTCCGCGGTACCCCTAAAACGCACATATTGACGCGCATTCCCGCGGTGGCATGTTTGCGCAACCACCACCAATCAGAGCGACGCGGATATCCGTATCGACTGCACCGACTTCGCCGCCAGCAGCGACGGCGTATCCACCGGCAACCTCAAGTCCTTAGCCAGCTTGGCCCACGAGACGGCTCCTCGCCTGGCCAGCTCCTCGGGCACATCCGCTCCCTCCTCAGACATGCGTCGATTGAACAGCTCCAGGCTGACCCAGCCCTTGAACCCGAGTCCGTGAAAGAAGGCGGCGGCGATGTCTCTGACCGGCAGGTAGGCGCCGTGGTCCTGCTCCCCGTAAAACAGCCGGCAGTTGCGCGACCAGCTCATCCGCGCCGGCTGGTCCGGGTTGTAGTACGGGTGTCCGGGAACCAGAGGCTGCTGGAGCCGCTCGGCGTCGACGACCTGTACGTAAAACACCTTGGCGACATCCACGTGCGCCACCATGTTGCTGATGCACTGCCTCACGGCTTCGTCTGCGTTGGCCGTCCGGCCCGTGACCGAGGTAGGGTCGGCGTAGATCCGGCCGGCGATGTTGAAGGTGTCGAGGCACATGCCAAAGTTGGGGCGGTCTACCCGCTGAACAACTTCCCAGCAGAGCTCCCAAGTATCAACCCGGGTGCTCCAGCATAGGCTCTCGTACGCAAAGCGGATTGGGGGCGATGCCCGTAGGCCAATGTCGGCCACCTGTTGTAGGTCTGCCACGATCAGGTTTAGGTCTTCGCTGACATGGCTTGCGGGTAGGAAATTTGCGGGGATCTGGATAAGATCTGTGTTGAGCTCACGAGCGAGCTTGATCCAAAGAGCAAGCTTCCGGAGATGACGCTCGTGCTCGGTTCGGTCCACAAGGCCGTCGTAGTGCATGAACGGCTGTAGACATACGATCTCGAGGGCCCTGACTCTGCACATCTGATAGATATGACGTGCGGCAGCTAGCTGAGCAGCCGGGGAGGGCCCCTCTGGTGAGGATGTGTGGTCGTATATCGACTCGGCCACGTCGGCCAGGTCCTCGTGGAAGAGTTCGATGCCCCGGTACTCGTACTTCTGAGCGACATCAAGCTTGTGAGCCAGGGAATGTCCCGCAAAGCAGCGGCCAAGAGACATGGAGCTGATGGCAAGTTTGCAGGCCATCTTGGCAGAGTTCCCTGTTGTATGCCTGTATGTGTTGGTGTATGTGTACAGTTGGTTCAAGGACAAGAGAGGAGAGGTTTCGTCTCGAGAGTTATGATAGCAGCAAGAGAAGACGAGGAAATAAAACGATCAAGACCCTGAGGAGGTAGTTATAGAAGATCAAGGCGTGAAAAACTTTTTTGTTTGTATGACTTTAAGAACGGAGGGATGCAGTAGCAGAGCTGTATGTATCCTCAGGGGCACTGGAATAGCAAGGAAGGGCGAATTTATGAAAGCGGTTGAGAAGAACAAGACACATTACACCGCCGACACAAACGGCGAGGAGGTGGCCGGCCATTGTTAATATATCATATCGTCGGTCCATGGCGCCATGCCCATCAGGGTATACTAGACACCCAAGCACAAGAGATATGACAAGAGGTGGGTTACGGGCACACACGTCACCGCTGCTGCCGTTCCCGCTGCTGTCCGATTCGCAGCGTCTCACTTGAGAGCGGGCCGGTCCAACTCAGAGAGAAGCTGGAGATCAGAACTTACTTTACCTGCTTTGGGTAGGTCTGAGGCCAAACAGCATGGGTGGATGGGATGGTTCAATGGCAGAAAGACTTGACAGCAACAGCATGACAGGGTGTGACCGACGGTAAGAACGGACTAGTTCTAACCTACGGGTGTGGGGGTGATCACTGAACTGCACAATGATGATGCCCTGACCCATAACATTCATTCACTGTTGTAGTTAGATACTCCGTTAGTTCTGTTCATTTTGTCGGCCCTCGACTTCCGAGAATAAGCGGTCAGTTTGTGGCATGGTTGACGGATGATGCTATTGCCCTCGGGCATTGCAAGTGTGCAACCGGTGTGTGTTTGAACCTAGAATTGTCGTGGTTCAAGATTCTGCCTACCGGTCGATCAGTGTCGGTGCGCTGTACGCGCCTGCCCTGGGCCGCCGGGAAAAATGTTTAAGCGCACAGATGAACCTCTGTGATTTTTGTGTGGGTCCAGTGGGGTTACTGTACCCTAGGGCGACCTGGTACCTGGGACCCCTGGTTGAAGACACTACCTTACTAGGTGGGCAGCCCGGTTCGGCAGTGTACCGAACCAGTATTCCGTACCAGATACTGTAATCTGTGTTCCCTTCTGTACAGTCCCTTTGTGATTACTTCCTGGCAGCAGGTACTTGTAATCCCATTGCAGCTGGGCAACAGCGAAAAAGCCACGCCAACAGACTGAAGACGGTGCTCCGTTAGTCGGCGATAGATGGGACGGGGATGCAATTCTCTGTACCGGTCGGGCGGGTCTCGGTAACGCAACACTTGCATGGAACATGCTGTTGTACAAGGACCGGTCTGCTTTCTTTATTCCCTTCCACGTTCCATACTTCTCGGGGCCTAAAAGACGACTTCCCGGTCCCTTCGCTGTTTTGATGCTTTTGTATAAGTCGAGATTATTTATCCCCCTATCTGGGCTATAAGATTGTTGCTGTGCCCCCCCCCCCCCCCCCCCGTTTTCTCCGAACCCCGAGCTCGGTATCAAGACTGACATAATCACCAACCACTTACATCACAAATTCCATACGGCTAGACAAAAGGGGAATAAGGAACGATAGAACAGAAATAGAGAAAAGAAATCAACCTTGCCCTAAAAAATGACCACCACCACCACCACCACAACAACAACAACAACAGTCAGTCTGCAGGACGAGCTTGTGTATCTCGACACGAAAGCCGACCACCTCGACCGACATGGCTACCTCTTTGGCCAGAAGCTCGCTGCGTCCATGTCTCCCCTGCTCCACGAGACCGTCTACCGCGAGCTCGGGCTGCGTTGGGAGCAGATCCGCCTCGACTCGACCGACATGGACCTCTTCCTCCGCTTCATGCGGCATCCCAAGTTCTACGGTGAGTTACCCATTGCGTCACCCAAACCCGACTTATCCAGGTCTTTATTAAGAAGGTTATCATGGCTGACCAAAAACCTGTTACACTAAATTTCAGGGGCATCCGTCACCATGCCCCACAAAGTCGCAATCATCCAGCATCTGGACGAGCTGACCGACGAATGCCGTGACGTGGGTGCCTGCAACACCATCTTTGTGCGCGACCTACCCTCCGGCCAGCGTCTCTTCTGCGGCGCAAACACAGACGTCATCGGCGTCCGCGAATCGTTTGTCCAAAATGTCCCAGCCCCTGATATCTACGAGCACCGCCCGGCCATGGTGATTGGCGGAGGCGGCGCCGCCCGTTCCGCCGTCTACGCCCTGCACAAGTGGCTCAAGGCGACCGACATCTACCTCGTCAACCGCGACGAGGCTGAGGTGGCAGCCGTCATGGCCGAGTGCACCGAGCGCGGCTACGGTGCTCGCCTGATCCACGTCTCTAGTGTCGAGCAGGCCGAGAAGCTCGAGGGTCCCGGCGCTATTGCTGCCTGCGTCCCCGACTTCGCGCCCAGTACTGAGCAGGAGAAGCTCGCGAGACGGATAACCGAAGTCATGCTCCTCAAGGAGAAGAAGGGCGCCATGCTGGAGATGTGCTACAACCCCTCTCCTTACACCGCTCTCGGTGCGCTCGCTGAGCAGCACGGATGGCAGGTTATCTTGGGCACCGAGGCCTTGATATGGCAGGGCATTGAACAGGTGAGCCTCGGTTCTTCTTCTTGTTACCGTGGTCTCTGTATGTATTGTTATTGTTGCTGACGAGATGCCCAAAAGGACAAGTATTGGACCGGCCGTGCTGCTTATGACCTTCCCGTCAAAGAGGTCAAGGAGATAATCGCCGCAAAACTCGCCCAGGTCTCGAGGTCATAGCATATGTCGTATACGACGAGAAATTAACCCACCGTCATCGTCTGAGTTTGCTCTGGGCTGTCCCGTGCAACTTGGCGAAAACACTCAAATACATAGATTGTTGTTGTGCCGTCACCAGATCCCCCTGACTGCAGAATTGCAACGCTGCGTGCCTGTATGTCCCGGCACAAGTGTCGGACAGAACGAGTCTCGTGCCCTGGGTATCTGGATATGTAAACCATCAAGGCTGTTGGATGAGCGGAACCTTCCCGCAGAAACACAAGGAAAAGGCCGCCAAAGCGACGACCGTCTGTCATGCGGTTCTGTAGCTACATTTGTATTGTTTGCAAGCCATGATCAGCGAGAAAGTAACAGAGGACAGTGGGGTGTTAATAGCGTGTGATCCAAACAAATGGGATGTCATCCCGCATTGAGGAACGGGTTAGCTGTCTTTCAACCATGTATGGATAGCTAGGAAGGACTCAAATACACTTTGCATCCATCAGCAGTTTCTTTTTGGCTGCCATCAAACACACAATGCTCATCCACTTGTTCACATCCCATGCTCGCACGCATGCCGTACATACTCTCACAGTCAGAAACAAAGTATGGTAAGCCGAGATCATAGTCCCGCTACTCGGCATATGAGGAATTGTAAAGCAAACCGACAAAGCACAGACCGGCCATCCGATCGCATGGGATTACGGTAAGGAAAAATGGCGATTCCCGCCGGGGGTTGAAACCTGGTTTGAGTGGTCCGATACCGGAAAGGTCTTTGAGGACCCTAGCCAGACTTTTCTTCATAGCGGTGCAACTATTGAGCCAAGTCTATCGTGATCCGCATGCAAACTAAAGGTGGACCAGAACAGGGTGAGGATGGAAGCACCGGCTGGGGCTCCGGGAGGCAGTGCGTGTCCAAAAAAAGTGTACCATGGGTAGCACTGCGAAGACACGAAATACCAAAGATACGATAGCAAACAAGCGGTCAGGGTCAGGATGATTGACTCATAAATTCAACAGAGCTAGTTAGACAGCAAACCAAACAAAAGCGACATTAGTGCGACTTCCACTATCTTTGCTCACAGGTTTATGGACTGAGGTGGGAGTAGCAATCCGCTTCCTGAAGGGAAACGTAGACATGAAAATAAAACGGAAGGCATGACAACTACTGCAAGTCGCATGCCTTCATTGTTAGACCGGGGTATAAACTCGCGAACGACAACCCAAGATATATCTCATCCGACAGACAGAAACTGCAATCATACGCTCACAGTCTTTTGAAGTGTGTCCAGCTTCTCTTTCTCGTCCTCTGCGGATGAGCGCTCTACGCTGGCATTGCGTCGAAATTCCTCGTCCTCGAGTTGGAGATCTCTCATGAGAATCTCGTTGGCTCGATGCGTCGGCTTGATCGCAAAGAGGCGGTCCATGGCCTCCAACGGAATCGATTTGGTTTCAGGGACGCAAAACCAGACGAAGACGATGGAGATGATCATGAGAGACGCAAAGAAGAAATACACGCCGTACTCCATCTTGAGGAACATCTGAGGCGTGAAGCGAGAGATGATAAAGTTCCAGAACCAGTTGTTCGCCGCCGCGGATGCCTGTCCCAGCGAGCGAGTGTTATGGTCAAACATCTCTGAATTGACGACCCAAGGCGTGCCATTCCACGAAGGCGTGTAGAAAGCTGTCCAAAGGTAGAAGAAGAATACGGCTGCGATGCCACCAGGCGTCAATTTGCCATCGCTTTGCTTTGATCCCGGGCCGGCAATCTTGATGTACGCGCCAATGAACCACATGCACAACGAACCTCCGGTGGCGCCAATGAACAGCATCCGGCGACGGCCCACGAGGTCGACAAGGTATAGAAGCCAGACAACGGTAAGAACAGTCTTGACGACGCCGAATATTCCTGTCGTTAGGAAGCCAGTATTGGTGCCTGTGATGCCAATACTGCGAAACACGGTTGGGCTGTAATAGTTGATCGCGTTGATGCCACTACCATTTTGGAAAAGGAAGAGCATGCCGCCGAGGAAGAATCGCCACTGGACCTTTGGTTGCTTCAGTGCCAGGAATGGCTTCCAGAAGCCCTTGCCAACCGACTTTGTGTATCGCTCAAGGTCCTCGTCAATGGCCCGCACCTCCTCGATGATGTATATGTCGGAGGGCTCGAGGTTCCGCAACCAGCATAAAACCTTGAGGGCCTCTTCCCGCTTGCCGTTGGCGAAGAGCCATCGAGGAGATTCTTTGATCCAAACAGCCCCGATCAGCAGCAGGCCGGCCGGAATGAGCTGGACGCCAAAGGGAATGAGCCACTGGGATCTGTTGGGCGGCAAAGTTGTGTTGACGCCATAGTTGATCCAAAATCCGACCAGTCCGCCGATTTGCCAGCCCAGCTCGTAGATTCCAACAAGACGACCGCGGATTGCCGGAGGAGAGAGTTCGGAGATGTAGATGGGCACCATATTCGACGCTCCGCCAACACCGATGCCGGCCAGAACCCGACCAGCGATGATGGGAGCAAGGCCCCTCTCACCGCTGGCGGCAAGCATGATGCCGGCACCCAAGATGAAGACAGTAACAAAGATGAATAAAGACTTGCGGCGGCCGAGGAAGTAGCTAGTGGCATAGGCAAACAAGCTGCCAAAGAAAGCACCTGCTTGATACACCGAGACAATGTTGGCCTGGAGCAGCGCAAGGGCACTGGGGCTTTTGGAGGCGAAGTCGAACTCCTTGGTGAAGGAAGGTAGGGCGAGTGTCGTTCCAATGAAGGCAGAGTCATAACCAATCATGCAGGCCGCAAAGGATGCAACCGCCGCGCAGGTGTATACCCGCCAGTTGTATACGGCCTTTGGCGTCGGCCTGTCCTCTTTGAATTCAAGGAGTGTCATCTTGATGGGGGCGAGGTTGCAAGCTCGGATAACAAGGAGGGAACAGAGGGTGACAAGATAGCAGACACTGGAGAACAGAGTCATCGTATTGTTCTTCATCGTCCAGGGGATATCGTGATTTATAGCAAGATGGGGTTTGCGCATCCCACAGCCTTGGGAACCCACTGCGTACTTTTCTTCTCCATGGGGAATCCTGTCACCTGCATGTCACCCCGGACAAGCTAAGCTCTCCCTCCACAGCGGGGAGCCAAAACGATGTCCATGATCAAATGCCGAACAGAAGGGACGCACAGGACAACGAGCAACTCGATGCTCCCGGTACTCGGAAATCGAAGCGGTAGATCAAATTCCCTGGGAGGTCATGATTCGCTCTCCCCCGCATTTGGTAATACTAGAAATGTTCTTTACCCTGAGCTACTCACCCCACATCCAAGAGTCGAGTGCGTGGTCCAAAACCAGGGTCTCCTGGATAAAGCATTAGCCGGGTGATGGAGAGCTACAACGTTCCCAAACAAGCTGTCATACCCACTATCCACGCCGCCAAACCACGGATGGGCTAATGTGATGGAGAAATTTTGGAGCATCGCACAGATGAACCAATTTTCTGTTCCGGCGTCAATACCGACGGAATGGTGTCATTTCTTCTCTGAAGTGGTGGTGTTTGACCTAACATAAGTCATGACAAAGATGGCCGCGAACCCGTGGCTTAGTTCAAAATGTGTAACGACAACAGCATCAACAGCAAGTCCATGGTTCTTTTCCACCAGAAACCATCCCGACAAAGGTGCCTCCGGGGAAATGGGTTTACATTGGCTTGCTTGGATCATTGCGCGACCGAGGGCCTGAAGCGGCCAAGGGTGTGAGCTGCGTCATATGAAGTCTGTAAACCGCCGAAGTCGCTCAGGGCTCTTGAGCAGGAATCTTGTTCAGTCGAGGCTCCAGCTGGGCAAAATTGGTCCGTCGGTGGTCATCGGGATACGACCTGAACACCTCACGCCTCATGAGTCGACGAGGGGCCCGTCGGCCAGTGAACAACTCAAACTGGGCGAAGCCTTGTTCTGGGAGGAGATCTAATCCATCCATTGTCACCCAGCCTCGGTGAGCTTCCTGACGGATCTGCTCAAGCAACGGAGAGTTGAGCGTCTTGTATGCAAGCTCCAACACAACGCCACCGGTAGGGCTGTCGAGCCAGTGCATAGGAACCGTGAATTCCGGGGCGGGGCTGTCATCTATACTGTGAGTTGGAATGCATGACACTATCATGGTAGGAAGCGTGAAGTCTTTGGGCCACTGGTCATCTCGAGAGCGTAAAATATGGAAGCGGGTGTGGTTGTGGGACCCGGGACCTGTGCTGAAAAGAGGCAAGTTGTTTCGTGATAGCAGAGTTTGGAAATGGGAAACAAGGTTCTCAGCATTAGCCAATGTTCGGTTGAACACCAGAATTTGCTTCACTCCAAGTTGAAGCATGGCATAAACAGCCGCTCTAGCCATGCCGCCTGCCCCAACCACGAGTCCGCAGCTTGTTGACCTCACTGCGTTTGCGGGGGACAGACCTCGACGGAGACAAGCCCGAATGCCGATCCAGTCTGTGTTCTCGCCATAGAGCGCTCGCACCGGGCCAGCGTGGTTCATACCAGCAAAAAATAGTCCATCATCCGGGATGCTTCCGTCGGAATTCAGGGTCCTCACGGGAATCAGGGTATTGACGGCGCCAATAGCTCTGGCGTGCCGGCTCATGGAATGCGCCAAATTGATGACTTCAACTTTGAAAGGGAGGCCTACAGATGCACCAGCGAATCGTGGATCGTTGACTAGCTCTTGCAAGCTCCTGATGTTGTTTGTAGAGTGAGGTTGATAGTGATGCGGGATGCCGCATGCTCTGAGAGCTGCGTTGTGCATCGCCGGAGATAAGCTGTAACCGACATTTGCGCCAAAGACATATAGTTTCATAGAGTCATAAACGAATGCTGAGTAAAGAGCTTGCGTTGCCTGCAAGGCGGTGATGGAGGGACGGGTATCATTGACTTGGGCAGTGCCTGTGTCTGCCAATTCCACAGCAACGTCCTGTGGCATAACTGACGTGAGAACCTCATTGAAACACGCCGAGGTTCGCCCCAACCGCCCAGTGTTGTAAGCAATCAGCGGCAATCTCGGTCCCGTCAGTAACTCGGTCGCAGTGCGTACTTGTCGCACCTCGAAGTTGTCGGAAATACTGGAGGCTCTCTTCGTAAACCTCACTAAATCGCAATTCGCATCCTGTGCCTTCCGATAGTATGAGCACCAGCTTGCATGACTCCATGACGGTAGGTCTGGTTGGTGTAGTTGAACATTTCCGATGACTTTTGAAGGCCCCTTGAGACCTATAATATGGGTGAGAAGGTCGACATCGAGTCTTAGGTCAACTGTTATGTACTCAGGCGCCAGACGCAGTCCGTGATAGACATATGACAAGTAAAGAGCCTGATATGATTCATTTGCTAGGAAGGCCTCGGGGAATTCCACGTGGAGGATAATTGGGATGACGGTATTTCGCCTAATTTGGCCCATGATCCGGCTTATCTCGCTGGCTCGGTGATGGAAAAGACGGGTCAGAGATGATGATCGGCCAACTGTCAACACTGAGAGATCATCCACCACGATCTCCACTGCATCAGCGCCAGTCTCGATTTCCTGCACATCGACATCTCTTGCAAGGAGAGTCGAAAGAGGTAGAGAGACTGCGTAGGTAAATTGCCGGCCTTCGGTAGGCACGCACGCCAACGGAAAGGCTGACTCGATGAACGGGATTGCTCCTTTAGGGAGGATCAGTGATAGAAATTTCAGAAAATGCCTCTCCGCTCTTTTGAGGGTAAGATATGGTGCCGGGTGCCAGTGATGGTCGGATTCAGCGGCTTGCGAAGAAAGCTCCGGGCGCGCTGCTTCCTCGGAGACGTTGTAGAACTCGAACCGAGTACATTGTCGGGAAACAGTACCGCTTGCATCAAGAAGATCACGAACTGTAGATATATCATAAACCTTCAAGTGTTCCTCGATGGCTTTGGGATCGCGGAGGACGTAGATGGTGGGGTGGGTTTTGCCAAATTCTTCGAGCATGGATTGGATACGCCTCTCCATCCAGGAACAAACAATAATTGCATTCCTGCTGTGCTCTTCGAGGACGTCGCGCATGACGCTAACCTGACGCTCCTGGTGCTCGAACGAACCCCAGGTTTTCTTGTACGCCGGACCGGAGACACCAATGACATCGTGGAAGGCCTTGTCCAGCTCAACAATTTTGCGGTTCATTGCCGTGGAAGCAATGACAGCAAGGGTCGACTTGCCGGCTCCACGGATGCCGGTGACGACAATGGAGGCATCCACGACATAGGAAGTCGGCACCACAGTTACAACGGAACATGGCGGAGAGCTGGATACCGAACGAGATGCTAGCCACGCACGTTAGCCAGTGTATAAGAAGAGAAGGAGGAATAAGAGATCAAAGGGAAGCAGATCAGACAACATACCTCTGCCACTAGAGACGGCTGAGAGGCTTGGCGGTAGCCCGTACCGCTGCGGCGTTCCCGGCTCCGAATATCGGATGCCGGGAGTCCGGAGCTTGGAGACGGGCTGTGACTCGGGTTGCCGATTCCCGGGTTTGGCCATGGCCGAGAAAGAGCGCTTGATGCCGGCAGCTATTGGTGAACCCATGCTCGATGTCTAATGGCCAAGGGGTGCTGGATTAGACGGTCTTCTGGTAAAGCCGACTCTTGGTCCGAGGCGCCGAACAAGCGGGGGGCAGATGGGGTGCGCAGACTGTCTCGGAGGACTCCTGGTAAAAACTTGGAAGGCAAATGAACGGCTGTAGTTCGAAGGACTCATCAAGATTTCGTCATGCGGCCATCTTGGTCGATAACGGCCGACGGTGAGAATCGCTTCTGACCTAGCTACCTTAGCATCTCAGATAACCAGGCTGTGAGTGTGGTTTGCGGTAGGTATCCTTTTCGGGTCAGGCCAGATCGATGAGAACAACGACCCGCCTGTGGAGAGTATGATTAAGCCCTCCAGCTCGCGGCATGGCTAGAGACTGTGAATGGGGTTGTGGATGAATAGTTGGAGTCGAGTTCACTGCCCGTGCCCGAGGTGGTTTCCTCCAGATTGGCGCCATGGCGGCCAAGGCCAGGGCAGTGATGACCTGAGGGTGCACTTTCCGGGCTCCGAGGCCTGCGCGATTGGGGGATAAACACTTATCCCCCTGTATCGGCTTAGGTAATTCCCGCGTGGGCCAATCTCTCACCACCCTTCAATTGTGTTGGAAGGTGCACCCCTGAAGCAACCCGTGACAACATCAGTCAAGGAAAGAGAGTCTGGGACTCTGGGGAAGGAGTCAGCCCATCAGCAGCTGCCCCGGGCAGCCAAAGGTCTGGGATGAGAGAAGGAAGGGTCGAGTGTTGCGTTCCGCTTCCCCGCACATCGTCGCTCGGTCCGTCCGTCATAGGTTTCGGCTTGTGGATGCCCTTTCCTAGAATCTTCAATCTCCAGTTCCGTCCCCGTGTTGTTTTCCCTGCCGACCCACTGTGCTGCAATTAGACTCAAACACTACTGGAAAAGACTCTGGAGAAGACAAGACCCCAGATTTCCGTTGAGCATCGGAAAGCGGGGGACTGTCGTCGGATCGAGGCCTCTGTCCCCCTCGTCGTCCTCTAAGCCAACGCACCAGCTGCAACGTTACCTACTTGAAAGGCATCGTCACCACCTAATGCCCGGACAGCTGGTGATCACTGAGATCACCAATGCGGCGTTGTCTGCCCGGTACATGACGTTGCAAGCATGGTCTGAACGACACGAAAAAGGCATACTGGACTCAGGCGCATCGCTGCCAGCGCTGACAACCACCATTGGCCTGCCAGATATCTTTCCTGTGCCATGCCGCCAAAACGAAAGGTACCCGGGACCGACATTTCCAGTGATACCAACCGTGTCACCACTGCCGACCCGGACTCTGCTGTGGTTCCTGCCCTTGTACCGGTGAAGCGTCAGCGAGTTTCGAGAGCCTGTGACCAGTGTCGTGCGGCACGCGAGAAGTGTGATGGTGTCCAGCCTCACTGCTTCCCATGCGTTTCACAGAAGAGGTCATGCACCTACCAGGTCAATCCCAGAAAGCGAGGTGTCCAGACTGGCTATATCCGTACCCTTGAGATCGCCCTTGCCTTAGTCTTCGAGAAAGTAACTGGCAGCGAAGATGCCCTGAATGCCGTCTTGACTCAACAAGGTAGCCATGGCCAGATTGTTCTGGCTGGCAAAGACCCTAATGGTGCAGAGCGTCTGCACCGGAGATGGAGCAAGAGTCGAGTCCACAGATGCATCGATCACATACTGTCCGGCGGCGATTCAGCACCTCCAGGTACCCCATCTCCAGACCGACGGTCCCTCTCGCCAGAAGCCAATGATGCCGAAGACGACACGCCAAGGCCGAGTCTTGGACAGTCACCGAGAGTGCGCAGTGAGAATGCACCCCATGTGCCATCACCTTCTGATGGTGGTTCTCTCGGCCACCATAGTCTTCCGTCCGCAGCCGAATTGGAACCATTGACGCTAGGAGATGACGACCAGCCATTCACCGAACATTCCAAACAAGCGGCTCGCCCAAGTAGTGCTTACAGATCTACCTCGACTTCAGCAACCTTACTGAGACTCCCGACCAACCATTGGCGTTTACTGGATATCTACTTTTCCTACACCCACTCGTGGCTGCCCAT
Organism: Apodospora peruviana; assembly: GCA_033439685.1. Classification (NCBI taxonomy): domain Eukaryota; kingdom Fungi; phylum Ascomycota; class Sordariomycetes; order Sordariales; family Lasiosphaeriaceae; genus Apodospora; species Apodospora peruviana. Next base: position 1,595,282 of record JAUEDM010000003.1, on the reverse strand, counting down.
CTTGGAAAAGCAGGACTTGTTCCAAGCATCTTATCGCTATTCGGACCAGGATCTTGCTGTCAACCCCCGAGAGTCTTCTTCTGCGGTCCATGCGGAGCTATGGAGTGCTCTTGCGCTGGCTTCGTTCCAGGATTCTGCAACTTCCACGGCCGCTTTACAACCTGAAGCCGATGTCCTCGGTCGATCACCTGCCGACATTTTTGCTGTTGCCCGCAGTCTTGTTCCTCTAGAAAATGGACCATTCCAACTTCACCACTCTCGAGCTCTTCTTCTATTGAGTTTGATCAGCCTTGGAAAGGGGGATCTGACGGCTGCGTGGCTGTTAGTCGGCTCGGCTATTCGGATCTCTATCGATCTCAACCGACATCGAAGCTCTCATGACGGTCGAGAACAACGCCGTATGCAGTCGGTATTGATAGCGTGCTTCATCGTGGACACCATTGTCTCGGTGCGGTATGATAGGCCGCCCCAACTGGATACAGAAGACGTCGATTGCGTGTTTCCTGTCTCTGAAGATGGCCTGGACCAGTGGGAACCATGGGCGGCTTGTGAGGGATTTGGAGTTGCCAATCCTGGCGTCCATGTGCCTCGTAGTCCTGCATACTGCCAAAGTACGTTCAACCAACTCTATCGCATATTGAAGCTCGTCGCGGGTGAGATGTCGGCCAGAGGTGGCAGGCCGACCCCTGGAGGGCGGACACTTCCGTTCATCTCAGAACTACGCCAGGCAGTCAGTCCCCACGCACCATTCGGCAACTTTACCATCTCGGCAGAGATCGGTGCTGGGCCTGTCCCCACGGCTTATCTCATTCGGTTCGTTTATCTCTGGGCGGAAGCTCTCATTGAACCTCAGACCCCGTATTGGGTGGCTCGCATCCAAGACACCATCCACCACTACCAAACACAGTTTGGCGCGTGCAGTATTCCCCCTTTCATCCCTTCGTGTCTCATTTCCCTGTCCACTTCAAGCAACCAAGCAAATGACGGTGAACTCGACAAGCAACACTTTGATGAGCTGGTGTCAGTCTTGTCCGAGATCTGGGGCAGGAAAGGTCAAGCCACGAACACTACTCCTCCTTACCAGATCAGTCCCATGACAGAGCCGAACCCGACATCATCGGGCTTGACACGCTCCACGCAGCCTTCAGCTCCGGTCGGCTCGGCGACCATGCCGGCAGACCTACCCACTCCGTCACTATATAGCGACGTGCCTCCATCTCAGACGGAGAATGCCGGATATAGGCATTTAAATGCCTCCTCAAGAGCTGACCCTTACCAACAACAATCTTCGACTTTCCTAGAGGCCCCTCCAGCGACACTGCCCCAGAGCAGTAATGTCAACGTTCACATGCAAGGAAGTTTCGTGGCAGGCGGAATCCCGAGGATGCACACATCCTCTATACACGCTCTGCCCTATGCGGGCTTTGGTGACAACAGCTCTATGGACTACGATGCGCTCTTAGACAACCTGGCGTCCATTGAATGCACCGACCCTGTGGATGTTGATCCACAGTTTATGACGAACCTGGGATTTGCTCCTGGTTGCGATTTCAGCGACATTTTGACGCGCGAGTTTCCTGATATATAGCGATGGACATCTGTGTACGATGAACGGAGTAGCTCCTATGTTTTTGAGTTAAACTTCCTCTACTGCCATACATCTATACCACTGTTGTTACGATGGTCCGTCCAGGTTAGATGAGGTGGTTTTCCTGAAACGATCATTAAGTCTTGATAGCGAGAATATTTGTCATTTGGGTTTTGTACACAATATAAAACAAAAAGGGGCACTATAGTGGTTGAAGCGACGTCGGGAGCTATCCGTACACATTTACACCATTCCACGAGACATTCCATCAACTTGTAAAAGAAGTTCAATTCAAATCACCAATCACCTCCTTTTCAATTATTCAAGACTTTACCTAGGGAATCCAACGTACTAAAGATACTTCTTCCCTTTTTTCTCAAGTTCCTTCAAGTCGTTTTTGATGTTATGTTGTAGAGTAAATCCTGAATCTTTTGAAGAGTGGGAGATGTGCCGTCGTCTCGGCTACTTGTGGGTTAAACTTGCTACCAAACTTCATCCGAAGGTGAGATGGCCGAGCGGTCTAAGGCGCCACGTTAAGGTTCAACAACCCTTAATCCCAATATCCGTGGTCCGAAAGGGCGTGGGTTCGAATCCCACTCTCATCATAACTTTTTCTTACTTAGAAGTAGTTTAATCCCTTTTTCATCTTTACTATCGTGTATTTTTCATTTTAAAGCGTGATCGTCTGGAATGACTACTTAGGGAGATGGGGGTTTTCATGGAATCCCCGTAGTCGGTACAAAAAGCTCTCCTTACTTACTTACCATTGCGATTAATGGAGAGGCGTTCTCGAGGGACTGTAAGAAACGTCTTCCTAAACTGTCTGTAGTACAAACAGAACATCCAATCTGAGAGACCTTAAAGTTCGCACGTATGTATTTCGGGTCACCTTTGGAGTATACATGTATGGCCCCACGGTTTGGGAAGATGATTCTCACACTCCCTCGTGACCAACTCCTAATCAAGATAAATATAGAACGATAAGCACATGCCCGCTCCATACCCCCATAGACTAATTTAATATGGACTGGCCAGAGCAGGACGAAAACAATTTGAATTTGGTAACTACCTAGGTTTGTACCAATCCCAACCCGATAAATGAAGTATAATCCCTAGCACGTTGTGTTACAATTAGGCCCCTAGTTTCAATCGCAGCCTTCTAAAAAAAAAACCACCTGATGTTTATTTCTGCGCCCGAATAAAACGGGGGTCCATAACCTCCAGCTCTCTGAGATTCTCTTGCATCTCTGCTACGGGGTCGGTTCCAACCTTTGCAGCAGGAGTTGAGGTGGTATTCAACTTCACACCATACAGATACGGCTTCTCGTTGGCGTAACAATCAATCTCTGACTTCTCCGGTAGTGTCCCGTTGAGAATGAACGCCTTGGAGGCGGCGATGGTGCAGTCCGAGTTGTCAGCTGTTGACGAATGTCCGTAGCCGTGGTGGACGATCAACCGCGCATTCGGCCCCATCTCCTGGGCCAGCCGTCTGCCATTTCGCAACGGGGTCGCAGGGTCATAGGTCTCCGCGATCAGCAGCACCGGGTGCTTCAGAGTGTAACTCAGGTCGCCGCGGAATACTTCGGCCGGCTTGGGCCAGAACTCTTTGAACCGTCGGCAGGGAAAGACGCTATAAAAACGGGAATCGCCACCTATCCAGGCCTGCGTGGTCATGTTGGCCCACAGCGACAGCCACCAGTCCAGATCACCAGCGGGCTCGGGGGCATCATACGAGTCACCGCAGACGACCATGTTAAATAGCTCTTCGGAGGACGTGTCTTCGAAAGCCGGGCATGGAAGGGTCGGGTCGTAATACCACGAGTTATTTTCGAGAGCCGCAGCTGTAGATGTCGTATTGCCACCCTCGAGGTCATAGAGAATTTCTGCAAGCGGGGGCCAGCTCCGCGGACTGTACATCGTGCCGTAGATGACCGAGACGAGGGCCGAGTACGTGATTATCGAAGGGCCGGTCTTTTTGGTATATCCGGGAAGGGGTTGGGCGGCAAGTGAGGAGAACATGGCACTCATACGGCGATCGAGGTCTGGGAGTGTGACGGGCTTGCCATCCCGAGGTTGGGCAAGGGCACAGTACTTTGGCCCCGCCTTTACGCACTCGCCCAAGAACCCGTCATGCCAGGCGTTGGTGATGTTGTCGAGGGCGGTGAAACCGAAACCGCCCAGAACGCGGTGGTCACGGACGTACTCGGTGCCGTCCAGGATCACGCGACCCACGCTGTCAGGAAACATGCCGGCGTATGTTTGCCCAATCCCGGTTCCGTAGCTGACGAGATAGCCAGTTAGCTCGTCCTCGCCGAGTGCGATGCGGATCTCCTCCATGTCGCGGGCCACGAACGACGTGCCGAGAAAACGGCCTATGTCGCCATACTTCTCGAAGCAGGCGCGGAAGGTGGCTTCGTTCATGGCATCCGCGATTTCGAGTTGATCACGCGGAGATCTTGACACGGTGGCCCGGAACTGCGATGTGAGCAGGTACCAACGGTCTCGATCGGCGTCCTCCGGGAAGCATGAGATGGACGGTAACGAGGAGTTGACGCCCCGGGGATCCCAACCCAGGACGTCAAACTGGTCGTCACTAAATCGGCGGGAAATAGCCTCAGCAGATCCCCATGCGTATGACACGCCGCTTCCACCCGGCCCACCAGGCTCAACCACTATTGTGCGATTGCTCTTTTTGCCGGTGCCTGGAGGGGAGCCAGAGCTGGCAAGCCCCAAGACCTGATACTTGGTGACGGCGAGCCTGGCAACGCGAGGGTCTGCTTTGTTCGTGTAGTCAAGCGGGACATCGAGGTAGCCGCACAGATAGATGCCTCGCCCAGCAAAGGGATCGCCGAGGCTCTGGTTGTTTCTCTTCTTGGCTCCCCAGTTCCAGTGATCAGGATTCGGATCGAACTGGGCAGCCCATGCCTGGGGCGCATTGGAGTTGTTGAGTGCGGGCAGCACAGCCGCTCCTGTGCAGGGCAGAAAGCGGAACGGGTCGTTGGCAACCGGAAAGTCGCCATACGGAGATGCGCGTAATGCCGATGGACTTGCCAGACCCTGATGTGCAGGCTGGATTACTGTCGTCTCGGGACACGAGTTGGCGATCGACGTGCCGCTCCAATACGGAATGGTAGCAACCAGCAGCAGGACAAGGACGACTGCAGGTTGCAAGACCCACCGACCGCGTCGATGCAGCGGCGAATTTGACGTCCAAAATGAAGCAGTCGGCTTTGGTAGCAGCGGCGTTGGTGGCAACAACAACGGCGCCTTCTCCATTGTCGACTTCGGATCCGAGTCCTCCGAGTCTCCGTAACTGTTCCGGGGAGGAGTTTGTCGAGGCAGGACCGACCGTCCCACACCCTCACCAAGACGTGCGGGGCCGGGACGCTCTGGGAAAATGCCATGCGAGCGGCCATGAGGGGTCTCGAGGGTCTCGCTGCCCTCGAACTGGTCAAATCCACTCAACACCTTCCATTTGCCGCAAACACCACCACCGTTTCCACCTCCGTGGTACTGTCTCGGTCTCATCATGTAAGGTTTTGCAGACGACGGAGCAGAAAACCACAACCTCTGCAGCCAGCACAACCGAGACACCTAACCAAATCATTGGGCCTCTTTATCTTTTGGATCCTCTCCTGAATAATTAGGCATCATCAAGGACCTCAAATCTTACACATTTTATCCAAAACGACAATATCGACGCGCTTTAGCCGAACGAGCGCGTCTACTCTAAACTTTTGGGAACGACAACCGTCACTCCCGGAGATTAGAGAATGCCATTTTCCGCGTCTTTGGTAAATACGAGCGGGAAAGGGGTAAATTGATTACAGTCCCAGGTGCTCACCGCTCGGGGTTATCCCCTGGTTGATACTCTGATTCCATTAAATAGAGAAAGCAGCTTGCCAGCTAAATCTCCAGTTCTCTCAAAGACCTGGATAATTCTATTTCGTGTTGAATAGGGGTTAGTTCTGAGGAAGTCTTCCATCCGTTTGCCATCCCTAACAAAGGTACAATTGTTTACTGATAGAATATTTATTAACTGGCGCTGAATACCTGTAATCATTGATTAATAGCTCAATTAGACAACGCTGATATACTAAGAATAAGAGGTAGATAGGTACCTGGTGATCCTTTGAAATTGTACATCACTTACTTTAATAAGTTTCAAGTCGTCTAGCCGCGTAAGGACAGGCCTAAAACAGAATGGAGGATACAATATTGAAAGCTGTGTCAAATACAAATGAGGCACCATACAATTGCTCTATCGAGACCTAATTAGTCGCTGAGAATCTGGAAGGGAAGGGGAGTGTGGCCCAAATGGAGAATACAAGTCGAAGCCCATTTGTCATAACCAATCATACCGTCGCCCGCTTGGCTCAGTGGTAGAGCGTATCACTAGTAATGATAAGGTCATCAGTTCGATTCTGATAGTGGGCAATCAACGTTAGTTGCCTTTATTTCGTGAAAGTATCTAACTTTTTGATGATACCAGCATATATATATAATTGTGCGAGTGTTTTTTTATTGCTTGGACTGCTTGCTCACAGGTTTTCCAGTTGCGAATGGAAAATCAGATCAGCTAACTAACTTCCTCCGTTCTTTTCATTAAAGTGAGCGAGTCTCTCTTTCTACTACTGCGTTTCATTCTCGGCTTCACCAGCTTGTCTACGTTATCTATAAATGACGTTGCTTTGCGCATCCACAAGTTGAACAAACAGAACAGATAGATAGATCATAGATAACTTATGTCTACTATTACTTTCGAGAGTTTTCCCACATGGATAAGCGACAGATATCGTATATGCAATGCACCCTAAGATAAACAAGGCCATTGCACATTCATACTTGAAAAATGCAAAGGGAGGCAGCCTGAGACCTTTCTTAGGGTAGATACTTGGTACACAATCTAGCGACCTGGTGGCATGAAGGGCTTTCAAATACAGTTAGTTGCCTGCATAGGTAAGTAAGATTAGTAACAATAACTTCATCTCGAATAACGACTTATCAAACAGTACCCTGACTGAACACATCTGACCAACGCGAATAAACCCAACGTAAAACTGCCGCATCGATATATCCTTAACACCCGGGCCCTGAAAGAGCTTCCGCGGTCCAAATGTGGTGGTGCTCATAACGGTCTCGTCAGGCTGCCGCAGCCTCCACAACTTGAAGCCCAACTGACCAGGACCGGCAGCATTGTCAAGCGACTAGAAAAATACCAGCGTCTCAATACCGTTGTCGGATCCTACCAGCTCCCGGCCGATACAGTCCACCTGATCCAGTCCGGGATCATGCAGATCTCTCTCCAGGAAAAGCCGTTCGTACTATTAATCCTATAGCCGAGAAGGTTGTTCTCTGAGTCACGCATGAGCCGCCAGCGAGGATGCAAGTACGGTAGGGCCCACTGGATGCTATCTTAGTAGTGGCGCCCCGCTGGACGACGATTCGTCATCGCGGGCTGGTTGCGGGTGACTCTGTACTGGCTCACGATGGCAGACTCGCCGCGTTGGTCAGCGAAGGTCGACTCTTGGTCCATGTCACGACCACTCAACCACTACCGTCGACATAGGTCACCGTCAGTGTTGATCTGTACACCCTCAACGCAGGCTTGCACTCGGAAACCGGCAAAGGGAGCAAACGGCCCATGTTCAGCGGCTCCCACAACCCTAGAGCACCGTAACGCAGGATCGCGTACGTGCCGTTGGCCCGATAAAAGCCTAGCACGATTATGGATAAAAGGGACTTACTATCGCTATCGAAAGAGTTCGAGTCAGCCGAAAACGTGGTCTTGTTCCATACCTCGAGCAAGAGCGTGCACAGAGTTCCGCATTTCCATTTTCCAGGCCCTGGGGTGTTTGTAAAGGAGTCGTGGAGTTCGAACGAGTAGATTTTCTCCCTCAAAATGGAATTCTCGTCGAGGTAGAACAAATGGATCTTCAAAAGTAGCCCTAATCAGTGACTGTAATTAGTCAGGTTCAGAGAAAACAAACATTAAGGCGGCTGAAGGTTTGAGGGAATTCACGGTAAAAAGTCTAGAAGAACCCAAATGTGAATTGAAGCTGGCCGCGACAAGGTCGACTGCGGCAAGTTGCGTCGGAAGCTGGGTCTTGCAAGTCCTTTTGGAACCAGTAGCCTCGAGGTTTCGGTTCTCGTCAAAGAACCGTACATACTGGAAATGAGGGTCATGCTGGAAAGCTCATTGTAAAGGATATGAATTGGTAGAAACCGCTTGTCGTCAAAGACTTATGGCAATGTCTGAAACGCGATGAGGTAACACCGTAACAGTCACCCACCCATACTCATGCCAAGGTGGAAAGGACATATTGAAGGCACAGGTCGTGTTCCATCGCGAGAAGGAGGTTGGGTACTTGCTGGGAGAGGACGAGCGTTTGGAGGACGGCCCCCGAGGGGGTGGGGGTCGGACTTCAAGTCCCCAGACTCGGAACCGGCGAATTTCAACTTCAATTCAGCTCAAGTTCAAGTAGAACTGCAAATGCGGTTAGGGTTATTATCGTAAGCTTAGCTCCGTACTCGGTGAAAGTAATCCGAATCCAACCAAAAGTGGACTCGACATCCTATCATATCAGTCTCTAGGTAGTGTGCACAACATCGGTGCCATGTCCCAGCAGGAGTTCGAAATAGCCCGGACCCTAGCGGCCGCCATTGTTTAAATTAAATTCTTATCCCGTGTCCTTAGTGCTCCTTCCCGTGCTGACCCGGGATTCTAGACTTCTACCCCATAGTGACTCAAACTGCGCCGCCTGTGCCTTCCAATCTGTATCTTGTTTTGAGAGTGAGGTAGGTCCAGGGCAGTCCTCTTCCCATTCCCGCCGTTCTTTTGGCAGACACGCGGGAAAAGTGCCACGAGCTAGCGATGCACTAATGATGCCTGCAGAGGGCAAGGCCTTCCTCGTAGGGATCCAGGGACCGATCTATTTACGATGAAATACGATCCATGCATTCTTCCATGCATTCTTCCGCTCGACCCGCCCCGCATATCCCGTCTTTCCCATCGATCTGGCTTGGCTCCTCGTCGCTTCGACACGTATGGTGACATCGTGAGGTTCGCGTCTTTTTTTTGATATTCTCTTTCTAATTTTGGTACCATTTCACTCGCTAATGATAAAGCTAACATGATCTAGATGGCTACCTACTTACTCTGCACATACAGTTCGCAACCATGGATGCAGAATCAAAATTTGCAGTTAGAGGCTGCTCTGGGTAAACAGTACGACACAACAAGCTGTCAAATTCATATATATTTATCATGGAAAGGCCTGCACCGGCACTGGGCTATTCCTTGTGATCGTCATCCAGGAGCTCCTGGAGCTCCTCTCTTTCATCCATGCGCATTTAGCCTGCCCATCTGGTACACAGAATGTCCAACTACACCATCCAGACAGGCCTTTGGGTAAACTATGACAGTTCACCTGCCCTCGGTGCCACTCTAACTGTCTCGATCCGGTGGGGCAACTACCTCATTGCCGCCCTCTCGTCTCTCGTCGCCTGGGCAGGTGCGAGCGCCTGGTCCATAGTCTCCTACTCCATACACCAGCGGCTCGCGGCTGCTCAGGACAAGGATGTCTTGCACCAACAGCTACAAGTTCACTTTCGCACCGCCGGATCCTTCCTCGACTCTTGGCTGGATGGCTTCAGTCTCCATCGTGCTTGGAATGGCCGAGTTGACAGGGTTAAGCGGAGGACTTTGACTGTGTCACTGTTGGCGCTTGTTCTCTTCCTCGCCTTTGCTGCCGCTGGTGTATTTGTGGCTGAGGTAGCTACCAAAAGGTACGCAATGGCTTCCATTATAATGTTCAGGACATGAGCTGACTAGCATGACGATACTTTTAGTTATCAGGATGTTCTCGTGCTCGCGGCACCGAACGACTGTGGTGACCTTGTGTTCCAGCGTCCCGAGGCCGAAGCAAACCATAGCGTCTGGCTCAACGAATGGACAGCCTATTCTGATGATGCGAAGTTCTGGGCCCGCGGCTACGCGCGTGAAATGTACTACGAGAGTCATGCCCGCGAGAGTGCCTTTTCTATGCCCAACCTGCCGTTTATTGGGTATGAAGTGCCCTGCCCTTACACCGAAGGCATTTCCTGCTTCGGACCAAACCGGACACAAGGTCCTGCATGGAGAATGGACGCCAATGCTCTAGACTCGCATGTCCACTTTGGCATGAACGCGCCAAAAGAGGATCGGGTTACCTGGAGTGAGACGGCGACGTGTGCTGTGGTCGACCCCCAAAACTTGACGATAGCTCCCTATTGGCGCATCGACAACTATGATGGCCACGAAATCAACAACAGCTACGTCGGGATTCTCCAGCAGTTCGGTCCCGATCTTGGCTATGATTCCAACCTCATGTTCGAAATCCCAGTCAATCTGATGTATGAACGGACTGGGGTCTTCAGCCAGTGAGTCTAATCAATTCTACTTGGTTAACCTTGCACGTGGTGGCATTCATCCGACTAACACACATCTACCCGTACAGACGAGGACTATGGTTTCCAGGCATCAATGATGGTGGTGGAAAGGCGATAACTGGATACCCCTTCAACCGAACTGATGCCGACATGGCCATGATCACTTCAACACAGGGTCTGCTGTTCTACTATCAGCCTGTAGATGACCCCTATTTCATGGCACATCGCGCTGCGACGGGCGACGAATACGCCTTTGACATGAACGCTACCGTTTACTATCCCAGCCACCTTTTTGGGCTCATGGTGTGCACCGAACAACAGCAGATCTGCAATCCCAACACCAACCAGTGCACGCCCTGGAGTGGACAACTACGACTAAAGAATGCAATTAGCAACAATACCATCAATCTCAACGACGCGCAACTTGCAACGGCACTACGCATCGTCGCAAATATGGAATATGTTGGTAGCATGCTTGGTATGGCCGCCCGGGGAACGACCAGTAAGTTGTCCAGAGACAAACCAAGGGCGTCATCTTTCAGCAATACTAGTACTGACAAAATGCACACGTTACAGATCTTATCATCGGGGAGAAGAATGGTGTCCGCAGCGGCACCGCCATGCCTGCCAACCAGTGGACCAGGGAAGTTGAACTCTGGTTTGCCGCCAACCTCGTAGCCATCCAGAACAGCTTGCTGGAATGGGTCGCTAAGCCCTGGCCCCAGGGCCATCCGGAAGCCATCTACGATTTCGTCAACTCTACGGACCTCGACGCCAAGTATGACGAGTACGGCATCTCGCGCCAAAAGAACACCCTCTGTCGCAATCAGCTCATCCGCTCTAGCTCGGCAGTGCAAAACTTCAGCATGCTGGCATTGGTGCTTGTCATTGTCCTTTCTGTGGCTATCATTGTCACAGGGTTGCTTTTGCCCAGCTGCGTCAGTCACGTACGCGAACGCCGTCGGCGTAAGGGAATGGAGCTCTCCGCCGCGGCGGAGTCAGGGCGTGTGGCCCGGTTGGCAGATGCGAAATACAACGTGCTGGCCATGGCCCTGCGCGGCGCGGGTATAGACGGTTGGGAAAGGAAGGGCACCTCCGAGATTCCCGTCACCAAAGGGTCGGTGACCGTTAGTCCGCGTGTGGAGAAGAACGGCCTAGCGTCGTACCCATGCACAGCGTGTGCTGTCTGCCGGAGACCAACTGCGAGCAGCAGTGGCAGTGGGGATAGTGAGGCTGACAGCGACGAAAAATGGACGAAGTGGGACGGGGAGAAAAAGAAGCCGGCGCTGAGGTTGGATACCTTTGGTAGTCGGCGGGGTATGAGTGACGAGACTATTGCGGAAAAGAAGTCACGGAGGACAGATTCTTACAAGTTGGATCGGCGAGTAACTGAGCAGACGCTCGTGGCGAGCCCGACGGACATTGATGAGACCAGTGATGGGAGGAGCGGCGCAGATGTTTCGATTCAGGGCGACTTGGACAGGATCACGTCGTTGGCTCCTCCTCCGCCTATTCCTGCCCGAGCGAGGACCAGGAGTCGTTGGTTAAATTAGAGCAACTCATTAGATAGGCCATTAGAAGGGGCAATCTGCAAATGTTGTAATTAATACATATTCCAGTTCACGATGTTAATATGCCTATACACCTACCTATCTTTGAAATAGTTTTTCGAACTGAAATCAGCACTACTCTAGCAGTTCATCCACGATTGTTGATAGATCAACTCTATCAGACCCGAGAAAGTGGAGGAAAGATCTAGGATAGGGAAGAAGAAAGATTACAACGGCCCCCTGCTAAAGAAATCAATTTATCAAACGCACGACTCGAGGTGATATCCACAATCATCCACCTCTCCTCAACATCGAAACTGGATCATCACATCAATCTAATCCTCTGTGGCGCAATTGGCTAGCGCGTCAGACTGTTAATCTGGAGGCTGTAAGTTCGACCCTTACCGGAGGAGAATAGAATACACTGAAGTTTTGTCTTGTTGCACCTTTTTGTGGTTTTCTTTCCGGCTTTGTTCTTTTTTGTTTTCTTGCTGAAGCTTGGTTTGATCAGGATCCAAATGTAGAGATGAATTGGGCTTACTAGTGATTAATTAGTTATGGCGTGGCATGCAAGTGATACCGAGGAAGATGTGTCGATGACGGACTGTGAGATCAAATTGAGGGGTTAGGCATAATCAGAACTATACTGTACATCTCACCATTCTCTCAGGAAAGTAGAGCTATCTACATGTGCCCTGAGAATAACAACATGGAAGTAGCAAAAGCACTGAAGTAGACGGATGATTATGAAATTCGTGTGGTTGTAGTTAAAAACAGATATTTCCGGGGGGTGGGAGTTATCACATTGAAGGTTAGTCGAGTTACTTTGTTTGATTTGCTTGCTACCTTTAGTATTTTTTGTTTGAAGACACAGTAAGGTGACAACGGAAAATGTCTTTTGCCCTAGCAGTTTCGAGCCAGCAAGCTCGTCGCCTGTACAGTACCAAATAACTAAGATCTGCCCAGTGCTTTTGTACATTCCAGGTCGTCGGCTGAGAATTTCTCATGGCGGTAAGTGAAAGATGTCCCAGCCCATATTTTCTACAGAGTCGGGCAAAATTAGTCCGACATAGTCAAATATAAGATCATGCACCAACAATAGTCCATCCTTCCACTGTCATTCCAACACAGAACTCGCTCACTCAGGCGAACCAGGTTGGTCAGTCGATGTCAAGTCGGGCATCCAGCCCTCAGGTCGCTCACTGCCGCGTATCATTCTGTCGTAACCGAGCTTCTCGACCTTCTGGACCGACTGGCGCATGACCTCCAGCTTCTTCTCCCACTGGATCCTGTTACCGGAACGCAGCGGAAGCATCTCGAAGAAGCTCCCGAGGTCATGCATGTCCTCGACAATGGTGCGCTGGCTGCCCTCGCCATTGTCGTCGCCGCTGGCCATCTTGCCGGTCAGGGCAGAAGTGGTGGTGGCGAAGCGCATCATCTCGCCCGTCAGATCGAAGACGCCGTAGAGGTAGTCGTCGTCCGTCAGCGAGACGACGGGGACCTCGGCGGCTTGGGCAGCGGCGGGCTTGTCGGCACCGGCGTCAGCCATGACCTCGTCCTCGGGAGGCGCGGCGCCCTTTCGGGACAGTTCCTCAACGACTGGCGATAGCTGCTCGTGGGTAATGAGGGTCTGGGTCCTGACGTAGTGGGCAAAGGTGAGAGCCTCGATGAGCTCCTCGAGACACATCAACGACCGGGCGTAACGGTGGCGGTTGATGCCTTGGATTTCCGGGGCGATGGCGGCCAGGAGCTTCGAGATCTCGGCGAGGCGCGTGTCAATCTCGGTCTGGATGTCCTGGGGCAGTTCTTGGTCGATCTTGCGGACTCTAGTAGTTCATTTAACGCCATGGTGAGAAACATAGTCCGCCAAGGCAGTCCCCCTTCGCGCGTGTTGGGGAAAGTTGAATGATTCAATGTGGCACACCTTTGCAGAGAAAATATTCTAATTTCTGTTAGAGTTTGTTTGGTTGCATGGTAGTAGAGTGAATCCTCACATTTTCTTGCTCAAAGCTGTGATGTCCCGGGATGCCTTGCCGATGCGGTCGCGGCGATCGTGGTGGGCATCGAGCTCGTCGCGCAGGTGCTCGAACATGGGCGTGTAGGCGTTTCTCACCACTGGCGCCTTGGGCGCTGGCTTTGGGCCGTCGAACCTTTTGGCATTGCCCTGTCGGTCTCTCTTGAAACCCGACATTTTTGCGCTGCTGTTTTTGTTACCGACGACGACAGGTTTGTTCTTAGCTTCCAATTTCGTGGATTTGATGTCGGAGAAAATTGATGCGATGAGTGAAGGACGGGAGCGAGAGAGATATGGGCACGCCGGGGGGTGATGGAATCCCCAGTGGGGGAAAATGTTAGCGACTGCGATGTGGTGGATCTTTGTTGCGACTAGGACATGAGTGGACAACTGAAGGACAACATCAACCGAACTGGTCACGTCAAAATGCTTCCAGGTTGAAGGAAAACGCCCCCAAAAAGTCCCGGACTGGCCCAGACTGGCTTCAAGTGTCGCTGGTCAAGTGAGCGGATGATGCCATATTAAATCAGCAGACGACCTCCTTTCACCATCACCTTACTCGAGTGAACTGCAGACTGGAGCTCAGAAAAAGAGCTGATAGCGAGAAAATGGCAAACATAAAGCCAGCAGAAGCAGCAGCACCTTCCCTCATCACATCCTTCTTTGGCCGACCTCTTCCACTTTATTTCTCGGCCGCCCTCCTGCGCGTCCTTCTCCTTCTTTACGGGCTCTGGCAGGATGCAAACACACCCGTCAAATACACCGACATCGACTACCTGGTCTTCACCGATGCCGCGCGCTTCGTGTCCCACGGCCAGAGCCCGTACGCCCGTGAGACGTACCGCTACACCCCCGTGCTGGCATGGCTGTTGTTACCGACAGCGCAAACCACCGGGAACCCCGTCTGGGATGTCGCTTGGTTCAGCTTTGGCAAGGTCTTGTTCGCCGCCGCCGACCTCGTGGCCGGATGGCTGCTTGTGCGTCTCTTGACAGGAAAGAAAAGGCCCATGGACGCGGCAACCGCTCGCAAATTTGCTGCCATCTGGCTGCTCAACCCCATGGTCGCCACAATCAGCACGCGAGGCAGCTCCGAAGGACTGCTGGGTGCCTTGGTGACGGCGCTGCTGTGGGCTGTGCTGGCCCGCCGAGTCACTCTTGCCGGCCTGTTGCTAGGTTTCGGTGTGCACTTCAAGATCTACCCTTTTATATACGCTCCGGCCATTGTGTGGTGGATGGACTCCGACAGGATGGCCGTCGGCCATGGTAGCTCCGGCTCAACCAGGAAAGGATCCAGCCACCAGGCCCAATTATCACGGCTCGACAGCATCACGGCCTTCATCACGCCGGCGAGGCTCCGTCTTGCCCTTGTCAGCTTGACAACATTCCTCGGCCTGAACATCTTCATGTTCAAACTGTAGGCACCCCCTCACCCCCACTAAACTGGATCTCATTCTAATAGAACACAACAAACACAGCTATGGAACCCCTTTCCTAACTCACACGTACCTACATCATATCACCCGCATAGACCACCGCCACAACTTTAGCCCCTACAACACACAGCTCTACCTCACATCAGCCTTTCCAGACCTTTCCGCCTTGCGGATCGAATCCGTAGCCTTTCTACCGCAGCTCCTGCTCTCGTGTCTTCTGATTCCCCTCGTCATGGCCAAAAAGGATCTGCCCACCGCCATGCTTGCCCAGACATTCGCCTTTGTCACCTTTAATAAAGTCTGCACCAGTCAGGTAACCACTCCATTTTATCCTCATTTTCGATGTTCATCTCTTCTGATACACTGCGTACAAAAATAGTACTTCCTCTGGTACATGATCTTCCTCCCGCTTTACCTCCCGGGGTCCTCGTTTCTCCGCTCACCCACGAAGCTGGGCATCCCGGCCCTCGCTCTCTGGGTGGTATCCCAGGGCCTGTGGCTGCAGCAGGGGTACGAGCTGGAGTTTCTGGGCAGGAGCACGTTCTTGCCCGGCCTCTGGCTGGCGTCTCTGGGCTTCTTTTTGGTGAATTGCTGGATTCTTGGGATCATCATTGGAGATTGTAACGGAACGAAAGAGAAGGAATTATAGACGACTAGAAGAACTAACTCAATTTTTTAAACCTACTTGAGATAGCATTCTCCCCATTCTGTTTCCTGCTTTAGAATAAATGCACTTAATCTGTATTGGTAATCTAAGCCATAGCGGCTGGGGCGTGGATACATGCACATGAGCAAATACAATCAGGCGGTAGACATCATTGAACTTTCGAAATAATGGAAAAAACTGACATGTGACTTGTTCTGACTACAGCTGTACCATCATGCTCAGGTTATCAAGTTACTACTTCAACCAGATACAGTACCTCAGTCAGAGTTACGAGATAACTGAACTATAGACGGCTGACCTGATCATCGCCACTACGTATGTACCTTACAAATCACAATCACTTCAGACAAACGGACAGAAAACTGCATAGCTACCCGCCAACACGTTGGTCATTTTAAACGCGAAGGATTGAGTCTCTTTCTCCCTTTTCTCATCGCTGCATATCAAGAAGGCAAAAAATGCCATGCCAATCAAATTGCAGCCAGAATACACGAGATGTGTAACTAATGACAACAAGCTCAGCTCAGCCCAGCCCATCAAAAAAAAACTCCATCCCTCTATCGACGCAGGAGACAGCCACCCCGTTTCGACCAATGATCCCAGTATGGTAAACGATAAAAACAAAAAACGGAAAAAGACTGTAGATGCAAAATGAATACGCCAGCTCTGAAGCTTTTTCTTGGGGAAAATTCTCGGGTGGTATAGAGTCCCTTTTGACGCCAAACCACCACCATTTCCACCAGACCCCAACCTACCTTCTCTTTCCCTTACCCCTTACCGGTTACCCCTTTCTATTAACGATTAACCCCAGACAGCCCCATCATATCAGATGTATTGCATTTAACCATTCCCAAACACCACGCTGTAAATAAATAAATAAATAAGAAGAAAGAACAGATGCGTCATGGTGAACCGCGTATGTAGGTGTATGCGTCTCGCTGACGCCAAGTTGCGTTCAAGGCTGTAAAGGCCCTCCCTCCCACAGCACGCTTTTCACGTGATGGAGATAC
Source organism: Apodospora peruviana (assembly GCA_033439685.1). NCBI lineage: Eukaryota > Fungi > Ascomycota > Sordariomycetes > Sordariales > Lasiosphaeriaceae > Apodospora > Apodospora peruviana. The sequence continues at coordinate 1,578,590 of JAUEDM010000003.1, read as the reverse complement.
CGCCGCTTAATAATGCGTAGTTGGACAGCTTCAGCGATAGCGCTTTAGACTTCGGAAACTCGGGACTAATCGTCATACGACCATCCTTGTTATACCCGACCTCGCCAAAGGATTCGGACAAGTCTTCAAAACGAGCCTCGGGCCGGACGCGGTTCAGCTCGGTGATGATTTCGTCGCTCCATACGCCAGAACACCAGCCATTGCGGAGGAGAAAATACGGGTTTAGTGGCGGCACCGGTGAGTCTGAAGCCAAGGATATTCATTTAGCATATAGACAGACTTCGGATAAGAAAATGTCTGTGTCCGAACTTACCGAGATCGACGTAGCGGATCCGGAGGTACTCAACAGCTTGGAGCTTCCCCAACGAACGGATACCAGCGAGGACGAGAGCCTCGAACGCATTGATAAAATTCATGTCCGTGATGCCAGATCCGGACTCGTTCCAATGCAAGACCTGCCTGCAGCAATTCTTGACCGTCAAGTCGATCGACTTGAGCCGGTCCTGCCTGGCATCCCGTTGCCTGGCCGCGAGGTCGTTGAAGAACTGTTTGCAGACTCTCCCCGTGTATGATATGTGCTCCACCGACGGAGACGCGGCGGCTAATGCCAATTTAGAACAGAAGTGAATCTTGCTGGCCACTTTGAGGAAATGGGGCGGGAACGACAGTTCGCGCCGATAGTCTCCTTCGATGCAGAGGCTTAGTGTTGTCAGGCGCAACGGGTTACTGAGGATATCAGCCATGGTGAAGTAGCTTTTGGATTTTGGCTTGCTGTACGAGCCATGCCACTCTTGCAAGTTGGGCAGGGCAGACGTAATGGCGTCGAAGTCACCCACTCCTCTGATCAAGTTCCACTGTCCCTTGCAAATGAGCGTACGAACCGAGTCGATCTTGGGCATCACTCGCAGAGGTTGGTCCGTGTCCCGAATCCAATGCCTCACGCGAGGCGCCTTCTTCCGCTCGCCGCCCTCCAGCGTCATCACGCAGACCTCGGGGAAGCATTCCGACACAAAGTAAAAGGCCTCCTCCAAGGAGCAGTTGTCGACTGGCAGGATATACGATGCATTGGTCAGCCCATCGACAGTAACGGTGGGGAGAATGTTTGCGGTGAACCGGGCCAGCGGACCGAACTTTGACTGGAAGACGGGGAACCAGATCTCGATATGTTTGATGTAGGACCGGAGGTGGGGATGTCGTGCAAAATAGGAGAACGAGTCTCTGAGCGAATCGATCGTCGCCTTGAGTTTGATGTGTCGGTACAGTCGCTCCTGAATCAGCACCCTCCACGCAGCGCTGACCAACGACAGCTCTGATAGTTCTTTTCTGCGAGAGTGTCGCAGTGCCGTTCCCCAACGCATGATGGAGCTTTTCGAGGTCGTAGAGACACGGAAGCCGAACAAGTGGTCGAGGATGCACTCGTGTATCTCGGCCGGGAGGTCGTTGAGGTTTATGCCCACCACACTCTCGCAGGGGGACAAGGCTGCGGGCGTTTCTGCCGGCTCCGGGTCATCCAAGTCCATATCGGCGTCTGTTGGACAGCTAAGGCAGCGAACATCGGCGTTTCGGGGTTCGGGCTGAGGGAAAGGAGTGCTGCTCGGCCGGGTGGGAGGGACGAAGTCTTGCATTCGGGCCTGGTCGAGCGGCGGGCTCGAGGGGCCTGGGGACACGGGATTTGACGCCGTGGTCATGATAGAGGCGAACTCGACAGTAGCCCTGCCCTCATCTTCATGTATCGATTGCGTCCGCTCGGTTCTGGGGAGTCGCGTGTCAAGAGTGAGGGGTTCGGCATGGTCCTCGTCGAGGAACATTGGGCCGGGCGGCAGAGCCATTTCTCTCGGGGTTCCGGTCAAGGTATCAGGGCTTAATCGGCTGGAGGTTCGAAGACCATGGCAAGAAAGTCGGGAGTCTTGAGCTGAGATGATGGCGAGCGAATAAACGAAGCGCAACGTGCAAGTTGGGATGGTGAGGCGACTGGGCGACAGAGAGCGAAGGAGTGAGGGGCGGCCGAACAAGGAATGTGTCGGAATGCTTTGGTGATGGTGAGGGGAGGCAAGCAGCAAGCAACAAGCCACTCGTTCGACGGCTGAACAGTCTCTTGCCTATTCTTGTTTTTGTTTGCGTCTTGAGTTGCGGGGGGGTTAGGTTTATTCGATTCAGGTTGCGGATTTGGGCTGGATTCGCGAGTGGGTTGGGGGTGCAAGTGTCTGCACCTGGAAGTGTCCAATGAAGTCTGGCTCTCGGCAACTTTGCAGCGCCTTTGCAGTGTTCTGGAGACCCGGACGGGACTAGAGAGGATCGGCCGACATAGGGGGAGCACTGGGAGCTCGTCAAAGGGGCCAACCTGGTGGGCTGTGGAGCGCTCTAATGCGGCGCTGATGCGGGCGAGCCGGCCGCCGTGGGCCGTGGGCAATCTTTTTTCTCTTAAATTTGGGTACCAACAACAATCATGCGTCGTGGCAACTGCGGGCAAGATGCGCGGTGGAAGCAAAATTGAGCGTGAAGATGGTTTGTATAGAACTGCACTGTAGGCAGTGTGTGTCGTTTTGGCTGTGGTGTACATAACTACTAACAACAGCATCCCTTGATCATGGGAAAGAAGGCCGAAGCGAGAAGATTGGCACAGTAGGTACGCATCAAATCAAACAATTGACGAGCAATTGGCCCACACCTGGACCACAACCAAACTTGATGACGGGGCTGATGATGGTCAATGGGATTTGAGGAGGGGAAAGCAATGAAAACCTGGATAATCCCCACGCCAGAGGACAATCCGACAATCGCAATCGCAATGCCACTGGACAATCTTACACAGGAGGACAGGCTGCCAGTATCTTTCAGCGTCCTCGCCGGCACTCCCTCATTCCTCAATGCAATTCGAGACCAGCACAGCCTGGCAGCTGCCCGCTGCGGGAATCTCAGCCCCCGACCGACCGCCGGGTGCCACACTCCGTGTGCGCCGGGCTACCGCTTGAGCCACACATTGACCGTTCAGAGATTGATTAGAACTGCACCGCCCACCCTGCTACCTAGATCAATCAAGCCACTGATTCCAATCCATCACCAAGAAACTGTATTGGAAGGATCCTGTTTGTGTGTGTGCGTGCTGCTGCGTGATGGGGGAATCAAGCCAACCCACTAACACAAGCCGTTAGTGTTAAAGATTGCTTGCATCAACCCGCTCCGTTTGTCAAAATCGACTTGAAGGTCGGGCCACGCCAGCACCGGATTATCGCGAGACCGGCATGCCGCTTCTGCTGACGACTATTCTTGAAGGTTCTACCCATTCGGTAAAGGCCCATCTCGCGAGACCGACAGCATGGCAAACCATTGATGACAAGCGTTGTTGATGATGTGTCGTTGTCACTGGTCTAGTAGTGAGTAACCTAATTACGGCTGGGGACTGGCAGCGGGGGCCACAACTTTCAGGAATTCGGTGGCCGATTATAAGGTATTGAGAAGGCGCCGGACCTAAGGTGAGTTTTCCCAAGCTTATATGAACCTACATGCATGTGGACGGTGCGGTTATCGGGATTTCAGAATGGTTCGCGGCTCTCTCATCAGGATAGACTGGATGGGCTTCCAAGTGGTAGGGTCAGTTTAAGTATTTGAGCTCTCCATATATGGATGGATGAACGTGAACCGGTTGGAAACCGGATCTGGATACATGCAGTTTACCGGCACTGGTTGGCACCAATGATCTGGCCAGGGCTCTCGTCGTACAGACAGATCGTAAACCGGGACTGATGAGTCGAGGGCCTCGAGGGCCTTCCACCCGGGCCGGCCCTAACGCCGACACCACTGAGATCAGAGGACCTGCGAATCCGCATGGGGCTTGTCTCAACCTGCCGTCGCGTCTCGCGTGTGGAGGATGAACCTCCGTTTTGTACACATAGCAACGAGTCGCATGCTTTGTATGAAGTGAGTGTATTATTAGAGAGTGTCGTACGTGGACGCGCAGCACTCCAATGCGGTGCCCCAGTGCGTGTTGTGGAGAGCGTCGTCTGTGGAGAAGAAGCCGTCTCGAATTGTGCCTTTTTGGGTTAGGCAGTGTCGGCAATGGTGACACTCGGCGAGCGACGAAACAGCGGCGACCTTGACAAAATTACGTGGAGTGATGGAACCAGGTGTTTCAGAAGTCTGGTTTTGTCATTTTGAGCGGTCTCCTCCTGGGCGCGCCAGGTAAAACCACCAGGGGACCCGTAGTGTACACGTGTAGTGCGCATCTGGGCTGCTGCATGGCGTAGGGAGTGTGATGTGAGATCGAGCGTCAATCAAGCCCGGCCGTTGTTTGCTGCGTGCTGTCTGCTGTCTTGCATCCCACGGCACGGTAGTTCTTTCCATTTCAGGTTGTCTCTTGAGGATGAAGTCGAATAGGGTAACCCGTAATCTGATCACCTTATCGGACCTGATTTGGAAAGAACAACGCCGCGACTGCCAACGGTGCAACTGATGATGGAATTCTGTCCACTGGCAGGTCCCAGGTTGGAAAGAGCACCTCACTATGTACTTCCGTACCGGTAAAAAGACGCTTCGTTGTGGAACGGGCCTGCTGGAGACTGGAGACTGGAGTGCAGGTGCTGGGTCTGGAACTTGCAGTGGGCGGGGCCACCCAAGACACTTCTCGCCCCGGCTAGACATTCCATTTCATCTCTTGCCCGACATCTCAACTCTGGATCCCAACTTCGGTGTCGCACCTTGATTGTTTCTCTTTCACAACCAATGCAACTTTGAACAAGCTTCTCAATCCAAGTTCCGCGTGTAGCTCGCACTGCACAGGTCCAGAAACTCCTGACCGGAGATGGTGACCACAACTGGATGCTCGGAGGATGTTCAATGGGTAGGATGGCGCCGATGGCCAGATGATTCTGTTGAACGCTTTCAGAGAGAATTGCCGACGTCGGAATCTGACATCAAACACCTCGGACCGGTTTTCCTTGTCCAGAGGCCCCGGGTAGTCTGTCGTTGTCATTAGCTAGCCCAGCTTCCGCTGAGCCTCTCGAGGCAGTTGAGGTCGGCTCCCTGTCTGCGAGCCGCAAGGTTACCCCATAGTCGATTGGCCGTGAGTCGCCGGCCTGTTGATTACAGGCCACACAAGGGAGAGATGAAGGGTCAACAACACACCAGCCTGCCTCAACCATCCACAGCTTTTTCCCAGCCTATGCATAATTCGCACGAACGCGATGGTAACGGTGACCAACGGCCACAACGCCGTGCATCACAACACACACACACACACACACAGGTCGACATGGGACTGCTGAAGTTTGTTCTCCGACAGCTCTTGCCGCCTTCCCAACTTGGAGAGCTCGGATTTGCCTGGCCCACGCCTCACGCCGTAGCCCCGTCTTCAGCTTCTACCCTCGTCCCGACTGGTAATGCATCTGCCACTGTCACCCTAACCAAGGCACATGCCACTCGTAGCCATGGTCCATGATGGACTGCATGAAGACCCTTCGGCCTCGTCGACGGCACTGCGCTAACGTTGTGCGAACACTGCCTGGCTTGGTATTTCCTCGCCTTTGCAAAGCACGACAGAGCCAGGTCTATATGCGCCTCACGGCCGGAGATCGAGAGTCGATCTATCATGCAGATATCAAGTTTGCCTCCAGCCTGTTCTTCCAAGCTTGGGGTTCCCGTGACCTGGCCCGCCAGCAAGGTCGGCTCCGCGCGGAGGGCCCATCGTCCGCTCGCCTTGCATCTCGCGTGGGCTGCCGGCTGGCTGACGTTCTGGTCATTTATGTCTCCCAGCGTGCTGCGTTTGATGTTTAGGGGGATTTCTTGCCTATAGATCATCGAAACCAGCTGGCAGTGCCGACTCGCGGACGACGGAGGATTTGCCTTCTTGGCAGCCCTTGTCACCTTGTTGACCCAGGATCGGCTGTTTGACTTGGCGTCCAGGAGAAAGTTACCTCCACTTTTACTGTTTCTGTGCCCCCTTTTACAACCTACCCTTGACGTTGCACTCTACCCAAACCGCCTAGCCATTGAGACACGCCTTTTCAGTAAAGGGGCTCAACATGGAGCCGTCCCATGTTTATGCCCGGCAATGTGATGCATTAAATAGCAGTGGGCTGCTTGCCTGTTCGCCCAGTGTTGAGCCGTTCATTCTGGCAGTTGGTTTTCTATTCGATTCAACCCCACCGGCGGTGTCTTTGATCGCCTTCCGATTCAAGCCCAGCCCTTTCCTTGGTTGTTGTTCTGTGTATTGCTGCGCATATACCCTCCTTTCTAAATTCTTGGTCAACCTTCTCTACTGACCTCTGGTTCGGACTTTCGTTTGTCTTGCTTTGACTTGCCGTGTTGACAGACCTACCTAGCTCTGGCAGCTCATATCTTTCTTTATATATTCTTCTCTACTTCCCAAACGATACCAACTCGAGCGTCCAGCTTGTCCACTCACTAGCCCACCTTCACTATCAACTTCACACCTCTCACCATGGCAGGCCGGTTATTACTCGCGGCCACTTTGGCCCTCGCGGCCCTGGGTGTATCTGCTCGTCCAGATCCCCGCAAGACCGATATGTACATCGGGGTGCCTGTCTCGAACCCCGAAATCACCAACGCCATCCCCCACAGATATATCGTGGTCTACAACAACCAGACCGACGATGATGTTATTGAAGCTCACCAGGCGACCGTCATGAGCACCCTTTCGAAGAGGAACGTTGGCGTGATTGGTAAAAGGTCTGGAAGGCCGTTGTCGACTGCAGTCAACCGGATCAAAATCAAAAAGTGGAATGCCATGGTTCTCGAGGCGGACGACCGTACGATCAACGAGATTTTTGCCGACGATGCTGTCGAATACATCGAGCAGGATGCCACCATTCAGCTCAACGCGAGGCTCATTCAGGGCGCCGGGACCACGGGTCTTGGCCGCATCAGCCATGGGCAAGCGGGGAACAGGAGTTACATCTTCGACAGCAGCGCCGGTGAGGGGATCACGGCTTTTGTTGTTGACACCGGTATCAGGGTCACACACGAGGACTACGAAGGAAGGGCGACATTCGCGGCTAACTTTGTCAACGATGTTGTAAGTTCTTCATGAATCTCTATAGAGCTGGACGACATGCTAACACTGGCTGCGTCGCCGCAGAACACGGACGAGAATGGACATGGGAGTCATGTTGCGGGAACGATCGGTGGCAGAACCTACGGAGTAGCCAAGAAAGTCAAGCTCGTGGCCGTAAAGGTCTTGGATGCCGACGGATCCGGCACGAACTCGGGGGTCATTCAGGGCATGAACTTTGGTGAGTTTCCCTCTCTCTCGAGATTAATGCTGAGCGATCGAGCTAATCTATCAACCAAGTCGCGGACACTGCCACGGCAGGCGGACTAGCCGGAAAGGCTGTGATGAACATGTCACTTGGCGGAGCGCGCTCCCGAGCCATCAACTCGGCCATCAACGCTATCGCCGCTGCCGGTGTCATTCCGGTCGTTGCAGCCGGCAACGAGAATCAGGACACCGCTAATACATCACCCGGCTCCGCGGCCCAGGCCATTACCGTGGGTGCCATCGACCAAAGAACAGACGACAGGGCTTCCTTCTCCAACTTCGGCGCTGGGGTGGACATTTTTGCGCCTGGCGTGAACGTACTCAGCGTGAGCATAGAGAGCGATACGGCAAGCCAAGCTCTGAGCGGAACCAGCATGGCCAGCCCTCACGTGGCTGGTCTGGCAGCGTACCTGATGGGTCTAGAAGGCATCACCGGTGTGGCCGAGGTGTCCGATCGTATCAAGCAGCTCGCGTCCGCGAGTGGTGTTTCGAGGGTACGACAACAAGTTAGCGATACCACCGACCTAATCGCCAACAACGGCAACGTCTGAGTCGGTCTTTCCCCCCATATTTTACAGTTGTAGAAGCAGTAGCGGCTGGGTTATAGATGACAGGGCATCAGGCACCCAAGCATTTGATTCGATTCTGTATATATATCGGCCGGAGTTGTCTACAGGTCATTTCTCGACCTCTTCGATCAGTCGAGTTTGTTGTATGTATATATCTACTACGGTCTGCCTTTTAAGGCCGAAAAGGGCAAAATAAGAACAGAAGCACCAAATAGACCATAACCTGGCTCAATGGTGTTTTGGAGGCGGCTGTACATAGATCAGAGACGTAAATAAAATACCAAAACACAACTGAATACAAGCTGGTCACGAAACAGCCAAGAACGGCACAAAAGTTAACAAACAACTCGGAAGTATCTAGGCATGTGCAGTAGGAGATTATCCCAACAAAACTCACGGGGAAATATGTAAAAGATCGCATGAACCCCAGCCGGCCCAATCGTGAAACCTACCCCAGACCAGCCCAGCCTAAGCGACAACCCCATGATTCCCCGTGATCATTCATGATGGCGTGCGTGTGCTATGCCGCAAGCCGACAGGCGGGAAGGCGTCGCCCACCCAGCATGTCAAATCCTCAGAGGACCCCGTCGTACATACGGAGTACTGCCAAAGAAAGGCATTGACCGAAGGATTTGGGGGTTCAAATTCGGAGAGTTGACAAACCAGATGATTTGACGCGTTGGGTTCCAGAACCGCGGCCCTGGCTATTTGTTGTGTTGTTTAAATCAATTACAATCAACACACGCGGATACATCCAGTCCAAAGGTAGACAGACGCATTACGTTGGGTTGGTCTGGCCATGTTTGTTATTTGTCGTTCTCGTTGTTGCTTGTTTGCATAAATCTACCTTACGGAATACGTGTATACATATAGACGCATATATATCATCCAGCCGCCAGTGAGGCACACCCATAATACGCGCAAATAAGAGGCTCTTTGTCAAGCCCGCCCGTCTGTTGCCGGCCCTGCTCTGGTTTGTTGGTGCGTTGTGTGCAATCGGCAACTCAGGCAAGCAGCACACCAACCGCCACGGGAACGACAGAACCTCATGGGCATGTCATGTTAGGCCGATAAACAACATTTCAAGCAAAGTGCATGCTAGTATGTCAAACCGAACGGCTAGAATTGACACACAACAGCAATGTACATATAGACAGATCCAACCAAATGTGAAAAAGGAATGTCCGCAATCCACCATCAACAAGCTCCCTCATCAAAGGAAAAGGAGCCCAAGTCAACAGCGTGCCCGGATACCAGGCTACTTGCAAAGAGTTTGGTTGCTATCAGCACATCTTCGGCACAACCACAGTCATCAAAAAGCCCCCTCAAGAGAGGAGCCGACTGAATTGCAATTTGACATCAGTGCTATTGTGTTTGGTGTTTATTACCGTCGTCGCGGAACATAGACAGACACACAGAGCCGGAAATATCCCGATCTGAGTCCCAAGTGTCAAGGGCCGGCGAAGAAGGAGGAGGAAAGGGTTTGGGAAAGGAGGTTGTGCAGCGCAGATCTCCAGAGTCTCACTCTGAGGGATCGACAGGGACCTCGAACCCCTTTATTACCGTTTTTCCCTCTTTTTGACAACATCAGCCAGCCAGATGAACCACTTCACAACCAAAGATGAGGGAAGTGCCGTTTGCAAGAAAGCAAAGCACGCTGACGTGCGTATATTGAAAAACAATTGTTAGTATTACAACTGATCTTGTATGTGGAAGAGACAATAATCAAGTCGATCAGGAAATGATACCCAGAGTAGCCCAAGTACAGCTGCGAAAAGCATCGCTCACTCGCCTTTGCAATCGTGTTCATAACAGCCTTCGTTATGAGAAGAGGGAAGAAAAGGGAAGAGGAAAGGAAAAAAGTGGTGGGGCATTAAATAGTTCTCATGACTCGCAGGCTTGTCTGACTGTGGACCCTGTCCTTGTCAGTACACTCACAACTCCTCGTGCCCAGTGGGCGCGCTAACGATGCTGCTACCGACAACATCGCGGAGCTTCGAGGCATCAAGACTCCCAAAGGCCTTGTCGAATCTCGCACCGAAGAACCACGCAACCCCAACCTGGACGGAGGTTAGTATACGTCTGCAACCGGTCGATGCCTCGAGAAGCAGTTCGAGTTGACAGTGAGAAATTAGTTTAACGTACCATCAAACCACCGACAAGTCCTAATACGCCAAGCACAGCGAGAATCAAGAAGAAAGCCTCTTTGGTGTCCATGGTGGGCTCTTCCCCTGCCTTCTGGGCCGCCTGTGCTGCGGTAATCTTCTTTGGGTCCTGCGTGGGGAATATCGACTCGATGAATTGCTCGATCTATTGCGCTTCGTTAGCCTCGTTGTTTTCGATTAAATCCTAGAGAAACTGTGGCGATGTATGTACCTTCCCACACTGCGCACTAATGGCCAAGAAATTAGGATCTCTCGGATCGTTCTTCTTCGCTATCCTCCTGACATATCTTCTGAACACCTGGCACACTACCCGCAGGTTCTGCGTGGACTCGGTCATGAGCTGGCAAGCGTCGCCCTTGGTAATCTTGATATGGCTGTCGAAGATGGCCGGGTTGCGGAACACCATCTCCAGTGTTGCGATCGCCATACTCTGGGGGATGGCAACGAAATTGAAAACGCTCTGGTCGCGGATGCCAGCCATGTAGAATATGCACTCGTCGGCGTGCTTGAGGGCGTTCAGCACCATGTCGGAGCTGCAGCACAGGGCCTTTTCGCGATTCTCGGGCACAAACATGTCCTCCCACTTGTCCACGTACTTGCTCCAGATCTCTTTAGGCCAGAAACGCCGCTTGTCAAGAAAGTCCTCGTGCACGTCGCGGATGATGTTGGTCTTCTGCAGGAACTGGCCCATGCTTTCGGTAAGGTCCATGCGCACCAGCAACTGCGGGTTGGCGAGGTTGCTTTCCACAAACAGGCGCGTCAGGCCCTCGCCCACTAAACCGGCCACGTAATGGCAATAGAGCTCGTATTCCTTGATGGTGTTGACGCCGTTGACATTCATCTCGGCGTTGAGGGCATAATCGGCCATGCCATTGCCCATCTTGATAGTGATGTCTTTGATAATCTCGTAGTAGGGCTTCTTCATCTTCTTTAGTTCGACGATGACGTCGTCGAAGTGTACGAGCAGTATCCTGTCCTTCTCGTTGGGGCCGTTGTCTTTGAATGTCCACCCATCTTGCTCCATGTGCGTGGCGAATTCCCGGAGAAGGGGCACTTTCACGGTATTGTCAAGCGTCATATCGTCCTCAATGGTGTCCAGCCCGCGCAGCACCAGGTAGAAGAGGCAAATGGGCATCAGGAGTTCGGGATTTAGTTCTTGGATAACGGCAGCAAAGGACCTCGACGTCAGGTTTAAGTAGTGGAAGCATGCCTTCTCGGTCGCCGTCTCCTTGGAGGGATCGCGTCTGTGAACGGGCTCGTGCCATACCTTCCTACAGCGTATTATTAGAGCACGTTTAACACCGAGGCTGGATCAGGATACTGTTGGGGGGTTGTATGCGTACCATTGGATTATGGACCTTAACTGGTTGGGATGGCAGAGAAGGTAGAGGAGTTGCTTGGTAGCAACCATCTTGTGGATTTGGAGGTCGAGCAAGCCCGACGTCTTGAATGCGAGAGATTTGAGGAGGCGGTGGACGGCGACCGGGTGAAAGCTCTGTGATGGCAGTATCCAAGTCAGCTTCTCGTTGTGGGATGTCGACGCGATGAAGCGGGAGTGGGGGTTGATGCCAAAGACACGTCGCGGCGGCTGTTGGGAAAGAAGATGGACGGGACAAGTCACGAGAGCGCCATCGAAAAGGAGAAGAGGCAGGACAAGTTCAAGTTGAATATCGGACCCCAGCTCCACTCGAATTTCGAATTCTGCCGGTTAGGTGCAGGGGTTAATTTGTAGGTAAGCTAACGAACAGTGACGGGATGAGCGGGTCTTGGCATGCACTCCGGTCACCATTCCACGAAATAAAAGATTCCTCCAAAAGTGAAGAAATCAGTGATCCTGCGTGTGCCGATACCGTATCGATTGGCCAATTGGTGTTCGCCCCCCTGCTGACCTCATCATCAGGTACCGATGTATTTCCGTACCAACGGAGTATTTCCATTGTCGGAGAGTTGGCGTGGTTGAGTCACTTGTGCATGCTGCGCCCTGGTGACGTGTCGAGATATTCAAGATGTGCACGAGAATTCGTTGTTCCCGAGCTATCAAAGGGAACAAGAAGGTTTTGCTGTGCCGTTGAAGGCAACCCGGGTCAACTTGTTGAAGCTTCAGGTTCTGGCCGCTGTCAGTGTGTCGGGCGGCCGGCCTGGGGCTGGGGCTGAAGAGCCAATCCAGAGTGTCGGACTCAGAATTGCCAATAAGGGATCTTCACATTTCCAGCAACAACTAAGGTACCTACCTATCAACCTTTGTGATTTCCAACCTGCACGATACTCAATGTCTGATATACGAGTTAGTAGTATTGCAAGTATTAATGTATGTCCATAGGTAGGTAGTGTATAGAAGTTGCCGCGAGAACGGTACATTCGCCATCATTAAGCCTGGACCGAGCTTTTGGGAGTTTAGGTAGTGCCCCGCCTGAATAAATTGGAGAGTCGACAGGGCGCCCCGCCACAACTGGTAGTATTTGGAGCTACCGCCAACCCTGCAGGAGGGGAGTGGTTTTTTCAGCTCCTCCTCCCCTCAAAAGACCCCTATTTTGGTCTGGGGCTGGGATAGGCCGCCATGCCCCCTATGTGCATTTGGTGGCCAATTCATGTCTTATCTTGTGGGCAGTCGATTGGTCTTTTGGACTGTGAGGGCGAGACAAAATGGCGGTAGGTACTTGGTAGGTATGGGGTATTGAATCTCGCCTCCAGTACCCCGGGCTGCAGTTATTCAATTCAAGTTCCAATGTTGAGCACCCCTCTCAACCCAACCTCACCTCATCCCATCTCCATCCAAACCCACCCCTTGCATCGATTTGCGTCCCTACAAGTAGTTTGCTCTGCCCATTTCTATCCGTGATCATCTCTCTCTCAGGCTCCCTTCATCTTCTTCCTTACAACCCCGCAAAACCTCACAACTTGCGCCGTGAGAGCTCCATTCCCAACACAGTCCCAGCTCACCGCATCTTTGGACACAATATACATCATGGCAACAAACGGTTCTACTGGGGCCAAGCCCAACCGCTATCTGATCTGGGGTGGAGAAGGCTGGGTCGCTGGACACCTCAAGACACTGCTCGAGGGCCAAGGCAAAGAGGTCTACTCGACCACGATCCGTATGGAAAACCGCGAGGCCGTCCTCGCCGAGCTCAACAGAGTTCAGCCCACCCATGTTTTGAATGCGGCTGGCTGCACCGGACGACCCAATGTCGACTGGTGTGAGGACAACAAGGAGGCCACGATGAGATCCAATGTCATCGGCACTCTGAACTTGACCGACTGCTGCTTCACCAAAGGCATCCACTGCACCGTATTCGCCACTGGCTGCATCTACCAGTACGATGAGGCACACCCGTGGGACGGCCCAGGCTTTGTCGAGACGGACCCGGCCAATTTCGACGGCAGCTTTTACTCCATGACCAAGGCCCATGTGGAAGAGGTAAGCTGCTGACCCGCCATATATGCTGTGCGGACATGGTATTGACGGTATTCGCTCTCAAGGTCATGAAGCACTACAAGAACTGCCTCATCCTCCGGCTGCGCATGCCCGTGTCGGACGACCTCCACCCTCGCAACTTTGTGACAAAGATTGCCAAGTACGAACGCGTGGTAGACATCCCGAACAGCAACACGATCCTAACTGACCTGCTGCCGGCGTCGATCCTGCTGGCCGAGCACAACGAAGTGGGCATCTACAACTTCACGAACCCCGGCGCTATCTCACACAACGAGGTGTTGGCCCTGTTCCGGGACATTGTGCGGCCCTCGTTCACGTGGAAGAATTTCACTCTCGAGGAGCAAGCCAAGGTCATCAAGGCTGGCCGTAGCAACTGCAAGCTGGACACGACTAAGCTGACCACCAAGTTGAAGGAGTACGGTTACGAGGTCCCTGAGGTCCATGAGGCGTATAAAAGGTGCTTTGAGCGGATGAAGGCGGGCGGGACCCAATAGATTCACCCATCAGAGGCAAGCGGTGTATTCAAAGATCAAGAAAATTAAAAAGCACTGGGCTATACGGGTTACCTGGATCTTGATGGATCTCTACGACGTTTGTGCAGGGGGGTTTTGTTGGCGCAGAATCGGGACAAAATATTACTGATCTAGATATTCAAAATAATCGAGGTTCACGAGGCTTTGCATAGACGGTTTGCAGTCATTGAAACCACTTCTCGCATGTGAAAATCATACATGATATTTTAAGGCAGGGTTTCGGATTGAAAGACCATCAAGAGGTATTACACCTGGCCAAGAGTATCAGTTATCTCGACAGAGACATTTATTAGGTGGGGGTGTTCACCAGGAACCTGAGTTTATCTGTGAATGAGACGACTTATTACTACCGTATGATCTCTTGAATAATGGATTTACGTGTGGGTCATTTTGGGGCAAATTGTCCAATGATAGCCTGCTATTTGAACTGATTCCTTAACAATATCTTGCTCCCACACTTAAGGAATGGTCCAAATGGGGAGGCTATCATTGGATAATTTGCCTTAGAATGACCCATACGTAAATCCATTAATCGCCGGATCATACGGTTTGCAGTTAGACATGTGGTTGGTTTCCAGGTTGGTTGCATTCCAGAATCGACTACCAGGTATTGTGCTGGGCGATGGAATGCCCTGGCACTGGCACTCAGGTGTTGAATGCTACCAGAAGGGATGGAATTAAACCTACCGGTATCAGCCGGACCCGTATTCCAGCTGGTCCGTGTCGAGCCGGCTCCAGCCTAACCCACTAGAACTAGAATAGAGCTGCGCCCGAGGCACCGGCGTTATCGCAATGAATTTCGTCACTTTCCCTGCACTGCAACCTCCCATTTTCTGCCTGGTATCTCTCCAAGACCGCTCTCACCATCACCGCCCAAAAGCAGTCACGTAGTAACCACCACGCCTTGTTAACACATCCAGGCCCTGCGATCGCGAAAAGAACCTCAGCCTGACTGCGGCATTCGCGTATTTCGGACCGATCCCCGGTATACACCTCAAACACCCTCGCCTCTAACACTACCGCAGTGCAGTGCGTGCGTGGCCAGTCATGGTGGTCGATACCGCATACTACGATGTTCTAGGCGTCAAGCCTACAGCTACAGATGCCGAGATCAAGAAGGCTTATCGAAAACTCGCCATCATCCACCACCCCGGTAAGTCTCTCCCCTCGGAGCGTTGGGCTGCTCGTTGCGCGCCTTCTCGAAAACCTAGCCCAGTGGCCTGGCACTTTGCCAGTTCTCTTTCCTCCACGATTTACCTGTCAAAAGTGGTTGCTAACATGTTCCCCGCTGGCTTCAAGACAAGAACCCGAACGACCCGAACGCGCACGCAAAGTTCCAGGACATCGGCGAGGCATACCAGGTACTATCCGACGCCGACCTGCGCAAAGCGTACGACAAGTATGGCAAGGAATCGGCACGGCCCTCCGAGGGCTTCGTTGATCCGGCCGAGTTCTTCACGAGTATATTCGGCGGCGAGGCCTTCGTGGACTGGATCGGCGAGATCAGCCTTATGAAGGACCTGACCGCCACCATGGATATCACAATGGCTGGTATGGAAGGAGAGGAGGGAGGCGAGGAGGGCGCTGAGGGTGGTGCCGAGGGAGGAGCCGCTGCCGCGGGTGGCGACCCTGAATTTCCCGGCACCGACGAAGCAATCAAGGAGAGCATGAAGACGGCGGGCGGCGCAATCCCCGCAGATGCGCCTTCGTCCAGCGAGAAACCAACCAAACCCCCACCCCCCAAGGTGGTTGTTGAGGACGAGAAGCTTGGCGTGCCGAACGCACCGCCGTCTGCTTCCGCAAGGGTTCCGTCCCCGGGCCCTGGATCAGGTGCTTCCACCCCCCGCACCGGCGGTGGCGGGCGCAGCACGCAAATCCCACTCCGGCCGGCCCTCATGGACCGGCCGTCTGACGAGGTTGCACACGAGGACTCGGCTTCCGACCTCAAGCGCAAAGACAAGAAAGGGAAATCCGGCCTGACGAAGGAGCAGCGCGAGCAACTCGCGGCGTACGAAAAGGAGCGCGCGCGCATCCGGCAAGAACGCGTCGACATGCTCACCAGAAAGCTCCTGGACCGAATTTCCGTCTGGACGGAAACCGACAAAGGGCCCGACGTCACCAGGGCGTTTCAGGAGAAGACGCGTCTCGAGGTGGAAGATCTCAAGATGGAGTCGTTTGGGCTGGATATCCTGCACGCCATCGGGGCTACGTACGTGACCAAGGCGACGGCGCTACTGCGCAGCCAAAAGTTTTTCGGCATGGGCGGCTTCCTGACGCGCATGAAGGACAAGGGCGCGCTCGTCAAGGACACTTGGAATACGATTTCTAGTGCCATCGACGCGCAGCAGTCCATGGAGGAGATGGCGCGCATGGAGCAGCAGGGCGGCGAGGAGTGGACCGACGAGAAGAAGGTCGAGTACGAGAGGCGCGTGACGGGCAAGATTCTGACTGCCGCGTGGAGGGGCAGCAAGTTTGAGATCCAGAGCGTGCTGAGGGATGTGTGCGACGCTGTTCTTAACGAGAAGAAGGTTCCGCTCTCGAAGAGGCTTGAGAGAGCGGAAGCTTTGGTACTGATTGGGGATATTTGCTCGAGGGTAAGTCAATCATTCATTCGGGTTGGCAGGAAAACAAAAAGTTGCTAATAAGAGAAAACAGGCAAAGCGCACGGTGGAAGAAGAAGGCGATTACATGGCTTTTGAGCAGCTCGTCGCCGAGGCGGCCATGAAGAAGGAAAAGGAGTCCAAGAAGAAGGGCAAGGACAAGAAAGAGAAGGATAAGGATAAGCGGGGACGGTCGTCGTCGCCGTCGTCATCTTCACATGCCGCGCAAGCTGCCCAGACTGCTGCGGATGCCCCGAATGTACCAAAGCCTTAGTATTTCTTTTCGGGAATCTGTTTAAGCTTATGTCTTGTGGGGTTTGTTGTGTGCGCAGCGCAGCGCATCATTATAGAGGGTGGTCACAGTGAGTGCATGGTGTGAGGGAATGGACTATATGTATGTATGCCTTATCTCCCCTCATCAAGCGAGATATTTATTATTATTCTTGTTTTCGGTTCTCTGTTTTACCCGAGTACAGGAATAGATAATTAGATGATATACACCTGGATAACGGTAATATGGACTTTTCTTCGATGTCTCAGTTAAACTTATTGCCTCTGGGAACTTCAGGTAGATAAACAAGTATTATACAAAGTTCGCCATGACCGCAGCAGCACAGGGACCCTGTCGGTGTGAGGTAATAGTTGGGTAGGCAGGTAGGTAACTCTTCCAATCCAGTGCCATGCCACAGCTAACGCAAGACTTGGGGCCTTGCCTCCTTAACCTCCGACTGTCTGCCACCGTGACGCTGACCGGCCAACCCGGCTCGTCCTATTATCTCCACTTCGGGTTCCATAGTTAGGTGATTGCCTGCTCAAAAATGATCGTCGAATGAGCGTCGACATGAGGCTGAGTAAAGAGTCATCGTGGTGTTGCTAGCTCTATTAAAGGCCGGGGTATCAAAGAAGTACATAAAAAATTAGAGGATGATTTGGTGCCCCTGTATGTTCATCCCATAATGATGAAAGATTCCAATGCTTTCCTTCCCGCAACCCCTCTCGAGCCGTCCGTAAATGTTTTGCGTATTTAATGTTACACGAAGATTGTTTGATAACAAAAGAAAAAATTGGTCGAATAGGCCCTGAACTGGGATCCGTAGAATTGAGGGCAAAAAGCGCCAAGCGGAGCCATATATATCTCCGTATGGAAAAAAGAGAGCAAAAGAAAAAATGAAAAGTCCTAGCGAGAGAAAATAAACGTAGTAGTGTATAGACCCGGGGGTAACCGTGATCCAATAAAGCAGCCAAATGCAACGCGCCGTGCCTCTTTTCCCGCAGTGTACCCTGGAAAGGAAAAATAATCCGTGAGTGGTGAGTTTGTCGTACAACAAAGATGCCTCTATTCGCCAAAGACTTGTCTGTTTTCGACTGGTATCAATATTTCTGTTTATCCGCATCCTGCCTCCTCGATCACCCGCCATCCGCGGGCAGTTCAATACCACTGTCCCTGTCCTGCGCGTCTTTGCTCCAAGACTGTGCGGTGGCTGTGTCGCTGGCGAGTCCCTCTTCCAACCCGACTCCCGTCCCAGTAATAGTGGCATCTTCATCATCAGCTTCCACTTCCGGGCCTTCCACGTCCTCGGGTGCAAGCACCCTTCCGCCCAGCTCGACCTCGCTAACACGAACCTGATATTCGAGAGCGCGTTTTCCTTCTTTGATCAACTCCTCCGTCCAACCCAGACACCGTTTCAAGCTCTGGTTGATCTTTTGGCTGTCTATAAGCATTTGCTGGTGCTTCGAGAGATCTAGCCGCAATCGTTCTTCATCCTTTTTCCGGTGTCGTGCATCGCGCAGAGCTATTCCGCTCGGGCTTAACTCTCCTGAGTCCTCCGAGACGGACAGGTCGTCCTGGTCGTCGTCAAGCTCCGCCTCCTCCGCCTCCATCTCACTCTCCTCTTCGCTCAGGTCATCCAAGCCCATTCCAGCCCTTGCCAAAGCCCCGCCATCGACGTTAGACTCAAGCGAAATCCGGCTCCCGACCGAGTTCAGACTTAACCGTCCCGAGCGAGAGAGTCGTTTGTAGCGCCGGATTTCTGCTGTCTGCTTCCGCAGCTGCCTTTCCAAAGTCCGGTTGATCGCCTCTAGGCTGGCGTTGGTGATTTGCAGATCTTGTACCTTCCGCTCCCGCCGGGCGCTAGCGACTAGGTCGTTTAGCTGATTATCCTGAGACGAGGATTTGGTGGGGCTGTTTAGGGATTCTGGTTTGGTATCCTCATCTTCGGCAAAGTCCTCGGCGGCTTGGAGCAGTGACGCAAATCCAGTGGTAGCCGGGTTGCTAGACTGCGTGTTCAGTGGAGGGAGAGAAAGGCTTAAAGGCGTAGGACTCTCGGAGAAGGTCGCCGAACTGTGGGTTGACATGAGCCTTGCCACAGCAGGTGCTTCTGCAATGGTGAGACTGCCAGAGCGAGCATGGGATGGTCTTTTCGCACTCTGAGAAGCAGGTCTGCTGTTTGCTTGCTGTTGGCTCATTTGGTTGCCCAATGGGTTTGCATTGTAGGTAGGTGATCGTGGTGAGTTTAAGGCAGGTGAGTTCAAGGTACCGTTGCTCCCACTGTTGGTAGGTGGAAAGGGCGAAAGCTTGATCGGTGAAGCTGATCTCTGGGCAGAGTATGGCGGCTGCGGAATTCCACTGCCTGGTCTGCTCGTGGGTATCCTCGATGAAGTTGAGACAACCGAGCCTGGCCGGGTCGTTGCCGGTGGCTGCATGTCTGGGCTTCCGTTTGCGTAGACGAACTTGCTCATCAGAGAATCTTGGGGAGCTGGGCTTGCCAGCATAGGTGCCGTTTGATGGGGAGAGGCAGTCTCTCGTTGCGGGGGTACGGCGCCCCCACTCCCATAGAAGAAGGTAGTAGGTCTTTGTTGTTGTGGTGGTTGTAGGACAGGCGGCTTGGCTAGGGGTTGCTGCGTCGTTTTCTGTGCGTCGGACGCGTAGAAGAACTTGGAGTCCATATTGTCCTGTTTCAGACCACCAACCAACTCTGTCGGCGGACTGAAGGTCACTGCCGGTCGCCTAAGATTGTCACCCGCAGCTGGGGATATGCCTAAGCCTGACCTCGACTCCCATGAATCATGCCGATCCAGAGTAGGAGTGCCGTTCGGAGTAGTATTCCCGGAGTCGACACGACTCTGTCTCGATCCAGACCGCGGCGTGATATTACTGTACAAGAAGGCGGAAACAGGGGAAGCCACATCGTCGCGATCTCGATCTCTTGGGGTTGCGCCATTGCTGCTTAATACAGACTCGGGGCGGGGCGCTCGTTGTGCAAACGGTGTCACGACGGCGACATTTGGTTGTTGAAGGGGTGGCGTAGCTCGCGCAGCTATCTTGGGGGTGAGGGGCGGTTTGTTGTTGTTGATTCCCCTCGCGACGGTGGGTAATTGCGGTTGTCGCGCGTTGGCGGTTGTGGACGATGCCTTCTCGTAGGGCATCCTGGCTGTCGTCATCGAGACGCGCAAATTCGTTCCCAATCCCGGTTTCAGAGATGGCCGCACCGAGGGAGCATTTTGATCGCGGGCCCGAAGCGGTTGGCGGGTTAAGAGTGATGGCGGACGAGTGGCTGTTCTTCGTGGTGCCGGTGCCGTGGCCGTGATTCGTGTTGTCCGTTGCCCCGATGGAGAGGTGCTTGTTGACAAAATTCCCGCAGACGGTTTCCGTCGCAGCGAGCCTCGGCCGGAGTCGGAATTGGATGACGATGTCGTCGCCGATATCGAGGACTGGCGGGATGCAGCGCGTGTCTGTTGGGCGGCAGCTGGAGGTTTTACGAATGGAGGAGGTGAAGGCATCTTGGGATGTCGGGCACCCGCCTGGCGGTAGGTGGCAGAGATTCCAGGTGGTGCTGGCCAAGCCCTGATTTCGCTTTGGGCCACTCTGAATGGCCACCCACCATTGCCGGGAGATACAGTTGGGCGTTCCGCTAAATCTGACAGGGGAGCGCTTCCAGGGTACTAGTTAATTGACAAGTGGGCGCCGCTACCCACACGATCTTTTTGATTTTCAATTGAAGTTGAATGCGAAGTTGAAAAAACAGCGTATAAGCATGTGTATATCCGTCTCGAACGCGTCTATACTTTCCTGGTCCATAGTAAACAAGAATCCCAAGAGTTCACCGCTTGCAGCCTGTGTCACGTTCATCTCGATTGATTATTTATCTTCATGCGTTGGATGCAAGCCCCGCCTTGCAAGGGGCTCCCACCCTGATTCCCTCCACACGGTCACCCGACAAAGCGGTGGTATTCCGGGGCATCCTTGCCTTCCCGTAGCACCCTGCAGCGACTGTCCGTGGTGGGGTTGACAGTTGACAGTGCACTTCACCATCCGATGGGCTTCGGTGGGATGAAACGAAACATTCTCTCGGCTCCGACAAGCGGCTTTCCTGCAGCCTGGGTTCTGGATTCTGCATCCTGCACTCTCAGCCTCAACATCTCAAAGCTTGCCTGCAGGACAATGCATTGTTGAGCCCAGACTCTGGTCCCTTTTTCTTCTCTTCCCAGGATATAATTGCAGCGAGAGCCAGCTGATCATTCGGCCTTCCTCTAAACACGCCGCAACCTCTCAGCTGATCCATCGGCAAGCATCGATGCGTCGATAACAACATACGATAACTCTTTAGCACCACCCCTCCCGAGTCCGAACGAGGAACCCCCCTCTCACCATGGGCTACTTGGGCATCTCCCTCATCGCGGCATCGGTCGTTCTGTTCTGCCTACGGCCACCAGCATGGTTCTCCGGCATCCTAAGAAACGTTCAACGGAGCCGACTTGGCCCGCCGCCTCAACCGCCGCTAATACAAGAACCAAAAGAAGATGAGGTGCTGGATGGCGTCACGACAGCGCTTGACGGCGCGGCAAGGCAGGACGAAGCGATCCCGCTAGCACGGCAGTCCAATAAAGCCGACTTGGACCGTTTGGCAATGCCGCCTCCTCCCCTTCGTCCAGCAGTTTTTCAGAAAGCGGAGGAAGACCAGAGTGTTGTTGGCCTTGGCAGCAGGCCAAGGATAGTAGCGGATTCAGCCGGCGACGAGCAAACGACGCCCAAGGCTTCGGCAGTACTCGTCGATAACGATGCGGTTCCACGATTTGCGCTTTCTGGCCCGGAGCCAAGCCACAGCCAAGCTTCTTCTTCTTCTTCTTCCTCTCCCGGCGCGGCAGCTGCAGCTAAAGTGAAACCGCCAACACCAACCGCTGGACTCATGGTCCCTCCGCCCTGGCCGACGGCGGCGCCCCCGAGTCTTCTCCGTGCACCGCGCCAACCCGGCTCATCTACACTTCCACCACTACCGTCTGCTGGACCCCTCCCGAATCGCAACCCTCTCGCAGGAGGTGCATCCTCGTCTCTCGCGCCACCTCCAACCCACTCCTCCAAACCCAAGAAACCGAGCCGGCAGATCGCCCTCGCCCCGGGCCACTCCCCACTCGACTGGGCACGGCTATCCTCCAACCCAGCCGCCAACCTGCGCGGCCTGCCGCCCAATTCTCCGTACCTCCGGGTGACACCGAGCATGCTGCGGCAGATGACGGGGCGCAAGGGCAAGGACGCATGGACGGTACTGGGTGGCAGGGTGTATAACATCTCTCCGTACCTGCCGTTCCACCCCGGCGGCGAGCCGGAGCTGCTACGCGGGGCCGGCAGGGACGGGACCAAAATGTTTGGTGAGATCCATCCCTGGGTTAACTACGAGGGCATGCTGAGCGCGTGCCTGGTGGGGATATATGTACAGGAGGAGGAGGCGGCGGAAATTGCTGCTGGGAAAAGCAGTGAACAAGATATGGAGGCTATGGATTGAGGTATCTCGACATCCCATACACATCACCCACTTTAGATAAGTGTCAGGTTAGGGTACCTATGACATCTGTACGTTTGAACGGCGTGGAATCGGGTGGTCATATAGATTCTTGAAAACGGTCTGTACCATTACGTGGCAAGAAATACCCTTAATGTACATACGCAGTGAGAATGAGGGAGGATTCTCGAGGATTCATGCATCCATCAGACATTGATACCCCATATACTATCTAGGTAGACAGCGAAAGAACAATAGAGCCATGTTTATTAGACTGTGGTAGAAATCCGAATACGTGGTGACAGCAAATTATTTCCCATTAGCAATAAGTACTGTATGCCGGCCTCACCAAAGCCAAAAACATCCATATGGTACCTAGGTAGTTACCTGGATAGGTAGGTACATACGCACCTATTTCCGCTTACCAAAACGGAACTTGAGCTCATCCTCGCTTTCATCACTCTCGTCGTCACTCTCCTTCACACGCAACCCCCTCCGCGCCCTCTTCGCAGGCGGTTTATCACTATCCGGTACGACTGCCGCGGCGCGTTTGCCACCCGCTCTCGTTGACGGTGCTGATGATGTAGCGGTCGTCTGCGTCTGTGACTGCTGACTGCGACGAGTATTGGCCGCCTTCTGGGCCGCCTTGGCAGCCCGCGTCCTCGAGGGTTCCGGCGGCATCGGCTCGTCATCATCATCCTCCGCTTCTAGCATCCCAGTAGATCGGTCTTCATCTTCCTCTTCGTCGCTGCTATCCAGCGGCAAGACCGGACCCCTCCGTCGCGAAGAAGGCGGCGGCGGCGGCGCCATCCCACCACCACCACTCCCTGCTGTTCCATCTTTGCTCTGCGTCTGCAACTGACTTTGCGACTGCTGGCTACCTTTGCGCTTACTACTACTACCGTTGGTGGCCCCCTCGTTCTCAAGCCAGTAGTCGTCGCCAATACCATACTCCTTCGGCTTGACCTCTTCCAGACCGATAATGACGCGCGGGGCCACACGGCCAACCGTTTCCCCTTGTTTGCGGAACTTTTTGAAGTTTTTGCGTCCGTTCCACCGCGGGTCCCAACGGCCTTCCGCGATGGCTTGATCGCGGGGTTTGGTGTTCGCAGCTTCTCGGTCAGGGAGGTGGACCTCGCACTCCTCGATGATGTGCAAAGCACGAATGGCGGCGTAGTCGATGTCGTCGCCGTCGGGCAGGGCCGTCAGCTCCCTGCGCTCGGCCGCGGCCCGCGCCTCGGCTTCTTCGCGACGCTGTCGGGCGAGCTCAAGAATATCTTCCTCAACTTTCACAGGTTTCTTAGTCCGGCCTTTTGATGTCTGTGTTTTGCCCGTTTTTGCTGCTGCGGATTCCGGTATTTCCTCATCTTCGTCCATGGCGTCCGGCTCAGGCGGGGGAGGTACCGGTGCCTGCCCGGACTCAATGCGCCGTCGTTTTGCTGCTGCTGCTGTCGGTGCGAGAGTATCCATGAAGGCGGAGTTGTCATGGTCTGGGAGTGGCGACAGCGGGCGCTTGCGTTGGGACTTTCGTGGGAGAGGTGCCTCGGGCACTTCTTGCTCCATTTCGATGTTGTCAAATGCCGGATGCTGTGAAACAAAAAGGCTGTCCTGTGATGCTGATGCTGCTGCCGGTGGTAGTTCCACGGGTGCTGGTACTGGAGTCTCATTGGCATCATCATCGGAGTCAAAGTCAAAGCCCTTGAACCGGCTTGCAGCGCCTCGTCGAGCCCAGGCCTGCGGATGTGGTGCTGGGGCTACAGCTCGCTCTTGTTCCTGCTTTCGCTCCTGGACTTGGGGCTGATCGACTTCCATGCGGCTTCCGGCATCCTCCAGGGCCTGTGGTTGGTGGGTTATTGGTGGCTCGAACTGGCTTGCTTCCTCAAGAGGGCGCCGAAGTGCAGAGGCATCACAGGCAAGGATAGCCTCGAGAAATTCACGCTGGTCGATCGGGCGATGATCAAGCCTCAAGGCAAACGCTGTGAGAAACTGAGCGAACCACTCCGTGGAATCACCTTTCGAGGGCATAAACCGCACAACGACCACCCCTCTGCCTTCGCTACCATCTTCGAATGATCCCAGCCCTTTTTCTCCAGCGACCCCTTTCACGTACCGAACGAAGTCGTCGACTTCCGTTTCGCCCGGAGTGACCTCGTTGAGGAGCGCTTTCCCCTTACCATGGGCGATGGCGGGAAACAGGTTTTCATACTGCTTCTTTTCGTATAACACGAAGGTGTACCCTTCGAACACGTCCTGTCGTCGCTCGTCGGGAGCGTAAGCCTCTGGCGGCCGGTCGCTGGGTTCTTCACCCCGAGGTGGCAGATGCTCCAGGGGGTTGGGCCAGGAGCCCTCGAAATCCTGCTCCAACGCGCTCAGCGTGCCATCCTCGGCCCCGTCGGGCACTGTCGCCGCCTCCACAATAGCGTTGATGAAACAATCGGTGACGATATATTTTCCGTTGATCAGAGCCTGTAGCCCTTTTGAGGTGTTGCGCTTCTTCGACACGACGTGGGAGGTCAGCTGGTCATATTCGGCGGAGTACTTGATGTCGAGTTGTTCGAGGCACTGGCGTAGCTTTGCCCATGGGTCGGCGCGCAGCTCCTTGCTGGTGAAGGAGAAGCTCAGGACGACGGGTTGCCATATGATACTGTGCCTTCCCATTAGTACATAGACATGACACCAAACAGCTAGCCGGAGAGTATAGCATACCGAAACAACTTTGGACATAGCCCTAGCTTCACTACATTTTCAGCCTCGGAAAGCGTTTTCTTCTCGCCGCGTATCTGAACTCCATTGAGAAGAGTTCCCTTTTTCGCATTAAGATCCTCGACCGTGACTTTGGAGCGCGCGTGAATGTTTTTCTACATGGGCGCAGATGTTAGCGAATTTGATTGCTCTCTGGGTTAGGGCGGGTCGGGTGAACTGACGCCGGCGCCCTCGGGGACTTGGTCGACCTGGATGGTAAGATGTTTCCTCGAAACAGTCTTGTCTGAAATAACGAGCTGGCCGGCTAGTTTTGGTCAGTCGAAGCGAAGTGGGTTTAACCAGGCAATTTGAGTGTTACCTTCGGCGGCCGTCCTGCCAAAGAGATAAAGCTTGCCCGGTCGCAGCCAGAGCTTCCTGCCTGGATCGCGTATCGATATCCGTGTCAGTCGCAAATATTAAAATTGTCAAAAGTATCGGGCGCAACTAACCCTCAAATGGTTCACTCTCGAGCAACCACATACTTCCAGAGCGATAGCGTGATCTATCGCACGAGAATCTGTGTCGCCTTCACCGACGTTGTCGGTGGGGATCGCGGGTTCGATCGGTTTCGCGTGCCGAAGTGACGTGTAAATTGAAGCTCCAGGGATGGCCCAGAAGTCGCGGAAAGAGCGCGCGTGCACGTGAGCGGACGGCATGAACCCTAACCCTCCACGCCCCAGGCGGGACTTTTCAGCGCCGACGTGGACCGATGAGATCCCATCTGGGCCATCGAGACGAGAATGTTCCATCTCTCATGAGTCAAGAGACTTTCATCTGTTCTGTCCTGCATTGCGCTTATACTATTTAAACAATTTTACAAGTATTAAACCGTGCAAATAGAATTCATTTCAGTTTCAAGCGTAGCGTCGCATCTGTCATGTCTGTCCCTCTTCGGTCTGTTGTTCCTTTTCTTCCGGCGCATCCTTCTTGTTCTTGGATGGTTCCCATGCGAGTCTCTGCTTCTCCCAGAGCCGGAAGAAGTATCCCTGTTTTGACACAAGATCATCATGTCGCCCAGCCTCCACGATGACGCCGTCCTTGAACGCGATGATGAGATCT
The DNA here is from genome assembly GCA_033439685.1 of Apodospora peruviana. Classification (NCBI taxonomy): domain Eukaryota; kingdom Fungi; phylum Ascomycota; class Sordariomycetes; order Sordariales; family Lasiosphaeriaceae; genus Apodospora; species Apodospora peruviana. The sequence continues at coordinate 1,552,436 of JAUEDM010000003.1, read as the reverse complement.
GCGTTGGCCACTGTCGCCAGCCTATGTGCCACAACAATCACCGTCCGTCCCTTGTACCACTTCCTCAGGTAGTCCTGAATTCTGCCCTCGGTCTCAGCATCCAGATTGCTCGTGGCCTCGTCAAATAGCACGATCTGTGCCTTGCGCAAGAGTGCTCGTGCAATCGCCAGCCGCTGGAGCTCCCCGCCCGAGAGCTTTACCCCCTTTTCGCCCACCTTCTCGTCATAGCCGTTGGGGAATGACATGATCCGGTTGTGTAGCGCAGCTGCCCGACATGCGTCTTCTACCTGTTCCTTGGTAGCTTCCAAGTTGGCATACCGAAGGTTCTCGAGTATCGACACATTGAAGACACCGATGGTTTGTGGCACAACGCTGATGTGCTCTCGCAGTGAAGCAAGACGGACACTCCGGATGTCTTGTCCATCGATCTTGATAGAGCCTCCAGTAACGTCGTAGGCTCTGCAAAGCAACTTAAGCATGGTTGACTTCCCCCCGCCCGTCTCGCCGACGATGGCCAGTGTCGTGCCCCCTTCGACCTTGAATGAGACATCTTTGACAACTTCGCGCTGGTCGTTGTAAGAGAAGTTGACATTATTGAACTCAATCGTACTGTCCCCGGGTTTGAAATACTCGGCGTCTTCTCGATCCTTGACTTTGGGCTCCAGTTTCAGGATCTCGATGCATTTCTGGTTTTCCGCCAGAAACTGGTCTGCTCCTGTTAATATGCCCGCCAAATCCTCTATGGGTTCAAACAAGGCGGTCCAGAATTGGAAGAGCATAGCAAAGTCGCCTGCATTTCCACTGGAATACCGGATCTGGTAACACCCGAGCAGGCAAACACCCCCGACGCCCAAACAACCCAACACGTTCTTGGTTATTTTTGTCCTGCTCAGAGGTCTCCCGAGATTCCTCCACGCGTTCGTTCGCTGGCTGACTGCTTCGGAGAATCTGGAGCGCTCATACTCGAGTCGGTTGAAGTACGACACGGTTTGCCAGTTTTGAAGGGTGTCATGACCAATGTCAAGCGCATTGCGGTACAGGGTGTAGTACGTCTGCACGTCTTTGTTGTCGGTTTGCTCCATGGAAATCGAAATCCACATATACGCCACGATCACCCCGAGCATGGAAAGGGCCAACGTCTTGTCGAATACCATCCAGCATGTCCCAACCCCGAGGAGGACGTCGAAAGCCACGGGTAACTGCTGGAGAACGAGATACGAGAAATAATGGATTGCCGACCTGCCAGCGGTAGACACCGTCTCCCACACGCTCCCCGATTTCACGTTCTCATGGTACTCGGCAGATTGGTTGAGCAGTTTGTTGTACAGCGTCAGCTTGAACACGTCGGCCACGTCGGTCGACACCGTACTCCTGTAATGCGACGAAACGCTCCAGGTGAACCTGGAGAAAACCCTCTCGCACAATACAAACAAGACAACCTCGACCCACGGCAACCGCATTGTCGGGTCATCCGATGCCAGCATGACGACGATTTGGCGAAGCAAGATTGGACTGGCTAGTTTAAGGAGCCGATCAGCGACGAGGCAGACCAGAACGATGATGTAGCTGAATACTATCTTTCGTCGCATTGCCTCGTCTTTGGGGATGAGTACCGGGATAAAGATTCTCATCTCGTCGATGTATTCGCGCCATCCTCGCCGGGGCGACTCGCCTTCCTTAGGCGGCGGTTTGGTGGCTCGCTTTCTAGGGGATGCCAAGAGATAGAACGCGGGTATGGAGAAGAGAAGGACTGACGATGCAGCGTAAGCGTTGAAGGTATTCATTGTGGTGGTAACTCCAGGAGAATTCTCCTGCCAGACTGCGAACTGAAGAGAAGTTGACCAACACAACCCTGCAGCCCTCCGTTATTGACCGCTCTTTATAGAAAGAGAACGAAAGACAGGTTGCTTGGCTGGTTTATTGCCTTATCGGCATGAAGAGTTCTTAGGGTTAGGTATTACGCAGACCTAGACAACTATTCACGGTGGAAGGATGCGTAGACGGATCCCGTGGTGGTCGCCCACCCGCAGCGGAGTGCAATGTAGGTATTTGCATAGAGTACCGTACGCACATCAAATGCGGGGTGGTGACTTGGGATGACAGCCTGCGAGCTGATGTTGTTTTGGCGAACTACCCCTGCCAATCATCGGCGCTCTGAAAGAGCTACACCAGGCAGCCAAGGTGGCGAATAGATAATTTCATGGCTAGGTATGCAGGACTGTAAGAAGGAAACTAGTGAGGTTGCTTCCATTTTACTTGTGTGACTTGATACCACCGGAACGGTTTGGTGTCGACTGCAACGTTGTTGAATTCCCAATTCATGTACACGCATGAGGCTTGCGTAACCGGACAGGTATGACATGCATGACAGCAGCACCTCACCAACCTGCAAATAAGCGAGCATTTATAGCCCCTACTCTGTAAACTCTTTGTTGGTGCTTCGTACCTACAGACTATCTAGTTCCTACATATGCTACCTCGGTTTCCTAGACACAAATATGGAGCCTATTCTAGTTCAGGGAGCCAGACTCTGGGACTGATAACACGTTTATATCACCAGCCGGTGGGTGGAATTTTCACAGTATGTTCTAAGTGTTGTGCCTTGTTGGTTTCGGTGAGGTCTCCCTTTGAAACCTGGTCGAGTTTTGACAGGCTTTGTGGAATCTAGTAGAGAAAGGCACACGCTGACGTGCGTACACATATCAGAGCTAAGCTGAACAGCATATCGAGTTCAGCAGCTTATATATGAAGTTTAAAAGCCTACCACATACCATGACGCAGAAATTATTGGACCAACTATATAACCTTACGTGCCTACGGTAGGATCAACAGAGCCTTCTTAGTGTTGATTAAAGACCGTTCGAAATATGTTATTTTAGCTTTGAAAGAACTTTGAAGTCGATACCAAGGGGTTCTAGCAGGCCGTATTTGAATAATGTATGCGTGTATCCATTTATATCAAATGGTGTTTTATACGATGTAATAACAGGGTCTGTGTAAACAGTCCAGTAGACTTATATACTGCTTATAAACAGATGGAAAGTAGCCTGACATTAATAGTCGCAGTTATTTAGTGCTATGTCTCTTCGTTTGAAAATGCAATTGGGAGTCTCTACGAGTTTCATTATACTAGTACCGTCTACGCCTCTACGAGGATATAAAACCTCGGTGCCATTACATTTCAATGCCCTAGTCCAGATTAGAAGAACCAGATAGTCCGACGCTCTACTACGTCATGTTCATTATACACAGACGTATATTTCGATCTCGTAAGATACAGGCCGGCTGTATCACATCGAGGTTTAGAATTCCAGCAGGCGTATACCTATGAAGGAGAACAGGAAGCCACGGAGTGATAGTATGTAATCCGTAATGAGTAGATTCAAACTAGCTCATCACACACCACCAGTGAAGCCCGAGTTGTATTCCATCGCTCTGCCTCTGCCCACCTGAGATCTCGAAGTCAGGGCTTGTAAATCGAGGCACATTTGGTCTTAATTACAGAGATACCTCTTGCGTACCAATCATGATGTCCAGCTGCCCTCAGTCCCTGTGCAAAGGGGGGATTATCACAGCCCTGGGCACCTGGAAGTGTGAATCACCCACGCAACTGGAAACATGGCGTTTCCAGCAGTAACTGAGGCCATACGATGTCTATAAATTATTCTCCAAGAGGCCTAGCAAATCTAAATCCCTTTCTACAATGTCTTCTCGCAAGAAATCTTGTGCCCAAATCCCGAATACCGAGGAAAGCCCTTACCAAAACCGCCAACACACCAACACAAAAAAGGCAACAAAGCATGAACTCTCCGACCGGGTTTACATCCAACAGCGTCAAGCACGCGCCCTCCTGATTCCTGCTACCAAGCACATTGTCGTACGACCAATCCCTCAGTCATAGGCTCAACCCACCCTCATCATCGCTGTGTCCTGACTCTCACCAAAACCTCCACTCACGCTGGCACCCTCCCCTGGCCAAGTTTCTGGTATCCTTGACCCAAAAACACATCGGAGTCAGGAAAACAAAGACGCAATGTGCCGGATACGATGCGTAACCTTATTCTGCAGAGTCTCTCGCACAAACCAAGTTAGGTCGTATTGGGAGACTACAAGGGAGTGCGAACTGGTGGGCGTCCAGGAACACCGTATGGTATGCACTGCCCGGGCGGTGAACGTCCTGTCGGAGGAGGTTTGCCCGGACTGCCAACCTGAAGCGCGACAAAGGCGCCGAGACGAACGATCTTTCAGACGCCGCCGTGAGCGAGCCCGGGCCTACCGAGATAATTACTGGCATCAATAGGCCGCCATGGCGCAAGTTAGCCCCATGCCTGGACGATAGATCGGGTACCTGGGCTGTAGACGACAACACGGGGCGTTTGGGTTGGAAGGGCTACAGCTGAAGCTGTGCTTGTGGACGGTTTACTATCTGGGATTGTATTTTGGAGTTGGACCTTTGGATGCATTTTTTCTCTCTCTATAGAGAGTGTGGATATGATACCCCGTGTGGTATGGAGGAATACAGCGCCTTAACACGTTGTTGCTTAGCGATGCTTACTTACCTAGGCAGGCAAATAAACTGACGCTGGGTCCTTACCTGCTGGTTGTCTTGGGAAGTGAAAGTCTCCGTAACCTCTGTCTTGTGACCAAAAACACAAGCCTATGTAATACGCGTTTTGACTTTTGGGCTCATAGTTATGGCCTACTACTTGTGTCTGGTAAGCCGTATGTTTCCTTGCGGAGGAAATAACCGTGATACATCCCAGGGCATAGAGAGCAAGGTAATTTTGCTACCCAGTTAGTTCTATAAAGTACCTGAATGGCATCACCCTCTATCCATCCAACACAGATTTATATCACCCTCGACATCTGCCCCATGGCAACCCATTCATCTCCCATCAACAGCAGAACGAGCAGCCTGCTCGCCCGCAATCCTCCCAAACACGACACACTCCAACAAAGACGACCCGCCAAGTCTATTGTCCCCATGAATGCCTCCCGTAATCTCCCCGGCCGCCCACAGCCCGTCAATGGGCTGCTGAGGCTCCTCTCCCAGCTCCGACCTCAAGACCTGCGCATGCTCATTAAACACCACACCGCCCATAGTAAAATGCACAATCGGCGTGACGTCGCCAACGCAAACCTCCATCTCGTCATCCAGGTCCGACCCGTCAAGCCCCAGCCTCCAATGCCCAAACGCCCTCCGTCCAAACTCATCCTCCTTCTGACCCTTCACAGTCCGCGCGTACTCCCTCAACGTATTCCTCGTCGTTTCATCCAAGTCCTTGACCTTCACCTTCCTCAACAACCCCTTCCACAAATAGAACCCAACATGACCAGCCGCAGCCCCGGTGGCCCCAGGATCAAGCAGTATCTGCACATCCCACTGCCTCAGCCCTGACTCCGGTCTGGGAGGCAAGTCCATGATAACCCCGCTAACCTTTTCCCTCGTATCCAGCTCATTCACAAACCTTTTCCCGCTATGCAACAAGATCCCCCCTTCACCCCTTAACATCTCAGCAGCAAGAAACTTGAGCTGCAAGTCCGGTTGCTTCGGATCAACAAACCCGGTCGGATGGATCTGCACGCTGTCCATATCAACCAGATGCGCCCCAACGTCCGTAAGTAACTTGTGTGGCCCCGGTCTTGGGTCATTAGTCGACGGCATTCCCGCAAGGTCAGGCCGGTACCGCGCCAGCAGACCATTCGCATCGCCCGCGAACCCTCCGGCCGTGAATATCACCGGCCCTTCCAACTTGCCCTCATCTCCATCTACTTTTCTGTACTCAACACCCGTTACTTTCTTCCCACCATCAGACAAAACTTTGGTCACCTCACACCCCGTCATCAAGACAAACTTCCCCTCCCCAAAATCTTCCGCCAGCTTCTTGAGCAAGGTAGTGACGATCGACGCCCCAGGCGGCGTCTTGCCGGCCCCTCTGTGCGTGCGCGGCGCACTATGTCCGCCCAGCTGGGCGACCACGCTCAAGTCCACCCCCAACTTTGAACTCAGAAAGTCGATAGCGGAAGCGGAACTGCGCACGAGTTTCGAGATGAGCGTTTCGCGGGCCTGTTTGGCTGCTGGAGAAACATTTTCGCCTGACAATCTCCCGCCGGCAGACTTAAAAGTGTCTTGCAAAAAGCTTGCAGTTTGTTGTTGGTCATCATTTTGGGTTTGTGTTGTGACGCCGTTGATTCCCGACGAGGCTTTGATGCTGTTCCCGCCCGGTTTTGCGTTGCGCTCGAGCATGTATACAGACGGTGCACCGGACTGCTGGAGAGCGGTGTAGGCTGCCGAGAGGCCGGCCAGACCGGAACCGACTATAATGATTGGCATGTTGCCTGTTGTTGTTGTTGTTGTTGTTGTTGTTGTTGTTGTTGTTGTTGTTGTTGTTGTTGTCGTGGTGGTGTCGGTTTGGATGAAGAAGTGGCGGTAGATGATTCCTATTGCGATGGGGATTATGACGGTGGTGCTGATGAGGATGGCAAGTTGACGACGTTGTTGTATGGTCATGACAGATCAAGCCAACCAGCCGATTTCAGAGTAGTTGATCTGACTGGATGATTGCGATCTTCCAAAATATTGATTCATATGAAAATGGGAATGGATGAACAACGGACACTACACAGATAATGCGAGCGAGTGGTGGTAATAATGATGAAATGGTCTGATGTAAAGGGGTCAGAGCGCCACAAACAACACCCCCTGAAGTTCAAGCAGTCCGTTGCGAAAAAAAGGGGTAATTGAGGTGAGGATTCAAATTCGGCAGAACAGATGAACGCAGAAATTCCGCTCAGAATACTGCTCAATACAATTGTAACAGGTCAAAATATCGATACCTCACTCAGATAAGAAAGTTCCGCGCGAGGCCGCCCTCCGAACGCACCATCATCCATCGTCTGATGTCTGCATTTCCGTCGAACGACGTTGTCAGGTCATGGAATTAACACTCAGCTGAGGTGACAGCGCCCAATGGAAAGAAAGGGACACCGCATTGCCCGAGCGGCTGGCAATCACTTGGCAATCAAATTATACGAACTACAGAATATTACATAATCACAGTCATTCCCCAGCCGTTGACTTACACCGGATCCCGGAACTGTACATTAAGCATAAACTCGAACATGAAAACTCCCACGTGCTCGTGTTTGTGATTTTTATGCAACAAGATTAAGGTATCGTGGGTATGGAACAAAAACATCCACTTCCCAGTCTTCCCAACCAAGGATCTGCCAGTAACACATGGAACCCGTGACCTTTCTGTCCATGGATCCATGATCGACAACCGCTACAAACCGTCCGAAACTTCAGATGGATGATGGGGTAAAGCAATTGCCGTGCTTGAGCAAACCCCAGAACCATGGCTGTACATCTTGCATCTTGCATCATGATCCACCTACTGGCGCGCGACTCGTAACCTAAATCCGAGCTCAAGAAATAAGTCCGCCCGAGGGCCTTTGACAGATACTCCAGTAGACTAAAAACGGTTGAGGAGTGCACTATAAAAGGAGAGACAGCCTGGGCCTGGGCGAACTTGGCACCCCAGACCCTGCGAAGTGGAAGTTCGTTGACGACGACGATCCATCAGATAACAAATACGAGAGAGACTCCATCGGGATTCTGGACTTTATCTTGACCCCGATGACAGGACTGTGGAGAATGATTGCTTGGTATTCTTGTGGTGACCAACCAAACACACACGTGTGCCTGTTGCGCACATCGTCATGAATTCACATCGTCATCATCTCTTTGTTGGAAGATTTTGTCTTTTTTTATTTTCGGAAATATTTCCGCAACACCACACAACACCCAATCCGCTTACAAATCTCAGGTATCCTCTTTTCTGTCTGTAATAATATCAAAAACACTGTACTGTTGGTCCCCGTAGACAAAGAGCAATTGATTTGACCGAAATCACATCAACGGTCGATCGAGGGTTGTGGTGAAGTGCAAGTAGTGTAGGACAGGCATCGCAATCACATTAATAAGGTAATCCAAAAACCAATATAAACCAAAACTCATCGGCTCCCTCCGGCTTAACCCAACAACGGGTCGCCGCTACAAATAAAGAACAAGAACGCTAGATTATCGTAACCGTCACACTCAAGCAGTCTGGCGCTCCGTCTTGTTGGCAACTCTGTTCTCGCGACCCTTCTCGGACCAGGGGAAGTGGAAGACCGGAATGAGGAAGAAGGAGTTGCTGTGGAGAGAAACTTTTGTTAGCTCACGCGATCTTCACAAAACAAAACGCTGACGTCTGCCTTTTCTTTTGGGGGAAGAGCAATTATTCTTGGGGGTGACGAAGGTGGCTTGCGATCGTTGGCTTGGCAGATGCACCACCATCCACAAATGAGGGGGATAGAATGAGGGGATGATGCTTGGGGAACACGGTGGGGTGCCCAATGGAGAAGGACATGGATGACACCACCACCACATGGGAATAAGCCCGACGCTGTGGGACAGGTGAAGAAAATATGCGAAAAAAGCCAAATGAGAGGGGGAGGCAAAAGAATCTCACCTGCTGTCGGCGATACCGGCGAACGCATTGTACCAGGCCAAGAATGCCGCAATCATGCCAAAGCCGCCACCAGCTTGGTTGAGCTTGTGCGATGCCTCCATGGCGTTGTTGTCGTTGGCGTATGCTCCGCACGCGAGCATGAGGAAGGCCAGGTCGAGCGTGAAGAAGAGCAGAAAGAACATGACGGTCGATCGAAGCGTGCACAGTAGTAGTATTGTCGTGAAGATGAACCAGCCCGTCAAGAATATTCCGACTGCCGACTCGCCCATCTTAGGGTCGATCGCCTTGACCGCGTCCGTGGCATACGGGCCTCCGGCCCCAAGGATGTTCCAGTGCGGCGTGAGCAGGATGCCGTACGCGATCCAGAAACCGCCGTACGAAGAGAGCGCAGTAGCACCGAAAGTGTTGCCCACGGCCATCTCCCTGCGAGGCATTGTGTCAGACATATACACGGCGAATAATTCTTGCTGTAAATAGAAACTTACCACATGCCAGCCAGCAGCTGGACAATACCACCATACCCAAGCGCAAGCGGGACTGCGATGTTGGGAGCCGACAAGCCACGAGCGTTCAGGTTGACGGCTGAAAGCACAAACGTAGTGAGGGCGAAAGCGCTCAGACCCAGCGGTGCCGGGTTGGCGAACTTGCGCGCCTCAACAGACCTCCAGAGACCCGGCTGGAACTCACCACCGAAGGCCGGCAGCCGGGTCTCATTGCCCGAGTGGATGTGGGCCATCGGGTTGGAGTAGTCGAAGCCACCGCCCCGGTAGGCCGCCGGGTGCTGTCCGGCACCATTGAGTCCGGTCGACGCAGCTGACTGCGCCGACATGTCCTTCTCCAGGGCGTTGTTGTGATGTACTGGTTCCGCCATTGTGTGAATATGGTTGCGTTGGTGTTCCAAAGAGGCCGGGCAGTTGTCCTTTACGTCCTGAGGAACTTGATGGGAGAGGAGGGCTGAGGAAGGAAGAGACAAGAAGGGAGGTGGGAGAGGAACAATGGGCTTGATATAGGGTGGATGTGAAGGGAATCATTGGGGCACCCGGACCAGTGGAGGAGGAGCGGCAGGATAGCATCCACATTTCGCTTTAGGATCTTCAGATGAACAAGACCCCGTCCCCCGTCATGGGGGTAAGTGCCCAGACCACTGGCAGAAGTAGACCATGCTACCATGCATGGGTCCAGGTGTGAGGTGGGTGGGAGTGAGTGTAGGGGTGTTCATCAAGCTCCCATTGGGAGGCTCGATATTAACCAGTGACTAAAGACGAAGCCCCGGGATTTTGGGGTTACCATATGGGCATGACCACCGGTGCATGCCGGCTACATGAATGCACGGCCCATCCAGAACTCTTTGATATTATGATACAACTGGTCGTCGGGATGTCGAGTCTGAAGTTTGGTAACAGCGCCAACAGAGATCAAGCAGCTGCAAGCTTAACGAACGAGAAAAGGAGAGCTGTCAGCACCCGGCGGCCGGCAGGGAGCGAGACGGACATGACGGGCGCGACGGGAAGCGAGGCGCCGAGTGAGGCTGCGTAAAGACCCTGAACAAGACGGGTCCCAGATCATTTCGAATACGGTGAGATCTGTGTGGGGGAGTTGAGCGAGTTCCACCGCAGATGCCATGGAGTATCCTGCCTTCCAGTAGTGCCAAGAAGACGGTAGCACGCAACAAACAGGTATCACCCAGCAGCTATCCAGGCACGCCAGGTTCTGCCAGATCGCATAGTCCCACGGCGGTCCTGCTGTCATTTGCAGCGACTGGGTCACTGGAATTAGCTCTCAGCTTTGGGCGATTTCCCCGTCTGGGGTATTAGGAACCCCCGAGGAAGCGGTGGTGGTTCCCGGAGCAGTCAGTGCCAGTCGTGCGAGTGTATCAGGCCACACCACTTGGATATGGACGAAGGGCAAATGGAAATCGGTCAGTCGGAGCAGCCACCGCTGGCTCTAGGCCTAACCCGTAGGAACACCGTTTGGCGTGATCAACTGCGTGATGGGTTGACAGCTGCCCAAAATTCCAGTCCGGCGGCGTGATCAAGCGCCGTCGTCCGATCATCCGAACCTGAAAGAGCCTCTGCGGTCAGCACTTCGGGCGTGCGGTAATCGGTGGCGTGGTGCAAGCACGTCAGACCATTCTCTAGCTTGGGACGAACGCTGGGCTTGTTTGCCGCACGTTTTTTCTGCAGGTGAACTGAACTGGTCGAATTGCATGTCGTCTGGTAAAAACTTTGTCCCCGCAAACCCACCACCCCCAGCAGTGCCGCACGCTGGCATAAAATGCTGGTGTGAACAAGGGTATCGAGGTGTCTCTCTTGGCAAAGCGGGCCGAAGGTCAACGCCCGTACAGGAAATTCAGCACTCAGCAGCGACAGCTCGACTCTGTCCTGTCCATCTCCGCCAGGTCTCCGCAGTCTAGGCACATGGTGTTGATGAGCCGCCCAAACCGGAGATCTTTATGGAGAAGACTGGAGAGCGAGTGCGAGTGTTGACAATTTGACATATGTCCGAGGTTCGTGGAGACAGCTGCGGTTGGTTCCACTGCCTCTCCCCCCCATTTGGTTCTGGACCTGTCCATCCTGAAGCTTGGTTGGTAATCCGCTGAGCAGTGTGAGCAGTTCGAATTATACACGTGCCCAAGTGAGTGCCACTGAGTGCCTATTCCAGCGAACAACAGCTCTGGTTGATATTCATTTTTTGCACCACAGGCCGGCTCCATCTACCTTCACGTCTGTACCTGGTGCTGGACATGTGTAAGCCGTGCTTGCATGAAATTAACTGCCATCCTTGGACGGGCATCGCCAACAACGCTGCCTCGTCGGTTTCATCAGCTCTCATTGGAGCGTCGACAAAGATGCGGATATAGCGAAGTACAAATATTTCCGTTTCTTCCAAGGTAGTCCCCCCCGAAGCAGACTGCTCGTTCGGGGCCTCTTGAGTGGCCAATCCTCACAATCTTGGATGAATTGACGACCTTTCCCCTCCGTGTTCATGACAGCCGAGTAAATTGACGGCAGATTTCTCCACAGCTCTCGGCCCAGGTAAGGTGCCCGTGAGGGAGGGGATGGCGGAATGAATGGAACGCCGGTGGACATCTGTCTACCTGTCGCAATGGAGACCTGTATTGCTCTGAGCCGCAAGGGGTCCAGGCTCCCGACCTTCACCTCCAGCATGGCACTCGCGGTAAGATCGTGCAACTCTACGCAGTTGGTCTTCAAGTGGTAGGCGGACTTACTGCTTCTCACGGCAGAGGATTATATCGACAAAATCAACTGAGGGACATGTTGTGCCAGTGACGAGTGCCATGGCGAGCCAAGAGAGTGTACCGTCGTTTTCTCTTTCTTCCCGGGCTTTAACAACCGTGGCACACACGGTACCGTTAAATCCTCCGATCTGTTGGTCTTAGCCATCTCTTGGAAGCAGCTCTGCGCCGTTCCTCATTGGACGCCGCCAGTCTTACTGCAGAAAGTGGCGTTAATGCCACATGGCAGGAAGCAGAAGCCAGGACTCGCGGATGGTCCCCCGTCAACTCCCGCTTCGACTGCCGGCTGGGCATCCAGTGTTTTATACTCGTTGGCCGTGAACCCTGAGGCCAAGATGTGGTATGGTTGGGAACTGTGATCTATCGAAAGGGAGGGAAAACAGAAGGAAACAAAACAAAATGGTTAAAGGAAAGCTTTAATTTGTCGCTCGCGGAACCAAAAACGCAAGCGAGGGAATGATGGGTCAGAACTTGCCGTAATGCCCACACTGGAGGAGGAGAACGGGTCGTATTGTCAAATCAGTGTCGGGCTCTGGCAGCAGGGCTCGAGCCGAACATCCGATGGAAACCCCAAGCAGGACCAAAATCTCCAAATACGGCGTAGATGACGCGGATCCCGTCTGTCACCTCCCTCATTGATCAATCAATATCAGCACAGCACCAGGCGGGGACTTTATGTTCTCGCAACCGAGGGCGGCTGGGTAGACGGTCCATTCGAGCCATCGAAGAACGTCGGGGTTGTTGCCGTGACGTGCGTGAGTCTCAAGGCCGTCGCCCGACTTCCGCTAGCTGGCAACCTGCGAACTGTTTGTTCCCAAAAGACCTGAGATGCTGTACCATAGTAAAAAAGAACAAGACATGGACCTTCTTGACCAGACTTGACCGTGACATCATGACAAGTCGGACATTAGTTCAACTGGGGCAAGGTGTTGTTTGGCAAGTTGGGGATTTTAGCTTGTCAATTGCTTGGCACCATCTGATCATCAGCCCAAAGCAAGTCAAGAACAAAGAAGGCACGAATGGAAGGCTGAGAATGGGCAGTGTCCAGTCTGCGTCTCTGCGAGAGTATGGGGTTGTTCTTTCTCCGGATTCTTCAATGCCTTGACCCCTCCTTCTGCATATGCATCTTACTTTTGGTAGGCACCAGCTTCATCCACTGAGGGGACCGGGAACGCTTCATGCTCCAATCCAATCCACATCGACTCCAGCAAAAGCAACAGCAGGCAGATCCAACAGGAAGAAATAAGATGAACCAGTCTGCTTCTCCATTTCCCCAGAAGACAGAAGTTGGGGTTGCGGGGAGAGATGGGATCGCTCCCAAGAACCTAAAGACCAAGCCAAGCTGCGCTACCTGAGCAATACCCGAGGTACAAGTCCAAGGACCAAAGGAAGCCCTGAGGACCAGCGGAACCCCTTTCGAGCAAAGTCACAAACGCCTTTACCTGGTACCTGCCTCGGTGTGTAAGAAGCCTCAACTTCGTGGGGGTAGCTTTAGCAGAACCCTAGCAACGCCTGAGTTGAGGTTGTACAGTCCTGTGGTTGGCTCCTCAGACCGCCGGCAACGATCTGTTTGATGGACAGAACCGCCAAACTTCCGATGCTGTGCGAGACAACCGGTCAAACACCATGGTTGGAACACATCGGCCTCAAGCCAGGATGTTCTAGCTGACAATGAATCAAGCCGATATTGAAGCTCGCACTCTCTACACTACTAGTTGCCCCAGTGCTCCCTGCCTCCCAACAGAGCAGGTCTGTTCCGTGCAGCTTCAACCCGCTGCAGAACATGGAGCATCGATTTTGGGCTGTCTCGGAGTGCTACCCGTACCTGGAAAACCGCCGAGCAGGTCGCCGATGCCTCCATCTTTACACTGACGCCAACAGAGATCTCTAAAGATGTTTCACAAATAATGCCTAGAGATCTCGTCTTAGGGACCATACACCGGAAGCTCCACTGATGTCCGTCTTTAGCCCATCCTTTTACCCGATCGAACTGATGGTCAAAACCAGATGGAGCTACGCGCCATCCTTTTATTTGGAGCAAGCGATGATTGGACACCTGCATCTCATCCCGTCTACTAGCTGACCAGCTGCCATTGGGCTTCTGTCTCTGGCCAACCGGAGAAGCACCATCGTCTGCCTTGATCACGGCTGTCCTGAAGTACACTGCATCGGCATCTGTCTGTCTTACCTGTAACATGTTCTCCCAGGCACAAGAGCACCTGTCAGTACAGCATAAGACGTCCTTACATATGTTTGTCCTTACACGAGGACATAGTTTGGCGAGAATTGGCCTGAGTTACCGGTACTAGGCATTATTGACATGTGCTTGCATCACGACCTCCATCGCCATCCTTTGGTGTTCGCTACACAGTTACATATATATGTGTGCTTTCGCTGCGCTCCGTCATGGTCCCCAGATGATAGTCCCGACGCCTTGCTGGGCCACTCCAACATGACTTCAGTGTCCAATATGCCAGGCTGACGGATTGGACACCAGGATTCCTTTATATTTGGCGATGGGCAATACACGGCAACGCCATCTCAATAACCTACTTGGGAATTGTGATGGGTGGTTTACGTGAAACCCTCAAATCTCCTAGTATGTGAGCCGCGAAATTGACGACTGGGATTTCATGTTCAGCACCTTAGATATGTTTGTGATTCTGACACCGGCAACGTTCTTTCGATATTCCCAAGTCTCTGAAGCATCATGAAACCAGTACAACATACAGGCGTATTGCATTATTTCCGAGACAAGCCCGTGGTGTTCTCCTCAAACACGATCGACGATGGAACTCACGGCAAGTGGCAGCTGATCTCGACATTCCCAAGAAACAGGTTCCAGATGAAGTGTGATCAGACTCAAGCACCCCCTACCGTGTACTTCTAGACCCTCAAAAGATCCCTTCTCCTCTCACGTACGAACCGCCTTGATGGGAAGGGACTGGCTGGCCTTATGCTTCCCAGATTTTCTGGGAATCTTCTCCATTGTACCTTACATTAGCGCCCACCAGATATCCCAGCAACCTGGATATCGACGAAGCTGATCAGACCACGTACTCTACAGTCTATAGCAAGGTTGGAGGGCAGGTGGCAGTGTAGCATTTATTTAACACTATCTTCATCATCTTCCATTTTAATCACCATCTTGAACTCTAGAGTCGCTTTATCCTCAATCCGCTTTATGTGCTTCATCACTCTCTCATATACCGCAAACATACCCCCTTTTCCCTTTCCCTTTTTCTGTCCATCTTGTGTGCAATATCCCGACACGTCAACATATACAGATCCATCTAATGTCAACCTCTTTTTGATATCTATAAAGCCAACACAGACATTACTAGGCACTTGACTAGCGAGAATACAAATTTCACAAACCACCAATCAACCGTTCCCTCCCAAACAAATCCCAATTCACCACACAAACAAAAGTAAAGGACGCCCGAACAAGCTTTCGTGGCTGACGGGTGAGGCTTTGCCAAGTTCGTCGCCAAGTTCAGCAGCCGGCAAAATGCAAACAAAATTATTCCGTACAAGCAAAACAAAACATCAGGTCGGCACACCACCCACCACACGACGCACTATATCTACCACGTGGGAAGAACCACATATATTACACATGATATGTAGTACATATATACCGCCGATACACATTTTCCCATATTCTTACCTTCGCACACACAATATTAACCGCATTCATCTATTTCACTCATCCTGCCCTGTCCACCTAAATAGCATGTATTTACCCTTATATTACGGCTACCCTTCCCGCAGATTTGCAACTCCGCTGCAGCGAGCTCGGTGATTTCTCACATTACCGTGTCCAATCATCTATCAAAGCTGCCAATTGCTTTACTGTGTCTGTTCGTGCTTAGAGACAAAGCAGAAAAGGGTGGTTAACAATCAAAATGGGGCAGGCCACAGTGAACATAACACCAACAAAAGGGGCTGAGAAAAGAGATCAAAGTTGCTTGGCGAACATGATTACCATCTTCAAAGTCATGTATTATTTGTGCAACTAACAGTATAACAGGATTAACATACGATTGTCTAGATACGTCAACAAGAACAAAGGAAAGATGCATCCCAAAAACGACCATGCTCCTTACCGGCAGAGAACAACAGACTTGACCAAAATTGTAAGCATCCCAAGCAATCGTAACAACATGCCCACTGACCCCGAAAACTATTATTTCGTCCAAAAAAGCCAACCTCCTCATAAGATCCAATCAACACCCCAATATGTAGTAAATGACCTCCTGTTTATGCTGTGCTGCCATGTTATGCCTTGCAATTACGTAATCTCAACTTAAGCGACAAATGACCGGGCCTCTCTCATCATCGTCCTGGTGTCGCCGGTTATGGAGGTGAACAGAATGTATGTTTGCATTGGAGGCAGTCCCCCTGACGGATCCGTAGCTGTTGCTCCGGTTTGGCTGGCTGGTAGCGGAAGCATTGATGATGGCTGAGTTGGAGGTACCCCAGGCGTCGTCTGAAGAGTCGGTGCAGGTGACTGCCCAGGGAGATTTGTCCCCGTACCAGGCGGCCCATTTGGAATCGGCGCAGCTACGGTTGTGCCGATGGGATTTGTAGTCGAGGCCAAACCTGGGGCAAGCGGTGAAGACGGCGACGGCGACCCTGTACTCGCCCCGGGAACGCTCATGGCTGACGGAGCCGATGGCAGTGACTGTGATCCACTGGGTGGGACTGACTGACCTGCTGGAAGTCCGCTTGCCTGCCCGGACGGTGACGAATTCAGCGTCGCTGTAGTCGGAGTGGCAGAAGTGGGAGCTGTGGTCGACTGCTGCTGTGGCGCTGCACTGGCCGTCCCAGCGGAGCCTATGAATGTTGTCACAGTTAACGACGCTGGATTTGGCAACACCGAAGATGTAGGCTGGATTCCGCTGCCAGTGGTAACCGGGATATTTGGCACAGGGGAAGCAATACCAGGGGCACTCGAGACCCCAGGCTGGGCTCCAGATCCAGAGCTTGGGATCGGTATCAATGGAGTGCTTGGAACAGGAATTGTCGAGCCTGGGGAAACAGTAGGGGCACTCAAAATCCCAGGCTGGGCACCAGCACCAGAACTGGGGATTGGTACCAGCGGTGTGCTCGGAACAGGAACTGTCGAACTAGGCGTTGAAGCAGCGGTCGTAGTAGCGCTCGAAATCCCAGGCTGAGCACCTGCGCCGGAACCTGGGATTGGTACCAATGGAGTACTCGGAACAGGAATCGTCGGGCCTGGTGCTGGGGAAGCATTCCCGGGGTGGGCCCCAGCGCCAGAACCTATGTTCGGTATCAGCGGAGTGCTCGGAACAGGGACTGTCGAGCCCGGTGGTATGGTTCTCGTAGGTATCGCTTGAGTCGGGCTACCGAGCGGTGAAGTCGGCAAGGACGTGGATGGCAACGTGTTCGTTCCTGGCTGAGGCCCGACTGGTGCTGCTCCAGAAGCATTGTCAGGGGTAGTGGAAACAAACCCACTTGTTATACATGTCGTTGTCATACCGATTGTTGTCGTCGTACTGCATGAGGTGATGGTTGTGGTACACGTCGTCCACGCCAACATCTCTGGGAAAGCGTCCGCAACAACACCATTTAGCTGCCCAGCCATGTTCTCAAACCCCATACCAACGATAGACTTGGCCCCGGCGATCATGGAGTTTGCTTTTGCAATTTCGGATGCGGCGATATGCTGCGCCTCCACCATAGCAGCCGAGACAATCGCATGGACTGTTGATGCAATGCCATTGACATCGAGATCAGTCCTTTCCACAGGATATTCTGCAGATGCCTTTCTAAAGTTTTCTCCACCAACTGCAGGTTTCATTGCAAGTGTTGCTGTCATCACGGCATGAGCATTGATAGCAGGCCATTCGTCCACAAGTGTAGTGATCTTGACGACCGTCTGGCGCACGCCACCGATATCCACTTCCATAGCTGTCTGCCCTAGTGTTGGTACAGGCATTGTGAATTCGTGCTCTGGTCCATAGGCTCTTGGTACTTTCCCATCGGGGCTCCATACGCTGAGAGTCAATGTACCTCCACAGAAACAGGCAGAATCACCGACACACGGAGTATCGCAATCAGAATCCTCCAGAGGCCACGAGTCAATCAATACATCCCCGCAGAAACACATGTATCCGGCTTCAGTGCCAGCGAGGCTATATCCACCCCCTCGACAAAACGATATGCACTGTGTGGTTGTCATGCCGCCCACAACAGCAGCAGTAATAGAGTCGTTTTTCAAGGCCCGGGAGGCATCGTCCTTGTAACATCCACCGTATTGCCAGCCTGCGACTGCGGGGTGCAGAGTTTCCACTGGAGACGCCGTTGCAGGAACTGTGGTAAACGTAGTGGATGTAACGGTAAGTGGCACCTGCGGACCAAGAGGACTTCCAGGAGTAGTGTTCGCTGAGACTGATCCAGGGTAGAACGTGAGCGTTGTCGGGGCAACGGTAAGGACCGGAACGCAGAACCACCCATTGGCACAATGATAGCAGGGCCAGCCATACCCGCAAGGTGCCGGCTGTGCTGGGGTCAAAGGAGGCGGACAGAACCAGCCGTCAAGGCATTCCTCGCATGTGTAGCCCTGTGCTGGACAAGGTCCCTGACCAGCACCACCAGCTGGTGTCGGAATCGGCGCAACTTGGGAATTGCTTGAAGGACAAGAAGGCACTGCAGGACAAAGCGGACAGGGGGGGTGTGAAGGACACAAGACAATAGATGCCCTACATATAGTTTCAGTAAGTTAGAGTTAGAGGTGGGCGGAAGTGAGGTGAGACATACGATTCTGTTGCGGGACAAGTGGTCATAACACTGATCCCCATGGAGGTGACCGTTATCACAACTGTGGTTATTCCAGTAAGGGATTCGAACGATGACAACCCAGAATTGATGGTCGGTAATAGTGCGGTCTCCCCGGGCTGTCCAGTTGTAGTACTTCCAAAGGGCCCAAACGCCGACTCGCTGTTTGAGGTTGTCGGTGCGCTCGAAGAAGTGGATGAAGAAGTTGGAATCGTGATTGGAGGACTGGAAACTGTGAGAGAGGCTGTCAACAGTGAGCTTGTCGGCCCGCTCGAGGAACTAAGCGAAGCCGACGCCGGGGTCCCTGTGGCTGAAGCTGAGACAGAGGCGGGCAACGATGGGTTTGTCGCAGTGCTTGAAGCTACAGGTAAAGCCGAGGTTTGCGAGATGGGGTTGCATGGGACAGACACCGTGACCAAGGTCCCGTCCATCAAGGAAAGCCAAGAGCACCACGTCTGCGTGACTTCGGAAAAGATCGATACCTCTGCCACTGTTACTTGACTGATGAAACTTCCTGCTCCGCTGCTTAGAATGACACTATCCAGAGTCGACATGATGGCTCCTACAATCGAGCTAACCAATCCTGTGTTATCAGGGCCCACGAGGTTCGATAACGTTGCCGCAAGCTCGGATAGGGGCATGTTGCTTGGAAGTAGATCCTCTGATAGCTGCTGGGGAAGGCTTGTGGGAAGAGGAACGGTGAGTGTGAGAGAAGGCAATGCAAGACTGAGGACCGGCAACTCTGTCATCATCACGGAAGCAATCGTCACGACCTCTTCAGTGAGCGAGGCGACCTGGGATTGCACCATCGACTCCAGAGCCCCGACGGCAGGGATTGCCACAGAAACCTCGGTGTCGAGCATTGATTCCAGAGACGACAAGAGTGGCACCACAGGCGCTAGCCCAGTACCAATGGCTGAGATCAGGGGTGTGATTTCTGAGAGCAAGGGCGGGATATCCACGGGGGACAGTGATTCAGATGGTAGCATAGCTGTGAGAGAGGCAACTATTGCCGGAAGCTCGGAAACTGTTGGGAGCGCCGTGGTCAACTCAGGCAGTGGTAAGGACGAAGGTAGCGGTATCGCCGGACTCAGAAATGGCGAAAGAGCGGATAAAACCAGTGAGCTCGGGAGTGGACTTGACACGAGCGGTATAGGTACGTCTGGCACAACCGGCGGTACAGAAAGGATACTCGAGAGTACCGGGACCAGCGGTGCAAGCGGTACCAAGTCGGTCGGCTGGTCAGAGCCCAGGGTGAGAGTTGGAAGAGTACCACCGACGATACCGGTGGGTTCGTTTAGTATGGTATTGAGAATTGACAGCAGACCGCCGACGGCTCCTCCATCCGCAGTTGTTTGGTGTACCGCCGTGGGTTGGTTGAGTATGGTGTTGAGTATCGAAACAAGCCCTCCAAGGGCTCCTTCATCAGCAGTCGACTGCGCTATCACCGTTGGTGGCGTAGGGAGAAAAGGGACTGCATTGCTCAGGGTAGACTGTGGTTGCAGCAGAGAAGATAGCGGGTTGGGAATTGGCAATCCGAAAATGCCCAGCCGCCCTGGGTCACGATCAGCTTCGACCTGCTGGGAGAGATGCTGGAGAGTGTCGATGGCGTCTGCCGTGTTGCCGTCTGTCGTAGATATAGCGAGAGAGAGGCCGTGATGGGGGAGCAAAAGGAGTGTGAGCAGAAGAGCAACAGCCATGGTCAAGAGATCGTCCAGGCGTTGATGGAAATAGAGTAAGGTTTGATGGGAATAACCTCCAAAACCAAAAAGGGCGCCAAAAATTGGTTCCAAAACTTGAATTCCAAAAACTCAAGGTCCAAAAAGGCGAGAGGAGAGGCTCAAGATGCCAAAGAAGTGATGGGCGGCGGAAGAAGATCAAGATTGAGTCCGGGCCCGAAAATCTGATGTGGTTTTCTACATGTCATCACTCCCTGGCGGTGCCTTCCTCTCACGTTGATCGGAAGCCACTGTGAGGGAATGCCTCCTTCCTACACGCATTGTTCTCGAAAAGGAGAGAAAGTGCGAACGATGTTTCTGGGCAACCTCTTCCTTCTCAAACTGTCAGCGGAGACATACCAATTCCATGGGAACGGATGATTCCTGGAGAATACAAACTTCCATTCAGGGGTAAAGGGTCTGCCACCAAACAACATCAGTCACATGGAATATCTTTGAGCTAGGAGGCGGAAGTTGATCATATCATCAAATCGATTGAGGCCCTCGTGCTAATTTTTGATAGCCTTAATCTATGCCATTTGCCGGAGCCCATGCAATTACAAACCACAGACGCCCCGAAAATCCACATCCCTACTGACTGAGCAATCACCCTCAATGCAGTACCTTAGTTAGCATAACGCTTGCCATCCCTCAGAGTATCCGCAAACTCCTCCAGAGGACTCCGGATGAGCTTGGTCTCCTTCCACAGGTTGGGTGTAAGGAAGCCGTAGGTGTTGGAGACAGCAGCGAAGGTAGCCTTGAGGGTGTTCTCGAGGGTCTTGGTCGAGCCGGAAGACGAGGTGTAGGCATCCTCGATACCGGCAAGCTGGAGCAGACGCTTGACAGCGGGGGAAGCGACGAGAGAGGTACCGCGGGGAGCAGGGATAAGCTGTTGCAACCACATTAGCATCATGGTAAGAAACCAGCGGACATCATTTTACTTACGCGGACTGTGACGGAACCGCACTTTCCGCTCTCCTTGGTGGGCAGAGAGTGGGGGAGACCAAGGTTGGCGCCCCAGTAACCTCTTCTGACGGGGATGACGCTGAGCTTGGCGATAATGATGGCGGCGCGGATAGCAGTCGCGACTTCCTTGGAGGTCTTGATACCGAGACCGACGTGGCCCTCGGAGTCACCGATGATGACAATGGCCTTGAAGCGGGTACGCTGACCGGCACGGGTCTGCTTCTGGACGGGCTTGATCTGTAGATGGAGGAAAACTGGTGGTTAGACGTGTACTTGCAAGCTCCCGGGGTAGAATTTCGCGATGCGCACCTTCATGACCTCATCCTTGAGCTTGGGCAGGAAGAAATCGACGATCTGGTACTCCTTGATGGGGAGAGAGTGAAGGTAGATCTCCTCCATGCTCTTGATCTTGCCAGCCTTCACAAGACGGCCGAGCTTGGTGACGGGCTGCCACTCCTTCTCGTCGGACTTGCCGCCCCGGCGTCCACCACGACGTCCACCACGGCCACGGCCGCGGTCACCTCCACGATCACCGCGGGAAGCAAATCCGCCGCCGCGGGGGGCACTGGTTCCTCGATCAGCCATATTTGCGATGTGCAGGTGGTGTCGAGAAAGTCGTTGTTGCTGTCGTGGATTGGCCAAGTTTCTTTGGGGTCTGGCTGGTCGACGTTTTTTTCCGGGCGCGGGGAGCTTTTTGCTACGAAATTGGAATTGGTGCGCACAGGCGGTCAAACTGGCAACCCTAAATTCGATGTGGGCCTGAAATTCCAGGCGGGAACCTGAGCTGAGAATCTGGGGCTGTTTGGGTGGTGGGGAGGGGGGGTGCTAAGCCTTGCCTTACCGTCAGCGGACGACACTCACTCTTCCCGAGGTGAATTCGTGCTGTACGGAATATGCCTTCCAGGTTGGACGCTAATCAGGCGTCGGCATCAGTATGAGTATTGTGATTCCTAAGGCTTCATTCGCGGTCTAATGCATTGCATAGAATGTTTTGGTAGTTACCATTCTGAGCGGATCAGCTCACTTGATCATTACTATCCCTTAAGTTCATTTGTATGCATGATGCCCATTGCCTTTGTGGATTGAGTCTAGTTCAAAGACAATTTTTCACGAATGGGCATTATTTTCACGATCACGTTTTGGTATCTAGTTGAACCACTCCGGTGGTGTCGTGAAGCCCATTTGGTCTTTCATATTAACAAAGAGGCAGAGGCATCGGATTGTGGGGCCGGATGAAGCATCTGGGTCCCCAGGCGGCGAATTTATTCGTCACCGGAGTTTTGCCGCACCTTTCCACGTGTAGAGTCACTGTCAGCGACAACCACACCTCAGCGACTGCCTCTCGATTATCAAGGATTTCTTGCAAGCATTGCCCGAACCCGACCCAAGACAACAGAAGTCGCAAGAAGCCTAGATAATCGCATCTATTCTATCAAAATGGGCAAGGTTCACGGTTCTCTCGCCCGCGCGGGTAAGTTTGCGCTTAGCGCTTCAAGTTGTCTCCAATCTGGAATCTACTTGACAGGCAATTACTGACGCGCTTTTTGCTGTTCTCTAGGCAAGGTCAAGTCGCAGACTCCCAAGGTTCGAACCCCCTCGCATTCGACACGCGCCGAACATTAGCAAGCTGATAACAGCCCCCCACGATCAGGTCGAGCCCCAGGAGAAGGCCAAGACGCCCAAGGGCCGCGCCCACAAGCGTGAGATTTACACCCGGCGCTTTGTCAACGTCACCTTGACCAACGGCAAGAGGAAGGTATGCAATTTTTCTGTCTTTCATTCCACTCGCCTGTCCGGAACAATCGCTCATGAACTATTTCTTGCTTTGCGCACAGATGAACGCGAACCCGGCCGCTGCTTAAGCCGGTATTTCTCGAGGCGGGCCTTCAAGGCGGTGTTGTTGGTAATGCATTAACTGCTATTTGGATCAGCCGGCATGCATGCAGCTGGGAATTATGGCGGGAAGTGGGAGGCATCTGCTGGGTTTATTTGCTGTCTAGGCTAGGTCTCCGGCGCAAAGACAAAACGGCGTTCCGGTGGGAAAGTCATGACATCCCTTTCGCAAATGCCCATATTGTTGCGATTGAAATTGTGCCCCGACGTACGGCTTTGTATCGGTGGTGGTGTAGAAGGCATAACTCGACGGCAGTTCGTCCGGACAGGCTCGCAGTCTGGGTTTGAGGCGCAATATGGACTATGAAGCCCTCCAGCGCGATAGAACCTGCGAACCGGAAGATTACTACATGACTGTATGGTGATCCAGTCGAGGGCCAGGGGTGCCAGGCGATGGAAGACGGGGGTGTAGTACCGGAGCTCGAGTCCGACATATGCAAGGACCAACAGTGACCGGATCCGAGTTGAAGAGTACCTATGAAGTATTCGGCGCTCGGCGGGTCTTTAGCAGGCACCTCTACCTGTTGGTTAGAATTCCAGTCATGCTGTTCCTAAAGGGTGGACTTGGACTAGTCATGGATCATATGCGGTCGTAGTATTCCGTATTAAGACAGTCATTCTTGCCCAACCAATCATATAATCTGATGCAAATTATGCAGTGGTGGCCCCGGGCGCCGCCGCGGCGGTTACCCCGGGGCCGGGCCGCCGGAGGGGACTCATTTTGGTGGAGTCACCGGCCAGTGCTCAGACCACCACAAGGATGGCCCCTTCGGGGTGCTTTTGTGCCTGAGGCTGATGTGGTGTGGATGCTGTGGCGGGTCAATCTCCAAATTTGCCCGAAATTTTTTAACCCCGCCATCTCTTTTGGGCTGCAGCAATCTGTGTTCTTTTTCTCAACTCTCCCCTCTTCTCGTTCCGCAAAGCACATCACGAAACCAACAAACCACACTATTCAACTTCTCGATACCAAACATCCGCAACAATGGGCTTCACTGATCTCCTCACCGACGCCGGTCTTACCGTGCTCAACAGCTGGCTCCTGACCCGCTCCTACGTTACTGGGTATGGTCTCTCCCCCCTCCCCGGTCCTGCGACGACCAAAGCCCAAGCCTTGACATGATGATCACTCTGGTCCGTGTTGCTGAGCAGCCTCAAGACCTGCGCATGATTACACACCCAGCGTTTTTGCACCTCTGACAATTTCCTCGACCTATTCGCTTTCATGTGCCGCTTCATCTCGCCACACCTGACTGACACTGTCTCCCAACCTCCAGATACACCGCCTCGCAAGCCGATGTTGCCTGCTTCAAGGCCCTCAAGTCCGCTCCGGATGCCGAGAAGTACCCCAACGCTGCGCGCTGGTACAAGCACATTGCCTCGTACGAGGATGAGTTCCCCACGCTTGCGGGCGACGCCAGCAAGCCATACACGGTTTACGGACCCGAGGTGGCTGAGGTGACTCTGAACCCCGCCAAGGCGCCCGCCGCCGAGGCCGAGGATGATGAGGATGTCGACCTCTTCGGTAGCGACGAGGAGGAGGAGGACGCCGAGGCCGAGGCTCTCCGTGAGAAGCGTCTGGCCGAGTACCGCGCCAAGAAGGAGGCCAAACCCAAGCTCGCGGCCAAGTCTATCGTCACCATGGACGTCAAGCCTTGGGGTACGTTCTTCCATTTTCCAATTCAGTGACCTA
This sequence comes from Apodospora peruviana, assembly GCA_033439685.1. Taxonomy (NCBI): domain Eukaryota; kingdom Fungi; phylum Ascomycota; class Sordariomycetes; order Sordariales; family Lasiosphaeriaceae; genus Apodospora; species Apodospora peruviana. The sequence continues at coordinate 1,527,593 of JAUEDM010000003.1, read as the reverse complement.
GTTGGTTTCAGCCCACAGAACACTATGCTGACAACTTAAACAGATGACGAGACCGACATGGAGGCCCTCGAGAAGGCCGTCCGCTCTATTGAGAAGGATGGTCTCGTCTGGGGTGGCTCCAAGCTGGTCCCTGTTGGCTTCGGTATCAAGAAGCTGCAGATCAACCTGGTTGTCGAGGACGAGAAGGTCTCCACCGACGAGCTCCAGGACCAGATTGCCGAGTTCGACGACTGGGTCCAGTCCACCGATATTGTCGCCATGCAGAAGCTTTAAGTTGTTTAGATGGATAGGGGGAGCGTTGATGCTTTGATATGACTGTCAATCATGAGTAATGAGACGGATTACAATCCTGCAAATGGATCTATCCCTGGCTAATTCTTTTCCGTCCCAATGTCATGTAATGTGATCTCATAATGTTCGTTTGTATAGCTCCGGCATTATTTTTGGCAGCTGTCATCTGTCAGGTGTTTGAAACCTTGATTTTGCGTGTTCTATCAAAGGGCGAAGGAACTGTCCTAGAATTCCCTTTCGTGGCTTATTTCGGTATACAGACCTATTACATTGACGACGCATGATTCCATTATTACTCGCATATATATCACCTAGTGGTTGTTAGCGGCCCTTTGAACGAGAAATACATGCTTCCAGGTAGAGAATAGCTAAACATATTTTTCTACTCTTTTCACAGCTTCGCTGGCGCTTTTTGTCCCTTTTTACCTCCTTTCCATTCTGAGATGAGGCTGAGTCCATTGTTTACATGAGCCTACCGCCCCCCCTTTTCCGGTCGGACTGTCTCTGTCACGTATCCGCTACAAAAAAAGGGCATATATATGAAGATCACGTTGAGATTGAACACATCAGTACATGGATAGATACCAGATGAGGAGAATGTTTGCATTATTGGTGCTCATATAGGAATGAACGGAAAGACAAAAGAAAGAAAAGGCTAACTTTTAGGTACTAACTCGGGTATTTTTTTATCATGACAGGAAGAAAAGAAATAGTATGAGAGAAAAGGGTCGATGGTCACCCAGAGGCAACAAATCGATAGAAATCCTCACCCTTGGACTTTAGTCCTTACCCAGCAACGACAACGACGATAATTATTCCTCCGCCAGCTACTGGTGCTGCTGCTGTTGATACTGGGGCAGTTGCTGTTGCTGCTGATGTTGCTGGTACTCCTGCTGCGGCACAAGCATCATCCCCGGCGGTGCCTGGTAGGCCTCGACGACCGGGTTCGCCGCCATCCGGACCGCCTCGCGGCGCTTGACCTCGTTATCGTTCTGCATCAAGGCGCAAGACATGCACCAGCAGGTGGCGCAACAGTCGCCGCACGAGGAGCCCTTGATGTTGTAGCGTTTGCGGATATCTTCGCGCTGTTTCATGACGGTGCTATATATTTTTGAGTTGGTCAGTCTATTTGTCGGTTTGTCTGGCGGGCAAAAAGGTGAAAAGGGTTGTATAATAAGTTTATAAGTGGAGGGATAGGGGGAGGATGGCGTACATGAAACCACAACCCGTGATGCAATGGAAGGCGGCAAAGTTTGTGCAATCCGAGTTATTCATGTCGGCATTCTTCATGGTGGGATCTCGTAGGCGGTCGGCGGTTTGGCCCACCACTGTTATATGGGTGAACGAACACAGGTTAGCTTTTCCATTTCTTGCCTCTTTTGTAAGAGATTGTAGTAAATAGATAATTAGGTCAGGGGGGGGGGGGGGGGGGGAGAAACTGACTATAGCAGGGAGCAAAATAGGCCATCAGACAGTCGCTGAAGGGCGTGCAGATGCAGAAGTTGGTCAGCCATTTCTCCTTGGGCTCGACCTTTTCCTGCGTCTGGTGCTTCTGGGCGTCCATTGCGAATGTGGAAATGACTGTCGTCTTTTTGTTCAAGTGTGTAGGATGGCAAAGAAACAGAGGTCTGATGGGTATTTCTAGATATTTGCTCGTCTGTAGGGCTGTAGATAGATAGGTATATATAGCCTCCAGAAAAGAATAAACGAAGGAATTACACAGACAGAACAACGACGTCTAAATATCCCTAGAGAGAAAAAGATCAACAAAAAAGAGGCACAGCCATGCTTGATATAGGATCCGAGAGCGTACTCGCTCGGTCTCTGACACGCCTCTCCAGCTAATACCTATCCAATGCCTTGAAGGATTGCACTACTGGTCCCTGGATGCTTGGCAGAGACGGCAGAGTCGTATCATAAACAACAAGACACTCCTAGCCTTGGTAACAACGGAACGATGGATCCATGGTGGAGCAATAAATCCATATGCCGGTGAGCCTGGTAAGGCAGTGATCCTTCATCATCCTTGAAGTTAGCTGTAAATCTCGCGAACTTGCTGTCACGAGCTTGGGTATAGCGCAAACCATATTGGACCAAAATACGGTACCCTTCAGCTCAGACGAAGTAATGCTGAGTAAATCTATTACCAAGCGTATAGGTAAGGGCCTCGGCGTGCTGGGGAAGTCATCGCCATGACAAGAGACCCAGTGGTGATTGTTTGGAGATTGGATGCTTACCGTAATTTTGGTAAGGCGATCAGGTAATCCTGCGGCCTGGTGAACCCCTGGTCTAGCGTGGTCTGGGCAGTCAGCTTCAACCTGCAGGTGTCCATCCGGACCTGGGCACTGCCATAGGAGGCTGTGCTCTCAAGAACACAAGCTGTTCTTCATCTTGACGTATGATATGGTTACCATACATGAAATTGTGAAGTTGTGCTGGTCGTCAAGATGAATTTAACATCATGATATAAATCAGGTATATTCCGTAGAGTAATCTTATGCGCCTCTCCCCTCCGTCTGTCCAATACACCTGTAATGCCTACCTAGGTACCTAGGGAGCCTCCAAAACGCCCTTCTCCCTATCCGCGTGAACCCTCTTGCTCAAAATGGCATAGTCGGGAATCTTGATCTTCCCGAACCGGAGCTTCCTCGGGACGGGAGAGATGGCGTCCTCCTCGAAGCCCAGCTTTCTGTAGAACGCCAGGCCGCGCTTATTCCCCACAAAGCAGGTCAGCATGACCTTGGTGATGGGCGGCAGGTTCCTGGCGACGGTTGTATGCAAGTCCATCAGCAGGGAGGCCAGTCCGGTCCTGCATCAGTCAGACAACACATAAATGTTAGTAAGGACAAATGGGTCGTGTATTACCCTTGCAACTCGGGCTTGAGGTGAATCTCGTAACAGTAGACGACCGGCTGACCCTCCTCAAACGTCGGCATCAACGACGTGAACCCCCGGACGTCGTCGGATTCGTCCCTGACCAGGACGTAGCGCAGCTCGGGGGACCGCATCTCGGCCAGCTTCTTTTCTGGACGCCATTTCGTCGACGAATTCTCGTAGTCTTTCTGGCTTGTCTCTTTGATCAGGTTGAAGCAGGCGGATATGTTGTCTTCACCCATGTATGCGGCTCTGCGCAGGCTGATGGCATATTTAGCGCCGGACTGCGGATGCGTCCATTCTGTGATCCAGTCTGGCTGCAGGTAGTCGGCGATGAATTGCTCGTCTGTCTTGCTGTTTGCCGTCTCGAACGGGTCTTCTGGCGCCGCCCGCCGCTTTGTGCTCATTGCGCTGTGCTGACGTTGTTGCGATACATCAGAGACGAGACCGGGTTGATATGGAGAGTTTTTGGTGTGTTTCATGCATCTCAACGAGAGACGGGAAAGTCATTGGATCTGGCGGGTAAGACGCGACGCGCCGGAGCTACACTACAGTGGATGCACTGCTACGGGCCGGCACCTGATGACGTGACACGCCCGTAATGTGGGGATTAACGGGCCGGGCAGAGCTCAGGACACCTAAAAAATTAGCGACGAACTCGACCCGGCATGCTTCTGGACGGGAATTCCCAATTCAACGTCCTCGAACACCAGCCGCCAATTGAGACCAGGGGTACGGGCACCGATGAGACCAGCGCCCAAATGTCTCCCTAAATATACAATCTCTCCATTAAACCCGCCATTGATGCACTCTCCCCTGCGTCTGTCGTGGCAGTCCTTTCGCAGATATGCGACTGGCCCGCGACCGCGTCTCGGGGCGACCCTGAGCTTGGATCACGTAATATCCCCTTCTACGTTGTTCGGTAGTCTCCAAGTTTAACACCCATGTAGTTCCTCCAACGAGCCCGTGTTCTATCACTGTATCGAACTATCATCCGGGGAACGCGCCGGATCAAAGACCCAACGACCCGCGCCGAAACGAGGAGGTTTGCGCGCGAGGAGTTTGAGAGACGGCGCGACGTCAAAGACCTTGTTCGTTGAGAGTCCCGTCCCCAGATCCAGATTGGTGAGCGACTGATAACTAACATGTCCGGCAAGAGCCACATCCGATACCTTCTATCGACGGGAAAGACGGAATGGGAGAGTATGGAGAGGTATATTGATGGTCTGTAAGAATTGAAGCCAAACTGACTGTTTTGGCCTGACCTCCTCAACCGTCCTGGGCCCAGTCACTGCCACCGTGATCACCCGTCGTTCCACCCAACTGATTGCAGTACCATCTATGTGCACCATTGCGTATTTTTATTACTACAAAACGGCCGGCGGCGATTGAGCCATCCTACTGAGAATACCCGCCTTTGCGCCTGGTATTCTGTGCCCAATAATGCCCAATTCCTATCATACAAGGTTCGGTCCCTTCTTCCACCGTAGCAACAAGACGAAAAACCTTGTTCTGCCCCTCGTCTATCCCTGGCGCTGCTTGTGTCTCGGGTTTGCTGAGCAGATGATATAACGGTAGCCCACATGCCTCTTGCCGGCTTTCCGTCGGACGACCTAGTATTGGGATGCAAAAGTCAGCCAAGAGTTATATATCATTTGGCAGGTACTCCCAACTAACCTTGCAATGCTCGCACCGCTTTTTTATAGAGCTGTGCACCTTCATGCCCCGGGTTTGCTGATTCTGGAAGACAGCGCCGCTCCTCGGCGCGGCTACTCCGGTTGTTTGGCTCGACTTTGCGCTCAGCGTGGGCCGGCAGCACGGCCGCTGGCACCCAGACGGGTGAAGGGCGCTCTGCGAGAGACACCGTACTTGTTTCTGTGATGAAGACGTAGACGAGGGGAGGACGGAGCGAGCGAGCGAGAGGGCCCGCATTGACGAGGCAAGTGACTTTGTCGCTAATACGCTCGACCGCGCGGTCTGGGAGAGGATCGAAAAGCTCGCCATTTTGCTGGCCCAGAGATTGAGGAAGCCGGGCTGGCGGTCAAAAAGGAGTGATTCCGTCGGGTCGGGGTTGAATATGATCGTGATCGTGGCCCTCGAGGTTTTGGTTCAAGCTCGACTTATCCAATTGGAGGTCCTGAACGAGCTCTCCGGGTCACGTGTCTCCGCCTTTCCTGAAGATCTGGGAGAACCCTAACCCTAACATGTTCTCCCGAAGAGCCGGGCCGTTCTCAGCTGGTTCATTTCAGTAGTTGTATTCAGCAGTCTTCTGGTTGGACTTTCCATGTTCATCGTTCTTAACATGACGAATACATAAATAAGCCTGTGACAGTCCACCCGTCCGGGTTGGCGATCCGGACGGAGTTGGGGACCTGCGCCACGTACTACCACTATCTCATCTGCTTGGATTAGGTAATGCTCGACGACACGACGTTCAATTGCTCTTTGATCCCGACATTGGAGACTTGAAGCTAGCCATACTTCTTCCATTCTCGCCGTCCTCTTTGATACGATATTGTTTTCAATTTACAACTAACAATGACGCCTCCGCTCATTACCCTTGAAGAACACTTCTTCTCGTCCACAGTCCCCGCCAGCCTCAGAGATAGTTACTCCGAGCAGCTTAAACACGTCGATGGCGTCTTCGACAAGCTCCGCAACCTCAATGAGCTGCGTCTCCGCGACATGGATGTTGGCAGAGTCTCCCTGCAGGTAGTCAGTCATGCTCCCGGTCTAACCGACCCGGCTGACTGCCGCGCCGCAAACGACCAGCTCTTTGCCGCCATCAAGGCCCACGAGGCGCGCGTTGGTGATGGCAAGAGCCGCCTCGCTGGGTTTGCTGTCGCACCCATGGGCGACCCCGTCGAAGCAGCTGATGTACTGCGAGTAGCCATCACCGACCTGGGCTTTGTTGGTGCCTTGGTGGACAACCACTACAACGGCAAGTTCTTTGACGGACCTGAGTACGATCCCTGGTGGAGCGCTGCCGAGGAGCTTGATGTGCCCGTGTACTTGCACCCGAATTGGCCCGGCGAGGACATGGCATTGCGGTACCAAGGGGATTTCAGCGACGCGGCGGCGCGGAGCATGGGCTCCAGCGGCCTGGGCTGGCACACCGAGACGGCGCTGCACGTCCTGCGCCTATTTGCCTCCGGGTTGTTTGACCGGCGGCCGAAGCTCAAGATTATCCTCGGGCACATGGGCGAGACGATTCCGTTCATGCTGGAGAGGATCCAAGTTCTCAGCCGCCGATGGGGCACCTACCTTCGTGATTTCAAGACGGTCTACAACGAAAATATATGGATCACGACGAGTGGCGTGTGGAGCATCGATCCGATGAGATGTATACTGGCTAATACTAGTATTGAACACATCCTGTACAGCGTGGACTACCCCTTCCAGAAGAACGAGGTCGGGCTGGAATGGATTACTGCGTTGGAGAAGAGCGGCTTGGTTGATGAGGACCAGCTCGAAGCTATTGCTTATGGCAATGCTGAAAAGCTTCTGGGAGTAAAGCTGCCGACGTAAACAACATCGACTGAGCTCTTCAGGATTAGAAGTTCCCGAGTTAATATTGTTGGGAGTAGGAAATGAAGCATGTCGTTCATGATGTTGCCTCGGCCTGGCATCCAGAGCGTTATGTCCGATTGGATGTGACTGGCTGCGGGCGCCGGTGGCTTGACGCTCAGCCCCACCATGAATCCCTTCAACTTCATGTCTTTTCATCCACTTTGAACTTCGGCTGGGGCCAACTTTCCACATACTGCACACGATCAAAACGCCAAATTTGAGTACCAAATCGTTGCACAGCATCCGTCATCATGAAGCTACCCAACCCACAGATTCGAAGACGGGATCTGTTTAGGCGCGAGCCCGGCATCAACCATCCTGTCGTTCTACCCAACAATGGAGACTCAGCGGATTGGTGTCTCTCCAAACTGGCTGGTATTGCCGCCCCAGGATATGCCAGACCTAGGCACTCGGTAGGCACACTGTTCCGGCTACGGCAATGGCTCTATCGGTGCGAGAAGGAGCACAACACTCCTGGTCGACGATTTCAGTGCAAGACTTTCACGAGTGGCGGCCAGCCCGAGTGGGTGATTGACGTCGCTAAATGCTGCGTCGTACGATACCTGCCAGCAATGAAGTGCATGGCACTGAGCTACGTCTGGGGGCCTGTCTACACCGCAAAATCGACCCGTGGAAACATCGAGTCGCTGCAGAAGGAAGGCTCTCTCTTCGGTCCTGTCTCGGTCGTCCTGCTGCCCAAGACCGTGGAAGACGCTGTGTTCCTCACCGGTCTCTTGGGCGTGCGCTATCTATGGTGTGACCGTCTCTGCATTGTGCAGGACGACGATGCTTGCGTCCGGGACCAGATCGACAAGAAGGGTCACATTTTCGCGCGCGCTTCCTGTTCAATCGCAGCGAAAGGCTCGCCGTACGTCGACGTGGGTCTCACCTGGACACGGTCAAGGCGATTGACACGTTCCGACGCAGACACACCCTCGCAATCGTGCATGTACCGTAGGCGAGGCTGGACTTATCACGAAGAGTTGTTCTCAACTCGAATCATCGTGATTGGGAAGTTGTCGAGGGGCGGAAGAGTGAAGATTCGCTGGTCTTACTTTCCTTTGCATCATCCGATTCGCGCCGACGCTTGGGAAGCGGCGATTGCTATGGTCTGTCTGGATGGGTGTCGGGAAAAACCGACTTCCGGGAGAGAAGACCGTATGCATACTCTCAATGCAGACATAAAGCGAAGGCTGGTGGAGAAATATTATCATTATTATTCATACACCGCTATGCGCTTAGGCGAGTCGGACCCTCAAACTATTTACTGTACAGGAAAACCGTACCATCACGGGTCGGGTGAAAAACCGGCACCGACAATCAAGGAACACATCAGTGACTGAGCCTGTGAATACAAAAGAAGAAGGCCTCCTGGCCTTCGATGGAGGGGGGCTTAAACCGCCGACTCCAACTCTAGCTTCCTTGCCAGATTGTACATTGGTAATCTTCCCACGTCCATCACCCAGCTCATGATCCTTCTCGTTAGCCGTGCAGCTGGAGGATTAATGCCCTAGAGGACAGAGTGAAAGTCCCGTCGAGTCCGAATCTCTGCTCTCTCCCATCTTCGGCTCAACGGTGGGGCCGAACACCACATGACCAGGTGCTCGACGGTCTCGCGCCATTCTCCGCACTCACAAAATGGCGTTATAACGTTTGGAACTCCCCGCTTAAACAGGAAGTCCCAGAGCCCTATATCGCCGGTTCGAATTTGGACCAGTAGTGAACTTTTTGCCTTGTTGAGGCCTGAGTGTCTTTTGAGTGTCTTGTCTCTAAAGATGGTCTTATTCTGGTGGTCTAGATCGTCCGCCGGCCTCGTCGTTGCCCGGCCGTTGCCCTTATTTACGAAGGCACACCTTGTCGCTCACTGCTTACTCATAATATTGTACAACTACCTACTTAGAAAGAGGGCTTTCCAATCCCCTAGTTCATGCTGGCAGTGACACAGCGTTCGTAAAGAAGAACTTCGCCGCCCACCAAATACGTTGTACTTACATGTCTTAGGGACTTGGTTCCTTGGACTAGATCATTACATGAGAATTTCAAAACGATTGTCTTGCTCCTCTGCTTCACCTCTTTAGTGCTCTTTGTCTCTTCCATCTCGCGATATAGAATTGCTCCCGTCCTGGCCATCCAGTACCCGGATCACATAAGCATTCAAGCAGTGGGTGGAAGGGCTCTGATCTCGGGACTTCTGTATGCCGCTGACGATTTGGGTTACAAAAAGGGACTCCACAATGTCTACCGCTTGGCTGGTCATCTAAGTCTATGGCTGTGTTTGATTTCTCCATTTCTTCAACCCAGAACATATTGCTCAAACACGAACTACAGGATCGAACCGCATTCTGACAACTTGGTAAGCATGATAATTATAACCAATTCACCAACCTTTCATTATGAGCTCTTGACTGCTCGTCAAAGTGAGGTGGTCACTAGCACCAATGTGACCCCCTTGTTTCCAGTCATACTCCCAAGTCGTCCGAGTCAGTCATATACACATCCATACATCCACACACCCAATCCCCATCCTTCTTCAACAGCGATACTCCGCCCATTCTCCACAACAGAAGCGGAAATTCAATAACTTCTAACAGAAATAGGCAAGATGGCCGAGCGGTCTAAGGCGCTGTGTTCAGGAAAATTCCAGGCTGTGTTCAGGAATCAACTTGAATTTCGCAGTCCGAAAGGGCGTGGGTTCGAATCCCACTCTTGTCATACCCTTTTGTTCTTCATATACATACACTCAATCATGGAAAGGGAAACAGTTTCTTTGTTTCTTTTAGAGAAAACAACAAAAGAATCGCCAGAATGGTGCTCAATTCGTCTCAAGTTAAGAAAAGTGGTGGCATCTGCTGCCGACTACGGACCCCTTTGTTCACAAGCCAGAACTCAACGAACCACCCCCTACACGACACACTGCATCATAAAGACTGCCGGCTTGTGGCAATACAAGCGGCTGGGGTGTGGTGAGGTAAATATCTACCTTATATTGAATCACAGCGCCCCAGAGTCTGCCATAGATGTTCTATCTACATACCGTGGGCCGCTTCTCGTCTGACGAGTATTTGTGAGGCTTACCTAAGTAGGTACACTGACTGGCAAGACCCAGCCAAAGCAAAGGATGACTTCCTTTTTCTGATACAAAGTCTGTTGGTATTCTTCTGGCTACTTCTGCTTCCTCCCTCCCCGCAACTATCATGCCTAATCTCTCGTGTGGACAACCAACAACATAATTCCACCCAAACGCCGAGCTTTCATAATGCAGATTCCATCACTGCTTTGCTTCGATAGTATAGATCTATAGGCTTTCTTCTTCCTGCTTTCCTGCTGCCTGCTAACTGTTCATATCCGCGCCCCGCCGCCCCCTCCTCTGCGATGATGATGACTGATTGACTGCCATCTTTTCTTCATCTCCGAAAGTCCCTCGGCTACTCTTCATAGCCGGACACCCCAGACACCACGTCCGGCGCTCACACCAAGCCACTCGCCGTAGTCATTGCTGGATAGATGCGGAACCCAGCCGATATTTCCAACCTCGTAATCGCACTGCCAGCTGGCCACAGGGCTTCTCGTATTATCAGTTTGCGTCGGGTCCCCGTTGATGCTCGACGTGGACTGATTAAGAAGATCCCAGATGAGCACCTGGCAGTCGTCGCCGCCAGAGGCAAGAGTGCCCCTCCGCAGCGGAGACCAGTCGACACAGTTGAGAGCCCCGCTATGGCCTCGTAACTCTAGCAATGCCTGGCCCGGATGGCGAACATCGAGGATTCTGATCACGCTCGAGTCCATTGCAAACGTCGCGAGTAAATGGTGGTCGTGAGGGGACGTTGCCAGCCGTAGCAAGGGCGGCGCATGAGACATGGTCTGCTGCGCCAGCGTGGGGCTAATTCGCCCGCCGTTGGCATCTGTATTGGGTAGATGGCTGGTTAGCTCGGAGGTTATCTGTGAGCTTGAAATATGCATAATTTATCTCACCTCTTTCTTCCTTGCCCGTTGGCTCGTAAATGATGGTACTATGCTCCAGACTGCGCAGATCAAACATGCGTACGCTGCCGTCCTGTCCGCAGCTCACAAACACGTCAACGCTTTGGGCGCAGAATCTTACATCGTAGACTTCCTTGTCGTGAGCAATCAGCTGCGTCTTCGCGGTCAGAGACGGGATATCCCAGATCGTGCATGTCGTATCTATACTGGATGTGATAATAAGACTTGGCGTAACCGTATTCCAGTCCAAAGATGTCAACGGGGCCGTATGGTCAGGGGTTTTCGAGTTGGACAGCAGAGCCAGCGGGGTAAGCTTCGTGATGGGTTGTTCACGCCCGTTCCTTGACGTGATCGAGTTGCTGGTATTCGGTGTCTGGGGATCGGATGGCAGAGACCAGAGGCGAAGATGATCCCCGGACGTTGCGAGAAGATCGGTCGACTGCTTTTGTGTCGATGGGGGTTCCCACAGGAGTCGGGTCACAGGATACGAGTGTGTGGCTTCGGCAACTCGAGTGAAATCCATGGTATACTTGGGACCGCCGGGAACAAACGCATCAGAAGGTGTTGGAGTCAGCTGCGTATCCAAAATTTGTATCTGGTGAAATGCGCCGTGTTAGTACGTTCTCAGGACTGAAAACTGGGGACTGGGTACCGACAAAATTATGACCATCCTCCAAATAGCTTCCTATGGCCAATTTTCCAGCACCGTTGGCCTGGGGAGGCCACTTGCACCAATCAAATGCGTAGAGAGCCCATGGGGCCATGTAGTTGCTGGTACGAGACTCGGCGTTCGCCGTTTCGTACGCAGGAGTCCCGGGCAACCCGTCCGAAAGATTCGAGTCAGCTCGAGGCCGAATGTCGGCGAGGCCCAGCGGGGTGTTGGATATGTTGCGCTGGCCGCTCGAAGGGTTGTACTTGGAATCGGTGGGCGACATGAACTGCGAGGAGCCGACGCCACTGCCACTTCCACCTCCCGGTGTCGTTGGCGTGTAAGGAAGATAGCCGGATCCACCCCCATCGTAAGGCGCGGCAGGACTGGAGCGTGAGTAGTTGTGGGAGAGACTGAGAGTGTTGGGCTTCGTCGGGGTTTGGTACTCTGACTGCTGCTGCATAGTTGGCAGGGATGGTGCCGTGTTGGCCGAAACTGCGGACGGTCGCGCTCCCAATCCTCCGGGTTGCAGCACGTTAGGCACTGCGCCGGAGCTTTGGTAGGACTGCAGCTGGGGCGCGCTCGGCGGTGCTTGATCGAGCTTGATATGGGGAGCACCGGTGCTCTGGTAACCGCTCTGCAACTGAGAGAGGTTTGGCGACGCCTGGTCGAGCTTGATGTGGGGGGCGGCGGAGGACGAGGACGAGGACGACATGGAATAATCGCGGGGCGACATCTGGGCAGGGTGGCTCATGCCCGACGACATGTGAAGTTCGTCATTGTGCTGGGAGGGGTAGGTCCCCTGTCGCCGCGGAGGCTGGTATTGCTGCTGGCCTTGATTCATGGTGTCGATCGAACGCGTGAGGAGACGGTGTCGTTGTGCGCCGAGGTAGCAGGGAGAAGAGAGGGAAGCGATTTACTCGGGTGAGGTCTGAATGGATGAAAGGCAGTGGCAGGAAGGGAAACAGCGCACCGTGGCCCGCGGTTCGTTCTTCGCAACTCGCAGTGCTAATTAGGAGAAACCGGGGCTCTCGGAGGTGATGAAGCCGTCGGGCACTCGAGCCCAGACGCGTGGGCGGGAAGTGAGCTCGAGAAGGTCAGTCAGGACGTGAGGATTCTTGCGAGACGGGATAGCAGCGATGGAGGTTCGAGTTCGGCAGCAATAGAGTACCGTATCGCAGTCGCAGCGGCTAACCAACTGGCTGCCCTTGGTGCTGTTGTGCTGCTTGGGATTGGGTTTCGGTTGCGAGAGGACAGGAGGGCCCGCGCGGCTGCGGATGGACGCGCGACGGGATTGGCCACTGCGAAGCCCAGAGCCCAATGGACCACTCACAGTGCCCCCCTCGTGGGGGGTTCTGCCGTGACCTGAGCACCTGGTCGGACATTGCCCAGCGATGGTTACAACTGAATTTTGACTCTGAAGCGTTTCGGATGATTTTCTAAATATCGCTGAAGTAATTTGAAAAGGTACAAAAGCTGCAAGAACGAAGACATGGACGGAAATGTTTTGCTCCGATTCGCGTGAGAGACGGCGCCTGTACATCTTTGGCTAGTTGGGCGCAGAATGGTGTGCCGATGAAAAAAACCTTGTTTACCTGCCATCTTTCTACGGTAGACAGAGTAGCGCCTAACAATTTCACAGCATCGTCGTGCCCCGCGCTGGTGTCATTACCGGTAGGTACTGGTGTCGGTTGTCATCTTCATTCCCCTCACTCCCGGTCAATAACTAACTTACTTACCCAAGTGAAGCTCAGCGAGATTGCTCAAGATATACGGAATACCAAATCAATCCTCCATCTTCCGTCAAACGAATGCCCCAAAAGTCACCATGCAGCGGGACAAATTACCTTCTCTACTTTTGCTCCCCTGCCCGCCCCAGCCCCAGCCGTCGAGTCGACATGTGCTGGATGCGGCATACTGCCCGTCGCTCACCGCGGCCCTCTCAAAGCTGAAGAGTACTGGCGCCGAGTCGAAATTAATTGTCGCAGTGCCATACCCGATTCTTCATGGCCAGTTTGTTCGCTCCAAGACGCTCTCATGGTCTGAGGCCCAGTCTCTTGTCGCCGGCATCTACACCATCATTGCCATGGTGTGCTCTCAGCTGTCCATCGCAACCGAGATTAACGCCGGCTCCGGCTCGGTCGATGCAACCGTCGTCCTGGTTGACCACAACCGCAGCAAGGTCTTTGCATCCGAGTCCGGCCCTACCATCGAGACGAACAGTACCATAGTCGTCGATCTGGCTACTTTTGCATCAGCATACCACCCATGGAACTACATTTTCCATGTCAGTAGTGAGCAGGGGCTTCAGCTGTACCAGACCTACCTCAAGTTGGCTGAGGTCAAGCAGACGCTTCTCCATGAGCAGCTTGTGCCTGTCGAGGGCGGCTTGACAATGAACAGCCCCAAAGAAGATGACTCGGGGTCGCCGCCGCAGTCATCTGGTTATCCCGTCGTTTGCCTTGGCGGCACGTTTGACTACCTCCACCCCGGCCACAAACTTCTTCTCACAGCCGCCGCGCTGTTGCTACGTGTTCCTCATAAAGACTCTTCTCAGTCATGTCTATTCATCATCGGAATTACCGGCGACGAGTTGTTGAAAAGCAAGAAGTATGCTGAATACGTTCAGACATGGGATGAGCGTGCTCGCAATGTCATCGCCTTTCTGTCGCGAATTCTACAGCTCTCAGAACAGGGTTGGAAGGGCAGTCCTGCACTGCAGATTGAAGAAAAGGATGGCGACTTCCAAGCTGCATTCCGGAACGATACCATTCGTGTTCAGTGTGTCAGGATACAGGATGCTTTTGGCCCCACCGTCACCCGGGAGGACATTGATGCTCTTGTTGTTTCTGCCGAGACAAGGTCAGGAGGGCGCGCCGTGAACGACCGTCGCACAGAGCAGGGCTGGAAGCCTCTCGATGTGTTCGAGGTGGATGTTCTCGATGCCGAGGAAATCTCGGATGAGCCAACGAAGACCGAAAACTATGCCACGAAGATCAGTAGTACCGCAATCCGGAAGCTAAAGGCTGAGGCAAAGGTCGAGGTCCAGAAATGAAGCAGAATCTGCCATTTACTTACGTACGACTTTCCGATACCCACCTGCGTATCATCCGCCCTCCACCGGGCATGTCAGGTTGGCCTCCTGTGTTGCTTCTCATCTGGTGGGCCTTTCCAATCCTCGAAGATGCATGTGACATGTCTACCAATTCGAACAAACCCAATTCGCCTTGTTCCCGGACAGAGCGGGATCTACTGGTTTCCAATCACCCATGTTCAAGATAAGCAGAATCAGTTCATCATGGTTGTTTCCACCCACAATACCGACATGATCTGATGAGCCTACGCTGAAACTACTTTAGCACTTTCACTTTGTCCCACTATCACTGCGGTATTGACTCCAGAATCGAAGTCTCCTTACCGGAGGTCTACCACATGCCCCTTTTCCCAACGATCCAATAGCACCCGCCGTCTGAAATCGGACTGCCTTTGCTGTGATGGACAATTATATCCTGCAACATCGTCGGCACCATGCTGTCCTGTGACAGGTGGCCCTAACAGCTGAACCGCCCAATCTGAACCACAATACCCACGCCTGGCGGGACTCATCGGGAGACGATCTGAACTAAAGACGCGTCGTCTGTAATGGAAGATGTCCTCAACGTCCAGACACCTAGATCTGGACCCTGTCCGGGTCCCGCTGGGATAGCACGCTCTTGTTCTTTTATTTCTCGACTTGTGGTTAACCCACTTATTTCGGAGATCCTACCCGTCTTCGCTCTTCCCTTGTATTCTTCTTCCCACTTTGCGGCCAGGCGGCCCCACGAAAAGCCCGGTTTTTGCCAGGAACAATAAATACAAAGCGGGTTGAGCAAAGTTCACATCATCATCGTAATATCCTTGTCGCCTTCGCCTCCCTTCTGTGCTTCGGTCTCGCCGCCGAGATGCGAGACACCCGAAAGCATCAGAATCCAGCTCTTCTTGTAACCGAGTACCGAGGGTATAATGATCACATCTCCCTGGGCTCTCTGAAGCGCGAAGGTTGTGGTAAGTAGTGCTCCATCACCATACCTCTATGTGGTATGTGTTAGGAATGGGGTGTGCTGATGGCGAACCATGAGTAAATTCAGTAATAGAGGAGGAGATATAGGAGACAAGCTCGACGGTACGTGGTTGTCCGTTTATCCTTCCAAACTTCCCCAAAGAAGCACGTTCAGTTGATAACACATAATTTTTCCCCCGTCAACAGCGGTTGTTGCTGTTGCTGTTGTTTTCATTTAACGTCTTCTGGGCGAAGCCCTACGCACTTGGCGTCCGTCAACAGCGGTAGATGCCCACCTTCTCAGTTTTCGGAACATCACCACCAAGTACCAGGGATTCTTGCATTAAAGGGCCTACCAGAAGGATCTCTTGACCAGGGACTAACAAGCGTGTTCTATGCAATCCTGTCAGCCAGTCAATCTAAATCAAATATGGTCTGATCTGATAGGTGCTAAACCGGAATCAGATTCTGTAGAAAGATTGTATTCTTTTTCTGGACATACCAGACAATATCGACTAACCACATATTCAAGCGCGCAGAAGCATGTTGGTAAAAGGAAGAATACCCGATATCTCTTTGCCTTGTGTAACATGCCCTCTCGGCTATCATGGAACAGCAACGTTCATTTTCGGGATAGCGCATCCTGCACGTCTCTGCCGCGTCTCATGTGAGAACAGTGATATCCTGTCAACTCCCTTGCATTACGCGAAAACACGAAGGATCAATAAGTAAGATCGAGAACGTCCCCAACATCCATTGCCCGTGGAGTTTCCCTCGACATTATCTTGACAATGCCAAATATGACACTTGACTCTGTGCTTGTTTGGCGCCGTCTCTCTAATCTCGCCTTCCAGGACTCTAGCTCCTCATGGCAGAATATGAACGGACGGCCCGCGACCGCAGCTTTGATAGTCCTACTACCCTTTCTCATCACCTACCTGATAACCTTATTCAAGGCTTCCTGGGTCATATACTATGGCCACAAGCCTGGCGCCTGTCCGCCAACCGCGCCGTATGCGGTCCCCCTTGTGGACAATACTATTCAATTTGCATCTGATCCACACGGATACATAGCCAAGATGCTGTAAGTGCCATCTCTCATGGTCAAAAACACCACGCCGAACAAGCTCGTTTGACACCATCTCACCAGCAAATACTTCCGTGGGCTACCCTTCCGACTTCGCGTTGGCACGGACACCATGTACTATCTCCCGCACGGCGAGATGCTCAAGGCATTCCTCAAGAACTCGCAAGAGACTACGTCGAAGCCTTCTACCATCTTCGCCATGCGTGATGTCTTTGGCTTGTCAGCTGCGGACTTAGAAATCATGATCCACGACGACTCGGGCAGCGCCACGAAGCCGGCGTCGGGATACGAGGACATGGACCCGCGCCACCGCTACTTCTACACGGCGCACCGCCTTACCGCCACCCTGTTGAGCGGCACCGCTCTCGACGCCATGACGGCCTTGTTCGTCGCCAACTTCACGAAGCGTCTGCGGACGACAGGTGAGGTGTCCGAGGAGTCCTGGACCGAGATCCCCGACCTGTACCGCTTCCTGCGCGACCACATGTTCCGCTCCTCCATAGACGCCTTCTACGGCGACCATCTCTTCCGGCTGTTTCCAGACTTTGCGAACCTCTTCTGGACCTTCGACAAGTCCGCCATCACTATCTTCCTGCGGCGGATCCCGCGCTGGATGGCACCCAAGGCTTACCGCCACCGCGACAAGATCATCGCGGCCGTCCAAGCTTGGGGCGAGCACGCCCAGAAGCACTACGACTACGAGGACCAAGACCTCGCCAAGGCCGAGTGGGAGCCGCTCTGGGGGAGCCGTCTGGTTCGCGCGCGAGACATCGCCTTTAGAAATAATGGGTATTCCCCCGCCGGCGCCGCGGCGCACGAGCTCGGCTTGATGTGGGCCATCAACGCCAACGCCGTGCCGGCCACCTTCTGGGCCCTCTACGGCACCATCAACACTGATCCAAGTTCTAATCTTGTGTTCCGGGTTCTCGCCGAGACGGAAGCGTGCACCTCCGAAAACGGATTCGATATCGAGGCCCTCGCCAAGAAACCGCTCCTCAACTCCATCTACATGAAGCCATGCGCTTCAGCGTCTCCACCACAACGGCACGGAACCCGATCTCTGCTGCCGGCCTCCGGGTGGGCGACTGGACGATCACCGAGCAGAATGCCATCGTTCTGTCAATGTCGTGGTTCGGTGCCAACGACGCCACCCTCTGGAACAATCATAACCACCGGCACCCGGTCAATTCCTTCTGGGCCGAGCGCTTTCTCGAAT
Source organism: Apodospora peruviana (assembly GCA_033439685.1). Lineage (NCBI taxonomy): Eukaryota > Fungi > Ascomycota > Sordariomycetes > Sordariales > Lasiosphaeriaceae > Apodospora > Apodospora peruviana. Next base: position 1,509,886 of record JAUEDM010000003.1, on the reverse strand, counting down.
ATCCGGATGATCCCTTTAGTGGACCACTTGCAGCCAAAACCGGTACTAATACCGCCCAAAAAGAAAGCAAGAAGAAATGTGACGAAAAACCAAAGACCGCCGAAGACGACAAGACCGCCACGTTGGTCACCTCGGGCATCCAGAACCACTTCTACCCCTACGGCGGCGGCAGCAAGATATGTCCTGGTCGATTTTTCGCAAAACAGGAGATCATCACGGCGGTGGCGACCATGCTGAGCGAGTTCGAGATCGACCTGTTGCCGACTGAGAAGAAAGTAGGGTTCAATATGTCATATTTTGCGGCCGGCACGATGCCGCCTGACCGCACGGTTCCTGCGAGAATTAGGAGGAGGAGACGATGATGGATGACTGAATATTTAGTTCCCAGAGGTACCTTTTGTACTTAGATACTTGATGATAGGTCTCCGTGACCGTAACGGAATATTGGTTTTCTTGTTTGATTTTCTAGGCGTAATGAGCTTCCTCTTTGGTTAAATACGAAGCTTGCCTACTTGCGCGAGGACGGGTCTTTCCTGCGGGAAATTGACATTTGCGCAAAAAAGTAATAAAGAGGTAATCCAAGCCATTTTCTATACATGCTAAAGAAAGACACAAAGAAGCCTTCCTAGATGCGAAGTCTCGGATTTCTCCGCCCGCGCCGAGGAAAATAAAGCCGCAAATGGCGTTGATAAAAGATATCCCTTCATTTCTATCCTAGCTACCTTACGTACTTGGATGATATTTCCCGCTTTTTGAAAGCCTACGCTCCGTGAATGCATGAATAAGCAAATATTCCCACAACGCCAAGATGTCAGCCACAACAACATATGATCATTCAAACCCCCATCCTCCTACTCTTTCTTCTTCTCAGCGCCCTGCTCGGCCTTTTCTCTCCTCCGCTTCCTCCACGCCTTGATCTCGTTCAACAAGCCCATCAAAAGCGGCACCCCGACCGGCCCCAGCAGTGGCAAGTACACCGCCAGCTTATGCTCGTCGGGGAAATACAGCTGGCCAACCATGCTCTTCTCGAAGAAGGCGCGCTCCGCCTCCGCCTCGGCGATCCGCGCGTGCGCAAGACCTTCGGCACCGCCCAGCGTGTCGCAGGCCAAACGCAGATGGGTCATGGTCTTGGACACCCCGTCGGCGACGCTACTCGGGATCGACATCGAGGGCAGGGCCAACGCCAGCCGAGCGAGCGAGCCGAGGGTGGACGAGGCGCGCAGGAGCAGGTCGGCAGAGCGGATCCGCGCCAGCGTCGACAGACGCAGGGGGAGCGATCCGGACTGCGGGGTGCCGGTTAGCGAGAGGAGGTGGGAGGTGAAGGTCAACAGCGGCTGCTTGAGCGTGGCCGCGGAGACGTGGGTGGTGTCAAAGGGGAGCGAGAGCAGATAGACGGTTCCCCATTGCGGAATCAGCCAGGACGGCGAGGTGGTTACCGCCGCCGCGTCATTGTCACTCTTGTCTCCTCCCTGTGGTGTGGCACCGATAGTCTGGTTACCGACAAATACAATGAAATTGATGGTCGGTGCGCCGCCTATTGAAGGCGAGAGCGGCCACTCGGCCGCATTCACGAACGACGAGAGGTCCTCCTTGTTCAGGACCTGGTTTTGCACCCCCGGCGTCGCGTAGAGCTGAATCTGGGTGTCTATGGTGAAGTTGTGGATCGGCGCAAGAACGTCCAGTACTGGCTTCATGTACTCGTCGATCGCCGCCTCGATGTCCCAGCTGCTCGGAAGCGGCCCGCTTGTAAACAGGGAGAAGGTGAGGTGATATGTGGGCGCGTATTTAAGAGATCGAGTGGTGCGTTTCGAAAGCGATTCGGCGGCCTCGGGCGTTAATCCTTGGGGCCGGTAGTCGGAAGGTATCGAGTTGTTGGAGAGCAGGTACGAGATGATGGCCTGCTCCTCGGCGAAAGTCGACCGCAGTTGGCTGGCCACATAAGTCGCCAGTGACGAGGAAGACGACGTCGCTGAGGGTATGGTGTTCGGGGGGTAGGTGATGTCGAGGACTGGGGAGTATGGGTCCAGCGTCGCCGTGGTGGACTCCCCAGGGACGAGCCGAATTATGAGGGCGGTGTCATCGTCCTTGTTCCAGCTGTTGTCTGCAGCAGAGGTAGGGGGGGACAGCTGCAAGCGTAGATGATGCCCAGCGAAGTCGTTAAGATCGTCGAGCGCGTGTTGGGTGAGCCGAAGGAGGTTCTGTGCTTCCTGCTCCTGAAGAGCGTCGGCTTGTATGGATATGCGCAATGGAAAGACAGGGCGGCATGCCTAGGAACGAAAAGATTAACGAGTGGCGTGTAAGACCTCGGCGGCCTATTGAGTGAGTCCTTACCTTGCCGTCTGCCCACTCGAGCATCTCGCTCAAGGGCAGATTTGCACGATATATCGTCGTGGTCTTCCACCATATGGGCAGGCCGAGGCAGAGCACGACCATCCAGAACGACATGATGACCAGGGAGCGCCGGCGGACATCGGACGGTTTCTCGGGCGGCGGCAGCTTCCGCTTCGACGTCCCTGAGGGAGCGTCATCTGTTGCCAGACCAACATTTTGACCTATCGCAGAATCGACCTTCGAGGGTGTAGTGTCGTTGATAGTGCCATTGTCAATGGGTCGTCGTGAAGACATGGCGATGATAGTAACTTGCCTTGTCCATTTACATTCAATTTGGGAGACACGACACGGCAAGTCGACACTCCTAGCAGCGCGACCCTGGCACTCTGGCCCGCCAACTTGCATATCTACGCTAGCGGCCCCTGACACGTGAAGATAACGCGTTGACCAGATAGGGCGTTCCGCACTGTGTGAGCTGCTGTTTCGGGACAGATGGACTGTGCTTAAATGCCGACTCAAGGCGCAAGCAAGAGACCCTGACGAGAAAAGCAAACTGGAGAGCCTCAAGAGCTCCAGCTACAGGCTATCTACCGCAAGATGTTTTGACCAACAAAAATGCCAAATTGTCTAGAAAAAAAAGCCCCGTTCAACCGATATATCGGTATACTTGTAAGTTACTCGTAACGCCTCGGAGATTGGTCCATGCACAGTGCCAATGCCAGGTCGGTCCTAGCACTTCGGCTCCTCAGTCAGCGCTACTGCTGCACCCCAACTTTGGTCGTGGAGGTGTCAAAGGTGATGGGCTCGCTGATGGCTGCGCCGGGCTCGACAGACTGCTGCGACGGAAGGAATCCTTGGGATCTCGGCTCGTTTTCCAGGTCGCATTGGAAAGGAGCGGTCGCTTATGTTCTTCCGATGACCGACTAATAAGAGCCCGGCGTTTCCAAATACTCTGCCTCAAATATCGTGATATGCCCAGTAATTGTCGAGATATCATCCCAGCTTCCCCCCAATGCTCCATTTGAAACTACACTCCTTCTAGCGTACCTAACTCGAGGTTAGGTGTACTCAGTGCAATTCCAGATCCCCCGCAGCTCCCTTATAAACGACAGTCAAATAGAGTTTCGTCTACAAAACGATGGCCGCCTGTAAGTGCTTATCTTGTACTGTTGATCTGTGGACCCTGAGGGAGCCGGATCCTGTCGCAGTGGTGGACGGACCGGAAAACAGGAACCGAAACTCTGTTCAACCTTTCAGGTGTCTTACCGCACCACTACATGTGTGAACCACTATAAATCGGCACCTGACATAAATCTTCCGTGACAGTTGCGTTTTTGCCCTTGCCTGTGGCTATTCCCGCCGTGGCTGCCGCCGCCGCCTATGTGAATGCCCGATACCATGTCGCACACGACCTGAGTCTTCTCGCCTCCATCATTCCAGCGACCACCATCGTCCATTGGAACATATATCGCGGTCGAGTCAACTTCTTCTACCAGCTAGAGTCCCTTGCGACTTCCAAGTCCTCCGCGAACCGTCCATTTATCCTGTTCGAAGACAGAGCTTATACCTATGCGCAGACGTACGACACCGTGCTGCGCTACGCCAACTGGCTGCAGAAACATCGCGGCGTCAAGAAGGGCGACCTCGTGTCCCTCGACTTCCAGAATACCGATACCTTCATCTTCCTCCTCCTGGCACTATGGGCGCTCGGGGCGAAGCCGGCGCTGATCAACTACAACCTCGTCGGTAAGCCGTTGATACACTGCGTGAAGAAGTCCACGGCACGGCTGGTGTTCGTCGACCCCACGATCGCGGGCAACGTCGGTGAGGATGTACGATCGGAGCTCAGCACGGTCAGTTTCGAGGTTGTCACGCCCGAACTGGAAGCGCAAATGCTGGCCATGGAGCCAATCCGGCCCCCTGACGACCTCCGGAATGATGTTGGGGGTGCAGATATGGCAATGGTTATCTACACCAGCGGGACGACAGGTCTGCCGAAGGCGGCTTTTGTGTCCTGGGCCAAGATAACTACTGTGGCCCTGTTTACCGCCAAACTGCTCGGGACGAAAGCAGGCGATGTGTACTATACCGTAAGTCAGAGAATTCTATAGAGAAGGCATGCTGTCTGACTTGTTGCGCATAGGCGATGCCACTGTACCACAGCACCGCCATGTTCCTAGCCTTCTGTCACTGCCTCTCGGTGGGAGCCACGTTCGCCATGGGCCGCAAGTTTTCCACGAGCCACTTCTGGGATGACGTTCGGAAATACAACGCCAACATCATCCAGTATGTAGGCGAGACCTGCCGATACCTCCTAGCCGCCCCACCGAGCGTCGACCCGGTCACCGGTGAGAACCTGGACCGTAAGCACAACGTGCGCATGGCGTTCGGCAACGGTCTGCGGCCGGACGTCTGGAACCGCTTCAAGGACCGCTTCGGCATCGAAACCATCTGCGAGTTTTACGGCGCCACAGAGGGCACATTCGCCACTTGGAACGTGAGCCGGAACGAGTACAGCATGGGCGCCGTGGGTCGCAACGGAGCCATATACAACATGATTCTCGGGCCCCGCTGCGCCATCGTCGACGTCGACCACGACACGGAGCTGCCCCGCCGAGACCCAAAGACAGGCTTCTGTCGCAAGGTCCCGCGCGGCGAGGTTGGCGAGCTAATGTTCTCCATCCCCGCCAAGGACGTCCACACTCGCTTCCAGGGCTATTACGGCGACAAGGGTGCGACCTCCAAGAAGGTCATGCGGGACGTGTTCAAAAAGGGCGACGCCTGGTTCCGGACGGGCGACGTGATGCGCTGGGACTCCGAGAACCGCGTGTACTTTAGCGACCGAATCGGCGACACTTTCCGGTGGAAGAGCGAGAACGTCTCGACAGCCGAGGTCGCGCACGTCGTGGGCTCACATCCCGCCGTGCTCGAGTCCAACGTGTACGGGGTCGAGCTGCCGAGCCACGAGGGCCGCGCCGGGTGCGCTGCGGTTATCCTGAAGGCGCAGGCCCTTGTGCTCAGCCAGGACGGCACGCTCGCGCCGACCAGCGAGACTTTGAAGAGCCTCGCCGACCATGTCAAGGCGGGCCTGCCCAAATACGCGCTGCCGCTGTTTGTGCGTCTCGTCCAGGGCGAGGCGCTGCAGGCAACGGGCACGAACAAGCAGCAGAAGCATACCCTGCGGAGCGAAGGCGTGGACCCGGCCAAGGTCGGGAAGGATGCGATATTCTGGCTGAGAGACGGGACGTACCAGCGGTTTGGGCCCAACGAATGGAGGACATTGATTGCGGGCAAGGTCAAGCTTTAAGAGGCTTGCTTTGGTTTCGGTTGTTTTGGACATCTGTTTCTTCTGGATTGACGTGCATTTTGCGTTTGATCTAGATGCCCAGGGAGGTAGCCATAAACCGTGCCGTTCATACACACCTTATTTATTCTTTATATAAGAGGCGAATTATGTTGTGACACAGCGAAGACACGGGATCTGAAGTCGAGTGTCTGTCACTGTGAGCCATCCTGAGGCCTCATTTATTTTTGGAAAGAAGAATCCCTCTCCAGGTGGTGGGGGTTTATAGTAATTTCTGATGTCATGTTCATCGACGGGAAGCATGATCACGACAGTAAGGTGGAAGGGGTAAAGTAGGCAGGTCGGGTACGACTTGCAGCTGAGTTTGTGGTTTAACTGTAACTGCACAGAAACTGCCAACTGCCAACTGCCTCCCCTTTTCACGAACCTCGCCGATTGGCTCCGGGAGGTGAGGCCGGCGAAGTACCAGACACGCGGGAAGGAGCTTCTAATGAGCAGCCCTCGCCGTTTCAGATGCACCTTACCTGCGGACATGAAGACACAAACGCCACCACCGGTGACCAAGCCGAACTTGAGGGACACCATGGATCGAAGGACGATGCCCTGCTCCCCGCTCCCCGCATGCTGTGTAGGAGTTGTCGACAGAAACTGCCTCTCGGCCCAGGTTCAGGTCACCCTGAACACGTGTTCCTGAAGTAGCAGCCAGTAACAAAAAACCTATTCAGTCGAGAGAAAATTTGAACCCAGCAGTCCAGCAGACAATGATGGAATATGCAGGATGTCTTGCCAACAGCACGTCCTACCCCCACCATAACGGTGTTGGCGAAAACACACACTAAATGACATAATTGCTACCTTGATGGTCTGACCAATGGGTGACGCAGTTGATCGCGCAATGAGGCGCTAAAACAAATCGGGGAGTGAGGGGCACCGAATCCCCACGTCAAGCTCATGGAGGGGCAAAGTCTCCCGCGGCAGCAACACCAGAGGCCTGTGAAGACTGATCAGAGCTGCAAGATGGCTGGCGAATCCGGCCAGAATTGGAGGCGTTGACGACTGAATTCGGGCATCTGCGCTGCGGGCGAGCGTCGGCGACTGGAGCTGGGTAGTCTTTTGTTATATGCTCTTATTAATCATAAAGACCATTGTGAGAAGCTTTCTCGTGGAGACCTTACGGCTTTACCTTGGGAGAGCTTTCATCTCAGTCTCCTCCTGATCTTAAATACCCACTGTCTGCCCCTCCCGTCATCCATCAGCTCACGCAATCTCCTTTCCATTGCCTTCTCCCACTCGTATAGTTGGGTTTCTTCTTCTCGTGCTTGCTGTTACTCCCGGTTGTTCCGTTCTACGCAACACCATCTTTTTCTTCTTTACTTTCTGAAACATCTACGATACCCCATCCATCACCACCACACCCACACTTCACAATGGCTTCTGAACGCGCCGCGCCGTAAGTCTACCTCTCAAGCTCCCGGCTCGTTTTCGCGGCGTCGCATGTTGTTCGCTCCTTTCTTGTATCCATGAGACAAGTTGATACTAATGCGCCAGTCTCTTACAGTCTCCGCCTGGGCAGCATTGCCCCCAACTTCCAGGCTGACACCACCTCGGGCCCCATTGACCTGCATGAGTATATTGGCAACAGCTGGGTCATCTTCTTCTCCCACCCCGAGGACTACACCCCGGTGTGCACCACCGAGCTCGGCGAGATGGCTCGCCTCGAGCCCGAGTTCAAGAAGCGGGGCGTCAAACTCCTCGGCCTTTCGGCCAACACCGTCGGCAGCCACGAGGGCTGGATCAAGGACATCAACGACGTGACCGGCAACTCGCCCAGTTTCCCGATCGTTGCCGACAAGGAGCGCAAGGTTGCCTACCTCTACGACATGTAAGTGTTGTCTGTTCTAGCCCCGAGTTCAACGCCCAATGGCATCATGCCTACAAGACTAACACGGGTGAACCCTGTCTAGGATCGACTACCAAGACACTACCAACGTGGACGAGAAGGGCATTGCCTTCACAATCCGCTCCGTCTTCATCATCGACCCCAAGAAGACCATCCGCTGCGTCCTCTCGTACCCGGCCTCGACGGGCCGCAACAGCGCCGAGATCCTGCGTATCATCGACTCGCTGCAGACCGGTGACAAGCACAAGATCACCACCCCCGTCAACTGGGTGCCCGGTGACGATGTTATCGTCCATCCCAGCGTCAAGGGCGAGCAGGCCAAGGAGCTCTTCCCCAACCTGCGCGCCGTCAAGCCGTACCTCCGTTTTACTCCTCTTCCCAAGGATGCTTAGATGAACGGGGTGGAATGTTTGAGAGAGCCAAAAAAAAAAAAAAAGAATCTTGATGCGGTAAACTGGGATTTTCGGACACTCGGCCCTGAGGGCTTTATGTAATATCTCTGTTTATCTCGAAGGCTTGCTGCAGCGATCAAATTGAGGCTCTCTTGAAAGCTCAACCCGCATATCTTGCGAACGTCTGCACGTTATATTCTCAGTCCCAGGTGCTATGTTACTCTGGTTTGGGAGTTCCTGGTATCGAAACTCGGGTGGTACCTTATTACCGCCCTTCATTAATGGTATTCGGCTTCTTAAAAGTGCTTACCTACTTACCGCCAAGGGGTTACACATACGTGCATCTATGTTATATTATCTTGCCATGACACTAACTGAAGTTCGAGACCCCAGCTCAGGAGCTCAATGCCCAACCAGGGTGGTCTGCATGTGATAATACGGAGATGCACTATGCGCCGAAAGAGGGAAAAAAGAAGAACAAGAAGAAGATGGAAGGATCTCTAGTGCAGGAAGAAACGTGGATACAAGATTTCGGGAGATAGCTTATAACAATGCCATGGCGCGATATGGCTGTGGTTGAAACTGAATCGACGGGTCAAAGCGACTGAAATACTGAAAATTTCATGGAAACCATCAAGTTGCCAAGTGTGTCGCTGACTGGGTGATGTTTAATGACATTTGGTTCGACCAAGCGCCGGGCCCAGCGCCATTCAGTCCCGAGTGAAATGCATGAGAGTGAATTTATCACGCAACTGTTGGCGCTTGTTCAGGGGTCATCTACCATGTGTGTACATGGGTACAAAAAAGAAAAGAGTACCGACTCCCGGTCATAAGATGAATCGAAGACCTTTGGTGATGAATCTGTTGCAGGTAGGTCAGCACTTGCAAGCGGCCGCTATTTTCTCTTTCCTTGCCAGTCTAACTCGTTGGTGATATTCGTTTCTGCTGTGCCCATCACTCGGGATCGTATGTCGGAATAATGTGTCACGGACCAACGAAAGAACCATGGACGAGAACCTGGGGCACCACGTGGAGAAGAGAAGAAATCAAGGCAGGTCAAACTTAAAAGTCCGTCCCCGGCCCGGCACGGATCTCGACGCCGGTGTTGCGGCAGCCTGGCCGGACGCTAGCGGGAGCGGGCTACGTATAACGGCTTTGATTTGGGATTTTACCATCTTTTCTCTGATTGATCAATTGTGCCTAGGTAATAAGAAACGCCTGGAAATCGAAACTCATCACACGCTACAAAAGCCACTTACACTACAGCAGTGTAGGCGGCTCGCTCAATGCGACTTCTCCTCGATGGTGCTGTGCAGGTTGTTGAGTTTCCGCTTTGGGCCGCTCTCCCACTCATTCGCCAGAATGAACAAACCCATAACCTGGAACGGAAATGAAGCCACCCGTGGTCCGTGCCCTTCCCGGGCCTGGAAAGACACGCGGAGTCGCCCGAAGCTTCGTCTTTTCGGTCGCTTCAGCGTCTGCGACACGCTCCACACAAATACTACTTTTGAGGTCCCTGAAGTCCACCAAAATTGAAGGGTCGTTCAGTTCCTGTCCTGTCGGTCCTTGACCGCAACCCGGCCTGGGCTGCCTGAAGTTCCAAAGAATTCCGCTCCCCGACCTCCCTTTTGCGCAAAATCATCCATGGGCGCCGAATGAACGAACGAGGCATGAACGCACGAACGCACACATCTGCCAACCGAACGAACCGGCTGTCTGTTTCTCTCCCTGCATGCCGTACCGACCGAACTGTCCATCCCTCGACCTATCCTGGACCCTGGCGCTCCATTGTGGGCATCCCCCGCCCGCCGCTGGCTTTCATCCGCGACCCCTACTTTTCCGTCCTGGCCTTCGGCCGACCTCTTTTCTTTCCACCCTCCTGACCTCTTCTCCATCTAAACAACTGTCCGTGCGGCGCTCTGCTCTGCGCTGCGCAGCCGTGCAATCGCTGCCCACTTGCGGTTTTACCTGCCACCGTCGCTCCTCTTCCCCAGGCAACTGAACAGCAAGAAAGCTGGGCGCACGCATATCCATCCGTTTCTCGACAGGGCCGCCGGGAAATTAACCACTGCAACATCAACACTGCGCTGTTCGGTACGGCATCAGCAGTAGCAGTAGTAGTAGCAAAAGGAGCCTGATCAGGTACGGCATCTATCCGTGACTGCCTTTGCCCTCTGTTCTACCTGCCCTCCTCTTGCTGTTGTCGCAATCCCTTTGCCCCATCACCGTGCCCTTTGCGCGCAGTTCCATTGCTTGGGTGCGAGAGCTGTGCCCGAGCCTCCCCCGTCCCCCGTCTCCGTCTCCCCTTTCCACCCCACGGCTCGCTTACGGACTCGCCTCGTCGTCTCCCTGGCCCATCACCGCTTCTCCGTTGTGCTGGGACAGGAGACCATTGCTTGATTCGTGGCGATTCCCGAGAGCTTTGGGGGCTTTGGTACCTTGCTGGGGACACCTGGCACCCTCTTGGCCCCCGTCCCCCGTCAACCTTCTCAAGGCCTGGGAGTGGCGCCATTCGGTGGACGGCTGGCTGGCGGGCTTCGTTCACCGTCTGTGCCTTCGCGGCGGGTCAACCCAAGATACTCTCTGACAATTTTCCCCTCTCCCGCCCTGCCCTTCTATCGCTGTCTCAGCTTGATTGGCACTGTTTTCTACTTCTTTTATTTCTTTTGTCCCCTCCAACTTTTTTTTGGAACTGGGACGTTTGTCATCCGAACTCCCAACCGAGGTCTCAGCCTCCTTCCGAGAGTCTTGGCTTTCGGAAACTGGTTGTCGAGCTCCGGCACGGCTCTTTTGCCGCCGACATGTCGGGATCTGGACTAACGTTCAGCAGACCAGGCCAGGAGCAACCGACTGGTCCCAACGATTTCAGCCGCTTCTCCGACTCTGAGGCAGAAGACCACGGCGAGCGCTCGCCGTCTAAATCTCCTTCCGAGTTACTATCTTCGGCCTTCCGAGGCATTAAAAAGATCACACCCGGACGAGACGACTTTGCGAAGTTTGCGCGGCAACCTTCGCAGCTCACTCTCCGGCGTCCCTCCGAGCCTTCCATCCCTACGATCGAGCAGCCTGCTCAACAGCACTCCGCCCCGTTACCGAGAACCTCCACTCCGTCGCAGTCGCACCATGCCAGGAATCTAAGCCTGCAGAATAGTCTTGCGAAACCGCTACCCGAGCCGCCACCGCCACAGCTATCGCCTGCAAGCCCGTTAACCCCGCTTGCCCACCCCGCGACACAAGGCAATTTGGCAACCATTTTAGACTCTGAGGACGCAACCATGGATAGCCGGGCGAGCACGATGGACTCCACGTCGTCGGCGGAAATGGGGTCCGGGTTGTACATGAGATCGCAAGATAACACCAGTCAGGAGATGTATATGAATAGCAGTCAAAGCAGCTTAGCCAGCGGGTCGCGGCCTGATGGGGGCGAGGAAAGAACTGATAGCCTGACTCCGAGGAGTAATGGCCCACTATCCGCAGGGCCTTCGCCGAATGTTGGCCAGGCAAGGACACCGGGTGGAGGAGCAGCCGTCGGGACACCGACAACGGCCTCGTCACAGCATTTATCGGGGTTGATGTGCAACGTGCATCGGACAACCGGAAGGGAGCCACACCCTCTAGTTGGAGCAACGACTACGATTCTTGGCGACAAACTATACGTGTTTGGAGGGAGAATTTTGTCCAGAAGCAGGCCTGCGCCCCTGACATCGGATTTATACGAGCTCGACCTGATTCGTCGGCATTGGACGAAACTAGAAACAACAGGAGACATCCCGCCGCCCCGATATTTCCATTCCATGTGCCCTCTCGGCGACACGAAGATGGTATGTTATGGTGGTATGTCCCCCACACCGAACCAGAAGAGCAATGCCGCAACACAAGATCAGCAGCCGGAGGTTACTGTGATGTCCGACATATATATCTACGATGTACCTACCAAAAGATGGACCTTTATTCCCGCGCAAGATGCCCCGCAAGGCCGATATGCGCATTGCGCGTGTATTTTGCCGTCCGCGGCTTCCTTTGCTTCACACCGAGCGCCACTTTCTGCTCTACAACATAATCCATCGATGGGCAATCCGAACGAAGGCCGGATCGGCATCACCATTGACGGGACGGGCGGGGCGGAGATGGTTGTCGTTGGAGGACAAGATGGAGCGAACCACTACATTGAACAAATTAGCGTCTTTAACCTGCGCAGTTTGAAATGGACATCGACGCAGCCCTTAGGTAAAAGTTGCGGCGCATACCGCAGTGTCGTGGCACCTCTTCCGCCATCTGTTACAGCAAAAATTGGGAAACCGAATCAGAATGGCGCACGACAGGAGGGCGGGGGGATCAGCCAGGAAGCAAGAGAGCCAGGGTCGAGCATGCTTATATATAGCAACTACAACTTTCTCGATGTTAAGCTCGAGCTACAAATCAGGGCAACCGACGGCTCACTCAGTGAACGGCCCATGACTGGCTCGTACAGCCCGCCGGGGCTCCGTTTCCCAAATGGTGGCATCATTGATACCCACTTCGTGGTCAGCGGGACATACCTCACCTCTTCGAAGCAAGAGTACGCGCTATGGGCGTTGGACCTCCGGACGTTGACCTGGAGCCGTATCGATGCTGGTGGTGCAGTCTTCAGCCAAGGCAGTTGGAATCGGGGTGTGTTGTGGAATAGAAGGAACACCTTTGTCGTGCTAGGCAACAGGAAGAGAAGTCTTGTCGATGATTACAACCACAGGCGTATCAATTTCAGCAACGTTTGCATGGTGGAGCTGGAGGCTTTTGGCTTTTTCGACAACCCCCGGAAGACGGCGCCCATGAGTGGGTTCGTCAGCGCTAGCAGTCCATATACTGGACCGGGCTTGAGTCTAGCCCGGAAGGCCGGCTTTACTGCCGGTGGGCGATTTCACAGCCGGGCTGCTGACGAACTGGGCGAGAAGGCGCTGGCGATGAGGGAGCTGGCGGACATGGACATCCTCTGCATAGGTGGCGAACGGATACCAATCAATTCTAGGATAGTTGCGAGGAGATGGGGCCCATATTTCGTTCAGCTGCTCAGGGAGGGCACGGCGACGCAAGACGGCAGCGATGCCATGACGCTCCGGTCCAATTCCATCTCGGCACCTGGCAACGCAGTGCGCAGCTCCAACATCACAATCACCCCAGGTAACAGGAATACCATGGAGAGTCAGATGTCACTAGGCACCACACTATATTCAGCCAATAGCTCCGCTGGAAAGCCGCCGAGTACCGCAGCAACATCCATCTCGGGTGGAATCATGTCGCCACCTGTAGACCCCGCCGCCATTAACACCGCGCCAACGCCGCGCACGCTGCCCCCAAATAGCCGACCGAGATGCCTCTACCTACCCCATACATACCTCACTGTTCAGGCTCTCCTGCACTACCTTTACACCTCAAGTCTCCCGCAGCCATCCTCCCCACTCTGTACGCCACAGATTCTCTGCAGTCTCCTCCAAATCGCGCGTCCATACCGCGTTGATGGGTTGCTTGAGGCCGTAGTCGAGCGGCTCCACAACTTGCTCGATAGCCGGAACGCCGCCGCCGTCTTCAACGCCACGGCCATGGCAGCTGGAGGTGGTCGCGGGATCGACGGTGTGCTCAACCCGAACTTCTTCCCCCTCGCAGCTGGCATCGATGGCTTAATGAGCCCGACCGATTCTCAGTCAAACGGCGGCAGCATTCTTGGCAGTGAATCCAGCATGAACTCGGGCCGGGCCGGTGCGGGTGGCCTGAGAATTAGTACAGCGGTGCCACAGGGAGGACGGCCTCCCAGTGAGGAACTGAGTGCCACGACGAGTGTGAGCGGGAGTGAGTGGAGCTCAGAGGTGGGTGACAGTGAAAGAGGAGGCACGCGAGAGGTGTGGGCGGGTGAGTTGAGCAGCGTGATCGGGCTCCAGAAGAGGGGATTAAGAGGGTTGATGGAGGGACGGAGAATGAGGGAACGGACGGGGACGAATGCCGGTACTACAGGGCCGGGCGCACCCGGGCCGAGTGGAGGAGTTGGGCCGCAGTATGGAGGCCCGGGATCGGCATCAGGCGGGATGCAGCAAAGAGTCGGGCTAGGGATCGCTGGTTCCTGAGTGCTGAATTGGATATCTTCCAGGATTACCACTATTGAATAAGAGAAGAAAAGGGGTTGCATTTTGGATAAGGGAGGATGAATTGGATGTAGATGCATGCAAATGATGATAATAGAAGGATTGGCGAGATGAGGATATTCGGCCGGCGGTATTATATATCTGTTTTCCCGATGCCTTTAAACATATACCAGTTGAGCTTATGTCTTATATAATGAGCACGATATCCATATATCTTGGGTCTGGATCTTACTATTTTAACATGGCTTGAAGTGCGGTGACCAAGATCGCCAGTACGTATGTTCCTATCACGATTAAATGCCTACCTACTTAAGATATCACCCCTCTACCAGAATTCAAAAACCGGTACTGATGCAAAGGGTCCCTTGCGACAGCTTTGATTTTCTTGGTTCGGGAACTATGGATACCTTTAATAGAGAGAATGACTCAGGCTGAAGGGACTGGTGGATGAAGCCCATCACCACAGAGGATTAAGCAGGTAGTGTCTCAGATTCAACTTTCCGGCGAGTGTCGCTTGTCGCACACCACATACTTCTTCTCTATCATACGGTAGTTGACAAGCTTTTTGTGGTTCCTTTCGGGTATCCAGGCTTTCTCTGACTTATTATCCCAATGCCATAGTCAGTGCGGCATCACAATGCACCAAGGTTGTGTCGGATGCGTTCGGGATCATCGGAACCAGTCCGGTGGCAGCTAGCCGGTCGGTGTAGAAAGATTGCTCCATCGTGAACGCGGTGGCCATAAGTCCCGGCGAGTGTAAGCCCTGCTGCTTGATGGGGGCGGCGGTGACGTCTGCGGTGTGTAGGAGGGGGATGGAGACGACCTGCATCATCTGATCGGCGAGCTTGTGCATTGTGTTCGTAGACAGGACGATGAAGTCCGCTCCTCCACGTTCGAGGGCTTTGGCTTCTTGGTTCAAGATCACTCCTGCCTTCTCCCACTCTCCGGCTACCTGCAAGGCTTCGATTACCGCAAAGTCGAGAGATCGAATGAGCAGTTCGGGTGAATATAGGCCTCCCTAAGCGCTTACGTGTCATGTTGCAGAGCTCGCGGTAGTGGGTTTGTGTGGAAGCTGCGGACATGCCGCCGAGGATCCCGATTGTTTTCATGACTCCGACCCTAAAGTTGTAAGACGCCTGGTACCTAGGTAGGCAGTGATGCCGTAAATCTCCCGGTGTCTGGATTCAGTATTGGCATCCAATCTGCTAGAAGTCAGTTCGTGGGAAAGGTGACGTGTCTTGGACGATATCGATGTCCGAGGAAATTTCGGAAAAGCTGGCCGCCTCTGGGAAGTACAGCTGCTTGGCTGACATAAGACGATAAAGAACTTAACCTATCGACTTTTTTCCATTTCTGCTTTAAAACCCCAAGGTGTCTGGTCTCTATAACCAAATGTTGATACTGGCGGAACTAATCAGCATAGCCCGATAGTAGGTATGCGCCATATGGCGTTATTGGATCGCTCAACCAATGACTGGATGGAAGAAGTTGCGGTGACAGCCACTCACTGGGCCGCAGCACGAAGAAGCCAAACAGCATGGTTTCAGTGCCATGTCGGCCCAAGGCTCTCGAGAGTGGAAGTCGCCACAGCCCTCCATGCCACAGCTGAAGAGCGGTACGGGACCCAATCCAGGTCACCCCTGGCCTGTCCTCTCTCCATCCCTCATTCTTTACGTATGTCTAGCGCGGCGACGCTCTGTTTTATATGTTCCAAGACCGTGAACGAGCGACCGGCAAAGTGACGCAAGAAAGGAAATATCTTTGTACACGCGCTAGTGTACATCAAGTTGCGCTCCAGGTTCAAGGAGCAGACCGAGCTCGGAGCTATTGACGACAATAACGTTCCCATGAATGTTGGGAAGCCACGGCATAGTCTGCTGTGAAAACATCGACAAATAACACGTTGTACGTCGGGATTTTTTCATCTATTTTGGCCGCCCATCCTGACACGCGCAGCTCTTGTCTATAAAAAATCCCGACAATGGCTACTACGCAAGATAGCCCCTTCACAGGCTGGCGTTCTCCCTTGTTCTGCGACCGGAGCACCCTGGACCTCCTCTACGGCTGCGGAGCAACCATTTTCCTCTGCTGCTGGACGGCAGTACACCTCAACGTGCCGGCAGACGACGAAGGTCCTCTGAGCCGCACGCTGCGCAAGGTCAAGTGCATGCTCATATGCCTTGTCGCGCCCGAGTCCATAGCTTGGTGCGCGGTCGACGAGCTATGGGGCGCCCGGATCTACGTCAAGGACAAGAACAAAGCTGACGGGGTCGTCAAAACACTGGCGGTTGTGCAGATACTGCGTTTTGCGCTGGGCTTGTTGGGCAGGGCCTGTTGGGCAGGGCCGTAGATGGCCTACCCATCAGCACACTGGAGCTGTTCACTGCTATCCTTACCATCTCTACCATTCTGACGTATGTCTGTTGGTGGTATAAGCCGAAGGATATTGACCGCCCCTTTTGGTTCACTACAACGGAGACGTACAACGAACTCAGCAGTGCCTTGAACAGCGGCACCATGTACCCGGATTTTGGAGCTCCGGGCAAGCGTGTCTCCCTGCTAGATTTCAACGGTAGAGATTGGAGCACCAGCATCTCGTCTCTGCGATGGGGCTCGTTTCTAGCCCTCAGCGTGGGATATGGCCCACTGAATGCTCTTGCCTGGAACTAATACTTCCCGACACAAGCGGAGGCGACCATTTGGAGGGTAGCCACCGTGATATGCTCTATTCTGCCAGGTATTGGAGGATGAAGAGGAGCTTTGACCCTTGAGGCTATCTACTTCTTTCACAATGTCTTCCTAAACTCTTTGCTGTTGCGCGCTTCTTGTGAGGCGGCGTTTTGGGGTACAAGAAATGGCAGCAGGCGGCTCAAAAGGGAGATGTATCGGTCTTGAAGTTTGTATGCGTTTGCTACATACGTACCTAGGGACGGTCTCGTTGTGAAAGGCATATATACTCCGATACCGAATGCCTCCCTCCGACAAGGTTAGGTGGCATAAACGCCTACTCCCACTTTAAATGACTATGTTCGAGGGATAGTAAGCTGTACGCCGCCTACATGCATCTTCCGACCACCTATGGATGCGATGGCTCTTAAACCCATGCGTTCGAGTCTCGTCTGTGGTAAGTCGGTTAAGATGAAAAGTCAGGAGACTCTCCGACTAGTGACCTCCAATCAAGACGAGCTAAGTCTTAGGAGTTACTATGAGATAGCAGGGTTAAAGACCGATTTTGCCCTTGTGATCAAGAATACCGTGTAGCTTCCGAATGCGGCAATACCTGGGGCTATCTAAGGTAAGGTCGGTAGACTAGGCGGGTGAAGGGGTCGTCGACCTATGTTTGAACGGGTCGGTCATCGAATTTCGGAGACAAGATAAATACACTCGGAATACTGGTGAAGGTCGACAATTTCTGAATTCTCTGTCAAGTTTCTGACACGGCATCATCTAAAACTACCGTCACCGCCACAATGTCTGCTGCCAAGCAATCTCTTGCTGGATGGTAAGTTATTCAATCCTACTAATTAGTTGATTTCACTCGACTTGTGTGTGCTAAGATCCCTTATCGAACCACCCACAGACGGTAGACTCGGAGAACAAACGTGTTTGGCCGCACTCTGAACCAACATGACACATGCCTCACACAGCAGGTGGTTCCTCGGGAGGCGAAGGAGCGTTGGTTGGCTTCAGGGGCTCCCCTCTCGGGGTCGGCACCGACATCGCCGGATCGATCCGAATCCCGGTTCTCTGCTGCACCTTTTCCGCAGCATACCGCTGCCCATTTCTGAAAAGCTTGGACTGGTCGAGAAGTTGAACGCATAGGGCTTTGCACGCGATGCGTACGCCGACTGCGATTTCTGTGACTACTCTCCAATGGATAGGACTTTCCAAACTGACTTGTGTTGTCTAGTATCCCGCTGCGATCATGCCAGGCCCTTGGGGGACATCTTCTCGCCACGAGGACCCAGGGTTTGTGAAAGCAGAAGCCCCGTTTGATACAAACTGTAACTGTCCAAGGAACTGCGTAGGTGGCTCGGACTGACAATAGCAACAGATGAACCCGAGGTCTTGGACGGCATGCCGTGCGCCATCCAGATTGTCACTTCCCGGTTTCAGGACGATGAATTTCTGAATTCTCTGCGTTTCATCGAGCTCGATCTCAGTGCTTGAGGAATGAACAATATTCAATAAAGGGATGTAATTTCATGGTAACAGAACACATAATGCTAGCATGTTTAAACCGACAAGTTACAGGATAAAGTGTGGTTTGATTTTCGTCCAGTCGTGAACGCTGCTTGTAGCCTTGTACTATGTGATCACCGGGGACTTCTAAAATACTGCCCTTTGTCATGATCAACCTGAGAACTAAAGCTCGGAGCCAGCATCGCGATATCCGAGACATTCAAATCGGACATTTCATCTGCCATGCCACTGCCATTGCCAGACTGCTGCATCATCATTCCAAAGTCAAGATTCAACGGCATCGGCGTGCCGTTTTCTCCATAGGTAAAAGGCCAGCTAGTATTCATGTTGAGAGCGGCGTCTATGCCAAGTGCCTTGGTAGACACCGCTGATGGGGACGGCGTGTGAGGGCTAGTTCTAGTCGGCGGTCGAGAGGTCACGTTGATATCCGAATCCTTTCGCCCTGACGATGATGCCGGTGGCATCGCCGTGGTAGCGCCAGTGTCGCTGCTGCTGGACAGATGCTGGTGTTGTTGCTGACGCAACCTATTAAGGCTCGCTCTTAGACTGGCCGGTCTGTATTCGGCGCCTCTAAACCATGCAGCGGAAGACGACGACGGCCCGGCGGTGACCCTACCCTCGTCTGCTGCCGGCCGCTCACCGACCCTCTGCCGCTTCGCCACCGGACGGCCCTCCTCCTCTCGATCGTGGCCCCTACACCTCGTCTTCTTCCCATCCTTCTTGGACTGATAACACCCACACCCATCCGCCACATCGAACTCGCCACTCAGCATCCTGAGCGTAAATTCCAGGTACTCCTCAATGATCCCCTGGCACTTCTTGGCGCCCTTCCACTCCTCCTCTAGCGCCTTCAGTCCGTCCAACGCACACCGCACATGCCCCAACGCCGCATCGATACTCGTGATCCTATCATTACTCCTTATGCACTGCAGCAGAATCACGGCGCTGACAAAGATGTTCTGCCCGTGCACAACGCGGTAATGGCCCCGCGGAACACACATCAGATAGTCCGGACTGCCCCTGATACAGTCGCTGGCGGCCTTGGCGCAGCGGATCTGAGCCTCCTTGCTGTTCGACAGCGGACTATTACTACTAGAACTGGTATCACGGTTATGATGCGGCGGCTGTGGCAGGAACGCGCGATAGAGAAGTATGACGGCCGCATGATAATAACTGAGCGTGATGTGTTTCTCGATGAGGCATCTTCCTTGCGTCGCCTTCTTGACCTCGGGCGGCACGACCTCGCTGGCCCACCTCTGGATTGCGCGGTCGATCTCGTGCACTTGTCCACGTAAAGTATCGTAATTCCCTGCCTGGCGTACCTTGCACGCGTTGTTGACCGAGTTGACGGTTTTAAGAATCATGCCCAGCGCGCGGTAGAGCGGCAGACAGCCGCAGAAGCCCGTGTTGTCCGCGTAGCGCGTCGTGTCGGCCTCGGGCGTTGGAAGAGAAACGTCGCAGTCGTCGTCGTCGATGGCTAGCGGTCGGCCGAGCGCGGTCGACAGCTGTCTATCCAAAAGGTAGAGGCACCACCAGATGAAGCGCCGCTCGGTGCGCTCCTTCTTGGGCAGTTGCAGCCGCTCTGGGTCGCGGTGCAGGCCGAGGTCCTGCGCGATTCGGATGGCGCGCCCGCTCATGATCCACGCCTCGGCCTGACTGCCGACGCCGGCGAGATACATGCTCAGGAGCGCGCAAGCAATCACCACGTCCTGATTTGCGTTCCGTCTGCCTCTTCTCCGTCCGCAGTCGTCCACCACCACCGGCGCGGCATCGGCAAAGCCCTTTGCCAGGCGATAGAAATACTGGTCCAGGCCCTTCTTGGCGAACTCTGGCGGTATTTCGTCAAAGACCGGATCGCTCTCGGGAATCAGAGCGGCGGCGGCCGTGAGCGCGCCGAAAAACACCGAGGCGTAGGCCGTGTCCCGCACGCCGTGGGTCAGGAGCTCCGAGTAGATGGACCAGAGCGTGTCGATGGGGAGGATAGGGAAGATGTAGAGCACATCTTGGATGTAGGTGCCTATGAGGACGTGGACGAGGCGACGGGGCGGGAGGACGGGAGTCGGCGGAGCAAAGAGATGAGTGAGCGTTGTTGGTGACGGCGCCGGGGCGGGACTTGTAAGAAATGGTTGGCTGCTGTCGTAGCCTTTTTGCCGAAGACCGGCGGCAATCTGTCGTCTTAGGCAGTCGCAGCGGTCGACTACGGAGGCGATGGAACCGAGACCGACGTAGCGGAGCTGACCGTGGCTGTCCATCTCCAGGTCGCCATACCCGTCCGTATAGAATTCGTCCGTCTGTTCTGAAGCCGTCCTTGCTTCGTCGTCGTTGTTTGTGCCGGCCTCATCTTGCAGAGAACTGTCTTCCTCCAGGCGACCTGTATCGTCTTCTCGCTTCGTCCAGCCATCGTCCACGTCTGCCTCTGGTGAGGCCGCCTCAGGTGCGCAGTTTATAGGACCGGCTTGTTGATGTGGCGGCACTTGCACCGATGCAGCGGCATTGACGAGGACGTCGAGGGAGCTTTCATGCTCGATGCTGTTCACCACAGTGTTGTTGCATTGCGCGACGGATGGAGGAGGCATCAGCGACGTCCCTCGCCTTGCTGCTGGCAGATCAATTGGCGGCGGTGGCGGTGGCGACGGATCGCTCTCGCTGCTACTCAACCGGTGCGAGATCTGCCGCAACATCTCCTCTATATTGCTCATCCGCCGTTCATTGGCTTTCTCCAGTTCTTCAAAACGCTCATTCAGCGCCGTCATACCGTTGCTGATGTCCAGTGTCCTCGCCAATGCCACGCCGTGCTGCTCTGCATATCCACAGTGTACCCGGAGGTTGCTGCAACGCAGACACGGATCCTCACCGTTGCATTTGATCTTGCGTTTGCGACACCCTTCACATGCTCGCCGCACCCGCTGCGGCTCACGACTGGCGAAGGAGGCATGATTGGCCTGGGATGTTGGTGCGGCCGAGGTACTTGAGCGGTCATGTTCTGGTGCCCTCGAGGTGGGAATCTTGTTAAGCTGATGTCGGTTTCCTGATGACATCGTCTGAATAACATGCAGTTGGTTGGTGGATATCCAATGCTACTTACAGTTTGACAACAGCGGAGCGCCGGAGACGTCGCCGAGAGCGAAAACAAACCAACTTATGGATACCTTCCACCCCGTCGGAACGTCGATGGACTCTATCAGCTAGATATCTATCAAGATAAGGTAGTTCCGGTGAGGAGGAGGCAAATCCCAGCAGCGTAGCGTAGCTAGGCTAGATAGGTGACCGTTCTAGTCCAAATAGGGGTTAAATAGGGGCTGATGAGCCGCTCCTCCTATCGCTCCCCACAATCGCTGGACAAGGACAATCAAACCCATTTCGCACCAGAGTATCGCAATACAAAATTGGGCATTCAATGAGGGTTTGCATCTTTGATTAGATTTTTAAAATACCAAACTACGTTTATGCGCCGACGATTCCGCTGGGCAACTCTAGGCCAAATGGCAAACCACTCACGAACTTGTCGGTATACTCTTGTCCCCTCTTCTCCGCCAGCTTCTCCTCAATGTGCTTGTACATATCGTACGCATTCATCTCCTCGATCGTGAGCTTCTGTCTTTCGTCCTCGACCTTGTACGTCGCCAGGTTCTTGTTGGTCGAGAAACCGATGCGCTCATTGATGTTGTACGCTGCCTTGGCGGCTGCGGACTGGACGCGGGTCACGCGCGGGAGGCGGATCGTGTTGTAGACGTCGAGGGCTTCGGGAATGGAGCCGGAGAAGTACTCTGGCGAGAAGAGGATGCCGAGCGCGGCGGCATCTTCGACCGCCATGCAGGCACCTTGGGATTGGTGAGGCATCATCGGATGGCCAGCGTCGCCGAGGAGTGCGACCATGTCTTTTGCCATGTATGGGTATGGTTGACTGTTGTCGTCACTTGTCAGCTCGTGCAGCTCACGAATCTGCATATATCACTCACTGAACCCACAACCTCCACGGCCTGATCTCCTTGCTGATCCTTAGATGTGCCAGGACCTGCTCATCCAGCTCCGGATACGGTGCGAGCAGCTCCTCCACCGGTCTATCCTCCCCACCCCATGTCTGGTTGACGTAGTCGCCTTTCTCTCGCGGAAAGAAGCAGTAGTATGATAGCAGCTTGCCGCCGTTGCAAGGCGAGAGGACGATCTTATCCCACTTCCCTTCTTGGCCACCCCAATACTCGAGGGCCTCGTCTTGAGAGTAATCGACTAGTCCGGCGGCAACGGCATCCTCCGTCATGACGTTGGCGTGGAGGCAGGAGGAGTCGGCGGCTTTGCGGTCCACCTTGATGCCGATGATGCCACGTGCGACGGAGCCGATGCCGTCGGCGCCGACGATCAGGTCGTGCTGCGAAGTGCTGCCGTTTGTGAAGGTTATGGTGCCGGTGGCCAGGTCGATACCTTGACACTAAGAGTGTGAGAGAGATCTTGGTCAGCTTGAGGCGCTCTCATCTCAACGTCCTCCTTGACGCAGTCTCAACTTACTTGGTGCTTAACTTTGAGCACTGCTGGCTGCCCACTGCCTGTCCCTATTGCGCTGTCCTTCAAAATGCGATGCATATCCTGCCTGTGAAACATATTATACACATGCCCCCATTTTTGCTCGTAGTCATCCAGATCATAGACCGACACGGCCTCGCCAGTCTTCCAATCCCGGTTGATCAACTTCTTCAGGACAACGGGATCGCCGGCGGCGACGTCGACGTCCCATTCGTGCAGCCAGCGAGTGCCGTTGGCGGCGCAGGAGACGGAGGCACCGACCTCACCGGCGAAGTCGCTGCGCTCATAGATGGTTACCGTGTGGCCGGAGCGCCGGAGGGCCGTGGCCACAGACATGCCGCCGATGCCGCCGCCAATGACACCCACAGAGAGTGGCCGCCAGCCCGAAGTCGGGGTAGGATCGAGGCCGAGGGAGCCCATTGTGCTTGTGGTTATTCGGTTGAAAATAGAATGTAATAGATCAGTGCCTCAGTGGAAGAGTTGGAGTGCTCGGAATGCGAATTGTTGTCGTTGCTATCGGGGCGGGACGTGGAAGATGATGTGATGCAAGTATCACGACCAAAGCCGTGTAAGTCAAGTACTTGAACAATATATCATATTTACAGCCGTCTTGAGCCCGCCCTTCCCGGCTCCAAGCTGTCAAAGTTGGTGTCCTCCAACATGATGATATCGACGACGGTAAGGCATCCGATTGGCATACAAAGACTCAATCAATAACTGTTTATCATTGACGGATATTTTGATGTGAGGGTTGTCAAGCACCGTTTCTTATCACGGCCGTTATCAGCACTGCGGACCGCGGCCCGCGGCCCGCTTCGAGATCCGCCGAAGGATCCGCATCGCAGCCGAAACCGGTGTCCCGCCGACCACTCAGGAGGTACCTTAGTCACTGGGAAACATCTGATGTTGTCGATTGTGGCTTCTTCATCTGCCATATCGGGTTTTCGTGTTGTCGGATTTCTTTTTCACGAAAACAATAAACCATTATCACGTATCTGGGCAAAGTCAAAACCGAAGCGAGAACACGAGCGGGATACAAAGTCAGTGGCCATCATCGGATCTGGGGCATTCATACCGGTCATAGTCCTACCCCGCCATCGCCAACGGTGACCTATCTCAGCGCCAAAAATACCTAGAAATCAGCATTCCATCATCCATCATCATGTCCTTCACACCCACCAGCGTCCCGCCTAAACCTCTCCCCACAGCTTCCCTGGAAGCCATCTCCCCGGGCATCTCACTCCTCCCGCCGCTCTCTCGCCGCGGCCACGGTCCTGGCCTCATCCTGCTCGTCCCAGACACTGCCGAGGAGCAACTCCTGGCCATCGAAGATGGGGTGCCGAGTCATATGACCAAGTGGGCCGAGGAGGGATACGTCGTTCTCTCTATCCAAGCATCTGCGCTCAAGAAAGCGCCGGATGTGAAGGATATGCTGGTCAACAGCATCAGCGCTCTCGAGGCGCAGGACAAGTGCGACAATGGTACAGTCGGGCTTGTTGCATACGACCCCGAGTTATTCAACCTCGTTGTACCAGTCCTATCACTCGTGCCCTCCATCGCCGGGGCAGTCGTCTACGCAGACGCTTCCTCCCAGTCCAGCCTGGAGGCAACAGCAACTACCGCTCCGGTCCTTCGACACTTCGCCAGCCCGCGTCTGGACAGCATTCCCGCCCAAAAGAACTCCAAAACTCTGGCAACCTACTACTATCCCTCGGTCGCCTCATACCTCTTCGCGACGCCGTTCCAGCCGCACTTCAACTACAGCACCGAGGCACTGAGCCACACGCGGAACCTCACGTTCCTGAAGAAGCTGATGGATGGCCCGTGGTTTGATCTTGAGCATATTTGGGAAGAGCATTGCTTTTATGAGTTTGATGACCGGAGCGTGGAGCACACGATGAGCACCATGGTTGCGGAGCCGTATGTCAATCATGTGCCGACTGTGAGTTAAGATGCCTTGAAGCTTCATGTGCCTCTCGCTCCTCATGTATGCCAGCGCTGACGGCGGGTTGATTACAGCTGACTGGAGGCATCGGCCGAACAAAACTGACAAACTTCTACGCCCACCACTTCATCTTCGCCAACAGCCCTGACACCCAGACCGAAGTGATCAGCCGCACAATCGGCATCGACCGCATCGTCGACGAGATGAGCTTTAGTTTCACGCACAACCAGATGGTGGACTGGCTGTATGTACCCCCCTAAGCCGCGAACCCCTATTCTGAACCCCAGATGCAAACAACCACCCATCACCACAACAAAAACACAGACACACACACATTTGCTGACGGCTTCAAAGCCTCCCTGGCGTCCCGCAAACCGGCAAGAAAGTTGAGCTCATCTTCTACGCCGTCGTCAACATCCGGGGCGACAGGCTATACCACGAGCACATCGCCTGGGACCAAGCGTCCGCCCTCCGCCAGGTCGGCCTCTTGCCCGAATACCTGCCGTATACCTACACACTACCAGAAGGGTACGCTCTGCCGGACGGACGTGTCACCGCTGCCGAGGGGAAGCAGCTGTACTACAAGTTGCCGGTTTCGGGTGCGGAGGCGGCCGAGAAGTTGAAGGATCGGGAGGCGTTGGAGAGTAATCTGATGTTTAAGTACGGGATTGTGGAGAAATAGTTTATGTAGCAGCTAAATAGATACATATCAACACTTTTCTCGTTTTCCCAAGTAAGTAGAAGACAAAACAGTTTAACGTAGCTCGGGCGTCCTAAAATACCAGTCAGCCACCAGGCGTAGAGGTCGTGTATAAGCTCCCCGATGGGCTTTAGAGGCCTAGAATGGTGGTTTTGCTCGATAAAGCTCTACATAGTAAAGCGGATTCCCCCTTTTGTAGTATAGCTAAGGTAGGTAGTTGTTTAGCACACCGAAGAAGTTCGTATTAACGAAAAAGCCCGTAAAGAGCAGTAAAACTTCACGAACTCATATATCATCTTATCATAAAAAACACAGGCTTCTTCCTTAATGCGAACTTCTTCAGTGTGCTGAACAACTACCTACCTTCATCTATACTCCAGGAAGGGGAATTCTCTTTACCGTGTGGAGCTTGATCGAGCAAAGCAACTATTCTGGGCTCCTAAAAGCCGTCGGGAGCTTATACACGACCCTCAACGTCTGGTGGCTGACTGGCATCTAAGAACGCCTGAGCTATGTCTTTAAGAGTTGAAAAGAAAGATGGGCTTCTGGCAATTCCAGCGGTCCCTTTTATCCCTCTTTCCCAGCTTATTGAAAGCCTTCACATGTCAGTTTGAAACCTGGTTGTATTACTCGGAGCAGTGAGAGCCATGAAAACTTGAAAGTAAAATCATCAATTCAAACGCCGATGTTATATACAAAAGTAGGACGTCAGCCTCATACCCCCATTCGCCGTTCCTCACTTGCTGACAGCAAGTAAATTACCAGATACTCATATGTCCAATCCTGCCTCAAAGCCACCTTACTCAACCCTTCAGCTGTTCAAGCTGCCTCTTCGCCAACCACTCCTGCGTAATCCCCTTATAATCCCTCGCCAGATACGGGTCCGTCAGCTCCTTATACCAGCTGCCCTTGCGGTACTTGGGCAACCCCAAGTCAGTGAGCAGCATATCCACATACGGGATACTATCAAACATGATGTCGGGATATCTGGCGCCGAAGCCGTAAGGGTAGCGGTGCTTGAACCAGCGAGACGTGCGCGCGGATTGGTAGTGCACCGTCTTCGGGTCGATCGACGGCTCGATCAGGTTGTTGAGGTAGGCGTACGACCAGAGGGACTGCACCTCCACGACGATGTAGTTCGAGATGGAGGCGATGTGTTTCACAAAAACGACTGACCGATCACCGCTGGCTGTCAGGCCGGGGGGGGCGATGGAGCGGTACAGGCGGTACGGAGTGAAGGACGGTTTCGTCGCCGCGTCCTCGGTCGGGGCGAGCGGGTCGACAAGAAGCGAAGTCTTGTCGATGGCTGTCGGGCTGCTCTTGAGCATCTTGAAGTTGGAAAAGATCTCCCGGTCGACCTCGGCGTCCAGGTTGTCCCAGAACTTGCGCTGCTCGACCGAGTAGTCGAGACTGGCGATGCCGAGCTCCGAGTCGATGCCCTCGGGTAGGTACTTGATGGAGGGGTTGAACTCCCAGCCCGTCATCTTGATCATGCCGTCGGACTGAAATATGGTGCCGTCTTCGAGGTGGACCTGGTTGCCGGACAGGTGGCTCACGTCCTTGCGGTGCACCGTCACGAGGCCGGAGGAGACGTAGTCGTAGATGTTGGTCGGGTAGTTGAGGATGGAGAAGTTGGACCAGACGGCCTCGCAGTCCGGGATCAGCTTCTGGGTGCGCTCGTCCGCCATAAGGCCGCTCTGCTCGACGATGCTCTTGGACATGTCGCTCCAGAACTTGCCGACAATGGCTCGTCCCAGCCAGGTCCCGTGCAGGAAGCCACGGAGCTTGGTGAAGCCGTCCCACTCACCCCAGATGCAGGGGCTCATCATGGTCATGGCCCTCACCGTCGCCAGGCGCTCCGTCATGAAGCGGCCACCGAACATGTTGCAGTAGCTCGCGCCCATCCACTGGGGTCCGTGGCCCGAACGACGGATGACCCAGTCGACCTTCTTCCCCTGCGACGCAAAAAGATGCACAAAGTCGTACGAAGTCTTGGACCCGCCGAAGACGGTGATGCGCTGAATGGATGGGTCGGTCGCGAGATGCTGGCCCTCGGTTGCGAACGAGACGTGGTCGTAGAGCGGTGGTGTAAAGTTCTCCTCGCCTGGAATGTGCATCTTCCGTATTCTGTTGCTCAGGCCCGTCGCGACGACCAACTTG
Organism: Apodospora peruviana; assembly: GCA_033439685.1. Lineage (NCBI taxonomy): Eukaryota > Fungi > Ascomycota > Sordariomycetes > Sordariales > Lasiosphaeriaceae > Apodospora > Apodospora peruviana. Next base: position 1,482,320 of record JAUEDM010000003.1, on the reverse strand, counting down.
GTGCAGAATACCTTCTTGATCGTTGTTGTCGCGCCGGTCTCGGGGTCGCCCGTAGGACATGTGAGCAGCCATCCTCCCTCGACCTTCTCCGCCGTCTCGACCTTGGTGTTGAACCGTATGCGCCGGAGGAGGTCGAAGTGCTTTGCGAAAGCTGTGAAGTAGTCGTGGAGCATGTAGCCAGAGACGTGGTCGACGGGCTTGCCGGGGAATTCCTCAAACGTCATGGGGAAGTCGGTCCATTCGTAGGAGCCGCGGAGGTTGTTTGTCTTGAGGCCGGGGTAGAGCTTGTCTTGCGCCCAGACGCCGCCGAGCGTGGCATTCTGTGTGGTCCCCATGTTAGTGCTCGGTCTCGCTGCTTGTCCCGACACCCGCGTGCTTAGACTTACAGCTTCCAGAATGCAGAGGTTGGTCTGCGGCGCGATTTCGAGGTATGTCTTTGCATTGGTCAGACCGCCGAGGCCGGTGCCGATGACCACCACATCGAACTTGTCGGCGTCGCTGTATGCCTGTGGTACTTGTGAGACAGTCATGGTGTACTATGGTGTGTGTGTGTTGGTAGAACTGGTGACCTTGACCGTCCCTCACGCGTCCTTTGCGACCATTCAGGAGCATTATATTGTTTCATGGATCCAGAAGGATCAGGAGTTCGCGTCGAGCTGTGCACGCCAGACCAGAAGGCAATGCTGGTCCTGTATCGGACCACTAAACCTATCTAGTACCGGCCGCGGACCGAGATCCGTTTTGGAAGGCGGATTGCCCGCCGCATCCTGCCTATCTACTTGGGGAATAGGACGGCGGGTCCGGAAGGGGGTCTGATACCGGGTCCAGATACGCTCACGTTTCCGGGGCAGAGATGGAGTAGGATTTAGTGTGACTTTAGCGGCAATTCAAACGAAGGCAGTTGAGGTCCAGGCTTCAATAGATTCCGATTGGAAGTGGATCGACACACATTCTGATATCCGTCTACTTCCATCCGTCAACTCTATCAAGTTGATAATTCGGGGAGATAATCGCGGAAGGCAGGCGGATATTACATAGTCCCTAATCAACACAAATCATGTACATGTGGTGCGTGGATTAACCGATTAACCCCGTAATAAGACGTAAAGTTGTGTTGATCCCATCACGCTGCCTTGGTTGGGGCCAGAACATATAATGTCTTGTACTATTGAAAAGCGGAGGAGTCTAAGCATCTTATTATCTCTATTAGACCCCCAGTGTCGTCCAGCTGGTATCTGAAGCTAAAAATCCCTGCTCGTGCCACGAGGTTGAGACAGGGACCACGTTCGAACAATTCGCATGCCCACCAATCGGGTTGAAGACCGCGGCACCCTGAGACCGATCTATGTACGTGGGGGTTCTAGATAGAGCCCAGCATAGCGGTGTCAAAGTTCACCACTAGGATATCAAGCCCAGCACTAAGATACCAAGTCCAGCACAGCGGTATTATGAACCCCGCATATCGGTATCTCAGCAGAACGGTATCAAGCCCAGCATAATAGTATCATGGCGGACTTCAACTCCATTGGTGGCAACAGGACCAAATTGCCGGTTGAGGCTTATCGTGTGACTTGCTTAAATTCCTGGCTATCTATCACCATGAACAACGCCAGACCTTGGATATTGGATTCATCAAGGATTAGACATGCAACACGATGAGATAAACATGATAACGACTTGGTCTGGGGTCAGTCATTGTGCCCTTGGAACCGTTCCATACTGCAAACAGTTGGTATATGGGTCTACAAAATGGCCGACCTTCCCCTTTGAGCAGCCGTCAAGTTGAAACACCATTACGAGCTCACAATTCACAATGGCGGGTATTTTAGACCCTAACGACACTGAGTCTTACCTCAAGCATAGTGACGAGGAGAAAAGCCCGGTTGCCAATGAGTCTGCTTCGATGCCTTCGACTGCGACCAGCGACATTGCCGCCGGTGATGTGGACATCATAGCCATCCCGGACACATATGTTACCAACAGATGGCAACGCTTTGCCAACAAAGTCGAGAAGCTCACCGGCGCTGAGGCTCGCGGGATCGAGCAGGTCGACGAGTCGCTGCGCCAGGGGAAGACGAGCCTCCGCCAGTACTGGGACATGTGCCAGATTTGGTTCTCCGTCAATCTTACGGTAATCTACGTCCAGTTCACAGATCCGATCTCACGAGGAAAGCGATTATTAATGTGAAACAGGCGAATATTCTCACCATCGGTGTTTTGGGCCCTATTGCGTTTGGGCTCGGTCCTACCGATGCTTTCCTGTGCGTGGAATCTTTCCCAGGAGGCAATGTCTGCAAGCGCGCACGTTGCTAACGAACTGCAGATGCTGCCTTTTCGGAACCATTGCCGGATCTGCCATTACTTGCTACATTGCCACACTGGGTCCTATTAGTGGCCTACGCACAATGGCTGCAGCGAGGTTCACGTAAGTCTCACCCTGAATCTTGTGCGGATTGTCTGAACTAACAGCGTACATACAGCATGGGCTGGTGGCCAGGGAAACTGTGTATTATCCTTAATGAGGTGGTAAGTCGAAGACACCAGAACCTCCTATACTCTCAGGATACTAGTACTCACATTGATAGATCATCTTGGGTTACGGCCTCGTAGACACCATCATTTGCGGACAAGTCCTTTCCGCTGTCTCCGGAGGGACAATGAGTGTGATCGTCGGCATCGTAAGTCTTAATACCCCTTCGCACTTTTCCTGCTCGTCTAACTGTCTTACAGGTCGTAATGGGCATCCTAATTTGGGTCGTCTCCGTTGCCGGCATCAAATACGTTCACTACTTTGAGAAATACGCCTTCTTCCCCCAAGTATGCGTGGTACGTACCTCGTCCCTTCTATTCACACCCCTAGATCCTATCGAACTAACAAATACCCAAGCTCTTCGTCCTCATCGGCGTCGCCGCACCGCACTTCGACATGTCCGCCGCCAACCAGAGCACCGGCACCGCCCTAATCGGCGGCAGAATCTCCTACTTCTTCCTCTGCGCCTCCGGTCCCATGGGCTGGGGCCCAAACGTGCAGGACTACTTCCCCTACCACCCCATCAGCACCAACCGCTGGGGCACGTGGGCCATGACCCTGCTCGGCTTCGTCGCGTCCAAGATCTTTGTCGAGTTCATCGGCATTGGTCTCGGCGTCAGCCTGGCCGCGAATCCCACGTGGGCGGCCGCCTTCTCGGGCAACGACGTCGGCGCGCTCCTCAACGAGGTGTACAGCCCGCTCGGCGCGTTCGGCAGATTCTGCACCGTCATCATCGGCCTCGGCATCGCGGCCAACATCATCCCGGGCTCCTACTCGGCCGCGTTCGGCGCCCAGCTCCTCAGCACTCGCCTCGGCCGCGTGCCGCGCATCTTCTGGACCACGCTGGTCACGCTCGTCTACACCGTCTGCGCCATCGGCGGCCGCGAGCAGCTCCTCCCCATCTTCCTCAACTTTCTGCCTCTTATCGGCTACTGGGTCCTCATGTGGATCGTCATGACGATGCAGGAGGAGTTTATGTTCAGGCGGACCACGCGGCTCACCTTCACGGCGGACGGCAAGGGTATCGGCTACGAGTGGAGCAGGTGGAACGAGAGGGAGTACCTGCCCCTGGGCATTGCCGCGCTGGCTACGTTCTTGACTGGCTGGGTCTGGGCCATCTTGTGTATGAGCCAGACGTACTTTACGGGGCCGATTGCAGCACTTATTCCTGCCGATCTCGGGTTGCCGGTTAGTGCTACGTGGGCGGCGCTGGTGTACCCCATTTTGAGGCGGTGGGAGTTGAGCAAGTTTGGGCGGTAGAACGCGTTAGGATGAAGGACCTGAGGATGACATAAACTTGCTGGATTGAGAGTGAAAACTGTAGCAAGAGCATCGACATTGCAGTTATTTTGATATTCATCAAGTTTTTCACCCATCGCTCCATACAGGCCTCTTTAATTTGCATTGATTTGCAGCAGTTTCCTAGAGTCATCGCCTCTAACATGATCCCAGCTGACCAAAGCATTGTCCGAAGTTTGTAGAGACATGCCCGTCAGAACCATGAAGGACAGATCTGTCTGAATCGGGCGTGACTCGCCTGCGACCCAATTACCGACCAGATGTACCAAGCCTCCTCTGCTTCACGAACAGAGCTATAATGAACGCCGAGAATGAGCAGAAGAACGAGAACCCTAGCAGACAAACGAGCCGGTGTAAGCATGTTGTACCAGTGATTAGAGGCACCTAACCAACCACAACCGCATGAGAACCGTAGACAGGAAAAAAAAAAAAAAAAAAAAAAAAAAAAGACTCACCATGGCTCCAGAACAGACCGTCTACGTATGATGCGACAACAGCTTCGCTGACGGTTCTTGTCGCGTGGTCGACGTAATCAACATCGGACAAGGCGTCGGATAGGATCTGTTGTATCTCGGTTGCCCCAAATCCAAGAGCCAACAGCCGGCTTTGCAGGGTCCACCGGAGAGCCGTCTGCATGATCGAGTTCGAGACCGGCAGACCGATGGTCAGCCACACCGTGGTGGTAAGATACATGAAGGATATGGCGGGCGCCATGTGGGCAGGGTCGACGACAACCTGCAGTGAGATGAAGACGGCACTTTGGGCGATGCCCGTTCCGAAGCCGCTTTGCAGAAGAAAGTGTCAGTACCACCGACAGTTGTGGTTTGCAACGGTTCAGGATGTTTACCTCGGAAAGATGTACAGCGACTCCCACCAGTTCGTGTTTCCGTGCCATCGTAGCATGAGTAGCAGATAGCTGATAGAGGAACATATCACTGCGAAGACGACGAGGGTCTTGTATCTTCCTGATCTGCAGAAGGGTTAGCTGGTGAGTAGATAATTAGCAGTCCCTATCTGGGATTTCGAACGATTTACCTCTTAATCAGTAAACCGGAGATCACGCCTCCTATTGCGTTTCCGACGACCGCAGGCACGAGATGAGCGCCAGCAACGGTGTTGCTTGCTCGCGCGGTGATCTGGAAGTATAGTGGTACCGAGAACATGAGCTAGAACGTACCACACCGGAGGTTAGAGGACTTCTTTTGCCATGAATCTACGCAATAGTGAGTTCAAGAACGTACCCCGAGTTGCGCAGCCGTCTGCAAGCCCATAATAAGGAACGAAAGAACGGCATCCCGCTGATGGAATATCTCCAAGGGTAAGATGGGCTCCTCTTGTCGCTTCTCCACCGTGATGAACATAACTAGAAGTAGCCCGCTGAGGATGAAGAGGGAGGGTATGATGGGATGTGACCAAGGGAGGTTGACGCCACCGATCGAAATGGGTAGGAGCAACGCCAGCACCATCAAGGCGAAGGTGAAGGAGCCCTTGAAGTCGATTCGGCTGAATTTGCTCTTGTTTTTGCTATCGTCAGTTGGAGGCTCGTCGACAACAATGGCTGAATCCTCGGAATGATGGCCAGGCAGGTATATCGTGCATAAAACAATAGCGAGCGTTAGGATGGGTACTTGGCCGAGGAAGGACCTTACGCCAGTTAGTCTTGTAGCCTTTCTAGCCAATAAGTATTGTGTCGAAGTACTCACCACCGCCATCCGATCACGTCGGAAAGCCAGCCCCCTAAAGGTCCTCCAATGCTTCGGCCTAGAGTCGCCACAAGGTTGACGTACGCTCTCCATTGGGCGACTTCTCTTATGGGAAGAAGGTCTGAATATTTGATAGTGGTTAGCGAGAAGGCAGCCAGCAAGGTGGTTGCACTTCATTTGGCAAGGCCATACCTGTAATGAGAACCGAGACAAGGACGGTCATGCCGGAAGCGCCTGCGCCGGAGATGACTCTGCCCAGAACGACCTGCCACATGCTCTGGCCAATACCGCTGGAATGTTTGGTAAAGTGTGAGTATTTTTTTATCTTTAATTTTCCGTCTCGGTAGATGACATACACAATAGCACTGTTAAAGTTAGCCATTGCCCATCGAAGCTCTCCGTGTATGATAACTTACCATCCAACGATGAAAATGATATATGAGATCAAAACCAACGGCTTTCGGCCATAAATATCGCTGAGTTTACCATACTGCCACAAAAAATTGTCAACTATTAACCGCTAATCGGCGGTTTTTGTGAATCAGCAAACGTACAAGAGTCTGTGTGGCTGCCCCGGCAAGGGCAAAACTGGTGATCAGCCAGCTCGAACTGCTCAACTTATCGAACTCGGATGCGATAATCGGATGTGTAGCCAGCATTATCGACCCGTCAGTGTGAGCAACGAATATGCCTATGCGTTTTAATTCTCAGCAAATAATCACCAGGAATAATGAAGCACGAGATAAAACCGACCGATGAGTAAGACGGATATAATCTTGGCGACATGGCGTCTCCCACTCTCGCCATTCTCCTCGATGTCTCCACGTCCCACGCTCCCTTCTTCGTCTCCCGAGTCGATGCTCGTCTTGACATTCTCATTGCCACCCGGAACCGCTGGGATTGAAGTACTTGTCACTGTTGAGACGGAGTCAAAGGACGACGCTTCGTTCGAAGTGTTGTTGTGGCGCAGAAGGGGTGCCTCTTCTGTAGGTTCGGCCCCTTTTCTCTCTGATCGGAGAACCATTTCTGTCTCGACTCGCTCCTTGAAAGACGTGAAAGAGCTTTTTGAGAGATCAAATGCTCTCTGCTTTGACAAGTGTGCTCAAATACCGATACCGGAAGGTATCAACGCAGTGATACTAAAGAATCGAAGGTGGTATATAAACCATACACACAAAAATTCACAGATGGGTTTTCTTATTCGAACAAGTCTGAGTCCTTGCCGAGGCCTCGGTCGATCTCCGAAATCGCCCGTGGACATTGGAGTGGCCGCATGATGAATATGCGAAGGAGTTATCTCCGTCTTTGTCCACTGCAGCCTCGACCGATCACGACATTAAACAACCAATGTCGCAACATATCGGTTTGTGGAGCCACTTACGGCGAAGCCCTGACCAGACTAGCCGCTCTAGAAAGTCTAGTGCCAGTGCATCGTGGCAACCTCATCAACACCCGTTTGGACCCCGAACTCTGCATGGTAACCAAACATTCTTGCAGCCTCGGTGCGGGGGACCAGGGCCCAGACTACGAGTTCTAGGTCTAGTAGGTCTTCCATGTGCAGTCACTTCGGCTTGTCATTTGATCCCGGCATTTCACCATGATCCCATCTCCAAGTCCAACCCTCGTCGAGATGCGTCGCGTACCTCGCGGTTGTGCAATCGCGCAGAACAATAACGCCATCGCCAGAAAAACACAAACATCCCGGATATACATCGGTAGCCTGAGCATGTCGACATTCCGGGTGTCTGCGACTACATGTAGCTTGACGAATTTCCTCCCACGCTCTTGCGATTATTTCACTTCCATCATTATTCGCCACAGGTCCTAACTAGTATTGTGTTTAACCCTGCCGGCATGCGGTTCCTCGAAGTCGCCCTCGCAGCAGCAGGTCTGCACCTGTCCATCGTCTTTGCCAGGGATGGCGAACAGAAACCTCTTGGGGTTGGGCCAGCTCTGGGCAATAAGAAGCATCCCAACATCGTCTTCATCCTGACCGACGACCAAGACTTACACATGAGGTCATTGGACTACCTCCCGTTGATCAAGAAGCACCTCATCGACCGGGGAACCTCGTATAAACGACACTTCTGCACCACAGCGTTGTGCTGTCCGTCCAGGGTGTCTTTATGGACAGGAAAGCAAGCCCACAACACCAATGTGACCGACGTGAACCCGCCATATGGTAAAACATGCTCTGTCTCCTCCTACAGAAAAAAAAAAAAAAAAAAAAAAAAAAAAAAAAAAAAAAAACACTGACTCAAGATATGACAATAGGCGGCTACCCCAAGTTCATCGCGCAGGGCTTCAACTCCGACTACCTGCCCGTCTGGCTGCAAGAGGCCGGCTACAACACCTACTACACCGGCAAGCTGTTCAATGCGCACACGGTGGAGAACTACCACTCCCCGCACGTGGCCGGCTGGACCGGCTCCGACTTCCTCCTGGACCCCTTCACCTACATGTACCTCAACGCCAGCTACCAGCGCAACCATGAGCCGCCAGTCAGCTACGAGGGCCAGCACACGGTCGACGTGCTCGCCGAAAAGGCCTACGGATTTCTTGACGACGCCGTCGAGTCAGACAAACCCTTCTTCTTAGGAATCGCCCCGGTCGCGCCGCACAGCAACGTCAAATCTGCGCTATTCGACGGCGATATCGGCGACATCGGCGACGTGGATGATCTGGCCGTGTTCTCGCCGCCCATCCCAGCCAAGCGCCACGAGCATTTATTTAAAGACGTCAAGGTGCCGCGCACGCCGCACTTCAACCCCGACTCGCCGTCGGGCGCGAACTGGGTGCGCGAGCTTGAGAAACAAACCCAAGAGAACATCGACTTCAACGACCACTTTTACCGCCAGCGCCTGCGCGCGCTGCAGTCGGTCGACGAGTTGGTCGACGGTGTGTTTGCGCGGTTAGAGGCAAACGGCCTCCTCGACAACACTTTTGTGTTTTACACGACGGACAACGGCTACCACATCGGCCAGCACCGGCTGCAGCCCGGGAAGGAGCTGGGGTTCGAGGAAGACATCAACATCCCGCTGATCGTGCGTGGGCCGGGCGTGCCGGCCGCCGAGGTGTCGGAGGTCGTGACGACGCACATCGACCTCGCGCCGACGATTCTGCAGCTCGTTGGCGCGCCGAGCCGCGCGGATTTCGATGGAGAAGCGATACCGCTGCGCAAGAGCGAGCTTGAGAGTGCCACCACGTCACGCCACGAGCATGTCACGGTCGAGTACTGGGGCTTTGCCATCACCGAGGGCAAGCTGTTTGGCGAGGCCGAGCACAGGTTGTATCTGAACAACACGTACAAGGCGCTGCGCATTATAGGGAAGTCGTACTCGTTCTACTACTCCGTGTGGTGTAATAACGAGCACGAGCTGTACGATCTCAAGGTCCGTCTTCACTCCCCCAAAACATGTTGACTTGAAACTAAACTGCTGGATAGACCGACCCATATCAACTGCGCAACCTCCTCCACCCGACAGAAAAAGCACCAGAGACGCTCCTCGGTATCCCCTTCACCAAGGTCACCGCGCGCTTGGACTCGCTTTTGTTCGTGCTCAAGTCCTGCAAGGGGCAGACGTGCACGCGGCCGTGGCAGGCTCTCCATCCCACCGGCGACGTGCAGAACCTCCGCGACGCGCTGACGAGCCAGTTCGACGACTTTTACGTCGCCGAGCAGAAGCGCGTGAGCTACGACCGGTGCGAGCTGGGGTATGTCATCGACGCCGAGGGTCCGCAGTTCGGGACGGACGGGTTGGTGTATCGCCATGGTGCGAGGTGGGATGAGTGGGTTTAGATGATGAACATCTGTATGGAATACTATAACGAAAGTGAAGTACCAGGACGTTTGGGAGCGATATGAGGCACATGATGACCAAACTAGGGCCACTCACTGAGTGAAGCCGTAAGCATGTACTTGGTAGGTGTCTTACTTGGTGAATGATAGCAACGGAGTATCTCAAAAGTAACGAATATAATGAATTACAAAATAAACTGTTTTTTTCTCATCATGAGCAAAGATAATCTTGATAGTGGCAGTCGATTACCGCCTATTCTGTACCGAACAAAAAAACTAAGGCAGTTCACGATACAACTGGGATGGCCCCCAGGGATCTGTATCCTGTCCCACCAGCTGGCTTGTTAGGGATCAGTAGAATACTTGATGCTTCAGCTAGATAAGAAAATCATGATGAGTGCGTGTATGAGTAAGAGGACTGGTGTGAACAATCCCGGGGGGAAATCAGCCGGGCCTATACTGCTTGAATACAACGAAAATATATGGAAGGCACGATGATGGACTTGGCGAGAACTGCCAAGAGAGCGAGGGGAGGAGCGGTGCCCAACCATTGACAATCAGATCATCTGATAAGATGGGCGTGCAGAAAAGGAGGGTCACATCGAGTCTTAAGTGGACCGGTGATCCATCAAAATAGCAAATCGTTTGGCCGACAACACTTGCGTTCTTTTGAGCCTGTGGATCCGATTGCGTGAGATCTTCATGGATTACGGCAGAGAGGGAAATGAAACGACAGCAAAAGATTTTTTTTCCCTCGCTCCCCAGAAGAAGTGGTTCCGATGCCGGGAGGGTGCCACTTGCCTGCCTGGCAGGAAAGCCAACAAATGCGGTCAAATGGGCCACCAGAAAGCCGCGGAGGGCTCTTGGCAGCGAATTTGGGCCCGAATAGTGGATCTGCCGTTCGTCCCTGCTCGCCTCGATTCATATCAAAATACGGGGACGGCGGGACTGATGAACCTGGAAAGAAGCAGTGGGGCTGTACTACTCCGTAATCCCTCACTTGATACATAAAGCCGAGTTGTTGAGTCTCGCTGCCTGGATAAAAGGGAAGTTGGGAGGGAGATCTGTCGTAAGAAACAACATCTTCCGCGTCTTACATCTCGATTCATCATTCCTGCCATCATCCACACAATAACTACAATCCTCGTCATCTTCGGTCCACAAGGGCGTGCAACCGAACTATTATTATAGCATGGGGTTTCTTTCCAATCTGAACCCCGCTGACACTGCCGCCATGGCCAGCAACATTACCAATAGCGCACCAGTCAAGGTCTTAATAGTTGGCGGTTCATATGGTGGTCTCGCGGCAGCTCTGAACTTGCAGGACCTCTGCCATGGCCAGGCTCCCCGAGGCGGTCCTACTGTCGAGAAAGATCATCATGACGACGTTGAGAAGGCTCGGATCCCGCTCGATATCACAATAGTTGATGAGCGCGACGGTTTCTGTAAGGAAACAATCCCGGGGTTTCCCAATGAGATAGATGCATATAGCTGACCCTTCTTTTACAGTTCACCTCATCGGCTCCCCTCTGGCGTTTGCGTCGGAAGAATACGCCGAAAAGGCGTGGATCAAGTATGAAGATATTCCCGCTCTTCGGTCACCGGGCATCCGTACTCTTCACGGGTCGGTGCAGTCAATTGACCCGCAGCGCAAGGTCGCTACCTTTGTGGCGCGAGGAATGGGACTCCAGACTTCAGAGCTGCAGTACGATTACCTCGTTGCGGCCGCCGGTCTGAGGAGGGTTTGGCCCGTGGTTCCGCAGTCGCTGCGGAGGAAGCAGTACATCTTTGAGACGAGCGAGCATATTCGCGCTGCGTCGACGGGGAGACACGGTGTTGTGGTTGTTGGAGGTGGTAAGTTTCGGCCCCTATCCTTACTGGTTGTTAGATCATTCTTGTCCTGACAATTTTCTGGTCAAAAAGGCGCTGTGGGTATCGAAATGGCGGCAGAGTTGAAACTCGTCGAGCCATCGCTCAAAGTCACCCTCGTGCATTCTCGGGACAGGCTTCTTTCTGCGGAGCCCCTTCCGGATGAGCTCAAGGACAAGAGTTTGGAGCTGCTCCTCGAGGCGAACGTGGATACCCTCCTCTGCCACCGTCTTGACAGCACAGAGGAGATCACCGACGACAGCGGCAACAAGTGCTTCAGGATACGCTTTACCAACGGGCACACCATGATGGCCGACTACGTGATCATGGCTGTCTCCAGGAGTGTTCCCTCGACCTCATTCCTGCCGAAGGATGCGCTGGACGCAGAGGGATACGTCCGCATCCAGTCCAGTCTCGAGTTCCCTGCCGATGCGGCCAACTCGGCGGACCACTTTGCGATTGGCGATCTGGTGCGGTGGTCTGGCATTAAGCGGTGTGGCGGTGCCATGCATATGGGATACCTTGCTGCGAATAACATCCACCAGCGCATCCAGGAGAGGAGAACGCCAGGCATGAAGCCCGAGTTCAAGAATCTGGACGAGATACCGCCTATGATTGGACTCGCGGTGGGCAAGAAAGCTGTGTCGTACTGGCCGCAGTCGGGGGTGAGTTCCGGAGAGGATGTTATGAAGCTGTTCTTTGGTGATGATTTGGGATTTACAAGTGAGTTAAGAATCCCGTTCTCAATATTGAAGCCTGGAGGCATTTGCTAACCAATCTTTTGAACAGTTTGCTGGAATCATTTGCGTTTGGGTGGGGATAAGGTAGTTCAAATATGATGCTGATTAGGTCGTATACCTGGGTATTTGGGTTTGGCGTTCTGGATATCATGGTCATTGGTTCTTTGTAGCATGATGAAAAATTTTCTCTTTTTAATGATAGCCTTTTTGGTATGCACGTCTTTTTGCAATTTGAATTTTCAACCTTGATGGCAGTCATTGTTACATGGATAAACTTTCGAGTTTAGACAGACCATAAGATTAAGACCGTTGTTGAAAGACGGTTCCAAACTGCACGTTAGCCTTGCCTACCTAGGTGAATACATGAGAGCTCGTGAAGGATATTCAGAAACGGGAGATATACTTTCGTAGAGATTTTCAAGTCATTCATCGATTTTTATATCCAGTTGTAACCAAGACCGCATTGTTCCCCCATCATTATTATATACACTGTCACCCAAAAACCGACCCGGAATATTCAAGATCACCACTTTTCACATAACTGCGACCCCGAACTTCCTTACAACTTAGGCAACAACCCAACCCCCGTCCCACCCATAACCTTCTCGTTCTCATCAAGCGGGCAAAGCTGGAAGAATCGCTCGCGCGAGCAACGCACAAACGCCGACCGCTTGTGCGGCAGATCGATGAACTTGTCGAGCCCGAATCCATGCATAAGGTCGTACATGAGAACCGAGCTGTTTGTGTATTTGGGCTCGCCGACGGCCGACATGGTGCGCGGCTCGTCCAGAAAGAGGTAATGCATCAGGCTCGACCACCACGCGCTGACGCGGTGCGGGCCGCGGAAACGGACGTCACCTACCAGACTGTGGCGGCCGCGGTCGAAGTCGCCCGCCGAGTAGTAGGCGCCGATTCTGTCTTCCTGTTTTTTTTTGTGTTAATATCCTGTAGAAAGGGGGTCGGAAGTGCAATCAACGCTGGACTGGACGACGAACCTTTGCCCAGTACACCTCAAAATACGCGAAAAAGGTATTCTCGAACCGCGCCAGGATGGTAATCTGGTGCGGATCGTCGTGCGCGCGTTTGAGGTAGGCGCGGTGTTGCTCCAGAGTGCCCGTTTCGTTCCAACCCTGCGACACGCGCGGGTCGTTCTGCCACGTGTGGAAGAGGTTGAGGTGCTCCTTGTTCTCGTAGTCGAGCGCGACCATGGAGAAGGTCTCGCGCAGGTGCGGGATGTAGCGGCTGTAGATGACCGACCCGGGAGTCGGTTTCGCGCGCCGCCGCGGGTGCCACGTCAGCGCGGTGCCGGCTTCGTCGGTCATGGTGTAGTCCAGCGGTGCGAGCGGGTGGCTGTCGGTGAGGGAATCTTGTTCCGGGACCCAGGCCGGGCGCGCGCCGAAGGGCGAGCCGGCGCCTTGCCAAAAGGTCGAGCGGAGGATGACGAGTTCTTGTTGTTTCGGACTGATGGCGGAGGGTTGGTCAGTGGCGGCGGATCGAGGATGGTCGACGCCCAGACCGACGTTCTTGAGCCGGCTGGCCAGCTGCTCGGCGCCGAAGCCGTAGGCCTGCAGGCGGAAGAACTCCTCGCTTGGCCGCACGGTGAAGATGGCGTATGCGATGAGCCAGAGCTGTCCCACGGTTGGGGGTTGCAAGTCCTTCCAGCTCACCGTCACCGCGGGGGAGCGTCTTGCCCTGCCCCATGGTGTGTTGTTGGACTCGTGTGGCCTGTCGCTCGACTTGAGATCTTGCGGGTCTGAGAAGAAGAGAGACGCTTTGTGAAGGGCTTGGGTTAGAGGCTTTGCGTTGGTGGTATCGATGGTTGCCCTGGCGGCGTCGCTGACATCTTGCTGGCGGATCTGGTATGAGCCAGCGCCCTCGCCGTTTACGATGACGTATGGCGTCAGGTATGGATGTGGGAGTCTGAGGATGGGTTCTGAGGAGGCAGCATAATCTGCGAGTCGTCTCGGTGGTGCCATTGTGTGGTTATGTGTTTTGTGTCTCGTAGCTGGATGTTATGAATACGAACGCAAAGGAGATAGACTCAAGTCTCAACAGACGGAAACGAGAAGGAATAGAGTGCCAGGAACACTCCATCCGGCCGATCAGTCCCCGTCACATGGCTGCTATGTATTGGGTGCCCTAACCATGCCATCCATGGGACCAGGGGACAGGGGTTGATCAAGTCAACAACCGGTTAGTTGGATAACCCCACAAGATCCGATAGTTGATCATTCGGTGAACGAAACTTGGCCCTGGCTTCCGCTCTGCTTTTCCTCTGGCTCAATCCGATTCTCGATGACCTCGACTCCAACACCCCTCCTTCCGGTTCGAGGGTGGCAGTTTGCTCCGGAGCTGTAGCCAATGAGAGAAAGCCAGGAGAGGGGGATGGCGTGCTGTGACTCGGATCTGATAACCTTACTCGGACGCTAACGAGCGGATCTGATAATTTTTTCGAGCCCCTGCCGGGATTGGCGGAGCTTGGCGGAGCTTGGCGGACCCGAACTCGGACACACCTTCAACGGGCGAAATGATGGACGGAAACTTGAGTTGAGGTCTGACATGCTGGAAATGCGATTGTAATCATCTGCGGTTTCATCTTTATGGAAATGTTCCCTTTCTTACTGGTAGAGTCAGCCACTCTTCAAGTCGACAAAATCTGAAAGGCACCAAGGACTCAGGCTGTCAGGCCGTCAGAACCGCAAACGTGGGAGATTCGGCTTGGCATGAATAATCTTATCAGATCTGAACAAATCGCCTGATGCCGGTGGCTCCTGCGGCATTTACAGGGAAGGACAGGCTGGTCGGGTCTTCTATTCGCTGACGTCGGTTGCTCTTTCAGTTATCAGATGGAGCTAGTGGTGCCGACGATCCACATTAACATCAATGGACGGACAGCTGCACCTTCTCGTTTGTCTCTTCAGGTCAGAGAGAATCTGAGAGTGAAAATTTTGTCCTCTTATGCCCCACATGAGCTCGTTTCGAGAAGCCGAGGGCCACGTTTCGAGTCTGGACATGAAGGGTTTGTCGGAGAGGAAATCGTCGTCGGATTCACGCAGACCCGGTAATGTCCACCCGATGTCGGTTAACCATGCGGCCATGGCAGAGTGAGCTGCCGAGGATGGTTGCAGAACGATTTCTGAGCTGTCTGAACCCATCTTATCAGATTGATCAGACAAGACGAGGGCATGTTGGCGTGCACACCAATGCCGGCCGGCGATCATACCTCTCGGCTTTCTGGCCCACCACCCTCCCCAAGCATGGAAGAAGGCCTCGTTGAGCCTAGAACCGTTCGGGACATGGGAAGAGGCCGCAGTGGAAGCCATGCTTGCTCACTCCAGGCTCCGTTTCGTCATACTTGACTGGGTCAGGCCCGGGGTTCTGGGCACTGCAGAAGAATGTCATTCGTCGTTCCTCGTTAAAGATTCATTTCTTCTTGCCCCCATTTCAAAGACTTTGCGTCGTGTAATATAGGAGACGGAACCCAGCATCTCGAACCGAAAATGGCCACCCAACACTCGTCACAAGAACCCGGTGCAGACGGTTTCGTACTTCCCCAAACACAAAGACTCTCGCTTCTCCATGGTCCAACCGACCCTCCTCTGGTAGATCTGACTCTCGGAGAGCTGCTCAACCTCCAATGTTTGCATCACGGAACGCGTGAGGGTCTGGTTATTCCATGGACAGGCGCAAGATGGACCTACAACGAGCTCAATCACCACAGCCGCCTGCTGGCGCGCGCGCTGCTGGGCATGGGCATCGGCGTTGGTGACAGAGTAGGCGTCATGGCTGGAAACTGCGAGCAGTATGCCTCCATATTCTTCGCCGCAACCAGAATAGGGGCCATTCTGGTTATTCTCAACAACACTTATACTCCGACCGAAGCTCAGTACGCGATTGACTTCTCAGGTAGGACCTCTTGTACCACCACGCCGTTTGACACTGAGGAAAGCCAACCTGACACATACAGACTGCAAGGTCTTCTTCACAACCAAGAGGATAGGTCGGCTTGACAATGAACCTCTCCTCGCACAGCTCTCGGGGAGGGCGGATAAAGGCCCCAAGACTGTCATTATCAGAGGTGACTCAAAGGGATTCACAACATACCAGGACCTCTTGATACAGGGTGCAAAGGTCAGCCCAGCGCGCCTCCATCATGCCGAGACAAAGGTATTGCCTCATCTGGTTTGCAACCTGCAGTTCACTTCCGGCACAACAGGCCTACCCAAAGCCGCCATGCTCACACACCAGTACGTCCAAGCCGAAGCTTCCCGGATCGAGTAGTCCGGTAACTGACCCAACTGACCAACTCCAGCAACATCATAAACAACTCCCGCTTCATCGGCGACCGGATGAGACTCACGCCCGACGACATCCTCTGCTGCCCACCGCCACTCTTCCACTGTTTTGGCCTCGTCCTCGGACTCATGGCCGTCTTCACCCATGGCGCCAAGATCGTCTATCCCGCCGAGGTCTTCGACGCGCAAGCTACCCTCTGCGCCATCATCGACGAGCGATGCACCGCCGTGCACGGCGTCCCGGCCATGTTTGACAGCATTCTCGCCCTCCCAGACGCCAAGGACCTCTCCGCCTCGCAACTAAGCTTAAGAACAGGCATCGTTGCAGGTGCCCCCGTCCCACGCTATTTGATGGAGCAGTTAGTCTCTCGGCTGGGAATGACCGAGTTCACGTCGAGTTATGGCTTGACCGAGGCGTCGCCGACCTGCTTCAACGCTTTCACTGATGATCCGATCAACACCCGCCTGACTACCGTTGGCACGCTGATGCCGCACGCGCACGCCAAGATTGTAGATAGGGACGGCCACGTGGTGCCCATTGGCGTGAAAGGCGAACTCTGCATCGGTGGGTACCAGCTGCAGGCCGGGTACTGGAACAACTCGGAGAAGACGGCCGAGGTGATGGCCAGGGACGAGGCGGGCGTGCTGTGGCTGCATACGGGCGATGAGGCTGTTTTCGATGAGAGGGGGTACTGCTCCATTACAGGGAGGTTTAAGGATATTATTATCAGAGGTAAGTTGAAGAACCTGGTGTCTGAAGGGGGAAAGTAAAAGTCATTAATGTCATTCAATAGGAGGCGAAAACATCTATCCGCTGGAAATCGAGGAGCGGCTGGTCGCGCACCCGGCTATTACGCTTGCCGTGGTGGTTGGACTGAAAGACGCGCACTATGGCGAGGTTGTCGCGGCGTTCCTCACGCTGGACGAGGGCCATCAACATGCGCGCCCAAACACGGAGGAGGTCCGGGACTGGGTCAGGCGACAGCTCGGCAAGCACAAGGCGCCGACGCACGTCTTTTGGCTCGGCCACGACGGCGTACCGGTAACGGTTCCGCTGACGGGGAGCGGAAAAGTGAGGAAGTTTGAGATGGCGCAGCTGGGTAATAAGCTGCTTGAGAGTAGGAGGAAGACGGCGAGACTCTGAGGGGTTTAAAAGGGGTGTGGTATTTGGTCATGGGTCGAGTTGTGGATATTTGAGCAACGGTGAACATACCTAGTCGAATTTCGAGTCACTGTTGATTGCATTCCCACCATGTCGCCTTCTGCCCAACTCTTCTTAGGCTTGCCATGGATTTCATTTTCCAGACTCACATTTAAAGCCAGGTCTACACCTCCATAAAACTCTCCCCGGCTCTTTTTCCAGGTTTCCTTTGATGGTCATTGAAGTAGGTACGAGGTAAAGGGTGGTAATTGCAACTCACGATCCCGTTACATATACTAGTAGTGCGACCTCCCTCTCGTGATTCGCCCCTGCGGAGTGCATGTGTCCAATAAAAGGCTCAGGAGCTATCTACAACCGCAGCAGTGCCGCACGGAAATAAAGTTTAGTTCAGTATAATGCTTTTGGGGGCCAAACCCCAATCTGCTACCTCAGGGTGGCAACCCTTTGTCCTTTTAAATATCCCATCAACTTCTGAAGGTACTTTTGTCCATGTAGCTGGCGATCGTGAACACACCTTTGTCTCCAAATCCACACCAAATCTGTTCAAGTTTCATCCCAGGCATCTACAACCAAAAGAAAAAGTTAATAGACGCAATGGCAGACCCCTTGAGCATCATAGCTGGAGTCCTCGGCACGCTTGATGCAAGCATCCGACTTGCAGAAAGACTGGGCAACCTGGTCCAGGGGTGGAAGAATGCACCTACCGAGATATATGCACTGTATAACGAGATTTCGGATCTCAGTGTGGTCTTGGATCACGCAAGAACGGCCCAGAAAACCCTCGTATGCGCCGAAGCCGGCGAAAGAGCCGGTACCGACCTTGGTCAACTGCTAGGAACAGCTCAGAACACCATGGCCGCTCTCGAAGGACTGTTGGACGAGTTGATGGCAATTCCAAGACTCAAGAAGCGAGTTCAATGGATCAGAAGAAAGTCGTACATCATAGCGAAGAAGGATGAGCTAAAAGAGGCGAGAGCAAAGATCACCGACGTCTTGGTCTCACATAACATGTAGGCTTCATGTCCGGGTGACCCAGTTATCACCACGGACAACTAACAGCGTGTAACAGATCTGTCGGAGGTCGAATAGAACTGGAGCTCGGGTCCGTGAGATCTGTTATCCAGAATTCTCGCACGGTCACCGATGCCAGGTTCGACGAGGTTCAGCAAGGGATTGCCGATGTTAACCAGACCGTCAATCGCCTGATAGCAAACATGGCCTCCGGCGGTGAGACTGGGCCACAGTATCACACCAAGATGAACCAGCAGCGCAGGCAAGCTGATGAACTTTTCGAGCAAATGGGCGACACAGGCCGGTCATTCGCCAAAGGTATTCCTCCTTTGAGGGCCAAGACTGTCAGTATCACGGCTCGTCACCGCCGCTCTGCCTGTCGTCCCACGTGTGAATGTTGCTGCCACAAGCGCAGCACCACAAAGTGGTGGCAGTGGGACTCGCCTTCTCATCTTCAGGCGGTGTGCGGAAGTTTGTTTGTCGGATACACCGGGTATCCCGTGATCCGCCACGACGGCTGCGACTGCAATACCTGTCTCGTCAAGTCGTCCGGTTTCTTCGAAGTCGCCTACATTTTCCCGGCGTGGTTCCTCAACTACACCTTCCACGCGATCATGTACCGGAAAGCAACACAGCTTCCCACCATCGTCATCACCCTCAGACAGCGGGTGCCATTCACCAACGGGTGCATCTTCCAAGCCGCTGAGACTAACAACATCGATCTCTTGAAGACACTACTACTCCAGGATCCAGACGCCGTCAACTACACCAATTTGGAAAACGGCGTGACCGCACTTCAGTATGCCCTGCAAAAAGGGCATACTGAGGCAGCCAGGATCCTGCTAGCCGCAGGCGCGGACCCCGACGTCAAGGCCGATGACCATCTTTCACCAGGAATGTGGGCTGCGTTTAATGTTATCAGCGGTCGACTACCAACTGGAGTCCAGAACGACATGGTGACCCTTATCCAGGTATCACGCTACACGGAAGAGCTGGAGCTACATGCGCTTCACCATGTGGCTATCGGGACACGGGTGGAGGCAGTCGGCTCTGTCCTCTCCAAGAGTACCACCCGCGACACGATCAATGTGATAGATAGCATGGGCTACTGTCCTCTCCACTGGGCGGCAGCATGCGGCAACAAGAAGGCAGCCCAGGACCTGATCCGCTTCGGCGCAGACCTCAACTTCCCGGATCGGATCGGCAACACGCCCCTGTTCCACTCGCTGCACGCTCCCAAGGGCTCTGAGCTGCCGGTATTCAAACTGCTCCTCCGCCACGGCGCCGATTTGAACTCAGAAACGGCACCGCTGCAACCGCTCCATCTCGCCTGCCAAAACGGCCACCTCGACGCGGTCAAGGACATGCTAGCCGCAGGGGTGGACGTAGAGATCGAGGCCAAAGCTGGCCAAGCCACGGGCCTCGACTGCGCTGCGATATTTGACCACGCCGAAACTGTCAATATTCTGCTGAAACACGGAGCAAACGTCAACCATCGAGACGGAACCGGCAACACGCCACTCCTGCACGCAGTGTCCAGGAACAACCACGGATCCTTACGTCTCCTTCTCAATTCCGGAGCCGACTTGGGCTCGGCTAGTGGTCAGAATCAATCTGTGCTGCATGTTGCCGCGCTCACGGGAGACGAGGAGACGATACAGATGCTCGCGGCGCATATCCCTGGTTATGGCAACGGCTGTCTGGATCTTTATGCAAAGGACAAAGATGGCCACACTGCGCAGAAGCTGTTCTCGCTGCGCAATGACAAGACCGCTGCCCTTGAGGAATGCTTCATGGCGCTGGTGGAGTCGGTGCTGAGGGTACGGGATGTTGTTGATACCGAGATTATGGACGACCAAGACGACGAAGACGACGAGGATCAGTTCCATGATGCGCAAGAGTATCTGACCTGAAATTGGACTGCCATTGAAACTCATGGCTCCTTGCTCACGAGGATCTGCTGTTCACACATGATCGCTTGGTCTTCTTCAAATACATGCACATGTCTATATTCATACCATAGGTGTAAGAATCCAGCAATCGAAATTCAACATAGCTTTCTAGACAAAGCTCGCCTGCATTACGCTTACACCTAATGAAAACAAAGACGCAACAAGCTCAAACCCCCTTTTCGAAATCCCTATCCAGCTGCTCCTGAAACTTCGCCCACTGGCCCTTAACCTTGTACGCCGAGGTCCAATAATTTCCCTTGTCGTCCTTGCCAAACACAAAGAAACCGTCAGCCGGCTTCACGGGCCCGTGATTCTCCTGCACGTACGAGGGCCGGCACGGCTTTGCTCCGTCGTCGGTCTGCTTCCGGGCCGGAGCAAAGTCGAGGTCGAAAAGGCCAGCCTTGGACCAGTTGGAGAAGCCGACCTGGGCCATGCCGCCGTCGCCAAAGATGACGATGGGCAGGCCCCGGCCCGACGTGCGCACCATCTCGTAGTAGGCCTCGTGCTGGGCGCGCGTGCCCTGCTCGTTGATGGCGCGGCGGACCTGGCGCGCCAGCCAGCTCAGCGGCTTCGAGGTCACGTCGCCCGCGCGGACGAGCACGTTGGCCCAGCCGAAAGCGTTGCCGACGTAGGGGTGTTCGTCGGCGGACGGGATGAGGTCCCCTTGGAAGGCTTTGCGGAGGGACATGGCGATGGATGCGGCAACCTGTTCGTGTTAATAGTATGCTCAACTTCATCCGCTTTAGCAACGACTTACAGTCCTGTCGGCATTCATCTCGATGGACCCAACCACCGAGCGCAGCAGCCACGCCGTGAGGACATCGTTCTCCGTCAAAAACACCTTATCCACATCCTCGCCCTTCTCGACGGCCTCGGCGCGAAGCTCGGCCAGCGCTTTCTCCAACTGCGGCCGCCAGTACGTTTCCGGCACGCAGACCATGCGGTTCTCCTTGGCCCGGACAACCATATCGACGCCGTAGCCAAGCCCCCACTTGACCATACCGCCCAGCCCTACCCGGCGGCTGTTCAACACATGCTCTTCTGTGACTGGGCGCGTGCCCCGGGCAAGCATGTCGAACGGGTCCGCGTCGAGCCCGCAGGGCGTCGGGATTTCCGCTTCTTTACCCCACAGCATGGCGCTCCAGTTCTCGACGACGTACTGCATCCCCAAGGCGTCGAAGGCGACGTGCTGCCACTGCAGCACGACGATGGTCCTGTCGGTGAAGGAGTTGACGCGCAGGCCCAGCACGGGCATGTCGGCGGTCAGGTAGTCGCTGATTCCTGCCGGCTTGTAGCCGGACTCCCATGCCAGGTCGGCGAGGGCGTCCGGGTCGCCGACGACGGCAGGTCGGTGGCTCGGGGCCGGGATCTGGGACGCGGCTGGGTGAGACGCGGCCGGAACGCCATGGTCGACGTGGGCGAAGTTGATGGCTGGGCGGTCGGCGGTGAACTCGACTGGGATGTGCCACTCGATTTTACCGGCTGCCTAGGTCGAGGTATCATTTTAGAGATGTGTTTGGTTGATCCGCTGGGATAGGTTGATCCGCTGGGGTAGGTTGATCATGGTGCAGGTGTGGAGGATGTGTGATGTATGAAAAGGGGTAGTGACGTGTGATGGGTAAATAGGTGGTAAATTGGAGAAAAAAGAAATAGAAATTTGTTGTTACATTCTTCCGTAGTCGGCCTCCCAACCTCTGCCATCCTTCCCGCTTGACCAAACCCTCAAGCGAAGATCGCAGCTTCTCCGGGTCGAGCACGTCGTCAAATACGAGCGTCACGGCCATATTGTTTCCCTGCACGAGCAGGCTGTTCTCAAAGAAGTGCAGCGGCTGTACCCGGTCGGTCGGGACCCGCTCCACGGCGGGCTTGCGCGGCCCGAATAGCTTGTCCATCATGCTTTGTTCCAAATTTTCTTACTATAAATTTGTCAAGGTGTATATCTCGTCGTTGCCGAGACAAAAGGGTCTTTTTGGTTTGTGTGATTTTCCTTGGTTTGCTTTTGTTGTGGGAATGAATCCATTATACCCGCATGTCAGGTTGGGTTCACCCCTTTTTTTTTTTTTTTTTTGATGTTGCTGATCTTTTTGACTGGCAGGGATGGTAAACAAACTTGCAAAACCTCCGGGGAGGGGGGGGGGGGGTTCCCTTTCAATTTTGGTTCTATGAAACCCGCTATCCCCCACGCTAAATGTTATTGCTCCCCGTTTCTCTTTTTCTAGACGGGCTTGACAAGGAGCCACTCTGCCGGGCTGCCCGGTATTTTGTGCATGCCGAGAAAAGAAGACGGGGGCAAATTTGCCCCTGCGGCCCGGCAATCGTTGTCGTGACCCCGGGGGAAGGAGGAATCGGCAGTTCTGAAAAGGCGGGATCTTACTTGGTAGTGATTGAGGCGTTTCCAAGGTCGAGGCAGGACAAATCTGCCAGTTCTACTGCAGAAATAGACATCGGTTCCTAGTTTTCACAAGCCAAGGAGAATAACGGTTATGTATTCTGGCGGTTTGGAAGAGCCCCCACGCTACCAACAAACATGAACAAACACGGCACTCTTTTGATCCAGTCGTCATCAAAAAGTCTGTGAGCTCCACGGCGTTGCATTTTGGATTTCGGATTCCCGAGGGTATATCCCTTTATTTAGAGCATCCCTGAAACTAATCCCCGACCACAAGTTTCCAGGTCAATCGAATACAGGTACTAATTATTTTGGAGTTTGCCTCGGTTTTTGTGCCCTGCCTAAACCCCTGCCCTATCAAGGATGGAGCCTGGCCAGGCCTCGGCGAGCTCCAGTTCTGCCCCGAGTCATGTATCGGACTAAAAAAACAACCGTTGTTACGTGCATCACAGACGTGGACTCGGGTGGAAATGAATTATGGAGTCTGGACGACGATCCCAAGTGCCCAGGCGGGAGGAATTCCATCAAAAGACGTGGAGAAGCCGTCGGACTCTTTTGCCATGCTGTGAAGACTGGACGAACTGACGAAGGGTTGATAAACAACCAGCTTCCCTGTTCTGGTTCTTTATTCTGCTTTCCTGGAGGGTTTCTCTGTTTTTTTTTGTTGTCGTCTGGTCCTTGTCGTGTGTCTGTTGAGCTCCGTTGAGTCAATACTTCTAGGTGTTGAAACCGGAGCCCGAAATTGACCCACGACGCCGCCAACGCCGCAACGACAATGGACGGTATGGATCTGAGTCAACTACCGCCGCCAATTGCGCCAGGGCTGGCGTACAACTCTATCCAGAACGGAACAGTGATCTGCTTTGCTGTCACCTACTTCTTTTGCACTGTCTTTCTGGGGCTTCGGTACTTTCAGGCGCTCAAATTGGTCAAGAAAGTGGAGTTGGACCTGGTTGTCCTCACACTCGCATATGGCGCCTCGCTGGTGTACTTCGTGACCATGGTCACTTGTAAGCCTTCCCAGATCGCCCCTCAGCAACAACAACAACAGCAACAACAACAACAACAGCTTGGCCAAATTCTAATCAATATAATATAGTAATGCGCCATGGCTGGGGAAGACACATGGATGAGCTCAGCATTACCGACCTCTTGGAGTTCAACAAAGCCCTGCTCCCAAACACCTTGACGTACCTGATAACGCCGGCCGTTACCAAGATGGCCATGTTGATCGTCCTGTATCGCATCAACCCGTCTCTCATATATCGGGTCACCGTCGTGGCCGTTGGCTTCGCCATATTCGCCTATACGTTGGCCCTGACTGCCATCACGGGTGGACCCTGCAGTCCTCTCAAGGACGGCACGATAAAATGTCTGACAGACGTCGCTCTCGCTCAGTCCGTGCTCAATATCGCCTCCGACCTGGCCGTCCTGGCCATACCCCTTCCCACAATCCACTATCTCAACTTCCCGCTCAAAACAAAGTTCACCGTCGCCGGCATCCTGGCTATCGGATCGGGGTACGTACCTACCTACCTTGTTTACCACTGTCTATCGCCCCAACCTACTTCCAGTCTTGGACATACTAACTGTTCCCACAGTGTTGTGGTCTGTTCCATCGCACGTCTGCCGTACGTGCTCGCGGTCGCCGACCCGAACAACACGGACCTGACCTACACCGAAGCCATCTTGGGCATATGGTCCATCGTCGAGATCAACCTGGGAGTTATCTGCGGCTGCGCCATGCGCCTGAAGCCGCTGGTCGTGCGATACGCCCCATGGGTGGGCCTGCTCGCCTCGTCGCGCAAGGGGCGATCCAGTAAGACTCCGTACGGTGCGTCCTGGGACGCGAGAAAGGATCTCCGGACCGACGACCGCGCTGTCAAGCACACGTACCAGCTCCACAGCGTCCAAAAGGGCAGCTCCAACCCCATCTCGGAAGACGGCAAGATCTACGTCGAACAGGAGTACGAGCTGCACGTGGGCAGTTCTGGGAAGAGTAGTAGGCTGGACAACAGGACCGGCGGAAGTGGAAGTACAGACTCCATTCTGGAATTGAAGTAGTGGAGGAGGACTCGACATTATAGATTTCCCATAGATTTTGTGGTTTGGGTTGGGTCACGAAGGCCTGTGTATTCAAATCTTTTTTCTTTCTTTTTTTTTTTTTTTTTTGGCTGTATATATTTCAATAACCTTGGTAAAGATCATTTTTTTCTTTGGCATTTCGTTCTTAAATGACTGCTTTCTCACGGGTACATGTAATAAAACTAGAAAGAAAGCAATGCGGAAGGCCAGCATGATCCAGAACCCCCAAGCAGCTCAACGAATCCCCCTTTCCCTTGTTTATAAACAGAACTCCTCGCAACATCTTTCACATACGGCCATAGATAGTGGAAAGCTCGGGATCCCGTCCGCTCTCCCATAGATAAGCCACTAATCGCCAGACTAGTAGTTGGGTCGGTGACGACCAGCGAATCCCTGGTGCTGTATGTTTTGCCTTTTTTTTTTTTTTTTTTTTTGTGACGATACCCCCTTTTTTGGTGTGAAGAAGACCACCCCGTCCCCCAGTTATGACAAAAGTGGTGATGCCTTCAAGACTGGCTATGTTTATATTTTTTTGCTGTTGTTTTGATGTCAGCCACCCAATCACATCTAACAGCGAGATATGGTACGATATGATAACATTTACATCTAAGGAAATGCAAAGGACTTGATCTTTTGATTCAGTCAGCATCGAAGCCGAACCCCGATTGGTGTGTAGTTGGACATTACCGGGTGCTTCTCTCGGGTTGTACAACAGGAAGACGCACAGTTCTTTTCTTCGTACGAACGCGTAGAGAGTCCGAGGAGTTCGTTACACAACCGATTTTTGACAAAGATATCGCATGCTCTAGCCGTCACATGTTACCCTCTCAACGGCACGCACAGTTCCTCACCAACGTGTGCAGAGTCCGTTAACTTTCTAATGTCTGTTGAGTCCACAGTCCGGATATTGGACATGGGTTTGCCGGTGTCGAATGCAAAGCTGGTGGATGCTGCTGACCGAGTTTCCCCTACATTTCGACCTTATCTATGGTTGTCGATGGTCGGTGGACTTCTCTTTGCTGTTGGCGAGCAGGTTGTGATGGGCCTCATGTACTTCGCCTCACCGGACATCACGACAACCCAATGAGGATGGGGTGATAAGGCGGTATGTTTTGCGATGAGAGGACATGAATCTTGGCAATTGGTTGTGAAGACTAGGTATTCAACATCTCGTTCTCCGTGTTGTTGTCAATGTCGGACAGGCTACTCGTGTAACCATTATTCCCCTATCTAGGTAAGAACCTTGCGCTGTTGACGCAAGTAAGCTTGAACGCATGTTTCATCATCAGATCAGTAAGACCAATGCTCTCGAAATTGGAAACAATATCCGACCACAGGTCACCAATAGGGTTACAAGACTCGTACAATCTTACATTCAATCTAATTATCTACCTAGGTACCTGTCTTACCCTTCTTGGAGTCCGTTCCCCCACGCCCCACGCCCCACGTAGCATGCGACCCTCCCTTAACACCGGGCGCTGCTCTCCGGCTCCCGGGCCCTGTCAAATACTCGTACAGATGTGCTGCAACATAGGCACAGCATGCTTCGGGTGACTGTGTAACTGTCTTATCTGCTACCTTTGTCGGGCTTAGCCTACCGAGGGACTTTCCGAGATCAAGAGACGGCAGGCATTACAGGGCTACAAAAGTGTCCGTAAGGGGTTATAAGCCTTTAATCGCGTCGAAAGCTCACACCCCTGGCCCGTATGCGATTAAACCATACCACAGTATTCACTATTCACTTGCAATGACAGAAGAAAAATACGTACTCGTACTGAGGACCAATTATGCCTTGACCTTTCAAAGCTAAGGTACCTATAGATTCATTAGAACGAATTCAGGTTGCGAAACCTGTTCTAATCACAACCCTGAAGAAGGGTCTTCTTCCTGCTTTAACCTACAGCCATCGAAATCACTTGATCATATTTCCTTCTTAACACGAGATCAAACTATGTCGCTAAAACCCAGTAATAGAACTGACGACGCAGGCGATGCGCTGCCCGATATGAAATCCGGCTCGCAGCAAAAGGCAGCAGAATCAGACGGCTCCCCAGTTTCGGCCGATGATGGCACAATACAACCATCACCACCTGTGTCCGTATCAGCGTCTCATGCACACCTGACTGGGTGGAGATTGGTCGTCACCACCCTCGGACTCCTTCTCTGCCTGTATTTGGTCAACCTGGAGGTGACCATCGTTAGCACGTCGCTTGTGAGCATCGCAAATGATCTCTCCGGCTTCGACAAGACCAACTGGATCGTGACGGGGTACCTCATCACATATACGGGTACGTGTGATAAGTACCGCTCTCGGTTTTGTTAAGGACACTGATATTGGATCGGACAGGATTCATCATCATATGGACCAAGCTGAGTGATATAATTGGGCGCAAAGCGGCGCTGACGGCCGCCATGGTGGTCTTTTCCGCCTTTTCGGCCGGCTGCGGCGCGGCGAAGGCTGTTGATCAGTTGTATGTGCAACATCCGGGTCTAGCCTGGGAGTGACCTGGCTGACACGAGAACATATTGGCAGGATTGTGTTCCGTGCCCTGCAAGGCGTCGGCGCCGCGGGCACGTACTCCATGTCCATCCTCAGTGTGTACGACATGGTGCCACGAGAAAAGCTTGCACTCAACGGCGTCTTCATCTCGATATCTATCGCGCTCGCGACGCTAACCGGGCCACTGCTTGCCGGTGGCATCGTGCTGCGCTCAACGTGGAGATGGGTTTTCTATCTAAACGTTCCGGCAGGGGCCCTGGCCATCGGGCTTCTGCTCATCGGCATCCCGCCCGGCTTCGGCACATCTTCAAGGACAGAAAAGTCAGTCAACAGCTGGCGGACCAACCTCAGCCGCCTCGACTTCGTCGGCGCCATCCTCCTATTGGCCGGCTCCCTCCTGCTGGTGAGCGCACTGCAGCAAACCGCGCTCGACCTGGCCTGGTCCTCGGCGGCCGTCATCGTACTTCTAGTTCTCTCAGGTCTGAGCTGGGTCTCCTTCTTCCTCTGGGAGCGCCACCTCACCGCCCGCCACGACGCCGGCGCCTGGCCGACCGAGCCCATCTTCCCCTGGCGCTTCCTGACCGCCAACCGCGCCTGGGTCGGGATGCTTCTCACCACATTCTGTGTTGGCGCGCCCTTCAACGTCGCCGTCGTGTCCCTGCCACAGCGCTTCCAGGCCGTGTCGGGCATGTCAGTCCTGGACGCCGGCGTCAGGCTCATCCCCTTTTCTGTCAGCGGAGCGTTCAGCTCGGCCGTCGCCAACCTGATCTGCTCGCGCGCGCGCGTCCCGCCCGTCTATTTTTTGGTGTTCGGCGCCGTCCTCAATTTGGTGGGAAACGGCTTGCTCTCGTCGCTGCCCACGGACGGGTCGACCCGTTTTCCTGGCGCCGGGTACGCGTACCAGGTCATCACCGCGGGCGGCGTCGGGACGACGTTTGGGATCCTGGTCCTGGCCACGCCGTTCATGGTCGAGCCGAGGGATCTGGCCGTCGCCACGGGCGCCATCATCCAGTTCCGGTTCTTGGGCGGTGCGATCGGGGTTAGCGTGGCGGGCAATATCCTGAACTCGGCACTCAAGAGGGATTTGCGGGACGTTTTGAGTCAGGAGGATCTGGCTGCGCTGCTTGTTAATATCGATGTCATCGGGAGGCTGGGGGCTGAACAGCAACATGTTGTGAGGGGCGTGTTTTCTCAGGCGTACAGGACGCAGTTCTTGGGCATGTTGGCGTTTGCCGGGATGCAGCTGCTTGCTTCCTTGCTGCTGGTCAAGTTCAAGGGGAGGCAGATACGGGCGGCTTGAGAGCTGAGAGCAGACCAGTGAAGTGGCGTAGTAGCTAAACGAGATAATCACTCCACTGGGTTCCATTGACGTAGAAATTCATTAGATACTGGCAAACGTAGAGATGGTTAGATAGTCAACTTCTGAAGAACGGGATAGAGTTCGCAGTGATGTGGTTGCATTCAACGCTCTATCCTAGTGCACCATGGCATCCGTGTACATGCATCTACCTAATGAGACAGATTCGCCTTATCAATCGCCCTTCTAATAGCCCTCACCGAGCCCTGGATCGCATCTTTGGCCCTCGCACCAGGGATATCATGTCCCTCGTCGTGAATACATGAGCTTCTCACAGCCGGATCGCACAGCTTGAACAGGATCTCGCTGCTGCCCGGCCACAGCCGGTCATTGCGCCCCCAGATGTTTGCCGTGGGCATTGCCACGACCGCATCTGTGACCCCGTCCGGGTTGATCAGCACAAGACGATCCTCGTCCAAAGAGCGGGGATCCAGGGGTCTCCCCCCCGAGAAGAAGATGGCGCAGCGGAAGGGCAATGGAGCTGAGGGATGGCGTTGAGCGGTACGGATGAGATAGGTCGCAGCTAGGCTTGCGCCCTGGGAGTAGCCGATGACGCCGTCGAAAGGACCTTCGGACGCGAGGTAGCCTTCAAGTTGGTCGAGGGCTGTATTCATACTTGGCGCCGATGTCTGGTCGTAGTACTGGAAGTACTCGTCCGTAGACGGGAAGAAGCCCTGGATCTCGGCGGCCATCGGGGCTGGTGAGGTTCCCTCGACGAACTCATAAGTATGGTTGCCTTCCAGTTCGTAGAGTATGTTTGCTGAGAGATCGATTAGAGTTGGCGTTGACAACCGTGTGGGTGAGGGTTACTCACCAAGCTGTGTCTCAAAGACCTGGCTGTTGGTGCCGGTGCCGTGGAGGCAGAGAAATCTCATCGTGCAAGTTGGTACTTTGCTTGGAAGTGGTGAAGATCAACGACTACTACTATCCAACAACTGGATTGCAGGGAGGAACTGTCTGAAGAAAAAGAAGCTCGACAGGGGGGGTTAACTCGTCTGTGATCCAGACTGTCATTAGGAATGACCTGCATCATCCTCAGTGTCAGACCCGCTTAGAAACATATCTCTAAACCGGAGCTATTTCCTTGTCAGTGTTTGTCAAGGATTAAGAAGGTCCACGGTTCTGACTAGGTAATTACCCTTAACCCTGCAGGACGATAAGGTGTTGCCGTGGCACAACCATGGCAGAATGGACTGATAAACGTCCAGTTTTTGCAGTTTTGTACTGGTACATTCTCACAACTTCGAGTTCGCAGTTTGAAGTGTGAAAAGAATGGTTGTAGCACTGCATGGTATCTGTCAGCTTTTCTACCAGTCGAGGACTTGTTGCGCTGCACCTTTATGACTGCGCCGTTTTCGGACATGGATGCACGAGGCCTGGAAGTGATAAGACCCCCACCGCTTCTTTTTTTGCTGTTCTTTTCCCTCCCGACAACCTGTCACTCCCGACCACCTAGGTACCTACACATAGTAATCACTCTTACGAGATCACCGGCAAAGTCGGACGAAAGAACTCAGTCAGCCGCATACCCGCATTATCAACACCAAACACCCTCACACCCGGCATCTCGGTCTCTCACCCGAAAACCCCGGTTGAGCTGGTAGTACTTCCCCCTCTCACGTCAGACGTTTGACCACCAATGTCGGTTCTGGCCTCCATCTGCTGGCTTCTAGACGCGGCCTTGACCTCGTCTGTTGCCCCTCTCGTTTTAGCAGCTGTCGTCATCTACGCTGTCGTCAACCTCAAGGTTCTTCCGTTTGCTTGGCATGTACGTTGAAACCGAGGCTCCCACCCATGACTTGCCCACTCGTACGCGTAGTTGATGCCAGTCGACGTTTCTAATCCGTCATTCAGGCCCGCATGTTCTACGGGTATTTTCGCCACTACTACATCCAGCAGAAACGGCCGCTCCCGGCTTCGACCGCCGAGTGCCTGACCATCTTCCAGCCAACCATCTACACCACCACGACGCCGCTGGGCGAGATCGACTTTGGGCTGCACAAGTCCAACTCGACCTATCTCACCGACCTGGACATGGCCCGCGGCCATCACATCTACACCGTCTTCCGTCCAGGATTCCAGAAGCATGGCGCCAAGAAGAAGAGCGGCATGCTCCTGCCCATGCTGGGCGGCACCACCTGCACGTTCCGGAAGGAAGTCAAACCGTTGGCTAAAGTCGACATCTGGACGCGAGTCTTGTCCTGGGATTCCAAGTGGATCTACATCGTCTCCCACTTTGTCCGTGCCGGCGAGGTCAAGCCGTCTCAATACACGGACCAGGCCTGGCGGACGAACAGCGGAAGGCGACGCTCCTCCGCAGCAGCCAAGGAGCAGGGGGGTCGTCAACGCGCCACTGGTAACGGTCCGACCCGAAATGACCAAGCACCTACGACCAGAACTTCTGCTAGCACCTCTACCGAAGCAACAAATCCTAGCAATACGGGTACCGTCTACGCCACATGCATCTCAAAATACGTGCTCAAGGCGAACCGGAAGACGGTGCCGCCTGAAGAGTTCTTTTGGGACTGCGGGCTGCTGAGTGACAAGACTGGGAGTCCATCTCAGACGGAGAAGGGCGAGGTTTACCGCGCTGTAGAGGAGCGGAGACAGAAGGGAATGGCATTGGCGAGCCATGTTGCTGCTCTGGATGAGGGGCACCAGTTGTTCAACGGCGACATGGCCGCGACAGTCTTGGCCAAGTACTAATTAGGTCCAAATAACTAGAACAAGAAGGGTGCGACCGTGCGAGCAGCTGTCTTCCGTGGTACGAGAGGTCGAGATAAGGATATTTTGCGGCACAGGCGGCCTTCAGGTTGAGCGGGTGGGCCAAATCCGAGGTTAGACAGGGTCGATGGCTGGAAAAGAGGAAAGTCCGGGAGGATTATGTACGTTTCCAAGCCTGTGTTGACTCGAATTCAGCGATTGCTCATGACATGGGTGGCATCAATGCGGAAATACCTCCGAGAAAACCTTGCATGCTTGGCGCTAGTAACTTTAGGGTTTTGTATGCATACCAGGTAGGTACGGAGACAACGTTTGGGACTGGTTGTCAGCGTTTGCTGATATGGGTTATGGGACTTCTAGAACGAGAAAGACCACGCGGTTATAGTTATCTTCGGTCCGATATCCCCACACGTACTCCGTAGAAGGCGTATATACCTACCTAGGTACGTACTATATAAGTCGCCCTGTGGCACAATGACCCCATGTCACACCTACTGCCGAGTGTCATGAGAAATAAGTCCACTTCTTGGTCAGCATTGCTTCAGAGCACCTGGTAGTGCACACAACCAGGGCCCACAGAGTTGCCAACCGCCTCCTACTGATAGTAGATATCCAATGCCACCTAGAAATGACTGATGACTATGTACTCAGGAGTCCAAAAGCCAGGGATGACTACGACGATATTGCGCGCAATACACTAGGGTTAGACATGAGCTGAAGAGGCCGCCAGCAACGCAGTCGCCAGTCACAAAATGTAACCCTCAATTGGCAACAGGATACACCATCGGGATCCAGACACCGGTTCACAGGGGCAGCTGAAATCAGCCGGAAGAAAAAGCTCATCTCTGTGGGAATTCTACAGGAGGAGAGCACTCGGTATCATATGCTAATTGGTTTCACTACTATGTGTGTTCTCCCGCATGCAGTGATATTTCCATGGTGAACCTTAAAAGATGGTTACAGTCACATGTATGTGACACTGTGCTCCGCCTGTCCGGTTCGGACTGCAGTATGTACACGTCGTGTAACGACCCTCCCTTGACCTGTTGGGTACTGTTACCTACCCTTATCTCGAAGAACGGAAAGGAGGAACGAGGGCGGCAAACAATCAATGACTCCTCGAGACACTATCCGCGGACACTCGAACAACATCCGTGGTTACCGGCTGGGCCACGGGACGCGTATGCCCCACACCCAACTCATCCTACCATTCTGAAGGTTTCGCCTAAAGGGGGTTAAGTGTTCGCCAAGCTTGCAGGATGGGCTTCTGTGTCTGATAGACCGGGGTTCGTGGCGAAGTATTGATCAAAGGGGATGTCGTTGACCGCTTCTGAGATAGTAGAACGAGAATCATGATATGTGGGGGGGGGGGGGGGGCTTGGGACTTGTGTTCATTGGTGTATCATGGACTACTCACCTTTGAAGGAATTGATGCTGCGACAGAGCAACTACCCAGGTACCTTAGTAGGGTAGGTGGTTGGACTGAACGAGGGGTTGAACTTTCGCAGCTGGCCTTAACCTGAATATGGTAAACCTCTTATAAAGTATACAAGATCTACAAGCTTGCTTTGATGTAAAACAGGGACCCTAGCAGCCTTAAATTACCGGAGTATTTTTTAGTATCTCTGGTCTTTCATCACGCTTATTAGAGAGAGATCGTCTTGCAACTTCATCCAAACCAATTCCAAATTTCATTTCCCAAACGACATATCCAGGGAACACTTGCTGTTACCACACCATGGATGAGGACAAGATCGAACCCATCGCCGTGGTCGGCTTATCCTTTGGCTTTCCCGCCGGGGCCACCACGTCCGAGGCGTTTTGGAAGCTGATGATGGAGAAGAGGAATGTCTCTCAAGACTTTCCCAAGAGCCGTCTCGATGTTGACCAAATCTACCATCCGGATCCCAGCCGGCGAGGACAGGTAACAGCCGATCAATGATATTTGCTTACGTGGAAGAGTCTCACAGTCTGGCTAACATGGTTGGGTCTCGATTTCAGATCCCTGTTCGGGGAGGTCACTTCTTGGCTGAAGACATCGCCGAGTTTGACGCGCCCTTCTTCTCCATCACGCCAGATGAGGCGGCCGTTATGGACCCGCAGCAGCGCGGCTTGCTGGAACACACTTATCTGGCGCTTGAGAATGGTATGTGATAATGAGCCCGACTCGTGTTCATGCAGACGAGATTTATACTGACGAGATATACGAATGTGGTACTAGCCGGTCTCCCGATGGAGAAAGTGTCTGGGACAAAGACTTCGGTGTACACCGGCTGCTTCACCAACGACTGGCAGCACATTCAATTCAAAGACACAGAGCAGTGCGGAACGACGCTGGCTTTGGGAGCCCAGCCCTGCGTTAACGCCAACCGCATCAGCTGGTGTTTCAACTTCACCGGCAACAGCTGCAACGTCGACACGGCGTGTTCCAGCAGCCTGGTTTGTCTCGACATGGGTTGCACCGGCCTTCTCGCGCGAGACACCGAAATGGTGAGAGATCTCCCATCACACTCAAACTAGGAGATTGCGTGTGACTGATTCCAAGTGAGGATGCCAACAGAGCATTGTAGCAGGGTGCAACCTCATCTTCTCGCCCGACATGATGCACTCGCTCTGCTCCATGAACATGCTCTCCCCAACCAGCATGTCCTACAGCTTCGACTCGCGCGCCAACGGCTACTCCCGCGGCGAGGGCTTCGGCGTGCTCGTGCTGAAGCGGCTCTCGGACGCGCTGCGCGACGGCAACACCATCCAGGCCGTCATCCGCGCCACCGGCTGCAACCAGGACGGCAACACGCCCGGCATCACCATGCCCAGCCCCGTGTCTCAGGAAGCTTTGATCAGGGACACCTACCAGAAGGCCGGCTTGAGCATGCTCCCGACCCGGTACTTTGAGGCGCACGGCACCGGCACGCCCGTAGGCGATCCCATCGAGTCTGCCGCGCTCGGCGGGGCCTTCCGCCGGACTCGCACGCCCGAGGATCCGCTGATCGTCGGTGCGGTCAAAAGTAACATTGGCCACCTGGAGGGTGCTGCTGGGATAGCTGGTGTGATCAAGGCCGTCTTGGTGCTGCAGCGGGCCGTGATACCGCCGAATACCAATTTTGAGAAGCTCAATCCCAAGATTGATGTCGAGTATTTGAGGATCAAGGTTAGTAGTGCCCTGTTATCTATTCATGTCCGGCTGGGTTACTAACATGAAGACGTTGAAAAAGCTTCCCCTGGAGGCGATGCCTTGGCCCACAAAGGGGCTCCGTCGGGCGTCTGTCAACTCGTTCGGATTTGGCGGCACCAATGCGCACGTCGTTATGGATGATGCATTCCATTTCCTCAAGGAGCACTTTCTCGTTGGCAATCACACCACTGTCGAGGATCCGCCCACTCTGGACGAGATACTTCGGAAATGGCCGGCCAGTGGCTCGTCGTTGAAGAACGGGATAAACGGAATCCACCTAAGTGGGAACGGAACACATGCGGCGACCACAAACGGTGCCAACGGAACCAATGGAGATCATAATGTTGAACATGTAGATGGCGTGAATGGAAATCACCTAAGCAACGGCCATGGCGGAGCCAACGGTCACAAGGACGAATCTGAGCCTGAGCCGAGACTGCTCATGTTCTCGTCCTTTGATGACAAGGGTACTTCACGACAGGCAAATCAACTATCGTCGTACTTTGCGGATAATAGAGATTCGGCTCGAGTCGCCAAAGAGGAGAGGGCCACCTACCTTGAGAACCTGGCCTTCACGCTCAACTTCCGTCGGTCTTCCCTCCCCTGGAAGTCATTCGCCGTCGTCAACTCACTCAACGACCTGCCCAATCTCAAAACACTCATGGCACCAGCGCAGCGCGGCCTCGCAGAACCAACTCTCGGCGTGATCTTCACAGGCCAGGGCGCGCAGTGGGCCGGTATGGGCCGCGAGCTTGTCGCCTATCCCCTTTTCGCGAGACGCCTTCTCGAAGCAGAGGAGTGTCTGAAGCAGCTTGGATGCCCCTGGAACGTTCGAGCTGAGCTCTTCCGACCGGCGGATTCTCAGATCAACCGTCCCAACTTCAGCCAGCCGCTCTGCACCGCGCTGCAAGTGGCTCTTGTCGACCTGCTCGCCAGCTTCGGTGTCTACCCAACCGCCGTGACAGGCCACTCGTCGGGCGAGATAGCGGCGGCCTATTCCGCCGGTGCCATCTCGGCCGGGGACGCGTGGAAAATCGCCTACTTCCGTGGCGTCTGCGCGGCCAGGATATCCGAGTCGCAGACCGCCAAGAAGGGCGCCATGATGGCCGTTGGTCTATCGGAAGCATCCGCCCAGCCGTACATCGACAGAGTCGCTCAACAGTCTGGTGGCAAGCGCGGGTTGACGGTCGCTTGTATCAACAGCCCCAAGAACGTGACCATCTCGGGAGACGTAGAGCAGGTTGATGTCCTCCAGGAAATGCTGGAGCGAGAATCTATCTTTGCGAGGAAGCTCCTGGTCGATGTGGCCTACCACTCCGCGCACATGGACCAGGTGGCCGACGAGTACCGCTCTCTCCTCAAAGACATTGGTCGCCGCCCTCCTCACAACCATGACATGAACAAGCGAAAAGTTGTCGTCATATCCTCCGTTACGGGAGACATCATCCCGGCTGCCGAACTGGCCAAACCAGACTACTGGGTCGCCAACATGGTCTCGCCGGTCCGCTTCGTCGACGCGGTTGGCCATCTCTTCTCCAAGTCGAGCCGGCGGATCAGGAAGAAGCTCGACCTCAGCCACAAATCCCACTTCCACATCACCAGCCTGCTCGAGGTCGGGCCGCATGCCGCGCTGCAGGGCCCCATCCGCGACATCCTGACGCGGCTTCCCAATGCCAAAAACATCGGCTACAGCTCGGTGCTGGTCAGGAAGAAGCCGGCCAGACGGACTCTGTTGGAAGCAATGGGCCAGCTGCGCTGTCTCGGGTTTCCTGTTGATCTGGCCAAGGTCAACTACCCTTTGAGTCTCGGGAAGCTGCCGCGCCAAAGCAGGACCCTGACAGACCTCCCGGGGTACCCGTTCGACCACTCCAAGAAGTATTGGTACGAGCGTCGACTGGGCAAGTCATATCGAACACACCCGCAGAACAAGTGGGATCTGCTGGGCAAGCCGGTACATGACTGGAATCCGCTCGAGGCCAAGTGGAGGAATGTGATTAGGGTGTCGGAGATGCCGTGGGTGGAGGATCATGTGGTGAGTACCTATCAACTGTTGTTGTGCGTCTGCTGGCTGCGCATAGGAGAGAATACGACGGGGCTGACATCGAAAGTGTGCGAGAAATAGATCAACGGCAGCCTCGTCTATCCCGGCGCAGGGATGCTGGTGATGGCCATCGAAGCCGCGCGCCAGCTCGCCGACACTTCGAGGACTGTCGTCGGCTACGAAGTAAAAGACTGCATCTTCCAGCGCGCCCTTGCCATTCCGCAAGACGCCGACGGCGCCGAGGTGCAGCTGACCCTTCGCGCATCCCCAGACAGCCTGGACACACACCGCAGCTGGTCAGCATTCCGACTTTGCGTCTACGAGAACGGCGGGTGGCACGAGTGCTGCCACGGCCACGTGCGCGTCGACTATGAGACCAAACTGGGCGACGTGACCGGCGACAGAGAGAAGAGAGAACAGCTCTTGGCCGCGCAGGTGCTCGACGACGTCTTTTCAGAAGTTTGTGACGTCAAATTCGACCCTGCTGCGCTGTACAGGTGCCTCCAGGACAGCGGGTTCGGGTTCGGGCCCTCGTTTCAACCCATCCTGTCCGGCCAAGTCGGCCCGGAGTGCAAGTCGCGCGCCGAAATCAAGCTATTCGAGTGGCCCGAGTCGCAGTACCCGCAGGAACACGTCGTGCACCCGACCTCGCTGGACGGGATCCTGCATCTTTCGATTGCCGGCGTGGCGGAGGGCGGTCGAAAGGCCGGCGGCGTCCCGACCATGATCCCGACGCGGCTGAGAAAGCTTTGGCTGAGCTCCAAGGGGCTGTTCCACACGCCCGAGACGCCGAGCGTGACGGCATGCGCGTGGATGGCGGGCCAGGATAATCGCGGGTGGGAATTCGACTGTTCGGTCCTGTCTTGTCCCGATCGGGGGGAGGTTCTGGCTACTTTCGAGGGGCTGAGGCTGACGATTGTGTCGGACAACTCGGCCGAGTCGGCGGAGGATGATGCTGCCGTGGGTAGCAAGCAGACTTGTTATAATCTGGCGTACAAACCTGATGCGGATATTGTGCTGGCTTCGTCGGGAACGACAATGAAGCTTGGAGATGAAGGGTACGGGAGCCTTGTCGAGTACATTGATGCTATTGGACACAAGAATCCCGGCCTTTCTGTTCTTGAGATCGATTGTGATGGCGATGGTACCACCATTGGGGAGACCATTCTTGGGGTTCTCGCTGGAGTGGACGGGAACCCGGCTCGATACTCCCAGTTCACCTACGCGGCGGTGTCAGATGACGCTGTTCAGGCGGCCAAGGACGGGGGCCTTGGTCAATTCAGCAAGGTTTCGTTCCAGACTGTTGACCTGGACAAGGACTTGGTCAGTCAGGGGCTTTCTGCCGGTGGATATGATGTCGTTGTGGTCAACGGTCCAGCAAAAGACGCATATCCAGGGCTGGAATTAGTTCGAAAGCTCCTTTCTGCTCCATCCGGCTGGCTCATCACGGTGCAAGATGCCTCCGAAGGTCCGGCAAATCTCTTGGTCGGCGTTGATGCTTCCAACGCTACACTGGACTTTGTGTCAGACATTCCTGGACTCAACAAGCAGAAAAGGGTTATTCTTGCACGACAAGAGGCTCCTCAAAGTCCAACACCGCCAACCGGCCAAAGGAGGATTAGCCACGTCGCATTCGTCATCGACACCTCCAGCACAACACAGCAAGCGCTAGCCAAAACCCTGCAGCTCCGTCTCAGCGGCGACGGGCTCGAGTTCAGCGTCACATCACTGGACCAAGCAGCATCAACGGCGGAGAAGGATGGCGTCATCGTCGTCGTCCTCCTCGAAATCGACACCCCGTTCCTCTACCGGCTTTCCGAGCAGCAGTATCCCGCCCTACAGAGCTTGCTCATGCACGGCAAAGAAACCCTCTGGGTCAACCGCGGCGGTGGCAAGGATGTCGTCGACCCCGAATACGCCATCATCAACGGCATCGCGCGGGTCGTCCGCAACGAATACGATGAGAACTCCCTTACCGTCCTACAGCTCGACGTCCCCGACTCCGGGAGACCATCCGAGAGCCAAATCGACATGATCACCACCGTCTTGCGCAAGAACCACCTCGCAGTCGCCGACAACGATACCCTCACGGCGCCAGCTGAGCCGGAATACGTCGAAATAAGCGGCCGCCTCAACATCCCGCGCGTCCTCCAAAACGCAGACATTGGCCAGAACATCTTGGTCAGGTCGCTCACCAGACAGTCCACCACCCTTGCGGTAAAAGACGCCCCGCCTTTACGTCTGACAGTCGGCACGCCAGGTCTGCTCGATACCCTTCATTTCATCCAAGACAAAGCACCCGCGGAGCTGAAGCCGGGCGAGATTGAGATCCGCACCCACGCTGTCGGCATGAACTTTAAAGATTGCCTCATCGCGCTCGGGCAGGTTCCGGGAACCACTCTGGGCATCGAATGTTCCGGGGTGGTCACCCGCACCGGTAGCGACGAGCCCGACTTGAAGGTAGGCGACCGTGTGCTCTGCGTGGCGCCCATCGCCACGTATGCGCGATGCCATGCCTCGGCGGCCTGCAAGATCCCCGACTCCATGTCCTTCGAGGAGGCGGCCGCCATCCCGGCGCAGTTCGGCACCGCCTGGGAGGTCGTCCACGAGCTCGCACGCCTGCGCAAGGGCGAGACCATTCTCGTTCACGCGGCCGCCGGCGGGACAGGGCAGGCCGCCATCCAGATCGCCCAGTACATTGGTGGGACCGTTTTTGCCACGGTCGGTTCGAACGACAAGAAAAAAGTTCTGATGGAGGAGTACGGGATTCCGGAGGACCACATCTTCTACAGCCGCGACACCAGCTTCGCGAAGGGCGTGATGCGGATGACCGGAGGAAGAGGCGTGGACGTGGTGGTGAATTCGCTTTTTGGAGAGAGCCTGGTGGCGTCGTGGCAATGCGTCGCCGCGTACGGGCGCTTCGTCGAGATCGGCAAGAGGGATATCATGGCCAACTCGAATCTGCCCATGTTTCCGTTTGCCAAGAACGCGAGCTTTATCGGGTTCGATGCCACGACGTGGCATAAGGAGCGTCCTGTCGAGGCGCGCCGGGACCTAAAGAGGTTGGTGCGGCTGTTTGAGGACGGCGTGCTGCACACGGCCAGGCCTCTGAACGTGTACGATATCGGCGAGGCCGAGAACGTGTTTAGGCTGATGCAGGACGGGAAGACGCCGGGGAAGATGGTGATGCGGGTGACGCCGGAGTCG
Organism: Apodospora peruviana; assembly: GCA_033439685.1. NCBI lineage: Eukaryota > Fungi > Ascomycota > Sordariomycetes > Sordariales > Lasiosphaeriaceae > Apodospora > Apodospora peruviana. The sequence continues at coordinate 1,442,482 of JAUEDM010000003.1, read as the reverse complement.
AGAGTCAAGGCGACGCTGGAGACGAAGGCTAGCTTTCTGCTTGAGGAGGACGCGACATATGTTATTGCTGGTGGGTTGGGAGGGTTGGGGAGGAGCATGGCACGGTGGATGGTGGGCCGCAACGCGAAGAACTTGGTGTTGCTGTCGCGGTCTGGGCCGCGGACGGAGCAGGCGAGGGAGTTCTTGGCCGAGTTGCGAGGCCAAGGCGTCAGGGTTGAGGCGCCGCCGTGTGATGTTACCAGTCTCCAAGCTATGAAGAAGGTGTTTGAGGTGGATTTGAAGGACATGCCGCCCATCAAGGGGTGTATTCAGGGGTCGATGGTCCGAAGGGTGAGTACCAGACCTACGCCTTGGTTGCAGCTCTTCTCATGATTGGACGCTTATTAACACGAGAAACAGGACGAACTGCTCGAAAATCTGTCCTTTGAAGGCTACCAGGTTGGGGCAACCTGCAAAACCATTGGCTCGTGGAACCTGCACACCGTCCTGCCGCCAGGGATGGACTTCTTCATCCTCCTCTCGTCCGCGTCCGGGCTGGTCGGCCTCCGGGGACAAACCAACTACAACGCCGGAAACACCTACGAGGACGCACTGGCACGGTACCGGGTCTCACGGGGCGAAAAGGCCATCTCGCTGGACCTCGGCGCCATGATCGACGACGGCCTCCTCGCCGAGACCCCGGAGCTGTTGAAGCGAGTTCTCGTTTACGGCGCTCTCAATCCTGTCACGCGCCAACAGTTCTATGCCATCCTCGACTACTTCTGCGACCCTGCCAGACCCGTGGCCACTCCACAAGAGAGCCAGGTCGTCATCGGACTCGGGACCGGCGGCGGAACCGGTCTGGACGCCGTCGATCTGGGCAAGTATCCTATCCTCCGACACATGGCCGTCGAGGCGGTGAACAACAACGGCGGTGGTGCTTCAGGTGGCGGTGGTGGCGATGATATCGTCAACTACGCCGAGCTGATCGGAGCTTCGCCGACGCTGGTTGACGCGGGTAATATCATTGCCGAGGCGCTGGTCAAGAGGCTGTCCAAGTCGTTGTCGGCGATGGAGGGCGTCGAGGTGGACTTGCACAAACCGCTGCATTCTTATGGCGTCGATTCGTTGCTGGCCATCGAGCTGAGGAAGTGGATTGCCAAAGAGTTCAAGGCGGACGTCGCCGTCTTCGAAGTCGTTGGCGGCTCGACCTTTTCGACTCTTGCGGTGCTGGCTGCTGGAAGGAGCGGGATTGCGCACCCTGCGTGGCATATTTGAGGGTTCGAGTCCCATTTGTGGTAAATTGGTTAATAAAGACGTAGTAGATTCTCTTGAGTAAATTTCCAAGCAGGGCGAGCTGAGTCTTGGGATTAGTGCTAGTAGGTACGTAGTATCGGAATACAGGCTTTGACTACCAGATACCAATAACCACCCAAATAGCAAACTAGGGGATGAAGATTTCTATAAATGATCAGCCCACGAAAATAAATATAAATCCGTGAATACCTCCAGTGGTCAGATTAGTCGCAACCAGTACATCCCACTGTACCTAGGTAGCTACCTACATACTTGCCACATTCATGCCTACTAGTTAGACCCAATAATTCAACGCGCAGATACCACTCACGGCAGTACATGTAACCATCTTCCAAATCACAATCACCTCATCCGCCATCTACCCCTATCTCCTTCCCCCAAGATCACCTCCCTTTTCACCATAAGTTCATAACCGTCCCTCCGGTCTCCTCTTCTCAAAATCAAAATCCAGGAAACTCAAAAGCCTTCTCCGGAACCTGATACCCACCAGGCGGCACACCCCCATTCGACAGCCCGCCCAGAAAACTCGTATGCAACGAATACAAATCCGGATTCGTCTTAAGCGCCTCCTTCTGCGCGAGGACATCTTCCAAATCCTGTCCGACGTCAAAGTACTTACCCCTCAGCGCGTCTTTACCAACACCAGTAGCCAACGCGACGCAGACCATGCCGTTGAGATACGGCGAATCATTATAAATGTCAAGCGCTTTCTCAAACCAACCCCGAGCCTTTTCGGGTAGGTTGCTGACTGATTCCCTCCCATATTCTGCTCACAAATTAGTCAATGGTTAATCAGGGGACGAGAAGAGAGAGAGATACTCTTGAGCGTCATCTTGGACTTGATTCCGCCCGGATGCAACGAGTACAAATGCACATCGTCCAACCCCTCCACGTCAACTTCTTTCTGAGTGCACGCTGTGAGATTAATCAGCGCGGCCTTGCTGGCGCAGTAGCTCGTGCTGTACGGGATCGCGACGGTGCCTGCCCGGGAAGCGATGTTGAGCACGCAACCGCTTCCCTGGGTCTTGAACTTGGGTACCAAAAGGCGCATGAGGTAGTAGGGCCCGTGGAAGTTGACGGCTATGTCCCGAATAAAATCGTGGGGGTCTTGGGCGTCCATCTGTATCACGTCAACCAGGATGTGGGTGCTCAGAAAGGGTGCAGAGGAACATACCGGACCGAGACCATTCGCTCCGGCATTGTTGATCAGAATGTCTACACGGCCATGGGCTTCGAGAGTCTAGTGAGTGTCAGCAGTATTCGGCTTGAAGCATGCTGGATGGTCGAAGTATACCTGTCGAACGAGCTCCTCGCAGCCCTCGAGCTCAGCTACATTACACTTGATGAACGTGACGGCGCTCGCCCCCAGGTCGAGACACCGTTCCTTGAGCGCCGGAGGCGGAGGCGTGTTGTTGTACGTCAGAGCCAGGTTGGCACCCGCCACAGCAAAGGACTCTGCGAGTCCCTGCCCGATTGCTCCAGCCGCCCCTGTGGTTTACCAAACATGTCAACTGAACGGCCACCGGGCAACCAAGGGTACATTGCGCGCATACCGGTGATGATGGTGACCTTGCCCTGGAGGGACCCTTTGAACTTCTTGGGTTCGATGAAAGGGTAGACGTCGTTCCGGAAGCGAGGGGCAAACTGAGCGGTGCTTGGCTGTGGTTCGGTCATATTGAAGGATCTAATGAAAAAGTGAGTAAGTACCTAGTCAGGTTGAGCAAGATGGCCCTTTTCTCAAGCGTGATTCGCCTTTCAGAGCACTGCAGTGAGAAGAAACAGCGATGCTCGTCAGGGACAGATCTCGCGTGGCTTGCAGTGGGGTAGTTTACCCCGAGCTGTCTTTGCCTGTGCGAACACTGGGGTCGCATTCTTCCGGGATAAATATACGCGGAGCCGGGTTACGGCTCAATCGGCCGTTCGGCAACCAGATAGAGTCCCGAGAACGCGATATAAAGGCTGACCATCGTGCACGACACCACTGCTTTCTCTTTCACGTCTGGTCAACAACCCTTAACTCCCAATACGGATTTCTGCACTTTTTCCCATAGTGTTGGTTAGTACTTTGTAGATCGAGAGAGAAAACATACAATATGGTTTGTGGGATAAATCTTTGCCGAACAAACGAAATGTCGGCCGGTTTGCTGTCCAGAACTGGTGATGAATAAACCGTGTAGATAGGTATGAGCTGTATAAGATGAGCGATACCTCGACGTTGTTCGCACTATACATATCTCAAAGCAAAGCTGGAGTCATATCATCACAATGCATAGAAAGACAAGGTAGCGCTGTATTCCTAGAAAACTGCACGCTATCCATGGCTCTCAACCCAAAGCTATCCGCATCAACCTCATTCAGTTCTCAGCCTCAGTCGAACCTCCAGATAGGCTCTACGCTTTCTTCTTCCCCGCCTTGGCAGCCTTCGCTGCTTTCCGCAGATCCTTCTTGCTCAGCCCCGAAGTGTCGATAGCAGCAAGCCGGCCCTTCTCCTCCTCGTCAGGGCGCGGCCCCTCTGCCTCCTTTCCCCCTTTATCAGCAGCATCGTTCTCCCCAGCGGCTGATGTTGTTGCAGCTTTGCTAGCCCTACTAGCCTTCCAAAGCCCTGTGAGTTTTGTCGATTGGCGGACCTCCTCGAACGACCCGAACTCGTCGGTGCCCTTCTCGCCGAACCGGTCCTCGTCCCATTGGCTTCGTGACAGAATATCCTCGTTCTCTTCCATCCATTGCAGCAGCGACTGTTTGTTATGCGCCGCCGATGCAAACGTAAACAGCGTACACTCTCCGGGCGTCGAGCGCAGCGCCTCGGCCAGCTGCTTGTGGATGTGCCTGGCCACGTCCTCGTTCTTGGGGAGCTTGGTGAAGCCGACTAGCATGACCCAGTTGTACTCTATCGGGTCTATGTCAGCAGAGTCGTCGCCGCTGCTGGCTTCACTCCTCCGCTGTGCATGCGGTGGTAGTGGTTGCTGCTCGATCCCACCGGCGGAATCTGGCTTGACCCCCGACGCTGCTGGCATATCTGGCTGTAGAGACTTGGGCGTGTAATACGCGGAGCGTGCGACGACGCCGGCCTTATCGTATGGGAGGATGCTCCGCGTAATTCGTTTGACGTCCTCTGCAAATTCATTACAGTTGCGGATGACGTAAATCGCCGCGAGAACACGGGATTTGGACATGGTGTTGCGCCTCGGATGTTCCTTCTGCTGCAGGTCCTGTGTATGTTTTTCGTTTCGGCTTTTGATCGAGTGTCGGTTGCCTGAGTTTGCGAAAGGAAATGGTGACGGGTGTTTGTTTACTGCAGCGAGTTGTGTGTGATGGTTATGTGTCCTTCGGTGACTTGAGTGGCGTGGTGCCGGTGCGATTGTGCTAAAGTTTGCGGATGTGGTGGGGTGAACCAGAGGGAAGCTGCTTAAAAATATTCTTTGGCTGTTTCCAGCGGTTTTATGCACAATGGTGATGGTCGATGCAGTAAAAGTGAATGTGGATTGAGAATGTTGTTTGGTGTTGTGAATAGATTTGCGTCATGTGCTCGCTTGGACGGTCAAGAGACCACTTTTTGCGTATGGCAGTCGCAGTGGAAGGACATGGAACGTTCTTACTTGACTGGGCTTGTTCTTTCTCATTCACTGTGGGTAACTCCTGGCCTGGTCTGGTTTCCGACGAAGGAAGATGTGGAAACCATCTTCGGATGATATTGCTATTATAAGAGAATTTGGTTCGTTACAGTTGGTCAAGGTCTCTGGATAAGAATTTAAGCAAGGAGAAAGGCCAAGTTGAAATAATTAAGGTGCATACGTGTCAAATTTTCCCAGATCAGGTCCTCTGGCTGTACAAGTCTTGAGATGAACCGGTCTACGGGTCATGGTGCCTTTCCTGAGGCCCGAGGCTGCGTGTGGAGATTTGCTCGCTGAGCCTTACAAGGCTGACAATAAGTACCTGGGATGTGATTGTTGCTCCAGTCCCCCATCCGGGTACATGTATGTACCTTGATGAACACTCATCGTGTTTGCTTCGGATTGAATATCGTAGGGATGGCATGATATTGTCCGTTCTCTGTTGTCCACTTATTAACCCAATGATGAATTAATGATTCTCTCCCTAGTGTATGGCAATCTGACATCGTGCCACGAGGCTGGACTTCGGCAAGGGCAGCACAGCCGTCCTCTACTCTACCACAAAGCGCATACAACTCAACATACCCGGGAAGTTGGAACTTGTCAAGACGTGGACTTCCCCTTTTATTGCCCTTACAACAACGCTCTCAGGTCAAAGAGCCGGAGCAGATCATCCGGCTGCTACATCAACATTGTCTGTCTTGAAGCTTTGTCCACCGGATGTTATCAGGATAACCATAATAGGAGAAGCCGTATATCAATATAATCGTGTTTTGATATGCTGATCACCAATATTTACCATATACGTCCTATGTGTGATGTGAAACATAGAAAGAGGGCAGTAGTCCCTTTGCCACGTCCTGCCTTTTGCACCTGATGATATATGCTGCCAAGCCATGCATGTAGAACGCCAACGTGTAATGTGATAGTGAGATCTCGGCCCTAACGCCATTTCCAGAACCCCACAGCCAATGATGATGCAACGCCAATCTGCCAAATGCCTAGTTCGTGCTCCGACCTTCACTAATCATCATTTTGACCCAAGCTTGCCCGGCTCCTTATCCCATTGCCTAAACACACTGACCATAGGAGCAATAATATTTCAAGCCGCTGTCAAATTGCATGTGCCGTTGTCTCCATGCTTTGCGGACACTCTAACCTTATCACTGCCCCCCTGAAAACTCATCCCTCTAACCTAAGCCCCAATATGATTATGCTCATAGTATGGGCTAAGATCCGATTCACTCTCGTCATCGGCATCCGAGTTATTATGATTCAACCGCTGATGTTCATTCTGCGGGCCAGCCCCCAACTTGCATATTGGCTCTTTGCCTGCCACTGGCTCTTCGACGGTGCTGTCCTCCATAGCAACGGCCGAGTCGTGACCCGTGCTGTTTATCGGTGGAGACAGAGGTTTCGAGAAGTCAAAGACTGGTACGTTGCTGGAAGCTGCATTCTCCGGCGAGGAGACGTTCATGTTGGGAACGAACGACTTTGAGCTTGGCAGATGACTGTGGCTCTTCGAGGACCGCTTGAGGCGCGGCTTGGTTGCGATAGCCCTGCTCAGCGAATGCCCTGCTGGAGGGCCTTTGCGGAAGTACATCTCAAAGCGTTCATCCTCTTCGGACTGGTCATCGGTGATGCCGTCGTAGACGTCCTGGAAGACTCTTCTATGGTGTCGTCCCGCCGCAGGGCGGAGATTGCTGACCGAACTCCTGCGCCGTCTTGTTTGCGTCTCTTCTTGGCTCGCATCTTCGGATGATGGGTGATGGTGCATTGAGTAAGTGCGGCCCAGTCGGGGTGCGCTCGTCACTGAACTCTCAACGCTGTTTTCCCTGCTCAGACCGACTAGCATGGTTTGAGGTTCCGAGGTGGCGGCGAGGCGGCGGAGGTCGACTTGGCTTTTGCTGAAGACAACGCGGGCTCGCAACGCGTGGACGGCTTGGTCCAGAGCGAGCTCGATAGCACACCTGTCTCGAATGCGGCTAAGTTTCGGCCAGGTTGCTCTCTCGCCTATCCGGCAATTTCGCAACATGAAATCTGATGTTGGGTTTTTCAAAATGCGTGGAAGATCCTGTATCGCAATTTCGGGGAGGATAGTAATATCACCAGAGTACCTTTGGCTCAAGATCGACTGGAGCTTGGTGAAGAGATTTGGGAAAATGCCAAGTTCTGTGAGGAAATGCAACCTGTGGAGTGCTTCGTCTTTGGCCAAAGCGGTGACAGTGTAGAGCCATTCTCCCTTTTCGGTGGCGGACTGCTGTTGGCGAAGCCGACCAGGTGCAGTGCCGGGGTACAGCCTGTCATCCTTGGAAAGAAAGGGAACTACATGAGGATTGACTTGTGAGACAATGAAGTGGTTGACGTTGAACATTTCCGCAAGGCGAGTCATGGGCAAGTCGTTGTCCACAGACCCGTCAATCCAAGCCTGTGGTGTAGGATTCCAAGGCACATGCGCACCTGTCGTGGGGTCCTTGACCAACGGAGGAGCAGCTTGGAAGACGAGAGGGAGGGAACAGGATGCGGCAACAGCAGACCAGATCATGACATTGGGAGCTGTGATGTAGTTGAGCAGACGAGGAAGTTCGTAGATGGAGGCCGACGAAACGCAGATGTTGCATATCCTTCGCGTCCGGTTGTAGGCCTCCTGGAACGTCAAATCTCCAAGCTGTGCGCGCATGACCCGCTTCAGGTTCGCGATGTCTGACCAGCTTCCTTCGGTCAGCAGCCGCCGAATGTGGTCAGAGATGCCGTCTCGTTCGCCCTCAAACACGTCCAGGTCGCCGTAGGGAAACTGTCTGATCAGATCCGGGATCTCGTCATCCTTGCGGGTGCATAAGACGGCACAGACGATGGATCCCGCGGAAGCGCCCGATATAATGCGCGGAAGGAGGCGAGAATCGTATAGGGCCTTCAGCACGCCGATATGAGACATACCAAACGTTGCGCCCCCACTCAGTAGTAGGGCACTCCTCCCGAAGCTCTGTCGTGCGTAAAGCATTCCCTCCAGGAGGTCCTTAGATTCCAGGTCTATTGGCAGTGCATATGCACCTTTATCAACTATGGCTTCGATCGTCTTGATGGCCGAGTCGACGTAGCGTTCAATCAACTTCTTGGTCCCGATATACGAATGGCGGTAGAGGTCGATATTACCCATTCCACCGAGGTCACGCGACAGGGCCGTCCGGACGAGATACATCATGGTCCTGATGTCGCAATTTGCTCTGGCCGTGTCCAGCTCTTTCAACTTGGTCTCGATCAGTTCAGGGTTGTAGTCGCCGGTTGATGGGTCGAGCTTCCATTCGTCATTGCCCTCGAGCTGGTCAAGTTCCTTGGCCGCCGTCTCCCATTCTGTCATACTCGTGGCCTGCAGGGAAAACAGGGGTTAGCAATCGACAGGAAGCGCAGTACCAGAGATATGGCGCATTCGAGGAGCCCACACTCACGTTCTGCATGCGTGCTGCTAGGATCTGCATTCGCTCTTCAGTCCTCCGTTTGTCTTCGCGCTCCGACTCGTTCAGGCCATCGCGCCATGATAACAGAACATTACTGGCACCACGAATGGCCTTGGATAGCGGCAGAAGAGTAGTCGACGCCTGCGCCTTGTTCCTTTTCCCAATATGCGAGGTTGTGGGCTGACCAGGCACATTCCCCTTTCCCTCTGGGGCCGCATTGACTCGGATGACGGGAGCGCCATGGAGAAGAAGATCCGGCATTGCGGAGGTAGTCGGCGCACGCTCGCGGAGAAGGACGGAGGAAGGGAATTGTATGACGTCCCAGGTGAGCAACTCGAGAGCTCGATGGGCTGCTCAGGGCGAAGGACGTGGGACCCGGTGGTCAAGATGCTCCGGCATGTGGGAATATCGACGAGGACCAGGTGTCACAAATACGGTGTGTCTCGCGCACAGTTGACGTAGACATGCATCAGCGGACTGACGAGAATCGGGCAGTTGAGATATTGCAAGAATTACTGAATTTAATTTGAGACAAGGCATACATCTATAGAGGAAAAGAAGAGAAAGAGCATGAGAAGAACAAGGCGTCATTGTCTGAGGTGAGGTAGGGAGACCACTGGGAAGACCACCTGACAGGAATCTGGCCAACCCCCAAATGGACAGGGATGCAATCGTGGTTGGTGGCAGACGATTTTGACTTGTGGCCATCGAAGACACGCTGCTGAACAAAGAACGTGGGGTAGTGCAGGTGGGGCGGGCATTGTGACTGGGCGCCTGACCCCAGATCTGCAGTGTGTCTGCCGGCTGGGCAGCCCGTACCTGCGAGTCTAAACCTTTAAACTGTTAGTGTTTAATGCAAAACTACACGTAATTGCTAAACAGGAATACTTCGCAGCGGATCTGCGGGCCATGCCACCCACTGACGGGATCCTGACGGGACCTCCTCTTCAACAATCTCCCCATCTGCAACTCTGCCCCAACAATTTCGCCCAACAATGGGTTTGACCAGACGGGACTCCCAGGTTGCGCGAGTCACTCCATATATACTTGGCGATTAACCTGAAGGAAGGGAGCCGAGAACCGGCGAGTCAGCTGCATGATGAGGTGTCGCCAGCTACAGACGTGACGACATACAGACCGTTGAAGTGCCGTCTCTGCAACGCCCAGGTTTAGGTGTACTCCGTATCGCGTCGTTGTTGGATGTTGTCTTCACATGCTAGGCAGCCCGGGCCCTAGCCGAGACAAGGCGAGCGAGTTATTAACAGTGGTGCGGCACGCTCGGCGCTGCTTGCTCGTCAGCGTTGCGTTCGCTAACTAGCGCTGCCAGCTTGGCAACGTCATTGACCAAAATGGCTGATGACCTTCGCAAAACGACCATGATGACGATGCACCTGAATCAACCTATGCGGTTTACTGCCTAGAAGCTTTCAGGAACTCGTCTTTTCGAGGTAATTGGCGAATTTACGGAATACAGGGTCACCATTCAAAAAGTTTCCCGTAAAACCAATCAAGTGCTCTCTGCCCTTGGTGCCGCAGCCAGTTAGTGGGAGGACAAGAGCAGTTGGTATCAGATGACGGGATGTTTCGACTGAAATTCGCTTTCCAAAAATATCATGGTGAGCACAGCCAACATGTCTGAACAATTCCGAGACAAGCAGCTACCGTAACCTGTAGGTTGTGACTGTTGTCAGCAGCGCGCTCGGGGCTTGCTCGGGCTCGGGGACTATCCGTAGTCTTAGGTCTAGACTGCACCGTGGGGCCTGTCACTGCAGCTCGGCAAGCTCCACTGCCAAACCGAAGCCTCATCCCACCTCACCGCCGTGTTTGCGACAGACGCCCGAGCTCCGGCGCAAACCTAATTGAACAAAGAGGCATTGAACGGCCAAGTTCCTTCCCGCAATGATGGCCGACTTAGATCATCATTCGCCATTCACACTTCCATTGCCCACTCTAACCTTTACGTTGCCCAGTCTCCACGACGGACTCCCTCTTGACTGTCGCGTCTACCATTCCCAGCCCCTCGCGCCCTCGCTGCCCAAAAATCTGCCAGCTCAGTCATGGCAGAGACACGCAGCCATCGTCGCCCACCCATACGCGCCGCTTGGTGGGTGCTTCGATGACCCGGTCGTTGACATTGTGGCCAGCACGCTTCTGAGGCTCGGCTTCCTTGTCATGACGTTCAATTTCAGGTGGGGCCGACCTCTACCAACATGGCACGCGCCGAGATAGCTAACCATTCGTGACACAGAGGCGCGCATGGCTCCGCTGGCCGAACCTCTTGGACAGCAAAAGCTGAACGAGCCGATTACATGACTGCAGTCGGCTTTGTGTCCCACTACGTCCATTTCCTCGATCCTTTCCGCCGGCCCCCTACCCCAGACAGCGGATCTGGCCAGGCACCGACGAGCGAGACTCCGATTCTCCTCCTCAGCGGCTACTCGTACGGTGCCATGATAACAACACAGCTCCCGTCTCTGCCGACGATTCTCGCGCCCTTTGACACTCCGATGTGCGGCTCTCCTGCTGCAGAGATCAGACTGCGCGCGCAACATCTCGCCGAGAGACAAAATACGATCTTGGCCAGCGCCAGAGCCGCGGTGATCGACCGTCAATCCGGAAGATCACCTAGGAAGAGCCTCGGCCTGCGCATTGGTGGTGATGAGGAGAATCGTCGCAAGAGCCACGACTCGAGACACTCGTTTGCCCTCGAGGCTGAAGAGAAGATACGGAAGGGTGTGGCGGACCTGATGACGAAGGCAAGGAAGGGGCAAAAGAGACGGCACGTCAGCGGGGAGGGGTCGGCATTGCATCATCAGGGTGCAGAAGACGACGCCGTGGAGGAGAAGGAACCGCATCAGGAGCCCGCCCACGATTTCCTGCTCCCAGTGCCGGGCCGCACCGTGGCAAGCCCAGCCTACCTGCTAGTCTCACCCTTACAAGGCGTGATCACGAATCTTGCCACCATGTCGTTCCCCGCGCCGTTCGCAAGGGCAGCTCAGAAACCAGCAATAGTCGGCAAGACCGGTGCTCATCCAGGAGAACTGAAACCGATCGCTCAACCGGCAACGTTACCTGTCGAAGCCGAGGAAAAGCTGGTTCGCAATCCCACCCTCGCTGTCTACGGGGACCGCGATGGTTTCGTACCAGCTCGAAAGCTCCGACAATGGGCCTCCCGGCTGCAAGAGGTGCCGGATTCAAAGTTCCGAGCCCACGAAGTATCCAATGCCGGTCATTTTTGGGCTCAGGGCAAGGTGGCCTTCACCATGCGCGATGCCGTCCAAACGTTCGCCGAGGGACTGTTGAGTGAGAGTCATGGCAGCTGAACAACGGCAGAGGAAACTCAGTTTTATGGGCTACGGGTCAAATCCCACTTAAGCAACACGAGAGCGCAACAGGATAAAAGGGCGCGCTTGAATGAGTGGCACTCTTGAAATCCCACAACGCAATCAATCATTGTCTCTGGCGCCCTCTTCGCAGGAGTTATGCTCTTCTGCGGTTCACCATCCCACCCGATCATTCCACCAGATCTAGCTGTTGCGGTTTATGCATGCTTACCCTGGAAACTGGGCTAACAGGTGGTCCGCTCCCAGCGGGTGTTTTATCTTTGACATCAGTACCAGGAGGAATTGCGACGGCGCTGACGCCGAAGAGCGCGAACCGCGCGCGGGGTCTCGCAAACTAAGAACGCCCTCAACCAGTAGATTTGTTCCGAGATGGGTTATCACAAGTTGCGTGTGAAAAACGGTGGATAGTGATGATCATGCGGCCACTCGTTAGACCCACGCTGGAGCTCAAATTTGTCCGTCCTCGGATATGGTTGAGTCTGGGTCAGGAATTCAGGAGCTTGGACATGTTAACATCCTTGCAGGTGCGGTATTGCACGTCTGAGACGATGGTATGTTTAAGGCAAGCCTCCGGCTAGGATGTAGGCGCACAAGTCGAGCCGAGAATGTGGTTGGACATGGTGGTTCTATAGTTAGTTGAACTGGTGATTAGAGAGACTGTGTCTCTTGAGCAGTTCAGGGTGGTGATGGAGCTGTTGGCGATGATGTATTTCAGCAGGGTGGGATATGCAACTACAGGATCTAATTGGTAAGTAGCTTGCAGAATAGCCAGCGAAATGACTTTGCAAGAAATCCGAGGCTCTCACCGGCTGCAATTAAGCACCTGCTGTTTCGGGGATGGGGCGGATATTATCCATTCCGTACTTGTTGACATCAACCAATGCGGGGTTTGCTTGGTAAGACGGTTTGACGACAACCCATCCCAAGGTACACAGCATTTCGCTGAACATCCCATGTACATATGTGAGGACGGAAGATCACGCCTCGCATCTTCTAAACTTTGGTGGACGGGTGATCATTAAACTTCCACAAACTTGAAGAGTGAGCCCAAAGAACGATGAAGGGGCTATTTTTCCTTTTCCTCTCGGCGGCTGCCGCGTCCGCCTCCCAGGACTGGCCACATCTACCGAGATACTATACGCTGCCCTCTCTGCGCGAGCAAGCTGATATACAAGATGCATGGACAAAAGAGCGGATAGCTGGAATCCCTAAGATTCTTCAGAAATACGGCGTCGATGCTTGGCTGGTATGGATAAATCTTACCTACCTTCCTCCTTGAATCCCCGATCCTAACCACTACTCCAGATCAGCCAAAGAGAGTACGCCGAAGAGACGGTCTTCTGGTCGCTGAAGTCAGCCCAGCAATTCTCCGCCAGGCGCAGGACCACCATCTTGTTTTTGGCCAACGCCTCGCACGGCAACCCAACCACATACTCGTGGATCGACAACACGCCCGAAGTCTGGGCTGAGCTGCGCGAGGTTCTGTCCAAAGAGAAACCGGCATCCATTGCGGTCGACACGCATCCACAGATTGCGTTCAGCTCGGGCTTGCACGCCGGCGAGCTGGATGCTATCAAGGACGGCATCGGCAAGGAGTGGACCGGCAAGCTGGTGTCGGAGCCCATGGTCGCCATCGAGTACATCGCCACCATGCCCGAGAGCCGCGCGGGCTGGTACAGGCGGCTGCAGTCGACCGCGTGGGCCATGATATCGGAGGCGTTCAGCGAGAAGGTTATCGAGCCGGGGGTTACCACTACGACTGTAAGCAACACCCACCAAGCCAGATGTGGAAGTTGTTGCTCCTGACTGACAGCGGAAACGAAATCATTAGGACGTCGAGTGGTGGCTCCGCGAAAAGATCCAGCAGATGAACTACACGACCTGGTTTCATCCAGACGTGACCATCATGGACGAAAATGCGTGGAAGTTTTCTAGTTCTTCATCTTCTTCAGCCAACAACCGTGACGCCTTCTTCACTTATATCAATACCACCTCATCAGAAAAAGACATCAACTACGGCGACATGCTGCACGTCGACTTCGGCGTCACCGCTTTGGGTATGAACACCGACACGCAGCACCTCGGCTACGTCCTACGTCCAGGCGAGACCGAAGTTCCGAAAAGCCTCCTCGCCGGCCTCAAGAAGGGCAACCGAGCCCAAGACATCGTCAAATCGCACATGAAGATCGGGCTGACCGGCAACGAGATCCTCAAGAAATCCCTCGACCAGATGCGCGCCGAGGGTATAGAGGGGAGAGTGTACTGCCACCCGATCGGCGACTGGGGCCACTCGGCCGGCACGCTGATCGGCATGACCAATCTGCAGGGCGGTGTCCCGGTTTTGGGCGAGATTCCGCTGCTGCCGCACATGTACTATAGCGTTGAGCTGCTGGTGGAGCATTTTGTGCCTGAGCGGAACGCGACGTTACGGTTTCCGCTTGAGGAGGATATTAGGCATGTTTGGGGAGGGGACGAGGATGAATCGGAGTGGTTGTGGGCGTATGGGCGGCAGGAGAGGTTTCATCTTGTGCGGACACCCGCGGGGCCTGAGAAGAAGACTGTTTCTGTGGATGCAGCTTTGAGAGGAAAGGAAGTTGAGGATAATGGAGGGCTGAGGGTACAAGTTGGAGAACAAGACCTCTGAGAGTATGGGGAGTGCCGTAGACCTGTCCTAACATCTGTACGGTATACAAAGCGAACTCACGTTAGTCATCCAACGTCTTACCAGTTTACCACAGCCACAGTTGAATCTAGTGCACATCCCCTTATTAGTAGTCCGGACAGACATCAAGTCGGCAATGTCATGAATATTCCTGTACAAAATCCCTGTGGCAGACACTGTTACTTTCAAGCGCCGAGGAGAAACAGTTCCTCTCACGCGAAGCTGATCCACGTGACATGCAAGCCAAATTCGACCTCATCAAGGAGCTTGTGAGGGACATAGCAACAACGAAAAAGAAACAGAAGCAGCGGGACCGAGCGGGTAGCGACGTTCTTTCCCGTCATGAGAGCAAAAGTTCGCGGAACCGCGTTCCAAGCCGCTGTTCAACGCGTTCTTAATATTGCCCCTGACGTTCTTCACCGGCCGGGACAGCTGTATGGGTGGGCGGAGGGTGGCCACGGGGACGATGCCGTGAGCAACTTGAAGGAGGATATGGTTGCGCTTCTGTTTCCCGACGCTCATGTTCCGTTTGTTCTCCGCCAAAAGAAGAATCCTGAAGGAGGGAGATCGAAACGTGGTAATAATGATAGTGGTAACGTTAGTGCTGCTACGTATTATGAAATGGTTGGCTGGCACGGCTATGTTCCAGCCGGACTGAGGGATAGGGTGATTGCAGAAGCAGCGGAGGGCATCTTCAAGTTTGAGCGGATTACTATTAAGTGATGATGGCCACCCGAGCACAAGTAGACCGCAAGTGGTGTTCTTCTCTTGGGCGTTTTTATGTACATGGCTAGCCTCCGTGCTGGATGATTATCATGCATGCGGTGCAGCGGTGGTGTCCAAAGCCTCCAGATGGGATCTCGCCCATTTCCTATAAACAGCAGGAACCGACCCTCAGCTGTTCCCACCGGATGTTTCTAAGAAAGCCACGAGCCCTCTACGATTGTCCAGGTCTCCGCTAAAATAATCTTGGACCCTCAGCCCAATCGCTACTGTTTCCATCGTCATTGCAGACAGCCATCGAGTTACATGTAACCTCAGTTACGAAACCCCGACTGAGACTGTCAGCCAAGTTGTTCAAATCAACCGTCCTGATTAGCTCTCCTGCTGCTGCGAGATTCCAGATCCTTGCAAGCACTTTCGACGGCCAGGTGTTGCCTACTATATGTGTAGTGGCTGTTGTTGATATCGATGCGTGCTGGCGTAAACAGGAGCCCTGTTGCCATCAGCTTTGAATTAGTGGAGAAGGCAGCAACCGAGTATTTGAATATGCCAGGGCGGTTGCGCGGAGCAAGATGCACTTCAACACCCCAGAAATGGCCGAAACTGCCGATATCGGCCATCCTTTTGCTATATCGGCTCTCCTCTTCGATTTCTATGTCCCTCCATGGGACACTGAACCCCGGACTTAGTCTGCGTGTCCACGAAGGTCGGTCGGGTAGAGCGGCAATAATGTTCCCATCTGGCGAGAACTTCGCGGAGTACTTGGGGACAACCTGTGGCAAGACTCCGCCATTGTCCCATAGGGCTAGCAAAGTCTAACCTTGTCATATTCGCACCAGTGGGCTGAAAACGGCCAACGTGTATTGCTCGAGGGAAACCTTTATCCCACACGAGAATGTCCCCCTTGGACGACAGTGACTTGACGACGCTCGTATCGCCAAATTCCTCATTGCTTACATGTCTGGTATTCCAACGGGCTGCATCAGCCGTTACTGGGTTGACACTGTTGCTCCATATCACGATCCTCTTTGGGCGGACATCTTGGGGGTTTTGCTTGATTAACATAACACATAACGATCGATAGCTTCTCAGACTTGGTATTTGAGGCGCAGACTACTTCTCGAAGCAAGGTGTACTTCCACCGTTCCTGCATGGTCTCCTTGCGGTTGGCTTTATCCCAGACCCAGAGTACGCCTTCCATGGGCTCAATCGGTGAGATAGAACGAAGATTTCCAGCCATAAGCAGTCGCTTAGAAGTCGGAATGAAGCAAAAGGTATAAGGGGGGGAAAGTCAGTTTGGAAGGTAGCGGTACTGAGGTGGTATTCAGGCGGGCTGAAAGAAGGATTATCAATGTGTAACGCAACGGGATTGTCTGACGTGGTAATCCACTTTCCTGGCAGTGGTTGTCCCTGGGTCTCATGGCCATCTTGATGTAGCGATGTATTTCACTTGTCAGTAGACTCACGAGCCGCCTCAGGAAGACTAACAGAAATGGCTGCCGCGCCAGGGTCCAAGAGGTCTAACGTGGTAGTCCATCTTCCAGACGGCGGTTTGTGCAGGTCCTCAAGAATCTCGGCAGGTAGCCACAGGTCATAGTTTGTCACATACTCCCACGCAATTAGTGTCAGAAGTATTGACCGCCGTGGCCTCTTCGAGCGATTGGATCCATGGGTGTCTAATTGCGTCTTTCGCTATCGGTCGATTGCGCGCAGATGCGGCCAGTGATCTCCTTATGAATATCAGCAGCCCATGCAGACACCTTTCTGGACGACGGCGCATACCTGCGGTTTTAGGTCGCCGTGTGCAAAGTGGTTGCCATGCATAAACACCAGACCTTCAAGGAGCTGCTTCGTGATAGTATTCGCCTCAGCCCTCGGGCTCCGGGAAACAGCGCCCCATAAAGCTATTCATGTCACCGTGCTCGAGGAACTCCATCGTCACATATTCCGAGTTGCTCGTTTCATACCACCCAAACGATTGAACAAAGCAGTGACGGTACTTTTTTGTGGCGAAGATGGCATCAGCATGTGCAAACAATCCGGCATTGACCAGACCGGTATTGACGCTACAGTTATGGATGGAAACTCACAGGAGCGTGCGAGAACTTGCCAATCGCCTCCAGCTCATGGACACGGTCCGAAGACGGCGAGACATCACCTGTTCCGCCGCACCTGATGCCCTTAACTGCCCGGAGCTAACCCTTCTCCAGTCCGGCAGTGCAACCCTCCAGCCATACGACACCGAACCCGCCACTGCCTAGCTCCTTTTCTCGGCGCCATCGTTCCTGCGTCTTCTGCGGCCTCGATCGATGTTCGTGAGGCTTGGAGCCATACACGAAATATGTCAGGCAGAGGACGACTGCTCATGGCTGCGCCGTTCATGGTCATCTATGGCCGAAATATGAGCATGGCCTGCGCCTTGGCCCTTGAAGCCTCACGAGCGTGACAGACGGGCACCCGAGGGCCGTTCTTTGCTACTACTAAATAAACAAAGAACAAGAATAACTTGTTCCAAAGCGCAGCCGAGGAACTACTAGTAGATGGTGATGGCCCGTCGGACCTGGGGACTTCTAGTAAGGATGTCGAAGAGATTGCGAAGAAGAAGGGAAGGAGGGGTCATCGGCGACGGAAGACCTGGAGCTGAGGCATCGACTGTAGATTGCAGACACCGCCACCAGTACAACAGTGATAATCGAAAAGAAATGTATCACAGAGTTTATAGATTACAAGTCAGTCTCCTGATAGTCCTGAAAATCACAGACAGTCACTCACATGTCGACAATCACCACAATAGTATTTAAAATACCTACCTATACGTCTGCTGTAGTAATTAGAATTTATCGGGTTCGTGATGGTGCTCTCGGGACGACAAACAAACTACCACAACGCCTCCATCTCATCAACCACGAAGCCGGCAACTACTACACGTTCGAACAAGAGTGTTTAAAGAGAGGACGTCAGATTTTCGTTAAGTTTACTACTATGTACGGGCTACTCATAAGGTATCAAACATCATGTCCTTTCCTTGCCACATTATCAGGCCCCCGTATCCCAACCATCATCACAACCAACACATGGAACAAACATTAAGCCATTCATGCCAGGTACCACCCACATACCATAACCAAATCAAACAATCGACCCCGTCTCAAAGTACGGATCATTCGGATCAAACGGAAACTTTCTCACAACAATATCCCCGGTATAACCCCACAAGTCCGCCTCGACCGGCGTGAACTCCAGCTTGCAAGTCACGTTATCCTGCGACGTCAGTTGACCAAAAGTCTCGACCTCGATCGCGCCTCCGTCGGTTCCATAGTTGATGCGCACCTGCTGCACCGTGCGCCGAGACAAATCACCCATAAAGTAGTTGCTGGGCATGAACTGAATGCCCGAATGCGCCGTCGTCATGACAGTGTTGGGCAGATCGCCCGTGTGCGGCACGTGGTGCATCCCGAGATTCATCCACAAGACAATATCTTCCTTCCTCAAACTCTCGCCGTCGAAAAACTTGGCGAAATCAACGGGCGGGTCGAACACGTCTTGGCTATTATACGCGTGGGCGGACCGCGGTTCCGTGTCCTTTTGGACGGTGAACTGCAGGTCGTACTCGGCCCAATGCGCCGCGTTCTCGAGGTTGCTGCTGTCTTTCACGGTCAGGTGTGCCGTTCCTGTATACGGCAAGACCCTATAGCCGCGGTACTCGCCGTACTTGTTCTTTTCGTCCTCGTTGACGACGATGACCTGCGTCGCGCCGTTGGGCGCCCAGTTGAGGCGGCCGTCGTCCTCAGTTTCGAGGAAGGAACGCTCGAGCTTCATGGTGTTTCGCGTCTGGCCCTTGGACCACGGGTAGGTTTCCTTGGACGGGACCGCGGTCATGAGCTGCACCGAGTTGGACGTCCCCAAGATGTCGAAGTCGGCCTTGAAGTTGAGCACGTGGTCGTGCATGCTGCCGCTGAGCGAGTCGTGGATGTGGAAGCCGTAGTCCTCGTTATGAGCAAAATAGGCCGACTGGATGTAGCCCGACGCGCGCACTTCGACGGCGATGGACCCGTCGACGAAGAAGGAGTAGGTAAATGTGTAGTCGTAGTTTCCGACCGTCGAGACGGACCGCACCACAAAGTAGTTGTTCTTGGTGACGGAGACGTACTTGCTGGTCGTGTGGCGCTGGATCGGGTAGTCCGCGGTGGTCTCGAACAGGCAGATGCTGTTGATGTGCGTGTGCGTGGTCTCGTCCACGTAGAAGGACGAGTTGATAAATGTCGCGTAGGCTGGGCAGTCGTACCCCTGGACGAGCTCGAACGCGTACGGGCCGAATCCGTAAAAGGTGTCGAGGTAGGCGGTTCCGGACTGCATGGGGTCGTTGCCTTGGATCATATGTCAGCGGACAATCATGAATTATCAGACCATGGGCTGTTCTCCTTACCTGCGTAGTGCGCCAACGCTTCCTGCAAACTCAGCTCATACAGCAGCCTCTCGCCCTTGTAGCGGATGTCGTGGAGAGACATGCCGGTGTCTCTGTTGAAGCCGATGTAGAAGCTCCAATCCTGCCACTCGACGTACTTCTCCTTGTGGTCAATGCCAAACCGAGACCCGGCTGGGGCAATTACGGTGGGACCGTACGAATCGTCCATCGGAAGGGGCTCGCCTTGCTGGTCACTCTGCGCCCAGGGGCCGTCCTCGTTCGCCGTGTTCTTCTTGAAGCACGAGCCCCAGTAGGCGCTCCGGAACTCCTCGGTGGTCGAGTAGAAGACGTTGTTGTATAGCCATCCCTCAAACTTCCACTTGCTGGGGTCCCGACCCGTCACGTCAGACATGAAGTACAAGCCCAAGGGGAGGAGGGTCTCGCTGTCGAAATCCCCGGTCGGAATATTCCAGAAAGTATCCCAGCGGATGATCTTGCCATCGCTCTGCCACAACGGATCGATGCCCCAGATGTCGAGCGTGTCGTTGTCCAAGCCCATGGCCGTGCCGTTCCACAGGTCTAGAGTGATGTCTGCAATCGAGGCTCCGATGGGGAAGATCCACTCCGCATAGAGCACGTCGCTGTCGGCGTCGAGGTTGCGCACCGTACCGCCGTCGCCCTTGTTGTAAGGGTATGACAGGGGCTCCCACGTTGCTGTAGCGTTGTCAATCGGAAGCGGGCCAACAAGGATATCGGCGTAGTACGGGTCCACCGTCGCCCGGTTGTTCAGAAGGACATGGGCGTATTTACTCGGGGCTGTGGCGTTGCCATCGATGAACGCCAGAGCGTCCGTCTTGTTGGGCCACATGGCTTCGACCAGTTGGCTGCGAGAGGGTCAGCAAGAGTGACGTCTTCTGGTCGATTTCAAACCTGAATCCGACTATCCACTTACATCGAGTTGTCCCATGCCCCAGCGTCCTCTGTGATGGTCAGGTTTAGGTCTTCCTGGGCAAAGAGCCATGCGACCACTCCTGCCGTCTCGACGTCGGTTAACTCGCCCCAGATGTTGGGCTTGGGGGCGGTGATCTCGGTCACCAAGCTATCGGCGCAGGCCGTCTCGGTCGTCCGTCGTCCATGGCCCTCAACGGCGCGCTTCAAGTGGTTGGCCATCTTCTTCTTGGCGGCCCCATTTCGATTCCGCATCCATGGCACCTTGGGCTCTGGAGCTGGGCGAGCAAACACATCTTGGGCGGCAGAGCTCAGCAAAAGCGCCGAGGCCAGGAGTGTCCTCGGACTGATGCCGTCGAAAAGACCCATGGTTGAGGTCTCTTGAAGAGTTGCAGAGCTTGTGACTGAGACTTAAAGCTCACCAGAGCAGCGAGAGCCGGGCTGGCCCCGGTTTTATGTCTCGGGGGGTCCCAATGGTCTGGTTACACGTATCGCGCCTCGTCGTCGCCCCAGATTGTCAATTGCTGTACGTCATTTGTTTTGTAGCTTAATCCAGGTCGACTCAATGGATATCTGGGGGTGCAGGGGGGAGGTTGATCCCAGCCTCCAAGCTGCATGAGCTCTTATCAACAGCGAGCTCTGGAGCTAGCAACACTGCCTAGATAGAGCTCGTAGGACCGAGGTGCCCAACTTCTACTAGTGCAATGCTACCTACTGTGCTGCCTGCTCTGGTAACGATCTGGGCAATGTAGTCCTGCCCTGCCGAGAGACAGCCCAACCGCAGGGTCGTCCCAGAGAACAAATCGGGCGGGCCCCCACAAAAGTCCAAAGTCGGGTACTCCGCACTCTACTGACATGGTGTTGTTATACCCGGCCGGACGGGAGATATTGGTATGCCGAGGTAGCAGTGAATCTTGCGGATATTAACGAACATTCGTTTTCTGGCTGGATCAGCCTAACCGAAATAAAGAAATCGGAAAATGTCGCAAGAGTTTGGCCCGGGGGATAACAGGTGGAGGCTGAAGTTGAGGCTTGGCTCAAAGGCAAAGGCAAAACGTGGGCATGGATGGCTCGGGTGGTCCGGGGAAGCCCACCGCCGGCCCAACAAGCATCATGCACGTCTGCAGCATCCGAAAGGCACAGAAGGCGCCAAGAAGAATGGCGATGATGGTGAGCTCAGCACCCTGACTGCACCTTTGAAGGTGAAATCCGAGGTGGGGTGCCCGACGCAAGAGTCGCACGTTGCATGCTACAGGTTCTCGGAATCAAGGGTCACTGGCCGGCCAGTGGACATTCTTCAAAAGCCTCAAACTTCGGTCTTGAGACTCTCGCGTCAGCAGCTTATCAGTAGAGAAACCGCGGGCTGCTTTTGCCTTGGTTGGATGTTATAGGCGACGCCAAAGGGGAGGAAAGAAAGCGGGGTGACGGCATGCCAAGATGATGGAAGCTTCGCTGTCGAGCTTTGAAATTCAATAGTGGGAGATGGAATCGTTGGAGGAATCGAACTGATAAGGGACGAGCGGGGTTCTTCACCCAGCCCCGCCACTTACCTTATCTTGGTTGACCTTCGAGTTGCGATAAGTCGGGCAGACAACAGTTCCTGACGATCAACCGAGAAACACTTGCTGGTGGAGCCTTGGAAGCAACAAACATGTGGGGGTCTGTCGGGACTGGACTTCATGTCCCGTTTGGGTGAAGCTGCAGATTGGTACATTTCCAGTTTGTTAGCTGGTAGCTTGACCCTCAACCAGCAGAAGGATTCGCGGAAAATTAATAACATGTAGAGTTTCTAGAAGAATTCCAGCCAAGGACGTAATGTTGGGCATCGGTTCGACTACACACGTACGGATTACATGCGTCTTTGTGTGTTCTGTAACTAAGTACCTAGGTAGGTAGGTAAGGTAGGTATCAAGAGATTCAAGACCCGCCCGTCTTATTAAAACAATATTGATTGACATTTCAAATGCCTCCAATAACTGGGCAAGCCTTTCCTTTCCTTACTCGTACTACTCCAGAACCACCACTATTGGTGGTTCCAGTCAAAACCTTTCATCCCTTATTCAATTTCTATCCCATGGTAACTCCAAAGCACCATTCTCCATGCCTGTGACACATTGGATCTTCTTGGAGTGCACAAAGCGGAAGTAGACCGTCCACGACTTCCTCTTGCCCGGCCACGTGTCCACCTTGAAGAAGCCGGTAGTCATCCGGATCTGACCTCGGCGGCCCTCGAAGAACTTGGCGAGCTCCTGCAGCACCGACGGCGTCTCGATCCGCTGCGGCCCGTAGAGCACAGCGATAATCTCAACCGGGCTGGAAGAGCTCGCCTTCCAGGGCCGGTCCAGGGTCTTGAGGGACGCCGCCGGGGCCTGGAAGTTCTTGTCCGCTTCCGGGAAGAGGATGATGGGGTCGACGTGCTCGGGGGTGTTGAGGAGCTGCACGCTGTCCTGGTCTTCGTACTGGTACAGAACCGTCAAGGTCTTGACCGTCTCCCATAGCGGGTCGGGCAACAAAACGCGGTGGATGAGGTGCATGTCGAGTGTGAGAGTTTCGGCGGCGCTGATCATGGACCCGAGGTCCTCGGTGACGTTGACGCCGCCCCAGGTGGCGCCAGCAATCTTGAGACGGGCGGGCTGGTTGGGCCGGCGAGGGACAGTGATTTCCATTTTTTCGTATGCGGGGCACGGTTCGCCGACGGGCTGGGAGGAGGGTCGGACGGCGGACTGTTCCGACTTTGCGTCGACAAAATCTTCCCAGTCTTCTAGTTCCATGGTGAGTATTGCAAGTCTTTAGTTTCGTAGCTATGGAGGAGTCGAGGGAGATAGCTGGATGTGGTTGCCAAAATGGAAATGCCTGCCTGGTATCTAATTACTTGTATGGGAGTGGGAAGTCGGGTTGCTTTGGTGATGAACGCTTGGAGCCTGACATTCAAGCGTGGCGAAGACGAGTGGCAATTGTGGCAGCAAGAAGAAACAGAGCCCAATGCTGGGCTGCCAAATGTGAGGCCACCTAGACTCAGATTGGCCTATGTTGACTGCCTGATCAGTGATGTGAAGGCCTAGAGTCCTAGACTCTGGATGTGGACGCACTGATGCCTTGCATATTCGGTACCGCCCAAAGCCTGCCGAAGATTGGTCAGTAATATTGGTAGGGCGTAACGGTCTTCCGGAGCTTGAACTTTGAAGCTCGGCTTTTGTTTGTATATAGATCCCAAACAAACTTGAGCAAACACGTAACAAACCTTATACCCATTGTGAGCAACATACTGGGTGAGCGTCGCGACAATGCGCGTCGATTTGCGCCAGATTTTCTGCCTGCATGCAGGGTCTCGTATCAAACTCGACAACGGTGATGACGATCTCGCATTCAGGAGATGGCTCTCGCTGCCACGGGAGGAACAGGCCATACCAACAAATAAACCCAACCAGTCCTTTATTCGTCATGGCCTAAAAGCTCTTGGGCTCGACGACATCAACCTCCCCGTCAAACTTACGATCCGCTCGGCGAACACACACAAGAAGCCCTGGCCCAGATCCCAGATCGTTTCCCCCCTAACAAAAGCTTGCGTAGACCGGCCTCCAGCTGACCCGGAAACAATCGAGGCGCTTCTCGAGAGGGGCTATCGCGTCGATGGTCCTTTCACCCGCTTCCGCCTGCACGACGACCCCTTATCCCGCCTATGGCTGCTCAAGCCACCCCTAGACACCATGATCCCCCTGCAATACATCCTAGCTCGTATATACGCCGGCGGCTCTCTGCCCGGAGATGACCGCCGTGTCAGGGCCTTGGTCAAACACGGGGCAGCCAACTCGCGGGTTCCGGGGGACAACACACCGCTGATCTTTTGGGTCCTCGAGTCCATGAGCAACCGCTACACCACAGAAAAGCTCCACATCATCCACCTGCTTCTCGAAAATCTGAACCTCGAGGTTAGAGACGAAAAAGGCCGCACGCCGCTGCTGCATGTCCTGCGGAATATTCATTCTCCGGACGGGACGCTGGCTCTGACGGAACAGATATGCTTCGCGTTTTTAGAAAGAGGGGCGTCTGTGAATGCGCGGCAGCGACAAAGTGGCGCTACGGCATTGCACACGGCTTGTCGGCTGCCGCGGGAAGGACATAACGGGATTGATCAGTGGGGACCTCCTTCTGGTGAACAGCGTGGCTCGGAGCCTGAGCGGTACGTGGACGCGGACGGGCGGATTCCGAATATCATCCGCATGTTGCTTGCGTTCGGGGCCGACACGGATGCGGTCGATAGTGAAGGGAAGACAGCTTTGCATTTTGCGCGGCTCCATGGATGGGATGTTGAGGTTCCTGAGCTGTCGGGGAGGCTGATCTGAGCACTGGCGTCGGTGGACTTGAGAAACTAAAGAAGTGTCCGATTCTTCTCAAGGATGGTGGAGGACGCAGTTGGGTGGTATATGTGTACGACATTATGTGATGGTACCTGGCTTCGTTCCGGTTGCTGGGTAAGATCTTGGTCAGCTTTTACGAGCATCTTCCTTTGTCATCATAGCTTTGTTGAGGTTCAGGAGCCGAATATGTCACTTTGATCGCCGCAATGGGCTCTTCGTGGCGCGTCAGCCGTCAGATGCAAGGCAAGGTAAAATCAAGCTGTGGGTTGGTAACTAAGGGACGTTCTTTCTCCAACTGGCCTCTCGTTGAAGGCTGTGCAGGACTTTGCAGACCTCCGATAGGGAGGCTCGTACCCAGGTTACCAGAACCGCTTCATACAATGATGAAGAAATACTTTGCGTGGCTCTCATTGGAAATTTGTCTTTTTCTACTTGGTCGGCAAGGGATTCAGGGGCGTTTTCCAATCTAGTCTGATTGGCTGGTGACCTAGACTTCAGCTTCACCGACCTCGAAGATGCAGGGTGCTGACATAAACTCTTGTAGCACCGACGAAACAAAACATAACCTCCCCTGTCTTGTGGCTTCCCCCCTTAGTCATGACCAAACGTCGTGACATAAAGCAGGTCTTTGACAGCTGTCGATTACTTAGCTGATATGTTGAACGTTGTTATATAGATAGCTAGGCATTCAGTTCCCCTCTCCTCCACGTAATCGATCGATCACCAGAAGACACAAAAACAAGTCGTCAATAGCAACATGACTACCGCTTTAACTATGTGGGCAGACCAGCCTTTCGCTCTCATCCCCGTTAAAAGCCTGCGGTCCTCAAGCCCGATGGCGCTGTTCATGTCGCAGGACATGGCCAACGCGCACAACAATCTCCTCCGGGCGCTCAACTCGGTATATAACCAGGCGCCATACGTCACGAATGAAGCCGATAAGAGGGACCTGTTGCAATATACCGCCTTCTGGGTGGACTGGATCGAGCGTGAGAAATTCAACTCCTTTTCCAAGTAGGGACAGACCGCTAAAACTCGATGAATCACAGACCATCACCACGGCGAGGAAGAAGTCCTCTTCCCGGCCGTCACCCGCGTCACAGGCAAGGAAAGTCTAATGGCGCACAACATCGAGCAGCACGAAGCGTTTCTGCCGGGCCTGCACGCGCTAAAGGACTACGTCACGGCGTGTCTCGACACTGCAAAACCGGACGTGGTGTTTGCGAGCCAGCGGTACCGCGAGATCGTCGACTCGTTCGCGCACATTCTGTCGGAGCACCTGGCTGATGAGATTGTCACGCTCACGGGGCTCGAGGTGTGCGAGGCGGGCGATGCGGCCAAGTTGAAGGAGGCGTATGCTGAGTTTGATGCGAAGATGAGGGAGGGGGATAAGGTTAGTTTCTCAACAGTGCTGCACGGATCCGCGGTACATGCTGATTGGAATGACTTATGCACTAGTCCATCCTGTACCCTCTGGTCATGGGCTCGTCGGACGCCGGGTTCGAGGGCGGAGGGGCGCTCTGGCCGGCGGTTCCCCCGCCCGTGAGGTACCTCATCCATTACGTGTTTGAGCGCAAGCATCGTAGTGTTTGGCGGTTTCTGCCTTCCGATACCTGGGGAAAGCGCAAGGTGGTAGCTTTTGGACCGTCGGCAGATCACGAGTAGATGGGGGTAGTTGGTAGTGATTGTGGTTAAGAATGTCTTTGGACATGGATAAGGGGAAAGCAAACTGGCCTGGTTACCGAGCGAAACTGTTTGCGGTATTCAACAAAAGACTCGGAGTTCTGTCCCTCGTGAAACTTTTGAAGGTAGTTGACTGCAGTGGGAAGGAATTACTAGTGCCATGACTGGATCAGGCAGGGTCTCGTCTTGGAGGCAGGCACTACTCTGTCATCAACTCGAAAAGTTGATTTCGATTTTTCGATTTCCTGAAAACCAGGGAAAGAAGTGCCCCGGTACAACGTGTACATGTTAGTGAAGAAGTCCCTCCGTGAAATTTAAGCTGGAGAAATTAAGGTTGACTAACAGCGGACCCTTGTGCAACGCGGAGTGGTGTCTCCTTCCTTCTTGTCCAAAGTGTCGGTTTCAATCAGGGCTTGAGATACCAGTAGTGGGTCTTTTCTCGTTCCTCCCGCCTTGAGTTTGACGTCAGTCATTGTTGCTGGGCGGGTGCTTATGGAAACGGCAGAAGCTGAGTTGGTGGCTAAGGTAGGTAAGTACCTTAGTGACAAAAATTTCTCGGCGAGAAAACCATGAGGCGGGTGATGAGTAGAGAGCATTGCAGTGTCGAGTCCCATTCAACCACATCCTAAAGGTGCGTCTTCAGCGTTATCCGGACATCACCGTTCAGAGAATGACAGAATCGTCCACACCTCGGGAGTGATCATGAGGTCTTTACCAAGGTCATACCCAAGTAGGGACGCCGACCACCTGCAGAATGCCACACACAGAGCACAAATATGCCCGATATACTTAGGGTTATACGGTGCTCGGTAAACATGGAGTCCGTATTTGCTATCACCCGTGAGTCTTCGTGTCCGGACGCGGCGAGGCGCGCATCATGATAAGCACACCGAGATATAAACCGGTTAGCGTTATTCTGTTTTGATTGTCAAGAAAAGTCTTGAGCTCCGTGAGTCTTTCTTCGGGAAGCTTCGAGTGCATAAGATAGGGGGAACAGGCGGTCCATGGAAAGCTTGCTCGGCTGATAGCCATGGTTCCGGAAACTATGGGACAAGATGTGAACGTGAATTATCTATCTGAATCGTTGATTTTTGGTTAGAAGAGACAGTTGACATGTTGATAGCTCCATGATGCGGAGCAAGGTGTTGATGAATCCATAGCCTTGCAGAAGTCACGATGAATCACGTTTTGAATTTTCTACACCAGTACTTCAAGTTGTGCACTTCCAAATCGAACACCAATCATGGCTTTCTCATCTTGACGTGACAAGAGGACTTGAACTATGTTCGTATGCTGTGCCGCGGGAGAAGAAGTCGTTTACTCTCAAAGATTGAGCTGCAGCATGATTATGTGATGCCAAGATCAATACATGCGTTCAACCTTGGGTTCAATATTGGCGTGGCTGAATTGTCGAGCCGAAGGCCGGCCTTCTTATTAGAGGTATACGAGTGCTCGTGAGCAGGCATGTGCTGAGGTGCATTGTACTCGAGCCATGAAGCAATTGAACGTCATATTAAATGGTCACATCGACATGCAAGGTACCTTCGGTAAACTTACGTTTCCGATGCCTGTCGGAAGGCTACCTACCCAGGTAGGTTGGTTGTGAGTGGAAGGTTGAATGCATCCAGATGCACAAGTATGAAGATTGAATTCTGAGCAACAAGAAGGCAAAGGAATTCAATCAGACATATAGAAACGTGTATAAATACCTGTCAGTTCTGGCCGTCTCCCATCTTTCCCAATCCTGAAGCTCTCCAGTTTCGACAGTCAAATACGTATATTCGCATTCAAGCTACAGCAAAACCCCAAGACATTTTTACCACCACGGTATGAACATACAACCTGTCTCCACACCCTTTACCCATACATAGTTGCGTGATCAACGACTAACTATAGCCTTCTTTCCAATCCCAAAGAAACTCACAAAAGTCATTGCCCTCTCCATCGCCGCCCTCGTCCCTGTCGAGGCCACCGAGTGGAACTGCCAGTTCGTAGGCGGCGGAGCCGGTCACGCCGCGCTCAAGGCCGACCACGAGACCTTCAACCGACTCTTTGGAGGCCCCAGACTCACGGCTCGCTCAGGACAGTGCTACGTGTCGATCTGCAACCGCCGCGCTCTCGCCTGGTGCAACACCTCGGGCACTACCCGGACTGAGTATGCGAACGAGCGCAATGTCATGGCCGATGCGGATCCGCTCACCAGAAACAACTGCACCTGGGACGACGGCGGTTTCTGGACCGGATACTTCTGAGGCGACGAGAACGGACTCGGGTGGGACAGCAGTGATGATATCCGGCGCTGCTAGTAAGTAGTTTAGAACACAACCCGTATTGGAGTAATCAGGTTGAAAACACTGCAGCTTTAACGATGCTGACTTCTTTCTGCTCTGGATGGAAACTGTTGGCGGGTTGTTGGTTCAGGGGAGGAAAGGCTTGCTGGACGGAATGCGTAGAATGCTTGGAGTCGAGTTGGCAGGATGTGGTCGGATTTTTGACCGGATCACTCTATACCGATGACACAGTTCGATGAAGTGCCGGTACAAACCGATCTATACAGAGCCGTCTTCGTCGCCTGAGCTATCCAGCTCTAGCTCCCTCAGCTCCTCAGGAAGGTCCATGCCTACTCTTTCATACTCCGCTACCCATCTGCTTCTGAGCAGGCGCATTCCCTCCATGTACGCGTCGATGGGAAGATCCATGTATCCGGTATCCGTCCTAATCCGCCCAAAGAGCGGATGCCTCATTGAACGGTCGGGGTGGACGGCATCTCCGAGGTCGATAAGGTCGTCAATGTGGCTAAGCAACAATTCCCTAACATCGACGGTAGTTCGTGCTTCGGAGACGGATTTGGTTGAGGGAACCATCTGGCGGAGAACTTGGATGAAAAACCGCTTTGATCGCTCGGACCGCAAGGACGTAGCGATGGGCGTAAGCTGAGAGATATTTTGGCGGGTGTAATACCGCGGGTCTGGACGGTAGACTGCCGGCTTGTGATATGCCGGACGGGAAGCGTAGCCAAGCTCTAGGGTTCGAGATATTAGCAGGTCGGAGCTGGGGATGCCGACTGGCGAGGCGCCATTCCCGAATCCGAGGCTTGCCAAACTCAAGATTTCCAGCTCGGTGAGTCTTGGAAGAGCCACCTGTGCGGAGCTGGTAACCATGTTCTGGATCAGGCGAACCTTCCGGTACAGGTCCCAGTTAAGCAGGGCTATGGCGTTAGGGCCTTGCGTGGACTTCTTGTTACCTGCCGTCATAGCCGGTATACCATGCGATCGGAACTGGACCGTGACGGTGGCATGTGTCACGCCTTCCGCCTCCTCTGTCTTTAGCTCAGTGTCAAAAAACGGCGACAGCAACTCAGCGATTCGACGTTTCAATTCGGCAGTGACTGAACCTCGGCTCGCGCTATGTGGAGAGCTTTGCAGAGATTTCAGCAAGGTATTGCAGAGGGTCTCCGTTTCCTCTTTGAACTCGTCTCTTGACCCCTCATTGCTGATACCGCGTTGCTTATACCTGGTGGTGAGAATGGGGAATTCGCTGGCGAGCCTCTCTTGGATTTTGGCCGGGATGTCAGACCGCCCCGTTCTGCCCTCGTCACCAGCGCCCCGCAGCAGCTCAATGATGTTACCAAGATTCCGCTGGTAGGTGAAAATGTGGGTTTTGATCGGATTGTCTGTAATTCTTGCTGGCGGTTCGTCGAGGAGGAGATCTCTCGCCTGGTCTATGGCCGAATACGCAGGGAAAACGGAAGCCCCCTTTAGCGCTCTCAGAATTTCACAAAAGCTCACAATATCGGCATTCTCGATGGTGATGCCCAGTGGGTCTTTTCCCCTACTGCCTAGCGCCCCTTCTGACCTGGCAAGCAGGGAAGGCGCGTCTGGGAAATGTGGTAAGACGAGGCTCCACAACCGTAGCTTCTCGGTGTCATCGAGCTGTGCGCAAACGTCGGCGATTACGGTCAGGATTGTCTGGCTTTCGGTTGGCCATCGAATGACCTCGGTTTCCCTGTTCAGCAGATCATGTGGTTGAGCATAAATTCGGTCAAACACGCGCCTCTTCAAGCGCAACTGCATCGATGCCCCATATGTTTTCAGCAGGAACTCGATCTGTGTCCCGAGGATGGGTCTTGCGTCCTCCAACAGCTGCGCCAGAATCGACCATCCATTACCATAACAAGACGCGCCGTGCTCGACAAAAAACTGCGCAAGCCCGAATTCTCCATGGGCCATGGCCAAGTACAGCGGCGTATTGCCCTCTTCGTCCGGTCTGTCAAGCCGCGGTTGCATCCATACGTCATCGCGGGCTAACGAATACATTTCTAGCATAGGGTCTAGCGGCTTGGACAGATCCGGTTTCAAGTTAGGGTTCAATACCGGGGCGGTGAGCATGTCGGAAGCTTCAAAGACCGCATTCGTCCCCGCGGTGGCGCAGAAATGCAAACAATACTGAGTCTTGTACAGAGATTTGCCAGCCTCCCATGTTTCCTTGCTGAGACGCGCTATGAGATTCCGGGACCAGGGGCCTGGCCGTCCGGATGCGAATCGGCTCGTGGCCCATTTCTCGGGTAGCAGCGGCAGGGCTCCAAAGCTCCTGATTTTGCAGGCGATCTCCCTGTGGCCGTGACATACGGCGCGGCCAAGTCCGAGCTGAAGCTCTGCGAGGATGGCTCTCGTTGGATCCGAGTGGTGGCTTTCAAGGATCGCTTCGACCCAAGCCAAGTCTCCGCCGTCTACAATGTAGTCAAGACTCGATCGCTGCTTGCGAACAAGATAGCATGGACCGATGTGCTCCGTCAGTACTCTCACGGTGTGCTTGATCCGAACACTGTACTCGTCCCCGTGAAGCTTGATGAGATCCATACGGTTGAATCCGGCGATAGCCAGCTCCCAGAGATAACTTGTCTCGCTCCCGTCTGGGTCGTCTGAGGGGTTGGGCTGCCATTCTGGCAGAAGCACTTCCAGACACTCGTGTTCCAGCATGGCCGCTGCAACCGCAACTGGACATAGCTCGAACGAGTCATATACTGTCCCCGGACCGCTCCCGACCTTCGCCCCAAGACCCACGAGCGCTGCCACTGCCGCAACGTTGCGGGCCTGGATAGTTCGAAGCAGAGGCGTCGAGAGGAGACGCCCAGAAGTGATGGAAGGAACCACCGAATTAGCATCAGTGTCGCTGAACCGGGCCGGCGCTTGCGCTTCAATATTTGCTCCAGCTTCATGCAGCAACATGGCCACCCCCCCAACAAATTGGGCCGCGAAGTGATGTAACCAATGAATTGGTTCCTCGCCGAGCTTATTCCTCACCGAAACGGAGGCTCCATGATCTTGAACAAGGCAGAAGGCAAGGGCTTCATTGCCAGACCGGACGGCAATATGTAACAAGGTGTCGCCATCCGCGTTTTGACAGTTGACATCAATGGGGCCCACCTCCTGTTCGAGAAGGACATGTGCCGCCACAATGTTCTGCTCCACATTAATGCATCTCTGCAAGCTCTGGATGCGGCCTTTCTTGACCTGAGCTTGGAAGTCGAGCTGCGGGTCGTGTTCATACTGCGACAGTGTGACATCTTCATCCAACAGGGCCTTCGCCGATCCCATGGAGTAGAAAAGGGGGAGTTCCATCGTCGCGTCAAGGAGCTGATGGATAGAGAGACTAGCGGCACACACGGTGGCACTCCCGGAAGAGCTTCCAAGCGCCAGGTATTGCAGCATTGCTTGCCGCGTCGTGGCCGAGTGGTCGCCGGAAAGGAACCGGAAAAGGTTGTACTGCAGGAGAACATGCGAGAGATGACGCGCGAGGATGGTGTCTAGGCAGCCTAGCTGAGCTAGATCCACATTGTTGGGGTTGCGCTGGAGGACAATGAAGAATCTCTCGAACATGGACGAATAAAGCTCGCGTGAGCGAGGCGTCGCCTCAGAAAACTGGACGGCTGTCATGAGAGCTTGGGACACCTTGGCTTCCCACTTTATTTTGGAAACGGATATGAGTTCCCTTTTGTTTGGCTGCCCGAGAAGGAGGCAGAGAGCGGCAAGGCTTCGGTCAAAAGGGCGGCTGCTCAAGGCAATCTGGAGTGTGGAGAGGAGCACCGACATCTCAGCGCGTGATGCAAGGTTCTAATCTAACACAAATCAGGGGTATGTATTGTTTCGAAGGCTCACGCTTAACTATCTGTGCAAAGTTCAGCTCCCAGAACTCCGGGGATTGCCAGTTGTTTTTGGGGAAGTGACACATCTCCAGGAAATCACTCTATCATCCGCAGATACAGACCATTTCACCATCAGGCACCTTTACGGGTAGGCATCAATCACTGGTATCGCCATGTCGGACCCGATCAGCGCACTGGGCCTCCTGAGCCTTTTCAAGGTTTGCCTGGAAGGTTACAAGCTCTGCCTCGCAGTCAAGGACGCCAACAATGACTTTACCGTTCTGCGGTGGCGCATGTTCTATGAGCGGGAGCGGGTTGTCAACGTCAGCACGGCCTTGGGTCTGTCAGCATTACACAACAACGACGATGCCAAGGCCGGCGCTCTAAGGCGGTACATGGAGCATGATGAATCTCGCCGCCGAGGGATAGAAGGGACGCTGCGGGCGATCGCGCTACTGCTAGAGAGAGCAGAAAAGGCAGATCGGAAATACTCTTATCCAGAGGGAAATATCAGCGGTGGTGTCAGCCAGATGAGAATTGCACTTAACAGAGTCCCTTGGTCGTTGCGCGACAAGGCAGCGTATGAAGACGCCCTACATCATCTCGCCGGCTTCAACGAGAGCCTTGAGAAGGTCCTTCCGGTGGCCATCCAGCGGTTCCTCAATACCGTTCTGTCGGCTACTATATGCGCAACAAACGAGGAGGCGGCCCCACAGTAGACAGTACCCACTAACAACGCCTTTCTAGAATCCCAGGTCCGGTGGAAGCACTCTGTCTGTGGCATGGGAGGTATCGTATTGGGCACTAACTTGGACGCCCAGTTGCTAAACATAGAAGCGAAACCTGTGGGCAAGGCGACTCCGGACCGCTACCTTGCAACACCTCCCAGCACACCTGGCCATGCCCTCGTGGTGGATTGGCTTCCGTGGATGGAACCGAGCGCCGCGGTAGCAGACCGAATCAGCAGGAGTTCCGGTCTCCTAGCCGACGTCCAACGGCCCGAGCTACTCTTCCTACCTTGTACCGGCTACCTCGAGGAGTTCGCCACACGACACGATAAAGTGCGGTACGCATTGGCATATCGGCTCCTCCAGGATCCCATCACGGTAGCCACTACTACTGCTTGCATTCCCGGAACTCCTAATCTCAAGGTCCACTCGCTCAGGCAGCTCCTCCAACCGAAACAGAACGTCCTGTCCCCTCCTCTCGACGCTCGCCTCGACATAGCCCGCAAGCTCTGCCGCGCCATGGTTCTCTACCACTCGTCTGGCTGGGTGCACCACGACTTCCGCTCCCACAATATCCTCTTCATCCAACCGTCTCCGGTAACCACCGAAATTACCTCTCGCACCACCTACCCTTCCATCACCACGTACCAAGGCGTGCGGATCGACCAACCCTTCATCGTCGGCTTCGGCCACGCCCGCGACGAAGCCGACATGTCAACTGCCTTCCACGACAAGAAATCCATTAGCCACACGCTTGCGCAACAGAGGCTGTACTGGTCCCCATCCTATCTCGCCAGCAGCGGACAGATGAGACGCGCGGAGCCCTTTCAGCGCAAACACGACGTTTACTCGCTTGGGTGTGTGCTGCTGGAGATTGGCGCGTAAAAGTCGCTCGAGGCGTTTACCTGGTCTACGAAGTATGAAGAGGACCATGCAGAGTGGTATCAGAGGTTGCTGGATGAGTTCGAGAAGCTGAGGGCCATGTGCGGAAGGAGGTATGCTGAGGTGGTGAGGGCTTGTTTGGAGTATGGAGCCCAAGTGGATGGGAAGGGTGAGAACGGTGGTGGAGGAGTCAATGCTAGGGTGGATGTGCAGAAGTTGGCGTTTGATGTGTTGTTGAGCTTGGAGGAGGTTGTTGTTTGAGCTTTATCTAAGGTATCTCGAAATAGGCGGACCCTCAACGATCATTACGGTCTCACACTCCTGATTCAAGAGGAATATTTCAACGGGACTCCCTTTTTCAGTGATTTCGACGATAGTCTAGGATCACAGACTTATCCCGAGCCTGACGCATCCGAAAAGCGTGCTGGAGATCACTATGGCCTGGCTTGGCAGGCCTTCTTCCAGCTGGGCGAATCTCACCCTGAACGCCCAGACCGCCAGACCTGCCAACCACTCGCCCCCTTGGCATCCAGCGCTACCGCGAACACCTTGACATTCCACCCAGCGCCTGGAGTTTTGCCGCAGAAACCACCAATGCAGTTTCGAATGACTCCAGGCGTGCAGCCCCAACTTGTGTGTCCTCGCCTCCTCAAAACCTGCGCTGCCCATACCCCCTGTCACCGCATAGAACTCCCAGGTTGTCACTGTATCGCGGTTCCACGATACATGCACCAAGGTCTCGGTTTCGGCGCGCAATGCCACAAACAGCGGGCCTCTCCCGCGGTAACTTTGTACACCCAAACCGAGCGGACCTGAATCCAGGTATGCATAGAAGATAGGCTTGGCATCGTTGCCACGGAACTCGGTAACAGCGCCAAGCTTGACCCCAGTTAACAAAGACGTTCTTGCTGGGCAAAACCTGCGAGTTGCCTTGCGACTGAGCAGAGTCGGAGAGCGGGAATCATTGGGGCTCCGTCGCCGTGTTGAGGTGTGGTTGAGCTGGAAGATTCGAGCTGATGAAGAAGGATGGTAATTGGCACCGTCCGTTAAGGCAGCATTGTCGAAAAGGAAGATTGTCTCGATGGCCATCAGCGGAGCGAGAGAGAAAGCGAGCGTCGTGCTAGTAGGCAAAGGAGACCTCGTGGGAGAGCGGGAAAGTCGAGTTGCTCCCACCGAGCCACTAAATCACGGGACCGTCGATGCCAGAGAGCTTGTATACCGTGCTGGTGTGACGACCCGAGATGAGGTAGTTGCCCTCATCGTCCTTGTCCTCGTGACATAGGAGACGGGGATCGACAATTTTTGCGGCTGTATATATATACAAATATACGCACAGCTATAAACACAGATACGTGCACGAATCGGGTCCTGGGGCAGAATTCCTATACCCGTTTCCCTCGTGTCTCCCGGGGTCAGCCTCAGGCCTCGCGCCAACCGACCGGTCCATTTATCTCTTGCTTGGCAAAGAGGGCGATCCTGCGCCTCGAAATAAACAGCAATCACAACGACGGCGTCTATTATGAGAAGGAACCCCCGTATATGATACCTCGGATCAATTAGGTGGGATACTTATCCGCCTAACACTGGATGTGTCTGTCGTCGAGGCTGCGGAGGCAAGTCCAAAGAAATCTATATAAACTGCGACCTGGTAGTACTTTCGAGGGGGTTTAAATACTTCTATAACTATCTTATTACTAATATGTTCCGACCTGTGAAGCCTAAAAACTACTGGGTAGCCGTCGCTTAAAGTTAAAAGGAAGAGATTAAATGGGAAAAGGGATTGTCCGTATGAAAAATGAGTGGTATAGCGTTATATGGGAAAAGTGGCATGGTGACATCGCGAGAAGAAAGGGAATTGGGAGGATAGCAAAAGCAGTCCGGGAATTACAGAAGTTGAAGGATAGTCGGTTAGTCTTCAACTGATATAAAGAGGGAAATTGCCTACAGAATGTTGGGGGTTTGGTGTATTCTAAGCTAGTATGTTATATACCAGTATACTATAGCCTAGTGCATTAATATACTGGTATATTCTAGGTGCCAGTATATTACGTAACATCCTAATATTGGTGCTAGGATGTTACGTACTGTCCTAGGGATTAGACTGGGATGCCATATACTATCCCACAGCATATACCAGTATATGCTAGGTCCAAAACAAGGACATCGCGGGGGAGCCGTTGTGATATAATGCCGCAAACTGACCGTACTCCACTAGACAGTCCTGACTCCCTCGTCTCCTCCCTTCAGAGATGCAATGCCCAGCCATGGTCCCTAATATGGGCCATCAACCGATGTCCTCGGGCTTCCGTACCAGTCAGCTTGCTAGAATCTGGTACTGCTCCTAGCGTACACACCACCTGTCAGAAACACGGCACCTTTGATTTTGTGTGTGAAAATGGGATGATGGAACTGGATGGGCTGCAACTGCGTGATTGTATTACATGTGTGTCCCTATGTCTGTGTCTCCCCTCTTCCCCCCCGGCCCCCTAGCTTCGCCAGAGGGCCCTTACTATAGCTAGGTTGGTGGCAACCCGCTGAGGGGTGCGGTGGCGAGTGCTATCTAGTCCATACTAGCTGAACTGATTGCGTCAATCCAGTTCCTATGAGCTCCTGTTCAGCTCGCATGGTCATACATATCTTTGATAGCTTTCCTGATCACAGACTGAGTAACGCCTGAGTAAGTGGCGAGCGGTGGTGGGGCAATCGATGCGTAAAGTAACGGATTGCGCGTCATCTACTTTCTATCGACATGAAAATTTTGCCGGGGGGACTGAAAACGGGCCTCTGAGGCTATGCGGCGGCCGTGTATGGGATCACCCTAGCTCAGGGAAGAATCAGGGAAAGCTCATGACATATCAGCCCCAGCTCACCCCAGCTCAGGACTACGAACGAAAAAGGAAATTTTCTGTGCCCAGATTCGTCGCAGATTACTAGGATGTTATACCAGCAGTCCCCGAAATATTGAAGCCAGGCAGCCAATCAACAGTTATTACACCACTTCATGTATGTGCCAACAGAACCCAACCATACTGCCAACCTCTTTGAGTGTTGCTATTGCAGGGGCGGACCACGCAGGGTAGTCTTGAGTTTATTTCTTCTTGTCTCACAAATTAACTCACAAGTACTTAAAATCCATTGATAAGATCGGGATTGTGCGCTTCTGGGTGAATATTTATCACGCAGCCTCGAGCCATTCCCTTCCGATAACTTTACTTTGCTATTCCTTCTCATCTCTCTATTCAAACCGGTTCACCGCTCGATATACCTGGCTGTATCCAGTCATGGACCTCGGCAGCGAGCTCATTCCGATCTTTCATTCCAAACGAGATCGCAAACGAAAAGGATCTTAGTAATGACGCCAGCGGCGAGCCGACTCTGGGAACCAGAATTCACGTTACCGGCGAACCGCTCATGAACGGATATCGGCTTGAATTTAAGCGAAACTACGACGAAAGGGTTGGTTCCAACGAATTACAGAAACTGCTTCTGCTTGGTCGTGTCAACAATCCGGACGACGTTACTATTAGTACCGATCTCGTTACCGACCAGGCTTTCTTCATCGACACCGTCCCGAGGAGCAAGCTGGAGCAAGTAGCAGCCCAGGTTCCGCCGCCCCCGGCCGGCCAGGACGTTTGGGTTCCCATCAACGGTGTGAGTGCACGCATCCAACAGAAAGGGGCCATGTTTTATTTTTTTATTTTTTTATTTTTTTATTTTTTTATTTTTTTATTTTTTTATTTTTTTATTTTTTTATTTTTTTATTTTTTTATTTTTTTATTTTTTTATTTTTTTATTTTTTTATTTTTTTATTTTTTTATTTTTTTATTTTTTTATTTTTTTATTTTTTTATTTTTTTATTTTTAATTTTTTTTATTTTTTTATTTTTTTAACTTTTTAATTTTTTAATTTTTTTTATTTTTTTAATTGTTTTTTTTAATTTATTGGAGAGCTTTACTAATGATTTAATGCTACATGTAATTATCAGGTGACCACTAAACGGAGTCAGGAGTGGACTGTCGAGTATGTCCGGCTGCTAGAAGCGCAGAACCTCATCAGTCCTGGCGCTCTTGATATCGTGTAGAAAGAGAGAGGGGGACAACGGCGCCAATCGACAAGAATTATAGCGTTAGTTCTAGACTTCCGAGGCAAAACCATCTCCCGCGAGAACCCGCAGTGGACTCCCGATCACCTCCACCCCCGCCAACCCCCAGCAGTAGTACCCCTGAAAACGCGGGTTAATGCCGAGCTCGGCACTCCACCCAAAGCTCCGAGACCACGTATCGCGACTTCACTTCGTTCGAACATGTCCAAGATTTTCTCTATTTACCCGCTCCTTTTAAACTGCCTTCTCCTTTGGTTGATTTGTTATGAATCGTCTTATTTTTAACCTCTTTATTTCTAGTCCTTTCATTTTTTCTGTCATTTCCATCATTGCCGGCCTCTTGCTACAGTTGTATTATTGGCCACCATCGAACCGACTATCAGAACAGACGATGGCCGGAGGAGGCGAGCTTCGGAATGTGGTCGTGGTTGGCGGGTCTTATGTCGGTGTGGTAAGTCTCTTTAGGCCGATAATTGGTTTACATTGGTGTGACTGGTGGTGGAGGAGTGAAGAGCCGTCTTGCTGACCGACTAAAAGAACGCTGCCAAAGAGCTGGCCAACCTCCTGCCGGCAACACATCGTGTAGGTCTACCTATCCTGAACCACCGTCTACCGAGAATGATCCTAACTTGTGTCTAGGTTCTCCTCGTTGAGCCACATAGCCATTTCCACCACCTGTTCGCCTTTGTAAGCTCATCATTCCTCCAAGTAATCCAAAGCCAGTACACAATAAGGTATCTAACATGCCCGAAAGCCGCGCTTCGCCATCGTCCCAAACTACGAACACAAGGCCTTCGTTCCCTACACAGGCCTGTTCGCAGACGCGCCAGGCCCGAACGCCACAAGGCACAGAATCGTCCGCGCTAGGGCGGTCTCTCTACAATCCAATCGCCTCATCCTCGACCGGGAATGGCAAGGGTCCAAGGAGCTTCCGTTCGACTACCTCGTCGCGGCGACAGGCACCCGGCTTGCATCTCCCGGGTCCATGCAAGACGACGACAAGAATGCGTCTGTAGCATACCTGCAGGCCTACCAGCAGGACATCAAGAGGGCCGAGTCAGTCGCCGTGGTCGGCGGCGGAGCCGTCGGCGTGCAGATGGCTTGCGACCTGAAGGAGTTCTACCCCGATAAAGATGTCACGCTCATCCACTCGCGGGACCAGCTGATGCCTGTCTACCACGAAGGGCTGTCCAATTTGATTAAGGAACGGTTCCGCGAGCTGGGCGTCAAGCTCGTGACCGGAAGCAGGGCGGTCGTGCCTCCAGCCGGTTTTCCTAATGACGACAACAAGCCGTTTGAAGTCAGGCTACAGGACGGCAGTTCTGTGAAAACGGAATTCGCAATTATTGCGACGGGCCAGGCGCCTAATAACCAGTTCTTGGCTGGTCTGAAGCCGTCGGAAGAGGACTCGCTGGTCAACCCAAAGAACGGCTTCATCCGCGTGCGGCCGACACTGCAGTTTCGCGACCCAAAGTATGGGCACCTTTTCGCGGTCGGCGATATCGCCGATTCGGGCGCCCATAAGGCTGCGCGGCCGGGCGCGGTGCAGGCGGCGGTTGCGGCGAAGAACATCGCTGCCTTGATCGAGGGCCGGGAGCCGAGCGAGACTATTAGTGTTGTGCCGCCAGGGATCCATCTGACGCTGGGGTTGACGAAGAACGTGATTTTCAGGAATCCGAATGTTGCTGCAGGGGGTACCGAGCCGTTTGTTAATCTCAAGGACGATGGGAGGGAGGATATGGGTATCGATGGGGTCTGGGAGAGGAGGGGTGTTAAAGTGGCGAGTTCGCAGGAGTATCACCTCTGATTCATTTCGGGGAACGATACTTATGACAGGTTTGGTGTTTGTTGGATAAGCATTTTTGGAGTCGAGGATCATGATAAATGATTTTCATGGATGGTGACACCAACGAACTCTCTTTCATCTACTATCTGCCTACCTACCTTAGGTAGGTAAGCGACCTGTCGATACTCAGGGTGCCTCATCTTTCCCTCAGTCGTGATACAAGCGTCTTCATTTTCCGCCTGTCTCCACAACTATAGTAGTAGTAGTGGTAATACAATCGGGAAAGACAGTGACAACAGTAAGATCAGTCACCGTGACAGCATTAGTACCAGTCACGACGACAGCATTAGTAGTAGTCTCGACAACAGTTGTTGTTTCCATGATGACAATAGCATTTGAATCACCACCATCACCACCTTTCCTACCCACCGCTGCCATCGCCATCTCCATTGTTGACGAGGGTGCTACATGCCGGCCTCGCAATACCCCATAAAAAGAAGAAGGCGAAGTAAAACTGAAGCCAGTCATGCTGCTGTTGCTGCTGCTGCTGCTGCTGTTGTTATTGTTGTTGTTGTTGTCCTTCCAAGAATTCGTCGGGACATCGCTATGGAGGACCATGCTTGGAAGATCCTCCACCGTGCTGTACGCGCATGGCTGGTAATCGGACCAGTTGTTGCTACCGTTACCTGTATGCGACGGGACCGGGATGACGTCGATGGTCGCACCGTTCTTGCACACGCAGTGGTTGCCCACGCCGTGGCGCGGGTCCGCTTCGTTCACGCAGAACGGGTCGTCCATCCAAGCGACCGGGACGGTGGTCCACGCGGGGGAGGTGAATGTGCTCAGGGCGGTGAAGGGGGTTGTGAGGTATGCCGACGAGGTTATTGTAGGCCATGTTTTTGTTGTTTTTGTTGTTGTTGATAATGAATCGCCGGTAGTAGAGCGTGGGGAGAATAGTTGCATGGTCGGGAAGCTGCTGTCCTGCTCTTGTAGTCGTACGATTCGGCCTGCCCGTGTGGAGGAGAGGAGGGTGAGCAGGAGGACGAACAGCAGGGGCTGCTTAAACCTGGTGGTAGTGACTGGCCGCATGATTCTGGTTTGCGCGATATTGTGTATCATCTTGTGTGGTATTGTATGATATTTTATGATGTCTGGTCTGCGGTGAGGTTGGAAAGCAGGAGGATGTTTGGAAAGCAGAAGGATGTTTGGAAAGCAGAAGGATGTTTGGAAAGCAGAAGGATGTTTGGAAAGGTGTGGTGGGTTGTCGTTGCTTCTTGTACTTTTATCTGTTTGGTTTCGTGCAAAAGTCCGCAAGGAGTGACGAGACTTGCGGGCCACCGTCGATTGCCCCGAGCAAACCTACCTACCAACGTAACATCCGTCGGTCGACCGGCGACGGTGTTACAACCCGTCGTACAGGTTGTCACCAAGAAGAGTGGCTGGTTCGACGTTGGGGGCATTCATCCATCCTGAGATGTCTTGCCGTGTGTTTTGTTCCTTGCTCTCTTAATTACCAGATAGGTGTGTATGTATATGATCGTCCGACGATCACAGCTCCCGCTCACTTTGGCTAGCGTACAGGCTCTGAAAGGACGAGTACGTCTGCGCAATAGAAACAATCAAGCTGAGGAAAGACAACACCAGACTCAAGCTACCAACAAACACGACTGCCCAGAACGTGTACCAGGCCATGCTGTCCCGGTTGTCTCTCCAGAGACCGACTATCCCACCTGGCTTCTGCGCGTCCATATACGCCTTCAGCATCCTTAGTTGATCGCCGAATATTGGGTAGCTGTCGAACCGCTGGATAACAGGTATCCTGTTAGCTAGTGACTGGGCGTGAAATTCCATGTCACTCAACCAAGGACGGGGTCTGCGGGTAAGGTAGCTCATGGTGGGTGCAGCGTGCTCTGACAAGACCCCAGTCTCGTCGCCGTAAAGTACTCGAACCCATTCCGGAATCGGCATTTTGCCGTACTCGGCAAGGTTGGCAATGTAGATGTCGCTAGGGGAACGAAACAGGAGTGAATAGGTCTCTAGCAGTTCGTCGCCGACGGGCCAGCTACCCGGTCCATGCCCAGCCCATCCACATTGGGGCTTATATTTTTTGCACCAAATGCTGGACATAAGGTAATTAACAAACGGACAGCCATCTCTTCGACTTGTGTATTACTCACTGGAAGAACGGTGCGGCTTGGATCATAAATCCAAACCAGAAGACTCGCAGTGTAGATGAATCCACATCAAACTCTAGATGCTTGTCGAGATACTGAGTCCATGTGATTTGGATGTTTCCTGCTCGTTGGAGAGTCGGAAGAGATAGCTCAGAGCTTCGGAATGTTTGCTCCGTCGATTTGAACTTCTCAATCCATCCTCCCACTATCTGCCCCCAGGAGAAGAGTTTCGAAAGGCGAGTGTTCCTAATGTCCCGACTTGGCTCATTTGGCTTTTGAAGGAAAGCATAACCCTCCCAAATACTTATTAACCTTAAAGCTTCCACTACGAGTATTTGTTGCATTGAGTGCGCCATATTATCATCTTCATCGGGTTGTTGCAAGATATGTCGCTCGTAACACCTATCCAAAACGCTTCCAACTGTAGCAGTCCGGTTCCAAAATACTCCTTCTTTCTTCCAGTCGGCCAGGGGATCTGATTCCGGCAGGTGCAGTAGTTCGTTCAACACAGATAATACCAGCCGTGGATCTCGTGGTCCTTTGTATGTGGGAAGACGCATGCCGATCAAAGCAACTAAGGGTTCCATATCCAGGGTCCCTCGCAGTCGAGAAAACTCTGCCGAGAAGGGTTTGCCGTGCTGCCACCACCACTTAGATAAGCCGAGAAACATCCTTTTTTGCACCAACAGCCTCTCGTCGGGATTGGAATCGTAGTAGCGTATGATGTTCGGTACAACAGGCTCGCCAGACGCTCTTGATCGGCTCTTCCAGTCAACAAGTGGCAAACACTTCCAGGGATCCCATTGTTTATGAGCATCAGGAAGTCCATCGAAAACTAAGTGGAAGTATTCGTTAGCCCTGGATTTATGACGAAATGCGGATATATGGCACCTTTAAGGAACGGAGCCCACCGGTCCTTCTCTTCTTGTTCGATCACCGATTGATCCCAAATCGGACGCGTTATCCATTGGGAGATATCGGCGCGACCTACAAACTCGTCATCCGAGCTCTCATAATGCGTCTCTTCATCATCAGAGACCTTCACAGCCGGAAGCCGTTTGTCAACAATGACCTTTAGCCCCTGAACTGCAGCTGTCAGGTTCTCGATGGACGCGATGAGTTGATTCACTGTCTCCAGTGGTAGCTCGACAGCAGGCCCCTGCGCGATAGTCTCTTCTGCCATGTCCACCTGAACGCAGGTCTTGAAGCCGAGTTGCCTCCGCTTTCGGATGTTAACGAGTATGAAAGGAAAGCCGAAAGATCAAGTGAGGACAGTGACAGTGAGGAAACGGTTTGCTCAAGTCAAACATTTCATCTTGAACGCACACTTGTGACAGGATGCTGTGGTTGCCTTGCCGTCAGCCCAAGATGCGGGGATTGTCCACCTCAGTTGCTCTGCAAGGCGGAATGGAAACCGAACCCGGCTGGATGCACGTGCGTGTGTCTGCATTCTGGATTTTTGCAGGCGGGTGGCGCTTGAACGTGCCAATGACCGGAAGTCATCTTGCTTCGTTTATTCATATCAGCCACGACCCCCGAGGATTGCATTTCGAGATATCCGTCGTATTGAATACACAGAAAAAGTACGTTACGGGCCGTAATTTCTCAAGAACCCCTCTACAACTACGATAGCTGTCGCCCCTTATCAGAGTTGGACCAAGAATATGGATCCTTTCCGAAAGAGGCAAAAATTCGCCCATCAACTTCGTATCTATGTGAGAAACTAGTGGGTACCCAGCGAGAATACGGTCATCAGTATACTTGCCAGATGGTATCCCCAAACCACACGATCCATGTAGGTCCTATTCGATCATACCTCCTGAGTCGTCTTCGTGCAGTATCTTGTAGATGGCTTCAACCAGCTAGGCGTATAGAAACTGGAGGTTAATGAAAGTCACCACTGTTTTCACTCCGGAATCGGGACACCGCACCGTTCCGTAAGAGGTTCGGTGCGGAGCTACAACGGTGTGGCAAAGAGCAGTATCTGCCGACCTCGCATGACCTACGCATTGGGGGCTTATCGGCCGCTAGGGAACAACAAGCAATAAACCCCCTCTTGCAGATGTCCCCCTCATCGCAACAAGTCTATAAGACGATAACCGATCTTCTTTTGCATCAAGTTAACGGTTTTGATATTTTTCTAATTATCCTCAGCATTACGTCGTGTCCGGGTGTGTAGAACATCATGGCACTCCTGTTCCTGGCCATCTTTGTCGCCACAGTCATCGCCTTGGTAACAACACGGACACGACTGCTCCGGAAATCCCAACAGGCACAGTCACAATGGCACCTTGCAGAAGGGAAACGAAAAGATGGTACCATCATGAGTAACAGTCCAAATGTCTCTAACATGAAAGAGAAACAGCCCTCCGTGTTGGCTCAGATGATCGAGCCCTTGCCGGACTTTGACTGGACAGCCGTCGAGCCCACCAAGTATCGGCCCTTCAAGCCCACATATCATATCACCATGGGTGCGTTAGTCGACCATAGCCACCTTATGTTCTAAGACTCTAGCTAACAAGCCTGTCAATTTGTCTGTAGCCCTCCAGACAAGCACCCCGTCCGAGTTGATCGTAATGGACCGTGATTATCTCGACAAGATCAACCAACGACGCACCATCATGGCCGATA
Organism: Apodospora peruviana; assembly: GCA_033439685.1. Lineage (NCBI taxonomy): Eukaryota > Fungi > Ascomycota > Sordariomycetes > Sordariales > Lasiosphaeriaceae > Apodospora > Apodospora peruviana. Next base: position 1,397,549 of record JAUEDM010000003.1, on the reverse strand, counting down.
ACGCGTCAACCGTAATGGGCGTCATCCCCGAAGGCCACGCCGCCGTCTGGGAGACATATTCATATCTCCTAGGCGAGTACCTACCAACTCGCTACCCATCAACGTTTGAGCTCAGGAACCATAGTCATCCGTACCAGCACACCACATTCTTAAACAAAGCAACCGGCGTCGAATCACCACTTACACCCTTGCCCAGTCACCCTATCAAAGCTCTCAAAATCATCTGCGAAACCGTCGAAGACGATATGTTCATCCTGGAGCAACAGCCCGATATCGATCCGACTTTTCCAGGAGAGCACAAGTCCATCGCCTTCGTCTGCTGCCACCCCGCCGGCTTTGATCCGTCCGAGAAACTCGGCAAGGGCTTGAAGGCGATCCATGCTCCCGTGCCGGCGTACGACAAGATCGGTCCCAGCATGGAGCGGTATTTCGCCCGGGCCGAAGTGGGCAAGCCCGTCAGGCGGGTCAACTGGTCCGTCCAGACGCACACGCGACTGTTCGCGCCAAGCGGTAACCACGTCCACGCTGGTGATTTAGTGGAAGAGGAAACGGAAGTCGATGTCAACACGGCCAGGCTGCGGGTTGAGCTGCAAACACTCACACGGCTGCCCAAGACAAGGGCGCTGGTGTTTAGCTTCAAGACGTATCTTTATCCGATGGCTGATATCAAGGAAGAAGGGCTTGGTCCGCAGCTTGCTGATGCTGTTGAAGGGTTGAAGGCCGGGAATGCGCCTGGAATGTGGATTTATAAGGGAGGTGTGCGCTGGGGTAAGGCGGTTTGCGAGTATCTGCGGTCGTAGACACCTCGTGGTCTTTAACCACAATAAATAGGTACGTCGAAGTATGTTTTAAGGTATCCGAAAGTGGTATTAAAAGCCCGTATGTACGTAAAGTAATTAGGAGATACGACGTGGAAAACGTCGGTGGATATGAGGGAAAGCAAGTCAATGTATTGAGGCGTGTCCTCCAAAAGAGAGGGCATCGCCGAGAGGAAGAACGTACTGCTCTATATACACGTTGGGAACTCTCTTTCAGAGAGCAAGCCGGTCCTCTCGCCAGTTCTGGGCTCCGCGTCATACACACCGAGCTCGCTCATTGAAAAAGAGAGCGCGCCACGTGTGTACCTTATAGAGCAACAGTTTCTTCCTTTTGGCGATACCATCCATCTCCTAGGGCACGCCTCAATACATTGACTACCTACTTTCCTCATATCCACCGACGTGTTCCACGTTATAGGTGAAACAAGAATCAAGTTCCCTTTGAGTTTGGTACAAAAGCCAGCCAGATAAGCACATTATCCAAGCGACCGAACCCCAATCACACAACAGGAAAAGGAAATAGTTTGACGCACGCCCTCGCTCACCGCGCCTTTGCATCATCACTCCCACTATCAGCCCTCACGGCATTCTGCCTAGCCACCTCCTCCTCCTCCGGATCAATCTCATGCTCGCCCCCGACATGAAACAACGGCTTCAGCTTGGCATCCTTGCGCATCAGCACCCAGCGCTTGAACCACCACGGCAGCGCCTGCGTCAGCTGGTACTTGGCGAACTTGCCCGTCGGCACCGCGAACACGTAGTCGAGCTCCTCGAGCGTCCTCTGTTTTGTTTCTGGAACAAAAAAGAAAATCATGATAAACGCGACAGCGTTGAACCCGGCGTAGCACCCGAACGCGCCCACGGTTCCCGTAGAATCGAGCAGAAACGGGAAGGTCATGCCCAAAACGGCCGCCCAGAACAGGCACGTCGCCACGGCGAAGCCCATGCCAATCTCGCGGTGGGAGAGCGGGTAGACTTCCGCTGAGTAGGTGAACGGCACGGGCCCTTCCCCCGGGGAATAGAATGCCGCGAAGAGGTAGACGAACAGAGACACCAGCGCCGTGCGGGCGGTGCCTTGGTCCATCAGGGTGCAGAGGCCTGCTGCGAGCAAAGTCCACGTCATTTGGGGAAACGTAAAGAGCAGTAGGGAGCGCCGGCCGAACGTGTCGATGGTCCAGAATGCTGGAAAGGCGAAGAGCCAGTTGACCAGGCCGAACCCGAAGGACGCCAGCAGGGCTTGGAAGTCGTCGGATCCGGACTCTTTGAAGACCGTTGTGGAGTAGAAGGCGATGATGTTAATGCCTTGCTCAGTACGTTAATCATGACCCCGACGATATGAAGGCAAAGGGATAGTTAGGCCGAGGGAGGAGAGCTCACCACACATCTGCTGGGCAATCATGACGGTAAACGCCGCCAGGTTCGCGCGCCGGATCCGCGGCACGGTGAAGAGCTCGGCGAATCTCTGCAGATAGTTGCTATTCCTCTGCAACTGCTCTTCGATCTCGAGCTGGGCGTGGATGTAGAACACGTCCCTGGCGACCTGGATTGGGTGGTTCCGGAGCTGGAGCATCGCGGTCCAGGCTTTAGCGTAGCGGTTCTTCTTCATATACCAGCGCGGAGACTCGGGACATATGTAGATGAGGAGTAGCAGTGGCACAGCGGGAAGAAAAGGGGCTCCTGGTGATCGGTGAGTGTTTGAGTTTCAGCTAAGGTACCTCGCCTAATGAGGTGAAAGGACAAGATGCGAATGAGTGCTCCTTGGCTTACCTAGCATTAATCGCCAGTTGATTGCTCCGGCATTCCAAACTGCGAGGTTAAACGCTGTGCCTAGGAAGATACCAAAAGCCGTCCACATTTCTGCGTACACATAGTTGGTCAGTCGGATCCATGTTTACATATCCCTCGTTGGTGATGCGCGAGACTTACGCCAAGACATCACGAGGGCACCTCTTATGGAAGCAGGTGAGTTCTCAGCTGCGTAGATCGGGACTACACCAGAGTGATCATTGTCAGTATTCTGGAACTTGTTCTTCTTCAAAGACCCTGGGGAACTCACCGGTGGAAGCTTTAGCACCCATCCCAATGCCCATCAGCAGTCGATTCGCCAGCTGCTGTTGCCAGTTGTGGCTGAAGGCCGACCCGATGACAGGCCAGATGCAGAAGTGAGCGGCAAAGAAGATGACACCTGTATTGTGTAAGCATACTCCGAACATGACCCCCCTTTATTTGGAGATGACTTGTTTACCTCGACGACCAAACCAGTTATTGATCGGATCAGACAACCAACACCCAATAAACCTAAACCACCCACCCCTTGTGAGCCACCGCTCACACGAAACAACTTTAACACGCGGCAGGGTCTGTACTCACGCGCTACCAATATATGGCCCGGCATTCACCAATCCGACAAGAATCTTATCGTGTACGCTCGAACCCCCGATCCCGTAGAGATGCGGAAAGAAGATGTTGGCACCGTTCGTGCCCGTCTGGTCCCACCCTTGCACCGCCGCGCCGATGGAACAGGTGGCGATGGTCAGGAAGAGCTTCTTCGGGAGACGCCATTTATGCTCGACCTCGTCGCGGAGGACGCGCTTCTCGTCGTCGTCGAGCGTCTCCGGGCCAGCGATGTTCTCGTAGTCGTCCGGCCTCTGGGCCACGAGCGCACCCTTCCGGAGAAGGGGGATGCATTCGACCAGCCCCTTTTCCTGGGCGAAGAGATCCACCTTGTACATAAGGTCATCGTAGGGGATGCCTTCGAGGGGGTTTTTGATTCTGAATTTTTGGTATTGTTAAATAACCGTTCATGAATGGCTTATCTGTGAGGGAGAGATATCGCGGTATAATGGCATCCAAGAGCAGAAGTGGATTATCGGTAGTTATTACCTAGCTTCGAGGTTGGCGTTGAGGTCGACATGCTGGTTTGCCGAGACCCCCTTTTCGAGATGGTGGCCGGGAGCACCCTTTGATTGAGACCTGCTTACATCCAGAGCGTCAGTTCCATTGTATCAAAGAAGGCATCTGAGCATATATACGGTGGGGAAATACATACCCGCTCCCCGAGCTCACCGTATCCGCCATTATCGATATACGGCAGAGCAGTATTTATATCTTGGCGTAAAACCTAGCTGGTTAGATATCATCACTCGCAATCTGCTTATCAGGGGTATCACATCAACTCCAAAAAGAGAAGAGTAGAGGAAGAGAACAAAAGTCCAGGGAAAACATGGGGAAGAGCGGGACGACCACCTTTTTATCAACTCCTCATATATCAAGGTATCATCCATAAGTACCTAGGTAGTTCACCTGATCGTTACCACACCGGACTGTTGAAGCCAAACCATGAAACCTCGTCATCCGCGCAAAAGGATTGAACTCGGGGAAACCCCGAAAAGGCCCTTCCACGCGATGAATCGGTGGCTGATCTGGGGATCGACAGCAGAAACGCCAGTCCGGGGAATGCGATATTGTGGTAGGGTCTCATTCAGAAGAACTAGTTCCGAGTCTTCGTTGCATCCTACAGCACTAGCTGTGGGAACAACCATGGCATAGATCCTGAATATCAGTCAGATGTTTGCAGATCAGCCACCCTCCCCCCTCACTTCGTGTTCCTTTCTCACATGAAAATGGGAGACGGACTACCCTCGAACTTCATACTGCGAAGCCGGGAGACGAATACTTTGTTTGATATGCCCATTTCTGCTTTATTTGTACTCGATCTTTTCGCCAGGTCTTACAAGTCTTGCTCGTTGGTTTGTCTTGGTTCCTTACACTGTCTGATTCGTCTACCTAGCGTGCCTAGCATGCCTAGTGGCGTCCCGGGTCTCTACTCTCGTCTCTTCTCTTGGCGCCGTTGAGATTCCGACTTGGCGATGGCACGCCGAGAAGGTTGGGCTGGCCTTGGCCACTTGGCGGACGGAGGTCGTTGGCTGCTTGCTCGCAAATCCCTCCAGCTGTAACCTGAAAACAAGTTATTTGGTGAAAAGGAGCAGGAAAGGAAAGGGAACGGGGAAGGTCATATTTGTGCGGATGCTTTGGCAGTATTGTAGAAATCCAAAATTCTCAGGATCCGGGAGTGACTAGACTTGTGGCTTTTATTATTATTATTATTATTCATACACCGCTATGCGCTTAGGTGTGTCGGACCCTCAAACTATTTACTGTACAGGGAAACCGTACCCTCACGGGTCGGGTGAAAATTTTCTGGCGGACACGACGGATATAAGTGCCGGGTTAGAGCGCGAAACGACTGCTTACCTAATAAGCAGCTAAGCGTGCTAAGGTACATCTAGAACTCCGTAGTAAAGACTACGATCTCCTGGTCGCGGTTGGGCCCCTCGACGCTGTAAGTCAAAAAGCTCAACGACACTAGTCTAACTTGTGAGTGCTTACAGCTCCCAGAAACTCCAGCTGATGTGTCTCAACGCCGTTCGGACGAGAGATGCGTTGGCCTGAAATTAGTTGAGCTTAAATATAAAACAGTTGTTCTATTTCGGGACCTGGATCAACGAAACATTGCTGTTGTCCATGAGTCTGTATACCATAGGTGATGGGTAAAGACTCATCATTCAACAATCATTCAACAATCATTATCAAACCCATCACCATAGCCATTTCTTCAAGGTAAATACTTGTATATTTCTCTCCAATAACACCCGTTTCCCATCAAGTCTTCATACCGCCTTCTGTGAACTAGATCCACCACCACCACCACCACCGGCCATCTTGCCCTTCCCCTTCCCACTCCTACCCGCCGTCCCAACACTCTGCCTAAAATTCGTCACCATAACCTCCAGATGCTCCGGCCTCACATCCTCAAGATACCCCTGCTCCCTCAACACATCCAACGACTGCCGTGCGTACTTGAGCCCAGTCTCCCAATCCCCCAAAATCCAATAGATGCGCGCAATGTTCTCGTACTGTTCGCTGTACAGCGGAAACAGTTCCTCGGACGGAATCAGACCGAGAACCTGCCGCGTCAGCCGCAGCGCCTGGTACGGTTTTCCCTCCTGGTAGGCCGCTGCCGCCTGCCCCCTAAGGTCGTCGATCTCGCGCCTACGGGCGTCTGACGCGGCGATTTCTTGCTCGCTGCTCGTGCACAGGTCGCATTGGCACTCGAAACCCCAATGCTTGAGGGCTTTGTGACGCTCGGCCGTGGTTTGGCCCACCGTTACGTCTGTTGTTTCTCTAGGATTAGTTACCTGGGGGAAAGTAAGGGTTGGTATGACAGAAAAACGTACAGCTGATGGTTATCTCCTCGCCCGGTTTGATATCCCTCGATGCGCCGACGCTGACGGACAGTGTGCGTGGTATGAATCGCGTGTAGGCGCTGTTTGGACGTATATCAGGTCACCAAGCACACAAGGAACAAATCATAAGGAGTACCTACTTTGGCTTACAAGCGTGATTTATCCGCTATCTCCATCTTTTTCGTCAGCCATCTTCATCTCATACTACCCTCCCCATCACCCGGTAGGGACGTACCGAAACAACAGGATAAAGCGCCATATGCGGCATCCCACCAAGTATAGTATGAAACGCGTTCGTCCTCAGCACGTTCTCGATCTCGTCCGCCGCGAGGTCGTTACTCTTGCCCAAACCCAAAATACTCTCGGGATCAGCGAGCTGGTCGACCGCGAGATGCAACACCCTGTACCCAGTCTTAGCCGGCACCAGTGACGCGAACGTAATCTCTACGGCGAGCGACGCGTAGTCGACCATGATTTCTTCGTATCGAGAAATGTGCCGCGTCGCGACGACACCTAGACCTTTGTTGGGCACCTCGACCACCTTGAACGGTTTCTCCTCCCCAACATCGTAAGGCGGCATGTATTCGTCCAGAATGACGGTGCTGTCGGCCGCCGCCTCTGGCGTGGTCACAAGGCTCAGCCCGCGCGAGCCGTGGCGCGAGTTTGTGTAAGCACAAAACTTTTTGGCTTGGTCCCCAGCTCGTCGCGGCGCGGTGGTCACGCAGTACGGTTTGTGCGCCCAGGGCGACCAGTCTGCTGACTGGTCATCGACTGCGGGCGGACAGATGCCCGATCCTGAGCCGGTGTACGGTTGGAATATGGCCGGGACCGAGACCGCGCACCACTGCTTGCCGGGAATGACTGTGCACTCGGCGAGGGAGAATGATAATAACAACTGGATAAAGGAGTGAAGCGACAGTGAACGCCGGGTAGCCATGATGGTTTCTCAACACACAAACGAAAATCGAACAAAGCGACAAGATTGATTCAAACCCAGTAAGACGGATAGATAAGGTGGTTGAGAAACAGAGAACAATACCGTCAACATATGTTTGAATGGCACATTTCCGGAATTGTGGACACAGTCAACCGTTTCATCATCACTGCAATGGAAAGACTCTGCCGTCTTGTTCCCGTTCCCCAATATAGAGAACAAGACTGGTTGATATTAACGCCAATTCTCCAAGAGTTTGAGTTTTGCCACTACCAAAGAAACCTTATAGCCAAGAAAGCTGGGCAGCTGGTTCGTTCAGGTCCGAGTGGTTGGACGACGGGTAAATGAAGAAAAGACGGGCTGATCAGCCTCAAGTTGATTAAAGCCATGAAAGTTTGGATACCGTTTTGGGATTGTGATCATGACATGGTTATGTAATAAACTTTTCAAATCTTAGTTACTTCAGTTGTGGTTCAAGTCACTTCAAGAAACTGTGCAAGCAGTTGTTCGCAACGCTGATGTCAAACTTTGTCTTACATAATAGTGCTACTACCCCTACCGTAAAAGAAGCTTTCATTTCAACGGCCACGGCAACAACCCGCCGTCTGTGATAAATCTATGTAATGGACATCGGACCCTATCCATCTCGCAAAATAAAACACAACCCTTAAAACAACCAAGTGTCACGAGGACGGAACTTGAAAGAGCTCTAATTTCATTCCCATTCCATTCCCTATATCAACTTCGCTGAAGCGATCTGTCTATCAATCAACATAATTCGTCCAACAGAACTAGACTTTATGATTTGTCAATAACGTAATGTTCCAAGAAGTAAAAAAGCCCGAGATCAGTAATCAATCCCCAACCACAGTGATAAACAAACTAAAAAGAAAGTACCAATTGTCTCCAACGCCACTACCACCGTCTCTCTCGCTCGTCAAATGTGTCTGTACTCTCCCGTCTACGTCCGTTCCGTCCTGTCAACCTCACCCAAGAAATGCGGGTGGGTGTCCGTTATCATGAGCATCTCATTTCGCATCTCTTGCGCGATTTCCTGCATGTATGCAATGCAATGCACGTACGCTCGCCAGCACCGCCAGTGCTCTGTGCTCATTGCTTCTATGCGCTAATATGTCATGTGAAATCTCTTCTCAGCTCGCGGTGTGTAGCTCTCTCTCGTTCAATCCATGCCCGCGCTTACGTTCGGACGTGATCTTTGTGCAATAACTTCTCGTGCATAAAACTCAACAAGCATGGTCGCATATGCTTCTAGGTCTTCGACCGGAACGGCGAGCCGGAAGTCGTTCAAGAGTAAAAACTGTAACTCGAGGTGGTTGAGCTCAGCAAGGGGAAGACCGCCAACCTGAAATAAGCAGAATACAGTTAGATTCAGTACTAATAGGGACCGACGTCAAGACAAAGGGACAGAACATACCTTTGCGTATCGCGAGTTGGTATAAAAGACATCCGAAAAGAACTTGCTCGCGCATGTAACTCCCGCAATAATCAGTCGGTGGATATTGAAGCTGTCGACAACAAAGTACGTCGCCTGCGAGGCAGCTGCGATGGTGGCTGTATTGGCCGAGGTAGCTCCCACATCCGATGCGCCTCCGCCGGTTTCCGCCCTCTTTATCCTCGGACTAGCATCGTCGTCGTCGGTATCCGCCAGCTCCGAGTCCGTCTCGTCGCTTTCGGTAGCGTCGTCGTCGCGCATAACGGTATCGGCGCTGTCCGCTTCCGCCGTGTCTGTCGGTTTCGGCTGCTGCGCTAGGGCCTGAGCTGCTTCCATCTGCAGCCGCCGTGCTTCTTCGCTCTTCATCACCATATCGTTGACCCGCTCTGTCATGCGATCAAAGTACACCAGAAGACTAAGAAACACTTCGTACGTCGTCGGGCAGTACTTGTGAATACGGCTGAGATAGCTCAGGATCGTAATAGCGGGGACGTTCTTGCCGTGGAAAGCCAGGACACTGCTGCTCAACGGGCTCATGTTGCCCTCTCCGCTCCCTTCCTCGCTCTTCGCTTGTGCCTGCGCCTGCTTCACGTGCGTGGCGTTCCGATTCAGCGCGTCGTGTTGGAGGTCGTTTGTCGTCGTGATTTTCGTGAGAAGCGCGGCTACCATCTCGATGATGTCACCGATAGGCATCGCGCTTATCTCATACTTCATTTGCTGCAGCGGAGGATCATTTAATATCCCGGGCCCGGTGGCCGTGAGTAAGTCTGCTCGTGCCAAGCTCTGGATGTGGGCAAGGTCGCGCACTCGAATGGTCGTTTGCGTTTGGGTCGGAGAGGAAGGTCTGTCGTCGTCGAGAGGGAGAGAGGTGGGTATAGAGCTATCGCCGGTGGGGTTCCAGCGCGAACCGCTGTCAGAATCAGGAGAAGGCATGGTCCTGCCCGATGCGGCGACCACGGTTGTGGCCGTGCTGGTGGAGGACGCGCTCGATATGGATTCGGATAGTGGAAGTGTGGCGGTCGAGATGCGAGTCGCGGAGGGCGTGGACCCCGGGGTCCCATGCTGCGGCCGGGCGCCGCCGGAGGATGTGTCCGACGGAGGACTCGACGATGATGGAGGCGAGGGGAACCGGGAGGCACCACCGCTTGCGGGGTCTTGGTTCATCTGTACATCCTGTGCACTGTTGTTGTCATTCGGCTCGGACACGGTCTCTTCCCACTCGGGCTCCCGGCGGGTCTGCGACGGGTACCGCGGGGTGGCCGAGGTGGCCGAGCCTTGCCTCCGGGGACTCGCGCTCGCACTTGGACGGGGGTGGTGGGGTTGGTGCGCGTCCTGGTTGCGCGATCGGCTCACGGACCGGCTTTGGTATGATCTGGAGTCGTGAGCGTGGGGGTGTGGAATGCCGGAGGCTCCGATGATGTTGTGGAATCGTGAAGTGTCCGAAAAGACGTCGCTGATCAGAGCTGCCATGATGGCATGGTGGTTGCAAGCTGGAGGTTGTTGCGGCGGTCGCTGCCAAGAACACCCGACAATGCGTTGCAGCGTTATCGTGCGGAGGAAGGGCAAGGGGGACTCGTAGGGGACTCGTAGGGGACGGGTATCGGGTCGGAAGGTGGCTGTGTCTCTGTCGCAGATAGCGGAGTAAATTAGCAGGTTTTTCTTGGTTGGCAAAATTTGGAGCAACAGCGATAAAGACCCGGGATTGGAACCTGCACAACACCCAGTAACAACACGCTCACGGCTGCACAAGATACTACCACCGCCAGAAAAGGGAAATAAGGTTGACATCAGGGTCGGAACCGAACCGCAAACAGCAAACAGCACCAGTGCTACGCTGTAAATGGAATGAATGGCAGGACGGGCGGTGATACACAGGTATCAGGTATGGACGGGCGGTGCAGCACTACACTGCACACACCACCACAGCACAGGAACATCCAGGCTGCGGTCGGCCGCTGTGGTGGAGAGCCTGTTGTCTGCCTGCTGTCTGCCTGTGTGCCAGCCTCGTCCAACGCGCAACCTGAAGAGCGAAACAAGTGCATGTACCGGTGTCTAGACGTTGGTCCCAGTCCAGTTCTGCGCGGCTCTGCACTTGTTCAAATGAAATGAGGGCTATTCCGGGCACCAGACGACTCCATGGGCCGACATGCGCAAGCGAAGCTTTCGCTTGACTCACGGGATGACGTTGTCGAGGATCTTTGAGTGGATGACGTTGTCGAGGATCTTTGAGTGAAGGCCGAAACAGCATCTGGCAACACTCGAAATCACAATCCAACTTTGTCGCAGCGCGGCGGGTAGAGCAGAGGCGGTGGGACGACGGCCCGACATCAAAGACAAGACATGCCCAACAAACGTCACACTTCTAGACTTCACGCAACTGCCCGGCAACGAGGGCAGATGCGGGTGTTGGGCAGATGGAAGCATGTGGAACAACACCTAGACACCAGAAAGGGAAAGGCTCTTACCTTGTGCAACGTGGTCACGATTGGGCATCGGCCACAGACGGAAGACGTGTTATTGGAGGAGGTCGCGCTCGTAGTTCTCGACTGGGTAGCTGCCAAAGTTTGAATCCAAAACGAGACGCGCTGTGCACTGTCTGTCTGGGCAACGCTATAAATCAAGCCGTTGGTTGTCGCCAAAGCCGTTATGAAAACCTGCTCAATATGATCTTCAGAGCATGAAGTGGAGATGGATCGAGATCGAAGGGCAGCAAGCCGTCTAGAAGATGCGGATGTCGTAGATCACAACTTCGAGTAGCGGGATGCCGATTCAAGTTTGTTGACATGAAACGACGATGCGAGAAATATGTGAACCGAAAAGCCGAAAACGTGATGACAATGGCGCGCTCGATGACGAATCAAAGGCAATTTGCTTCAACCCAAGTAAAGCGATTTCACGAACTGCAAAGCAAAATCGAGCTCGAATTGCGTGTCGTGGTGGCAAAAGGAAGAAACAGCCGGCCGGTAGAGGACCGATTATCGCATAGCAAACAGGCGGATGAAGCAATGCCAAGACGCGGCCGGAGGACCAATGCGGAGCGCAAACTGCGAGTTTGTTGCAAGTGCTGCTGCGGTGCTGCTGGTGCTGCTGCGGTGCTGCTGGTGCTGCTTGACAGGTCGACGACGGATAAAAGCCTAATTTGCGTGTCGATAATAATTAATCGTTCAACGGTTTCCAAGGTTCGGTCGACTGGCGATGTGACAGCAGTATCTCTCGCTTCTTCCCAGGAGGCTTCCGAAAAGAAACAAACAAGGGGCGGGAGTGTGAAAGGGTAGGTAGAAAACGGCAAGAAGAACAAAAAGAACACACCGGAACAAGAACCGAGAGCGCAAAATACCGGGTGGTTACTAGGTTTTTGTCGGAGAATATTAAAATAGCATTCGCAGGACGGCTCTCCGTCGTGATCTGACCGCCGTGCGTCGCGGATGCAATTGAATTGGGCGGTCCGGGAATTGGGAAGGGATGACGACGGTCCCGGTCACCCACGTGTGTCGCTTGATAGAATAGGGGAGCGCATGGAGCGCTGAGCGCTGTTTGCAGAGTGGGGGCGGGTTGTTGGGGTGTCACTGGTGTGGAGGGGAACCGCCAACAGGGACCTGGGCCAGAACGATGGCGCCAAATGAGGCAAGGAAGCAATGAGGCACTGGAGCACGCTGAAACAACCTAGGCTGCATGCGCCAGCAACCGAATTTCTATCTCTGGTTTTCGGGACTGAAGAGAAAGAAACTACAAAAGAAGAGGCAGATAAATCGAAGCGCGGTGTTGAAATAACCCAGAACATGGAAATCATGGGACCACACTCACTCACTGATAAGAGAATCAGGTAAAGGCGGAGACAACACGCTGATCGTTGCCCGACACTCTTCACCGTCCTCGTCCTATCAACGCTCCATATCCGGCGTGGTGAACGGCGGGCTGGGCGTTGTTTGCTGGCCCGCTTGCTGCACCACGGGAGGAACGACGCAGGGGGTGGTGATAACTGAGGCCCGAAATCGCCAACCCAACAGCACCACCTGCTTTTCCTCTATTCTGAAGAAGGTCGCGCGTCTAAATAAAGTCTGTTCAAACCAACCTCGCCGCAGTCTGTAGTCTGTAGTCTGCTCGCGGCACATTCCACCCATCACGAATGTCGACGAACCTAACAACAACACCCGGCCCCCCCAATGGAAAGGCGGAAGGCGGGTGATCCTTCATGGCCGCTAATCCGGGTCATCACCTTCCCATCTGCATGCCCGCTGGCCGAAATGCCAGCTTCCGCGGCGGCAGATAACTGAGCTGATCGAGTTGAAAAAATAAACAGAAGCGCAAGGAAACCCCCCGCGCTCCCTCCCACGCACACGCCAGTCACGCATGCCATTCGCCTCTTCGCGCTGCTTGCCATCCAACTTACCAGGTTGGTGGGAAAACTAAAGTCAGGCTGGTTACCGAGCGTTGATAATGTCGATTTCCAACCAAACTTGTAGTATCATCCTCATGTTCAAGGGAGGCACATATTGTACACGTAAATACCGCGCAGCACAACCCGAAATATATACTTGAAAATTTCTATAGCCAATCTAATTGCAGAAGGCTACCACGAGGTTTCAACTTTCAGTTTCCCTCACCGACGTTTGCCTGCCCAACAAAACTGAACGGTTCGTCGTCTCACTCAAGTGGGTACGGTACAGACAGTCCATCATAACCTTGCTAGGGTGCCCGCTCGCCCACTGACATGGCGTGAATCCAGAACATGGACGAACTGTCTGAAGTCTCTGGGCAACAGACGGGTTGTGGGGTTGATAGCCACGCTGGCGCGGCGGTAGTCTCTCTGAAATAGGTCGTATCGAAAGCCCGGCTCCTATCCGTCGAACGTGCTTGAACACATTCATGAACTCGAACAACGGCTTTGTATCGGTAAATGGGATGGGCTCTCATATTATGGCCACGAGGATATACGGATCTGTACATATTCTCTCCATCAATGACCGAGACAGCACGAACATTTCCAGGTTTGTCGGTTTTGAGTCTCTTGACAGCATCCCCCATGCAAGCTAGGCTCCCGCCACCTTCCGATTCGTCAGACACACGCGAACGCACTAAGCACCTAGTGGTCAGCAAGTGCGGTTTCATTCTCGACGCCAAACGTCTTTGTTCACCGCCTTCACGCACGATCCGTTATCGCTGCGAGATGCCAGTCGAGGAGTGGCATGATTGCAATCAGACCCCAGTGGGAGGGGTGGAAATGACCACAATGTCATGTCCCCAGTGTACCTTAAAGAGACCGACCGCAGATATCCTCTCAAACCCTTTTGCCTACCAACTGGGGTAATTCGCCCTGCTCTATTCATTGATCGGGACGAAAAAGATAGTTGTTGTAGTATTGTACATAACCCGGCCCATCAAACGCACAACACGCACGCCGAAAAGGTCACGAATTGGTCTCTATCCGCCCACAATCCAACCCAGCTCTCAAGTTATCACACCTAGCCAGCTCAATTGTGTCGGACCGCGTAATCCGTATCAGGCAGGTAGAGATGCCTGTCTGCGCCCTTGGCCGTCAACACCACCATGCGAATGACACCTCCCGAACTGCCATCCCACTTGATCGCCTCCTTCAGCGCCTCCTTGACAAAGTTGACCGCGTCGCCCTCCTCCATGCCTTCGCGCCAGTTGGCGTCGCAGAAACCGTAGATGTACGTCGAGCCCGAACCGCCGATCGCGTACGACTGCTTGTGGAGGGAACCGCCGAGCGGGATGCTGTAGACCTGACCGCCGTGGCGCTCGTCCCAGCCCGCGATGATGAGACCGGCCCTAACAAAACCGTCAATCAGTCAAATCCAGAGGCACACCCGAAATAACGGGCAAGGTCAATGACCCTCATAGAGATTACATACGACAACCGGTCCTTGTTCGCGTAGCAGATTTCTTGGAAGATGGATGCGGCAGTCTGTGTTGTTGGCGGCTTGCCGTTCGTCATGGCAAACAGGCCCAGTTGGTATTGCACGATGTCGGCAACGGCTTGTGTGTCGGCGGCGGAGCCGGAGCGGCAGCACCAGATGGTGTCGTGTACCCGGGTGAGCTTGTCAGTTACGCGGTTGGCGATGTATGCGCCGGTCGTTGTGCGGGAGTCGGCTCCTAGAGAGCAGGAAACACCCTTGCCGTCAGCATCAATAACACCCCGTCGCCCGTGTCGCACCCAGCATGCGGGTAGAGACTAACCGAGTATAACGCCGTCCTTGAAAGTTATCGCCATGCTATTATTGTTGCAGATGTGTCAGGATTGATGTTCTTCGTATCGCGCGAACGGGCATCGGATATCAAACTCACATAGAGGTTCCCAAGCTAAGCAAAGTGAGTGCATGTTAGCCAGTATTCTTGGTTTATGGTAGAGAAATTTGGCTGGATCGCTTACTTTACTTCGCCCTTCTTCAACCGGTCCATATCGACGTGGATGCCATCTGCGAGCGACAGGATTCAGTAATGGCAATCGCATGAGGCTGCCGCAAGGGTACCGCCGATGCTCACCTTCGTTCAACGAGCCCGAGGTACCGAACTCCATTTTCAAGAGTTTCGATTTTGTGTTTCGTGATCGATCGATGATATGGCTCAAAAATATCGCAGTGGTCTCGAATCGTGGGGTGGGAAGTAATCGTCGGTGAAGTTGTTCAGAGCAATGGTTCGTTGTCGAGCTTGGGAGCTTTGGGGAGCTCAAGGCAGCTCCAACATACGCGTGCCGTGCGGTTGGCTGGCTTGGCTGAGGCGCGTCACGTGGGGAAGCAGGCCGTGCTGCAAGTTGATATGATTAGGTAAGCAATAGGAATAACGTTCTCATACAAAACGGCTTTTGCCTATCTGAGAGTAGTATGCTCTAAAAACCTATATTTATGCTATGTAGGGCAATATGTACCAATTCCGAAAACGCTGTATACAATATTGAAACAAAAGTCTCCCCTCGCCGGGCAGCGCTGGAGATCCCACCTGGAGTCATAGAGAGAGGGTGTTCATGTTGGATCACCGTGAAGCCTCACTCCGCGACCACAGTTCCTCAGTTACCTGGCGCCACGAGAAAACTCCCGACTCGACCTGTCGGGCTGATCTGTCAGGTCCCAAGTGACCTTGATGTCTTTCCAAAACGCCACCAGAAATGCGAACCGACTGATGTTGCGCCGCGCGCCCTTACGGCCATGCGTCCTGCATGCCTTACCAGCCGAAAACGCCTTGAAACTCCAAACCCGAAGCAAAATCCCGGAATCAGAACAAGGGAGAGATCACCCGCCCCGAGCCCACCCTTCCTCCCTCTCTATACTAACAGTCCCAGTCCCCCTCTTATCCTCTTTCTTTTCGTCCTCCTCCTTCTTCCCGTCCTCGTCGCCGCAGCCGCAGTCGTAAAAGTCGCCAATCTTGTTGCAGTCAAACTGCTCCTTCTTCAGCCGCTTGTTGACCTCGTTGTGGACGAAGCAGGCCCAGCCGGCGGCGCCGTTGCGGCTGCTCGTCTGCGGCGGGTATTTCGCGAGGAGCTTCTGGAAGTGCGACGCGCAGTCGCCGCAGGGGTAGAGGCGCGCGAAAAGCTGGATGTACGTTTTGAGCGCCAGGCTATCGTCGACCGACGGCTTCTCGGGGAACCGTGCCATCATGGTGTGGAAGAGCTTCCATGATGCGCGGCCGAGCTCGGCTCTGTGGAGCAAGAAGTGTCAGTGGTTTTCTGGCTAGACTAGACTAGGTTGATGCCTGCAAAACCCAGATGGGAGGATGCGCGCGCGTGTGCTTACTTGGCTGTCGCGTTTTCCAGCTTCGGGGCGATCGAACCACCTTTGAGGATGCTATCCGAGAGACCCAGATCAGGAGTTTGGTCTCTGTCGCTGCTGGTGGGCGCCTTGTCGAGAGTAACGCCCGAGCTGCTGCCTGAGGACATGAGATATGTCAAGACCACCATGAACATTACAAAGGCGCCGAGCATCAGCGTAACATGCTGGCGCCGCGCCATTTTGACTTTCGCGCCGCCCCAATGCGGTTTTCGGTTGACTGACTGGTATTCGTAAGGCGAATTGTGGAGGACTGCGCTCCGAGCCTTTCGGCGGCACGCGACAGCAACCGATACAAGTGAGTTCTGAGAATGGTCAAAATAAGTGTGGTTTCAGGAAATAAAGATACAAAGAATTGGATTTCTGGTTTAACTGGATGGAAGATGGCTCGACGGTGGCCCGATTTCTTTGTCCCCTGAGAAACTTCAATTTGGCCAATGCGCTAGCGCGCAATCGCCAGGGGTGGGGTTACAGGAAGTACCCTGGAAGTCTGCCCGGGGCAGGCAAGCCGCAAACAGGGCACTTCCCCCGCCTCGGGCCGGCACCACTTACAGGTACAAGGTACCTACCGGTGCGGATCCGATCTTGAAATGGGCCCAGCTGGAGGCAAGGAAAACATCGCCTTAAGAAACAGAAAATCAACATGGAATGCATTCTTCATTGAATAATTACGTTTGAACACCGTTCGCAGTTTGCAGTAAACGGGGAGTGAAAATTTGATAGTTTCCGGGGTATACCTGAATTCCCCGGGCGCTGCTGCGCTGCTGCGCCGCTGCAGTTCATTAGGTAACTTCCAGGTTCATGCCAACGACCCGTTTTCACCCTGATTTCGATGACTATACGGAATACCGGTAACCCGTACCACACCGCATATAAAAGTCCCAAAAATCAAAATCAAATCACCCACAACAATAGCTGACCTCGGTAGCTACCTGGATAACTACCTTAATTCCCAATGGCGCGCTACAGGCAAACAGCCCGGGACAAAGGCAAGCGCCTAATAACCTGGACCCGGTTCCGTTTACCTCCAAACCATGAATGGCCGGCCTGGCCGTGCTTGACCGCCGCCGGTCATGACGCAGTAAACCCCGTCGGCAACCCTCTAGAGGGTGTGGGGGGCACCTCCTGCTACGCCATCACCCTCGGCCGAATGGTCGACTTTCCACAAGAAGCCGTCTGCATGATCGAGTGGGAGTATATGGATGACCTGACCAATTTTCTGGCGTCTCCCGCCTGTGATGAGTTTCTGCGGCTTCTTGATGAACATGGGGACAACGACGACACCTTGGATGAAGTAGCATATTCATCGATGTTATCGTGGCCGCCGTTGCTGTCAGGGGCGGCAGCAGCAGCACAGATACAAACGATGGAGCTAATATTCCGCCGACGCCGCCGCAGCCGATTCCTCATCCTCAAGCACTTCTCAGAAGCCGCAACATCCACCATCCAAGGCCGTGTGACCCTGTCTACCTTTGTGATAACGGCGGAGAAGGAAGACGGTTACGCTAGTCTGTGCAAGGCCTACCCAGACGTGAGAGAGACCTTTGGTCGCTTTGACAGGCCAAACCACCCCCCCGATCCCGAGTTGATCGAAAGGTATGGTCGGGCCTCGAGCAAGGAGAGGGTGTGGTTTTATGCTAGGGGGATCCCTGCGGAAGAAAAACAAGAAGACATGTCGGAGACATGGGTGGAAAAGACTTTTGGGAGAGCAGGGAGTGGTGGTGGTCAGCAGCCTCCTCTGGTTCAAAGTCAGAGTAGTGCCAGTGATGGCGGTAGCCCCCCTGGTCCGCAGCCGAAAGCACTCATGTGCGAGTTTCGCGTCTGGAACGACATGCGTGATGAAATTGTCAATCTCGGCAACGAGGAGGCCCATGCCAAAGATGCCGAGATCAAGGAGATATGGGATCAGGTTATGGGCGAGTGGATGTCTGACGGTCGAATTCTGGCTTGGAAGCGGGAGCGCTGGGACTTTGAGCCGGTGATGCGGTTTTGGGAAAGGATTAGAGAGAAGAAGAAGAAGAAGTAGCGTGAGGAGGGTATGGATATTGGTGTGGATGTGGATGCTTGATCTTAAGGGTGTTTCTTTCCTTGTTTCTTCCTTGCTTTTTCTTCTTTGTTTGTTAACCGGTTCACAAAATCGAATGAACGATACTTATCTTGCAGAAGTACAGTAGGCAGATAATGTTGTCAAACGTATCACAGACCTGGTCATTTCAATAAAATAAGAGAAGGATAATGGGTATTATAACTTGTAGTAAAGTACTAACACAAGGCAACAACCTGTGAATAATGAAAGAACCCTAGTCCCAACATGATGAACAGGACAGGGAAAGACCAACCAGTAACACAACCATTGTCCAGAAAACATCACATCCAGCCCGGCTCTTGACCGTCCATGATCCCGCTCGCTACATCATCAAGTCATATCCCATAAATAGTCAAATTCCAGCGCCAACACCCTAGCAACGGAGGTTGGGCGATCACTTGTGCTGTTGTCCACCCATCCCGAACAACCCTCCTGCACTCTTCGCGCCACCTTGGAGGGCTCCGCCGAGCTGCTGCCCTCCCTGGGCGACACCGCCGACGACGGCGTTGCCTGTGTCGGCCAGCGGCTTGGGGACCGCGTCGGGGACGTAGCCGCCCTTGTCATCCTTGCCCTGGCGTTCGGCGCGGGTGAGGCCCTCACGCGACGCCAGGTCGCCGATCGGCTGGCCGATGCCGCCCTGTCCGACTTGGCCGGCGACGAGGTTGTGGACGCCGTCCTGGAGGGTGTCGACTTGTTTGACGCCGGTAACTTTGGTCTTGTCGAGGTTCTCTGTTCCGTTTGGTTTGGCCTGTTAGGCTATCGACTTCGGTCACAGGGAATGATTAGGGAGTGAAGGGCTGAACATACCTCGAGTGCTGTAGCTAGCCTTGTTGTCCTTGGTGAAGTATCGCAGATACATGTCCTCGAGCCAGGGGACCCATTTCTCGTACTGCTGGTTGTACGTTTGCTTGCCCCACTCCATTGCCATTGTGATTTGTGTCTTGGGAAAGGTGAGTATGCAGATTTAGAAGGAGAGGTTAAAATAAGGCGTGTTTGTCTGAGACGATTTACAATTGAAGACGTTGCAACGGTGTGTGTAAGTCAGATAGTTTCAAACTAAACGAGATAAAGAGAGATGGAACGAAGATCAATGCGAGCTCTTTTATCTTTCCATATCTCATCATAGGACTCCTCCAAGGCAGGTTTTCTTCCCACCACCAATTCGCCAGGATTTAGACGGCCGTGTGGCTGTGAACGCGCAATCCGTTTTGCTTGTCAAGTTGGTGTGGAACGACGTCATGCGGGACCTCCTTCATGGCAAAACAAAGGTCGACACCAGAAGCTTCCCGGTTCTGGACGTCAGGGGTCGACATCAGCCTATCATAACGCGAGCCCGTCCCGGCGACACCACAGCATGCGCCACACCATCACCCCTTTACTAATGACATGGGAAAATGATATATCAGAGGTTGATGCGTCAGTTGCTCTACTTTTGTTCAATAGGATAGTCGCTTCACCTCTATTGAATTCACGCCTGACCACCCCAGTCAAAGAAAAACTTTGAAACTTTTTTCGCTGCAAAGGGTTGCTATTGTTGACTGGCGTTGACGCTATTGAAGAGCATTGAAATAGTTGGTGTGTATCCTGTGGCCACTTCAGCATCGAGTGTCTCATCACTGCGAGCAACGTTGATGCATGCTCCTAATTACACAGGGACTTCGGTATTCGGATGGAGGCTTTCTCTATACTTACGTGCTAACTCGGTGCTCTGTGGAGCTCACTATAACCGACAAGAGGAACTGCAGATGCAATGGTGGCAGGCAACTAAGGTACTTATCTCGGTGTCGAATGACACAAACATAGCCAGTGCCGAGTTCATAGTACAGTTACGTCCGCTGTTTGACGGACGTGGCTAGGAATGCAGGCACCGCGTTGAGTCGGTTGCCACCGTGGCACCAATAATTACAGCTGTGCTAGCCTGGGTGGTGCCCAATCCAATTTGTGTCTGAATGTGTCCCATTACTTTGTGTCCAGAGAGAAAAAAACGTCTTGCTATAGACAAATTCTTTGCTTCCGAAGACAACCTTAAGGACTGCCAGTTGTTGATTGTGGACGGATCAGGGAGTGACCATCCAAAGATTCGCAGCAACGGCTCCCATTTGTCTAAAATATAAAATGGTTGCTCACCCCATTACAAATTCATTGAGACCATCTTCCCGTTAATATCGACCAATTTGCACTTGAATAATAGTAGTCCTGACTACGCACCCAGCCATCAACCTGAACGCCACTTCTGCGCATCCCGTTCTTCCTACCCGCGAGCTGGGCTCGTCACCTCGGCGTGATTCGTCTTCTCAAGGGCGCCACCTGCATCCTCGTCATGACGG
Source organism: Apodospora peruviana (assembly GCA_033439685.1). Lineage (NCBI taxonomy): Eukaryota > Fungi > Ascomycota > Sordariomycetes > Sordariales > Lasiosphaeriaceae > Apodospora > Apodospora peruviana. Next base: position 1,376,904 of record JAUEDM010000003.1, on the reverse strand, counting down.
GCCTCCTCAGCCACCGGCGACGGGTATTTCGGCCCCGACTTCTCTGGTCGAGACTACACCTCCAGTTTGTGTGGAGTTCGCACAGGCAGTTGAGCCGTTATTGCTGCCGCAGCCCTTGAGTTCATATTCACCGTCCGACGCGGAGATAGAGACCTACGCTATGTCGAATGACAAACTTGACTCCTCCGATGGCCCTCAGACCACGAGCACCAAAGATCAATCCATTTGGCGACCATGGCTAATTGACATTTTTCTGTGTATCATCAGTCTTTGCTCCTTCATCAGTAAGTCAATATCGCAACCCACCAGTTACTGCTTTTGCTTTCATCCTTGTTAATAGGAGCTGAATATGAGCTAATATCTTCGGCTTTCAGTTATCATCGTCGTGCTCAAGAAGTATGACAACCGGCTCTACCCAAACTACCAATGCGAATTACTCTCAACACCTTTCTTGCCTTCTTCGTTACTCTCACCAAGGCATCCTTCATGACGCCAATTTCTCAGGCGCTGAGCCAATGGAAGTGGAATCTGTTCTCCACCCACCGCACCGGAGGTGCTGAACACTGGACATTCGGTGACGGTGGGATATGGGGGAATCCATCGCAATATCCCAGCGGACGACAAACGGCATGGAACGCCTCGCTGCCTAATGGAATTAGCTTTGCCACCCCTTTTCCCCTATGGTTGGGTGATGGAAGGGAGAAACGAGCCTCTTACCCTAGGGAACAACTCGACGAATCTTGCTGATAGTTTCTCCGCCTTGGGCCACCTCTTCATTATATGGGGCACCACAAAGCTTGAATTGACCAACCAAAGTGATACCTCATGGACATTCAATGGTGCAGAGATCCTATATCACGGCTGCGTCAACATTTACAATACCACGGTCGTCTCGGGTAACTCGTCCACCCAGGTCATCTCTTCCAGTAACTCCCCGTCGTCGATCAACGGAAACCGGTCGCTCTACAACGTTAACTGCCTACTCGTGCCACCTGGTGAGGTAATGGCGTGCACTGACATTGATACGGATGGCGGTGTGACCTACTTTGCGGACCCTGCAGACCCGGATAACACCTTCAGCACATACGGTTCCGATCGTCTCCTCTCTTCAGTTGGCACCAACCTTTTCGAATCTTTTGTTACATTGTGGTCGTCACAGCCAAGCGGGTTCCATTGGGCATGGTTACGGTGCCCTGACGGGTCTTCTGAGAGCCCCTGTATATGCCGCAGGAGAATAACAATGATATTGCTGCCCGTGATGCCAAAATCCAGTTCAGTGGGCTGAGCAGTATTCAGCAAAGTGTAGCAACGGCCTACTCAAACTCGTAAGTTTTTGTATCAAACGCCCTTCCGCGCACAAACTGTTGTCGAAAGGCTTTGCATAACACCTGACCGGCGAGTAATACCTGTACTTACATATTCATTGCGTTGAAACGGGCAGTCTCCGTACCCTCGATGGGTCAACTAACATCCTTGGGACGGTTCTAGCGCCCGAGACCTATGTCAAAATCAGCTGGGGTTGGATCGCATTCATCGCCGCCCAGATGCTCTTCTCCTACATCTTCCTCGCCTTGACCATCGTGTGGACAGCCCGGCTGCGGGTTCCGGTGTTCAGGAGCTCCGAGTTTGCCACGCTGTTGGCGCCTAACGAGAGAGTGCAGCAGGTGGTAACGGCTGCCAATATAGAGGAGAATACTTTCTGGGCCCTGACAGCGATTGCGGTGGAAGAGGCCGAAAATAGGGGTCAGTCGGCAAGGGTGAAGCTGGATGATGATGGGAGGCTGGTCTTGGTTTGATGGAACGCGCACTCTTTACTTGCGGCCGAGGAGGTATAAGCACGTATAGTGCCATCTGGGTCCCCTAACAACCTACCGAGATCAGGGGAGCATGCAATCCAACATTGGTCGTCGCAGTGTGGAAAGGCCGTTGATGTCCAACTACTCGTTTTTGATTAGCAGATGATAAACAAATATGAATATCACGACAAACAAATAGATGCCCAAACGATCAGATCATGACATATTACATGTTGAACTGCTTAGACGCCGATCCAGCCCTCACAGCAACCACTTCGCAATTTCTCCTTCCGTCCACCTCCATAACCTCTCACTCAAATCCATATTTGGTGCATCATCACACTCACCATCTCCATCTCCCGCCTCTTCTTCTCCTCCTTCTCCTCGAGGAGCATAATTCGCATAATTCGCCTGCTGCTGTAAAACCCCAACAGAATCGTACAACCCCCCATTCTTGAGTCCTCTGCTATCAACCATTGCAGCCCAGACTTGATTCTCCGCCCCCTGTTCGGGGGTAACCATCCCCCTACCGCCCGCAAAAGCCCACTCCACCGACGCCAACAGCCGCGTGGCCACCCTATCGCAAAACCGCATCCCGTGCACCATGCCCGTGTCAACGAATCCCGGCGTGACGCTAACCGATTTCACGTTGGGAAACCGTCTCGCCAGTTCGTGGGTATACAACACGTTGGCGAGCTTGCTTTCAGCGTAGCGCAGCCATCTATTTCCCCAAAATCCTCCTCCTTTTTGTCCGTGGCCGATGATATCGCCAAATAGTTTCCTGCCCGGCGGGAACGGTAGGACCGCAAACCGGTGCGCGAAACTAGTCACCGAAATTATCCTGCCGGCAGATTTTTGTAAAAGCGGTAGCAGCTTGCGAATGAGAAGCGCATGACCGAGGTGATTTGTTCCGAACTGGACCTCGTAGCCGTCTTTCGTTAACGAGAAGGGCACCGCTGCCACCCCAGCGTTGCAGATCAGAATATCGAGGCGGGATTCGGTTGACAGAATGTGGTTGGCGGCGGTGCGGACGGAGGACAGGTTGGCTAGGTCGCATGGCAGAAATATTATTTCCGTTTTCTCTGCTGGCACCTTTTCGGATAAGGAGGACTCGGAAAAGGACCGAATCTGTGAGGTGACTAATTCGGCTGCTTGTGCGCGCCGGCCAGAGATGTAGATCCGCGCCGCCCCTGGGTGTCGCCGAGCCAGCGCGATGGCTGTTGCTGCACCTAGGCCGGAGGTTCCGCCTGTGATGAGGATTACTTTGCCGTTGAGGAATTTGGATGTTAAAGTGTTCGAGGTAACGTGAGTTGGTGATTTGGTACCCATTTTGACTTTTTGAGTTTGTTGCTCCTTTTATGTCAAGTTTTAATGGAGTGTGGTCCGTTGAATAACTGAAAGAAAAACCGAAGTCTTGGGAATTTGGTACTAGTCGATAAGTTGTATCGTGGAGTGTGGTGTTGTCGATGTTTAATGTCAAATGTTTCTTAACTGGGAGGAACCCTGACTGATGAACGAATAATCACGACTGAAGTGGAACAAGCAGACTGAAAACAATCACCAGAAGAAGAGAAGCAGATTATAAGCAAAGCAAAATAGTGAAACAGATATAAATAACAATATCCCCATGTTCGCTGCTATAAAGGCCGAGGCAACCCAATATCTGGTCGACCCGAAAATACGAATCCATCTGAATTCAATCGGGTCTCCCAATTGTGCCGGCCGCGAAGCCTGAAAACGGACATATTCGATGCGAGCGAGACGGGTTTCTGCTGACATTTGCACCGAACCGTATCCTGTCCAATTAGAACTCTGCATCGACCAATGTAAGTGGACGCTTTGGCCACTAAATGATCCGGGTGTTTTACGAGAAAAACCTGAGGGCTCTTGCCACTGTACGGAATATCCGTACGGCTTAGCAACTTCGGCCCGCCCCTTTTAGCAACCAACTGACCAACCTGACAAACACTTCCATGGGGTTTCAAAGAGCACGAGCAGTTGCAACAGTATGTTATGTCACGAGACGTATGACTGATACGATATAAAACAGAGATATCAAAAGATTTGCCCCCCTGCTAAATCAAAGGCTACTTACTACCTAATACCTCAGGCTATGTTTCTCCCAAGTCCCAAGCCGCCCTTGCCTTTCCCCGTATATAAAAAGAAAACACAAAAGTCCAGTCCACTCAGATCCCGGAGTCATCCTGTTGGAAAGGCGCATTGGTAGGGTAATACGCATCCCAATTGTTACAGTTGGCCGTCAGCGTGTTCAGGTCCATGGTCGTCGGGATCGCGCTCAGCTGCTCGAGGAACTGCACGCTCAAGCCCTGCGACACGTGCCACGCGATATGGCAATGGAATAACCACGCGCCCGGGTTGGCCGTCTTGTACGCAACGACCAGCCAACCCCAGGCCGGCAGCATGGTCGTGTCACGCCGCGTCGGGTTGTTGCCCACCAGCGTGGGGCCATCCGTCGACGGGTTGTAAGGCCGCAGTCTGTTGGTCGGGTTGACCGGGTTCGCGAGCGCCGGCGACGCCCCCAGGATCAGCACGTCGTGCCCGTGGAGGTGCACGGGGTGCGGGATTGACGAGTTGTTCTGGATCAGCCAGAAGGTCCAGACGTTTGCCGTTGGCACGGAGATGACGTTCTCGTTGGCCGGCATCGACCCGACGTTACCGTTCTTGACGTATTCTAGCGTGGGATTGTTCCAGTTCACCTTCATGGGTGAGTTGTTTACCGGCCAGAACACCCGTGCGATGGAGTTGTCGATGTTGATTTTGGTATTGAGCGTGTTTCCGCTCGTCGCGGTGAAGCTAGCCACGGGCGCGGTCTGGGCGACGACAGGCACATAGGTGCGCGCATCAGCACATTTGCTGTCTGGCGGCGCAGTTCCCACGGCCGTAGGGTTGGTGTTTGCTGCGCCCGTGTACTGGAAGATGGCTGCGGGTCGTGGGTTGTTGGAGATGCCGCAGGGACCGGGCGAGAAGCTGGCGTTAAACCAGTAGTTACCGACGGGCTGGTTTGCGTCGATGATGATGTCGTAGCGCTGCCCAATTCCGACGTAGAGGCTACTCACTGTGACAGGCTGGATGGGTACCATGTCTGTTGCCACAATTGTGAAGGAGTGCCCAACCAAGGTGAGGGTGAAGGAATTCTGCACAGACGGGTTGATGAGTCTGACCAGGTGCTTCTTGTTCGGAGTGAGTGTGAACTTGGCATAGCTGCCTCCGGCGCCAGCAGGGTTGATGTTCTTTCCATTGAACAACACGTTATCGCTGTTTGGAGGCGATCCGGGGAACCCCGGGATATAGGGGTTGTTAGGGTTGTTCACACGCGCCGCGATCTGGTTCACAGCACCAAGGTACCAGTCTCCCACCATCAGCGGTCCCAAGTCAATATCGTAATTAGAGCTGGCTGGACCGCTGATGACAATTGGCCCCAAAACGCCATTGCCGTATTGCGCGGAGAAGTGAGAATGATACCTGTTTAGTTTAGTTAGTCGAGGGCGGATTTGCGAGATCAAAACATTCCGGCTTACCAAGCTGTGCCATATTGAGTGGCAATAAATGAATACGTCTTGCTTTTGGTAGGCGCGATCGGGCACTCAGTAATACCACCGGCACCGTCCTGGTTGTTGGTGTTTTTCTGTCGGATGCCGTGGAAGTGAATCGAGGAACTGTCCAGCTGTTAGTTGTCGATCTCTGGTTTGAAAATTTTCAGGATGTGTAAGTTTGCGTGAGACCCACCCGTTCGTTACCAAGTTGTTGTTCACAGTGATGGTAATTCTATCTCCCCAGTTGGCCGTGATTGTAGGCCCAGGGAACTGGCCGTTCACCAACATCGCCTTGACCTTGGGTCTACCATCACCACCAATCCAGTTGTTCACTTCTGTAAGGGTGAGAGTATACTTGTAGCAAGTTAGCACTATTTCAATAGTTCGATAGGAGGTCATAGGTGGTTAAAGCATACAGTCCTGGTCACGCCCGTGCTAGGCGTCGAGGTCTCGTAGTCCGTGTTGATATTGAAGGCAGGTGAGGTTGTCCAACACTGCCGGTTAGTTGCAGTGTTGCACGTGGACTGTCTGGGCTGCAGCTCTTTTGACTCCTGCAGGGCCGATGGGGCAGCTAGAACAATGCCGCACATGAGAAGACTCCATAGGACGCTGCAGCATGCCAACAGGTTGTTGAAGGTGACAGCCATCTTGACGGCTGGTGGGCAGGTTACCACAGTGGTTGTTACACAGAAGACAAGACGACAAGAGCAAGGAGGTATAATATTCAGTGTACGAACAGAGTAGCTAGCTCAGGAGCTGCTGAATGAACACCGACAGTGAACCAAAATGCAAGAACTTGGGGAGGATGATCATGCGTCGATCTTCCCGGACTGATATACCAAATTCCTGGGAGACATTCTCAACAGTTGAATCTGAGATGGCATGGTGCGACGAGCCACATGTATTCAATGTCACACAGGTGACAGTCTAGACGCCGGCCTGGGACATCTTGACAGGCGCAGCCTTGCTTGATTTAGATGAAAAAAGCCACAGCGGCATATAGTGCGCTTTTTGACAAGGAGAAAGCAGGCGCTTGGGCACGCGATGGAACGCTGACGTTCGAATAGAAGCCCAAGGCGAACACGTCTGCAAAGATCCGGGACCGAGACAGAGGTCTCGGGGTCCGAAGACATCAGAAAGGCTGAGTGAGCGAGCCGTGGCATGGGACTAGTCGTGCTAGTGCCTGATGTTGAGGTCGAGGGTGCCTGTGGCTGGCACATAGTAGATAGGCCTCAGGGGAGCCAAGTTGGAGGTGTGTATGCGCCATGGTGGCAGCGAAAAGCGGGATTCACACCTGAGGCCTGCTCAAAGGGACCGCGTGGGAAGTGGACTGTTACCTTGAACCAGCAGCACATTCTCCCGTCTTCGGAAAGGTCGGCCAATTTGTCTAGGAATGTCGTGCTTCAGCGGTATACCTGGATGCCTGACCTGGTGAGCTGGGGTGGCCGTGGCATGGGGTGCCTTTTCAAGTCCCTGAAATCTTACTTTTGTGTATGGATCTTACATCGTCGGGCAAGCTGCAGGTAGTTTAAATCCGGTAGCTACCCCGGATCAGTCAGCAGGACACTCCCTGGTCACTGGCTGGTAACCTGGGATCGTCATGGGGAGCGAGACGGGAAGCTGGGGTCGGCTGCCCTACCGGTAGAGGTGCAATTTGCGAATATTAAGGTACTGCCGCTCCTGCGTACAAGGTAGTGAAAAGGTCTTTCTGTTGGGCGACTTGGTGCGGGAACCCCGCTCGCAAACGTCCTGCCGGGTTTGGAGAAGCCGGCGAACGGCAGGTGCAGTCGAGGGGTTCAGAAAGAGTGTGACACGGCACGGCTTGATATTAATTGGCTGCAGTCAGGTGAGACCGTGGTCTTCCTCAACACGTTCTTGCCCTACATAACCTCACCGCTGGGCAGGTTACCAGTGGCCAGTCAAGCGAGGGAAGGCGCCTTGGGGCATAACTAGCACCTATACGGCATCCCACCTTCCAACGTCTAAGAATATCTCCCCTGGCCCCTGCATCTCTCCACCTCTTTGCCTTCCAAGTTTGACCTTCTCCTTCGATCAGTGCTATGACTGCTATCACCGCCTCCAATTCCCCTCATCGTGCTTGCCGTTCCCATCCACCCCTTTCCCACTGCTACTGCACATCGTGTCTGTGCGTAGTGGGTTTCCTGTGGGTATGACAACTGTCAACTGAGCACGCTGCCAGTGCAATCTTTGGGAGCTGGGTCAGTGCCAAGAACTCCTGAATCGGAAACCAGGGCCGCAAGAGCAGACTGGACGAACTTGCCGCCCTAGTGTCGTTCTACAAAGAGTCTCATTGGGAAGGAACCCCGAAAGCACAAGATGCCAAGACACATGACAAAGATAACGGCGGATCCAACTGGAAGCTACAATGTTACGATCCACGGTGCGGCGCTCGGCCTCGGCCTCGCTTAGCGAGCTGGAGCATGTGCAGAGTCTAGCCCGTTGACGAGATCGTCAAGCGGCGATGCTGAGAGTGTCGGCACCGAACTCTGACATCGGGCTGCTTCCAATTCCTCCCTGGTCGGTTGGCGATACTACTACTCAGTGCTAGTTGTGAATGGAAGTGGCAATAACAAGCGAGAACGGGTTAGGAGGAGATAAGCAGGAGCGGAGATGGAATTCACTCGCGGATACAGTGATTATAACGACTCGAAGTCTTGTCATCAGCAAGAGGAGTGTGGAGTTTGGTTGACATTCCACGTGGTCCCCCGAGTCCGTTCTCAGTCAAAGACTGGGAGAGACACATTCACCTCGGGCCTTAAGTATTGGTGGTGAAGTTCAAGACCATGTTTCTAGCTCTCGAAATTTGAGAGAGAATCAATATACGTCCAGAGACTTCCCTAGCGCAGCCCTGAGTCAAACCGAAGCCCTTGAATTATTTGATACAATTACCTATGTTTACCTGACTATCAGGTGATTCGGCCAGATTCTCCGCCGAGCATAGTAAAGGGCTGATCTAATTCAGAAAGCTGAAGAGACTCGTGACAGTCAAAGTGGCGAAAATTAGATGTAGAACGCCTCTCGGAGCCATATTACTTTCTGTTATCCGAGCCAAGGCAGTAAAGTTTCAAAATAGAAACACTTTCAGCCACAAAACTCTAGTAGCACTACTAAGTGCCTGTCTAGACCACACATCTAGGGACCTTGGTTAGGTAAAATCATATAACCGACGCCTATCACAACATACCCCACAATCCAAAGATCAATAGTTCTAGATTCACCTCACGGGAGCGGTGCCTAGGACGGCGGACGGGAACAGACACCCACCTCGGAGGCTCGGACAGTAAGCAAAGCAGACAGGGGTTTTTGAAAAGGGGGCACTATTAAGAAACCAAGTACGAAAACCGGGGCGTGTTCTGAACCCGTCTGTAGAATACTTGGACTTCACAGCCAATACACAATCAAGGCAGAAGTTGAGGTACAGACTAATAACCATCATGCCTGGTAGACAGTTCACGGTGAGGAGACTCAAACAAGAGAATGGGGCTGTACATTATCAACCGTGATTTTGAGTCCAAATGTGTGATTTATCGCTTTCCATCGGTACGGAGTACGAAACATGACAACTGAAGGGAAAAACAAAAACCAGAGACACAAACGAGCAGAGCTAGACCACCATGCTTATTCCTATTCAGTACTCACCCTCCACCGTCCATTCATCCAATTCCCAAACATAAATTGAACATGGCATAACACCCACGTTATTACATATCCGCAAATCTGACATGCTTTGAGTACCTACCTACAGGTTATTGTTCTTTCGCAGTTGCAAGGCGCGTAACTGCGTGACTCAGAGTCCTCCACAAAACAACACACTATTCACATTGTAGACACAGTACTATCGTCCAAAAATCCACTATAACATCGAAAATTCAGTTACATAGATAGTGTTCGATGTATTCATCACAGGACTACTGCTGCCCCAACAGGATCTTATGCAATTATCAAAGCCCCATGTAATACCTACCATCTACCATTAGGCAAGTAGACAAACAAGTCAAAAAGTAAACGTAAGCCTTGATATGATTGAACCGTTGTCGTCCCGCTCTCTCCCATGATCCATTTAAATATCCATGAAACCACCTACCCATCCACTGTAATACAACGAAACAAGGGAAAACGATATGGTAAGTTGGTGAACAGAAAAGTAACGACCCAAGGTAAGGTATTTATCAAAAGAGAAAGAAAAAAGGAAGTGAGAAAGAAACCAGAATTAAGCCCCCAGAGGCCCTTGTATCTCCTCTCTCTCTCTCTCTCTGCCTTTGTTACCTCCGCTGTACGTACTGCCCAATGTATTCCTCGTAACAATACCCAACTCATTGAATATCAAAAAAAAAAAAAGAAACGACAAAGAATGTCACCTCCCAGCCTCAATCACCGCAGGCAACTTTTCATTCGTCGCAGTACTCGTAATACCCAAACCACCACCCCCGGGGCCATGACCTCCTCTTGCTTCCCGCTCAAACGCCTCCTCCTCATTCTCATCAAAAATTTCCTCCTCAACCACCTCCCCAGGGCCCCTCACAATCGGGCTAAACGCGTCAACCTCCTCCACTTCCTCCTCGTTGTCCTCCTCTTCAGCGTCCTCGTCCTCCTCCTGAATCGCCATCTCCCCGCTCCGCCGCCCCAAGCCACTAGCACTGGCGCTACGCGAATGGCTCGCCGACCCGGACCCGCTGACGCTCCTTTCCCTGCCGCCGCCGCCACTGCTTCCCGTTAAGCTGAGCGACGGCCCCTTGAAGAGGTTCTTCTTGCGCTTGGCAAACAGGACCCCGGGACCTCCGCTCGGCGAGTTGGGGAAGAAGCCGCCGCCAAACGGATTCGGGCTGCCGGGCGGCTGCATCGCCGACGCCGAGGTGGCGGCCTGGAGGCGGCCGTTGCTGGCGTAGGTCATGCTGTTCTCGGCGAATATGCCTAACGGCGGGCCGGACCGGTCACGCACGAGGCGGATATTGCTCGGGAAGCTGCCGCTCGTGGGTGTCGCGGGCAGGACTTTGACGGAGTGGTGCGGGCTGCGGCTCGTCTGCATGGGTGTTTTGGAGACCGACGTCGATACGGAGCCGTTTGATGAGGTTGAGCTGGCTTTGCTGTGGCTGTGGTGGTGGGCGTGGTGTAATGAACGGACCGATGAGACGGACGACGAAGTGGACTTTCTGCCTCGCAGGCCAGCCGTGCCGGACGACCGCCGCACGGTCCCGCGCGGTGTGAGAGGGGAGGGAGATAGAGACTGACGTTTATAGGAGCTTGTGGTTTGCATGCGTGGGAGCTGAGGGGCGTTGGTAGGAGTGACAAGACGACCAGAGATTGGACTTTGACTGGAGCTTCCAGGCTGCAGGGCGGTCAGCATGCCCTGACCCGCATAACCGTTAGCGACCACGCTCCTAGGGAGGCCGGCTGTAGTGACGGCCATCCCGGAATTCGAGGCTGGATATTTGCTCGTCTGTGGCCGCGGACTGGTATCCTTTGACTTGCCATCCTTACTGCCCATTGGTGGCTTGTCCACAAGATTTGGGGTTGACTGGCTGCCGCGCTTGTTCGAGTTCTTATGCCGCCTTGTATTCTCGATAAGCCAGTGTGTCCAGTTCTTCCAATGGGCTATGATGGCCTGTGACGGCCGCTTCTTCACTTTTTTTGGATCGCCAGGCTGCGAACTGCCATTAAGGGTTAACGCCTCGCTCGTGGTGACCAAATGGAGAGTTGAGCCCCTAGACCGCGCGCTTCGCAGGATTCCCTCCTTGGGCGGAGGTATTGGTTTGCGATGCCTCGAGGAGCTCGCGGATCGGATCGAGTCTTTGTCGATGGGAGGTGGTGGAGTTTCTGCATCAGGACTGAGTTCGAGATGGCCATTTGCCGTCTTAACCAGGTCAGCCAGGTCAGGCATATCCGGGATCACCAAGTTAGGATAATGACCGCTCCTCCTTTCAGTCCTTCCCCTTGTCCTCGGCGGGGGTGGGTCGGATAATTTTACAAAGTGAGCCTCCTCGACAGTCGCCAGTGCGTTCAGACGACTCGACGCCTGGGAAAACCTTCTCGAGGTCCTGTTTTCCGCCTCTTTCTCTTTCCGTTTCCGCTCTCTTCTCTGAGCTTTTCGCTCCTCCTTTTCGATCAACAGCGTCCACCAGCCGGCGAGAACATCACATTTCTGTGCCAACACACTCTCAATAACGGCGTCAATATCAACTCCCGCGCTCCGCATGCGCTGCAAGGTCTCCTGTTCCAGTGGCGTCGAGAAGGGCGCAGGAGGCTTGATCTTGAGTATATCCTGTTGCACGGGCGCATGCTCCGCGAGGAACGGGTGTGCTAGAATATCTGGGAGAGAAGGTCGAATTAGAGGCCGTTTCGAGAGCAGCATCTTCATAAGAGACAGGGCGTCCGGCGGTATGCTGTTGGGATATGTTGGCTCCTGTGTCATAATCTTTGTCCGCGTAACATTGTCGTCGTCATCGTCAAACGGTAGCTCTCCGCACAGCAGAGCATAGAGAATGACCCCCAAGCTCCACACATCCACCTTCTCGCCAGCGTATTTCTCGCCTTTGAGCATCTCAGGGGCCGAGTAGCAAATGGTGCCGCAGAAGGTCTGCAGGTAGTTGGCCTTGCCCTCATATTCACGTGTAAATCCGAAGTCGCATAGCTTGACATTCTCGTGTTTGTCGAGCAAGATGTTCTCTAGCTTTAGATCCCGATGAACACAAGACTGTTGGTGTACGTAACATACTGCACCCACTAATTGTGCGAATATTTTCTGGACTTTGTCGACGGGTAGCTTGCCATGGTTAAGGAGGTAGTTGTACAACTCGTCGCCTAGTCAAACATGTTTTTAGAGCCTAGATCAAAATACGCTTGGAGGCATTTCGTACCTGGACAATATTCCAACACCAGCCAAACCAGCGACTCGGTTACTATAACTTCGTAGAGGCGGGCAATGTGGGGGTGGACGAATTGTCGATGGTGGTGGATTTCTCGTGCGAGATTTGAATCGTCCTTGTTGGCCGACTTGAGAACGACCTGCAGACAGCCAAAAGGTAAGACAAATGTCCAGAGTGACATCCAGCGCAAGGGTTATGACCAGTCATACCTTGGAGCCATTTGTGAGCTTATGTGTTGCTAAATAAACCTTTCCGAACGATCCCTTGCCAATTAGTCGGCCGAGTGTGTAGTTGCCGACGCTTTTGAGGTCCTTTTTCGAGAACTCGCTGCAAAAGGCGAATAATTGGTTAGTATGACTACGGGAGCAGCTTGGATGAATGTTCGGGGATGGGTGCCCTTACTCGAGAAGCTCTTGATACGAAAGAGCAAGCTAATCCACCGCGATTCGGTTAGCAACCTCGGCTTCGGGCATCTTGCAAGATTGGGTGTGCAAGCATTTCTGCAAACGCACTTTTTGCTTCCGTCCATGCGCCTCGGCTTTGACCTTTGCCGCCTGCATCCCTCCGCGCCGTCGGGACGGGACACCCGGTCCTCATCCACCGTTTGTAGGTTCCTCCGGGATACCGTGGGCTTGTATCCAGGCCTCCTGGTAGGTCTCTAAGCGTCGCTCGTCCCGGTTTCAAAGTGAAGTGCAAACGACCAAGAATCAGTACAGCAGCAAGTGTTCTGCGATGGCAACATAAAATGGATAGCTGCTCGTCCGTTGGTGATCTTGTCGTGTTGGCCGCAAAGGTTCGGGGAGAAAGAGGGGGGGGGGGTCGGGTCGGATCGCGGCGGCCGGGGAATTCGCACTTCGGGGCAGTTTGTGTTGCAGAAAGGGCTTCGGAATGCTCCTCGGAGGATCGACCTCGTTCGCCACAGAAGCTGTTGCGCAACAAGGCAGCACGGTGATATATCCGTAGGTCTCCTGTCGTTTCGTTGAAGCTGTCGCGTGGTTCAGGGTCAGTCCAAATTTGTTAGCCAACCCAAAGCTCGCTAATCAGGGTGGATTGGCCGGCCGCGACCGAACATCCATCCCGTGAAAGGTGGAGAGTTGCTTCAATCCAGAAGTGGGGCGAAACCCTTTTTTATTCGCCCCAAGGCCTGCAATCCGGCCAAGGGGGAACGAAGGAAGAACAGTTGTGGAACCCCAAAAGATCCCCGAGATATTTTATCCAAAACTTCCCATCCAACAATGCTGCATTTTTGGGAAAATAGGTTTGAACCCGAATCTTCTTCTATCTCTAATGATGACATCTATCAATGGTTACCTGCACGGGACAGTTCCCTTCAATCCCTTCAAGACAAGAGACATAATTCACGACTGGGTCTGGAACCTTTCTTTTTTAATCTTTTCGCGTTTGATCTCTCTGGGGAGTTCTTGGTCTGGGACAACCCTGCGTCCCTCTTGCATATGGTTGCAACCGCAAATTGTTTCCACAGCTGGCCCCTGATCGCCATCTCAAGTTGCTTTCTCTTCTCCACAACACCAGCTGCGGCTCCACTGATGAACGGGTGCCCCTGAAGAACCTCGGAGAGGCCCGTGCGCAGGCCTATTCAGCTCGACCAAGGTGGCTTAACTGCACAGATTGCCAGCGATGTGTGGCTTGAAGAGCCAACTTTCTTTCAACAACCAGCAACGGTTGCCAACATCTCTACCCAAACACCATCAACATTTGGATCGAACTACATGCAAACGGTGTCTGGATCAGGAAACATTTCCAATTCCCGACTGCAACCTAATAAAAAACTGGCGGGGCTATCTCAGGTACGTTATGTGATTACAACAAAGACGCCCCCAGCAGCCATATCGATAGGTAAGGTCACTACGAATTAGCTATATACAGATGAAAATACGATCGTGATCATTAGAGCATCATAAGTGACACCGAAAGAAGTAAACCGCTCAACAAAACCTCTGAAGCAAGAAAGCCCCAACTCTCCATCTCAAATGGCACAATTGCCATGAACTGACACCAAAGCCGCGGTATTAAAAAGAACAACAAAGGCGACAAAGGCCAAACACGATCGATATCATCGTCTCAAACAGACCGCTTTACGAAATACCCAAATAACAAACGCGCCGAACATAACTTTCGATAAGCTCAACATCAAGCAGTAACAGCTTTCTGCCCACCGTCCATCCCGCCCGCCGTCAAATCCTTGCTCTTCCCCTTATCGCTTGTCTCCCCACCACCACCGCCACCTCCACCTCCAACAGCCCCGTGGGGTATATATTCCCTGAGCGACATGGGATCCTGCAACACGTCAAACATGCGCTCCTTCTTGCTCCTGAGAGGCGGATCCTCGTCCGGCGACTGCACCAGATCCCCCAGCCTGCTCTCGTCATCCGAACTAAACGAGCTGCCCGTCGGGCTGCGGTTCAGCACCATCTTGACCCTCGGCCCTTCCTTCTTCTTGACTTCGTGCTGCGCCTTCTTCAGCTTCTGCAGCTCCTCGTTCTCCCAGTGCATCACCACGATCCCGAGACCGGGAAAATTGCGCTCCAAAAACACTTTGAGCTCAGGCAGCGTCGACTTGTCCGGCCGGTAGGTGCCGCTGTCGTTGTCGATGATCAGCTGGTAATGCCTCGGGTCGCGCGGCGGGGGCGAGTGCGGCGGCCCGCCCGGCAGCTCCTGGCTCGGATGGGTTGGTTCGCGGGGCTCGAGGTCTTCGGCGGCGTCTGCGTGCGCGAGCCGCCTGATGAAAAACTCGCCCGAGCAGGCAATGTACGTCGCCACGTCCGAGTGCATCGTGTGCTTGCTGAGCAGGTCGATCCCGAACTCGCGCCCGGTCTCGGTGAAGCGCATCAGCCCGTCGAGGGTCAAGACGTAGGTGAAGACGCGACCGCCTTCGTCGAAATGAGCCATCTTGAGGAACTGGAGGGAGGCCTGCTCGCTGCAGGCCTCGAAAGACCCATACTCGGTCGACGAGTCGTAGTTGTAGATGCGCTTATGCTGTTTGTGGAGGACCTTGTTGAGGATGTGGCCGGTGATTCCGCGCGACGCAAACATCAGCCTGATGATGGGGCGGAACTCGACGTAGCGGTGGTAGAGCTTGGGCGGGACAGGTCCCGACAGCTGGATCTCGTTGGCTTGGAAGCTACAGGTTTACATGTGTTAGTATCGTTGCTGCACAAAGGACAGGAAAAAAAGAAGAAAAAAGCCGGGAAACATACTCGTATTTTTTAAGCTGGTTGTCCTGGGCGTGCGTAGACGAAGTCGCATCTTCCTCCTCGTCCTTATTAACCTTGATGCCCGTCAGCCTGCCGATCATCGGACTGAAGTGCTTCACGAACGTCGTCGGCCCGACCGTGTACATTTGCGCGTGGGGCGGATCCGACTTCCCGAGCACCTCCATGCTAATGTAGAGCAGCGGAGTCATGGAGACGTTTTTGTTGATGACCTTGGCTACGGCTCTGAGGAAGTAGGCCCGCTTGCTACCCGAGCGCTTCTTGACTTCAAACACTTCGCCGTCCGGGCCAGCGGCGCCGATGCCCTCCCAATTCTCATCGACATGCGGTACACGGATGGTGACGTTGCCCAGCCGGTCGTCGTGGTCGGGCCAGTCCTCGTCGTATAACCGGCACTTGAGCGTGAAGCCGGACGCGGGCACGTTGGCCACGATCCACTCGTTTTCCCACTCGGGTTCGGTCGTCTTCCTTATGGTCGGGGTCCGGTGGATCAGTAGTGGGTCTTCGTTGTGTCGCTTGGGGACGTCGGCTGTTAGGGTGGCTTGCAGGAAGGGGTCCGCGGCGTGGGTGTGCATGTCGGCGACGGGTAGGTTGGTCGCTCTGTGGAAGATGAACTTCACGGTATAGCCTTGAGGCGCATCGGGAAGTGGAATAGGGTCATAACCGCCGGCAGGTTTGGTTTTGTTCGTGAGCTGGTGTTTCTTGTCGGCGAACTTTTCCCTCAGGTCGCTTGTCTTGGTCGGCCGGGGACCCTTAGCGCCTAGCTCTTCTATCTCCTGCCGGTTGCCGTTAGGCTGCGGCTTCTCCTGCTCGGTGCCATCAACCTTCGGGCCGCCGTCCGGCGCCGACGCCGGGTTCTCGGTGGAAGGCTGGGGAGCATCTGGCGATTTCGGTCTCGGACCGTCGGTGGCTACAGGGGGAACGGCATTTTGATTGGCACGGGCGTCAACCGCAGCGTCTGGCTCGGTAGACATCTGTGAAAGGAGGAGTTACAGCGGTCAGCCCGGACCATTACGTCCGTCCCATCGGAACTCACGTGGCAATGTGTTTGCTGCTGCCGTGAACCTCCACGACAACAGACGCGGGTGACGTGGGTGGCTCGGAGCTTGTGTGGAGTCCGCGTAGGGCTGTTTCTGCCAAGAACAGGATCGAGTGGAACGGACAAGCTGGAAGTCGAATGCCAAGGCGGGGGCAGGTGAATCGGACAAGCAATCGTTTGTTTCAGCGATGTTCTTCTCGATCGTGATTCGGCAGCAGAGTGCTAATACACATCAACTGAACAGTACGAAAACAGATGAGAATGATTCCGGGGCGTTTTAATTGCAAAATTTGCGCTCAGTTAGAGGGTGAGCGTGGTTTTTTTGGCTGAACTTCTGTTCAGCTCTCAAAAAGCACCGACCCCGAAAATGGCCGAATGGCTGGGTCGGGGAAGGCTGGGCTGTGGAGTGATGCTCACGCTCGGCTCACGGCTCATGGTGAACGCTTGGCCCAAACAAGCTTCCATCCACGAATGAACTGACGTCACGCTTGCCGCCCCACTTTAATCACCTAACTGGATGCTGACTGATGCATCTTAGCGCATTTAGGTAACCTCAGGTCATGCCGGTCGGCCTCCCCAGTATATACCTAACCAGGCGATTACTCCAAAATCTCACACTTTGTTGAGCAATATTCCCCTGTTATTCACCAGATCTGTCTGTTCTCCTTGTACGAATGATGACATTACGGCCCACGTTTTATTATCATGCTCCGTAAGGCGGTCGGTGTCTTCGTTTCAAAATTCAAATTGAAAACTCTTGATGAGAGAGAGGTAAGTCGAAGTAACCTAGGATGGTGTGACTTTATCGGACAGGGACCGGAAGAAGAAATGTTTTGTATTTGAATGTATCACAATTGTGACGGTCGGTGCGATTCGCACCGACCGTCACAACAATACAATGAATCTGACAGACAGCTTGAGGAACACTGGAACAGCTCCCCCCCGACCGATTGATCATCCGAAAGCAAAGACAATAAAACTTCCTTTGCCCAACTAGCATATGAACTAGTCTTCAAACTGATAAGTTATAGGTGTTTTTTTATTTCCCTGAAAGTAGCATGATAATACTAAGTCTAGTGGCTTTCATTCTGCGAATATAGTAGATTTTTAGCTTAAACGACATTTTATAATTAGGTATATAACGAAAAGTATAAGTACCTTGCCCAACCATTTGGTATTTGGAAATGAATTACTTCTGAAGTTCCGAGAGGAGCTGGACATCGCGAGAGACAAACTTGCTAAGTCTCGGCTCTCATAATACCAGGTATTTACTCGGACTATCTGATGGAGTCTTCGACTCGTCGTTTCTTGTAGGGTCGTTCCCAGCCCCATCACTAAACCTGATTTGGTGGTTCAAGCCAACTGCTGAAATACAATCATCATTTTCCTTCGGAATCGCACCGATTGGTTGATAAGTGAACTCTTTGCGTAAGCGCTATTATAACGAGTTTGGTTTACTTTGATTTTCTGAGGTGATGTTGTTCAGCGCTGTCTAACAGTTGAAGAGTTTATCCCCAGGCTGAATTTAAAGACCATCGAGACTAATTCAAGCCCCGTACCCCGACCTGATTTAGTCCAAGGTGATTTTGTGTTCAGACTTTAAGCCCCAGGCTATCTCTACAGCCTTAGTCATATGAAGCATCCGCGTGGTAAAGAAACAAGTGATTGGGGAAGTACCTGTATATCGGACGGAGCATATCCACAGTTTCACCTCGAAATTTCGGCTCTGGGTCGGCATGTCGGCGTCAGCGTTTTCAGTTCCAGTATACCTTTAGCTGCTGTATCCCATGAGTTGAGTTTGTGCCTGACGCGGGCTTGACCGGTGCCGAGGAATGTAGCCGGCTCTGCATGATGATGAGTAAGGGTCTGGGCCGCATCTCTTCTCCAACCTCTTGGCCGTTCCCATTTAACCTCAGTATTTTCTTCCGTCGAGTTGCAACTACTGGCCCGTATCTTGCACTACATCCTGGGAGGTTTCGAGAAAATCCAGACATGGGGACACCGACTATATCGAGAACACCAGGCTTGAGAGGATCCTGGATGACCCGTATGTCACCGAAATAGACGACGTCTGCATTGGCGCATCCCGGAATGCCAATGGACAACGGACTGTTGATTGGTCGGCGACCGTTCCTCTATGATAGCGAAGGTACGCATCGATACGAATATATAATGTTGACTTCTTCGTCGTTTCCACCGCTTCTTCTTGTTATTTGTTCATCGCCATCTTCCGTCGACTCTCTATTGCCTGCTCTAGCCTCTAGGTCAAGACGTTTACACAATACCGAGACTCAATCGAAGCTTCCTGTGCTTTCCATCCTCTCTCACTCACGCCACCGCGATTACCATCATGCCCGAGATTCTAGTAGGGGAATACCTTTTCCTCCGCCTTAAGGAGATCGGCATCGAGACCCTTTTTGGTGTCCCCGGCGGTATGTAAATACCCTGGCCTTGTGAACATCCAGCTGACTGTTGTCCACTCAGACTTTGAGCTTGCCCTGCTCGAGCTTGTCGAACCTCAAGGCCTCCTCACCTGGCTCGGGACTCCGAACGAACTAGTCGGCGCCTATGCTGCAGACGGCTATGCTCGCCAAAAGGGAGCCGGGGCACTTGTGACTACTTTCGGGCCCGGAGAGCTCAGCGCTCTCTGCGGAATTGGGGGTTCTTACTGCGAAAATGTGCCCGTCGTCCATATCGTCGGCTACCCAACCAACGCGGCCCAGAAGAGCGGCAAGATTCTGCACCACACTCTGGGAGACGGAAACTACGATCACTACGTCAAGATCTCCTCAGAGCTGTCCTGCGCCACCACCGTCCTGACGGACCCGTCTACGGCGGTAGTCGAGATTGACCGTGTCCTCACAGCAATGCTGTACCACCAACGTCCCGCCTATATTGGAATCTCAGAAGATGTCGCCTACTCCAAGGTCTCGACCGAGTACCTGGACACCAAGCTGACGCGTACTCTCCCACCGTCGGCCGCGGAGTCTGAGGCCAAAATCCTGGCAAAAATTATGGCTGCTTTGTCGTCCGCCAAAGCCCCAATCCTTATGGTCGACGGCGGCGCTGCTATCAACACTTGGGCTGAGCACGTCGACCCGCTTGTCGAGGCGCTCAGGATTCCCTTTTTTGTCACCCTCCTAGGCAAGGGTGTCGCCAATGAGCAGAGCTCCTACTACGGTGGCTGTTTTTCCGGTGCAGGCTCGTGTCCGATGAGTGTGATCAAGGCCGTCTCGCAGGCCGACTGCATCCTCTGGCTCGGTAACTACCCATCGGACTTCAACACGGGCATGTTCTCGGAGCACATCGAGCAGGCCACGATTATCGACCTGCAGCAATTCTCTGCCAAGATTGGAAGCATAGAATACAAGGCAAAGATCAACTATTTGCTGCCACGGATCATCGAGGCGGCCAAGGATATCCCCCAGCTCCCACAGCTTCATGTGGACTCCATTCCCGCGCCTGACACGAGCAGTCTGCCTGAGAAAATTGAGCAGGACTGGTTGTGGGACAGGATGACTAGCTTTCTCCGGCCGGGCGATCTGGTAGTCACGGAGACAGGCACCTCCCAGGTTGGGTTTACCGCTACGCGGCTGCCGTCTGGCTGTCACTCCTACACCCAGGCTGTATATGGTAGTATTGGGTATGCGACCGGATCCGCTGTCGGGGCGGCCATCGCAGCCAAGGAGACGGGCAGGTTCAAACGCATGGTGCTGATCACCGGCGAAGGCAGCCTGCAACTTACCATACAGGCGTTTCGATTTTGGTCAGACATGACATTGTGCCGGTTGTGTTTGTGGTCAACAACAAAGGGTATGTTTGACTACCTAGTCTACTTGACTGTTATTTATTATTGCCTCTGTTTCCACCCAGCACTGTAGGAGAATACTGACCTCCTGTTTCGGCGAATAGATACACAGTCGAACGCTACTTTTGTGGCATGAACTCCAAGCACAACGATGTGCCTATGTGGGACTACGGCGCTCTGTTCAAGGCCTTTGCCCCTGAGGTGACCGACGCCAGGACTTTCCAGGTCACCACGGCTAAAGAGCTGGATGTTCTTCTATCGGACGCTTAATTCCACTCGGCTACTTTTCCCCAGGTGCGTATACCCAACACTCATCCACACCTTTTCGGGTTGGTGCTTCTTAGTTTATGTCTACTAACGTGAGGTTACACTTTCCATTAGCTCGTCGACATGATGCTGGAGTACCAAGATACCCCTACCGTCATGAAGGCTGTCTTCGAGGAGAAGAGAACGGCTCTAGCTAAGTCTGCTGCTGCTGCGAAGTCGACGGTGTCTTGATGGACTAACCGCAGGTCCTGGAGGCTGTTTATGAGTGATCTCAGCTGTGGGGTTTTGTAATTACCTATTTCATTCAACATGCTCAATTCAAACAGGGTCGCACTGGAGGTTTTTGAGGTCGATTTTGATAATTATATTTTCTCTTGATCCCACAAATTTCCCAGTATCGTAACGAGAAAGTTACAAGTGTTAGGGCCGGTTTAACAATTTCCTCCATAATGTGCCATCTGAGTCCTTCCTAAGTTCGTGGACAGATTTGAAGGGATGAAAGCCCGCCAGAGGAAAGCTTCTTTCCCTATTTCAACTTTCTTGTATCGTTTCAAGTGGGAGTCGAGACGAATCGGGCTTTAAAGCCTTACAAGATCCCTCTTTCTTCATTGCCTTCCTGTCCCTTTCCTCCTTGCATCTTTGAGCCGACTTCTTCTTGCCCCAACACGCCGTTGTCTCCGGGTTCAGCAAGGAAGGTAGGTTACGCCCAATTGCATGTCCAAACGAAAACCGATGTCTCAAATCCTCAGACTTGAACAAAACGCAAACACGATTACCCCGACCATCGTCAACATACGACTTTTAAACCGGTAAAACAGATAATACAGGACAACAAATGCGTGGATGAATGAATGTCCATTTATGTATATAATATACCCGCCTATCTGAAAACCAATAGTGTTTAAGTTTTATGTGTCGTTGTGTTTGTTGTTGTATTTATATATATCCAAGAGAAAAGAAATCTAGTCCGTTCCAGTTTCCCCAGCAAAGTTGGCAAGATCCTACCTATATTGCCATGGCCCCCCTTTTCCACCTATCCGGCAGACGGCAATTTCCCAAAAGTCCCATCTCATCAAAAAAAACAAAAAAAAAACAAATCCATGAACCAAATGACAGAAAACGAAAGAAACAAGTAGTAGTAAAAGATAAACGCCGCCAGCCTCTTTCTCTCATCATAAACCCCCCCCACCCGCAAAAGAGCCGTAATGATCGCTGTGGTATATGTTTGTGGCAAATAAATAAACCCGTCATTCTTTTTCTTCGCTCATGCTCTCCCACTCATCAACCTGCTCAGAAAAAATGAAACAACGAAAACGAGAACGAAACAGACCCAGCCCTAGTCCAAATACTAAGGCTTATTGATCTGCTCCTTCCTAAAGAACTTGAAATACCCAACGCAAATCAACAGCTGCGTCAGCAGTCCAACCCAGAACCAGGCCCTGCTCAGCGCGGGGCCCAACCCCTCCGACATGTCCGGAAACACGTCACCGGGGCCAACAGCGTTCGGCGCCGTCGCCCGCGCAACAATCGTCGCGACAGACCCAATAACCTGCGCAAACAACATGGCCACGCATACGTGAATCCGCGTCAGCGTAAGCATCAAAATCATGCCGATGCCCGCGTTCTGAACCGTATCCAGCAGACCGAGCCACAACCACAGCGACCTGCCCAAAATGGCCGACCACAGCGGCGTGCCGGCCCACGGCAGGAACATGCCGAAGCCGCTCGTGCCCCAGAGCATCTGCGCCCACCGCGGCGCGCCCAAGCCTAGCGCAAAGAGGGGAAGCCACCACGGATGCCGTTTGCTCACGATGGCGAAAAACCACAGAAAGCCAGCCCAGACGCCGATATAAAAGAAGGCCGTAAGCAGAAGCGTGCCCCAGATCGGCAGGTGCTGGCTGCTAAACAGGTAAAACCAGTTCCTTCCGTACGGCGACGACAGAAAATAGTTCTGCAGGATGACTGCCACAAAAAACCAGAGCGTCGTCTTGCGCCGCAGCAGCGACGTGTAGAGCGAAGGCACCTCGTCCGCCTCCTGGCGGTAATAGTCCGGCAGGCCGACAAACAAGATAAATCCGCAGGCCCAGAGCAGAATCGCGATGAAGGCCGTGACAGGGAACAGAACCGGCAGAGCAGAAACCTGGCCGACTTGGCTTCCTCCCGCGTTGGCGCCGGAGATGATGCTGCCCCAAAACCAGAGCATGACGGTGTACGCCTGTTGCACGCCTTGAATGACGCAGGCGCGCCAGATCCACGTCGTGACGGGCGAGCCGCCCTCATCACCAAAATTGAAGGCGAAGAAGATGGCACCCGACGACGAGCCGGTCGCGTAGAAGCCCGTCGCGACGTTCTGGACCCAGCTGCGCGCGACGGGGTCTTTGAAGAAGGGCGCGACGCCGATTAACAGGAAGGCAAAGCCGTAGAAGATCCAGGGGAGGGAAAGCGAGTAGACGGCTTTTGTTGTGCGCGACAAGATGCCCCAGATGATGGAGGTGGCGAGGTACAAGCTGGCGACGACGTAGAGCCTGTTGGCCGACTGACCCAGCTCGCCGGTGAGAAGAGTGATTTGGTACGAGTTGGAGGCGATGATCTGCCCAAAAGCGAGGAAGATGGCGTAGACGGGCCACTCGCCGAGACGGCGCTGCAGGAGCTTCTTGAGCCCTGTGGGCGGGACGTAGTTCTCGCCCAGGCCGTACTCCTCGCGCTTGGACTTTTCGAAATCGGTCTTGGACCTGGCCGCGCTGCTGTACGCCATCCCAAAAGAGCTGGTCCGCTTGTGCTTGACGAGCCCGGCGCTGGAGTCGTAACGAGCGTGTCCCGTGCCTAGCTTGACGTCGCGCATGTTGTCAAAGTACGCCCTCTCGCTGTCGACGAGGTACTCCTCGATGCAGAGCTGGGAGATGGAGGTTTTGGAGTTGAGGTTGCCGAGCTTCTTTTCGAACGCGGAGATGAACTTGCCGTCCGAGTCGGTGAAGAAGGGGTCCACCTGCTGTAGCTTGAAGTCCGTCCGGCCGCCGACAATGGAGTCGACCGACACAACACTGGCAAAGCTAGCGGTTGAGGGTAGATAGTGGCGACCGATGCGTCCACGTCGAGGGTTGGGCGGGCTGTATTCAGATCCTTCCCCAAGGAACCGGGGTGGGGTGAGCGTCTCGGCGTCAGACATGACGGTATTCGCATCGCTGACGTTCCTGCTGTGGGCGCCTAGGAACCCGGGGCTGTGAAGTCCGGTAGACGGGAATCCGGGCCCTGTGAATTCGGGAGTCCCGGGGCGAGACCCACTGCGGCTCGGCGGCAACGGCCAGCCTTGGGAAGGGGAGGCAGGTCGCGAGCCAAAGTACATTGATGTGGTAGGCGTGACACCGGGCGTAAGATTCCTCCCCATCGGCGACGCGTCCCTCTGACTCGCGCTGCTCGAGGGAATCAGGTTCAGCTTCTTCTTCGACTTGAGCTTGTTCTTGTTGTGCAGCTTGATGGAGCGCCCCTGCAGCTTCTCGAGCCCTTCCAGCCACTGGGCCACAGGAAATCGCTGTTTCGCCGACCACGCCCTCATCTTGGCGCGGACGTCAGTTTTGGACTCGAGAGCCGCCACGACGGCTTGTCTGAATTGGCTCAACAGATGCGTTGTGCTAGCTGACTCGATAGTATACCACCAGCCGGGCATCTGGCCGAGGCCGCCGACCTTGGCTCCGACGCCGAGCGCGCCTTTCCTTCCGAATTCGACCGCTACCAACCCGAAGGGCTCGTCTCTCGAAGGGATCAAAGCGAACTCGGCTCCACTAAAGATGTATGGTGGTAGAGAGGTAAACTCTGGCTTGCTGAAAACGCGAGTTGGGTAGAGCTCCATCAGCTTGGACAGCTTCAGGGCGGCAAATTTGCCGTACAGGTCAATCGTGGGACCAACGCAGATCAGTTGAGTATTTGGATACTCTTCGAGGATGGTAGGGAATAAGTCGGCTATAAGATCGACTCCCTTCTGTTGACTCCAGCGACCGACGAAGACGAAGAGCTCGGCGTTGGGGTTGACTTCGAGCCCGGCCCATTCCTGGGCCTGTCGCCGGAGGTCCCCTCGAGACTTCTCGAACTCCTGATCGATCTTGACGTCTTTATCGAGCTTCGCTCCGGCATTCCACACTTCCATATCGCTGGGGTCGGGGTTAGGGAGTTGACCGATCTGGGAGAGACCCCAAAAGACTGGACAGAAAACTTTATTAGCATAACTCCCTTGCGGAGATTGTAGAGATCTAAGCGTGAACACTTACTCGGGTATCTGGCGAAAGATCTGTCGCCGTATTTCTTGGATACTCCCACAGCACCGAAGCCATTCTGATGAATGCGAAGATAGCTCACAGCAGCATGCAACAGGTTGAACACGGAGCCGAATTGCACATACTGCTGGACGATGTCGTTCGGCAAGCCAAAAACGCCGCATACCTCCTGTCGCTCTTCGGGGGTTCGGAGTGGCCAGAGACCCTGGAATTCGGCATTGTGCAACGAAAGACAACAGGGGATGGTAATTTCCGGAAGGAGGTAGAGCGGCGCCACACCGCCATGGTAGTCATTGATGTGGTAGATGTCGACCGGAAACCTCGTGAGGGCCTGCGCGATGCACTGGTTCCACGCCGAGTAGTAGATGGCCGAGTCAATATCGTCCATTCTCGGGGGGTACGGCTCGGCCTTGGTCTGCTGGCGGAAGACTGGCGCGTCGAGGAGAACGTAGGTAATGTTTTCGACTTGATGGTAGGATACCATAACCTGATACGGGGCGTCGAGTATGTCCACAGTCATCGGCTCGGCATGCTCCTCCGGAATGTCAGGGTACTTGATGTCGCCGACGCAGGGAACGACCCAGATCAGATCTTGGTGGCCGAGGGCCTTGCCCATGAGCTGCGCCATCACACCGAGACCTCCGATCTTGACCTTGATGTTCCAATCATCGATGTTATATTCGACCGTGGCGATCAAAACGGTCCGTCGCTTAGGCGGGAGATCACTAAGTCCAACGGCGCCATCGAACTCGGAGTTGTTGCTCGACATTGAACCCCTTCGGCTGCGTGCCTTCATCTTGGCTTTGGTCTTGTCCATGACGCCCGCCAGGGTCATTGCCGGCTTCTTGATCCCCTTCTCGACGACCTTGACCTTGTAGAATGCACCGATGAAAAAGAAGACGGCACAGAGGCCAGTGATGATGGGCGCAACCCACATGATGAAATAGAAGGCAATCTGGTATCTCCGGTCTCCCTGCGGTACAAGCTGGTACCCTAGATTGGAGTCTTGGAGGACAAAGCGATACGACATGTACGGGTGCGCAGGGCCGTCGGTAACGTTGATGACGGTAGGCGCCATGGCCGAAGGAGGCATACGGTCCAGCACCCAGTCCTTGTCGACGTCGCCAAAGATGAAGGTCTGATCGGGTTGGCCGTCGCCATTCATGCCCCAGACGTTCAGTTGCAACGTCGACGGCCACTCGTCCATGTAGTGCCACTCCCACTGACCGTCGGCTGTGTGATGCAGCTGGTTCCTGTATCCAGCGTCGAAGCCATACTGGTTAAATTTGCCATTAACCCAAAGATGGGGAAATCGACGAACCCGGTCGAACCCGGAATCGCCGTGCTGCATGATTGACGAGCTGCCCAGGAGGCGGCTAAAATACTGCACCTGAACGTGGTGACCCTCCCAGTCTTGATGCTTTTCGCCCTCCCAATGTTGCGGGGCAAGAGTAATATTGCCAGGCGTATAACGCTCCCAGTTGCTCCACGAAGAACCCCAGTTCAACGAGTACCGCCACATATCAGCGCCGGGGGCCTGCTGCGTAATCCAGACCTTACCGCCCTCGTCCGAAGAGAGGAGAGAAGTCGAATAGTTCGCCGTTGTGGGAAACACGATCGGGTTGTTCTCTTTGCCGACCCTGAGGAGGAACGAATCCTTCGAATTGGTGAAACTACCCTTGTCGGCTGTTGTTGCGTTGACGACGGTGATGAGATGGACGCCGTCCGACACATCCTTCAACGTGGCTGTCCAAGTCCAGGCGGTTGCTAGAGCCCCAATGTAAGGCACCCGTTCGCCTTCAGCCTCTTGGAGCTTCTTGCACTCGACAGAGTCGGGGTCAATGGTCGGAGGCTTGCCAGTCGCGGTGGTGGAGTTGATCATAATCGACGACGTCAGCTTATCGCAGCTCATGGCAGCCGAAAAGTGGAATGAGATTTCGACTGAAGTAGGGCCGTCGCCTTTTGCCAGAATCGGGGTGTCGTGGCCTGGAGTAAACTTGATGATCATAGGCGGAGGGGGAACGAAGAACTCGGATGGGACGTAGGCGCGGAACTCGTAGGGGCCAAGCTCAATGCTAGGCGGGCACCCGTTGAACACTTGGGAATCGTTGATAAATAGCTTCGTTCCCGATTCTTTGAAGCTCTTGATCTCGTCGTGTGGAAAGAGGAGGTTCTTGACGGAGGTGTCTGCAGGCCAAGGGGACAAGAACGTCTTGTTTTCATGCTTGCAGTCGAACTTGTACTTGGTCGTCTCGTTCCTGTTGTGGTATACCAGCCAAACCGGAATGGCGTCATTAAGGTAATCTTGGGCTCCCGGAAAGCCCGACCTCATTACACTCCAGATGCCCGTCTCGGTTTCGGTGCCGTTGCTGCCGGGTAAGTAGATGTACTCGGTCTGGTTCGAAAGCTGTTTGAGTTGGAAGCCATCGTTGAGTACAGGAAATTGCTCCCGCAAGTGGAAGAGAGACTTCATTATTGTCCTCACAGGTGCTGAGGGGTCGCGATGGTCCCATGAGTTCTTGACTTCCTCGCAGCCATGCAGCGTCGATTCAAGCGGCATGTTGTAGTATTGTGTACTCGAGCCAGCATAACAGCCGTGTAGATACCAGGCAGGCGATGGCGACATGGCCTGACGGCCAAAGATGTAGTTGTCACTAGTGCTGTCAAGCACATTGAATGACTGTTCCTCGCCCCATAGGACCAGAGGGATGCCCGGGAGGACCAGAGTGGTGATGAACTGCCCGAGCAACATGCGCTCAACTCCTTGACGGATACCGGGCCACCTAAACACATCTTGGTTTGTCACGCCAAACATGTGCCGCGGATCGACAACACCGGTATCTGCATTCACGAAATCGTTTGTCCACAGCATCTGCTCCCATGCCGCCGCCCAGTTCTTTGGGAGATCAAAACCGGCCTCCAAGTTTCCATCCATACCGAGGAACCGTGTCATGTATCGATAGACCGAGTACGAAAATGCCGCCGCATCGAGTGCAATCTGTTGATCCTCGCGCAGGAAATATTTCGGGTCCGAAGCGTTTGTGAGCATCACTGCCTCCGTGGCATTTCGCACCCATTGATCATACTGACGACCGCGGCCCAGATACACGCTACCAATGGTGTTTCCACCAGTGATTTCGCCAGGGATGAAGAAATTCTTCTTCCCAACGCTACGCGCGCAGTTTCTGAGGGCTGCCGAGAAGTTTCCCGACGCATCCGCCGTCACCTGGATCGCTTTATCGTACCGGAATCCGTCGATGTCGAGCATTTTGATCGTCATGCAGGAGAAATGTTCGAGCTTTTCCCGAACCGAGGGCACCCACTCGCGAAGACGGTCTTGCACAGACGCGAACTTTGTGATCTGGCGACGGTAATCGGGGTACACACCGAAGGCCTCGGTATCTCCAAACTGCATTGCGGGATTCTAGTTAGCGAGTGTCCCATCACACAGTCGACAACCCCAAGATTCCTCGGCCGGAAAGATAGGAGGCGCTATCGACTTGTTGCCGCGAGTAGGACTCACCTGATCAAAGTCACTGTCATAACAACCTTTGAACTGATCCGCGTAGATTTGATCAATTGGCATGCCCGTTTCGTTCCAGAACCGGGGAAATTTGCAGGTCTCGTTGTAGTCGGTGCCTATGTCGAAGTCCAAATACCGCCGGCTCGACTTCCAGACCGTCTTGTGCTCCTCCGGCGCGAACGGTGTCGATTCGTTCAAGTACCCCTCGAACCCCAACAGATCACCCATGCTACGAGCTTGTTAACCAGATCGAACATGACAGAGGTCGATGACGGTTCGAGCTTACGTCGCCACGGTGTTGTCAAGCAACACATACATGTCCCGGGCATGGATCTCGTCGATGGCACGACGCCATTCTGAGATGTTGCCGAAATGGGCATCGAGGAGAGTGAGGTCAAGCGGCTAGAGCACATTAGTCATGTTCATCAAGGACGAGAAGACGATACATACGGAATATGAATCGGACTGCCACGGTTGGTTGATGAATGGAGAACCGGCAATATATATGGCCTGTGGAAGGTTAGCAAAGCCGAGTTTGCAGGCGACGATGTCGAGAACCTCCTGACCTTGATACCCATTCCCTGGATGTAGTCCAAGCTGTCTATGACACCCTGTATGTCGCCGCCATGGCGCATCTGTGTGCTGGTGATGTCCTGCTCGAACACCGTGCCATTGGCATTGTCGTTAGACGGGTTGCCGTTGACGAATCTGTCGAGGAACAAGGTGTAGACCGGAAACCTCCAGTTCTGTGGAGACGTGGTGTAGTTGTGGCCTTCCCATTCTCCATAGTAGTCGAGAGGGTGTACCGCAGAGGCGTTCTGGTTGAGGTTGTACGCCTCATACTGAGGATCATATCGAAGCGAATGTGCGAGTCTGCCCCCAAGCCCCAGTGTGAAGATAAGGGATAATAGTGTGAACATGTTCACCGAGGGAACGAAAGCATATCGGCCGGGAAAAGCCACAGAAAATATCTAAACAGAACAACGAAAGTATGTGAAAGTAGAAAAGAAGAACGAGAGACGGCTCAAACGCCAGATAGCGAGTGACGTGAGGTTGAGTCAGGTACCAAATAGAACGAAGGACTGCACGAACGGCTGGCCGGCGTGAACGAGAGACTGATACGAATGAAGCTGCAACACGCATGCAAGAGAGCGAAGGAGCAAAGATGCAAGCTCGAAGGAATAGATGAAAGAAGCAGAACGAGTGTGGGCGGTGGTGGTGGCGGCGCAGCAGCTGCCTCCTTCTGGGGTAAGCAGTACGAGGGGGCGGGAGGAGTCGCTATCCCCGGGAAGAGGAACAAAGGACGAGGAGGTTGAGGAGAGTGCCATGTGTGTGGACGGACCATTCTTTGCTTGCCATGGGAGGTCCCACAGTTCTCACAGTTTCGCCTTCACTCTCACCAGTCACGCAGGGCATGCCCAAGCAGGACAGTCCAGACTGAGTGACGTCCCTGCGGTTGCATGGTCTGGCGACGCCCAGCCTGCAAGGGAGAAATGAAAAGGCTGCGCGAGGCTGATACTGTATCAACAAGACCCATGACGATGATCTTCACCGCAACCGTGGCAGAGCAAGGAGCTACTGAGCTAACGCAGACTACTGTGGTTTCCGCACAGTAGTAGTGTTATGCCAGGAGAGCTTCGTGGTCAAGGTCGAGTGTGACTTAGGGTTTCGTCGGAAGCTTCCGTCCACTGACAGGTTCGGGTGTGCGCCATGGCGTCGGCAGCGCCAATGTTCTGAGACGGGACAGTCAAGAATATTGGAAGAAAATTCTGCCTCGCGATAGGGGTTCCTCTGCTGAGGGTCTCTGCATGGTGGCGGACGTAATGTGCAGCCTTGCCCACAAAAACAGTCTCAGGAGCCCAATCATGATGGCTTCTGGCGCGTTGCACGGAGATGCCCAAAAGCACGGCAAGCTCGGTACACGACTAGGTACCTGATGACTGAAGACAAAGCTCCCAAAGACCAGAGGCGAGTCCCAGAGAGGCAGGTTCCCGACGATTACGGATACCGTGAGCCCCAGCAGCCCACCGAGTTCTCTCAAGCAGAATCGGCCCAGAAGCATGGGTTGCTGAGGCTGAAAGTTGAAAGCGCGCCGTGGGGGGCCACTTGGCCATCATCCATGCCCACTCACCCAATCGAGCCACCCCCGGTCAGTCTGCACTCCCTTTCACCCGTCACTCTTGGACCTTGATTTGATGTTTGGTGCTTCCAGGGGCGCCGGCTGCAGGGGCGGTCCAATGTCCACCGAACAGGGGGAGGATCGGCAGAGGCTATCGCCTACGAATTACCGCTTGAGGATGCCCGATCGCCTCGTTGACGAGATCGCGGTGCCGCAGGCGATGGACGCGGCTCAAGAAGAGGAATGACGACCAAGTGGAGAGTTGGGGAGTCGGGCGGCTGTTGGTTTAAACATATAGTAAATAGTTGGGTTGAAGCGCGCTTCCATCTGAATAGCGTCACTGACTTTGGCGGTTGTGAAGTGTGGATTCGCTGGATCATGGATGATGCATGGCCGTGTGCAGTGAATTGCCATGATCAGAAAGGCATGCAGCCCGATTGTGCTGGATGACTGATCTCAGGCGCGTGTGCGAGCGGTTTCTTTGAAACGCCCCAGGATGTTCACTGCTGCTATTTCTGGGAACGGTTAACGAGAAAAACAAGGAGGGGCTACACCACATCAGGAAAGGTGGGCGCTATCGGTGAAAAGACATGCCGAAGGTTTTCGGACGCCGGGACGAACAACGGGCCCTAACGCACAGAAAGATGGCCGGGAATTTAGCGGCGAGAGCCCTGTAAAGCTGTGAGATCTTCCGACCTTACGAGTGCAACGGTGGGGCCGCATCACAAGCATGAAGCAAGCGGCAACCTTCGTGTAGCACACGAGAAGCACGCCAGAAGCACGCACCCCAACACGAGAAGTGAAAGATACGAGCCTTTCTGATCGGTTGGGTCTGTATCACGAACAATGATAAGGAGGGTAGTAATCCGTAATCCGGGTATAAAGACCACATGTATCCCATCTGATGTCTAAACAGTGGGCTGGCCTCAACTCGTCGGGCCGTCCGTCCGTAAAATGATCTGGGCTTCGTGTTTGGGCCGACTTGCCCCTCTCCTATTTGCCACTTATTCTCGAAATATTGTGCAGATTTTATTGATCTGACAGGCTTGGTGGTGGAGGTGAGCCAAATCTGCTGTTCCTGGAATTGTGTTACCCAAAAAGAAAAGTCCCCCCTTTTTCCACGGGCTACGGACCTGCTGCCTGTGCGACTGTTGTGTGACAATCAGCAAACTCTCTTGGCGCTTTTGGGTTCTTCCGTGCCCCTGTGCACTTTCCGCTTCCAAGGCCCACCACCCGCGTGGGTGGGCCGAGCCAGGCAGAAGACCCCCTGGCTCTGATTAACGATCCCAGCGGTTCATTCAACTCAGCTTTGGGCTGCAAACCTGGGAAGGAGATTTTCCGTCCTGTCCTCAACGCTCGGCGATCGGAACACATGGCAACCCGGGAACTTATTTTCGTCAAAGATCAATGGTCTTGCGCGCGCGAAAACCAACAAAAACCCACTTAGTTCGCCTCGGTTCCGTGTATATCGATCCTCTGGATTCCCGATTACACGTAGAGTAACATCGGACGGTTTGACGAAGTCGATTAGCTTGCTTATCCCCTTGTTTACCGCCACGGTTGGTTATCTAAAAATCCACCGGCTCGGTAGGTTGGTTCGTTACATGGGTTTCGAGTAGTGTCGAAAATCCTTCGCCCCCATTCCTCCCATCAACCCTGGTTTATTATTTTGTCGTCATCTGCGTGTAACTCGACGACATGCGGTGCTTGTTGCCAAGCATTGGGCCGATTGGAACCAACAATACGACTCTTCAAAGTACTTACATATGCACGCATCGGCTCAGCCTCCATCGCATCATCATGTGAAAGGAAAAAAACAGGTGATAAGTATCTCATGTCAGACAATTAGATGAATTCCTGCGATTGAGAAGGATAAGAATGGCGGTGTGGGAGATAAGAGCCTCATGTGTGTGTGCTCGTCGACCACGGCATGATTCCATGATGAAGTGATCTTTGCAGCAACAGGTGAGCTTCTGAAGCTGATCTGATCTCACAACATGACAAGGCGCACACGCTGCCATGGGACAGACGTCTGAACTCCTTTTTTCCCTGTGCCAAGGTAGTTACTGTCTCTCTACGGATCCGTACCTAGGTAGGTAGATAAGACGGCAGAAATTGTCGCATAGAGATTTATCTCCGGAAGGACGCCGTATTACACGCAATCGAAAACTCTACAGTAGAGATATCTCAGTGATTGACGCAGGTAGGTAATCATGCGGTTCAAACAAACAATCTGGCGTAAGAACGTGCTGCAAGCAGCAAACTAGGTAGCCTCCATGGAATCAATTCCAGCACATCAAGAAAGACTCAGGTCCCAACAGCATCAGGCACTCATCAGCCCAGACCCGGGCAATAATACTTTTTGAAATGTGCATGCTCCGTTATTAACGGCCAACAAACTAAAAAGCTCCCACCATCCCGGAGCACTATATCTCTTGCATATAATAATGCCATCAACCTATCAACGCGGGACACAACTGTATTAAACTGCTTGTCAGTATGTAGGACCAACACGTATATGAGCTGGCAAGCTATCTCGAGGAGCTGGATCTTTCAAACGACCGGATATTACGGGCGACAAACACTACTTTCTGATTAAGCAGTGCAACGTTCACCTGCACAGGACTTTCTGGATACATCTTGATTTGTGATTTAAATATTTAGAGTCTAATACAAAACCGGTAACCAAAGGTAGCCTGATCCGTCTTCACTCCCATAGTAAGGAAACAACTATGAATAATCACCAGAAAACACGGTGACTGACTGACTGGTAGGTAGATATCCTCCCAGCATACAATCCCTCCCTATTCTTTCAGTGCTGATATTAGAACGGCCGGGGTTAACTGGCAGTGATCAACAGATCAGATGCTACTGACGCTACCTTCTAGAGGTGAGGACATGGATTTCGTTTTGCCTCGCCGAGCAATCGTGCAGTCACTTAGTTCCTTGAAGCTACTGCAAGGAAGCAGGTACTTAAGCAAGCACCACTCAAAGAATACCTACTCATTCAGTTGATCTGATTTGGCTCGCAGATGCCGCGCGTTGCTTTCCACAGAAAACAGGTCCTGATAATCAGACGAAAAGGGTTGGGTTTGCTGCTTGCAGCGCGTTCTGCGTTTGAGCCGCATAATTACCTAGGTCCCTACCTTAGCTGCGTCTATCATCGAGATATTTATAATAGAGCCAGTCGTGGCGGTGTAATCTTTACTATATCGGCCTTAACATCGGGTAGTGTTAGGAGTTAGCTATTCCAGGCCAAAAAGGCGTCTCTATACCGGACTGGCTGGACGGCTATCATCCTTCCAATGACTATGGCAGTCGTAGCTTTGATCATTGCTAACCTAATAGCACTACCTGTTGAACGGAGAGCAACTGAAAGTCGCTGTGGCTAGTAGTGAAAGGGATACACTTAGATTATCCGTCATGATACTAGGACCTTGAATCTGACCTGTCCCTATGGGAAGATATTCAGTGGTCGACTGGTAGTGGCGATAGGAAGCCGGTGATCCGTGGTCAAATGATAATACCACGTGTTGGTAGAACTAGGTCGTCAACGCGGGCACTGCTTGCTCAGACCAGCACCTATTGGGATGGTGGACCAGAGCGTGTAGATTGAATTTGGGTTTGCTGGGGGGCCCGGTGAGAGGAAGAGAAACAGGAAGGCAGTCACACGTGGATCTTCCGATGCTTATCTGGGAGATGTTTGGACACGGCTTCAGGATACGGGTTGAGAGAACCCGGTAGTTCAGAGTTAAAGGCATGGACGAGGAGACTATAACCGTCTTTTTTGAAAGGGTATTATTGAAAGATATGGCACAGAGGGTGTTAGTTTCCCATGTATGGTTCTGGTCAATGTCTCTGTAACTTAGCTGAGCGGTGCGGTAGGATGGAGGAAGTGTAGTAACGAGAAGATAATATCTTTAGTGAGATAGCTGCGCCAATAGATGGCTTGCCCCGAAGATCTTGCTGCATACAGAGCTCAGTCTGGGCAGATGCTGGGAGGGGCGGCCGGTCGGGTTGTCGAGTGGCGGACCGAGAGGGGTTTGATTCGGGAGGAGATTGTCAAGTACGGTCTCTACGACAGAATCATGCCATATCCCTTTGTCAGTTTGACTTTGACCATCCTAAGGGGTTTAAGTCAAGAGCGGTAGCAGACTAGTAGTGCATTGCGTGAAGTCTGAATGGCGGTGATGGTTAAATCGACCCAGGGCTCCAGTTTTAGTCACGGATCACTGCCAAGTGAAGGTTCAAAACATCTAATCAGAAGTACTCTGTAAAACTCCTATATAATTACTAATATATTTTCTTGACCCTCCAGTAGCCTATTCAACATCTACCGAGGATAAATAACCTTAATATAAGAATCAAAACCTTATGGATCGAACAGTATCAAACACCTGGCCCAGCCACATCAAGCAAGCATGCCACTACTAGGACATCAGAGTTCTTTGCATCATCTAGATCGCAGTATTTCCAAACCTCTGGATCGTGGCAGGCTTGTCAAATACTGCTGCCCAGATGCCGAAGACTCAGATGACCAGGTAGTTGCAGGTTTGTCGGATGTGGTTGAACCAGGTGTTCCACTCTTGTTGGATCTCAAGGTTCTGTTTACAGTGTGCCTCGAACTCATGACCTCCTAAAGGGTAGACAAATGCGTTCCAAGTGGTTGCCCGCTGGAGCGTTGCGCTAACGTTGACAAACGGTGTCGTCTTGGATGTTCACATGTTGATGCTTCACTGGACCAAGCTTCCCTGTCGTTTTGTAGAGCCGTGGCTAGATGCTTGGCACACTTGGCAGGGATATGGCCCGTGCACAGAAGCTCGAACCTTTGCGACCCCTCGGCATCGTCGCATCACGATTTTGGAAGACAGGACCGAACAGAATTCCCCGGCGGCGACGACAACAACGAGCAAACACCAAATTCCAGGCAGCCGTACCGTCCGAAACCGCACTGTATGATTCAATCCGGATGTCATGGCGTCGACGGGTGATAGCAGCACAGTGCAGCAGCAGCAGCAGGAGGATAAGGGGCCCTGGAACAAGGAAACCAAGGTCAAGTTTGAGTTGTACGTCTTCTTTCCATCCGGATTCCTGCTCATAACTCAGTATTGAAGGAAAGCTGACCCAATTTGATTTCTACAGGAAGAACAAGAGCGAGTTCCTCGATCCGTGCCAGGAAGCAGCCCAGCGGAGCATTCGATGTCTGAACCGCAACGATGGCGATCGCTCGTTTTGCACCGACTATTTCCAGTCAGTAGTCTCCCTGACAGCATACCTATATACACAAATCAATACCAGGAAGTTATGGCTGGTGGAAAATAGTTATGTTTACTGACGAGACTGTTGTCTGGACAGGGCGTACCGGGAGTGTAAAAAAGAATGGGTTCGTTGATCCGCAGTTCTATCTTGGTTGTTGTGACATGCTGACGACAGGTACAGATAGATCGACGGAAAGAAGAGCGGAGGAAAAAAGGGACGATATTATGAGCGAGCGTGCTGCGAAGAGCCCGGCCACGGATGCTCCTGGTCGACTTCTATAAGGCCGGGCTGCTGCAAATTAAGATTCAGGTATCAAATACTCGAATGGGATGGGTATGGTTGCTTCATTATCAATCCTGGTTAGTGGTCTGATGAGAAGCAACCCAGGACGCACAGCTTGTCGGACTGGGTACCTCCAGATAAGCGATTCTGGTTTCATCCACTTGCTGTATTATTATTGTATACTGTACATAAATTCCATTATGGTCCGGGCAGTTTGGATGTAAAGAATCACCTTTGATAGACACCCCCTGAGGGCCCCGAATGCGAGGCGTGCGATTGCTGTGGAGAACGGTTTTTGACAGTTGGTTAGTGTGGGGTTGATAGTGACGCACGAGCCATTCAAGAGCCCAACAGCGGGGAGCCCACCAGATGGAAAGCTTAACAGGGGCAGATTGCAGGCTGCCTGTGGACCAATTCACGATTCCTCCACAGCTTTCAGGTTGCCATCATCTTCTTTGCTACTTACGTACCAGGTTTGGGGACACCCGGCAGCCTCGAGCAAACAAATCATCGCATTATTTGTGCATTTGAGAAGTTCGACGACCTCTCCCCCACGTTCCTTCCTCCACTCATTTATCAAGTACCTTAACAAACTTATTGAAGTGGGCTGTGGGTTTGATTCACGCTGCCATCGCCTGCCATGTCTTCCTACGCGAGATATGCAAGGCCGGCACTGAAGAACAGCGTTGATGTGCCGCTGCAGACGGCCTTCAGTGACGGGAACTGGCCCACCGTCATTCGCCTCGCCGACAAGCGCTTCAAGACCTTCAAGGATCCCTACTATGAGGTGTGTTTGAGAAATCTCATCCATGTCGACAATCATCTGCTTACTGACCCTTGTTCACTCCAGGCTATCAAAATCTCGGCCGAGTTCCAGCTGGACGGTACCGCTGAGAAATGTGCTGTTCTCGTTGCCATCGATGCTCTCTTGAAGCAAAAGTCAGCTCCGGATCTTGACACGCTTGAGCTGTACGAGTGGGCAGCCCGCGACTTTCTTGAGGATATCGACTACTCCGACACCCTGGGACCCCTGAGAGCCCGATGGGTCAAGGCGAATCCCAAGAGCCCCGCAGCTGTGCAGTGCCTACAGTCCTGTCTGGAATTCTGGGATCTCGTGAGCGCCCAACAGGTTCGTATACCGTCTACTTTGGTCCTGATCCTTGTGCTTGTGCTGACCAGTTATTCGCCAGATTGCTGCGACACTTGACAAGACATATCTCAACTCCTCTGACCGTCGGTATATGTTCTGGAGCGTCACCCTGACCTTTCTCCTCTCAGTGAGTCGCTCTCGCCTCCCCTGGAACCCGAATTCTCAAACTGACAGGTCCAGGTCAGTCCCCAGTGTAGTGAAGCAAGCCGAAAGGTATACAGTCTTTTGGCGTTGAGACAGCTCGAACGGGCTGCCGAGATTACAGAAAAAGTAAGCCATTCCTGCACACATTCTTAGTACATTAGGCGACTAACCTCTCCGCCAGTCTACCAAAGTCGAGGCAACAGACCGTGGGCTTCTGACGGAAGAAGAAATCTACCTTTACTTTCGTGTACTGTTGGCACATGGAACAAAAGATGCGTACATCATCTCATTGTACAGTTCTAAGCTGGGAGCGCTCAGCCAGCTTAAAGCAGGTCGCAAGGTGCTGTTTTGGGAAGCCCTCGATGTTCTCGAAACTTGGGGCAAATGGGATATTATCTCTGACCTCTGCCGCGGTGCTCTGAATTTGGGCCTCGAAGGGGCTACTCCGACCTTTTATGTTTGTGACCTCCGGATATGGAAGAAGTTTGCACTGGCTGCTAGCAAAGCAGCGAACGAGGAATCGTGAGTCTTGGCAACAATCCACGACACAGTAACTGTATCCCCTGTGCTGACGATCCTTTAATAGTGCTTTATCGGAGGTGAAAGCCATCCTGAAAAAGTTCATTGGCATGAAGACCAAAGCCAATGAAATGTACAAGAAAAACATCAGTCTCGCTTCTCTCGAGATCGCTTTCCGACTTCCCGCCACGATACTCAACCCAAGCCCGGATCACAAGGGGCTAACATCAAGAGTCGTCCAGGTCGGCTTGTTTTTGGAGAACTACTTTGATAGGCTGTCCGCTTTTGACGATATCAAGGATTTTGTGGCACAATTTACGTTTGAGGAATCCAAGACTTTCATGGAGCATGTCGTCGCAACGATGCTTGCTCAGGTAAGCCCTCCCGAATTCTGCTTGTGTAACAGCCTGGCGAGTTGACTAACGATAGTGTCTTCTTCCTTTAGAGCGCCGATAAGTCGAAACATATCATACTGAAGGTGCTTGAATGCAAGTTCCGATATCTCCTTGCGACTTGCCCGCAAACCCTTTCTCACCATCCTTCTGTTGTGGACGGCCAGAAGCAAGACAAGCCATACCAATGCCGTTTCTGCGCTAATTTGACCTCACTTCCATGCGAACACTGCTTGAAGCAGGTAATCATCGAGGCTGTCGACACGCACAAGCAGATAGCTGGGGACCCTGAACTTATCGGGGTCATTCCTAAACTGGATAGGGATCCGCGACTGGACTTGGCGATCGTCATCGGAAACGCTCTCTTGAAGTTGGCCAGTTTGAGAGGACAGGTTTCTGACGTCGCCCCGTCGCCGCTGCGAGACGTCAATCCCGCGCTCTATCTTCAGGCAGTCCTGCTTCTAGACACACAACTCAAGGAAACCCCGTCTGATACAGGTCTACGGCTTCTCTTGGTCAAGCTGTACCTCCTTCTCGGATGTGCATCTTATGCCTATCAGATATGGATTCCCATGGACGTAAAGAGGACCATTCAGGATGCCCTCAGTCCCATCTTTTTTGACAGAATATCTACCATCTCCCCTGGGATGTTTCAAGGAAGCCGTCCGCTGATGGAGCCGCTGCGAACATACTATAGCAACAGTTTCCGAGATAGCTGTCCCCTGCGGATATGGGATGCCTTTTCATCCGGCAGCTACAGCAGCATCTTGGATCTGACCGAATACGACAGCGGGCTGCGCAGAAGTTGCACGCTCATGATGACCCAAGTGGAGGAGAGACGTGCTACAAGATGCTATGGTGGAAAACTTGACGGCGGGATTGATGACTCGCCTTTCACGGGTAAGTGTTCTGGCTTCAGACGAGCGACACATGTGCTGACAACGATTATAGAGGATATTGTAGACGGCACAACACTAGTCAACAAGACAGATTATGGATCTTTCCCAAACCTGGAGAGCTTTCATGGCCCCCCTATCCAGGATTTCGTCAGATTGGGTCCTGAGCTTTCGGTAAGCCTTTTCAGGCTGTGATATTTATTGCCTCGAAGTTGAAGCTGACAAGACTCCTCACAGAACCAACGGGCACACCTGGCCTTCCTTACCGAGCAGTATCTTGATCTCCTCGCGTTCAAGCCACCAAAGGACTACAAGCCCGCCAAAGCGAACGAGGTGGCCATCAAGGACCGCAACTACATCCTCGAGACTCTCTCCCGCCTGAGTAACTCGCTGACAGAGTTCATCCACCAAAAAGAGACGGCCGCCCTTCTCACGGCTCCAGAAATGACCTACTACACGGTCATCTCTCTGCTCTCTGCCGGCCTGCTGACCAGCCTCTCCACCTCCCGCGCGGACCCGGTCCCCAAGACCCTCCCGCTTCTGTCGTCATCTATCCGCTCCGCGTTCGCGAGTTTGCGAACCAGCTTCCTCACTACACCCTCCGCACTGCCCGACACGTACTACTCCCTGACCAACATGCACGCCATGGCCTACGTCCGCGACACGGCGCTGGCGATGAAGCACAGCGCCGCGTTTGTTTTTGGGTTCCACGAGAAGGAGCTCGCGCGCGACCGTAGCGGCAAGTCGAGCCTGCATAAGGAGGCCGTGGCCGAGATGAAGGCGCTCGACGCCGTCGCCGCTAAGGCGCTGGTCGAGATCAAGCGCCACATCCAGAAGCTGAAGGAATCGCTGGGCGAGGGCGGCTGGCTCGATCGGATGCTCGAGTGGACGTTTGGGGCGGACGAGGACGCCGACGGCGACGGGGATGAGGTTGCCAAAGCGGTGAGCGATGTCGTTGGCGGTCATGCCGGCGCGGAGGAATGGGCTGGCAAGGTGCTGGAGAGCTGGCGCGATGGTGTTAAGGGGTGGGGGATGGTCAAGATGGAGTGAACTGCTACGCGTATCATGTGAATTCAAGGGTATGCTTGTGGTGAGATATGTCAGAATATTGTTGGTATGTCTGCCATCTTTGAGTTATGGGAAAAAGTAGAAAAAAGGGGTATCTTTTGCTTCATGGCCCATCTTTGCGCTTGGCGGGTCAGGCAGGTACATACAAAACAAATGGAGAAAGTATTGTTGCGAAGGAAGAAGATGCTCCCATCCATCTATCCATGCCCAGTTCAGTCCGTCTCCGACCTATATGTACCCTTCCATACCTTTGCTATGCAGACAGGTTCTCCATCATATCGTCCATGAAAATTAACGAAAAGTAAAACCAAATCAAAAAAAAAAAAAAGCATCACTCGAACGGCATTTTACTGCCAGCCTGAGAAATCGAGAATTCGTGTGTTCGCTCTCCCTCTCAAAACAACCCTAGAACCTGTTTGTTCAAAGATGGGCACTACTCCTCCGCCTAGCCCGCGCAGCAGCGCTCGCCTGTCTTCTCAGTAAGACATCCCTCCTCTCCTCCTGGAGGGTAACCCACACCCACAGCCAAGAAACCGTCTCGACAAACATAAAGGTAAAGAAGACGCGGTTCTTGAGCGCGTCGCCGCCCCACCCCGCGGGGACATAATTCGGGTTGGCGTGGTGGGCCGACGGGTGGGCCATCATTCGTTCTTTGGAGGCGTAGAGCGGGGAGGAAGCCGAGAAGAAGAATGTGTAGAGCGTTAAGAAAAAAGTTATGAGTAAACGGAGGGGCGCCTGGATCCCCCAGTGTTCTATCACGTCGAACTCGTCGCGGCTGAGGGTAACGAGGTCCGAGACGCCAAAAATGGCGAGTATTATGCCTAGGAATGCGTTGGCGGGGGATTGCGTTTCGAAGGAGCGGACGTGAGGCTTTTAGAGAAAAGGGAAGAGTTAGTATATTAGAATTAAGGATACGGTTACCTGGAAAAAAAGGGGAGAAGGGGAAACGTACGAGACCCATCGACTCGCCGAGGAGGTAGACCATTGCTTGGTCGGCGATGGAGCTGGGCGAGGTGAGAAAGAAGTAGCCTAGCGTGATGTGGAAGAGGCACAAGGACGTGAGGATCGTTTTGCAGCTTATGAGCGCCATGATGATAGATTTGCTTGTTCGCAAGAAGGCAAACTTGGCTGTGACCCGTGAGGAGGTATCTTGTTATTGAAGCTATTCGGACGGGGGGAGAACTTGGCGTTTTGTTTCTGGTATCACGGAGTACGGAAGGTGTATATCGCGTCGATGCAGTTGGAAGCCTGCTTCCTCGGATTCGTCTGGCGCGCGTGCGGCTGGCTGCTGGCTGGCAGTTGACGATGCCTCGGAAAAGCAGAGTTTTTTGTGAAGATCTGGGATAGAGATTTGTACGAACAGACTGAACGAACAGTTGAAAAGAAACGAAGAACTAAACCGTGTTCTAGGCAGTCGTGTCACAGGCACAGTTAGGTCGTCCCGTCGTCGTCCTGTTTGACCTCGTGGACTTTTTCTTCGATCAAGGGGGTGATGGTGGGCTTTGTTCGCTTGTTTCGTCACAGCACGCTAGGCTTTCAGCGCCGCTGCTCAGCGGGCCGCACCTTCACATGCCGCGTTATCGT
This sequence comes from Apodospora peruviana, assembly GCA_033439685.1. Classification (NCBI taxonomy): domain Eukaryota; kingdom Fungi; phylum Ascomycota; class Sordariomycetes; order Sordariales; family Lasiosphaeriaceae; genus Apodospora; species Apodospora peruviana. The sequence continues at coordinate 1,335,119 of JAUEDM010000003.1, read as the reverse complement.
GCCACGTCGTGCTGATAAGCGATCTACCAAAATAATGATTGGATGAAAGCTTGAGTGTGGATCCGCTGACCACCTCTCCAGCCACGATTCATGCAGGTCTTCCCGCTTGTCAAACTCTCATCTCAAAGCTTGGTTTGGTTAGCTGTGGCTGGAGCTTTCCCCGCAAAATGCAACAATTCCCTTCTGGGATCAGTTGAGTTTAGGTGCTGATGGCGGGGACAGGGACCCTGACAACGATCAAGACGACATCTCCACCGCTATCACAAGCTCATACACAGCTCAACGACTCTTTCTAAAAAGTAAATCCAACTCGTCTCATAGGGCGTGTCAGCCATAAGCTGCCGATATGGCAGAAGACACGAGGGAAGCGCCGCCGCCGCCATCGCTCGATATTGACCGGCAGTTGAGGTACTGGAAGCGGTGTCTGCGATCTCCCCTCCCCCACCACTACCTGTCCAACGAAGGCAACCGGATGGCGCTGGCCTATTTCATCGTGAACTCGATCAGCATGCTCACGCCGAATTCATACATACAAAGCACAGAGCCTCGGCCGCTCATCACTACCGAGGACCGCAGGGCCATGCGGAAATGGGTCCTCTCCCATCAGCACGCCGGCGGCGGGTTCTGCGGCACCTCTTCGCTCGTCTTCCCGCTCCGTGACTACGAAGAGTGGGACTTTGAGACCAAAACCCCTTCGCTGGAACAGTCCGGGCTTGCAAACATCGCTGCCACGCTGTTCGCCCTGCAGCTCCTCGCGCTGATAGCGGACGAGAACGACGACGACGCCTTTAGAGGCGTGGACCGCGTGCGAACGCTCCGCTGGCTGAGGAGATTGCAGCGCGAAGATGGCAGCTTCGGCGAGGTCCTCCGGAAGGTTCCCGGTCAAGTGGGCTGGTTCGTCGGTGGCGGCTCCGACATGCGCTACTGCTACGTCGCCACCTCCATCCGCTGGATGCTGCGCGGTGACATTAAAGAGGGCGACCCGGGTTGGGTTGAGGATTTCGACACAGCTCTGTTAAGTAAATACATCCTGAGCAGCCAGACGTACGACGGTGGGTTTGCCGCGAGCTCGCAGGACGAGCCCCACGCCGGCTACGCCTACTGCGCCATCGCCGCGCTCTCGCTACTGGACCGCCCACTGGAGGACAGTAGAGCGGCGCACGCGAGCAAAATTCTCCATTCCGGTATCCGCGACATGCCGAGGTTGGTCGACTGGCTGGCCTCGCGGCAGTTTGTTTACCTGGAGCCGGTGGAAGACGACGACGACGACGAATACGACGAGGACGGCCCCAATTTCTTGTTGCCTAAATCCCTCGCCGACCTCTCGCTGGACGAGAATCTGCGTTATGTCGGCTTCAACGGCCGCACCAACAAGAATGCTGACACATGCTACTGCTGGTGGGTGGGCGGTGCACTGGCCGTCCTCGGCCGGAACGACCTGGTGCTGCGCGAGCCATCCCGACGGTTGCTTTTGGAGAAAATGCAGCATCAGATCGGCGGCTTCGGTAAGACTCCCGGAAACCCGCCGGATCTGTATCACTCGTGCTTTGGTCTGGCCAGTCTGGCGCTTTGGGGCGAGCCTGGGCTGAAGGAGTCTGATAGCTCGCTTGCTGTTCCTGTCGAGACGGTGTGGAGAATCGAGCGGGCGAGAGCGGCGCTTCTGAGGAGAGCGGTTGATGAGGGAAAGGAGGGCTCGCTGGGCCGGGAGATGGTGGATATGGGCTTGTCACTGTGTGCGGAGAAGCCGGCCTGGTTGGCGGCTGTTGTTGGACAGTGAGTATTCTAATGAGCGTTTGGGGCGGTCGAGAAGGGGTTACTGGTGAAAGAGCACCGAAAGCTGGAGAATGGGCTTAGTGAAAACAGTTTGCGGTGGAGGAACTCTATAGAAGCAAGCGGGGTTGGACTTCGCTGTTGTTGTTTGCTTTTGATAGTAACCCCTATTTTTGACGCAGGAGGGTCTTCCACGCACCCAAAACGCATACAGATCCTGATCTGAACAGCGATGGCATTATTCCTCAACATATCAGGAATATACCTACGTGTTCAATGCATTGAGCATTCTTCTGTAAAACAGGCGACAAGATACTTAACTTGTAATTATTGTAGACAAGAAAGACCCTGGGCTAGAAATACCTATTTTTTGGACGTGTTATTCAACTATAAACTAATCAGCCTTTTTGAGTACATGCTTGATAAGCGTCTTGTAACCCTCAACTGCCGTCTCCAGATCACGAACACGCAGAGCTTCGTCGTCGCCGTGCGCCACGAGGATGGATCCCGGTCCGTAGAGGTAGCTGACGTGGTCCCCAGAAAGATGAGGTACATCCGTTCCGTAGTTTACCCCAATGGTCTCGAATCCTGTTTTCTCGTCAACAAAACTGCTGCCAAACACCCTTCTCACATGTGTAAACTTACCGTCAACGTCACAATTACACTCAATCGGCCCATACCCACCAGGAAGCCACTCCATACTCAACGCCTCCCCGTCCGTCTCCTCCAATATCTTTTCCAACTTCTCCCTCACAATTTCTACTCCAGTAGTCCTGTTCCCCGTCGCGATCCTTATCGCAAGCCGCGCGACCGCATCTCTAGCAATAACATTCGCCGCGACACCACCTTCCATCCGACCAACATTGACGGTGGTATTCCCAAACCGATCACTGCAGCCAAAGTCCGCGTCGAGGATTTTTACTATAGCGCGGGCCAGCACCTCGGTCGCGCTTTTCCCTAACCACGGGTAACCCGAGTGGCCGGCTTTTCCTTGAGCAGAAACAGTTACCAGACCGATGCCCTTGTGGCCGCACGCGAGCTTGTTCTCGGTCGGTTCCCCAAAGATGGCAGCCTCAAATTTTTGATTATCGCTGCTGGAGGAAAAGGAGAGCATCCCGTCGCCGGTGGTCTCTTCGCCCACCACGAAGAGTAGCATCACGTCATCTCCGTCGATTTCGTTTGACGCCAAAAGTTGGTCGACTGCGACAATCTGCGCGGCCACGCTCGCTTTCGCGTCGACGGAGCCGCGGCCCGAGATGAGTGTGTCGGGCCCGATTTCATCAGAAGTGTCGATGGCATAGGGGATGTATGGGGGCACGACGTCGATGTGTGAGGATACTAGCACACGTGCTAGGTGGGGTGCTGGTGAAGCGCTGCTGCTTTGGCTGCTGAGAGACCGCACGACGACATTGCACCGCAAGGAGCTCTTAGCCAAAACCATTGTGGAATTGGATGATGGCGAGTCTACGCATTGTAGGGAGGTGGTGTGGCCTTGCGAAGTGAGATAGTCGGCCAGCCATGAGGCGACTGTTGTCTCGTTCCCGCTGACTGATGGAATGCTGATGAGATTTCTGTGCAGGTCGAGGAGGGTTTTGCGGTAGGATGGTGCGGCGTCTGAAGTTGAATATCTACTGTATTCTGGTAGTGAGGAGACGCCAAGTGGATGTTGCTGTTGCAGTGGTTTGTGATGGCGGCGAGATACCGCTGTGGTGAGAGCTGCCCCACCAACAAGAAGAAGCAGCCGGCTTAGGGACTTCATTGCGATGGTCTTTCTAGTTCTAGGTATGGATGAAGTGAGTAAGGTAAGGAAGGTAGGTTTATAGACTTGACCTGACTGAAATTGTTAAGTCAAAATTGCTTCAGTTGCCTGAATCATTCCACTCGGATGAGAATGAGGTCATTCTGTAGCGAGATGAAGTTGGGATGAACCTTTGGTATTGAGGGGAGAAACAGCGGAGGCGACCCCTGCACGCCCTGCCAAGACGCAGCGGTACGGATTACGGAATACAGTACCCGTTCATAGTGAAATGCGCGTCATCCGATGACCTGACAATGTCATTGTAAGACTTAATATTGTACTTGTAAGGGGCTCTTTGGTTCCGGATTTCCCCAACCAGAAGAAGCTGTTGCCGTGCGCCAGAAGTTGACTTATTGCATCTTCAGTAACGCAGCTAGCTGTCATGCGCCTGCTCAAATGTGCGTGCCGTCACACTAATTACCTTATGTATCTAGCTAGCTCATTGCGTCGAAATGCAGCGACTTTTACAATAAAATGACGTATGCATGTCAAAGTTCGTAAAGCTTAAGGAGGTCCGGTTCGTATTTTCTGATCTTTTATCTTCTTATCTCTTGTTTTATCTCCTATTTTACGGTTTAACTAGACTTTTTTCCACAGTAAAACTAGAAGTTCAATCGTACTTTTAATTAGTCGGATGCAGCCTTTATGCCCTAATCTGCAGGCCTCTAGATTTTGCCCAGAATTTACCAGATTTTGGCTTTTACTGGTGAATTCTTAACTGGACTAACCGAACGCAAAATAAGAAATCCTAGAAGTTGGCTGTTACTGGAAATGGTGCTCCAAATCTGGGAACCAAAGAGCCCCTAAACAGATTTCATGTATATTTTAAGCTTACAGTTATAGTCGACTTCTCCACAGTCTTGCCCCGCTTGCTGGCGTGGATTGTTTGGTAAACTTACCCCCTTTCCGAACCCCCTTTTCGGGTTCACAGTCAAGGCCTCACACAATGACCGTCGTCTCATCTAAACGATTGCATCATGAAACATATAAGAAGCTTAACTGCATTGCAATCAGATCATCAATCCTGCCTGATGACATTCGCTATGATTTCTGACCAACAACGGCAGCCCACCGCTCCGACATCACTTCGCTAAAGTCAAACTTGCCATCCGCTCCCTTCACGACCGCACCCTTCTCCGTCACAATCGCGTCAATCAGGTCGTGGGGAGTGACATCAAACGCCGGGTTCCACACCCCAATTCTCTGGTCAGCAATCGCAACTCTGACCGACTTGGTGGCGTCGACGGTCCCGTCGGGATTCACCACCGCACCCGTGATCTGCGTGAGCTCCTCCGGCTTGCGCTCCTCGATCTTGATGCCCGTGCCGGTCTCGGTCTCGAGGTCGATGCTCGTTGTTGGCGCCGCGACGACAAACTTGACGCCGTGGTAGCGCGCCAGCACCGCAAGCGAGTAGGTGCCGATCTTGTTGGCCGTGTCGCCGTTCCGCACGACGCGATCGGCGCCGACGATGACGGCGCCGATATGCATGTGTTCGCGGTGCAGCGAGAACAGCGCGCCGGCCATGCTATCGGTGATCAGCGTGGCGGGGATGCCCTCAAACACTAACTCGAACGAGGTAAGCCGGCTGCCCTGGTTGTAGGGGCGCGTCTCGGTGCAGTAGGCGTGTTTTAGGAGCGACCGCTCATGGAGCGACCGGATGATGCCCAGGGCGGTGCCGTGGCCGGACGTGGCGAGCGATCCGGTGTTGCAGTGCGTCAAGACGGAAAGGGGCCGCTCCGGGCTGGCGTTGTACTGCTGCTGCAACCAGGTCGCTCCGAACGCGCCGATAGACTTGTTTGTCTCGAGGTCCTTTTCCAGGATGCGTTCGGCGGCGTTGATGTAGGATGTCATAATGGCATCCTTGGCCTCGGGGTGGCCCATTGCCTCGATCTTGGCGTCCCTGATGGCCAGCTTCAGAAGGGTGATGGCATTGGAGAGGTCGACTGCTGTTGGCCGGCTCTCCTTGAGATAGTCTAGCCGGGAGTCGAGATGCGCAATCACCTCTTCTGGCGTTGTTGCGGAGCAGCCTCCGTTGTGCAGTTCCACGGCGTACGCGAGGGCAGCAACTATGGCGATGGCGGGAGCTCCCCTTACCCGCATCGACCTGATGCAATCGAAGGCTTCCTCGCACGTGGAGACCTCATCGTAATGGTGTTCGTGCGGGAGTCTGAGCTGATCTAAAACGAGCAATTTGCCCCGCGAATATTTGATCGCCTGGAGTGTCGCCATTGTGTTAAATAGCGACCGACAGGTTCGCTGATGGTAACGGAGTGGAGATCGAGGAGTGTCCACAATAGCGGCGCCTAACAACTTTTGTTTTCAGGAAGGATGAAAATAACAAAGTTATTATCGGCTGTGGACTGGTTGTTTATGTTAAAACTCCTCGTGGTGACCCATTGCGAATCGCGACTTTGAATTGTTGCGCCCGCGATCGGATGGAATTCTTGCCCCTCCATCCCAACTTTTTTGGTGGGGTTCTAGAATTTGTCAGTGTATCAATCCAGGTCGCTAATAAAAGAGCAGCCGGTTAGACATGTCGCGCTAATCCTAACGGGGGTCTCGATGCGACAGGGTCCAGCTGCCAAATGCCACCCGACAGCATCAAGCTGTCGACTGCAACTCCTGAGGGTGCGCACCTCGTTGACCATTACGACACACTGTCAGACTCTCCAACAAACACCCGACACACTACCAGGTCATGCCATAGACGGATCTGAGCTGTTCAGCATGGAACAGCCTTTCTCCTCGTCAAAGGTTACAGGTTTGTATTCCTACTCTCAAGACTTGGACTTTGGGTCACCGCCTAATCAATCGAGTGACTGCGCGTAGTCGAGTACTTCGACCCCCACGATGTCTACAAGCTCCTCGCCCCCGGCTTGATCCCCCGACTTCCCCTTCGCGACCTTCATTGGCAGTCCCATGCCGGCCCGGTGCGCTCCATCCATACACTGCATGCCGAGCTTGTCCCCGCCGGCACCGATTACTCCGCCGTCCTCTCGCCAGGCATACCTCTGAACCCGAAAGCCGGAGGCTCGAACCCAGCCGAGACCTCAGTCGCCCGTGATGATGGCTTCCAGACAGCCATTGTCGGCGGCCGAGCGCCCTCTACCGACCAGATCGAGTCAATTGGCGCAACGCTCCGTCCTCCGAACGCCGGAAAGGAACGCCGCCACCAAATCCCTGGTCTCCGCAGAACCCCCTATCTCAAGGTCCTGTTAGTCAGATGTGACGACAACGAGACATACAAGTCGAGCGCGAGGGCCGAGATACGCGAATGGATCAAGACGAATACGCCAGCGAGCCACGGGAAGCAGGGCAGCAGCGCAGAAAACCACGATGCCTTCGAGTGGCTCATCGTACACGTCGTCATCCCCAACACTGTTGCCGCTACCCAACCCCGAGTGAGCGGCGGGAAAGCACCGGACTCAAGCTCCGACCTGACAAAGTCGTCCTCCACATCTTTCTTCCGCGGCGGTGCAAGCACGTTGCTGGACAAGATGCGGAGCGACTTCAACAGCTCCAGCAAGAGCGCCGTGGATCGCGTGAGGCAGATTCGGATCGGCATCAACGATGTCCCGTACGATTTGCTCCCGCGCGTGGTCCCAGCCGTGCCTACCGGCTACCAGGAGACAGAGCAGGACAGCGAGAACGCGTGGGCGGACTTGATTGTGAAGTTTAAAGAGCTCATCCTATCTAGCTTTGACACCCGCGTCCGCCAGTACGAGGAGGACATCAAGGAGAGGGAGGGTAAAAGAGGATTACCTGGCTGGAACTTTTGTACCTTCTTTATACTGAAGGAAGGTTTGGCGCGCGGGTTTGAGAGTGTTGGGCTTGTCGAAGATGCGCTGGTCGTTTATGATGAGCTCAGCGTTGGATTGGACGCAATCATCCACGAGCAGGCTATTGCGGGCTCCGCGGAAGCCCACGGTGGCGCTCTCCTCGACTACACCGAAGAGCTGAAGAAACTAGCCCAGAGGGCCCTAAATCAGGTCGACCGCGGGAGAATGGAGTTTGACGACGAAGAGGCTGTTGATCTCCAGTCGGGCGAGAGGGGACAAGCCGATAACTTCGACAAAATCCCCATCAGTCCCACCAAAAAGCCGTACCGCGAACTCATTCTGGCGAACAACGTATCTCTTTTCGACTTTCGATGTTATATCTTCGCCCGCCAGATATCCCTCCTCCTCCGCCTTGGCAATGCCTGGTCTACCAGGGAAGAGCTTCTCGCCAAGCTCAAGGAGCAACAAGAGTTGGTCCCTCGAGGTGTTGCGCCAAGGGCGCCACCGCCGAAACCCACCGACGAGTCCGAAAACCTGTCACAGCTGGCTGAGATCTGCAGGAGGGCGCTGGAGTTCGTGCCTTCGGTTTCGCTGTTGATAAGTAGAGATATTGTTGCGGCACTGGCTTCCGCAAGACCGGATGAGGACAGTCGACAGCAGGATTCTGTTGACCCCGTCTTGTCTGAGGTCATCGACAACATTGTTGCATCTTTCGCTTTCTCGGTTGCGCAGCAGATTCTGGCGCAAACCTCAACCAAAGCATTACCCATCCCACCATCTACGCTTGCACCTGCTGATGGGCACGAGCCGAAGGCATCCATACCGGAGCCGAAGACCATGATGCATCCGGCGAGGACCACGTCTCTCCATATTCGCTCGCAGACCGGTCAGGGTCTTCCACCACGGAGTCCCGGTGTATTTCCTGGGCCGGGTCGGTCAAGCTCACCTGATAACGGCGTGGGGGATGCCTTCTATCTCAAGACCGGACTGGAAGAGCTAGCTGCTAGGAGAGCTGAGCTATATACACTGTCCCGGAATATTCTTGACGAGTGTGGAAAAAAACGAGGCTGGACAGACGGGTGGGCTTCGGTGCCTATTGTCGGGGAGACTGGTATTGCCGACATGGAAGATGTCAGCCTGGACGACTCAGACGCGAAACCTGCTCAGCCCCCTAATCCTGATGCTGCTTTACAGGTGTCGGTCGCCGGCGTGGACAATGAGCTGCTCCGCACCGCCCTCGACAACAAGGATGACTTCTATCGCTTATACGAAACACTCACCGACAAGGCACTGCGCCATTATACGGTTGCGAGCTACCACAACTCCGTCGAGGCCAATATGGCTGACCTCGCGGTACTGAAATTCCACCTCGGCGAATACCAAGACGCGGCGTTCTTCTTTTACAGATGCATTCCGTTCTTTGGAGAAAGTGGATGGAGCCTTCTGGAGCTGTCCATGCTCATCATGTACGCAAGATGTTTGAAGGAGCTCCGGAAGTTGGACGATTACGTCAGCAAAGCACTGCGCCAGCTTCTCTCTAAAGCCGCCGGCGCCGAAAGGGATAGATTGCAGCAAAAGTCCGTCGTCCGGATTGGACTAATGTCAGGCACCAAATTCCCTGAGGCTTCTGCAATCTCGGGCTTTCTCGGAGACATGCTGACTGTGTCAAAATCTCTTGACAAGGAGGTCAGGATCCCTTTGGTCAATTTCTTTTGCGACGTAGAACTTGAAGGGACCACCGCCTACGATGATGGACAAGATAGCTTCTCGCTTACCTTGTCTCTCCGGAGCCTGCTCGTTGATGAGTTTGAGGCACAAAAGATCAGCATGCGGATTACAAGTCCGGCAGCTAGCGGGAGCAGGGAGATTTGGCTGCAAACCAAGGGCCCCGTTACAATTAAGCCAGGCCGCAACAAAATCGGGTTACAGAGCTCGGTTCTAATGGCTGGAGACTACCAAGTTGACCAGATTCGCTTGTCTGCAAGCAACGTTTTATTACATTACGAGCGAGACGTACAGCCGGTGGATAGGTCTTCGTCCATTTTGAAGAATCCTCGCGTGACTCTTTATCAAAGAGCGCACTCGCTTGATGTGCGTCTCAAGTGTACGAAAGATGTCCGCCTCGACAAAAATAACACACTTGATCTCGAGGTTTCAACTGGCTGGAACACGATCACTAGCTGCGAGGTCAAGATCAGATCAGCCACCGGCGGCTTGCGCCTGTTGATGGGCGAAGCGACCGCCATTGGACTGCGGCAACCGTCCAAACGGACAGACAGTGGATCCTTCGAGTTCGGTAACATCCCCGCCGAGAGCTCCATGACCATCCGGTTCCCTTTCACGGTCGAGCAGGACGTGCTCAGTGTGGCTGTCAAGGTCGAAGTTAACTACTCGACTGACAGAGGGAACTTTACCTTTTTCAAGACATCGTCTGTCCCAATTTCCCTCGCACTGGGTGTCAACGTCCAGGATGTGTTCAAGCACGACGCCCTCTTCTCGAGGTTTACGGTGTCGACAGCTAGCTCGAGTCCGCTAAGGCTCTTCAAGAGCGAGCTTCAAGGGTCGGACTTATTTGAATCTCATTTCGGAGTACCGCCGAGCCGCCCAATACTTGTGTTTCCGAAACAGCCTGCCAGTTTGCTATATAAGATTACGAGAAAGCCAGGGTCGTCGCTCGGCCCTAAGACGAAAAAGACGATGTACCTGCGGCTTCATTACAGCGTTGTGCGGGACGAGATTGGCGCGCTTGTGGAAAGGACTCTCAGAGAAGATCTCGAAGCAACAGAGCTACAGGGCTACTCGAAGCTGGTCACCGCCAAGGTCCTCACCTGGGTCCAGAGCGGGCTGTCGGCCTATGATCTCGAGAAGACCGTCCTTCTTGGTGAGCTTGAAACGGGATTTCTTGCCGAGGTGAATTGGGGGAAGCAATTCCCGGGGCTCGAGCCCGGAGGTAAACCCCAGGGCGGTGTCAGCGTCGCGACGCAGCTCGCCGGCTTCATTCATGAGTGGCTCCGAACGCATCCCACACTCCCGTTGCCTGACCCTGAATCAGCAGCAGTCGTGCAGCCCACCAGCTCGATACTTATTCCCGTCGACATTCCGCCCATCACCGTCGTCCACACCGCTGATATATGGTTCCAAGAGCCTTTGGATTCCGTGGTGGGCGCTGATCTGGACACTGGCTGTCCTACTGTCTGTATTAATCAGCTGGTCCCCGCCACGCTGCACCTCCAGTGGACGCGTATATGGGATACGGCGGTTGCAGGGGGGTCCGCAGCGGCTCCTCAGGGCAAGGTTACGCCTCCTATCAGGTCTCTAGACCTCGAGTTCAGTTACGAGCTGACGGCCCCACCAGACACATGGCTCCTAGGGGGCCGCAGAAAGGGGCATTTTGTGATCCCCGCTGCTACGTCCGATAACTTGAGCTCCACGCCGGACACAGAAGCCGATATTCCCTTGCTATTGATCCCGCTGCGCGAGGGGTGGTTGCCATATCCCAGCGTGGAGATTCGGGAAGTCAGAGGTAGTGGTGCTGCAGGAGAGGCTGCAGACGGCGGCGGTAGTGCCAGTACGGCTGCTAATCACGGGCACTGCGAGACGGATTGTCGGAATCTCGGGGAAACGGTGCATGTCATTGCTGACCGGGCAAAGGTCACGCTAAGTCTAGACGCGAGCGGGCCAGGCGGAGGACCGCTGGTGCTGGAGAGTGAGCGCTCAGGCTTGAGCGGTGGACGGGTGGTTGTCTAATGACAGCCGATGACGTTACAACGACCAACTTCAGACGCGAGCGTTTGTCGACTGGGAGTTGGAAGATCGTTGGAATGTTGGTTGTGTCTGGACGGATGCTGACGGCGCTAGGGTGTGGAATCATACAGAGCCTCTGCTGCTGGCTGGGGTAACACGAGATTACAGACAGGAAGACACAAGCTACGATGAGATCGGGGCTCTTATGTTATGTTTTCGGGGTTCACGTGGGGAGTTGGGAGGGAGGAGGGCCGAAGAGGCTAAATGCTACTACCTACCAATCAAGGGGACAGAGGCAGGCGGTGAATACGACATGTCGACCTGGTCGCTATTGCTGCATCATCAACATGTGTGAAGTCAACCTTGTGATGGATGGGAGTTGTATAAACACTATGCACGAGGGGAACAATGATATCGTTCAGTGTTGATCGGTTGCGAGTGGTGTTTCGAGGCCGACTCTCTAACTTCCCGACTCCCCCCCCCCTCCCACCCCCCGACACTGGGGCCCATCAGCCTTATGATAGCATGTATGGATCATTAGATCATTTGAAAAGAGGACAGCAAGTACCAATTTTCCAATAATCACTTAGGCGCCTATCGAAGGCTTGCCTCATCTTCTTGGAGGCAGATTCTCGCGCCCGGGCATTGTTTCAAATGATATCGGTAAATGTAGATGTTGAAGATGCACCCACACACAGGGAAGCAAAAGAAGACTGGCGGTGGGGAGGCGGTATGTCCAGAAATTCTGCCAAGAAAGCAACGCGACTTACATACGTTCATGAGATATGAGAAATTATGTCTGTACGTTTCTGTTGTCCATAAAAAGTCCGTATAAGTGGGCAAAGCCGTCCTGTGGGCTAAATCAGTAATTTCTTGTCCAAGATCTTGGTAGGCGGTCTCCAGTTGCGCCGACCGACATGTCGTCGTCATCGGCACCGCACCACATGGCGCCACACGGCCGCCTTCGGGCCTCACATCATATCTCCGTAGCCCGGCATGCCGAGGTTAAGTCTAATTGGTATCCATATCCGCCAAAGTACTGCACATACAGCTGTCTTACATTGGACCTGGTGGATGACCCTGATATGCAAGGTCCTAGCTTGAGATGCAAAGAAGCATATTATGTTGCTTGGTGGTGCTGATAAGCGCTGCGGCCCAGCTCACTGGTACCTAGTTCCATGCGGGATGAGTTAAGGCAACCCCCAAAGGATTACCATTTCCCAGATTTCTGGGTTCCTTGGACGGCCGCCGCTTGTCCATATCAGAGGTGAGCTTCTTTCTTTAACACGACTATTGCCGCCTACCGCCCGTACAATATAGCGAAGTCGTCGATACCAATCCATGACAGGGCACCATTTTACCTCTGGCGGCCGTCGTGGAATGTTAACAAGTTAAGATCCGAACTGCCTCGGAGGCACCCTGTCAAGCCTGTCATGGACTATCTTGGCAAAGATCGGTCGTTGCACAAGTTCCTCCCTTTGCAACCTTTTGTTCCATTCTCGTACGCCACATGTCGTACCACCACATCCGTCCTCAACATCGGTTACAGCTGGGAGGGAAGACTGCTTGCTTGGTAAGTTTACCCTGAGTCAGCAACTGACACATTGCAGGCTGACATAATGTTGTACAAACCTCTCAAAGGAAGATGTCTCGTTGTGTGCCTCGGAGTGGCCTGGTATTTTGCCCAACTACTAATAGTTGTCGTCGTTACTGATTTAATGGAGTGGATGTGCTGGGAGCTAATTACATGATATTTACAGTTGTGGCTTTTTTATTATCGTGGGCATACATGACCAACTAATAATTCCCTTTCTCGGGGCAGGCAGGGTTGGATAATGTATGTAGTAGAGAGACTCAACGAACGGGCAGAAAGCAAAATTCCCATCTTTCCGTTCCAGTCTGCCTTACCTGCCTTTGGTTGTTCCTGGTGCTGCGCCGCTTGCATATAAGAGTCTCCCAACCCGCGATTTCAAACCGTCGTCGTATCCCTTCGTATATCGAAACGGTGATCCGAAATATTTGTTGTCGTGATATCGAAGGTAGCCAGCCTGCCTGCCTCTAATTACCTACTGAATACCCACTTCACCGACATATACACATACGCCGTGTAGTTTTTAGACTACCCTACCCAAGTCGACGACACAACCCTACTACCCCTCCCGACAAAAGACACGTTCGGTTCTAGCTGTCGATCACGATTGAGAGAGTAAAGCATGAGCTCCGGAGCACCGCCATCGCAACAGAATCCCGCGCGTAAACGGCGGGCGCACAAGAGGAGCCGCAATGGCTGTATGACTTGCAAGCAGCGGCATATTCGATGTGATGAACTGAAACCTGTCTGGTAAGCTCCTTACTTGCCTTTCCTTGATCATTTCCTACCTTTTGGATGACGCAAGGTTCATTTCTCGTCTGTTTCGTATTTCCCTTCTGGAAGATCTTACACACAAAATACACGGCCACTTACACGCTACTCGGAAACAAGCGTCTCACTCTTCTTCACTCACATGCAAACACACAACTAAACTGTAGTAGCGCGGTTTTTGTTGATACTATCGCTCAGCCCTACAGATTACTGTACATACGGAGCCGACAGGTTGGGATGGGTGAATCCCGACCCGACTCCGGCTGGCTCGGGATGCAAGCAATCACGCAACCAAAGCAAGCGCTATGTTTCTATCTTTGTTCTTCCTTGCAGAGAAAGGGAATGCCGAGCAAGTCCCGATGACCCCGGTGGGGTCTTCCTACCCATATTCTTTTTTTATCATCGCCTTTCTGATTCTCTTGGGACTGCTTGGCAACGCATGATACATCTCATTGCCGTGTGTTGTCGGTGGTGCCGTTATTTGTTTTTGTAAGACAATTAACACCGGAATTGTTAGTACCAACTGCCTCACCCGCGGAGGCGACTGCGGATACCCGTCGTCCGAGACCACCGGACCAGGCGGCGCGGCAAGTGGGTCCGCAACAACGACCGCTGCCGACATCCGGACCGCCGCCCGAAAAAAACAGCTTCGCCTCCTCCTTTTCCCTTCATCGCCGTCGGATCCGTTTGACGCGCTGCCAATCAAGATGCCGCATCGGTCGATGGAGCTGTTTCACCACTGTAAGTGGAAGCTGAAGCTTGAGTTGTGCCTGCTGTGCTGGGATCTCGAGATGTATTTTCTGTGCGGTACCACTCCTGACCACCACATTGGTATTTTTTTTGCTGTCCTTTGTGAATTTTTTTGACCGGATTTTATGTGTATGTCTGTAGTCAATAATTACCGGATTTTCAGCCGGACGGCGATACCAAAGAACCCGGACTCGGCGTGGTATGTTTGTTCCCTTTCTCCTGGCGATACATGATGAAAATAATATTAACAGGCACCAGTCTCGGAATTGTCCTCAGTCAGGCGGGCGTCTTTCGCGCAGGTCTGTTGATGACGGCGTTGCACTACTCCTGGCTGTCGCCCAATGGCTCTCTGGCCAACACCGACATGGAGGAGACATACCTCTACCACAAGCTCGAGGCCATGCGGCTGATCAACGAGCAAATAGCGGATCCTGAACTGTGTACAACTGATGAATGTATTGGTCTGATTGCGGCGCTGGCGATGGCCGAGGTCTGTATAGATACCTATATATCCCTTTTCTGAAAACTCTCAGGAACTGACGAACCGAAAGAGCGGCATGGGTGACATCGCAGCCGCAGAAGCCCATCTTAAGGGTCTTTTCACCTTGATCGACATGAGACGTCCCGAGGACTGGCAACACCGCTTCCGGGGTATTCTGCAGCGAGTCATCTTGGTGTAGGTCTCCCTATCACAAGACCTGCAAGACATATAAGTTAACAACCGTGACACAGCACCGGCAGCTTCATCGCAGCAGCCAAGAAGCCCGAGGAAGGCGGCTACGAGCAGTTCATGACCGCCATCGGCGACAGCGACCGCGATACCGCCTCACCCCAGAACCCGCACCACACCCGGCCGACGGGACCCGTCTTCTCGACGGCGCCGTTCATCGCCACCCGGCTCTCACCCTTCTACATGGGCTCGACCCCCTGCCTGGAAGCTTGCAAAGCCGACGCGGAAGGCGAGGTCCTCATCAACGCCCTGCGGCGCCTCTCATCCCTGACGGGCGTCGACGACTCGGCTTTTGCTGGTGCTAGCGGCCCTTACGGCCGGACCACCCTCCCGCGACTTTCCGCCTCGCGCAGACGGGGGCCTGCGCCGCAACCGCTCAGCGAAGCAGAGGGCGGGCCCTGCGAGATCGTCCGCGACGTCACGGCCGTCCTGCTCGCTGACACCGACTCGTATATCTGCAGCCTCCTTTTCAAGCCACAGCCGCTGTACCCGGAAGCAGCCCACCATGAAAGCGGCGCACAGGTGGAAGGACTAAGCAGCTCTTCCTCAGTACCGCAACAGCTATCATCGGCATGGGCCACCCTCCCGACGACAACCACACCGGCCTATTTGGGACCAGAGATAAAACAAGAAAACATTGAATATCCTTACGGCCGCCTCCCAGCCGAGCTTTTTCCCTCGTCGTCCCGCGCCTGGGCCACCGCCGCATATCTGTATCTACACGTCGTCCTCGAGCCGCTCTGGATCCACCGCGGCCTTACGGAGCCATCCAAGAAAACGATCGATTCTCTCCATCTGTTGCGCTTGCTCCTGGACACGCTCCGCGCCGACGTCAGCCACACCGAGGAAGCGATGAAGATCGGCGCGTACAGCAAGGAGCTGTGGCTGTGGAAGGTCATGGTCGGCGCGTATACCCTCAGCAGCACGGTGGTTAAGGAAGCTGGAGATGTGTTTGTCGGGGACACGCTCTCTGCAGTGGAGAGAAGGACGGGGAATGTTCCTCCTCCTATTACTTCTGGTATCAGTGGGAGTAAGACCTCAAATTCGAGAAAGGGTGTGGTAACTGGATCCATACCGAGGCGGAAGAGACAGGGCAAGGCAACGGCAGTAGCAGCAACAGGTCCTCCTTTCAGTAGTAGTGGAAGTGGTGGTTTAAACTGGTCCAGTAACGGTAGTTGCAGCGATAGTAATTCCGGATCTTCTCCTGGAGTGGAGATGGAAAACGATGATGGTGACGTCGACGAATCGTCAGAAGAGGATGGCGACGAGGAAGACGAAGGAAGAAACCAAGTAGTAGACGAGGGCAATTACGTTGCCAGCATGAAGGCCTGGCTCGCGGCACGCATGCGCTCATGGGGCCGCGCGACCCGCGTCACCAACTGGCAAGGGGCCAAGCAGGCTTTGGGAAAGATCGCCTGGCCGGAGCACCTGTTTGAGGCCGAGGTGATTGCCGAAGAGCTCTGGAGGAAGGCGATGGCCGGGGCGGCTATCGTCATCGTTGTCGGCGGCGGCAGCGGCAGCGGCAGCGACAACGGTAGATAATTTCATCAGAGGTCTACTGAACGTAACTTAGCACTACCAGTTAATTGATATTCGCCCAAGAGCAGATCACAGTGACTTGGGAAGCCAACCGTCCTGGGAGGTTCGCATCCCGCCTAGGTCAAAGGCTCACTGTTCACCAACACGACATCGGTATAAAACACAATGCAATTGCACACGGTGGACGAGCGTAATCCGGATACATTAGCCAACTCCGGTTCCCCTTATGCCACATCATTTTCATCTTCAACCTGCTACTCTCGCTGCGGCGGGACCTACGAATCTCATGATATGATTGAAAGAGACATTCAAGGAGTCGACAAGGACGTATCCAAGCGCCGCTTTGATACCACCTATGCTCAAAGAGGGCTTCGCCTACTCGCTTAGTACCGGCGTTCTGGTTTCTTCGAAGATACCCTTAGGAGTTGGGAAGCTAGCTGTTGGTCATGGCAGAGGATATGGATCATAGGTATCATGTGGAAGACGCACACCGACAACGCTTTACATAAAAGGGAAATATCCGTTAGAAACATATGTAAAAAATGCAATTGCTCAGTTCGCTATACAAGTCTTAGAAAATATAAAAGCACAAATAACCCAAGCAGACCCTGCCACCCATATATTTTGGTTATCCCCACCCACCGGCATATCGTCACCTTAGCTCACCCTCTTTCCCCTTTTTCTTTCCTTTAGGATTCTCCACTCGGTGGCCCATCTTCCCATATATGGTAGTAGGTAATATATACCTTCCAACCAGCACAGACCGACTATGATATATATGCATCCAAAATATCCCCGATAATGGTAAAATATGGCCGTAATCTTCAATGATGGAAAACGAATGATGATGATGCTGCCTAAAAATGCGATGCTAACATGATCCGGCCGCCGTCAAACAACTCCAGTAGTTGCGTTATGTTGTGTTTTGCTGTGTGGTATATGATAACAGGGGTTTATTTCCCCTCCCCGAAATCCATCGTCATCCAGCCCAGCGCTCCCATGGTCACGGCCAGAATGGCAGCAGTCAAGATCCCCGCGCCCGCCTTCTCCCCGGTCGTGGCGGGCGGCGCGGACGAAAGGATCCCTGGCACCGACCCGGCATTCGGGTCCCCTTTGCTCGTGCCGCCGGTGGAATTGGTGACGGGCGCCCCGATGGATTGCTTATCCAGCAGCATCGTAGTGACGGCGGCGAGCGCGCTCATGACCTGTCCGGCCGGACCATTGTCGACATCGCCATCATAACTGTCCGTCGTCCAGCGGAAGCCGCAGGTGCCGTCAGGCAAACAGTTCTTCACAGCAGCTTCGGTTGAGGTCTTGAGCACAGACATGATGGGGTTGTGGGCTTTGGGGTACAGCTGGGCGGCGGTGGCCATGGCGCGGTGCATGTAGCCCTTGAAGGAGTGCTGGTCGGTGTTGCAGATCATCTTGTCCTCGAGCTCGCAGCCGCGCTCGATCATGATGCCGTTGGGGAAGAAGATCTCGATGGTTTGGTTGAGGAGTCCGAGTACACGAGCTTCCCATTTCGCAGCTTTGGTCTGGAAGGGTCTGTTAGTTGTTTGAAGTTGTAAGAAAGGTCAGGAAGGGACAGCATACATAATTGTACATCATGGCGGCGCCATGGATCAGGATAGCAGCGTTAGCCGAGAACTGCGCCTTGTTGATGTCGGTGCAGTTCTTCTCGACATTGCCGCCGTCGTAGACATTGAAGTCGTCGGCGATGTAGCCAACGCCCTCCATCCAGTCCCAGGTGCGGTCGGCCCAATCATGGTAAGTCTGGTTGTCGGTGTAGCGCGCGAGACGGGCGCCGATGTTGAAGAAGCATGCATTGGCGATGGTGTTCTTATAGTTGTAGCCACCGTTGGAAATGGGGATCTGCCAGTGCAAGCCTCCATTGCAGCTTTCGTCGTGGCGGTCCGGGGCGGCCTGGGTATTGAAAACGGCCTGGGCAAGTTCGAGCCATTGGGGTTGGTCTTCCGGTGGGTTGGGGAAATTGACCTCGGCGGCTAGCATGGCAGCCATGCCCCAGAAGGCTTGGTCGTCGTTACCGAGCGATGCGGTCCAGTTGGGCGGCATGAAGCTATTCTGTGGTGCGCCGGCTTGCCAGATCATGGCATTCGTGGCCAGCTGGTTGTATGTGTCGTCGCCCGTGTAATGCCAGTAGTCGACCATGGTCCCCCACATGGCACCCGCCTCCCACCAGTAGTAAGGCCCTTCGGGGGGCGGTCCCGGTAAGATGCCTAGTGTCTGGCCATATTCTTCGCCGTGGTAGTATGCCATAAGGTTTTTAGCGAGAATCTTGGCTCCCGCTCTCATCGAGTCTGTGGTTTCGGCATCGAGTTAGCACGCTATACCCCGGGCCGATGGCAGGCGACACGGGAGACGGGCGGGGCGGGTAAATGGGTTTGCACAAGATGCGCTGGGATTCGAGAAACAAGGTTCAACAACGTCATATAGGGCCAAACTAACCTGCTGAATTGAGATCGACCTTAAGACTGTCTCCATGCGCTTGGTCGGCGGTACAGAGAAGCAGTAGCGACACGACAAACGGCCATGCAAGTCCCATGTTGGACAGCATGGCGGGCGGTAACGGTTACCTAGAGGCGAGTGACAGGTGGCGTGGCATCAAAGTGCGCGCCTCCAGATTTCGAGGGCTGCGGTCATCCCATGGGGAGAAATGATATCGTCGGCGGTCGGCGGAGGAGGAGGAGGAGGAGGAGGAGGAGGAGTCGGGGGTGTCGACGCCGTCGTGCGGTTTAGATGCAGAGGAGAGAGAGTTGGCAAAGACGAGGAGACAGCCAGGCTTTGAGGGTGGTGTGCTGGGTTTTGGTTTGTAAGGGAAATAAGAACGGCATGGATGGGAATGGGGAAGGATTTCAGCTCCACTCGCAGTCATGGAAACGGCAAAGAGCCCTGTTTCCGTCCAAGGAGTTAGTTAGGCTGTTAGGTGATCCCATTTCTGGCCTGACGTAAGAACCCTACAGACTCAAGCCCCTGCGTTGGACTGCGTTGGCCCTGTTGCTGACCGATGGGATGACCTGGCATGTTGGCCTTTTACGGCATGGTACCGGACCCTGATCTCGCTGCCTGCACAGCCCGGCTCCCCGCCTTTGATGCCCCCCGGTCACGTCAAATGCTCGAAATGCAGGACACGCAAGCGGACAACTCCAAAATGCGTTCAGCCGTTCGATGGAGCCTCGGCCTGATCGTCCAGCGGGCTTGCGGGGAGACCAGCCCAGCGGTTGAGACTAGTTGAAACAGGTGGCCCGATCCGGACTAGTCGTACCGTATTCTGGAGTGCCAAGACATCAAGAAGCACTTTGGTGTGGGGAAGAAGAATTGGTAATGGGCGTGAATGGGGTCTCGTAATTTTAATACCACCCCATTACGCCTTCACTTTCATGTTACGGAATACATTTTCTCGGTTCTATACACATATTTCAGTATTTCAGTGAGGAAGCAAATAAGAGAAACAATCGCCCCCCTATTGCCTGTCGTCCATCCTCAAAGGAGTTTCCGAAACGTGACGGAACAAGACTTCTCATTCCAACGGTCCAACCAACCTGGTTTCGGTCTAACCCCATTGGCACAGGCGCCCTTCGGTTCCTCGATCCCGGGAGCGGCCGAATTTCAGCCTCCTCTCTCTGGGATCGATCTACGAAACATTCTATAATCTTTCATTCTCAGGGACATTTGCAGGCCGAGTTCCTATACTGATCAAATACATGGTATTTATCGGCCGCTTTCAACGCCCGCGCGTCCACCTTTTATACAGTGGCTTGCTGGGGTCGAAAAGCTCGAAAGAATGCTGCTGTACTAGCCGGAAAAATGGAGTTGAAATTGAAGTTGTGAAATTCTACCTTTTGGTTCAAGTGGCCTTGGCTTGGGACGGATCTTGGGCATGCCGTCTCCCCAGTTGAGCACGGGGCCCTCGTCAATGGATGGATGAGCCAGCCAACACGCACCTGCCCGAGGGTACTGTATTGCAATTTCCGTAATTAATCTGGGATAGCATTGCTACTGATGCCCTTGAAAGTACAGCAGGAGAGTTGGAAGGTATGGTGTAAAGTGCTTCATGGTGTTTGTATTGTAACTTGTTGACGTAGTGAACATGGAATCTTGCGTAAGTTTGATTTTGCATGGTTACCTTATTATTCAGTTCTACCTGGAATGAGCGGCTGGCATAATAATCGTCTAAAGGAACGCATGTACCAAATACGTGATTCATCAAGGTTGTTTCAAGAATCATATTGATCAGAGGTTGCTCCTGGATGGTGCTAGCTGCACCTTTGCGCGACCGGTAAGGTCTGGGTGTAACGGCTGTGGTTAACCGTGAGTGTCGTTTTGCTCGAAGGTATGGATGTTCAGAGACTTCCCTGGGTGATTCAATTGTTCCATGTTTGTTGAGTTTCACTGGTGGGTAGAGGTTCTCTCCCATGATTGACAATATGATCTTGTTAACACACGTCTGCATCTCTTTATGGGTTGTGAGGAAGGTGAGCTTTGTGATCGCACTAAATCACTTCGTAAATCTTGCTATTCATCCACTTCACGATAACTAATAAAGAGCAAATGGGTATCCGTATAATCGAAGCTCCATAACCGGAACGCCTTGACGATTGACATATCATTCCCGTGATCCATAGAATAGAGTGCTAACCCAAAAAAGGTGTATTCCGTATAATCGAAGCTCCATAACCGTAACACCTTGACGATTGACATATCATTCCCGTGATCCTTAGAATAGAGTGCTAACCCAAAAAAGGTGTATGTGTCAAACCTACAAGCTCCGTCGCTCGGCTCGCTCACCTTGTTTTCAGGGGAATTTGGAATTCGAATAATGAATCCCAGTCTCGGAAACATACTGTGGACACTGGGGCTACTACCAATTAGCCGGTAGAACTCGTCCTCGCCTTGTTGGTCTCCAAACATCGGTAGCGTCTTCTTCATCAAGTTCCTCTCAATAACAAGGGGAGTTTTGGTGAGGGCTCTGAAGGCGGCGACTCGCTTTGTCATGTCGGGCACCGGGAACTGTAGGTAGCTCCTGCGGTCTCAGATGATGAACCACATGTCGATGAGCGCAGCGAGCAGCTCGTCCCTGTCGAGTCCAGATCGTAGTTGGCTGGCTACCGCTTCGATTAGGTGCCTGTCCCATCCTAGTCCGAGATACCCTTTTCTGCCCTCGAGATATTGGAAGACGGCATGGCTGGCTGTCCAACGCGCGAATTCTAGCGCTGCTGTGACAGGAGGATGCTGAGGCTGAGGCTGGACGGCGAGCCCAATTCGTTGCCCGTTTCCGCGGGCCACTGGCGAGGTCACCGAGGGAATTCCGCTTTCGCTTTCCCTTTGGCTCACCGCCACCAGGGTCCTCTGGGTCATCAGCAGAAGCGTCGTCGTCGTCGTCGTCTTCGGTTGCATAGGGGTCCGGAATAGGATCCTCCTCGTCCAGGAGGTCCCACTCACGGACGACGGTGTCCCAAAAGTCCTCGCAGGCGTTGTTGTTGCCGGGACGGTTCATGAGAGGACCGACAATGTCGGAACGAAGTCGGCAAAAAAGATGGCAACCTGAAACAAAACGATCAGGTTGATCTTGACTGTGTGATTCGCCGACTTGGTGTACCTTGTGCCGAGGAAGGACATCTTGTGGCGAGGCGTAGCCAAGTTCCGGCCGCACGCGCTGGTTGGGTCAATGTCGATTGTCACGCAGCCGCAGTCGCGGATTTGGTAGTCTTGGACTTCCAGTGTCAGATCCTGGGCAATTTGGGGCGGAGCTGCCGATGACGTGGACGCCATCTTGCCGCGGTTGGGGAGGCGAGGCGAGACGAGGGAGGAGGGGAAAACAATGTGCTGGACGGAAACAAACCAAACAATACTGTATGATTCTTGGTGACGCGGTGAAAAAGCCCTATAACGTCGACGATGGAAAGAAGTGCAGCAGCAGCAGTGGTGGTGTCGACAGGAAGTTTTGTGCAGCAGTTCTGTCGACGAGAGGAAAATTTGGAGGGATCGTGACCGCGTGCCTTCCAGATTTTATATCTATACCTTTAGTTTCTCATTCACTTTCGACTTAGGCTTCCCCCAGCTACTGTTGAGATCAGATGAAGTAAACAACGTCGCGTGCGGACTAGGCGGCCGACCCTGACGCGGAGTCTTCTACACCATTCTACAGTGAATAGGAACCATCGATTACGGACAAACCCCTGTAAGATTCTCGTCTGTGACATCTTTTACGATCGGCTGCTAGGGCCTGAGACAATATTCGCAAGGAATATCTGCTGCTTGAATAAGTATTTCCAGGATAGCTACCAGGTGCCCTCAATGTATCTTCACTGCCGTGTCTGGTGTACACTCCTGACGTTACGAGAGACAGTACCCCTGAATAGACGGTACTAGGTTTACGTTCCATTATGCTTGGTTATCAAGCTCTTCTTGTAGTCTTATGTACCTCGACGATAACTGAAGCTACCTACCTCGCTTAGGTACTTAAGCTAATAGGTTTAACACTCGCTCGGGATTACATTTTGATATCAAATTTCAATGGACTGCGCTCATTCTCGGATCAGACAGTGCAACACCAAACCTTTACTAGTAACCCGCATCAACCAGCAGCACAAGAACCAAGGCAAGTATAGGGAGGCGATAGCCGTGTGCCTACCTATACCACAAGTATTATCTGGGAGGACTACACCTCAGAGACTAGCAAGCACGATTTGGTACGTGGGTATTCAACTATAATCGGGAGCCTGTCAAATCATAGCTTGTATTCACTATGGATGACGAGACAGAGATTGTCAAAATTCAGATTTTGAGGGTTTGTTTGGGATTGGTTTGAAATAACGGAGCATATTGCCCTTGCAGCTGTTTCGAAGTCGACATGGAACTGGGAAGGAATATCTTCACCACAGTGATGCTTGTGAGGCGGACTACCTAGTACCTACCAGTTCTTGAACGAATACGACCCGTACTGAAGCTGAATCAGACCTTGTTTTTCACTTCTTTGAATGTGGGGTAAAATTGCCTTGGACTCACAAATCCGGCTGTGCAACTAAATGATCAATGTTTCATTTCTTCATCGAGTGAGGTTATCGTCTTGTTCCGAGATCCGCCCAGCGATATCTTTATGTGTTATTCTCATCAATAAAATTCTGATTGAAAAGTGATCTTGTGACCGTCTTTGGTTATCCGTTCAGGCGGTCCTAACCCCCCGGCAGCGCAGTTGCCTTCTGGAATCGAGCACTATAATTTCTACCACACACAACGCGTCTACCCAACACCATGATGAACGCTCATTCCCTCCACGTCTTCGACACGCTATAACCATCATATTCGCAATTTGGCAGTCGCATCCCACCGTGACGCGAGGGTAGATCCCAACTTCCAACGCTTCGTTATTTCCACATCTCCAACAATCACTCGAAGCCATCCAAAATGTCAAAATATCTCGGAAAACGTCAACTTGAGTACTTCTCCAGCATTCCCGATTCCAATGGCAATGACGACCCGCCGACCACCGACTCGCCGAGCGTCAAACGTGCGAAGCGCATCCAGAAGTCGGAACGGAAGAAGGGCAAACACGACGACGGCTCGACTGGCAAGATGAATGACGCAAACAACACAAGCCCTCATTTGCTAGGTTCAACACCTGCAGAAATCCACGCATATCTCATGAAGAAGATTGAAGAAGGCAAGCAACACACAGCAGTCAAGAAATCCGGCGACCACGACGAAACGATGAACGGCCAGAACAGCAATCTGCAGGAAATCAACAAGAGTCTCAAGCTCCTCGACGAGAAAGCAAACAAAGCAAACACCGTGGCTCTCATGTTCTCAAGCAACCTAGCCGACTTCAAAAGGGACATCCTCGCCGTCGAGGAGCGCAGCCAGCGAAATGAGGCCCGCGCGGCGATTCGCCACCAGATCTTGTTCGCCGCTCTTAAGAAGATCTCGCGGGACGTCAATCAGATCAAGGCGGCAAACGCCGTCGTGTCATATTCGAAGGACTCAGACGCGGATGCTGCTGCTGCTGGCACGCCCGGTGGAGAGACGCCTCACCCGAAGAGACCCAAGAGTCCGGTACTCGCAAAAAGAAAGAGCATGTCATTGTCCGATCCGACTGCGCGGAGCACGATGGAACGCCTCCTGGCGCAATATATGGAGAAAATGGATCAGGCCGCGACGGTTGACGAGGTTCGCGAGACGGGGAAGCTGTGCATAAAATACGCCGTGGACTTGATCAAGACTTATCTGGACTAGCTTTTAAAAGCGGTTGGTTGGGAGTTTGGACATTGTGCTTTTGAGAAGGGTACCTTTTGCATTTGGTCACTGTCTTTCTTCGCTTGGACAAGGTGCTTTATCTCTTTTGGACGCAATTGGTCCACGGATTCAAGGATTGGAACGGAGTTGTTGGCATGCATCTGGAGTTTGCAAAGCTTTGGTTGGCACCAGATCAGGAAATGATTGATACCCCCCGATGATGGCATTGGCATGGTGGTTACAAGGGCGGCGTGTGGTCTTGTTGAACAGTATATGTATGGAATGATAATTGACAAGGAAGAAGACGGAGGTAATCGGCTACAAGCTGACGACGGCAACGAAAACTCACCGATATTATTCCACTGGTATAACTTGATGATAACAATAAAAACGTAAGCCGTCCGAACCGCCCGAAGCGAAGGCTGGTCGTTTGATAGTGACCGATGCCGGGTTTCTTTGACTTTCCCGATTGGGCATCGGCGCGAACGATTGACCAAACACAACCACTCGAATCCCTCGTAATCCCATTTCCTCTCAAGACCTTCACAAAACAAACCGGAGCGAAAATGGAAACCAGAGCACAGCAGCATATCAGGACGCGAGTCGCGAATGCCTGCGATACATGCAAACTGCGCAAGATCAAGTGCAGCGGCGCGAAGCCATGCGGGTACTGCGCCAGGAAGCAGCAGCCCGAGAATTGCCGCTACACCCCACAGCCGCCACGGAGACGGCGTCTCACCGCCGGTGAAGCCGCAGCTGGAGCAGCCTTCGCCTCGGTCTCGCAGCATCTATTGGGCCGCTCTCCTGCTTCTGTTTCCAGACAGTCGGATCAACAACAGCCACTGCAGCAGACCCCGACTCCATCATCGCCTTCCATCACCAGGCATCCACTTGGAGGTGCTCCTCAGAGTCAGGTCCTCGAAGAGCACGAACATGACGAGACCGAGGTTCCTCGTGAAGCGCGCCTGCTCTGCGACCCCCAGGGTAAGCTCCTAATATTCATCGGCGACTGCGCTCCGTTGTCTTTTTTCCAGACCGTGCGGCGTCTCGTCATCTCCCGCGTCGACGCCAACGCGTTCGCCGGCCACTCGGCCCTCGAGAATGCGACGTACCCGTATTCTCGCCCGTCTCTGGCATCGGGATTTGGGACGGAACCGCCGGTCGTCAAGATAGACGTCGTTGGATCGGCCGTATCGGCGTACCTCCAGGTGACGGCCGGGCTGATCGATCTCTTCGACAGCGCGGCGCGTCTGCACGACGACGTTGCCGCCTGGGTGCGCCAGGGTCAGTCATGTGAAAGGACCGCCGATGCGACTTCGGCCGTGAACTATCTCGTCCTCGCCATCGGCTGCCAAAACTCAGACAAAAACGACGACAACAACACTACCGCCCAGCTTTATTTCGAGTACGCCCGCGACCTCGCCTTTGCCGATCTCAGCGGCAATTTTGGTATTGGCAGCGTCCAAGGCGTGCAGGTACACATCCTCATCACGCTGTACATGCTGGGCGCCGGCCAGATCAACGGCGCCTTCCTCTTCTTCGGCATCGCCGCGCGGGCGGCCTACTCCATCGGCATCCACCGGACCGCGGTCAACGCCCGGTTCGGCCCCGAGATCCGCCGCCAGCGCGACCGCATGTGGAAAAGTCTTCGGGTTGTCGACCTGTTTTTGAGCACGTCCATGGGCAGGCCCCCGGCCGTGTCGGACGCCGACTGCACCGTGCCGTACCGGGAAATGGATTCTGACACAGGCCGGGAGAAGTTTGATCTCCTCAACGCCTCGGCGCAGATCTTGCTTATCACGGAATGTATCGTGGTCGAGGTCTACTCGCGCCGGAAGATTTCTCCGCGCCTGACTGAGGGCATCTCGAGGGAGCTCCGGGACTGGTCGACGCGATGGCTGCAGCGGCTCAAGGACGTTGTAGAAGGGAAGGAGGTGATAGACGACCATTCCGGGGCGGCGGTTAATGGTGCCTGCCAGGTGCTTTCGTCGTACTACTACGCCGTGATCCTGGTCTCGCGGCCATTCCTCATGGTCGAGCTCCGTCACAGACTGTCGGACGAATCCGCATTTGGGACGACAACGAACGGTCTGGTGTCCGGCAAGTCCAAGCTGGCCGACGCGTGTATCGATTCCGCGGTGTTGATGGTTGGCCCGGTGCAAGATCTCATCGAGAGGGGGTCGATGACGAGGCGTGCACCGGTGATTGTCTCATGGCTTTTCGCAGCATCGCTTGTGCTGGGCCTCGGACTGCTGGGTGGATTCGGCCGCGTCATCGAGAAGCACTGCCGCTCTTCGATCGCAGCGCTCGAGCACTTTGCTGAGGCTGACTCGCATGCGGTCCAGTACTCGCTCATTGCCAAATCTCTGCTCGCAACGGCATTGGAGTATATCGAGAAGAGGGAGACGCAGGAGAGGTTGAAGAGGACCGAGAGTTCATCGCAGCTCTTTGGGCTCATCCCTCTCGAGCCTCATTGGGCAGGTAGCAGCGAGACGGCAACGCCTGTTGGCATCCAAACCACAGGAGGCGCCTTTGGGGATGATCCCCCGAAAACCTACCAAAGGAAGGCGGACAACACAGCACTCACGACTACTCATCATGAGGGCATGTCATTGCCACGATTCAGTTTCGATTTTGAGTCTTCCTTTTTGGGGTTGACCGAGTCTCTACCAAGAACACCGGAATTCGAATCTACGCTGGGTGGCAACTCACTTGACGCAGACGCAGCAGATCAGACTTTTGGCGCGCTGAATCTCTTTCCGCTGCTCGAGACCGACGGCATCGACTTGGCCAATTTCTTCTGAGCCAAATTCCTTCCGCATCGAATAGGGCCACGATGTCGACAGGTATTTGTTGTCGGTTAACTCGGCAAAGTCACAGAGAATCCCGCCAAGTCTCTCTTTGGATAAATCCTGGTGTGCCCAGTTTCTGATCTTTCTGAGGGCTCAACGCTCGAAGAATGAGGTCGGTGAGGCAGGTGACTGTATGGCCTACATGCCGCAGAATGCCCAGGAGGAATCCATCAAAAGCCTTCCGCAAACGTCTTCAGAATTGGTGAAGATACCGCACCCGCTTTGGCGAGTTTGAAACGTCACGCTCTTCTCCGGTCTGAATTCGCGGTTACCGTACCGCAGCGTTAAGTCACGGTCTGGTCTCACTAATGGCCGGCCCAGAGCCGCACATCGTGCTGCACCCCGGATGATCTGTTTTCTCCCCGCATTTATACTTGTCGGGGACAGATGAACTACCCAGTCCTGCCGGTTAATTGGGATAACCTTGGCGGAAGACCTGAGAGGGCCACCGAGGAAAAACAAGTTTGTGGGAAGGAAGTTCGACGCCATGAAATGATGCATCCGTGACGCCCGACTGTGAATGGATGTACGACGTGCTTGCTGCATAGTTTAATACGCGGGTGGTACTACAGTCTGTCAATTTACGGGTGGTCACTTGCATGAGTGGAGTGCATTGCGCTGGCCTGCCACTGATCTCGATTTCGATATTGGCTGGCTGTTCAAAAGGGGTGAAGCAGCCGGCTTGGTTGATGGTTCAGAGTTGGGCCATATTACGGAAATTTACGGATACCATATGCAACCAACAAGACTGACACTAGACATCCTTCCGAGTCGTTGGAATCGGCCAGCTTACCGCTACCGTTAAGAATCATCGCTATGAGTAGCGCCAACTCTTGCGGGATTGGGATTTCTTGGCGATCTCCCAGCAGTTAGTTGGGTTGCAGGATGGCAGATGGCAGGAATAATCTGCTGGTTTGACACTTCATGCCTGCGGTGCAACTCTCGTACACCCGGCATTCGTAGACCTCTGGGCCCCTTTTATCAATGGTTCCTCAAGGTCTTGGTCGTTCTCGCATGCGAGCACACGCACTGGAACCTGCACTCCTCGTCATGGAGCCGGAATCCCCTCCGACTCGCCCCGTGAGAAGATGTCCAGTTGTGAGTGGACTACACTATTTCGTTGGTTATCGTCGTTGATTTTAAAGGAGTGGCCTTTGCAAAATTTAACAGTCGTCGTCATCACAGGCGAAGTCGCATTTTACTCTACTAGCGAGCCGCTGGAGTCCTCGTTGGCGTCACCGCATGCGGACATTCGTGTACTTGCGAAATGCCCCCTATCTCACATACACGAATCGCTTTGTCTCACAAGTGCGACTTGGGCGACCGCGAGTTACGCAAGCATCTTGATAAGCAGAGCAAACCAAACAAAGTGTGCAGGGGACTCGAGCACGCCGAGCTCGTCAGAACCTTGCCAGGATATCCACAAACCAAGTCGACTTTGTCGAAATTGTAAGACTTCTGGGCATCCTAAAGGAAGTCGACAAGGAGTCCCTGCCGACGCCTGCGCGGGAGACTGCATGCAAGTTAAAGATCGCCAAATATCCTGGTGGCCATACAGTACATGAACCGTCCCGCTCCCGTCCGTTCTCTTTTGGCCCAAATCTATAGCAATTATTCCTTCTTTTCCTTGGCGTCTCATCATTCTGTACATTTTTTTTGCCATAATCTGGGGAACAATTATACGTATCCTTTGTTTCTGCTTTGGCAATTTTCATCCCACCATCTCTTCTCAAGTGGCGGGGACGGTGTATTTTACCGTGGTTGAGGCTCAACTCGCTTTTCACTGCCTTTCCTCAGCTTTGTTGTCAGCAGAGACTTACTTGCCTTTGGAAGATGCCATGCGTATAAAGGTTCTCTCTCAACGCTCGAGGAGTCTACGTCTCGTGGTGTTTGTGACTCTGTGCATCATTCTGTTGACAGCTTCGAGGCTCAATGGTCCCTCCGTGCCAAAGGCCATCTTCCGCGTAGGAAAACATCACAGTCACGATGCCGCAAGAAACCGTCCAAAGCTGCCACCCGGCCAATGCAGCCCAGACATCGAGTTCCTCCGTCGCCTTGAGCTCCAGCTGACCGAGAACATCGTCTACACGCGCCGCTGCATCAAGCCCATCCGGGGCAAGTTCGACCGCGATGTCCTCACCAACATCTCCCATCCACTGGTCAGACCAGACAACAGGACGACCGTCAACCTGACGTCCTGTGCTCACGCTGCACTCCCGCCGTGTGAGCCTCTCTCGCTCAAGGTCCCCATGCCTTACCCGCAACGGCAGTACAAACACCTCCTCTTCGGCGTGGCAACCAACTACGAACGGATGCAGAATTCCCTGGAAAGCTTCGCCCACTGGCTTGCCGGAACAGGTGCCCAGCTGTACGGCACCATCATCGACGCCAACCAAAACAAAAAACTCAACCTGTCCGCTCTGGAAGAGCTCTACCGCCAGGAGGGAATCGTCGCGACGTTCCGCCCGCCTCCCGTGACGGCGCAACCGATCCCCGTCGAGCACCACCACTTCATGCTGATCCGCGAGTTACTGAACATTTCCAGCGACGAAACAAAATGGCTCGGCATCGTGGACGACGACACGTTTTTCCCTTCGCTGTACGACATGGACGAGGAACTGAAACGGTACGACTCCCGCAAACCAGTCTGGCTCGGCGCGCTGTCGGACGATTTCGATTCCGTCAAGTTGTGGGGCTTCATGGCATTCGGCGGCGCCGGCACCTTTCTGTCGGCCCCCCTGGCGCGCCAGATCGAGCCGCACGCGGAATCGTGCCTCAGTAGCGCCCCGGCGCAGACAGGCGACGGCATCCTCAAGCACTGCATCTACACGCACACGCGCACAAAACTGACCGTCGTCGACGGTCTGCACCAGCATGATTTGCGCGGTGATGTTTCCGGACTTTTCGAGAGTGGCGTCCGTCCCTTGTCAATACACCACTGGAAATCGTGGTACAGGGAACCGATTCCCAAAATGGCTTCCGTCACAGCCGTCTGCGGTGACTGTTTCTTACAAAGGTGGCAATTCGGAAACGACACGTTGTTTGCCAACGGATACAGCATCACGTTTTACCCTGAAGGGAACGGGTTGCGGGATATTGATCTCTCCAGAATAGAGGGGACCTTCCGCCCCCAAGGCAACGAGTACGATTTCAGTTACGGGCCGTTGAGGCCGGCTTTGCAACCCGAAACGCAGAAGAAGAGTTACAAACTTGTCGATGTCGATGTTGTTTCTCCTGTTACTGCTTTTAATGGTAGCAGTATTACCGGAGAGGTCACGCATTTCAGGCAGATTTATGTGCATCGCAAGAGTGACGCGTGGCAGGCGGACGAGGGCGCCATGGACGAGGTGATTGAGTTGGTTTGGGAGGTTTGATCGAGTCTACTCTTGCCTCTCTATCCTGCTGAACATACATGGCGAATCAGGTACCTGTTTGTAGTTTTAAGCATCTGTACGCAGTAATTGTAAGGGGCATTGAAGAAAATAAGGGATATTGCATTTGCAAAAGTATTGGTTGGGCAGGTAGGCAGGCAGGCGTTTGGTATAATAAGCAGAGAAGGGGAGAACATACGGGATATCACACAACCTTCTGTTAAGCAAGGTACAAAGTCTAGGAGACAAACAAGGCACCTTTCAAGACCATGTTCCTTTTCACATCTAGGCCACCGAGCCCCTTTGCTCCTTGACATCTTAGTACATCTATTTCCAGTACACACAAATCGGGACCCTAAAATATACCGGTAGCAGGGATTGGGTAAATGTCCGACATACAAGAGTCAGGGCGGTAGGTAGATACCAAAGGATATAGAAGCTAGATTTCCCGAATTCTCATTTCCTTCTCTCGAATATACAAGACATATATACACATGACAGAACGTTATATACCTTATCCACACTATCCATCAACACCCTTATATCCCTCCCTCCCTTTACAAAAACTTACTCCATCAAGAGCCCCCAACCATTCCAACTTTTCGGACAAAGGGTCCCAGAGAAGAAGCAAACCACACACAACTCTCACCTCCCCATCTTTTCTCTCTTATCTACCGACCAAAAGACTCCATACCCTATCCAACTCTATACCAAAACCAAACAAACAAGAAATAAAAAGGCTCCAAACATCGCTCCCCAGTCCCAGCGGGACAGCCAAAGCAGGTTATCACCCCCTCTGACAATAAACGAAGAAAAGTCTCCTACACCCAGTCCCTAAACTCGGTCTCTTCCCAAGACAGACCAAGTTAAGCTGAGTGACTAGCCTCCAACGGTAGCTTAGCCACGCCGGGTGGCAGACAAGATTCAGGTTCAAAATTAAGTTAATACACAATAAACAGTGTTGTTGTTCGAGTCTTGAAAAGAATCGGGAGGCAAACAACAGCCCCCCGACAAAAAGAATTAAGAATATAAAAAAGTGGAAAACGACCCGAACAAAACAGGCCCACCCAATAATTCATAAACCATTCCGTCTACATTTCTGTAAAGTACAGCTAGTATGGATAATGCCGCTGGAAGGTGGGAATATAAAAACCAAAGCATGAAAGTTATAAAAAAAAACGCCGCATGGTTTGTGGTATGTACCATAGGGTATCTATGTATCCACAGTATGTAATGATCGATAGTGTATGTTCATGACGGCGTTGGAGTTATGTAAATGTGGACGTGTCCTCCCCATTTGTGCGGATAATGTACTTCCAGTGTTTAGGCTTTGCCGGCCTCCTTGACGGCCTGCATCCAGCGGTCTTCCTCGCCGTTGGCACCAACCACGCGTGGCTTCTTCACGCCATCTGCCGTGTAGTTGAGGATGCCGCGGACCTCTGCAATACTCTTGGTGCCAAGAAGCGCCATCTCTTTTTGGAGAAGCAAAGCAACGCCGGCACGGACGAGGATTGCGTCGCCCTCGAAGACATAAACATCCCACAGCCGGGCAGCTTCGTCCAGGGCGAGATGGCCTGTAAATAAGCCAGTGAAAAGGTCGGTGAGATACAAATCGGGATCGTGGTCTGACAGCTGGACAAGGTGTTCATGCAGGTTGGCAGACTTCTGCGCCAGGCTCTGCAGTAACAGATTGTACGCTGAGGCCTTAGCACCAGCGTCGCATGCGTAAAAGCTCAGTGGCAGGGACCGATTCAGCACGTTGGCCAGGGCAATGAAGGCGTCCGTGGGCGTTGGCAGGTTGAGGAGCAAAAGTGCGGCGATGCCCTGGGAGACTTGTCAGTTTCGCTGTGCATTAGTCCGCATGAAAAAGGGTTACTCACATTGCAGCCTGCCACATATCCAATATCGCTCCGGTACATGGCATATGCGCTGAGCACGTCTACCAAACTCTGATGAAGTGGGCCTCCAGACTGGAAGATTCGAAGCTCAGGCCATGTATTCTCTTCCACGTCCTTCCTGATGGCCACGGACCAGGCGGCCCAGCGGGAGTCCTCAGCAACATCGGGGTTTGCATGGGCCTTCGCTTCGGCCTCATGTGCTCGCCCCAAAGCGGCCTTGAAAGAGGTCCCAGTAAGACCGAGGCTGTTGCCAATGGCCTCGCGCCAGACGGCCCCTCTGCTGCGGGGTGCAATGCCTCGCCACCAGAGCTCTCGCGTCCGGCGCTCTCGAATCGCCTGATCCCACCGAGGAAGAATGTCCTGCTCCCAAATATGCATCAGACCCGACGCAGCGGTGTCTTTGCACTCGGATCGCGCTCGCTTCGCGGCTTCCCGGCGGCGCTCCGCCTCCTGACTTTGGGCTATCATTTTCTGGTATTCCTTCAAGTGGCGGCGTTCCTCGGCAGGGTCCTTTGGCGGAAGCCACGAAGGGCGGGTCCGTGATAGAACGGCTTCTTTCTCCTTTGAGATAGGCAGGGGGTCGATCATGATGTTCGTCCGGCGTAGTGGAGGAAGTTCGGCAAGCGCCGACTTCACGCGGGGCTTCATATCCTGGGGATCGGATGACCTCCTTGTCGGCATGGAGCCTGTGCTAGACCGTTGAGACTTGTGTTCCACCTCATCCGCGTGTTCCTCCAATTTTTCTGTCAATGCCTTCGCCTCGGCGTTCAAGTCCGCCAGGGCGACGGTCCAGCTCTTAACTCTCGATTCGACCGGGCTTGCGAGACTGCTCGAGCTCGCTGACCTGAGTGTGGGTAAAGATGAGTCCGACTTCCACGTCGGCGAGCGGAGTGATCCATGCGCCATAGCTACTGGCGGTGTCCCATTTCCCACACTCCGGATCCTATCCTTCGGTCCTCGCTCCGGTGACGGGGCTTTGGAGCACGGCTGGCTCTTTGATCTCTCCTGGGGCGGCCTTGGTGAAATCGGAACATTGTCGAGAATAAGTCCGTCGGGAATGTCGTCGTCGTCATCCTCATCACACTCGAGTTCCAACTGCAGAGCCGTTTTCCTTTCTCGGTTCGATTGCCAACTGCTCCTCCGAGGCTTCATCAATAAATTAGGGTCCTTAGGAGACAGAGAGAGGTTCGGGCTTGGGCTTCGATGTCTGTTGGAGAAGCCGTGAGGGGATCGGCTTCCAAGATTCCGCAGAGGCAGCGGGCTGGTGTATGGCTCAGGAAGGAGCCCGAGGCTGGCGACTCGTCCATTAACGCTGCGTACCTGGCTCTGCAGATTCGGAAAGGTTGGCCGCGTCTTGACGACTGGAGTGAAGTCCCGCTTTTGGCGAGAGCTCGACGAGTCTCGGGAATACTGTAAGCGGGGGGTGGAAGCTGGGAGGTGCTTCTTTGATGCTGCTCGGAGGTCAGAGGAGAAAGTGGTGCTGTATGGATTCGGGGCGCTTTTCAAGTGGCGATCGGAGAGATGGCGAGGGTCGTGATGCTCATCGTCGTTGAGACCAATGTCCTCGAAATGGCTCTGGTCGGCGAGGACGCTGTTATCGTCCGAACCGAGTGATCCGAACGAGGATGATTTCGAGGATTTCGAAGCCGTCAATCCCGGCGGCGAGCCCAGGCTCGGCGAGATAACCTCGGGGTGAACTGCGCGCTCGTACATCATCATCTTTGCATCGCGTCCTCCAAGCAATATTTTATTTTTTCTGATGTTCGAAAAGAGGGTCCTGCCTCCGTCGATGGAGTTCTTCCTCGTCTTGTTTCCGCCCGTTCGGTTCTCCGACTCTTGGAATGTCCGGGTCGACGTGTGGGCGGAGGACGACGTAATGTGGAAGGTTTCGTCGATGCGGCACCAAGTGTTGCAGGATTGCAGGGCTCCGAACAATTGCTGGGTTGAGAGCGAGTTTGACGGTTCCAAGCACCAGTACCCCTAACTGTCTCACGATGCCGCTCGGTTCCGGTGGTGATTGGCACAAAAATAACCCCAGAGAGCGGGAAACGGATGTCTTGGGAGCGGCCAAATAGGCAATAAAGCCGATTAGTATTTACGATTGAAGCGATCGGATTTGTACAATGCTTCGACTGTCGTTTGAATTATACTGTTGCTGTATTTATGTAGCGAATGTCGGATTCCCTCGATATTTGCTCCCGGAGGATCGGAACAGGGGAGTGTAAAAATTGGGAGCGAGCGAGCGACGGACGGATTGACCGGTGGTTAAGTGAGTGACGGGATGAATATCCAAACGAAGGAAAGAAAGGAAAGTATAAACCTGGAAACTGCGACCGACTTTACAAGCCAGAGCCTCGAAGATGTCCAGGGAAAACAACGAATGACGGAAGTGCTAACGAGCGAAAGGGGGAAAGGGAGGGTTGCGGAGCGGTCACGAACCAGTCCCAAAGTTGGCGCGAGCAGCACGGCAGAAGCTAAAAACAAGGCCAGGCGACAGGAGACCGGGCAGCGTGTTGGCGTGGCCGTGGTACGGATACACCAACGACCCACTGGTCCATCCACTGCCAGTCCAGTGAGGCAGCTTGCACCTTCAGGCCGCTGACAGTGGACTGCTGAGATAAGGCCGGACAGTGGGCGGGCAGGAGGGTGTGGAGACTTCAACCGACTTGTTGGCGGGTGGAGCCATTAGATTCTGATCTCATTTCGCGGGCATTTTGCCAACTCCGTTATTAGCCAAGCCAGGAACCACTGGATTGATCCGAGCTGGGCAAAAGCCATGAAAACGGTGCAAAAGCACAATTTTCTTTAATTGACCCCATCACCGACCCGCAGCGATCGACAGCGGAACCCACCTGTCAGCGCGCAGCGAGCTTTGCACCGCTAGGTAGCCAGGTACGAGGTCTGCTTCCTGTCCGCCGGGCAGGGGCAGGTACCAGTACCAGCCTGCCTAACAAAGGGCGGAGCAGTGTGCACAAATCACCGCTGACAACTCGCGTTGCCCGAGTCGTTGACGAGATCGGTCCCAACGGTCCCCAGGGCATTGAGCACCGTGGAGCGACTTCCCAGCCCTCTCCGAGTCATTGCGTTCTAGAACGATGCTCAGACTCGGTGCTAGGGACCCCCGTTGTCGTTCGTCTCCATTGCCGGAGAGATCGCTAAAAGTTTATCGTCATTCCGTCCTTCACCTTGGGCTTTGCCGCCTTGAAACACATGTGAATTGCAGCAGAAACAGTGTGGCTTGCAGAAGAAGGGAAGCCTGCCAAGGTGAGGAAGAGAAGGGGATCGCGCATGCATGGGTTTAGCGCCAAACAAAACCGGACAAGAGGGGTGCGAAACAGCGGTGGCGCCTACGGAAGGCTCGTTGAACTCTCTTCCTTTCAAGCTTTTACAGGTGGACTTCAATTGATTACCATCAACTTTCAGACCTCGACTCCAAGCATACAGACACGAACTGCTATCCCAGGAATGGTGCATCTCGCGTCGAGCTTTTAAATAGTAATAATCCGTACCTGACATACGCATATGTGCTCCCTCTTTACGCGAGTCTGTAGATATGATAAGCACCACCACACCACCAACATGAGGGGATCGAGGTGGCACGAGCCAGGGGTAAATTGATCTTGTTCTCGAAGAAATCGACCTCTCAGCCAATCAACGGCCCACAGGGCGATAGTGGGCGGGAAATGAGAGAGGGGCAGCCCTCAATTTCGGATTGCGAAGGCCTGTTGTTTTGCATTTCGTGCTGTTCTTGGGGTCAACCTGGTTCGATGCTTTAACGCAATGATTTCATCGACAGGCTACCGCTGTCCGAACTCGTCCTGTCGTTTCGTGTTGTTTTTTGTTGTTGTGGCCGCTGTGGCGGCCTGAAGTGATGCAATGCCAGCGTGGGTCTCTCGGCAGCCAAGAACGCCTCACGGAGCAATACGCCGACGACGACGGGATCAGCTCCGATAGGTATGACGCCAGCCCAGATTGATCCCATCTCCGTCGGTTCGGCCGGCTCCGTCGATACACCGGGTGCAAGTGCCCGACATAGACGACGATCACGGCCCAGTCAACTGGTGTTGCTGGTCCGTCGTTTCTATTCTTTTCTTCAGAGGACTTATCCTGGTCCGCAAACTCCAGTGAGGGACGAAAGTTCGCTCTCTCCTCAGGTGGAACAGGTCGGACAAAACAAGCTGTCTTGTACCAACCAAGCTACCTGATGGTGCCTCCTCGCCTATTCTATCCGCCCCGGCCCCGATCCGGCGGTGATCCGGCGTCATACCAGTGTTGACAGCCGCAGCAATAAATGGTGGCTGTGTTGTCGTGTTTGTCCTCCGTCGTGCTGCCTCCGTGATGGAATCACGGGAAGAATTGCACCAAAACACAAACCCGCAACACAGTTTAGCCTGTGAAACCACCACCGATATATTAAAAACCGTCCAGGTCTCCCCTCCTCATCGTACCATTTCATGTCATGGCGGTCAAGTTTGCGAGCTCTTTCGGTTCCCATCTGGTGTCGTTGTGAGCTCATCTCGGTGAAATGGCCGTGTTCGTTTCGCAGTCACATTCTTAGGGCATGAGGTTCGAGTTCGACCATCAGATCAAAAGCGCTACCAGACACTAAAATGATGAATGACGAAACTCAACATATCATCTCGGCATTTTGAGCTGCTCCTTCTTGGAATTGCGGTTTCCGCCACGCCGCCGCTGCTTTGGATGGAATTCTGGAAGGCTCATCTTCCACAACGCCCCTTTGCATAAAGAACACAGCGGGTTTCCCAGCACCAACGACCAAACGACCAAAATCACTCGCTCATACTCATTTTGAGTCAGTCTCGCGTTCATCTTTATAAAGCCCAGACATCTCTCTCGATTTATTTGTCGGCAAACCCTGCCAGTTCTCAAACCTCCGAGCCAAAATGCGCACAAACGTATTATTCGTCTGGCTAGCTGCCCTGCTTCCCGCCATGGTCGCCGCGGCGTACAGCAACTTCACTGCCACGTGCACCGACGTCGCGTTGGACGGCTTCTCTCTCAGCGCGCGGTGCTTGGACGAGTCTCGCTCTGACAAGAAAGACCCGGTGAACTCCAGCCTGGACTTGAACCTCTGCCTCGGCATCGACCAGGAGGACGCTCATCTGATCTGGAGCGTCTAGTAAGTGACGGGCAGAATCATGATCCCTCACTACATTACAATCTATATACTAACCAAACTTCTTTTTCCGCCCTTTCTAGTGGCAAGTTCGCCAACTACTGCTCCAACTGCACCGTCCAGGGCTCTCCAGCTCTCCTGTCCTGCGTGTGCGCCCCGCTCAGCGGTGGTTCTTCCGCGAACACCAGCCTCAACCTTGGTAAGGCAAACATATCTGTCTACTATCAAGACTAATCGGCTAACTCATGAAAAGATGCGCGAATTGGAAACAAGAACGGCACCCTGGCTTGCTGGTGATGATGTGGCTGTCTAGCAATGGGTTACCCATGACCAAAAGCCACCTTTCTCCTCCTCGTTATATCATATTAATGGATGGAGTGGTAAAAGGAACACAAATAGATATATTAGCGGAGATCTAGATAGATTATCACCCACAATATATCATCCATTCTCACAATCATGATCTTACCATGCTGCCAGCGTGAACATTTCGTTTCCACCTACACTGTTCTGAGCCACAGGCGTCTTACATCCATTTGAGCTTGGCATGGTTCCCCAGTCGCTGTTCACTCTCGACTTAGAAAGATACTGACCCTGAGACTCTTTCCGAATTCAGTACGTATCAATCTCAATCTGACAAAGACAAGGAACCTGAACATGGGAGACAACGTATAGGGCGCATGAAGGGGTCGAGGAGTTGACGACATTGAATATGGAAGGACGCACCAGGAGTGTGCCGACTCTGCTCCGCTGTAAGTCAACATTGATTTTCCCATATTAAATTTTGCGGAGGGGTCTTCTTTGCTAATAACGGACCAGTTTGAAGCCATCACCGTTCGGAAGTAGTTTGGAAGCCGTGAAACCTCTTTTTTTTCTTTTATATGTAAGTCAGTTCTGTTTAAAATCCAGTCAAGAGAAATCTTTCTCCCCTCGAATTCTTTTACTGTGCAGCCCGCACTCGACAGTGACTGCCTTGGACAACTACGATGGACTTGACGATGGAGTGATGCTTGCCTTTTCAATTTGAGTTCCCATGATTCCAGATCTAACTTACAACGCAGTTCACCAACCTGGCCGGCATTTCCAGTTAGAATGTCGTCATAATAAACCACCAATATTCATGATCAATAGTACTTACCATCCATCGCCAAAAAAAGCCCCGCCCCGCCCCTCCAAGAGTAACGTGTCTCCTGGCATACTCACTCGACAACCACATCTGATGTTCTCTCGAAGTGGGTGCATAACGAGAGGCTGTGTTGGTTTCGGCAAAGACCGCCTTTCAACGGCACGGCACCACTTCCACACCAAAACAGCGGCACATACGGGGTAACACATGATCCATCCATCCAAAGCAGACGAAGGGGACAAACCCTGGAACAGACAACATCTTACAACACATTACCAGATTCGGTGTCAAATCGGTAAACGTATA
Organism: Apodospora peruviana; assembly: GCA_033439685.1. NCBI lineage: Eukaryota > Fungi > Ascomycota > Sordariomycetes > Sordariales > Lasiosphaeriaceae > Apodospora > Apodospora peruviana. The sequence goes on along the minus strand of JAUEDM010000003.1, from coordinate 1,295,707 downwards.
GTTAGGTAGACAGAATCAAGGTTCAATGGCCTGCCAATGTCAAAATCCAGACATCACCATCCAAACCTCTAACATCCAGCATGAACTCTTCCCCGCATCACCCCTCCACCACGGGATCATCCTTCATGAGCAACTCAGCTCGCAAACGAAGCAAGCACTCCCACTCCCTTCCTTCACAACCACATATCAAATGGACAGCAATCCAAAAAAATCCCGTCTCTTTTCATCATTGCGTATTATAGTATGTATATATGATCTCTTCTTCTATGTACAGTATTTTCTCTTCCCCTCTTGTGGCAAAAGATAGACAGAAATGAGTTTGAACTGGTCCAAACAAAGCAGGATTGACCCTCAAACATCGCAACTCAAATGGGGTAGACTCGACAATCCAACACACAAGTCCGACAGGTAGGTAGGTCGCATTGCTTGCCGGACGATCCGGGCAATCCGGGGTACACAAGCTGGCGAAGCCCCCAAAACTCCTTTTATCCTCTTTCTCTTTCTGGATTGATCTATGCCAGTAGCTCCGATCTATTGTCTCGCTCCGCTCTGCATTTCTCGATAATCACGAAAAATCAAATACCGAACCGACAGACTCCAACAACTCCTCCAAAGAGAATGGGGCAGTCGGAAATGCATTTAGGATTTTGGTTGTGTTCTTTCCAATGACAACAGCCCGCACTGCTGGCATCGCAACTGAAATAGCTGTGCTTCGACATATATCCCAACTTACAAAGACCGTTGCGTTGGAATTGCGTGGGGACGAGGCAGCGGCCCGGAAGGGAAACAAAGAGAAGTTTCTTGCTTCTCGAGACACAAGACGTCGCCTCGATAGTGGCAACTGCCTCTCTAAAGGCCAGCCACCAAAAAAACTTGATGGACAGCTTACTGCGAAACAGGCTCCATCTTCGCGGGCTTGGTGCCCAGGCCGTTCCGGTTGCGAAAGAACAGGACGCCCTTGCCCTTGTCCGTGGCCCCCTCGCTCGGCTCGACCCACTGGCACCAGCGCGCGCTCTTCCACATGGCCTTGATGAAGCCGATCGGGCCCTCGCTGGTGTCAGACCGGTAGTGGCGGCCCATGACGGGCTTGATGGCCTCGGTGGCCTCGTCGGCGTTGTAGAAAGGGATCGTGCTGACGTAGTGGTGCAGGACATGCGTCTCGATGATGCCGTGGAGCAGGTGGCGGCCGATGAAGCCGAACTCGCGGTCAATGGTGGCGGCGCAACCGCGGACGAAGTTCCACTCGTCGGCGGTGTAGTGCGGGAGCGAAGGGTCGGTGTGTTGGAGGAAGGTGATGGCGACTGTTGGAAACAGACTGTTAGTTCATCCATTCTACCCCGCCTGTTGCAAAAGAGCAATCTCAGAAAGAAGGGTTATTACTTACCGAGCCAGTGGTTAACCCAGAGATAGGGCAGTCCATACCAGACAGCCATGTTGCCCCAGCCAAACTTCTGTCCGAGGAAGAAGAGCGCGGTGGCGGCGATTCCGAGGCCAATGTCGCTCATGACGATGAGCCAGGCATCTCTGTTCTCGTACAGCGGGCTGGAGGGGTTGAAGTGGTTCACGCCGCCGCCCCAGCCGTTCTGCTTGCCCTTTCCGCGGCCCTCGCGCTGTCTCTCGTGGTAGTTGTGGCCGGTCACGTTGGTGAGGAGGTAGTTGGGCCAACCGATGAGCTGCTGGCCGAGCAGGTGGATGAGCGTGTAGATCGGGGTCTCCTCGGTGAGCTCCGAGATCTCGTGGACCAACTTGCCGATTCGCGACGCCTGCTGCTCTCTGGTGCGCGGAACGAAGACCATGTCACGCTCCATGTTGCCGGTGGCCTTGTGGTGCTTGCTGTGGCTGAGCTGCCAGCTGAAGTAGGGGACGAAGAGGGCCGAGTGTAGGACCCAGCCGACGACGTTGTTGAACCGCTGGGACGGTGAGAAGGCGCCGTGGCCGCACTCGTGGGCGAGAACCCAGAGACCGGTGCCGAAAAGACCTTGGAGGAAGGCATAAACACCCCAGAGAGCGAAACGCGCAGCCTTGAAGGGGACCACCTCGGGCGTGTTGAAGTTATGGAATAGGGTGAAGGTCACGGCCAGGCAGAGCATGTCGCGGAAGACGTAGCTCATGCTCTTGACGTAGGAGCGCTCAAAGCAGTGTTTGGGGATGGCATCGCGGATGTCCTTGATGGTGAAGTCGGGGACCTCGAACTCGTTTCCGTACGTGTCGATGAGCTTTCCATAGCTCTCCTTGTGCTCCTTGGTGAGCTGGGCATCAGCAGAGGCCATCGAGGACAGCGATGTGGAGGAGGCCGACGCGCGGGGCGAGCCCAGAGGGGAGGCGTCGGCGGTCGAGGGAGAAGACTCCGAGTCGACCGTGGTGGATGTGATTGTTCGCCGAAGAACAGGGTTCTTGGCAGCCGGGAGGCTGGAAGTGGTCGTTGAAGCCATGATGGACTCAATCCAGATTAATTGGCTCGTTGGGATGGATAAGTTCTGTGTGCGGTGCTAGCAACAGGTCCGGATGACAGCGTGGTGACAGGCGTTGCAGCCAATGTCGAAAAGCAAACCCTCAAAGACTTTCTCTTCGGTCCCACAAAGATTGTGGGAGGGGAAGGGAGAGCGGAAGAAGATAAGGGCAGTGAAAGGGAAGAAGAAAAGAAGCCTCCTTGCCCAAGAAGCCTCGGAAAATTTCAAGTGCAGCTCCTTGTTTCGTGGGTCGATTTTCGCGCTGTGAATTGTTGGGACCACCGCTGCGAGGCCGATATGGGGCACGTTCCGGAGACACAATCCAAGCCGGGGGAAAAACCGGAGTCGGCAGAAGGAGGTTGCTGCGCACACACCACCACACAGAAACAGCAGTGGGGTCCTTGGAAGGAGAATGCAAAGAAAAGAGACTGTGTGTGTTCAAGCTTAAAAAGTTTCAATGGTGGAAAATAGCGAGACGGTCCCATTTTACACTCAAGAAGTCAACTATCTGGCTTGCATATTTGCCTCTGGCGGATCTGCAGCAGCAAACGACAAGTCTGTACAGCAGCGTGGTGGCCAATGTTGGCGGGAAAGGCGACATGAGACTGATCCAGAATGTCTAGAATGGAACAGGCGTGTCCCCTCTCCCTTGATCTGAGTGAAGAGCTAATTGGCAGGTCTGCGGGTCGATAACCGGAGGTGCCCTTCACCGCCATGGATGTGACACTCACATGCTGGTCGGGGCTGGCTGGCGTGAGCTGAGACCATCTATGGCTTGAAAATGATGCAGTGAACAAGCTGAAGGCAGGCCAGAGACAGAATCACAGGCAGAGCTGTCTTGCCGAGGCCCAACTGATTGGTTGGGGGCTTTGGCAAAAGAGAGACTAGCGGGTTGGTATCGAGGATCGCCAACCTGCATTTTCGTTTCTGTGCATTATTCCCATCGCCCGAATCCATCAGGAGGCTGTAGCGACAAGTTCCCCTTAATTCCTAGTTCTACCATGCCACTATCTCTGTCTCTGTGACCCGTCAGCTGGTCAGTTAATGGCTACATGATGACAAACCATCTGTTGATTAGACGTGTGTGAGATGGGTTGTTTCTCCGAAACAGATGCATGAATCGACATCGAGTTTCGGGATGGGATTTTTTTTATTTCTTTTGCGGGTTGGGGTTCCATCTTCAGATCTAGCCCCTGACGGGCGGCAAAAATGGAGTGGACCCCTAACCAAGTGGCAGGGCTTGTGCTCCCCGAATTGCGGGGGCGGGGTCCAGGAAAAGGAAGGAGAAACGAAAAAGGGATAAAGTTCATCGACAAGCACGCACTTATACCCAATACGCTTATGCCGATTAACGATTTCTCTTGGAATTGCAGTGATGGACTTGGGAGGCAGGCCAGGAAATGCTCGTTTCGTGTTCATTTTCAACGGGGATGGAGACGTGGAGCTTTTGCACAACAGCCCACCAGCCAGTCCTGTATGTAGTTGCAGGCAGTGGTCCATCCATCACCGCAGCACTCGGGGCTTGGTGGAGTGGTCTTTTGTTTTCTGTTGGGAGCCCAGAGCCGGATATTCGATTTTTGTTGAGGCGTAACAACCCCTGTCCGGCCTTGCAAGCGGCAGCCTGCCCCACGTGCAGTTCCCGGCCTCGAGCCGGTGCACACCCAGTATTGCATTGGGAAACAAAGGGGACAGGGGGAGAACACCATCAACCATCCCGCGGGCTGGTTGTTGGCTGTTGCTCGATTTTTCAAGAGCCTGGAACGTTGAAGAGGTTCAAGAGGCGTTTTATTGATGCTTTCTCTTTCCTGACTCTTCACATCAGATTGTGGATGAAGTTAGTGCTGAGTCAGCAGTCATGATACGCATATGCAGATATGAGATTCCCGTCGTAACCGGCATGCCAAGCGAGGACAAAAATGCAGGCTTTGTGGAGCTGCGGGAGGTTTGAGAGGTTTTTATTCTTTGCTGTGTGGAATTCCTGTGCCAAGAGGTGGTCGACCTGGACCCTTTCCGGCCGGGCAGCCATCCGATGATAAGGGTTAGGGCGTCGTGAGACAAGGTGCTGCAGACCCCCACCTTTATCTGAACTTATCGTGAGGTGGGGTTTGACAAAAGTCAATCATCGCTCCCCAACGTCACTGTCATATCATTTATACCAGTAACAAGACCTCATGCTAACACCCACGGATTCTTCGACCCGCCCTTCCCGAATGTATTTGTGAGTTTGTCCTGGAGAGCGCGGTGAGGATTTGGCACAGGGCTTTCCTTGAGGACATGGGGTGGCCTCTTCTTGGATGATGTCCGTCCTTTCTGTTCCCCGAGTGCCTTCCTTTTTTGCCCGGCAGAAGCAGACCCAGAAGTCCTGGCCTGGTCGGTACCAAGTTTTGCAGGATCCGGAAATTCGTCTTCCTCTTCTTCTTCTTCGTCATCATCATCGTCCTCGTCTTTTTTCACGCCGGGTAGGACAGACTCGCGCTTCACTTGTGGTATTTGGCGGCTTCTGCCTGTGATGGTCCCTTGGTGCCGTCTCTCCTGGCCATGTCGTGATGCCGGTGCCTTGTTCTTGGCGAGCTTCGTTTGGCATGTTTGTTAGCTTGCGTATCCAAGTCAGAGGGCATGTATCAGCCGCAGCACACTTACAAGTCGTGTGTGTCTGTCTTGTTCAGTCCCGCAAATATTTTGCCTAATCGCCTTCACCTGCTCCGCCAGATCATCATGCCCCTTTCTTAACTCCCGCATCTCGCTGTTGAACTCGGCGACGTGGGCCTTGATCATTCCCATGATCTTCAGTTCGAATGGGGTTGGGCCTTGTGTGACCTGCCTTGTTGAAGGACCCTCATTATCGCGGTGTCTCGCTGTCTCGCGGTCTCTTGTTGGTTGGGATTGCGCATCGGCAGACGAAGCCCGAGGCTGCGACTCGCGAGAATAGCTGCCGTCGGCTTGGGAAAGGAACCCGTGCCGCATGGGAATTGGACGAGCGACAGACATGGATATCTTTGTGGATGTCAGCACACCAAGCCCTGTATCTGCTTCAAGTCTTGACTTGGCATACCCTTTTGACTTGCTCTGCGCGAACACGAGCTCGGCGCTCCTCTTCCTCCATTCTTTCGATATCCCGCAACCTCACGAACCTCGGCACCGGCTCAAAGTCCTGTTCCCATGTCCCATCGTCTGTCTCTCGCGATGGCACCAACTCAGCGGGAGTATAAGCGGGGCTGTGAGGGGGGCTGCTGTCACGCTGGCTGTCTTCTGTCTCTTGCGACGACACCAACTCAGGGGGGCTGCCGGGTTGGCTGCTGGGAGGCTCCGTCGCCGGTCTAGACTTGGCCTCTTGGCCCTGCCATTCCATGTGTTGGGTGACGAGTGAAGCCATCTGGTACGCGTGTTGTTCTTGAATTTTCGCATAATGGTCTTCAAGCGGCATCTGCTTTTTCGCTGCTCTCACCTCGAACCATTGTTCGAGATTGGCGTTAACCATTTGTGCGGAGTTGGGTGGGTCCTGGATCTGATATGTGTCGTCCCTCACGGCAAACGTCCTATGATCGAAAACAGGCTCCATGATCTGTGAAGAAGAGGGTGATCGGAGAAAGCCAGAGACAGGCATCCCTCTCGAGGCGAGACAGGACGGATTTATCAGGGGACACTGCGTTCGGTAGGGCAGAGCCCTAGAACGCCCACATCCCCGCGACGCCAGAGATATGAACGCGACGCGTCTGGACTTCGAGATGACGAGCTACCCGGTCTAACGATAGTACGACCGACAACGGGGTTCTGTGCGTGCTGCCCAATCCATGTGGTCCTAGGTCTTGCGTTCGGGAGATTTGCTGGTCCCACCCGAGCATCTATCTCTTCCTCTTCGGTATTGGTGAGGTGGCAGGACGAATAAGCAACGAAAGGAGGCTCATTGAACATTCGGCTCCTTCATCTGCCCGGTCGGTTATCGGACCCGCTAGGCTTTTCCTTGGGCGAGACCGGTCTTGCCGCTTGTTGAACGAACGCCAAACTAGAAGGGAAGCCTGAAAACGGCTCCTGCTAAGGAATACTTGTCTTGCTTTGTGGCTGACGGACAATTAAAGGATTCAAGCTATTATTGTCATTTTATGGACATGTCTGTCAAACACACGCGTCGAAAAAAAGACAAACGAGTCTCCGGAACAAACTAACGTTCGTCGTTTCCAGTTCCGAGTTCCCAGGCCCTACAGCGGCTTGGTGCCACCCCCGGCCGGGGCGGATCGATCCACCCGTGCTAACGCAACCGGTGTTAACACAGAATTTGACCCCTTGTCCGATGCTATTGCCACCGAAACCCAAATTTCCAGACCATCTTCCCACCTCCCGGAGAAAACCACCCTCATGTACAACGGAGTCCGCATCAAACCAGCAGTTTCAAGATCATGGCGAGTGCTAGAGCAGCGAATCTTGAGTATCAGTGATGAAGTGTTTCTCTTATAACATCCTCCTCAGATGCTTCGTGTACCATAGTCAGAACTCACAATAGCCTCTGGGACTCAGTAGGTTCCAATAAAACAGACACAGAAACACGCCAAGCCGCGCTGTGGTTGTGGTGGGCATTGGGAACAGTGTACCTAGGTAGCCACGTACGATACGTGCGAGCCACGTACAGAGTACGGAATTCCGTAGAATACGACGAAACTACAGGGCAAGTCAGGGGCGCAGCGGCTGATATCTTGGAGTCTTGGACATTCTGGGCCCCAATTGGTGATCGGAAAAGAGAATCCACCCTAATATTGCGAACAAAACTAGAACCCGCTATAGTGAAGATATATGACCTGAACTCCGAGAGCGGAAGGCATGATATCCGAACCAACACCAGCAACGCCGGCCGGCTGGCCGTGCTTCTCCCCGGTCACCATAACTTCCAGTCACTACAAATGAAACAGCCTCAAACTACAATGCTCAACCTGGAATTTAACACCATATCCGCACAGGGACCCCATGTGCTTGAACTGGACAACAGAGCACGTAACAAGCCGTAATGTAACCCGTACTGGCACTTACTTAGACTGCATGGTGTTGTGAACCCCTGGAGACTCTCTGTATACATATTACGGGCGTCTCCTCTCTCTCTGTAGTAGAACAGTCTAATACACAACGCTCTTCTACTACTTTTGCCATTATGAACCTCCCGGTCCAGCTTCGCCGTCAACAGAGTAGATCCGTACTTGTCCATGAAAGGATCACAATGCACTGTACCTTCCCTCCCTTTACGGATATAACTTTCATTTTCACTCAGGTATGTAGTTTGACATGGAGGACCTTCGTTTGCTTCCCCTACACACAAGAAAACAATATCAACGGACTACCAAATCCCGTCAACCAGGTTCATCCTCATTTGAACGAAGTGTATACTCTTTTTTTGTAATCATGTCATGCTCGTCTCAAAGAAAAGACAGCTGGAAACATGCGTCTATTAAACCGCCTCGGAAAGCTGCATGCAACCGAAACTAACAAAAGCGCTACATCGGCTGAAAAGAAAAGACACGATGCTTTTGTTTTCTCCCTTTCCGCCCAAAGAAAACTCCCTAGAAACCAATCTAGTTTACGATCTCCTCCGTCTCCTCGAGCACCTCCTCCATGATCTCCTCGATGATTTGCTCCTCCGCGTTGGGGCCAATATCGGCAGTCTTGGCCTTTAGAAGCTCAGCAACAAGGTCCACAGGCCTCTGGATGATCTCGCACTCCTCTGCGAGCTCCTCCTCCACCTGGTGACGCCAGGCGTACCACTCGTCGAGCAGACGACGCCTCTCCTCGACAACGGCAACGTCGGCGCTGTTGATACGCTCGGCATCCATTTGATCGAATACTCTTGAGTACTCGCGGAGGTTTCTGCGGATCGTCTTCTGCTCCTCCTTGGTGAGGAGGGTAGCGGGCCGCGGCCGCCACTGCCACTGCTTGAACTTCTCAATTGCCTCTTCACGCAGCTGCTCGCCCTTGAAATCGTACAGATGGTACCCATTCTCCATCTAACGCAGGGAAAGAACGAGATATTAGTCAAACTCGTTCAAGTTTCGTAAATGTAAATGTGCGGTGGGTAACTTACAGCGTGCTTCCATACTGATGCCCAGGTGGCGACAAAGCGACCTGAGGGATCCCACTCAATATCTGTGACTCCGTAGTGGTCGGCCGTGTTCATCAACTGCAGGTTAGCAGTCAGGTCTTTGTCAGACTCCGGCTTCTCGCCCTCAAAGTCGAGGTCGTAGAAATCAAGATCCGAGCTCTGGGTATTGGCAACGGTGGCAACAACGACAAATCTGCCCTTCGGTGACCAGTAAATGGCGTTGCTGTTCTTCTTGTCCAGTGTGCGCAGGTGCTTGAAGTTGCCGATGGCGTTGCCCTTTGCCTTTTCTGGGCAGAAGAAAGCGACCGATGTCTTGGGGGGCACAGCTGTAGCGCCGACGGGCTCGGTAGTGGTAATGACGACGAATCTATCGCCCTTCGGCTCCCAGGCAAAGTTTATTACAGTGTCCTTAATTGTGTCGACAACCTCAACCGGGACGCCCTTCTCCTTGACACGGAAGATCTCCAGGGTGGTAGCCTGTGACTTCTTGGACTTGGAGTGCCGGTCGACCTTGACGCAAAGATAGGCGGCATCTGACTGCCAGTGCAGCTTGGCATCCGAGACACTGAACAGGTTCAAGGTCCGGACAACCTCCTTGGAAGGAATGCTCATCAGACCGACCTTGGCGGGGTTGCTGCCAATTTCAGGGGTCCAGAAGCATAATAGTTGCTCGTACGTCTTGATGCCCTCTCTTGCGGGTGTGGCAGGGGCCCAGTCGAAGTCCACTACCCCCTCAATCTTGATCGCCGTCTTGTCCATAAGGTTCATTCTGGGAAGCTCGTAGACCGAAATAGAAGCACCGGGGTTGAGTCTCGCAACGTACTTGTCGTCAGCAGACCACTTGAATGCCGGCCAAGGAAGCTTTGCTCTCTTGGGCTGACCGTTCTCGTCGACACCGGCGGGGGTATCTAGCTGAGCAAAAGACCGCAGAGGTTTGGACGTCTCCAGATCCCAAATGATGTAGTTCTTGCCATCATCGTCCAGAGACAACGAGGGGTGTCCCTCATCGGGAATGGAAATAGGCCGATTAGACCAGGTCACCATGTACTTCTCGTTGGGGGAAAAGGCGACCAGGTTGACGAAAGGATGCGCGAACCGCCTCTGTCGCGACCAAGACGCGCCACCCCAGAGCTGGACACCCTGGGCGTGCACTGATGTGAGGTAAGTTCCCAGAGGAGACCACTGCACGAAGGTCTCGGTCCAGTGTTGCCGGTCGACGATGTTCTCGGGCGTGTCCTTCTCGCTGTTCCAGAAGACACCGACGCTCTCTCCCCTGTACATAACGAACTGGTCTCTGCCGCGGCCAGTCGGGTCGGCCATAAACCAGCGGAGGTGCTCCTTCTCCTGGAAAGGCTCGATCTTGGGTGGTGTATAAGTCTCCTCGATGCGGCCTTCGCGTCCGTACCGGTCGATGTCAGTCAACTTATTGACCCGCAGGGTGTGCTTCTTGTCGAGAGGCGTGAGATCGAGCTGGCGGACGGCCGCCGCCGCTTCAGCCGCCGTGGAATACTCAATAAATGCAAATCTACGATAACCTGCATCAGCGCTGTCTACAGAAGTGACAGATTTCTTACTGCCATCTACCCACCTAAGGGACTGTCCATCTTCGCCCATGGGCATGACTAAGGAGTCCTCCCGAGCCTTCCCAATCGACGGCGCATTCAGCTTCTTGAGAAGAAACTTGACGAGCTTCGGTTTTTGCTCCTCGGTGACAGACGGCAAGCCGTCGAGGACGACAAAGGTATCGTAGCCGGACTCGAGTGAGACCTCATATTTCTCCCGCAGGTCGGAAATATCCACATCATCGACATCGAAATCGTCGTCGTCGAGGTCCTCGTCGCGGAGGTGATCAAAAGACGGCGCCATGCTGGGCAGATTGTCTAATGGGCAGCTGGGGGAATGGCGCTTCGTTAAGGTTGGTGGTGGTTACTTTTTCTGTCGAGGTCGCTGCCGCGGGAGCTGGTCTTCGTCGTGGGGATAATTGAGAATTTTGTGCGTTGCGCGCAGACCGAGGTGGGGTTGGCTGTTGCAAACGGCTGGGAGGTACCAAAAATCGCCCCACCCCTGCTCTGAGGAGCTACGCTGTCGCTTTCTGGCAGTATCCGCTCTCAGTGATGCTCAAAGAAGCCGCTCTTGGGAGAGAAAGTGGTATTTGTATTGTATTGCAAGATTCAGGCCAGAGAAGTGAATGTTTAAGAGGAAAATAAATAATTTCCGTTAATTGTCTGTGCTTTTTCTCGTGCGAAAGTTAAATTTATTACCAAGGCCTGCTCTGCCCAAAGTTTCGCTCCGAGGCCACAACGAGGGGCATGTTCATACCCCCAGATGGCCGCCAGCTGGCAGAAGGCGGTGAGGGGCCCCGGACAGCTCCCTGGTTTTTTGCCGTCGCCCATCGCAAAAAGTCAATGAAGCTAGCGCTAGCTTTTGTAGGTGGTTGACTGATGAAAGGACCTACCTGATTGCTTTGCAAAGCTGCCACCATCTACAGAGTACTTTGCATCCCCTCTTGTTTCCGATCCACCACATTATACCTCTCCTTGATACCCGTGTTTACCAGCGCCATGGCAAGTTGCATCAAATGTTTTCCACTCTTCCCAAGCTCTGCTAACCCAAGTACTCCGGGCCGCAGTCTTCATTCAGTCCCACCCAGATCTTCGAAGAAGGAACCACAGAGGAGAAGGGCGAGAATGCCCGCCTCAGCGCCTTCGTCGGCGCCATCGCTGTCGGCGATCTGGTAAAGAGCACGCTAGGCCCCAAGGGCATGGACAAGATCTTGCAGTCTGCGTATGTCCTTCGTTCCCGTTCCAGTCCCGGTTGCCGTCTTGAAGCTCCCGCACCTGATCCCACCCCGCACCCTCTCCACCAGATGCGCTGACCACATCTTCTCTCTCAGGTCTACTGGCGATATTATGGTCACAAACGACGGTGCTACGATTCTCAAGTCCATCGCTCTCGATAATGCTGCCGCGAAGGTGCTCGTCAACATCTCCAAGGTTCAGGACGACGAAGTGGGCGATGGTACCACATCCGTAGCCGTCCTCGCGGCCGAGCTGCTGCGCGAGGCCGAAAAGCTGGTCGACAAGAAGATTCATCCCCAGACGATTATCGAAGGTTACCGGATAGCCAGCCACGCTGCCCTAAGGGCTTTGGAAGCATCAGCGGTCGACCACAGCAAGAACCCCGCGGCGTTCAAGAACGACCTCCTCGCCATTGCGCGGACGACCCTCAGCTCCAAGATTCTCGCGCAGGACAGGGACCACTTTGCCGAGCTCGCCTGCGATGCCATTTTGCGGTTGAAGGGGTCATCGGATCTCAGCCACATCCAGATCATCAAGAAGACGGGCGGTAAGCTCAGCGAATCGTATCTGGACGAGGGTTTCATTCTCGACAAGAAGATCGGGGTCAACCAGCCCAAGCGTCTGGAGAAGGCCAAGATTCTCGTCGCCAACACGTCGATGGACACCGACAAAGTCAAGGTATTTGGAGCACGCCTCAAGGTCACGTCGACCGGCAAGCTTGCAGAGCTCGAGAAGGCGGAGAAGGAGAAGATGAAGGCCAAGGTTGAGAAGATCAAGGCGCATGGTATCAACTGCTTCATCAACAGACAGCTTATCTACAACTGGCCCGAACAACTATTCACAGATGCCGGTATCATGTCTATTGAGCACGCTGATTTCGACGGCATCGAGCGCCTGGCGCTCGTTACAGGTGGTGAGATTACTTCGACCTTCGATCACCCGGAGCAGGTCAAGATAGGTCAGTGTGACTTGATCGAGGAGGTGCTCATCGGCGAGGACACCCTGATCAAGTTCTCGGGCGTGGCAGCAGGAGAGGCATGCACCATCGTGCTCCGCGGAGCCACCGATCAGCTGCTCGACGAGGCCGAGCGCAGTCTGCACGATGCGCTTGCCGTTCTCTCGCAGACTGTCAACGAGCCGCGGACAACACTCGGCGGTGGCTGCGCCGAGATGCTGATGGCCAAGGCTGTTGAGGGCGCTGCCACTCGGGTAGAAGGCAAGAAGCAGACGGCGGCGGCGGCATTCGCGATTGCGCTCCGGCAACTCCCCACCATTCTGGCAGACAACGCCGGTCTTGACTCGGGAGAATTGGTCGCGCGTCTCCGCAAGGCCCATTACGACGGCATGACCACTTACGGTTTGGACTTGATGACTCCGGGAGGCGGGATTACGGATATGCGGGAGTTGGGCGTGATTGAGAGCTACAAGCTCAAGAAGGCCGTTGTGGCTTCGGCCAGCGAGGCTGCTGAGGTAACTTTCCTTGCTATCCTGACAACCTTGCCATAAGTTCGAAGCTAACTCGTAATACAGTTGCTTTTGCGTGTGGATGACATAATAAGGGCGGCGCCCAGGAGAAGAGAGAGACAATAGATTTGACCCGGATGCTTATTGCACGGCCTCAAGGACTGGAGATGATAATTTTACCCTTAGACAGACAACCCGAGGCGCAGGAGTGCTGAATGTCAGTCATAATTTGTCACCACTCTCTTGCGATGGGAAGGCTCATGAGATGTTGTCCCGATGGTGTTCTAGACAATGATAAAGTAGGATTACCAAGCAAGAGAGAACGAATGCGCGCATCTATACGAGAGAGTGAGACTGAAGAAAAATGGATAGTGCTTTTAGCCTCGTAAAGCGTAAAGCAAAATTGAGTACAGCAGCCGTCAAGCTAGTATGTTGACCTGACGTTGAATCGTTGATATCTCCAGCGTCGATACCGCGCGGTAAAACTATTACTAAGCCGAACATTGGTCTTTGAACCCTGGATCCCGCGCGCGCGAGCTCAGCGCTCCGCCTAAATCTCCTCGTTCTTATTTAGTCATCGGTGTTCTCGCGCGGGAACATCGAAGTTGGTCTCAACCATCCTTTTCTTTGCCGGCGCTAATGTCCCATTACTGGATGTATCCACGGTAGGATTTGGTCTCATTGGTATCAAATTCATTAATACATGGTGTAGAAATAGTTAGATCCTAGATGGACGCCTTTGGTTACCGCAATCACCAGCGATGCTTCCCTTCCAAATGGAGGAACCGTCCGCCTTGTAGACCCGCTCTCCCTTTGACCGAAGCATTTGACGCCGAATGGCCTCCTCATCTATTACACGAGTGGAAATCCTTTCCCAAAAGATAGTGGACACATGCATTATTAATGGCACCAGGGCCGATGTGGCTGCTCAGTCGGGATAGCTGCCTATCTGAACTCCTTCACTGATGTGATAAATCTATGGTATATATACCTAGGGGGTCGGCCCAGTCTCATATTCCTTTCTTGGTCTCTGCCAAATTATATCGAGTCTCAATTCGGAGTCTCGTCTTTCCAACGGTGTACCTACTTCTCTCTATACCTACCTATCCATCAACTGTCCACTAACCTCAAGGCAAACTCTAAATAGCCCCAAATGTCCTCCTCAACACCCAAATCCATCGCCCTCATAACCATGAGCACCCGCTCCCCGCGTGTGGGCCCTCACGTCGTCGACTTCGTCACGGAGACCATCTCCCCCCTCATAACCCCCGAAGACAACATGACCCTGGCGCCAGTCGACCTAGCCACCTTCAAGCTGCCGGTCTACGACGAAGCTGTCATCCCGGCCATGGTACCTTCGCAGGCCACCTTCTCAAACAAGCACTCGATCGCGTGGAGCGACGAGATCAAACGTCACGACGGCTACATCATCGTGACGGGCGAGTACAACTACGGCATCCCGGGCGGCACCAAGAACGCTGTCGACTATCTCGTGAACGAGTGGATGGGCAAGCCTGTCGTGGTGATCAGCTACGGAGTTTCCGGCGGTAACCTGGCGAATAATGCCCTCAGCAGCATCCTGGAGAAGATGAAGCTGCGGGTTGCGGCTACGAGGCCCGAGTTGCCGTTTGCTGGAGGAAAAGGACCGGATCTGTTTGCGGCGATGCTGAAAGGGGAACTTGGGGAGGAGTCGAAGAAGTTGTGGGAGGAGGAGAAGAGTGAGGAGGTTAAGAAGGCGTTTGGGGAGCTGAAGGTTCTGTTGGAGGAAGAGGAGAAGGATTTGAAGCCGGAGTAGATTTTGGTTCATGTGTCTAGAACTAAGTAATCTAGACTAAATGGTTGAATGGGTTAGACCTGATCCTTAAGACAATAGAACGGCCATCATGTATTAGAACCAATACACCGATGTCTGCTGACAGTGTTACTTATTCAAACACGTAATTACCTGATCTTTCTGAGTGGCTGACTTCGCCACACGCTCCAACATCTCGGCGGAGTGATACTAATCAAAGCAAATGTATTTTCTTTTTCTTTCCTTTTCAAAGCAGCTCACGTAAGACAAGTAGGAAGCAACACATAGTAGAGGCCGCCAGGGCCTAAACATTTCTACTATGCATAATATTGTAGTAATGAGGCAACCTAAAGACTTCTGCTACTTTTGGAAGTCAACTAATTCGTGTCTGAATCCCTCGTGGTCAGGTGCTTTTAACACGACAAAAGCCGGCGTCTTAACCGGATATTTCTGTATGAAATCACACCGTCGTTGAGTAACTAGGTAGGTACACAATTGACAGGCGACTGACAGAATGATGTGATGGTTGACTGATTGCTAACTAGACCCAACAGGCCCGTCCGTCACATCCACCTATCCACCCATCCCCCATTACTGAGTAAGTAGGTAGGCAATCACTCCGAATCCGAAGAATCAATCGATTCGGCCAGCTTTGCCTTCAGGACTTTGGTAATGATCTCTGGGTTGGGGCCCTGGGCGCCGGCGTTGAGGATCTCCTGCCGAGTAACATGGATGGGTTTGGCTCCCGGCGCCTTGGCCAGGACCGCCTCGCTGATGGCCTTGACCTGGTCCTCGGGGATGCCGCCGCCAAAGATGAGAGCCCGCGGCACCTTGCGCTCGGCCACGGGCACGCCGGCGTTGCTGCCCAGCCCTGAGGAGGGCTCAGTCTCGAGCTGACCGGCGAAGATCTGCGGCAGCTCGGCCTCAGCAGCCTCGACGTTGAGGCAGATGTGGGTGACTGTTTTTTTGTGAGTCAGTTATGGATTGCCGTTTCTTTGGGGTGGAAGGGGGGTGGCTGTATGTTGCTTACTGTCGTACTCGGGAAGGAGCCTGGAGCGAATGTCTTGGGCGACCTGGGAGTTGTTGCCAAAGCTCGCGATGGGTATCGCCATTTTTGATGTAGGTTTGTATATAGGTGCCTAGGAAAGTATATATATCGAGTATGAACGGTGTAGTAGCGGTGTTCAAACTGTTGTGTAGGTCGGAGTGTCAATGACAGTTGAAGTGAGAGATAACTGGGGCCTGCCAGATGAAGTGGCGATAGGACGGACATTTATATAGGTAGCTAAAACCACGAGTTCTGAGAGGTGAGGAGGAGGCTCCTGCTCCCGTCTCTAGGGAGGCTCCTGCTCTCTGGATCATGTCTCGGTTCCGATTCGGGGACTCCCCAGGCCCATTCTCCAAGGCACCTCCAATTAGCAGAATAATAAGTCGGATGAGAAAAGGGAAAAGGGGTTTAATTCAAACGTTCATGCCAAACATTTCACTTCTCCTCTCCCCCCTCATACATTCATTACTCCTCTTAGATTGCTCTCCAACCCTACCAAAAAGGGATAAGGTACCTGACTTATCACTACCGTTACTTCTTGGTAGGGTGGGCTGTGTCTCTAGGCCTGTGGCCCGACTTGAACTTGTCCCATTTCGTCCCGGAAAAGGGTGATTGCCAATGCCATCGTGCCTTGTGCCATCGATCGTGGGGTAATCCGGAAAAGCCACACGCAATACAGCCGCTTCATCAACCAGTCAGGAGGCACCGACCCAAAATAAGAGCTGCGGGCTCCGGACTGACAGGCTATCGACGAACCAGGCTGGGCAACTCAATTCCGACGTCAATGCCGCACGTGTGAGAGTGAGTGTGCGTATGCGTCTCGATCTGTCGTGGAATTGAAAGATGCCATGGGGTTAGTGTTATTATTAGCCTGTCAGACAAGACACACCTGTCTCCCGGGCCCTGGGGACTTTCTTTTCCGTTTCAATCATTTGCTTGTCACAAATAATTACGGCTATGAGACAGCAATCGGTGGTCGGTGATCCGAAACCCGTCTTTCTCGGACCAAAAACCAAAGAACCCGGTCACGCCATGTGAGCGGGCTCCTACAAACATATTCGTCGGTCCCGAGCCCGTTACCGCCGGAAGAGGCTTTCTCTAAGTCGGTCGAGGTTGTTTTCAATGTCTAAGGCAAAGGGAAGGAAGGACCCTAGACATTGTCTGTCACCTCATATGATCACATCGTGCTGGATTTCCCCACTGTCCCCGGAAACTTGACTCGGATCGCCGTAGGACACGATCTTGTTGTCCGTTACGGACTGGCGGCTGCTTGGAAACACCGGCGCACGAGATGGATGGCACGTGTCTTGTCCCGAAAGGCGGTTTCCCCCCTAGGTTGGCCCTTTTTTGTTCTCAACTTTGTTCCCTGTGGGGAACTCCCAGTCTGTTTTAATAACGCTCGTTTACAAAGGTCAGTAGGGTCTATGGTACACGAAAAACCGTCTGGTACCTGAAGTACTAGCCAGCTCTTTAGAAGACCGTAGGATGTCCGCGCCCAACTAGAATATTGCCGGGCCTCGGGTTGGCGCGGAGTTAACCACCTAAGTATTCCATCATTCCTGGTGGGGGTTGGGATGTTGTGTTATCCTCTCGACAGCTGAGATGTCTGAGTTAACTTACCGAAGTCCGTGATTCTGTTTTGAGCAGCATTTGTGCTCTCTGGTTCGAGACTGGACACGGGTAAGCATTCCCAGCCAGCTAATACCATTCGAGGCAGTCAGTCGTATTTCAGCTATTTTCTTCTCTTAGCAACGGAAAGAGAGAAACGCGGGTGCTTGTTTCATAAACCGGGTGCCACCCCAGACAGATATCGACGTCGAAAGTCAATCAACATTTTCATGTGATTGCTGGAGTTTGTACTTCTGTGATCTAGGTCTAATCAAGCCCGGGAATCTGACCCAGCACCAGCAGCAGGTGTCGCACCAGAACCGGAACGAATCTCCCCCAGGATCCTATCATATGACTTATACGCATCGTCTTCGGCATCAAAATCCAGAATCCACGCCTCCCTCGCCAGGTGCAACGACTTGGGGTCGGCCCAGATCGCGTCCCAGTCCGCCTTGTGCCACTGCTCACGCGTCTGGACGCCAGTCTTCTGTATCTCGTGCACGCGCTTATACCGAATGGCCTGCCAGACCCGAACCGCATCCTGCACATTCCTCTTCTTGTCATCACCACCAGCGGGGCCGGCGGCCTTCTCCAAGCAAACAGCCATCACAACACCATCCTCCATGGCCTGGCTGGCGCCCTGGATCGAAGTAGGCAAGAAAGGGTGCGCGGCGTCGCCAATCAGCACGGTCCGTGCCTTGGGTGACGTGAACGTTGGCAGTGGATCCCGAAAAACAAGCTTGTAGTCATATAGGCGGTCCGGAGGCGTGGCCTTGACCAGCTCCGTAACGATCGGGTCCCAACCCTCCAAGATGCGGGTTACGTCTTCGTGATTGCCGGGGAACTGCCAGCTCTCCTCGATGTCGCCGTCGTCTTTGTGAGTGCACACCCAGCTCATCTCCTTGCCGTCGCCGATGGCGGCCGCCAGGAAGTGGACGTCAGGCCCGATCCAGGCATTGTGCGAGTCCCCGCTGTCGACGAGGTGTTTTGTCACGGGGTTTTTGAGGAGGGTGTCGGACGGGTACCAGGCGCGAAACACGGCGTAGCCCGACGGCTGCGGCTTGTCCTCGAAGCCGAGGACGAGCTTTCTTCCCTTGGACCGGACGCCCTCGGCGGCGAGGACCACGTCGGCCGTGAAGGTTTGGTTGTCGTCGGTCCTGACACTCGCGGCTTCGTCCGTCTCGAAGTAGTCGACGACGTTGTGGCCCAGACGGACGTCAATACCACGAGCCTTCGCGTGCCGGAGCAGGATCTGGTGGATCTGGCCGCGGTGGCCGTTGATGCGCGGGCCCCATGCTTTGTGTTCCTCGGCGAAGCTCTGGGTCGTGACATACTTGCCCTTCCAGTCGAAGAAGTGCACCTCTTCGCTCTTGTGGATGATGAGGTCCAGCTGCTCCCACACGCCGGGCCACTTCTTGAAGAAGCGGGACGAGTTCTGGCCGAAGCTGATGATATCGCCCAGCGGGCTGAGTTCAGGAGATTTGTCAAGCAGGAGCACCGAGTGGCCTTTGCGGTCACATTCGATGGCGACTGTGAGCCCGGCGAAGCCCGCACCGACGATGATGACCTTGACGCCTGAGGGTGGTAATCTTGGGAAATCAGTCATGTTTTTCGTTCTCTGCTGTTGACTCTGCCCACTGGAGCAAGATGGAAGCGTTCCTGACAATTTCCAGTCAACTAACTGGCTTGCGTACCGATATACCGGAAAGTGGTCTAGGAATCTGCGGTTGGTGTGACCCGGCCCTTGGTGCATGTTTATATATATCGTCCCATCACGCCGGATAAGCCCATCCTTCTCTTGAACCTCTGCTGCAGTCCAGCATGGCGTATGTCAGAGGCACCTTGGTTGTGCGTGCTATTGGACGGGATAATTACCGACAGTTGTAACCCCGCATGTTGGATGCCCGCCGCTTCAGTTCTGCTAGGTAGGGACCCCGAAGAAGAACGAGTTTGGGGTCGTCAGGAAAGGACCCTGCATGAGGGAAGATACCTAGGTATGGTATAAATTCCAAACTTTGACTCGGTTAGTCTTCACACTTGTGTTCGCTGGAAGCTGAAGAGAGGGGAATACTGGAATAGTTGTGCAAAACAACAATTGAGACTCGTGTTGATTGTGGTTGAACGAGGACCGATGAGGGGCTCAATATGAGCCGGTCTAGAACTAGAACTAGAACCTCCCGTCTCTCGGGAACATGTTCCGAGTATGGTCTGTACAGGTCTCTCTGGATAACTGTATCCAGCTGCTGTAGAACAAAACAGGATAATTTGCATCTGACCTCAAGATGGATACCTTAGCCAGAACTAGATCCCGCAAATGCACATTCACTGGTTTCCAAGGCGGTGATGGTTCGAATGAGACAATGCAAAATGAGATTATGAGATAGGCCGTTGGTTGTCAGACATGTAAGAGAGATTCTCTACCTCCTACCGAAACGTCACGTGGAAAATAAAGAGATATGCTAGACGTCTGAAGTGCCGTAAGTTGTTCGTGAGTTCGTAGTTGCGTTGCTATCCGGAGAATTGATTGGACAGGGATCAATGGGAGCCCAGAGCCGCTCCACACCGGGCCGAAGCCACACGCACCACTCCACACCAGTGCAGGTCGTTCCAGCCACTGCAGCTGTCGCAACTCCACCAACCGACGTCTTTGGTCATCTGCAATCCGTCCTCCATCCTGGATGCTTGGTCCGTGGTTCGAGAACATCGCCAAGTTCCGATTTTGAAATCCCATCCAGTATCAGATCAGGCAACACGTGGTCGCCGAGAGCCACGATATCGCTTCCATCCCACCCCAATATTTCCTTTCTGTCCTCCGACATCTTTAATCCTTCCAGAACGTTTCGTCCGTTTTTTTCTTTGGGGTTTTCCTTGAAAGCGGATCTTCTCCACGTTCTCGTCCTTCGCTTGGCCCGCACCCCCGTCACATCGTGACAGCAGCCGATCATTTCTTGCCGCCTCCCAAATCAGCCGCTGCGTACGCCTTGAACGTCCAGTTTGACTACTTCCAAGTCACCTCGCAAACCGGCGGCGCACTTTTGTTTACGACGCCATCCGCGCCGATTTACAGATTCCCCGACACTAGCTTCTTTGGAATCTGCCGCGCTGCTGACTGGGTTGGCTTGCTGCTACTGCTACTACTACTAGCAGGTCACGCGGTGCAGGTGCTCGACCACGTTGCAGCCCGATCTTGCCAGCCCCCCGCTCCCATTGATGCGTCGTGTCACCTCCACACGATGTCTTTCCCATGTATGACTGCCTCTACAGTTACGGGGCTCGAATCGAGAGTTGCGTGTTGCGGCGAACTGGCCCGCTAATCCTTTACAATAATAGTGAGCGCTGAAGAGAAGGCGAATTACACCAGCATCATCGATGGCATCCTGGCAGCCGCCGACTTACAAACGGTGACGCGCAAGAAGATCCGTCAAGGTCTGGAGGCTGCCATTGACAAGGACCTTAGTGACCAGAAGGTATGCTTACCCTCCCTATGTGTTTATGAACCCCCCCCCCCCCCCTTAACATCCCCGCTAATAACCATTGCCCTTCCGGTAGATTGCCATCAAGAGCCTTATCGAGGCCCGGTTCGACGCCATCTCGTCCGATGCTGCCCAGGCTATACCGACGCCCCCATCGGGCGCCGCGGCCGAGCCGTCCCCGAAGCAGGAAGCTAACGGTCATGCTCAATCGGACAACGGGAGTGAGGAAGTTGGCGCCGACGACGGCGAGATCAATGTTTCGCTGACCCCGGCCAAAAAGAAGCAGAAGCGCGAGAGCTCCAGCGAGGATGCCGACGCCCGCCTGGCTGCAGAGCTCCAAGCGCAAGAGAACAGGCGGTCTCGGGGACCGCTCACTCGAGGTGGTTCAGCCACTAAACAGACTAAGAAACCCAAACCAAAGGCCAAGGCACCGCGGAAGAAGAGCGAGAAGCGTGTGCGGTCCGACGACGACAGCGATGTGGAAGACTCAGAGGCGGCTGGAATTAAGAAGCGAAAGGCAGGCGGGGGCTTTCAGAAGCCTTTTAACCTAAGTTACCCGCTTGCTGAACTATGTGGAGAGAGTCAGGTTGGTTCTTCATCAGCATCCCGCCGGAAGATTACCTCGCCGCTGACATATAGATGCAGCTGTCTCGACCCCAGGTGGTCAAGAAGCTATGGGAACACATCAAAGCCAACGAACTCCAAGATCCCACCGATAAACGACAGATTATATGCGACGACAAGATGCAAGCGGTGTTTAAGCAGAGTCGAGTGGACATGTTTCAGATGAACAAACTACTGGGGCACCAGCTATATCCGATTGACGAAGAGTGATTGGGGAAGACGGGGACATACCTAGTGGTCATATTCGAAGGACAGCAGGTTTCTGGTAAGGCGTCTTGGAAGATTTCCTTTCTTGGGTCAGGATTATGGCTCACCTTGGGAGTTTTGGTTAATCTTTTACCTTTTTCTTTTGGTACGGCGGGCATACATTCCCTCTTTTTTTTTGGTTGCTGGGGGTTGTTTTTCCTCTCGGCGCGAATGCATTTCCAGCATCAGCTGCTTCGCCCACACGTGCACGCGCACGCGCATAGTGACGGCTTTTCGATACCGGTCCAAGGGAGAAATCCTGGCTTTGGACAACGACTCGATAAGCCGAACATTTATCTCAGGGAAGATAGGCTGCGGGTGGGCCTTGGAACTTACTAAAGCTTTTGACAAAGCCCCGTACCGACATTGTCAGCCTGCTCATACTGACTTCGTATATTGGAAGCTCGTGTTGTCGTGTTTCAGAAAGCAAAGCAAACGATGCAAAGCATGGCTACGAGAGCGGGGGAGCTCTGGGCTGGAAAGGAAGTTCTACACATGATTCGAGGCGAGGCGAGCTTGGCCGGAGAAAAAAGAATGCGATGGATTTTGGTAATCAGGATATTCGTTAATCTCATTCTTTTTTGGTTGTTGCATCAATAGCTGGTAAGGTCTTTATCCTCTCTTATTAGTATTGTTTACTTTGGGGAATTGAGCGATGGGGGGGTGGGATTTGATATTGAACTCGGACAATGGCGACGATATCACCTAGGCGCAGCTTGTTGGGCAATCTCTTTTGCAGAGTACCTAGGTATACTTATCTACGTAGCGTATATAACATAAATGCCCATTTCGCAAAGTAATGACTGCTTCAAAGTACTTGTATATATTTGATGTATGGATGTATGTGTTGAGAGTGGCTGCGGGATAACCTATGGATTCTGCGGTGTTTGTCTGTTATTACCCCTTTTTGTCGTTGGTCTTTCTGAGGCCCGCAAGTACCTATTAGTGTAGAGTTACGGATAATGTCTCCTAGACAAGACTGACTGGCCGGTGTGCCTTTCTGGAGAATACCAGAAATGGAAAGCCTTCGTTAGATGTCCCACCATTGTCAGCTCGGACGACTGTGAAAAGAAAAGGAGATCTTAGTGGCTGTGTGTGTATTGCGGGGATTTGACATATGTTGTTGGATGGTGATTGTTTGCCTAACAATGACTCCCTCGCTTTCCCAGGATAAATCAATCATAATGACGGGTGGCTAGGTGCATGAAACGCTCCCCAAGCTTGTCTTTTTAGCTCTAGCAAAACGCGGTATGACTCTTTGTCAAGAACGCCCTGCGATACCAAAGTGCCATCCATTGGCCAATCCAATGTATTCATGAGAACCCAAGCCACAGCTTTTAACCTGGAAGCATAGGAGGAAATCGTGGCATTCAATGGCCTACTAGGTAGGTATAAGCTGCCACTGCTAGGTATAGCCTGTCAGTGTCGGGTGAGGGCAGCCCAGCCGCTAGCTCCTCCGAGGCTCTATCCGTCGTCCATCACTGCAAACTCCATTTCGCCCCGCCTTGCGACAGCGGACAAAAATGCGCCACAATCTCGCAAGTTCCACGCCCGCCTTTTTTTGCTGAATAAAAAGCCAAGGACCCAAGAGCACAAGAGGGACGACGGATCGGAGCTGTCGACCCCACCATCCTCCCATTCAACAAACGTCAACATTTGTGGCCAGCGAGCTTCTGCTTTTTGACCCGTCAGCCTTTCGTGCAATTACCGTCGTTTATCATATTTTCCATTGGTAAATCTGCGTTTTGAGGAAAGGGTCACAGCGTCGTTTCGGCTTTTGTAGCCATCCCATAACATAAATACCCAATCCCCTCGCCACCAATCGGTCAGCGGGACTGAGTGTGTGCGCGAACCCAATCGACCATAAAAAATTGTCCGAAATAGCTTCGACGAAAACACAGCTTACTTTTACCGCTATGGAGGTGGGAGCCGCACAAAACGCTGGCGGAGGGGCACCGAACAACGCGCCCGGGGCGAGATCTAGGGGCGACGGGCACAGAGGAA
Source organism: Apodospora peruviana (assembly GCA_033439685.1). Lineage (NCBI taxonomy): Eukaryota > Fungi > Ascomycota > Sordariomycetes > Sordariales > Lasiosphaeriaceae > Apodospora > Apodospora peruviana. Next base: position 1,272,121 of record JAUEDM010000003.1, on the reverse strand, counting down.
GAGGCAGAGGCCGTGGAGGCGGAGGCGGCAGCGGGGGCGGAGGAGCAAGGGGCGGCGGACGAGGAGATGGGCCACGACTTCATGCTGGTTCTGGGCGAGGGAGGGGAGGCCGGGGGAGAGGAGGAGGAGGAGGAGGAGGAGGAGGAGGAGGAGCAGGTCACAACACAAGCGGTGGTGCTGCTCCGTCTGACTCCGTGGACGAAGTTGGAAGGGGCAAGCCGCCAGCCTTCAAGGCCCGCGCCGAAGCCCAGAACGGCGATGACGATGCGGAAACCGAGGTCTGCTTCATTTGCGCCAATCCCATCAGCCACCACTCGCTCGCGCCTTGCAACCATGCTACATGTCATATCTGCGCTTTGCGCCTAAGAGCGCTGTACAAGAACAAGGATTGTCCGCATTGTCGAGTGAGTTAATTCATGGGATCTGCAAAAATAATCCGATATCACCGCTGACGCACATTGTTCAAGACTGCCGCCCCCTTCGTCATCTTTACAGATGATGCGGCGAAGCACTTTGAAGATTACGCGGACAAGGAGATCACCAGCACAGACGATAACATCGGCATACGATATGCGGGCGAAGATATAGTGGGCGACACTATCCTCCTCCTACGGTACAACTGCCCCGATGCCGACTGCGACTTCGCCGGCCTGGGCTGGCCCGACTTGCATCGCCATGTGCGCGCCGTCCACCACAAGAAGATGTGCGATCTCTGTACCCGGAACAAGAAGGTCTTCACACACGAGCACGAGATGTTTACAGACAAGGAGTTGGGTGAGCACATGCGACGTGGCGACGACAAGCCGGGCGCCATCGACCAGACGGGTTTCAAGGGCCATCCTCTCTGCAGCTTCTGTGGCGAACGGTTCTACGACGATGACAAGCTCTATGAGCACTGCCGTAACAAGCACGAGCGGTGCTTCATCTGTGACCGGCGAGACTCGAGACAACCACACTATTACAGGGACTATAATGCGCTAGAAACGCATTTCAAGGATGATCATTTCCTCTGTCTGGATCGGGAGTGTTTGGAGAAGAAGTTTGTGGTCTTCGATACCGAGATTGACCTCAAGGCCCATCAGTTAAGCGAGCACGGGAACTCTCTATCGAAAGACGTGAGGAGAGATGCCCGCCTTGTCGACATGTCTGGCTTTGACTTTCGGTCGCGGTACCAGGAAGAGAGGAGAGGCGGTGGCCACAGCGGCGGGCGAGAGAATAGAGGAGGACGAGGTCGGGACCCTAATGCGGAACCATTACCTGTCAGTTCCGCACAACCGTTGAGGAGAGATGAGCTCGCGTTTCAACGCCAAATGGCAGTCAACTCTTCACAGTCCGGCGCAAGTCGGCCAAGTGCACAACCGGCAGCCCGACCCTCTCAGCCCACACAACAAGCACCAAGAGCCCAACAACCTTCTACTCAACCAATAATTGACGCCATGCAAAATGTCAGCATCAACGAGCTTTCCTCCTTAACCCCCGAACAGCGAGCCGCGGCCACCCGCCACGGAGCCGTGATTGAACGCGCCACCAACCTTTTGGGAAGCGATTCCACCAAGATCACGTCGTTCCGTTCCTACATCTCCAGCTACAACAGAGGTTCCATGACGTCTGAGCAGCTGATCGACGCCTTCTTTGCTCTCTTCAGCGAGACGTCCTCCAACGCGCTCGGGACGTTGGTGCGGGAGGTCGCCGACCTGTTCGATGACAAGAGGAAAGCGGAGGCCCTGCGCAAAGCCTGGCAAAACTGGCGCGCCATCAACGAGGATTATCCGTCGCTTCCTGGGCTCGGGGGTATGCACGGCGCCACGACCCCGTCTAGTGGATGGGCTGCCGCCGCTGCCGCGAGCGCGAGTACGCCCCAGGCTGGAGCAGCGAATCCTGCTGCTGCTGCGCAGCAGGCTAAGAACTCGACTAGGGTGCTTAAGTTGAAGAATAGTACACGTAGGGGAAGCACCGGGCTTGAACAGACGGTTATGTCTATTGGTTCTGGCTCTGGTTCCGGTGGTAGCGGGAGGGGTAATGGCGGTGGTCCGTCGTCTACATCATATAATTCGTATTCTGAGCGGGTTATTCCGTCTTCTTCGTCTAGCGCGGCGTTTCCTGCGCTGCCTGGTTCTTCGAAGTCGACTGCGCAACCTAGCTGGATCGGTGGGACTGCTGCGTCAGCTTCTAGAAGTGGTGGTGGTGGTGGTGCAGTTAGAAGTACGCAATCTACAGTTAACGTTACTGGGAATGGTATTGATAGTGGTGGACGGAGACCAGTTGCCTCGGGCGAGGACGCGTTTCCGGCGCTGCCGGCCGCGCCAAAACCCCAGACCCAAATCTTTGGGTATGGACGGGGAGCGGTGAGGAGGGATTTGGGCGGAAATAGGGATACGGGGTTTTCTTGGGGTGGTGGTGGTTCGTCGAGTAATGCCGATGCTGCTGAAGCGGCTGCGGCCGCTGCTGAGGAAGCTGGTGGTGCAACAGGCGGGAAGGGTGGTAAAAAGAAGAAGAAGCAGGTTCTGGTGCAGTGGGGTTAGCTTCCCCGACTGGTTAGAGCAACGACAAGAGAATGGGGGTTGTAACTATCTAGCTTCTGCTTGGGTACCTATCTACCTTATTCGGTCTTGCAGGATGGTGGTCAAGGAGAGAGAGGGCCGAAATGTAGCGAGTTAACTTGCTCGTTGGAGAGTGCCTACTACCTACCTAGGTAGACTTCTAGACATTATTTACTCTGTTCTGTTTATGTCTTTGCTTGTCGAATGGGCCTAGTTATGACGGCGCAGAGTAAAGTTCACATAGTCGGGAGATATCTTCATATCTGATGTACTTCTGTCACGACTATCACATGCCCTCCGACTTGGAGGCTACTAGATAATTAACAAATCAGTGTCTACCTAGGTACCTCTGTTCATGCGACTCCCTACCCATCTCCTCATGTGCTTTACGACATGGCATCTAGTAAGGTAGGATTACCTGTATTCCGTATTGTAACAAAATCATCTGTGTTTCTTGCTAGAGATGTTTGCAAGATCGGATCACGGATAGAGGGCAGACATGATTTGTGGTCTATTAATGGATGGCACACGAAGATAGGGAAGATATCAATGGCAGACCGCTGTTATGAACTCATATCTGAACTAGATATAACAGATAGCAAAGATCCCCCTAGCATCCGAACGGACGAGTGATAGAGTGACCCTTAAATGACCAAGAACAAAACCACACTCCTCCTCCAGTGATTCTAGACCTCGACACGATCAACGAACCAAGCTTCCCACTGACAAACGCCGAAACAAGTGGGTCAACAAATAGATATCAACATCAGATTTATTCGTACGTGTGGTCGAACGTGCCAAGGCCATCACAACATCGAAAAGAATGTAGCAAGTAAACCCAAATTGAAAAAAAAAAGAAAGAGTAAAAACGCTGCTTGCTTATTCTCAACCCACAGGCTTCGCCGGCATATAATAATCCCTGAACCTGTCCGTCTCGTCTTGATTGAGCTCATAAACCAGATTCCAGCACTCGAGCAACAGGTTGGGGAACCTCCTAGTCCAGAAGCCAAGATACCCGTCTGGAAACGATCCAACCATCTTCTTGAGCACGTCCGACATGTCCTCGTAATGATTCCTCTTGTTGCGCAGCGCACGCAACAAGTCGAGCATGCGGCCGCCCGTGTACTTGCGCTGCTTGCCAAGGCTTTCGACAAAGTCCTTTGGCAGCTGCTTCAGAAAGTCGCCACTCTTAATGACCCTGGGCGCGGAGCTCTCCAGCATCTGCAGCGCCTCCGACGGCGGGTCACGCGGCTCTTTCTCGAAGTGGTCCGACACGTCGCAGAGGAACGACAGGCGCTTCTTGGCATCCCAGAAGAAGGGATGCAGCATGACGTCGTGCACGTTGGGACGCGCCCGCGGATTGGAACTAAGCATTGTCGCGATGAGCTCGCGGGCTTCGTACGCAAAGTCGCCCAGCACCTCGAGCGCATCGAGGTTGTAGTTGCCCTTGCGGATGTTGACCTCGCGCATGTACTTGTCGCCGCAGTCGAACGGGTGGTCCCCTTTTGTGAGCACATAAAAGAACACGAGACCGAGCGAAAAGATGTCGATGGCTCGAGTAACGCGTCGACTGCCGGGACCGCCTGGAAGGCCCGAGCCGGTGCCTGACCCGCTAGGGAGGCTGGAACCGGGATCGGTAAGAGTCATGGACGAGCCGGGGGCATCGTCGTCGAGGAGGAGCTCGGGCGCACGCCAGCCCGACGTACCGGCAGCATGGGCTGTGGTAGCGCCAAACGACGACTGGCCACCCTCCAACTTCTTGCAAAGGCCAAAGTCCGAGACAAGGAGCCGAGGACGGCCATTCTTGCCCATGTTCACGAGGATGTTTTGCGGCTTGAGATCGCGGTGGACGATGCGAAGATCATGTAGATGGCTGAGACCACAGGTAATCTGGTATAAGACGTCCGGCAGATCTTGCTCGCCCGCCCGCGCAAGTTCCCGGTGCTGGCTCGGCCTCGAGATCACGTCGGCAAGGGAAGCTCGGCAAAGCTCAAGCGCGATATATAAGAATCCCGCACGTTGCTGTTGGGTATAGTAGCGAATAACTGTTCGGCGTTAGCGTCGGTAAAATAGTATGGAGCGTATCGCAGAAGCTTACCATTTACGTGATCATCGCTCATCTTCAACAAGTTCGTCTCGTGGGTTGCAATCTCATTGAACTGGACCAGCATTCGCTTCACAGCGACGTCACGTCCATCCCACTTGCCGGCAAAGACAACAGTGCCGTTGCTCCCTATGCCCAGCTGCTGCGACTCGTCGACCTCGAGCTGACCCATCTTCAGAATGGGGCCAGAGAGTTCCTCAATACCGTTAGGGACGGTGATGATATCAGGCTCCAGTTTAGGTTCTCCGCCGAGCTGCTTGGCTTTGTTCACGACTTCCTCGACAGTTGCTACCGGAGGATCATCATCGTGAGACTGAGAAGGCTCGCGCTTGTTGCCACCCTTCTTATGCTTCACGCCGCCACGACGGCCCCTATGTGATCGTTTCTTCGCTTTTGGAGTCTCGGCACCTTCAGGGCCATCACTTGGCACCTTGTCAGCTGTATCCACAGGTTCAGCAAACGACACGGCAGGTGATCCCCCTTTGCTCGACGACTCCGCTACCGTAGCTCCCGCATCAGGCTGTTGGATCGGAATGGCCGGTGAAGGAGCCGGAACCCCCTTCAGCACATCAGCCACGTCACCAGCATCGACAGGAGCAGTCGAAGGCTCAGAAGCAACCTCAGAGTTTGCCTTGGTAGCGCTGACCTCGATCTGTTTCAGCAAGGTCTTGTTGGAAGCCTTCCAACCGAAGCCACGAAGTTTGTCTTGGGACAGCCATAGAAGGCTAAGAATCATGAGGACAATGGCTACAGGATTGCGGACGAGATCCACAACAGGACTCGCAACAGCCTCTGGGAGTCTCATCGCGGCATCAAATACTCCGTTCGAGTCCTGCGGAGCAGGTAGCGTAAGACGGTCGTCCACGCCATCATGGTCGACCTCACGAGGCGGATCTATTGCCCCAAAAGGCCGATTCTTGACCGGCTTGACGGAACGGTGGCCGCCATCTGGGAGCCTATGAGTTCCAACAAGCACTTTGGACAGCTGATCCCCATCCAGAGCGCTATGTGAATTTAGGGGGTTCCAGAAATCTTCCTTGTAGATCTGTGCTTGTTCGGCTTGGACGATCAACGGGTAAAGACTCCCAGAAAGAGCATACCAACTCCCTGCCTCGGTCTGATTCATGAATACCTTTTCGCTGCGAACACGCAAGGTATCCTCGTCGCTGGCAGGGAGAGGGGGTTGTGGAAGGGCGATCAGGTCCGGATCACCGCTGCCTTCCTGACCACCGCTGGGCGACGCTCCGTGCCCCCGATGGAGAACATCGAAGACCCGAGCAACTGGCGAATCCAGCTTCTTCGTAAATACCGGATAGTTTCCGCTGAACCGCTCATAGTCAAAGCCGTAGACCTGGCCATCGTGCTGGCATGTGACATAGCGGTTGTCCTTGGTCAGATGGTTTTGCTGGATCAGATCGTTGTTTCGGGTGTTTGGGCCCCACTCCGAGTATTTGAGGGAGGCAATTGGAACGCCGGTATTCCGCTGGATATTGACCATATACTCGGTGCGGCCGAGAGTGATGGTGCCCTTGTTACTGCACTCCTCACTGTCTCCGTCGGCAAGTGCATTTGGTCTGAAACAACTCTCGGACTCAACCTTGTTGATGTAGGTGCCGCTCGAACCAAACTCCTTGATGATGGTTCCCGTGTCAGCGTTCAGGGTGACCATGGTTATCTTCTTGTCGCCCGTGTACACTATACCGCTCTCTTCGTCATAATGGGGGGAGAGCGTATCGACGAGGCTCTTCATGGTCCACGGCATCTTGACCAGACCGAGACCATTCTCGATGGGCCTCCACAAATATAGCTCGCCATCCCGGGCGGGCTCGACAACCCAGATGAAGTGATCAATAGGGTCGTAGTCTTCGTCGACAACGGAGCGATTGGCTCGGAAATGCCGTGTCTCGACCATGGGGTGGTCGGCCTTGAAATGCCAGCGCTCGTGGCCAGTCTTTCTGTCGCTGGCGTAGAGATCTCCATCGACGGTCGCCAAAAGAACAAAGTCTTCCACTTCCCAATCCTCCAGGCTCCGCGCAAGTTGCTGCGAGAGTCCTCCAACCCCAGCGGAGTCGGTTCTGTATGTTGAAGGAGATGGGGCTCGAACGGACAGGTCCGGAGCCAAAGCGTGGGCGGCGCGCACATCGTCGGGGTTGATGACGGCATTGTAGCGAGAGGGTGGTTGTTTGTGGTTGTTGGATGTGTTATCGACGTCGGCGGTGACGGTGTTCTTCCGCCGTTCGTGGATGCGGGGGGTCTCGATGACCTGGTGGCCCGTCAAGGGCGTTGCTCCGAGGTTCGGGGCTGCATGATGGTCGTCCTCGGGAGGAGACCTCAGCTGGTGCTCGTTACGGTGCTGCTGCTGAGCATCGGCGAGCTGGAGCCATGGCAAAAGAATGAAGGCAAGCGCTAGAAGATATTTGCGCTGTGAAGCGACGGGGCCAGGAGGCCGTCGCGTCATCTTTGGGACAACAACGCGGACGTTGGGGTCTGAGTCAGGGGATTACATCAAGCAGGGTCCCTTCGCTGTTCTTGTCGACGAGAGCAGTGGCGTGAGGTGGACACGGCCGACCTAGCGTTGGTATCGGGACTCGTAGTTACTATTTTATAGCAATGCTGAGCTATCCTAGGTTACTCGGCAGTCAACGGCAATGAATGTGTTTCGAAGCGGCGAGTGGGCGATGTTGGGATAGAAGAGGAAGAGGCCATGTGGTGATGAGATGTGCCAGGTGGAAGCAAAGCCGGAATTTGGGAGGGATAAGAATGGAAGCAATTGGACGCTTCCTCGCTTTCTGCGCTTTCTGGTGGTTGGTGCTGCCAAGGGGCGGGCTGACAGTTGTGTGGTTGTGCCCGGTCAGTGCTGCAGCACTGTAGCAGTCAGATCCGGTGGGTGTCAGGTCAGGGCACGGCAAGTCTCCCTTTCGCCGCGTACCTTCCGTCGTGGGCCTAGGTGGGGTAGATATATCACGTAAGGGGGTGCCTGACACCACCCGAGTCTGTTAGCAAGTTCCCTGCCGACTGATGAGCAAGGATTGAAAATCCGCCTCCACAGATGTTCGGGAGCTTCCAGTCGATAACAGGTCCTAAACGAGGAATTACGAGAAGATATCTCCAGTTCCAAGACACTGAAGTAATCGATACGTAGTAAATGAAATTAAAAGACGAGTCCACATCTATCACCAGGGACGAGATTCTTGAACATTCTGTTCAGCGGCACAAAAAGTTCGGGTGGCTGAGCCCGAGACAACTTTCGAAGGTACCGTCCTAACACGGTTGGATCATCCCTTGGATTTGCATGCCGTCAGACAGCGACCGATTGGATCGTCTGTTTCGCCTGGTGATACATGCACACCCGTACTTCCGAGCCCTGGATGCCACACACCTCACTGGATCGCTGTCGAAAAAAATCGACACGGCTAAAACCCATTAACTGCAACATCAATTTGATAGCTTTCGGGCTCATCGTTTTATTCAAGTTCGATCGATCATCCGATCACAAGCTGCAAAGCTGATGGAAAACTCCAGACCCGTCTGCATTGTGGATTTCTTCTTTGCTTGAAGACGCATTGATCTCCGCAGCCGAAATGTCCAATGTCGTCTTTTACGCTGTGGGGAAACACGGGGCAGGGCTGACCAAGCCGAAGTTCAACACCTCACAAACAAGGGCAGCCAAGCCCCGAGTGGTCCGATGACCTCTTTCCTCCGCTTCAGACTGTGCCCTTCGCTTCCTTTTCTTGTTCGTTTCAGACGTTGCGTTTCTCACAGTCCACAAATCCAACTCTTCAGATTACGGTGCTCACTCATATCTGTTGCATGGTCGAGAGCAAACATTGAATGCTGGGTTATCCAGGTTGGTACGTGTTTTTGCGCTGGCATGGCTGGACACACAAAGGCATATTCATCGCGCCTCTTCCTCGCATTCCATAGCCAGTTTGATTTCTTTCAAAGACTGCAAACCAGGGGCGACTCGACGTCAAAGAGCGGCTCTGGGCGGCTCTTTAGCGGCCTTGCGCCGCACGAAGGAATCGTCAATCATCCTCTACCGGTACATTTCGGGTTTGTCCCACTCTGCCTCGTCTCAGCAGAGGCGGGCGGTTTCAGTTTGTTCACCTCAAGTTCGGACTCCACAGCGCTAGTAACATCTCGAACGACATTGCGCCGCTCGCTGATTGTTCTCGTCTCTTGTCAGCTTCTGCATCTCCAAGTGGGCGGGTTGTTTGTTTTGATCATCGCAAAACATTATCTGATGGAAAACGGACGACTGCAGTAGTTGCGAGTCGTCCGGTCTTTTCGATTCCTGCGTCTATCTGCTGCTACTGCACGCTGGGCATCTGTACGCACTACTGTGTTCAAATATGCATTGCTAAATGCGGGCCTGCGTGCCTGGAGCATGGTCTGGGTAGGCTCTTAAAAGTCCAAGCCTGATATGCATTTGCGGGCCGGTGCAGTGCACTCGCCGGCAACGTCACACGCCTGTTCCACCAGTGAGTGTCCGTCCCATCGAGGACCCGCGGTGCTGGAACCCGAACGGCAAGAGATAGATTGCCAAGCTGGGTACATCCCGTCGTTTGAACTTCAAAAGTTTGGGGAAGCTCCATCTTCTTTCTTCATCTTTCACCGCGGTCTCTCATTCAGCATTGCAAAGCAGGATCTTATTAGAACCTGAGGCTTATGGTCTCCTGGCATCCAGGCAAAGAGACAAAACATACATTTTGCATATTCTAGGCCGGCGTAGTTCCAGGAGCTTACTCCTTACTCCCAATACCGCTTCCATTCCTCTTCGGCCATGGCTATTTGACACTCGGCCTGAGCGGCCTGTACCTTGAGCATGGTCGCTTGGTTGTTCAGCTGCGTCGTCTGGCTGAAGTCGGGCTACATCGTTGTTATTGTCAGCCAGGACTTGACCAAGAAGATCATGATCGAACCTACCACTCCGTTGGGAACCGTGTAGTGAAAGGCGTCCACCTGGTGGATCACCCCAACCCCAGCGAGCATGCTGTTGGTGCTGGCAGCGTTGGCTGATACCCTCATCGCATTCGCGGCCAAATGTTGCTGCACCTCCGCTTGCTGCCTGAGCTGCGCTGCTTGTTGCTGGAGCTGCGTCGTCTTCATCTGCAGTTCTCGCTCTTTGGCTCGTCGCTCCGAGACCTAATGGGGCAAGAAGTCAGCTTACACCTCCCAAGCTATCCTATTCTTGAACCGTGGTATGTTCGGGATGGTCGGAACCGGGTCTGCTGCACCAGTCACCGTTTCTCCTCGCGCCTGGAATTTGTATACAGATCGCTTTTCGAATCACTGCGAAGAGAGATAGAAACCCCGAATCGCTGTGCTAACCTACCTTTTGCCGGAGGTACTGCACGTCGCCCGTTGATGTTGCCTCCCTCCAAACCCGGCGCATCCGGTCCGAGTACAGCTGGCACGTGAAGCCGGACGGGATCGCGGCCGGGTTCGGCTCGAACTGCCGGGCCAGGGCGACTCCCTGGTCGGTGTCCGGCCTGATCACATCAGCGTAACACTGCTCACAGACAGTAAAGTCGAACAGTCCCTGCATCGTATGGCATCTAAGCGTTGTCGAAGGGTGGTTTCTCGGGCATAGACCGTTGCTTTGCGGCTGCTGCTGTTGCTGATATCCCCCCATGGATGAAGATGATGGGTGGCCAACTGCTCCTCCTCGCTGCCGAGGCGGGTTCTGCCGCAACCAGCTCACCAGCTGCGACATTTCCACCCGGCCCAATTGCGCCGACGCGACCGCGCAGGTCGCCACGTACCGCAGCATCTCGGCCGTCCGGGCGTCGTCGTAGTGGTCCGACGGCACCAGAGCGCATGACGCCTGACCCGGGAGCTGCACCGGCGCGAACCCGTTCGCAATCGCCGGCAAGCACGTCTGTATATGCCACACGCACGACGCGCACACCGTCCACCCCGGAATCGGGTTGCCGATGATCGTGTACCACCCCCACGGCGGTTGGGCGACGACCGCAAGTGGTTGCATCTCAGAAGTCAGCTGCGCGTTGGGGCACTCCCCGCCGTTGACGCCAGCCACCCGCGCCAGCAGCGAAATATCGTATCGCCCGTCCTGGTTCATGGTCATAAGCACTAGTCCTGCCATCTTGACCCAGTACCGCGACATGTCGCATCGGATGGGCACGTTAGGAGGGGCGGCTTTTGTGACGAAGGCGTTCGCGTAGGGCGTCGGCCGGATCACGGAGTTGTAGCATGACGGGCACACGTTGAAGGCACCGAAGCGCGGGTCCGGCAGGCCGATCCAGTCTGTGAAGCCGATTTGGGGTTGCTTGCGCGGACAGGGGACGGCGGATGCTGGTGCTGCTGCTGGCTGTGGGAAACCAAATCCGCCGAATCCGCTGCCGGGCGGCGGTGGTTGTGGGGGACCATAGTTGCCAAATCCTCCTCCTGCTTGCTGCTGCAACTGGCCGCCGACTTGGTTCAGTTCATTGGAGACGGCTTTGAGAAATCTTCGCATTTTCAACACTCGAACGGGTTCGTCGGATTGCTGCTGGTTATTATGATGACAGAACAGTACCTAGGTACGCAGATGCAATTCAGCAGAAGTGACCAAGAGGACTAGGAGACTCAACTCTCACCGCCGCCTGGCGGCAGCTACCATGCACTTATATTTTACCAAGTGTAGTATGCAAAGCCTCATTGTTATCAAGCAAAGTTAAGCTTTGGGCGTCGATCCAGGCCGTTGGCACTAACAAAAAGCTGTGGGATGCTCGGCATAGAGCGTTGTATTTCGACTCGTCGAGGCTCTTGGCACTGCAAGATTATCGTCCATCCAATTCAATCCTTCTCAGCTCGTGTGGGGGAGGGGGAGGGGGAGGTTTTTTCGCTTTCAACTTTTGAACTTGTCATGTGCTTAACCTACATGATTCTCATCACGCCAACTCGAATAGGCTTTGCTTTCCTTTCGTCGACATGAATCCAACGCCTGTGTACTATGATATTTGTGCAGTGAGTGAACAATCACCGCTCGGGGACCCACACCGTTGCCCAACTCACCGCACTCAGCTGCAGTGAGCCTGTGAGGTGACAAAAAGGTGCTAGTTCCCTGTCCCGGTGATAACCAACTGAGCATGGCAGTTCGGCGTGGTTGCCAAGAAAGGATTAGGTTCAGTTTGTATGTACAATCCATGTTGATGACCAACGCTTGATTTTATCGTGTCTCTCTGGCCTGATATCAATTGTTTCATGTTAAGTGATCTGAACAGAAGATCGATCCCAGATATATTAATAACCATCTCCAAGCATTAGGTACCTAGGTACCCAGCTTCCTGATAGAATACTAACTTTCGGCGAACCAGTCTATCTCTCCAACTTCTCAGGACTTTGCATTCACCAGCTCCTGCCGACGTGCGTACTGCTCGAAGTGGTTGATAGTCAAATCTGATTTGGTTTCTTTCGACTTTCCATTATCATGAAATTCTGTACGTATAGGGACTGAATTCTTCTCACAGCCTCCCCGTAGCTCTCTCAACCTGCCCAGCACCAGCAACAGGTTTCACATTCTCGACCAACACCGCCAGTTGCAAATAGCAACTCAAACTCATCCTCGCCCACCAGCCTCGCAAACTCAATCAGCCCGACACAAACTGCAGAGACCAAGAGATCGATTCCACTCAGCTGATTTTCCTCGTCGAGGATGACTTGTTACCTGCGTATGTGTCCTCTGTTGTTTTCTTTTGATCACATTACTACCTGGACAAGTGGAAGAACTGATACGGTCTATCCGCATCAGTAACGAGTAACACGGGGTTGTCTTCCGGAAATATATCTTGACTGTTTATTACAGACTATTACATATAGTAATATGTGAAAATTTGATTGTACAGACCAGAAGTATCGAAAGTGACTATAACTGAACCTTACCATCAGATTTTGCTCCTCCACCCACCACAGTAACTCAGATCTTTGCACCAGGTCCTGCCGTGAGCGCCTCCGTCTTGGACTGGTATAGCTTGACCAACTGACGAACAGCCAAGTCAAGCATAACATCCTCAGAACCGCCGGGAATCCGTATTCCAGGCACCTCACGGTATATCACTGTTTACAGAAAGAATCACAGTTAGCGTCATTGCTACATTAGCGACAAACAAGAAGTGGTCAACTTACTCTCGACAATCATCCCCTGCCCGCTCTTGGTGAACCCATTCCCCCCAAACAAGAGCACGGCCACCTCGGCGCACTCCTTCAGCACCATGCCCGAATGCGCCTTCAGCAACGCCGTCAACCCACCGAGCTCCTTGTCGGCCTTGTTACGCGGCAGCTTCGTCATCTGGTACGCAAACTGCTCGACCCAGGCCGACTGACTCTCAAGCAGCGCGCCGGCCTTGGCCAGGCGGTGACGCACAACGGCCTGCTGGATCAGCGGCTTGCCGAACGCCTCTCGTTTCATGACGTAGGCGAACGCCGAGCTCAGTGCGACTCTCGCCTGGCGCGTCGCGCCCACCGCTATGGCCATCCGCTCGTGATTGAAGTTGGTCATGATGTAGAGCATCCCGTGGCCCTCCTCGCCGAGGAGGTTCTCGACGGGCACGCGCACGTCGTCCAGCTCGATGTAGGTCGTACCCGCGGAGACCTGGCCGCCGACTTTGAGTCTCCGCATCGAGACGCCCGGGTGGCCCTTGAGCGGGACGACGAGCAGAGACAATCCAAAGGGTCCGCTTCCGGGATCTCCGGTGCGGACGGCCATGGTCGCGTAGTCGGACCATATGCCGTTAGTGATCCTGTACATTCTGATTAGATCAACACGAGATATGAGTGTTCGGAGATACGCACCACTTCTTAGTCCCGTTCACGATATAATACTTGCCGCAATCGCTCTTGAAGGCAGTCGTCGTGACCCCCGCGACATCCGAACCCGCATCCGGCTCGGTGATGGCAATGCAAGCCCTTCTTTTTCCTGTCAACAGCTCGGGGAGGAACCGCTCCTGCACCGCCTTGCTGCCAAACTTGATAATGGGCGGCACGCCAAACGCCATGCCCGTCGTGATGCTCCCGCCCGGTCCCGCCAGGCCGCTGCGCGTCATCTCGTCGCCAAAGATGGCGCTGTGCAGGCTGTCGAAGTCTTCCACCTTCAATCCGCCGGGCAGCTCGTGGATGCCGAGCCTCTTGAGCCATTCCACCGGCAAGGGCGCCGGCAGCGCGGCCGGCAGAAGGTTGGCGGCCGCAAACTCACCAAAGACGTGCTCCGGAACCGTCTCGCCGACGTCCCACTCAACCGCGCGGTCGTGCAGGAGCTTCTGGATGAGGGGCCGGATCGCGGCCTGCCATTTGCGGTGCGAGTTGTTATAGATGGGCGAGGGCAGGCCCATCAGCCAGGGTGGTTCAGAGAAGGGGACTTGGGCCATTTTTGACTATCGGTATCTTGAGATGTCTTTGAGTTCCCGGATGAATCCCAAACTGTTCTGGTACTTGATTTAGGAGACAAGGTGCAGGTGCAGATGGTGATGATTTCAACGGTCAGACAGAGTCGATAGAAAGGGGATGAGCTCAAGGGATTCAGGTTTAATATTGGAGGTCCATGCTATGTAATCAAGCTTCGCCTCGGTTGGATGCGACGCCATCCCTCGAGTGGTTGGGTTGGGGTCATGATCCCCGCATTGTTCTTTGACAGCTGCTGTTGGTGATCTTGAAACGAACAAGCCAAGGAGTGATGCGGAGAACCAACGATACCGAGGCTTCTTATATTTGCGGGGTTCACATCCTTTACGAATACGCAGGACTATTTGGTTTACTTCTAGAGCTAAGTCTAATCTCAAGCCTTCCATCTTTATCTTACCAATATAGGTAGGACCTGGTATTTATCGAGATAGGCCAGACTCGGACTTTTTCAGTTCCCTACAGACTTTGTACACTACTCGCGAACTCAAGTGGTCTTGCTAGACTTTCATCATCCAAACTTCAGCACATAGTAAAGATACTTTAGCATAAAACAGCAGTGATTGTTACTTTGAGACCAATAGGCAGGAGTTCACTCTGTACGCTCATGGGACAGGATCTGTGACGAGCCAGTGCAATCATCCAAACCATTACACCAAATCCCCTTCAATCGCAAAGGATGCCAGAATACCAAAGGTGTCAGCCTTTGGAATTCTAAATGGGTTATATACCGTTGACGGTCGCAATCGTTCAATCAAGCCTCAATCGCGCCGACCGTCACAGGATCGTAGATTTGAGGTGTATGCAGGTAGTGAGATAGTAGAGCAAGATCTTATCTCGCCAAGTATTCCATAATATACAGCAAAGGTCCCTGTCCTGGCTATATGAGCCATATATTCCGCGAGTGACGAATAGGGGGATTAGACTGAAAGAAATAGCAAAAACCTGTTGCTATAAGACACCTATTGTAGTCCCAGCGAAACCGTCCGCTTTAGGCTTCATTATTGGGCATGCGTGTGACTGACTCGAATAAACGACATATAACCCTTTGTTACTTAATTTGTTTACGGGTTACGGATGATCTCTCAAACAAAAAGTCAAGGATGCCACTATCAAGCAGTCTATCACATTGGCTTCGTGATACGCAAATCGGAGTACGGATATGTTTGCTAATGAAAGTATACGATCGGCACGCCACAAAAGCACAGAGGGCAGCTGAACACCCGAAAGCGGTCTCCAATGCCCTGCATGGCACCCGTGGCCGGTCGTGTTTGGCGACCGCCAAAGTGGCAGCTGGCGAATGGGAGCTTTGGCAGTGAAACGCCTCACATACAATATCCCAATCAACCCACGAGATCATCCCAGCCGGCGGTCGGAGCGTGACAAGGAGAAAAAGGACAGACAGACCAAAATGTCGGGTTCAAATCCCATTCCATCTTCTCTTCCAGTCTTCCAGGACAGCGAAAACCGGATAACCGAAGATGGGGCTGCCGACCAACTACACGCTCAGCGACATCGTCTTTGGCGGTCTCGTCCAGCTGCTCACGCTGCCCTACCACCGCTTCTTCACCTACAACACGCTGCGGCCAGCCCAAGAAGTCGCGAAGCACGCCGACAGTGGACTGGAACGGGACGCGCCGGACCGTGCCGAGCTCTACGGTGTTCTTGTCGGGTGGAGGGAGCGCAAGAAAGATGAGCTCAACTTTGCCGCGCTCGCGGTAATTTAGCCATACCTACCTGCATATCATTCAAATATCTGACTGACTCTGTGGTGTGCAAAACATAGGCGACCGTCATCACGGCCATCGTGACGGCCTCCTTCTCGGTACCCAACGTCGAGACCTCGCACTGGGTTGGGCCGGCGTTCTGGTACGCGTCCATCTCGACGTCCATCTGCGGCATCTTCCTCTCGGCGCAGCAGCTGTCCATGCTGACGCTCATGGGCGAGTTGCCCGAGGGTCACGACATGCCGTCCGCAGCCACGATGCGGCGCCACCTCAGCCAGATCCTCTACGAGAGGAAGAGAGACGACTGTGTATCAGACGAAGCCGGTGTCACTTCTTCCAGTAGTCCCAGCTTCTCGCTCAGCTGGCGGCTCCTGTTCACCTGGCAGTGTCCGATGATGTTCATCGCCTACTCGACACTCTTTTATGTCATTGGACTGACGGTCGTGGTGTGCACGCCCTTGATATGGGAGCCATGGGGACCGAATTCATATGTGAGTGTGTAATTCCATATTTCTAGCTCTAGGAGAGCAAGAAAGCGGGCTATGAGAGGAAACTGGTCTTCTGGTCTTTGGGGACGCTTGTTAATAATCAAGTAGACGGCCATCGCGTATATCGCCAGCACGGCATTGGCTTGGGGGCTGTTTGCCTTTTGTTCCCTCGGTGGGTACAGCGCCATCACGATGCACCAGCGCGAGGACGAAGCGGCGGAGATCGAGGCGTATCGGGCCAGCGAAGCAGCAGCAACAGCAGCAACAGCAAGAGAGGATAGTGCGGTTGAAAAGCCACTGACTGTGGGAGGAGGCAAGACGGAGTAATGTAAGGTTGGATGCACGTTGGTCTCCCCCTTTACCCCCTGGATGGACTAAACAATGCGGGTAGTCGTCGGATCTCAGCAGAGACATTGGGAGCGTGAGGTCAATTGGGAGTAGTATTCGCATATGTTTGAATAATCGCCACGCATTAGCGGACTAGGAAATGGATGTTGCAGGCTGGGCCGGGTTCGAGAGATGCTGGCTTTGGTTGGATTTGTTTCTGTCTTGATATATACGTACTGATTAGCAATGGAATGAGGTACAAGGGAATCCATCAGGATTACGGAGTACTTCGATATTATTAGACTGCTTCTTGAATCAAGAAGTTCAAAATTTGTTCTCGAAGTCTTGGATGCTGGCTTAACCCTTCTTAGGAGCCAATTAGAAGACTCGAACACGCTGCAGAATTGCCATGACTTCGGATCCTTCTGTGGTTTAATCTGCAAAGATATTTGTCGGTGAGTTAGCGTAATTTGGATGGGCGCATTCTGACCGCAGCAGTCCTGCTCTGAAAAGGGGTTGAGGGAACGCCACGCCAAGGTTGCACATGGCTTCCTACCTTACCTACATTTGGAGACCTAAGGAGTCAGTTGGAAAATGCATGCATTTTTGTTATTCCTTTCGTTCTGTCAGGAAAGCGAACGAATCAAAAGGAATCACAGCGACATATTTTGGGCCATCGATGACGTGGGACGAGTTGCCGTTTCCAGCCGTCGGCCAATATCCTCGCCTTTGGGGGTGTTAAGCTGACCTTGATTAAGGTATCTGATTTGATGGTTGGTATACTTCCGTACGTGGTCCACATCCGGACAAGGCATGACAAAACCTAGCTGCAGCAGTATAGCTTACCTAGGTGCAGTACACGCCACATCACCAGTTTCGCGGATTCGTTACACCACCCATCTTACCTGAGGACGGTTTCACTCAAACAGGTTAGGCATCAAGACAGAGCATACTTTGCGCCTTAATAGATATGGATGGTGGGGGTCTCTTACACTAGGTAATAAGAGCTCCTGCTTGAGGAATGAGGTGGGTGGTGGATTCCCGGTCCGCCCGCAGCGTACCCGACCCACCTAGCGGCATGCCTCAGCGCAGCTTCCCGCACGCGGCCGACTTAACCCTATGGGTACCCTTGCCTCTCTTCCATAATTATAACCCGTAAATCCATCTCAGGCAAGGCAAGCGAACGCCGAATGATGACCGGAAACAACCTGGAAGCTGGAACTATCAAGTTGCGTCACGTACGTACCTGAGGTGCGCTACAGACAGTCGTCGTCGTCGTCGCTGATCCAGTGCACCGGGTAGTTGGCTATCCGCTCGGAGTTTGGAGATTCCTGGGCAGATGGGGGTGGCTGTCCCATCGCCCAAATCTGCTCTTTCGCCGCTGGCCAAGTGGGCTGTGCTGGTGCCATGGCGCGTACTGAGGTGGCCTGTGGCCCAAGAGTGTCGTCTCGGGACAGTCTCCCGTCACTTGGTGTTTGCTAGGTCGCTAACATTCATTGCTGTCCTGGTAGGTAAACTGCCCAGGTGTGAGAGACGGGACTGGATGGCGGGGAACGGCTTGACCATTTCTCCATCCCAGGATACCACGGGCAGTCCTTTGGGTTTCCCGCTCAGCTTCACGTTGCGCCGCCTGGGTCATTGTCCACTTTTGCCCGCCCTGCCCTGCCTGCCGCTTGACCACGTCGTCCCCCGGATCCATTTGTCCCTCTTTCATCATCCATCTATCCATGCCCATTCATCACCTCGCGTTCTCAGCTCCAGCTCCAGCGCCCTGGAAGCCCGTTACGACCTTGCATCGAACAGAGTCTGTTCCAATCCTGGGGAGCCTTTGCGGCGCCGCATCTTGATCTCACCACTGCCAACTGCGCCGGCACTGCAGGTTCCGCGCCCGCGCCGGCATTGCTCTGGGGCTGCAGAGAGCCGGTGGAACAATTCATATGATGCTGCCGCAGTGGCAGACCATCGAACTGCTTTATCTTGGTCGTATTGCCACCCCTCTCCTTGGTCACGCCTGCGCGCATCCCAACAACCACGCAAATTCACACGCGCCCGCGCCTGCGCTCACGCTGCCAACGCCAACGTCAACGCCCGCGCTTTGTCGCGCAAAAATTGAACTGAATCCCACCTCTGTCCACCCCGCGCTTATGTCAGCCATCCCAACTTGAGACGACAGCTGCCATCCGAAACTCTATTTTGAATCGTCAGAACGGCCATGGACGACAGCAGCTCCCCGGAGAGCGCCGGCGCCGCCATGGCGCTCTTCACAGCGTCTGATGGATCAAACCCGATGCTCGACGGAGATTACGACGATTTCTTTGTCAAGGAGGAATCCGACAGCCCGCCCCCGGAGGAAGATAAGCGCCGATTTCTCATCGAGCGCCGGCAGTCATCTAAATCCAACCCTAAAACATTGTCCAGTCGTGCGCAAAGAACTTCGGGCGCCGTGATCAAGTCTGGCAAGAGTAGCGGCAAGTTACAAGCTGCCCAAGCGGCCAGTCGCGGCGCGCCACTTTCCTCCCGACTTCCCTTGATCCCCAGGAAGGCCGAAGACTGGGATCCGTGGAAATCAATCCTCTATGAGCTCTATATTACCCAGAACCGTATCCTCCGAGATATCATCAATATAATGGATACGACCTACAATTTGAAGGCAACGTAAGTCAACCCTCCTGTCCCTGACCAACTATTACTGTCCAGTATTCTGAAAGGAGTCAAACAAGACCAAAAATGTACAAGAATCAGTTTGCGAGGTGGGGTTTTTTCAAATACGCCGTCAAGAGAAGGCCGAGGATAAAGTCGGATGCCAGGGCGGTGGCCGAGGATCAGGATGCCGACATCGTAATCGACGACCTTGATGACTCGTTCGACACCGCCATAGTGCCCATGATCCACCAGAACCGTAGCTCTCGCGCTATGCAGTCCGGAATGACCGCCGTGCAACATTTTGTCCACGGCTATGTCGAGCTCGACGCTGCCAACGCCAAGGAGGAAGCCGTTCTCTCTCTTCACGAACCATTCTACAGGTACTTCAAAACGGCAATGGACCTATTCGACCTCAAGGATCATGTCCAAGGAGGTCGCGTCCTGCGATTAGCCTTCCTCCAGATCGAGCCCAAAATATCGGCTCCCACCATGAAGTCCTTCGCGGATCTCTGCTTTTTGGTTCCCCATCTACTCCTGGAATCCGACAGGAAAGACATCCTCTCCGCCTATCTTACGTACCTCACACGTCTCGTCAGCGTCAAATTTGGCAACCACCCCCTCGCCGAAATCATTTCATCGTTTGCCGACCTTCTCGACCGGCCCGAAGAAATTATGCGTTACATCATGATCCTCTCGCAGATCAATGCCGAGACCATCGCGAATGTGCCCGCGATAGCAGAGAACACCCAAGACTGGGCCAAAAACCTATACCTGGCGTGTCAACGCTCCATCAAGGACGACAAAGCGATCGTCAAGAAAACCCACGACCACCACATGATCCGACTCGAGGCCCAGGGGGTCTACTGGGCCCAGAAACTTATTCTGCAAGACCCCGAGAGCGAACACCTGGCGCTGCAATGGCTCCACCGGAAATTCGACTCCGATTTCCCCGAGCGGGTCCAGGCCTTCCGCGAGAAGACCAAAGGTCGGATCGAGGCCGGCGAGTTACCCCAGCACTTTTCTCGACTGATGGAATCGCTGATGCTCGGCTGGCTCAACGACTATTACGAGACGGCGCAGGACTGGCCCAAGATGTTTGAATGGGGCAAGCAGGGCCTGGCGCTGGCGACGGACGAGCAGTATGTCATCTGGTCGATAAATCTGGAGGGACTGATGCGCAAGTATGGTTCCGCTGAGGAGGCAGACGAGTTAAGGAGGCGGAGGTTGGAGCACGAGTGGTTGGAGAGGGTAAGGATACAGGTAGATAAACTATCTTTATAGTGAGAATCTTGCGTACTAGCGCAGGGTTGGATGTAAGTTGGATGGACTCGGAGATTTTGTAAGCGATATCTACCTAGTTCACTTCGTTCTATTATATACGATATTTGTATTATAGGCAACAGCGATTCGTAAATACATATCTTAAGTACCTTAGCTTGGGAGTTGAATACCAATGCCCAACATGTGAAAACTACAATCCAAGCTTGCACAACCTGCACTGATAAGAGCACACTATTCAATAATTGTCTTAGTTCTAGAAAGAATGTACGCAATGGTCTTTAGTCCGCAGTCTAGACCAGACACCACACCCATGTGGCGAGCTGAAAATGGACGGCGCTAGCGAATGAAGCTGCACTGCAGAAGTGCAGAGAGCGTTAAGCAGCCTGTTTTGGGCTAGATTGTTGATCGACTCCAGCTGAAGTCCAAGAGGGTCAAGTACGGAATACTCTTGTCTTGTCTTGGTTCTAGCCTTCTAGGCCCGTGCTGTCGACGCAGAGAAACGATAATCGTGGAAACTAATGATTCTTAGTTGCGGTATCACATCTGTTGATGTCTTGTGCATACCTACCTACCTAGCAGATTCAGCCCGCCATGGAGACCAGCTATAATGCACCTAGGTATATAAAGACCAACACGCTCCCTTCTAGGATGACTGTGGTAAACCCGCAAACACATCCAGTTTCTCACTCATTACATCATCTTAACTTATCACCACATCAAACATATTAATCAAGTCAGAACTCCACCATGTCGGAAGTCTACAAACTCACCCTCGACAAA
This sequence comes from Apodospora peruviana, assembly GCA_033439685.1. NCBI lineage: Eukaryota > Fungi > Ascomycota > Sordariomycetes > Sordariales > Lasiosphaeriaceae > Apodospora > Apodospora peruviana. The sequence continues at coordinate 1,250,835 of JAUEDM010000003.1, read as the reverse complement.
CAAGTCAAAGGCACCGGCGGCCCGCTGACGCTCGAGATCTGCATCACCGCGCTGGGCGGCGATGAGATGGACTGCTATCTGACTGGCGTCGACCTGAAGGGCACGCCCGCAGCCGAGGGACTCGAGATTGAGCTGAAGGAGGAAAAGACCACCTTCGTCGGCAACCAGACCTGGAGGCTCAAAAAGAAGTACACCGTGGTCGTCGAGGACGAGGACGAGAACGAGGTCGAAATCGTCCTCCAGAATGTCGTTATCAAGATCTTTGACGGCGAAGCGCCGCCCAGCGCCAAGGCTACGGTCGGTACTGGGGAGTCGAGTGTTGAACTTGCTACGCAGAACTGGACGGACGACTCGCAGGAGTAGATGGATTGATTGGGCGAGGGACGGTCTGAAGGGGTTTGGGTTGTCAGCTGAGGTGGCTATTGGTATAATTGTGAGGGCTCATTGTAATTAAGGTCGATGTCGTCGCCAGTTGCGAGGGGAGAGTGAAAGGGCGGTGTTATGTTAGTGCCATCGAGGTCGCAAGGGGATATGGACCCCAAGTGTATATTTGTTTTTCCTAGGCACAACTTTTCTGCCAGCAGTGCGAAGGAACGAAATTTCTACGGACCTGATAATCTGCTTACAGAATCATGGAGTGAAAGAGAGCTTTACTCTCGATGGTGTTTTGCCATTTTCAGAGAGGGTGATAACTTGGATATGGCCACTGGAGAGGGGACGAGAAATGAGGATCCGACCCCGGATGAGCCCATACCCGACAGTTTGCCCCGATCTATCATCTGAGCAATGTTCAACTGTGCAGGCAGGAGCTACTGGGCGTTCGGAAAGTCGCGCCACATCCACAACGGATCATGGAGTGCTTCCTTCCTCAAATCTCCAGAAGAAGCCCAGATCTCTGGCCAGAAGCTGTTTATCGATAGCATGACGCTCCTTCCGTTTGGCAACCGGGAACCTACCTCACACCCGTCACCAAACGCAAATTTTCAGGCCGGCTGCTTCCACTCCCGTTGCATCAGCTTCTCGTCTTCGTCTCGCGCCCCGTCGAGTCTCAAAACACCAAGGGTCGCCTTTTCTTGGTCGGACGACACACTGTATGATCCGTATCTTACCGCCAATCTTCGAATCTCCTCTAACCACACACATCACGCTGGCTTCCTTCTAGATTTTGACCGATTTCACGAACGACCAACTGTGTACGATTGGAGTGTTTTGTTCGTCAGTTTGTGTGATTTCGCACCGCAGCGACTTTCGCTCACCATGTCATCAGTCAGTGGCGCAGACTTTTCTGCCGGATCTTGATCAAACCCCCTCGACGGTTTTAGACCAAGCATCGCGAGTAGCACACCCTTCCATAAGATTGAATCCAATTCTAACAAACTTTTGGTATGACCAGGTTTTCTCCACGTTCGTCCACCGATAGATAATCATCGTGAGGAGCACACCCTAGTGACCCTACCATGATATTGAATTCACTTTCTTAAGCCTTCCAGCAAAGATGGAGAATATGAATCGCAAGCGTACTCGTGACGACCTCAGTCCCGAGCCTGCCCATGACACCGGGCCTCGTAAAAGGGTGAACACGGGTCCTCCGGTTCAGTGTTTCTGGTGCCGTTCCCACGACATGGGAATTCATGGATTTGGTCACAAGGTTGCGGGATGTCCGCACAAGCGCAGGAACGACATCATGAACGCTCAGGATATTGCGGAGCAAGTGGTCCGGGATCACTATGAAAGAGTGATGGATATTATGAAGCGGAAACATGCAGATGAACTGGCATACCGTCAAAATAAATTGGAAGATGAATGGGCCTTCGTCGACAGGTTGCGGAAAGAGCTTAGCGTTGAGAAGGACCAGAATAAGAAGCTGTCCGAGGAGATTGAAGTCTTGAAGAACAAGGTGGCGGTTGAGGACAATCACGATGGCAATCACAACATGGACGCTGACCAGGAGACTCTCATTGACTGGAATTAGGTGGGGCATGAGCTTGTGGACAGCCGATCAAAGTTGTACTTGGTGTCTGAGGGAAGGGCTAGACAATTGTATCTGTACTACATGCTAGATCATAAGGGTAGAGGGAGCTGTTGGGCTGTTATGACCTCGAAATCTAAGAAGTGTGACTATTCAATCGTCATCCTCATCATGACGTGTCTCTCTCCTCCCATGTCTGGTACACTCGTCGAGGGGCTAGTTGACTGCCCGGTGCTTAGATGGCCTGAGCAGATTATCTGGAACTTTGCTGACAGGCAGAGTGATCGTTGGTACATAGGTAAATTACCACTCGACCCCCTTTAATCACCACTGCAGTCTTGCGTAATGATGATATGGCTGCATAAAACAAATAGACAAGCAACCAAGGATGCGTCACAGGAGAGGCCCGTTCTATCGTGTCATATAATTGCTACACAACCACCATCTGTCTCTCTGTCTCTCCATTTTCGTTAAGCCCACTCTTTTTATGTTAGGTGGGTGGTCCCTACTCGGCCAGTGGCACAATATATTTAAAAGGTAATTAATCCGTACATAGAAAAAGGTGTCTAAAACATGAAACCACATGCAACAAAATCAACCGCAGAGTGGATGGATATCTTGAACAAACCCCTAGAAATAATTATAACAAAAATAACAAGAAATAAAATGAACCTCTAGACATTGCCATTAATTATGAGTCTACGCAATAGCCATCTCGACCTTCTTGCCCTTGACGCTCGCCCACTCGGTCAGCAGCGCACCAAAGATACTCGCCACGCTCAGCGCCGTAAAGACAACAAATGTCTGCGTCAGCGAATCGTTATACGCCCGCGTGACGCCGGGCAGCAGCGCTGGGTCGACGACATGCTGGATGTTGGTCGCGCCCAGCGCCAGCACCATGTGCGGATCGCCGATCGCCGGCGCGTACTCGGCCACGTACTCGATCAGTTTGTTGGTGAAGACGTTCTGCGCGATCGAGACGAACAGCGCGCCGCCAAGCGTCTGGAGAAAAACGATGATGGATGTTCCTGTTGGTACGTCGTCTATCGATAAGACCGTCTGCACGGCCATCAGCGGCTGCTGCATGCCGAAGCCGACGCCCGCGCCGGCGAGGATCTGGTAGCCGATCCACACGGGCGAGGGTGTGTCCGGCTTAAAGGTTGTCAGGAGGCCGTAGCCGACCGAGACAAAAATGGAACCGAGGATCATGAAGGGCGTGTAGTAGCCAAAGATGGTGACGGCCACGCCGGCGATTATGGAGACTACCACGGTCGAGATCAGCATCGGCAGGTTCATGATGCCGCTCTCGACGGCGCTAGAGCCCTTGACGGCCTGGAACCAGATGGGCAGGTAGTAGACGGATCCCAAGAAAGCGGCGCCGACGGTGAAGCTGAAGAAGCCCGACGCCCAGACTGTGCGCTTGAAGAAGATGCGCGGCGGCACGGTCGCCAGGTCTTGTTGCTTATACTGGATGTACAAGAAAATAAGGATGAGCACGGCGAAGAAGACGAACAGAACTATAATGCGCCAGCTGTTCCACTCGTACTTTGTGCCGCCCCATTGGAGGGCAAGCAGCAGGCAGATGATGGCGGGCATGAAGACGGCTGTCCCGAAAGGGTCGAAGCGCTTGACGCGGTCGCGCCACGTGTCGTTGTTTGTGATCTCGCGGTGCGGGTCCGGGAAAAAGAAGCCGATCACCACGATGGTGATGGCGCCGATGGGCAGGTTGATGAAGAAGCACCAGCGCCAGGTGACCTTATCAGTGAAGACGCCGCCCAGAAGTGGGCCGGACACGGAGGCGATGCCGAACATGGCGCCGACCAGGCCGGTGTAGAGCGGTCGTCGGTCGAGGGGCACCGAATAGGCGAGGATGATGAGCGCACCCGAAAAAAGGCCGGCGGACCCGATGCCCGCGATGGCGCGGCCGATGATCAGGGTTACGCTGTTGTTGGCGACGCCGCAGATCAGGCTGCCGAGCTCGAAGATGAAGATGGCGATTAGGTAGATCCATTTTATGCTGAAGAAGGTGTAGAACCGGCCGAAAAGAAGCTGGAGGGCGGCTGTGGTGAGGAGGTAGGCTACGGTAACATGTCAGTTGGGTTGGTTTCTTGTGTGTGAAGGTCGAAGAAGCAAGGAGCTAGCTATACATACCGCTTCCGTACCAACCGACGTCGGGTAAGCTCTGGAACTGGTCTGTGATCTTTGGGATGGCGGTTGCGATGATGGAGTTATCGAGTGCCATGAGGAAGACGCTCAGACACAAAGCCAGGATGATGAGGCCCAGCTTGGAACCTTTTGGATACTCGGTTCCATCCTCGCGTGTCTGTGTCTGTTGAATAGCATCGCCTTGCTTGGATGTTGCCGTCGGGTGTTGTGTAAGGTGGTTGTGCTTTTCGGTCTCGGCGTCAGCCGGGGCATCACCAGGCCGTACCGACGCGGCATCGGTATCTGAGGCCAACTCAGCGGAGAGCTTGTCTTCTTCGGTCACACTGGGCGCAATTGTGGGCGCCTGGGATTCTGCCACCGTTGGCTGCCCTGGCGTAGAGAGCTTCTCGTCCATATTTGCTACCAAATTTTGACTCTCTTGGTGGTTTGGGGCGGTAAATAAATGTCGCGACGAGCTGTCAAAGTCCCTGTAGAGGACGGTCGAAGTGAAGTTGTCGGCAATGTGGGGGGTTGAAGTGGCAGAAGGCAGATGATGGGATGATTCTAGAGAAAGTTCAGATAATGGAAAGGAACGTTCAAGAAGAGACTGGTGTGGTTGGACTGAAAGGGCAGCAGCTGCTGCTCCATATGTACTTCTGAAAAGCAAAAAAAAGATTTCGGAAACTTTTCGCAATTATAAATAAATTTGGCACAAAAGCAAACCATCGCCCTCGAAACCCATGTCAGGTTAGCGTCGCCATCCTCAGCTTGCTCCCGGGCAGATTCATTTTGCTTTGTTCTTGGACCTCCTTGGACGGCCCCAAAACCAAAACGCCGACTCTGCCTGACTGGTTCAGCACGGGCGGGCTCTTGGGACTGTCCGAGCCACGGGAACGAACAGCGTCTGCTGCTCAATTGTCTCCGAGAAGCCTTGAAGTGCGATTGGGCCATTGGCAGGACGAGAAGAGCGAGACTCGACCGAAGCCAAGATTCGGCGCATTTTCGCGCGACACATAGGGCTCGGCGTTTGGTACAACAACCTCCTGCACCCACGGCGTGCGGCCGATTCTTGAGAGTTGTCCCCCTTTTTCACTAACTCCGCCGTCACCCAGTCCCCGCCGTCCAATAGCAACTTGAAGAGCGCCCGGAGATAATCTGGCCTGTCCAGGGACTTGGGCCCCCTGTCTGCCCTAATGTCAGAGCTGGCGGTTTCTTTCGAGGAAGGATTCCGATTTGATTCAATTGGTCGCTGGGAGAACAAGGGTGATGGAATCCTAACCAGAAGCTCGAGGGATGCTCGTCGGATGAGGGCAGCCGTATTCCGTAAAGTTGATCGTTAGAAAGATCGCGTATCAGTCCCAAGAGAAGGATACTCCTCAGAAAATATCAAGTCTTTCCGAGTAGTGGAAAGACTTCGAAGTTGCGGTAGGCCTTCCTGGCAGCTCCCTATCGCGTGCAGCCGTCGTCTAATTCTGGTTCCTGAACCCGCATGTTGGGTCACCGTGCCACGTACCGATCATACCTATCCGCCCTGCGTCTCATCATCTATGTAATTACCTTAATTTATTAACCAGGAACAATACGGGGTATCCATACCCATACAGATAGATGGTCATGTTCTCGCAGAGATGCCATTATTTGGACCTTGATTGCCCGGAAGTAAGCCTGGATGACCCGTCCGCGGCGCCCGTGACCCGTCCCGCTCATTTGCCAAGTGCCGTGACGAACATTCTTCGGCGCTCCCACCCGATACACTGCTTCGTCCGCCGGGTGACTCATCATGAGTCTACTTTGACTCTCGGCTTCAGTTCCAGCTAATAAACATCACCACAGAAATAATTGGTTCTCGAGAGCACGTCAATGACAGGACAGTGTTGACCGACGACCGCATGATTCTTATCTGATTCTTTGTGATGAAAGTTCCTGGGATACTCGGGAACATTGATACCTCTGCCCAGCTGACGGGAGCGAACTCGGCGATTGGTAGGCGTCCCCGATCTGATTACGCCGTGCACTGTGCGAGCCGGGTCCTCGGGCTCTTCCCACGCCCCGAGACAGAATAAGCCACAATTGCGTAATCATAATGATATTTCGCAGCAATTGCACGCCCTTCCACGGGCAGAAACAGCAACTGACGTTGAAAATAGCAGTTGCACTTGAACCCGTTTGACAATCGGAGACATGTTCTAGACGGACACTAGCGCTCAGGCTAAGATTCGTGCTAAAATGCACTAAATCTTCTCTCGGATCTGCGATGGCAGCCCGCGGGCACCGCTTCCCGGCAGTCTGCTGCCGTGCTGTTAAGAGAGGCAGTCCGGAAGCCCCTGTTCTGCACACAAAGATAAGCTTCGGCTAACAGTGGACGCTCCTCAGATAAACCCGTCACCCCACGCCAATCTGAAGCTTGGTAGTTCCGGCTCGACGTCGGACGACGACGCTTCCTCACAGTCAACATCGACGAGGGTTGGCAGACGAAACATGCTCGAATAACAATTTCGACCCGAGGTCTCTGTCGTGATGTTAACAGGCGTATCTACATGTGTAACAAGGTACGACTTGCAAGAAACATCATATCGGGGCATGGCTACACCAGATTCGAGACCTCGGCCGAGTTCTTTCGTCGAGAGTCGTGAAAGAATCCCGTCGTAGATCCAACACGCTGGGCCAGGGGTGCACTCGAAAAGTGCGGCCGGCCTTGGAAAAGCTTGGAATCCAGCATCTCCATCGTGCCAAGTTAGTTATATGGAGACGAGAGCTCCGCCGTTTTAATCGAAGTACGGCCCCACTATAGACGACGATCTTAACGATCTTGCTCTCGGCAGCATGCAGAGTCGTAGCCCGCCATCTGCCCCTTTTCGTGAGACATCATGCTCGATTCTGCAAACAACACCTAACCGTCCAGATCAAACAGTGGTATTCATCCCAAATAGCGGCTGGCATCTACTTGGTACTTCTAGCGATCCCATTCGTCACACAGCCATTATTTTCAGCCCTTACCGGTTTTTCACCCGACCCGTAAGGGCACGGGTTTCCTGTACAGTAAATAGTTTGAAGCTCCGACACGCCCAAGGGCACAGCGGCGTATGAATAATAATAATATTTTCAAGCCCATGTCCAGAAGCAAACATGCAGACAGCCTTGACCCTGAATTTCCCGTTGACCTCTAGACAACCCGTTTTAATCGTTGTCTTGGAGATATTTCGCCAGTAGTGCATTTATCACGGAGTCAAACTGTCTTACATGCTGCGGACGGAAGGCTTGCTTCTTTACTATTACCCATCCAGCACACCCCACACGTGCTTGTGGTACGAAAGTCACATATCTCGACAGTTCGGGCGCCTGATCACTTAAGGCAGGTAGATCACCCCCATGCGGCTATCCGTCCGGTATCTGCTTCGGGTTCAGCTTCAAGTTTCGGGGCCTATGAACAACCCGATCCGTGCTGGCAAGTGGTAGTGATAGCGACCTAACTAGGAGACCGGTATCGTCAAAGGGACGATAGCAGCTGCTACCCCTGCATACGTACTTTCACCAGTTGCCGTCACGCTGTTGCAACCAAATGTCTTCTTCCTTCAGTGAGGATCCGAAAACACTTTCTACCATTACGCCATTCAGACAGTAAAGGTATTCATATTACGCAACCTAAAGTACTGTACAGGTAGTTAGATGATCTGGCAGTTACAGGTCAGACAGAAACTCCGAGTAGAGCAAACCAATCGATGTAGAATCGGCATTATTAGTAGCCGCATTGCCGCTTGTCTTTCTCCACGGAGGAGTAGGCGACGGCGCCTTGGAAGATCCTTCTTCTCCCTGCGCGATATGGCCGCTTTTCTTCTTGCAGTCACGGGCGATGTGGCCATAGCCGCCACAGAAATAACAGGCGACAAGCTTGCAAGAGTAGTGCCCTGTTGTGGAGAACAGTGCAGCATGTTTATTAGCCTCGTCGTCTCGAAAATTTCCGTTGATCACGGCAAGCGTGCGCAGCTGGTCTCGCTTCCGGTCGTTAGCATGCTCAGGCATCGTTGTGGCTATCTCGATGATTTCGTTAATAAGAACTTTGGCCTTGTCAATCTTGTCTTGGCTGTCAGCGGTAATTAATCAGGCAGTGCAGCGGCTCGTTATTGACATTGTCATGGTCGAAATGATGGCGTCCTCCTCTGCCTCCATCATCCCCAGGACGACCACGGCAGCCTCTAGTAGAACACCGACCCTCCTTAACGGAACCTTTGCCTCGCAGCACGATAGCCTCCGCTCCAGACAGAGTGATCATTTCACCGAGACTCCGACTGCGGGGGCCGAGGATCTGGCCGATGAAATTAACCTCGGGAAAGTCCTTGACTAGGATGTAGACTTTCTCCTTCTTTTCCTTGAGAGGGCATATGCTGCGGAGTAGCCGACGGGCGGGCGGTAGTTCGGGATGATACAGATGGCCTGTTGAACAAGTGAGTGACGCTCTTCGAGAGAAGGCGCTCCTGGTAGCGATGCTGATGCGTGTTGATGCGTCGTCCCGAGTGGGCATCGTACTCTGGCGGCAGAGACGGTGATCTGTGGAACCACGAATCAGTAGCAGGGAGGACGTTGTTGTTCATCCTTATTAGTTGGTGCGTGATCTCTTCGATACGCACATGGAGAGCATATGCCTCGATTTGCTCGGCCGTTATAGGTGCCTCGATCGCCAGGGTGAGGGTTTTAAGCTGGGAATTAGATTGATCGGCGGGGCCCCAGCGAGACGGGCGAGAAGAGCGGGTTGTAAATACCATGCTTGCGACTGCAAATGCTCTGGTTGATGTTCTTAAACAGATTACTTAGTTAGGTAAGTATTGTTAGTTGCCCGTGGGGAGTGTTGTGCGGATCTGTTCGTGAACTTCGGGGAATGCCTGGGAAGGAAAGGAATGGCCTCGGGGTGCAACGATATATCCTTTTATTTAATCGAGTCGTGTGACCCCCGAGGTCCACATAGGGCTTGAAAAAACTTGCAGAAGTTTATTTTGAAAGAAGCCTGATAACGTTAGTCAAATTTAAGGTTCAGCTACCGTACTTGGCCATTTCCTTGGACATGTGATAGTTATCGCCTTTACTTACTGTCATTGTAAGATGGAGTCCGAAACCTCAAGTGCACGGCCTACTTACGATAACAGTTCTCTTGTGCACTCATTCCTTCGTCCCCCTTACGTCAGAGGAATAAAATATTAGTCAAACGGATCAAATGATTTACATTAATCGACAAGACGGGAATAAAACTCAAGATTCAAAGCCGTCATGAAAAGCCTACACATGCGGCCTTGACCTCTTTTGTCAATCCACTCTCTTCCACCCTGTCGTTTCAGCCTCCTATCATCCATGCTAAAACACAGGATGGAATAATAAGCAAACCAACTGATCCTGCTCCCCAAACCTGGGTAGCTATTAACAACTGCCTCTGTTGATATATACATCACTACACCACTCTCACCATAAACTAAGCTGGCTTCCTATTCCTAGCTGATGCCATTCTGCCTAACAAGCCAAGAGAAGAAGAAAAAAGGAGCGCGGCCTAAAATTTTCACCAAACAGGCAGACCATAAAGCATAACCAAGCCAACAACCCACAAGGCCGTTTTGTTGGAAAGAACAACTTGAAAAAGCCATACAAGCATGGATACCACTGTCGAAATATCGTGAGTTCGTGTATATCAATATGGACCGCATTAGAATCAACCTTCATTGGCCGCATCTTCGCCGTAGCCCGCAATTCGAACATGAGGGTTGGCCCGACGCGGCTCGTCCTCCTTGTCAATCGCTTTGGCGGATGCTGGCGTAAAGTTCCGCGTCCGCTTGTTGCCCGAGTTGGCGTTGCCGAGACCGAGACTGCCGCCTCCGCCCATATTGATCGAGTTGTTGGATGAGTCCCGCAGTGGGTTCGGGGTAGCTGTATTGAGGGTCGAGCCACCGAAATCTCCGGTGGATGATGCGTGGTGGGAATCACTGCTGCCCGGGAACACAGCTTGCAAGTTGCCAGGAGACTCATGAACCGACGCATCCTCCGGCGAAGTGAGAGACATGGATATACCCGAAGCCAGATTGCCAAGACCAAAAAGTGGCTGAGAGAACTTGCGGATATCGGGTTGGTCAGCGGCGGCTTGAGGCGTTGACTGTGTCGAGGACGGGTTGGAGCCGCCGCAGCCGGCATTTGTGAGATGGCGATTTTCCTTTCGGGACTTGATCTCGGACGCAGGGAGAGGAATGTTCTGCGGTTGAATCGGCAGCGGGAGAGGAAGAGGCTGATTCAGAAGGGAATGAGTCAACGATGTAGCGAAGTCTGAGGGAATATTAGTTGAGGATTGTGATGTCAATGGGAACCGGGCGCCTTGGAGTTCATCACAGGGTCCATCACCCGGGCATGCGATGGGAGTGTTGGCTGGGACCTTGAGACTCATGGGATCATCCTCAAGGCTGGGGCCTGAGATGTGCATGGACATGGTCTCCGAATCAGGTGGCGTGTAGTCTGGCATACTAGCATCTTCGTCGCTGGACTGCTTGTTCGTGAGGCGAGGGTTCACCGGCCACGGCGAGGTATTTGAATTCATGCCCAGGACATCACTCGCCTGGCCACAGGTCATTGAGTTCATCCAGTCAAGATACGCTGTATGGTCGGTAAATGGATCCGGATACGAGAACGACAATCCGGATCCGGCGGCTGCTCGCGGTGGCATGTATGGCAGAGGGAAGGACTGGGTTCCAAGAAAGCTGTTGGATGACTGGGCCGGGAACATGCCACCTGTCAACCCCAGCGCTGGGAGCTCCTGACTCTTGTTTTTCCTGACCAACGCCTTGCTCCGCGGCGAATGTGCGTGTGCACCCACACCATCCTCCGGACGATATGTCGGCACTGGCATCGAAGGCGTGAAGAGAGACCGCCGCCACATCGACGGGTTGGGCCATGCAATGCCGTTGTTCTCCAAAATTTCTGGCAGACGATACATCAGTCAGACTTCGTTCAATACCGACTCGGTAGGAATGACAAGAACCTACCCAATGGGGCATGTTGAAAGGAAAAGGCAATAATGTTCTTGATTCGCTCCATTGGGACCGTAAGCGAATCTCGCGGAAATCCCTCGCTAATTATGACCTTGATGCGACCGAGATCGTCGCCGGGGTTCCAATGGTTCTGGTAGAGGAGCTCATTACGGAAGTGTGGAAACCTGAGTGGTTCAAGTTCTCCCGTCTTCGTGAACTCTAGACGAGTAGTTAGCCCTCTCTCTGAAACATTCATCGTTCACTCAGAGCAGGAGACTGACCGAATGAGCTGGTAATCAGATGGGGGCCATTAACGTCGCGATCGAACGTAGAGGACCTGAAATACAGTCAGTATTGTTGCCATCTCCCTCCCCGGGAGGCAACGCACGCAACCAGGCGCCCATCAACCAAGATCCGGGCCTCAAACTTGACCAGATCGGTATGCTTGCTATAGGTTCGGGTAAAATGGCTGATTTCCGGAGTCCCCCAGCAATGGATCGAGATCTGAAATGGCAATCCGGCCTTGATACTAGGCACAAAGCAAGTCATAACGGGCAGGCCCACCGAGCCATGGATGTGAGCAAGCTCGAGGTCGGGCACTACATGGCAGGCGACCTTGAACTCCTTGAAGGGAACCTTGGAGTCTCGGCCAGTTGGGAATAGGATGATGTCCCAGTCGTCGAACCGCATCCTCAGACTTCGTTTGAACAACACCGAGGGACAGTGGGGCTGGCTTGACGAGACTCGAGTTGGCTGGGACAGGACAGCCGAGATAGAGAAGCAAAGGGAGCGAAGCAAGATAGAGAACTAAAGAAAGCAGAGACAGGCGGAGACGAGAACCAAAGTAAATAAAAACAAAAACAAAATTGTCGGACCATGCTGTGACGAAAGACAGTGCAAAATGACGGTCGACGATTTTCCGTGATAGGTATGGAGTACCATTCTTCTGGCTCTCGGTCCCGAGTTTCTTGGATGGACCCATTAACGATAAGAGCCGCATATGCCCCTTCCTGCTGGACTGTATCCAAACTGCTCCAGACCAAGGCATCTTATCGCTGCCTGGGCTACGGACGGCCTAGCCGCAGCCACTAGTGCTCTCTGAGCACCTCGTGAACCGTTCCTTGCAACTTGCGACGTGCAAGCTGGTTCCGCCGATTTGCAACCACCCGCCCAGCAGTGCCATATCGAGAAGCCGCCATCCCGGAAATAGGCAGCTCCACGATAGTCCCGCGTGAAAGAGAAGGAGTTTCGTCAGAGCGCTGGCCTCCTGCATTGTCGCTGGCGCTTTCATGCTCACGCGTGAGCTCTTCCTGCAAGTTCAGTCAGCTGCAAACGCGAAGGCTCCGCGAACGGAAATCGAAGCCCGGTAGCAGGGTACACAGAGGCAGTGGCGGATGGGAAATATGAGAGTTCCCGAGGCACTGGCAAGCAGACGTTACAGATGCATAAATCGGGTCCACAATGTAGACGACATTTCATCAGCCCCAACAAACAATTTAACAATGCGACGGGTCCTCTTGCCCTAGTTATGTACAGATCCCTCTTGTATTCGCCCATTTCATGGATCCGCGTCACCCGCCTTTCTTGCCTGGCATAAAGTTAGTGCACGTCTCCAAAGGTCGGTAAGCTCAACGGGATGGTCTCGCCAAGGGACCGAACTCACCCTCAAGGCACCAGCACCGCCCAGCTCCTTCACCAGACCGCCCTCAAATTCCCGGGGATACGAGACCTGGTCGGGATACGTTTGCTTAATCACGAAGCAAAGACCCAAGACAGTGGCTACAAAGCAACCGATCTGGAACAGCCCCTTGGCCGGGGAAACCCAGGTGTATTCGTACGGGGAGAACATCCCCAGTATATCGTTGTCCTCGTGAACCGGCTCTCCGTAGTTTCTTCGTTCCTGCTTGTCCCACCAGTCGGAATGGGGATCGCGGAATTGACGCTTGATGCGAGGAGGATTGATGTAGCCGCCGTTCTGCATGGTAGTGTTAGCGACCGTCCGTCGTCTCCCTCAATCCAGATTCCAGTTTCCGCCTCCTGCGGCAACGCACCTGACCGGGATCTTCGGCCTCGCTCAGAGTAGGAAAGTCGGGATATTGCTCGTCAATTTCTTTCCGGCCAGTGACTTGTTCGGGCATGAATGTTCGGTGTTGGACGACGGGAAGTCGGCGCGCAGCCATTCGGAGCTGCGACGCCCGCGCAATCCGACGAGACAGCATCTGCAGTGGTTGTTAGCCAACTTTCGCGTGTTGCAGCAAGACCAATTGGTACGGGCACATGCCTTGGCGATGGTGGGTGCCGCAATGCCGACGACGATTGAGCAGTTGAGGTGATTGACGATTACGATTGATCGGGGTCCGGGGAGGTTGAGGTCAGTGAGCAGCTGCCCATAGGTGGGCATGGCTGTCGCTGATTGGTAGCAATAGTTTTGCCGGGGTTTGGCCGCGCTGTCCTTGGCAACTGGTTGGTTTCGATGACGCCTGAGGCACCTGCCCGAGCAGCCCAGCGCGCCCAGCGTGGCCCGCGGCAATCGCCTTCAGGCTGACGGGACCTTGGTGTCGGATTTTTTTGTCGGTTGTCAAAGTTTCGCTGAGAAAGACAATTTCTCATCTAAAACACGCCGCAGCCAGCCTCACAGCATGCTGATCATGCCGAAACCCCGAAACTAGAATCTTTGCAACCCGGCGGATTTCCTGACGTTATTTTGATGCCGTCAAATGCCCGTTCCGTCGAGATATCGGTTCCCTCCGTCTCTCCCTGTCCCCCGTGACTATGACAGAGACCGCGTCGCCCGAGCCAGCACACGCAAATTCGGCTGCCCCCAATGGCGAAAATGGCCTCGACGGCCACCACACAACATCCCAGGCCGGCCTCAACACCCTCAATCACGTCAAGTTTGAGTCCGAGTCACCCCTTTCTGAGCATGTCTTTAGCGGAGATGAGCTCGAGCTCGAGCCAGAGCCCCCAAACCCAGAAGATGCCGCGAGGCAACCAAGCCAAAAACCGCCCGACCAGACTTCCCAGTCCAACGGAGTCCGTCATGGGCGCGATAGCCCAACCGTCATCGACGACGATCCGCCTGCAAAGCGGCGCCGTGTTCGAGAAACAACGCCTGATAACCCCACGCGCCGCCCCAAGCCCGAATCTCCACCATGGAAGAAGGTAGAGGCTGAAGGACCAACGACATTTACCGAGGGGGGCCGTCGGAAATCTGGTCGCATCAATACCGTGCCCTTAGAGTTGCAACCTGCTGGTGGTAAGAGGATAACGAGAAGAGCTCTACACGGTCAGCAGCCGAGTCCCCCCAAGAACAGGTATGCATCGACCAACGGTCACAGCCCGGCCCAGAATTCAACACCAACCGCGACTGCCGGAGCTCTGAAGCGGACGGCTTCTACAGGCAAATCAATGCCGCCAAAGGGTTCTGCCTCCAAGCAGCCGGCCCGAAAAGGTGCAGCGCAGGACACTCGCTCCAGTGCCCGCACCCGCCGAAGATCTGCCTCTCCAAAGCGTCCCACCACCCCTACGAAGCCCTCGGCCGGCACGCGTCGTTCGACGCGTCATTCTCGAAATCCGAACGAAGACGGGGACCCAAACTCCCCCAATGCCATACGAACAACTCCCCGCATCAAACTACGGGTCAGACCCCCCTTAACGACTATACCCCTCGTCCATCGCGATCAAGCAAACATCCGTCGAAAGCTTGGCCCATCCTTCGAGGAGTATTTTGAACGAGCGATAGATATACCAGTTGAAGATGGCGGCCTTCTATTACCCTCTGAAGATGGCCCCCGGTACACGGAGGAGATGGCTAGAAACGATGCGCAAATCATACTCCGTGTAGAGAAGGAGGTGGAACCGGGCGGCATACTGGCCCAAGACAGGTGCTCCGTGTTCGAGCCAGACGCTGAAGAAGAGCCCCCACGGCAGTGGGCACACATAGACCATCTCACAAAGGCCATGACGAACTTCCGGAAGCTAATGCTTGCAGAACAGCAGCGGCACCGTCAAGCCGCTAAGCGTCTTGCCCTGGCCTGCGAGATCGAGTGGAAGCGGCGCAATCCCCAACCCAAAAGCGCGGAGGAAATTGTGTTGGAAGAGACGGAGATCTCGAGGGCGAGGTGGCGTCATGTTAACAGGGCCATTTCAGGGATGTGGGAGAATGTCAAGGTAGAGATCAACCGCCGGCGACTGGTCGAGTGGGAGGCTGCAGAGCAGCGGCGTGTCAAAGCTGCGCTGAATCAGGCAGTCAACCTCTCAGAGCAGAAGCTGCAGGCACGGCAAACACAAATCGACACCGAAGACCTTACAGACGACACGGATATCACCGACGACATGGGCTCTGGTCTGGGTGACGATGAGGACGATGACGATGACATGAATGAGAGCGGCGCGGACTCGGAAGGTGACGAGGACAACATGTCATCATCGGACGATGATGAGGATAAGGCATCCGTCTTGTCTGACGAGGGCCTTACTCAGGAGCAGCTACGGGAGAAGTATGCCAATCTACCAAGCTTAGATACCTCAGTTGGCGATGGAGACCCTGTTTTGAACGGGCCAAATGGCGATGGGATTGGTGACGACACGAGCGACGAATCAATAGACATGGACGATGACCTTGGATCGACCGACGAAGAGTCCGACGAAGAGTCCGACTCTGGTGAGGATGAGGACAGTGACGGGTCAGACGGTGACGCTGAAGAGTCAGAAGATGAACCTGCCGGCCTCCTTGGGCTTTTCTTCAAGAAGTCCGAGTTGAAGAAGCTAAAAGAAGACGACACTACCCCGGGGAAGGCGGAGGGCAAGAAACCGGAGGATGTGGAAATGGTTGAAGACGATGAACCCGCCGAGTCCAAGCCGGAGCTAAACGGTTTGAGGGAACCAGGCCAGTCGCCGCCGAAGCTCAAAGAGATGGTGGAGGACTTAGCGGGGCCCAACAACAATGGCGTCTCATTGACAAATGGGACATTGTCGCCTTCAAAAGAGGAATTGTTTGCCAAAGGACTTGATGAACAAGCCCCAGCCAAGGGTTCTCGTGCTCTGGATGACGGTACAGATCATGGTCTACCCGCCGGAACCACCGTGGTACTTGAGGCCTCCTCACTTGCCGCTGGCGCCTCTCAGGAGAGTCAGCCAAGCACAACACAAAACGGGGTCGAAGCAGGGGATGACGTTGCCATGGTCGATGCTCCTAGTATGCCAAAGCCGGACCCAGTTAATCAAAACATTCCCGAACTGGAGGTCACAGAACCGTCAACCCAAACACAGCAGCACAGTCCAGAGACTGATGCGATCACTAACCACCACAGCCCTTCTCGAAGTCAGTCTCCGCGCACATCTGATACCAAACCATCTGATGTCGAAACACCAACGTCGGCTTCGCTTCTTAATGTCCCCAAAACGGACAGTAGGTTAACATCCCCACAACCTACCACCCCTCGAACCGAGATACCTTTCCTCCTGCGCGGGACTCTTCGCGAGTATCAACATCTGGGACTTGACTGGCTTGCGTCGTTATACGCCAACAATACGAATGGCATTCTTGCCGACGAGATGGGACTGGGGAAGACCATTCAAACCATTGCGCTTCTAGCCCACCTCGCTTGCCACCACGAAGTTTGGGGCCCTCATCTCGTCATCGTCCCAACGAGCGTCATGCTCAACTGGGAAATGGAGTTCAAGAAATGGTGTCCCGGGTTCAAGATCCTTACCTATTATGGAAATCAAGACGAGCGCAAGAGGAAACGACAGGGCTGGACAAACGACGATATCTGGAACGTTTGCATTACTTCCTACCAAATGGTTCTACAGGACCAGCAAGTGTTCAGGCGGCGACGTTGGCACTACATGATCCTCGACGAGGCCCACAACATCAAGAACTTCAAGTCTCAGCGATGGCAGACCTTGCTGGGATTTAACACCCGCGCACGACTGCTTCTGACTGGCACACCGCTGCAAAACAACCTCACCGAGCTTTGGTCGCTTCTGTATTTTCTGTCCCCGCCTGACAATGGAGAGGGCGGCTTCGCCGATCTGAGGGAGTTTCACAATTGGTTCGCCCGGCCAGAGTCGCAGATCCTGGAAAGCGGCCGCGAGCAGCTAGACGACGAAGCGCGTGCCATTATCGCCAAGCTCCACAAGGTTCTCCGACCTTACCTTCTTCGCCGATTGAAGGCAGATGTCGAGAAGCAGATGCCGGCCAAATATGAGCATGTCGAGTTCTGCCGACTTTCCAAGCGCCAGCGCGAGCTGTACGATGGTTTCTTATCCCGTAATGAGACACGGGATACACTAGCATCGGGCAATTATATGTCCATTATCAACTGCTTAATGCAGCTGAGGAAGGTTTGCAATCACCCGGACTTGTTTGTCGACCGTCCGATCATGACTTCTTTCCGCATGCAACGCTCAGTACCTGCCGAATACGATATCAACGAGCGGATTATTCGACACAAGTTGCTGGCTGAGAAACCGATGAGCACTGTTAGCCTGAGTTTCCTCAACATGATCCCAACGCGGTACGAAGACATGTCCACCATCCACACCGACCGGATTGTTCAGTTGAGCTCTCAACGCATCCTTCTCGATCTCAGGGAAGCACAAAAGGTCCGGGCCAACCATGCGTACACTGCATTGGATCCCGTCTCTGTCAAGTCTAACATTGTGTACCTCGAAAGCGCTGCTCGGTGGAGTCGCTTTGAGGAGTTGCAGCACTGCGCCTATCTCAACGCCTTGCGTCGTCAGCAAAGGCCCATCTATGGCAAGCGTCTGATCAATCTCTTGACCCTTGACACCAACAGGCGACCGTTCAAGCAGCGACCTAGAGTCCCTCAAAAGATCATGAGCTGGTTTGAAGAGGACTCGTTCCTCTTGCACAATGCCATTCCCACGATCCAACAACGAGCCGCATCGATGGAAATGACGATTGCCAAGTTTGCATGTGTTACTCCGGCCGTCGTAACCGGCGACATGAACAAGTTCTTCCTCGGCGCAAAAGGGATCGACGCCTTTGAAGAATCGGACATGAGACTGTCGGCACCTGTGAAATATGCACCGTACATGCCCAAGGAGCCACCACTCGACCCATGGCACGAAGCTCGCATGCGGCTGACGATTCAGTTTCCGGACAAACGTCTGCTCCAGTACGATTGTGGCAAATTGCAAGCTCTTGACAAGCTCCTGCGCAAGCTGCAAGCCGGCGGTCATCGGGCTCTGATCTTCACACAGATGACCAAGGTCCTTGACATCCTCGAACAGTTTCTCAACATCCATGGACACAAGTATCTCCGCCTCGATGGCTCGACCAAGGTTGAGCAGCGCCAGATTCTAACGGACCGTTTCAATCACGACCCCCGCATCCTGTGCTTCATCCTCTCCACACGATCTGGCGGCCTAGGCATCAACCTCACCGGTGCCGACTCGGTCATCTTCTACGACCAGGACTGGAATCCCGCCATGGACAAACAATGCCAGGATCGGTGTCATCGCATTGGGCAGACACGCGACGTGCACATCTACCGCCTCGTTAGTGAGCACACGATTGAAGCCAACATTCTGCGCAAGGCCAGCCAGAAGCAGATGCTTGACGACGTCGTCATTCAGGAGGGCGCGTTCACGACTGACTACTTCAATAAGCTCTCGGTGCGCGACGTGGTCAACAACAATGGTGAGATTGTCGCCAATGAGGACGACATTGCCGCCAACGCCGCGATCGACCGCGTCCTCGGCGGCGTGGAAAGCAGCAGCCAGCGCAACGCCGGCAGAGTGTTGGAGCAAGCCGAAGACCAGGAGGATGTGGCCGCTGCGCGCTTAGCGGAGAAGGAGATTCAGCAGGACGATGCGGATTTCGTCGAGCAACAGCCCACGCCCGGGAGCCGGTCGGGCGTGTCGAGTGTTAGACAGGGGACACCGAGGGACGGAGGAGACGATCCTGTGGATCCTCTGGCGATGGACAAGGTGGGTCAGCCCTCTGGGCTCGGACTGTTTGTAGAGTCTGGGGACGCCACCGAGGGCGCGGTCGTTGAGGAGGTTATCGAGTACAACGCATTTGGCGAGCGAATGCATACGATCGACGACTATATGCTGCAATCGATGGCCAAAGCGCTGGAAGGCACGCCGCTGGAGCTGCCGAAGGACAAGAAGAAGAGTAAGAAGAAGGGAAAGGATACGAGGAAGCGATAGAGCTGAAAGGCATGGTACGATAGAAGGGATGGTGATCTGTGTTACATTACTAATGGGCTAAACATGGGCAGAACACTGACACGGGGCATAAATCACTGTGGTTTGCTCAGTTGCTGGGCAACAGTGGATGGTGATTTGGTTTATAGGTTTTTGTTTTCTGATTGTGCTACAAAAGAAACTGTAATATAGGTATCATATGCGCTTTTGATGATTTAGGGGTGGGATATCATGAATACTCTGTACTGTGGTGCATGGTGCTTTTCACTTGGTTGATTGATAGCTGGACGCGTGTCTTGGGTCGTGCAGACAGAGGCTTCAGATCGGGATCAGGACAGGAAAAGATTATCTGGGAGCGAAGTTACCAATTACCTACTTTACATTAGATCTATTTGATGGGTTTATATCTATCATTAATCGCGATACTTGCCTATCTAAGGTAGTCTATCTCATCGGTCCCGTTGCTCTCATCACACAGTGGCTCTGCCCGGGAGATGAGGCTACACGCATCTCTCTATTTGAACACAATACAGCAGCCCCGAGATCACATGGATTGGCGTGTCACTCTGGCTTACCACTCAACGCTACCTAGTTCTTCATTTGCATATTAAACCCTCTTCGGGACTTGTTTTATTGTCGACAAGCCTCGAGTTCTTCCACGAATCCAAGGTCTGGGATCCGTGCATCTTAGCAGAAGGGCATATGAATATGGGGTGCATTGTAATTTACGTCGATGCCCCTGGCGCCGGAAAATAACCGGCCAATCACGGCGTTCTTTTGTCAAGAGACGGATATCATGGCACACCAAGGGAGCAGAAGTTCAGAACTGCTGGTTAAGGTGGTTTGGAGATGGTTAATTGCCACAGACTACCCATTATGTGCGGGGTGGTGCTCGGAGTTATGGAAGAAATTAAGATTCCTTTCACGGTTTACGATGTTAATATATCTAGGTAAAGGTGGTGCCAAGTGCCTGTTGTCTTGCTTTTCGGTTCGTGATCCCTACAACTCACTCAATCACGCAAAAATGAAGTTTCTCGGAATAGCCATCATCACCACCATCATAGGCGCAGGCGGCGCCCTCGCCGAGGTCGTCAAGGACGGATCCGTCTGCACCGTCACGCCGTTAGGGTCGGGCGACGACACCCCCCAAATCAAGAAGGCGTTCCAGCAGTGCCAGACCGACAGTCAAATCATCTTCCAGGAGGGCACGTACAACATTCGGCAGGTGATGGAGTTCACCAACCTTAAGAACGTCAGCATCGACATCTACGGCAAGTGGGTCTGGAGCGCCGACAACCTGCAGTACTGGATCGGCAACACGCTGCCCGTCACGTACGCGGGCCTGCACACGGGCTGGAAGCTGGGCGGGACCGACATCGCGCTCCGCGGGCACGGGAAAGCCCTGTTCGACGGCAACGGGCAGGTATGGATTGACGAGAACAAGGACGGCAGCAACAGAAAGGGAAGGCCGATCAACCTGACGATTTGGAAAGGGACCAACGTCTTGGTCGATGGCATCACGTGGCGCCAGGCGCAGTTCTGGCACACGTTTGTGGCCTACAGCAAAAACGTGACCATGACGAATTTGGATATGGCCACCTGGAGCACGTCGCGGTGGTCGAGCGTCAACACGGACGGGGTCGACACGTGGAACTCGGAGGACGTGACGATTCGGAACTGGACTGTCAAGTGCGGTGATGCACGTCTTTCTCTGACCCCTTTCTTTGCTCGCTCAACACCCCTTTGAGGCTAACTGAGGTGGTGTGTACAGGACTGCATCTCGGTCAAGGCTAACAGCAAAAACATCGACGTCCGCAACGTGACCTGCTACGAGTCCGGCTGCGCCGTCATCGGCTCGCTGGGCAACGGCAACGGCGCCGACACGGTCGATAACGTTTTGTTCCAAGACTTCCGGTGCAACCACTCGTCCAACGCGGCGTGGATCAAGACCTACCCCGGCCAGGGCCACGTGCGCAACGTGACCTTCCGCAACTTCGTCATTAGCGACGTCAACCAGCCCATCTATGTCAGTCCGTGCATCTACTCTGGTCAGAACTGCGACGGTTCGCGGCTGCCCATCGAGGACATCACCTGGTCCAACATCACGGGTACGGCGCGGTACAACGTAGCGGCCGGGATGCACTGCTCGTCGGCGGCGCCGTGCAAGAACTTCAAGTTTGAGAATATCGACATCAAGACCAAGGCCGGAGGCGCGGCAAAGGTTTTGTGCTCGAACATCAAGAACCAGGCCGATATGGGACTCAAGTGCACGGGGACATGTCCGGGTAACTGGCCCCAGGAGTTGGATGGGAACCGCTAACGCATGATTAAGGTCTAGACCTAGCTGTTGATAGTAACTATACTATTTCTGTCTCACGATAGTAGACACATCAAACTTCAAAGTAGCTCCGAGTGTTGATTAATCAGAGGCAGGACACGCCCAAGAATCCAGTCAACTCTTGGATAAAAGTAATGCAACGTAACTTTTCGTGTGACTATCTTGCTATACTTGGCAGTTTTCCTGCACGGTTCGCTCAGAGATATACGGCCCTGGAGGCGAAGCGTGGCTTTGCACTTTGGGACTACCGTGAGTACCATCCCGGCGGAACGATTCTCGGCACATGATTCACTAGGATCCCTCCCGGGCCCCCAGCAGTCGGACGAGATATATTGCTGGGCGGCTGGGTCCAAAAAGTTTATGCTGCCAACTGTCGCTGCGCCGCCGGGTAAAACTACACCGCTTAGCATTTACGAAAAATGGAACTTCGTATGCCGAACACTGTTTGTTAGCGCTGCCACGTTAAAATCGGTGGCCGGTGCGGAGCACTGCGGTGCACTGCGGTGCATAGAGTCCGGTCCGTATCCAAGTCCGATACCACCAAATGACGACTGTTGTGTGATCCTTATGATCGACACAGATATATAAGTGGAGGCCATGTCGTCCAACGTCAAGCTCTCAAGTCAACGATCATCATCATTCCAGCCTCAATCATACTCCTTACCATATCTTCCAATTCCAAACAACTCCAAACCACATCACGCAAATTCAAATCAGCCAAAATGCTCACTGCAACTCTCCTCCTCACCCTCCTCTTGGGGACAAACGCCTCCCCGATCCTCACAACCCGCCAAAAGACGCCCCTAGACTACCCTCCCCGAAAAATGGCCAAAGCCTTCACCCTCGT
This sequence comes from Apodospora peruviana, assembly GCA_033439685.1. Lineage (NCBI taxonomy): Eukaryota > Fungi > Ascomycota > Sordariomycetes > Sordariales > Lasiosphaeriaceae > Apodospora > Apodospora peruviana. Next base: position 1,228,360 of record JAUEDM010000003.1, on the reverse strand, counting down.
CGCCAACATAACCGACCTCTCCAAGCCCGACCTCTTCGACGCCCCCGTGAATCATTGGTACCTAGCGGGCGTCCACGTAGGCGCGGGCCGCGACGCCGCCATCTTGAGGGCTGACACCCCCCTACCAGGCGCCGTCTTCTTCATCAACGGCACAGGCCAAGACATCTCGTCCCAGTCCACGACGGTGGCAATGCCGCCCATCGCCGGCGCCGGCGGCGGCGGCACCAACCCGCCTACCCCGCAAAGCCTCCAGTTCACCAAGTCCGAGTCAGACGGGCGGATATACGTGGGCCTCAATTTCGGGAGAGGAACAGTCGGCTCGGGCATCGGCGTCGGGCTGCGCGACCCGTACGCGCGCCTTTTCTCGCCGTTCGGTGCCAGTTTCATCGTCTGCCATGAGCCAAATCCGACTGTCGGCCGACCGCAGCACGCCGTGTTCGGGATTGAATACGGTGCGCTCGTTCCCGAGAACTGTGTTGGGATGAACCTGCTCGCCCAATGCGCGGAGCTGCCGCCGCTTGCCGGAGAAGAGGAGCTGCATATCGTCAACGAGGGGGTGGGGTGCTACGAGGATGTCAAGGCTATTGACTGGAGTAAGTGGTGATTCATTGGTCTAGACTTAGACTTGGAGTGATAGATTTAGAGGTGCGGGTGGTACGGTAGATGATATGATGCAGAATGGGATGGGTTTGGTGATGCGTGACTTTTCTCGGTTGCTAGGCGTAGTTTTGATAGATATCTACCTACCTAATTATAATATTAATAGTCATTTCAAACATGAATCAAGACTGCTGCACCTCTTCAACGTCTTTAGAACCTGCGGGTACGCAATCGAGTGACGTCCTGATGATGGTATTCAAGACACAAGCGCACTCACAAAGTAAAATCGCAAGATGAGGTTTTGAAACCCGGCAGAGGTAATTTTTTTTCAGGGTTGTTCCGTTGTGATACAGAAAATGGACGAGTAGGTTGTTGATTGACGACATTGGATCATGGAGTTGCAACTAGAACTACTATTCATGTCCAAGATGATCAGAAAGGAAAGACGGTGGATCAGGCACCCTCGGCACCTGCTCTAGGCACCAGTGAAGGATTAAAATGGTGTTGCGACCGATTTTTTCCCGTCACTGCACGTCTTGGTCACTTCAAGTTACCAACAAGCCCAATCATGGCCAATATATAGAATATCAATGTCCACCTACCATGCGCCTTGGCCTATAATATACCTAATTCCTAGCTGCATGGCTGCACGGCTGGTTGACTGCGCCTCACCCAAGCACTGAACCAACGACCAAAGACAGCTTCACAATTGAACCCTTAGTGGACGACTGCTTACCTGCCCAGCCACGCATCATGTTCACATACCAACCTCTCGATCCCGATAACCGCGAGCTCAGACTCGTCCGCCTCCGCCAGAAAGACCCTCAATCCAGGCAAGACAAGATCGAGCTGGATCTCAAGCACGTGTCCATGAGCCATGACATCTCCTACGCCGCAGTCTCGTATGTATGGGGCGATGCTACCGACACCGTCGATATCATCATCAGCGGCGAGAGTTTTCGCATCGGCCGAAATCTTCACGCCGCCCTGGCCCAGTTCCGCCAGAATGGGGTAGACTCGTGGCTCTGGATTGACGCCATCTGCATCCACCAGGCAGACGACGAGGAAAAGAGCCGGCTTGTCGACCGGATGAGAGACGTCTTTCGCGAGGCCGCTCTCGTCTACGTGTGGCTCGGCCCCGGTACCACGGCAACTGACAAAGCCATGGACCTCATTGCCCGTATCGGTCCGAGAGCAGTCCAGTGCGGTGCTATGGACCTGCGGTCAACGAGACAGCACGATACTCTGCCAATGTGGTATAACACCAAGCTCCACGAGTACCTCGGAGCAAGATCTCGGTCCGAGCACGACGAGTGTGCAAGTGTTGCCGAGCTGGGCAACCTCATCCACGATCTCCTCCATGAAGATGGCTTGATGGAAGCACCAGATAAAAGGCGCGCCCCAGACTCGCTGACGGCCGGGCTGCAGGATATCCTGCGGAGGGACTATTGGCATCGCGTCTGGATCGTACAAGAGATCACTCTGGCGAGACAGGGGTTAATCTTCTGCGGTGAAAAGAGCGTGACGCTTGACGAATTTGACGCAACACTCACGGCAATATTCTACTGCGTGCAGACAGAGCCCTACGAGCTATTCCCCAAATGGAAATCCAATTCTCTGCGAGGTTTCTTGCACGGGGCTCTCTTTCCCTCCAAGGCCATGTTAATACGTGAGCGCTACCGTCGCCAAGGTGCGACCTGCACCATACGGCTGAGCGACATTCTGCTCGAGACCTTCAGCGCACCGCGCCGGTATCACTATACGGCGTCTGATCCCCGGGACCTTGTGTTTGGCTTGCTCGGGGTGGTCTCTGCGGAACAGAAATTGGGAATGCACGCCGACTACCACAAGACGGCTGCGGAGGTACTGGCCTTGTTTACTAAAGCCTTGCTCCGAGCCAGCATGACGGAGGATCCCGAACGGCCAGGTGTGCATCAACGTTTCAACTTGAACTGCAGCTTTCCCAAGAAGGACCTGTCAGGGAACTTTCCCACATGGGTCCCCGACTGGGTAGCCATTGGAAAGTACGGGATTGAACCGTTTCCTCTTGGCTTGGCTAGATTCGACGCTGCAGCTGCCGGCACTTTGCTGCAACCAGATAATCTTGACGAGAATCCCGAGGATGTCCTGTTACTACGCTGCTCGGGCTGCCGGGTAGATGTCATAACCGAGGTAATGACGCCAGCTGAATGGACGGTTACGGAGTGGCCTGCGGACAGTAGAATCAGAAACGAGAACGAATGGCTGGCATCCATTTTCAAGTTCGTTGGTCTAGGTACCGAATCAGGACCAGGAGAAGAATACGTGTGGCGAACGATTACGGCGATGGATCCCGGGAGACGGTTTGGTCCCCTTTGGTGGAATAATGAACAGCAATCGGCGCTGGTTCGGAAGATCATGCGCGGAGTCCATATCGATGCTGCCAACCTGACCGAGGATGAAGCAGAGTTCTACTGGCTAGGGCCATATAGTGACTATCTTGAGAAGGTGGACAAGCTTGAGGATCGGGTTGAAATCGTGGCGCGGGACTGGAAAAAGAGGTTGCCTTGTCGGTCAAGAACATTCTTCAAGACGGTTAAAGGGATGTTCGGCCTCGGACATGAATCTGTCCGAGCCGGTGATGTTGTGGTCCTACTATGGGGTGTACCAACACCAATGGTCCTACGACCGAGCGATGGCAGCGGGTTCGCGCTTCAAGGAGATGCCTACGTCGATGGCATTATGCACGGAGAGTTTCTCGAGACTGAGCCTGCACACGAGGTTTTTGAGATCTTTTAGATGGCGTCCCTGTGATAAGGGGAAAGTGGAAGGGATGGGACAGTGTGAGCCTGGATGCCTGGGACCTTGACACGGATTACACTTTGCGAGGAACCAGGCAGAAGTTTTTGATGGAAGATGAACTGTCGATTTTCCTCAACTGTACGTAGATTCCAGTGTAGCCTAAGGTCTACATAAGATTGTATCCTCTGATAGTTTCCGAGTTATCCGCGATATTGAGGGAATTGGGGAGTCCGTCGCAGTGGGAGGCTCAGTGCCTATCACTTAAAGGGCGGCTATTGGCTCAACCCAAACAAGTTGGACCACACGAATTCAAGGCAGCAAAGATTCCATTTTATTGTTGCCTGGTTACCAGGAGCGATCAATATTATGTTGTGGTTTTGCACCTTAGGCAGCGAGCAACGCCGTTTGGGCCTTCTTGGCGATGGAACACATTGCCTTGGAATCTTTGACCCATTGATGTCGTTTTCTATTTAACGGAGACAACCCAAGTGAAAACAAATATTAATAAGAACAAACTGCGCGGTCGACAAACTATCAATCAACCATTATCATTTCACACTGACCAATTACCAAGATGCCAGAAGGAATGGAGCAATTTCTCATCGAGAATACCAAACGGTATGTCTCTCTGGTCAAGGCGTTCAAGCCGTCGGATCCCAAGAAGGGCACCACAGGAAGCAATGAGACGACTTCGGTCAGCGGCGACATCACCGTCTGCGCCCGCATCCGGCCCTTGCTGGAGGATGAGATCGCTCAGGGATTTCCGGCCGGCGTGATCCCGCGAGGAAATACGAGCACGGTGGATGTGCATGAACTGAGGAGGCCGGTCAGGGGGCTACCTACAATCAATGCAAGTCTAGCCGCCGCCTAGTCAACGTAACTGCCATATCATCATATTGGGGCCAACACTAACGGGAAACAGTCAAAGGATTACACGGTTGACAAAGTTTTTGGGCCCGATACCAGCACAGCTCAGATCTACGACACCGTATTGCAGCATCTTGTTCCCTGGGCATGGTCCGGAGGCGTCGGCACTATGTTTGCCTACGGGCAGACCGGTTCAGGCAAGACGTACACGGTCAGTGGTCTGGAACGACACGTCGCTGAGAGTCTTATGGATGGCTCTCTGGAAGGAGGGAGAAAAATTCACACTTGCATTGTCGAGCTTGCTGGGCAGACGGCATACGGTATGTCACAGCCGCTTTATGATTCGGTCAGATCAAATCATTAACAAGATAACAGACCTCCTCAACTCCCGCAAGCAAATCTCCATCCTAGAAGACTCATTCGGCAACACCCAGCTGGCTGGTGCGGTCGAACACCACGTCACCAACAAGGACTCCATGCTCGAGCTCATCGACACGGCAGCCACCCTCCGCCGGACGGAAGCGACCAAAAAGAACGACACATCCTCCCGCTCGCACGCCATCTGCCGTATCCGCATCGAGAACCCTGCCGTCCCGACCGCCGACGACGGCCTTCTGTTTCTTGTCGACCTCGCCGGCTCCGAAGCCGCCCGCGACAAAGACCTGCACACGGCAAGTCGCATGAAGGAGGCCAGGGAGATCAACACGAGCCTTTCTGTTCTCAAAGACTGCATTCGCGGCCGTTCTCTGCTCGACAACGCCGACTCCGTGGCCGGCGGCACTGGAGGGAAAGCGACCACCAAAAAAACTTACATCCCGTTCCGCCAGAGCGCGCTGACCAAGACGCTCAAGCACGTCTTTGACCCGGCCAGCTCGCGGAGCTGCAAGACCGTCGTCGTGGCCTGTGTGAACCCGTGCGCGGCGGACGTCGGGCCGAGCAAGAACACGCTGCGCTTCGCCGAGCTGTTGCGGGTTGCGGTACCTCAGACAGGGCCGGTCAAGTATGATCCTGCCGTTCCCTCGAGTTGGGATAATGCGCAGCTTAGGGGTTGGATTGACAAAAATGTGAGTATCATCCGTCGATCCTACCATGGGTACTTGTAAACGTGTGTTAACGTAAAGGAAAAAGTCCGGAATACCGCCTATATCCTCGGCCACCCTCGCGCCCTTCGAAACCGGCGCGCAGCTTCTGCGTCTTCCTGTCCCAGAGTTTCTGTCGCGCTGCCTCAAGACCGTCGGCATCTCGCCCGAGCAGGCGCAGGCCTTCCAGTCCAAGTTCTGGCGGCTGCACTTTGACTCGTCACACAGGACAACCGCTACGAATACCACCGCCGCTAGCAAACAATCAAAATCTACTACTGGAGCAGGCTCATCAGAAATGACAGCGGAACAGAAGATAATGTCGAGAGTCGAAAGGATGGACAGTAGCGAAGACATCGAAGACGACCCGCCCGCAGCCAGCATCCCGTTCAAGGATCGCATCCGACCCGGGATGGTGGTGCGCTGCACCAAGACCGGGCGCGGGTACTCGACCGTCGGCCAGGCCACCAGTGAAGTTGGGGGGTACCTGTTTGTGGTCCTGTGTCCCGCGTGGGCTGTTGGTGAGCGCGTGCGCGACATCCAGGGGCAACAGGTCAACAAACCGCCTCCTGCAGACTCCAATAACGAGAATGAGACACAGGGCAAGGGCAGGTTTCTGTGCGCGATGGTCTCGCCTGGTGTGATGCAGGGGTCGTACACGGTCGGGCTGTGGCGGCAGGTTGTTGTTGATGTGGAGGATATGGACGCCGAGGTGCTGATGGAGTATGATGTCGCGACGAGGTACTATTATATGACTGTTTAGTTTGATCGTATTGAATGGTTAGCTAGAGAGCCATTTAGGTAGGTAAATATAGATACAGTGAAGTTTCTTGGCAGTTGGATGTCACGGTGTTGGATGTGGTGTGGGTTTGGTTTGGTATGGTAACCCCTAACCGAGCGCCATAGCTGCAACCCTCGATCCCGCCCGTCTCCACGCGACACCCCTGGATAAGCTAAAACAAGGTCAAGAAGGCGTGGTGGCAGAGTGGTCTAATGCCATTATATTCTGTTCAAGCTGCATCTATCTTGGAAGTTGGCGATGAAAATGTCGTCGTGCGGAGTTGTCATGCGGAGCTAAGACAATGCCGCTCATAACTCAGTATCCCAACGACAACAAAACAACTAATAACAACCCCTGTATTCATGGCGTGGTGGCAGAGTGGTCTAATGCTTATTCTCTTAACGTCACGAACGTGCATTTAGCATTTAGGTACCTGAAGTGGGCGGGGTGGGTGGTGCAACTTGTCATATGGTGAAGCTAAAGCAAAGTCGTTCATCAATCAATATGTCAACCGCAACAAAATAACCAATAACAATCCCTGTATCAACGGCGTGGTGGCAGAGTGGTCTAATGCGCATGACTCGAAATCATGTCTCTTCGGAGGCGTCTGTTCAAATCAGGCCCACGTCGATATTTTTGAACCTTTGACCTAAATGTTCATTGTCTTTTTATTTTGCTTGTTACATATTTTATCTTGCTTTCCCCACGAATGCCCAGGCTTCGACAGCACGTACGATTGTTGGGTTTTGGATTATGGACTTCCATCCTGCAGGCAGCCATGTCCAGGACTCCCATTGTTCTCCAACCCCGCTTTCAAGTGTGTTCAAGTTTCAACCAGATTCACCCCTTTATTGCCAACGACAGCGCTTCCCATCTCTCAGAGGTATCATTCTCAATCTACACCCCTTATCTTCATCGGCAAAGTAAACACAGAGCGCAGACTCTAACAAGATGTCCATCCGCTTGATCAACACCACAAGCCTCCAGATGAAGACCTTCGTCGGACGATCCACTCCCCCATACGCCATTCTCTCTCACACTTGGGTTGAGGACGAAGAAGTCTCGCTTCTAGAACTGCAGGCGATTGCAGATGACCCCAACCATCCGGCGAGACACAAGTCAGGATACAACAAGATCCTGAAGACGTGCCAGATAGCCGTACAACACCATTGTCTTGGCTGGGCATGGGTCGACACATGCTGTATCGACAAAAGCAGCAGCGCCGAGCTGAGCGAAGCCATCAACAGCATGTTCAAATGGTATAAGAAGGCAGCCGTTTGTTTTGCTTACTTGGACGATTTGTTGGAAGGTCCGGTTGGTACCGATAGGACCGCCCTGGGCAACTGCCGTTGGTTCACCCGCGGTTGGTGTTTGCAAGAGCTTATAGCACCATCCAAGATAGAATTTCACAACAGTCGATGGCAGTGCGTCGGCACCAAGCGCATGCTCCTATCTCACATCGCTGCCATCACCAAGATTGACGAGAACGCTCTGGCGCACAGAAAACACCTGCAAAATTACGCCGTAGGGCGTAAAATGTCTTGGGCCGCCCGGAGGACGACCACGAGAACGGAGGATGCGGCCTACTGTCTCCTTGGCATCTTCGGCGCAACATGCCGATGCTCTACGGGGAAGGCCGCCGAGCTTTCCTGAGGCTTCAGGAAGAGATCATCAAGCGCTCCGGTGACCTTTCCATCTTCTGCTGGGGCGCTCTGCTGTTAAAGCAAGGCGTGCACTACGACCAGGAGTTTCTCGACGAGTCCCATGATGACTTCGCCAGCGACGGCTCTGATGTCGAACGCTATGAAAACCATCCTGCAAGGCTGAAACCCGGTCGACAGCGGTATTGGAGACAGCTGTTTGCTCCATCGCCGTCACGATTTGCGGGCTATGAGAACCTCGAACCGTTGCCGTTTTTTCCTACGTCGCACTTTGCCCTAACCAATAAGGGCTTACACTTCCCGGAAATTGCACTTCGAGTCGATCAAAACAATAATATCTACATGATTCTCGTAGGCTATGCAGGGCATGCGCAAGATGATATTTACGCTTTGTTGCTATGGAAGGTTGGTCCTGGCTTATATACCAGGCTTCGCCGACCCAAGGAAGAGTTGAGGCCCTACCACGGTATTACGTTAAAGCCCGCAGAGGCATACATTGTTTCTGAGTTTCCCGGACCCTTGGCCAACCAACTGGATGTATCGCATCATTGGGCCATGCAACTTGTTATATACGGTGTGCAAAAGACCGATTTGCGGGGGATTCTGCAAGAAACTCGCCCAGCAGACCGCTGGGATGTTGCTAATATGGAGTTCATTACCACCGGGCCATCAATGTCTTCCTTCAAAGGTTACTGGAAAATACTGACCACAGCTCTGACCGGGATTGGATCCCCGGCTCCGAGTCTCTATATTGTTTGTGGGATTTCTCGGAGCCTTCTTCCGGTCCAGAAGCTTTCTGTATTTACCGGACTTGCCCTTTCCTGGACGACCTTAGAGACCCTGATTTCGGAAGAAGGTTGGAAAGACAATATTGAGATGGATAGCAGAGTCGAAGTTGATGGAACTATTATAGCTGTCCATCCGCGGTATATTCAACATCAAGGACTGCAAAAGGTTGAGGTCGTTGTTCAGACCCGCCAGGCCCAAGAACTTGAATAGAGTCACGGTCTGGCGCAGGGGTAGGCCAGAAGATATATCTGATACTAGTAGTTCAAAATGGTCCCACTACATTATGAATGGCATGCCATGACTCTTGGGCTACAACGCCCTTCAGCTTTTGTTTCAACCAAGCCGTCGAAAAAAGCAGTCCTCCCCCCTTTGACTGGCAGGTATATGTACGTGTACAGTCCAGCCTCTTAAACAAGATAGAACTCCCTCTCTACATAACGGTTCGTGTCAACATTCCGCACGCCCTTCTTAAAATTGACATACTCTGTAAACCCAACACGCTCAAGGGTCTTAATACCAGCAAACACGTCCTTCCGATCACCACCACCACCACCAACCGCTCTAAGAACAAGACAGCTCGTCGAGCGCGACTCGTCAACAGCCTTGGCCGCCTCCATCATAAATCGCGCATATTTAACCTGCTGCGTAAGCAGCGGAAACACATAAAGACTATCGCCCGGCCGAATCTGCGACGGACCTGGCTTCATAATATTGCAGTCAGGGGAGAAGACCACGCGCCCGGAATCCTCTTCCGTGTCGAGCTGTTGCGTGCCGACCAGGTGGCTGAGGTAGTATTTCATCTCCGAGCCGTCCCTGCCGCCCGGGCGCAGTCCCCACCCGGTCTCGAACAGGTTGCCGAGCAGGCGGAGTGAGCAACCTTCGTTAACAGGGCCGAACGGCTCGCTCGCCGACGTCAGCGAGACGTGCGTCTCCAGTACCTCGAACTGCGGCTCCTGGTCGTGAGCTTCGAGGTACCGCACCGTGTCCAACACCGATGCCCACGACCACGACGGCGCGAGATACTGCGCCGGCCGGGGTCTGCGATGACTCCCGTCCCCGCTCCCGATTACCTCGAGTCGCTGCTCGTTAGCCGTGTTCCGCAGCAGCGTCTCACCCACAAACCAGGCCATGTCCCTGGGAAGTGTCTCGCGCCACAGGCCCGCTAGATACGCCGTTTCTGCTCCGGGCTGCAGCATGGTCGGTACCTTATCCTTGACGTCGTCGTACGCAGGCGGATCGCTGTTGCGGTGGTTATACACAACGGCCGCCAGTCCAGACAGGGCGGCGAGACGGTCTGTCAGCACCGACACGCCGAGACCGCTGTACATCGGCACGAGCTCGTCCCAGTTGATCTCCTCAAGACGGGTGCGCCGGCGCAGGAGCCCGTGCTGCGCCGTCGTGGTCGAGCGAACGGACGAGAAGCCTGCTTTCAGGCCGAGATTGTCGACCAGGTACTTGGACACGCCGCCGCACTCGCATGCTATGCACTCAGGACATTCGAAGATGATCTCGTCTTTGGTGAAATGAAGGACACGCGGGGAGAGCCAGCGCTCCTGAAGACCCCAGGCGCGCGTGAGGAGCGGGTAATCCCGCTGCATGGTCTCCATGCCCTGCATATGCACGAAGTGCTCCTCCGGGGGCTTGCCGAAGTCGGTTGGCAGAGCGAGGAGGCTGAATCTGCTCGAGGGATCAGTAGAGGACGAGCGAACAGCTGGGACGCGGGTGGCATCGACGTCGAAGCCTTGGTCGCGCGAGGTTGAGCTGGTCGCCGAGATGCACAGTTCGCATCGCGAAAAGTACTGGCTCATTAGCTGTGACTCACGCTGCCAGTCGTCGGGGCTGTCCTGCTGGATGCAGAGGGCGGCGATCCAGAGGCGCGAGATGCCGAGCTTTCGACAAACAGCGATGGCGTTGGCGAAGAGAGCTGGGAGGATCCCGTGCGGAACTGAGGAAGAAAACTGGCGGAGCGTGCTGGTGCTGAGTGCGCATGCGGTCCGCAAGCTGCCGCCGCCCCAGCGATAACTTAGACATGCGTACGAGCCAATGTCGCCTGGGGACGAGGTCGCCACCCGCACTGTTCCGTTTGGGGCGCTGAGATCGAGGTAGCGTGTCGGCAGCGCTGGTGGAGGTGTTGAATTTATCGACTTACCCTTCTCCTTGCTTGAGCTTGGGCCGTCACAATGATCAAGTCTGTCATGTTGATGCTTGGTTTTGCACACGCGGATCCAATCCGCAACGACAGACCACCGGCGCCCGGGGTCCAGCCAGCACGCATCCATCCTGGTCCTTGCGAGTGTCTTGAGGTGTCGAGGAATCGGGTTCAGCTTCTCGTCCTCGTAGTCCTTGTCCATCGCCCCAGGTACATCAAGCAAGACTGTGCAGCGCGCTTCTATCATTGTAGTCGGCTGTTTCGATTTAGATCGAATCCACGAAGTCACACCACTCCCACCGCCTTCCGCAGCCCTCAGCACCAGTTGAACTTCTCGTCTGGAATAGTGACTAGACAGCTCGCCCGGGCGTATCGACCCTGGGAGGGTAACAACCCATACCTGATGCACGTTCATGGAGGGTGCAATATACAACCTTATCGTGTCGTGGACGAGCTGGCAAAAGGCACTAGGACATCGCGCGCGGGCTGCTTTCATGGCGGACAAGTTGAGCTCGACTGTCCGTCCTTCCCAAGGGGTGTACAGCACGCCGGAGTAGAACAGCTCGCGACAACCTGGACAGTCGGATCCGGTTTGCTTTCTTTGTTCCCCCAAAGAAAAGAAAGTTAGTGCTGGAACCTTCGATGTGACGAGGGGGGGGGGTGGGGGGGGGGGGGGGGGGCAAACTCACAGCGCCAGCCTGCCATCTTTCACCGTTATGACCGGTCTCAAATCGATTGTCTTCTCGACCCAACCGTTGTCGCTCTCAAAGCTAGCTTTCAGCGTGCCATTCTTCAGCTTGGTCTCGCGCGCAGGCTCCGGTATATCCGGGCTTGAAAACCACGGGCCGTTGAACATCTGGTCGACGTGAGGCCCGAACACTTCGTTTAGAATAATAACGCATTCACCAGAACTGCCGCCTCGTGGTGAACGGATATCGGCGACCAGATACCAATACCTCTTTTTTGTAAAGTTGACGAGTCGAATATTTATAACGCCCGGAATCCAGCTTGTATTGTCTCCGAGAACCTCAAACTCAAGTTCTTGGGGTTCGATGTCCTGTCTCAGAGGCAACAGAGCACCGTTGCTGCATCGCAGAATAGTCTCGAGCCTAATAGCGTCCCGGTCCTGTCCCTGTGTTCCGGCATGCTGCCATACGGCAAACAAGGTGGTGTCGGTCAGCTGCACGACGGCTGCGGACCGCGAGAAGTGGTTGGCATGCCGACTTATCGCGCCATTGTCGTGACCCAGACACTTGTCGAGGTTGAGGTAACTGTCTCTGTAGCTGCCGTCACGTTGGAGACACTGGGCAGCGAGAAGCCATTTGTCGATCAGCCTCAAGTTTCGACACGACGGTGGCTTGAGGCGTTGGGACTCGGTCCGATGGAAGTGGATGGTTGGGTAGTATGGCGCCTTAGGTTCGGGCGGCGGGAATTTAACCTCGATCAGGACCTCGTCGTGCCACCAGACCCTGCCACTGGTGGCCAGTTGGGCGCGCAACGTGTTGGCTTGCAAGACGACGTCTCTCGCACTGAGGGAGAAATCGAAGGCCAAGGGCTGGAAACTGCCCTCGCTATTACCAAGGCCGTGGTCCAAATAGAATATGTGGTTAGCGGATTGCCCGGACCAGTCGACATATTTGATGTGCAGCTCGTTATTGCCAACCAGTGACTGAGACAGAAGCTGTGGCTGCGGCATCGTGTGAACTGCAGGTTCAGTCGGACGATGCGAGGACCAAGATGAAAGGAAAGACGATGTGGGGCGCAGACTGTGTTTCCCCTCTTCTCGCCGTGGGATCCTGTCAGCCGAATATGGCACAGGCAGCTATGCTACATTAGATAAGGGTACCTAATACGTTTTTCGGCGGATCCCAAAACTCCACATATAACCGACTAGAAATTGAATTGCCTATCCACAGCCAGACGTGTAGGCTCTCAGCAGAAAAGTGGTTCTTAGTAGAGACGTAGGAAACCCTTGGCTCTCTATTCTGGGATCTAATATGCGGCGGTTACCCCGAAAAAGAGTCCATCTCGAGATCAAGGTGGCAGATCATGGAACCAGTGAGGACGAATTCGAGCCAGAAGTATTCAGATGGATATAAATGTCCAAATGACCCTAAAAAATAAGTCTCCAGAAATATAATAGTGGCTCTGGCCATGAGGAATGAGCCTGACCGCTGAATGCCGTCCACGAGAAGTAAGTAATTGTGACCGCAGCTTAACCCATGAGCACCGCCATTGAACATCCGACAGCCCTGAACTTTGCCTGGAATAAACAGCCCTCCGGTGCGCCCAAGGCAGACTCAGTTCACCACCACTTTTACTCCAATAACAGCGATGAGCAACTAAAGAATGGAAACAGACTGGTGATGAGGGAAAAGACACTTCACATCACATTTCACATCCGCTTGGTAGCCCAATAATTAACCAAACAGAGCGCATTCGAGTGTGAAACAAACTTCTGCGCCATTGAGCTCAAGATTGAGATGTTCATGAAGATTGACTATTCTATGACGCCTTCAGTCCAATACAAGCCCGGCTCTCAAGTCCTGGCGCCGGGCTTTCATCTCGACCAACAACGGGCCTTTTTCCCACAGCATGTAGCACTTTTGGATTTGCCAGTTCTCACTCTCCTGGCAGAGGCTCAGGTCAAAGTTCCACAGAACTTTGGCCAGAATCAGCCGCATTTCGTGGTATGCCAAGCTATTGTTGAGCAAAAACACGTTAGCAAATGACAACACAGAAAAGGGATGTGTTTCAACACATACTTCTGGCCGAGGCAGTTGCGCGGACCGACCGAGAATGGCTGCATCGCCTCCCTATGGTCGACGTAATAGTACTCACTGCCTGGAAGCCAGCGCTCGGGGATGAACTCTTCGGGGTCTTTGAAATTTAGCGGCGACTTGAAGGTGGCCAAGGGTGCGACGGAGACGCGGATCTGTCAAAGTCATAATTAGCAGCTGCATGATACTTGGATAGACACACCTACATTCCCCGGCACCCTGTCTCCACAAATAATGTTTCCCTCCTCGGGCGTGACGCGGAACAAAGGCGATGGGACGGGCGGATAGCATCGCATTCCCTCCTCGAGGCACGCGGTCAGGTACTTGAGCTTCTGCAAGCCCTCGATGGTGAGCTGGTCGTCGGACGCAAAGGCCCCACGAATCTCGTCAACAAGCAGGCGCATCTTGTCCGGATTCTTGAGCAGGAAGAAGGTCACTCCACTCAGCAGCGTGGCCGTCGTCTCGGTGCCAGCGAGCATAAAGATGGATGCATTGGCGTGCATCTGGGCCGGGGTAAGCAGCCTGTCGCCTTCCGGTTGTTGCAGCACAAGCGTCCAGATGTCGGGCTGGTGGTCTTCGCGGTCTCGCTTCTCCAGACGATGGTTGACACGCTCGACCGAGTGGGCGAGGTGCTTCTCGCCAGCTCGGCGCGAAAACGGCGGCTCGATCAGGGCAAAGATTTTGCCTAGCCACCGGTACTCTTTGAAGAAGGTGATCATGGAGACCATTCGTATACTGGCAAAGACCGTCTTGACCCACTCCGAGTAGGACGAGGTCTGTAGCAGGCTGAGCGACTCGCCAAAGGTCAGATCGCCCATGATGTCGAAGGTGGTAAAGTTGTAGAGCTTCACAGCGTCGAAGATGGTGTCGGGGTTCTGTGCGAGATCTCTCTGGATGTTGCTGACCAGCTGGTCCACGTATTTGATGAGCAGGCCTTGCTGCGACTTGAGAGCTTTGTCGGAGAAGGCGTGTGAGAAAACTCGGCGGACGCGAGCGTGTTCGGTATCGTCTAGCTCTGTGACGATGCTTGGGTGGCCGTTGAAGTTCAGATCGTAGAAACGTGGGTCCTTGTTATTTGGCTTGATTTTGCCCCCTGGGCGATGGCTATAGATGTCTTTCCAGGCGTCGTGGTGGATGAAGCTGAGACGGTCGGGACCAATACGCACGCCGTGGCCATATTTCTTATGCTGAGCCTCTAGCCACGGCAGGATGTTTCCAGAGGCTACCACGTAACAATACACCATGTCGGTAACAGCGGCGTAAGCGGGGCCGGGGTACTTGGACAAGCGGTGGAAATGGATGTTGTAAGTAACATGGAGCACAAGAGCACCGACGACTACGATTAGACACAGGCCCCAAGTCTGCTGGCGTTGCCACAGTTGCAATCCGTTCCTGGGAGACATGAACTGGGTGAGATATTCCATGGTGAAGTAGGTTGCGACCCAAAAGAATTGTGTGCAAGAGGATTGGAGTGCGAATGAAGGCGAGGACTAGGGAGCTTGTCTCTGAAAAAGCCGATGTGAGCATCAGATGTGTAGTATTTATATCCAACAAAATGTGCTTGGAGGGTTCCCCCGACGGGCTTGCATGCAACCCCGGATGCGAGCATCATGTATCACATGGATTCCGGTCATAGCCTTAAAAATGGAGTGCAACTCATTGTGGCCAACTATCATTGAACTTGGATGTTAGATGCGGTATCTCCAAGTACGTGTTGCCTTGATGGCTTCCGGTCCCACCGCGGCAGAGAACGGCCGGGTTCTTCAAGCATGCGACTTCTGTCGACATCGCAGGGTACCTTGCTTTACCGCCCTTTTGATACACTAGGATAAAGTACTGACTCGGTTGGTACAGATCAAATGCGATGGCGTTAAGCCTGCTTGCGACGCCTGCCACCATGCCCATGTCACATGCACATTTGAACTTCCTCGCCGTAAAGGTGGGAGAAAACGGAAGGGCATTTCAAGCTCAGTTGCTGGTAAGGCCTAGTTCTCTGATCTGCCAAGAGCTGATTCCAACATCGTATTATTGTACCTACCTAGTTATAGCGTCTCAAATCAGCCCCCTATCGACACAGGGCATGCCATCCTGGTCTACCTCCCCTCTCTTATCAGAACTGCTCTCGTTCTGCAAAGTCGACAGTCTCGATTCATCCGTTTCTTTGCCCTTCTTATCTTCTGAGGGACAGCAATGGATTGGGTCAAGGAGCAAACCGAGTCTTAGACTCAAAGCTGCTTTCACACACCCGCCGGTGGCGCCACCTGCTCCTTTAACACCGGTTCCTCCATCATCTCCCAAAATCTCCAAGGTTATGGCTCTGCCGCCGCGACAACTGGTGGATAAATACGCCAAGGTATATTTTGCTTCGATATACCACAGCATCTTTCCCGCCTTGGACGTCGGTACCTTTCGCACCGTCGCTGGATTCCATTTACGACGCACCATCGATCCATTCTCAACCTACCGACTATCTTGCTTTACTGTATATATTTACGGCATTCGCGTCCAAGTCCATTGGTGGATCTTCGCGGTTGTCGTTGGCAGAGGAAGAGGCTTACATGCAGCAATGCCAACGTTTGCTTCCTAGAATATGGGACGAGAGCGCAACAACGGAGGGTTTAGAGTGTGTCATGATATGTGTAAGAGCATCATCCCGTTGAGGTAAGGAGAGTTTTCCACTAGGATGCTAACTGTCACGGTCAACAGTTCGCCTACCATGCCATGTCTGGAAACCTATCATACTGCGAACTGCTCTTCGCCGGCGCCGTCCGTCTCCTTTTCATCCTGGAAGCACACATTCGTCCGCCAAATCTCTTTGGTACCATGGAAGGGTCACCAGATGATGGCGACTTGGCCAGTTGGGCAGACTCACATCTACGCATATTATTCTGGACCTGCTTCTCGGTCGAAAGAATGCTCCTTCGACCAGGGCAACCGTCATTTATCCTCGAGGACGAGTGCGATCTCGATCTTCCCACATGGTATCCGCAGAATCATGGCGCTACACGGCACCAAGAAGAAAAGGGTCCTCAAATCATGTTTCACATGGATCTGCGGTTGTGCATGATAAAGGGCAGAGTCCATAGCCGACTCTACTCGCGACGCACCAGACTGCACGGTCTCGATGCCGACCTGCTTCGGGAAATCCGGCAGCTCGACACCGAATTGGCGGACTGGAAGGCAAACATGCCATCCTACCTACAGCATGTAAATTAATGTCGATAGTAACTTTTCCACGAGCACTAGTCATCCAGCCTTCCGCGCCGAAGAGCTCGAGGCTCAGATTTTGGTCCAGCACCTCGAGTTCTACAACTGTCTGGCGGCCATCCACAGAGCCACCACCACAAGCCAACTTGCCGATAATCTCGGCGTCAAGTCGAGCTTCGCTCTCTGTGTAGAGGCTAGCCGGCTGGTCCTCATTCACCTCGATGCCCTCGGACAGGTCATACGGCGTCAGCAGCACCCAGAGGGCGAAGCTCGCTCGTCCATGGCATTTTACCTCCCCCGGCGCCTGATGCCCTTTTACCCGCTCGACGCCCTCTTAACCGTCTTCTGTCAGTTCATCGACGCGCCGACGGCGGGGCCTGACGCCGACCGCGACCTGCAGCTCCTCCGTCGGGCACCGGAAGTCGTGTCCACCTTCTGCGAGGGTGCAGAGCTCGGATCGAGCAACCGCGACCTCGCTGTGCTGCACGACATGCATATGATTGCCGAATTTGTCGGCGGACTGTGCGACATGGCCGAGGCAGTATTAGCCGCTGCGGTAGATGGTGGCTGATCGAGACTTGGTTGATTCAGAGAAAAAGGACTTCCGAGACCAAGAATAAATAAAAGTAGATTGATTCCTGTGAAGCTTTTGTTTGCACCATTGCAATAGCCGTATCACATAGTATAGATACAAACAGGAGATTGACTTTAACAAATCATATAGTACAACCAGGCATCCTCAGCCTGTGGCATTATAACGCCCGGCTGCCCGCAAGCCCCGGCTATCACCAGCCTCCCCAGGTTGATCCCCACCTCCTACCATCATACTCACACCAACGGCGCATGCTCTCTTTACGCGACACCGGTTTCTCGGCGACTTTGACGACGGAGATCATGATCGGAACTCCATCTCCAAAATAAGTAGGGTAGTAAAACCCGCCTTTGGCGGCCAGCCCCGTGTGGTCGAAATCAAGGTGGCCAATATGGCTGTTATCGTCGTCGTGATATGGATCATTAACATCGTAGTCCTCGGCCGGCTTACCGTGCCACTCCACAACATACGAGCCAGGCAGGTCTTGCATACTCCTATGGTTGGGGCGGCGCTGTTGTTTGGCAACAAGCTCCCGGTAGCCCTTGCGGTGCCTTTCCCAAGTTGCTTTTTTCTGAGCCTCCGCTCTTGCCTCACTTGCCCGTTCCTCGGCCTCCGCCTTTTCTTGTCGCTGTTGCCGCTGTTCTTTCAAGTGTGCAATCTCAGCCTTCACCGCGGCAGAATCCCCACCGATAACCCCAGTGTCGTTAAACTCCTTCAAGTGAAGACCTCGGTTCTGGGACTCAAGTTGGTACCGGTCGAGGGTCACCGGAGCCGACGGCCGGTCCTTTTTGGTGCCAGTCTCGACGCCACGCGTGTCGATATGGAGATACTTGGCTAGAAAAACTTCCAGTCACGTTCGCCTGTGAGCTCTGGATCAATTCCTGTCGACCACGTCTGGCGGATTGCAAGCCCTGGGACGGCCGCGACCACATCGAACATCTCTTTTTCGTTATTGCACAATTGGAACAACAAAGGTTCCTTGGTCTTGTTCCTATCTGGACGCCCTCGACCATCCAAGAAGTATTTGGCCACGAAGCGGGGTGGATCCGAGTTGGCCTCCTCTGAGTGGCCGCCTTTGATCTCGACGAACTGTTTGTCCTCGAGGCGCTTGAATGCCTCGTCATACTCTCGTCGAAGACGATTTCGCACAATGACAACTGATGGGGCCAGCTCGTCGTACTATTTCCGATCAGATTTCATCATCAACAGAGTCCAGAGAGAGTAAGGGCCAATCTTAACCAACCTTTCCGGAATCAAACGCATTCTCCAAGGCTGTCTTCAGGTCAGGCCTGGGAGCCGACTTTTAAAAGGAATTCCGTAGAGGATCAGCTCTGTGGTGAACCACTTCTTTGTCGGTTCCTTTTTTTTTTTTTTTTTTTTTGGATCGGCCCGAGAAAAGCTGGCGCAATTCTTTCGGCGGCGCCTGGGCAATGCCGTCTAGCTTGAAAACATCATCCTCATCCTCCCAGCGCGAATCCGAGGGACCGTATGAATATGGAGGAGAGCAGGCTGCGTCAGGCACGTCCGGCTCTCCGTATTTATTTGTCCACCGGTATATTCGCGGCATGTTGGCGGTCAATGGTCGCCGAGCGCTGCTTTCTTTAGATTTCTTGAGCGTCGGTGAGGCAACTGGGGACCTTGGTCTGGCAGAATTGGAACGAAAGGACATCCAAAGTGGAGCCGAGTCCGACGCGACGCTATCACGACTGGAGTTTCAACTTTTTCTTTTCCTTGTGCTGACTAACGAGCATTAGCTCCCATCAAACCCCGCAATCGCCATGTGACGCGTGCATCACGACGAACTCCACTGCCGGAGCGGCACCGGAGTTGAGAACACCGAGTCGTGGGACAAAGGCCGTCATAGAAACCCGCAAATTCCCGGGTTTCCCCTCAAAGCCCGTGTTTCCACGAAATACGGTCAACGGGTTATAAAGTATCGACACAAAGCTGATATTGGACAGCTATCAACAACACAGCCGACGAGATGATCACTGGTCTCCATCATGTAAGACAAATACAAATCATTGTCATCGGTGGCGGCAGTCCAACAACATCATGACAATGATAAAAATAGCACACCCTCCCCTTTCTACCGAAACAACACACCTCCTTCAAAAACCCACGCACTTTCAGCATATTCAAACAAGATCTCTTAACTCAAGTTACCTATCTCATCTCAACCTACCTCAGCTCAACCTACATCAACTCAACCCTACCTCAACTCATCGCACCCTAAACTCACTAACTCACCTCAAATCATCTTCATCCACTGATCATAACCACTCATCTATCCCCAACTATATATACTAAGTGTTCCACTGCTCACAGGTCAACATCATCGTCCCAAAGGACACCCTCCCCCTAGCCAGGGAATTCTACGGCACCACCCTCGGACTGACTCCCCGCCCCGTCCCGCAGCTCCAGCGCGACAGTCTATCATGGTTCGACATCGCTTCGTCGGGCCAACAGCTCCACGTGGCTTTTGGTCGGGACGAGGACTTCACGCCCTCAGCGCGCCAGGCTCCACGACACCCCTGTTTCCGGCTCGAGAGCGTCGAGAAGCTGAATGAGCTGCAACGCAGGATTTGGAAGCATTTCTTGGAGGGGCAGCAGCAAAGCAAGATTGCCGGTGCCGACGATGGTAGTAGTGAGAATGTAAGGGCCGAGGCCGCGCCCATGCAGTGTGACGAACCTGGGGGAGAGAACTCTGGTAAGTTGTGACTCAACTTATGTCTTTTTCTTCGGTTTCGGGTTCTGAAGGGATTTGAATGGTTGTTGTGTACTAATAGGCTTCGCTTCAGGTGACAAAGGAGTCGAGTATCCGACAAGGTTCTTTGCCAGGGATTATGCTGGCAATCGACTGGAGTTTACCGTGTAAAACAGCCAGACCCACGCGTGCTTAAAGTCTGTCTGCTGTCCAGATAAGGTGAAGGAGGATGTGGTCCAATTTTGACGGGTGTCATCGACGTCGTCGGTTCAGATAAGCGTGTTAATTTTGTAAGACATTGCAGCATTATTTGATGTTTATAGGCTACAATTTGATGTTGTTTGTGCCCCAAGAGCTTCATTGAAACCTGTGTGTATGACTACCAATCTCATGCCGTAGGACTTCATATCCTCCCAAAATTATCTAGGAAATGTTGAAATCTATCATCTGACGTTCCGCTCATTCATCTTGCCATGCTCTACCATGTTGTTCTTCCAAGATTCCTAACAATCCACTCGAGCAAAAGTAAAACACACATAACTCACTCCATCTGGCCCGCACTAATATCGAGCAACTCCTAAGAATCCGGCCCAGTCAAGACAATGTCAATATGGCCCCCAAAGCTCCAGCCCTGGCACCCACCCGTCGGGTTGCCGTCCGAATCCATGCTCTTGACAGCATTCGGCCCGCCGCAGTTGAGCAGACTATACGTCCTCTCGGTGCCGCACGAGTTGCCCGTCCCCGCATCGCACGTATACACGCAGGTGCTCATATCCGACACACAACCCCCGCTGCCTCCCGACTCGCCCGACACCATGATGGTCATGGGATCGCCCGACATGTTGACGAGCCGCGAGACGTCAACGGTAGCATAAACACCGCTGCTGAACTCGCCAAACGTGTTGTCGACCTGCCCGAACGCCGTGAGGGCGGTGCTGCGGTCGTAGATGGTGGACCAGGCGCCCGACAGGCCGTTGGCGACCGACAGCTCGACGGCGCTGCCCGTGTTCGGGAGCGAGTAGCTGATGGCGGGGACGCGGGCGTTCATGAAAGACGCTTGGTCATCGTTCTGCGGCGCGTACCACAGGATGAGGATGAGGGGCACGTCGGCGGCGTTGACAAAGGTGAAGGTGTTGGGGCCGTCGGCGCCGATCCAGATCAAGCCGTTGTCCTCGAGCGAGTTGTTGCCCTGGCCCAACATGCCAATTTCCGCCATGTAGACACAGTCTGCCGCGCTGAGGCCGTAGACTAGGGAACTGCATGAGAACTGGGCGAGTGAGGTGTCTCTTGCTCGGTTGTGGTTCTCTGGGCTGCCAGATGACGATTTCCAGTCAACTGTCAACGTTCACCCTTTAGGCATAGTCTTCAGGACTGATGGAACATACATGAACTCTCGAGTTCCTGACCATACGGAACTGTCGCTTTCACTTCGAGTTTGTATCTCTTGGAGAGGTCCCACATCACTTGGACGAGTATTGGGGATCGGATAGGCGGCGGTTTGCAGAATGAACAGCAATAAACACGATAAGACCATTTTGGCGGTGACAAGATCTCACTTCGGAGAATTTGCAAGTGAATTTGTTCTAGAGTTGTTGGACTAACGCGTGCTATGAAAACCCCCGAGTGTCCACGGCTCTCCTGCTCCTTTTGTGCCCGCTACACGGTGGGACTGCTGAGTTGTAATGTGCGACTGCAACCTACCTGCCATGACGAAGACGGTAGCAGCAATGATCTCAGTTCTTGCCGTCTTGCCCGACACGGACGTATCTGAGGCATTTGATGTGCTTCGTTCTTGCCTCTCCAGAGATGCGGCGGTGTTGAGAAGGCACGGGTGACCCAAATGGCGTCAATACAGTCACAAACCAATGAAAAGAAAGTACCTGTCTGTCAGATGTTTCTGGAAGTGGCGGCTGTCCCAGTAACCAGGAAATACAGCTATTATTGCACCAAGCCTGTGCACGAATCAAGATTAGGCAGCTTGGCCAGCACAAAGTTAAAACTGATAGGGCCTTTGTGGTCCGGAACGACTTCAGCTCTTGGATGCAACCGCGGTAAATATCTCATTGGGCCAGATTCTTGATCTCGCGAGACGGCCACGCGATGGGCTCTGGCGCTCTTGCTATCAACAGACGGAAATGCGGAGAAGGATTGTGCATTTTGGGTGTCTTTCACATTTTGTGTATTCGTACTGTATCGGGATGGTATCCCACACTGCTGGGCGGACGGGAGATACGGATATCTGAAAGCGGCAGAGCAATATGAAGGACAGAATGAGGGATGGGAGACAAACTCAATTTGAAAGAGTTGAATTGAAGGCGACAGTAAGGCAACAGCGCTTTGTTCCAGAATCGACAGACAGACAGACAGGGGGAGCGCCTGAAAATTGAGTCCGAATTTGACTCGTCGTAGCATGTCAAATTCAACTCGCCCTCGCCCAGGGGACGTCTGTGATGCTGGATCAGGCAGGCGTGACAGGTTTCAAATACAGCCCTGACAGGCAAGCAAGATGGGACTGTGGAAAGAACCGGACGTGCCTTGGGTGCAGCTCCGCATAAACCAAAAGAATGAAAGGACCCGTGTTGTTTGTGGTTGTCACTCTTTCCCCATCCCCCCCCATCGCTCCCGCACCCATCTCCAAGAGTCCAACTGACCCCCGCCTTCACTTCGGTACGGCTTCGCCCCGCCCCGCTCTGTTGGCGTCTTGGGAGTCTGAGATTCTCGGCTTCTCATTGGACATCGTTGGGTATTTTTATTTCTGGACCACAAGCCGTTTTGCGAACTCTCAAGCCCGCTGGGCCCGCACTCATCCATGGCGTCGCCCTACGAAGGGTTCGTCCAATGGCGGGCTCTGGCTTTCGCTCTGCAACAGCAACCGTTCTGAAATATGCAAGGCACTATCGTTCCTTCGGGGGAGGAGCTGAGAATTTGTAGTGCCAGACAGCCAAGGACAAGAGTTTTCTGAGAGTCTATCTGCTGGACAGCGCCGGGCTCGCCAAGGAGGTACCGAGCTTTGTGGAGATTTGGATTTGCTTGGAAGTTCCTGGGAGGATTTTGGCAAATTATGCATGGGATGGGCCTGCAAAGGTGTGCTTTGGTGCCACCTGCATTTTCTCTCTCGGTCTCTCTTTTCAGTCGCCCGCTGCAATTTGAGGCGACACGGCAGGACTTGGTGCGCAAAGCCACCACCATCGTCCCGACTTCGACCGGCCCCGTATGTATGAGATCCGTATATACATAATATCACCCAAAGCACACTGGCGGGTGACGTTGCATGATCAACTTTCCCGCCCAATGAACTCACAAGCTGATCCGATCCGTAAGGTAGTTGTTCGGCAGTGCCAGATGGACTCGGAACTCGCAAACAGAAACACCCTCACCAGGTCAATCGACAGAAACTCAGAACACGAGAAGATTCCCACCGATTTGGATGCAAATTGAATGTGCATATAGCTGCCGAAGTCGTCGATAAAGTCAACATGTCTCTGGCCGGCGCATGAACTTGTTTTTGCATGCTCTGTAGTGTAACCCATGACGGCTGCTCGGGCGGACTGACAGTAGATAGATGAAGAGAGTGGAGGATAATGGGATCGTCGACGGCGGTGACCTGCAGCCAAGGAGCTGATGGGGTGACACAATTAAATCAAGCCCAGCTAAATGGCCGTGTCGTGTCGGTACGGCCCCCAATCAGCCCCGGTCTACGATATTACCTTGTGGCTCAGCCTGCGGAAGCCCGCCTTTTCCCCAGCGCGGCGACGCGGGAGCACACACACCTCCACCACACCGGCAGCACAACAGTTTTGGAAGGAGTCTTGCGGTGACGGGAGAGAGCGTTGTGTTGCAGGAGAGGCAATGGCCACAGTGACCCTGGCTGTTGGCACTGGGCAGCGCCGTCTGCCCGTTCCTCAACCCTCGACCCTGCCAGTGCTCTCAATTGCGACCAGGGCAGAGAGGATCGAGCCGGTTGACGGTTGACCGGGGCCCAGTAGGCCTGGCCTGGGCCTGAGCCATCTGGGCAATCTGGGCATGGATTTGGTGGAAGGAAGGGCCGGAAGCTCAGCCCGGAAGAGGAGAAAAGAAAGTGCCCTTGCTTCTTCCTTCGGACTTCCTCGTTGACTTTCCCTTTCCCTTCGTCATCTCACTTCAGTTCTTCCCGACACAACACCAACCTTAATTTTCGTGCACCTTCCAAATCGCCAGTGCCAGTCTTGACCTGGAGACCGGTGTTCGATCTGACCTGAGCAGCACCCGACCTGCCTGGTGCCCCTACCGGCACTTGATACTTACACGGACCGACACTCCAGCACTTACAACTTCAGTCAGTGGAGACGACCGGGAAACCGCCGACAGCACCAAGGAAAGTCGATCCAAATACGGATACAGCCGCCGTCATGGCACAAGACGGACTTGGTTTGACCTGCCCGTCCGGCGGCGCATTCTACATCTGCCAGGACACCAAGGTCGAGTTCATCGGCTGCTGCACCACCAACCCATGCGGAGACGGATCGGGTAACTGCCCGACGGAAAGACTGCGACCGGCCTCGTTCTCGTCCGTCCAGTACAGTAAGATTCCCTTGGAGGACTGTGACGACAGTGAGCCTGGCGCTGGTACACCATTGTGGTACACATGTTCGGCGACGAAACCGCCCTTCATGGGCTGTTGCAGGAGCAATCCGTGTGCGCACGGAAGCTGTCCCGACGGAAACCTCACAGCCGCTAAGCTCAATGCAGACCCAACGTTGCGGCAACAGTTCATTGACAATGCCGGTGTGTCGACGAGCAAAAACAACAAGTTGGGAGGCGGCGCAATTGCGGGAATCGTCATAGGAGTTATCGCCGGCATTGCGATTATCCTAGGAGCTCTTTGGTTCTTGAGAAGGCGTGCCAACCAAAAGAGGGCGGCCGAGGCGCACAAACCCTCATCGGCAGACGGGATGCACAGCCAAGACTACAAAGCCGGCAGTCCAAACCCAAACTACAGCCCACATCCAGGTAAGGGGAATTCCCTCCCAAAATTCGTGTCAAACAAACCACCATGCTAACGCGCGACTTATGTAGCGCACATGTCACCCCATTCAGGCTACGGCTTCAACGGATCACCGCAGACCGGCCATGGGTTCCAGCAAGGTTACCAGACAGTGCCGTCCGAGCTCGGTTCCCCATACGTTGCCGAACTCTCGGGGAATGATGCCGGAGGTGTCGCAATGCTCGACAGCACACCAATACAACATGGAGCCCCGCCATACCCGGCCGACAAACCACAGGGCGGATGGCCGGATACCGACAGGAAATGAAGATGGGCCGAGAAATGAGGGGCCGCAGAATGGAAGAGGAGAAACGAGAGATGAAAAGAAATAGGCGGGAAAAGCTTGGACCGGGGAAGGGGAAATACGAGAAAGTCGGCAACCTCTTGCAACCAGCCCACTATATACCTAATCTACGAGATCTGTTCGGCTTGGGGCCCTTCGCAGCTTCGTGTGTCATGGATATCGGTTAGGTTCTGTTCGACACGTCTGACGCATTGGCGCTATTTTTGTATACAGCATGCGCATTTCACACTGTCGAGCCTCAGCTGTTTCAAACTTCTGATTTCCCCGCACTCACACTGCATATTTGGCAGTGGAGATGCAAAAGACGACATGTTTGCTTGCGACGGTTTACACATGAGATATCCAGAGGACAGTCGACGTTGTGTATATTTG
The DNA here is from genome assembly GCA_033439685.1 of Apodospora peruviana. NCBI lineage: Eukaryota > Fungi > Ascomycota > Sordariomycetes > Sordariales > Lasiosphaeriaceae > Apodospora > Apodospora peruviana. The sequence goes on along the minus strand of JAUEDM010000003.1, from coordinate 1,202,668 downwards.
TATTCCTTTTCTTTACTTTCCTTTTTCGGGCGTTGTCATCAGCGATGGGTCCAATTGGATGTTTGTGTTTTGAGGGACAATGCTAACAGTGCCCTTGGCCTTGGCATTGTTCCCCTGGCAGTTCACGTGGCTACAACGCCATAATTATTTACTTCACGAGTTTTCCATCCCCCCTTGAGACACCATTCTAGCGGTGTGGTGTGCTTAGTATTGTCGTCTCATCCTCAGCCACATACGCCAACTTGACAAGTCATTATTCTGGAAAAATGCCAGTTGAGTGCACTGCACACATGGCGGACACATGGCCAACGATGCACCCCACTACGAACTGATAAATTGGAGAACAGGAAGCGCTGCCAATGTTCATAGCTCCCGTCCCGGTCTCCTGTAGCATTGTGGCTTCTCGTGTTGTCTCGTGAAGGTGGATGAGGCCGACAGTGGTGGGGTGGAGGAATACACTGTCAACGACGTCGTGCATCATTAGAATATCTTGTTTCTTTCTGATTTCTTTTTATATCTCATAGAATCTATCGAGACCCTTTGACAAGTACAAATCCCCGGTCTTCAAAAGACTCAATCCTGCTAGTTTCTCTTTCCGTCAGCTTGGGCCAACACATCGCGCCATTGACTTCAACCCGACCACATCTCATCACAACTTTATACAATGAAGCACAGTTTTACGGTACTCGCACTGGGCTTCTCGCTCTGCTGCTCGGCAGCTACTCTGGGCTACCGAGACGATCTCGTGCCTACTCGCGAAGATGTGGCAGGCCATGGAGGGGGGGGACCCTTCAATGTGCCACTGACCGACTGGTTCAAGACAACCACTGCCCGCAACCACGGCAAGTACAAGACCGATCTCCAGTGGTATACCACCATAGCGGTCGGCACACCGCCGCAGAAGTTGTAAGTCACTGCCTGTCTCGATCATGCCACCATACACGCACAAGAAGAAGCTAACATACTTGCAGCAACGTCCTCATCGATACGGGCTCCACCGGCCTCCTGATTCCCAAAAAGGGCTGCACGTCCTGCGGCAAAGACCAACACCTCTTCGACTCGTCCAGATCACAGACCTTCCGCAACTCGCCCGGCGTGGAGTTCGACACGCAGTTCGGGTCAGGCGGCGACACCGTGCCCCTGCCCGAGTCCCAGTCGGCCAACTGCACCGTCGTGACGGACCGCATCTCGTTTGCGAATATTGGCGTGCACCCAGTTGACCAGCAGTTCCTGTTGTGTCATGGCTACACTCCTGGGCTGGCCAGCCAGCCGGGCATCGACGGGATTTTGGGATTTCCGTCCAACTCGACGGTTCGTTGGGCTGAGGGGAACTACACTACGTTGCCGGGATTCACGCCGCTGTATTGGAATCTGTTCGAGGCCGGCCGGCTTGGGAGAGAGCCTGAGTTTGGGCTGTCGTTGAAGCCGTTATGTAAGAAAGGGGGGGAACTTACGCTTGGAGGCATTGATGAACGTCGTTTAAGAAAAAGCACCCTGAAAACTGCGCGGCTGGATAGGGAGTTGAGTGGGTACAAGGGCACTTGGGTCGCAGAACTCGTATCTGTCTCCGTTGGTGGGCAGCAGTTCTTCTTGACAACGACTGATAATACGACGGCGCCGGCGACGGGTTACGCGCTCCTGGATACAGGCGGCGCGATCATGTTCACACCTGACCCGCAAACCACGCGCGCGCTGTATGCGCTCATCTCGCCCGATATCGTGCCCATTGATGAGTTGGGTTCTTGGGGCGGGCCCTGCGGCGTGCTTGACCGGCTCGCCAAAGACTTTACGTTCTCTTTTCCCAAGGCTAATACTGGAGGAGAAACAGTGGAGGTGAAGCTGCCGAAACGGTTCTTCAACCTGGGCGTGTACCCGGGCATCGACCCGGCGAACAAGACGTGCCAGGCCGTGTTTGCGGATTATGGACCAGGGATCGAGGCGCGCGACCCGATCCACGGGAGACCCGGGTGGGTGTTTGGTAGCCCGCTGTTCAAGGCGTACTACACAGTGTGGAACGGAGCGGCGATGGAGATGGGCTTTGCGGAGCCTGTTTACTAGATTGATGTTGGTCATCTCACATGATGGGATGGGGGACTGGATGGTTGGTTATCGGAACGCTAGACTACCGTAGGCAGTAACGGTACTATGGTCTGGTGTGGCGAGTGTTGATGGCTGGTGGAACTGGAGATGGGACGCTGAGGCGGAGGGGAAGGACTGAGAGCAATCATCGCCATATCTTACATAGCAACAACGACAGATGATAGGATGAGGTTCATTCAATGGAAGCACATTCTCAACATATTCTATGAAGTTGCGCTGCCACACGATGATCAAGATTGCTGTCGCGCCCTGCTGCCACCCCGCCAGTAGTGCAACCAAAGTCCGAGTGCCGGTAGACCCGGGTGATCTTACTGGTAGAATACCGCCGTAGCGTACTCTGGACTTGGGGTAAGTGACAAACGTTGCATGATCATCGAACGCCACCGGCGCTGAAGGTGGTGGTCAGCAATTATGGGTACCTACATAGAATGATGACATTTGCGTTGTGCGTTGAGTCAGCTGCGACTGTAAGTCGTTTTCTTTTCCGAGCTGCTGCTGTGATGCTGACGGTCATGCTGAGTTGCAGTCGATTCAGCTGCCCCTTTCTTGCATTTTTTGTTTTGTGTCATTACATGCTCAGTCAGAGTTGCCGTTTCTAGCAGCCCGTGATATCTGGATGCCTTGTTTTTTTTTTTTTTTTTAAAAAAAAGGGTATGCATTGTTGTTCAGATTGAGTCCCCAGATCTGTCAGTCATGCAAAGAAACCATGTTGACCTGAGCGGGGATCCAAAACCGGCAGTTCGTAGGCTCCATGAAGGTCAGAAATTGGACCATCTCGGTTCCCGGGATACGATACCACAGAACTATCTGAGTTGTACGCGTAAGGAATACATACCACAGTGGCCGCTCGGATTCCTATTGAACTGGAAAGACAAATGAATGAGGGAAACGATCTAACGGAATGGGGACATATCACTGAGCGGGACTTGACGTGCCGAAGTTTGAATGCAGCGCCGCGATTCGTCAGTGTACTTTTGATAGTAGCCTGGAGTCAAATCTAGGGTTCGGATTTTTAAAAAAAAAACCGGACTTTATCGAAAACCCCGTTTTTTTCCGAACCCTAATCAAATCGGACACCTTTTTTTTCTTCAAGTTTTGGGGACCTAAGGTACTTAGAAACATTTTGGAGAAGGAAAGAGACACGGGCAAACATACGGGCCGGGGTCGGGTCGGGTAGTTCGGATTCTATTCTGGTCACTCAGAGCATGCAACTCGGCAGGGAACAAGGACCCGATGAGAAACTTGTAGGATTTCGGATTTCCAGTGCCTGGCCATCGTCGGCTGGGCTCTGGGTTTGCCCGCTCTGGTCATCAAAAACGCGAACGGATAGAGTCCATAATTCTGAAACATATATGGGGAGGCAGGTCGGCAAAATGATCTTAGATTTGGGTTCCAAAGATCCACTTGCAGTTAATTAATCGCTCTTTTTACACGCGATGTTAGCGTACCAGTTGAACAGCCACACTTTAATACTACAAAGCGGAAATGCATAGAGACCACTTTGCTTTTCCGGAAAGGTCCACGTGTGAGGTAGTGTAGGTAGGTTCCCATCGACCTGGACGCCTTTCCCTGTTTGGCTGTATCTTGCACTCGGACTCTGGTTAAAACCAAACTCTCCATCGGATTGGAAATCGGTTTGTCCGCCCAGACATCGCATGTTTATGGGCTGCGACGGAATGATGTTCTAGAACTCACTCACCTGCCTGCTCCCAGAAAGTCAACTGATGCATCTTGAAGCAAAAGCAGAAGCCTCTCGTAGTCTTTTTAGAGGTATGACCAGAACGTTCGGCGCCGCGATAAGCGAGCTGAGGCGCGATGGGACATGACACGGAGGACTAAAAAGGAAAACGATGGTTGTTAGTGGAGCCTATTGCTCCTTGGACCCTTGAAGTTTGAGCGGGTTCCACTAATAAGAGCACTTACAGCGCGTAAATTCTCCTGGTCTTGTTCACGACAAACCACAACCTCGTCCAGATGGAACTGGAAAGAATCAAGGAAAGGGGGATCTGCACACAACCATAAAAAAACTGGGTCGACGCTTCCGCGGCATAACCAGTATTGCTATCAAGGCGCACATTTCAGCTTCAAGTCGCTGACGGCGGGGGTCGGTCTCTTATCTCTTTCATCAACTTGTCTCGCATCACTTAGAATCTTACCTACGGTACCCACCCGACGCATCCGTGCCATCTCATCAACATGTCGCATCATAATTACCCCTGACCAGGAACAGAGGCTTTAGCGCCCCAGCCCTACCGCACCCTAAATCGCTTGGCAAGCCTCCAAAGTCGGCAAAGAATCCTTCTACAGCCAAGCACGCGGTAGACGATGCAAAAGTTCAGTACCTTTGTAATCGAAAATTCGATGTGAAGCTTTGGGATGGGTGGAGGCTGCGGCAGTCATCGGTCATCGGTATGTATGCTAGCAACTCCGTACAGGGTATCTAATCCCCATATGGCCATGATAGTGCTTATTTTCCAGGTTTGAGGTGGGTGATATGGAGAAAAGAACATGAAAGGGGTTTAGCATACATAGTATACTAGCAGGGTCGGCGGGTTTGTTGTGTTTGACAAGCTGGTCCGGTGTGCACACCAGAGACGGGACGGGACGGCGAGTAATGTGTAAGCGAAGAAGCTTAAAGACTTTCCATATTCTCTTCACCTTCGTTTTTCTCCCTTTTCATTCCCTTATAGGGCGTTGGGCAATCACTCGTTTCAGTCCCATCCCTTTACAAGTTTCAACCCTCATTCCCTTCTTCTGCCTTCTTTCAGTGAGACGAGCCAAGGAGAGTTGAGATGTGACAGATCATTTATTCTCGCAGATCATCACGACGAAACACCAAACACCTCGCTTCCGTCGATCGTGATCACCAACACATCACAAAAGGACCATGTCCGGCGGCGGGGGCAATTCCAACGTTGCCGAAAACGCAGACCCGAACTCGGTCGTGTCGGGATGGGTCTATGACTGCGGCTACCGCGGGACGCTCGACATCGTCTACGGCTGTGTCGTCGTTCTTGTTGCGGCGATATGGACCGTCGTCCACCTCAACGTGCCCGCAGGGGGCGAGTCGGACAGCCGCATCTTCTGGAGGAGGGCCCGCTGGGGCTTGGTGTCAGTCACGGCGCCCGATTTCCTGACGCTCGTCGCCGCGGCGCAGTGGGATAGCGCCAAGAAGTCGGTGCGGCAGATGAAGGAGTTGACGAATTCGCAGTCATGGAGCATAGTGCACGCATTCTATGCCAACGGAGGGGGTTTTGTTCTCGAGACACCCGATCTCGAAGCGTTTCCCATCAACGCAACATCGGTGCACTATCTCGTCTCGCGAGGGTACATACCGCTTCCGGCCATCACGAGGGAAGAGATCTGGGACAAGTCCAAAGCGGATGTCTTTGCCAAGGGGCTTGCCCTGCTGCAGAGCGCATGGATATTCATCCAGGCCATAGCCAGGACCTCGCAGAAGCTCCCACTCTCGCCCCTCGAGTTGTTCACTCTGGCGTTTGTCATCTCGACCGTCATGTCCTACTTCTTTTGGTGGCGGAAGCCCCAGCATGTAGGCACCCCGACTGTTCTGCGCTGTGAGACGACCATGTCCAGGATCCGTGCCGACGCTGGATACCCGGATGACGTGCTGTGGACCGACACGCCAATGGATTTTGTCGAGAAGTCGACTCAGCACTGGAAACGACGGAGTGTGTTTCAGAACTACGACCTTGAGCGTGGTGCACGCAAGATGGAGGTGACCGAGCTCGAGTTGCCGCAGTGGAACGGAAACCAAGGACCAGAATCCTTGAGGTTGGACACCGCGTCGTCCTCGATATTTGAGGAGCCGAGACCTCTATGGTTTGGCCAAAGGGGGACAGACGAGAAGGCGCTTATCTCTCCGCTTTCTAGCCGGGCGTCGACGTTGGTCGTGTCTCCAAAGACAGATGGAAAGGAGACGACGGACGACAACAAACCCGAGACAGCGCAAAACGAGAAGACGGGGAATATTATAACCGAAATACAGGTGGATACAACGAATAATAAAAAGACTGGGGCTGCGGAAAACGAAGAGGATGATGCTATAACCAGGATAGAAGAGGAGACCACTACCAACCCACCACACACCACAACGCACACCGTCACAACCTGGACGCAAACACCGGCCAGGCGCATCCCCGACGACTCAATCATGGCCGTCCGGCTCCCGACAAAGATGGTCGTTCTTCTACTCGTCCCGTCCCTCATCCACTCGTCCATTCACTTGGCAGGCTGGAACCACGAGTTTCCCACGCAGGCGGAACAGACCATGTGGCGCATAGCCGTAGTCATGCTCGCCGCCATGTCGTCTATAAGCGTCGGCGCTGTTCGTGTGATGGGACTTCTTGGTTACCAAGGGCGGTACAACCTGCTGTGGGCATGGGTCAACGCGAATGCCGACCCGCGCCGCAGCAAGGTCTGGGACGTGGTACTTGGCACGTCAACGTTTTTGTTGATCCTAGCGAGACTGTTTCTCATTATTGAGGTGTGCGTCAGCTTGAGGCAGCTGCCTGCCAAGGCGTATGTCGAGGTGGACTGGACGAATTACATTCCGCATATATGAGCTCTCTATAGACTGGAAAAAATAAGTAAAATAAAGTAATGATTCCACAACACCACCATCACCAAAGCTTCCAGGCTCCAGTCAACGAGAAAGCGTCCTACATACCCGCAAGTAGTGCTGCTGCCGCCGCCGCCGCCGCCGCCAGACTGTCCACCACACCACCGCCAGCTCGGTACGCTATATACCGACAACGACTGCAGAACCATGCAGGCAACCGCAATTAATGGCGGCAGAAAAATAAATTTGAGACGATACTGTGCCACAAATTTGCATGTGCTGGTGGCGGCGGCGAAGGCCGGCTGGAGCGGGGAGAGCTACGGTACAGTACGACCTAGCGTAGTATTGTCTGTCAGAGCAGGCGGTCTGGACTTTCTCCCGCGGCTTGGATAGACAACGGTGCAGGAGAATGCATTTCTGCGGCGGGAGTGGGTGATGATGGAGACGTAGTCTGTAGAAGAGGGGGTTGGTTAGAAATTTCTGGTGTTGGCGAGTGCGGTTTGGGGAGGGTGTCATCGTCATAACTGCGGCAAGCATTTGACGCGACCTGGATAGTCAAGGTAGGTACTGTGAGTCGTAGAGTTGGAATGAGGTACGGATAGGGGATTAGGGGTGAAGTGGTTTGAAGACTGGATGCGCTGATGCAATTCAGGTGTGACAAGCACAGTGCCGCTCAACTACCTACCTTGATCCAAGTGAGTAACTAAGTCATGTACCTTTTATTGGTGGGGAGTTGGAAAACCATCTTGAGGGATGAGGAAAGAAGGTTGCGAGACCAAAAGTAATGGGTTGCTGCTGGTGATGAGATAGATCTAGCATTGGGACGGAACAAACCTACTGTCATGGCATCCTAAATTCAATCGATCTAATCGTAATAATAATCTTGCTTAGGGTTGTTCATGACGATTTCACCGCTGACTAGTATGATTTGTTTGCAAGTTCAATGTTCATTCTCTAATATATTATGGAACTGCTGCTAGATTGTGAGTTTGTGGAGGGGATCGTGAAATGATGACGATTCTTGACTTGATAAGGCTTGAGAATTATGAGACACTTTGTCTAAAGTTAAGACTGAATCTGAAATGTAGTATGTTCAACTCTGGGTAAGATCTTGTATGGCCTATCATTGCAAATAGTGTGACGTTCGTGCCCGTGAGGCGTTGATATTAGAACCTGGATTTTGGACCTCGGGTCACGACCAATGCATGTTCCCGCGAGCCAAAGACCATTGGTCATCATCGTGAACTGTTCCCGTACGACAGGTTCTGAGTTTGACGACAACACCTAATATAGATAGGTATGTATCGACGGATAAGCCCCACCGTTCGTATCAGCTCGCAATTGATGATTATCACGGCCCTAACACGCAGGCGCTGTGAACCATAGGGCAGACTGTTAGTGGTAGATCCCACTGTAGCAGTCGTTCAGGTGGGGCACCTTCTTGTTTTGGCGCACTAGCTCCCAATTGGGTGTTTGATGACGACTTATCACGAAGCTCCCCGCCATCTCTGTTTCAAAGTCCGAAACTAAGGTACCTATTCTTCTGCTTCTTTTTGTGCAATCCCCTTCTGTCCGGAACATAAACAGGAACTGAACCCCGGAGGACAGAAACGATGGACGACAAGACCGGCCTACCACCATCGTATAGCGTCGTCCCTGAGGTCTCGCGCTGGCGGCGGGGCAAGTTGCGGAGATCAAAGACGCTCCGATTTCTGGCCATCGGTTGTTTGGCATTCATCGCCTACGCACAGTTCAGGCAGCTCTCGTCATCCTCAGCAGCCTCCACAAACCCAGATATTACCGCCCATGGCCTTTCAGTGAAGCGGCTTCACGAGGACCTGGCCACCTGCAGCAAGCTGCGCCAGAAGCCGCAGGACCCGATTGGTCCCGGCCGCGACAAGAACGCCCGCTACATCGACGGGCACGCGCCAACCTTGATCAAGAATGCCACCGTCTGGGTTGGCGAGCCCGCAAAGGGCACCTCGGCCGAGGATGCTCGAAAGGGCAAAGGCTACAGCTGGATCAAGGCAGACGTGTTCATGGAGCACGGCCTCATAAAGCGCGTCGAGAACTCGATCGCCCTGTCGAGCGTTGCCGACGACACCATTGTCTTTGAGGCCCATGGCCGCCCACTCACGACTGGCATCATTGACATGCACAGTCATGCCGGAGTAGGCCCACTCCCAGAGCTTGTTGGTTGGGAAGACTCCAACGAGGGCGGTTCTGATATCACCCCTTATGTCAGATCCATCGACGCCATGCAGCCCGGCGACCACCAGATCCAGGTCATCAAGTCCGGTGGTGTGACTACTAGCTTGATCTTGCCGGGCTCTGCCAACAACATGGGCGGCGAGGCGTACGTTTTCAAGCACGCTGTGGGGAAGCCGGATGGACGCAACGAGACCAGCGCCGAAGATATGCTTGCCGACCCTGACCGCAACTGGCGCTTCATGAAAATGGCCTGCGGCGAGAACCCGAAGCGCGTCTACGGCAAATACGGCGAGCACGGTCCGACCAGTCGCATGGGTGAAAGCTGGGAGTTCCGCCACGCATTTGAGCAGGCATCAAAGTACATCCATGAACAAGATGACTGGTGCGACGCGGTTGCTGCTGTTGGTGTGCAGAACGTGAAAGGATATCTACCCCAGGAGATACGCTGGGAGTCACTCGCTGCTCTGTTACGCGGGCAGGTGCATCTGAACGTGCATTGCTACACGATACCTGATCTAGAGGCCTTTATTGATCACACCAATGAGTTCAAGTTCATCATTCGAGCTTTCCACCACGCCCATCAGACTTACCTCGTTCCCGAGGTGAGTCCTTGCTTCTTTTCCCCAGCGGAGATTCCGTTGTAATAGTTGTTAACATTCTGAACAGATTCTGAAACGCGCTTACGGAGGAACTCCCCCAGCATCCGCCCTCTTTGCCGACAATATGTGGTACAAGGCCGAGGCTTACATAGCGTCAGAGTATGCTGGGAAGTACCTTTATGATAACGGCTTGACACCCATCTACGTCAGTGACAATCCGGTTACCAACGCTCAGCACGTTCTATTTGAGGCTGCCAAAGGATATAAGTATGGATTGCCATACCATGCCGCTTTGGCGGCCGTCACCACAGCGCCGGCCGAGCGCCTCGGGTTTGGACAGAGACTGGGCAAGGTCAAGCCTGGATTTGACGCCGACATCGTGGTCTGGGACAGCGACCCGCTCAGTGTCGGCGCGGTGCCTGTCCAGGTCTGGATCGATGGAACTGCTCAGCTCAAGGACCCGGTCGAGCTGCGTAAGCCCGCTCCAGAACTGATTGTGCCGGACGAAAGCCTCTCCGAGATTGTAGAGGAGCCAGTAGTCATGGCCGACGTCATCTTCACTGGCGTTGCCAAGGTCCTGCTCGATGACAGGGAGCCTCAGGGGCTAGCCGAGGACGGGAAGACGTACAATGTCGTGGTGTCCGAAGGGAAGATCACCTGTATCGGTCGTTGTGACACGGAGCTGCAAGCTTCTGCCAAGTCAAATATTCCCATCGTCGAGCTTATGAACGGCCACCTCACCGAGTCTTTCACCGCACTGGGTTCTACGCTCGGTCTGAACGGGATCGACATGGAAAAGGACACCGATAATGGGCCCAACGTGAATGTCTTCAGCCGTGCTGAGGATGGCCTCCTGCTCGATGTCAAGAAACTGCACGTGTCGTACAAGTACGGTGTCACAAAGGCCATCTCGGCCCCCAAGTTCTCCAGCGCCGGCACACATCACGGCACCAGTGTTGGATTCCTGACCGGTGCCGTTACTGCTCTTGATAACGGGGCCGTCTTTGCTAGCGACGTCGGAGTCCACTACACACTGGACACGCCCGCTAAGAGAGGCGAGGGGACTCCGTCCTTGTCTGCCGCCGTTGGTGCGCTCCGTCGTAAACTGCTTGAAGCCGCCGCAGCCAATCAGTCCTCAGCAGCGGCCACATCAACTGCTGAGGCGTACTCCGAGGCCAGCTTCCTGAAGAAAGTCATCAACGGCAGTCTACCGCTGTTGATTACCGCTCACAGTGCAGACGCCATCGCCGCAGTCCTCAAGATCCAGTCCGAGCTCTATGAGGCAACCTCCGGCTGGGCGATTCGAGTCGTGATCATTGGTGGCGCCGAGTCTTGGCTGCTGGCCGAGGAGCTCGCGGAAGCAAAAGTCGGTGTCGTGCTCGCCCCGCTGCAGTCGTACGCCAACACCTGGGCCGAACGGCGCGCTTTGACCGGTGCTCCGCTCACCAACGGCACGGCGATCGACCGTTTGGTAGACGCGGGCGTGGTGACAGCCATCGGGCTCGAGGAGGACTACATCGTTCGGGACTTGGGTCTGTTGGCGGGCATCGCGTACCGTAACGGCGGCGGGCGGTTGACAGAGAAGGGAGCGCTGGACCTGATTAGTGGGAATGTGTACAAGATGTTGGGGCTGGAGAAACAGCCGAAGGCAGATGAGGGGCATTTTGTTGTATTTGAGGGCAGTCCGTTGGATATCGGGTCAAGGGTAAAGGCTGTCGGTGGTGGGGAGTTTAAAGGGGGTGTGAGTGTGTTTTGAATTTCTCGAAGGACTGGATGATAGTACTTGCGTATCTATTTTGGTTTCTATGACCCCCCCACATTTTTAAAAAATAGCTCGCTTGGAAAAGATAGTTGTTGATATAGGATTAGTAGCTTGGTATCAAGGTGAATAGCCATGCCTCGAGCCCTCCACAGTCCCCTTTTATGTCAGTTGAAAGTTTTTCGAATCAGCCATAGAACTATCTACACCTGCGATATCCGAGGATATCATCATCCACAAATTCGTTTCATCTATCCGTACCCCCAGCGCTATACTGTCTATCACCCAGTTCGTGCGTGAGGACCAATCCTCAAATACCTGAAGCAACAGGTTTCCTCATTACGCCTAACCAGGCGAGTAACTCTCTAAACGAATGTTAAACCAAAGAAGCTACCGTGAAGATCGTCATTGATATATTATAGTCATACCATCATTCCCTCGTTACTACCAACAAAGAAACATTGCAATCCAATGTCATAGCGAGCGACCCTTCAGGTTAACGGTTTACGTCCCCACACGACAACCCTAGACAGTTATCAATAAGTTAGCAACCAAGCCAAACATCATAAAAGAGAACAGACTTAAAACTCACGTAGTCCAGTAAAAGTGAATCCCCGGATTCCTAATCGCCTTCCTCATATCCACAAGAAAGACCTCAACCTCTTCCGGCTCCCACCCAAGTCCCTTGGTAAAAAGCGTCATAGTCGAAGCGTGCAGCCCATCCAAGAAATTCGTCATCTGCAAGAACCCCATCCGTTTATTGTCCTTTCCTTTCGGCCACGGATTCCCCGGCACAGCCAGTCTCGTTTCCACAACATCCACGAACCCCGCGTCCAGCATCCACTGCTTGTACCGTTTTGGGGCCAACATGTTCCTCCCCAAAACACCACCAGCTTCGACGTACAGCCTCGACCATTTCTCTAAAGCGGTTCCCTTGATGCTGTCGTCGCTTGAGTTGAGGATGGGTAGCCAGTCCTGCCACTCCATGTACCCGCCCGGCCGGAGCTGCGCGAGCGCGGACCTCATGACACCCAAGTGGTCGCGAAAACAGTGAAACATCATGCGCAGGTGGATGTAGTCGAACGGATCAGAGTACAACCACTCGTCCTCGGCGTCGTCGATCTCGAAGCGGCAGTTCGGTGGGACATATTCCGGTTGGATCGGGCTGAGGTCTGTGCCGATTACTTGGGCTGACGGATACTTGACTGCGAAGTCGATGGCCCAGATGCCTGTGCCTGTGCCGAGGTCGAGCACGGATTGCGGCGGTGGTGATTCAGTAGTGTCGTCGGGAGGGTGCACGATGGGCGCGAGGCCGAGCTCCCCGCCTAAACGCATCGTGAAGACTGTGTGTTGTAGATCTAAACGCTCCTGCTCGAGCTCGTCGTTGGGCAGCCAGTATTTTCCTTGCTTGTAGCGGTGGAAGGTGCGGCCGTGCTCTTCGATGTATTCGTAGATGCTGGAGCGGACGGATTGCGTGGATTGCTGTCTGCGATTGATAATTAGGATTTGGATGGGGGGGGGGGGGGGGGGGGGGGGTTTATGATATCACAACTGGGAGAGGCTGACTGGTCTTCGACATCTCCGAGGGCGGAATCGGCGTCGTCATCGACCTGTAATACAGAGTTAGTCAATGGACTGGGGTTGATCATCACAAACTCTTTATTCGTAAATACGCACACTCAGTCCGGTAGAAAAGTGGCTCTGCTCGCTGAGAGACCATGTCGACGAGTCGCGATGTGCAAGATCTCGCTGGTCCTGCTGTCCTTGGGTATCTAGACTTAGACAGGCGGCGGTGAGAGGTGTATTGACTTCAAGTTGGGGTGAATCGTCAACTTGCGCCGACGAGCCGTTGCTGCTGGTGCTGTTGCTAGGCCCGGCTTCGTCCATCGTTCCACCGGCACACTGCTCGTAGCTTCGATCGATTCTTTGGTTACCGTGCCGCAAACACGCGCTGTCCCGTCCTGTCAATACAACACCGGGTGTGCTGTACCGCGTGCGTCGTCGAGACTGCTATTGCTATTGCTGCTGCTGTCGCTGGATTGATCTTGCGACGTTCGCATGGATGCGCATGAGGAGCGACTGCAAGAAAAGAGCCGCGGTTCCATTCTGCGCTGTCCAAGTTGGTACAGTCCCGGCCCCCGGGTCTCCATTCCATGCAAGGGATGCTACCTGACCTGACCCTTTTTGCCCATAATTGAGACGGAAATTGCTGCGGGAGAATGGGGGTTCTCGGGTCGTCGTGCCGTGCTCTTTGTGTCTAGGAGTGGTACACATGTACCCCAGGCCTGCCACCATCAAGTCGCTCACCGGCAGTAACCCGCCAAGAGAGTACACGGAACGGTTGGACAAGGTACTTACTCCTTCCCGTTCTTGACCAACACTAAAAGGTCTAAGACCAGTTTCGGCTTAGGTAATCCCTGCCACGGGCTGCAGCGGGGCGTTAGGTGGCTTGCTTCGGCAAACGGTCCAAAGCGCGGTGATGGGCTTGTTTCCGTCATTGCCAAGCATTGCTCTGATCGTGGCTTGCGGGAGATCTACCCGTGAGTTAGCGGCTGTGATTGTGGACGACGCGTGGTTGACCTTCCATATTATCATCAACTGATAACCGCGTTAGTCGCAACTTACGCCAGTTTCTGGAGTTCAATCCAAACTTCAAACATCAAACGCTCCAGTGAACTATGGACTCCGATTTGAAAGCTAATTTATTGATGCTATGTTGAAAGAACACATGTTCAGTACAAAGCTCGCGTCCAATTCTTGGTGCAGGAACTCGAGTTACATCTATCAAGAGAAAAAAAAGTATAAACTGCGCTGTGTAAGGATTGATGATACAAACGAAGGTGGAATCAACAAAAGAAAACGCTGGTAGGAAGCAAACCCAAAGACTAACCCGACCTTGTTTACAGGTTACAACCACCCCTCAAAATCTTTTATTTAGGTACTCTTCGTCTTCTGAACAATCAGTGACGCGAGGTCATTTACCGTTCCGCTCGACAACAACTCCAAAATCTGCAGGTTTGCCCGAAGCTCCTTGGCAATCCAGTTGCGCAACTCGATAGCCGTCAGCGAGTCCAAACCATACGAGGTGATATTCCTCGCCGCGTCCAAGTCGGCTATAGGAATCGTCAAGACTTCGGACAGCTTCTGCAAGATGCCTTCTCCGGCGATGCCTGCCGCCTCCTCATCTGACTTGGCCGTGCGGAATGCGTTTCCGTGTGAGACAGCCTGCTTCGGTACGAGACCCTCCCTCTCAGCTTCCTCGAGGCACCGTGCCTTGAGCCCGGTGAACCGGGCATCGTTGGCGTAGTATGGCCACTGTCCGGCGCTGCCCAAGTGAAGCTTCAGGCCGGTAAGGCATTGTGGTGCGCTGCAGATACCTCGGACGGCAGCCGACAGCAACGCAAGCACCTCTTGTTCGCTGACAGTCTCGTTGCCGAAGTTCTTGAGGATGTCCTCCTCACGCTCAACATTTTCGGCTAAGTAACCGGCACCTGTCACGGCAGTCAAATCGAGCGAGGTGGCTGGAAGGCCGTTCCGTGCGCGATACTGGACGAAAGAATCGAGGAATGTGTTGGCAGCGGCATACGCCCCCTGGCCACGACTGCCAAGAACACCAGCTGCGGACGACAAGACGACAAAGTAGTCCAGCTTCGTGCGGCTGGAGGTCAGGGCGTTGTGGATGTTCCAGGTACCGCTAACCTTGGGCCGGATGACCTGCTCATACTCGTCATATGTCATGCCCTCGAGAAGAACATCCTGTAGATCTGTTGTCAATAGCTGGTCCATTGCATCCGGGGTGGAGTGGGGTTCGCGGTTGGGAAATACTAACCCGGAGGACCATGGCAGCATGGATGATACCACAAATAGGAGGAAGCTGCCTGGAGCATTCGTCGGTGAGTTGCTTAACCTGGATTTTGTCACTGACATCACACTTCTTGACCAGAATGCGAGCATTGGGGTACTGGGTCTCGATCTCGCTCTGGAGCTGTTGAGCCACTGCCTTTCCACCGCCACTCCTGGATAACAACACGATGTTTCGGGCGCCGTGCTCAATCATGTACTTGGCCATCGACCGACCAAGACCACCTGTGCCACCGACGATTATATGGGTCCCGTCACGGCGGAAGATGGAGGAGGATGTGTGGTGTGTTGCCTTGACCTTGTCAGACCAGTCAGCCACAACCACTACTGGGTGGACTGCGCCTTGGTCAACCAAGTGCAAAGCCTTGGACAATTCCGACACGGGGAAGATGGCGGACTTGGAAGGCGGGGTGAGGGCGCCCATCGCAAAGTCCTCCATGACTTGCCTCAGAGTCCGTTGCAGGGCTTGCGGGCGGGAGGCAGCAAGACTGGCCATGTTGACCGAGGTGAAGGTGGCATTGGCACCAAGCGCAGGGCGCGAGATCTGGTGCGCTCGGGATGTTCGAATCTCGACATAGCGACCGAAGTCGGCGAGACACTCCCACGCCTTGGCTGTCTCACTGCCCGACATGGTCAAGACGACATCCATGCCCTTGTGGTTCGTGGCCTCGTCGAGCCGGCGCCCAAGGTAGATGCTGCGCGCATCAAGGACATGATCACGGGCAACTCCAATGCGGCGAGCAGCATCACTCTCGGCATCGCTCTGGATGAGCACATATGCAGTTGCGTCGAGGTGGCGGGCCACTTGGACAGCAGCGATGCCGATGGGGTTCGACAGCTGAACGAGAACGGTCTCGCCCGGTTGGACTCGGCAAAGCTCGGCCAAAGCATATTGGGCTGCTGCGAAGGCCACAGGCACGGAAGCTGCGGCCTCGATGCTCAAAGTACTCAAAGTACCGCCGGTGCCACTGCCAGGGATAGCTACGACGCTGGTCGCCCTTGCCCGGGCGTACGACCCAAACGCGCCTTCCGCCAACGCGCTGACTTTGTCCCCGACCGAGAGGTGACGGACGTTGCGACCGACACGAGTGATGTCTCCACTGCAGCCGCGGACAAGTGAGGCGCGGGCAGCTGCACTCATCAGTCGTTCCGAATCCTTCGCCAGCTGGGCGTCGTCTGACGTGATCGCACTCGCCACGACAAGAATCTCCACTTCATCATCCCCGAGCGGACCATTCCCTCGGTCCTCAAAGTAAAGATGGTCAATTAACTCCTTCTGGGTTGTGCCAGCGAGCTGAAGCTGCCGCTCATCCTGGTGGAAGTCTTGCAGATACGGATCAGATGGGCCAAGCTGGCGATGCACGTCCAAGTTGAGGCCCTCGTCCACCACAATTCGAGGCACCACGAGCTTTCCGTCCTCCTCTGCAAACTCTCTCTCCGCGTTCTCCTCGTCCGACAACCCCCTTACAAGTGCGTCCAGGATCAGGTCAGCTTGTGCCTCGACGTTGATATCCGAGCTTGGGTCCAGGTCAAGTGTCGCCGCGACCGCTTCTCTCTCAGAGCGTGCAGTACGAATCAAGCCCAAAGCCATGTTTGCGTCGGGCGTCGTCGGGAAACGAGTGGCACCGCGAGTCACCCACATTACGCCAGGCGAACGGGTGAGGAGCTTCTTGACCTGCTCAAGCCCAGACGACTTGATGTCCGCAAGCACGGGCTTGCTCAGCTCAGACAAAACGACGAAGAAGCTTGTGCAGTCATCAATATGCTCCAACGATGAAATGATGGGGCGAACACCAGTGTGATCTTCAATGGCTGCCGACAGAGCTATTGCGAGGTTGTGATTGTCCCAATCGCCGTCCTCCATCACAATCACGACCTGGGCTCCTAACTTGGGCGCAGCTCCATTGGCCGTACCGTTTGTCTCGGCTTCCTTAACCGGCTCCCACTGAAACTGGAAGCACAGCTCCCGTGGCTTTGCCGTCTCCCGAGCTACACTCTGGAGTGCCTTCAACTGCAGCCCGGCGATTGAAATGGAAGCTGCCCCTGATCCAGGCGAGCAGAATGTTTCGACCATGAACGTCCCTGATTTCGCCTCAAAGGTCGAATGGGCGCAGAAACTCTCGTTGGCTCGTTTTCTCCAGCGCGAGCTCACGGTGACATGGCGGATGGCGCACGGGAGATGGGCGATGCCGGCATCTTCGTCAACTCTCCTCCCAAGACTGAGAAGCGGTAGCTGAAGCATCGAGTCCAAGATCGACGGGTGCAACTTGTACGGCGTTTCAAACTCGAAAGGCATGTCGGATGCTGTGTCTTGAGTACGGCAGTGAGCTGCAACTTCTGTCTCGTTGGTAGTGACTTCGACGAGAGTCTGAAACGCCTTGGGATACGACACTCCCAGTGCATTAAGCTGCTTGTAAATACCATCGTCTGGTTCACCAATGGCCTTGACCTTGGTCGACTCCAGCTTCTCGCGCATTCGGCTTGAGCAGTCGGATGGCTCGGGAGCATCCTCCTCCACGCCAGTGTCTGAGCTTGCCGAAGACGGGGTCTTGGAGATAATGGAGGCTGAATCTGATGAAGTGTCGGTGGAGTCGGCATCATTCGCGAAAGCCACCGTGCTCCCGGCGTCGGTCTCTGAGTGCTGCAAAGCGCCCTGCGATCGACGATGGGACTGGCTTGCAGAAACGGCCCTGGCAGTACCAACACAGTGCTCCAGCCAGCCTCTGCTCGCTTCGTACGAGGTGATCCGGAACTCGTCGGCTCCAGTGCCAGCTCCCTCAGCGGCGGGGCGGACATTCATGAGAACTTCAAACTCAAGACCATCCTCCAAGAACAGCTGGTTGGCAATGGTGAGATCCTTGATCTCGAAACGTCCAACCTCTAGACCTTTCATGGAAGCGCGCTGGTTCGCAGCTTCGATTGCCATCGACATGTATCCAGCTACTGGGAAGACCATGCGGTCCTGGACTTGGTACTCCTTGAGCCAAGGCAAGTCTTCGGTGCGAATAATGTTCCGCCAAGTGGGCTCAAGTTCGCTTGACCAATCGGCCAATACCCCGAGGAGATCATGGCGGGCAAAGGGCTTGAGTCGGTGTTGCTGGTTGATGCGCGACTCGTACCAATATTTCTGGCGAGACCATGGATAGGAGAACAGACCAGAGACAAGGTCAGGGTTCTCAAATTCTTCGCGATTGTGGTTAATATTGAAGAAATTAAGACCTGAGTATCCGCGCATGAACAGCTTTCCTGCTAGATCAAGGCAGGTTCGTGTCGCATCCTGGTCCCGAAGGAGAGTGGACAGATACGAGATCTTTGATGAAGCCGACGGGCCGACCTTCTTCAACGTTTGCATGATAGGGCCCTTGAGCGCGGCGTGCGGGCCAACCTCGACCAGGATGTCAGGGTTGTGGTGTTTGCAAAGCTCCTGTAGAGACGAGGAGAAGCGAACCGCCTGCGTGAGGTTGTCAACCCAGTAATCTGGGCCGAGCTCAGACAGCTCGATCCTCCTCCCTTTAAGAGACGAATAGAACTCCACCGTTGAATCTCCGATATCCTTAGGCGCCTGGATGTGGGAGATGCTGTTGATGTAAGACTTGGCGATGAGCTTCATGTGTGGCGAGTGATATGCTACGTCGACAAACAACTTGCGGTTGAAGACGCCCTGCTCTTGGAACAATGTTGCCACGCGGTCAATGGCCTCCTCGTCACCAGAGAGCGTAGTAGATGAGGGCGAGTTCTCACACGCAACCACGACTTGAGCGCCACGCTCCGAGTTCAAGCCGTCGAGCATCGGTTCGAGGTCTTCTGCTCCCGCACCTACGGCCAGCATAGAGCCCTTCAGCTCAGGGTGAATCTTCTTCAACTCAATAATGACCTGTCCGCGATAGTACGCAGCCGACATTGCTGCCTCGAAGGTCAAGGCGCCTGCCGCATACGCGGCCCCAATCTCTCCGCTAGAGTGACCCGTGACGGCCGAGGGCTTAATACCAAACGACGAAAGTAGGTCTACCAAGGCCAACTGGACTGCACTGCAGATCGGCTGACTGATGTGCGCCAAACCAACTTTGGTGGTCTTCTTGTCTCTGCATAACTCCTCGCGGATGGAAAACTCGGCCCCGATGCCACGAAGCGTAGTGTCGGCGCGATTGATCGCGTCGTTGAACACCGGGTGTGTCGTCAAGAGCTCGCGACCCATACCCCACCACTGCGCACCCTGACCGGTGAAGACAAAGGCCAGCTTTGGAGGCTCAGTTGATGCACGCATGGGTATGATGTCGTGGCTATTGAGACCGCCTGCGAGACCGCTGCACATGCTCTCCACGATGGCGATCCGCCACGAGAGATGCGATCGACGCTGGCAGAGGGTATATGCGAGGTTTCGCGGCATGGTTGTCTGGTACAACTCGGCATGCTGCTCGAGCCACACTCCCAGCTTATGCATCGAGGTGCGTAGCGCTGACTCGTCGTTGCCAGAAAGGACAAAAAGGCGCTGCGTCGTGTACGCACCCTGGGGAGCCAACTCCAGTCTACGCGACTGCGGTGGCCCCCGGAGAACACAGGTGGAATTGGAGCCACTGAAACCAAAGTTGTTGACGCATGCAAACCGCTTTTTGCTCGGCCATGGTCTCTGCTCCGTCGCCACCCGCATGTTCCACTCCTTGAACGGAATCGCCTCATTCTCCTTCTCGAAATCGGCATTTGGCAGGATGAAGCCGTAATACAGCATCAACGTCGTCTTGATGATGGAGATGATACCGCTGGCACCTTCGAGATGACCGACACTGGGCTTGGTCGAGCCTATGTATAGAGGCTCCTTTGCGGTAAAGTGACTGCCAACAGCCTTGTAGATTGCTTCCGCCTCAATGGGGTCACCCTTCTTTGTGCCTGTGCCATGGGCCTCGAAGAAACCAACATCTCGTGGGTCGATATGGGCTTGTGCAAACACATCACGAAGTAATTGTTCCTGTTCTTCCCCACTGGGAGCGACGATGCCCACCGTGCGTCCATTGTGGCTGATGCCGGTGTGGTGGATGACCGAGTAGATATGGTCGTTGTCCTCCATGGCTCGGTGCAACGGCTTTAGGATCAAACATCCAGCACCCTCGCCTCTGGCGTACCCAGACTTGGCACGATGGTCAAAAGCGTGCGTTTTGCCCGCTTCAGAGAAAAGGCGGAGCTTTGCCATCGATACCCAGACGTCAGGTTGTGTAATGAGATGTGATGCTCCCACGATGGCTTGCTCCGACTCGCCAGAGCGGATGCTCTGCACGGCGAGATGCACGGCGTGCATGCTGGACGAGCAGGCCGTGTCGACAGTGTACGTGGGGCCGTGTAGGTTGAAGTAGTAGGCCAATCGCCCAGCCAGGAAGGCGGGCTGGTTACCTGTGGCATCGAAACTGGGAATGTGGTCCAAATCTCGCAGATTGCTCATGCGGTGCTCCCCGTAGTTTCCGCCGACGAACACACCGACCTTCTTCCCGGAGATGGACTCTCTGGGAATACCGCCATGCTCAAAGGCTTCGTATGCAGTTTCCAGAAGGAGCCGTTGTGAAGGGTCTGCATGTTTTGTCAGTCTCGTCGACAAACGAAAATGTTGTTGGTGTTATGTAAGGTGGATAATGGCAACACACCCATGGACTCGGCCTCTTTCTTTGTTATCTCGAAGAAGCTGGCGTCGAACATTGACAGGTCGGGGTTGATGAAGTAACCACCTTGGGAGTTGAAGGCGCCCTTCTTGTCGGGATTGGGGTGGTTGTACGCTGCAGCGTTGAAGCGGTCGCTCGGCACCTTGCCCCAGCCGGTCCGCATCCGGCAGAGCATGCGGTAAAACTCGTTCGGTGTCGACACATCCCCCGGAAGCCGGCAGGACATGCCCACTATGGCAATGGGCATAAGCTCTGGGTCCGCCATGGTGCAAAACAATCTGCGTCAAAGGAGGGAATATGGCGTGAAGCAAGGAGGAAACGGCGGCAAAGAAAAGAAAATGGAAGGCTTATGTCCTTCGACTTGGATATTTGACTCTGTTGTATCAATGGCAAAAAGGAGTAGGAACCGGTCCAGGCTTTTACTTATACGGACGACAAGAAGCCGCGTCGTTTCTGCAGCGGGCGACACAACACCAACGCCGGGAACCATTCCAATAGCCCGCTGTCCACAAAAGCATCCGCGCGTTATTTTGCCCCAGCGCCCCGAAGCGGTTGGCTGTACCGGCAGCCTAGCCCTAGCACACACCTTGTCCCTACCTGTGGGATTGAAGTCCTACAGTTGTCTACGGGTTGTTGATGGGTTTGAACCGCTCAGAAACACTACCGGCCCGCAAGGGCGACATTGCAACGATGGACCACCATGCATATTAGCGCGGAGTCCGCACGAAAATGTATGCCTGTGGGTAGACATCAAGAGAATTCGGTGTTCCGGATGAGCAGCTGCAAGATTCGGTATAACTAGGCGGCCAGGGCAGGAACAATGGCCCAGTTTCTCGGATAGAGTTTTGTGGCGCGGCGTGGAGGAAGTCCGGTGTAGACGAACGCTCAATTAGCTGCCACTAGGTCAAGCCATCCTGTTTTGCTAGTGAGGAGGATTCGGCACAGACTTTCGTTTATCTCAACACCTGGGTGGTAGGTAAGGCCATCCATTGCAGGGCTTTATGCAATGCTGGAATGTCAGCGAACTCGAGACCCCCTTCCTCAAGACCTCACCTCACCAGAAATTCGCTCGACTGGCCGCCGGTTCTCCGAGGCGGAAGCGAATGCGCGAAACTGAGGGCCGATTATTCCTGGTGAAAGGAAGTCGTTGACTGACAGGGTGGACAATCCGGTCAGCCACGCGTCTCATTCTCCCCTGCTGCACGAAGAAAGAAGGCGACGAGGGTGACTGAAAAAGCGAGGATGCACCTCTGGAGTCTCGATTTCTCGTGCATTCGTCTCGGCTTTATCAACTGTTACCTGGGGCTTCTTAAAACTTCCGTTGAGATTGCTTTAGCGTCAAGAATCTGCTGACGCAAAAGTCTTTGCAGCCAGGGCGAACCTGACAGCCAGAACCAGCAGTCCTGTTAGCCCGAAGCCGGCCGTTTAAAACCTTGTTCAAAGACAACAAGCTCCTTCACATGCTGCCACCAGCCCGGCCGGCGGTTGATCTAGCGGCGAGTTGTCAGCATGGTAAGTCACTCGCCCCCCCCCGGGAACTTGTCCACGGATTGACTGGTACCCGCCGACTGTCTCCTAGAGACATCATCCTCTTTGTAAGTAATTGACATATCAGGCACAGGTCAGTTTGTTATGCTGCTCTTCTGCGACAAACACACCTGGTTTGAATCATCCTCCCACTTCTGGGTCCGGGATAACGTGTTGCTTCATGTCACCTTGCATAAGCTCACGCAGACATGTGGGATCGATCTTTAGTTCGACAACTGATAGACGGTAGGGTACCTGAGGGAGGTTGATGTTCCCTTGCGCATGGAAAGATGGAGTGTTTCCGTCGGCGCTTCGCTTCTTAATGCGCTGGGACCTCTTTTTTCTTTTAGATAAAGTGCGCAAGAGCGGTTGAACGCAGTCTCGATTGGAATGATGCTTTGTTTGGGTTATAGCATCTCTCACCTTGCTTTCACACCCATACAGATATATCTAACACTGCGCAGAAAACAAGAAGCACGTCAGCTTGGATGAGTACTTTCTTCTCCAATTACCTAGGTACATTGCCTCGCCACAGCTGGTCTACTGCAACATACTTCCATCTTGCAGTACATCGTGCGCACGTACGTACGCAATCACACAAAAGAACAAGGGCGATACACAATTTCAGAGAGGCAGGCAGGCATGCAGTAGTTTATCCGAAATTGGAAAGAACTGCGTGGCGGGTCGGGCAATTGTTCATCAGGTTTTCTGAGTGTATGGTTCATAAACACGCAGACCTTGAATGTGATTATCATAAGACAGAGAGTGAGAGATAGAGAGAAGTATTGCCATCAACTTCATCAAGCCGGCTATCATCATTTACCCTGTGTCCGAGCACAGTTACACACAAGTGTTTAGTCTTGATCTGTCGTGTCTGTCACCAAGCTTGACAGTTTTCTCTTTAACAGAGAGACAGATACACTCCCTTAACTATCTAAGCAGGCCAACTTCTACACCATGAAGTTTCTCTGCCTTCCCGGTGCCTACGGCAGCGCCAAGGTACAGTTTCTCTCCCCCTCTTTCCCACTATCCCTCCCACACACTCTTCCACATTAACACGTTATAATCCTAGAACTTCAAAGTCCAACTCGGCCCCCTAGCTGACGAGCTCCAAAAGCGCGGGCTCGGCACATTCGCCTACAGCCAGGGCACCTTCGAGGTGGAACCACCGGCCGGGTGGGAGGACTATTTTGGCTCGCGGCCGCTGTACCGTTTCCTGGACACGTCGCGCGGCGACGCCTTCGAGACGCTGCGCCGGCTCCGGCACGTACCGCGCGGCATGAGCCCCGAGGAGACGATGCGCCAGTTCCAGGCGGCTAACAAGAGCGTGGACACGACGCACATGGCGACGGCGTGGCGCGGTGCCATCGACGGCGTGTTCAAGACTATCGAGGAGGACGAGGATATCGACGCCCTTATCGGGTACTCGGAGGGTGCTATGGTGGGCGCGAGCCTGATTGTCGAGGAGGGATTGCGGTGTGCTAAGAGTGGTGCGCCGAGGAGGATTAAGGTTCGTTCCGTCTCTCTTTCAAGGGACGCCATGGCATTTACCTAGTTTGATGGAAAGGAGCTGCATCTGTGCTTGTGGTGGGTGTTGGTCTGATACTGACGGTGTTTTATAAGTTTGCAATCTTCATCTCGGGCTCGCCACCCTTGAAATTTGAGGGCACCGATAAGATCACGCCGCAGCTTGTCGACGAGGTCGGTACTGTTATTGACATCCCGACCTACCACATCTTTGGGTGCGACGACGCATTTCTGAGTTCCGCCGTCGCGCTGTACAATGTCTGCGCGCAGGACAAGGTGCACATGTACGACCACGGCCTGGGGCACATCGTCCCGCGCGACGTCGAGAACGTCAGCCTTCTGGGCAAGCTGTTGGGAGACATCGTGCCCAAAGTCGCTGAGGAGAATAGAAAGGCTGCCACAATGAGACGGCGGCCTTCGCTGCCGGTGCGGACGGGAAGTGAGACCGATGAGGGCGAACAGCAGGGACAGCCATCGCATGCGGGTAATAGGCGCGACTCAGGGCAGCAGCAGCAGCAGCAGGGGGGAAAGAGGATGAGTTTTACGAGTGGTAAGTGTGTTCTTCCTTCTTGGGTGATAGGTGCGTTTTGTTGGTCGTGACCTTGGAGAGGTGCTGACATATTGCGATGGATAGCAGTGCTCGGCGGGACGTAGTAGCTGTTTGGGGGATGACTTTGCTTAGGTTATTATCGCTCATGACGATATGTTGGATACGGGAGGAGGCTGATGGGAAAGATACCTGGTAGGTACCTAGCTGGGTGGGCAGTGGTGGTGATATTTTTTCGAAGCGGAATGCGGTGATAGATAGGAGGGCATTCAACTCGGGAGACGGCCAGCACTTCTGGTGTAATATACTCTCGCTTCATAAGCTTGCATTTGTATTGGCAATTGGTGATAATTCGGAAGAACATCGCACTGCGGAGAAATTCCGAGTTTAGATGAAAGTGAACCGAGAATCAAACCGGGCCAGACGTAAACTGAGTTGACTTTATCACGATCCGTAGGAACCTCCTCCATTTTTTCCTTCTTCTTCTCGCAACGCACCACTGACACTTTCTGGTCAGCCATCCTGGCAATAGTTACACCGCAAGAAACTTATTTTGCAATCATCTCTGCCACAATTTGTTTTCTCGGTCATCCTCACGATAGTTGCATTCAAGAAATCCTGAGTCCGACAAAACTCGAAATGATGACGGCGAGAACTCGCCGGCAGGCAGCTCTCCTATCTCCGGCGTCAAGTCCCACGTCACCTCGACCCAATCCGCAGCGCTGTTCCTCCGGTAAAGCAGCGCAAGTAACTCACTAAAACACTGAGAAAAATCATTTCTAGCCCTGGAGAAGATTGAGCGATACGTCGACAATTGGTATCATGACTTCGGCCTCCCCGACCACATTGACGCCAATGATGTCTACTTTCATTTGACCAGATCCTCGCCGTGGATCAGGGAGTGCTGGCATGCGCTGTACATACATGGGAGGGTTGACTTGATGGAATTGGTTGACTGGATGTCTGGACGCAAGCACTGGATGTCAGGACCAAAGACGAAGATCCCTGCGATTGGGAGCCCATCGGAAATTTTGGCGCTTTGCTGCATTCGTCCTGATGAGGAGAGTCTTCCTCAGAAACTGTTTGAGCTCTGGGAATCTACAAAGCTCGGATACCTGCTCTATCCATCAGGTGAGCGAAAGGTCAACAGCTTCTGGGAGGGAGCGAACTTTCAGGACAGCACCTGGCGGGCGGAGCACGTGGATGTTTTGCCAGGCGACTATAGAAAGGAAGTGGCAACGCCAGAAATGGACCTAAATGTCTACTTCAAAGGTTAGTACTGAACGTGTACCTGTTGTTTTATTGCTGATGCTACCACTGACAAAGACCTTCCACCATCTCGACCTCGTAACGATGTTAGGAAGGCCTCTGGCAAATATTCTACACCATCAGCCAGTCCAAAGGAAAAACGAAAAGCACGAACCGCACCACGCTTTAGGACTCCCGAGAGAAGCGTCAACAATGCCAGCAATGAGCACGAGGGCGACAACGACGAGAGTTCCGCCATGAGATCACCAGCCATGACGGTAAGAATGACGATAGTAGCGAGGACGAGGTCGACATCGAGAAAGCGTCAAGCAACCTCAGCGGCGAGCTCATCAAAAACATGGCGGGCAATCTCGCTCCCTTCCATTCTACCGTCCAAAGGATGGAGAGGGTAGCTCTGAAGCGCAAGCAACAAGGGCACGTCGACAACTCGATGCGAAAGAAGATGAAAAGAATGATGGCGGAGATCAGAACTACTGGAAAGCAGCTCAATAAGCTCCTGGAGCGAGTCGAGAAAATTGAGCGACAAGTTTCTGAGAGTGGCGACGGACCAAGCAATGCAACCTACGCCGACTATACCCAGCTGAGACTTGACCGATTGGAAGGCTTGATTTTACCTAACTGAGAAGCCATGAAGGACGTGAATTACTTGCGGCTCGACATGCATGTTATAAAGGGTGATCAAGAACAGGCCAATGAAACGGCCGGTGAATGAGCTGGAAGACGTCGTGACAACAGAGCACGACGGTAGGGATGCTGAGCTTGCCGCGCTGAGAACGAGACTGGAGGCGCTGGAGAAGGCGAATAATGCCAGACTTGTGGTCGAAGCATCCAACACGCCCGAAGTGAATGACAAAGCCGCAAACGACGAGGAGTTGCCACAGGAGGATGATTTGAATAACGGTCACAGCCTCCCAATCCATGGACAGCCCACGCAACATCAAGATTTGTCGACCTCGCCAATGGCTGAACCAAGTGAAGCAGCGCCACCCAAGACTGGCGGTATTTTGGAGTGCGCTCTCTTGTACACCGAAGTCATGCAGATGCTCGATGAACTCTTTGGTTCGGAGATTCTTTCTGGGCATGTCCTGTGCGTCATTCATGCGTTAAACAAGGTCGCGAAGAACAAATGGCACTTGGATGGCGAGGCAGTTGCTCAGTTATGCAACGAGGAGTGTGACGAGCCAGTGCAATGACCCAAACCATTACACCAAACCCCCCTCGATCGCAAAAGGATGCCAGAATACCAAAGGTGTCAGCCTTTGGAATTCTAATGGGTTATATACCGTTGACGGTCGCAATCAATTCAATCGAGGCTCAATCGCACCGACCGTCACAGTGAACACCACCCCTTGGGCAATTACGCTGCAATTAAATGCTTACTGCAATGCCATTTAACGCATGCAGGCCTACGTTGCGACTACAATTCCGATAGTAATTATATTATTTTCGAAAATGTTAACGTTAGTTGTATTTATATTATAATATTGCTTCGTATGTTTAATTGCGAATACGTAGGGCGTTATTTAAACCATACTCGTAATGGAAGGTTGTATCGCGGAGTAGCGGGTAGTGTATAAACACTTGATGGTTGGGGCGGATAGACGTTTCTTACAGTCCTTATAGATCACCTTATTCATAAACCTGGGGAAACGAACAAGTGGTTCCGTTGAAGGTCCGCTTAAGAACTCGCTAAGAAGAAAACATTACAAAAATACGGTGGGGAAACCTCCAAAAGCATATATAAGGCACACACTGGAGATTTATACCTAGTTTCAATACAGCAAAGCGAGCTCCAATATGTAGCAGGTACAAAATATAGTTTAGTATGCGGCCCAGGGCCTTTCAAAGTATAACATTGCTGTTTTAAACCCCGGCAGAAGTGTACATTGGAGATTGCTACCTCCCCGGTGGTTCAGAGTCCCCCGGGCTCTTTGTAAATTTACTTCCTCCGTCGACCCCCTCACCGTTTCCAATGTCATCGAGTTCGTGACTTTCGGCGACTACCAGGAGGCAGTAAACTGGTGTTATATATCACGTCGTGGCAAAAAAATGGCGGAAGTTGATTACGGAACAGCGCTTATTCAAAGCTAAGCAAGATGCCGGGGATACTGCTATGTACTTGGAGAAGAAGAGAAAGGCGCAACGAGAGAAAGGACATGGCTGGAACGAGAAGCCGTCCACAACGCCATCCAAATGAAGCCAACCAGAGAATCAACACCGTACCTAGACAGTCAAAAAGTCACAAACACATTACACCGCACCAATTTAACCCCATATCTACCGTGACCAGTTCAAGATATTATAGACCGATTTCCTCGGATCTCCTTCCGTTTCAATCAAGTAATTTTTCTTGCGCGCCTCCAGCACACGCGGCGAATTCTGCTGCGCAAACATGCGGTTCATGGTCTCGGACTCTTGCTTTAGCTGTGAGCGAACATATGCAACCACTCCATAGACTGGTTTCACCAAAACCATATTAGTTCATGCTACTCGTGTAGTCCAAGCTGCCTGACTGTGACTTACCGGCTCCAAAGACGACCAGACCCGGAATAATCATGCCTGGTGCTGTTTTCGCCATCGCCACCTTGACTGCTGGAGAAGACGGAGACATGCTGGTGGCAGCGAAGCGTCTCATGGTCGGGCCGAATGGTGTTGTTGGCAACATTTTGTTCTCCTTTTGTTGTGTGTTGGTGGGGTAGGTACGGCGAACAGAAAAAAGGGGTTTTGTTGTTTGTGGTTACCGGTTGCAGCGAATGAGAGAGAGGCTGGATTTGGCGGTCCGATTGTTCGGAAATTCAGATGGGGATTGAAAGTCAAGATGTGATTGTGTTGTTTTGAGATGATAATGATGAGGAAAAAAACAGCAATCTGAAATCGCGGAAAATGCAGCATTTAATCTATTCTCGACCCAAGCCATCGGATCGGGTCTGTGATTGCATGTTTGCGATGCCTGTAGCTTTTCTGGCAGGTATCGCAACATGTGTGGCGCGTCTGTCGTCTGATGCCGGGCTTGCCCACTGCAGCCCAGCCGCAAAGGTGGTGCCACCGTCGTCTGACTGACAAGCTGTCACGATTGACGGGTGTTATGACACTAACAGATCCCCGACCAAAATGTGCGGTGAGATTGTTAAGCCCTCACTCACCCGCATTAGCGTATTTCGCCGGGCCGCACCGACCATCCGATTTCTCCAACGTTCTCGCCCGATGGTCATCCTCCTCCACCTGGAAGCTGTCCCGGCGATTTCCGACAAACAAGTGTTGCGCTCTGATCCGTCCGTTCCAGCCCGGAGCTTCTCCAGCCTAGACATTAGAGAATAAAATGATAGACTACGCAACAGCGATGTCTGAAAAGCGTCAAAACAGTTCAAGTTGAGCTTTCGAGGCATGTTCCTAAGGTTAGGGTACTTCCATGGGGACCGCCATCAGCGTGGCAACCGAGACCGGTTTGTTAGCTTCTCGTGTGCTTCTATTGACATATCATTGGCTCATTTGTTCCGATACGAAGATGCGAACAGCTCTCAGCTTTGCCATATCAGGTAAAGTAAGCTTGGCTATGGCAGCGACGAAAACCAGCAGCTGAAGATCATTTAAACAAAAACATGGATCTGTTTGGCATTAAACAGTCATGTTGCTAGCCTCATGAGCGGCCTGGATGTATTTTCTAGTCAAGTAAACATCTAGTCGCTCTTCGGAAACTGTCCGACGATCGCTGGTTTTAATACGATCAAAGGATCATAGGCCTGACTAAGATCGTCAAGTGGGAGTGCTACACCGCTAACTTTACCTAAGTTTGAATCCACTAACAAATGCGATCAAACTGCATTGCCTCACTAATGCTGCGGTGGGATTCATTGAAGACACGATAGTCGGCGCTGGGTCCTGAGCGTGGCAAATCTCCCGTAAGTCTAGAAAGTCTAGAAAGTCCACCCTTTCTCATCACAACTCCCCTGCGGCAGTCTTGTGAATTGCAGCCCAGATCTCCCCGGTAGTCTTTCTAGGCATGTGTCGCCATGTAAGAATATCATGTTTTTCAATGTCGCCTTTAAAGCTCCGAGGACACGTTTCAGTTCTCGGCAAGTATCCGCGGTGCTACGGTAAGAACGTAAGACGAGATATAGAGTTTCGTTTTAGTTCAAGACAGAATTTAATTGTTCAGTCTTAGATCTTTTTCATATCCAAGCGACTTTTCCGGTCGGCTTAGACATTCGTTGACACTTTGTATCAACAGGCGGTTGAACCAGATCAGACAACAGTTGACAGTTGGGACTTGAGAGGAAAGATGATGATAATGAGTGATACTGTGATAGTTTGGAATATCGACTCCGTATAAGAATGTCAAGCAGTTATTCAGATGTTTAAACTCAGATCAGATGGGATCAAGGAATATATATGCCCAGAGAAATGTCTAAGACCGTCTCATAAGCTACAGAGAATGGACGACTCCGAAACGCTCTGTCTCTACCTAGATGCCATTCTGGCCCTGTTCAATCCGGAGCACTCGACTGAGCCGACACAGCCGGGCAACATTTGACCGAAAGAATCGTTACTGTCGACAAGACCAACTCAAAGACCTATTTCGTATGACTTCGCCAGGCTTCCAAAAATTGAGCTGCAGCAGCAGCAGCCCAACCGGCATCGCCTTAGTAAATTTACTAAATTGGCGTAAGCTGGCTGAACAAAGTCTCGGGCTTGAGTGGTCGTGTTACTATGACAGCATCGGAAGAGGAATTAATGGTGGTGGCTCAGTCTGCTGACCCCGATCCGGCGGACGTCATTAGCAGAGCTTTACCCGGTTCGACACCGGCAGTTCGGATCCTTCCCGGGGAGGCGGGCTTTGTCTCCCGATCCCGCGTATCGAAGACATTCGCTGGGGGAAGCTGTCCCGGCCAGCGGTCCAGAGTCAAGGCCGAAATATCAAGACTAATACATAACTGCAGAAATAAAGAAACCCAATAGGCGAGACCGAGTCAGATTCTATATTAAAGGAATCCGACATGGAGATGCTGGCGGCTGCGGAGCTTTTTTGCCTAATGGTAGTAATGGTGGTGGATACTATCTGGGGAAAAAGGCATGTGCATTTCAGCAGTTGGGGTCAGTTCCAGACTCCAGTCAATTCTCGTATCTGCAAGCGCCCTGACCTATGACCTTACAGGCAGGCGACCGCTTGCGGCCCAACCCAGCCCCATTCCTGCTTTCGTATTATATGACTGCACCGGCCCGATACGAGCCCGGGTTAGGGTTATCTGCTATTCAGAGCTGGTCAGCTGGTCCTTTTTCATCTTTTCCGATGTTACACTGCTAGTGTTGACATACGGGTTCCTGCTACCCCGTACTGCAAGAGGTACGTGACATTTGTGGAGTTTAGCGCTGGAACCTAGGTCTAGAGTACCTACGTGACGGTGAGCTGATATTTCGCCTGAGTCTGTATATGTTGGAATCAAGATATAAAAGGGGAAGTGTTTCCTTCTTGTCTTGAGTCTGAAAACAAACCATCACACATTCCAATCATCCAAGACGATCTTCTACACACACACTTCTCTCCACAAGACTACCGCAACCAGCAGTCTAAAACACTCTCACACTCAAAATGCAGCTCTCAACCATCCTCCTCGGCGCCCTCGCTGCCGCCTCCACCACCCTGGCCGCCCCGGCCGCTGACATCGAGGCACGTGCCGTGCCCGCGTGGACCATCACGGGCTACAAGCGGACCTGCAATGCGGCCGACACCTCCTGCACCGTCACCTTCGGCGTGGACACCCACCTCGCCGCCGCCACGCCCTGCTCCTTCACGCTGACCGGCTCACCCGCCAGCCATGCGTCTACCAGCGGCAAGATCTGCGGCCCTTACACGGTCAGCTCCGGCTGGAGCGGCCAGTTCGGCCCCGGCAACGGCTTCACCACCCTCTCGGTCGTCGATTTTGCCAAGAAGCTGATCGTCTGGCCTGCCTACTCGGACTCCGAGGCCAAGAACGGCGTCGCAGTCACGCCCGACAAGAGCTACGCTCCTTCTGCTCTCTAAGCTTTCCTGCTACCTACCTTTGTAGCAGTTAGCGGAAAAGGAAAGATCGATCAACGAATTATGCTTTTCTTTTGATGGGGATTAGGTCGGGGAAAAAGGGAAAGGGGGGGGGGGTGGGTTTGTCATGTCTACTGTCCTTAAATATACACTTAGAGTAAATAGTAATGTCTTTTATACTTATCTGAACCATAGCATCTAATACACTCCTTTACAATATCTGACATGCGCGCCTTGCCATCATTCATTGCTACGACCACCTCCATACCTAAATAGGTACTGTGTTACCCTGGTACCATGATCATTGGTTCAGCCTCAAATACCAGGGCGGGTAAATCATGCACAGCCAGACCAACTTCTTCATCTGCTCGACCGTCCCTTTCGCACAGTCAACAAGAAGTTTAAACTCTGCTAGCGGGCTCGCCTCGCCCACCGAGTTCAGAAGCCACGGGTTACTCCTGTACCTCTTCGTTACGTTCAACTCTTTTTCTGGCAGACCGGCATACCTGTCCATCATTATCTCGCACAGCAGCTTTTTGTTGGCACCATTAAATTTGGCAAAGGCCGCCGTGTTCCACTCTTCCAACGCTGTCCGTGTCTCGATCGCCTCCTTGACGTCCTTGTACGCCGTCAGGTAGTCCCGGACCCACCCCCTATGCGTGTCGATAATGTCACCGCACTTCTTCAACAGGCGTAGCTCGTCCATGTTGCCTTCGGGATCATCTAAAATACTGTCGGTAGCCACGTCGACGGTGGCCTTGAGATTGATGTCATGTGCGCCGACGACTTGTTTCAAAGTGTGGGCATCTTTCTGCAAAACCTCAATCTAGTGGGTCTCGGTTTCGACGTTTCATTGAGCTGTGAGAACCATGTGTGGTATGATGCGTGTTATCTTGTCTTTGATTTGGCTTTTGAGAGACTCGTCGGGCTCGACAGTGGTAGTTTTGATGACTGACGCTCTAATAGCTGTTACACATGATGCCTCTGCAGGAAGAAGTGCGATGAGGTGCTGTTGGGGTAGAGAAGATGTGTTGCGGCTAAATATTGCCTTGGAATAGAGACTGTTTGTTACCTTACGCAAACCCAGTAGTTTGTAGTTTTGTATTTGACGGTGGTGAAATGGAGTATAATGACTCGGCCTCATGTTTAGTTTCACCGACTGTATCCTTAGGCAACTACCTATTTACCACTTCCAGCATTTCCAGCAACGAGCATACGTGACTCATATCTCCCGGTTATGCTCTATCTCTAGTGTATCCAAGTGACCTCGGATCTCGATTCGCTTCCCATGAATAAAGAAGGCCTCATATTCATGTTCCTCTTCGTGCTTGCGGAGCTCTTGGTCAAGGCGGAACATTGTCACTTCCAAATTGAGGATGGCCAGCCGAATCTGCGAAACGACAATCTTCTTGCGGAAGATGGGCGTAAAATTCCGCGCGCGGTAGAATTCGGTGGCATCATCCCTATCCTTCAGCGTGTTATTGTACAAGTCATTCACCTCAATGTAGGCCCGAGCAAGTGGGTTGTACGGCAGCGAAAGGTCCACGTCGTCGCGCTCCTTCACCTCCTCCGCAGCAGGCAGACAGCCGAACAAGCCCGCGTGTAGGTAGCTGAGCACGCTTCTGCTGCGGTCCGACAGGCGCTCGACCTTGCGCACCGTGTCGACAAGAGAGCGAAACTGGTAGCAGTAGCTGTCGATCCAGTGCATCGTTTCGTCGAGCTCGATTGCGGTTGCCATGGTGGTGAGCGGGTTATGATGAAGCGATAGAGACTGGTCCTCGGAGGCCGCGGTTGCGACATCTTGGACGGTGGAGATAACTTTATCCTCCAGCTCGAAATCGACTTCACCGAAATCGGTATCTTGGATTCTCTCGTCAAGCTCGCAAAGGCGGACTGCCGCGTGGTCGCTTAACATGAGAATCATGTTGACGGTTTTCTGGATGTCAATGTGAGCTCACTCGAGCACTGAAAGACATGATGGCGACAATCACTTGACTGGCGAGAACTGAGAAGGTACCTTGAAGCTGCAATTTGGATTACTCACGATGGATGCAAATTATAAAGCGATGCGCTTGCGGGGTGCTGTTAGTAGCATGGCGGGATGAGGATGCGTGGCCGCGATTTGGGAGAGCGGGTTTCGAAACAAATGTCATATTTTGTTGGCTTTCAGAGCTGTGTGTGTGGCTTGGCGTCTGCAGCCTCGGTGTGTTGGCAAGGCTGACCGTCGGACCGACGTGTATCTCATCTGGTCTCTATGAGTGGTGGCTGGTAGTCAGACAAACTCCTTACGGATCAGGCGCGAACGCCCTCCTGGCTTTAGGTAAGACAGTCGGTGGATGCCTGAACACATATTCCTTGCCAGATCGATGGTTGACCCGTTGCAACCATGCACGGGCAGTTCAGGCCAGGTGGCTCGCCAGGATTCCATCTGAACTTATCTTCCATCTCAGGCAGAGGAAGCAAGGAAGCAGGTGTCTGTCCCGGTTAGGATGACAGAGGTTGTTGTTGACTGACTCCAACAGCAACAAACACATTGACCTCCAAACCAACAAGGCCTTTTCAGTTATTAGGACATAAAGCTTCGATAAAGGAGGGACTTAACAGGCAGTTTCATTGTGTAATATTTCTTACTTGAACTCTCTACCGTCGTATCTGTGTTTTACCCTTTAAACTGGTGATTTGCCATGCATGCATGGTCTATGCAACTGTCGAGGTGCTGGCATGGATAGGCACTTCGTTCGTACCATCTAGTCCCTCCGCATTAGCATACGGACCTTTCCGCAACGCATATTACCAGAATACCTAGGCACCTTATTCGCAAGATTTGCACTCGGGATTTATTGGTGCCCGCATTCTAGTACCTGCGTCCCGATATATTAACCGGCGCGGCGGTTGCAACCAACCCTGCCCGTAGCAATGAAACTCACCTTCCGCCTGATCGCGTTCCCGGTCCTTGGCAATCCTCAAATTGCTCAATCTATTGCCACATTTTATATCAATGAGCTTTACCCCCATCGATGGGCCGACAGCCAGCTTTGAAGTCCCACTCTGGTGACAGGAATGGCCGACGACCATTGCCAAGATGAAGTTTGCACGGGGTACGAACACGCTGCTTCTCTTCGGTCTGGTGGGAAGCTGCCGAGCTTTGCTGGAGAAACGATTTGTTTCCTTTGAGCCCGTCGCTTCTCTAAATGGCACGGAACAAGTAGACCTCGCCAATGCCGTCGTCATCATTGACCAGGAAGACTTCGTCGGCGTCAGCATAGCGGCCAACAGTCTCGCCCAGGATCTCGCCAAGATCACAGGGCAGCAGTCTCGAGATGTCCGCCGGATCAACTTCTCCCAGAAGGGCAAGGCCGCCAGTAACAAGACCCAGCTCCGGCTGGAAACCGCCATCATTGCAGGCTCGGCCAACTCATCGCTGGTCCGGGAGTTGGTGAGCAACGGGGTGGTTGACATGTCCGAAATCCAAGGGAAATGGGAATCGTTCAAGACAACAGTGGTAGCACACCCCCTGGCTGGCATAGGACGCGCTCTGGTTATTATCGGGAGTGATAAACGAGGCACCATCTACGGCATTCACACGCTGGCCGAGCAGTCAGGCCAGTCGCCCTACCACTGGTTTGCCGATGTACCGACCAAGAAGCACGACAGCATCTTTGCCGTACCGGGCACTTCGGTGCATGGCGAGCCGTCGATCAAGTACCGCGGTCTCTTCATCAACGACGAGGAGCCCGCGCTCAACACCTGGTGGGCGAGGTGCCATAACGCGACTCGCTACCCGCTCGACTCCGAGTTCTACGGGCACGTGTTTGATCTGCTGCTGCGGCTCAAGGCCAACTACCTGTGGCCTGCCATGTGGAAGTCGTTTACTCCGGGGCCAGGCAATATCTTTTTCACCGATGACCCCAAGAACCAGCAGCTGGCGAACGACTACGGGATCGTGGTGTCGACCGCACATCACGAGCCGATGCAGCGCGCGACGAACGAGTGGGACGAGACGCAGCTGGGGCCGTGGGACTGGTCCAAGAACAAGGTCAACATGACCACGTTCATGGAAGAGGGCATCGAGAGGGCGGGCAACAACGAGTCGTATATCACTGTCGGGTTACGCGGACTTGGAGATGAGGCAGCCAATACCCAGCATGCGATCCCAATGCTTGAAGATGTGTTTTCTGTGCAGAGAGAAATTATCAAAAAGAATTACGGGTCCGAGACGGCTGTCAACCAGGTTTGGGCATTGTACAAGGAAGTCGCCTCGTACTATGACGCTGGGCTAGACCCTCCCGAGGATATCACGCTGCTCTTTCCGGATGACAACTGGGGAAACGTATACAGACTCCCAACTGGGGCCGAGGTAGACAGAAAGGGTGGCACCGGCGTCTATTTCCACTTCGAATACGTCGGACTGCCCCGATCCTACAAATGGGCAAACACCAACAGTCTTGCCAAGGTCTTCAAGGAGCTCAACCACGCCTACCTCCGCGGAGCAAAGCAGATCTGGATTATGAACGTCGGCGACATCAAACCGATGGAACTGCCCCTTGGATTTGCCATGGACATGGCCTGGAACGCTACAAACTTCAGCTTCGACCGTATCCCGGCCTATCTCAAAGCCTACGCGTCGCGCGAGTTTGGCGACGAGGATGCCGACGAGATCGCATCCATCCTGCTCGAGCATTCTCACTTGGTTGGTATGCGCAGGTACGAACTAGTCACGCCGGACACGTACTCCGTCCTCAACTACGGCGAGGCCGAGCGGGTGGTCCGCCGCTGGCAAAATGTCGCCTCGCGAGCCAAGGTTCTCTACGCACGCATGGATGAACAGCTGAAACCGGCTTTCTTCCAGCTCGTGTACCACCCGGTCGTCGCCGGCGCGCTCTACCACACCGTGACGGTCGGAATCGGCACCAACTACCGCTTCGCCCTCGAGCGACGGAACTCAGCGAATGCCATCGCCAGTCAAGTCCTGGCCGACTTTGAAGCTTCCTACGATCTGGTGGAGGAGTGGGACGCCATGCTAGGCGGAAAATGGGCCAACATGATGTCGCAAGCCTACTTCGACGCCGTGGAGGAGCCAAAGCGGTGGGCGGCGCCGTCACGCAACATCGTCGCCAACCTCTCGTATGTCCAGCTGCGCGAGAACATGCAGTTCTCCCTCGGAAACCTGGGCATCCGCGCCGAGGGGTCGCCGCTGAATCCGACGAGCCAGGGCCGCTGGGCCGAGAGCGTCGACGCGTCCATGCCGACGACCGCCTTCGCGCCGATTCTATCGCCCATGGAGCCGTACGGCTCACCCTCAAGATGGGTGGAAGTCTTCATGCGGGGCGACCACCGCGTGCCCATCCGCTGGGCACTGGATCCCATTCCTGTGGACTGGCTGACTATTCTGCCTGCCAACGGAACGCTGAGCCGTGACACTCAGACGGACCAGCGGCTCAACGTCACACTCGACTGGAGCAGGGTACCGGAAGGCTTCAACGACACGGTTCTGGTTGGCGTCACGTCGACGCCCGCGCCGTATCCATACTTTGAGCAGATTCATATCCCCGTACGGAACAACCGCGTGCCGGCCAGCGCTGCCACTCGGTCAACATTTCCAGAAACGGACGGCATGGTCTCCATTGAGAGCCCCCATTTTCAATCTTCATCCTCGAGTCACAGCAGTGGCGTCTATTTTGAAGCGTTCCCGCATCTAGGGTCACGAAGCGAGTCGGGCTCCATCGCGCTGCGTCCCTTCGACGCAGCGCGCACCTCTGCCGCGAAGGCAGCATGGGTATCCTACGGCGTGTACCTCTTTTCCGGAGTGCCGCTCGAAGCTACAGTGTACATCAACGGCGGTCTGGACACGGATCCGAAGCTGAAGATGGAGTTTTCCCTCACGCTCGACGACGCGCCTGCCAACTTCACGCGCGTGTTGGGCGACTACATCAAGCACCCCAACGCCGGCGACATCCCGCCCGAGTGGATCGATCACGTAGCCGATAATGTCTGGACGAAGCGAGTGAGTTTGGGGCATGCCAAGGCGGGTGCTCACAAGCTCGTTTGGAGGGTCAACTCGCCCGAGGTGTATATGGAAAAGATTGTGCTGCATGTTCGCGGGACTGTTAGACCGAGCTATCTTGGCCCGCCTGAGACATATCGGTTTCCCTCAGCTTGAGTTGATAGTATAAAGTACCGTAGGTTAGTTAGGAAGTAGTAGCTATTTTTGGGCAATGTTTTGTTGGTGCGGGATGTTTGCTGTTGCCTTCAAAACCGGGTGTGATGGAGGGTAAATAGGAGATGACACACAACAGAGTTCTGCCAGCTATTTTCACCTGCTTTGTTTTCTTACCTTGTTCTAATCATCAAGGCGGCAAACAGTAATTATTATAAAGCCTGTTTTCTTGGAGCGACACCCCAACGCAGCAAATAAAGGTAAACGTGGCTTAATTACATGTATGCAGAGAAGCAAAGGAGAAGAGTGGAAACCGGGACTGAAATAGAAGCTCGATCCCCATGATCTACCCTCTTAGTCTCCAAGGACACTCTTATGTACTTCCAAGAGTTTCCAAGAGTTTCCAAGAGTTCCCCAAGCCTCGGAATGCCGTCTGGTTCGGAAGGAAGCGTTCGTTATTAATAGTCAGAAGGACGGCCGGCGACGATCATAGTCACACGACACAAAAAGCCGCAACTGTTGTCATTGCAGAATCCGCAAGCCTTGATTGTCATACAGAGTTGTTATACGCCCAAGCAGTTCGGATTGAGGCTTTATTCGATCTATCTTGGCAGGTTGAGGAACAAGCCCGCGGTCTCGCCGGCGATATTGAAGAGAAACGAGCCACAAAAGCCAAGGCAATTATGAGCCGTCATCACCAAGACCGAAGGAAGCAAGTTTCTACCAACATTGGAGAAAGTTGGAAAATCAATCCTGTATAGGGAAAGAATAACCTTGAACACGCGACAACATGCCCTTTCCCCAGGTTTCGTTCAGAGGGGGGCGATTATTCTCGAAACACTGCAGCAGATGCGACACACACGGGGAGACGTTGTCCAGCTTGTCACAGGAAAAGGATGGTGTTTCACAAGAAACCCATGTCCACAGCAGATGGAAAAGAGGGACGAGAGACGTTGGGACTTGGAACCTGCAACGGCTTGGGTGCATGCGCACCAAAAACAAGAGACGCGGATACAGGGGCATGAAGCAGCCAAGCGCCAAGCGCCAAGCGCGCCAAGTGCCGAGGCTTCAGGCTTGAGGATTTGCGTTCAATGATGCGTGCCGAGATACCGAGAGAGAGGAGTTCTGCGGCTGCCAAGTAGCCGCCAAGATGCCCCGAGTAACGCCGATTTGCCAACCGCAGCTCTGCTTGGCGGCTTCTCCTTGTCTGAGAGTCTCTCACGTTCCTCATCAGTCGCTGTGTTTGAGGGTTGAACCTTGGGAAGAGCGGAGAGATCAACCGCGAGAACATATCCACTTACTCGCCACTCAGTGACACAAGCCATGCTCTTCTGCGGTTCAACTCGTTCATCCCTTGGGGGCAAATAGTTAGGGCAATGCCTTTGTTCGTCAGCCAGTTTCCTAACAGATATCCATAATCTTGAAGTCAAAGACATTGAAACAGGGGCGCCCCTGCCTGTGTTTACGTCGGGACCCCACGCCCGCCGCGCCTCTGCTTGCCCCTTTCAAGCAAAGCTTCTTACCTCGACGCAGATCTTCCTAGTGTGCACTTGGCAACGCTCAAAGTGATATATTTGCGTTGATTAAATGAACAAGAATGCCATGCCGCCGCCTCGGATATCATCATTTCTTTCCACTTTTTCTATCCCTCTTCCTCGACCAACGATGGAGCGGCGGAGTTGAGTTGTTTTTCTCTTCGTTTTCATCCGTATTTTTCCGTTTCCTTAGTCACCGGCTGGCCTGTTCCTTTCAATTGCACATATTATAACACTTGCCTTTTCTGCGTCTGGCACGCTCTTGTTTTCTTTGCTTGCGTCACGAGGGTTCCCCTTTTTCGTCGTGCCTCACACCTTTCCCCTTTCCAGTACTGCGGTCATAAAGTTTGAAAGCCCTTTTGCTGGACAAGGGGAAACTACCTTACCCAAACCACAGACTCCACAAACACGTTTCGACAACATGCCTTCTCTCGACGTCAGCGAACTGAACATTGTTCTGGGTGTGCTGGGGACTTTCATCCTTCTCTATGGAATCATCTCGGTCAAGATCAAGAGCCGGTGGTTCCTTGGCGAGGCCCGTACGTATATCGTTAAAACGAAACAATCAACATTGAACCGACTGACTCTCTGTGTGTGTTGTAATTAGTCCCTGCCGTCTTCATCGGTGTCTGCCTCGGGCCGATCGCTGCAAAGTTCATCGACAGCGAGCGATGGGGCTCCGCAGCTGAAGGCCAGACGAGCGACATCACCCTTGGCGTCGCGCGAGTCATGATCGGCGTGCAGCTCGTCATCGCGGGCTATCAGCTGCCGGCCAAGTACCAGCAGCTTCGCTGGAAAGAGATGGCGCTGTGCCTGCTACCCATCATGACCATCATGTGGCTGTGCACGACCCTCTGCATGCTGGCCACCGTCCCGAAGATCACCCTCCTCGCCGCGCTCGTCATCGGCTCCTGCGTCACCTGCACCGACCCGATCCTGTCCCAGGCCATCGCCAAGGGCCCCTTCGCCGACAAGTTCGTCGCCCGTGATCTGCGCGAGATCATCTCCTCCGAGGCCGGCGCCAACGACGGGTTCGGATTTCCCTTCCTCATGCTCGCCGTCTATCTCATCCGCCACGCCGACATCCCCGGTGCGGGACATGGCTCTAGCTCTAGCTCTAGCTCCGAACATGGTGATGGCTCTTTCGGGGGAGTGGCCGGTAGCATCATCGTCCCACGACAGGAGGAGGGTGTTGGCCGCCTCGGCGGCGGCGTGGGCGTCGCGATGGGGCAGTGGTTCCTCGAGACATGGCTGTACATCGTGCTGATGTCGGTTGCGATCGGTGTCGTCGTCGGGTTCGGCTCCGGAAAGGCGCTCAAGTTCGCCCTCCGTCGCAAATGGATCGACTCGGAGAGCTACCTGCTGACCCCGACGGCCCTGGGCCTGTGGCTGGTCGGCATCTGCGGCATGCTCGGGACGGACGACCTGCTGGCCTGCTTCGTGGCCGGCAACGCCATGAACTGGGACGGCGAGTACCTACGCGAGACCGAGGAGCGCCACGACGAGGTCAACTCGTGCGTCGACGTGCTCCTCAACTTTGGCGGCTTCATGTACATCGGCACCGTCATGCCGTGGAGCGAGTTCCACCAGCCCGACATTACGGGCATCACGGTGCCGCGCCTGATCGGCCTGGGCATCCTGATCCTCATCTTCCGCCGCATCCCCGCCATCCTGATGTCGTATAAGTTCATGCCGGGCGTCTGCAAGAACTACAAGGAGGCCCTCTTCATGGGCTACTTCGGTCCGATTGGCGCCGGCGCCGTATTCTACGTCGAGCACACGCGCCACCTCTTCCCCGAGCTCGGCCACGGCGACGCCGAGGAGACCAATCTGGTGCGGGCCATGATCCCAGTCGTCTATTGGCTGGTCCTGTTCTCCATCGTCGTGCACGGCTTGTCGATCCCGGGGCTGAACCTGATCTACAACTTCTACGGCGTCAAGCCGATCCACGAGGACGCCGTCGAGATCCGGCGCATGTCGATGCGTGTGCCCACACCTGTTAACGCCGAGGTGAATAACAGCCAGACATTCGTCGCGTACAACAGGTTCTCGCGCCCCGTGTTCAATCCCCAGGATCTGCCCGTGGTGAATGCCGCTGGTCGGTATGTGATGCCGACTCGAGGAGGGCCAGAGTCGCCGGACCATTACTCCTATGAGGGGTCGCTGGCGGAGGATGAGAAGAGGGGTCCTCCCAGAGGTGGTGGTCGTGGGATCCAGTTTACACAGTAATTCTGTGTCGAACAAACTGGTAGGCGACCGGGAGGCTTTGGCTTCTGGGCTATCTGTGGCATGACGCCAACTTTAAGGGTTTCTTTTAAGTTCAGTGGGTTGAGAGAGCGGCTGGGTGCTTGTTGGAGTTTGGAATGTTTTTGGGTAATTGCATAACAATTTTTTGTGGTTCGGAACTGTTAACACATGATCAGTGTCCTTGGATTTGTAAGGGGTGAGAGGGGGCAGGGGCATGATACAGTACTGTTGTTAGATCCCAAAGATAAAACATGTAGAGCTAGATCAGACTTCTCATCTTCTGTCATTACCAATAATTCTCACCTCAGTCACTCCTTTAAAGTCCGCAGTGATTCATTCCGGTGGTGTCAATGGTAATGTGTCGTCATTTAGTTTTGGAGACACAGAAATTATATTAAGGTTGTAAATCGAGGTAGAAGTGCACCTATCTGCTAACATATATACAAGAATATCTTATTGCCCTCCCCCCTTCAGTTTCATCATCGGGACCCATACACTCAGAGGCACTGCGAATACCAAGGATTGCCAACCTGGCAAGTCCACGGGCTCTGGCAAGCCGTCGGCCCAGTCCATCCATTACCGCCGCACTGTCCCCAGTGCGTCTGCTGCGCACCACTAGCACTGCTCGTCGTGGTCGTTGCTGCTGTGCTGGTGGTAGTGATGACCGCAGGCTTCGAGGTCGTCGTGACGACTGACGTCGAGAGCGTGGTAGACACACCCGGGCCACCTGTCGCCTTGGCTGCAAGTACCGACGACACCGACGTCCACGCCGCCTTCTTGTTAAAGTTGCTATCATAGAGAAGCGCCGCACCAGCGCCGCTGAACGTCGAGGGCACCCATGAGTACTTGTCGCTGAAGCCCCAGACGGTGACACCGACGCACCCGGCGACATCGAGGCACGAGCCGACCACGTTGGCAAAGTCGTTGCCCTGGGTTGCCAGCGCTGATGATGACGCCGGCAGGCTGGAGTGTCGGATGTCGAGCTCCGTGTAGGCAACCTCGACATTGAGAGACGTGAAGCGACGGAGCACGGTGGCCAGGCTGCCGCGCGACGGAGTGCTGCCGACGATGAGATGACCCTGGAAGCCGACACCGTCAATGGGGGCACCGGCGGCCTGGACGATCTTGACCAGCTCAACGGCACGGTCGGTCTTTGCGCCGTTGTACTCGAGGTTGTAGTCGTTGTAGTACCTTTAAGTGCGGGTTAGCTTTTGTTCGGGAAGGGGGAATAGAGAAGAGGACCTAGACATACAGCTTGGTGTTGGGGTCGGCCGCCTTGGCAGCCTTGAAGGCAATGGCAAAATAGTCGGTTCCGAAGGTGCTAAGGAACACGCTGCTGCGCCAGCTGCCATCATCGGCAACAGCTTCGTTGACAACGTCCCAGGCGTAGCACTGTCCGATGTAGTGACCCATGACGTTGGAGATGTGCGTCTGGATGACAGATGTCAGGGTGGCTTTGGTCCACGATCCAGAGGAGACTACAGGTACGACACCCCATGTCAGCATATGTGTGCTAAAACAACTAGATAACAAGCACCGGATGTATACGCACCCCAGTTAGGCAGCTGGCTGTGCCACACCAGGGTATGGCACCTCAAAAGCTGTCCGTTCGCCTTGGCGATGTTGGGAACGATGTCTCCGGAGGAGTAGCTGAAGCTCCCGCGGCTGGGTTCTGTGGCATCCCACTTTTGTCCGTTTTCCGGGACCAGCTGGCCAATCTCATTTTTGTTGTTGACGATGGCTCTGTAGGCGGAATCACTGTTGACGTTGCCCTCGCTGACCGCAGTTCCAAAGTACTTGAGACCGGCGGCAACGGCGAGCTGGTGCAGCTGCGCCGTCACCACTGCTGGTGCGAGCAGCGCCGCTAGAAGTGCTTTGGAGTGCATTATGGGTTGGAATGGAGTGTCCGGCGAGAGTTGTTGGCCTGGGGGAGAGGAGTGGCGGAAAGCTTCCTGCAGGTGAGAGACCAACGATCTGAACGGAGGTGGACGACGGAGATGGACTGCTTTATGTCCTTGCCAAAAAAAAAAAAAAAAAAAA
This sequence comes from Apodospora peruviana, assembly GCA_033439685.1. Taxonomy (NCBI): domain Eukaryota; kingdom Fungi; phylum Ascomycota; class Sordariomycetes; order Sordariales; family Lasiosphaeriaceae; genus Apodospora; species Apodospora peruviana. The sequence goes on along the minus strand of JAUEDM010000003.1, from coordinate 1,159,049 downwards.
AAAAAAAAAGAATCATTTCCTTTTACTGGGTTCTTTGATCTACGATTTCGTTCAGGAGTAGGGTAGCATTACGATGGTCGTACGGACACGCATAGACGTGTACAGGCGCGCCGTTCACCCGGTTAGCGATGACCTGGAATAGCATGAATGAGGTTACAATGCGATATTACGCAAGCTAGAGGTGAAAACAAAAGCACTGCCCATGTCCTCGTGATAGCATGTTTGGCGGAGAGAGTAACACCACTCCGGTAGCTACCTTACTTAGATGGCGTCTCGACCCGGTTTTCTTCGGAGAGTACATCCGTCAGTATGCAAATCGGGAAGCGGCCCCTGAACGGAAACCGGGAACCTGGTGCTAACTTTGAGGTTCTTGGACATCTACGTTGTAACATTGAATCGACACCAGTCCGTGAGTAGCTAAGTTTACATCAGAGCCCATTGATATCTTCCCTTAATTCCGGCTCGTAGGGTGGTATCGGTTTGTCTACCACACGTGCTTTATTTCAGGCTAAATTGCACCGTTGCGGATGTAGGCCAAGTCGCTACCGAACTTGACTGCCACTCTTGGACCCGGAGGTGTTTACTAGCCCCCGTCGACAGAAACAGAATGTTAACCCGAAGAGATGATGCGGAATTGCGGATTATGCGTGACATGCCTCGGATCGCCAAATGACATAGGCGCATCAAGTTCCAATCGTGTCATTTGACTTTTCGCTGAGAGGTTCTATCGGAACAAATAAAGTAGCAAGAAAACTAGAAGACCAACATAAACTTATTAAGAAGCGATTCTTCGTCTAAAAGCGTCGTACTATCAAGACATCATGACTCATTCCACCTCCGCTCCCTGTATCCTATTTGCATCCACAACCTACCTCCACGAGCCCCATAGATAGGGCGCACAATTTACCCTACTTTCACCAGTTATGGGACCTTAGCTCAGTTGGTTAGAGTGTTGGTCTCATACTTGCTATGATCCAGTTAAACACTGGAGTAATCCAAAGGTCGTGAGTTCGAGCCTCACAGGTCCCAATCATGTCATCTTTTTTCTTCTTCGTTACGGATGATGAATCTCTATTTTTTCAGAGACGACTATTTCTATTTTTATATTAAACCCGACAAGTAATAGCGATATAAAGGTACAAAACATCGTCAAAGGCCTATCTATCCCCTTACCCCCTTTTTTTCTCCTCCAACCAGCTCTTCGCTTCATTATGATTCCCTCTTTTACACTTACGACAGTTTTCTGACAACTATAATTGACCAAACCAAAAACCAAAGAGCACCGAGCAATCTCTAAACCCTCAAAGTCAAAACATTATGCTGCTAATCTATCGCTCCGATCATGCATTGACCGACACTTCAAAACTTGGCCAAAAACTGACATCATCTCCTTCTTACAAAGCCCCAGGGTACTGAGCCAAAGCCAAAGGTATCATGACTTAGATGTTGATGTCACCAACATCCCTCTTGGAGTCGGCGGTAGACTGCGAGCTGCTGCTGGATTGCGTCTGAGCGCCAAAGTTTTGGCGGGCGCCCAAGATCTTGGCGACGCGCCTCTCCTTGTTCCCGGCAACGGCGGCCGCAGTGGTGGTCGCGGCGGCGCTCACGACGGTGACTCCCGAAGGAAGCGAGATGCCTGACGGGATCGAAACACCAGACGGGAGCGAGATGGTGATGGCGGTGGCCGCGGTGAAGGCGGTGGCGAAAACGGCGACAAAGCTGGTCTTCATGTTGGCGGTTGTGGTGGTGACTGGATGATAAGTTTGGAGGAGAGAACGAGCACTGTGAGAGTCGAGAGTCGGAGCGGTTGTGCTTGTTTAGAAACGATTGTGGGGGAGAGACTTGGATGAGAATTGTTGTCTTGGTGAGATTTTGATGGATGATTGATGCTGGTGATGAGAGGAAGAAAAAAACAAGTCATCAAAATGATCGGGGACGAGGTGTTATATAGGATGATGTTTTGTCTGTTAGACTTTCCCTGCATGCCATGATCGAGGTAGAAAATCTGAGAATAGAAACACCAATCCGCAGGACACTGTCCCGAGTCTGGCCACCCTCGTTCTCTTGCCTCGGGTTTCCGCTGCCAACTTTCCCACGAGTTGTCTACCATACACGCGTCCCTGCATCTTCCAAGATTAGGCATCACCAGACAGGAACGCATAAAACCCATGTCGTTGACGCCAGTTCAACGTCTGCGTCGCTGCGTGGCCTGGTGGCGTTGATGGCGTGGACTCGAATGCTAGACAGCCGTCTCCTTTCTTCAGCCGCATACTCTAATGGGACCATCCCGGGGCATACATCAAGGTCAAAGATGGGTCTCGGGTTTGTCAGTCAGGTCCTGCTAGTCCACCGTTGGGCGACCGGCATCCCAAACCTCCTCACCAAGCCTGCGCAATGACGTGACACTACGGGCTCTCATGCATCCGGTCGTGAGAGTATTATCTGTACTGAGGACTCGGATTGTGACGAATGCACCACGCAGTCTGGGTGTTGACGGACAGGATATGTCTGCAACGTTCGGCAACCAAGGGGACCGGACGTAACTAGCTGCATGCTCAGAGAAATTTGGAGGAGTTTCGTGGAAAGAAGCTCAATGTCCGGCCCCCATCAGAACACGCCAGTTGCTTGATTAGCTCGCTCCACAAACATGCTAGTACCGAGAGCAAAATTCAGGTGTGTTGGAGTGATATCGCCAAAGCAGTCATCTTTTGATGCCATCCCAATCTCTCTCGGTTAAGTCCCTCGAGGCAAGAAAAACTTCCTTCTTTTCTCCGATACATATCGCGATGGTTGGTTTATCTGTGAGGAAAGACATCTTGTTCAAACCCATTTCTTGTTTTCAACACATTTCTTGTTTTCAACACATTTCTTGTTTTCAACACATTTCTTGTTTTCAACACATTTCTTGTTTTCAACACATTTCTTGTTTTCAACACAACATTTCCTCTGACGTATTCAAAACTCTTCAGACAAAAAATTGATCCGAAACTCACATGGCACTGCAGCAGCAGCTGCACTTTCACGCAACGATCCCCTTCTTCCACGCTTTTAATTACACTGCATAAATATGACGGAACCCACACGTAGGTAGGTAGCTAGGTAGGTAGGTAGGTACCTTACTCACTCACCTAGGGCCCTACTTAGGCACTCCTTGGCTTGACCTTGAGCCGGAACCCAACAGGCCGCACATTGAACCACCCGTCCTGCTTCATGACATAGCCCTTATCCACCGCCTCAAAGTCCACCCCGTGGATCAACATGGCCGCCGCGACGTTCAGAAAGTCCCACGCCCAGTGCTTGCCGATACACTCCCTCTTGCCATTGCCAAACCACTTCTTCACGCCCGACGGCAGCTTCTCAAACGACTCGCCCATCATGCGCTCCGGCCTGAAGGCCAGCGGTTCCTCGAACACGGCCGGGTCGCGGTTGACCCCTGCCAGCACGATGATCATGGCCTGGTCGTGCGCGATCTGGTACTTGCCGCCGGCCAGCAGGACCGGGCTCTTATCGGCCACGCCGCCGTTGTTGCGCGGGATCGGCTCGATGTTGAACCCCGGCGCGGCAAAGGACAGCCGTAAGGTCTCGCGCGCGATGCCCGCGATGTAATGCAGCTGCGACAGGTGTTCGTGCTTGAACGGGCCGTCGCCAATCACGCCGTCGAGCTCGGCGCGGGCCTTGACGACCACCTCGGGGTTCTGGAGCAGGAAATGGATCATGGCGGTGATGGCGCACGGCGCCGTGCTACTCCCGATCGGCATGGTGATGATCTCGTCGATGACCTGCGACTCGGTGAGCGATTTGCCGGTCTCCGGGTCCTTCGCCGTCATTAGAGCGGCGAGCAGGTCGTCGCGATCGGTTGGGTTCTCCTTGCGATGCTTGACAATCTCGGCGGCGAACTCGCGCATGGTTTTGGTTGCGCTCTTGAGCTTGCCGTCATACAATAACCAGTTGAGCAGCTTGGGCCTCGTGGGCCGCTTCATGGCTTCCGAGGTCGAATCTTCCATGGCTGCGAGCATCGGGTGCCGCGGCGCGGCGATGCAGTTGAGCTTCTTGCCGAACAGGGTCAGCGTCGTAACCTCGAGGTTGAGGCGGTTGAGGTCGTCGAGCGGCGCGATCGCGTTGTTCGCGCCGAGACGGGCCCATTTCTCGATCAGCTCGGCCGTGCAGTCGCGAACTTGGTCAAAGTGGCTTGCGGTCGCCTGCGGAGACAGTCGGGGCGCGATGATGCGGTGGGCGACGCCCCAGCTCTCGGCTTCCCTTTCGTAAGCCGTGAAAAGTGAGTCGTGGACGGTGTATCGGATCTCCTCGATGGGCCCGCCGACGTACTTGCGGAACCGCTTCTCGTCGCAGATCTCCTCGGCGAGCGCCGCGCTGGCGACGAAGACGATTGTCTTTCCGAGGACCTTGATCTGGAAGATCTCGCCTATCGTTGCCGAAGGGTTAGTTTAGATGGAGGCCTTGATCGGGATGCCTTCTTCCAAGGTAAAGTACTGACCATATTTCTCGGCCAGTCCCTTCAACGACCACCATGTGTTGGACGGGTCGATGTCGCGAATGTTGCCCAGAAGAGGGACGCCAGGTGGCCGAGGAATGGGCGTCGACATGTTAAGTATCGTCTGCTTGCCCCGGTAGACAGCAATGGCTACTAGTTATCCCTTGATGGCCTTTGTGGACAGACCGGAGCAGAAAATCAGAAAGAAGAATCAGGGTCTCTGCGTTGGCACGTAGAAGGAAAAAAAAAAAAAAAAAAAGAAGTGTCGTCGTCCATTCCCCAGCCCCCCCCCCCCCCCCCCCCCCCCCCACCACTCCCCGTAATTCCAATGGCGGTCGTACGTTGCTAAGTACCACATGACGTGTGGCCCGCGAACTTGGCCTTTCGTAGAGCGGATCGGCTCGTCGCTCCTCAAAAGGTAAGACAAGCGTATGCCGCTTACGGGTTACTCGGCGGGCAGTTGCAGCTGTTCCAATCGTGTGTGTCGGTCATTGGTGTCGTGGCGTTCTTGGGGAATGAGAATTGGTTCTCCTATTTGAGACCTGCATAGCCCCTTGGTCTGCAGCGTCAAGGTCTTGGCGGCAAGAAGGGCTGATGATCGACAACACATGAATCCCATGGACCAGTCGGGTGCTAGTGATTAAAACCAGCTTGGAACTAGCGACTGCCGGCTGCCGGAGTTGGCCAACTTCAGCTCGCCAATCGTCTTTGGTACATCTGCGGGTTGCGACCGAAGACTTGAATATCGTGAATCGTTCCGACAGCACAACCTAATCAGTAGATCTGCTGTGCAACTGCTGTTGTAGAGACATTGATGTGTATAGGAGAGAAAAGGAGACATTTTGGAGAGTTTAAATACCACCCGAGAACAGTCACCGGGTTGAATCATTGATGGATTGCTATCGCATTTGGCATCTGTGACAATAATACCGCGGATGTAAAGCAGTCCAGCAGAGGACCTTGATTCAGCACGCTCATTCCAAAGACGGCATTATCCGCTCCTCTAAACAGACGATTTCTTTCTAGGTTTCTCACATGCATATAGTATAACGTTATACCTATCTAACTCTTGAAACTTCTCGGCTGCATTTTTGGCTTTAGTCGTGAATTCCCTCAGAGCAGACCTGTCGCCCCTGAAATTTGTTGATCCAATCTTCTTCCGTACACTCCTTAAAGCGTCAATCTCTTTCTGGATTTCCTCATAGAGGATCTGGACTTTTATTTGCTTTACCAGACCACGAGTTGTCATTTTCAACTTCGAAGCAGTCGCCGGGCATCCCCATATTTCTTCAGGGACTCCGGTGATTGACTTGACGAGGCTGTGGTTCTGCAAATAGTCCCTGAGCCACTCCTTGTATTCTTTGCTTTTGGCGTCAGCCCACTGGTGGGAAGCGATCCTAATCGCCACGATTCCTTCGCGCATTGTGTCGGCGAGTATCATAAGAAGCTCGAGGTTTTTCATCGCGTCTATTGCGAGCTCCGTATTTGCAGTCATCGTGTCGCATTCAAGTTCCGCATCGACGTCCCAATGTCCGCATTGGAGACTATGCCAGTGGTCGATGACATGACTCTCTTACGGTTTTCCCAAAATAATTGCGTCGTGTGTCGGCCCCTGGCTAGAATATGCATTGAGAAGAAATACAGTTCTCAGGAAGAGGTAGTAGGTGGCAAGGAGAGAAAAGGGTCTGATAGCTGCCCTTGGTCGTATTTTCTGTTAAGTAATGCCCGTTGTTCCTGGCAAATTGTTCTGGTCTGGTCTGCTATGCAAGTGCTGTTGCAAGGAAAATGGGTAATTGTGAGAGAAAGGAAGGCATTTTTGTGAGTTTAAATACACGGTATACACCCGAGAAGGCTTGGGGAGTCGTCACCTTGCTGAATCATTGGTGGATTGCTTTTGCCTCTTTAACATTTGTGAAGAGCCGCCAATAATACAGGCAAGCAGGAGAACCTGACTCCACGACCACATTCTGATGAGTGTGAGTAGGTAAGTAACCCAGTATAGTTACCTTACTTGCTAGGCTCAGGTCTGACCAATCGACTGTGGTGTTTTCCTGTCAAAACCAAAGGGTTACAAAGCAACTTTGGTAAGATTTTAAATCCGGACAAAGTGGATATATTGTATGCCAGGTTTTGATATTCTCAATTCGACCTGAAACATGCAGCTCTCCATGAACAAAACCACAAAAGAAACAAGAAAAGATGCATGCTAGGTCTAGTTATACAGTTGCTTCTCGCCCGTAAACCTGTCCCTCGCCACGCGAATTGCCGCTCCAAGTGCTTCGTCTCCGTCCTCCTTTACCATGGACGCGTAGTAGCTTCTCTTCCCACCTCTCGACCTCAGGCTCCCTTCCAACAGATTCAAAGGCGAATCATCCTCCACCACCCGACCCGATTGCAAGGCCACAATCCGGTCCATCCACGCCAGCGACGCAGCGCGATGAGCAATGACCACCATGGTCGTGCTTTGGGGCAGCAGCTCACGCAGAGCACGTTGCAGTATTGCATCACTCGCAAAGTCGATGTTGGCGGCAGCTGAAGGGCAGAGTCAGCGTTAGCAGGGTCTCTCCTTTGCTTTGAAATCGGAATGTGCTCACCCTCATCCACCAACAACACCTTTGGTTTTGCCAGTAGGACCCTCGCCGCACACAACAGCTGCCTTTGCCCCATCGACAGCTCAGTGCCTCCTGCACTTAACCTCTGGTCAAGTAATACACGCTCTTCATCACCGACGCTCGACTCCCCATTCCCCTCATCTAAAACTTCAAACCGCGACTCGAGAAAGCCGCGGAGTTGGCAGACCTCGAGCACATAGAGCAGGTCCGAGTCTGGGTGCTTGCCATGTGGGTCAAGATTCCGACGCAGAGTCCCATTGAATATCAGCGGCTCCTGTGGGAGGGTGTGGATGACGCCTCTCAGTTTCCGAGGCACGATTGAGGAGATATCGACGCCCGACAGCGATATTGATCCGCTTACCGGCATGACAAGGCAGGCCAGCGCAGAGAGAAGTGTCGATTTTCCGGATCCTGAAGACCGGTGTTAGTGACAAAGGTCAGATGACGGGCAAGGAGATATTCGACGAACCTGTTCGACCGACGATACCGACCCGCTGGCCTGTAGATATTTCGAGATTAATCCCCTTCAGCACCGGCTCAGCTCGCGACTTATACTGCACAAATACATCACGGAGCACCAGCTTGTTATTCGATGGCCAGCCCGCTGGCGTCCTGCGCTCCCCGCCTGCCCTCGGACCCTCCCTTGGCATATCGTCGTGATACACCATCAACCGCTCGGCACTGTTCATCTGTATCTCGAGATCGGTGGCCGACCAAGCGAGCAAATAGACGTTCTTGGCAAGGGTCGTGGCTACACCCAGCGCCAGGCCTGCCTGTATCTCAGGAATGACGCCGAACGCCGTCAGGGCAGCCACAAGCGCAAGCACCATGCCGGCCGCACCCTCAGCTCGTAGTGTCACCCATGTATCAAGCGATCGACGGACCAGGCGCGCCGACGTCAGGGTATTCAGGGCTTCTGCGTGCCTCTCTTGCAAAAACGGGATAGCGGTGCTGGCGTACGCATGGATGGTCGCGGGCGCGGAAAGGGACTCGGAGAGAATGGAGAGAACAGGGGAAGACAGCAACGACACCGTTCGTTGAATCTCTCGTGCACAAACTCGAAACCGCTGCAAGTAGTAGCCGACGATCACGAGGAATGGGACGACGGTAGCGAACATGAACGAGCCCGTGGCCGCGATAAGAACGAGAGACGAGAGCAGCGTCGTGCCGGCAGCCACGAGCCCATCGACCGCGTTCATGATCTTGGTGTCGAGAGACTCGATGTCGGCCGAGAGCCGGTTGAGGATGCGGCCGGTCGGTTGCGACTGGAAATGGGTCAACGGAGCGGCCAGCATGTTTTCCACGATTGTGTCGTGTATGCAACGGCCTGCGCGGATGGACCCAGACACCAGGACCAAGCCAAGTGCTGCGATCAGCGCGCTTTGGGCGACCACGAGGGCCAGGTAGACGCCCATGTAGGTCGACTGCGACAACCCTGCCGAGTCATCGATCCACCAGACGAACCAGTACTGTCCCATCACCCTGGCGCCCATGAGGAGCGTTGCCATGCCCAGCACCCCAAGAGCCTGGAATGTGCCACCAGCCGCGGTGGAATAGAAGGAGAGCACCTTCCACTTCAATGCGCCTTTCGCTCGCTCCTCGTCCTCTACGAGACAAACGGCTTCCTCATGCGAGGCCTCCTCGCTGGTGTTGTTGGCCACATCGGAGGTTGGAGAAGACGAAGACGAAACCTTGTCATCACAGATGGCATCGGACCTTCCGGCTGCTGCTGTTTCCTCTGAACTCATCAAATACTGGGAGCAGAGGTTTTGATCGGCCATGAACGCTGCTTGATCACCTGACCAAACTACTTTGTTCTCGTCCAACACGACGACATAGTCCGCCCTCAACACATACTGCGTGTGGAGCGTGGCTACAAAGACAGGGGAACTCAGGTTAGCGCCTAACACGACGACAAATGGTGGGTGGTGCGAGCTTGCTTACCGAGAACAACCGTCCGCATCTCTTCCTTGAAAGCGTCGAACAACTTATTCCGAACTCTTGCGTCGACGGCAGCCAACGGGTCATCAAGAAGCAGGATTTCAGCATCTGCGTACAGCGCACGAGCAAGACCTACGCGGGCCCTCTGTCCACCGCTGAGGTTGCCACCCGACTCTCCGATCACCGCGTTCTCCGCGCCGCCGGGACAGCCAGCAAGATCAATGTCCAAGCCAGTGCGACGAATTACATTGCGATACCTCGAATGGTCAAGGGCACTGTTTCTCTCAAGGGTAATGTTATCCTTGAATGTACCCGATAGAATCAGGGGCTCCTGCGCCGCATACGACACTCGCCCGTGGATAGTGTGATGGCCAGACACAGGCGAAAGCTCCCCCAGGATGGACAAGAGCAGCGAAGTCTTGCCTGATCCTGTTGGCCCAATCACGGTAGTGAGACGACCTTTGGGAATTCGCAGGTCACCGATACGGACTCCAAACCCGTCGTGCACTGATGAGGAACTGGATGAGACCGAGTCCATATCTCGCAAGAAATGTCTCTCCTCGGTTGCCTTCTCTTTGGTGCCAGACTCAGATTCATTGGTGTCCTCGTCCTCGCCATCTCGACCGCTTCTACGCGCCGAGATGTCAGACGGGTACGCCATTATCGCATTGTGAAACTGTACCGCCGCAGGCACTTGGCCGGGTCGTGCAAAGGCATCGGGGACTTCAGGAGACACATCAACCCCTTCCAGTTCTTCTGCATACAGGAGCTCGCTGATGCGTGTGAGACTTGGTTTGACGGAGAATTGGCGCGAGAGGGCCAGACTGGCCTGGAAGACTGGCTGCGAGAGGAGGTTGAAGTAGGCGAGACTGGGAAACACGACCTGTGCTGATAGCTCGTTGCCCGCGGCCCAGTACGCCAGGAAGGCGGTACAGGCCACGACTCCGGGGATCGTCTGGTTGATGGCTGTGAAGATGCTGAATCCGGCCGTAAGGTACCGCCTCAGGGCCTTGAGCTGACCCGTTCGAGCCTCTGAAATGAGCTGGCGGTAGACCGGCTCTACCGCAAGGGCTTTTACGGCTTTGAAGTTGCCGAGGAGGTCGCGGAGAGCGGCGAGTCGGGCGTCGTTGAGCGAGATGTACCCGCGAATACCGCCGCGCATCCAGATTCCCGCTCGCCCTTGCACCACGAATAGAGCGGCCATAGTCGCGAAGCCCGCAAGAGCGGGCCACCCCATGATGCCAACCGCAAGGAAGCCGATGGCCAGGATCTGCAGGGGCGCGCTCCATATGTCATGCAGGCGCATCACGTAGTTGCTGAGGAAGTCGACGTCCACCGCCGAGAGGTTGATGATTTTGGCAGGCGGGTGTCTGACACGGGCAGCCGCGGAAAGACGCAGAGCCTTGGCAAAGATGGTGCTCCGCAGCATGCATTCGGTCCAAACCGCGTGTGTGCGGCAGACCTGATCGCGAGCACGGCCAAGCAAGGTTGCCAGGATCGTCGCCACCACCAGACTGACGGCCAGTGGGACGGAGCGAGGACTGGTTAGCAGCCGATGCAATATCCACGGGGCCAACAGGGACAAGATGCTTGATAGAAGCTGCGTGAGTCTTGGTTAGCAAGTCTGCTCCCCGTTTTTCTGTCTGTTAACTGACTGTTTACATACCTCGAGCATGAAGCCCAACGCAACCATGCCGCCAATCTCAAACTGAACGACAAAGCTCCAAAGTCCACGGCCAGATCCCGATCCAGAGCCGTACCGTGATTTGAGGAGCCTGGCAAGCTTCTGCCGCAACGCTGCACTTCCTCTCGAGAAAACAGGTAGCCATTTGTCGTCGAGCACGCCGTCCGACTTGTTGACTCGTGCAACTAGACGTCCGGCCCAGAATTGGAAAGGCGAGACGTAAAAGAGTGGCGGGTCGACAGCTATGGGTCCATCGTCTCTTGTCTCGGGGATATCTTCGTCATGGTCGACATGACCACTTCTCCCCGAAGAGCTTTGGAGACGCGAATAGCTACTTGATGAGGTGCCGATGAGTGAGAGAGGGTAGCCCAGGTACCGAACAAATGTATCACCACTAAGGGGAGCCATTATCAATCCAGGGCGAGTGTGTATGCTCTCCGAATGTTGTAGGAGTGCACACAATGGGGGTAACGACTGCAAAGGTGATGGTAATTACCTACAGAGAGGTAGGTGTGGTGCCGTATCGCAGTGAACATACAGCATCGAGTGACTATACACGAGAGGTAGGGAAAGCATGCAAGAACAATTGCGTAGGATTGAATTTGCACTCAATGACAAAGTCGGGTTGAACAACATACCCCAAAAGCTCACGACAAGAAGAATGCACTTGCCGGCACGCGATGCACCGTATACTACTACACCAATGTGACACGAGCAGTGAGGCGCACGTGAAACAAAGAACGAGCTCAGCATATGAAAATCAACCCTCAAGAGGATTAACCATGCATACGCGTGGTAGATCTTCCCTGGTAGTTGTATGCTTTACAATCTAACAAGTGTTTCCATGCCGGTTGGAACCGCTGGTTCATGAAGCTCCGGCCTATCTTGCCCCGAATTCCCTCACCCGCACCAAACAGAAAGCACCAGACATCGGCGTTGGCCACATTGGCGACACTGGGGCTAGTTTTGCCTCCTCCGCCATGTCAGCTAACCAGACTGCTGATCCAGAGTAATAATACATGATCATCTGGCGCCACCACCCTAATTAGGACTCATCGAGGCTGGTCGTTACACGTAGTAATTAGAACCAGCCGGTAATACCGTACGGGTGAAACATGCCCAAGTGGCAAATATCCTACTCAGACGAAGTATCAGCTACCCTTGTGTTACATTGAGAGTGACCGGTAAGGAGTACGTCAGGCAGAGATGGAACCGAGTAAGAAAAGAAGATAAGCCTGCTTTTCTTGTGCCACCTGGGCTAGTGAGCCTTGATCCAAGCACTTTCTGCTGGGCCGCAGTACAAGGCGATCCCGCGTACAGTCAGCCGTCCAAACAATGCCCATCGAACTACGTAAAAGCTTGGCCTTTTCTGGAAGTTCGGCTGACAACGCCGTACGCGTACAGCTCCCTGGCCGGGGTGCCACCACGCCATTCTTCCTTGATACTACGCTACTGTAAGAGATCCATTTTTGCGGCCCCCAACTAAGATCTATACACGTATATGTACCTAGATCGACGAAGCAACATACATGCAAGGGCTGTTTTCGGAAAGTACCGAATAGGATGCTATTGTTTGGGCGACAGGGCAAGGCAAATTTATCATTGTGGACACTCCACATCTGACTTGGATGCAGCGGAAGTCGTGCCGCGCTCGGCAAATGCTAGATACCTAGGTAGGTAGTGTACGGATCCGTAGCTATAGCTAATAAGGCAGGTGAGGTGGCGTCATAATACCCTTGCATGTTGCAATGAGTCTGACACGACGCCATCGTGCAGTGCCAACTGAAATGGGACTGGGCTGACTCTCAAGTTCAGCAGCTTCAGCTCCGGGGTTATGTGAGGCGGAAATCTGGGAATAGCCCCTATCCGGAAGGTGCCCGGATCGGCGAGATTTTGGACCCCGAGTTCCGGAGAAAAAAAAAACAAGAATTCACAGTTGCTACGGTACTATGCAGTAGCATAGCTGGAGGACTAGATTGGAGCTGTCGTATAATAAGGTAATTACAGATATTACAGATCCTCCCACAGTTTGCCACTGCACGTACATAGGGGGGTCTCTTTAGCATACACCCCTGCCCCTGTTGATCTCTCCCTCCACTCCAGGAGTCATGTTGCTTATTCCGGACAGCTCGTGGGGTGAGCTTGAGCTGCTCTACGTCATAACCGAGTTAAATCAGACGGTGGCCTTTCACCTATGTTTGTTTTGGGAATGCAAGTTGCACACCGGACTGCTCTGCCCCTGACTAACGGAGGAGGATCGAATTCGTAATGAGATGTGCATCTGATCTACGGAGATATATCAGGTAACCTTGGTGGCGCTCTCAGTTCTCTCTAAAGAACTTTCAATCTGATAGATGAAACATGACGACGATCTCTAGACTAAGGTAGGTAATCTTCCCAAGAAGAACCCCATTTTTATGTATTTTAGCTTAACGAATAAAGTCTATCCACTTTACCGTTCCCAGAAGAAGCAATATTTCCAATGTAGGCAGGTTACACCAGCTGCACAAGATCAAGACCAAAGAACCACACACGGCTTCTCGTCCACCACGCCGGCCGGCAATAGCCCAATGAAGCTGCTCAGCGTCAACCGCGGCCGCTGCCACCTGCCAAGCGTTGCGTGGTCCTCCCACGCGACACTGTCGACCCGGTGCAAGTTCCTCGTGTTGAAGAAGACAAGGTCGCCGACCCCGGGCCGCAGGACAAGTTGATCACGGCCTGCGACCACCTCGTCGAAATAGCCGTACGTGGCCGGGTCACGGTATTGCGCGTGGACGGACTCGTCCCACTGCCTGTCGTAGAGCGTCGTCGCGCCACTCTCCATCGGCGCGAGATACAAGTTAAAGACGGCTTGACGCGTAACGCGGTTGATGACCCAGTTCTCGGTGGCCGAGTCAAACGGCGACCAGTCGCAGTGCACCGGGGTCCCTTCGTTGATGGAGCGATAAATGCCTGCGTGGTAGGCGCGGCCGTCGGGCGCGGACTCGCGCGCCGCGATGACGGGGTACTCAGGTAGGAGCTCGCGGAGGACCTGGACGACGCGCGACCAGGCGTCGTCGCCTGTGGCGGCGTGGACGGAGGAGTGCAATGTTTTGTAGGTCTCGGCCGCCTTGAAGTATTCATCCTTGGCTGTATCGCACACACACTCAACTCGTTAGCAAAATTACAGTATCGTAGATGGAGGTTGCAGTGAAATTGGATCGACATACCGACTTCACCCGTCCGACTTTCAAAGTCGGCAGCGGACTGGGCCTGAAACTCAAACTGGGCCAGCCCGAGCTTCTGGACGGGAGGGCCCGCAATGTGGGCATAAGGCGCCAGCTGGTTCTGGATGTGCCTCTCGAAGCGCGAGGCGGACTCGCGCGTCACGAAGCCCGGTACCTGGACGGCAGGGACCTCGCCGCGCAGCATGCCGATGAAGGCGGCCCGCGACAGACCTTGGATTTCGCCGGTCTTCCAGCGTGCTGGCTCGGCAGGCCGGAAGAGGTCCGCGAGGGGATCCTGCGGTGCCGGCGGTGGTGGTGTTGGAGTTGTCATGGTGGTGGTAGCCGTGCTGGCGCACTTCGTCCTCCCCAAGCTGTGAGGTGAGAATGAAGTACAACGCCGTGATGTTGTGACAGCGACTCGAAGAGGAGGTGCGATCCTAGACACAAGAGACATTGTGAATTTGGAGGATTTGTTCAGATACCGGATAATATGAGTCGAGGTATCCACGATAGCTTCGTTTGCGACCAAGTGGCTCGTGGGATTGAATCTCACCTTCTAAGTAGCTACGTTGTGTGCATGCATGGAAATCTGAGGCGGGGTGGTTTCATCCAAGACATACCTGTTGGCGCTGGGGATATAGGGTCTATTCCGCGTAAGGATGTCCTAATTACCTAGCTGCAGATGGAGACGGACGATGTAAGCCTGGTGGCGTTTGACTAAACCATACATGTAAGGTAGTCACTTATTAAGCTTGTTATTGCCAGGCGATGGAATTTGGAATCAGGACCTAGTAGTCTAGGCGTGTTGCCGGGTACTGCTTCGGGCTATTCGCCTTGTAACCGTAGCATGCATTGTCGTTCAGGCAGTGTAATATACCTAGCGTAATCAAGGACCCTCTTAGGTGAGATCGGCACAGATCAGATGCTTGTTTGTGCAATCCATGTGCACCCTGAATGGACATCTATCTGCTTGCAGTCCTTGGATGAAACCACTCACGAATCGGTGCGCGCACAGGAAGGCGCAGGCAGGTACCTACCTGACCTTAGGTAGGTGGAGGCAATTCTTCTGTTCTGTAGCCGCCCGTCTCCTGTTCTTGGTGCCATGGTTCGTTTTCTTGCATCTCCGGGAAAATATGACTTTATCCAGCCACAACCAAATTCCAACATGCACCCATCGAAACTGACGACAACTCTCAACTCTTCCCTGACCCGGTCATGAACCACGTGTAAAGAGCTCGCTTTTGACGTGATTCTCATCCAAACACATTTTCTCACCAAAAAAATTGAGACCAAAGCAAAATGGGAACACCGGCTGCGTACCTCCCGCCAGCTCTGACCGATGAGTCTATCTCGGCACTTTGCGCATCGGTGGACCTGCCCAACCCCTTCAAGGTCGCCCCTCTCTCCGTTACGGCCGAGTACCACTCCATCTACCTGCTCGAGTTCGACGCGGACTCGGCCTCCAAAATCAAGCCGGGCCTGTCACCCGCCGCCCTCGAGGCAGATGGATCGGCCATCCTGATCCTGCGCGTGTCGGGCCGCCACCTGCCCGGCCTCAAGACGCGCAATGAGGTGGCCAACATGCGCTGGGTGAGCCGGCACACAACAATTCCCGTGCCGGCCGTCGTGCGCTTCGACGACGCCGAGAACAACCCCGTTGGCCATGAGTTCACCCTCCTGGAGAAAGCTCGCGGCACCAGCGTCGACAAGGTGTACGACCAGCTGACCGACGCCCAGAAAAGGAAACTGGTCGAGCAGCTGGCTGACTACATTGTCCAGCTGCACGCCCAGCCGTGGGCCCGGTGTGTCGGCGGGCTGCTCCCCGGTGACGGAGATCAAGTGCTGCCGGGCCCGCCGGTCGAGGAAACGTTCTGGCAGAAGCCCGACATCGACAAGTACTGGCCCGGGTCTGGCGAAACGGTCGAGTCCCTCAACCCTGTGACCCAAGGTGCATTTGGCAGCTACACAGAGTACATCGCCGCCAGCGTCGACCGCTACATCCATGCGATGGAGAAGCACGAGTCTCTTGCTGTGTTTCGGGATATGATGCCGCGCCTGAGGGCATTTATCAACGCCATCCGCGCACCGGAGAACGCATCCCTGGATGAGGTGGCGTACGTGCTTGCGCACAAGGACATGCATTTTGCGAACATCATGTGCGACTTTCCTACCAGCGGTCCTGACGATATCTCCATCACTGCAGTTTTGGACTGGGAGTTTTCCGGCGTGGTTCCGGCCAACCGATGGAACCCCCCAAGAGCCTTCTTGTATGTTTCTTTCCCATCCACCCCGCGGCAAGCAGACACTAACACGAAAGATGATGGAACAGGTGGAATGCTCAGCGCAATGACAATTCCAAACCTGAGCAGGAGAAGCTGGAGAAGATCTTCCAGGAGATTGTCAAGAAACGGGCACCCCACGTGCTCGAGGAGATGGAGCCGAGCGCACTGCAGGAGGCCATGCAGACGGTGCAGAGCTACGTCCGTGCCATAGTCGAGGTGTGCCCACGCGGCCAGTGTGGCGACAAAGTTGGAAACTGGAGGGGTGTTGCCGAGGCGAATATGGAGGCTTTTGGGGTTTGAATGTTACGGTAGCGATATAACTGAGAGTAGGTATAGACGTGTGTAGTGTTTTCACCTCTTCCGAATTGTTCATTTCCGTTGACCGTGCCTCGATGGTCGATATAACTGAACAAGTCACTTAGTTAGATCTCATAAGCTTTCTCGACACGGCCACTTTGCATACATCCCGTCCACAAACATCCCGTCCACAAAAAGGCTGGAGTCGATACAGTAGTGATGTGATTAAGTTTGCAGTTTCACTACGGCACAGTTTCCCCTTCCAACCGGTAAATGCTTGAAACCCCTTACAGAATAATCAATCTAATTCGTTTATTTCCCAGTGAAACAGCCACAATAAGCTGCCCCATCCACCTTCTCCTGGGGTTTAATCTTGTTCTGACGCCATTGCGGCGCAGTGTCGTCTCACGCTACACACCGAGGAAATCTGCATACCCAATCAAAAGCATCCAAGAAATATCGGATACCGGCAGCGGCACAGCGCTCTAGTTCCCATCCACATGCCCCATGGCGCGATTGGCACGCAGACTGACCTCGACACCATCATCCACAGCACCAGCAAAGTCCCTGCGCCGCAGCGCGTCCATCGCCCTCTCGGTGCTGCCGCCTGGTACGCACACATTCTCAACCAGTCCCCGCAGGGAGTTGTCCCCCTTCAAGGCGAGCAGAGCCGACCCGAACCCGGACTGCGTGACCAGCGCAACAGCCAGATCACGCGGCAGACCTCTCCTGACCCCCGCCTCGACCATCGATTCCAGCAGGGTGAAGACGTATGCTGGTGCTGAACCAGACACGGACGCAGCGACGTCCATCAGCCCTTCCTCGGGGACGAAACAGACCGCCGGCGACATGAGGTGGAACATCTCTGTTACCGCCGCCACGGTCTCGGGCCGGGACTTGGCGGCTCCATTGGCGAAGGCCGCCGTGGCGCCCTCGGCCACGCAGACGGGCGTGTTGGGCATCGTTCGGACGATCCCGGCCCCTTGGGGGAGCCACGACTCGAGCGTCGCGACGGAGATGCCAGGGCACACTGTCACAAAGACTGTTGGGATCTTTGTGGTGACCAGCTTGGCGGCGGCCCGCAGGTCGTCGCAGACGTCCTGTGTGTACTGTGGCTGAGTGCAGATGAGCACAACGTGGACGGCCGGGACAGAGGACAACGGCCAGGCGTGCGGGCCCCAGAGCGCGGAGTCGCGGTTATTTTTTGTCACGAAAAAGTCTGGATACCGCTTACGGAGCTCAGCTGCGTGGTCGCCGCGCCGGGTGGTGAGGCGGACGTGGTAGATGGTGTTGGTGGAAGCTGGTTTGGTCTTGGAGTTGGCTACAGATGCTCCGAGGAGACCGTCCGCCAGACTGGTGCCGATGACACCACCGCCAATAATTGTGCAGCCGATGCTGGAAGATTGGGACAACATTGTGAATGCTGTGTGAAGAGTGACGCGTTGTGCTAGTCGGTAGTATGCTGGGTAGAGGTCAATACTAGATGATAACGGGATTCACATCTCTAGAGGGATGTGAATATGCAACCCAAGTGGCAAACATCTTATATCTCGCCATCATCCTAGGGTGTTATGCTAACCATGATTACATGCTGCATTCATGATTTGAGATCATATACTACATGTTGACATGCACTTAAGTCATGGGACTGGAAAGCATGATCGGTAGATGCATACCGCCTGGTCTTGATCAGTGACCACCCCGACATTTTGCAAATCTTTTCTGGTATTACCATACCGAGTCCCAACCCCAGAGAACCGCTCGTAGCATATTACCAAGCGCAGGGGTAAATGGTGGCATCCAGTCGCTGTCGTGGCTGGATCTCAGATGCCATGGCGAGATTCGTGGCAACAACCGATGAAAAATCGGATCCACACCAGTCAGCAAACTGCACGGTTGAACCAAGAAGACCCTTATCCAGATTCACTAAAGAATTCCGCGTATAAGCCTTTTAGTGCTGCTTAGTGAGGACCAGGGTCAAGGTTTCACTCACCAGCCCTTCCACGATGGGACAGGTGTGTATCCAGTAAAATACTACCTTACTTTGGGGTTCATGGTCTCTTGTGAAACCTGAAGCTGACCACGCGCTGACTGAGTAGAACACTAGATCGCCTGAACCAACGACCCGGGTAGCAATGACGCCACTGCACATCGTTTTGCCTAATAGTACTAGTAATACCAGGTTAATTTGCGTTAGGTACTGCGCCGTACGGTTCCGCGGGTACCACCATCCCTGAATGGAATCAAGCAACTCAGATCCCTACCAGCATGGGCCCTATGTTGACATTGACGCAGGAGGCAAAGTCGGTCAGCTCCGTATGTCTTCATTTATTCGTGCGTTTGTTTGGACGAATCCTTCTAGGCCTGTGAGAACGTCGTGTTCGGCGTAGTACTTTGTTTCTCCATTGCAAGCTCTGATGTTTTCGTCGGTCCTTTTTACTACCGAGGTAGGACAAAAATCCCCGCAACATCACCTCGCCGCAACATGACTACAAGGGAGTCTGTTGAGCTCTATACGGAGTTGTAGCCTCATACATGGCCCTGAGCTTGCTACCGAGTGACGTACCATGTACCCCGTAGACCAGGGAAGAATTCCAGTTGGTTCGAGTTTTGTATCATGTCAATTTCCATACCCGCCTCACGCCATTCTGGTGTCAATGGCATGGTAATCCATCCAGATCGACACATACCTTTCCCTATACACACAATACGGTCTTGGATGGCTGTCTGCCTTGAAAGTGCCTTTCTTGAGGTGTATTCGCAAGATCCTGGACGGCAACTCCGGTGCCAGCCGTGTATAGGAAAGCTTCCCTCGCCGGGTCTTAGCAACCCGGTGAATAGCTCCACGATAATCCCACGGCGGATATCCCCTCGGTGTTTCGGCCAAGTTGGCACCTCTGTTTTGGAGCATGTCACTGCTGACTGGTGGCGGGTACAGAGCAAGTATCCTTACGCGATCTACTAAACAAAGAACACATGAGGAAGGAGCAGTTGTTTCGACCGGGGCGCTATGGAGCTGGGAACCATGATTGTGGACATCGTCGTCGTCTTAGTCTATCGCCTTAACCGGGCTGATGTCTGATGATCTTGCCATGGACAGTGGGTTAATGGCGTGGCACAACGCTGACATCCCCGCAGGCGGTAAAGACATCTACACGAACTAAGTTGTGCCGTGTCCTCCTGCTGCTCCATGTAGTGATACAAGCTTCGAGTACTTTATCAGAGCCCTCCTCAGGTACCAAGTGGATAGTGTTCAAGAAAATAGCAAAAGTACGAGCCTTCGGTCCCAACATACCCCGTGTATTCTTCGTCGGACTCTAATTGTTTTCTCCATCATTCATCGCACTTACTCCTTAACTCTAATCATACCACACGATTAGGTGTGAACCTCACGATGAAACACACTCACGGCATCTCTGAACCGCCGTTCCACGCCGGGTTGCGTGGAACCATCTGGGAGATCTTCCAGCAGGTTGCCGCCCACGGCCCCGAGAACACAGCTCTCGAGTACGAACAGTCCGAAGCATGGACATACTCCCAGCTTCACGAGGCCGCTTCTCACCTTGCGCACCAGCTGGAGCAGCTGGTACCCTTTGGTCAGTATGTCCCCGTTATGCTCCCCCGTTCACCCGCGCAAGTGGTCGCGATTCTGGCTCTGGCAAAGATCGGAGCCGTCTACGTGCCCCTGGACCCTGATCTACCCAGTGCTCGCATCGAGAAGCTTCTCGCTTCCATCCCATCGGCCATCGTTCTTTGCCTCGCTCGACAGGCCAAGGATGATGTCCCAAGTGGTGTTTCGACTGTTGTAGTCACAGTGTCCGGAAAACACTTGACAGCAGAAAGCGGGCTTCTGCAACAGCAAATCCCCCATCAAACGGCTCAGCGTACCTCGAGGTTCACTGCTTCCGAAGATGACATTGCCTCGGTGCTGTTTACCTCGGGCAGCACCGGCCAGGCAAAGGGCGTCAAGCTCACCCACCGAAACCTAATTCTTCCGGCGAGGCTTCTGGCCGAGAAGGAGAACATTGGTCCAAAGTCGAGGGTCTTTCAGTTTGCGAGATCCTCATTCGATGTCCATCTCATTGACATCCTCTGCGCCTTTCTACATGGCGCTCAGCTCCTGCAAGTATCACAGGAGAGCCTCATGACGGACGTATCCGGCTGGATGCACCGCATGGAAGCCGATACCGTGCATCTAACGCCCAGTACTATCTCGATGATGGAACCTGCGCAAATTCCGTCGTTGAAGTACATGGTGACTTGCGGCGAGCCAGTCACGCCGGATATCATCAACCGCTGGGGCCCGAAGGTTGTGCTCACGAACCTTTACGGGCCGTGCGAAGCTTCATCGGTCGTTTCCAAGGCTCTACAGCCGGGAGATGATCCCTCCTCCGTTGGGATTCCGTCGCCGTATGCGTCGATCGTGGTGGCAAGTCCCAACGGGGAGGTGAGCCCTGCTGGTGCTGCTGGCGAGATCCTCGTCAAGGGCGGGAGCGTCTGCAAAGGGTACTTCAATGCGGACTCGCGATCCAGGTTTCTCGAGTATGTCGATGACCATGGATATCAAATTCCGGGCCCCTGGTATTTGACGGGCGATCATGGGTATTTCGGCGTGTCGGGAGAACTTCATCTTCTTGGGCGTGAAGACGACCAGGTCAAGATCAACGGCCAGGTATGCTACTATCGATCGTGTTAATGGGGAGGTCTGGGTTCTAACATGGGAGATTAGCGAGTTGAATTGGGCGACATCGAGGCTGTTGTCAAGAACCACGCTGCTCGCGCCGTTGTCCTGGCGCACACAATCGGAGGCCAGAAACGGCTCTTTGCTATTGTCTCGTCCACGATCAAGCTGGCAATGCCCAACGAGAATGTCGAGATTGACGAGAATGGAACCACGCTTTCGAAAACCATCTTTGGCTCTTGCAAGACCCAGCTCCCATCATACATGATTCCGCGGATCCTGGTCGTCAAATTGGTGCCCCAGTCGCCGAGCGGGAAAATTGACGTCCAGAAAATTCGGAATTTCATCTCATCTCTGCATCAGATCGATGCTGTCTATAACTCAACACAATCCCGAAACAAGGAAACTTTGTCTCAGAAGATCCAACGTCTAGTCAATGAGAGAATCCAGCAGCAAGTGCCTCCAAAGGACAATCTGTTCGAGTGGGGGTTCACATCCCTAGACGCCATCTACCTCATCCGCGCCATCTTTGACGCGAGCGGACGTCGCATTCAGTTTCGGGACTTGATGCAGAGCCCGACAATAGAGGGTGTCTCTCGCCTTGCTGAGACAGCTGCCAGTGATGCAAATGCTATCGCCACTCCAACATCAACCTCTCCTGGCACAACTTACTCGCCCACCATCCAGCAGGAGAGTCTATACCACGCATCCAAGCTATTCGGTCACAAGACATACGTCTGTCCTTTTGCGTTTCGGATAACTGGCCATCTTGATGTCAAGAAATTTCTCTCGGCGGTCGAGTATGTCTACGGCTGCCACGACGCCTTCAACACCAGTTTTGAGGAAGACGCTTTCGGGGCCGCCGACTCGTTCCTTAAGGCCCACGTCCGTCATCGGGACTTCTGGCGTACCGAGAGAACGTCGTTCCTGCCGTTTGAGGAAACACGGCGCATCATATCAGCTGATGCGACCGAACATGGTAACAACGAGCGGGACGCAGTTTCTGCGATCCTCGCCAGGGAGCGAAGGAGCGTGGACGCAGAGATGGACCTGCAGACCCACCCGCCCGCATGGATGACGCTCTACCAGCTGGATTCTCCGGGAGGGAAGTGGCTTCCTGTCTTCAAGTTCCACCACTTGGTCATTGACAGACACTCTTTCCACCGGTTTTGGTCGGATGTCGTTGCCACATACCACCAGGGCGCACTGCCAGCAGCGTCCAAAGTGTCATACTCTCAATTTGCTCAGCTTCAACGCAACCAAGTCCTTGCTCGCCATGACCGCGACCTGAAGTGGTGGTCGGAACAGGCCAAAAGCGGATCTCTGCCCCAGAACCTCTTCCCCCAATATTCCGAGAGCGGCCAGGAGCCGACAGCACCCACGGCCGGTTTCTGTGAAAGCTCCATCCACTGGCATGAACTCCCGGCACAGAATGTCAGCCAATTCCTCCACGACTGGAAGAGCACCACCACGGCATTTGGCGCCTGGCTTGGTCTCAGCCAGCTTTTCCTACACCGACTCACGGGAGCAAACCACTTCCTGTTGGGCGTGCCTACCTCGCTCCGTGGGACCCACCCTCTCTTCGCCGATGTGGTTGGCTACTGTCTTTCACTCGCTGTGGTGCCCGTCTCAATTCCTGTCGCCGAAAATATGGAAAGCTTTTTCAGCTCGGCGGTCGGCAGCTACTGGGACTGTGTCGAGCACGACCAAGCCGTCGGGGATGTCTTGCAATGCTTCCAAGTCGCTGGCCAAGGCGAGGCTCCCAGGATCTCAGTCCACTTCGCCTACCAGGACCAACAAGACGATAAGTCGCTCGCTCAGATGGTTGCTGGAGCGCCTTTTGTCTACAAAGCGCTCGTTGTTCCCTCCCGTGGCAGCCATTATGACCTGGTCGTTCACCTCGATGAGTCCACCACGCCCTCTCGCGTCGGGTTTGAGTATCGGAACCAGGTTTTCACTGAGCAGTCTGTCAGAAATATGGCACTTCTCTTTGAAGAGACGCTACAGAAGATCGTCGCTGGTGGCAGGAATACTGCTGTTCGGTCACTGGCGGTGTCGAGCCCCCCTCATCCTTGCCGGAACACCGCTTCAGAAAACAGCGTCAAACCTGTGTTGGCTACAGAGGCACCACCTTGCTCCGCCACAGGCCCGGATCAGACGGATTCTTCTTTGCTCGACATTCTCTGTCAATGCTGGATAGATATTCTTTGCCCGGGTACAACTGCAGCCGAGCTGGACCCGCATCGCTCGTTCTTCAAATCTGGCGGTGACAGCATCTCGGTCATCAGGTTCTGCGCAAAGGCCAGATCTCGAGGAGTGGTTGGCTGCACTATTGGGGTAGTTTACTCGAATCCAACACTGGCTGGGCTTTCTAAGGCAGTTCATCTTAAGGATAGTCCAACCAAGGAAGCAAAGGCGCTTGGAGAGAACCAACCAAACGGCCCCAAAGACAAATTCAACTTGGACAAACAGTTGAAACAAGCTTCACCGCCGTCCATAAAAACCCCTTCCGACCCTGTTATCAACAAGGACTGCATTGAGGCTTTCATGGAACGTTTCCCTGCCGTTTTGGACGAGAAAGCTGCTCGCAATGTGCTTCTGCAGCACAACATTATCCCGACACAGATCGAAAATATTTACCCGCCAACCGCCATGCAAGCGGCTATGGCAAGCCACTCATCGACCAACTCTGGCGCATACGTATCTCAAATCATTCTCCATGTCGAGGGTCCCATTGACTCGCGCCGCCTCAACAATGCGTGGAGGGACGTTGTTGATGCTCACCCTTCCTTGCGCACGGTTTTCGTTCCAACTACCAGTCTTGACGTTTCTGACTCTCTGCCATTCCTGGCTGTCGAGCTGAATCCTCATATTGATGGGACTTCCTTTCTGACTGTCGACAAACCCATGTTGCCCGCTGAGTTTGAGGCATACCTGACCCGGGATAGAGAAGCAGGATTTGCGCTGGCCACAAAAACATCGAGCCGCCTCACTTTGGTAGAAAACTACCCAGAGGTTGAGAAGCACCGGCTCGTCATGACCTGCAACCACGCAACAATCGATGGATGGAGCATGGGGAAGCTTATGTCGGACCTGCAGAGCGCTTACGGCGGGCTGTCGCTTCAGCCTGGACATTCATTTTCAGTCTTTGTGGCTGATAGAATGAACAGGCAGATGAAACCAGCCATTGACTTTTGGCAGGCTTCCTTGAAAAGCGTCCATGTCCCAGACCTGGAGTCTTCCTATTGCAAGAATGTCGGTACCAGTGACAAGGGTATAATCCGGAAGACTCCTAGCCAGCTGATTACAGGGATTCAGCTTCGCCAAGCCGCCTCCCAGCTCCAAGTCACGCCTTTCACCATCTTGCAGGCCGCGTTTTCCCTGGCACTGGCCCCTCTTCAACACCAACAAGAAAGTGCCACGAATGTGCTTTTTTGGGCCACCACAAGTGGGCGAGGAACTGTCGACGGCGATACCGAGGCGGTCGGGAACTTCCTAAACTCCATACCTTGTGTTGTCCGGCGCCCCGATGGCGAAATTACTGTGTCCCAGTGGCTTCGTTACCAACAGGCAACCTTCCAGAAGAGCGTCGAATTTGATTACCTTGCTGTTTCCGAGATGATGCGGTTCCTGAATCCACCAGATGCCAAGATCAATGCCCTGCTCGTCTTTGAGAACCACGCGGGCGCTGAGGGCACGGCACTATCGTCAAACACCCGGGTGGCTTATGTTGAGGGCCGTGAATTTTCCGACCTACCGTTTACCGCAGTTGTTCAACCCGGTGAGGAGGACCTCTACTTCACTGTCAAGTATAACAGAAGCAAGATCCCCGCCGGTACGGCACGGAGGGTCCTCGACTCTTTAGTTGCCGCCGTTGAAGCCATTGTTCACTGCGTGCAAACCACCTCACCCAACTTCAAGGTCATGGAGCTGAACATCACAAACTTTGACTATGCCGAGATGACGCACGCAGAGCAGCAGGTGGAGAGTGTACGCACGATCACGGAAATGCAGCACGGGCAGGATACACTTGTCTCGATGTTCAAGACCGCTGCGGCCAAGTTCAGGACATCCCCTGCACTCTCCACCGTGTCTCTCGTCGTTTCTTTTGAACAGCTGGATAGAATGTCGGACCAGGTCGCGTCACACTTGGTAGCCCATACAGACAACCGCAACGGACTCGTTCCGATTCTTTTTGAGAAGAGCGTGTTTATGGTCGTGGCAATGCTAGCTGTATTGAAGGCCGGCCGAGCCTACTGCCCACTCGACTGGGACTCGCCGTCGACTCGTCTCGATGAATTGGTTCGAAAGTTGGGAGCGTCAGCCATTCTCAGCAGCAGTCGAGGGTTTTCGAAACTCGGCATGCACACATGTCAGTCACTCCAGGTTATCGACATCGAGAGCATCTTGTATATGCCCGACGGGACCAATGATGGACAGGTTCAGTTCCCAGCAGTGACTCCAGGGCTTCCCTGCTACGTCATGTTTACCTCTGGGTCAACTGGCCAGCCCAAGGCAGCCGTCCTCACCCACCGAGCGGTTGCCAGCTCTGTGAGACAAGCTATTCAAGCCTACAACTTGGAGCCGTCGTCCCGTGTTCTTCTGTTCGCAAACTACGTCTTTGATGCCTCGATCACTGACATCTATGGATCCCTTCTGAGCGGTGCGACGTTGGTGTTACCATCCGACGACGAACTGAAGACGGACCTCGCCGCCTCAGCCAATGCACATCGCATCAACTGGCTCCATGTCACCCCGACGATTCTCAAGCTTGTCAAGCCCACTTCTATCCCTGGGCTGAAGACCGTTGTCCTTGGTGGTGAGCCTATTTTGGCTGAGCTGGCCCGCAATTGGCGTCAACATACCCGACTAATCGGCGCTTACGGCCCAACCGAAACGGCCGTTCAGGTCCTCGTCAACACCGCTAGTGATCTCGATGATGATAACATCGTTCCATATGAGCCACTCCCGGGGAACATCGTCCTGGTGGTCAACAAGAGCAACCAGATTTGCCTCGTCGGTGAGCCTGGTGAGATTGTGATTGGCGGAGCGCAGCTTTTCAACGGCTACAGGTCTTCCACGTCAGCCTCCAACGACGAATGCTTCGCCCATGTTGATGGTATTGATGGAATCTTATTTTATCGTACCGGTGATATGGGCAGCTACAGACCCGACATGAGGATTCAGATTCTGGGTCGGCGCGATTCGCAACTGAAGGTGTCTGGTATGCGCATCAGCCCGATCGAGATTGAGTACGCGTTGGAATCGCACCCCGATGTCTTGAGAGCTGGCGTCACAGTTATGGGAGGGCGCTTGCATGCGGCTGTCCAAGCTGTTGATGGAAAAGAGATCGATGTTGGCCGTCTGGTGGCTTTCTGCAAGTCGACACTTCCGGAGCGGCTGATTCCAACAATTACACAAGTCCCTTCGGTCCCACTCCTATCGAGCATGAAGATTAACCGACGACAATTGGGCAATCTCCCTGAACTCTCTGGGAAGTTATCGGATCAGCGTCTCGACTCCAACCAAAAAAGCCTTTCTGCCGCTGAGAATGCTGTTTCGAGACTAGTGCTGGAGATAACTGGCACAAATGCTGCGGACGCCGAGATACCCTTGAAACTTCAAGGCCTAGATTCACTTGGCTTCATGCAGCTCAGAGGGCTTCTGACTCAGAAGTATGGTGTCAAGGCTAGTTATTCAGACCTACGGCAGGCGGGCAATCTGCGTTCAATAGCCCGTCTGATACCAGCCGGTGCAGTCCAGGATGTTGCCGAAGCTTCTCCCTCGCCGCACACTGCCAACGACAGAACACTGGACCATGCGCCTCAATGTTCCCCGAGGGACGTCACCCCGACGGACCAAAAGATTGGCGCTTTCCCAGCTCTACCAAGCCAAGTTACCATGTGGGTAGCCCAGCAACGATTAAGAGACAGCCGCTACAATGTTCAACGCGTTACCGAGTTCAAGGATACACCTGGTCCGGAGGTTTTAGGAGCACTTCTTCAAGTGGTGTCAGCAATGGACATTTTTCGAACCACTTTTTCCTATCAACGAGATTCACGAAAGGTACACCAGGTTTTGGTGCCCAAGGCCCTTTTTGGTCTGGAATACGTCATGCTCCGAGACAACCAGGATCCGTTACACGAGCTTCGCACTACGGCCAAGAATGACGACCAAGTTTTTGATCTGGAAAAGGGGCCACTGGCGAAGTTCAAGGTCTTTTCGCATCAATCGTCATCATATGTGTACAGCAATATACATCATATCTTGCTGGATGCCTACACGAGCGGCAAGTTCCTCGAGGCTATAACTCGGGCCCTCGAAAACAAAACTCTTGATTTGCCGTCTGTAGATGCAGTTGGTCTCGCCTCAAACTGGAGCCTGCCTTCCTCGCAGAGTGCAAAGCAGGCAGCTTTGGAACGTTGGACGGCAATCATGGAGGGAGTTTGCAACTTCGCCCCTGCCCACACCGTGGACAGATCTTCATCACGCTCGCCGAATTTCGTGACTCTCTCAAGGCTATTCCCTGTTCAGAAATTAGTACCGCCTTTTGAGTGTCTACTTTCCGTCTTCTTGATTCTGATGCATCGATACACCGAGTCGGAGGATGTCACAGTCACCATACCTGCCTCGGCCCGTGGGATGATCCCGGAGTACAATGGAGTCCTTGGCAACCTGACCAATTCGGTCTTTATCCGCAGCAGATTGTTCTCAACCGACACTGTGGAGCTTTTCACCGACCGAATCAGCAAGTTCGTTGAGTTTGCTGTCGATGCCAATGTACCCATCGACGCCGTGAGCTCGGCCTGCGGTCTCGACCTCCAACACTTCTCTGTCCAGTTTGTGGTACATGATTCGCGAGGTCTACAGAGGAATCCGGACGTCGTTGATCTGACGGTTGAGACTCTCCTAGACCACCAAGAGTCCCGTCCCCCGAAGTTCGATCTGATGTGGCACGTCTTTGTGAGAGCGGATTCGAGTGTCCAGATTCATATCGAGTTTGATGCATCCAAGCATAGCCGTGAATGGCTGGAAGCTACTGTTGACTGCTACAAGAGGCTTCTCACTCAAGACCTGGCGTCGTACCGAAATCAGCATCCGGACAAGCTGCTCATGACTACTTCTGGCTTGCGGAGACCTATATTTCCGGCTACAATCTCCGAGTCGGGGACTCCGGCAATTGGCAGTTCGTTTTCCACCGATGGAGAGAATGGTGCCAGTAGCTGGTCTTTCGTCCCCACCCCATTTGAGTCTGCCAACGCCAGTACGGATGCCTCTGTCTCGGTAGTAAGCACAGCCTCTTCACTTCTTGACGAGGATGTCACACGATTAAAACCTCAGAAAAAGGGCAACGACAAGACTACCCTGGAGGAAAAGACGCGAGAATTGGAAAAGACCTTGATCGAAGCTGCCAACCGTTCTCTTGCACCTATCTCAGTTGAGGCGGAACAGAACCTCCGAGAGCTGGGAATGGACTCCTTCGCTACGATGGCATTCATTTCTCATGTCTTTGGGCTACGGCCAGATCTGGACCTATCTGTCCACGATGTCATGATGTACCCCGATGTCCGTTCTCTTGCGGCATATCTAGCTGGGAGGGCTGAATCTGTTACGGGCGACGTCAGAGAGGAAAATCCATCCGCTGTCGCCAACCAATACCAGTCGAATGATGTCGATGAGAGTTCTAAACCCACAGAAAAAATGGAAATTCTCTTGAAGGATGCTTTACGCCAGTCCTTGGACATCCAGGGCGACATTGAACTCGATCAACCTCTGAGGGAGCTCGGCCTCGATTCCTTCGCGTCCATGTCTCTCATCTCCAACATGTATGCTATGGCGCCGGAGATTGAGATGAGCATTTACGACATCATGGAGTACTCGACCGTGGGTGCACTGGCCAAGCACCTCTCTGAGACACATCCCGAGTTCACGCTGGCATGCTCATCCCCAAACAACAAGAATGCCAAAATTGCGGATACCCGGTCGGGTGAGCCAGCACACTCTCCCAATTTTGTCATCGCCCCGACCACCTATCTACAGAGACAGTTTTTCCTCCTGCAGGAGCAGCTGGGCGATACGACTTACAGTCTGCCATATCTGTACAAGGTCTCTCCTGGCGTTTCTGTCCGCGGTGTTGTTGATGCTGTAAAGGCCATTGCCGACGAGCACGATGTGTTCCGAACAACATTCCAACTTGAAGGAGATGAAATCGTCCAGGTTGTACACCAGAGCATACAGCACAGCTTTACTGTTTACGATCTAAGAGAACAGACATTAGAAGCGGGCAAGGAGAAGATGCGGCAGCTGTGCATGTCCGATTGTGCCGCGGTGTTTGACCTCAGTACAGGCCCGCTGATCAGATGCTTCGGTTTCGTGGACGCAAGCGAAACAGAGTACCTCTTCCTCAACTTCCACCATATCATCGCTGACAAACAAAGTGTGTCAACGCTAGTCCGTCACATCGAGGCTATTTCTGTCGGCCACCAGTCAGTGAAAGAAATTGTTCCCAAGTGCTCTGGGCTTGAGGTCTCTGAGAGACAGCGAGAGGCCCTCCAGCCTTCTCGTACAGCAGCTGCTCGGGCCTTTTGGCAGGGCATTCTTCAGACAAAGCAGTCTTTATTTGGTTGGGGTATCTTGGAGGAAGATCCATCGCTCATGTTCGAAGCGGCTGAATCCCTACGTCACACGGTAACCCTGGAGAGCGATCCGGCAAGCTGGGCGTACTCGTCCGGCGCCACTTCTTTTGGTGCCCACCTGTTCGCCTTTCAACTGCTTCTGGCGCTAAGATCAGGCGCCTCGTCTAACAGCGTGCTCATTCCGGCTACGTGCCGCAATCCGAAGTACGGTGAGCAAGAGATGTACGGGTCTTTCATCAACACCCTGCCTGTCCCTCTTCGACTATCGGAAGCCAGTGGGACTGCAGACTTGAAGTCCAATCTGTTGTCCTTCAACTCCCGACTGGGCCGAGTGTTGAGTTACTCTCACATTCCTTTCCAGATGATCATGGACATGACTGGACGCACGATGGGAGATTTCGACATCATGTTTGTTTACCACGAGATAACCTCCTCGGCCACCGGCACAACTTCCGGTCATTCAATTTTGGAGCCCGCGATGGAGCTTCTTCCGTCGCTTCCCGGAATCACAGCCAAGTTTCCTGTCACCTTTTCCATGACCAAGATCAAGGACGTCGAGACAAGCGCGTGCACCCTCAAGATGTACGTAGAGTACAATCCCAGCCTGGTCAGCGAAGAGGACGCCAAGCTCGTTTGCCGGCAGTTCGAAAGGCTTCTTCGCGTCATCAATACTGCAAACGGAGATATCGACATAAGCAGCCTAGAGACTGTTCTCAGTGA
Source organism: Apodospora peruviana (assembly GCA_033439685.1). NCBI lineage: Eukaryota > Fungi > Ascomycota > Sordariomycetes > Sordariales > Lasiosphaeriaceae > Apodospora > Apodospora peruviana. Next base: position 1,128,498 of record JAUEDM010000003.1, on the reverse strand, counting down.
GGACGGTCCAGTGCCAACTCATTTCTACGGGTTTTCAGATTCGAGGATCGTCAAACATGACTTTACCGACGTCCAAATCCTAAAGCAAGCGAGGAAAACGCCTGGGTCAACAGCCGTTGTATTTGAAGATTCGGCCTCGGCCACTTATCAACAACTTTCCGATATGATTGGGAGTATCTGCACTGTTATTCAATCTTCCATGGTTTCCTCACGATCGAGCTACGATGGTCTTCGAGGTGCCAAGATCTGTATCATTGGGGATGTTTCTGTCGAGCGCTTAGCGGCACTCATCTCGATCATGCATCTGGGCGCCGCTTACATCCCTATCGATCTCAAGAACCCATTGGACTGGAACGCCAAGATCATTGGAGATTGTGAACCGGCTTGCATGGTGTTCATGTCTGAAGAGCCAGGATCACCCCGACAGAAATCTGCAGAGGACTTGTTACGGCATTTCACGAAGGGACCTCGTTCCATCCCATGTGTCAGAATACCCTCGAGACTGCCAGCCGCTGAAAGCTTCAACTTCGGTATCGATGCGAACCGTCGCGACTCAGACCTGGCCTATGTGTTGTACACCAGCGGCTCAACCGGCGTTCCAAAGGGTGTTGCAATTCCTCACAACGCGTTGAAGAACTCCCTGGACCAGCACCGCCGTGTTTACCTCTTATCTCCCGAGTGCAAGCTGCTTGGACTTGCACCCTGGACCTTCGATGTATCTGTGATGGACATGTTCGGCCCTCTATCGGTTGGAGCCACACTCGTGATCGGCGGGCACGACTACCTCTTCTCCGATCTGTCCGAAGTCGTCCGTACCCACGCCATCTCGCACATCTCTACCACGCCGACTGTTGCGTCCTTGATGCACCCGGACGATGTTCCGACTATTGAGATGCTGGCGCTCGGTGGGGAGCCTATGACAAAGATTGTGAGAGATACTTGGGCTGACCGTATTGCGCTTATGAACGTATATGGTCCTACCGAAGCCACCGTCGATGTGATCTGGCGCAGGTTAAAGCCCGATACGCCAGTTGCCAATATCGGCCGGCCCTTTACCAACGTTTTTGTCTACATTCTCGATGATTCACTGGAGATGAAGCAAGTCGCTGTCGGTGAGACCGGCCAGCTTGCTCTGGGAGGCGTCCAGCTTGCTCGCGGCTACATCAGAGACCCGCCAGGCCGGCCTTCCCCGTTCATTGAACATGGAGAGTACGGTCGGCTCTACTTGACTGGTGACCTGGCGAAGTTCAATACTGACGGGACAGTGCAGTGTCTCGGGCGAATGGACACTATGGTCAATATCAGGGGCTTGCGTGTCGAACTGGGCGCCATTGAGGAAGTGGGTGACGCCGTCCTTGTCAAACGCGGTGGCAAATGCGTCGTTCTCAAGGCTGTGAGGAGAAATGGACAGGAAACTTTGGTGGCCCTATTCGATGCTGATGGAGAAGGAAAGTCTTCTGTGGATACCATCACGCCCATGCCGCCTTTCCCTCACGGCGCCCTTGTCACCGAGATGCAGAACGCCGTGCTCGCGAAGCTTCCCAGCTATTTCCTTCCAAGTTTCTGGATCCCGGTTGAAGAATTCCCAAGAAACAAAAACCAAAAGCTTGATCGGAAGGCCGTTCAGGGTTTTGTTGACGGCTTCGCTGAAAGTGAACTGGCAGCATATCACCTTGACACTTTCACTCAACCTTCTGGCTCGTGTGTGAAAGTCTTGCCAAATGACATTACTGAGGCTATTGAAGAAGTTGAAGTTCATGCTGCTGGAACTTCCTCTGTTGAGGCCTTCACTCACTCAGAGCAACTGGTCATCGACGCTTTCAAAAAGATTCTTGGGACAGCCAAGACCATCAGCCGAGACGCCAACTTCTTTACGGTCGGTGGCGACTCCATCTCTGCCATCCGAGTGTGCACGGCGATCCGAGCCGGTGGAAAGAATAACGTTCGGGTCCGCGACCTCTACGTTAACCCCACGGTCGAGGCACTTGCCAGATTCATCAACAGTAGCAACAACAGCAACAACAACAACAACAACAACAACAACAACAACACAGCAGGTAATGCAGAAGCCTCCCCGGGCAGTTCAAGCAAGAAGAGCAAAGAAATAACACTTCAAAGTGCCCCAGCCCGGCCCCACCTACCAACCAACTCGCTCTTCACGCCCACACCCGTAATGGACTGGTTTCTACGATCGCGTCGCGCCGCCAATATGAACTGGTTCAACCAGGGACATGCAATCAAGCTCACCAACGGTCGGAAGTTCCTGGATTTTGTGGGTGCGTGGAACCGTATCATCGAGGTGCATCCCATGCTACGGATGAAAGTCGACGTTGGTAACTCGCTTGGAGAGGCCATGGTCGGTTACTCCAGCTACCAGAAAGACGACTTCAAAGTTGTTCACAAGAGAATGCGCTCTCTCGCCGAGTTCCAGCAGGAGACCCAGGCTATGCAAGGCAGCCTCGATATCACAAATGGCCCAGTCTCTGGCATCGTGGGCGAATTCCAAGACGGGGAGGAAACATACTGTTCCGTCATCGTTCACCACATGGCCATCGATATTGTGTCGTGGCATATCATCTGGGAAGATCTCGAGCAGGTCTTGAAGGGAAGAGATATTGAGCCTGAGCTCTCGTCGTTCAAAGACTGGGCTTGCGAACTGTCGTCACGCAAACTCCAGCCCGCTTCGTCTGGCCAACAGCAACAAAAAAGCTTCAACTCCATGCAAGTGAACAACTTCTTCAAGTCCTCGGAGCTGCTTGACATGACTGCAAATAACACCAACGCATCCGGTGCATTCCTTAACGTCAAAATTCCTGGTCATGTTTTAGCTGGAGCGGAGAGATATGCCGTTGATGCAGTCGACTTCATTCTCGCCGGTCTCGTCCTGGCCTTGCGTGACTGGCGCGCTATGGCCGGTGTTGAACTCTGCTTCGAGTCTCACGGCCGTGACCTCCGCCACGAGCACCTGGATTTGACCAGGACAGTCGGCTGGTTCACCTACATGGTTCCAATTCTCTTTGCCGCACCTTCCAACCTATCAGGTTCTACCGCTGTGAGGGCCTTTATTCAGGAGGTGAGTAGACTGAGGACCGAGACGATGCAGAATGTCAACTTCGCCGAGCCAATCCTTCATTCGCAAGCTGCGCCATATGCTGCTACTTTCAACTATCTAGGCCGCAACAGTCATGGTAGCTCGTATTTGACATTCAAGAAAGCTAGCAGAATCGACATGGGGAGCTGGGAAGACCCGAGCAACGTCCGCCCCTTTGTCTTCGACTTCGAAAGCAGTTTGGACAACGACTGCATCAATGTTGGCGTGTTTTATAGCAGCATGCTACATTCCGACACGAGCATGAAGAAGCTACTCGGTCTTTGGGATACCAGTTTACGAAGCCTGGCGGCTCCCCAGACCTTGACCGAATCAATTCGGCTCCCACATCAACTGCAAGCCCATCGCTCAGCTGTCGAGGTGGCGCTCGGAACTCACAGGATCGATCACGCCAAGGTCGAGCAAGTTGTCCCTGCTACAGATATGCAAGCGGCAATGCTTCTGGCTAGTATTGGTTCAAGAGCATACATGCACAGCTACGACTACACCCTGCAGGTTGACGACGTCTACCTCGATCGCTTCTGTACAGCGTGGGAAGGAATCCTGAAGCGACATTCCATTTTCAGGACCCTTTTTGTTCCTATTTCGGGTGTTCCGAACACCATATTCGACACCAATATGTTCCAGGTGGTGCTCAACGCAGATGCTGTGCCTGTCGCTGACTTCGTCATCCGCGAGCCGCCTCCGCACAAGTTTCGCGCTGCATACGGACAGCTTCTGAGCAAGGTCTTCATTTATACCTGTCCCATTGGAGAGAAGAAAGTCACATGGGTGTGCCATCATGCGCTCATGGACGCCTGGTCTCGAAATTTGGTATTTGGCGATCTTCAACAGCTCTTCAGGGGTACACCTCCACCCACGTTGGGTTCCCAATTCTCTGACGTTGCGCTTCACCAACACTCCCACCAAAAAGATCAGCTTCAGTTTTGGCGAAGCTACATGCAGAATATCGACTCCGACGGGGGTATTTTCATCGATCACAGCAAAGATGCCGCGGTAATGGCACGTCAACCACTTGATCGGCAGCACCGCATTCGGCTTAACATCAATCCGGACAAGCTCGCAGCACTTGCGAGCTCACGATACACCAGCATGCTAGCACTGTATCGTGCTGCCTGGGCTCTTGTTGTGTCAGCTTACAATTCCTCGGAAGACGTGGTATTTGGGACTATCACGGCTGGCCGAGCTGTCGATGTCCCAGGTATTGACAAAGTCGTTGGTCCATGCTTGAACAATACACCTGTCCGCGTTCGGGTAGACTGGAGCCAAACATTGGAGCACTACATTGATCTTATGAGTCAGAACAGCATGGACGTGACTGAGAATGAGGGCGTTTCTCTTCGAAACATTCTTGGTGCCTCGGGAAAGAAAAACGCCGCTCTCTTCAACTCCACGCTTATGTTCCCCTTTACTCCATCTCGGAGTAGTGGCGACAGCGATCAGCCTTCACGAAGCGAGCCCGGATTCAAGCTGGTAGCCCAAGATCGCGATGAAGTTACGGATCTCCCCATTCTTCTGACTGTGGAGGGCGGAGTGAGCGTCAAGGGGACCATCGTCCTCAGTCTTCGCAGTCATGGCCGCGACTTCAGTGACAAGTATCTTTTGCGGCTGATGCATAGCTTCGGTCGTGTCCTGGAGTCATTCGCTTCATTTCAGCAAAATCAACAACACCCACGCCTACACGAGATCGACATTCTGGGTGATGAACACAAGAACGAAATCGAAAAGTTTGCGACGGGTCCTGAATACCCATCCCACTGTGAATGGACAAGTTGGGAGCTACTGGAACATCGTGTTCAGGAATCTCCTGATGCCACAGCGGTTGAGTTCTGGCACACGCAAAGATATCCGAGCGCGGGTCGTGCGGCCAGAAAGGTCACCTACCGGGAGCTGAAAGATCTTGCCGAGTTGGGTGCTGGCAGGATCTGTTCCTCTGTCCCACGACTCGCTAACAGAGGGCGCACAAAGGTGGGCGAGAGCCAAAGAATAGCGCTCTTCCTCGACAAATCCATCGAGCTCGTCGCTGGAATTCTGGCAACTCATCGACTCGACTGTGCTTATGTTCCGATCGATATGGAGAGTCCTTCTGCCCGTATCAGTAGCTTGATGGAAGCTATCCAGCCGGCCGCGGTGTTGTGTGCTCGCAGCGACAAACACGCCCTACCAGACAACCTTGGCCTGCCCATTCTGCTGGTAGAAGATATCTTTGGTCATCCTCACCGCTTGGCCAGACATTCGCAGTTGCCCCCTCCTCCATCGGCTACTCTATCTAATCTTGCTGCTATCCTCTTTACAAGTGGTACCACGGGAACGCCGAAGGGAGTCAAGATGTCCCATCGCCAAGTCGTTGGCTATGGCGTCATGATGGCCGAAGCTCTGCAGTATAAATCTACGGACCGCATCTTTGGCTTCGCCAGACCGGTGTTTGACGTTTCGCAAAGTGACCTTTTTGGGTCTATCGTTGCTGGTGCTACGCTCATCCTCGCGCCTCATGGGGAAACCATGGCAAGGCTCGTTCCGCTATTGAAACAAGTTCATGCCACAACTACGAACGTGACGCCCAGTGTCGCGTCGTTACTTAAGCCCGATATGCTTCCTGATATGAGATGTCTCGCCCTTGCTGGAGAGAAGGCCACCGAGGCGGTAATCAAGAGATGGACTGATACCAGGAATATGAAAAAGGGGCGGAAGACTAGGCTGGTAAATGCGTACGGTCCGACGGAAGCCGTTGTGATTTCTTTCAAGGAGTGCAGCTCCGGGACGGAAGCACGATGCGTGGGAAGTCCAGCAGTGGGGATGCAAGTTCGAATTCTGGATCAGCACATGAGAAGCGTGCCAATTGGAGCGCGTGGTACAATCTGGTGTTCCGGGCGGCAGCTGAGTGATGGGTATTTTGGCAGGGATGAGGCCACGAAAGCCGCGTTCAAGGAGAACCCGTTCGGTCAGGTGGGTGGTCTCATCTACAACACGGGAGACATGGGCGCCTACAATTTTGCGGGCGAGATCAACTACTTTTCACGAAACGACCGCCAAGTCAAGCTCAACGGTCGACGTGTCGAGCTCAGCGAAATTGAGAACGCGCTTTCAGGGCCCGATGTGTACGTCTCGGTCTTGCTTCATGGGCAAGGGCAATCGAGACAGAAGCCCATTGCTTTTCATAGCGCGAAGACTGGCAGTTCGAGTGGGATCCCAACAAGAGATGCTGGTGCTGCGGCTGAGCAACGATCAAACAGCGTGCGACAGAAGGCCAAGCAAAGCCTGCCGCAGTTCATGATACCACATGAGTTTGTGGCTGTCTCGGAGATGCCTCTTACAGGGAATGGGAAGGTCGACCAGAAGAAGCTACAGCAGCTATTCGAGCTCGAGACAAGCAGTAACAGCACCAACACAACTGGTGATATGAAGAAGGAAGCCGCGTCTTTTTCTGCCCCCGACGCCTCCAGTACTTCAAAGACGGATGTTTCGAACTGCTTTGTCAGATTTCCTTCACCGGCATTGCCTGCCCTAACCGGAGCAACCAGTGCGAAGCCCAATATCTTCGCCCTTTTCGCGATTACAGGCGTCTCGGTTCAGTACCGCCAGCTAGCATCTTACCTTCCCCGACACTCCCTCATCGGGATCGATAACCTCCACCTCTCAGACGCAAACAACCACAACTCCATCCCCGCCATGGCCACCCACTACGCCACCGCCATCCGGAGCCAGCAGCAGGAGGGACCTTACCTCCTCCTTGGCTTCTCCTTCGCTGCCCATGTAGCATGGGAGACTGGACGGGTGCTACTCGCGCAAGGCCACCGCGTGCAACTAGTCCTGATCGATGCTGAGGCGAGGTGGCGAGGCAGCAGCCTACCCAAAGACTCACCGGGGTACGCGGACAAAATTCTGGAGAAGTTCTTCGATATTCCCAACCTAGACATGATCCAGAGGCTGGAGACTGAAGGGTGCCAAGAGGATGCTCAAGAGCTGAGGGTGTTTCGAAACGCTCTTCTTGAGCAGACGAGACGGAACATCAAACTCCATGACGAGTTTGTGCCAGGGAACCTTGATTATGGCGATGTTAGCGTCCATCTCGTAAAGCTTTGCAAAGCCCAGAAAGGCAGGGATGGGTATGGAAAGAAAGCGAAGCAGCACGAGAAGAATTGCGGTGGCGAGTGCGCAAGAGCGAATGGCTTTGAAGAGTTTCTGTCGAGGGGCAAGGAAGTGCAGGTCTTGTGCGCCAAGGCGAGCGACCATTTCGCTATGTTGCGTGAGGAGGAGTGCCTGACGAAGATCGCCGAGGCGGTACACGATGCATTTTCTTGATTCTTTTTCACTTTTACAGTTGTCTGTACCATGACGTTTTTTTTTTTTTTTCTTGCTACACATTTTCGTACCATTTTTTGAATGCTCGCATATCCTTTCCTATGTATCGTTTGTTTATATAGACTCTGCATCTCTTAGTCATTAGATATAAAAGTTAGAATGACATTTCCTTTAACTTGCTTGAGTCGTGTCTTTGGATGATGCTTTCGAGGTTAGATCAGGAAGTAGGATGGAATCAGTTTACCTATGCTATGAAGAAACTAAAGTCTAATCACAGGGTCGGGGTGTGTTTGTATAAGCCTAAGTTTTGATTTTGCATTATCCTACAGAAGCATCAAAACAACGTCTAATGACCTAAACTGAGCCAAGACCAAATAGAACCAAGTCGAAAGGAACAAGACAACGAGAACTAAAGCATACAGCCAGGCCCTATGAACGGAAAATACTTCTAACACTTGACCGGGAGCGCCTTGTCGCTCGTCGCCTTCTTGGCGAGTGCAACCTCGGCGTTGCGCCGGCGGACAAGACCCGGCAGGACCTCACCGTTACCATGCACCCACTTGGGGAGCTCCTCGGAGATGACCTTGTTGGGGCTCTCGCCGTTGTTGAGGCGTTTGATGAGAGACGAGCCTTTGGCGGCGCCGCAGCCCATGTTGAATGTCCAACTGACGAGGGCGCCGTACTGGTTGGCGTTGAGAGTGACCTTGTCGTTGGTCATTTCCGTGAGGCACTTCTCCTTCGGCTAGATTATACGCAAATCTTGTTAGAGCTATTATCTTTTGTGGTGTAATTAGTGGGAGATCGTACCTTCATGTCATCTGCCAGGAGCTTCTTCCCGTTGGCCTTGGACAGCGGGATGGGGTACTTGACCTCTGTGCACCCTGACTTTGTGCAAAGATGGCCGTAGCCGACTGTTGGGTTGCCGGTGGGATCGGTGTCTTTTTTAACCGAGGTTAGTTTTGAACAGTGCGAAGTATGGTGACTGAATGTCAACTCACAGACGTTGGCGCGGAAGCCCTCAAACTCGGCAATCAGATCAACGGTGGCCTGGTTGGACCTGGGATACTTGGAGCAGGAACCGCCGCCGCCGGAGGTAGGGCACTTGGGCGCCACGTAGTCGCTGGTGCCAGTCTTGACGTAGTAGTCAGACACGTAGCAGCCATCCTGAGTCTTGTCCCAGAGCTTGACGCCTTCGATAACCTCGCCGGGGGTCTGACAGCTGATCTTGACCTCGAAGCCCTTGTTGTAGGTCTTCTTGACGGCATAGCTGGTGCCGGGGCCGGAACGGCAGTTGACGGTGTCGCCTTTGATTGGGTAGGCGCTCGCGCCAAGGGCGAGGACAGAGGTGAGGGCCGTGACGATGGTGAACTTCATTGTGAGATATGGGACGAAGTTGTCGTGTTGAAATTGATGAAGGCAGATATTGTGATGATGTGAAGACACTGGGTTCAAGCTGGGAGTCTTATATTCGAACTAAGACAAAGATGCTTATTAAATCTCTTGAGGTTCTATACTGAACATAAATGACCTTTTATATTAATTCTTTTGCATCTGGTGAAGCTCATCTTGTAGCCTCGCGAAGTGGTGGTCTTTAATTGGCCAGACCAACTCATTGTGGAACCAGGACTCATAATCAGCACTGCCTCGCGATTTCCAGTCAGACGGACTGATCGCCTTACCGTCTTATTAGCCTAGCATGATCCTTAATACTCAGCTCATTCTCAAGCAAGTTTTACCGCTGTGCCTCCGATGCCGCCTACGCCGTAATAACGACAGATTGCTTTCATCTTCAGCTGCCCCTTTCAAGGTATGATTGGGCGCCAGCTGCGCCACCTTTCACCCCCTTTCCCCGCATCAACTCAACCGCTACCGAATACACGTGGGCCATTCCAGCCTTCGGTGTCAAACTGCGTCAAACCCTTGCAGATAGCTGAGGACGAGTTGACCCGGGCACCGATTGATCATGACAAGCTTTCCCAGATCGATGTGGCTGCAAGCGGGATCGATTGGCGCGATTCGGCTTCCGCGCTTATGTCAGGGGTATGTCCAAATATATCACCACTACCGTTACCATTCCAAGGACATGATATCATGACGGCACTCTGAATTAAACCGTGGAAATTGCGAAGTAGCACAACTTTAAGCCGCAAGGTGGGCTGTGGCACGTTCGGTGTCCAATTTGATGGGACGGCAACGCCCGAATCGACTGTCTAAGTCTGGTTTCTAGACCGGACTTTAAACGGGATATGAAGCCACACTAATTTCACGTCGTTCTTTCAGCTGGTCCCAGGGCCCAGGTGCAAACCCTCCGGAGGTAAGATGTGCTAACTGGTTATTATTAGTTGCACACCACCAATCCGTAACCGAAATACGATTACTTATTTGATTACCTCAGTCTATAGAGCACATGTTAGTTATATGTATGTAGTTTGCCATGCACATCGAAGAGATCATCAAGACCCATTACCGTGTAGCGTACGCCTTATGCATAGCAACATAGCCCTATGTTCATTGAATATTCGGTGAACAACGATTCTCTCAGTAGGAGCAATTTCACAGCCTGCACGGAGATCAGGCCACTGCTACCCCCGAGGAGCACAGTACATGACCAATGGAACTTCACTGCACTAAACTTTAGATGTATTACCTGTTCAAAAACATCAAAGTTGAGCCGGCTCGGGGTGGCAACTCGGAAGGAGTCGATGGCTGATTAGCCGTGTAATGGAGTTCTAAATAGTATAAAGAGAGCAGCCCGATGAGAGTTGGTGGCGTTCCAAAGACCATCATCACAATCACCATTCCCTGGTCATAGATCCCATCTCTTTATAAAACGCTCCACCCATAACCAAGTATCCTCCAAACACAAAGCAAAATCCACACCCAAAACAACTACAATGAAGTTTTCCATCATTGCTTTCCTCCTACAGGCAACAGCCTTCACCACCCTCACGGCCGCCTACCCCATCAAAGCAGACGACGTGAACTGTCGCTCTGGCCCCGGAACCTCGTACACGGTCAAAAAGTCCTACGCCAAGGGCAAAGACATCTCCATCACCTGCCAGACCGCCGGCGAGTCCATCAAGGGCAACAACATCTGGGACAAGACCAGCGACGGGTGCTATGTGTCCGACTACTACGTCCAGACCGGCACGGACGGCTACGTGACCAAGAAGTGCTCTTCGTCTGGCGGCGGCAGCGGCGGCGGCAGCAGCAGTATTCCCGGCCCGGTCAAAGACGACTACCCCTACAAATCGTCGTGCGGCGGCACCGACCCCTGGCTGTACTTCAAGTGCCAGTGCACCAGTTTCGTGGCCTGGCGGATCAATAAGCGGCTCGGAGTGAAGTTCCACAACCAGTACAAGGGCCACCACTGGGGTAATGCGAACTCGTGGAACGATGCTGCCAAGGCGTCGGGCGTGACGGTCAACAATACGCCTAAGCCTGGGTGTATTGCGCAGACGGATGCCGGGTCGGCCGGGCATGTTGCTTGGGTTACGGCTGTGGGCGACAAGACGGTTACGGTTGAGGAGTACAACTACGCCACGGTTGAGGGGTACGGGAAGAGGACTGTTCCGAAGGGGAATTTCAGGTATATCCATATCAAGGTTTAGATTCGGGTTTTCTGGTTTGTGGTTGTTTCGTGGCAGCAAAAGTGTAGCTCTTATCTTCAGTCCTGCCAGATAGTTATTGTTTCATTGCATGTAGATAACTGGGATGGTTGTTCTCTTCCAATGTACTAACATTGTTTGGTAATTTTCAACAAAGAGTTCTACGTACCCCTTTTTTCATCCTTCACTTCTCTTAATTAACTATCCAAGTACTTTCGTATCCAAACCCATATCTCGTCTCCACTGCTCTTTCACCTCATCAAGCAATCCCTCCCGGACAATCACGTCCACCGCTGTGCCCGCCAAAGCCTTTGCCACCCTCAGCCCTCGCGCAAACGCCTCCCCGGTCCCCGAAGCTTTCTCAAAGTCGTGACTGTGCGGCGGTCCCCCTTCCACACCGGGGGGGATAGCAAAACTCGCATTCACGCTGGGCAACGCATAGCTCAGATTTCCCTGATCGGTACTCGCCTTGACCCAGGTCAACTGCCCAGGAGGCGGTATCGGCGGCTCCGGAGGGTCCGGCAGTGTGTTCCAGTGTTCTGTGTATCTCGCCGCAAGAACAGAATTCGGCACGTGGTCCGCATATCCCTGAGTGATCTGGATGTTTACCTTCGCGCCAGTGGCTTCGGCTCCGGCCCGAAAACAGGCCGCAGCCTTCTTCTCGAGAGCTTTCAGCCGAGAAGAGCTGGTCGCCCGCAGCACGCAGACCCCCGCGGCATGGGCGTGGATAACGTTGGCTGCCGGCCCGCCCCCATCGGTGATGCTCAGGCCGATCACGTCGCCAGGCATCGTCTGCTGTCGCAGGACTGACACCGCGTTGTACGCGACCACGAGAGCGTCCAGTGCGTTTATTCCCAGCCACGGGCTGTTGGCCGCGTGAGCCGCCTTGCCAAAGTATTCCACCTCGATACGGCAAAACGCCGTCGTCCGGACCATCGGGCTGTTATTAAAGATGCCGGGATGAGAGATGAGAGAGATGTCGACGCCCTTGTAGGCGCCTGCTTCGAGAAGACGGATCTTGCCGCCTCCTATTCCTTCCTCGCCTGGCGTGCCGAAAATGAGTACCTTTCCTGGTAGGTTGTGGTTCCGGATTATGTGGGCCGTGGCGAGAGCTGCAGCTACCGACGCCGTGGCGATGAGATTGTGTCCGCATGCGTGGCCCAGCCCTGGGAGGGCGTCCATCTCGGCGTTGAACGAGACGGCTGGCCCTGGACGCCGGGTGTCATAGATGGCTACCCATGCCGTGTCCATTCCGTAAGCTGAAGGCGTGACTTGCCATCCTTCTTGGGATCTCATGAAGCTGGTCAGGGCATCATGTGCTTTATGTTCTTGAAACGCGGTCTCCGGGTTTTCGTGTATGAACTTGTTCAAGGGCCACAGTGGGAACGCCAGAGATTCAACATCGTTGTCAATCTCTGACAGGTAATCGGGGACATCATCATTATGGACCGCGATCAGACACCCAGGGCCGGTTTCTCTTAGAACCATGATGAAGCCGTCGTCTTGCTCCATTCAATTATCGGTATGTTGAACAGCATTGAAGGAAGCGTCTTTAGTTGCGTGTAGCTCGTCCCGAGTAATCAGTTGACCTAACTTGATTACGTACCCGGATCTCTGAGCTCGTCCCGGTGCAGAGTCCTGCTACCTAGCAGTTGGGGGACCTATGTCCAAGTGAGTGAGGGCACCACTCGTAGGATAGTACAAGCGGGGTGCACTCCGACTGGCTCGGGTAATGTCGATGCCGTTGATGGACTACATTACCCGGTCGGGATTAATCACTCCGCGACGGTCCAAGATGCTACCTGCCGTGTATCGAAGACTGGGGGGTATGTGTTCCAAAGTATCGGTATGCGTCCCATCTGCCGTCGGTTAACGTTCAAGATATCGCCATTCTCTTCCGTCGATAAAGTCGACAGAGCCACCAACACAACCAATGATCACTAGGATACAGCCAACGACAACGACCATGGCTCCCAAACACCACGTACCAACCACGCTGAACTATTGGGCCGATCCAGGTGACGGCTCTGCTCCCACTCCCATCTACATCGGCAAAGGCAGAGTCACCAACGAGCGTCCTCACCGCGCCCACAACTTCCTGGTGCACGATGTGAGCGGTGAGGAAGCCGCATACACCCTCGACAGCCACGGATTCCAATACGTCCATCACTTCAGCCACGAAAAGGACTTTACAGACGAGCAAGCCATCAAGACAGTCTACTACCCAGAGTGCGAACAACTCCTAAAGAACGTCACTGGCGCTTCCCGCGTCCACGTCTTTAATCACAAAGTCCGCCGCGGACCAACACAATGGCACCACCTCGGTCTCAAAAATCTAGCGAACCGTGGTCCGGTCACAAGAACTCACGTGGACCAGTCGTACGTCGGAGCGGAGCGGCGCCTGAGGTGGGAGTTCCCCAGCGAGGGCGACGAGCTGGTGAAGCGACGATACCAAATTATCAACATCTGGCGGCCCATCGAGACCATCCTGAAAGATCCTATTGCGGTGGCGGACGCGAACTCGGTTCCTGACGCCGATCTTGTCGGTGCCGAGCTGAATGAGGACGACTTCAGGGGCGAGTCCTGGGTCGTTCGGTACAACCCCAACCATAGATGGTTCTACAAGCACAAGATGGCGCCCGAAGACGTGCTACTCATCAAGTGTTTCGATTCGGACGCGTTAGTGGCGCGGAGGGCGCTGCACTCGGCGTTCGAGGACGCCGCCTACCGCGATGCCAAGTCTCGGCAGAGCATCGAGGTCAGGTGTTTAGTCTGTTATTGATAGGTAGGTATCAAATCTTGGCCAGGGAGATGACAACGACAAGCTCGAGGGGACGGTCTATCGTCTGTCGTTAGTTGGTCCAAAAACGTATAATTCCGATATTCGGCGAGTGGAAGGGAGACAACCTCCCGACTTTGTCAGAGAGTGATAGTGGCGACCTAAACAGACTATTAGAATACAACCATACGGAATACAGATCTATCAAGAACGTGCAGACAGACATGATCAATAATACCACCGAGACGGCACGTAGTGCATATCTACTCCACCTCTTCTCGTTCCGTCAGATAGACTGCAACACTGGCATAAGCCCCAACTGGTGTGCCAAGACGCGGGGGCTGTCAAATGTGTGCCATCATCATCACTGCCGATAGGAGGGGAGGGGCCTCACGTTGTACTCCACGTTCTGTTTATATTGAGATGTGGACCGCCCACTGTGGGAGAATGCGGCATGGACGACATTCGCCATCTGAAGATGCGGGGAAGGGGGTCAACGGTCGATGTTGATAGGAGAGAGTCAATAACCAGCTCAATGTCTCTCTCCCTATTCCAAGCGATGCAATGCATACTGACATCCCGATGACGGCCGAGCCAACCATCCCCACGAAGCATCATCTACACCACGCGGCCTTGACCAGATGGACGACGTAGTCGTTGTCAAGACGCCCACTGCTGGTGTATAAATAGGGATGTGTTTACGTGCTGCAGTCGATGCTCAAATTCTGTCAAGTTCCTTCCCAAAGATAGACATCATCCGCACCATAGACATGACAATGGCTCCCACAGACAACCCCCCTCAGACTGTCGAATGGCAGGGCAACCAGGTCCCCGTCTGGTCGATGAAGACTGTCGACTACTCGCTGCTGCTCTCGCAGGATCCTGTGGAAGTCGACAAGGTGACCAAGGCATGCCTCGAGGAGGGGTACTTCTACCTTGACCTCGACAATATCGACGGCCGCCAGATGCTCCAAGACCGCCAGACTCTCCTTAAGCTCATGCACCGGTTCTTCGAGTCCCCCATCGAGGCCAAGAACGAGCTTGGCCTGATCGACTCCCACCTCGGGTATGAGCCCCTCGGCAGCCGCACGGGCGCCTTTGGCGCCGGCACCAAGGACGGATACGAGATGCTTAAGGTCTCGCGGGACGAGATCCAGCAGGGCAGCCCTCGGGTCCCCGAGGTGATCAAGAACAGCGGCGATCTGACGGTGCTCGAGCGGGCCATCGGCAGCTGCAATACCGTCACCAAGGTCCTCCTTTCGGCCCTGTCGAGCGGCATGAACCTCACCGGAGCCGAGCGGTTTGAGAACTCGCACCGCAATGACCGCCCTTCGGCTACCACCGTAAGTTGTTTCTGCTACCATTGCAAGTCAAGGCTCCGTGTTCTGACGCTACCTCAAGCTCTCCATGATGCACTACCTCCCCGCCGAGGTGACAGGAAACAACAAAATCGGCCACCAGAAGCACACCGACATCAGCTCGCTCACCCTCCTCTTCAGCGACGAGTGGGGCCTGCAGATCCGTCCCCCCGGCGAGTGTGGCGCGCTCGAGATGGGCTTCGTCGCTCCTAAGCCCGGCTGCGCCTTCGTGCACGTGGGCGACTCGCTGCGCTTTGCCAGCGGCATGAAGTTCCAGTCGTGCATCCACCGTGTCGTGCCCTACGACCCGGCCCAGCACCGCTACTCTATCGCCTACTTCCTGCGCGCCGAGGACGACACCATGTTCATGGACAGCGAGGGCCGCTTCGTCACGGCCAAGGACTGGCACGACCAGAAGTTCAAGGCTTTCACGGATCCGTGGCAGTACCAGGCTCTGGCGCCCAAGTCGATGATCCTGGGCGGCATGACGGAGGCCGGCGCCGACGACCGGGAGCCCGTGAAGGCTTATATGCCGGAGGCGGTGAAGGCTTGAAAGTCTTCCCTCCATACATGTATTTATCTGTTAATTCGTAAGCCCATGCATTCAACGTGAGAATCGCAATCTGTACTTGTGGTAATAAACTTAAATATACCTGACCTGATGTGTACCGAGGTAACCATCTCAAATGGCTTATATCACTCCTTCTTCCGACCCCAAGCTGTCATGGTCGGTCATTTCAGCTATTGACGCCTCAACTTGAACCTATTCCCAAATGTAGAAACGGATAGTAATTCAGAAAAACTCTTGTTAGTAATGCTGGCAGTGATATGAACACTCATCGCCATACTTCCAGGGGCCCAGTCAGCTCCGGTTTTTGTGAACCAACCAACGCATAGGAGGTATTCCCCGGCTTTTCAACCTCCGAAATCCCGATGAGCCGTTCCCAGGCCTTTGGGTTAGTCTTCCAGACCGCCTTCTCAAACTCACCGCGAGAAATGTAACCTTGCCCCTTACCAGAAAGGAAGCCCAGGTCCACGCCGACTTCTAAAACTGTCTGCCAAAGCACAATCTCGCACCACGCGGACCGGCTACCCTCCTCAGTACGGTAGCCACAAAATACCCAGAACGGCTCGGTTTGGTGGTAAGTGACATGGATGGCGACGATACCCCATAACTCGTACCCGTCCTTACCCCGATACCTCAGCTCCAGCTTGTGCGTGTAAGGATTGTTGTCACTGGTCGACCAGGTTATCGTCGGCTCAGATTTCCCTGGGAGCAAATAGACGCAAGTAAGTCCACTTGTGTCTGACTTGAAAGTAGTTAACAGGCGACCATTCCGCAAACTTGCAACTGCTCCTCGAGTAGATTCCCTGGACACGAGAAGCAGCTGGACATTGTTAAGGGCCGCTTCGTCAACATCATATGTGAATTCAATCTTCTGATTCCCTAGACAAGTTTCCAGCTATAAGCGGACGATGTAGAGGATCAAACATGCCGAATATAATACTGGAGGGGGTGAGAGCAGCAGGGGAGTCAGGTTTAAACGTACCTTCGGGCGCCCTGTTTAATTGTACCGTAGACGTTCCGATGTCCACTCTGAACAAATGGTGTGACTGTATACACGACGAAAGACGGAACCTTCCAGGTCCACGGCCTTTAATATTATGGCGGGATGGGCCGACCCAGAGAATTCGGCACACATGGAGGATGCCGAGCCAAAAGAGGGCCCACAACCGTTGGTGTTCCAGATTTGTCAAAGTAGAGCTGACACATCAAGAGCTTGGTGTTGATGGCCTTTGATGTTAGTGTCATGGAGATTCCGTTAGAGTCGCTAGACCAGACCCCAGGAGCCAGACCGCCCATGTCGGCAAAGAGGTGAGGAGACTCGGCCAAGAGGCTGTCTTTGTCCTTCGAAGGGCCACTCCGGCCCGGTTCTCGCAAAGGCTAGGATGAACTGGTCGTTTAAGATTTTGATGATCTCCTCGTGCAATCTCACAAATGCTCGGAAGCCCTCGCCGTACAAGAGGGGCAAGTTAACACCAAATATTCCCAAGAGACAGTACACGGCATCTTCAGCTCGCGTCGTTTTTCTTCGTGAGGCCCATGACAGCCGTTGAGCCACGCTGCAGTCCTCGAGGACCTCGGAGAGATAGCGCTCCTGGCGGCTGAGGTGAGAGCAAGGAACAACGTCCGGCCCGGATCCGGACAAAGCCCATAGCGCCCTGGTCGCACGACGGGCATTCAACAGCTTCCTGGGAGTCATGATGCCGTACGAGGACCTTCTAGGGAATACCGGTTCTCGTCTCGATCCAGCTGCACAAATCTGACTTTGTTCCGACGTGATCCCAGTCGCGTTCGTAGAAGACAACAACGGATGGCGCGATAAGCTCCTGCATAAATCATGTCTCCTTGGTTCAAAGGACGCCAAGTTCGGTGGGTTGTGCTGCCAAAAATGGAGGATGTTGAACCAAACCAAACGGATAAGATACGAGAAAACGGATGGTACTCACGTTTTGGCCATCTGTAATGAAACGCCGTTCGCAAACAAAGGGGAAGATTTTCACCAATCAAATATTTCTCGGCGGCGCGCTTAAACTATATTTAGTATCAAGCAGAAGGCGACTTGGCGTGTCTAGTCTACGCCTTATTGGCCTACTTTCTCTTTGGACGCAAGGCGCGCCAGCGGCGAATTGATGTTTGTCTGAGCCACGAGAATGCCAGCGACATTAGCCGTGTCCATTTCGGCATCTTCACTTGGAATAGTTACTGGTTTGTGGAAAATTTTGGAAATGAGACCTTTGTCAACAACGTTTTCGTCCTTAGGAAAGGAAGCCCGCGGCTTGCCTTCGATCCAATTACGAAGATAGCAATGATTCATGTTCAAGACACTTCTAGGAAAGACCTGCAAGTTTGATGTCCAATCGACTCGCCTCGAGATGCAACGAGGCCTACAAACCCCTCACGTTCTTGGACCGAGTGTCTGACCTTCAACGAAACTACCGTATAGTTGAGCTATGACGATGGCGGCAAATATGAGTGAAATGAACTCGACTGTGCTGACTAGCCCGAGCCGTCTCCGAAAGATTGATGTGCTTCGCGAGAAGAATATTAGCCAGTACCTGCCCCTGCCTCAGCTGGTCTGCTGTCGGAGGCCAGAGCTCGGGCAAGTCGTCTCTCCTGGAGAGTCTTACGGGTATTCCCTTTCCGCACGGATACCCATCGCCGCGATGAATTTCAGCGGATCGAGTTGGCTTTTGATCGTCGACAATGCCGACGACAGAAAGTATATGGTGTGAGCTCTTTAAGAGCGGGCTCTGGTATGACTACAACTGCTGGCGTTGGAGTGGTACTCCGACTTGGTGGGTGCAGACAGGAGGGATTAGCGGATCAGATGCTACGAGGTATGACCTTGGAGTCTTGGGTCAAGGTCGTTCTACAGCGGCATGGCGGACATTGTGCTCAGCACCCTGCGTTTTCCTTCCTTTGTCTTTAATATACTCGTGAGGTCTCAAAACCGGCGGGTCGCTCAAGGTCGCTTAAAGCGGTCAGCCTTTCAACGCTTAGCGGGAATCCACCGGAAGCTGACCCCCGAGCGCTTACGAGAGGCGCAAAAGGAGATGTTCGAGACGGGAAAGACTACAGACCAAGATGTTATCGCACTCATGAGGGAGCTCTCGCTCTACGGTAGCCGGCATCCTCTATCGAACGAGAGTCGTCTATCCATGCGGAAAAAGATCCGTTCGATGATACTGGCATTAGGTCTAATGGCCATCTGGTTTACGATCAACCCGAATGATATTAATAATCGTGTGAAGTTGAAGCTCGCGGCGTGTGACGATGTATGGATGGATGGATGGATGGAATTTATTTCGCCCGGAGGCACTAAGCCTAAAGGGCCTATGCACGCTAACTACATTCGGTTCATCCAATTCTGCCATTGTCTCGTCCAAGCCCTCAACTTTTCACCTTTAGACCACCCGACGCCTCTTGTCGTATTATTAGCAGATCGCCTGGGAGTTTATATTCTCCAAGTGTTCAGCGTCCTATCTTCAGCAGCTAAAGCAGGATCTGCTGGTTGAGGCTACGCGGGCCCCTTGGTCAAGCTCTCTTACTGCGATGCATCTATTCTCTGTGCGTCCAAATCCAGTCTTCCCGTTGACATGGACCTGATGCGCATATCCGTGTTCTCGCTAGAGTGATTAGATGATGAAAAGTGGGCCCCGCGCGGGGTGGGTCCCGCGCGTCGTCATAACCTAAATTTCCTTTGGGACAGTGTTGAGCTTTCTCTTCCTTTTTGACACGGCGGTGCAGTTTGTCCCGCACTTGATACTCCTTGTGGCAGTCGGCGGCATGACGAGCCTCTGGGTGCATATCTTTTTCTGTTTCCCCTTGTCTGCTGGCAGTTAGACTGTGTCCCCGATCGTGTCCCCGCTCGACATAACTTCATAAGCAATGGATGGCGCTACTACTAAAATTGCAGAAGGTTGTTGGACCTGCCGCCTAAGACGCAAAAAGTGCGATGGCTACAGCCCCGTGTGCCGTGTTTGCTCTGCGCTGCTCATTACCTGCCACAACAGTCCGAAGAAGCCGGACTGGGTTGACGGAGGCGAGAGACAGCGACAAATGGCCGAGCAACTCAAACAGGAGGTTAGAGACAAGGCCCCGTATCGCCGCAGCCTCGCATATGCGCAAGCCATGGAAGGGCCCATGCCGGGGACAGATACAGCACCACTCGGTCACAGTCACAATCTGCCGGAAAACGGCTCCAGACCAGGCAATCCATCGTCGGTTGACCCGCCCCAAGATGAAGATGATGCACCCGAAATCTTTCTAGACAAACATCTGCAGCAGCCTGCGCCCCCGCCGGCTTGGGCTTGGGCTGGTCTCGACCGGGGTCTCGTTGTCTGCTATCTTGATTTCTATTTTCCCTTCCTCTTCCCCTTCTACCAGCCCTCCATGCTGGATCGCGGACGCGCGTGGGTCAT
Organism: Apodospora peruviana; assembly: GCA_033439685.1. Classification (NCBI taxonomy): domain Eukaryota; kingdom Fungi; phylum Ascomycota; class Sordariomycetes; order Sordariales; family Lasiosphaeriaceae; genus Apodospora; species Apodospora peruviana. Next base: position 1,108,356 of record JAUEDM010000003.1, on the reverse strand, counting down.
TGACTTCATCACCGACAGCCAGGCGATGGAACAGACGACGCTCAGTCTGAGCTCCTACTTCTTCTCGCTTGCGCTAGGCATGGGGACGACGACAACCAAGGGGGGATCCGATTCCGCGCAGCAACAACAACACGAGACGTGCAAGCAGCTCGCCTGGGAGAAACTGTTGAGCCAGATACATGGCACGTTTGGCCTCCTGCGGGAAGAACTGCAGTGGCTCACGGCCACTTCAATGTCAGAGCACCACTTGCCGAGGGCTCTGCAGATCATGGGTTGCATTCTGTTGCTGCAACGCTTCGAGACGGCCGTCTGGAGCTTTGAAAATTGCGAGGCGCATCTCAGCGCTGCCGTTGGACTGTTTCAGCAAGTCCTGGAGGGTGCAGGAGGCGCAGAAGAAGCCGCCGACTCGACTGTCCCTGGATCATGGGGCTCCAGGTTTTCGTTGATCATGCGCCAACTCCGCGGCCACGGCCCATCATGGCCGAGACAATTCATGACTTTTCAGGCACCCAGTTCGGAGCAGATGGCGTTTCGCTTCTTTTCCGCACTGCTGCTCGTGGATGACATCGTCGTCAGCACTGCCCTTGGCGAGGAGCCCAGACTGCTTCAGTACCACGATAGCATCCTAGGCAGTGGCCAATGGGCACCGACGGAGAAGGACAACCGGGACGCGCATATCATCAGCCTCGGAAGCATCGTGGGCTGCCAGAATTGGGCAATGGTTGCGGTCGCCAAGATCTCGGCGCTCGACGCGTGGAAGAAGCGCCAGAAGCTAGCGGGGGATCTCGACATGATGGAGTTGGTACTGCGCGCCACGGCCATCAAAAGCATGCTGGCCGCCAACTTGGCCCGCGCCACAGTCAGTCCGCCGTCCGGGGCTTCGGCTGACGATACCAACATGGCCTGGGGGGACATGTTCACGCCCTGCAACGGCCAACCGTCCGTCCTAGCGGCCCAGAGTCTGCTCGCTACCCGCATTTGGGCTCACGCGGCCTGCCTCTACCTCTCGGTCGTCGTCTCCGGGTGGCAACCGTTCAGCTCCGAAGTCCGCCACCATGTAGGTTGCGTCTTGGACTTGCTCGCGCAGCGCATGCTGTCCCGGGCGGTCCTGCGGACCATTGCGTGGCCTTTCTGTGTCGCAGGCTGCCTTGCCGGACCGGCACAGGAACCGCTCTTCCGGAGCGTGGTCGAGGGGTTGTGGCCGCCGGGTCTCTTCGGGCCGGTGCTAAAGGCCTTGGAAATCATGGAGTCGGTGTGGCGTAATAAGGACTCGGTAGATTCGACGACCTGGGATCTTGCCGCCTGCTTTCGAGGGCTGGGCCATTTTGTGCTATTGGTCTAGTGTCACTACAGCGCGGCAACTTGCACTGCACTTGAGGTTTTTGCTGTTGGGACGCTGGAATAGGACAGCAGCGTGCTTCTTCCTCCCCTTATACTTTAGACTCTACTTGGTTGCTTCAGTTGGCATTATACACACCTCACGGATACTAGAGCACAAACGGGAAGACGGAAGGAGAGCACAGGGCTCGACTCTTTTATTTTTGTCTTTTCTCATGCACAACGGCTTTTGTATGCATCCATACCCTACCCAAGCTTGAACTGAATGCCATGCCCCATGTCTGTTCAATACTTCAGAATCTAGTGTAGCCCTGCCCCTTGACAAAGGTGGCGTGCCACGGCACCTCCTTGGCTCCGGTCGCTAGGTGCGCGTAGAAGTCGGCGTGAGCATCACCGTCCAAGGCCATGCCCTTGATACTACCGTCCACATTGCGCTCATCGGCGTAGAAGAATCTAGATATAGTTGAGCGACCGAATTAGTGAGGAGCCTTGAAGAAAGACCGTAAGGGGGTGGGTGTACTGTACCGGTAATCCTGCTCCTTGAAGGTATTGTCCGCCATGCCGAGCCAGTACGAAGAACCCGACTTTCCGACGCCCAGCGTCACGGTCAGAGGCATGGGCATGACTTTCACGTTCTGCATGTTACCCGTGTAGATGAACACTTTGGCAGTGGGAGTCTGGTCAGCAGGAAGCGTCGCCCACCCTTCCACCGCCTGCTGGGCGGCGGCAAACGGGCTGACGGTGTTGACGTTCAGGTCGGACGCGAGACTTTCCGCGGGGATGGAGAAGATCGAGCTGCCGCCTTGGGTTGTTGGCGAGGGGGGCGTGAAGGTTGCCGCATTGTAGATGACCACACTAGGAGGCGTGCCGAAATTGGTCGTGACGGCCTCGAAGGCCGTCTTGACGGACGCGGGCTGGGACAGGTCGATCTTGATGGCGAAGAAACCTTCTTCGCTGCTGCTAACTCCCTTACGCGAGGCGACGGCCACAGAGTAACCGCTGCTGGCGAGCTTCTTAGCCACGGCGCTTCCGACGCGAGGACCGGCTCCCAGGATGAGGGCAACGGGCTTGGCAGACATTTCGGTTTTGCTGCCGGGAATTTGGTTGGTGGAACTTGAGAAAGAGAGAGAGTGTAATAACCAGACGATGATTTTTTTTAAGGTGGTGCTTGTGCTTTTTGGGGTGATGGTGGTAGGGTGGTTCGAGAGTGAATGCTAGGTAGTTCTGGTCCTGGCTTTGTGAGATGATAAATGATAGATTTCACTCCATATAAAGCGAGACCGCCGCCTTTTATGTCATATCCCCGTCTTTGCCGTTCCTTGGATTTGACCTGATTACAAATTATCTCGCGCTCGCATCTGGCCTCGGGCAGGGTTTAGTCAATATATCACTAACACACTGGGACGACTGCAGTCTGCAGCAAGCGCGCGGGACCCACTCTTCCCTGGCTCGCCTCCTCCTTTTCTGCTTCCGCCGTCCCCGCCCGCGAGTACTACACCAGGCAGCCAGACAGACAAAGCATACCAAGTGATGAGCGTCGATAGAATGGGTCCAGCCCGAAAATGTTATGTTTCTCTTCATTCCTCTGGTGATCGGATGACTCGGATCGCCTCAGGCCAGAGCGTGTTCTACTGTTCTCGACGGACGCCGGACGGACAAGTGGAAGTGCTAGGCGTGATATCCGTAAAATAATAAAACAATGCCTTTTCCCGCCTATGATGGGAAGCTGTAGAAGCAGACTTTTAGTAGAAATATTATCAAGCACTGCCTCTGAGTCCTCATGGCACGCACCTCAACTCGCCCTCCCCAAGAAGCTCATCGCGCTCGAGGAGCATTCGACGCTGCCCTCCCTCGGCGCCGGTGAGTCCATCCCCTTCTACGCCCACGCTCTCGCCACGTTTTCGGCCGCAGCGACCAAACTGTTCGACCTTGGTCCCGGCCGACTACGCGAAATGGACACTACAGGGGTCACCCTGCAGGTCCTCTCCTGCACCGCAGGCGTTGGCGTCTCGAACCCAACCGGGTGCCGGGGCGCCAACGACGAGCTGGCAGCGGCGACGCATGCGCACCCGTCCCGCGTCGCCGCCTTCGCCATCCTCCCCATGGCCTTTCCCAACGCAGCCGCGGCCGAGCTGGAGCGCGCCGTCACGCAGCTGGGGTGCGTGGGCTCGCTCGTCGACGCCCGCCTCCCCGACGGCGCGCACTAGGACTCTCCCAAGTACTGGTCCGTGTTCGCGGCTGCCCGAGCGCCTGAGTGTCGCGCTGTACCTGCACCCGGCGCTGCCGTCACCTGAGGAAATTGCCGCGCGCTACACGGGCAACTACTCGGCCCGCGTGGCGGCCGGGCTGGCGTCGGGCGGGTGGGGTTGGCATGCAGATGCCGGGCTCAGCTTCCTCAAGATGGTGGCCGTGGGCGTCTTCGATACCTACCCAAAGCTAAAGATTGTGCTAGTCCACAACGGCGAGATGGTCCCAGCCATGCTGGACCGCGCGTCGACCAACCTGTGCAAGTTTGGCGGCGGCGATGATGGTGCCCAGATGCTCAAAAGGGGGCTCCGGGAGGTGTGGGGCAAGAACGTCTGGGTGACCACTAGCGGCATGTACACCGTCGACACGTTCGCCATGCTCCTGGTTCTAAACGGCAAGAATACTCTAGTTATTATTCGAACGAAGTTGGAGTCACTGTTATCGCAATTAAATTAGAGGTAGCTGGAGAGTCAGTACAATAGCAGCTGCGGTAGACAACGTAAAACCTAAGAAACTATATGTCCAGTCACTTTGCTACTTGTTGGCGAACACAGGCCATTCTGCCGTTTCTGGTCGGCCATCGTGTCACGCAATGTCAGTCGCTCGTTCGCCAAGTCCATCCCCCCAAACAGTGCCTGAAGGACTGAGGACTGAGGAAGCTCGTTCCTACCCAGAGGTAGAAACCGAACTGCGTCCATAGAATCAGGGAGGCGGTCCCCTACATGACCTGGAGGCCGTGGCTGCGAAGGAAAAAGGCGGCGGCTGAAAATAGGCCAAGCTGTGCCACCATGGCGATGTAGAGGGCGGCGCGGAGACGGATGTTGTACTTGCCGTTGATGTTGCTGTAGAAGCTGCAGGAGGGTAGACGCGACGGCGACCGAGGCGGTGGAGGCGATGAGGAAGTTCGAGCCCGTAGCGTCTGACAGGGTCGTCGCAGCGAAGCGGGAGACGAAAACGATGTCAGGGATGAGCACGAGGTGATAGACAACGGCACAGAGGGCAGCGCAACGCTGAGCACGAACCTTGAAAGTGACCTCAACCTCTCGAACGAAAAGCGCACCGAATAAAAGGTTTTCAGATATAATCCGGCGGTGCTGCTACCGTCCCGCGAGGTGTCGTCATACGCTCAGACCGCCGATGACGGGACGGTGCGGTCTTGGAAGTAGTGACTGCCGATACTGCCGGGGCCTCGGGATCTGAAGCCTGTGGTTGCGGGATGCTGCTGCCGTCCGCTCCCATTCAACAACACCCGTAATAATATTTACTCCAATAAGGTTCCGTGTAATATGGTCTAACATACTGAAACTATATGGGTTAACCACACATTTCCCTCGACATCGGCTGCCGATGGCCATAGAGAGACAAACTCCTTAACAGTTGATTAACATCCACGCCAGTTGTCTTGCCAGAGTTCTCTAGTTCGGCCTTGGCCTTCTCAAGTCTTGCCGAAGTCAAAGATCGAATGACGCGTTCCGCGACTGGCTAGTCTCTCCTTCGCAAGCTTGCCATGCTTACACGACGATTTCCGGACCTGACTCCGATGTTAAAGACAAGAAATGCAAAAACAGCATGTGTTGCAAAATGACCGCCATGTCGCTTTAGGAATAGGCTTTGCCGTCATGATATTTCCTAAGGATAGATTTAAAAGCCATCCTTCTCCATAACGCTAGCCACCACTCAGCCACGGCCGCCTTCGATGGTAATTTCTAATATTCAAATACTGTGAAACAGCTTCGCCCGTTCTGCTGTTTTTAATTTTCATTTTGCGGAAAGCTGATTTCCGGTGAAGATTTTAGGTTACTTCTGCTCTTCTATATAAGCTGTAATTGTTTCTCATATGTAGGTTCTACGTAAGAGTATAAAATTTTCAAAAGCAATTTCAAAAGTTTATTCTATTTGACTTTCTATATACTGTACCGGTTAGTTGTTCAATAGAAAAAGGAGAGCTGTTCAATTATAAAATATTGTCATAGCCTATTTGTTCTGGATAACTATCTACATGATGGCATAGGGGTTGATCCAAGCTGTGACGGGCTGAGCCCTGGTGCCGCCTCGGCGACCCTCGGCATGGAGCCCAGGACCACGGCGGCGAGGCAGCGCCCCACCGGCGACCCCTGAACGAAGCCATTCCCAGAAACGACAAGCACCTACACGGACCACAACACTAAACCACAACCAGACCCATGGCGGCTCTAGAACCTTCTGTCTTCCGCAGATGTGTACAGTTGGAGGTTGTCTTCCCACGAGACTTCTTTTCTTTTCCTCTTTTTCCTCATGTTCTGCGTCTTCGTAGAGTAGGCCTAGCTAGTTGCAATACACTGCCTTGCCCGTTACACAAGCAATTGATGTAGTATGGATGGATGGATGGATGGATAGAATTTATTTCGCCCAGAGGCACTAAGCCTAAGGGCCTATGCACGCTAACTACATTCGGTTTATCCAATTCTGCCATTGTCTTGTCTAAGCCCTCTACTTTTTCAATGGGTTATAGACCATTAACGGTCGGAATCAATTCAATCAAGTGCCACGGGACTAGACCGTGGCAGCCGTTGACAGCTGCCAAGTGCTCTGGCAGGCTGGTAGTGGCCTGGACGGCACCACAGGACTTGATGGGGTACTAGCGCACGGCACTAGTCCGCAATCGGACTAGCGCTGTGCACAAACCAACCAGTCCTTATTTAAGAGCGGCTTGTTAGCCAGGCTCCTTGGGTTGATCGTGCAACCACATCTATCACGGCTCAACCTTGTAGTAGCTCTACTATTGATGTGGTTGCACGACCAACCCAAGGACCCTGGCTCGCAAGTCGCCCTTATATAGGGACTGGTTGGTCCGTGCACAGCGCTAGTACCCCACCAAGTTCCTGTGGTGCCGTCCAGGCCACCACCAGCCTGCCAGAGCACCTGGCAGCTGTCAACGGCTGTCACGGTCTAGTCCCGTGACAACATCAATAAAAGAGCTATTACAAGGTTGAGCCGTGATATCAAGGCTTAATCGCACCGATCGTCACAACTAATAGAATTTTGCATTATTATTCTTAAATAATTACCAGGTATATTTATTTGTATTACCACGTGTTTACTCTCGTGTAAAATCGGCTCCAATTGTAGCTATTCGAATGACGGACGAGGAAGCTAATAAAATAAGATGAAAAAAGTAAAAAAGAAAGTTAATTGCGGTTTATGTGGATCGAACACATGACCTTCAGATTAAGTGGCCTGAAGTTTGGCTTCAGTCTGACGCTCTCCCAACTGAGCTAAACCCGCCAGCTAGTGAATGAAGTTTTCCTGTCAAAATTTTAGCCTATGGAGCATTTTCCGCATACCGCACGGCAGACCTCCTTTTCTCTGCGCCAAAACTGGACAAATTAGAAGGAGCAAGTCAATGATAGGATAATTATTGCATTGTAAAACCTTCGCGTCATGTATCATGTCCTTCCAGGGCTAACTCCGATAATTATAATATAGACAGGCAGGTAGGTACCTTTCTTTCATTACACCGCAATGGATTCTATCCTAGGACCTGAATGAATAACTCACCAATCCTTACTTACCTTACCTTACCTGAGTGACCTTTCCACCCCGAACAGACTACTGAGATACTCTTTTGCATGGGGCCGTCACCCCTTGCCGCAGCAGCGTGCGGCAAGTTTACCTCAACCAGTCTCGCGGAGAGCAGCTGCGGCCTCGGCAGAAAAACAACGGGCCAGCCAGTCGTCACGGTGGATAGCATGAGTAGAGGCCGCTGCCTCTTGCATTTCTTCGTCCTGCAGGGAGGACCTCGGGTTGTCTGTCCCCGGCTCGAAGACTCTATGCAAAACGCTTGATGTTAGCAAGGGCAGAAAGGCGACACAGAGACCTACCACGACAGCCGCGACAGCCAAAATCCCGAGAATAATCCACAAGATGATTGCGCCTGCGCAAGCACCTGGGTTGCCGCCGTCGGGGTTGCGGCTGCCGGTGGCCTCATACCCTCCAGACTCATCGAGAAGTTGGTCATGGTTGCTCGGGATATATGATGATGCTGTAGGGGAGTAAGTCGGTTAGTAACTTGAACTGAGTGTGAGGAACGAGGACCAGATATTATTCAATTGACACTGCCACAATACCTCGAGGTGGACGGGTGGAGGGTTTTATAAGTTTCTGAGGCTGCTCAATGAGGGCACACTGTTCTTCTAACAACTCCATTGTCGACTACTTCAATGAACTGGCTTTCATACTGCTTGTAAGACACAATAAGCCGCGCAATTGCAATAACAGCTAATTATTGAGTAGCTCGTTGATAAAGCACAAAGGCGTCACGCGAGGATAAAGGAGGTTCTTTGAATCCGTTGTTCTCTTGGACTAGGTCATTATTAGCTGTTGTTTTGAAGAGATATGCATCCAACCTGCTCTATTTTATGCATCTGGCCCGTGGGCGTAATTTGCTGACATGGCGGTGTTAGATTAGCTTTGGTTACTGCCCAAGTTGCGATTGGACGCCCTCACGACCCAGTCTTTCGGTCCGTTGAGCTGGTCACACGACTATCAGATCATCGAACGATCTGCTATTACCACCTTATATCTCCAAGCTGACTTTCAAGGCTCTTCGTACTTATTAGCACACCCTCCTGCCCCTTACCCAGAAGTTTATAAGTTTGATGACCAGGGAAACACCTAGGTTACATTTGTCTAACAAGTTATGAGTGGGAGCACCCTGTGCACCAGGTGCCAAGCCGTCCTCGAGGCCATCTCCACGGCCATGCGTCATCCGATCGTGGTGGAGCACCTTTTCTTCTCGACTGACGAAGAAGAATATTTTCACTACAACTCAAAGCGAAGGTGTCAACTCTGCAAGTTCTGGGCGTGCCAGATTGGACAGATCATGGCCAAGATTGACGCCGTGGCCCAGAGGCGGGTAACGAACCACTTTGTTGTTGTCCACTCTACCTTATCCATTTCGGTCGTGGGGTATATGGACTGTCGTTTGACGGGAATGACCACAGGTGAGATGGCATGATATAGTATGGATTCAATATTTGAGAACTCATCTGCTAATTACCTGATAAATAAACGAAGCGGACCATGTCTTGACGACAGGGGCTTCTTACATTCATTCCTCGCATAAACACTAAAAATGCTCCAACCCTCGCGTTCCCGCCGCTCAAAGATAACACAATCAACACCGACCTCGTCAAGCATTGGATTGACACATGTCAATCTCAGCATCCGGGCTGCCATCTCCCCCGCAATACCAAACTGCCAACCGGATCTCGCTTGATCGACTATCAGCTCAACAAGGTCGCCAAAGCCCCTGAACCAACACCACCATACCTGGCTCTCTCCTACGTCTGGGGCACCGCCCACGTAACCGAGACCGTCGATGAAGGAGACCCCTTGGCAAACAACCAAGCCCCCAAAACCATCCGGGACGCCGTGACCTTCACCCACCAACTCGGGTTCCGCTATCTCTGGGTAGACCGGTACTACATCGACCAAGCCGACGAAGACGACAAACTCGACCAGATCAACCGCATGGGCGACATATACGAGTGTGCTAAAATGACTCTAATCGCCGCCACCGGCTCAGATGTCTCCCAGGCGTCGGAGGCGGAGCCCGCACCGTCCCACAAACCGCCCGCACGGAGGGCGACGATTTCATCGCCATCAAACTCGCTGACCTCCGGTTCCTCTACCGGGTCAACTACATGCGCACCGCGATCCCCAATTCCCGCTGGGCGTCGAGGGGGTGGCCATACCAGGAAGGACTGCTCTCGCGGCGCCGGTTGGTCTTCACAGAACACCACGGGAATTTCCTCTATTTTCAATGTCGCAAGTTAAGTGCTCTCGAGCCAATAGGCCTCGACGGTTTCGATGGTGAGGATTTAGGATCCGATTTCTTCCCGTCCATACAAGCGGATTCAGATATGTACTAGCCATCCTCCGTCTTCAGTCTGATAGGGGAGTACTCCCAGTGGACGCTCGGAAGGCAATCGGATGCGCTCCAGTCCTCGCAATTCACGGTGTCCTATTAGTTCTTGAGACACCCTGCGGAGGGGGAAAAGAGCCAGTCTACACGATTTGGGGTGTCCCGGCATTCATGAGGACCGTTCCTGATAATCACGATCTTCGATTCATGTATGCTTTCTACGATGTACTCCATCGGTTCGTTGCTTTGCTTCACTGGTCCAGCCCTCTGATGAGCGGGTATTCCTGACGCAATAAGTTGGGGGGGGGGGGGGGGGGGGGGGGGGGGGGGGAGGGAGGGTTCCGTCGTGGTCGTGGCCTGGGTGGTGTGGGCAGCCGCTTTGGTGTGATGATGTTGAGTTTCCTCTTGTTAGCGAGGAGTTTGAAATATGATTTCACCCTACGGAAACAGCAGCAACATCAACCTCCAGCGGAAAACTACCATGGGCTGAGTTCTGGCCTCGACGGGTAAGAGGGGACCTCACCGATGAGTGAGACCTGAAGCCGATCCTGATACTGAGGTGTTTTGCTTTTCAAGTTCGCGAGTTTAGATAAAATGTATTCAAGGGTTGTTCCGAATTGGAAGCCGAGATTGCTCCCAACACCGAGTCCCGTGAGGCCCTTTGTGTTATTGCGAGATTCATCGAATGCTCTCACCGTATCGAGGACTGCGCGGATGCAGCGCATCGTGGTCAGATTTTGGGTATTGCTACCGGGATAACTGGTCGGGGGAATGTGCTTCTTGTCATCAAGAAAAGGGAAAGCGATGTGTGTTTTGAGAGGACAGGGTTGGTTTCTGTATTGTCAGGGGAAGTATTGAAGCGGTACGATCTGCGTGTTGAGGACAAAAGGCGGATGGATGAGTATGTGGTGCCGAAGTTGGGAGAAATGATAAATCGCGGATTCTTCAGGCGCCTCGAAATCGATTTAGTCTGAGACATAATTACCATGAGGAGAGCCAGCTTGAAAAGTTAGAATCTCCTACAGTAGTCTGTTGCAAACCACGTACGTTTCCAGTGACGAAGACTCTGTCCAGAATCTCAAAGTAATAAAAGTATCTTGGGCCAACCTCCAGTGATGCTATTTTCCCAAAGAGAATAAAGTCGTTTTGAACACTCCTGGTACTTAGAAGTAGAGTCTACACATCAGAATGCATTCCCCCAAAGATGATAAAGCCTTGAACACCGTGGTGCCTTGTAGTACATATCACATCGCCTTTTCCCATCCTAGAAAATGAGAAAATCCTTCGGCCACCCTGGTACCTAACAGCCCAGTTGGATGCATTTTTCCCTCACTCAGTAGCCGAATGCCCCGTCGGCCCCAAGGTCGAATAGTCGACAGTAACAAAAGCCCTGTCCACCTCCTGCAGGCCCTCGTAGCAGTACTGCAACGTCTCGGCCGTGTCGTGCGCGACAGGCAGCGAAGTTCCCTCGTCCAGCAGCACATCCAGCTCCACCCAGACCCCGTCGCCGCAGTGGTATGCCGTGAGCGACTTGAACCCCTCGACGACCGGCGAGAAGCGATAGGCCAGATACGTGAGCTTCTTCTGCAGCGCGTCGTCCACGCTGCTCCCCGTCAGACGACTAACATTTTTCAAGCAGGTCTCGGCCCAGTCGTAGATCACGTAGAGCGCGAGCAGGGCCGCACCCAGCGGGTCGAGCCACCAGACATTAGCAGCGACGCCGATCAGAGGAAACAAGAGAGAAGCCGTGTTGAAGTAGACGTCCGTCTTGCAGTCCTGCACGAGCGCCTGCACCTGGGTCGTGCTGACGGAACGGCAGGCCAGCCCGATGGCGCCCTTGATGATGGCGTTGCCTACCATGGCACCAATGGCGACAGCACCCAAGTCGGCCACCTCCCTGTCGCCTCCGGGAAGCAACTTGGTGACGGACTCCTGCAGGATCTGGACGAACGACACAACCATGATGACGCTAAACACTAAAATACCAATGGGTTCGAGCCGGCGCCGGCCGACGGGGTACTTCATCTGCAGCGTGCGCAGGCGCCAGGCCACAACGCGGTTCGTGCCATAGATAATAAGGGTGCAGAACAGATCGAGGGCCGAGTCGACGGTGCTCGCGACCAGCGACAGCGACGGGCTGAAACGGAGACTAACCAGCTTGGCCGTCAGCATGAGCACATTGGCAGCGACGTTGACGTTGATGGCCCAGCGCGCGTGCCGCTCGTCGCGAGCCCGCTTGGCACGGTGCTCTTCTGGCAGGAAAGCGTCGACGGCACCGCGCGAATAGGCCAAGGGAACCTGGCGCTCAACGACGCCGTCGCGGTCGGCGTCGGGGTTCATGCTGTCGATGACGTCATCTGCAACCGCAAACACGAGGGCGTCGACCTCGACCCAGCCGTCGATGGTCTCGTTCTGGGCCTCGTAGAACTTGCGGACCTTTTTGTTCTTGATTAATTTGAGTTCGACGTCCGACTTGCGGTAGTTCTCCCATGTCGAGTTGAAGCCTGGCTGCGTGGGGTCCTCGTCAGCGGCGAGGAGTTTCCGCTTGAGCTCGGCACGGCGGCGCTCGGCGATGACTAGCTGGGTGTGATCTTTGAAGCCCATTTCCCGGGTGACCTCAGCCGGGTCGATATGGTGGTCGGTGCCGTTGGAGGCCACCGCGACGGCTGCTTCGGGATCGTCATCGCGGTACCGGGAGTTGTTGCACTTGTAGTGGCCGTTGGGACTACGGCGAAGCTGTTTGTCGTCGAGCGAGATGGAGTTGACGAAGCGCGGTCGTCGTCCGACCATGGAAGCTAACAAGGTGGAGCGGAAACCTCCAGCCTTATACTCTTATTTGTGATTGGTGAAGCCTTGACAATGGTACGATAGTGATCGCAATCGCAATCCCCACCGATATCAACGGGTGGGGACGGAGATAACGGGAGAATTGAGAGAAAAGGGAAGTGATCGTTGCGGTCTGATGACGTCAGACCACCGATTGGTCGCTTACCAGGTACCTAGGTAAGGTAAATACCTACTGTTCGACAGTGATTCCTTATTTTGCATTTCAGTCCCAGGCAGGAAAGTAGCTTGGAGAATAATCTATAATGGAAAGACGACACAGCATGTACCCACGCACAACCCACAAGATCTGAATGGGCACTCACTGTCTTGAGACCCCGAGAAAACTCATTGACCACTTTTTCCAACCAGACCAACATCTCATTCATTTCGTTCCATTCTACTCGTCGTCCGCAATGGCTATGATAAATATTCGACTTGTCAGCATTGCAGGGCACGAAGGAGAAGAAGACTGAAGGAAAAAGGAAAAAGGAAAACTCACCAAACCGACTCAAAGCCGAAGTCGTGGCCCTAGCCTCAATACTCTTGGTTGCCGCCGCTCTGGTGACCTCTATACCGGCCTCGATAGCTTTGGCTATCTCAGCCGCCGGCGGCTCGATCCGTGAGGTCGTGTCCTTGACCTCCTGGATGCGCGACTCCATGCTGTCCAGGGTTTCAGCCTGCTTGTCGCGCATGACTTGGGCGACGCGCTCGGAGGCCTTTCGCGACCAATCGTACAGCGTCGTCACGCGCTTCTTCACCTCGGCCTCGTTGGCCCAGGGACCCTCGACGGTCTGAGAGATGTCGTCGCACAGGCTAAGACCGGGCATCACGCTTTCCTTGGACAGGTCGACCCACATCTTGGCGATGTCACCGAAGATGCTGAAGTAGGAGCGCAGGGTCACGGCTATACTGTAAATGTTCTGGATTGGGGGTGGCAGGTTAGAAGGGAGAGGGGAAAAGTAGGTAGTATGGGGACATACAGAGCGCTGGAGGTCGGTCAATGTAATGTCACCGATCTTGAGCTTCTCATACGGGTCATTGCCGTCGTTGGCACCGATTGCTTTGACGGTCTCGAGAAAGGGTTCGACGTAAGACTTGACGCAGATATCGACAGCCGAGACCATGGCTTTGAAGAAGCGGACTAGATTGCTGACTTGCTGCTTGAGGATGATGATGAGCTTGATGCACTCGATCAGAATGCGCTTGATCTCGTCCTGGGCAAGTGTCCAAGTTAGTGAACCACCCTTGACCCCTGTATAACAGTCTTTACACAGACATGCGGTAATTAGGTGGTTGGAAAACGGGGGGGGGAGGGGTGAGATAAGTATCTTACCAAAGAGATATTCCCTGCCGTGAGCTTGGTCAAGATGGCCTGAATGTCGCGGAGCTTGTTCTGCTGCTCCAGCACCATGCCCGTAGTCTTGGTATAGTTCTCCTGCGCCGTGGTGAGCATCTGCTGCGTCGTCGACAGCGAGTTCTTTGCCGACTCGAGCACGGCTTGGACCTGGGTCGTCTTGGCGTTGATCTGCGCCGTCTGGACGGGAGGGGGGTCCTGAGCAGCCATAAGGCGGACCTGTCCTCTCCAGAAATTAGTGTTGTTGTTTATTAGAGTCGTAACACGGGGAAGGCAAAGGCAAACGAACCCCATTTGCAGCGGTGCCCGGGATGCTCTTGGCTGTTGCCAGGAGCGTGTTGGCCTCACGGTACTGGGCGGCAAAATCGGCCTGCCAGGTCTGGACTTGCTGCGAGTCTTCGTGCAGGGAGGTCCAGTTGACGCTCTTGGACTTGTTGACTTCGGCTTCAATCCCGGCGGCAACCTAGTCAAACAACAGTCAGGTCATGCCTAGATCTAGTTTTTTTGGTGGGGAGGAGTGCAATATGACGCACTGTGGACGCAGTCGCGAGAATTTGACTTAGCGTAATGCTGGGCTCGGCAGACGTAGCAACTGAAGAGAACTGCTTGTTGGAGTACCTAAGCATGGAGCTGATGAATTTAATGCTTGACTTTGCCTTCTCCCAGTCAATGCCGCCGGTGGAGCTCTGGCCCGAGATGATGACTCGGAGAGCAGCCAGCAAAGTGGCGAGCTTCTGAATCTCGACGTATGCAGGATCCGTGGTCTGTTTGGGCACGCCGTTCTGCGTGTTGGTCGACTGGCCCGGAGTGATGTTGCTCGGGGCGCCCTTGTCACCTCCGTTGACAAATCCACCGACAACGGCCTTAGGCTGGGCGATGGGGTTTAGGTTGTCGAGCAGGGCCAGCATGGCGGCGTTGAGAGCCGTATTTACAGCGCCAGCCAAGTCACTCACAATCTGCTGCCCCATCAAGTCCCATCTGGTTTCTTGTCAGTAAGCTTGCTCAATATGGAGGCTTTTTTGAGAAGGGCACCTCACCCAGAGGGGAACTCCTCAGACGCCTGCTTGAAAGCATCAGCCGCCAAATCAACTTGCTTGGCAACCAAGTCGGCCGCTTTTCTGGCCTCCTGTGCCGTCTCCTTCTGATAATCGAGACGGGTCTGCTCGGCTGCAAAACAGATTTGGTTGCTGAGAAGCGCGTCACGGGTGGTGACCTCCTGTTGAACGCAGGCGGCATGCATCTCGCAGACATACAAGAGCCATGATTCGAATTTCTTGTCCATGGCTACCGCGACGTCGTAACACTTCCTTGCGCCACCGTTGAGCAAACCAAGCTGGGGGCGCAATAGCTTCTTGGCCAACATAGGGTCACCAAGGGAGCCGACGATATCGTTGATCTGTGCAGCGTGACGTTAACGACCTTCACACACCGCGATACTCTTGGACATGTCCCCACCTTTGCATTCATGGCCTTGGATGTCAATTGAATGACACCCATTCCGTTCTCAGCTTCGAGGAAAGCATAGCGACCAAGGTTCGTGCATTCAACCAGGTTGGCCTGGACCGACGGGTACCTGAGGAAGATTTGTGAGCTCACGAGACAAAGACAAAACCAGCGCGCTTCTCTGGATCAAGACTCGGACCTACTTCAGATACTGAAATCCTTTGTCACTAGGCGGTGTCAGAGGAAGGGTCGCCTTTTTGCTGGAACTGGCGATAAAACATGCTCCCATGCTCGAGATGGCGGTTGGGGCAGACTGGAGCAATTCCTCCCAGCTGAACTGGAAGAGCAAGCTGCTCTTCATCTCCACGATGATCTGGCTAGTCACATTGGGGGCAAAGTCACGCTTCTCCTTTGCCTCGAGGATGACCCGGAGATCCTTATCGTCAGAAGGCATTTTGAGAGATTTGCGAGGAGCTCGTGGGGTCGTGTCGGGTGGGTGGTTTTCTGTGTGGAGGTTGTGCTTGAAAGGCAGTGCAACTAGGTGGTGTAATGCTTCTTAAGTGTATCAGATTGTCAACAACGATGGGAGGAATCAGTGGCTTATTGAAGTGCAGGATGGAGGCTTGGGCCAGAAGAGTCCGTAGGGCCAGTGGCTGGCTGAAATAAATTCGGCACCAGCTGGCCTCCCAAAGACAGCTTAGCGGCCTAAATAGTCAGTCAACGAGCATGCATAGGTATAGCTGAGTCTCTCTATAACGGAATGGATCAGGCCTCTCAATTGATGCGTGTCGATTAGTTAGGTTCAATAGAGGCGGATAGGCTCCCGAATTTTGATGTAAAGGCCGGCGTGATTGCCCAAAGAGAAATTACCGACAGACAAGACCATCTCACTCTCCTCGCTTCTGGTCTCCCTCCATCTCCACCAAACCGCATCGAGTATTGCAAGCATCCAACCTCTTCTGACCACTCTTCCAAAAATGTCTTTCACCGAGGCCGGCATCATCCTCTCCATCCCTGCTTAAACGGCGGAATCTGAGCAGGCAATGCGACAGGTCGAGTGGGCACAGATGCAGAAAACCAGGACGGCCAACTATTACATCGTCCGTGCCAAGAACGTGTCCAAGGGCAACGCCGCCGAGTGGGCCAAGACGCTGGCCATGTCGTCGGGTGCTGGAGACGTCGCCGGGCAGGTGTCTGACCTTGGCAAGAAGTTCGTTGCCAACTACCTCCGCACCTATTGAATATTGACCACTTTTTTCCCCCAAAGAAGCTGGCTTGAAAACGAGAGAAGGCGCAGAAATGGGATTCGAGAGCAAATGGGAATGGAGATTAGGAGAAGAGTAATTAATGTAGCTCGAATAGGAGTTTCTTCCTGTTTGGAATGAGTTTCATTGTTTTGTTTTGGAAGGAATCTTAAGCATAATAATGATCAACACACCTCTATAATCGGGTAAGGCGACAGGGTTCGGTGGAAGCAACATATCAATACAAAAGAGACGAGAGAGACTATCTGGATCAGAGATACTCTCGTTCAAAACTCTTGCCATCTCAAGGAGAGATCCAGCAGTTATACCCGTACCGTTTAATACAAATATAGTAGGGCAGGCCAATATCAGTGTCAAGATACGACTTCATGCCCGTAAAACAACCGGCCGCCGTCGCCCATACATCGCCGACATGCGCGTTGAACTTAGACACCAGTGGCCACACATTAGTCGAGCTGTGGGTTTGGTCAGTCAGTTCCAAGTTCAATTCTTCAAACACCAAACAGCAGCTACAATCAGAAACGGAACTCACAATGGATTGGCAGGATTCTCCCACGCGATGCTGATCTGGCAGGTGTTCTGCCACGTCACTTCGCACCACTCCCAAAACTTACCGTCGCTCGACGTGGCGCTATAGCAGTTGGATGGCCGTGTAAGCCGGTTGTTTGGAGGCAGGTTGGCGTCGGCATCGATCAGAGCCACGCAGTCGTTGGGATTAGCAAAGCCCAGCGGGCAGCTGTTGGGAGATGGCGACGGTGTCCCCGTCACAGCCGTGCCATTGCTCGTGTTTATCGTACCATTGCCCGTGTTTATGGTACTGGTAGCATGCCCAAGATCGAAGGTGGCAGTTGTTCCAAACACGGACGCCGCCACGCCCCCCGGGTAGAAGGACACCGTCACGGTCACGTGGGCGCTGACCGCGGTGATGTCGGCCGCGTCGGGGTCGTCCACGTTGGTGTCGTCTGTGCTGAAGTCCGGGCCGAGCCCGAGGTCGTCGGTCCCGACGGTGCATACGGCGTTGACGGTCGTGGTCGTTGTGGATGCCGTGACGGAGCATCCTGTGACGGTCTCGCAGTCGATCTGTTTACATGGATATAAGCGTTAGGAGGTCATTCTTAGATGATCTAACTGGGCAAAGAGAATGAAAGAAGACAACTTGCCTCCGTCGATGTTCCGGGCGAAAACACTGTCTTGGTACAATGCGCTGCCGACTCCGGTTCAGCGCAGTTGTCATCACCATCACCCCCTCCGCCTCCTACGGGAGGAGCCAGAGAGCCGCCGCCACCTATTTCGAGAACAAAACACGTAAGCTCACACGACACGCAGAAAAGCCTTTTTTTTTTTTTTTTTTTTTTGGGGGGGGGGGGGGTGGGGGGAGGAGAAAACCTACCACCAGGGTTCACACAGGCGCCAGGCCCGCATCCAGGACCACATCCACCAAGTCCACACCCTCCACCGCAGAAACCAAGACCACAACCCCCATCGCAACCAAACAGACCACAGTGCCCGCCACAGCCAAAAAGCCGGCACCCGGTGGAGCCACAGCCCGAACACCCAGGTGGCTCCTGGCCATTCGTCCCCGACGCACCGGGAGAAAACGGTGTGGTGGTAGCCACCCCGTTCGGCGGGCCAGCCGTGTAGGTGACCTTGGGCGACATACCGGCACCAAACGTGACCGAGACGGTGGCCATCGGCTGGATGGTCACGCCATGGGAGCTGGGCCCGAACACGGGGGTCTGGATCCCCCCGACGCCGGCCGTCTTCTGTGCCGACACGCAGTAGTGGTACCCCAACAGGATCCCGTTGGCGCAGTTGATGCCTGATCCTTGGTTGAGGTTGTAGAAGTCGGTGTTGCTGAGGTGGAACTTGCCCGTGATGCTGGTGCAGGTGTCGCCCGACACGGCCTGGTACCACTGCTGGCAGTTGCTTGGGTTGCCGCCGACGATGGGGTTGGGCGTGGGGACGGCTCCTTGGGGACCGCCGACGCCTTTTTTTTTTTTTCCGCTCTGCAGGTTAGTTATCGTTGGAAGATGATGGGGGTTGAAGATGGACATACAGTAATCCTGCCCGAGCCACAGATTCGAGCAGTCGTTCTTGACCACGGGGTTCCAGTGCGTGAAATCGGTCACCGAGATTCCAAACATGGACGCGATCGACGCGCACCCGTCGCCCGACTGCGTCTGGTACCATGCCGTGCAGCCGGCCACCGTCCCGGGTTGCGCGTCGCTGGGCGTCTGCACCGGCATCCCGCTAACCGTGTAGGTGCCGCTCCACGTCGGCACGAGTGTCTGCGAGCCGGGCAAACTGATAACAACCGGCGACGGTGGCAACACACTCTGTTTCGCCGTGATCACCGCGCTCGAGGCAGCGCCGCTCGCAATCGTAACAGGCCAGAACGATACCGAGCTGACCGTGAACGGCGGCACGGTGATCGTCGTCGTCGACGTGCCCCCGCCGCTAACCGTAATTCCCGTCGTGATGTGCGGCCAGTTGACCACCGTTGGTTGAATGGGTGAGGGCGGCAGGACGATGGTGCACGGCGGCATGCATTTGACTGGCGATGCAGCCGGGTTACTCCAGATGCTTGGGGGAAAATAGACGACACCCGAATTACCGGTCGAGCCGTCTGACCCGGGGAACAGATTGCCTGAGCTGGTTCCCGTCAGCCCGGCGACCGCGGAGCCATCCATGTCCAGACTCACAGCCCAGACCATGGTCCCGCCGAGACACTCCGAATTGGCGTAGGCCATCTTCATGGCGAAGGTGTCGGCGTCGTCGTAGCTGACCCACTGGTTCGAGTTCCAAGTGACGATCTTGACAGCCGCCTCGGTGTCGAGGATGACGCTGGCGCCGGAAGATTTGATGATCCGCTCGATTTCGGAGTAGGAGAGCGTGCCTTCGGACTGCGTGCACTGGCCTGGGAGACCGCCTCCAGAAAAGGGGCATCCGCTTCTTTTACAATTGGGGTCTGATGCGGTGAAGCCTGAAATGACTGTTAGAGGACGCGGACTGAGAACTAGTGGAGGGAGGGTTTCACACTTCTCCCGTAGAAGCCCATGCCCAAGTTGATCTTGGCCGGCGGAATATTGTTTCTCCACATCAGGTCCATTGTCTGGCGAATCTCGGTCAGGTTGGTATGCGCCAACATGATGTTTCCGATCCAGGGGTCGATGGCGTCCCATGTGCCGTGGAGGTCGTAAGTCATGACATTGAACTAGTCAAGGTAATTCGCGTTAGTATCCTGTGCAGACATGTATCTTTATATATATATATATACCTACCCAGTCGATGTGAGTTGCAAGGCTTGCGATGTCAAACCCACGCATGTACCAATACGAGCTTGGCAGAGTCATTGACAGTCCGTACCCCTTAGTATTGAGCTGGGTGCGCAGTTTCCCGATGAAGGTGGCCAGGTTGACGTAGTCTGCAGGGCTACCGCTGCGATCGGGGGTGGTGGGATACTCCCTGCGATACAAGGAGAGTCAGAATCATACCTGTACAAGTACAAAGCTAGAAACTCACCAGTCAATATCGACGCCGTCAAAGCTGTACTGTTGCATGAAAGAGAGCAGAGATGAGAAGAATGCCGTCTGAGCCGTTGTCGAGCCCACAAGCTGGGAAAAGGTCGCCGCTGTCGGGCCAGGATCGTTGAAAGACCACCCGCCGATGGACAACCACGTCTGCAGACCCGGCTTTAGTCTTTTGAGGGCTGTGAACCGGGATAAGAGGGGCAGTTCGCTGGGGTCTTCGGGGATGACGGCGAAGGTGTTGGGGTCGATAGATAGGAACCCGTATATCAGGTGTGTATATGCTCCAATGGCGATCTGCGTGATTCATTGTCAGCTTTTGTTCTCAACAAAATTTCAATCATGTTGAAGATGTTGATGTAGCTAACCTGCTCCGGAGTCATCGCATCGCACGACCGTGAGAGTGCCCATCCCTCATAATAGCCCACCGTTCGTCCGGTGGCGGAACTACCTGAGCAGGACGGTTGCGTGACGGTGGATGTGCCACAGAATTCTTCGGTGGTTCCGCCTATTTTATCGAGATTAGTGTCTTTATGGCTCAACCTGATACTGGGTGTAGAATTCGACTCACAAAAGCCGAACTTGCTGCAGCACACATTCAGGGGGCATGTTGTCGTGGCAACATAGGTGGAACCCCAGGCCGGGCCCCAGCCGGGATTGAAGCCGGGATCGCACTCGGCCAGCTGGTGACAAGTCCCGTTAAGGCTCAGAGCGGCATTGCACTTGTCGGTGGCACAGAAGTCCGGGCCGAGGCCACAGAATCCTCCGTCGTTAGAGCAGCAGCCAATCGTGCATGGGTTTCCGGGAGAACAGGTCTGGGCCTGGACAAACACGGCGGACAAGAGCCCTAGAAGGCAGGTAGCCAGGGCCAAAAGCCGCAACATGTTGGGTATGGAGATGCTTTGCCGAGTAAACCCGATGGTAGCAAGGCAAGAAATGGTAAGAACTTGGACAATGTTGATAGTTGATGTTTTGCTGGACTTGACAAAGACGTGGATGTTATTCTACTTATGTCTTCCCCCTCTGAATGAATAGAGAAACAATCGTTGAGATAGAAACCCGTTAATTGACCAAGTCATATGCCGAAGCCGAGTGTCCAAGGCTTGTCAAGTTCAATGTAAAACTCTCCCCTGGTGCTTGTCCACAAAGGGGAATTGCCAAAGATCTGGCCATTGCCTCATCACGAGGTAGTTCAGGACTGGCAATATATTGATGACATACATGTTTGCAACCACGACCAATAGCCTCTTGTTACGAGTTGCCATATAACTTGAGTTATTTCGGCCCGGCTCGGAGATAAAGTGTCGTTGAACCTGGGCTGGCTGGATGCTGACAGCCCCAGTAGCCTCCCTCATTACTGCAGCCAATGCTACTTCACCTTACGAATAGCCAAAAGTGGTCGCTTTGCCGAGCATTCTCCTGAATATTGTAGTCATTTCCCTACGCCCATCCACCAATACGTGCATTCATGACGCTAGTATTGGTCTTCACCGACCCATGATATGAAAATTAGATTTATACTAATTTTAAATATCAACCTGGTCATATCGCCCCTATTGTATTCAGGGGTAATAAAGGCAAACCTTGGATACGACCTGCCCTGATACAATCGGTAACAGAAGCAACTACTGCACAGCTGCCACTTCCGATCATGTCTGTAGTCATTGTCCGATCTCAAACCTTGCCTCACTTTCCACTCCCCGATCATTACATGCAAGACTCATCAGCCGCAAATTATCACAAGTTCCGCATCCTCACCAGGCTGACCATCCTCGACACAGACTATTGACGCTGCCTCGTGATATCTCGGATACCTACCTGATCTAATTTTAATTGGAAGAATGGGATGGTGTGAGGTACGGTCTAGATCCTTGCCAGTCGAAATTGCCCGGATTTCTTTGTACCCTTTCGGTGTTTCCTCTAAGCCATACTCACTCAAGGCTATCATTCAGGTCCGCTGAGATGCCTACCAGACCCCAGCTGGCCGCATGGTGAGAACGCATAACCTTCTACCTACTGTTCTGCTCGAAAGTCTTCGTTTCGTTCTTAAGCTGTGGCCCCAACCCCTAGATAAGTTGGTCTGTTTTCTTCCCCGGACCATATCCAACAGCTCGTTCTTGACTCTCCATCTTTAGCCGTCAGGTCTAACCCATTGTCTCTACAAAACATGACACTCCCAACTACCATTCTGCTCCTTGGAGCATGGCTCATTTCCACGTTCATTGGGCTGTCTCCCATGATCACCTCTGTCACCGCAGCACCGGGGCTCCTCGCCATTGATCCGGACGACAGAGCTCCCATTGACTGGTATGGCGGCAACAACGACGACGCCCTCATTGAGGAAGGACGGCACAATCTCACCCGTAGAGTTGACGGCCCCAACGAAAAGATATCCTACTACCCTCTGAAAATAATTCAGTCCAAAGGCAAGACAATCGTGCCGTCGCCGCTCGAGTTCTCCTACATCATGAAGCCCAAAGACTCCAGCTCGACCTTTATGAACCCCCTAGCCTCCACCAGAACATGTCTGTTCTACTCCGGGCTGCGGCAGAAGGGCGGCGGGCCTCTCCTCAGTGGCCCGCAGGCCCAAAAGGCCATCCTCAGGTGGTACAACTGCAACGTCAAGGAGTTGACGGTCGACCCATTCACCGGAGCCACCCCGCGCTCCGGCATCGTCGCCGGGCAGGCGGGCGACCCCAGGGAACTAGCCACATATCACGCCCTCATGTCGAGCGTGGATTTTTGTAATGTCGACGAACTGCGCGACAGCGGCGGCGACATCAGTGCCAGGTACTCGGCCGACGGCTGGTACTCGCAGGCCTTTTCCGAAGCCTGCACGGGCGTGGTCTACTACTTTGGCGCGTCCGACGCGAACCCGTTTGGTCCGGCGCCGCTCTCGGTCTGGACCAACTACGAGCTGCCCGCGTTACGGAGCAGCGGCAAGGTGACGAATATTGTCTGGGTCGACTACAACCGCGGCATTGAGAGGGACGATAATGGCCGGATTGTCCACCCGATTGTTATCTGGAGTCCTGGGGACAGCAACGCACGCATTGCGGCGCCGGCGGCCCCATCAACAGCATTTCGGTACTTTCTGCTGCAGCAGGGTGGGACGATGAACCCGAATCAGCCGCCGAATGGTGGGAATCCTAAATGCAGACATGCTTAGATGCAGATGGTGGGGGAGGATGTGGTTTCGGGACAATTTCTTTGAGTGATACGTTGGATAGATAGATATTCCTAGGAGATATTGTGTACTTTCGGACGTTGTTCAGTCTATTCTTGATGTTTGTCTCTTGTTGATATTGACGAATGTCCACATATTCACCCAGGTAGTGGTTGTTAATTCAATGTCTCCACTCAATCTATTCCAACTTCTCTTTGCTGCTGTCACGTCTTGGTAAAGATCCAGACAGTGGTATAATTGCAGGACTAACTACTAACGAGTGCTAACGGGGCCTTGACAGGTTAGAAACGCAAAGAGCAGCATCGAAGGTCTATTTCTATTTGTCATCTGAATCTCTGGTTCTTTCAACATGGCTCGAGATTCAGATGCTCTAAAGTCCTGATGAGCTCTTGGATTCTCACAGGCTCAAAATTTCTTCTCAGACAGACCAAAGTCAAAAGTGTATACTTTTCCTTATTTCTCGCATTCACCCGCTTCATATCACAAAGCGATATATCCCACATTGCCTCATATCCTACACGCCTTGTTCCGTAAACTCAGCCAAGATCAAATTCCGATTTCCGGCTGTGCATACACCCCTCGTGGTATTGGTGGTCCCATGTGATTAGGTACACAGCTATGTGCCCGCATGACTACTGCAGGGCCAGGCACCAAAGAATATCATCTATTTTTTCGCTGATTCATGACCCGGGAGAATCTAATCACGCTACCAGTACAATCTAGTGGCTGCTTCATATGGAGGTAGAGTCCGGTACAGTTACTAACTCCATAAACGAAGCTAATGTAAGTGAGCAATATTGGAACTCTGACTGGACAAGGAAGCGAGGCCGACGTCCGTCGGCGCGGGCCGAACTTCTTGTTTATAGGGACAAAAACAAATTCAATTTGTAATAAGGGGCAAATTCCCTATGCCCCGAGCGAAACTAGCATTAACCGTGCAGCTAGTTCAGTGAAGGCTTATTCAAACCCAGCTCTCCAATCTGGGCAGTCGTAAAACTCCGTCGGCATGGTTACCTAATGCGTCTCACTGTGTCACCAATCTTCAACCGGGCCGCTGAATCATCTGCAAAAAACCAAACGAGGCGACTGACGTGATATTTTAAGTAAGTTCAACATGCAGCTGTGGATCTGGTTGTGAACTATCACAGGCCTTTGGCATCCAGCTCTAGAGTATAGTCTCCAGATCCGGGCAATGGACAGTGGAGGCGGTGTGTGTCTTTTGCAAAGTGGCCATGTTTCTCTCAATCTCGAAATGTCGGGTGTCGAGTCTCTAGGTGCTTTTCCTACTTGCAAAAAGACTACACTGATAATCAAGAGACTCTCGTTATTAGGCAACAATTTGGAAATGACACTATATAATCTCCCACCACACCCGGCTTCTGATCGTATGGTTTCGTTAAAAGGTCAGACTGAGCCATAGGTAATCTCAGTCACACGAAACAGTAAAACACCACTTGCTCGTTATATCTGTTCATCTATCACTTTCCACCTGTACCACCAGCAACAGCCATGAAGACCACTGCCATGATCCCCTCCGCTACCGCTCTGACGAGCGTCGTCCTCGCTCTCTTTGCCGGATCCTCCAGCGCCTTCTGGGGCCAGCTGCGACTCGATACCGTCTGCAGCGAGGGGTGCAACACCATCCTCAATCTCAAAGATTACAACACCGGCTCGACGTACACCTGTGGCACGGTCAACCCTACTTTTTGCACCTCTGAAGGCCTTTGCCGTGTTTTGTATGCCTCCTCCTTTCCTCCATTTCCATCAATGAGGAATGCAATCTCCACAGATGAAATGTACTGACAGAATCTCTTTCGTATAATAAAGCTGCACAGAGACCAGCCCCGGGGGCTTCAACTTCTTTGTGCAGTACTGGCACACAAACGACGGGTGCAACAACCTCGACTTTCAGGGCGCCCTGGACTCTCACCACGGGTGGTGCTGCGGCGGCACACCTTGCGATATTGGCGCCTAACTCAGGGCTGCTTTTTTGCAACGGTGCTTTGCCAAAACCAAGAATAAAGGGGGGGGGTGGTTGGCTGGGATACTACAAGGTAAAAGTGGAACCGCGATCCCTGCTCTGTGTACATCCGTACGGTACTTGAAATAGTTTGAGAGATTTAAAGCAATACAAAGTCTCAAATATCAAGTGCTCCGTACAAAAGGGTTTCGAAAAGCAGCGAATCACCCTTTAGCTCCAACGGGAATGTTCAATGTTCCTGAGGGACACAGAAACGTATCCGTGTGTTGCCGGCTCGTGTCTCCCGTGATTGGTTCATTCCATAAGGTCTGAGCGGAATCACCGATTCAGGACAAGCGCAGGACGGGCGGAGCAGCCCAAAAGAGAAAGGCCGCTTTGTCCTTCAGCATACACAGTAATTCTCCTCCTGATCATCTCATTCTCACCCAATTCTCCACTTCCAGTCTTCTTTTCCACCACCGCAGGATATCCCAAGCCGATCCCATACCCGGAAAAATGCGCGTAACTCGCACTGAGCTTCCTGCTAAATCCAACACTTCCTCTGCTCCACCCCTCCATGAACTACGATTTGTCCCTAGCGACCAAGTTACTGGCCTGCCCAGGAAGCGGAAGCAGGTGCCTCAGGCATGCACTCTATGCCGAAAGTCAAAGGTGATGATACTTGTCGATTTCCTAGTCACTGTCCGCCATGCATTTCAAATCATCGCTGACAAGACTTCGTCGATAGAAACGCTGCAAACATGAGGTTATTACGTCCCTTTCCGGTTCCACACTGCAAACCGCCTCCCGCCAGTCCAGGAGCCCCGGGCTACATCCGGAAGAGAACGTATCGCCTGAGGAATCTGCCTCCCAACCCCCTTCTCAAACTCGACCCACCAAAGCCGACCATCATGGGCCAACAGAGGACACCGCCTCTACATTTATCGGTGAGACGAACCCCGAAGGTATCCTGGCCGAGGCCGTGCTCCCCGACAGCACAACGGCTGCCTCGCCAGAGAAGGAGACGACATCCAGTCCCGGTGTCTGGCTCACCGAGAACCCACGCCAGTCCAAGTCATCGAGAAGAAACGACGATTCCAGTACAGCATGGTCTTCTGACAGACCCTTTGCAGTCGAGACCCGAGACTTGGCAACCTTTAGCCACCTTTGCCGGAAGGTCATCATTGCGGAGCTCGGCGCAGAGGTTCGCGCAACTGACAAAGTCTGGCGAAGCCTGAGAGGCATCTTCGTCGGGAAAATTCTTCCCCTTTTGCCCATCCTTGACGAGTCGCACATCACAGGGCCTCGTTCGGAATCCCTTGCCGCACGCGCGATCGAAGCTTCCGTGTGCCTTGCCGCTGCATCTGACCCAGGAGCACGCCCGTACTTGGTCTTGCAGAAGAGGCTCCCGGAATCAAGCTCGAGAAGCTCCACTCATGTGTCACACTGCGAGTACACAGAGACGGTGGTACAGTTCATCCAGGAAGCCACAGCGGAGCTGCGAAGGAGCGAACCGCAAGAGCACGCTCTCGACTGCATTCGAATCATGGCCCTGACCTGTCTTTTCTGGCAGCCAGGACCCAAGACGCGATACGCGCCCATGGACTTCTTCGCTATCCTGGTCAGCACCGTCCACAGCTACGGCATCCACCTTATGGGGGCGGCTGGCGTGTGTGGTTCCGGCGGCACCAATGGCCCAAGCCGACTCTTCAAGTGTCTGTATGCCATTGATCGACTGCTGTCCGCCTTCTACGGTCGCCCAATCATGTTTCATAACTGCGATGGCTTGAGTGTCCTCAAGCCCGACGACAACGACGCGCCCAGTTTCAAGCTGTTCATGTCGTTGATTGCTCAGCTGGACCGAGTTATCGAGCTCTATCGACCCCGGCCGACCCTCAAAGTATGCGAGTTTGATTTTCCCGTCTTCGAGCGACTGATCCTCGACGCTAAAGCGCAGCACGAGCCGGACAGCATACTTGGTGCGAACCCCTTTTGTTGACTTTTTCTCGAGAAGGCCCAGCCACCCACGCTAACTAACAATTTGCATAATAATAACAGCAACTCTTGAGATTCTATATCATGCCGTGTCCATACTCTCCGTCCGCATGCCTCGCGACCTCTTCCGACTGCCTCGCGAGGACGGAAGTGGCGTGAGCGTCACGTACGACCACCTGCCGCCCAGCCGAGGGAACGCCAGAAGATCGCTCTCCGCCGACCGTATCGCCGAGACGTACCAAGCGTACGACCTCAGCCCTATGCCGTTTATCCCGTACGCGCTTACGCTGTCTCTGAGCGTTGAATTCCGCAAGTGGCAGTACAGCCGGACTCCCATGTTCCGAGCGCGAGCGAAGCCAATCTTTGCCAAGACCCTGTCACTGCTCCGCGAACTGAGTGGGGCATGGACGAGTGCTCGTATCGCGAGCAGGCTCGGCGATGAGATGATACGGAAGAACGACAACGCCATCACCAAGTCTACTGGTGGGAGCTCCGACCGGGAGAGGAATACCCATAGGGTGGGAAGGCGCCAGCCCGAAAGTGTTCGTGGAGATACCCTTCAAGGGCGTTTGAACACCACCGGTGCCAGCGGGATGGACGACCGAAACATGGACGATACAAACAATGCCCTGAAACCGGTCCTGTCCCGGCAAACTGCCCACGATAATATGACGGCTCCTCCAACTTGGGGGTCTGAGAATCCCCATCTCCTTGCCGACGTCTTCCCACCCAACCGGGTCGAATCTCATTCAAGACTTGTCCCAGCAGCAAGCTCTGGCCCGGACGAGAAGCGAGGAGAATATCATTCCCACCCACCTCCGCCTTACCAAGCCCCTTCTGGACAAGCTCCCGACGAGTTTGACTTTTCCATTGAAGGTGGCGTCTATAACTGGCCTTGGGATGATCCGGCGGCTGGTTCCTCTTCCTATTCCTGTTCGTTGCCTACTCTGCCGCTAGAGGACATGTCTCTGTTTTTTGATCTGAGTATGATGAACACTGAGTAGATAGGCTGCTGTTTTGGAAGAGGAAGGATGGTGATCATTGTAAGAACCATGGTTCAAAAGGTTAGCAGGTAGCTAGCTACCTTATATATAATTCATATTGGGGGGTGGTTTGAGGCACAACGCCAAACAACGATGCAATCAACTTGTAAGATGCCGCCGCGCATTTCATCATCAAGCTAATATACCCAAAATAAAGAAATGAAACTTTATTGCAAAGAGAAACTCATCACGTGCTTCTCGTGCATCACCAGAATGTACCTACCTCCCCATTAACAGTTGTGCATGCCCGCGAGTGCCCTCCAACGGTCTCATCTTGGTATGAGAAAGTTCCATGACACCGAATAATCATATGCTTTTGTGCAATCCTTCTCACTTTGTTCCCAACTCGACCCTTTCGGCACCACCTCCTCCCCCACCTCTGTTCCTTGGGGGTTTGTTCGCAAAACGTGTGCGACAGGCCATGATGCAACACGCAGCAACCGCCGCGGCCACGAGCAGGGGTATGCCGATGATCAGGAATAAGAACAGCGAACTGTTGAAATTGCCTCCACCCCAATTATCCCGCGGCTGTCCCTTGAAATCCATCCCGGGAACCCACTGAGTGATCCTGTCGCCGTTGTCGGTTGCCGGCGGCTGAGGGCTCAACGTCGGGATGTCAATGGTCTGCCACGAGATGTGCCACGCCGGGAGCATCACCACGCTCAGGGTCGTCGTCGAGACATCAAAGCTACGGTCGCTGTTGCTACTCGTGCTGATGAAGACCTGCTCACACGAGGACGGTGGATCGTCGTTGACGCCCTGGTATAACATCGAGTAGCTCGGCGCGCAGCAGTAGGCCGTCGAGATGTAAGCCAGACTAGCGTCTCACGAGGGCGCCGTCGCCGTCGTCGTCTGTCCTAGCCACCACGCTACCCAGCCCCGTGGGCATACGGCCGGACTGAACGAGAACTGCCCAGCGGGGGCGAGACAGGCGGTATAACGTGGGTCGAACGTGTCGGGTAGGAGGAAGGTTATGAAGGTCGAAGCCCCATAGGCGCTGTAATAGCTCACGGTCGTCGTCGTCAACAACGAGGATCAGCTGATGGGCTGAGCGAACGGAGTAGTAAAGGCCAGGATAGGTACGGTGGCAATCGACGATGAGGTAAAGGGGTGTTGTGGGGGTTGCTGGCGTTGAGAGAGCCATTTCTCTGATGTACCTTAGGTGGTGGTACGACTTGTGCTACTATTGTGAAACACCGGCCACGATGTCGAGGGTAAAGAAAGATAAGAGGTCGAGATACACGCATATATTCTTAGTGGGTGTGGTCTTTTCTCAGGTTGCGGCATACATAAGCAAATTGTGGCGCAGGCGCCGAGGAGAAAACGTGGATAGCAAAGCAGAGCAAGAAGGTGGTATTAGAATGCTAAGAATGATGCCTACAGGGAAAGCTTCTGACCCCTCGAAAACGCGGGTTATTGTGACCTGTGTGCCCAATGGGCGGGTTACACAGTCATGAAGCTGTTCCAGGTCTCTTCGTACTGTATTCAACGCAGGTAATTAAAGGGGCGGGTTAAGTACACATCAATAAAGCTGTTCTGGCTTTCTTTGCATTCAACGCACGCAACTAATTAAGGACGGGTTCGGCAGCAATAAAGCTCTTCCATATTTCTTTGCATTCAACCGAGGTAATGCCAAGAATAAGGCCGAAGCGTTCGGACAACTGCTGTGGACTCGGGCCCCATCGCCTCAGTTCGCAAGAACTTGTCCGACTAGTGCCAGATCAGTAGTGACTTTTGGTGATGCCCCCTGCTGGACACGCTCGGGAGATGAAGGCGCAGTACGATAGCAAATGTTCATTTCGGGTGGACAACAACGCCGGCTAGTACTTTGACGTGGTGGGCACCGACCACCATGCAGAATGATAAGGAGAACTACTACTACCGCACCAGACCATCTGGGATACTTATGAGCGAGTAAGGTCTAGGTTATAAGGGGTCTAAGAACCCCGCCGCCGAGGTTGCCGTCAACTTTGTCATCACCGGTATCGAGGAGTATGGCTCCTACACATCCATGGACTGGGCCTCATCCGCCCAGGGCTGGATGATGCGTGCGCTACGCCCTGTGATCAATGACCGCGAACTCCGCCACGTCGTCATGCTGGGCACCCACGACTAAAGGCATAGGCCGATGGAGACACAGCCGGATTGGCTTAACAGCCAACACACAGACGCAAGGTTTGAACTTGTACGAGCAGTTTGTAGCCGGAGCTCGGTGGTTCGACCTACGGATTGTCAAATGGAATCGTAATGATAGATTTCCCAAAGGAGAGAGACAAACTAAGCGTCTTGGTACTGACCAAAGTACCTACAACTCTACTGGAATTAAACCTGTGTTTCCACTTTTCCTTTCTTAATCTTTCCAAAATTCTAGATACATGAACTCCAGCATCATATTATCCCGACCCATATAGTCTACTTATTGTAACTCATTAATGCCCTTATGCCACGGTTGCTGCGGCAACGTAGGCGACGGTCCAGTAGGCGGCAGCTCGTACCGTCCGCCCGGCCCATGCCCAGGCGCCTCGTCCTTAACCTGGTACACACCAAGACTGCCGCTCGTATCGCCCACAACCAACATTTTGCTATCGGCGGAAAACTCAAACACCGTCACTTTGCTCAAATTCTCCAGCTGCCCATTAAACGACGCCCACCCTGATGACGTCGGTGAAGCTCCCCCAGGGTCGGGCGGCCACCGCCACACCTCCTCCGCGCTGCCGACATCGACAATCACAAACGCGCTCCTTGCTGTGTCGCAGTACGCCACAAAGCGACAGTCTGGAGACACACACGACTGCACGTTCGGAATCCCAAATATCCGCGTCGAGTTCGACGGTAGATCCCATACCAAAACGAAACGCTCCGGCGCAGAGACGGGCGTGCGCCGGAACTTGTTTCCTGGCAACGGAATGTCTTGGTGCGTGGCGGGGATCCAGATGCTCACCGACAGCGAGCCGTGGGCGGCCAGCACGGCCGGTAACGCATTTTGGAGGGCCGGGTAGTCAGGCACAATATACCGGTAGGGCGCATGACGGCTGTCACCATAAGTGGAGGAGGAGTCGTTGGAGTGAATGGACATTGTATCGGCCGGGCTTCTCGCCTGCAACCTGTTTTCCGAAACAGGAGTCATTTGCCACGCCACCAGAATCACATTGTTTCCCGAGTTGTTGTTACTACTCATACCACCGGGATTCAGCTCGTGGCGTGGCCCGGCGGCCGCGATCAAAAACGGCGAATTCGCAGAATACGCGAGCTCGGGAAACTTGGGCACGAACGGCAGCCCGCATCTCTCAAGCTCGATCGCGCTGCTTGGGTCTTCCCAAAAGGGCTTCTTCGCGTTCGGGTGGCGCGCCAGAAAGAACTTGTCGATACGGTTAGGTTTGGGCCGGTAGACGACCAGCGGCGCGTAGTTGGTCTGGTAGGCGTCACGCTTGCTGGCGGCCCAGCGGTGGGCGTCGTCGATGGTCTGCATTTTCTTCGAGGATGAGTTGGCTTTGGAGAAGTTGTGGATCTCGAGGTTGAAGCCAAAGTGGGTTGTCACTGCCAGGAGGGTGGCGCTCTCGGACAGGATCGCGTGGCTGCGGATGAAGTACTCGCGAGAGCGGGCTTGCGGGGTGAAGTAAGACGTGATTTTTGTGGTGCTGTGGACGGCGTTTTTTGCGATGGACCACATCTTTACGTGGTTGTTGGAGTGCTTGGTGGCGATGAAGGACGAGGTTGGGGAGCAGTCGATGTGGAATACGTCGTGGGGCTTGCCTTTGCTTTCTGTGAGGTGGCGTGCCGGGACGATGTCGATGGGGTCGGGGCGCGCTGTTGGAGCCGACCGGTTGTCGACGAGTCTTAGTTTGCTGCTGCTGACCATGTGCATGTTGGCGAGTTGGGTTGTCGTGCTGGCGCTTGCTGGGCTTGGGGATAGACCCAGCGGCCACTCCCGAGTGGGGGTTTGGTAGATGCTGCTCTGAGCCGAGGATAGCTTGCGGGAGGAGCTGCCGCCTGGGCTGTCGTCGCCATGGGGGTGGTTGGAGGATAGCTGCCCGTTGCTGGAGGGGATCCGTCCGATCGAGAAGAGGCTTCGGGGGCTCGAGTCGCTCGGTCCAACGGAAGGGGGCGGGCCCATCGAGGTCACTGAAGCGAGCGAGCCGATCGACGGGTCACGAGAGGGGTGATATGGGGCAGTTGGGTAGGTGTATCCGTACCCGGAGTCCCGAACAGGTTCTGACCATTGTGATTCTGGTGTTGCTGAAAGGTGGCTTCTCGAGTCGAACGAGACTAACGAGTTAGACCTCGCAGACGGCGACGAGTTGTGCCTCCCCATCTGCTGGTTCCACATGTGTTGACTTAGGTTTGGAGAATGCGGTGCTGTTTGTGGTTGCAACGGCAAGGGCGGCTGAAGGCCTTGGTGGTAGGGTGACATCGGGGGTTCAGCCTGCTGCGGCTGGGATATGCGAGGCGGCCCCTGAGCTTGTTCCCTCGGGTGGCCTGGAGCGGGTGACTGTGGGTAAGGGTTGTAGTACGGTAACACAATGTTACCTGACGGATACCAGGGGCCCGCGTTCGTAAACTGCTGGCCGATCTCGGGTCGCTGCTGGTGAACAGCTTTACTGTTGATGCTCACGGCCTCCAACCCGTCCTCGATACCACCCCCGCGAGAATCCGAGGGTGTCGTTTCGGAATTATCCCTGTATGCTTGTCAGGTCCATGTCTATGTAAACTAACAGTGGCGAGCCTTACTGCGTCACTTCGGATCTGTCGTCTCTTGACCCTGGGGAGGAGCCGCTTTCAGAGGCCTGCAGACAGTTGATGATGGCGTTGAGATACGATTCAAGCACTGGCACGGCCTTCTCATCGATCTCTTCCACCAGAGCACCCTCCGTCCTCAGCCGATCGACTTCGTCCTTGATCTGGTTCTCAATATCGCCTGCCTCGGGGGCATCGACTGGTAAGGTTGATCTGCGCTGAGCGTTAGAGTTGTGCCGCGGTCGTCATTTGCGATGGCAATGACATGAAGAAAATGGTCCACGCACAGGTTGACGACCTCAAGCACCAGTCCGAGGGCCCGCCGAAATATCTCCAGAGTCCGCCGAAGCCCCGTGATGTTTGACTTGCCAGTTGCGGTCCATTGCGTCGCATCTAGGCAACGTTCGAGGACGTGACGAACGGAAAGGAGAATGCTTCCACAGTCCTCCAGCAGTGCCAGCACCTGCGCCTGCAAGAGCAATGGGATATCTTGCTCGTCGCGCAGCAGCTCGAGGACCAGGCGCATATCGGAGAGCTCTCTGCTGACGGGAATGAGGTCTGTATGAGCGAGGCGCACAGAGCGGATGAAGCGTGTGATGGCGGTCGATGTGATGGATATGTTGGTGAGGATGTCGTCTATCGGCGCAGCTCTTGCAGCCGGTCCGGACGAGTCGGACACGGAAGCAGAGGCCGAGGCCGCCATGATGGATCGCTTGCTCTCAGGCTCTAAGTCGTCGCTGAAGTTGATAGGTCCACCAGACGACTCGAGGAGCCAAGGACTGCCTGGGTTAGACCACTGTCATGAGGATGGTTAGATGTTGCCAAACTCGCGCAATTGAAGTCGTCCGGCGCCACCCCCGCTTTCAACCCTCTTGCGCCGGTGATGCTGGGTGTCTTCGTAGGGCTGGTTCGGGAAGAAATGCAGGTCGCAGATCTGGATTAATATCGGCCAGATTAATTCCAGATCTTTGGAGACGCAAACTCGACCAGCTTGGACGACTGGGGAGGAATGCGGACGGGTTGGGCGGGAAGTGATGAAATGCGGGATCCGCTCCTTATCGCGCTTTTCCCATACGCCAGGAGACAAAGAAGTGTCGGTTAGGCAGACAAAGAAACACATGTTGGACTCCCGAGAGAGGTGGTGGTGGGCTGAGGGACCCAGTGGGCCAAATCCGACCTTTTGTGGCGGTTTGTGTAGCCAAAGGCGGCGCCAAAAGCGTCAGTTGGCAGATGACGGGCGTCTGCAGACTGACCAGACTCTGCACCTTGCCCGGCACTACTGCAGTGAAAACCAGTCAGCTACCTGGAATCTGGAATGGCATTCCTTGGTTAGCGTTCTCACAGCTGCAGGTGCCTGCTGATCTCGCTATCGGTGCCATTCGGAGGGTTTTTGTTCAGCCGGGGCTGCTACTTCTCCTTTGATAGCAGGGCGTGTCTCTGTCCAGCTTATGACCCGATCAGGTGTTTCGGCCGACTAGGTGGTGCTAGGGCAGTCGAGTGACTTTTTACTGGCTTAGTCAGACTCAGACCAACCTCTGGCGAGATCAGTTTTTTATACGGATTACTGGAAGTACCAAGTCCCGGCGGCAGACGCCACGTGGACCCTGGAAACATCATGGAGGGGCTACTCCCCGCCCATAGACACGATTTTTGATGGTGAGAGAATGCTACCAGGTAATGAGTCAGGACGTGATACAACCTAACCGCCTTGGAAGGTAAATCAAAGCAAGCTGATATTCCGTACAGTTGATCGTTCCAGGCTCAGCGGCCCCCACTTGCCCCAAGACCGCCAGATCGCTCCCATCCATCCTTCGTCTTCATCGGACCCTGCGCGTCTATTTCAACCCCCAAGACGTCATGCCGCCCAATCTGGCCCTTCTCGGCCACCCGCTCGCTCTATCCTCTTTGCCATGCGCCCACTCGTCGACACCTTCGAAAGTCGAAACTATGGCCTTGTGCCCGCCGACACAACAGTCGATTACTAGTTTCCTGGCAAAGGAGACAATGGATTTGCGACAAGCTTCTGGCCATAGAAGGTGTAATCCAAAGATTTGCCTTGCTCATCAATCGACATCGCTGTGTTAAAGAGGCTTGGGTCTGGCGACAAGCCAGCCTTCTTCTGAAAGACGGTCACGATATCGGAGCCGCCGAACTGGAAGTAGCCGATCTCTTGACCCTTGGTAACCATGTCGTTCTTACGGACACTCAGATTCACCGACGACACCTGCGCCATGCCAATGGGGAGCACTGTTCAGTGTAGAGTTGTTGGCGACCGTCTATGACTGGGGATGGAAACACGGGTAAGGTACTTACCTGCCACAAGCCCAATATCATTCTCCGGCCCTGCGGCGTTGGTATCGATGATGACGTAGCCGCGCGTCTGAAGGAACTGGTAACCCGACTGATCCTCGGCTGTGATCTCGGCACCCACGTCGTTGCCATTACCCCGGACGTCTCTATTGATCCTGCGGCGTGGAACGAGTTTTTCGCCCGAGGCGACGACATCGAGGTACGCAGCATTCTGGACGACGTTGCAGTCTACAACTCTGCCCGCAACTGCCGAGTGGTAACGGTGATAGTTGAATGTGCTCAGGAACGAATGGACCCAGACGCCACCGCCAAAAGCGCTGGCGTAGTCGCTGCCCTGCAAGAGGGCACCGACGCTCCACGTCCAGCCCTTGGCCGTGATCAGCTCCTGCTTGGAGTTTGCCAACGATCCCGCGGGCACCCACGTGTTGGAGCCGGTGTCAATTCCGTGGCAGGAGCCCCAGCGGCTGTCGGCCGGGTACACAGGAACCAGGTTGGAGTTGGGAGTGTCGACCGGGCGCGGGGTAGCGAGATGACGACCGAAGAAGTCGTTGAAGGAGTGGAACGCGGATCCGTCCGGGCTCTCGCATTCCCAGACGCGATACTTCGTCGCCACGACGAAGGTCTGGAACGACTCCTTCGTCAAGGACGGCGGCTTGCTCATGAAGACTCCCATGGCGGCGGCGTACTCCACGATCCAAGCCGACAGAGTCGTCAGCCCGTTACCGACAGAGTTTGGGTCGACATCGGTTTGGAAGAATGCCATAGTCGGTTGGTCAAGGACAAAGTAGAAGACGCAGAGCTTTTGCAAGACTTCCGTCGACTGTGTTGTCTCAAATGGGACCCACTGGAGCAAGTTGGACATCCAGCCGATGAAGCTATTGGCATCGGAGATCTGTTCAGCGGCCGTGACACCGCCCGCCTTTCCGATGGCCGATTTAACAGCCTCTTCGAGAATCACCATACCTGCGGGATACCCTCCTCTGCCTCCGATAGCCGGCAGGACATTGTTGTTGAAGTCTTGGATGGTCTGATGCAGATCTCCCGGTCCAGACATCTTGTGCGAGTGATAAATTACCGGTGTCTGGTGAAAGAAGAGTGGGGGAGGGATACAAGTACAGAGTTAATCGTGCTTCGAGGGTGTTAACCAAGGGAAGAGACCTGAGGAAATTTGAAAAAGAATGGACTGGAATTGCTAGACAAAGTCCAACTTTATGTACGCGATTCTTCAACAATATCTTCAACGAAAAGCCCATTAATCCAGCGCTAGCGGAGAAGGTCTGGAGCATCTTGGCCGCTTCTTTGCGGAGCCGGCCTTGCACAAAGCATTGTGGAGAGCTGAAAAGACCCATTGATCAAGCCATCAGCTAGCCAGGTCCAGCCTCCTGCATGTGATATCAAGCATCGCAGGACCGACCGGTCTAGACCCTCAGACCAAAAGGTTCTACACCGCATTGTTTCTGTCAACTTGAACCGACACGATATGTCCATGAAGCGCGTCATCCGCATGCCTGATGCAGATATGATTTTTGTTGGATAATCGGTTTCGAGTGGCATGATGCAGCTAAGACCACCGGGTTATTAGTTGGACTAGCTCATGGCGACATATGTAGGTACCTACCTTATCTATAGTGGTGGAGATATTCAAATTCATTGGTCTGAGCTGTTGCTGGAGTCTAGGAGAAGCTGTATTCCCAGAAGTCTTTATGCGTGGGTCCCTATGTTTAGTACATGGCGGAAAGTGCTTGATTAATTCCATCAGCACAGATACCTCATCCCAGCATTTCATATGTAATTTAGGTTGAGATTCTCCAAAAGATATAGGCAAAGATGGTCTCGAAGTAATATTTGCGACCTGAGCCTCGGGACAATGCAAGTCTGGACCAAATCAAACCCCTTGGGCGATGGCGGCGGGCACAAGGCGAGCAGACCTTGATTCGATCGTACCATGATCGTCAAGCTTGACAGGCGGTACAGGATTTCACCTCTGGCCGACAGGATAATCCTGTCACTACATGCCTGCATTTCTTTATGAGTGGCATGGAAGACAAGCTCCGTGATACCACATTGGATAAGGTGATATTCTTCCCATCAGACCTCTCAATAAAAATGGGCATCTCTCGTTTCGCCCGTCTGCGTTTCATTGACTTCACCATGTCAAATGCCGCATGTTTTGATGCGTCTAACCAACCTCACCCAGCAGCAGCTTGAGGAGATGGTCGATTTCCCTCAATCCTTCTACTTAGAATTGCTTCATACAGCGCATTGCTCCCGACGCCGACGGCTAAAGTCCACCTCCAATCAATATAGCAACAGTCTTTTCGCACTTCGCAAGATGCCTCCCAAAGGAGAAACACCAGAGGAGGTTTACGCCCCTGGGCAAGATGGATTCACCAGGGCTTTTAGAAACCGACTGTCCGAATGGTCGAAAGAATTAGCACACTTTATGGGCACGTTGCTCACCCTTTGCCTAACCTTGCCGAGTCAGGCCTCGGAGATACTGTGAATAATCAAAAGATCATCTATCGCAAGTATATCTGCTCTTCTGAGCTAACTGGACAGTATACGAAGACAAAGAACGACGCCAATGGATCTCAGCACAAGACCTGCTAATCATCACCAGACGCGGAAGCAGTCCGAGGAGAACCTCAACCCGTTGAAGTGTAAGCTCTGTAACCTGGGGTTTCACAATAAGAGCAATTTCCCCAGGAACAAGAAAACAACTCGTCATGCAAAGGCCCTTGAGGCCATCATGACCAGACTGGAAAGAAGGCAGGAAGAACAATACAGGCGTGAAGACAGAAGCCAACATCGTCACGCTTTAGTCACGTCACGTATAGCAGTGAAGAAAATATACTCAGATACCGAAAAGAAAATAATATTTTTGACAATATCAATACACGGGAGTGGAGGGCAAGACTCCTCCACTCCCCCAAAGCGACCCGTTCCTCCCCCCCTACCCTCCCCGGAACCCAGTCTCGTACACCCCCGACGACGGCCACCGGGCACTCACTTCTTGGCACCGGCGCCGTCGCCGCTCTCGTTGTTGTCGTTGCTGCTGCTGGTGTTGTTGTTGTTGTTGTTGTTGTTGTTGTTGTTGTTGTTGTTGTTGTTGTTGTTGCGGCCGCTGCTGCTGCTGTCGCCAGCAGCAGCACCATGTCCGCCCCCAGCCGACGGTGTTTGAGGAGCGGACATGGCAGCGCGCCGCTCTTCATCTTCGGCAGCCCAGGCCGCCGCCGCCGCCGCTCGTCCTGGTGCTGCTGCCTCCGCCTCCTCCTCCTCGGCCATTAAGGCCACCTCCCGAGCCCGCATGCGGGCCAGCAGCTCGGGAGGCGGCGGTCCGGTTGGGGTCGGCGGCAGCGGGACGTTTGGTGGCGGTGTTGATGGGGTTCTAATTTGAGAAGTTTGTTTGGTTAGCTTGCTTGTCGTCTTGTTCTGACACAGAAATACGACGGACGCAAGGTGAAGAGGGCAGAATATGTGCGAGGACGGCAAGGGAAGGGAGACCTGTCGCTGGCGAGTTTGAGGTTCGCTTTCCAGACTTTGGCTCATTGCCAGAGTTGGCGGTTGGTAGAACGTCAACAGGCAGATTAGGGGTGGTTGTTATGTGTCTGGTGTAAGGCGAGGAGGCTGAGGGCAAAAATCGAGGCACAATGTGTTTGAAAACGCAGGAGGCTTGAACAGGGAGAGGGTCTGAAGGGGTGTGTCACTTACGAAGCCGCGCCACCGAGGCGGTACCTGGTCACTGGGACCATTGGTTTCTTGTCCATCTTTCTGCCATGGTTAGCAAATGTTGCAAGCAAACATTATGTGGAGGATGTGGTGCATAATGGTGGGTGGTACTTACAAAAAGACCTTGGTGGTCTTTGCACAAAAATATGTGCTTGTATTGTTGCTGCTGCTGCTGTTTTGTTGTCGTTGCTGCTGTTTCTGCTGCTGCTGCAGTTGTTGCTGCAGAAAAGAGAAAATTAGGGAGAGTGAGCAGACGATTATATACTCTTTTTCTACGGCGGCGGGTCGGGCTCAGCATCACTACTCTTTCACTATTGTCTGCTCATCAAGCACATATTTTCCCATATGGGACTTTCATCCTATTGTCCAGTTCGTTGACTGTTGAGCGACACCTCCATTGTTGGCGGATTAGTGTCCATGGGCACCATCACCGGTAAGAAGCCTCTAGTATTTTAGTGCCTCATCTGAACTTCAACGTCGGGTTTTGGCAACTTGGGAAGGTACGGCCTGGTTTGCTGTCATACCGTCCTGGTTTCTTCGTCTCATTCTTCCTCACTCGTCTAGTCTAATTAGTATCTCACAGCCTTGGCCGACTCGAACCGTTTCAGGGATATAATGACGCAACATGAGCCCTCTGTCGATAGAGCAGACAGGTTGGCTACCATATCTAGTACCGGCTGGCGAGAAGCAGCTGAGGAAGCTGGAAGATGTCATGGCAATCTTCCGGCTCGACGCGATGCCCCAGAGATGCTGCCTGACCGACCAGCTCGGAACT
Source organism: Apodospora peruviana (assembly GCA_033439685.1). NCBI lineage: Eukaryota > Fungi > Ascomycota > Sordariomycetes > Sordariales > Lasiosphaeriaceae > Apodospora > Apodospora peruviana. The sequence continues at coordinate 1,068,718 of JAUEDM010000003.1, read as the reverse complement.
CATCCACTGTGTATCCAGGTAGGTAAGTCCTGCAGGAAATGACCTACAGGAGTCATTGGCTTCTATATTTCAAAGGCATACAGAATCTCTCAAGTCACGGAACCACGCACTGCTGGCTCTTGCCCAGTTTCTGGTTGTTGTGGGAGCCAAGACTAGCCGCGGCTGCAGGACTTCAGGTTCCCTCGACTCCACCGGAAATCCACGACAACAAAAAGTACCCTGAGGTGCCGACCGGTCTCCCCTCCTTGAACTTTCGTTCATTCCTTGTTCCCTAATTCCAGCATATTTCATATTGATATGGTCTTCGTCAATACTATTCAATGGCAGGCTGACAGCCGTCACTTCTGGCAGAAGTATCTCGAGTTCGAGCTCGAGCAGCCTCCCAGTTCTCGGCAAGTCTTTTTCACCTAGCATAGTGGGTTGTACGTGTTACAAACGCCACTACGAACGATTCCGTCAGATAACAAAAGAAAAATTTATATTCAAAGCGAGAGTATTCTCTACATCTGATCCGCCCAAAGTATGTACTCCAAAACACCCCCATGTTATATGCAGACATTATACGCAACAAATACGGAACCTTATATCACGTCACCACTCACATCAACATCGACCTGCTCCTCATCCAGAAACCCCAATCCGCTATCATACCTTCTCCTCTTCTTCCCCCCCTTCTTCTTCACCGCAAGGTCGCCAGAAAAAAGCCCAGTAGACCTAGACCCTCTCGCAGCAGCCGGCGACGACGACGGCGGCACCACCGGAGTACCATCAACCTCACTGCCCAGCGCACTATCCCTCGGCCTGACACTAAGTAGCTGCTTTTTCGGCGTAGCAAGAAACCCTTCGCTCATGCGCATCACGCGCTGCAGCTCCGCCTTCATAGAATCAATCACCTCCTTAGCCTTGAGCCTATCCATCTCGAGCCTGGCGCCGAGACTAACATTCTCGCCCCTCAGCTCGTCATTGAGACCAGCCAGCTTCACATTTTCGACCCGCAGCTGGCGGATCGTCTCGTGCGCGGACCGCAGGCTACTATTAACCCGGTCGATCTCGAGCCTCAACTCCGAGACCCGAGCGTCTCGTAGCGCGAGCGCTTGTCCGTGCGACTTATTGAGGCTCGCCACTTCCGCGCTGTTGCCGGACCGCAGGTCCTTTAGCGCGTTTTGATGGGCCGTCTGCACCGCAGCGAGCTGTTTCTGCAATGACTCCGTTTGGTCTGCCGCAGAGGACAGCTTTGCCTCAAGATCAGAAAGCGCACCGAACTTTTGTGAGAGCTCTTGTTCGTGGGCGGCATGCTGTTGTTTCCGTTCGGTGTTGGAGGCATCCAGCTCGCCCTCCATGTGCTGGACGAGGGTCTCGAGCTCGGATACGTCGCGGGTATATTTGTTGATGGCACCCTTGAGACGCTCGAGCCCAACCTCGAGCTCGACGATCCGACTATCCTTTTCAGCCGTCTCTCCCTCCAGCCGTTGAAGGTCTTTGGTTAGCGTGTCCATAGCGTCGACGCGAGCGCCGAGCTGCTGCCGGAGCGACAGTTCGAGCGCATGGTACTCGTCGATGGACTGGTCGGCTTCCTTGTTCTTCTTCGCCAGCTCGCGTAGCCGGTCGAGAAGCAAGTCGAGAACGGCGGCGCCTACGGATGTGAGTGGTAGCGTGATCTCGCCTGGTGTCAAATACTCGAGCTCCAGACGTGCTGTGCGAAAAGATGCGGACAAGGAGGCAATGGTTTCGGAGGCGTCGGTACCCGGGAAGCCCAGGCTGCTGAGTGATGTGTTGAGTTCAAGGAGAGCGGCGGTGCGGTCCGAGAGAGTCTGGATCATAGCCTCAAGACGTGCTTCAAGTTCGGGATGGACCGGCGATGATAGTTGCTCGATGGTCGCTTCTGATAGTGGACATAGAGAAAACGGTGCCAACTTGTCAGATAACCGTCCCGTTAAAGAGGAGTATGATTCCAGCGTCGTGGTGAGTTTGCCAATTTCAAGTTGGAGCGATGCCAGCTCAGCCTCCAACTGCTGTTTTTCCAGATCAGGCAACTCTGTCTGGACGCCAGCGTGCCAAGCAGGAGTAACCAGACTCGTGCAGGTCGTCATTGGGGCTGCGCCAATTGGACTTGTCGTAGGAGGTGTTGGAAATGCCCCACGAGCCTTGCGGGTGGGTGTACTGCAGGCCATATCGGCCATGGTAGTATCGCCAAATTGCATAGTATCGGCGTCGAGAACGTCGTCCAGATCCATGAAGTCATCCGAGAATGGATCCCGGGCCACCACCGGCCACACCGAGTTATAGGCCGGACTACTGGGAACCTGCAGGACACCTGATCGGCTTGCCAGCTGTTTCTTTAGCTCCGCCACCTTCTGCTCTAGGTCCCAGACTCTTTCAGTGTCGATCACCACTGTTTCGTCCTGCAGCCTGTGTATCTCTTCATCCTTCTCAGCCAGCTCGGCCTTAAGACGGTCAATCTCAGCCTTTGATTCTTGTGCTCTCCGTTTCCTCTCGGTGTAGATCGTATTCATCTCTTCACTGAGGCCGTTGCGCCGGATGCGACGCTTGACCCGACCGTCGAGGACTTGACGAAGAGGAAGGAAGTGAACCTCGCCACTGAATGGAGATCCCTGATCATCGCAAGTCGGGATTCCAATCCCGCTCCCTGAGCTTGTGCGTGACAACTTGGATGGCGTAGAATGTCGCCGTGCAGGTCGGGAAGACAGTGATGTGCGGCGGACCATGGGCGTGAGACCTGTTGAGAGCTCATCCTCGAGACCAGCGAGGGCAGGCCCGGGATCGGAGAATCGTACCCGCTTCTTTTTTCTGGGAGTCGAAGTTGTCGAAGAGTCTGGAGTGGGAATCCCATTTTCCCGACTGGACTGATGTTTCTGAGGCAGTTCAACCCTAAGAGGACCAGCACTCCTCCGTCGTGTACGCCTCAGCGCGATAGGTAAATGTGAATCGTCGGGCATTTTTCGGGGCAAGTTGACCTGTGGTTAGTACGTTGTTGAGTTGGCTGTCGCGGATGCAACACGACAGAGAAGCTGGAGAGTAAGAAAATGGTATTTTAGGAATTGGAGTAACGTCTGGATCGTCGAACAGGCACGGCAGGGAAACTCGCTGCTGCCGATGTCTTCACCCCACAATTCAACGCTGTGTTTATTTCTTTCCAATTCGAGTAAGTGGGGTAAACAGCAACCCCCGACGCGACTTCCCTGTTCCACTAAACTGTCGACACTTCACATCCAGTCGTTTCGTTAAACTTGGACCCTTTTCCAAACCTTCATAGCAACGCTACGTACTGTTTCCTAGGCTTGCGGGGCCGTCCCGGTGTGAATTTGCCATAAGGCTCGTCCACGGGTCTTTTCTTCCCTCCCTGTAGGAAGTTGAACACGCCCTGACAACCAGTGGAGTGAGCTTGTGGGACCCTCGACGCGATGACTCCTTCCTTCATTTGATACAGTAAGTTCCAATTTTGAGTGATTGACTGTCAGAGACCTCTCTTATATCTCCTCATTCTGACGTCAATAATGAAGTTTTGGATGAATAGCCAAACTCGTGAAAAATAACTGATGGAAGCTGGACCTACTGCAGACAGACTATGGTCTGTGCTCTCACAGCTTCCAGTGGCAGTGGCCCAGCGGCTGATTTCTTGGATTCGTGTGGAACCCCACCCAAGTTGCTTTCCACAGAATGCCCAGGGTTTCTTCCCAACTCGACTCAACGCAGACGAGGAGAAAACATGCGCCAAACAACTCGATGGTTCCAGCATACATATACATGCATCCTAGATACCCAAACGTGTCTCGTTGGCACCATTTCCCATGAGTCACTGGCTCGAGCCGCGATTTGCCCCGCGAGCATGGAAGATGCGAATGTGCCCGAGAGGCCATTAAGGGCACGCCCGACACGAGGAGTTGGAAATGACTCTCGCAGCGCAACTAAAACACCATTCCATACAGCGCGGTAAGATTTATGACTGTATTTGAAGTTCCGTTGAAACCATGTCCGGATTGCAGGTTGAACGCTTGGCAGCTTCCTTCCCATGCGCCTAGGCTATCTCTGCCGACCGTCCGAAAATAAACTTGGTCAAACGGTGATCTCGCCTCGAGATTCTCTGGACCAGCCTCACGAGCGACATCTTGCTCCATTACTCCATGGGCTGGATCTATGTTGATGTAGTGGCGGACATGGACTACTTCACGTTCTGTCCTCGGATGTGACGGTCATAACATTTCATTAATCTAGCCCACGTCTATTTGGCTATTTTGGTTCCTCTTGATGCGATAATCCACGTCGAGAAAGCCGAGCATCTCTCCAGGCCTCTCGCGATTTAAGAAAGTGTTCCACCCTCTCGCCCTTGTTCAAGGCGATTGTCTGGCTTTCACGTCGCCGCATCTCCCTGCCGATGGCGGAATGCGTGCGGTCTCGCATCTCCAGGATTTCCGCGGAGCGCTTGCCAGCCCGCGTCACCTCGGCACTGACCCCAACGACCACAAACAGGGTGACGAGACTTGCAAACATCCCGTTGGACATGAACACGGGCCGCTGCTTGGTCCCGTCCTGCTCCTGGTACCACCGCTCCCAGTCTTCCCATGTGGCATTCGCGCTGGCATTCCCCGGCTCGCGCCGCCAGGTCCGGTCAGCCGCGCGGTATCCGTTCCGCATATCCGGCTGCGAGCCCCAACCTGCGCCGTGGAGATCGTACAGCCGGCGCCGCTCAGGGTCACTGAGGATGTCATTCGCGGTGACCACGAGGCGGTATCGGTCGAGCTTAATAAGGTGGGATATGCCATCGTGGGCGGTGTGATGGTGACGGTCAGGGTGGTAGAGCTTTACGAGCTGGTAGAAGCGCAGCTTGTTGTAGGGAGCGGTTTTAGCTTGACCGAAGATCTCGTAGGGGGTAGGGTTGGGAGTTGCCGGCCATTGCGGCTCGGCGTGGCTCCTTTCGTGGTCTTCTGGCTTGCCATGTTGCACAGATGCGTAGTTTCGAATGGAACAGTCGGGTCTACGGCCACGCAAAGGCGACTGCGTTGTGTGCCTTCGTGGCCAGGTGGATGACGTTATCGGCCATGACGAGGAGAGGTTAGACAGGCCGTAGCAAACTGCGGCGGTCGGTTTCTTATGGAGCATTACGGGAAGGACGAGGTGGTCATGGTTGGAATATCTCGTGGATATACGAGAAGCATGGCGTCGGGCAACCGGTTGCCTTGGGTTGAGGGAGGAAGGTGTCAAGATCGTTGAGCATGTGGCGGATTACCGGGAAAGAAGATGCGGAGCCGTCCGTTGGGGTTCTCGGATCGAACTCAAATGTCGTGGCCCCGCCTTGCCATCGTAGTCTCTTTGGCTGAGTGTCTTTTTGGACATTAAGCACCACCCTAGTAGTGATCCACACCTACCTCCCAAAAGTACTTGAATGTCAAAACAGCCACTTGCTCTGCTACTAAAGCCTACGTTACTCATGGTTGATTTGTTATGCATTTCGCTATATTGCGTAGGTCGGTAGTGCACAATCTAAAACTCTGATTAGACTTCTGTAGGGTGGTGCTTTGTTGTGCTCAAAATAGCCAAAGTGTCCCTTCCTAAGTTCCTTCCCAAGTCCCTTCCCTGTTCCGGATGCAGTCGGGTCAGGATACCTGGTACAGTGGCAGCTCTTTCCGTCCAATCACCTCGAACCACACTCACCCTGGATATGGATACCCCCTGCGGGCCCTGTCGTCTGCGAAGCACAGCGGAGAAGCTCAGGGAAGGGTTGGTGGAAGCGCCCTCACGTGATGGCTCAAAACTACCAGTCCGAATGGGACATTTTTCTCGACATCACAAAACTCGTCGTCCAGCCCTGCTGCCTTCAACCATTTCTGCCCCGCTTCACACGAACAAATCGCCGCGCCAGGAACCCAACAGTACGAGAGAGCAAAACGAACCGCCTTTTACCGACAACGGTCACACATCTTACCAATAACATATCTCCAATTCCTCCTTCGAGTTGGGATTGCCACATCTCTTCGACCCTCCGCGACTCTCGTTCCTGACCTCGATCTTGTTGTCGCACCACTCCGAAAACGAACATTCCCACAGTATCGGGCACGGGCGTTGCACACTCATTGACGAACAGATACTCTCTTCCTTGTGGGTTATGACACAAGGATTATAGCGAAATCCCTTCCCGATACCAAGAAAACCCGACAACCGTCCCACGAACACCGCACTTCCAGCCCGCACTCTCTGTTCTGTCTCCGCGATTCGTCTTCAACCAACAAAGACTGAATCCACGACCCTATCTTCTTTACATAATCATAATAGAGTTTCGGCTGTCGTCGACAACACCTCGAAAATGACAGACAGCCTTGTTGAGAAGCTGAAGGCATCCAAGTTGAAGTATGTGCCCCCTGCTCCGAATGGCCGTGTTGTTGACCGAGACTGACGAGAGACAGTGATGGCCCTGGCCCAGAGGACTGGAAGAAAAATCTTAACCTCCCTGCCAGGGATACCAGGCATCAAACAGAGGTAGGTTAGCTTGCAGGCTTGCGGTCACCTAAGCGCTTCGAGTAGAGTGTAGGCTGACGACTTTGAACATACAGGATGTCACAAATACGAAAGGACTGGAGTTTGAAGACTTCAAGCTCAACCGAGATCTCTTGATGGGCATTTTTGAAGCCGGATTCGAAAAGCCCTCCCCGATCCAAGAAGAGAGCATCCCCGTTGCGCTCACTGGCAGGGACGTTCTTGCGCGTGCCAAGAACGGTACGGGCAAGACTGCTGCCTTCGTCATTCCCGCACTCCAGAAGATCAACCCTAAAGTTTCCAAGATCCAATGCCTCATTCTCGTGCCCACGCGAGAACTCGCCATGCAGACATCCCAGGTCTGCAAGACACTGGGAAAGCATCTTGGAGTTAACGTTATGGTCACCACCGGTGGAACAGGCTTGCGGGACGACATCGTCCGTCTTCAGGACCCGGTACATATCGTGGTCGGAACGCCAGGCAGGATCCTCGATTTGGCCGGGAAGCAAGTTGCCGATCTCAGCGAATGCCCCATGTTCATTATGGACGAAGCCGACAAGCTTCTTTCCATCGAGTTTACCCCCGTCATCGAACAGCTTCTCCAATTTCACCCCAAGGACCGCCAGGTTATGCTCTTCTCCGCCACCTTCCCTCTCTCTGTCAAGGACTTCTCGGATAAGAACATGGTTAGCCCCTATGAGATCAACCTCATGGATGAGCTCACTCTCCGTGGCATCACGCAATACTATGCGTTTGTGGAGGAGAAGCAGAAGGTGCACTGCTTGAACACCTTGTTTTCCAAGCTCCAGATCAACCAGTCCATCATTTTCTGCAACTCGACCAACCGAGTCGAGCTCCTGGCGAAGAAGATCACCGAACTCGGTTATTCTTGTTTCTACAGCCATGCCAAAATGGCCCAGCAAGCCCGAAACCGTGTTTTCCACGACTTCAGAAACGGCGTCTGCCGCAACTTGGTTTGCTCCGACTTGCTTACCCGCGGTATTGACATTCAGGCTGTGAACGTCGTCATCAACTTTGACTTCCCGAAGAACGCAGAGACCTACCTCCATCGCATTGGTCGATCTGGTCGCTATGGTCATTTGGGATTGGCTATTAACCTGATCAACTGGGACGACCGTTTCAACCTGTACAACATTGAGCGAGACCTTGGCACCGAGATCCAAGCGATTCCTCAAACAATTGACAAGAGTCTTTACGTCTACGAGAACCCCGAGAGCATTCCACGTCCTATCTCCACTCTTACCAGGACGAGTAACCAGCAGCAACAGCCGCCGCAGCAAACACCACAGCAGCAGCAGCAGCAGCAATCACAACAGCACCAACAGCCGCAGCCTCAGAACCCGCCAACCCAACAATCGCAACCCATCGCACAGCAGCCCAAACAAGTTCTGCCGGGCCAGGGAGAATGGCAAACACAAAATCCCCGACAGAATGGTCCCGGTCCCTCGAATAACCAAGGACGGGGAGGTTATCAGGGCAACCGAGGACAATCTGGTGGCCATCGCGGTCGTGGACGTGGCTTCCAAGGCCAAGGCCCACGACAAAACTATGGTGGTCAGCGTGGTGGCCGGCCCCAAGGTCAACCGCAAGGCCCTATCCAGCAGTCATGATATCCCCGGCATCTCGATGGTGCGTTAGGGGGATTTCTTGAGTATGGCTTTTGCGTTTTCTTTATTCTTTTTTGTCTCATACCTATTCGCGATTGTATATGTTAATCTCGACTCGCAACCACCTCTCCGGCCGGGTCTTCACACCGCCAAGAACTCTGGGCTCTGCTTCACTGAACTCACCCGATCCTTCCACCAAGAAGACTCGGGGCTCATCGAATGGCGTCTCTTTGAAACTCGCCATATGCAATCTGAGCGACATTGTCGGTTGTATCATACCCTTAATTTCTTTCGAATTTCCGTTCCGTTTTCTTTTTTCGATACCGTCAACCTTTCTTCGGCATTTACACGGCATAGACACAGGGCATGGGAGTCCTCGTTTTTTTGTCCGGCGGGGGTCGTGTTGTCGGCTCTTTTCATGAATTTGGCCGGGTGTTTGGTAGGGATCGTTGGTCTCTACTCCCTTTACATCCCCCACCGCACCGTTCTCGGTCTTTACACAAATATATTCCCAACCGTTTGCTTGTGATCTCACATAAGCTTCACTTTCCCTTGTCTTTCGACATGAATCACACAGACAATCATGAATGGATGGGCAGAGGTTACGGGAGAGGGAATAAAAAAGAACTGAATGACGTATGTTTTGATTGGTTGTCATGGTCAGGTTGGCTGTTACGCCCTACTTCCTGGTTCGGATACGAGCTTGGGGAGAAGGTATCAACACCGGTTGGGCTTCTTGTTTTGGTTCATGTTTTGGTATCACATGATACTGGGTGTGTTTTCTGGGGCGTTCGGGGCAATTGCTGGGAGTGGTGGACTGGCCATTCACCAGCACAGGACAAGGCCGGCGTACGGTCAGGAAGGACCCGGTCTGTTGTCTTGGAGGCTATCCTTGCTCTCAGTCTCCTTTCTTTTTCTTTTCGTTTTTTTTTCCGTTTGGTGGAGAGCACATCTCGCTGAAGACATTGAAGAATGATGGACAAGATCAAAGTATCGATCTTGATCGACGGTCGAGGTGTTTGTTGGTGCTGTGCTTGAGCGCTCGGTTGTTCGCGGTCACTCTGCCAGTTTCGACATGTTGATGGACGGACTTCGACGATCGAAAGCATCTTTTGACTTGACGACTTACGTCTTGGGAAGCTGTTTACCGAGGGCAAGAGGTGTTTTGGAAGTGCTTTTGGTGGCTTTCCGGATGGTGGACGACGAAGGGCGGATGCTGTCGAAACTTCTCCACATCGGCAACTTGTCGTTGTCTACGACAACGCTTTTCTCACCCGCCATCCCTTTCATGTCTTTTCAAGCCCAAATGGAGTCTTGGTGCTCCTCCATTGGTTCACTTATCGACGAAAGAAACATGACTACGACTACTCCGACGGAAATCATCCTTCCTACGAGCTTTACCTCTCCCCCGTCGTGGGATTTCTCTCTTAGCTCTCGACACGGCACAGGACAAGGATATCGCGATTCTAGAAGCTGGGTCTACCAGTGCTCTAAAAACTGGCATGTGCATGTGTTGCCAGCGCAAAACATGATTTACGACAAACCGCCACCACCCTTCATTCTAACCTAGCTCGACCTTCAGCTTTTGGTATGCTTTGTCAACTAGTTGTATCGCTGGGCCTATGGTACGAAAATAGGTTATGTACCAGCGCTACATCATGCTATATGGATAGAATGGGAGGCCAAGGTGGCATCACACTAAAATGATTAAAAAAAAACCTTTGAGGGAGAAAATCATCCGGGGGGAGAATGATGAAGGAGAGCATTGGTGGCTGCTCGTTCTCTTCTTTCCCGGTGTGTCAAGTAGGAGGACATTGCTAGTTAGTCGGTTGCATCGTTGGACTAGAACTAATTGCAAGTTGTCTGTTCTCTCTCAAGATGACTTTTTCCCGATGCTTTATGTGAATGTGCTGTCTTGACTGTTCTGCTTTCCAAATTGACAGTCCCATCAGGTACATTATTTCGGCCTGAAAAAGGTTACTGGAGTTCTCGGTGTTTGATTTTTGGCGTGTTTTGGCTGTGTTTGAGGCACACCCACCTCCCCCAACTTCCCCCAGGCGCCAAGTCCTCCATGCCTCGTATTTTGCGGTGAGCTGCTGCGTCGACACGACGATCGACGTCAAGGGTTCCGTTTTGCTGGGAAAGTCAAAGTATTGAAAATGGCCAGGTGTCCCATCTCAAAATTCGTGTTCCCTCAACCTGACCACCGTCGAACATAGCTCATGGTAGCCACCAAGTATTTCATTACGAAGCCCCCGCAAAAAATACTGGTCAAGACTGCAGACCCCCTCTGACTTAGATGCATTTCAAATACGACCAACTCTACTCGGCGACGACGATAGTAACTGCTTTGTTGATAACCATAAGTCACAATGCTGCTACTGCCACCGCGATGAGGATAGATGTTGATGTAAGCTTTCACGCACTCACCACAGAGGTTTCTGTCTCTCTTCATTCTCATGAAAAAGAGGAACGAGAAATTGGTGACTAACTCTTATTAACAACAAGTAAAGCAACCCCGAGAAGGCTCGATGGTAGCAAGCAGAGAGGCAGTATCTGATGACCGATTTACTAGTCCCGGTACCGGTACCAGCAGCAGACAAGGAGGCGACAAAGACAAGAGGAGGGAAAAGATCGTCATCGAAGGCGAGGGACTGGTCGCATTCCCGATCCCGTCTGGGGGGAAGCCAATCATTCTCCCGGAGGGAACCGAAGAAGTAGAATCGCGCATCGTCGACCTGGGAGGGGGAACCGTCTTTCAGGTTCTGGGAAACAAGGGTATCACTGTCAATGGCAAGACACTTTCTGAAGAAAAAGAGGGAGAGGACGACGGCGGTGATATTATAGGGGAGATAGGCGGTGATGTAGATGCGCCGGCTGGCATGAGTCCTGGTCAGCTTGCCGCACTTGCGTTTGCGACAGCTGCTGAGGAGATCATGGCTGAAGAACTTGAAGGAACAGGGACAAGATCGGAATTGGAAGAGTTGAGAGATAGATAACGGGTAACGAACAGAATGGTTGGTCTTGATCCAGTATGATGGAGGCTTGAAGGGGGTTTTTTTGGTATCCCTTCGATTTTTGGGGGGGGGGGGACGTAAGATCTGACCACAGTCAAGTCCGGGCATACAAAACATCAAGTTGTCAGTGGGCTACCCGATGCGGTGTAAAAACGATGGGTCACATATCAAGGTCCGAATCTTATGGAAAACGAATGGTGTCATGACTGTCAGGGCAAACGGACAGCATATCATCTTTCGAGCTTTGGTCAATGTTATCTCTGGTCGAGTCCACGAACGACCTTGACGACAAACTTGTAACCAATTGCAATGTTGAGAGTCTCGAAGACTGTATAAGAGTCTTTGCAATATAATTTACTCGATCCCTCCGGGTCACAGATTGGCGGGCGCTTCGCCGACTAACTGGCAGACTCTGGTTCCATGGGTATTTGTTTGCACCTGAGCTCGTCTAACGGAATCTAATTGTTTACTTACGGGGGTGCTTGGAGCGGACCGGGAGCTTGATGAGGCCTGTGGTGGGATTGATCTCGAATAATAGAGTTTAATTCAGGAATGGCTTTACTATCTATCTAGCGGCCTGACTCTGGTTAATCTTTCTTGCGAATTTTCAATTTCTGCCCCACTCCTCGCGAGAGCTGCAATCCGGAGCTGGACTGCTGGTGCTCTCGGTCGAGCGAGCCCGGCACTAGAGGCGCTCCCACCGACCTTGGCCTCGTCATCAGGCACCCGGTCCAGCCGATGTTTTTCCTTCATGGCCTGGAGTTTTCGCAGCCGCTCGGCCTTCTTGTCCACCTCTGGAAGATGGGTCGGAGCAGACTTAGCTGGATGCTGAGGCTGGAATCTGTTAGCATCTATGATTCTGAAATCACGACGGTGTAAATTTGGCCAATTCACTTGACATACCAGGCTCTTTTGGCCCCTTGATATCAGGTTTCGGTGGAGCACGCACACGGGCGTCATCACCACGACGGGAGCTTGAGTCAGCTGTACCCTCGCGACAGCTTCGAGGTCGCTCACGGCAATCGTTTCTCGCCTACACTACTGGTGGTGCTCAGCATGCTTCACTGGGACCTTTGGGGTCCTGTCCATCTTTCAGTTGCCCTGGTTACCAAACGTTGTCGCCCTCCGGCGGCAGTGGCGGTAGCCTCTCGCTGGCCGACAATGCTCACTGCTCCGCCAGTGGCGCCTTAGTGTTCGGTTTAGGTTGTACTGAGGTTCCAAGAAGCTCCAGGGACGGTAGCCGGGTGATACGGGTATCCTGTTTGTGGTGCTCAGATGGGAGATGTCTGTTTAAGAGATGTTGGTTAGCCTCGTACAGGAAGGCAGGTTACTCTTTGACTCTAGAGTTTGTGTTCAGTCTCTATCCCACTTTCCGTCCTCCTGTGCGTGCTGCTTGAAAACAAAAGTCTCCTACATGTTGAGTGAACGTTTATTCAGAGCCCAACCATCCCCCGCACCATATCCCTGATGGCAGGTATGGCGGTGAACAGCACCGTGGTTGTGCAAACAGGCTCATGGACAAGCTCGAGAGCGCCGCGGCGCGCGGGTCGGTCTGGAGGAGCAGGGCCGTCGCGATGCCGGAGGAGTTCGCTCCTAGCGTAACGCCTCTCGTCACGTAATCGTCCTCAGGGATCCTCATCATGTTTAGCATCCTCCCGCCTACGAGCGCGCCGATGATGCCGCTCATGATTGCCACCGCCGACACCGTGTTCAGGTCTCCTCCAAGATTATCCATCGCCGGCCGGGCCAGAGCGAGCGTGAGGCTCCTCGCCGCAAACGCGAGACTTCTTTCCGCTGAGATGCCGGTCGCAAAACAGAGGGTCGGATAGGCGAACAGTGAGCTTATGGAGAGGAGCACTTTTGGCACAATAATCGCGGTGAAGTGCGACCGAAGCTCGCGGCGGTACTGGTACATGGGCAGCGCGAGGCTGACGATGCTTGCGTCGAGGATGGTGCCGAGCAGGTCACCTGCCCCCCGGTCGTATAGATGTATGGGTACCCGACCAGAGCTGAAGGTATTTGACACGCGTTCTGTGCTCATGGAGGGTCGTTTTGAGGGGAGACCATCTTGTCAGACCTAGTACCCAGATTACCATGACCACGAGGAAGGCCGAGACTAGGACGGGGTGTAGGAAGCGTCTCCACGACACGGGCAGTCTGAGGGCGATGAAGTATGCTAGAACTGTAATACTGGTGTGTAGTGGCATCGCGTAGCCGGTTGCGTAGTATATGGGGATGCCGACTAGAAAACCGATGGTGGTGTAGACAAGCCAGTCCAGGTTGGTGGCGATGTAAGTTCCCCAGCGCGTTGAGCGAGTGGGCGGAATGGGTACTTGTCTGTAGAAGGAGTTGCGGAAGGCGATGGCAGGTGCTGCGATGGTGTCAGGTATTCGGATTGGTAGGATCGGATCCTGGGATTGGTTCAGAAGGTTTATATCTGACGAACTGCCGTGAAGCGGTGGCGGCGCTTTGAGCGTGTTGAGCGCAATATTAGACGCCTCCGAGTGCGGGGGAACTGTGGTAAAAGAAGTAGATGGCAATGAGTCGATCAGCTGTGGCGTTTCGGGTCTAGACAATTGGTCTTGAGACTGGTATCAGTGGCTCCTCGCGGTTGTTGCTCCTGTCTCCCAGCTCGTCGGCACGCTCAACGTGAGCGCGTTTGGAAGACCCTGTTAGGAGCTGCCAAAACCTCGTCAGGTAGGCTGTGAAGACCATCATGACGACGAAGCCGACGACTTGCTGAAGGCCGACATGTCAGTGTACACGGCCTTTGACTAACATAAGATGCTTACCAAAGACGCCAATGATTTTGAAAACCTCCACGACGCCAATTGGTGGACTTAGTGGAAGCAGCACAAACGTTGTAGTGAAGAAGACGCTGATCCATATTAGGGACCAGCCAGCCTGGATCGCTGTCTCTGTCAGTGACCGAGTTTAACAGATGGAAGGTAAGCGACAGAAAACTGACCGGGACGTCGATAGCATTCGCAACCAGCCTCGTCCTATGAGTGCCGAGCACAAGCCCGCACAGGAGCAGGCCGAAGAAGAGCAAAATCAAACAAGCCACGGAGGCGGGGAAAGAGATGTGATGTGTCTCATAAGTTCGTTCACAGCGAAACAGGCGGCCAGCATGATCATGATCCCAAAGGGTACGTGAAGCCATGATCGAAGAAGGGTTGGGGTGGAGAGTTGGAAGGCCTGGATCATTGCGGGTGGCTCATGGTCAGTCCTAGTCTTGAAGACGTTGAAAGAGACTCAGGGGCTTTAACAATCTCACCGCAGCAATAAAATCCGCCGCAGCTGTAAATAGGGCCTTGGGTAATGTTGAAAGCTGTGATCGTGGGGACATGTTTATGGGAAGTGGAGGGGTGTCGATTTGCACTTGCCAACAATCCACGCCAGGTCAACAATTAAAATGCGTCATAACTGGGAAGCCCGGCCTTTGTCGAGGTTAGAAACTCATTCCCGGGCCCACCCGTGCCGAAGTTTGGACTTTGGTGGGGAGCCCATCCGGTACCCTACACAGACCGTATTTCGTACCGTATTCATATATCCATTCTCTGCTAAATCTCCTTCAATTCTTGTTGATTGGGATGTGCTCAGCAGTGACACCTCCACCGCAATTAACACCAACAGTATGGCCGGCCACCCGGCCCCACGTAAGAAGAAGCACGACCGCTACTTCACCAAGGCCAAGGAGGTCAGGATGAGAAGAAACTGCACTGTGAGGTGTGCAACCACAGCTCGGTCAAGCCATTCGAGCATCAGCTGCACTTGGCCTCCAAAAATCACCAGAGCCGTTTCAAAAGGGTCGAAAACGGCCTAACATCATCCCATAAATGCGAAACGTGCGGATCTTCGTTCCAAAAGAAGTCTCTGCTGGTAGACACTATAACAGCTACGGGCTCGCGTAGGTACCTCGCACTACTTAGGGTTTGTGAAGGGGGAGTCCATGAATCCCACTCTTATACTACTCCAGTCATAGCGAGGCGAGGAAGCTCCTATGCTGGAGGCAAGCTCACGCTTATGCACGAGACTTCTTTGGTCCTATACAACGATTTGTGTGCCATCCCACTCTTCCTGTTTAGCATGGGATACATCAAGCCCAAGTATCAAACTAAATATCCTAAGGTATAAAAGTTTCATTGTCTGTCTCGGTAACGTCTATCCAGTTCAAAGAAGTCATAAAGATGAGAAGTGGTTTGCTTCTTAGGGTGTTACCGATTCTTCAGATTATGACGTGTCCATTCTCTAAGAGTCCTAAACACATACTAGCACTGAGCTATCAAAAGCTGTACGGGGGGTAAAGCCCTTTGGCATGTACTTTTCTCAGGGGGCGTTGAAAGTTATAATCGTCGTAGTTTTGAAGCGACGCCGTACACCAAAGATAGTAAGGGTTGCGTGACCTGCCGCGAATCCAACGTACAGACGGGGCCGGCAGTCCGGGTTTCTCCATGACAATGGCGTAGACACCACAGGAGAGGAGGTGGACAGGTAAAGTATAAGGAATTCGAGTCCTGGAGGAGTGGGTGATTGGAGGATTTTGAACAGGCCTGATGCGAACGGAATCGAGCATTCGAGGCAATGGCTTCCAGGTCATCCATGTATAAGGCTGATTACAAGGTAGGTTTCCAAGACATCTTCCCAAAGTGGTTGCACTAACTGATCCTTCAACAAGCGAGCTTTTGGTTCGCCATGGCAGAGTCAAATAAATCTGTGTCCGCAAAGGGCAGCTCCAGCCTCCACGAATCCTGTCTCCAAATCGAAGACGAATGATGCCGCCCAAGAGGTAGCGGAGTTTTTGGCTGGATCGTCCAACAAGAATGATGAGCAGGTCCTCCGTCTCTGTGTGCAATGTGAAAAAATGAATAGCCCCCCATGGACGGAGACTTTGCTAGAGGAGGCTCGCGGTCAGTATTCCTGTTCGAGCACGCAAACATGACAGTCTAGTCTGCTTAACCAGTGCCGGATAGGCACTCCAGGTCCTTCACCAGGCAGCGCTGGCACTGGTCATTGTCCTGCACACTTGTTGCCTTGCCTTTCCCCATGGCATCGTCGAAAGCGACGGAGGCGCGCTGCGAGCGGACGGCAGCCGAAGAATGGCGGCGGGCACAGAAGAGAAGAATAAGGTCGAAGACACCCGCGAACCAAAGCGTATCCCATCGGGCTGTAGTGGGCAAGCGCCGTCATCACGGTGATCTCTGGTCTGGTCATGTTTGTGCAGCTTTTCAACATGGGCTGGCACGTGGAATGCGCCACGGCTTCAAGATTGGTGTGCCGGCCTGGGACTTCTACTTCCGTGACAAAGCAGAGGAGTTCGGCTTCGCGGCCTACCTCGATGAGGAGCGGGCTCCCCCGCAAGAACCCACGAAGCCAGAGCCGACGGACTGCCAGTCACGATGAGCAGCTGCTAGCGGCCCAGTGCACACAATCGCCAAGCCCAATCTCTGCCCAAGACGAAGCATAGTGACACGTCAGGACTCCCCAGGAATGGATCGGAAGCGGGGTGAGTTGGACAGGGTCCCGTCCACCCAGCCCTGATATTACCGCCTCTAGCGATATGCGTTTCGGTGGTCCAAGGTGTGTGTGCGACCATGGACGTCGCGCAGACCATTGAAACCGCCCTACATTCGTGGGGGGGCGGCCAGATTTCAGTCGGGACAAACGCACTGTAGTAGTGGAAGCGTATGGTGATAGCAATGTGGTATTATAAATGTACAATAATAGTGTGTGATATAAAAATACAAAGAATAAACATATAACGTTACATGTACTTATACAGGTTCAATATCCCATTTCGATAAATCCGAATCCTTCATTCAATTCCCTTCAGTTGATTCAACCCAGTCCATTTCTCCCTAGCAGCGCCCGGTCGTCCGTCATCTGTGACATATGAAATTCGGAAAAAAAGAAGAAAAAAGAAGTGTGCCTGTCGTAAACAGGCCAACAGCGAGCAAGTGAGGCGGAACGCCTCAGGTATGGCAGCAAGCTGATTTGAGCAAAGGCATTGAAGGCACGGGCTTCTCAGAGCTGGGTCGTCGTCGCCCAACTTTAGCACTGCTTTTAGCAGCATTAGATGCGGCAACGTCCTGAGCGTTGCGGAGCATGTGATAGAGCTCGCGTGTTTTTGACTCGTGACACTGAGCAGTCAAAGTGCGGAGGGCTTTCGTGCCACGGCCGTGAGGACCTTGAATGTGGCTGCTTCGCGGCTTTCAAGAGGCGTCACTCGTTGCGGGCGGGCCTCGGTGTCTGCCGGGTCTCCTTTGACGTCGACGTCGGTGATGTACTTGGCGCGAGCGACGTTCAGCAGCTCAAAGACTGCTTTAACCCTGTTCATGTCCTGTAGGGTGAACCTCGAGCCGAACAAGTAGCTCCGGGACGCAAGGGTCTCGTTGTCTGGCGAGATCTCGACGTACGAGTTCTTGGTGTCGTGATACATCTCCAGGCCTATGGCCTTGCGTTCAGCAACCGAGTCTGAGCGGAGTTAACTGCCAGCATATGTTGCTTCGAAACAAGGTTGAAAAAAAAGGTTACTTACCGATTAAAGCTTGTTCCTTATACAGCTTTCCCCTGTCGTTCTCTTGGGCGTTCTGGCGCAGGATGAGGTAGAATGCCTCCAGGCTTGGGAAGCTATCGAGGAAGCCGACCAGCTCGTCGGGGCACAGGCTGAACTTGCCATGGCCGTCGTTTGTGCATGGCGCAGTGGAAGGGGCGCGCCATGGTGCTACAGGTCTTCCTGTGGCAGACGATTGCCACCTTTCCTGATGTGCTGAAAGGCAGCACAGACCGAGATCCGCTCGAGGTGGCGTGCCGCGAGGCGCTGGTGCTCGTGGACCCAGTAGGTGCCCCTCTCGCGGCACATGGTGCGGTCAAACCGAAAGCAGATAATGTCTGTCGACGCGTCGACGGCGTTCGCTGTGGTACCTAGCGGGAGGCTGATTTTGTCCGTGGTCGCCCGCTGGACAGCGCCGACCGCTATGCGCGACACGGTCGACAGCTCTGCGCTGTGTCGGTAGCCCGATGTGTCCGCGTTCTTCGCCACCGCAGCCATCTTGACGCCCCAGCGGAGGCCCTGGGCATCGTTGTCCCTCTTCACCTGGACGTGGTGGACGTGAGGCTTGCCCAGAGCCTCCACGAAAACCATGGACTGGATTTCGTTTGGGAGCCGCGGGAAAACGTCGAGGCTCCGTGCTGACAAGGTTCCGGCCTGGGTCGCCACTTTGGCCGAGCAAGTGGGAGGTCGAGAGAGAGGGGTAGAGGGAGAGGAAGAAGGTGGTAGAGAGAGGAGGAGAGGGTGAGAGCGAAAGAGAGAAAGAGAGTGGGAGGGAGGTGGAGAGATAGAGAGGGAGGGAGAGAGGAATAAAAAAAGGTTTATATAACTTTTGCGACGTGCGCGAGTGTGTGGTGTGCTTGGTGCCGTGCCGAACGATCGGTGGTCGAGAGAAATCAGGTGGTGCGCGGTGGTTGAAAGAGGAAAGAAAACGAGGGCACCGAAATTCAAGATTTTATAGTCGGGCGAGCGAGAGGGTCGAGGAGTAGGATGGCTCGTGCGCAAGGAATATCGAGCACCTGCCTATTGAGTGAGGGAAAGAACCTTTCAAGTACTTTCGTTGTAGCCGTTAGCAAATTCAGATGAAGACGTTCGAAAATGTTGGTGCGGTTGTGGGCCACTGCTGGACAGAGACTACTTCTGGGGTTGCTGTTTCTTGCAGCTGGCAACAAAACTTCAGGGTCAAGCCTGCGGGCCTGCCCTACATTGTTTCTGCCCGGTAATGGAGCTGTGATATGTTTGTGATATAGCTTACCTAGGTAGGAGAGCTTTCCAAGACAACTTAGCCTGGTATTGAAATGCATCATGATTTGCTGTCGAGTGGCTTGACATATTCACCCCCATATAAGATTCTTCTCCTTTCTGGTGTCTCTTAAGACAATTTGTCACCAGCTGGGCAGGATGTTCGCGGAGTAAACCATCGAGACAATTTGGGAAAGCCCAACAAACTTGAAGCTCTTTGATACTGCGTGGGTCAGAAGTAAATCCGTGACCTCAATAGCACCGAAACCATGTGGGAAGACTTGTAATGCATCGCTGGAAAGGAACTGTAGGCATCTGCTCGATACTACACAGTTTACTTGCCAATGGTTGGGATGGATGGTGGAATAGGAGAAAATAGGCGCCGCTCAATTCTCGACATGCACGTCCTATACAAGCAAAAGGGCTTGACGAACAACAAATAATGTGGTTAAACAAGCTTCTAACTCTTACAAAGCCAATCGCCAGGCAGACCAAACGTCGCCCCAGTCTAGTGGATGCATGTGGTCGAAATACCAGTATCCTCGGGTAGCCATTTTTAGTACAAGTACGGATACAATCCAGCTTCCAAGACCACCCACTGTAATAAACGTGTTTTGATTTCTAATCCAACACTCCGAGTGCGATTAAACGTTATCTATACTTTCCCTTGTACCGTTGCTGAAATCGGGCCATATAACGTGGATAATAAGTACTCACATATATGTGTGTGATGACTATCATTAGCAGTGTGAGACGAGATGCTTTTTTACATCAGCCTTGAAATATGCGAGAGCTGCAAATGAAGTAATACCGCTATACAGTTTGATATTTCTCGTGTATATGCTTACTTCTACCGGGCTGCCGGACAGCCGGGGTTGGCTGGACAGTGAAGATTATTCACAGTTCTCCTCCACCTGATTTCCTCATGACGGGCGCATGTGACGAGGCTTGGGCAGGTATGTACGTGACGTGTTTAAAGGAAGCTACCTGGTAGCTCATACCTGCCATTTTCCACAAGCTTGTTGCCCAAGCTGCCGCAGTGGCAAGTTGCTGGGTTGCCAGCACGGCGTTTCCGTCCCATCTTGCCGCAAAACTCTTCGTAAAAAGAAAAGATCTTTAATTTCGTCTTAAAGTTTCCATTCGCGGCTACTCCTTCGGTAACTCCCGGCTGACCCAAAATCTGAATTCAAACTAAACTTTCGACGGGAAGTTTACTGACAGTGTGATCTCGAGTAGCCAAGGCATAAGGTTCGACGAGCAAGGCTTTGACGTGAATGACTGCGGCAGTCGCTGCTGGATGAGCCTTGTGATCTATAGGTGCATTGAAAGGGGGTTGATGCTCAGAAATATTCCGATATATCAGCGTCAAGCCTACGAAATATTGATTCCGAAAGTCCTGTGCGAGCATTGGCCTGAAGGTCGGGAGTACCCAATATCGTCAGGAGATCTGGGACATATGAAGCGCTTAGGCCTTAGCTCCATTAGGGATCACTTGGAGTCTGAGTCGAGGGCTTACAACAACCGGTCTAATCAAGACATGTTGGCCACGGCTTATACACACATGGTAACTAGGTTACTAACTATCTTTGTAGGTGTTGGTAGCAATAGCAAAAGAATAGTGTAAATCGGTTACAGAAGCTACCACGATGCAAAATGCCTCTATTTTGAAGGCAGTGTGCAAGTTATGGTCTATTTTCTGTATATTCGATTGATCTAAAATAGAAGGAAGAAGAGAAACTATTTCTGAATACAAAAGGAAACCTCTTTTGTGGCCACAAGCATACCCTGGCTCGTCGGAATGCCGGCGCAGCAATTTCGCTGCCAAATGCTTGCTCGCCGCCAAGCTATGCTTGTTCGAGTTGTTGCCCTGTCAACGGCATGTGGATGACTTTATTCCAACAGTAGGAGATGGATGTGAAAGACGTTGTGGGTAGTTGATGATATGAAAGGCAGCAGAGGGGGGAGGTGAGCTAGCTATGGTATGCATGTGTCCTTAGGACACCTCATGGAACCTTCAACTAACAGACTCGCGGAAATACTTTTCTAGTAGTGGAAGCGCACCGTTGTGAACTCGTCCGATCTTTCTTACGCTCTCGCCATCCTCCACAGTGTGAATTCGGCCACAGTCTAGCCAAGCTTGGGGAGAGATCGATAGGTCGTTCGCCTCAATGATTATGGCAATTGAATCCCTCACAATCCCCTCCTCGTCCTCCTCTTTATCCTCCGGCTCAGGCGGCTCCTTCAAAAGATTTTGGCCTTCATGATCTCTCCCGCTCTCGTACAACACGACATAGTCAATGGCGCGGCCCCGAGGAGGAAGACGCGATTTCCCGTTCCAGTATGTGATGCCAAGGCATAGGCTATGATTCAACCGTCTCCGCACGACAATAAACTGACGGACGCTTGCCTGCGGTCTGGTGCCACAGAAAGGAGGGCATTGTTGAGTCCATTCGGAGCTATTGCTGAGCATCTCCGACTCAGAGGCGGCTGCCGCCGGCTCAAACCATACAGTTTCGAACATGCGATCAACTTGGAAGAAGCGCTTTGGCTTCTCAACGACAACAAATTCTCAGCAAGTGTTAGCTTAAGCAAAACCACGCAGCTGAGTGTCACGGGTAAGGTTGGGAAAGGGCGGGGAGACCAACCCTTGCCCAGTCCCTCCTTCCATTGCTCTAGCGGCTTAAGCTCCGCAAAAACAATCACGACGAACCAATCCTCGAACTTGGAGAGTGTTGGGACCAAACCCGAGACAAACGCCGAGTCTTCGTCTAAAATACCATCAAGTGTGTCGTCGTGAATTTGGCTAAAACGTCTTTAAAGTAAACTCTCAGATCATCATACAAAACCGTTAGGTCCGGTTTCAGGATGATGATCGCCTGCAGTACCCTTGTATGATTCGATCAGGTCAGAAAACCCCTCGAGAGACATGGAATATTCGTCACGGAGTTTCGACATCGACAAACAATTAGGGCTTCCAAGTAGAGGCTTCAATATTCGGCTCCAGCTATTCCGTACGGATGCGTTGTGGGTGGCAACAAGCTCTGCAAAAGCGATAAAAATGTCATCCTTGGAGCCATCGGAAACCTGTGAGCTGGTACTGGCGATGGAATTACGGGCGCTGCTGCTCCGGCTCGCAACCGGCCCGGTCCGCTCGGGCTCGGGCTCGCTGTCATCATCGTTCGCTGCGTCGGAATGATCACGGCGAAACAAATTTCTGACTCTTTCTTTGTGCTTGCCCATCGATGTGGTAGGAAATAGCTCTTGTTGATGTAGTAGTCAGGGTCCTCGTGCTTGTTAACTCGAGAAGGAAAAGAAACGAAGCCTTACGTCCGTGTCGGAAGGGAGAGGAAGTCGAGATGTTCTGTCACGTGGTCGATATTGCATTACGTTCAGTGTGTGTTGTGTGCTGCTGGCTGAGGGCTAGGGTTTGGTTTTCCACGGCTGCCTGCATAAGAAGAGGCGAGCCTGACATCGCATCTAAAGCCTCACCCGGCCTCCAGTCAAAAAAGCACCTTGATATCACGCAGCACGCAATCCACCATAAGCACATATGAGACGAATCTCGTTCAATATGTCAATCGATCACTCGAAGAAGAAGAATTTCACTTCCTGCGCTTTGAATTTCTGCAGAGGCTGAACATTGCCCAAATCCAACTCGACCTCATCCGGACGAAGCGCAATATCAAACGCCAGGGAGCGGTAACGAGCGATGATGGCCAACAGTTGAGAGAACGGCTGAGAGATTATGGTCAGTGCTCTAACAGAATTAATATTCTTATAATTTCAACTTTCCTAAAACTTGAACCGATCCTCCCAACGAT
Organism: Apodospora peruviana; assembly: GCA_033439685.1. Classification (NCBI taxonomy): domain Eukaryota; kingdom Fungi; phylum Ascomycota; class Sordariomycetes; order Sordariales; family Lasiosphaeriaceae; genus Apodospora; species Apodospora peruviana. The sequence continues at coordinate 1,045,971 of JAUEDM010000003.1, read as the reverse complement.
AACTAGCAATCGCTATCCGTGACTACCAGTTCCTGAGAAACAAAAAGGGAATCGCAGGTGCAGAAAAGTGGAAGAGAAAATTGCTCCTCCAGAGATACCTGCACTCGCCCACCGACGACTTCGACGAGCCGTTTGAGTCCCACTACTCGTATGTTGAAGACGTCGAAACCACCACAGCAAATAACGGCGGCGCAGGAGGGGGAATCGATCCCCTACGGCGAGCCATGATGGGACTCTTGCCTGTGTGGTCACTTACTCCCACAAAGAAAAGGCGGAGCGGAGCAAGGAGGACCAAGAAGGGCAGCTGCCCAAGGACGTGTCGACCCCGGTCGATCGGTTGGCCCGGTTTCTGATCGCCTTGGTCGGGGGGTGCTTTCTCATTGTGCCGATGGTGATCATGGCGCTGGATCCGTCTCAGACCAAAAGTCTGGTGACGGTTGCTCTGGCAGTACTGCTCCTCATCCTCCTGCTGCCGTTTGGTATTCGTGTGTCCAACGTGGAGACGCTTGGTGCTACGGCGACGTACGCGGCCGTCCTCGTCGTCTTTGTAGGCACAACCGGCGGGGCAGGTGGTTCAGATGCCACAAGCAATTGATGGATGTCTTTAGTGTTGGTCAGTACATGTCGGACACATACTCGAAAATTCCATTCCCGATAATCTGTTAACAACTATATAAACCCAATGGTACAACGGCCTTTATGTACCTACCTGCCTTATTCGGTACGCATAAGCTGTCGTTACGCTACACCTAATAAAATAAGTATCTAGGGATCCAACATGCTCCGCACTTCAACTCTCTATAAGCATATTACAAACTGATTGATAGAATTCCGTCCAAGGTTAACAAGAATGCCAAAGGTATCCCCTACCTCAACAATAAGGACCGCTTGTCTGGACTGTGAATGAGCCTACTATGTCTATGTCGTTTCAAAAGCTAGATCTCATAATCTTTTCAAGGAACTAAGAGACACCTACTCTATTCTCCAAAACAGAATCTCTTGCCTTCTTTCTCAAATAGTTAGAAAACACAATTCTGACCCCATCTTCGTCGTCCTCGTCGATCATTAACTATTAGTCCGAGCAAAGACTCCCGGCCTAAGAGCAGGGCTCGAGGAAATTTCTAAGCAAGTTAGGAAGAGTGAAACAGCGAGCTAGAATAAGAGACAACCAAGTACTTTTAGGACTTCATACCCTCCAAGTCCGGGGTACGTCGCAATTAGTCTAATCGCAACAAGAGTTGATGCGCAAGGTAATTAGATCTGACAAGACCAAATGATTCCTTTCAGCTCCAGTCGTGAAACGAAGCTGAGTCAGACAGAGTTCAAATATGACACCGACCTATCCACCTTTTACTTCATCTAGGTATCTAGGTAGACACTTAAATAATCCCTTCCGCGTCTAGCCTTTAGGACTAGGTCCAGGACTCCAGATATCAGTAGCAATGTGCCACAGCTATGGTATCCATCCTCAAATCCCAGCTAGACCAGACTAAAACACGCCGCCAGACCCAACGGCCGAAATATGACTAATAACAGCTTCCAACCCAAACGAAGAGGTTGGAGCAAGAGAAGAGAAGAAGTCGAATAAATCAGCAGGGCTTGGGCACAAGCAGTAAAACCTGACTGCTGCCTTTTTCCCCCAAATGAGATTCCACGCCCAGATATGAATTCCCAGATACTAATCGGGTATCACACGAGTCCCCAAGTCCCATATCAGTTGAATGCCATCAAATCGTATAACCGTAAGTAACAGTTCCGTTGACCGCTCCGTAACCGCTCCTTACCTAACCGACCGAACCCGCACGCCAGATGAACCGTATCGACACATAAATCAAACAAAAAAGTAGCGCCCAATTAACGCCAGATATAGTCCAGTTGCAGAAGTTACATCGGGCAGCAAATTTTTCTCACCAACCCAAATCGTCGTCGATCAGGTCCATCCTCTAATTACGTTGAGGCGTCAACGTAGCCCCAAGCACCAGAACCAACATCTCCAAGTTCTCAAGCTGATAGTTTTCAATGGTAGTCCTCATAGCGGTACGCGGAACGTCAGCCAGTTCGGCCACATGTTGACGTCGTGGATTATTATTGGCACCCATGCTCTGCAGAGTCGATTCCAGCTGGGCGGCAAAGTCACGAATGCACTCCGTGTCGAGTCCAAGAAACTCGGCGTACGTCAGCCCGCCGGACAGGCCCGAGTCGATCCAGTCGGACCCGTGGTTAGAGAGCGCGACGCTGATAGTATCGAAGAGCTTGCTGTACATCTTGGAGATGTCAGACGCCAACGCTGCGGCCGAGGAGGACAGCCCGGTCGCATTGTTCAGCCGGACGACAACCTGCTGGATCACGTCCTTCATGTGGTAGAGCTCATGACGCAAACGCCAGACCTGATTGCTTGGGATCTGGTGTGCCAGTTGCTGACCAGTTCCAAGCATTCCAACGGCGGAGGAGTTGGAGCCCGGCTGGGGAATGTCGATGGGTGCTGACCGTCCTGTTGGCGAATCCAGGTCGGCCGCGGGAGGGGCGATGGGTATATTCATCTTCTCGGTTTGGAACTCGTTGAAGTCGCTGGTGAACCAATTAATTAGTTAGCTGTAGCACACAGCCCAAAACTGGGTTGATTCAGCCAGGGGTGAAAACGTACACTCGCATGATGGGAAGGAAATCGCTCATCTTCTTCTCAAACTCGTCAAGGTTGTGCCAGATCTGAATCAGATTGGGAAAGCACGAGGTGGAAGGGTCTGTCCAACGAGCGTCGCCATCTCGGCAGACAAATTTAGAGATGTATCGGACTTCTTTCTGGAGGTTGGAAAGGTTATGTCGGACCCCGGAAAGCCAGGAACGCAGACCGGGATCAAGCGGGGGTTCGCGAGACGTGGTAGAACAGATCATGGCATAGCCGGAGATGATTGGCGTCAGCTCAGAAACCTGCCTGGACAGCAAACTGCAGAGTCCGATTGACTTCTCTCGGACTTCGGTAAATGAAGGTATGGTACTGAGGTTGTGGACGGTGTCGTCGAGGCTGTTGCGGACTTGATGGACAGTTTTCTGGAGGAACTTGGGATCCACGGCGTACGAATCATGGTTAAAAGAAATATCTTCGACAGAGTCAATCTCCATATTATCCGCGTCGCTCCCATAGTTGTAAGCTGATGAAGGCGGATCCTTGAAAGGAACCTCTGGTGCTTGCTGTGCCTCGGTCCCGGTCATATATGATGGCTCACGGCTGGCAGGTCCGGTGTGAGCATCCGACCAGGATTCGGGAGCCTTGCCATTATTAAGAGGTGACTTGTCGTCGCTAACAAGGCAAGCCGAGGAACTCGTCTCGTCAATCGAGCCTGGGAGCACAGGAGACTCGGCTGTCGTCGGGGCAGGGCGAGAGCGGATAGGGAGACTCAGATGGAGGGAGGCTACGGCGGGATGGTGGTTTGCCTACTTCGTAGTTAGTCCAGCTCGACGGGGAGTAGGTAAAAGTGATATGAGCGGGACGTGTGGACTTACAGCTTCCGCCGGGGTAGGTTGTGAGGTTGTGTGGTTCTCTTCAGACGACGCTGTGGGCGTGGCGTCGTCTCCAGAGTCGGAAAAGGAGAGGACGGACATATTGTCGTCGACATTCTCCCAGCCGTCGGACAAGCTGTTCCGGTGGGACGACATGATGAAGATGACCGTTCTATAATCCCCCCGAGTTTGTAGAACCCGAAAAGTCGCTGAGAGCCAGATCGTAGATGCTAGAGCCTCGTTTGCAGCTGGGGATGTCGGTCGAGCATTAACTGCAGATCGTTGCGGCGCGGGGTCGTGGGTAGGGAGATATTTACACAAAGGTACCTTAGGTGCGACGTGCTGTGGGTTGACAGGGTGTTTGGGGGAAGACGTGCATTAATGACAGAAGAAGGAACGGGACGACGTCGTCTGATGTTGTGGAGTGGGAGAACGGATGTCAAAGCCGAGAAAAAATAAAAGTAGCTCGAGGATGACGAGGCCTTCCCCTTCGGATGGTTCGACTGAAGTTAAAATCTGAGAGGTGCCCCATAATAGGTTGAGGGCGCTGCTGCCTTGCAGCTATCCCTAGGTTGACCGCCCCGTGAAGCTCCGTGCCTGCCTCCCTGCTGACCCCGCACCGCACCTCCTGTGTAGCCCCTACATCCGTCCGCAGTTGTCTTGCAAGCACGACCTTGACAGTATGATACCTGTGGAAGTCTTTTCTTGAAGCCTGCCCCCAAAGGGCCTACCGGAAATATGTTGATGGTTGGACATATCAGAGTAATGAAAGACATATATCAATCACCTAAATCTCGCCACAAAAGAAAGGCACACCAAGAAGAGCAAAGGTTCGAGAAATACGCAAAGACTTCTTTGATACCATGAAGCTTTCGGTCAAGCTTCTGAAGAGTGCGAAAGTGTTGGAATAAAGACGTGAGGCTACGATTTCTGTATTCCGTAGCGTATAAGTCGCTTGGTTGTCGAAAGTGCTGCAGGGGTCACCTGGCAGCTCTGCTTGCGCCTTGGTCCTAACCAAACCTGGCACCGGAACTGCACCAGTTCACCGAAAGTACGGGAGCAGCACCCGATACTTCGGGGACTGGGGATTTCATGGGGTCTCCACAGTAAAAATATAGCCTCTGGTATCTGCGAAAAAAAACTAACTCATGAGTTCTGAAAACTGCCTTTTACAAGGTAGTTTGAGGGCTTTGTTGCATTCGCCCAGCCCATAGTATTTACTATGGAATGGTGTACTTCGTAATCCGTATAGGGGGAGTCCATGAAATCCCAGCCACCCAAGTAATATGGGAGCAACAAAAAATGCAGGCACATTAAACAACCAGTCTACTATAATCACCACAAGTGATACGAAAGTGATGTACATGTAATAGAACGATTCGCTAATTGGCATTCTTGAGCCCTATTTGAATCTGTTAGCACACGCTGCTTTTATAATGGAAGGCACATACATGAAAGTGAGCCCTGCACCAATGCCGGATTTGACTCCAAGCGACTTCTATTACGCCGGTATTGCAACCACACGATTCTAATCCAACATTTCAAAAGCTTCAGAAAAGTCCCCATAGTAGTACTTGGGGAGCGTCTCCTAGTTCTCTCGGAGTCTGCGGAGTTATTATTGCTGTCTTGATGGTTAACCAACCTGCACTCGTTTTAGGTGTGGCTGTTGCTGGTCCCGGGTGGGCAAAAGAGGTCTTGCACGAGCAATTGCTCACCAAGCTTACTCAACATATATATTTGAAGATCTCCCAAGGAGCTCACGTCGCGACGCATGATGGTACCTACTCGAAACGAATAGTTGTGGCACCCCCATCCAAGCCGGGCTTACCCAGCTAATCTCCAATGCGAATGCTTGAAGTCTTGCATGGAGATGCACAGTCATTACAGGTAGGTATTTAGGTAGGTAATTTACATCTAGATCAGCTAAAGGTCCGAATATGGCCACTGATAGATACGGGTATAATCACTTGATTTGGGCCGTACTAACAACCTGGTAAGGTTTCTAGAGAACACTTTCCACCTTGCTCTTTTTGCAGCTGGCAAAACAGGACCACCAAAACCCCCTGGGCAGTTGGCCGCAGTGAGAAAGCCAGTATTTATGCCTTGAAAGAACATCGCAGGATAGCCATTCCCCCCCTAGCTTGCCAACACCTGGTAGCAGGATTATGACTCGCCTCCGGGAATATTTTCTCTCCTTGCTCCATCAGACTGTCGTCGGCCAGCTCGCCACCGCGACCCCCGCCAAGTGACCAGGCTGCAGTGCCTCATGCTGATGCTCCCAAATGGACCGTCGGTGTCCAACCTTTGTTGGACTTGAAGCCGCAGGAATTAACGCCGTGCACTGATATTTCGGATTGTTGTACATCATTCTTTCTTCGGTATTCGTTTTCGTAAGGTCCAGTTCGATTTAAGCTACGATAGGAACACGGTAGCGAGGCAGCAGTGCCATCTTCTCCTCAGGGCTGGTCTCTTGGTCGTCGTACACCATCCGAGCCTTGTCCTTTTTGCCCTTCTTCTGTGCGGCCGCCTGCTCGGGTGCACCCTGAGCTGGCTTGACGCCGGCCTCGGCCATGCGAATCATCTGATCAATGACATCGGCCTGACGAGCGCCACCAGAAACGAGCTCATCCACGGTTGAGGCACCGGCAGGGTAGCCTGTTGCAGGCGCGCCAGGGGCGTTCTGATAGTATCCCGGACGTTGGGGCAGCGTCGACGCCGGAAGCGTGTTACTAGGGGGGCGTGCGGGAAGGTTGAAGGCGCCAGGCGCCCCGGGAGGAGGCGAAGGGCCCGATGGATAGACAGGAGGATACGCCTGTGAAGGGGAGAATCCAGGCACAGCCGGCACGCCAGGAACACCAGGGACGCTAGCCGGGGGATACGGGTATCCTGCTTGAGGTGCAGGGAAGGGAGATGTCTGTTTGGAAAGTAAGCCAGCCTCGTACGGGAACAGAGATGCGATGTGAAAGGGGAAGCACATACGATCTGACTGGGGCTCTGTCCGTCAACTGGCACAGCAGGATTGCCGTTGGCTGCAGCAAGCTTGCGAGCACGATGCGCTGCGAGGCGCGCCTTTAGCTCTTCGGCAGTCTCGATCTTGATCTTCTTTGTAACGCCCTGGACACCGGACTGGCCAGGAGGGGGATTGCCAGTCGCGGCGTAGCGCTGTTGCTGATCGCGGAAGAAATTCTCCCTGATGCGCTCTTTGTGTTGGTTCTGAATATCCTCGGGAATACCTTCCATTCCAAAGATCTCAATGTCGAGACCTTGGCGATTGGGGAGCGCATTCTCGACGTTGCTCAGATTCTCCTTGTGCACCTGATTCATGTGAACCGAAAGACCTGTTTTGATGAATTCATTAGCGCTGGTTCGCGCGCTGGAGACAAAGGCACAGAGTGCAAGGTGTCAATACCTCCAGCGGTGTTCAGTCGCTTCCCGCAGCGGTCGCATCGGAAGTGCTTCGCCTTTTGATGGGAGATCAGAAGCTTCAAATCTTCGAACTCTCGCTCGCCTGGAATAAATCATGGTGGTTAGCACAGAGTGCGCAACGAGAAAGTTCTAGGAATGGCAGAGACACTGACAGTAGTAGCACCATGGACGGTCGAGGAGCTCCTCGAGGTCGGGGTGCTTGCGCTTCTTGCCGCCCATCGTTGCGGAGGGCTGAACGCAAGTGACGCTGTGAACACTTCTGGAAATACCAAGGGAGTCGGATTGATGCGGTACGATGTGGTGATGTGGAAGACGTTGAAACACGCAAGGGATGACGCTTTCGAGTTCGAAGCCGCGATCAGGTTGCGGCGCGACGAAACACGCACCCTCCAAAATCATGAATGTTCAGCTTCAGTGCCTGCCGCCTGGACGCCTCTTGCGATTGGAACTAACCCGTTCTGTATTAGCACCGCGTAGATAGCACGTGACCTATCCAAAAGAACGCGGGGGAGTGAGGCCAGTCTCGAACGGGAATGCCGGGGATACCGGATATAAACTCCGCTACTTACGCTTTCCCATCGCCACACCCAGCAACTTGACCGTGCTGACCAACGCGGTGGTCGAACGCGGAGGTCGAACTTTCCCGATCTTGAAGCTGACGGCCACATGAGCTGCCGACCTAGCGCTGTGGTGCATTTCCAATTTCCATTGGTTACTGCCTGCTACTGTCAGCATCTGATCGAGTTTTGACATCTGGATTTCGATCCAAGCACTGTCTATCAGCCCTGCAGGGCGATCCCGACTCGGGTTTGTAATGCACTGGTAGATGGGCGGGATACCGAGAGCCAGTCAAGTCCAAGATATCTTGTTCTCGTCAATGGCTGATCATTCCCAAAATTCCTTCGCCTTCAGCGCCGCTTCCTTCCCGGTTTAATGGCCACTTAATTGCCAAGATGTCGCGTGCAAAGCCCCCAATCGTAATCCTTCCTTGAACGGGAGCCCCTGTCGACACTATCGTCAGCCCTGTCTGTCCATGCACCCAGCGGTGAGCCTGGTGCTCCCCCGAGACGATAAAGTCACCGGATTCCCTGCCTGACCTCCAATCTCCCTCGTTTGCTCACTGGGTCTCTTTTTGTTTTCCATCAACAACGGGCACCCAATTCGTCCCCTTGTAATACACCGTGATCCATATACAGGAGCTCCGCAGATCATTAACAATGGAACCGGGAGCTACGGCCCCGGACACCGGCGGTGCGGAACGCGCGGCAGAGACAACGACGTCGACACTGCCCATCCGCCCGCAAGGAAAATGGGCAACCCCCGACGACTGGACGGCCGCCAAGAGCACCATAAAGCATCTCTACATGGAAGAAAACTTACCTCTCAAAGAAGTCATGGCAATCATGGAAGAAAAGCACAACTTCCGCGGGACCGTCAAGATGTACAAGTCCAAGCTGAACGAGTGGGGTCTATTCAAGACGTTCAAGCCCCGGGAGGTCCTCGCTGCGCTCCGGGTCCTCGAAGCCCGGCAGGCCGCGGGCGTCGTCGACCCTATCATCACGATGCGCGGCACGGAGGTCGACCTGGACTGGGTCAGAAGCTACATCAAGCGTAACAGGAAGAAGATCAATAAGCTCACTAGGCTCGACCCGACCCTCTTGGCATCTAACACGCAGCACAGCAACAGAAACAGCGACAACATGGCCGTTGCTTGCAGAACCCCTTCTCCGCGCCCACCGCTACCACCTTCGCAAGGTCTCGTTCTGGCAGAGGAGCTCCTCAGGGCTGTGACCCTCTACGTCGACACCGCCTTCACGGGCGGGCTGTGGTACATCGACGACCACGGTCTGTGCAGAAGCCGCAAGGACGGCAGCAGCAGCGGCGCCTCGGTTTCGGGGAGCAGCAATTTCTTTTTGCTCGACGTCTGGGACCGGCTCGACCGCGCCTCGCAAGCGATGAAACGAGCCGAAAAGGTGAATCTGGTCGACATTCTCAACCCGGCCTTTGCTCATCTCAACGTGATCATCCGCGAGGAGGACCCGCGGTCGTTTCCTTTCCTGCTCGGCTGCCTCGAGACTCTTCGCTTACGTGGGCGGATGGACCTGATGACAACGTTTCTGAAATACGCGTGGCAGTTGTCTGCGACGTTGCTGGGCGCAAACTATCCTCATGCGCGCATCTGGCGGCAGACGTACATGATGATCTGTTGCTACGCGGACGCCACCGGCCCGCAGAAGAATGAATACATGAGCGCGTGGGAGGAGATTTATATCTTGCTGTTGGACCGCTATCACACCGAAGGTTCGTGTCCATTTTATGCTGTACGTGCCTTAGCAAAATAAGCTGAACCACTTAAAAGCCCGTCGTTTACGAAATTTCTTCTTCGGTTTCCTAACAGAGAGCTGACGTGTCGAAAACAGCCCGCAAGGACCAAAAGGTTGCCGCCGCCCTAAGAGCCAGACATAAAAAGATACTCAACTCTCCCGACAGTACCACCGTAACGTCAAGTGATCAGGCTATTGGCCATGGCCTTGTCAGTGTCACCAATTGCGCTGGTGTCGAAGAGCATGATGACCAGAGGTTGTTGTACACCTTCAACGAGGAAGCACGAAAGCCCGGGTTCAACCCGCAAGAGATCTACTGGCGCGAGCAGTATCCGTGCAGCCTGATGAGGCACCTCAGACCGATGCCCATCAGCAGCGAGATGCAAATCCCTGAGGGGGAAAAGAGCAATGGTAATAGGGTGGTTTTCTCGGAGTCGGCGTGGAATTATTAAGGTCTCTTGGACTTCTGGTCGGGTACCTAGGCATGCCTATCTGTCTATCTGCAGAAAGTTCTGTTGTGTATATTTCCTTTCACCTGCATGGTGAATCCTTCTGTAATGATTCTAATTCGGTTGACTGTGGCCGTTTGTCTGTCCTTTCTGTCGTCCAATACCCGGAACAATAATATTTTTCGTCTCTTGTTGGTCGCCATCCATCAGTCTGTTTCTTTCTCGCCTATATTATACCTACTTCCGCAATGATGCATTTCTCTCTCTCTTGGGGTACGGTTACCAATGTTTATTTCAGTCATTGACAAGTACATGCCTGATGTCCGACCGAGGAAGGCTCAGAGAGACCCGAGCCCTTGTTCAGGGATTGTGACGAGTTGAAGCTGCCGGAGGTGGAAAAGATATACCAGGTTGTATTAATAGTACAAAAGAATAAAACAAGAACGGAAGAAACGCCCATTCCAAAAGTTACCAACCCACCGCCGCAATTATCATCAAAACGGCCTATGCGTGAGTAAAGAAGATATCTAAACACAGCAAAAGGAATACTAAACACCCTCTTTGAAAGTAAAACAAGAACGGACGACGTACAAGACCGTCTGCTTCAAAACCTCACGTCTACACAAAAGGCATGACTCCATCCGTCATTTTTTGATCTAACCCGTCAATGACATGACCAACAAGGACAAATTAATACTGATATTCGCTCCAGTAACGCCGCCACCGCATGCATACACACAAAAACACCACCACTCCTACTCAACTCCTCAAACCCACCAAATTAGAACCTAGAACGGAAATCACCGCCAAATGACACTAGCCCTCGGCGCTCTCCCATTCCCGTTCTGCGTTGTCACTCCCCCAGCCGCAGCAGCCATACCTGCACTACCAATGGTAATTCTCCTAGCCTTACCATCGATGCGCTCGCGCTGCGGACTGATCCCCTCCAACCTGACACTCCCGCCCATATTCATCCTTCTCGCCTGCCCGTGCGTCATCAGCGGTCTTCCGCCAAGAAACGAGGACGACGTGTCGGGCGAACAAGAAATGGGCGGCGACCGTCGGCGCTCGCCACCACCACTTCCCCTCCGATGGCGTGAGATGCCGTTTGTCGAGCTGGCGAGCGGGCCAGAGTAGCTGGCCGACGCACGGTGATGGCCACCAGCAGCGTTCCGGTGATGATCCAGTGACCCACTTCCACTGATGGATGGGTTCCGCCTCGCGCTCGACGCGTTCGTGGCGGCCATCAAGGAGTGTCGGTCGCGACTGCGTCGCTGCTTTGCTGAGTGCAGCGCCGATCGCAGCTTGAGCGCGTCAATGTTGTTAGTCGACGAATCGGAATCCGACCCGCTGGCGGCAGCAGCAGAAATCGCGGATAACGAAGACGGCTTTTGCAGCTGCTGCGGGCTGTTTTCGTCCAGAGTCGACAAGGGCTTGGGGCTGCCGCTACTGCTCAGGTACCGCGGCGGCGAGAAGGTGTTAGCGGCTCGGCTGACGGGGATACTTCGCAACGGCAGCGGACTGTGGCGGTCCTCGTTGTCTGACGAGTTGGTAAGGTTGAGTGTTAATGTCGGGGCGATAGGTGACCCGTTGGTGGTCAGGCCCTGCTCGGATGATCTTGATTTGGACAAAAATCCCGTCTGGAACCTGTTTGGTTTACTGCCAGTCAAGAGACTCGTAGACGACGACACGTCGGGAAGAGTGAGCGTAGTGTCGGATGACTCTTGAGGTGAGTCCATGTGGTTGAGGTATGAGGGAACCGAAGGCGGAACCGGGACCGCCATCTCTGTTGTCGAGTTTTCGGCTGCTGTTACTGGCGATGGGGTATGTTTGAGGGGAGTCTTCTCAAAGTCGGCCAGCGTCCCTTGTTCCGACTCGTCATCCCGCCAGCGAACCGAAACGTTCTTCTTCTTGACGGGGGTAAACGATACGCCCTTTCGCGCAGCCCCAAACTTGCGGCGACGCGGGGATCCCTTCATCGGGGAGGCGATAATGGCCTGCTGCTGGGACGCAGATATCGCCGCCAAACCTGGAGCCGCGACGGGCTTCGCATGGACATTGAGCGACATTTTCTTCCGTTTTGGGGTACCACGCTTTGTCGGCGGGAACAGTTCTACCGGCATCATCGAGCCGTCGGGCTTGACGATATGGGATGCGGCCGAGTAGCCGGTCTCAAGAAGACGGTGAATGATCGTCTTCGCGTGTTCCACCACCTCTGACTCGCTCATGTTGAGGGTGTCGTTGAGCGCAGACAGGATGTCGAACTGGGCAGTCAAAAGCACCTGCAAGACCGCTGCATCACCAGCTTTGTCCTGCTCCAAGACCTCCCGGTACGAATCCCGCATGAAGCTGGTCTTCAGAGCCTCGGCTTCTCGTGCCAACGTATCCCTCTCTGAACCGTCCACATCGCCAGGTAGCTGGGAAATGCTATGTTGCAACGCCGAATCGAGCGCCCGCTCCCAGTTCAGCCTTTCCAGCTTTTGGCGAATATGGTGCCTACTGCTCTCCAGCTCCATCAGAATGCCCTGTGCCGTTTTACGCATGGCCGTCAGATTTGGCGACATGGTCCCGCTCTCGTCCTCACGAGTATCACAGACGCCATCGAAAGCAGCAATCCAGGCTGAGAGCAACCCGATCCGCCTTTCGATCGCCTTGAGCTTCTTCATATGGTTGACCTTGTCCTGCCTCTCTGAAGCCGCATTGTCGTACGCCGTCCGCAGACGCATAATGCCCTCTCGTATTACGCCGTCGCGTCTGTCCATTTGCTTGCGGAATTTCGCAAAGAAAATGGCTTCTGCGTCTTTCTGCTGGGCTTTGAGCTCGTTAATCAACGCCATCTGCTCGTCGATCTTGACCAAAAAGTCCTTAACGTGGCGGTTGACGTTGAACACGTTGCGGGTGACCTTGGTCTGAATGTTCTTTGCGCGATTGGCGTACCGCAAAGTATTCTGCGTCTCGTCAAAGTGTTCGCTCGATGGACTAACACAAACAATCATGACCGTCTTGCAGTTGCCCCCCAACGAAAACTTGAGCAGGCGAGTAAGCTTGCTGTTCCGGTAGGGTACGTGGTTTTTCTTGCGCGGGTCGCACAGCGCGTTGATGCAGCTCCCCAGCGCCAGAAGCGATTTGTTGATGTTTGCGCCCTCCAACAGCCGCTCTCCTCGGTTCTTGGTCGCGCTCGCGCGCTCGCTGCCCGCCAGGTCGATAATGCTCAGCGTGGCCATGGTATGCGGCTCGTTGATGTCGGCGTTGCGATCTTTCTGTGCTACGTTGATCTGCAGAACCGCGTGGGATCGTGACGAGACAGCGTTCGCCGCCGTTGGGGAGACTGTCCGGTATTCGTTGCCCTGTACTATCATATCCATGACCTCCTGCACATCCTTCGGGTGGTGGCTCGTCAGGCCGGGGACCGTCACGCCCTGGTTTGAGTCTTCCCGCAGCATGAGCCCTTGCTTGCTGCCTCCGGGCACCAGTAGATCCCGGATCGTCTCGTTGTAAATCTCCAGATACGAAAGAGAAATCTCTGTCGTCTTCTCATCGTTGCGATCGTTGATCTTCTCAAAGAGTTCCTGCATCGTCATGAAGATGATGCCTGGTTGCTGAGCCGTGCCTGTGATCGTGTGCGTCTTGCCGCAGCCCGTGGCGCCGTAAGCGAAGACGGTGGCATTGTATCCGTCCAGAACACTGTCGAGGAGGTTTTTTGTCGTCCCTTCGTAGACGTCGACTTGCGACGCGTTGTCGTCGAACACTCGGTCGAATGCGAAAACTTGGTCTTTGACTTTCTTGCCTGTTGGCATAACCGATCTCGAAAATTTCTGCACGGGGTTGTCCTCCGGGGGATCGAACACGCTGCGCAGCTTGTATGTTAGCAAACTCTGTGAAGTAGGTTGCAATACACTCTCACCCGCCGCATGCAAGTAAACTGAGCAAAACCTACAGGCATCTGTCGTCCACAACTTTGATCACCGACCGCAAGCCGCGCTGGTTGAGTCTGGGCGCCGGTGCCGCGGCAAGGGATCCATCTCCGAGAAATAGGGTTCCGTCATCGTTCTTGACTCTATTTTTGCGTCAGTCAGTCACTCACTCGCCGAATCACCACGCCATATCGCTCCTTGGGTGGAAGACTCACAGTTGCGCAGCTTCCCTGATCGTGAACGGCCGCACGCGAACTGTATCAAGCTGTGGTTAGTCTTTGGCACAGAGAAGACGGCTCTACCTGTCCACATACCGGCAACCGAGATCGAAGAAGCTCCCGGATCGAGGGCTGACATTTTGGACATCTATTATTCTGTTGTTCGTCTAATTCTTCGGTCTCGACCCGGGGTTTAATGTCCACGCCTTCCTTCCTCCTTCCGCGTCGTCGTCGTTGCTGTCGGAAGAGTACAAAACTGCTTCTGCGGACTAAATAAACAAAGCGAACCTCGGTAACAAAAAATCGCTTGCAATGCGGCGGTGTGTGTTATTGCTGTATGAATGTCGTCGTCGTCGCGGGGATCCGTCGTATCGTGCTCGTGGTGCTGCTGAATGAGCGATGTCTGCGGTCACCCATTCAGTCCTTCAATCGATAGGCCTTATCTGGGAGAAAGTGGAAAAGGAGAATGGAAGGAGAAGGGAGTGTGACGTTGCTTTGGCCGCTGGCTGCTTGGCTGCACCTTCTCGACCTTTTCCGCTTCAGTGGATCGGGATTGGCTGCTTCGAGTGTTTTGGTTTGTTGCTGTTCTCCCGTCTCCGCAGCGACCGGGCAACGGTCCCGCTTTGTTGTTCCTGAAATCTGCCCCACCATCATACCATGACACCACGCGGGCGAAGCCCCACCCTTGTCGCGAGCTGCCGGGCTGTTGCAGCCTGCACGTTTACAGCACACGCTCAGGGCATGTGAAACAGTGAAACGAGTCCACTCAACGAGAACAACATGAAGTCTCGTCCCATCTCGATGTCAACAACACAATGTCATCAATAAGAATAAATTCTTGCCACAAGAATCACAACAGAAGAGACTTGATTAAACCTAATTATGTACTAGAATTATTATTCTCCCCAAACTTATTTTCACATCATTTTCCATATCCTTTTTTACATACCACCACTTCCCCTTTTCCATTTATCACTTCACGACGTTAGTGCAGCCTAACCGACCTCTTCTTCTTACACTTAACCGGCGTGGCAGCACTCCCCCCAAGCGTATCCACCTCATCCAAGAACGTCTCCCCCTTATACTTGCCCATCTGGTCCCGTCCAACCAGAAAGCTCTCGGGCGGCCCAAAGAAACTCGGCCTCACCCCGCCCATATCGACAATGATCTTCTGCACCACGATGCCCGGCATCAGCGCCCAGAGGCGCAGCGTGTACGCGCCCTCCTGTAGCACCTTGAACCTGCTGGTCGTGTAGTTGCCCGTTCGTCCCCACACGCTGTCCGCGACCGCGTACCCCCACCCCTCGGGCATGTTGGTCCCGACCGTGACGCCGACGGGTCGCACCATTGTCGGATTTGCAGACCCGCCTTTGGGATAGAGCGCGATGCCGTACTCGAGCGGGTTCCAGTCGCCGAGGTAGTTGAGCGCCGGAGACATGTAGACCGTCACGTTGGCCGCGGTCGAGTTGGAGAAGAGGTACAGGTCGTACTCGAGCGCCGGGGCGGTCTCGACTGTCAGCTTCTCGGTGTTTTGCGGCATGAGGCCGACGCCGCTCCCCGTACGGCCGTAGCTGGTGAACTTGTGGTAGGTCACGTTGGCGTTATCGTCAGAGGCGGACGCAGCGGGGATGATGGCCTGGTAGTGCGACCCGGAGATGGCGACGTGGCCGTCCGACTCGACGAACCCCTGAGTGAAGTTGGACGTGACGGAACGGATATTGACGGGAACTTGCACCATGGGCGCTGAGAAGCCGTATCTGTCCAGTCCGCGGCACGGGGTGGTCACGTTGATGTTGACCGTGGCTGAATAGGGCGCTTTCGGTGCGGTAGCCCAGTCGATGGAGACGTAAACACGGGTGTCGGACCCGTTGGGACCGACCGTCCCGGTAGACTGGGACAGCTTTACCCACGGAACCCAGGGAGAGGCGGTCCACTGGCAGGTCTTGGTGCCGCGCGAAAAGATGTCGAAGTAGCGCGTGGCCGGGCCGTAGGGGTCCATGAGCGGAAGGGCCAGGTTGTTGCCGCTATTGGAGTGGTACTTGTCGTCGCCTTGGACGGTGGCGTTGGATCCCTCGACGCCGATGCCGACGTGGCCGGCCAGCGAGACGAAAGCAGTTTGGACGTACGTCATGGCCGGAAGCGTGTTTCTCATGGGCTGTTGCCAGTATCCATCATATCCGAGGTGGGTTTCTTTTCACCGGGTCAGCTGTGTGTCATGGAAAGACAAGTACGATGGTTGGTGACTTACGATCCATAAAGTGCTCCCACTTGCCGCCGAGCAGATTATCCCATCGGTTGGTGAGCTTCACGTCCTCGTCCGATGCCGCCAGCACCTGATTGATCACGGCATTGGCCGAGTTTCGCTTCTGGCCGGAGTACAGTGCGTTCTTTGCGCCTCCGACGTATACCTTGTGCACGATCTCGCCGGCCATGGCGGGATGGAGTACTGTCTCGAAGAATGCCGGCTGAGCAGCTTCGTCAAGCTTGTCATAGACGGCCTGAGCATCCGCAACAAGGGCGGCCCACTGCTTCAAGACCGCATCGGCCTCGTCATAGTTGATGACCGAGTACGTCTGGGGTTCGACCAACTCGAACTTTCGTCGGCTCGAGTACATGCCATATCTCATCATGATATCGGCAATCTCCCCAGCGTAAGCAGGGCCAAACTCGCGGGTCGCATATGTCTTGGCCCAGTCGCCAGCGCTATCGACTCCCCACCTCTCGGTGTCGTACGCGAGGTCGAAGTAGTGGCTGATGGGAATCTCAAGCGCCTTCATGTCTCCGACGTTCACGATCCAGATCCTATCGGCGCCACGGGCGTAGGCCATGTGCATCTGCTCGGCCGTCTTGGACAGCTGGATGGTATTGATCCACTTGTAGTCGCGCGGGTCTCCGACGTAGTCGAAATGGTAGTACACACCAGCGCCTCCGGCGCGAGACGTCTCGTTCTTCAGCGGCAATCTGCGGACGTTGCCCCAGTTGTCGTCGGCCCAGAGCAGGGTGATGTCCTCTGGGATCTGCAGGCCGGCAAACAGATAGGTCATGACCTCCTTGTAGAGACACCACGCCTGCGGGACGGTGGTGATGTCCGACACACCCAGTCCCTCGGAGATCAACTCCCTCTGGTTCTTGACGAGCGTCTCGAGCATGGTGACGATATGGTCCACACCGAGACCCACGATCTCGGTGTCTCCGGTGCCGCGCATGCCCATGGTCCACAGACTGTTGCGCGCATAGGGCTTCGCTCTCTGGATGCCGTAGCGGAAGTAGTCGTCGATCGTCGCGTTGTTGAGGTTGTACGCCCACGGACCCTTGTAGAACTTGCCAAACTCGTTCTGCGCACGCATGAGAGGCTCCGTGTGTGACGTGCCCAGAACGATCTCGAACGCGTCCGCGAGAGGCTGGTTGCCCGGATCATCGACCTCGAACATTGCCGCCCAGAGGGTAGGCCACAGGTAGTTGGCCCGAAGTCGGAGGAGAACCTCAAAGATGAGGCTGTAGAATGCAGGACCGTATCCGGCGCCATATGGTGTGTTTTCCCAGTGGGACGCGACCCAGTTCGTCAAGGCAGGTTGCTCATCGTTCAAGAAGAAACCGCGATATTTGACAGAAGGCGGCCCCTGGACCTTCTTGGTCGACAGAGCATAGATATTCTTATTCGGCCTCACGGGGCTGTCGGCCCAGAAATACCAGGGGCTGACACCAATCTGCTCGCTGATGTCGTAGATGCCAAAGATGGTGCCTCTAGGGTCGCTTCCTGCAACGACAAGCGCCGCGGAGCATCCAGGCACTGGGTTCTTGACGACCTGGCTGACGAAGGACTCCCATTTGCCCTTGACAGCGGAAACATCAATAGCCTTGCTGGCAATCAGGTGGTCGATGATGGTCGAATGCCCAATGGTACCGGCAATGACCACGACATTAGACGGAGATGGGTTGGAGAAGGCAGGCCCGGTGAAGTTCGACGTCCCTGTTGTGCTGTAAACAGTGTTGTTCATGTTGTTGATCGGCTTGTAGACATAGGTCGCCGGCCTTGTACTGTTGCCCCCGTTGCTGAGGGTGTAGTTGATGCCAGTGACCCGGCCGAAGTCGAGCGCAAGGTCGCCGGCCGCCCGGATAACGCCCCAGTACTCATTGCTGGATACGAGAATCTGACCCTTGCCCACACTGCCACCAGCAAGCTGCAGAGCGCCAGACGAGCCGTTATTGTTGAAGGCGATGATGCGCTCCTGGCCCAGAGCCGCGGCTACTGAAGAGAAGGCGAGCCAAAGGGCTCCCTTCGCGCTTGTGACGAGCATTCTGAAGAAAGGTCAGATCACAGCTTTCAGGAGGTGGTGAACCACAGAACCTACTTGGGTCGTCAGTCGGGCCACTTCTTTACATGACCGAGGTGGCGACTGCAACGGGAGGAGTGATCAACAAATCTGCACATGGATGCACGGTGTATGTGACATAATATATCCAGCTCCCGGGATATGCAAGGCACGCGAACTGCTCCTGAGGGACGGCATGGCAGGCGAAGTGATAGCTGGGTGTGGTTTTTTGATGGGTAAATAGATTAACCAGGAACGATACAACATCGTGGCTATGTCGTATTTGGTTTTCGGAACAAAGGTTGCCTTTGCCCTCTCCAACTCATGAGCCGGGACGTCGGCGCAGACTCCAACGGCCAAGAAGTCGGAGTTCGTCCATAGCGAGCGGGCGGATCGTTGCCGGACTCGCGGATAAAAGGATGACAAGCTGGCCGTTGGTTGGTGGACAAGTGAAGTCCCATTGCGGTCCAAGTCGAAGCCCGTGACTGGCCCGATCGTGGACGACTTGGCGAGGAACGTTTGTCCGTCGTTCCTGAGGCTAGAGTCTAGTTCACGTTGTATAAAGCCAGCCTGCTTCTCCGCATCCCCACTGACGATGGGACAGACGGTGGAATCCACTCCAACGCGTCGAGCCGTCGTCGCTCAGCGATGTTGTATACTGCATACACATGCATTGACATCAACAGCTTTAGATGTCGAATCGAATATGGGCTTGGTAGCATCTTCATGAGATATTCGAGTTTCAGAGACCAGCGCCCATGCTTTCATTTACTGGCATCGAAGCCAAGGCGGCAAGATATTGAAGCTGGATCAAGTGTGTAAAGTGGCATAACCGACAATTGGAGAAGGGCTTGGCAGGTGAAGAATGACGGGAACCAAACAGGCGATGCGGGGGAAGCGGAGCGAGGTTGGAGGTGAATGTCAAGCCAGCGTCGTTTTAACCGGCGTAACCCACAGCTTGCGACGATCGTGGTTCTTAACAGAGTATCAACAACCAAGGTTTGTTTGATGAGGTATTGGGAAGGTGACAGCAGCGCTCCATCTTCGTGGGTCTTTCGTCGGCTCACTGCACCGGATAGCCAGGCCGTAGCATCCATCGCTGTGCCTGTGAGACTCGGACAGCACGGTTTCCCGGTTTGTTGACCTGTCTTTACCTGGCTGCTGGCTCGATAGCCACACAACAGGTCGTAGCAGAGATCAACGCGTCCCACCATCATTTCGGGTATAATAACTACAGACGCCGGGCATTTCCGCCTCCGCGACTAGTCGGTCCTCTGATGAAGCAGATGCTGAGGGGCTTTGGATCATTCTACAGCAGAATGCGGGACAAATGGACTTGCCACTGAGGAGTCCGGGTCTGCGGCACTTTGGATTGATGAGATGAAGGGAAGACACCTCAAAAGCTAAAAGTAGATGTGGACGTGAGGTCGTAATCATGACCTTTGTGGTGGTCACTCTGCCAATGATCGGATTTCGCGGCTGTTTGATGGGCGACTGCTTCTTGTTAGCTAGTGCCGATGATTCATGATGGGTTGGGAGGTGTCTCGTGCTCTACTTTACGTCCAAACCCGACCGTAAATCGTCACTTCCCGTGTGGTATAGCCATAGCCGCTGTTTTGGGGATGCAGCGTTGCAAGGAGGGAGTTGTTGCGTGTGGTCTTGAGGCGTTTTGCATGGAAGTTGTGAAGTTGTTGGCGGAGTTCGGCCATGGGCGCCCCGGACTTTAGGCCTTGGGGAAACCTTCAGCCCTATCCCACTATAGTCGATCCCCGGACCGTTGCCAAGCCGGGAAGGACCACGGCATCCGGGGTCAGCTAAACGGCCCGGGCAAGGGATCAAAATGCCCTGATTTTGATGTTGGACCCTTTCCATCGATAGTATCACTCAACATGAACAGTCCTTGATGCCGGGTTGGACCCTGAATCCGAATGGAATGAACCCGTCTCCTAGGTCGCCCATCGTGCCTCCCCTCCCTTGCGCTCGCTGCTGAGGGGTTGCTCCGATCGCTCCAATTGTCTCATTTCTTTTAATTGGCTCCGGTCAGGTGATGACGTGAACAACTTCTCCCTTCCCCCGTCTATCCTCACTTCTTCACACGATTGCTCGTCTCTGACCAGATCCGGTGGTGTCAGTCGAAATGGCCCCGGAACTCAATATCAACCGGCCCAAATGACAAGATGAGTTTCGTCTCGACGAGCTTTGTCTCCCCCGAGCTCGCCAAGGTTAAACGCTGGCTACGAGGTCGCAGGAGAAGAACAGATGTCCGTCGTCATGAGTTGGTCTTATCGGTGACGGAGATCAAAGGCCGATTCCGAAGCTTCATCCGGCAAAGTCGCGGCTCCTGGCCATCATGTTTGTCACGGCCAGCATCTCCCGTTCCGACCAATTCTACCTCTTCCTTCGCCTTAGATCCCAGCTACCATCGCCAGACAGTTGACCCTCCACCACCCTACTCGCCACCTACCGCCGATTTTCCCCTCGAACTATCGTCCTGCTCCGTGTCCGTACCTGAACCGCTGCCGCCGCCAGACATATGTGAAGAATCCTCACCCCCAACATATCGTCCCCAATTCCGTCCATGCCACCGACACGCATCTCCCCGCGCAAATGATATACCTCGATCCGAGGAAGAGCAACGTCTGGAAGCAGTCTTCGTCCTCCACCCCTGGAGTTCATCCTGGGGCCCGCGACCTACCTCTTTAAACTCAGCCCTAAAAGAGGCAGCGCTCCGGGGAAACCAACGTCTCGTGCTCACCTTGCTCGACGCCGGTGCCGAGATCAAAGCCAACGAGAGCATCGCAATTCAAGAGGACACCCCCGTGCATGCTGCTCTACAGGGTCCCAATCTGCACCTCGCTCTCGAACTCCTCAGACATAGCAGCGTCTCAACTCAAACGCGGCGAGGTCTGCTCGATTCGCGCGGTATTGCCGACCTGACGCCTCTACACCTCGCCGCCCAGGCCGGCAAGGCCGTCATCACGCGGGAACTCGTCAAACTTGGCGCTGTGGTTGACAGGGCGGACCGGATTGGGCGAACCGCGTTGCACGTCGCGGCACGTCATGGGCGAAGAGAGACCGTGGATGTACTGTTGGACGAGGGAGCAGATATTGCTAAGATCAACCCACAGCTGTGGCTAAGAGCTCGAGACGACTGCGAAAAGGCGCTTCTTGGTCAGTTCAACTTGATCCATCGATTCTTACAGGATGCGCTGCTGGACAAAGAAGGCCGACGAGGGCACTCTGCGAAGGAAGCTGAAGTCGCCACCACTCCCGCCGAACAGGTCGACGCTCCTGATCAAACTCTGAACGTCCCATTCGCACCAACGAGCGAGAACAGAGCAGCAACACGACGCCCGCGACCGGTATCCTACCAATCAACACTCTCATATGATTCAGCTTCCCGCCACACCACGAGACCGTCGATTCCCACAGAGATTCCCCGCCGCTACCCAGGCTCTCTTCACCGACATTCCCAATCCGCCGACCAAGGCCTGGCGGCGCACAGTCGTCTCGCCTCAGTATATGGCTCCAGGGAGGTCGACGCGGCGCGCCGGGTGCTGGCCCACCGTAACACCCCAACACGTAACACCAGAAAACCCCCGCAGAGCTTGTTGCACACGCCCGAGTACGCCAGGTGGAAACGGAACTGCGAGACACTGCAGGCGGAGTCAAGGGCCCAGAGGGAGAAGAATAAGAGGGAGAATAGGGTTTCGTGGGGGGCGTGATTCCTGGGTGGGTGGGTTGCTGCAGGTAAGAGAGTTGCGGAGTTGCCAAGTTGCCATGTTGATTCTGCAGACGTTGTCTAGTTTGTTGATGGTTGTGGAAGATTGTATGATTATGAGTATGAAGTAGTGAGATATCCTTTGTTTCTGGAATTTTTAAATTTCTTTTCTCTATTCATCATGATGGGGGCGGGGGAGAAGGTTTATCTCTACTTTCTAAAGCCGAGAATGAGAATGTTTAATCAGAGGATGTGAACTAATACTTCATTTCAACCCATCTTTCGCAATATCGTGATACGGTATGTGTGCGGCAATTTTGGCGGTTATGGTTCTGGAGGTTTATAAACAGGAGACGAAAATTCCTGGAACATCGAACAAGAAAACGGTTGTATAGTGTAGCGGTCATCACACCAGATTCTGATTCTCTTGAGTTAACTCTTCTGGTAACCCCGGTTCGATTCCGGGTACGACCTTTTTTCATCAGTGGAACAGTTCCGCTTGATGAATCTTTCTTTTTTTCTGACGTTTTCAAATTTTCGTGTATACAGGGTTTGTGCTTTTTGGCGGTGGAGAAACCCAAACTGTCAGTTATCCACTCCTGTGAGAGAGCGAGCGGGCCCAGTTAATTTTTCGTAAGCATTACTTTCTGCTCACCGTATTAGCTGCGTATGAGTACCTAAACACAAGGTGCCTATGTATGTACATCCCTTCGACGTCGAAAATTGAGCATTATCCGGTGTGATTTGTTTTCAACTTGCGAGTTCCAAAACATCTCTGGGTGAATAGCTGGAAGTCCAATCACGACCAGATTGCCTTCTTTAACAAGTACGGTGGTAAATATACAAATTTGACTCAAGATGGAATACCTTGTATTACCCAGGGTGTAATGTTGCCGTCAAAAAGTATTGGCATCACTCAGCACGTGCATATATAAGGGCAGCAAGATTCAAGGCAATGAAGAATACTCCAAATCAACAGATTGCCAGTAAAAACTAAACCGGTATCAAATAATCTCTTCTCCAATCCACCACTCTCCCCTTTTCAAAAATACCCGCCGAAATAGCTAGGTGCGCATCGTTCAGGATAACCTTGACGGCAAAAGTGCTGTATACGGCACGTACTTTCGATGTCAGACACCATCTCCAACCAGGTCTCCGTTGCATATGACCGCCACCCCACAAAGATACCAAGACTCGATCAAGTCTAAACCTTCTCAGGATTAACAGCAGCATGCCCAGTGGTAACAGGCTCAAGTTTCCCGCCCGACCCAGAACCAGCATCGCCGTCCCCGCGCAGAAGCTGAGTGAGGCCAATCTCGGCGTTGATGGCTTCCATACGTTCAAAATCGGCCTGGGCGGTACCTTCAGAGCCAAAGATAACGTCCTGTGTAATAGATTATTAACATTCACTCCCTAACTCTGGATCATGAGGTCCACGGGTGGGGGAAAAAACCATACCATCTCCTCGAGAGTAAGCCGCTTCGTCTCGGGCACAAAGAACCAGATGAACGCCGCGCCGATATACGTCAGCAAACCAAACAGGATATACGTCCCGTACGGCATGCTCTTCAACATGTCGGGCGTGACCTGTCCAACAATAAAGTTGTTCATCCAGTTGCTCGACGCGCCGAGCGCGACACCATACGGCCGGGTGCTCAGCGGCCAGATCTCAGCCACAATGATCCAGGCACACGGACCCCACGAGTAGCCGAAGTGGATGACGAACAGCCAGACCATGCACACGGCCGCCCAACCGGCGGCCGCTTGATCCTTCCATTGGTCGATGTTCTTGGCAACGAGGACGGCAATGACGATGTGGCAGGTTGCCATGCCGATGGCGCCAATGGTCAGGACCGGTTTGCGGCCGACCCGATCGATCCAGAGGACCGCGGGGATCGTCGCGATAAACATGACGATGCCCACGACGCCCGTCGCGAGGAGGGACGTGGTGTTCTCGGTGAGACCGAGCTGCTTGAAGATCGCCGGGGCGTAGTACAGAACCGCATTGATACCAGTCCACTTGATAACAGAGACTTATTGTCAGTCTTCATCTAACAGCGGTGGTTGGGTGCTGGAGGATATATGCCCAAGTCTTCATCTTACCTGTTGGAAAAACATCGTGACAGTTGCGACAATGACGCGCTTGAACATGGCCCGCGTCTGAAAGAGCTTCTTGATGGACACAAACTGAAGCTTGAAGATGTTCCAGGCAGTCGGTTCGCGCAGGTGAGGGAACAGCGTAGCAACGGTGCGCTTCTCGAACAGAGACTGGGCCTTGATCTCCAAGAACTCGAGCTCTACCAGCTCGTGGTCGGCCGAGAGACCTCGGAGGCTTGACAGCACTTTGCGCGCTTCGTCTTCACGACCGTGGTGGACGAGCCAACGAGGAGAGAAAGGCATGAAGATCATTCCAAAGAAGAGAATGAGCGCCGGTCCGAGCTGTAAGCAAATGGGTGTCAACCAAGCCCCGTCGATCTGGGTGTGTAGCGTGGTGCCGCCCATGTAATTGGTACCGCTGGTGACGAGCAAAAGTCAGCGAGAGTTGGTTTCACGTGGTTCATGGCGTAGAGTTGCTACTTACTAGTCGATCCAGAAGCTGATCATGATGCCGAAACAGATGGCCAACTGCTGCGTAGCGACCAAGGCTCCTCGAACCTCAGGAGGCGCGACCTCGGAGTTGTAAATGGGGATGATCATGGCCAAGCTTCCGACTCCCATACCGCTAAAAGGTTTTGAACAGATCAGTCGCCGTCTTGGATCCCCATAATGTACAGCAGTGAGGAAAGAGATTCAGGGATGCTTACGTGATGAAACGGCCCGCCAAAATGGCATTGTGCCCGGCCGAGATCGCAGCAGCTTGGATAACGACTCCAAGCATAAAGACGGCGCAGGCAACCAACACACTATACTTTCTCGAGAGAACCTCGGCAATAAAGGCAGACAACAGAGTGCCGATCCAGGCTCCCAGTTCAAGGATAGCTGTCAGCCAACCCTTCTTCGTCTGGTCCGCATTCGGGTCCACGGGGTCATATTCGCCCATGTCTGCTCGCAGTGACAGCTCAGTTAGCAATGGACATCTACTATTCCAGGGAAAAGTGATATATCAACACGTTAGACAATGCGTACGCTGCTGGAAGGCGGGCATGGCGAGGACACCCGAGAACATGCCCTGGTTGTAACCATACAGGACACCGCCAATACAGGCAAAGGCAGCGATGCTGAAGACCTTGAAGTTCTTGAACAGAGCGCGAGGACCACTGGCGCCCATCAATGCCTGGCGTCTGTTGAGCGCGGCATCGTAGAAGGCGCCGGCACCGGCGTCAGCTCCAGCACCCATTTCTGTTATGGCGTGTTGCTTGCTTTAGCTTCTGGGGCTTCAGAACGAGCACGGGGAGGCTTCCGGGTCGGCAAGACTGAAGATACACTCTCAGTCACTGGACTGCACGAGGAAAGAGAAGGCAGAGCGGGTCAAGAAGTCAGGAAGACGTGGAATGGGAGACACGCCAGGCGAGAGCGCGTCTTTTGACTCCCGTCGCCCTGGATGAACTGATGGCCACAAGTAATAAATACGACCCTATGAATCCGGTATATTGGAGCCCATCGTCCGAGGGGACCAACCACGGGCATTGACGATCGGGTATAGCATGCAGAATTCGCATCCTGGGCCATTGGGAAGGCGGAAGTAAATTAGTGTTCTCCCAGCTTTTGGCTTCAACTTATCAAGTGCTCCCACACAATACTATCGACCGCCGTAAGCCTGTAGGCCCGGTAGTAGTCGGTCGTAACCATGCCGAAGGGTTGTGTGCAACCTCCCACCCGATTCACGGCTGGGATGAGGGGTAAATGGGGTCTAATACCACGGCAGCATGTCCGTTCACCTCGTCCTGGGATCTCGGATGAATGGTGATCATGATGAGTGGCCGGACTAATGTCAACTTTATTCCAGATTTGGCCTAGTATGGGAAGGCTCATATGACTATTACCGGCTCCTTTCCGCCATGATCACGGTCACTAGACCTGGAATTCGGTGCTCCAAGGAATGATGCTATGCTGAAGAGCGGCGATGTGTTGTTGATCATCACCGCAGAGCCAAGGAAAGGGATACGGCAATAGTCGGGCTATGCCGAGCTCGATGCCGACTCTCCATTCTGTGGCTTGCAGGGTTTGGTTAGAGAGGTAGTAGGGCAGGCAATGGTACATAAAAAATCTCACTTGCAATTAGCCTGAATGCCGGGCTTCGTCTTCCGCGATCTGCCCATTGGCTCGCAAACAGCAAACAACAAGCCTTTGGCGGTCCGAGGTGTCGTTCGCGGGAAAATACTTCGGGCCTTCTTCGTGGTGTGTCGTTGTGATGCGGGAGGCTCCCTTTAGCTCGACGGGATCGCTAGGAGGCGGCTTGGTGGCTTGATGGCGTTTCTTGGGCGTCCTTGGCTTCGCTCATCAACCTGCAAAATCTCCGAACCAATCCACGACAAGCCATCAGAGAAGCCTGTTAATCAATCGTCAAGCCACAGTTCTTCATCATTGGCACGTCCGAATGCCGGAACGGGCAAAACTGAAGGGATAATTGAGTTGGGATATCGTCCTGGGTGATGCACCGATTAAAGCACGGTAAAAGATGAGGCACCTGACTCTTGAAGGTCGCGATACTCATTTGAGGACGGAACCGACGCGAGCAAATCGCTTGCGTGTAACTGAGTGTGCGCAACGGCAGCGTCAGAACGAAGGCGTTGCACCACCTTTGCTGAAGGGCGGCTATTGCGCCGAGACAAATCTTGTCGGCTTTGGGGGCGTAAATATTTTCGCGTTCAACTCCAACTGCTCTCATTTCCGCTCGGAAGGATCAGGTTGGTGGATTGCTCGGGGATTTGTATCAGTTGACGCGCCGAAATGACGATACTGGTTGCAATGAATCTTGCCTGTTGGCTTCGCTTCTCCTGAAGAAAGAGAAAGGGATCTCCGGCGAAGACGTCGGTTATGTATTGACGAGATGCTCTACGGACAAGCAAGAAAGGAGGTGCGCCACCGATGACGGGCCTGATCGCTGTCCGGGCCTGGTCACCGCGTCCGGACGCCACGAAGTTGCCGGTCAGATGGCCACGCCAACGGAGTTGTACAAGCTATGCTAAGCTTTGGCCCGAGCTGAGCACGCTCGTGCGGAGAGATGGTGACTGACGACCGGGCCACCCAGCGACATGGCCGCGAGATAGAATAGTGCAACAACCAAACCGGCAAGACTAGAGATGAATGGGGAGGGGGGGTCGGAGATGATGTTTGGCAAACAACGTAAAGGAAGCCACTCGGGACAACTGCCAAAAGCATTCCTGGTTCCAAAGGACTTCTGTCAAGGCCAAACCTTTGTCGATATCCAACACGTCACTAAGATTAGCAGTAATTTAATCCACGCAATTGTTTCCAACAGTACGGCGGCGAAGCAATGCCCGAACCAACATGAAGCTCGTTCTGTGTTAGAGCTAACTCTATAGAAGCAGTCGACTAAACCCCTCGGACACTGTGCTGTGAGCACTGCCGAAAAGGAGCGAAACCAGCAGCTGGTCAAGTTATTAGTCAACATGTCGTTCCAGAATCCAGATCCGCGGCCATGGTTCGGCCGCTGGGAGCACTACCACGGAGCGCGCTGTTGGGTATCGGGACTAAAGGCCGGGGATAATGTCACCGCCACGTGAGACATCTTTGATGTACGATGGATCTCGGAAGCAGACGGGGCTCTGCAACGGTAGAGTGCTAAGCCTCGGCCGGCCGGCCGTTGAATCGGTCGGGAGAGGGTCGAAGCAGGCCTGAAAATGTTTTGAAACGAGATCTCACCAGGCAGTCTCCCGATATAGAGAGAGGGTGGCCGAGGCCGGTTGAGCATCGATGATGTGCAGGTGGGCATGTGGGACAAGGGTAGTAATCCGCAGTGTAGGTAATTCTGGGACGCTGGCATGGGCGTGAGGCTCAAAAGGTCGGCATATCGGGCTTGTGGGGTGTGGGCATGAGAGATGGACTCCAGGATGTAAGCCCAGATCGAGAGTGGGACGCTGTGGTGGTGCGTGCCACCCCCTGATATCCATGGATCTGCTTGCGCCACCAGACCAAGGAAGCCAAAAAACCGAACTGTACCGTCAAGAACCGACGGCGTGGACGGGGAGGAAGAGGAAGAGGAGTGACGTTAGTGGCTGTGTTTGGTAATCCAAGCCGAGAAAAATAAGACAATGCGGAGAGTAAATAATTAACAACTTGAAGATACGACAAATCACGAGTTGTGGGATGGAGGAGGGATTCCATCAGATCGGGAATCCTTGCTGCACCGAAAGTCTGTCTGTTGGAACATGGAGATTACTGGAATATCAGCACTGTGACACATCCAAGTCTTTTTGGCATCTGCTCGACAAGTGTTGGTTTCGCCTGAGAAGGTAAGCAGCAAATTGAAGCACAGATTGTAAGAAACAGATTGGATGCAG
This sequence comes from Apodospora peruviana, assembly GCA_033439685.1. Taxonomy (NCBI): domain Eukaryota; kingdom Fungi; phylum Ascomycota; class Sordariomycetes; order Sordariales; family Lasiosphaeriaceae; genus Apodospora; species Apodospora peruviana. The sequence continues at coordinate 1,017,644 of JAUEDM010000003.1, read as the reverse complement.
CTTATCTGTTATCGCCGTTGTATCGTGAACGCCGTAGGCCCGTAGGATAGAGTTTGTTGGGTGTGATGCGACAAGATGAAAAGAGGCAAGGGGAACCGATTGAGATTTGGACCCCATCTGCAGATCAATCAAGGCTTGAAGGTCACCAGTGGCCCAGTCTTGCCTGCCCTGGGGAGAAGCAACAAAACGATCTCCTATGCAGGATGGTACCTGACAGGAAGGTGCTTCCAGGCTTTCGCGATTTGACCCTTCCTTCTCTGATCTGTTCTGCCCGTGCATGTATCCCGACCGCACAAACGCCCGCAAGGGGTACATCGAGATCAGGCCAATTCCGGGTGAACCAATGGCGGTCGACTGACAGGCCGCCCGCACGTGCGTCCGTCCAAATTTAGAAGCCGATGAGTATGCCAAGCCAACCCGCAGCAGGGGTCACCGCTGCCTCCACTAACAAAAGAGCTACCCGCTGTGGAGCTGTCCAGTTAGACGCACCAAAATTGAAGATTTGTCTTTAACGCGCGGCATTCAGCGGTGCTCTTGTTTCCCCATCCCACAAACTCCCAAATCGCAGAGGCGCCTCTGTGCCTCTTGTTTTGCTGTCAGACAGCCAATCCAGCGACGTTCCCGTTCCCGGAAAACAAAGTTTCCTCGTTTCATCTTATTTGGCGACAGATCGTCCCGTGCTGCTGTATTACTACCTACCTACCTACGGAATACAGTACGGATACGTGCAGTGGGCAGAGAGAACTCAGCAGCAGCAGCGGACCGCTCTCCTCTCACAGTGCATCTCCATCGCGGAAAAGTCGGGGTTAGCGCTACATGCACCCCGCGGTCGACAACTCCTTCGACGTGCATCTGGTCTGCAACGAGTCGAATACTTTCTGGGGCCCTACCGACGTTGAAGCTGCTACCAACTCGTCTACCCAATAACTACTTATGCAATGTACACAATCTTCATAATCTTATTGTCGGTGTTTTTTTTTAGCGATACGCTCCACCGTCCATCTTGTCGCGCGCCAGAAACTCAAGAGGTGCTCTCCCATGTCGTAAGAGCGTCTCTTGAGGCTCGCTGCTGTCCAGTCCCATTCTGTCGGGTCTCAGGGGGTTCTCTAACAGGACTGGCATGGTTTGTATCCTTTTTCGCTCTTTTTCTCAATCGACCCTGTTACCGAATGTTTACTTCACCGAGCGCGTTAGTTAGAGGTTTGGCCTCATCTAGTGGCCCGCGATCCATGTCTATTCCCCAGGTTGCCGTATTGTTTACCTTAACTTTCAGTGCTATCTATCCTCTTTACCTCATTTTGCATTGTTCCGTCATGCCCAACGGCCGCCGCAGCAAGCGTCTGTTGGCTCGGCTCTTGTTTCTGCTTGATATATGCAAAACCGTGCACGCGACGGTTGTCAGAGTCTCGGCGCCTCACCTGCGTTTTTTAATCAGATTTTACGGGCACGGTTCGAGGTGAACGCGTGAAGCTGTGCGGCGTTGAGATGAGGCTTGGTCCCTGCGCGAGGCTGGCGGCGGTTAGCTCCTTCGTACCACTCTTTTCACTCCCCAGCTATTTTTGACACAAGCCCTGCATCGTTCCGCTTCCCGAGCTCCGCAGCACACTACATGCCAATGCCAGTGCCTGCGTGCCGCATCGGTACCTGCGTGGACGCTGGCATTTCGCGGCTCCGTGCAAGTCACCCACACTCACCCACAACGGGTCCAACGCATAGAGGCACCACAACAACGCCACTGCTCCGGTCGAGCAGATTGGAGATCTTCTCAGTAAAGGCTGGCATCCTTACCTAATCTCCTACCCTCATCTCGCTTTGATGCTGGTTGCCGCCATAATATTCAGAGTGTGATTCCTGCTTGTCAAATAGGCCCTTCTTCTCCGGCTTTTCTAAGGTACAGATCCCGTTTCTTCACCACTTTTGTGCTACAGATACTTCATAACATAGCAACACTGTTTCTTCGGTCCACCCCTGCCCTGTTTGGCCCCATCCCTCCGTTCCCCATATACACAGTACATGTTAGCCGCCCTCCGCAGAGGCCCATCTTAGGACGACAGAAGTCTCCACCTGAGAAGGCCAACTTTATAGCCGCCCGCCTTCAGAGACGCCATTCCGAAACCCGGCAGCCATTAACAGAGGCCGCTGGTTGCTCCACGAGTTCCTTTGGACACACACATTCAGTTTCAAGAGCACAAGTGAGCTCTCGAGATACTCTTGTTTCAGATCTCGCAACCCTGGTCCGAAGCTATCTCTGTCTGCATCCATTGCAGAGGCTGACCAGTCCGGCCGCTTATTCGCTTGGGGCTGTTTCCACTTTGGTCACCTTCGGGAACACCACAAGATACTAATATAAGTCGACCGCCTCCCTCTCCATCCGACCTACCTCGAGCCTCTCTTTCAGTCCTTCGAACCCATCAGACCCGCCTTACCGCGACCCGAACCATTTCTTCTTTCGTCTTTCTTTGTCTTGTTTCCTCTCCATCGTCTCTCATCATCTTTTATATTTCTTTTTCCATCTTTCCGGCCAGCCCTTCGTTTGACACGAGCCACCCGGCCTCAACACCGCCTCAACCTGCCCGTCAGCCTCCCAGTGAGGCCATATCGGTCATCGAACCTTCGGGGTCATCCAGCTCTCATTACAACTAGTAATACGTAATCACGTTTTAATTCGACACGATACTCGCCGAGTCAAGGCCGCGTCCTGCCACTTCGATTCGTCTCCTATCTCTCTCGTGTGTTGATCTTTTCTCCCGCCAAGCGTGAGAAAAGAAGCTCTCCACCAAGAGCAACGATCATATCATGCCCGAATTGACTCGTGTACCGAGCCACCAGCAATACCAGCAACACCTCCAGGCTTCGCTAGCCCAGGCACAACCGACCATGTCTTACTACCAACCCGCCCGGCAGGTCCAAAACTACTATGGCGAACTCGCCACGACCGGTGCCCCGGCCCAGATGAGCATGGCATCATACGACCCTTACGCCGTCAACGCGGTGGCCCCTCTTCAGATCCCGACGGCGAGCGCCGCGATGGGCGGTCCGGTCGGACCCCCGGTACCCACATCACACCGCGCCTCGTCGGGTGCGTGGAACACGGACGATGACAGGTTACTGCTCCAGCTCCGCGCGATGGGCAAGAACTGGAATCAGATCCAGCGTGAGGCATTCCACAACAAGACGGGCAACGCCTGCCGGAAACGACACGAGCGCCTGATGGAGCGCCGCGGACAAAACGACTTTGACAACCGCAAGCTCGAAAGATTAAGCAGGGAATACATGAGCATGCGCAAGGAGATATGGCAACCACTAGCTGCCAGATGCGGCGAGAAGTGGAACACCGTTGAGGCTCAGGTATGTCTAATAGCCATCTATCCACTACATACCACAGAGACTAACATTTCTCTCCAACAGTGCATGTCCAACGGCCTTAAGAACATCCAGTCCCACGCCCGCGCCTACTCGCGGAGGGAACGCCTCGAGTCCGGCCAGCCGCTCACCGGCTACGACGACGACAGCGGCATCTCAGGAATCGGCCTCACCCCCATCGACGACGTGGCCGAGCAGTCCTACAGCAGCCCCGAGGCGAGCGGCTCGACGGGCGCGCACTCGACGCCGGGAGCTAGCTCGAACGGAAGCGGAAGCACGGCCTCGCACCAGACGTACGGAGCGCCGATGCACAGCCAGGGCAGCTTCCAGGGCTACAATGCCTACGCACAGCAGCAGCAGCAGCAACCGCACCACGGTTACAGCCATAGCGTGTCCAGCACGGGGACTGCGTACGGGCAGCCTCAACCGGGCAGCCAAGGGGCAAGCCCGTACATGGGCCACGGCAACCGGCTCCCTAGTGTGGGCGACATGGGCATCGACGCCATCATAAATCGGGGACCGGGAAGCACGCAAAACGGGGTATAACCTCGTTTTCTCTTTAAAAAGCATTTACGACATACACATTTGTATCTTCTTTTTTTTTTCTTTTGTTTCTATCAGCATTGTTACCGGCGCGGTTTTGTTGTTTTATGTTTCAGGGCAAAGCGAGAGACAAACGGGTGGTTAGGGATACAACGGAGTTTTTTGCTTGCTACCAACCAAAAAACGGCGTTTTCTTTTTTGCTTTCTTGTTTCTTCGGACCGACGAACGAACAAACTGAAAGGGTGTATTTTCTGTTTCATTTTCATGTATTCCCCCCATCCATGGGCTTCACCTTCCTGGCGGTTGGTGGCCCGGCGTTTGATTGGAGACTCGGCGTTTAACAACAAGAGACACTGAAAAGGGGGGCGCCAAAACCGGGCTTGCCCCACTTGTGTCTGTCTTGTGATTGGTCTTTTGTTTCCGTGTTTAATGATCCTCTCTCTCTTTCTTCCTGCTATTATTACCCTTTACGTATTCATTCCTCAGGAGAGAGAGAGAGGGAACGGAAAAGAGAGAAGAGATGAATAAGAAATTATTTTACTTTACTGTACTTTGCCATGCATGCAGTGAATGCTTCTTCGTGAGTGGAAAGTCGTGTCTCAATGTCAAACAAATCATATTTGCAGGCGGGTTTTGGTTGAGCGGCTCGGGGAACAAACGGCGGGTACGTACCTCTCAGGTTAGGATCTTGGTTCATGCGGCCCAATGTGCCAAAAATACATTACTTTATTTTTCCTTATCTCGGTCTCCTAACAGTTTGCCGCGTGCCCTTTCAATTCTTATGCCAGCACAATTACCTTAGTCTTTGGTCCTTCCATGATACCAAAATTCTCATTTGGCTTTTCTTAGTAATAGCTCTCATTTCTCCGACGGAATGTGAGCAAGTGATGGAGGAAGGCGAAGGTGGGGCAGTGGACTTTCATGATGTTGGAATCACTCGCAGCGGCAAAACATCAAAGATGACACTTTGTTAGAGAAATCTGACAAGATCTCACCCAAGATCCATCTTGGGTCTTGCCTGTTTGTAATCAACTCATGTCAGCTAACACCCGACAAGACACAGGGCATACAAAATGACCGTTAGTACCCGACTGGACTGGTTACACACCCCCAACCCACTCACACTCACACTCGCACCTGTCTTCCAAAACGTACAAAAAAGGAAACATTCTATATATACTGTTCATATAATACATGTTATATTTCATGTGTGCAATAATACGGCAGCAGTAACACCAAGCCGCAAGCAACAGTAATAGTAGCACCACCGGCATCGAAACAGCAACAGTAATTTCCCACACCTGCCTTAAATCAGATCCGGATCGAACTGTTCCCGGAGCACTGCACTGCACCCCATATACGCAGCCGTAATTGGAAGCAGCCGAACGTCACGGTACTTATTTTCTCCGATTGGTAGTCCGCGCGGGTGTGGCTCGCATCTTGCGCGCACAGCGTACGCACGCAATTCAGCAGCACAGCCACACACATCTAATCCATCTGGTCGGAAACAAACTCCACCAACCGAACTGCACCAACTGAACATCGGGATAACGTCTCTCTGACTGTTTCTTGCTGCTGCCTGCCCACCAACCAAACAGTCTAACAGTTCTCAACGCCTGCTGCGTATTTTCACTTGGCCAGATTTGTTGGGTGTGTGTCTGGCTCGGTTTCGGTCTTTGATCTCGGTGTCGGGCAGGCATCATGATTCATCCTCCTCCTCCTCCTCCCACTCCTCATCCTCAGCCCCTTCATCTTGCAACGGTTCGCCCGTAACGCTCCTCCACACGCGTCCCCACATGCCCTTCTTCTGGGCGAGCGCCAGCACCATCACGACAGGCAGATGCCAAACGCTCGCCCAGAACAGACCCCTCGCGCTACCCTTGTGGCCTTCAAACCGCCAGAACTTGACCGCCTCGCTGATTAACCAAAGATTAACCGGCGCGCTGGTCACCGCAAAACTCCACTCCGTCACGCCCGCAGCGCACAACCCGACGCACAACGGCACAAAAACGAGACTGTACCGCAGCGCAACCCGCGCGTTCCGCGCCGGGTTGACCCAGCACAGCATCCGTAGACCAGCAGCCTTGTATTCCTCCCGTATACCCCACGACAGCGGCATGAAGTGCGGGAACTGCCACGCAAACAGCAGACCGGCAAACAGCCACCCGCCCAAACTGGAGCCATCGACAGCAAAGAGTAGCTCGCGCCAGCCGCCGTCGGCGGTGGCGCTCTCGCCCGCGGCGGCGGCCCAGCCCATGAGCGGCGGAATGCCGCCGACGATGGCGCCCACCCAGGTGTTGACGGCCGAGATCCGTTTCAGCGGGGTGTAGGCGCCCGCGTAGAGGGCGATGTTGGCTGCCCCTAGAAAGGAGACGGTCGGGTTGACACCTAAATAAAGAGCGGCGGTGCCGGCAACGCCGCACCCTACCGCAAAAAGGACGGCCGCGCGAGTGGTGAGCAGTTTGCGGACCAGGGGGCGTGTTCGGGTCCGACTCATCTTGGAGTCGGTGTCCGGCTCGTAAAGCATGTTGAGCGCGTTGGCGGCCGCCGAGCAGAGGGTCGTGCCGGTGGTGAGGAAGAGGAGGGTCAGAGGCGAGAGGGAGGGCGCGGCGTCGACGAGCGCCGAGGAGGAGAGGAAGGCCGGTACCGGGTAGAGCGCGTAGGGGACCATGGCCGATAGCACGACGAGAACTGTGAGTCGAGGTTTGGAGAGCGAGAGGAAGGCCGAGAGCTTGCGGCGGAGAGAGTCGGCGGGGTGGCGGGCGGCGACGCCGGCGAGGATGGAAGATGCGTCTGGAGGAAGGGAGCTCGTAGGGGAATCGTCCGCCGCATCAGGCGTAGCTATTCGGTGTTTCGCTGCGGCTGCTTGGCGCCGGCGATGTGGTAATATAGTAGTCTCGGACTCTAGACTGATTATAGTTGCAGCTGCCGCAGCTGCCGCGGAGTCGGCGGTGGTGGTACCGGCATTTCGGGAAGCTTCCGGAAGTCGGGTGCTGCTGCTGCCGCCCCCGCCGGTCGAAGGAGCTATGGTACTCCGGCCTCTGGTGAGAAGGGCGTTTGAGAGGAAGTATCCTGCACCAAACGATTGTGAGGCAGAGGCGCGTGGAGGCGATGCCTTGGAAAAGAAGCGTCTCGTGGACCGGGCTGCTGCTATCTGGGCCGAAGTTGTTGACTTTGACGACCTCGCCAGGTGTAGCTGCACATGCTGCTGTAATTGGAGGTGTTGCGTACACCGCCAGCACACATCGTCAAGGACGCTGGGTCGAATCGTTGATATCGGCGGCCGCATAGTCGTTATCAGGTGCCGGCTCGAATCGCCATCGCCGAGCGCTCGTCAATTTGGTGTTGCCGGAATTCGCGACAGCTTCAAATCGACCGTGGCACACCCGAGCTCTGATGCGATTTTTTTTCATGACGCGAAAATGACTGCTGAAAACCCCCAGCCACGTGCCCCTGTGGCTGGTGTGCTATTGTGTGTGGCTCGTGCACGACTGAATTGAATTTAAGGTTTGGGGCCGGGGAGTAGGTGGGTGACAGGAAACCGAACCTGAACCCAAACCTTGCGAAACTCACACCCGGGATTCTGATAGCTGCTGTCAAAAATCCTCCCGCCATGGTATCAGTCAGCCTGAGATTCCACGAATAGGGACTCACGATCTAAGATTTTGGTTCATCCTCTCACAAGAGCGCACAGAATCTGATTGGAAGCATCGAGCTATTCGTGGCTTGATCCTCGGATATAAGCGCCCCCCTTCTTGGTCTCCAGGCGTCACGTCCGCCAATCGTCTCGCACCAATTCCTCTGCTGTCTTCCTTCGCGATGCCAGCACGTGTGCCCGTTGGTAGCAGCATCTCAGATCTATCATCCCGGGTCTCAACAGCACTCAACTACAGAATAACCGTGTTACAGATTCAGCCTCTCCCGGTGCAGGCTTCATTCGCGAACGGCTCCAATTGGCTTGCTGTGTCCCAACAGAAAACAGACACTTCTCCCCCGTAGGACAGTCGCAATACCTAGGTACTCTGGACTGTCAACTAGGATGACGTATTCGGCGTGTTATGTTGGAACGCGTCTGAGCATCCTTGAACGCAAGGCACTTGTCGCTACACGTCACATAGCTGTCTCCAGTTTCAGCATGACGGCTGGCGCATATTCGGTGAGACCCTACCGTTCCGCTCTCGTCTTATGGCGGCTCGGAAGTCCATGCACCAGTGGAGATGCCGATCTGATCTGGAGCTTTGGCAATGAAGGCGGGATACCTACCTTAGGCTCAGCGTGGGGTTGTGAGTTAAGGAGTTGAAGGTCGCACAAGGCTACAAGGCTACTTCAGCAGACTGATGGGATCCAAGTCCCCTTCAGAGCATGCATTTTCGATGCTGTCAAAGGAGCCTGCGTTTCGCAACAACTCTTCCCATCCAAGGCTAGGACCCCTTCTTCAGCACTGCAGGCTGGCCATGGGATAAGCCCTTGAACTGGGTAAGGTACGTGTCGGTAGGACAGGCCGCAGTGTGGCCCCGAGACCCGGGCGGGGGCTTTCGGGCCGCGTTCAACGCCCGGCCCTCGGCCTCCACATCTCGGACCGGATGACCTGTATCACATCCGGGCTGAAGGATAGCGCCACACGCCAAATAAGTAAATCATCGCGTTGCGGTTTCTATCTTAACCAAGGAATTCCGTGCATTCACACCATCTACTTTATCAACGGAGATATGTTTCCTTACCAAGCCAAAGTGTAGGCTGCGGTATGCTATCCAGCAGGCAACACCCAGTCAGTCTCAGTCATCTCTTGCAACCTTCTCGGCGTTGGGGGTTACTCACCTTTTACTCTGATATGGGGGGTGAGGAGCTGGCTGTGCGACATTCCGAAGAACACCGCCCGAGGCTCGGAATCAGGCATCGGACTTGCGGCCGCGGCTTGCCGGATGTTATGCCCGCACCACCTAAGCCCCGTCTCTATGTTGTTGGTCCGTACTGGGCCGAGACATCCCCGATGGCCGTGCTGCTCTGGAGTCTGCTGTGCCGCATGTATACGTCCTCCAAGACAATGCCCGTGATCGGTCTCTCATGCATTGTGTCGGGTGGCGCATCCACCCAGGCCCCGGTTAACCCTGTTTTTCTTTCCCCGGATTCGGCTTAAAATCTGGGAGGCAGCCTGATCGAGACCGAAGATCCATGGTTGGCATCACTCTGCTCGGTTAGTTGCGAGGCTTGGACAGAAAGAGATCCTATTACCATGTTTTTGGTTAGCCAAGCCGAACAAATTTAACGACAATGGCCACCTGATTCATGAGCAGTTCGGTAATTCTCAACTCAATCCAGATCGACCGCTCACTGCATATTTAATAAGCAGTCAGACGTGACATGCTGTGGAAAAGCTTGCTGTTGATGAACTGCTGGCAAAGCATAGCATCTTGTTCCCATCTCATCCATATCTCCCACCAAACAGTTTGTATCGTCTGGCCTGACTTCTCCTAACAGCACTCCTCGCTGACATCCAACGACACTTGGTTGTTAACCTTGAGACGAACAAAAAGACTGTTTGCCTCTCCCCGTTTTGTTTCAAGTAACGAAACTGCCTAACCTTTAACGACAGGATTTCTCCGGCATCAAGAACGTTGGTAGTAGCAGGCATTTGATAGAAGCCTGACTGCTATCCTGGTTTTGACACTGCGGCCGCCTACCCACCCCTCTCCAAGAATAGCGTCGCCCTTCCAACAGCTTTGTTTCTCGGGGCGGCGGTGGGATTCGACGCCCCGTCGTGTGTGTAGGAAGATAAGATCCCGGCGATGTGGGAAGTATTAGCAATGGCAAGTCTATCACGAACTACGCCTGCACATTGACATAGATCTTAGTTTCTGTGATCTTTTGTGAATCAGTCGATCAACAATCACTTTAGATCCTACCAACTTGATGTTTCCATTTCTAAACTATTGTCTGGTTTTGTATCTCCGAGGGCGGCGCAGCCGCTACACCGGCCCAACAACATGAAGAACATTTGGTTCTTCTTTCTCTGTGCCACTGCGCAGCAGCGCTCTTTTGAAGAGGCACGCGTGGATGGAAGCCAAGGATGAAGATCATTAATGCCGGCATTGCTACAGTCGCCGAGGTGCAGTGATGAGGCTGCCTCACCATGTCGCCGGGTGTGTTGGAGCAATTCACCGTGACGCTGGCTGCCGGCTGCCGACTGTGGTGTGATGCGGCTCTCCTTGACGAGAGTTCATTGCGAATTTCGTTTACGTGCAAAAGTGTGGGCAGATAGCACTCGGTCAAACACGCTCAGACGATCAATATATTTTTGTGATACTACAAGACTCACTTCAGACGCTGATGTAGAGATAAATCTTGTTGAGATCGAGGCTGTTTGAGTTCCTGGTTGCGTGTGTGTTGAACTGATGACTCTTAGGACACGAAAGGGGGCAAGGCATCGCCTCTCCCGCTCTTGGGCTAGTAAACTAGATATTCACCTACCAAGAGCCATCGATGGTGTTTTATTATTCTACTTACCTACTTATAATTAACGATATATTGACAGCTCTGAGAAAGGTAAGGTAGTTTTGGTCTGGAAAATAATGGGACGGTTTGACCGGTTCCTGCTCGATATGTACTCAAGGACATACTTCCGTGTTGGGAAGCTATCATAGCTACTCCTATCTCCTCGTCAAAGAGATTACCGCTGTCCAAGACCCAGCAGAACAATTCCGTAGACAGAAGGGGTATTATAACCTACGCTTGAAATAAGTGCAGACAAGAACCGGGTCGTTTCTTCAAAACAAACAGTCGTCGTTGGATTGGACAGAGAATTACTTATTCCGGAGACAATGACCGATTGACAGATCTAAATTCTTTGAGTCCTTCAAAGTTCTGCGCAGGGGGTTGTTCGCATGCAGCAGAGCTTGTCTTTGTCTTGCCCGCTCATGATGGAGGATTTCGAAAAGCAAACTCGGAACACGGGCGGTAATGGAAGCAAAGGAAAGCAACGAGCAGGCCAGAAGGAGCATGAGCTGTCCCTGCTAGAGATCGCTCAGCGTGATCGGGGGCTCAGCAAGGAAGCTCCGCGCCGCTGGTGTCCCGAAATCTCACCCACCGATGACAAGTTCAAGGAGAGACTTACAGACTTTACGACCTGCTCAAGAGCGAGACCGTTACGATTGACGGCATCCTCAACAAGGCCTTCTCCCCTTTCGAGAGAGAGTTGCTCGGACCAGCACAAAAGAGTCGCAACCCAGCTCTCGTGGAGATCCAGGCGCAGAACAAGAAGAGCTATTCGGCTCTCTTGAAGTCGGATCGTTGAAAAGAGTGGGCGCCGCGCAGCGATCTTGCCTTCAAGCTCACGCTCGCGTACTTTGGTCTGCCTGTGGCGCCCATGACCATAGACTTCCAGCAGCAGTGGGTTGGATACGGAGAAGTTGACGACGTCGATGAGCATGACCTCGATCTGGATGAGCCACCGGGAGGGTACCTGCACTTTCTGAATGACTACCATGAGCGAATGAGTGGTAAGAACGACTTCCGGATGCCAGATCGACTGCTCGAAAAGTATCATGCCTTTGAGGGCATACATATGGTCCCTTCGGGGCGTGGTAGTGGCCTTTCAGCTACCTTGGGCCTGCGGGGCGGCGACGGAACATTCGATGACATCTCTGATCGAAATGACGGAGCCACGGCCACCGATCTAGACGACAGTGAGTCGGATTGCGACGTTGACTTCCCCCAACCCAACCTCCGAGGCGGTGGTCCTACACTGAAGCAGCCCACGTTTGGAACAAACCTCATACAGGAGCCTGCCTACGAATAAGAGTGGCTTGATCTCTGCGGATACCAGGGACTTGTGTGGTTCCGGCTCGACTCGCTCGACACGTTTGTCGATGCGGTGGACCGGCTTCTGGGCCTCGACAACAGAGCCGGGGCGGCCTACACCATATCCGCCATCAACCTCGTCAAGTTGAACAGCGAAGCGGAGCGAGAATTCCTCGTGCGAAACAGCAGAAGGTATTCCACGTGGTGCCAGGGCGTTGGCGACTACAGCCAGGACAGTCCGGCCTGGCAATGGATCCTTGACGAGCTTGGGTTCGGGCCTGGCACGACTCCCCCGCCAAAATGATTCTTCATAGCAGGCCCCAGTGACCCGCCTCCCACCCACTGGGGGCCGGCCGAGTCTCACCGGGTCTTGAAGCTCCACTTGGAGTGGCACAACGACCGTCCGATGAACCGGCTCGATGTTGCCTATCTTCGCATGCCTAGAAATCCCAGAGCCGTCCAATACACCAACCAGTTCGCGCCATGGGTGATGAACACCACCTGTGTGCTCGCTGCCGGCCGGCCATCCCCGATGCCTTCATCGGTCTAGCTAACTCCAAGAACAACCGCGGTCGCGGCTCATACGGAGGGTTGGTCTTTCTGCCGCAGCTTTGGCGCGAGATTTTCGAGTCCTGGAGGAAGAATCACAAGTCGGCCGTCGTGTTGTCAGCTCATACGAGGGGCGGTCTGAGCGATTCGTTCTACCTATTTCTCCCTGGAAGCGTGAACCCGTACGCTGACTGGCACCATATCAAGCACCGCAAATCCAGCGACGTTGAGTTCGTGCGACTGAAGATCCTGAAGATGGTGGAGGACTCGATTGTGCTCACCGACAACTACGCGAAGCTTCAGGCGATTGAAGTTTATCTGCCCGGCGAGAACCTGTTCGCCCCGTGGTCGGACGAACAGGGTTGCGACGTATCCATCCCCAGGAAGGAGAACATAGGCGCCATCAATGATGCCATCCGCCAGCTCGTAGATCTTCTGGATGAGTGGAAGACCTTCCTGCGGGAGAATCGGACAGCGGCGCAGCCGGCAAAGGACGGGCTGCAAATGTTTCCCCTGTTTATGCTCTCTCCGTCCTGTCTTTCTGACGTATTACCTCCACGACGTGGACAACCCCAGGGAGTCTCTCGAATGGAATCCCGCTGAAACCAGTGTAGACCAGTTCAGAAACCTGGTGTGGGATCTGTGATTGGCAGGGAGGCACAAGTGTACGAAGCAATACGTACATTCTTTGACTTGCATCGAAATTGACCCACAAGCCCGGCGGGAAAGCAATTCTCGGAGAGGACAACCAGCCGAGATTCATAATCGACCCCCACATGCAAGATGATGAATGGATACCGATCCGGAAGCTGATCATGGGACCCGACATCTATGTTGCCCTGAAGGACGCTTCAGAAGTTGCGCTTGCATTCAGCCCTATCGACTCCGAGCTGCCGTTTGGGTATCGGGATATTTACCAAACCGACCCAGAACTGCTGTACCCGGCCCTGGAGGAGGGTAACTACCCTTCTCGGACTCGTTGGTACGACTTTCAGCTCTGGAGGGAGGACGCAACCCCCGAGCTGCAGACAATCCAGGTCGGGGACGACGAGGAGGTAGTGTTCTCATCAGGGCCGGATGAGTTTGGGGAGTACGACCAGCAGCCGCAACAACAGCAACCGCCCGGTGATGAGCCGACAATGAGTGGTGGGTTATCCGGCGACGACGGGACAAATGGCAATATCACAGCGGGTGTCTCCTTGCGACCTTCCAGGGTCCGGCCAGTTACTGCTGCAGATCTGCAGCCACAGCCGCCGAGCGACATCGAAAAACGGCTTCGTATCCGCGAGTACAGCTACACGCATCCCCTGAACGTGAACATGCTCCAGACAATCCCCGTCAACGCGCCACCAATCGACACCCTCCTCCACTTGGGGAAAGCAAAAGATGGTGTCCCCATCGTGTCCTTGGGCGTCCTGAGACCGACAGAAGTCCGCTGCCAGCAGCGCGCCTTCTTCTCCATCCGCAACCTGCTGTTCGACCGCGTAACGCGGTGTCCCTACGCGGGCTGCGACGCCGTCTACCCCTTCGACGAGCCGGCGGAGATGCAGCGGCACCTCGCCGAGACACATATAGCAGAGCGCTGCAATTTCTGCAGTGAGCCACTCTTCAAGTACTGGACGCCCGAGCAGCGGCACCGACATTTCGTGCAGTAGCACACAGATGTTCTGACCCAGCTCCGGACATCCCGAGAAGACCTTGACCACGATGGAGCGCAGGACGCGGAACCCAAGACCAAGAGCAGCCGCGAGAGCCAGTGGCCGTTTTGACCGCGGTGCGGCCGCGATCACGGCGCCCTCAACGCGTGCGCGGACCGTCGCCATCACGACAGCGTCTGCTATCCAGGCGCGCAGGAGACCGAGACAGACTGGGCGGCCTGCGAGACGTGCGGCCGGCACATTCCCGCCACCACCACCGCCAACACCACCTGCCAGCAGCAGCAGCAGCAGCAGCAGCAGCAAGGGTAAGCGTAAAGTTGCGGACGAGGAGGAAGACGCACCGGTAGAAGGTTCCTCGGGGATCAAGATCAAGATCAAGATCAAGACCAAGCCTGCAAAGGCGGCCAAACCCACGGCAAAGGCCAAGGGCGTTACCTTTGACAATGAGCCCAAGGTTCGAGTGATTCCAGCAAGGAAGACTGCTGAGGGCGTGCGGACGCGTAGTAGTAGTTAGAGATTTTCTGATATGTGTACCTTGTGTCTTTTCGGGGGGATGATGGTCTTCGGTATTTGATGGGTTTGTTTAGGCAAGGAGTCTGCCTGTGAAAGTTGGACGCGGCGTCGGTCTGGATGCTTGTATACCTAATGTTTCGATGCCTTTTTCGACATCTTCTTTCAGTCAGTCTGTCCTTATCGCTAGGTATCACCATGTTTACATTTTCTCGCGAAGTCGTTACCATGATCCTATAGTACGTAGATGGACATTGACCTGTGAGCAATGCCTTGGGTAGCACTGTATGCAAAGTTCCTGCTTTATGCGAGTCCTCCTTCGACAGTTGGGCTTACGTGCGCTTCCTTCCTGCGGTGTCGGTTCTTGGATGTTCTTGGTAGCATTCTGTTGGTAGCATTCGGTTGGTAGCATTCGGTTGGTAGCATTCGGTTGGTAGCATTCGGTTGGTAGCAGTCTGTTTATCTTTGTGTGAGAACTTCATGTTGAAAAGGTCTGCTCATCGAGGCTTGCTTTAGAAGCTGGCGGGTAGCTCCTGAATGCTGGAGGTTGAGCTTCCCCAGTCTCGATCCTGCTCACGGTCGGTTATCGAGGCGAGCGGGTGTCGGAGTGCAACCCCCTTGACAGGGCAGCAAACACCGGCCCGGGGAGCTGGGCCTGTGAGTAACGCTAACTTTTTAGTGATGTGGTCAGCTGAACCAATGGCGGGAGATTTTTTGACTAATGGGAGCCCATTCCGACAACCGACAGCGGAGTCCCGGATGCGCCAAGGGTGCTCACCGGAACAGGGGATCACAGTCTGGGCTGTGACGCGCCACGGAAAGCATCGGCATGGGTAAGGTTCTGATTCCGCAGTCGTCGCTGACAACCACGAGCTTCAGCAGTCTCTACGCGGCTTTGCGAGTATCCGTCTTGTCGATGTAAGTTGGGGAAAGGATGCTGGTCGATAGCCTGCATTGTACTAGACGGAAACAATGGCTTCCTGTTGTTTGCTGCAGTTGCATTCACCAACGGACTACCTTGTCATTGTCACTGTCGATAGGAGGTCCGATGACCTTATCAAACCACGTCCGGGCACGCTCCCTTCGGGAAGGTTGAACAGCGGTGAGGTGAGACCTAGGACCATCAGGTATGACAGCCACGTTTTCACTAATATCCCGCCTTCATCCCGCCAAACTCCCTGTCCCGACCCTTTTCCTGCCAATGCCTGAGCTGCCTCGTCCCAACCGACGGTCTTATACGATATAAGATGGCGACCAAGCTCCCTTGCCGGCGTGCTGTCGACCTTGTTCGCCAAGCTTGTCGACGTCCTACGATACCTTGGACGAACGTGTGTCACTCTTGCTCCCTCCGCATCCAATCTCTGCACAACGCCTCTACTCGTCAAGTTCCCGCTGGATCGAAGCCCGACCGAATCAGCTCCAGACCTCTCCCGAGTAGCGATGGCCGCACCAGAACTGCGCGGGTGGCACCACTGAGCTTCCTCGTAGGCGGCGGTGTGCTCGCTTCCGCCCTCGCACTGTGGCAGTCACCCGACGATCACGACTTTAAACCCACACCACAACTCGCCGACGATAACAGTCGCGACCCGTCCCTACCACGCTTCCGCCTCGCAACCATCCGCGAAGAGCACGGCGCCTCGTCGCCACACCCATGGGTTACCTTCGAAGACAAGGTCTACGACATCACGGACTGGGTCGCCGCGCACCCCGGAGGCGACGTGATCCTCCGCGCAGCCGGGGGCAGCATCGAGCCCTACTGGAACATCTTCACAATTCATAAAGCTCCACATGTCCGCGAGATCCTCGACCAATATCTAATCGGGCTCATCGACGTTGCGGACCTGATCTACGGACGACCTGCTGCCACTCAAATCGAAGACCCATTCGAAAACGATCCCGAACGTGACCCGCGGCTGATCACCCACACTGCAAAACCCAGGAACGCGGAACCGCCCAACGGCGAGCTGGTCGCCTCGTTCCGCACCCCGAGCGAACTGTTCTACGTTCGTCACCACATGTGGGTGCCGGTGGTGGACTCTCCCGAAAGTCATGTCCTGACGGTCGAGCTGCCCGACGGCGAGACGAGGAGCTATACCCTGGCGGAGCTGAAAACACGATTTCCGGTGCACAAGGTCACTGCTGTTCTGCAGTGCAGCGGCAACAGGCGCAACGACATGACGCGCCACGCCGGCAAGACCAACGGACTCCAATGGGGCGTAGGCGCCATCGGCAATGCCGAGTGGGAAGGGGTGCGGCTCGCGGATGTGCTCGCCGATGCTGGACTAACGGCTTCTGAGCCAACGGCGTTGACTGCCGAAAAAGCTGATGATACCGTAAAAGTCGATCCGCGATCACACCACGTGCAATTTTCTGGCCTCGAAGCCTACGGCGCGTCCATCCCGCTGACCAAGGCGCTCGACCCGAGCGGTGACGTGCTGATCGCTTTTGGGATGAACGGCGGCCCCTTACCGCGCGACCACGGGTTTCCGCTGCGGGCGATTGTGCCGGGCAACGTTGCTGCCAGGTCGGTGAAATGGCTCAGCAAGATTGTCGTGTCGGACGAGGAGAGCCACAGCCAGTGGCAGCGGCGCGACTACAAATCGTTTGGCCCCAACGAGGGCGCGAACCCGGACTGGGACCGCGCGCGCTCGATCCAGGAGATGCCCGTCACGAGCGCCATTACGGGCGTCTGGGTGGGCGAGTGTGTCCGCAGGGGAAAAGTTCCCTGGGGTTTTACGAAAACAGGAGACAGCAGTGCTGTAGTCGATATCGCTGCCCAGGAAAAGGTGGTAGGTTTCACACCCAAGGATCGCTTAGCGCCGGCGACTACTGCGATAGAGAAACATTCGTGCCCGGACAAGACGCCGGCGGAACCGGTCGCCATCCAGGGGTACGCGTATTCTGGCGGCGGGCGGGGAATCGCGCGGGTGGATGTCAGTCTTGACGGTGGCAAGACGTGGGACCAGGCTGAACTTGTGGATGATTCCTCCGACGGTGGCTGCCATGGCAACAAGAAGTGGGCGTGGACTAGGTGGCGGTATACAGGCCAATTGCCTATATTGGCCGTGCCATCTGCGTCAGATACAACAAATAATAATAATGACTCGTCGGCTGAAAAGAAGAAGGAGAAGCAGCGAGAGCAGAACAGGAAGAGGTACTGCACCACTTTGGTTGTCAAAGCGACCGACGACGCGTACAACACGCAGCCGGAGACGCATGCGGGGATCTACAATGTGCGAGGGAACCTGGCGACTGCTTGGCACCGCGTGCGTATCTGCCCGACATGTATCACCGCCGCCGCGGATGCTGCTAGCGGCGGTGATGGCAAAGGGAAAGGCGTGAGATGGTCGACGGGCGAGACGTACGGCTGCGGGTTCGGGACGGAGCCTCCGACAGGTGCTACTGCTGGGAGTGACGGTGGTTCGTCACCTCAGAGTAAACCGGCCAAGTAGTCGTGGCGGAGTTTCTGGCTGTGGGAGAGTAATTACTTGTCGAGTTGGTAAGAGCGGAGCATTGGAAAGATTGGTCATCTTGGATGACGGCCATCCGGCCGGTAGATTGGGCCATGAGTCCAGTTTTGGCCTTTGGTGCTTTAGTTGTCATCAGCGTTTTGTGTGAGACTTCGTCTG
Source organism: Apodospora peruviana (assembly GCA_033439685.1). Taxonomy (NCBI): domain Eukaryota; kingdom Fungi; phylum Ascomycota; class Sordariomycetes; order Sordariales; family Lasiosphaeriaceae; genus Apodospora; species Apodospora peruviana. The sequence continues at coordinate 999,594 of JAUEDM010000003.1, read as the reverse complement.
ATGTGCTGCGCACAGTATTTGTTGTATTTGTGCCATAAGCGTTTTAATACAGGTATTCATTTTTTCTTCTTTCCAACCAGCACCATTCATTCACAAGTTAAGAGTCTGGCATTGGCATAATCCAAAGTGGTCTTTCATCCCTTTCCGGTTAGCCGGCAGGCAGCTCAGGGGTTGCCAAAACAAACATCACAGCAGACGACACCGAACAAAATACGATTACTTTCTCATCCAGATAATACTATCATAACTCACATCGACCACAAAAAGATTTCCATCCCCAGGTTCTGTCCTTTCTATGCCCCACCATGAACAACCGGCCCCACCACCACCGGTGGGTAGAAGTGAGTCAGGGCCGGCGGAGGCCAAAAAAATGTAGTCGACGATGGAAATCCACCATCAACGATGAGTAGTGAAATCCATATGGGGCCACCCGGGGATTGAACCCGGGACCTCTCGCAGAAATGCTCAGGTTAAAAACCCTAAGCGAGAATCATACCACTAGACCAGCGGCCCTTTGTTGGGATTTAGTTATTATTTGTTCGATTAGTTTACCCTTTGAAGCAATTCCGGGGTTTGGGATCTGTGATCCGATATCCACATGACTGGTCAAGGAGACACTGCGAGTGTACTTGTCCCAAATTTCACATAAACCGAATAGACATCAAGGGTAAGGTGATTATTATTAGTTATAGAAAAGGTAACTGAATCACTCCGGGACAAGAAACCGATCGATATCGACCCGCTCAAAGAAGCTGATGTGCCCGAAGCCGACCCAGTACTGCGCCAGGCGGTCATGGGATATGAGAAGCAGCTGGGACTCGATGTACTTATCTGCAAAATCACTAGCATCAGTATTTCCATGGACAGATATAAAATGGGCGAGAAGAAAAAAAAAATACGTACCATTGAGAAACCCCGTATGCGCAATATGCCCTTTACTACTAACCACCCGGGCCCCAACAAACGGCTCGTCCTGCACCACCGTCACGAATCCCTTCTCGCCAATATCGTCCGCCACAAATGTGTACTCGCCCCTGGGCACGTTAGCGTCCCCTGTCAACTTGATAGCCTCAAGCCGGCCGCGGTACACCGTCTCGTCGTGCTTGCGCCGGGCAAACTCCTCGTCTGTCTCCGTTTCTCGCCTCACAATACTGTCGGGGTCGTCCGGTTCGTCTGGGTCGTCGTCGGGCTGGTTAATCAGCAAAAATTCGCAGCCATGCCCGCTGTAATCGCCCACCCAGATGCCGCGGTACGGTTTTTCCGGTGTCGGGGTGTACAGGGCCGGGTCCAGCGTCGCGTACGTCGCCACCTCTTCGCCAATGTTGATTGGGTCCCGGTTCGGGAGGATGCTGTCAAGCCCGATGTTACGAACTAATCTCACTGCTGACGCATCAAAACCACCACGACCACCGTGCAGCAGGTTCGCCGTCAGGTAGACGCCTAAGCCGAGGCCGGACGGATACTGCATCCACTTGCGGATGCGGAAGACCTGGTCGCTGACCTCCTGGCGACAGCTCGGCCCCGGGACATCGTACGTAAACGGCGATGATTCGACCCTGTGCACGCTGGCGCCGGAAACTCGGTGGCGAGCCGGTATCGTCGGCGGTGGCCAGATTTTGCCGTACGGAAATGGGAGGCCGAGGGGGGGGCGCACTGCAATCTCTCGAGGCTCAAGAGGCCGGGCGAGCATGAAGTTGCAGTAGGTGCGGTTGTCGACTGACCCAAGTGGCATGGGAGTTTCCGTCTGGAAACGGTTCTCCCTTGGTCTGTTGGTCGTCGTCTCCATGTTCTTGTGCGTCGCCGCCGCGTTCGGTTGATGGCTGCTGCTACTCCCGGCGGCGGCTTCTGTAGTATCGGTGTCGTTCTCGGCGTCATGAAGCGGTATGACAGTTATTGGTCCCACATGCCCTGCTCCCGAATCATGATCATGTGTCTCGGCCGGCAGATGTAGAATCGGCTTGTCGAGATGCAATTTCACCTCGGGCTCGAAAGCATGAATGATAACTTCGTTGTCGGTCGCCCGCCACGCCTGGAACGCTTTCCGGTTGCTCACGGCCACGAGCTGGTAGCCCTCAATGCAGCCCCGACGTTGATCATACCGGGTCAGGATGAGGCGCCCGGCCAAATCGCCGTCCGAGAACCAAATCTTGTACTTGGGGACGAACCAGCGCGGGTCGTGAGCCTTGAACAGGTCCCGGTAGGATTTACAGGGATACGGGGTGGTCACGCGCTGACCGGGCACATGGGATTGTACCAGGGCTTGCCAGATATGGTCCGCAGTCGCGTAGTTGTAGAGAACACGGCAGGTTGCCGACACTCGAGTCAGCTCGAGCGGAGATATGTAGAAAAGGACTGCGTCGATGAGTTCGGAAGGAAGGGAGAGTAGGTGGCATTGGCTATTCGATGGCAAGCTGTCAAGTTCTGTGAAGGTAAGCAGCTATTATATCAGCGCATGGGACAAGACACGGAAGCACGAACCAACAGATTTACCCTTCCATTTGCCGGGAAGGGATCCTTCGGCATCCCAGGTTTGCTCGCGAAGCGTTGAGGCTATCTGGTGATCTAGATATGGCGGCATATGGATGGATGGATCGACGGTCAAAGACTCAGCGAAGGCACCGTTTTGGACGCTCTCGTAAGACACCGAAGACAAGCGGTGAAGATTGGTCTCGTCTTCCGCATCCAGCCCACCCCAGATGCGCGGCGGCGTCGTGGCGAGCAGCTCCTCCTCTGTGATTGTTTCGTCTGGCGGGACCGCTTGTGGCATCTCGGGTTTGTTCTCGTCCATGGTGTCTGCGACGGAGGGATGTTCGTCGTACGGTACCTAGGATGGCAGGAGATGAAGAATTTGGCGGGGTTGTCAAGTAGTTAATAGTGACCCTTGGACTTGAAGCTGAATCGGTCTGTTATATGACCATGTCCCTGAATGATGATGCGACGATGTGAATCGCGAGATCTAAAGCTTTTATGTCTCCAGGTCATCCCTGGATCTGGAGGAATGCTGATGCTGGGATCCCCAGGTCCAATTATACCTAATCTAGGTAGGTCGTAGGATAGCTTCAACCCCGCTACAGTGCCGTCCCGTCGTCTCCTCGGCACATGCAATTACCGATCAGCGAGATTCCGTCTGTAACGCCCGGCAAGGTGGATGTCCGATGTAACGGCCGCGTCGGGTCCGGCAGAAAATGAAATAGCGTAGTAACAGGCAATTTACCGACTACGTGCAGCTCATGAGAAATACAATGTCCCCCTGGTTTGTTTGTAAGTGCGGTACTTCCAGTGGATGAGAGCAGGGTTGAAAAGCCAATGGTTTGAGGGAATCAAAGACTCAAAGTGAGAAAAACACTGGCAAATGCCTAGCGCTACCTTAAGTGCAAGGGAGAAAACTGAGGAAATCACGGATGAAGTATTGTACTGTGGGGCGAAGTCCCGAGCTAACATACTTTCAAACCTGAACTGTAGATTGCTCTGGGATAGCTGGGAGAACGGATCGAGACAAACCCGGGCCGTACTGGCAGCCCACCGATACAGGGCAGGTACCTCTACGGTGCAGTGGGGGTGGTCATGAGGGGTACCTAGCTTTCGAACGTCATCCTTGGATCCAGCTGTACAGATCTGGCTGAGCTCTCCGGGCAATGTGTCTAGAAGATACTCCGTACGCATTTTATCTAGATGCCAATGCCGAGGTGTTCATTCGAAGGAGTGCTTTACAACTCCCATGGTGTTCATGAGAACCTTCCTTTTTAAAGATATTGGCAAGTGGACAAGACCAAAACCTGTCCGTGCGCTGTGGTCTCGGCGCCGGCGGCGGGAACTGCCCGCAGGTGCAGCAGTTGACAGCAGCGTACCTAATTCAATTGGGTTTGGCGCCTCCGGCCAAGAGAGTGGGGGCGACGTTGGGTACCCTTGAGCAACCGACGACAGCGGGCGACGGGACAGCGGACGACAGTGCCGGCATGATCTGCCTTCCAAATCCGGGAGTCCCAAGCATGGTATCCGACTTGGGTTGCCTTTGACATTCTCCATTGGATCGACAATAGGAACATCATTACGATCCCTTAATTACGGACCATTCAGAGAAGTGGACATTCACCCCATCCTGACCGCTTCTCCAACGTCGTTCGACAAGCAAACACGGAAGGTCAAGAAGACCATAGAGGTAGGCAGGTCTAGGTCAGTCAGAGCTGCTTTTGGAGCACCAGACCAACGGCTCAGCAGTTTCCATCTGACGTGCATACCCACGATCTAGTCAGAGCTTCACTACGCGGTTGAAGCCTTGCGTCAGCGGCGAATTTTCCTCCAACCAGGTCAGTGCCTTTGGGCCGCATCAAGCGCTCCAGTCATACCAGACAACCAGACTGAGGACATCATCACCTCCTTCCGTATTCTCTACCATCTCTGAGGGCGTACCAGGTATTCATCTCCGCTTCCCGGCTTGGTCATAGTTACCTGCCTACCGTGACCTCCAACATCTCGGACTATCTCTCCAAAACCTTGGCCTGTCGTGGATTTGGGAAGTTTAACCTGGAGCAGGGCATATGCGGTTTAAGATGGCGTCGCTACTGCCTCTGATCCAGGACATCCTACCCATGATAATGCCTTCGTCCATTTCGGTGACCAAGGCCGCAGACATCTTGCCTCCCTTACCATCTCCACCACCACCAAGCGACGCGAATGGGACCAAAGAGACATCAAGAATACGGGTTCTCACCGGAGATGCAGTCATAAACAAGACTGACAAGATGTGCGCGTCAGGTAAGCCTTTTCCATTTCGTCAGAGCCATCGTACCCATGAACCATGGCCCAGCTCCTGCAAGGAGATCACCCCCCCCCCCCCCCCCCCTACACACACACCCGCGTGACAGTTCTTTGAGATATCCTTTTCCAAATTTGGCTACATATGCAGACAATATTCGTTATGAGCAGTGTTGCTGGTGACAGCCAAATCGTCCTCGACTGTGCGGCACCACGGTGAACAAGGTATGTACTATCTTTACCCCTAGACTTCGACACACATGATTTCGAAGTTGACAATCAGTCAAAAGATACCATTATATACGCAGCCTCGGGCAGGGGCGTCCTGTTGTCCAATCCAATGGACGAATCGGACGAGGAGCCAGACCCAAAACCGGTGCGATACGCCCTCGAGCAGGGAGACTTTGCGTTTGTCCCCGCCTGGACCGAGCACCAGGTTCTGAACGAGTCCGACACCGAGATGACCTGGATCATCATTCGCAGCGGGCCTCAGCCGGTCGAGGTCAACCTGACGGACTGGGGAGGAGCTACGGCCAGCGACCCGCCAAAGACAGTAATGGGACGGGGCTCCGTGGTGTGAAGAGTACTTTGTGATGCACCATGAGACGAAATAGAGCACGGTCTACTTTTGCTCACCATGAATCACAATATCCTCCGAACAACGAAAAATATATCATCCTTATTTATCCACTCCCATTCTAGATATTTATCTCAATTATATCATAACGCATATCCAGACATCTAATTAAGAGCCACCTCCTCCTCGTCTCCCACTGCCTCAAGACAAAATCTCCTTATCTTCTCCACCACCCGAGCACGATCCTTTGCCGAGTCAAACACCTGCGCGTGGTCCAGCTGAGGGAACCACATGATCTCGAGCGCCGGGTTCAAGCGGCTCCCGACTGTGCAAGTCGTCTCGTTCCCAAACATGTCGTCCACTTCGTTGCCACCCTGCCGCCGCAAATCTGCGAAGTCCACATCGCTCGCCAGATACCGCGCCACCGTGCGTGTGTCCACGATGAGATCCCTCCCGGACAAACAAACGGCCACCTTTCTCTTTTTCCGTTCGTTGTCACCACGGCGGTCCACCGTGACACCATTCCCATTCCCGTTTCCGTTTCCGTTCAAATTGACCCCTTTGTCAGACCTCAGTTGTTTTCCGTTGCGAAGACGACGACGCTGGGCGTTGTGGTCCCCGACCTCCTCCTCTTTCTCCTTACAGTCAAGTCGTACCAACTCCTCCCTCCAAATAATATTCTCCCGCCAAAAGAAATGCCGTCCCAAACCCTCCGCGACGCCCATGTCCATGCTCGCGAAATACCACAACTGCCACTCATTTGCCGTCTTTGGGGCGCGGCGCGTAAAGTTATACGCCACGTCGGGCAGATGAAGAAGGATACTCACGGGGTCGATGAGCACCAACCCTCTGACCCTGGGTCCCAAGTCCGCCGACCTCAGAATGTGCGTGCTCAGCACCGAGCCGTAGCTATGCGAGACCAGCACGAACCTTTCCCAATCTTGACCGTGAGCAGACCAGATCTGGCCAACTTCTCTCAAAAAGTCGGCCTGCGCAAGCGGCGGATGGGTCAGACGCGTCGACATGGGCATGATTTCGAGCGCGATAATTCCAATCTCGTTGTCGGCATCAAGCTCCCCCAAAAACTTGGTATAAGGCCACAGGCCCACTCCAATGCCATGGATGAATAAGATGGGCAGTTTTGTGCGTGACACGTGCGGTCGGTACCAGTAGCCTATCGATGACGACGGACTCTTTAGTGTCTGCAAATGCAGTCTAGGCGGAAACACGCTCACACTCGCAGGCGCACTGCTGCAGGAATGTTGCGTAAAGGTGGTCGGAGCAGGTTTATAGTGATCAAAGCCATGCCAGACCGAAAGGGAGAGGTAGGTCACCAGATCGATGAAGGCGACGATGGCGTACCAGACTACGCTGCGGTAGCAGGTTATTACCTCGTCGATCGTTAGCCTAAGCGGGTTGGCTGACCCACGGCCGGGGGCGAATTTTCGGCCAGACAGAGACTCGACTCTCGCCAGATAGCCTTGGAGTTCGGTTTCTTCTTCTTCGCTGGCGCTGTCTGTGCCATCAAAGAAACCCCAGAGGAGAAACTCGCGGACGTTATCGCGCTTGATTCGGTCTAGGTCGTTGCCGGGAGAAGAAGAGTTGGTGCTGTTGCTGCCGAGGAGGAACCAGAGCCGGAGGTAGCGGTCCCAGTCGGGTACGTTGGCGACGCATCGCTCGAATAGGGCCCTGCGGGCCGACGGGGTCAGCGGAGCGGGATGTTGCGCCCGGCTTTCGGAGAGGCGGTCCTTGTGGCGACGGTAGAAGAGCAGGTAGTAGGTCGCTTCCAAGGTGAGGAGGCCAACAAGGACGTAGATGGTGATTTGTGATAATAGCGGGTGGTTGCTGTTGCGGGAGAAGAAAAGACATGCGATGAGGAGAGCTGCTTCGAGAACGGGGGTGTAGCGGAGAGCGAGGATGCAGGTGCGGATGGCGAGGAGGTTGAAGAGGGAGTGGTCGAGCATATTTCAGATATGTAGTGGTTGTTGGCCCGTTTGTGCTTGTCATTCATGGGATCCGTATATCCAGAAAGAGTGTTTGCATTTGTTTCGTGTCAAAGAAATATCGGCGCAGTTGATGAGGAGTTATCCAAGGCAGATAACATGGCTGGCTCTCATGATACGAAATAAAAACACTTGACATGTGATTGAGAGGTCCGAGGATGGATGCCTTGCTTTGCAGCCGGCATTCATGCCATATGCAGGAACCGAAAAGGTGGGGTGATTTGTTTGTGGCCGGATTGCTAGATTGGGACTGTGTCTGATGATTTTAATTGTTGAGACCCAAAACGTTGGGCTTTCCATGTGGTTGAGCGACGCAGTGGATGAGTTGGAGGAGGCGATGACGTACGTCTGCCACGCTTGGTCATTCATGATTGGCTTGTTCACAAGAACTCAGCTCTACATATCATAATTGATTTCATCGCTATTTGTCCACTTTCGTGGCCTATAGTTGTCTTTAAGGGAATATCTCATGTCATATTTCACTGTTATAGCAATTGCCTGATAGGTTTTGGGAAAAAGTGAATAAATTACAGCACTTATGGCCGATGTGGGTACTCGGCATAGCAAAACGAAGAACTTAGCTCCCTCTATTAATCCTCAAACTCCAGATTTACATGCAAGCCAGCGATTCCTCAGCTCCCTACCTGGGTATCCGTCTATCCCCAGCGATGATGACCAAGAGCAGAAACTGTCATAACTTCTCCAGAATTCAGACCTAGCACTAGCCAGCGTACTGACTCTCATGAGTCCTAGCTAGAGCAGTGAACGCAAGGATCCCGGTATACCAGGATCAAGCCACTCGTCCCTATTTTTATTATTGGGACCACACGCGTTCGGTTGCCTTTCCGCCCTCAGAGGAAAGGTAGAGCGCAGCGCCGATAAGCCAGAGAAAGCAAGACGATGTAATTCCACGTGACAAACTCCGTCCTTGGAATGCACCCTCTATGTAGGAGCTTTTCAAATCCCCTGTACGCCCGTGACCCTGCTGTCAGGGTTGATTCCATGGCGAGGAGAAATGGTAAACCTCTGTTGTTTTTGGATCGGTCGTTGGGTCAACCTGGAAACTTGTTTTGTTTTGGGTGAACCCAACTCTGTTGGTGGGTTTCTCCTGAGGCGACGGCATTTGCAATTTGCGATTTGCAATTTGCAATACTATATTCCAACACTTTTATAGAATATAACAGGGGCATGATGTTATTTGACAGTGAGTAGAACTTTCCCGGTCTGGCTGAGGGGAAACGGGGCAATCTCCATGAAATGAGCCTTTTCCCTCTCTTGTGACGCAGAATTGGAATCCGCTGGTCACTTCTGTCCGGCTTTAGCAAAGTGAAGACTTTGCTCTAGTGCAATGAGAAAATCAGCCACGTTCGACGTCAATGAGTGATTGAAGACACGACTCAAGTCAAGGTGGTCATAGAAGTTCTGGACCGTATCGCGGTGACGCTTCAGGTCCTGCTCGGCGGCCGCCATGGCCTGTTTGATGTTCTGCGCGTTGGCCGCCCTGTTGCCACCAGCGGCAGCGACTGCGGACATCTGACCCCGAATGTTCGTCATATCCCTAGCAAGACTCTTCATACGGTTGTTCTGATCACGGAGCAGAAATCCCAACTGCGATGTGTCTGGTTGTGATGGCGTAGGGCTAACTTGTCGCTGAGACTTGAGCTCCGAGACCTCGGTTTTCAAGGCTATGATCATGTCCATTATTGCTTGCATGGATTCATTGCTTTGCGGAGCTGCCGCTGCCGCCGATGCCGATGCCGATCGAGCTTGATCTTCCTGCTACTTTTTGATATCGGACACCTCAGATCTCAGATTTGTAACGTGATAGTTCTGCTGCTTCTTGATATCGGACAGCTCAGATCTCAGCGTTGTAACACTTTCGTCGAGAGCTCGCAGCTGAGCCAAGATGGTCTTGGTCTGACTGGGCTCGTGACGGGCTGTTGCAGCTTCATTACGCTGAACCTTGAGTCCGGACACGTCCTCCTTAAGGACGCCGACTGTATCCGCAAGCATCTGCATGGAGTCCACAAGTGAGCTCATAACGTCCTTGACAAAGCTCAAGTTATTCTTGATGTCGGCGGTGACCTTCCCAAGTTCACGAGTGGCAGTTGTACCCTTTAGTTGACCTTCAGTCTCAGCCAGCTGCTTCTCCACGTCACCGAGCCAATTTCTCAGTACCGAGCTGGTATCCCCATTGACAATTTGAGGGGAGAGAGCAGGTGCTTTATTGTCGGCTATACCCTTTATTCGAGTGTCGGATGATGGAGCAGGAGGTGCTTTGTCGTTCGAGATACCCTTTATACGAGTATCTGATGACGGATGGGAGGCACCAAAGTGTCGAGCAGGATCTGCAGAGCTTGCAGAACGTGCCGAAAGTGGCGGATCCTGCTTGTTGCTCTCACCGTGCGCAAGTTGCTGGTGTTGTTTATCCTTCTCGCCAAGATGCTCCAGTCCTCCACGAGAATCCTGGCCATCATGTTCATAGTGCGCTCGTTTTGCTTTTGGACTGCGGCTGGAAGACCGGGGCGAAGCTGAGCGCTTTCGCGAGGACCCTGTCCGTATACCCAGCTGGGCCCAGTCGTCATCTGTAATGTGCCCTTCGGTCTTGATGGACAGGGGAGGCTTTGTCTTGGGAAGACGGTTTTGAGGGTCGAGGGGCATGATTCCGGCAGCATTGATCATGGTACGCAGCTTTTTATTGTAAAAGTGCTTGACAACTCCAAAAAGACTGGGATTCGTCAGTCTCTTCGAGGAGGTCTCCTCATCGTCGAGAACGCCGATCCATCGATCGACCGCCATGGCCGTCTCAGATGTCTGGTCAGGAACCGCTGAGCGGCTAACCCTGTGAGCCTCGGTGAGAACAGACACCAGGTGCTCAACAAGTGGCGAGTTGCCATTCCATGGCGATGCGATGACATCCCAAAATTCGGGCTGGAGGTGGTATTTGCGGAAGGAATAGAGCGTTTCGAAAATGACGGCCACGTTGTTGCCGTACTTGATCCCACGCCTCAAGTCCTTGGCTGCGGAACCACCAGCCCACGCGGTTTCACTGGCAGCTTCATCGGTGAACTGGCGGCCGAGGAACAGAGAGCTCCATGTTAAGTCGAAAGAGATTTGGCTGAGCTGAATGTCTTTGTCGAAGCCATAGAGGACAATGGGATTGGGCCGGTATGTCGCTGACAATTTGGATCAATGATTCGGCTGCCCTCAGCAGCTCAATTCCTGGGTCTTGATTCAAGCAAGAGTGAAAGTCACTGAATGAAGCTGATTCCATAAAGATTTTGCAGGATTGAAAGCAGTCGGACCAAGCAAGGTGGAAAAAGTGAAGGAGTTGTCAGTTTTGCTTTTTCCACTGCAATGAATCTAGGCCCGCTTAGAGTCTAGACCAGACGTGCACTGTGAGCTAATACGCCAATTAGCGCTGCAGCCGGAGAGTGGGCGAAGTGCAGAACGGGGATGGCTTCAGTTGGGATGTGCTTGCTAGTGCTGCCCAATGTGAAAACTTCCCTGCTTAAACCCAATGACAATCAGGCATATCCTGACACTGTGGGAAAGCCCTGCATACCTGTGGAGTAGCTGCTGTTCAGTAGAGGCTCACATTGGACTCATATCCGAATCGGAAAAATACCTGCCTGATTTACCTATCAAAAAGGAGCATGTTTGAAATCCCTTGAACTTTACATCTTCTCCATTGCATCAAAAAACTCATCTTGGTCAGATTCATCCTCCACCATCTCGTCCTCGGCCATCTCTTCGAATCCCGAGTCGATCAGGTCACCCTCTTGAGCGGCACTTGCCATCAAGTCATTGAAGGCAGACCTCAGAGCAAAGGACTCGATTGTCTCGTTGACGTCAGGTCGCTCCTCAAACAGCTGTCGTGGAGTCTTGCCGTTATTGTCCATTCTTTCCGCGTCAAGACCTGCCATGGCAACCTGAGTAAACACATGCAGCATCTTGATATCACCAGCCACGGCTAGAATGTGCAGAATACTGCGGCCGTCATTATTCACGTTCGTATAGTCCGCCCCACGCTCAAGGAGGAGAGCAGCAGACTTGGCAGACCGATGCACGACGCTCTCTGTGAGCGCCACGTCGCCATCAAAGTCCCGGTGGTCGATATCTACTCCGCGATCCAAGAGGTAACCGACCGCCTCCGGTCTTTCGGCCATTACAGCTGAGGCGAGGGCCAAGCTGCCGGAAAGGTCCGTCATGTCCAAGTCCGCTCCATTGTCGAGAAGCAGAGCCAGGGTCTCAGTCGAACCCGAGAAGGCAGCGAAATGGAGCGGTGTCTTGCCGAACCTGCCAGGCGCGTTGATGGCGCTCCCGTTTTCAACCAGGAGGCGGGCCACTTCGGCGCTGCCTACTCTGCTCGCGCAGTGTATGGCCAGATCGCCGGTGTCGGACCTGCGGCTTGCCACATCCGCCCCAGCCTCCAGCAGCAAACTGAGAGCGTGGGCGTCACCCCGCCTGGCCGCCAAGTGAAGAGGTACATTACCTGTCCAGGAGGGAGTTTCCAGCAGGGCTCTCACACCCGCTTTCTTAAGCTCGCTGGCCAGATCTAGTGGGAGCTGACCGAGGATGATTCTGTGCAGGATGGTGTACTTGTCCTCGTCCTGCATCAGCTCCCGAAATGGGAAACAGTCGTCCAGCTGCCCGTCCTGGTCCTCAAACGACTCCATAGCCCGCTGGATCGGGCTGTGAAGTTTGTCGTCCTCGTGCCACGGGTCGGCCCCGGCTTGCAGGAGTAGACGCACCGTCGCGGCTTTGTTTTTGAAGGTAGCAACGGCGTACCAGAGCGCCGTTTTGTTGTTGTCGCCTCTGACATCGTAGACACAACCGGGGCGTTCCCGGAGAATCTGTTTCAGTCCGTGGACATCGCCTCGACTGGCACAGCTGAATATCGTCTTTATCCCCATGGCACCACCTCGAGGGAGAACGTTGTAAATGCGTAGGAGTAGCTCGGGGCTTCCGAAAAATCTGGTGGAAAATAAGAGGGAGACTGCGATGTTGACCAACCAGCTGGGAAATCGATAGTGGAATTTGATGATTTCGCCTGCCCGGTGGCTTCGGCAGTTCATGTCATCGCAGCACTTCCACCGTGTGAGAAAGCCGAAATAGTCGAGAGTTGCCGAGCCGAATACTTTCTCAAAGTATTGCGTGTCCCATCTCGCGACGAGGTCCCTGCCGCCAGGGCGTCTGTGGCATTGGCAACGGCATTTTGGTTTACACCGGGCGAACGATGACCTATTCCACCGGCTGGCTACCGGTCTGCGTCCAAGACTTGCTGATCCCAGGAAAAGGGCGTCCATGGACTCGAACGGATGATTATGGACGGGGTTTGGCTGCTGCTTCGCCCGTATAATGGAACGAGAGAAGCCAGTGCGCAGTGGTCCGGAGAGCCCATCCGCACCAACAACATGTGACGTGATGTGAGCCGAGAAAGTGTCGAGTCGCTGCTCGATTCTTGACACCGTCTCTGCATGGGACTGGTCAATTTTCTCGGACAACAGCATACCGCTTGCCCGAATATGCGATCCGAGTATCTTCTCCGACTCAGCCAGCCGAGGGACCATTTCCATGGATACAGTGCTGGAATGGATATCATGGCATCGTTAATTAGTGCAACTCTCTCCAAAACACAACGACAGATTCACTCACACGTTAAGAGAGATCAGACTCGCACAGAGCATGGTGCTGATCTCCTTGAGCACCTCCCGAAGCCGCGCCACGGTAGCCGCCTTGGCCAGCCATATAATCTTTCGCCGCTTGCTTAAGGGAGTCCAGTTCGAAGTATCCAGTCGACCTTGCCACTTCTCCGGGCTGCTACTATCTTGTCCATCAACAATTCTTTGGACGATAGCTTCAATCTCCTCAACAGTAACCAGGCCGCGCTCCAACAGTACTTTCAGCCGGTAAAGCGAATCTTGCTGCAACTCTCCGGGAGTTAATTCTTCAAGCCATGCTTTCTCGATGCCGATTTTCACCTGCGAGAAGAACTCTTGGGCGTGGTCCAGACTATCTCGGAGAAGGTGTACTTCCTTGGGCGCCTCCTTCCACGACTCGCACAGTCTCCAGACCTTTGAGCCTGTCCGTATGGTCACGTCGACCACGCCTAGTGCTGCTGCTGCGATCTCCATGTTGATTTTGATGGCACCGACGATCAAGGGGGAGCGGGGAATCAAGAACAAGTAGACAAAATCAAGAAAGCCGGAGGGGGCCTTCAACATCCTTATCTGCTGAACTATTCAATTTGTTCAGGGGACTAGCTCCCGTAGTGACCGTCTGCAGGTGTAGGGTGGTAACCCAAGTTTTTCTGCACCGGGTTTTGCGGCGCAGCCAGATCCCCCATCCAATTACGGTGACCGCGGGCTACGGCACGTCGATGTACGTGCGGGACAGATATTAACACCCACCATTACTCCTATTTAATTAGCAGCATCATGCCCGGGAATAGTAGAGAAAATATGTACGGTATAAGGACAATCATACCTTATAATCCAGGCGGTGCGTCCGAGGTTGGGGGCACTATTCTTGGACCCCAAAGGCTAGGTATGTATTAGGTGTTCACCACATACATGAGCATACTCATCTAAACCGGACTTACCGAAGACGATGTGTGACGAAGACCCCAGTGTAACCACAGGGAGCAACTAATGCCTACCGTGTCAAGTGCAAGATAGCGTGAGAGACCGCCTGACGACGAAAGCACTAAACGACGTCCTTGAAGGTGCCGTCATTCTCCCGAGCAGGCAATGGCTGTTTACATTGGGTCCCGACGAGAAGCAGAGCGAGTGGAATACTCCCACCACATCAGCCACCTAGAGGCTCTGTTTAGACCCTTCATCAGAGCTGACGGATGAGGACTGGGACAAGCTCGTCTTCTTTTACTTGCGATGCGCGAGGAACTGATTGCATCGTGACCGTACGGTTATTATGGTTGTTTTCTTTGCTTTGCTTTTTATGTAGATATCGCGTGGTTTTTGTTGGAGAAGACTTGTTCGCGACTTCACGTCAGCAGCATTTTATACTTTGGGTTTGGGGATGGCGGAGTAAATAGGGGCCCGAAGCATTTGGGTGTCTGTCCGAGACTGGACCCGATGATGGGTTACCGAGCAACAACGCAAGCCACCTGTTTCATATCGTCGCCAAAGACGAACAAACATTATTTTCTAAATTTTGATACTGGGGTGGTATGATTCTGGTCTCGTGGGAACAGCATATATATGTCAATGGTTTGATCATTCTCACCCGAAATCGAATGGACCAATCAGCAAGCAAGTCTCCTGGTTTTCCTCATGCAATGTCGCCCGCATATCACATTTTTGGGAGTCCGCGTCGTCACACCGAGTCAACATCAACCAAATCTTCCAAATCTTGTTGCCTCACCCAGAAAACCCGAAATGAAAGAGAGCTTCAGATTACTAGACCTCCCGATTGAGCTCATCGGCGATGTCTGCTCTCAGTTCTGCAACCACTGCCATCCGGTCCATCAAATCGCTGGGGACCATGTTTTTCAACCATATTGTTGCCTGTCGGACATGGCCTGCTCTTCGACTCTGGCCGCCCTGTGTTTGACCTCGAGGACGTTCCGCTACATGGCGGAACCTTGTCTCTACCACTTCATCTTTCTCGATGTTATGCGAAGTCGCCTGTCATTAGGCCCTCTTTTGAGAACACTCAATTACAGGTCAGTCGATGCGAAAGATGGATGCAAGACAACCACTGAACATATCTCTCCGCAACTTCATATTAGACCGGATCTCGCTGAACACGTGAAAACTTTGGTGACCTTGGAGGCCAAGGAGAGAGGCTTATGGGTCCTGGACCCGGCCGGGACTGAGAAAGTTGCCTACGACGTGGCGTCCCGCTGGAACATGCAGCTAGCTTCAAACTGGTTGACGACTTGGAAGGAACGGCGGGGGGTAATCGGCCAAGGCTGGGAGGTGATCGAGCTCTTCCTCGGGCTTCTCCTCCTTTCGATACCGAAGCTCGAGACCGCGCACTTGTCCATCTCGCAGTTTTGGACTTTTTACCACCTCCGCATCGCCATCTACTCCTCGCGGCGGTCCGGCCCGACGCTACCCTTTCTTGAGAGACTGTCCATCGACGTCGGGGATTCTAGCCATGACATCGCCCTCTGGGGGTGGTCGTTGGTCGACCTCGTGGCCATCCAGCATCTCATGCGAGTCGCGCCACAGCTGCACACCCTCTGTACCACCAACTTCCGGCCCCGTCTCCCATGCCCTGGCCTCGCGCGTGTCAGGAATTTGCACATGAGGGCTTCGCACATACGCTCCGGCGATTTTGAGCCGGTGATCGCCAACCAGACCAGACTGGAAGTCTTTGACGTTTTACTACACACCTACCGCAGCTTGCATGCGCCCTGTATAGAGGAGCCTGAGGAGGACGTGCCGGACCCCGACACCGTTGTCTCTGTGCTGCGCAAGTACCACGCTAGCTCGTTGCGGAGCTTGACGCTCGAGGTGCAAAATCACCAGTCCGTCTCGCTCCTGGACTTCACGGCCCTCGAGTCGCTGGATCTGCGCGGGTACGGAGGCTCCATCCTTGACCCATTGCGTTGGATCGATACTATACGCAAAGGGACTTTCAAAGGTCTGGAACTGGAAAAACGCGTCGACGGTCAACGAATTCTTTTTAGAAGCATTAGCGAGGATGATATTAAAGCGGGGTGGACTCCCCAATTCTAACCGAAGTTATTCGGATCTTATGTTTTCAATGGCATTTGAATCTTTCCTACGTATAGTCCTGTAAACTAATAAGATGCTTTGGTATTTTCGCAAGCATTGCAACTATGGTTGATCCTCCTCTATCATCCCTTCAATTGTGTGATTTATTCTCTCACGCGCGGCCAGCTTCAGAACTTCAGGAAGACGCCGAATCAACATCACTCACAACCTCATTCTCCTCAGAGTCGTCTTGGTCGACAGCAGCACCTGCTTCGTCTTGCAGGACTTGCAACTCGGGCCCAAAAGCTTTAGCAAACACCCGCGCCATCCTCGCATCTTTGATAGCAAACACTACCTCAATGTCACGCCACATCTCACTTTCCTCCGCAAGCTTGTTGGCTTTGCCCTTGCCTGGAGGAGGAGGAGGGCGGCGCCGGTGGCCAAGCAGAACCTTCCTCCAAGCTCTCGCAATTTCACCAATGGGATTCCCGTACGCACCGCAGCCCCAGGCGCCAAGTACCACCTGTTCAACCCCTTTGGCTTTCAAGATCCTCATAACGGCCACCATTTTCTTGACGACCAGCTCCCTGTCTTTATCCTCGGCATAACACGTTTCTTCACCACCACCCTCATCATCATCGTCATCCTCGTCAGTAGCAGCAGGAGCAGGAGCAGGAACAGTATCAGGAAACCTCAGCATCGCAGCGGTGATAACGTCGACATAGAACCATTCCTTGCGTTCGTCTTGAACTTTGACCTGGTGACCGCTGCTCTGGCTCAGCTGTTCCCGTTCGTCCTTGAAGTCGACGTTGAACACCAGCACGTTCGGGGTGAATATCCCGCCGACTTCTGGGAGACGGTAGAACTCTTCTCGGAGGGACGGATACAGCGTCGTTCGCCGGCAGAGCGACTCTTCTTGCGAGGTAGCGCCGGAGAGAACACCGCCGCCGGGCCGGAGCGGCGACGCCATGTTGAGAATCCCGAGCCGGCGACGATGATGTTCACCTGACGCCGCCAGGTTGCGCCTGTGCAAGCCATGTGCGGCGCGGAGAGTATCCTCGACCACGAGGCTTAGATTGTGCCGTTTATTTTCATCATCCCCCATCACAGATGCAGTCGGTGGTAGCGGTTGGGCAGTACTAGACGGCACCACATCTTCAACCTTTTGGTCCGTAATGATGTCATTATTCACTCGTCGTCGGGGCGGCGGCCGAGTTTCTTTCACCGACCCTGTTGTTGATGGTCTTTGCGGAGGAGGAGGATCAAGTATCAACTCGACAGCCTCGACGCCCCGACGAGCAATCGGCGTCGACCGGAGAATGGCCGGGATGGTCTGGTTGATGATCCTCCGGGCGAGTTTTCCGCGCGCATTGCGGGACAGTTTTGGCTTGCTGGTGTCGGGATCATGGTCTGTTCCCATATTTTTTTATTCTCTTTCTTTAGTGGATGTGTTGATGTGGGGTGATGATGTGTGAAAGGACGGGAGGTACCCGTGGACCTACGCGGGATAGGTATGCAAGTCGGGTCAAACGGGCAGGTGCTCCGACGTGGGCCGGGCGGAGCACAGTCACACTACGGGAGTTTCACCGGTGCTGTACTTACGGATGACGGAAAGGCAGGTTTACTTGCAAAGAGGTCCGAGGGTCCCGGAGATTTTGGCCAGGCCTCATGGACTTGACGGAGGACTCGGGGACAGGTATTGCACGGCTTGCACGGAATCCTCGGTTAGAATTTCAATTGCGTCAGTCAGCGGCCCAG
Source organism: Apodospora peruviana (assembly GCA_033439685.1). Lineage (NCBI taxonomy): Eukaryota > Fungi > Ascomycota > Sordariomycetes > Sordariales > Lasiosphaeriaceae > Apodospora > Apodospora peruviana. The sequence goes on along the minus strand of JAUEDM010000003.1, from coordinate 981,814 downwards.
CATCATCTTTGTTGGGCCTGGAGGGTGGGATCCAAGCGGTAACAATACCCGGGAGAAAACTGTTGGCGAGACAGTTCCCCGGATCGTCGTGCCGTCTATTAGCATTAACTGGGCCCCTTTGAATCACGGCTGGGAATTTTAAGAGATCTCAGGAGGGTGTGTTGGTTGAGAATTAATGACGGCCTGTTTGTTTTTCAGTGTCGAACGCTGCGGCAGAGACGAACGATGGAGGGATGGTGGCGGCGGGAGACACACGTGGGTGGCAGGGGTGTCCCAACGATCGATAAATGGAAGTCCGGGACAATATGAAACGTCAAGCGGGGCTCTTCAACGTTCGTTCGTTTTATTTCTTTACATAGAATCGAGCAAGGAAGTTGGCTTCCTATTTTATTTCCACCAGTTCTGCTGTGCAACATTTGGCAAATGTCCATCGGGGACCGAGGGGTCTTGTTTCGGCCAGGTGCAGACGGGGCAGAGAGTCAACGACCGGGGTGGCGCATGTCAATGCCATCACATCAAAGACAAGAAGGAACGAGGATGGAAGGCGTGGAAAAGACGCAGTTGATGCAGTTGAAGAGTGGAAACCACGGCTGCCACGCTTTCCATGTGCGTCTCGCATGGAATCCATGAACCCCGCCTTTTCGCCTCTCAAAATTTCAAACAAACTGAACAAGAAACTTTTTGAAGAGAAAGTTTGGAGCAATTTTGGTTGCTTCCCCTGCGTCTTTAGCACTTGCATTCGTCCGTCTGGACTTGCCCAACTGCGGTCCAGCGCCGTCCTGGTCGCATGCTAGAACACCGCTAGTCAACAGTGCACGGATGAACATCCAGGGCCCCCATGAGACGAGATCCCTGCATTTCCGCTTCTTCTGGACTGGTGTCAATGCGCCATCGGCACGCTTATCAACCATCGACAGGGGCACTGTCTCGGCGAACAAGGGTTGACAGCGGCCCTAAGAAAAACAGCGAAGGAGAAATCCCAGCATGGAACAGTGGCACCAGTCCAGCAGTGGAGGAAAGAATCCGCGAGTTGTGAGCACTGGACAAGTAAGCTGGCATCTCCACTGTTTCGATGCTCCCAGAGAAGTGGAAATGGGCCGTCGCCCCCGCAATTGGGTCTTCAAGTCACATCGTTTTCCAACGACGACGATTCCTCTTCAACCACCTCCCTCCTTTTTATCCCGCTCGTCCCAACCTCCTCAAGCTCCTCCCGAGACACAACCCCACGATACCCCGGGTCATCGCGCGAGAAAGCGAGCATTGTGATAACTTGCCTTTGCTGAAGCTGTTGCAACGTCCACTCTTTCTCTCATTTTTTTTTTCACTCATTTTAGTTTTTCTTGGTTGGATTGAGTCCGACTACCCGAAGCAAACGTCCGAGCAGCAGCCTATCACAAACACACGCGGCACTCATACAAACATTTGTCCGGCCGAGCCTGATCTCCTCTGCGACCAACTTTGAAACAACAGTCAATTGGCCGCCATCACGAACGCCTCCTGAGGATACCCAAGATCGACGTCTGAGCAGCATTGGCCGACCCAATTCGACCCGAAATAGCAAACAGCCCTGTCGACACCTCTGGCACGCCGTCCAAAAAAGCTGCTTATCTTCAACGGTCCATCCCCATCCTTGAGATCGATATACTATATTCTCGGATCTGACAACAAAACAAAACTTCAACCATCATGGGGCTCAACATCCTCGACCGCATCCACGCCAAGATCGAGCTCTTCCGGCTCGAGCAGCGCTACACCCGCCGCCGCCACCGCCGTTCGACCTTCGTGTCCAACGCCATCTACGTCGACGGCGAGTACATCTACCAGTCGCCCAACACAACCGGTTCCTCGTCCAATACAAGCAGGACGAACAACAGCGGCGGCAGCAGCAGCAACCAGACCGTGGCCGATAGTCTTCCCTCGCCGACGACCGCGGCGCCGTCAGTCGAAGCTACGAAGGAACGGAAGCGTCTCAACCGCTGGTCATCCATGCCCGGGTTCGGCTCTTCGATGAGCAACAGCAACAAGCCGTCGATGGACCCCGTTGCGGAAGATGGTTGGAGGACACAGCAACGGCGCGGAAGCTTCAGCGATGTCCGGTGAATGGAGGACTTTCGCGTCGTCAATCCCGCGGCCATACACTATGAGGATTAAGGGGCTTTATGTGAGGTCGTCGTGCCTTTGCTCACACCTGTGAGTTGTCAGGGCGACAAGGCCCGGATGACTTACGACCCGGGGCGCTGTCGACTTGTCCCGCCTCAGCCCGGATCTCATCCGATCCATACGCACGAGTTACAACGCAACGCATATCATGGGATGGAGCGGAGATCCATCGGATCAATCCCCAACTAACGAACAAAACGAATATTTCTTCTTTCATCAGCTCGGCACTCATAGACGGAGCATTCTTTTTCTTCTTCACCCCCAAAAAAGCCTTCAGCATACGTGTTACCAGTTCTCTCATTTTTTGGACACGTCTTCTCTTCACATCTCTCTTTGGATATACCTTTTATCACTTCAACATTCTTGTTTTGGTGGGGGGCGCAGCTGTCATGCATTGCTTTTTGACGAGTGGCACGGCGGCGGGCTCGGTCCGGTTTGAAGAATACTTTGCTTGTTGGTCTTATGCCATTGTTGGCGCCGCGAGAGGTGGCCGGCTGGCTGTCAATGCGGTGTATGTAGTATTGGTTTTATTTTTTCTGTATTTAGTTACCTTGGTAAGTCGGTGTCTGGGAGGATACCTAGGGAGGTAGCGAGAACGATCTCCGGGTATGCGGGATTTGTATATATATGGCCCCTGCGGACGATGGGTTGAAGAATATATGATATAAACTACCTACGTACTATCCACTGAGTATAGTTGGGTTGGTATTGAAGTCCCAGTGATACAGATTAAACTCGAATGGTTTCCGTGGTGAGCGCAGTCGCTTCTGTGGTTTCGTCTACTCGCAGGTTGAGTTGCCCGTGCTATCACAGGAGTCAATGCCGACATTCACCTTGTCGTCGTCGCTGTGCTTAAAGATACGGTTGACTGGCAAGCTTCATTCATCTCGTGCTAAGGTGTGTCGTAGAGTCGGGAAGAGACCCACTGGAAAGCTTGTATCGTGACCGGTGTCGGCCAGAAGCAACGCATTCCAACTTTACAAGAAACACTAACCATGAGCCTGCTCCGAGTCGACCCCCATCCCACGTGTACTCCTGCAAAGGCTTCCTCGAAACTTCCACGTATGCTACCCTGAAACCAACCGGCGGAGGACCCCCGGTTGCGTTTGGCGTGAAGCTGAGTTGGTGACAGCCAGCAGAGGATTGTGCTCAAGTCCCTCAAGGCGGTATGAGCAAGTCCAGTCCCGTTCGTTGAACCGATTCATCCACACGATAACATCCTGCGCGACCTGTCCCCGAAGAACAAATATGGCCCAACACCCACTCACAACTCACTGGCGCCGTAGCTGGATAGTGTCTCATCCATGTTCACAAAACCAGTATCGTCGGAAATAAACAATAAGGACTCCAATACAAACCAACACAATGAACTTTCTCCGCTCGCGTCGTCGTCTTGTCTCCACCACTTGATCACGGAATGCACGGGCAGAGGCAGCAAGTTCGTCGGTCCTCTCTTGTGAGAGTGGGCGCGAGCACTGTTCGAGAATCCGCTCCATCACACTCTTATCAATGGCATCTGAATCTCCCTGTTGACTGGCCATTGTTTTTTCTTGGTTTGCTGTTTTGTTGTTTCTTGCTGCGGACTGAGAGGAAAGAGAACACGCAAGCTGATGTCGAACTTGTTTTGGGGAAAACTGAGACGTGAAGGCATTTCCAGGCGCGCCCGCCCACAGTTATTGGTTGCGCGGTTGCAGCGCCTTAGGCAGCCACACTTCCGCTTCCAGTAGGTACAGTAATCCGTACAGACTCGTACCAACTGTCCAGCACAAACCGTTTGACGATCCGGATTAAGCATCGAGCCGTTATCGTTCAAGATAGAGCAACTTAACCTGAGGCTTGGCAGCTCGTTGTCCCATGCTCGCAAAGCTGGTGGTGGCAGCCAGCAGCAAAGATGGGAGAAGGCATCTATTATCACTGGCATCTTGCTCTGCATTCTCCTGTCTGACGGCTTCGTCTTGGACCTTGGGGACAAATAATACAACACACAAAAAAGGAAAGGATAACGAAACAGCCATAACCATATCCTCCGATAATTGCAGTTCAAAGATCATCAACTCAACTCTTACTCCGCAAAAGAAGAGTAATCAACAACCATGACATTGTTTCCAACGACACAGCTGAGGCTGTAGACCATCGACGTGGGCCTGATTTGAACAGACGCCTCCGAAGAGACATGATTTCTAGTCATGCGCATTAGACCACTCTGCCACCACGCCGTCGAGATGCTTGTTTGATGGAGTTTCTGACTCGGGTTTGTGGATTGTGAAACCCCGCAGACTTCGATGCATGATCCACCAGGCCAATAGTGAGAACGGCAAAGGTGGATATCCTGACAAGTCTCAAAAAAACTTCAACTTTGAGAGATGCACATTGTAGGCAACTGAAATTGCTTTGAACACGTGTTAAAGTTCTTTATGTAGGAATAATTTTGTTGTGTCTTGAACTTGTCGCCCAGCGAACAACTTGAATCTGCTCCAAGACTACTGCTCTTCCCCTTGGGCGGCGGAAAGTTATCAGAGGCAAGAACGCCTTAAGATACTTAGTAACATTTTCTACTATTGGAAATATCTTTAATCAGTCCGAATACGTAAAAGTGAAAGAACAGCATTAATCCAACATGCTCAATGGAACACGACACTTTTCTATCCCTAAAACGGAGACACAAAAACATAGGATCGTTAACTGAGCTTGTCTGACAAGAAAAGTGGGCCTTGTGGCGCAACGGTAGCGCGTTCGACTCCAGATCGAAAGGTTATCCGTTCAAATCGGGTCAGGGTCATCAACCAAATTGAGGACTTCTTTTTGTTTTTTCACTTTTGTCTCACTTTGGGTGACATGGGATAACAGTTTCCCCGTCTATTAATAGCAAATATAAAATGGCTTGTCTGATATAAAGAAGAGCTTGATTCTCCGCCCTTATGCAGTCTCACCCCCTTGCATCCCATCGTCAGGCCTCTCATCATACCAATGCATCACCTCTTTAAACTCGTGGCTCATGATATGCACTTTGGCGTCCGCCGGCCTTCGTATCTTGGCAAACTCCTCCAGCGGCACCGCGTGCTCCTCCTGCCACGCCAGGATAGCGTCAAAGTCGCGGCACCTGTGATCAATGTTGAAGTCCGGAAACGGCTGTAGCTGCGCGTCCATCCAGAAGGAAGTGTACACGTCCACATTCGCCGCGCACATCAAATTTTCCAACAGAATGTTGAGGCAGTGTGCGACGTGAACGTCGTGCCATGCGTCGGTCGGTTTGTCGCCTGGGAACTCATCCCCGTAGTAGTACGCGAAGTTGTTGCGCAGGTTCATGCGCAGCGTGTTGAGGCAGTGGATCTGGTGGAAAACGTCGATCTTGCCGACGTAGGCTTCGTCTCCGAAGGATGTGGGGAACTTGGCTGCGTCGGACGGGTCTTTGCCCAGTTTTATGACGTCTTCCCGCGTGATGGGGATGGGTTCGCGGGTCTGGATCCGGTCCCATGCTGCGTCGACTTCGGGGGAGGGCGGCTGACGGTAAATGATCCTGTCCGAACTGGCGGAAGGTTCGAGGAGACTGCCGTTCATGCGCTTTGTGATGAGGGGGATGTCGACGAGGTCGAGGATGGGTGAGGGGTGGGAGCTTGCTTTCAGTAGGCCGTTTCGGCCAGGTCGAAAACCGCCGGACTTGTAGAAAAGGGAGGCGGAGATGAGAAAAAGGATGGTGGATGTGATGAAGAGGGCTATGTTGGCGAGTATGAGGCATGATGGCAGGTTGAGGCGGCGAGATTGCCATTTTGCTGTTGAATCTTCTCTGAGGAGGCGGCGATCCTCGTCCGACCTACTGCTGCTGCCGTCTTCTCGGGTTGAGAGTGGAGAGTAAACGACTGATTTCTTGAAACTCATCTTCTCTCGTTTGGAGATCCTCTGATCGACTGTCAGATGGAACCCGATCTCTGAGGACTTTTTGATGGGGGATGTCTAAGACTAGGAAAATCACACTCAATCTTTCAATGCTATTTACTCTTCCTCCTCCTTTCCTGAACTAACCTTCCATCTCGGCCTTCGGACACTGTGACCGGAAGATTCGGATGCGGCGTCCTGCCTTTTCAAGTGATATGTGCATGAAGGGCTGCCTACCTAGCTCTCTGCAACATGATTCTAAACCCGGGGTGCCCGACCAGAGCTATAACACGGAATTCGAAAGGGAAGGTTGCAAGCTTATGATTCGCCGCTTTGAACCCCGTAAGGGTGTTGTTGGATACTACTGTTACATGTACGGTAGTGTAACCAAGCTCTCGTTCGGCACGCCAACGACGTTGTCAGACGTGACGTGATCCCCTCTTTGCTGGCGCAGTGTCGTAGCGGACCCTCATTATCCACTAGTTCGATTGGTCTCGACGAGGCTATCGTGAGTTTAAAGGATTCGCTACCTAGCGATGCCATACCCAACTACGCGTGTGCTGGGATACGCATAAGGAAGGTGTGTGACTGGTCTGCAAAGGTTCTCCATATAAGTGGTTGAAATATCGACCAGCGCAGCATGACACTGAAGGAGCGTTGACGGGCGGTGATGATTCCATTCAGTTATATGTGATACCACGCTCTGTATACATGTGAGCGGCGCAGCATGGTCATGCTTCTGGGTTTAGCCGTTGGGGCGTCACGACATCGGCAACGGCGGCCGCCATGGAAGGCTGAACAGATCCCGTATGAAGGTGAAAGCCAGAAAGAAGGGGGCGAGGAAAAGGATAAATGGCGAGGCTCTTGTCCAGCTTTGGCAATCTCCGGATATTCAAGAGTTTCTTGACGGTAGAACCTCAAATTATCTGTCAATCTATCCCTGCAAACAAGAAATCTCTATCCCAATACATCTAGCCCATCATGCGTTTCGCTGCCATCGTCACCCTCCTCGCCGCAGTGGTCACCGCTGCTCCTGCCGGTAGTAAGTTCTCTCATAAGTCTCGTGACTAGAGACATGCCTTGATCAGTTGCTAACGTAGTCTATCCACAGACATCCCAACCGCCGGCCCAGCAGCCATCGAGTACTACAAGTTTGGCAGACGTGAAGCCGGCGCCGAACCCGCCGAGGTTGAGTACTACAAATTTGGCAAGAAGCGCGAAGCCGAAGCTGAAGCCGAGCCGGCCGTCGAGTACTACAAGTTTGGGAAGCGTGAGGCGGAAGCCGAGCCAGCTGGTGCAGAGGTGCAGTACTACAAGTTCGAGAAGCGAGAGGCCGAAGCCGAGGCTGCTCCCGAAGTCGAGTACTACAAGTTTGGCAAGAAGCGTGAGGCCGAGCCGGCCGACTCGGAGGTTGAATACTACAAGTTTGGCAAGCGTGATGCGTAGATTTACCCGGGTAGGGGGGGGAGATGGTGTACTCATGATGAAGTGCGCTGTGGGTGAGGAATATTAGGTTATTTGCGAGGGTTGTATGCAGTGGTACACTTGGAGCTTTCTTGGTCTTGGGATATTTCGATAACAGCAGCAGAAACATATGATATGCCACATGTGGACTTCAACAATGGAAACTAAACTTCAGACTATCCAATTATCATTCATATATTCTGTCTCTCCTATCATCTTGCATTTCATTTGTATCAGAATCAGCCACGTCGTGTATTTCTTCCAATGGCGTTAGCACAGCTAACACGCCACATTACGGTTTATTCGGTATTGCTTTCAGCTGGGCTTGAACAGAGAGGGGACAAGCGGCATATTCTTCACCAAGCTCAACGTCTCCCCCGACTTCTCCATGATTGCATTAACGCAACACAATACAATCGAGCAATAATGCGAGAAAACCTTCAAGCAACCAGGCGTGTATAGCCAGCGAGCTTCTTTGAACGATGATGGAAGCAAACGTAACCACTCCACCAGCAACGGGAGGCGACGGCCCTCTTCGACACCGTTCTTCTCTACGCCGAGTTCGCATCTTACATGCTCAAGCAGCGACAATCTCTACGGCATTCGGTCCGGGTCGTTCTGGTGAGACGCTTCCTCAGTGCCGGAGTTTCAGGCGATGACGACGAGGATGCTACTACCAACATCCGTTTGGAGAGGGGTGTTCTCGGTGGGATTGACCACGATTATGGCCGAGATTCAAATCCAAACATAAGCAATGTACTACTCACGAAGGCCTCGATCCTGTTCACCGGCCTGGACCTCTGGGCGCGCCTTCTCAACGGCGCATTGGTCGTGTTCGTGTATGCCAAAATCCACAGGTATCACGGCACTCCCACCTCCTTTGCCACGCGACGGTATTCTTTGCCAGCTGGGTGGGGTTGGAAGTGTTTGTCTTTGTTGCTTACGGGGTGATCTGGACGCGCAATACACGGGAACTGATGGCCATGCTTACCGGCGCCGATGACTGTGCTACCACTGTTCTGCGTCCTCACCCCTTGCCGGCTGTTGTGCGCAGATTCAACCGCTTCCTCTTTGCCGCGCAGGCTATCACCTACGTCACCATGGGGATATGGATCGTTGCCATTTCTACGCTTTCTGGGTCGCCACCCCATAATACAAGGCAACCGCCAAACACCGCGCGACGCTTCATCTTTCTGGACCGGTATTGCAAACGTATTCAGATCAGCGGCGAATTGGGTTTACATTCCCGTAGAGTGGTATGCGCTACATCTGATCACTCCACTCGAGGAAATTTTGCCTAACGGCTGGATCCTAGCTACTCTCCTTTTTCCCGTCTATTTTGTTTGTGCTGTATTTGACCATGCTGCCTTGTGTGGTGCTTTATTTTTGGCGGTCTGTATTGACCTTTTGATGTTGACTTCACCAATCTGGTTGCCAATCTATACTATATTTGGCTTTCGGAGACTTGTGCACGTGCTCCACAGAGTGCACTGGCAGAGGTGGCTCTGGGCGAGAAGTTGGAGCGCCGTGGTTCTTACGGGAGTGCTGGTATACTATTTGAAATTCTGGGATTCTACGGGGACGAGCAAGGATCCATGGGCGGAGAATCATGGGTAAAGGCCAGGACAGAGATGGGGGCTATGTAGAAGCGTCTTCGACCTGAAGTATTATGGATGAATTAAGGAGAGCCTTCATCAGACTCCAAACGATACATGTACTACGTTCAAACGAACCATCTATAGTTGAAGCCTCACACCTCAATGGTATATAAAGAATAACCGATTAATAATCCAAAACTTGCCCGCAATGTCACCTTTAATTCCCGCTTATTGAATCCGACCCTTATAATTGCCTTTTTCTTGTTTCGGCGCCCTCTTTCCCCAAAGATCATCCCCTAGCTGCCGGCCATTATGGAGAGGCAACAGCGGACGGATACTTGGACGGCTCCTTCAGGTGATCTGGTGTTCCGAAAACCACCGGCTCCTTCGCCCTATATGGCCTGTGGGTCACCCTGCGGCCGCAGTTGGCGCAGTGGTGGTCGATATGCGAGAAGCACGAGCACAGACAGGGCATAACTGCCCCAATAACGGTTGTGAAAAACAGGGCAGTGCCGACGGCGCTTTGATTTTTCCACTCATGTTAGTATTCCCTTGGGTAGTCCCACGATCAATATGGAATGTTGGAGGACTGTTGCATACTATGTTACTGGCGATGGGCTTTTCTTGATCTTTGTCTCGGAGCGCCGCTGGCAGAACGGGCAGTCGATCGTGTCGGATTGGTCGGCGAGCAGGCGGAGCGGCGTAACCGTCGGTTGTGGTTGTGGTTGTGGCTGTTGCGAGAAGTCGCTCATGGGCGTTGCCGCTGTCCCGCTCTCAATCGGATTGACGAACGCGCTCGACGGCGAGGACATATAGCTCATGTTTGTGTTTGTCATGCTCTCGGTCGGCCTGTACCTCGGAGGCCCCTCTGTTGTTGTGCTCATGGCGCTTTGCGGCTCGTCCGGCACGTACTTGCCGGCCGGTTGAGCTTGAGGTGTCGGTGCCAGTGATGTTTCGTCGTGAAGATTCGATACGGGTTCGGGTAAGTTCTCGTCTCTGCGGCGTCTGTTATCGCAAACAGGTTAGCTTGCCGGCGATTATATGCAGCGGTTTGACGCGCGGATTGCTCGAGGGAGTGTCCTACTGTGCAGATTCGAGGTCGACGGCGATCTTGTCCTCTGGAGAGCGCGGGTCCTCGGACATGATTGCCAAGTTTATGCGCCTGTAGAACTGTATGTGTATTAGGAGGGCACTGTCGCGTTCCGAGTCCTTCGTGCAGTTCAGCCTCAGTGGAAAATAGTAGCGGCGAGTGTCGACAACCAAATAGTACAGCTTTTGGGAACAGAAGACGTTGTCGGAGACGCGCCCCAGGCGATCCTCCATGCATTTTAATTTTCAGGGGTCCTTTTGCTGCACCAACGACCCTTGCACTTGGCCCAGGCTTAGATGTTTACCGAGTACGGAGTGGGTCAGATGCGAGCTTGTTTCTTCCCAATACGGATATAAAACCATACCGATTGACTGGGCCACACTGGTGGTGTCGCGTATTCGTACGGCGCACTCCTTGACCTAGTAATCCGTAGGTACAAGGGACGTTCCCTTCCCCTGTCAAAATGATATGATGTTCGCCGTCTCCTAGCCGTGGTTCTGGATGAAGATACCTAGGTACTTAGCTACCTAGTTTTGTTAATCAGTCTCGACAAAGCCTCAGCTAAGACCACCAATGCCAAATAACGTGGACCTTGCATCAGCACCAACATATCCGCACATTCCTTTTACATTTCGCACTATCCGGCGTGCGCGTCGTCCAAGAAATAACAGATCCACAGTTTCCCGAATCCGTAGTACGATAGCCCAAAACCCACAGTGACAAGCTAACATATATGATATAACTACGGATTGCTGTAACATGTGGTATACAAACTTGGAAGACATTATGCTTGGGCAGGAAACACCAAGTAAGCGGGTTATTATTTACTAGTTTAGTACGGCACCATGAAAATATATTTGGCAAGAATTTCCTCACGTTAAGGAGGCTTCTATAGTTTACTCCAAGACAAAAATCATTACTGTAGCTGAACAAACAAGGGGTACGATCGGGGAAATCAGTCTCCGCACTGGCTTTAGACCGGTGTGATCTTGAAAGTTTCCCTGTCAGCCCATGTTTGTTCCGTAATGTTCCCGGCTTCCTAGGCACATGGTCTCAGTCAGGCCTTGGCTTGACCGGCTCTTTGGTGTGTGACACGGAGAGACCAATCGCTAATCAAACTCCTGCGGTATACAAAGCACGTTCGGACGTTTCAAACGATGAGGGCGGCTGAGGAAGATTAGGGGTTACATACGTCGCGAACCATCTGAACGGACAGCCCAAAGAGGGGCACCTTCACGTAGGTACTGGTGCTTTGATGGCTCTCACTGCTGTAAAGAATGAATCAACGTAATGATAATTGGCGTCGGAGTCATCCTCAACACAAAATCACACAATTGTAACTCTGACCGTGGGCTGTGCGGTTGCACTGTATCATTCCGACTGGAATGCTGACTGACTAGTCGGAGCAATGATTATCCTATTACTATGCTCTGTCTAAGACAGAATGTCTTTCGTTTCACTTATATAAAGGCTGGCTTGCTTCCAGTCAAAGGGAGAACGATCTCTCTCCTGGCAGTAACATAAGGTCTGAAGAAAAAAGATTTGGGTTCACAGCTTAGTTACCGACCCATCTACCTATCCAACATCTGAGAGCCATCACACAAGTCATCAACCAGGATGAAGCTTCTTTATATTTCCCCAGCCTTCCTCTTCGCCATTCTGGCATCTACATCCCCGCTCCTCGACAACCGTGAAGTCCTTGAACCCCGAGTCTGCGTCTGCAACAAATTGTGCCCCTTTGGCAGTGTCTGCATCGTCCTTCCCACCAAGAAATGCAAGACGGTCTGTGTCGTTCCAGAGTTTTGCGGCGGCATAGCGGCCATCCAATGCGAGTCCAAGGACGATATCTGCATCGATGACCCCAGGGACGACTGCAATCCCAAGCATGGTGGCGCTGACTGCGGCGGCATCTGCGTGCCCAAGTCGGCTTTCTGAAAGCTCTAGTTTCTGGGTGTATGTGCGTCGCGGATGAACTATATTCTTTTTTGATTGATGAAAAGAGGTGACGAGAGCTGTGGCGGGCTAGGTACGGGTTGAGCGGAGGATGTGGGAATATGTGGTTCTCTTTTGTATGCATCATGGTATGACTTTTGACGTGCTGGGTTAGCACCAACTGTAGAAGCAATCAAATCCGGATATCTCATGAACGTAGCCGATGCAGTCGTTCAGGAATGGGACAAAAGGGCTGTTACATTGAATTATTTCCTCTCTCCTAAGTGTAGACCGGGCCTTCATTTGGCATGGGGGAATACTAGCATCATCAGAATCGACTCGGACCACGTTGATGACGCTATGAAGGACCGCTGTTCCACCTCCGTCGTTACTGGCCTCAGTTGCAATTCTCTCTGTGACCATCATCTTGTCCCCACATGACTGTGTGTAGATCCGCAATGGGGCTCTTTTTCTTCGGGTACGTCAGCTTCTCCGAGTCGTCACGGTTGCGTGATTACTCGTGCCCCATCCCGTATTTCTGTCACGAACCTTACCGTCGATATCGGATGGCGAGGTCTGCCAAAGCCACCCTTCACTCATCTGCTATCTAGCGAACACGGACCTAGAACACTGACATAGAGGCACCACGATGGCTTATCACGAGATCTTCATCCCACTGGAGCGCCTAGCAGACGGTTGAATAACTCGACGCATCGCTGTGTCTCCCTGGCTGCCATGACACCCGCTCTTTTGGATTCTTTCGAGCATATAAGAAACCTTCTTTTTCTGTAATCGTACCTCTTCTGTTTTACTTTCGACACAAAGCAAACTCAACGGCGCACCAACCACCAACCAAGCAACAACTAAGCCAGCACCAACCAAGCACCAAGCACCAAGCACCAAGCACTCAATATATCTCCCTAAGCGGTGGATTTGACAATCATGCCACAGTCAAACGAAACGTACCCGTAAGGCCACTGTTAACTCCCTCGGCGAAAACAATGGATCGATCTAGCCAGACATCAGTAAGCTCTGCGAGCCCAAGAACCAACCTGGCGGCAAAAATGACAAGCCCGATAAATCCAAGACCGACGAGACCAAGAAGCCAGGCAGCGGTGGTAGCACCAACAACCGTGACCATGACCAGCAAAATACTTGGAACTGGCAACTTGACCAGCTTTATTAAGAGTCGGGCTCCTCCTCCAAGTGAGAGCGGAATGGGAGGGAGGACATTGGGGCTCTTGGACCATCAACTGCTTCTCGGGTCAGCCTCTTGATAAGACATGGAGAGTTGGGGGCTTTGTTTTGGAGGACCTTCCTGGGACTTTTCTTTTTGGAAACTTTTGTTTAAGAAGCTCTTGCTTTGGCAGATTTCGTTCTGGGAGCTTTCCTTGTGGGAGTTCCCCCTTTGGGACCTTTCCTTACGTCCAAGAGGGACTGCTGTCTAAGTTGGCGGATAAGTACTTGCTTGCATAGGTACCTTACTTATCTGCATAAATATTGACTCTGGCCATCTTCTTTGGGCGTTCTCAATTTGAGGTGTAAGTATTCTTGGAGACGTAGTAAGGGACTTCCAAGTAGAATCCAGGCCCCCAAGCAGTACGACAGTACCTAGCCGTCCAAACAGGGGTCTCTGAGTCAATATCTCCCCATCCCAACCATAACGAGCGGCTCGCAGTCTGAGCAGCTCGAAGCAGTTTAAACCGCTAAATTATTAAACCGTATATTTACTGCATATATACAGTTTATAAGTGTGAGCCGCTCGTTGGCCGTGAGCCGTTCTGAAAAGGAGCCGCTTACTACACGTTAGGGAAGGAAGTTAGACGGGGTTCTTCCTTTGCAAGTAGACTACCTTATCTTGAACAATCTCTTCAGTTACTACGTTAACAAAAGCAACTATTTGCATTCGTCAAGAATTCTCTGGTTTCCTTCAAGTAGGGAAATATAGCAGACCTACCTAAGTAGGAATGGTTATAGTCAAATCACAGTCCGTATTGAAGAAATTAAGGCGGTCTCGTTTTTACCAGGTTCGAAGGGTTCATCAGCTACATAATGTTTCTAGAAGTAGTCTGTTAATGAAGTTCCCAGGCTCGCCGTAATACAAAATTAAAAATGGATGCTGCCGTATGCCCATAAGTTCAACCTGCCTCTCGCTACATATATTATGCCTCGTTTAAATACCAATATATCATATCTTCTGCTCCGCATCAGACCGAATTGAGCGTCCAGCGGCTTGGCCCCCAACAGCACGCAAACCAGGCCTCCTCCGGCGCGAAATCTTAGCACCTCCCACAACATCGCTATTCTGCACCACTTTATTATTAAAACCAGCCGTGTTTCCCCCTGCGACGCTCTCCGTCCCTCGAGAAAAGGCATGATCGCCCGCATTCTTCACTACGTCAAGAGGTATCTTGTGGTGGTTGAAGAAATCTAACCCGTGGTGAAGTATGATGACCTCGTCCCTCCGCGCCAGGGCCACGCTCCCGCCAGCCGTCACGGTCAAGAACATATTCATGTCGCCGACATTGTACCACGAAAACGGAATAAAAAAGTGCCGAATATAATAACTCGCCGGACCAGGGATGACTGCTGCTGCCGAAGACAACTCCATGATTTTCAGCGAACAGATCCACCCGTCCACATCAAGAAACACCAACAGACTCGACTTATACATCCCAATGACGGTCTTGATCTGGCTTGTCAGCTCCCTGTACCACGCAATCGGCCTGACCTCTAGAGCATCTGCAAGCAGTTCGGACCCGAGATAGACCTGCAATTCTGGAAGGGAGCTGTTGTTCTTGCTGCTGTCCGCCGCAGAAGGTCTGAGAAACCGGATGCAGAGGTACGGGCCGCCGTTGCTGGCGATGGAATGGTCAAGCGTCACATCTGAGGTGCTTCCCGACAACTTGATACCTTCTAGTTTCGACAGGCGCGAGAAGCCGGCCCAGTCGTAAATATGGACGCAGCCAGACTCCACGAGAGCGAGATTACCCTCGGAAACAGGATGGTTGACCCAGCGCCAGGAAGACCCAGGGCCACCGGCTCGAGGATGACCCGCCCCAATCTTTTTCGCCTCTTGCACATCCCACATCTCGTCGACTTCGTCTGTCGAGACAAGCAGGATCCTGCCTGATGGATCAAACAGGACCTGCTGAACGGGCCGACCTGCTCGGATGCTCAGGGACGGATTCTCAACCGTCCACATTGCCTCGTCGTTTAGCGTTGCCTTCCTGACGGTGATACAACTAGCTGTATGTACGGTCGCCAACCTGTCGGTAGCTGCGCTCCACGCCAGCAGCTTGACGGCAATCGCCATCGGCGCAACCAACTCTTGCGTCTCCCGGCCGGTCCAGATGTCAAACACAGCCACGGAGCCGTTCTCGCGACCGCCAAAGATCCAGTCGCCACTAGCATGTTCGCATATGGCCGTGATGGCCCGCTCACTGCTCACGCTTCGACCATCCACAAGGAGTGCAGGATGTGGGACTTCGTCGATATTCGGTCCCGAGCTCCTCATGGTTTCGTTCTCGGAGTCTCGATTGCGGACGAGGACGGTGGGCTCCCATGAGTTACATTGGTTACCGCGTATATCGAAGAAACGGAGGCTGTCTGACGTGAAAGCCATGTTCCGTATGTCGTAGTCATACATGGAGACCCTGTAAAGCAGTCGCAAAGTCTCAAAGGTGTATAGCTGTATCATGCCGTTGCCGTCCCCCGTTGCTAGGGTCCGGCCGTCTGGTGAGGACACAAGAACATGGGCATATGTCTCGATGGACGCTACTTGAAGACCATCGAAGGGATTAAACACGACCAGGTCGCCATCTTGGTATGCCGCAGCGGCCAGCTCGAGGTTCAAGTTCGGATTGATTGTGAGAGCGAGGAGAAGCGGCCTGGGATAAACCTTGGGATCACCTTTGTGAAAATGGCTGAGCCACGAGTTATCTTCCAGATCCCAGAAGCTGATCGGCCGTTGCATGTATGCAACACCGAGTAAGTTTGTCTCGGAGGATAAAGCGACATGTGTAGGTGGTCTTTTGGTGATCATGTTCATGTTGGCGGTGCCTTCTGCGACCTCCTCATCCATGTCAAAGAAGGACCACGGTTCGAGCCGGGCGCCGGTCCGCGTGTCGAACTGCACCATCGCGTTACCGCGTGTGGACGATGTGGCAAGCATAACCAAGCTGCCGTCTTTACCGAAACTCATACCGAGGACGTGGTCATCCTTGCCCAGTTTGGTGGACCATAATTGCGTTCCGGTCCCAGGGTCCCAAAGAACCAGTGTCTTACGCCCGCAAGATGCTAGCAGCAAATCGTCAGATCCAGAGGTGGTGAAACTAATGTTCCTTACCTGTTCACCGTGATTGAGAGTCCTGATTGCCTCGAAAGTGGTCGTCTTGTAAACCATGATCTTGCCAGTGGACAACCCAACGGCAAAACGCGACTCCCATGATGCAACACACAGAGCCTGTCCATCTGGGTAGACCATGCACGATATCCGCTCATCCCAGTCGTCGTCAGAGCACCCGACCACTTCGAGCCGGCACTTGGCAGCATCCTTGCCAAACCCGCGGTGGACCATAGACTTGGGCGGACACAGTGCTGGGACAAGAGAGTGAACGGATTCCGGCAACGACACAATGTTTCGCCCAAATGCGGCAACAACGCGGATGAGGTCGTCAGACCAACCATCAGCTCTCTGCACTTCTTGGCCAAGTGGGGATCGGTATTTTGCTCTTCTGTTCAGGTAGGTCTTCAGGTTTCTAGATGTCTGCAGCATGACGCCAAGGTCACCTGCCCGTGCGACCAGCTCGATCCAGCCCAAGACAGTCGTCCGGAAAAACTTGTCCAACAGGGTGAGCGGCAAGTCGATTGTTGAGGACGACTCGGCAAGATGGTGCGAGAAATAGGTCAATGCGTACCCCGAAAAAGCAGATGTTTGGGTGTTGTCCAACGATGTCTTCAGGCTGACAGAAGCTCTTGCGCCTGACTCTCTCCTGGACGAATGCTGTAGCTCGTCCCCACAAAGGTAGCCAAGACAGACCTCCGCCAGCCGCGAGTGCTCTTTTCGCCTTTCCACAGCATACTCTGACACCAGACCTTTTCGCGTTAGAAATGCTTTGACCGTTTCGTGAACAACCTGCACCTTGCTATCTGTGCCCACATCCACTAGAGACCCGGTAATACGACCGATAACGGTCTCCAAGCGCGGCACAACGTGGCCAGTATCCAGCATCAAGGCCTCTTTCAATTCCCCAACCGACAACGGCCTGGCCGCACAGATCGTCCACCTAAAGATGGCCTTGGCTAGAGACTGATTCCGAGGGGACTGCAGGCCGTTTAGAATACGGGTATAGACGTCGTCCATTTCCGAAGGCACTTGGGAAAGCACGTCGGTGACTTGCTGCTCGCTATGGGTCATGGCCAGCTCGTTCGCCACAAGCGATGCCCACAAGAAGGAGCCGTTGGACTTCTGGAGAATCTTTTCAATGAGATCGTTGCGTGCGTCTTCGTCTTCGACGGGCAGTACGTCTGCTCGGGATTGCAGGAAAAGGCGGATATCTTGGATCGTGTCTTCCTCCTGGATGGACTCGACAACCACGTCAAGCTTCTTCTCTGTTCCAACAGCCAAGCATGACTTTTGCGTTGGCAAGGGCCGGCTTGTGATGAAGATCTTGAGCGGGAAGAGCTGGTCAATTCTCGCCAACAGCGGGAAGAGCGCCGCGTAGTTTGGGCACTCGTCCAAGGCGTCAATTACCCAGTAGTGGGTCCGGGGTAGAGTTAGACGAAAGATTCGAAGCAGGAAGAGGGCTTTCCAAACGGCTCGTTCGTCGTCCTTGTTGAAGTATTCTCCGTCCTCAACCATGGAAAGAAGTTCTTGGCGGATACTGGGATTCGTCTCGGCCATTTGATACGATAGAGATCGTAATAACGCGACAATGCTCGAGTCTGCCTTATTGTTGTGCTTGAAGAAGTAGTAACTGCAGTCGGCATTGCGGCTTTTGACGAGATAGTTGATGATGTGACCCGACATGACCGACTTACCTGTTCCAGGTCGGCCGGTGAGCCAAAAGACTTTGGGGGAGGTGTGGTGAGGTGAGTTTGGTGCGTCATCATCGCCGGACTCCTGCCAGTCTTGGAACGAGGGCCTATCGAGAAGCCACAGACAAGAACCTTCGATCTGCAAGTCGTTTTTGTAGGAGAGCTCGTCTTCGGGTCTCGCGGGGGCGCTGATGTAATGTGATATCGATTTCATCTGGGATCGACTTTCGTCCCGTTTTAGCACAGACCATTCTTGTTCTATGCCTCTTAAAATGGTCAACAGTGCGTTTCTAACAGCGATGTAGTTGGGATCGCGTGGCGTGCTATACTTGCAAACATAGCGGTGATCTGCCTGGAGCGGTTGCGTTCGTTCTCCCGGGAGTCCTGGTCCCAAACGTCATATTAGAAGAGTTCAGATGATGGGCGTCTGAAACGTACCCATGACAGCAGACTCCCTCGGCACGACAAGATCTTCTTTGTATCCGATTCTTGTTTTGATCGTCTCATAAAAGGACCAGAGTTGGACGTCCTGATAGACGTGACGGAATTCGTCGTTCGTGGCCAGAAGCAAGCCGGAGTTTGGTATCAAGTCCTGGACGTATCCTTTGTTCCCGACAGCCGCGGTCAAGATATTGGACAGCAGTTGGGCAGACTCTGCACCTCGATGTGGCGTGGCTAAGAAGACCATGGCTTTGATACGGCTGACGAGTTGGGTATAGTTGGGATCTCTTTCTGCCAGAAGAAATGCCTTTTTGATCACCAAGCCGCCCATACTGTGGCCAACCAAAACTAACGGGGTCTTTTCATCTCGGTCTGTCCCGAGGGAGGTGTGCAGATGGGCCAAGAGCGACTTCCCAAAGTCGTAGACGTCCAGTACATTGCCCTTTTTGGCGGCCCAGTCCGAGTTGTATCCATAACTGTGGATGCGGACGTTCTTGAAGCCCGGCTCGGCAGGAAGCCACTCCTTTGGCCAGTAATGTGACGGGTCCTCCGAGTAACTCCATGTTTTGCGAGATCCGCCCCGTAGGCCGTGGACAAAAACCAGATCGACGTGTGCTTCCGAGGGCTCGCTGAGGAGATTGAGTCCGTCGGGACCTCTAGGGTCGTCTCGGGAGCCGCGTGATGCGACGAAGGAGGATGTCGAGGATGGCGTGCTGCCGCCCGTGTTCAGGCGACGAAGCCGCCGTTCGAGAGAGGAGAAGCCGGAACGGAAAGTTTCGCCTTTAGAGGCCCGAACTAATGGGTTCGACTTGGTCTTTAACTTCGGCTCAGACCCGGAGTCGGCCTGTAAAAGTCGGCGATTAGCTCCCGTCTCCATCCCGTGGTTGGGATTGGGAATTCGGTGCAGTGGCTTACCCCGCTCTCCATAATGTTGATGGGCAATTACGACCGGGTAGTGGCGGTCGGGTACCGCCAGCACGACCGGTCCCAGCAGTTCGCATTTGGAAGGTGCAGTATTCGAATAGTCGAGAGTCGAGAGCAGCTCTTCCGCAATATTAAAGTAACTGAATGGGTATCTGAAGCCTCAGCATCTGGGTTGATGCAATTCATATTGCGCTTTCCCAGCTTTTAGGTCTGCCTGGAAGCGCCCAGCTTCACCTCCATCCTCGGCCAGGCGGCCGCTCGAACGGCCCTCCAATCAAACGGCCCGTATTCGTGGATCGTGAGGGGTATATGCGCCTAACACAGAGCCTCGAGGTTCGGCACGGAGGCCTTGTTCCTCACTGATACTCCATGACCAAATTGGCTTTGGAAAGAATAAAACATACACCAAGTTCCAATCATGAGCACCGATGAGATCGCAAAGGGTGTAGCAGAAGCCAAGGAGATCGATCCCCTGGGTGAAAATGTCGTGCTCGACGAAGCTTTCATGACCGGTAAGATGAGACCGGTGTCGTTGAGGTCTTTTTCTGTCGTCTCTGTTGCTAACAATGACTCAATTTATAAATGTAGCCTCTCCTGAAGGTAGTCGTGTTCTCACTGTCAATGAATATGGTGGAAGTGCTTGGGTGAGAGCAGTACCATGGTTGGCATGTTCACTGTAAATCATACATTTCCACCCTACGCACATTTAAATGACTTCCGATTAATTTACAACATGGCTCAGACACTAGGCACGCTTCTAACCGACCTGAATCCCGACCCGAACATCAACGTCCCAGGCATCATACAATCTTGTCCGTTGCCTGCTAGGGGCAGCTGGAATAGCGGCGATGCAGGCAATTGCAGATGGCGTTGGTCTCGGCTTCTGCTTTACCATCTACGGTGCGCTTTGTGCTCTTACGATTCCGTTATTGATGATGCTGAATCTGTGGGGTATGGACTGGAGGCGGTCGAAGTCTAGCAAATTGAGAGTCTAGCCTGTTGATATTAGGGGGAATGGAATGGAACGTCTACAGACTAGATGTTGTACTTTCTAGAATACTTTCCATCCAGAGACTTGTCTTCCACTTAACCGTCAATTCAAGAGGCTAAATAAGTTAGACTTGAAATAGGATATTGAATGTGGAACTGATCATGGAATATTTTTTTTCATATGACATAATCGTAGGCCAGTAGTATCTCCTGCACAAAGGCCATTTGCAGGTCTCCATGCGGGCAAATGTCCCGGCCGCCACTCTTCCTCCATTCTTGGTGACCGATGACGAGCTCTGCTCTTGTGATATCGGCGCCTGGCGTAATGCGTCTACCTCCGTGAGCATTTCGTCCAGCATCTCCTCGAACAGCATCTCCTCCGAGTCTATCCTGCCGAGGTCATTCTTCCCCTTCCGGAAACCCGATCCCTCAATGCTCTCTTAAACAGACTTGTTTTGTTCCTGCAGACGCGTAACGAACTGGTCTGAGATTGTGAGATAATCGACTAGCTGCTCTTCTGCTCTCTTGGCTTCCTTCCCACCACCACGGCTACCACTGCCACCACCATTGATACCGTCATGTTCCTGTGGTGGCCGGCCAATAGCTTGAACCCTTGGTCCTGATATGAGAACATCTCCCTCGTCTTCATCCAGAAGCAATCTCCTCATATCATACAAATTCCGTCTCATCTCTGTTACGCTTCTCACCAGCGGAACGAGGATCTCTGTGTCTCGGGCGCTCCTCTGTGCGTCTCTGACCATTAATTGCTGCATCAGGGCGGTCACGTGGTTTTCTGTTTCTTCTGAGCCAAGACGAGGACTGGGGCCGCGACCAGCTGTAGTACCGAGATCATTGAGTAGATCGATAGTGCGCGTGACGTCTGGACTCTGGTGAGATCCAAGCTCAGGCTGCTCAGGGTGGTGTGCATGAGACTCAGAGACAGCGGGTCTCCTTACATGTACGCTACGCAACTGAGGGTTGCCGGGCAGATATGTGTTACTAATGCGCTGGTTGTCGGAAGGCTTCAGAGCAAGCCTGTGTGGTGGCGGTGTCGAACTTACTCCTTCCTTTGCCGGGTCTGTGGGCAGCTCACCATCACCTGAAACAGCGCCAGCAGGATTTTCTCTCCGTTGAGCTGCTCGTCTTTGCGTCTTTTCAAGCAGGCGGGATTCCTCTTCTGCGCGAGCCCGCTCCAATCGTTCCATTTCCGCTCTCCGTTCGGCGCACTCACGCATGATCGTTCTGGGACCTCGAATCCGAGTCACGGGCGACCCGGTCTGCGCAGGAGGCACCGTAGGTCGCGATGTCTGGACGGCCGTCGGGAATGGTCAGGCTCAGGCAGCCACGGGCCTATTGCGCCAGAAATTAATACCGCCCTCGAAAACGTCACTGTAACTACACTGTGAACTTACACCGCAAGCTCGGCATTAATGGTTCCCGGTACTCTCGAACGCGACCTGGCATTCCCGTCCTCGTAGAGCTCTTTGGTAACCTGCAGCTCGGGGTTCCTCCACTCTTCCCCGGGAAGCAAAGGGTAGTCGACAGCTTTACCCTCCCTGAAAGCAGAGTCGTCGAACAGGTCGGGAGGTGTAGCTCCCAGCTTCTCGCTAATCTTGTCTAGAATTCTCATGAACTTCAACCGGTTCAACCGGTTACGTGCGTCTTGCTGCTCAGTTTCGGATAGACGCTCGCTCCCAGGTGAGCGTTTCGGAAAACGTCCCCTTTCGCTGTGAAAGCCAGCCAACTGCTGTCCGCTGCCATCATCATCCGAAGCTTCATCGTAGATGGTCTCGGCGTAACTGCTCACATCGTCCAGATAGCGCTGCAACACCAAGCTTGAGCTGCGATTTGCAGGTTGTAGTAGTGCTTCCTGTGGGAGTAGGGCCCTGAGACGTTCAATCTCCATCAAGATCCTGGTTGTATCCTCTTTGATGTCTTTCGTGTCTTCACGAATGATGTCAGTGTCTTTTTTTATTTCCCTTGTCAGCGCCCTGAAATTTTGAGTTGATTATCATGTTAGCAAGGACTAAACCAACACAAAAATCAAGGTTCAGTTGCTCACAATGCAACCGTATCGATAGCCAAACTCAGCGCACCCCGATGGCCTTCGAGAAGCTGGCGCAGATTCGACACCTCGCTTTTCCCCTCGACCGCCCACCTAGTCGGCCCGAGCCGTCCATCGTGCTTCTCCGACACTTTGGTCAGTCTGTCGAGCACGTCGGAGCAGCTGGACACAATGGTCGATATCTGAGTGCGGACGTTCTCAGGGATGGCTTCGTCATTGCCATCTTTGGTGTCTTCGCCCAGCACCTCCAGGACGAGCTTCAGCTCGGACAACTCGCGAGTCACCGAGCCGAGGTCGGTGCGAGCTTCGCGGCAGTTCTTGACGAATGCTGTCACGCCGAGGAGGGTCTTTCCAACCGTGCTGACGAGGGCCAGACAGCCCCCTGTGATCGAGAGGGGATCCATTGATGACTGCTCATTGTCGGCCGCCCGCCGCCTGGTGGTAAGAATGAGCGGGGGTTGGAGCCGTCGAGCTCCACAAACTGATTCTGCGGCTGGGGACTGGACGATGACCCGACATGCAACCTGGTGCAAATGAAACAGCCACAGCCAGTCTGCCTTATCCAAACAGTTATTAGTGGCTGAACGCAGTTGATTCCTGTGGCAGTGCACAATGCATGCCCAGACTAGGCCGTTCTGGTGTGGGCCTTCGGATTCGCTACCGCAGCGGTACTGCTAGCTTCAAACGAGGCCATAGGCTTGACCGTGCCGAGCGAAGGATTGTGGTGGTATCATGGGAAATGTGGCAAGTGGGGTAGTAGCATATTTTTCGAACACGACACAACCTCATCACCTATCTGACCGTTATCAGACGACTTGTCAGCAATTCTTTTTAGTTTGGCGGCCACATATTGGTCTACTGCGTCGATACTTGTCCGTGCTGAGGCTCTGAAAGTCTGAATAGTTGCCGGGCTGCCAAAGCAGTATAAAGTCTGGTATCATCATTAGCTGGTACATGTAGGTAATCGTCAAGAAATCGCGCATCTTTCAGTATCGAGCTAACCGAGAGCACAAGGGGGTATTGTGACAGATGCGCACGTTCCAGCACACAAAAGGAAACTCATTGTGACTGAAAAAGGAAATAAAGTACCAACATGGCGGAGCCTGAGCACAGCACGGCTACTGCCGCTGCTTCTTCTATACAAACTCCACCGCCGGACGACAACATGGCTATTGATGTCGACGGCATCCCGGACACGGTGTCATCCGGGAGGGCACCGAGTCATTTCTCGACTGGGCTGAGTGTAAGCTGCAAATATTGCTACATGATCACTGATATTTTTGCATCATTGGGTTATCGATTTGGCTTAATAACGGGTGGTACTTCCAGATCGATAACGATAGCGATGTTGACTCCATGGGCAGTGAACGGTATCCGTATGTGCATACCTCAACTTATCTCGCTGATGTGGCCCCGTTTAGGATACACTGACGCTGTGTTAATTAGGTCATCGAGCGCGTCCGCAACGTCCAGCGTGTACAATTTTGTCGAGGAGTATGGGAGGACGTATCATTCCTATAAAGAAGGAGAAGGAAGTGCGTCCGAACCAGTACTAATATATGTTTGTCCTTAGGATGAAGTGCTGACTCGAAGATAGAATACTTTCTACCGAATGATATCGTGAGTAATCACTTGTCGACAATGAGAGTCCAGATGAGACAGGTGTGGCGAGCACAATGCTGACAGACAGCTATCATATCAATAAAGCCTGAGAGAGAGCGGCTAGGTGAGGAACCCAACTACCTGCCAGTGTTTAGGATAAAAGTTGCTGAATACTTACTGTCTGGCGACTATTAGACCTTCAGCACTCGATAGCCTTGAGACTGTTTGGAAAGTTAGCACTGGCTCCCCTCGATAAGCCCAAACGGGTTCTCGATATTGGCACAGGCACCGGTATCTGGGCCATCGAATTCGCAACCGACAACCCAGAATCAGATGTCATCGGCACTGACCTAAGCCCTATCCAGCCTGAATAGTAAGCAACAACTCCCCACACGGCATTTAGCCCAAGCCATGTATCGCCGTCGGTCATGACTCGGACCGAATGTACTGGTTTACTGACGAAAGCAATAGCATCCCAAAAAACTGCCGCTTCGAAGTCGACGACGCCGAAGACGAGTGGGTCTTTTCCCACCCGTTCGACTACATACACTCGCGATTCATGATCGGCGCCTTCGGCGACTTTCCCAAAATCTTCCGCTCCTCCATCAAGAATCTGGTCCCCGGCGGCTGGGCCGAGTTCCAGGACTACTACGTCAAGATGCAGTGCGTCGACGACAGCCTCAGCGGCACCGCGCTTGAGCGCTGGAACAATCTGCTGCTGGAAGGCGTGAGAAAGCTGGGCAAGAACGGGCTGGCGCCGGCCAAGTTCAAGCAGCAGATGATCGACGCCGGTTTCGTAGACGTGGTCGAGCGTAAATTCGCGCTTCCTGGAAATCCGTGGGCTAAAGGCCAGGAAGAAAAGATTTTGGGCACGATGCAGATGACGAACATCATGGACGGGCTGCACGGCATGTCGATGAGTCTGTTTACCAAGGTGCTGGGGTGGACAGTGGATGAGGTTGATACGTTCTTGGTAGACGTGACAAGAGACTTGAAGGATCGGAGGATTCATTTCTATTATATCGTGTTGAGTGTTTACGGACGCAAACCAACCTAGACGGGCCATATGGACGGGGATTTCATGATAACCAGGAGAAACTAGGAACATCCGACGGTCTGAATTTTGTTAACTATTGACTTCAGCACCATAATGACGGTGGCATTCATTCACGAGTCCCTACCTACATTTACCAACTGGATAGACGGACCTAAAGAACTAAAGTTACTTAGGTAGGTACCGTCAACGATCAGAAGCTTCGACCCGCATATATACGCGGTCCCAACCCTCTTTCCCTAAACCTTTACGCATACCCATTCTCCACCAACCAACTCTTCAGGCCCTCGGCATCACGTGCCTTATAGGCCGCCCTTCCGCGGATCTTGTCCTTGACCTGCTCCAGTGTGCGATCAAACGCCTTGGTATCAATACCATCACGCGCAAAGAACTCCTCGATCTCCTTCAGCGCGTCCAGGTCCGCGAATCTCGACAGCGCGGTGGCGATCATGCGGTCAGCCAGGATCGGATTTCCACCGAGCTTGGCCTCAAACTGGTCCCAGTTCTCCCGGATAAAAGTCCACAGCAACGGGCGCGCGACGCGGTTGCCCGACAAGCCGCCGCCCAGATAATGCATGTCGCCCGACGGAACGGAGTCGGTCACGGACGCGGGCGGTGCGATGTTGAAGAGGAACGGCAGCAGGACGTCCTTGATGATATCAGGGTCGGTGACGTGACCGAGAGCCGAGAGACAGAGCTCCTTGCCGTCGACCGCGGGGGTATTGAACCACTCCTCCTTCAGGGCCGGAACCGCGTTGGCAGGGTCGGTGCGGATGGCGGCGCGGTAGACCGGGGCACGCAGGTCAGCCGGGATAGGGTTGGCGTCGGGATTGGCACGGTAGGCGGTCCAGCGTTCGAACGCGGCCTTGATTGTGCTGTCAGGGGTTTTGTTAGCGATCAAAGGTCTAGGAAACAGACATTGCAGCAAAGGTCTAGGAAACAGGCATTGCACTGGCAGCCAGTCCCTTCGTCACGGGCTGAAAGAAGTGACATACTCCTCATCCGAGTTGGCAACGGCCGTGAGCAGCAAGCGCTTTCTCAACAGAGGGACATTGAAGTCTTCGCCTTCCTTGGGCGACCAGCCCACCTCCTTCAGGGCTGTCTCAATCAGCTCCAGGGTAAACTTCTCCAGGCCCTTCTTGGTCTGCTCGTCATCAGCAAAGATGGACTTCAGCCTGTTAATTGAATCCAGCGCCTCGCTGAGAACACGATAGTGTGTCTCGCTCTTCATGCCATTGATGAAAGAAAGCAGAGCAGCGGTAGTACTGTATCCGGCAAACGCAAGATCGGCCGCCGACCCAGTGATGAAGATCTTGTCCTCGGTTGTCAGATGGTCGA
This sequence comes from Apodospora peruviana, assembly GCA_033439685.1. Classification (NCBI taxonomy): domain Eukaryota; kingdom Fungi; phylum Ascomycota; class Sordariomycetes; order Sordariales; family Lasiosphaeriaceae; genus Apodospora; species Apodospora peruviana. The sequence goes on along the minus strand of JAUEDM010000003.1, from coordinate 955,244 downwards.
GCTGAGTGCCGAGAACTTTCAGGCGTGATTCAGGGTAGTTCACGCGATAGAATCCGGTGGCATTGGCATTAAGCTGGTAAAAGTCGCTGTTAACTCCGCTGATGGTGGACTCCTTTGTCGTAAGAGCGAGCGAATCGATCTCCTGCGAACCCGTCTTGCCCTTCAGGCCAAGTGGCACCCACCAGACAGTCTGATCTTCTTCTGGCTTCACGTCTCCGGTCGAGAGGAAGCGGGACTGCTTGACTGAAATATGGTCAGAGCCCTCTGTGACTGTCAGCACAGGGAAACCAATCTTCTCAATCCAGGGACGCATCATGGCGCTGACGTCCACGCCAGAAGCCTCGCTCAGGGCGGCCCACAAAGCTTCGGTCTTGGCATTGCCATACTGGTGTTTCTTGAGGTAGATCGCGATGCCCTTGAGGAAGGTCTTGACACCAAGGTTGGAAGCCAGCATGCGGATCATGGAGCAGCCCTTCATGTAGCTGATTTTGTCAAAGATTTGGTTGACATCCAGAGCATCGCGAACAGGCACTTGAATCGCGTGGGACGAGCGAACTGCGTCGAGCGAAAACGCTGCGCCCATGCCCTCGTTGATGAACTGCGGCCAGACATCCCACTCAGGGTGGAGGTGGTCCGTCGCCAACCAGCCGGCCCAGGTGGCAAAGCCCTCGTTCAGCCAGAGTTCATCCCACCAGTCCATGGTCACAAGGTTGCCAAACCACTGATGGGCAAGTTCGTGTGCGACAACGTAAGCAATCCGGTTACGGAATCTAGCCTCCGAAAGCTTCTCGTCAAACAGAATTGCCGTCATCCGGTAAGTCACCAGACCCCAGTTTTCCATGGCGCCGTGAGTGAACTCGTGCACGGCCAGGATATCGCTCTTGGGCAACGGATAGTCGATTTCAAACTGCTCCGAGAAGTAATCGATGATCTTGGGCGCATGCTGCAACGCCCAGCGTCCCTGTTCCTTCAGTCCGCGAGTGGTATAGACGCGAACAGGGACCTTCTTGCCGTTGTACAGGCGGTCCGTGAAGGCCTCGACGTATTCAAAGTCGCCCACCGCCCAAGCGAGCAGGTAGGTGCTCATCACAGGACTGGTCTCAAAGCTGACAAGCTTCTTGTTCTTCCCGACCGGCTTACAATCTTTCTTAGGCATGTTTGACAGAGCAACCTGGTCGTCGGGGATCTCGATGGCAAAATCAAAGGTCGCCTTGAGATTCGGCTCGTCGAAGCACGGGAAGGCGCGGCGAGCGTCGCAGGACTCAAACTGAGTGCTCAGCATGTAGTGAAACTGCTCGTCGCGGGGAACGCTAGCGGCAGCCGGAACAGTAGCCTTGTACTGGCTGCGGTAGAAGCCCGCCATGTCATGGTTGAGCTCACCGGTGAAGTTGATGGTCAGCGACGCCTTCGCGGAGACGGGCAACTGCGCGGGGAAAGTGATCGTGGTCCGCTGTGCTTTGGTGTCTTCGGTGAACTTGCCAGATTTAAACGACTGCTCGCTCTTGTTCTGGCTCACGACGACCTTGGAGTCGAGAAGCTTGAGCTCGAGGGTGTTGAGAGTGATCTCGTTCGTCGGCTTGACGAGCTCTCCATCGATTCTAAATGAACATTAGTACTGTACCAAAAACTGATGTAGTCAGATTCAAACTTACGTGACTGTACCCTTGTAAGTCCACTTCTCAAAGTCAAGGTCGCTGAGAGTTAGGTCATAGTGAGTGGGCTTGAAGTCGTCGGGGAGGATATCTCGGTCCGCCATGGCTGCTCGCGTCGCTCGGGCGTGAAATGAACAGTTGCGACGAAATGTGAGCGATGCTAAAGGCGAAGGATGCAAGGAATATCTTGACGATCTCTCTCGACGGGAAGAATGCGATGAGGAATACAGTCGGCAAGAGGAGTCAAAAGTTGATAGCGGGGTTGGGCGATAGGCAAGTTGGCAGAGCACAGTATTGGTGCGGGCGGACCTCTGGAGTGCTGTTCTGTTGCTGGTGAGATTGATGGTCAATCTTCCAGTGACGGCTGTGAGATTCATGCGGATGGAGGAGAGTTGAACGCGAACGAACTCGTCAGAAGACTTTTCTCTCCCTTCGATTTCCTCTTCGGGTGTCTCTTTCTGCACGGAACACGAGACCCCACCTCCGCATGCAGCGCAGGCACGATGACGGCAGGTGCCGCAGTTTGCATCCACAGAAAGCGAGGAGGCTCTTTCTCAGAAAAAGATCAAGCAGGAGGCAAACACAACCACGAGGTAGGCACCTTTCTAGATGTGGAACCGACTCACCTAGTTGGCTTCGGTAGTTGGGAAAGCGTGGGATGGAAACTACGTTAATCTGTAGTATCACGAACTTCTCCACCAGGCGACGTTCAGGTTTTCCCCGCCCTTTCCGTTTCGCGTTCTGGCGTTCAGGTTCTCGCCAGGTGGATCCCGCGGTCGGCAGTTTTGGGTCTTGTGCAAAAAAACCTCACTTGCCCCGATCCATCTTAGCTCGGCTATTTCCGCCCAGACAGGCATGATTTTTATATTTCGAGCATTCCCCATAATGACTTCTGCCTTCCCATTGTGGCAGTGAAGATTTATGCATCTTGATGATCTCACCGGGAATGATGAACCAATTTCCACCGGCGGGGTAATACGGAATCGCAAAAGCATATCGGGGTAGCACAAGTTCAAGATCAGGGAGATGGAAACTCAGAGGTCAAAATAAAGATCAAGGCCTTCGCCATGGAACCAACTTAAACATTTCGCTCATTCATCAGGAACAGAAAGTCTGTCTGTCCGAAACATAAGTAACCACTTGAAACTCCCATGAACCAACTAACCGATCATCATGGATACTGTAAGCATCCGAAGGGTGAACATGAAGCCAGACGAATCCTCCCATAACATCACACAAAGCCACCACCACAACCCATAAATAATCCGCTGCGTGCCCATCCGACTAGGTAGGTACTCATCCGCTGTCGTAAAAAAGTAACAGTACAAAAAAAGATATAAAAACCAGAATGTCAAGAAAAAGGGAATATGAATGCGACCCTTCAACGAAAAGCGAAAAAATGTATATGATGCATCCATCCCATGCCGTACCGTGCCATCAACCTTTCTCGCTGACGGCGTCCCATAAAAACATGCGTGTATGTCGTGTCATGTACCAATGACAATGCAAATGCATGCAGAGAAAAAGAACGAACCAAATGAACCCAGCATCCTACCACATCCGCCGCCCGGCCTGCGGTCGTCCGTCGATGGTAGCCCGGAACCGATTTGGCGACTAACCAGAAGCAACTGTTGTCGAAGAAGACGCCGTCGCGGCGGCATCAACCGCCTTCTCGGCCGCCTCGGCAACAGTATCCCACCATACCCCATGGGCATCCCGATCAACGCTCGAGACCCGACTAATCATATCCACCATGTCGCGGACCTTATCCACAAACTCGGCCAGACCCAGACTCGCCAGCTTCTCGCCCGCTGTGCTGGTAGCCTTGACCTTTTCCGTCGCAGATGCCGCCGCGATCCTCGCGAGCACGTATCCCTTCAGCCTGTTGAGCAGCAGCCTCAAGACCGGTTCCCGCGGCTCGCTCTCTGTCGTCTGCGTAACGAGCTCAGCACCAGCTATCACGAACTTGCTAACCAGCGCGCGGAGATGCGCCTTGGTCGCCACGGGCATCGACCGCCCTGCCTCGAGCGCCGCCATGATACCGTCCACGGCCATCTGCGGCGACGACAACTCACTCTTCTCCAGCACGAGCATGATCCGCTGCGCCTCGCTCTTCCACGGGGCGCGCACATCGCGCTTGAGAAGGTTCTTGCACTGTAGCAGGATCGCACCGGTGGTGATGATCCTTCTGGCCAGCCGGCCGGACTCAAGAGCGCGCTTGTGGTCGAGACGCAGCATCTCGGGCATCTCTTCGAGCGAGAGGGGCGCGAGGTGAGTGAACACGTCCAGGAGCATCTGGTTGTATATGCGGTTTGCGGTTGGGCGCGACCGGGCGAGATCGACTCCCTCTGGGTCTCTCCGACAAGCCTCTGCTACGAGCTTCTCCCGCGCTGCACGCCATGCCGCGCTGGCAGCTGAGAGACCGAACTTGCCGGACTGGATGTCAGCGGCGAAGCTCTTTGCTTCGTAGGCGGGCGCTTCCTCAATCAGCTGCGGCGCCGCCAGTTGAAGCATGTAGTTGGCGTAGTCGCTAAGCATGATATCAATGAACCCGTTAAGTGCCTCGAGACGATCGACGTAGTTGCCCTGGCTCAGTTTCTCGTCGATGAGCTGTTTGACCTCGTCATCTCTGACTGGTGCGCACAGCTTGGGGAGGAGAGAGCCCATGGCCTGGAAGAACTTCTCGTACGAGAAGCTGCCGGTCGAGAACTGGCGTCTGGCAATGTCGGTGTCGAGTAATCCTCCGATCAAAGTGTGCATGGGGTTTCCTACCTTCACCAGTCGTTGCAGTTTCTCTCGTATAGAGTCGGCGACCTTCAATAATAAGAAGAAGTGGGCGTCTTGGTCATCTGCTTGCATGGTTGACCGCATTTGTTGGAAAAGGGGAGCGAGCATGTGCGCCTGCTGCTCATGGTATTCGTGAGGTTCGGTGCGGAACTCCCTATCAATGGCAAGCTCGTGGACGACAACCCTGTTGTCCGGCAGAAGACTCTTGGCATTGGGAATCATGATGCTGACTTTGAATGTCTCGCGTCGCTGAGCCGGTGACGTTGGTGGCGTCGGGGTCTGCGTTTGGGATTTGTGACGGTTCTCTTCGGCTGCTAGAACCCCCATAGCTGTCTCTGTGGTCGAATGCTCCGCACCACGAGGCTTGGTATCGCCTATAGGCTTCTTTGCCTTCGCCTTGCGGGCTGCCTTGACAGCCTCGGCAACCATTTGTTTCCCTCTCACAGGCCCAGCCAGTTTCTTTATTCTGACAAGCAACAAAAGCTGGTTGTCTCGTATGCTCTCCTTGTAGACCTGATCAACGGACCCATCCGTGCTGTGCTTGACGGACTCCCAGATGGCATCGAGCTCAACAAACTGCATCACCATCAATTCGACCAAGGAGCTCGAATCCCGGGCTTTCCACGCGAGAAACGCGTTATAGAACGTCGCGTAGACCTCGGGGAACGACTCCACGAGTGCCGGCGGCGGCGTGTAGTTGTTGAAGGAGGTCAGTCGCCCAAGGATGTTCTCGAACGAAACGAGCAAATCTCGGGCCTTGCCGACCAGCTCCTGCGACTGCGGGTTAGCGAGATCATCCAGGTGAATCGGCTTTGCCAGAGTCGACCCAACCTGCTCCTGTTCTCCTCTGCCCTCTTTATTGCTCAGCACCTGCGACGGGTGGCCGAGGATGAGAAAGGCGCTCAAGAACGACCGAACCGCCGCCATCTCCTCGACCGAGCCCATCTCTCCCTCTTTGAGACCACAGATGCGCAGGACATGTGCGGTTATCATCAACACCCTCTCCTGCGAAAGAAGCTCTGTGACCTTGTCGAAGGACGTCTCCCTAACAGCGTCGATGGAGAGCCCCAGGGCGGAGAATTCGGCCACGGCTCGCCTCCTTCTAATAGAACGCCACCAGCACTGAATCTTGGGCGCGGCAATGACGTCCACCATAGGGATCGAGTCATGCTCCTTGACTTCCTCCACTTGCGGCATAACCTCGACCAACGTGGGGTTCTGCGCCACGAGGCTTTGGCCTCGTTCTCGCACCCGCACCCTACCATTCCGACTGCGGAGCTCTTCCCTCCTCCTCTCCGCATCGGCCAGACGCTCTTCCATCTGCAACTTCATCTTGCGGATCTCCTGCTCACGTTTCTCCTTCATCGTCTCCGCGATGGCCTTGGCCCTCTTGACTTCCTCAGCACAGGCCGCAGCGATCTCGGCAAGATTGCGCTCTCGCGCCTGTGCGGCAGCCAACGCCCTCTCCTCGCTCAAACTTGTATCCTTGACTGCGGCCTTGGCCAGAGCCGCACGTAGGCGGACCTTTTCGGCGTGGGCGGCACGATCGGCGAGACGCGCTTTTCGGTCCTCGAGGATCGAGGCCCGACGCAGATGCTGGGCAACATACTTGCTCTGTGGGCCCACGTGTAGGGCACCAGCACCATGGGAAGACCTCGAGGGTGCAGACGATATGCTGTTACGACGCGACGATGCCGCACTATCTTTCCGTCGGGTCTGGTTTGTCGGCCGATACAAGAGTCGTGCCGCGATATGTGGGGGCGGGGTGTAGATCCTGGAATCGGCAGCATCGACGTCGAAGGTTTCTAATTCGTCTTCGGGCGGAGGGAGTGACATGTCGACGGTAGGGTCGGGCGTGTCAGGGGATGGCGTGCCGACGGACTCTTCTATGTTCCGAGACGGCTCGGCCAGGTCTAGGGATGGTCGCCGCATCGCGATGGGTTGACTTGTACTTGCGAGGGGCTGTTTAGGGATGTTTGTTTTTTGGGATCTACCACGGGCTGCAAATGTCGATGAATTAGAGTACCTTATCTAAGGCGATAACGAGTCGGCGCAGCGCGAGCGAGAGGATGTAGCCGGGAATATCTGCATCCGGCAGATATCGTGGGGTTTCGATCCGTTGGGTGGGATGGGAATTCGGGGCGGCGATGCGAAACCGTGGATGCAACAACGGGCGCAGGGCAGGGATGGCTAAGAAGTGGGGAGGATCGGTTGCGGGTCCATGTGGGATGGGGCACCGACTGAGGAACAAAGAAAAACTCGACGTCGGAGTTGAAGTGAATTGTAATACTCTAAATGATCGAGAGAATGAAAATGGGGGAAGAATGAATGGAGGGAAAAGACCGAGGAGTCCGGCTGCAGCTGATATCGCCTTAAACGCGGCCCGGGCTGACACAACAAACAAATTGAAGAAGAGCAAGAATGATGCGAGCTTGAAGAATGGAAGGCTGGGGAATCTTGATGACGGAAGCAGCAAGTTGGGGTCACAACAGAGGCGGGACCATTTACCTTGGCCCCGCTAGCGCTGCTAATTTTATTTTCCGTCCAGGCCCTGGGTTCAGTTCTCGATCAAGCGTTAACAGCGACCTTATGGTTTCAGGTGTCCTTCTGATAGTGAAGTAGCAGCCCCGCGTACCAATCCCGGTGACCCGGTCACTGCCGGTCCAAGATGGCCCTGGGCTGGGGCCAGACGGTCAACGTTGAAGCCTTCCGTTTACAATCGAGATGGAAATCGTGCTTGCCAAGGAACTTACATCCCCTGCATTCGTACCTTCCAAGTTGATGGTAGTGGTGGTACGGAGTAGGTGCGGTCATGTCTCAACCAACACAACAACTGTGGATTTCTGTCAATTCCATTGCACACCTCCGTGGTGATACAAACACTGCAAACTCAGTTCATGGCGTCCGATACCTTCGACAGTCCTCGCAAACTGCAAGCTGGCATGATGGTAACTTTCTCCTTGTCGTCTTTCGCAGCCTCATCTCTCAGAAGAGAACGATGACTTGACCCTTTCCGGTCACTTTTCAGGGTCGTTTTACGATGACATCGGTTCCCATACCACCATGTTACGCCCATGAAGCTCAAACGGATCCTTCTCCGAAGACATAGTCGGCTTCTCGAGTCCTGGTGGTTTCACATACCCGAGTCTGTCTCTCGGCAGCTCTCTCATAAGGGCTCTCATGATCTATACACCTACCCGTTCCAGCCTTTCAGCTAGGATGATGAAGTCCTCGTCCACAGGACACATCTTCCACAGGGTCGAGCTAGGAGATGTTGTTACTCCCACTTTTCTGCCAAAGGCTATTCTCAAAACTAGGCCGATCGCACTAACATGTCTAGCATTGCCGGATTTGTGAGAGGATGGATTCCAGTTAGTGATATGGAGCTCGGCTCCGCAGTAAAAATTCAACATCGTTTCCTCTCAACCCAGCCTCTGATTCTTTCGATCTCTACAACTCTGGCCCCAAACAAACCTCCGCTCTCATCAACATTACCATCATACCAAAGGCAAAATGTCGCAGAAAGTCTTGTACAGTCGTATCGGGCCCGAGTCCACCATGGACGTTATAACTAAACCCATTGTGCCCATTAGCACCCCTCCGACGGATGTGAGTTATGAACCGATAGGATCGTTAAACAGCATCAACCTGACGTCGTCTCGTATCATTAGCTCGAAGCCATAAAAAAGGAGAGCGACTGCTTGACATTCCGCGCCTTCACCACCACCGACGCTTGGAATCTCGGCCAGCTCCTTCACGAGCGGCTCTCGCCACTAGCCATCGGAAAGGGCACTCCGGCCGTGATCTCCATCTCCCTCGCCAACAGCAACCAGATCCTGTTCCAGTGCGTCACCGGTCCCGGCACGAGCCCGGACAACCAGACCTGGGTGGACAGGAAGCGAAACAGCGTGCTTCGGTGGGGCTGCAGTACGTGGTACCTGCACTGCAAGTACGAGGGCGACGAGGAGAAATTCAGGCGGAAGTTTGGTATGAGCGAGGAGCAGTCTGGCAGGTACGCGATTCACGGCGGCGGAGTGCCGATCCGTGTGCACGGCGTGGAGGGGATCGTGGCGGTCGTCGTGGTCAGTGGGCTGAAGCAGTGGGAGGATCACGGGGTTATTATGGAGGCTGTGAGGGAGGGCTGGGAGTAAGTACTACTAGCAAGTCAAGTGTGGCGTCATCTTGGCACCCAGGAGCCGGGTGAGAGGTCCTGAGAGAAGTTATGATGCCAAGCGCACTGCGCAGCTACTGACAACTATGCGAAGGAGAGAAGCGGCAGTGATGAAGGAACTCGGGTGTTAATTGTGATCGAACCCTGGAGTAAAAGAAGAGATAAATTAACGAAAGAGAGGTAATAATAAATGAATATCAGCAAGGTACGAAGTATGGGGACAAAAAATATGAAAAGAAAAGGAAGAAGAACAAAAGAAGAATATTGGAGCTTCTATATGACTACTAGTACCTTAAGACTACTCCACAATCGCAACTGCAAAGGAACTGGTCTACTAGAGGAGTATACCTGGTAGTAAGGGAATGCGGACGTCAAGGCAGCAGACTCTGTTGCAGAAGCCTGTCGGATTTTTCTATAGAGCTCTGCTTCCTTCACTTGACCCAGTTAAGGGACGTTTGGGGACAGGACGTCACAACAGCATATTCGATCGTGGCTGTCTAAGATTTGAGGTCCACGATGCACATTCGTGTTTGCAGTGGTCGAACGATGTATTACAACTCTATGGATGTTATATCCAAGGTTGACGTTTTCAATGCTTGTATCCCTGTCCCTAAGCCAACCTGGTTTCAGGGTGAGGCATAGCTAGGTACAGCAACAATAATAATGATCAGGTCTTAAAAGCGGAGTAGCCCCCGAGCAAGGCAGCAAGGGTTGGTGTGACTGGCTGTTGGTGACGGCAACTTTTGCGCAATAGAACATAACCACACCACTGGTGCCGGTCTCTATGCGTAAAGGCCTTTCGTAGTAGGTGCCTGGCTGGCCAGATTGGGGTATCTCCCAACCTCTGGCACATGTAGGCGGACGTATCAGATAGAGATGTTGGAGTGCTTCAGTGCACCACCAAAACAAGGCGATGGCTCCTTAGGTAGTCTTTCTGCTACGACTTGCAACTCGACTTTTACTCCATTCATTCCAGTTCCAGCAACAGACTTCAGTGCTCCAACCCATCATGAATCCCAAAGCCCTTCAACTTTTTACCATTCTCTGCGTCGCCATCGGCCTCGTAACTGCAGTGCCGTCGCGCCAACGCTCGCAGCCACAAGACATTGCTAAACGCCAACAGATCGCTATAACCGTCTCACCTTCTTTCTCCCCTCCTTCAAACCACAGTCAAAAGGTACCCGGGGGGTCCCCAGCCTACTCCTGTTCAGACTCAGACCCAGCCGACAACATCTTCAAGATCTCGTTCTTGGATTTTCTCCCAGTCACCCCTCGACTGTAAGTCCTCCAGGGGTTCAAGTCACCCAGGCAGCCAATTCAAATGTCTGAAATTCCCAACAACTAACATGGCCACGCCCATCCATACAGCGGCTACTACCAACGCGTTCGCTTCATAGGCAGCTTTGACTGCCCCACAGGCGACTATCCCTGGTTGACGGTAGTGGCCGACTACCTGGACGAAGACCTTGACGTGGAGAACCCGCTATTCTACGGCCCGCTATGCGACTTTTGACATCTTTCAAGATACACAGGTGCCCATTCCGGAGAGTCTTGGAGGTGGTACCATACCCGTTGACAAGCACCGGTCATGCCCTACGGGGATCCAAAAGGGGCACGCCGTTATTACCACGTGGCCTATACCGCTGTTTAAGCAGTTTGTTCCAGTGGGGCGGTACAAAGCCAGGGCGGAGGTGATCACGCAGGATGGGAGAAGGATCTTTTGTGTCGAGGGGATCTTTGAGATTAAAGAGTAAGGGGCAGGAGGGATTGGAATCGGCGGTCTATGTTAAATGTCTCTCCTGCAGCCATGTGTTCGCCCACTTGTCACCTTTCCAGTGGACCAAGTGTCGGACTCTATTAGAATCCCGCCGGGCGGTTAGGACTTCTACTCCCTGGTTAAGCCCTCCGTATTCGCGATTGAGCTCTTCGATAAGCCCCTTGTCCTCGATGTATTCTCGTGGCTCCCAAACGACTCTTTTCCCGACATAGACTCGGCGTCGTTTTCCGACGAGAGAGCATGTTCAACATCCATAAAAAATGTCTCAACGCCCTATTCATGTTGCGGAAGCAGACAATTGTTCACTCACCAAGCACAGAGATTTGGCGGGTGCAGCCTACAGGCTGAGCGTCGGGCTTGGCTCTCTTTATTCTCCTACTAACACACAGAAAAGAACATAGTGTTGGACAAAATCCACATCGGAATGATCCGAGCTCATCAGGGACAATCTCCGACTCGTATTTGTTTCCAAGCCATTGAGATCTGAGATCGGGCCATGCGTTGTGCTCTCTGCCTCATGTAGCTTTGAACAAGCCCGTTTAATGAGATCATGGAGTCAACAAAGACGCCGTGATTGCTGAAAGAAATTCTCGCAAACTCCGCTCTGTGGCAAGTCTTGCGTTATCGGTGGTCCATTGTGCGTTCCTGGACCATGTGTTTCTTGGTCAATCGATGGGCATGTCAATGAAATCATAAAGAATGAGTAATAAAGAAATGTCTTGAGCTTCAAAACCCCTGAGATCATGTCTCATGTAACTATCCATCCCTTTCGTCATCCTTTTTTCACTCTCTGTCCCTCGGACTAAATTCTCCTGGACCAACACCATTGTCACTCATTTGGAACTCGAAAGCCGGTCTTACAGCAGCTACTACCATGAAGCAGTTCATCTCCGTCGTATGGGTGGCATGTTTATGCCTGCTGGCCGCTGGCACGGTCCATGGGAACGAGGACCACGGTCTACAGAAGCGAGGCTCCGCCAGCAGTAGCAGCACTAAGAGCCAAAACTGGCTAACAGTCACAACAAACCGCTACAGCATCACCATCCTCACAGCAGGCTTCGGCGTCCCCATTCTCCTATCTTGTCTCTTCCGCCTACCATTCACTGGCTGGCAGGAAAGGGACGACGGTGTTTGAACTTGAGGTAGACGCTTACTCGTGGTGACTTGTCGCTTTATCAGCAACGTGTATCACATATGCCCTCTACGTTGCAAGAAAATTATATTGGCAAGAATATTCAGGAATACAAATTACTATCCATTATATTTAGGAAATATCGGAACTCGAGCGAGGTTCCAATGGCGTTTTCTTTTCTGCATGGTCAACCCTTCAGTACGCCGCATAGTAGATATCTATGAGTACACATGTTATAAAATTATAGGAAAACAAAGGATACGTAAGTAATGACATGCGTGGCTTAATCCCAAATGGCTCAGTTGGTATTACAATACACGTCTCATAGTTACAGACAGAGAAGAGAATTACTACGATACTACGGGCTAGAGCTAGGTACTTGAAGTGCCTAAGGTACTTTACGTACTTATCTTTGACATGGCTATCACTGCCGAGCTCAGTTCCGTTCTTTGCTACATCTTCCTCGTACGGAAACCTATACATTCCTCGCTACAGGTTTACTACTTTTACTAGGTATCTAGGTAACTGAATAGATACCGCTTACCTACAACTTCAAGGGTACAAGTACTTCCTGGTGAGGCGAACATATCCGGGTGGTTGCACATTGGGAATAATAGGATATGGTGTTTTATATTGAGACGGTTGCGCATTCGTGACGATGGGGTATTGCGTTTTATATTGAGGTGGTTGCGCATTAGGAACCATAGGGTATGGCGTTTGATATTGGGGTGGTTGCCGCCCAGCATATTGAGATTGAGATTGTTGCTGGACTTGAGAAAAAACAGAAAGGAAGAATTTCAGATGGTTGTCTGACCTGAGGAATAACAGGCTGCTGGGCATGAGGAATAGTAGGCCAGTGTTACTGCTGCGGTGGGATGGCGCCTATTCCCTGGACGGATGCTGAAGCCCGGGTTACATATGTCTGTCCTGGAGTCGGTACATAGACGTGTCCTGGCGCCTGTACGGCATATGACAAGCGTGCAGGCTTTACTATCGGGATTGCTCCATGTTGCAGCGGCGCAGCATACAGAGATAGTTCTGAAGCTCGCCGCGCCATGCCAGTGCCAGGCCCTGGATGATAGGAAGCTTTCGGCATGTGTCTTGAAAACGCGAGCGGAGGACGACGCCGGTTTTCATCCGCAACGTGCCCGCCGCCTCCTCCCCCCCTCCTCCTCCCATTGGCACCTTCGTCGTTAAACGAAAGCCTGCGCCACGTTGCGTTGCAGCTCTAGACCTAGGTTCTGCAATAACAGCGTGTTGGGAAGTCTCTCTCTGTTCTGCAGGGAGCCGTTGCGGTGCCGTGTTGCTTAGTCGAGAACCTGTCCTGGAGCATTTCAAGGCATCGGCTGGCCGAGTACCTGACGTTATGGTCTTCTCGGGCCATGCCCTCCAGGCAGGTATACACATGCGCATCCCGAAGGGCCGCGGCTACGGCCTTGTCGCTTATGGTTTTAGAGTCCCCTCTTAGGTCACTAATGTTTAGCTGATAGAGGGCACTCCCCGGAACCATCTCGAGAATGGCGACAAACAAAACCACAGGTCCGCTTTACACGTTCGATACCCCCTAAACATCTCGGGGGCTATGAAGCCGGCGGTGCCACGCACCCTGTTTGTTTGGGTCGATATGTTTGGACTAGCGGCAAGGCCAAAGTCGGTGAGCTTGAAGCTGACGGGCCCGTCATTCTGTTCTTTGAGAAAGAGAATGTTGTCCGACTTGATGTCCCGGTGCACTAGCTGTTTGCTGTCGAGGTACTCAATGACATTTTACATCTGATCCATGCATCTCCAGAGCAACGTATGCAAAGTCGTTTCTTCTCTCTTGTACCTGTGATAGAGCGCGAGTAGATCACCACCTGCTAGTCGCATCCTCCTCTACCGATGACTTCGTGAAACTTGATTTCCCCTTCTTTGGGTAGCATGATTACTTTTATTCGGGGGGTGAGATCTCAAGTACACAAGTTACGTGGAATGGAGGAATAGGTTAGGGATCGTCGTACTGTGCAAAGAAACCACGTCGAAACGAAAGTAATGATGCGAAAAATGGAACCGACCGTGAAATTATCCCTGACACAACGGGTTACACGTGTGATATATATAAGAAAGAGCTAGGTCTGGCTTCAAGAAGCTGCTGTTGTACTGGAGATGTTCTATACTTAAGAGGTGGGTCGTTTCTTGGGACTCGGATATCAATCATTGGCCTCGGTCTTCAGAAATCGGTAAGGTAGGTAAGGTAGTCGATGCCTACCAGCTCCACAATCCACAAGGATTATTCTGTAGTGATCCGGAATCCCGTTTGACCGCAAGAGCAACAGAAAGGAACCAAGCCTGTATCAAGTAGGGCGTTTTTGAACCCGTAATTTCGGCCCGATGGTTGTGCGACATACCTCGAATTCTGTCTACCTGAGGTAAGTTCGTCGTACCTGCGACTGACTCGGACCGTCGCCTAGCATCTCCATCCTTGATTTCTCTTCCTCCCTTTTCAGTGACCCAGCTCGGGTTTCATCAATTATGGGTCTCCCACGGGACAAGCCAACAATGCAGGTCCAGACCAGTTCGAGGATTAGAGTGCACATTGTTTGCATGTAGACCGACTCGGACCGCTTTCGGACTTTGGTGATTCTGCCCTGCATCTGCTGCCCAGGTCTTACTATTAAGCCTTCTATGCTGTTTCTAGCTTAAGTTTGTCGCCAGGATGATTAACACGCGACGACCAGCCTTGGGATAGGATTGCAAGAGTTGAGATTTTCAAACGCATCTTACAGTATGCTGTATGTTGACGATCCGCTTTTAGCGTCAAGGCGGAGCGACTCGAACGAAGGGCAACGCGCCAAGTCCAGCTAGCATTGTACCTAACTTACCTCAGGTAGGTCGGAAACATAATCCGTACTGTAACTTCCACTCCCTTGCAGTGGCAACAGTGGCATGCATACCTTACTAAAGCCCAGTCTCTGAGTCACCAAACCCATCCGTGCCAGGCCGAACCTGGCTATTAAATGATCCATTCGATCGTTCCAAGATTTGTTTCTTCAAGATGGCTCAGCTACTCCGTACCTAGGTACATTACCTTATGCATCATCCAAGTGAGCGATGCACCTGATGCAGTGGTCGAGTACAGACAGGTTCCCATCGAGCCTTCCACTGCTCTAGACCTAATCTGCTCCGCGACAGAGCACACCATGTGACCTTTATCCCGCCCCAATCAAGGTGCGGTTCCGATGATGCTCCCACGGGACGACGTGAGTGACTGCAGTTTCCTTCGAGACCGAATGTCATATTAAAGCCAGGAATTTACATCAGCATCAAGACCCTGTACCTCTCACAAAAGCTCGGCTCCTCATTCGGCAGGCCGCCATGCATGCCACTCGGCCCTTGCGGCTGCTCGAGATGGCGGACCTCATCAATGTTACGCAATACCCTCCCGAAAGCCGCAATCTCAGCGCCGTCAAAGAACTAGTCCGCTCCGCCTGCAAATTGCCATTGCAAATCCTCCCAGACGAGACCATATCTGTGGGACACAATAATGTGACCGAGTCCGTTACCGAAGCGACCCTCTGCTCGCCTGAATCCACAGACGAATTCCATTCTGGTCTTGAGCCAGGCCCAGCACATAACCGTCTCGCCGTCCTCTGTCTGTGTTATCTGTCATCCGGCTCCCCTAATCATGCATCAGATGTCGAGCCCCAAGGGCCATTTTCCTGGGACTACGAAGACGAGCAGGTACCGCGTCTTCCATTTGCCGATTACGCTGCAGTCAATTGGCCCGTCCATGTGCAGAAGGCCAGTCTTTTGGGGCACGAGCAGACGGAGATCAACGAGATCCTGGACAGCTTTCTCACAGGCAAGACCTTCGAGCAGTGGATAGATGTCTGGAATCAAGCCACCCAGAATGAAACCATTCCACACCTCCTTGACAACAGGAGCACCCCGCTGACGGTGGCGGTTCAGCTTGGACTGACCGAGTACGTCAAGCTGTTACTCTCTCGTCCAGAGACAGACGTCAACACGGGTTGCGTCTACTCGGGGTCTCCTCTCTGCTGGGCTGCTCGCAAGGGGCTCGAAGAGATCGTCCGTCTGCTACTGGCGGCGGGTGCCGATGCCAGCATACGAACTCGCTACGGCGAAACACCAGCAATCCTTGCTGCGAGCCAGAACCACCCCAACATTGTCAAGGCACTCGTTGATGCGGGCGTCTCTCCCTTCGACACAGTTTGTCTGAACAATGGCTGCGTCGAGGCAATTTCGACCACCTGCCACGTCTCCCCCATCACCATGGCAATCGAGCACGGTCACTTGGAAACTGTGAGAGTACTTTCCCGATACATCGAGACAGCAGAGCAAGCGAATTCGGCGCTGCACGCAGCTGTAAGATACAGGCGTCCCTCTATCGTCGAGTTGCTCCTCCAACAGCATCCGGGACTCATCGACATCAACCTCGAGCTTGCCGGCAAAGCCGCCCTCTATACCGCATGCGCTTATAGAGATGCCAGAACCATACGTCTTCTCCTCAACGCGGGAGCTGATCCAAACCTGCGCCTCGGGAGACTGGCCGGAGGAGGACGTAACCCCAATAACACGCCCCTTCACGCGCTGGTTAGTACGGACAGTCTCTGGGGGTATCCCCGCACTCGCAGAGAGAAAGGCACGCCTGAAAACACTATTGAGTGCTTGGAAATGCTTATTGCCGCCGGGGCGGATGTCGATCAAGTGGATGATGAGGGTAACTCGGTTCTGAGTGGCGTCACCGACCCTATCGTTGCCGGTCTCCTTGTCGACGCTGGAGAGGTTCCCAACACGACCATTGATGATGATGACAGTGCATACAGATAGAGCGTGTCTGATGGGTGCTGGGTTACACGTTGTTTCTCTATATGGTAGGCGAGCAGTCCGTCCAAATTAACTTTGACAGGGTTGACCGCCTGGGTGTTTTCAATGTTCTTTTCCGAGGAGCCCTAGGCTACGGGATCATCCGCAACACCGGCCTGCCGTTTGGGCTTATGATTTCAAACGTCAATTACTACGAATAATCGAACTCAAACCACCAAACCGGGCAGGGTGCGTTTCGTGATCGGATCCTGTTTATGTCAAATATAATTAAGTTATTGGCCCATCCCCGCTGGATGAGCAAGACCTAGGTACTACCTAGTCTTGATCTTCACTGGTGTTTTGACAGTTTTGGACAGGTGACATGGTTCGCATTCGATGCCGATGGATTACAAGGCAATACGGAGTACAAAGCGGAGAATAGGGGGGAAACCAACTGTCTGCAGTTATGGTTAACTTGCCCAAAGTGAGAAAGACCGGACGCGTAATGCACCGAGGCCGAGTGGTGTTGGGTACTGGGCAGTCAGCACTAACATGGAATACGATCCGTAACTCGTCATTACCTGACATATCCGTAACGGAACTGTGTCATTCGTAATCTTACGGCAGGAGATGTTGCCGCCTGGGCATTGGGGCTGCATGAAACCACAAAAGGGTTCAATATCAGCATCTGCAGCAAATCTCTCCAAAACCTGCTAGTGCTTTCTGCTGTGGTTACACCACACCTTGAAGTCTGGGCCGGGAGCGGGACCGGCCCAAGTTCGCGAATCAGGACAGGTCTGGTGCTATTCCGTAGTGGGGGCCGCGTTTTGCGCATTGAGACTTGAGAGAAAAACGCCAAGGCGGCCGCAGCGGCCGGGGGTTTTTGGTTGGTGCGATGATGTCATCAAGAGCAGACTTGGCGGATGACCAAACTCTGTAACCCGTAAGGTAGTTGTACCATTTTACCGCAGTGAACGAAAGACAAAACACAAGGAATCTGTTTGAGATAAATGAAGTTGCGGGCCCTTTATAAGTTTGCAACAAAGTATAGTTACCTGTTTTCCGGAAGCAAAACCTGGAATCTCCAGTGGAGATCGGGCGGCCGCCGGCAACTGGAAGCGAAAACGCCAAGCACGCCAAGCACGCCAAGACTGCGGCTCTAACCAACAAGTGCACGATTTCCGGATCACGGCAAACAGCAGAATGGCCTAGCTCCGCTATTCTCCGTTGTAAACAACGTCGCTTCTTTCCCTGTCGTGTTTTCTTCACCGGATCCTGCAATACTTGGCCCTTCCTTCTATCCCACTTCATTGAGGCTTGGACGCTGTAGTATTACAGGTACCTTGCGATAATACAGTAGGTACTAGATACACGACATTGATGAAGGGCACGTCATGTGGACGGAGACCTGCATTCAGGCTAGCGCCCTTGCCCGGAGCATTCATTCCTTATCCCTCCATCTGTCGTCTGAATGGACATTTGCGGTTCCGGACATGTGGCTCATTTGCACTAGCTCCCCTTGAAAGTTTAAAACATCCACAATTGCATCAAAGGACGACAAAAAGGGTCCATTACTGAACGGGACCTGCGGATCTGTTATCGGAAGAGAATCTGACTGGACTTTAATGGACGTGGGAGGTAAGGGAGGTGTCGGGTCTCGGTCGTATTCGTCCTCCTGGTAGTACTGTAATACGTGCCCAATACGTACCAAATACGCAAACCAGTCCTGTCCGCACCCGTTATCGTTTGACACTCAAGAACTGGTAGTGGTGGAGGTGACGACGACCAGGTGTGCGTTCCACAAGGTCACTTCTTCGCTATTCTCGCAGGGCTGATGTCTGGGCGCTTGTTGGCTCTCCTCCCTGGAGTCCATAGGCTTTTATGATCCGATCCTTCTTACGCCGTACCACCAACCATGGCAGGAAGCAGCATGGCACCTCTCCCGTGTTGCTTGGGCCCCGTCAAATGTGACCCGACCCCTTTCACTTTCACAGTTTTACTTTGCTCTGAACATGACTCTGCCGGTGTTTCCATCCCAAGTGTGCCGCCATCGACCTCACTCACCAGTCATACGCTCTATAATCGCTCGCTGCAGTGTTCCCGAACCGATATTCTTCTCGGTTCTCATCGTCTGATCTGTCACGCGCCACGCGGACCAGAGACGCCATCTCAGTTGCGCGCCGTCAGAACTCAATCCACACCTCTCCTCCTATTTTACCAACAAGTATCCTGACCCCTTAATCGTCGTCACATCTGTTGGAGTTGAGGCGCTCACCGCCGCCCCGCTCGGCGCGCACCCATAAACATGAGACTCATCACGATGCCGAGCCAGCGGCAGGTATTCGGCCTGGTCGGACTCGCCTTCACATCCCTCATCGTGGTGACCTCATTCCAGCATTTCACCGGCCGACCAGGCCTCGACGACGTCGTCTTCGACAAGCTCAAGCCCCCTTCGGATCCCGCCAACAAGAAGCCGCATGTCCCGATATACAAACCCAAGCCGACATACACGCCGCCGCCGGTCAAGGACAACTTCCCGCTCCTGTCGTCGGTCGCAACACCCCCGCCGATCCCGAAATGGAACGAGCCGCGCGCCGACCTGCACAAGGAGTACTCACTGCCGGTCGCGCCGCCGCTGCTGATCGGCTTCTCGCGCACTTGGCCCATCCTGCTTCAGGCCGTGACCAGCTACCTCACCGCCGGCTGGCCCGCCTCCCAGATCTACGTCGTCGAGAACACGGGCGTCCAGCAAGCCAACGCGCGCGGCCAGCTGTCCCTCCAAAACCCCTTCTTCATGAACCACACCCAACTAAAAATGTTGGGTGTAACCATCGTGCAGACGCCCACGCTTCTCAGCTTTGCGCAGCTCCAAAATTTCTATCTGGCGCTTAGCTATCAGCACGACTGGCCCTACTACTTCTGGAGCCACATGGACGTGCTGGCGCTCTCGTACGAGGACGGGCTCGACGGCGTGACGCCCAGGTTCAACGAGGCGGGCTACATGACGGTGTACGAGCTAGCCGTGAAGGCCCTCAAAGAAGCACGCACCGAAGATCCGCGCTGGGGCATTCGGTTTTTCGCGTACGACCACCTCGCGCTTGTCAATCCGGCCGCGTACGAGGACGTGGGCGGGTGGGACACGCTGATCCCGTATTATATTACCGATTGCGACATGCATTCCCGCCTCAAGATGCGCGGCTGGAGCATGAAGGACGCGAAGGCGGGCATCGTCACCGACGTGAGTGTCGCTCTGGCTGATTTGAGCGCGCTCTACCGGATAGATGGGGCCAAGCCCGAGTTTGTTGACCCAAATCCGCCGCCGCCGCAGCCTGCGGATGGACCCATGGTCAAGAGGGGGTGGTTTGGTTCTTCGAAAGCGGGAGCAGACGTTGATGCGTCAACAAAGCAGAGACTGAGAAGACGACGAGACACCAAACCCCCCTCAGCGATGCTCGACACACCGAAACGGCGCGTGGCCGCATACCGACCTGACCACGACGACAAAACCGAAACCAGAGTCGAGACCCGAGACGACCGACCGAACAGTAGCGTTCGCGATGCTACTGCGGAGGAACAAGACAAGAAAAATCTAGACAAGTGGCGCGCGCTCATGCGCACCGCCGACGGCATGTGGCACTACAAGCACGGCGACCGCGGGCGCAACACGTGGCAGACGAGCCAGCACGGCGGCAAGGATGAGCCCTTTTATTACGATGCTGCGGGTTTGGCCGAGGCGATCAACATCATGACCGAGACGGGTAGGAACGTGTACCGGCATAAATGGGGACACAGGGACTGCGATCTGGTCGACGGCGGCGGGCTCAAGTTTGAGGACCAGTGGCTTGTGGAGAAGGATTGGAAGGACTGAGTTTTACGCAATTCCTTGTTTTGTTTTCTTTCGGGGGTTTTCTCCGTTATTTGTCGTTGGCGCGATGGTTTTCGATGACGATGAGGTCGACGAGTTCGTCGATGATGGTCCGTTTGTATACCAAGGATGATGGACGGAGCCTGTTTGCTGCCAGTTGCGTGGTAACCGACAGGCTAAATTGCCATGTCGTGGTAACAGTGGTGGCGGCGTTGTGGCGAAGAAAAGAAGCGACACTTGAATTCACTTGATTTAGGAAAAGTGTTCACCTTTCCCCTGTTGGACAGCAACAGGATAAGGTTGTACAATACAGAAGCCGGGGATGGAGTAATTTACTCTTTTGAGTTATCCATATACTTATTGGACTTGTAATTAGAAAGGACGGCCTCTATTATTAGGTCTGATCGATCTGGTGGTGATCTTGGCGGCGGTTAGGCCAAGTCTCTAGTATTCTGGCTCCACGAGGAGGCTCGTATGAACTGTCGATAGAATAAGGTTTGGCGTTACCTAGCAGGGGTCCTTTGGAATGAATGTATTCACGTCCTTTCCCCATTCGCAATTGCAAGTGGCGTCGCGTGGTAACTATCTATAGCTATTTAGACCTAACGTGGAAATCTCAAGGTCCGAACGCCGAGGTGATCACTACCTTAGTGTTTGTCTCATATCAACCGCCTGTGAAATATCAAACTTGGAGAAATCTAATAAGCCCTCAGTTCCTCTTCCTGGGAGGCTCCAGGTTTTTAGCCCGGACAATAGAACCGAAAACACCCCTACAAGTAGTCGATACTCGACCAACATGACGCTGAACCCTCCATTCAGCCCGTTCAAGTTGTCCCATGGGTCACCTCCCAGTTCGTAGACACACGAATGGTGGCATCGGCGCGAGGCTTCGTGAGCTCTCTCTGTGAGCTGCCGTCGTGGTTGCTCTCCGCTTCGTCTCCCTTGTCATCCAGTGGCAGCCAAGTTAGACATCTCAGCACAATGGCTGGGAGGAATAATATTTTGGCAAAAAACGCCCAACATACCAGCTCTATCCAGGGCAGCGTAATTGCCCGATACGGATTCACTTGTATCCTGGTTTGCGCTCTTCGGCAACTTAGGTGTGCCAACCTCACGAGGGTTGCTGTAGCTGTCGTCGGCCGACATTGACTTGTGCTTCTGCCTCCACCGCAGGTAGAATTGCGAGCATGAGCTCCACGGTGCAGAGCATGAAAGGTGGTCTGCGAGGTACCGGTGAAGTTTGTGGCCATGTCTATAACAAAGATCTGCCAGGACCGGACGATTCCAATGATGACGCATCTGTGGAGTTTTATCCAGGTTAGTAACTGACTTGGACGGTATCAACAGAGGATAGGTGGGTACTTGGACAACATACGCAAGACCGATGGCAAAGCAACCCAACAAGGAAATTTTCTCTGTCATGCGCATCTGTAGCTGCCAAACGGTCCACATCGGCAGTATGATAATCATCATGTCGGTCAGCACGTTGGTCATGATGAGCGACTTTAGCACCAGGATCTGGTCCATGCAATGGCCGATCCGCTCGAGCGTCCACCGCTGCGAGACGGGATCGCAGAGGAAGATGAAGATAAATGTGAAGATGACCCCCCAGACCACGACAATTCCGGCGACGAGGTAAATCCAGACCTTGAGCTGGATTGAGAAGGCACGGTAGTAGAAGTACAGCTGGCTGGGCTTAAGCGCAGCGAGGGCGCAAAGGTAGACCAAGGTGAAGATGAAGGTGACTTTCATGAGGAACCCCATGTTTCCCATTACTGCATGACCCCAGGTATGTTATCAGCGGTTGGACCGGTTTGGTGGTGAAGGTGTTTTGCTCTCGTGTCGGGAAGAGGTGGGCATTTGGATCAAGATCATAACCGATGCCAGATGAGAACACTGCGGCATCGAAACCGATGGTACTTCCCGAGAGAAACCGTGTCAGCCCGTCAGA
Source organism: Apodospora peruviana (assembly GCA_033439685.1). NCBI lineage: Eukaryota > Fungi > Ascomycota > Sordariomycetes > Sordariales > Lasiosphaeriaceae > Apodospora > Apodospora peruviana. Next base: position 933,106 of record JAUEDM010000003.1, on the reverse strand, counting down.
TTAGCAGGCAGCCTTTTGACTTTTCGCAGAGCTCGAGAGACTTGCCTATGACACAACGGCCAGTATATCATCAAACCCGACTCCAATGCCGCGATACCGGCCAACAAGCCAAAGGCCCATCACGAAAGGACCCATAGAAACGAAATGCCCACCAATGCGTCACGGGCACTGTTCGTCACGGGGATGTACTCTCTTGCCATCTTGGCGGCGGTGAGTGGATAGGAGGTTCCTGATCATGATCCTCGGGGTCAAACGATGGGATATCAGCGGCATTTAAGGCTGTAGGAGAGCGGCAAAATACACTGGTCAAGTCTGACAGATATCATATTTTTCCTTGGTTGATATCCTTGGAAATCCTGAATTGATGCCACCCATTGAGCCATGAGACAACCTCCGGAACCAACACCCGGCACAAGACCTTACGAGTCTGCAAGGGGCAGACGGATCTGTCCACGGTTGCGATTGGACGGCACTGGCGTTCAGAAGACCGTCCAGGATCGGGCCATGGCCCCAATGCCGGGAGGGAACTGGTTACTAGCGGTCGCCTGTTTATAACGCTGTCAAGGCCGTCTTCAAGGGTTCATTCGGACGTCTGCATCTGTACCCGGACATGTCTAGGTCTGGACGGCCAACCAAACCACCAAGTTTTTCTGTCAGGAGTGTGTATACGGAGTACCTATGGGTACATGTAGTATCAGAGTCGATGGACTCCGTGGAAAGGAGACTTGAAGCTAATGCGTAGCACTTCACTGTGTCCTTACATTGACTTGCGACCCAAGTAAAAAGAACTGAAGCAGTCGGTTTCGCTCGGTGTGACATGACAGCATCTTCACAACTTTGAAAACATGGGTGAGGGGAAAAGAAAGATAAGTAATAATACGCAACGTGGATTCTGCAGCACTCAGGAACGTCGTCCCGGCCGTTATTAACTTGTCACCGTCGAGGATGGAAACTTTGGCCGACTGGGCAACACAAACTTCCTGTTTGCTCATTGGTTTTCACCGCAGGTTGAACAGTGCAGAGCGGATTCCCACGTTGTGAAAAGTCGGCGTCGTTGTGGATATCACATGTGGATGTGATGAAGGACACCGCTCTCGCCTTGAAGGCCAAGCAGCTTCTTTGTGAACATTATTGACGGAGAAAACACTCCATAGTCACTACATTGGACTCCATCTCATGGTGGATATGAAAGGAAGAAAAAGCTTTCAATTCCATCCACTCGGTTGGGATCGGCAGCACCCGCCCAGTCGTTGGATCGACAATTTGATAACCTCCATGTAGTTAGACCAGATGGACCCTATCTGCACAATCTGGGGGTGCCTAAAATGGATACATACATACGGCAGGGGGTGCTGGTCTCGCTGATTCATCCCCCTTCGTGCCAAGACGTTCAACCAGATGTGAAAGACTGAGCCACCATCATATCATAAGTACAAGAACACTAACGTTATATAATACTGCCTGATATACTCCATCTAAATGGTGTATCCCCCACGACTCTTGGGTGTCAGTTCATGGCTTGACTGGATTCGACATAGGTCCTCACTTGGCCCAAGGGTTCAATGTTAGTCAAGAAGATGCATGCGTAGCAGCCACCAACCAATATTAGTTATGCATGCCCCCACCAGTTCAGGAACTGCACGGGGACCTAGGGGGTAAGCTCAAGTGGGTTACGTGATGTGCCGTGTGGAACAAACATCTCGAATGGGGCATGCCGGTGTTTTTTTTTTCTTGATGGAGACAAAAGCACAATGACCCCTCCAGGGTTGCATTGCATCTAACAATGAAAGCTGGGATTTTCCCTCGGCGTGGGGCCCTTTCTCATCAGTTTTTCTGTTTCTTCATCTTGATCAAAACTTCTACATTGTGCCAGACAGATGACCACATGGGAGAACACCATGGAGTCCAAACCCTTTGCTAGTTCGAGTCCGTTGAGTATGGTCTCTCTCCAGACTGTCGTCTACCTTGTCGGCCTGTGGCTTGGCTACCGCCTCCTGGTTGCGCTCTACAACATCTCGCCCTTCCACCCGCTCGCCCGCTTCCCCGGTCCCAAGATCGCGGCCGCGAGCTACCTCTACGAAGCTTACTACGACTGGATACTAGTCGGGAGATATGGGCATAAGATTCGGGAAATGCACGAGCGCTATGGTGAGCATTATAACCTCTCACTCTAGCCAGTGAACAAACACGACTGACGCGCCACCCAGGCCCGATTGTGAGAATCAACCCTGACGAGCTGCACTGCAACGACCCGCACTTCACCGACGAGATCTACGCCGGGCCGGGCCGCGTTCGTGACAAGTGGCAGCACCAGATCAACACGGGCGGCGCCGGCCCCGTCTCGGTCACGGGCTTCTCGACCATCCCGCACGAGCTGCACCGGCTGCGCAAGGGCGCCCTGTCGCGCTACTTTTCGCGCCAGCAGATGCTCAAGCTCGAGGACGAGGTGCTCGACTTCTCGCAGATGACGGTCGACAAGATGCTGCGCTGGGCCGGCACCGGCGAAGCCTTCGACGTCAAGGAGGCCTTCAACTGTTTCACGGCCGACGTGATTTCGCAGTACGCCTTTGGCGAGCCCATGGGCTTCGTCGCGCAGGCCGGCTGGGAGCCCAACCTCGCGACCTGGGTCAAGTCCTTCTTCAAGAGCGCCTACATGATGCGGCACAATGCACTTGGGCGCAAGATGGCGCAGGCGCTGCCCCTGCTGGCTGATTACCTGGGAGAGGACGTCAGGAACATCATGAACCAGATGAACGTGGTGATCCCAGGGTATATCAAGGCGTCGCTGAGCAACCCCGACGGTGGGAGGGTGTTTAACGACCTTGTTCAGTCCAAGATGCTGCCCGAGTCCGAGATGAGCATGTACCGCCTCTCTGGCGAGGGCTTCAACTTTTTGCTTGCCGGCACCGAGACCACTGCGGTAAGTTTCACCGTGCACCTACCCGTATCTCATTTACCTGGGTCCAATGCTGACAATACGTAAACAGGCCACCCTCACAGTCATCACATACCACCTCCTCGACAACCCGGCCATCTACAGGCGCCTGATGCAAGACCTGCAAGGCCTCACGCCCTCAACCCTCAAGTGGACCGAGCTCGAGCAGCGCCCCTATCTGTGGGCCGTCATCCAGGAGTCGCTGCGCATGATGCCGGGCGTATCGCACAGGTCGGCGCGCATCGCGCGCGAGGAGGACCTCGTCTACCGCAGCCAGGACGGCCAGGTCGAGTATGTCATCACGCGAGGCACGCCGATCGGCATGACATCCATGATCAATCACTGGGACGAGCGTCTCTTCCCGAACCCGGACGACTTCAACCCCGACCGCTGGCTGCTTGCGGACGGGCAGCCGAACTACAAGCTCCAGAAGTATTTGATTTCTTTTGGGAAAGGGAGCAGGTCTTGCATCGGTGAAAAGTAAGTTCCCCCTCCCCCCCCCCCCCCCCCCCCCCCCCCCTTGCGAAGATATGGATTTGGTATGGTTAGGTAGGATAGCCGGTGCTGACAAATACTGTTCTCAAAAACATAGCTTGGCATATTGTGAGGTGTACATCATGGCGGCTCTGATGGCGATGCGCATCATTCCCAGAGCGAGTTTGTTCGAGACCACGATCGACGATCTGACATATGATCATGATTTGATTGTGTTGCAGACGAAGAAGGGATCCATCTCAGTCAAGATTAAGCTTGAATGAACCGGTTCTGTTAGACGGGTTCAGAATTCAACCGATCAGATTCCGGTTGCCTCCCAGACAGCCCAATGTACTCTAAGTAACTAGGTAAGTAACTAGGTACTTTAGCTGTTGTGGTCCCATTCAAATTCGCAGAGGGTGTTGATGGAGCAAGACATTACCAGACTTTAGGCTTAGCCTGAGTGAGGGACAAGAAACTGTATGCATCCCTGACGGACAGGAGCACTGTTCCCAATGCGGCTACACTTTATGTTATCGAAATAAGGAGAGTGGTACCGTAAAAAGATATATCTTAGGGAGAGGTGTCTATCAGTCACAAGTCATCGCTAGTTCTGTTCATAGGCTCCGAACTGGGTCACGGAGAATGTATCCCGTAGATAGAGGACAAGACTACTAAGTATGGTAAGTCTGAGCAGGTATGGAGTTGACACTTAATTTTTGATGAGAGATACTTGAGTGATGTTAACAAAATACCAAACAACAGTCGTCACCGCCTTTTCTCTTTATCTTCTTTTTGTCAAGACATCAGCCGTGAAAACTTGATGGTAGAAGGATTCTTTGAGCTTCTAGAACGGACTTCAAGTTGCAGATATGAAAAAAAGAGAAAAAACATACAGCACCAGGGATTCGCTGGTCGTCACCGACCCAACTACTAGTCTGGCGATTAGTGGCTTATCTATGGGAGAGCGGACGGGATCCCGAGCTTTCCACTATCTATGGCCGTATGTGAAAGGTGGGGCGAGAGGTGATGTTCATAAAGAGGAGCAAGGAGGTTCGCTGAGCCGGGAAGGATTGACTTCGGCGACATTATGTGCTTGAGAACCGGAGGCCTAGCGCATTTATTTCCAGCGGAGCTGAAAGGCCGAAAGGATACACACGGCTTCATTTTGCCCAAGTATGAATAGGGCCGGGTCTCTGTTTGGATAGGAGGAGGACACGAGGACTTCGACAGACCACAACTGCGGACGTCTTGACCGGAGAGGATGCGTGAGACACAATCGCTTGGAGTTCGGTACTGACTTGCTGATTTAGTGCGTGAGAGATTTGTAGTTCAGAAGAAACGCCCTGGTCCGCTCCACCATGTGGTTCAGAATGCATGCGATCAAGGTTGGTGTCGGGGGAGCATTATGAGTGTATCCTCGAGATTGTGCAACTATCTTGCTTTCATGCACAGTCCAGTCACTATTGTGCTTCAGGCAGCAACCGGCCGTGAATCAAGTTGAACAACATGGCTTAACTCTCTTTGGGGGGGAAGGGGGGGGAAGCCAGCGTAAAATCTGGCATTCTCCTTCGGCTGTGAAGCCCAAAGGAAATGCAATGCATCCTGGTTCAAGATGATTCGTGGGTGTTTCTGTCAGTATTGACGTCCACCCGACATTCTTGACGATTGCTGCGTGCTAATGGCCATGATCCAATGGCTTTGTCAGTCCGTCTGCCCCATTGTCGACCAATGGCACGCCGTCAAGTCCAATTTGCCTGCGTTGACCTCCTGGTTGACATGGATATACGAAACTCTGACGTTCCCTTTCCTGGTGGTGATCCCGGCGTTCTTGACCATAATTACAATGGCGGCTTCATTGTCCATTTTCATGGTCAACCGGTAGAGCCGTCTGGCGTGTGACCAATACCACCCAGTGAGGATTCTAGTCTCGTCCCAGGGATTGTTGATGCTTCCGATAGCGACAGCTTTGGTCCTTGACTAAATAAGATCCAACGACATCAAAGTTCGCGCTCATTGGGTTCCGAGCGAGGACGGGGGGTGGGATTCTGCATGGTATTTATCGGTCCGTATTCAGACGAGTTGATCAGCAGGATTCCCGATTCGGATACATCTGTCAGCGGCTGTTGGGAGAGCAAACGTCTCCTGTCCCGGCTGGCAGGTAGTAAATATATATCTGTGCTGCCGGCACGCTGCGTGTCAACTCCAGCGGTCGCTGATGGCCAAGGGGAACATTGATCATGATTGATGTCATCCCTTCCGGCAGCCGCCGGGGCGAGCCGGGTCCAACGCATATTGAAAGCCAAGCGATATTAGCTGCGCGCCCAAGGCTCGTGTGAACTCAGGCGTGCACAGCCTGATGTGATCGTTAGTCCCAACTTTCCCAAGGACGTGGCACTTACTAAAAGGCCCCATGTCTCTTCTGTTAGGAAAAGGCGGAACGAGGGGCGCCGTAATGACTCGTGAGCGTCACGTCCAGATATTAACATGCTGCCATGGCCATAAACTCCATCTCACCAACAGGCCTGCTTTGATGATGTAAAACAAAACGCCAACCACTAGCCGGCACTGTCGGATGTATATCGACGTGGTTGCTGATGCACAGATCGCTCATCTCACTAAGTGATCAAAACCAAGTCTGGCATGGTACCACATACATACTATGGCCAAATTGGCGATCAGCGTTGGCTTGCCTCATCACTGAGCCGCCACTTGCCGCCAGATATATTAGCCCTCTTGTCCCCCCATCTCCTCGTAATTTAGGTGAATGGAATGATGACCTCGACTTGCAGCATCAGCGCAGAAAGTGTCAAAGCGAGCATTCGTGGTTGACGACTGGACAGACAGCACGCCGTCAGCAAAACCCAATTGTGGTGAATGGTAGGATTTCCGCTGCCTGCCCACTTGACATCGCATTCAAGTGGTTGATATTTGATGACTGGCTTACTGCGCGTCAGCAAGACGTGAGAGCTACTCGTCGCCCGTGTTCATGAGCTTGTTAAGTACACAGGCCACATTCCCGTGAGACTTGAATGGCACTGGAATGCGATTAGGTTTAGTAGTCCTGGTGACCTGTTTGGTGCGAAAGCTTCGCAATGATTTTTGCACTGGAAAGTCTGATTAGCAGGTAGTTCCAAAGGGTAGCGCTGGCGCCGTCTCGGCGTGATGATGCATGACCGCGCCAACTGCGCGAGTTCGATGTGCGCAAGATACGAAGGAAGAGCCTGTCCTGGATTTCTGACATGTTTGCCAAGACTTCCCAGGCAGTCCCTTCGAAAAGCGGTATGCGACAGGGCTGAACTAAACAAACAACTGCTGGATGTGGCATTCCCAACAGGGACCCTAATATCTGGCCGCTGTACGTTGGTGCACTGTGGCGAACGAGCATCTGCATGTGCAATCCGTCGCATCGTCCATGCCTGGTACCGACAGCTCGGGGGCAGTCCGCTTGGAGATGCCATGATTGGGGGTTCGAGACAGCGACGTCACTCGGCCACCACCCGTGCCGTCGCTTGTCGTACAGTACGGGTATCTTCTCGGAGGGGAGGAACCGAGATGGGTCCCGTGTGCTGACGGTTGCTACATCGAGGACCCTTCGCCTTGAGTGGCTCAGTGGTAAGGATCGAGGATCGCTCAACATCAACTTCCTCATCCGGCTGGATACGACACAGATCGTTCGTGACCGAATGAGTCGGGTAGTTCGGGACAGTACCTGCTATATTGAGACGAGGAGATCATGACATGTTTGACAACGAATTGGCATGTCGCATTTGTTCCATAACTGGGCCTTGCGGGCTGTTGGACACGGCGCCAAACATCACCAATGGAGCCGTGTCGTTCCTTTCACATCTCTTTCATGGAGAAAAGGAAGTGTGTTTTGTTTCCTTTCAGGCTGGGAGCGCGTCAAACTGCACATGTGGCAGTGGAGGAACCCTCAGTGGGCGGTCGATCCTGTTAGGGGGCACAGGGGGGCTTGCATGTTTGAGGGTGTGCCCCAATTGGTGTACCACAGCATGTTTCGAAACATGGGAAAAAGTAATGGGCATGTATTTTGTCTGATCTTCTCAAACTGATTGTCAGGGCCAAAAGGCTGTCTTGGATCAGTGCTCGCCTCTCGGCCGAAACCAGAACTCTGTGGCAACATGCCTCCTGTCTCGACATCACAATGCATCGGAGGGTAGTAAGTAGCTGACGGAGACATGATGCACGTGGGCGTCGTGACCCCCAGCAATGTCTCGTTCGTCGGAAAGTCGGAGGGTACGGAACCGATCAACCGTCCTGTCATTAACATGATCTGTTCAATCTTCGGGTCGGGAGATGCTGAACCTTCACCGCGACATCAAATCGTGGGTGCCATCCATGCGGCAACTCGTGGTTGCCAGACGGTTCCGCAAGCAGACACAGTGCCCGCTCAAGCTCGCTGCTATGGTCAAAAAGACCCTGCGTTGGCGTCTGGAGGATGGGTCTGGATCGGATGTTTGGCTGGTGGTGCGCCAGCCGCTGATCCCCCGCAACCCGATGTTATGTGTGGTCTCCGGAATAGTACTTGTAAGCTGAAATTGGAAGCGAGAAAACTCTGGGTTGTCGCAACAGGCAGCCTGAGCCTAGAATCAGCCAAGCGGGTGAGACATTACGCCATGATGGACAGCGGAGGTTTCTCCTAGGCGCGGGGTCGATCTTGTCGCCTCTGAGAGAGCGAGCCAAGCGACAGTGGCCCATCTCGCCCCCATGTTGGTGAGGAAACTCGGATTTACCACAGGATGTGGCTTGATTACAGCTGCTCGGGTCGTCCGTTGGCGTACACTAGTGCACCCAAGTTGGCAGTCAGTCTGTGTTGTCTTCCAATGGCTGGTGCAGTTGCGGCATGCAGCAGATGCGCCTCATTCAGGAGCAATCTTTTCCTCATAACACTTGGGCCCTCTAGGGCCCAGACAACACCCCTTCTTGGCGCCCTCCATGAAAACCTTTATATCTCGCGCCGTCTGGCTCCCCAATCCGAGTTGGGAAAGAGAGAGACCCATACTGCCAGTCAACTTCTTCCAATATTTTCTTAACTGAAAGAACACGTCGACACATACTTGTTTCCTTCTCTCACTAACACACCAACATGATGGTCTCGTCAAAGGATCTTGTCCTGATTACCGGTGCCACGGGCCACATCGGCTCATGCACACTGCTCCATGTGCTGCGTGCCGGTTACCGTGTCCGGGCGGCCGTCCGATCTGAAGCAAAGATCGCCGCGGTGCAATCTCGGCCCGAAGTTCAAGCACTGAACCCCGGATTCCGCCTGTCTTTTGCAATTGTACCCGATATCACGGCGCCGGGTGCATACGAGACTGCCGTCAAGGGCGTCACACACATAATACACATCGCGTCGCCCTTAGTGACAGGCGACGGGGTACCACTCAGCAAGCACGACGCATACTTCATCCAACCAGCAGTCCGGGGCACACTCAACCTACTAGAAGCCGCCAACCAAGAGGGCACCGTCCGACGGGTGGTCATCACGAGCTCGGTCGTCGCTCTAATCCCGGTTGACCAGATGGAGGGAACGGAACGGAGGGACGCTCGGAATCCTGTCGGCCCCAACGATCGAATTCCATTTACCCCAGGGCCGTACCACTCCGAGTTTGCCGCATACTCGGCGTCGAAGGTGGCCGCGTTACAAGCTGCAGAGACGTGGATGGAGCGCGAACGTCCGCCGTTCGACGTGGTACACCTGCACCCGGGGTTCGTGCTGGGACGCAACGATGCGGCCATGACGCCGAAAGAGGCGTTGCACGGGACAAACGCGGTGGTCTTGGCCATGCTGTTGGGCAAGAAGTTTGGCCCGTATGCGGGGGCTACAGTGCATGCAGAAGATGTCGCTCGCGTGCATGTCGCTTCGCTCGACCCGGCCGTGCTCGGCAACCAGAGCTACATCCTGAGCCGACCGGCGCGGTGGAACGATGCGAAGAAGATTGCGCGGCGCGAGTTCCCTGAGGCGGCGAAGAAGAACCTGCTGGTGAAGGGCGGCGATGTCGGCACCATCGAGATACCAATCGACTCAAGCCTCACAGAAGAGACGTTTGGCTTCAAATTTGCCAGCTTTGAGGAGCAAGTCAAGAGCATCGTCGGCCACTTCCTCGAGCTCAGACTAAGGAGGAATCCGGCGGCAGGACTTCAGCAGCGCGGTCCAGCAGCAGACTTGAGGTCAAGCTCTGAAAAGCAGGATGTCATGGTGAGTGTGAGCAAGATCAAATCATGTTGAGAAGTCAATCTCGGCTGTTTGAGTTTCTTTTGGCTTGACTGCGAGGAAAAGAACAAAAAAAGGCGTTGATTGTGGGAGGGGTGGAAGTGGATGCGAAATGGATGGCCCGGACTGGGGAAAGCATTTGAGGCCGATTTGGCGGGGCGAAGTCTTCCTGTATATTAGCATACCCTTTTAACAAGATACCCCGACTTCGAAACGAAGCAATTTACATTTTATTTTCATCACATCAACATTATAATATTCTCATCGTGACATGAATTACTGTCCAAATACTGTCTTCAATCGCATCCCTACTTTAACAACTATCCGTAAATTATCTTTTATTCTCCATTGGGGATAGTACTTAACGGCCCAAGTCGCATACCCCGTTAACCCGATACTTTTGAGATGCTGAATCACCGATAAGATAGGTAAGAATCCCAGGCAGCCGGCAGGCAGTCTGGTCGCGCCAAAAGTTCTGACGCCACTGCAGCTCCAAAGGTGTGGCATCTGTCCGGGAGCCAAATATTTGGCGTCACTCGTCCACCGTTCGCCATTCTGCCTCTGCCATCCCCGTCGCCCACCCACCATGGCACGCGTCGATGAGGTACGATTTGATCCCTCCAAGCTCAACAAAGCTAGCGCCGCCGATTACTCCTCATCGGACTCCGACGCGGAGGAGGAAGACGAATACTTGTTGCCGTCGCGCAATCCCCACGACAGCGAGTTCGCAGACCACAATCCCCGGAAACGACGTCGCACTGGGCGCGACGCCAAGGAAAGCGCAGCGCTCGGAATATTCGGCTCTGAGAGTGAAGACGATGGGCCGGGCAGCAGATGGAAACGCAAGACGCTCCGCAACAAGGGCGTCAGCTTTGTGTCCTCCGCCAACAAACCCGCGCCCGCATCGGACCAAGACAATGACGAAGACGATGATAGCGAAGAAAGCGACAGGCGGCCCACTATGAAACCAATTACTGCGGAAGACGACGCCGAGGAGGACGAAGAAGATGAAGATGAAGATGAAGAGACGGGAGGCGTGGGCTTGGGGTTCGGAGGTGCTGCAGCCGCCGCTGCAGCACAAGGTCTGGGATGGCAACCTACTAGCCAGCAACAAAGGTTCAACAAAGACGCGAGCCCGACACCGAAACCGAAACCTTTCGTTAGATCAACTCTCGGCGGTGTTAACCCTCTCGGGCCAGGGTTCACACCAACATCCGCGACAGCTCCCACACTTTTGGTCAAGGACGATGAGCCGACGACGCCCCGATCCGCCATGCCCAGCGCGTTTACGAAAGGGAAAGGGGGCAAGGCCAAGGTCAATCCCGGGTCTTTCGGAGCGCGCATGATGGCCAAGATGGGTTATGTCGAAGGAAAAGGTCTCGGCAAAGAAGGCCAAGGTCGGAATGTCATAATCGAGGCAAATCTGCGGCCTCAAAAAATTGGTCTGGGTGCCGTCAAGGAAAAAACTGAGCAGGAGCGAGAAGAAGAGAAGCGGCAGGCCCGTCTCCGTGGTGAGGTTCTTGTGGACTCTGACGAGGAAGAGAAGAAGAAGAAAGCTGCCCGCAGGAAGAAGGCCTTGGCAGGGGGTGCCAGCAGTGGTCTTGGCAGCGGCGCCAGCACCCCCCAACGACGACAGAAGCCAAAATATGTCACCATGGATGAGATCAAGAAGGCTGCTCCAGGCCTCAACATCCCCGACGCATTCACTCCAATCCTGGACCTGACGGGACCAGGGAAAAAGTTGCTCACCACTTCCTCGGGCTTGATGACGCCGAATGGAAGCGCTGTGCCCACCGAGACCGCCGAGACTGCTGAGGCACGAAAACTTGCCAGGCGCGCCCAGAATGACTTCATGGCGATTCTCGAAGAATGGCAAAGTCTCCAAGAGCGCAAGGCATATCTTGAGCTGCAGCTTGAGCAGGAGCGACAAGAGCTGGAGGAGCTTACTGCAAGCTTGCACGGGAATCTATCACTCACCAATTCATGCGAAGCCATCTCGCAGCCGCCTGAAAGCGGAGAATTTGACAAGAAGGCTGATTTGAGCTTTAAACTCGGTCGAATCATAGCGGGCCTGGGCGACGCCAGCAACTCTCTTTCGGACTCCATGCTGCCACAGATCAAGGAGGAACTTACCTCGCTTGCCGTTGCTGTGATACATCCCACTTTTAAAGAATTCCTTCAGCTCTGGAAACCTCTGCAAGAGCCGAAACCGATCTTCGTCGATGGCCTTGTCTCTATCAGAGGCTTGCTAGGCCTTGAACAGCCGACAAAGAAGTCTCATCGCAAGGCAACCGCGACCCCGTACGAGGTGATGATGTACAGGCTCTGGCTTCCCACCGTGGCAAGCGCTGTGCGGGAATGGAACGTGAGAGAACCCGACCAGCTGATTCCCGTCTTTGAGGCGTGGGACAAACTCATGCCCGGCTTTATTCGTGCGCAATTGTTGGAGCAGGACGTGGTCCGCAAGCTCGAGGAGGCCGTGCAGAAGTGGCAGCCCAAGAAGAAGAGCACGCATAATCTCCCGCACGGCTGGATCTTCCCCTGGCTACCCTACCTGTCAGCAACTCAACTGGACCCGAAGGGCTCGACCGGTCTTGTCGCCGACGTGAAACGAAAGTTCCGCCAACTTGTTGACGTCTGGGAGTTTGATCGTGGTGTCATCCCCGGCCTGAAGCAATGGAAGGAGGTTCTGCGACCTAGCAGAAGTCAGGATCAGTGGGGCCCGCTCGTGATGAATCACGTACTGCCCAGCATGGCGCGTTACATGAAGGCGAACTTCAAGGTCAACCCTCAAGACCAGGAGCCCTACATCGAGATGCTCGACGGCCTCTTGCAGTGGACCGATATCATCAGACCGTCGATGGTGGGAGAGGTCCTCGTGTCGGCGGTATTCCCCATGTGGCACAGCGCGTTGTACCACTGGCTCATCCTTGAGGATCCCAACTACGAAGAGATTGGGCAATGGTTTCAGTGGTGGCAGGATGACGTCTTCCCTCAGGAGATCAAAGCGCTTCCGTCCATTGCGGCCGAGTTCGAGAAGGGCACGGCTCTCATCGAGCGAGCCCTCGACCTTGGCGATCGTGCAAAGTCGGATCTTAAGCCTCCCGAAAGTGGACCGACCCTGCAGCAGGCACCCAAATCGGAGAAGCACCGCCATCACCACAGACAAAACCGCGAGCAGCAGCAAGCTACTACTGCACCCGCGGCGGCCCAGGAGGCAAAGAAGCAGACAGATGAGGTGGTTACTTTCAGGCACGTGATTGAGGATTGGTGCCAAGAAAACGATCTCCAGTTCATCCCCGAGCGCAAAAAGGTCCATGCGGAGGGTCCTTTGTACAGGATCACGGCGCGCGGGGACGGCAAGGGCGGCGCGCTCGTCTACTTCAAGGGCGACGTGCTCTTTGCCGAGGTCAAGGGCAAGGATCCGATAAAACTTCATCGCGACCAGAAGAGGACCTGGGAACTGTTGTTAGATATGGCTTTGTAAAATGGGAATGTCGGCAGTTCTGCTCGATGGCGCGCTGGGTTTGCTGGGTTACACCAGTCAGTTTTGGAGTTTGGGGGAGAAGCAAGCATGAGTTTCGTTATCGCAACTTTGTCTTTTCTAGCGTTACACGTGGTAATTTATAGAGTAACGGCGAGAATTACGTGCTGTGATGTGATGGGTTTTATCATTTTCGTGCTCACATTTGTTGCTCTGTGCTTACATGTGTGCATTCATTGACGTTGCCCGAATGCCCTCCTCCCCCCTCAGACTGTTGTTCTATTCTTGTCGCCACGGACGGCGCCCGGAGAGTAACATCGCTTCGGTTTCTCGATATTAAAACTTGGCTTGACCGGAACTGCCCGGTGACGGCGCAGGTTATTGCTACGTCTAGGCACCGGTCACAGATCCTTCCGGACCGTACTTGCTCACGAGGACGGATGACTGTCTTCGGTGATGAATACCACCGCAAACGGATGACGAAGAATCCGTTCTTTGAAGGAATCCATGTAGGGACCGGCCGAGCGAGCGGTTGGTAGAGCCCGTCCGTGAGAACCGAGGAAGGTGCCAGCCAATGTGCTGAAGGGTTCGATCCAGAAACATACCTATGTAATGTAACTATTAGAATTGGATCAGAAACCCAATCTCCAGTGCCTTGCGATGAAATGCGTTATAATGGTGTCACGGCCGTATGTTCAGTGTCAAACGCGGCCGGTCATCGGTCGGGCATTCTCATCACATTCTCATCAGACTCACTTAAACTCTGGAATGCCTGCCTACCTTAGGTACCAACAAGCATACGAAATATGTAAGAACTAGGAAATGAGAAAGAGAAAGGGGTGACCTCATCTGTGTGACTTGTCCAACGTGAGCACATAGCAAACCCCTTATTGAGCAGTGAGCTTCAGGGTTAGGCTCGGTTCCGGGCATGTGAACAGGCGAAGGATGGCAAACAGATTGGCGAAGACCATATTGCGTGTGCTTGCCTCGCTGGCAATCGCCTGTGGCACCTCACTCAGGTATTTAGTGGCAGTGGGGGTTGCGTTGCGAGGCATGCTGGCTGGCTGTTGAGCTTTGATTTATAGTGTTTTTTTCTCCAAATGATTATTTCGTATATTAATATGCCACCAACACCTACCACTCACCCCCAAACTTACCACCTACTTAATATCGAAACCCATTTCTGCATATCTCGCCGCTGACTGCGAGGCGGTCGAGTCAAGTCGAAACGGACGTGACGGAAATCTCTCGTTCTCTTCCTTTTGTAATGCTGCTCATATCGGTCTTCGTCCGTTCGTTTTGGTATGTTCATCGTTAAACGGATCGGAGACTCATTTCTTTGCGGGAATGGCGGGAATGACGCTCGCGGAGGGCCCACGTGTTGCCATCAGCCGGATTTGGAGCCACGTTCAGAAATTAAATTACACCCCAGACCTCTGGTTCTCACTATCGATCCTATCTTACGAGAGGGCTATGGACCGCTCGTCGTCTCGTCTTCGTGACCCGGAAGGTGGTATCGCCAAGGATCTGTCGTTTCCAAGCTGTGCCAGTGCCCTACCGGTAATAGAAACCCGGTACATGTACTTAAGCAACACAACAGAACTGTCCCTTCCTTATCTTTCTGTTGCCGATAATGATATATTCACAGCACCTGCGACAGGTCCAAGCTGCTGCGGCATGGCTGGATGTGGAAGCTGGCTTTGGGAAGTCTGCAGTCGTGTGGGATCTGCGACTCAGAAGAGTGTGCTGGTGGTGAGCGGCCGCGGCGCGTGCCTTGCCATTGTACGTGCATGCGTGGGAACTGATAGTAGTATGTGGAGGGTCTGAGGCTTGTAAGCAGCAATTTCCTCCTCCTTCCATGCCTCCATCCTTGAGGCTTCACAGCAGCTGGTCAGACTTACGTGGATAGGACTACTTCGTGGAGCAGTGGGTGACAATTTGAGGCACACAGACATTAGCATGAAAGGCATAAGGGCAATAGCTTGGAAGAAAGTGCAGTAAAGATGGTCATCTGCTCTTTCTGCGATTGAAATGGTCGGTGAGAGCTCGAGATGCGACTAAGGATGAAGTATAAGAAGTGTTCGATGTGTCCTCACTGTTATGAACCATGATGGACCAATTTTACGACTTTTGTCCCCATCAACTTCATCATTAATCCCCCCAGCCTTCTCCTCAAAGCCATACTACGCATCTCCTGTCTTTTGTCTCATCATAATTTTATAACACGGGCTGCTATTAGCTTTCTCTTCCTCAAACAAACAGCTGTCTACGACAGCAACTATGGTCGTTTTCCGGACCTGTCTTGCCCTTGGGATCGCGGGGGTGGCTAGTATCGCCCAACCTGCTTCCGGAGTCCCCCTTAACAACAAGCGAGGAGCTGAAGTGATTCCCGGCAAGTATATCGTCACACTCAAGCCAGGCGTCTCGCCATCGGCCATCAACACACACTTGCACTGGGTCAACTCCCGAAGGCTGGCAAGGCGCGATGCATCTAGTGTCGATCAGGTATACAGCATCAAGGACTTCCACGCCTATGCTGGGTCGTTTGACGCGGCGACGATCAATGAAATTCGACACAGCGATGACGTGAGTTAGCGTACTTTATACACGGTCCTTGTTCGATCTACCTCTCAACTAAAACAACCGCATCCAGGTCGCAGCAGTAGAGCCCGACATGGTCTGGCGACTACAAGACGCCCCCATGAATCACGAAAAGGTCCGCGCAGCGGCAGTCCCAGCAGCCATGACAACCCAAAAGGGCGCGCCATGGGGCTTGGGCTCCATCTCGCACAAGAAAGCCAATTTCACAGACTACATCTACGACGCAGCAACCGCAGGACAAGGCACGTACGCCTACCTCGTCGACACGGGGATCAGCGCCACGCACGTCGAGTTCGAGGGCCGCGCCTCTCTGGGATACAACGCCTACCCCGGATCCGACTCGGCCGACAACTACGGCCACGGCACCCACACGGCGGGCACGATCGGGTCGCGCGCATACGGCGTGGCCAAGAAGGCCACCATCATCGCGATCAAGGTGTTCGACACGGGCTCCTCGTCCACCTCAATCGTGCTCGATGGCTTCAACTGGGCCGTGAACAACATCACGGCCTCAAACCGCACCTCCAACTCCGTCATCAGTATGTCCCTCGGCGGGCCGCTCTCGGACGCCTTCAACAATGCCGTGGCCAACGCTTCCAAGGCCGGCGTGCTCTCGGTCGTTGCGGCTGGTAACGATGGCATCGACGCAAAGGACGTCAGCCCTGCGTCCGCGCCAGACGCGCTCACCGTCGGCGCGATCGATATCGCCAATGGCAAGCCCTGGTGGAGCAACTACGGGACCGTGGTGGATATTTTCGCCCCCGGGGTGGACGTGCTGTCGACGTACCCGGGCAGCAGCGACACCGATGCCGTGTCGATGGACGGGACGAGCATGGCCACGCCGCATGTTGCCGGCCTGGTGCTGTATCTGAAGAGCGCAGATGTTGCCAGGAACGGCAAGCCGGCTGATGTCACGGCCAATGTCAAGAGTCTTGGCACCAAGGGGGTTGTGCAGAGCGGTGGGAACGGGAGCCCGAATGTGATTGCGTATAATGGGAACGGGGCGTAAATTTAATTAAGGGGGTTCTTAGCCACGTCAGGTCATTTTTGTTCTTGTCTGATAGAGGCTGGGACTGGGGTGTGATATCTCAGATCTGGTATCAAGCTTTCGTGTTGTGTATGTTGGAGATGTTAGTTTCATTTCGAGACAGGCCAGCTGGATTCGCGACGAATGGGAGGTGTTGCTTGGTAGGAAAGATAATTTGTGTTACATGTTACAAGCTACTAGTACTTGGCTACCATTATCACTTGACGATCCCAGGTGTTTGTTAGATGGCCCACAATCCTCAGTTATAGATATTTAATATGATTTATAGCACCCTTAATTTCAAGCACTTTGTATCCTTCGGTGATGAATCCTCCATCCGGGGTGATTCACTCGTCCTCGTTGGCGTCGTTGCACAACCAAGTACCAACACGGTAAGGCTGGTAACACTAGCCCCGGCCGTAACACCGTATCTCAGATGTTCAGCCTGAGGCTCCACGTTTCGGATCTCGGGTCGTTTGGTGTTGCCATGTTGCCAAGATAACGACGATCCCTTCGCTTTGCATGCAAAGCGTGTCTCACTCGTGGAGTGTTGTCTCACGCGCGTCAACGCATATCGACTGACTGATCGACAGTAGGGCTGAAACCGTGAAACTGTTGTGCACAAGAGACCACGGAGATCATCCGTTGATCAGCCCTATCGGATATATCTGTAGATTGCTTATCGGCCGTAATAAACACACAGCGTCATATCTAAGCTGCAGTGAGCCACTCAATCAAGTCAACTAGACGCCTATTCACCAAGAGAACTGCCTCGTTTCCGCCTTCACAGTTCCTGCTTGCTGCCCATCAACGCCGGTCTAGTCCGAATCACTGCTGCTGTCGCTCGAGCTCCCGCTGCTCTTGCCGCCGTGGTGCTTCTTCTTCTTGTCCTTCTTGTGGTGCCCATCCTTCTTCTCCTTCTTGTGCTTGCCAAGCCTGATGGCGCAATACGTTAGTGTTTGAGTCCCCGAATGACATGTATTCAATAGAAAAGAGGTACAAGACTTACTTCCCGCCGAGCCCATCCCCAATCTTATTGCCGGCGAACGCGCCGACACCCGCAGCCGCTAGAGCCCCGAGGGTACCTCCGCCGGCCGCGTGGGCGAGCAGGGCGCCCGCGCCGCCGCCGAGCAGTGAACCTCCTAGGCCTCGGTCACCAGCCTGCTGAGGTTGCTGTCCCGGCGCCCCGCCGCCATATCCCTGCTGGTGCTGCCCATACTGCTGGTTGTACTGCTGCGGCGGCTGCTGAGGCGGGTACGGCGAGGTACCGCGGTTGTCAGGGTACTGTCCCGGAGGGCCCGGGGGACCTTGCCCGTACTGCTGCTGCTGGTGATGTGGCTGTTGGTATTGTTGCTGCTGCTGATGGTGCTGCGGCGGAGGTGATTGGTAGTTCTGCTGAGGAGGAGGAGACGAGTAGTATCCTTGACCAACACCACCCTGGTGTTGAGGGGGCGGTTGTTGGTTGTATTGCGAGTGCGAGGGAGCCGGAGGGCCCGGAGGGTAATTGTAGTTGCCCTAAACCACGCGCAAGGTGTATTAGTACCGTCGCGCAGCGCGCTGTGACGGAGTGGGAATACCGGCGAAACCTTACCTGTTGTTGCTGGTAGCTCTGGGGAGGAGGTCCTTGCTGGCCGTAGCCGCCGTGCTGCTGTTGCGGGTTGTTGCTGTAGCCGTAGGGGTTGTTGCCCTGGCCTTGGCCCTGCTGCTGGCCGTAGTAGTCTTGAGCCGACATGATGAATGACGTACTTTTGGTAGAGGTGGTTGATGGAGATAAAAGTCAATTGCTAACGTTACCTTAGGTAAAGCTGCTTGTATAAGTTCCAGGTTGTGTTTAGCTGCAGGAGGGAGGAGGAACAGACGGCTTGGCTGACGGGAGCGGGGCAGTTTTTAGGGAGTTGGAAGCGCTGAGTGACGGGAGTGGGATCATGAAACACACGGGGTGGGAGTCCTCAGATGGTTGCATCATCGCGTGGCGCAGCAGGGAGTCAGCCACCCTTACCCGTTGTGGCGGAACGAACGCTTGCCAATTTGGGTAAATAGGTAAGATGCTGCTCTTACGAAAACATCAATAATAGAAAAAAGTCTGGAGGGAGACGGGTTCGTGGTATTTACACTAAAAATGGATTTACTACCCACTATGCATGGGTACCTAGGTAACCATGGGTTGACTTTCTGGGCACATAATAGAACCTTCCTAACGGCATTGTGCTATGCACAACAATACGGCCCCTCCCCCTTTTCCCAGCCGAAAAGGAGAGTAAACAACCCCCCCTTCCCACACACTCACAGTAAACGCCCACGTAGACATACCTCGTCTCGATCCACTGGCCCCGAGTATCTCCCTCGAGATTCTTAATTACTAGACATGTACTAATAAAACTTCCACGCAAAAGCAAAAGGAACTTTGCTAGCCATGAACCGAAACGGCTTGACAACAACCTTCACAGAATGCCCCCCGGCATCATGTGCTGCTCCCGCAGCGGGGATAGTGATACCCTCCCACAGCACCTGCTCGACGTTATTCCTTCGGTCAAATCCCTTTCCGGCTGACGGATCATGAGCAGCAGCAGCAACAGCAGCAGCAGCAGCAGCACTCTGGTTACCATTGCGTTGTTCGCCCCCGATGATGACCAGCAAGTTGAGATCATTCTGGAGCTCGCCACCGGGGAGATCAGCATAGACAAGCGTAATTTTGAAGGTTAGTCCTTTGTCGCCAATACTACTACTCTTTTCATGGTCATCAGGAATGGGAATTTCCACGTGAGCAAGCGAGTCCTCGTTGTCTTCGTCCGCCACACCGATGTCATACCCAGAGTACGGATCATTCGGTTTGTTGGGCAAAGACCCGGCTAGGTCGACTCGTCCAAAGCCCGAGTGCGGGTTAGGTCCGCCGTGGCGCAAGAAGCTCTCGTCGAGGGGCATGTATTGCCCTTTGATCGGGACCGCGCCGTTGATGAGAAGGGCTTTGACGAGAGAACCGGTGGGGTTCTTGGTCCTCCCGTCCGGTTGCACGTCGCTATATCCGTTGGCGAGGAGAGCCTCCCGTATGAGCGCGCAGGTGCCAGCCACCAGGGGGGTGGCCATGCTTGTCCCCGCGAGGTACATGTACCCGGGATCGTCGGAAACACCGACCTGGTCGACGGATGCCGTGTACAACTTGCTGCGAGATCGGGTCGACAGGATGGCCGTTCCTGGAGCGACAACGTCCGGCTTCAACCTGTTCTCGGCGGTCGGACCCCGGCTGCTGAAGGCGGCAAGACCGTCGGGGTTGTTGGCCATGTGGTCATCCTTGAGGGGGTTGCAGGCAAATCGTGTGGACCAGAAGCCGCCGTACGTGTAAGGTCGAGTGTTGGACTGGCCGCCCAACCTAAGATCCGGACGGAGGTTTTCGGTGGCTCCGACCGTGATGCAGTTCTTGGAGGCGGCTTCGGCGCCCAGAGACCGCGGGTTCACGGTACCGTCTAGTCTTTCTTGGGGACCAGTGGCGTCTTGCCCGTCGTTTCCGGCCGCGAAGAGGATGGTCATGTCTTGGTGATCCCAGACGAACTGATCAATGCTTTCGGATCGCCCGTCGTAGGGGCGTTGGATCTTGGTTTTGGGGGGTAATCCGGAGCCCCAAGAGTTAGTATGGATGCGGGCGCCGTCGTCGTAGGCTTGGGTAAAGAGCCAGGACAATGAAGTCTTGGGAATGCCGCCGAGGTCGGGGGAGGTGCTGCTGAACGGGTTCCAGCGGCTGAACAAGGATTGCACAATGAGCTCGGCCTCCGGAGCGGTTCCTTCGATCCGGCCCTGGGTCGAATGATGGCCGCTGCCCAGCACGGAGCCGCAGACGTGGGTGCCATGGCCATCCAGGTCGTCCGTGGCCCCGCCGGTGTTGGTCCGACGGCCCCATGAATACAGCGCCTTGACTCGACCGGCAAAGGCATCGTGGACGTCTGTCGTGCTCCCCTTGTCAAAACCCGTGTCAGCGACACAGACGATTTGGCCTTTGCCACGGTATTTTGAAGTAGGACCGGTGGCCGAGGAGGAGACGGGGGATTCGACGTTAAGGATCTGGCGTGCCACATTGTTGAAAAGGGTCGCCTCGTTTGCGACATGGACAACTCGGACCTCGTCCAAGACTGCAACGCTTTCGAGTCTGTCGAGACCGACTCTGAGGTGCACAGCACCGTCTTCCACGACCACCGTGGACGGTTGGATGCCCGCGGCCTGGGCGATCTTGTTGAGGAG
This sequence comes from Apodospora peruviana, assembly GCA_033439685.1. Taxonomy (NCBI): domain Eukaryota; kingdom Fungi; phylum Ascomycota; class Sordariomycetes; order Sordariales; family Lasiosphaeriaceae; genus Apodospora; species Apodospora peruviana. The sequence continues at coordinate 912,120 of JAUEDM010000003.1, read as the reverse complement.
CTCGTCTGTCAGCTCGGTGACATTATGCTGGAGTAGAATATCGATGTCGACTGTCGTGGCAGCGCTGGCATCTGATTCGGCGATGAGAACCTTGGGGAGGACAAATTCATCGGAGTAGACGCCGACGTAGTTGACAAAGTCTAGCTTGTCGATCTGCACGAGAGAGTCCTTTGGGTAGCCGCAGAGGTACACCTGCTGAAATTCATCCCCGACAAACTCGTGAATGGTCACGCCGAGCTCGGCCAGCTGGGCCTTTTGTCGCTTGTTAAGGGGGTCCCCGGTCGTGCGCACGACGATGTAGTCGGTTGCGGACGCGTCAAGGTCGTGGCCAAGGGCCACTTTCCGACCATTGATGCTGATAGAGGATGACATGTTTTTTGTCGATGCAATTAAGAGCAAATCCAGTGCAACAACGGAGGGGCCGTCACTTCAACTGAAGTTTGTTTGGGGAGAAAAGAAGAGGAAGGGGGCGTTCTTGATTACCAGCGAACTGGGGAGAATGGTGTTGCAAGGAGCGAGTGAAAAGGAGACGAGCAACAGATAGTTCGTGGGCTTACTCGAAAACTACCTTACTTCCTGAATGGATGAGATCTTTGAATACCTACCAGGTACTTAGGTAGGGACCACCGCACAGACAACGAATCTATTATCCGGGAGCCGGCCTCAGACCTGATGTCTCACTGATAAGTCCAGACCATCTTTCTCTGCTCACCTGTGCAGCCTCTGCGAGACAGTATTGCCATCTCTTTCCACCATAGCTGCAGTTTCTAACAATTCTGGACGTTCTGGAACATGGTGGCTAAGATGATCGAAGCTGAAAAGTGGGGGAACTATCCGTGCACGACCAAGTCGAGTCTTCAAGACCTGCTGAACACTATTGTCAGGCTAATGCACAGCTATCACATTCGACATTTTGCCCGGTGGCGATTGAGCAGGGCGCTAAGCACAGGTCCTTGGAGCAACTGATGGGCAGTCTGATTGTTCACTGCCTTCTCCCTGAGAACACTGAATGCTGCTCCTCTACAGGTTCTCGTCCTGGGATGGAGCTTCTTTTTTCGGCACCTACCTAGCCAGTCATATCTTCAGTTAGTTCATGTTCTCGTACGAACCAGTTGTGTGAGAGACCTGACCAGTTAAGATACCAGGACACCGGGTTTAAATCAAATCAGAATACTGCCAGGGGATCCGTCGTTTCTGTGTGACCGGGACTGAGTTCGACGGGGCCTCAAGCTCAGCATAATTACACCGCTCAGTTTTTGTCACCATCATGTACAACACCTGGCATGCTATCGTCGGCCTCCCATGAGTAAGGTAATATCGTTAATTTTGAAATACTGACTGCCCTAAACTAAACTACCTGCATGAACCTTATGTACCTATTCCTTCGTCTTCAAAGACAACAACTGCGCCTCGGTGGCAAGGATCTGCTTCCCCAGACCCAAAAATTCAGCCGAGACACCCGTGGCGACCTGCTTCGGATTGAACACGTCAAAGTTGAATGTCACCGACGTATTGATATAGTCGATCTTGGCCTCGTAGTACTTAACCTTGGGAGGTGCCGGAGGTGCGACGTGTGTCTGGCCGCCCAGGCCCCCTTTCTCCTCAGATGATGCAGTAGTCGCCTGACTGGCAGCCTGGTCACCTGCCAAGTCTTGGACCACGTCCCCGATCTTGGATCCGATCTTTTCCATGGTACCCAGGAGGCCGCTGCCGCTATTATTATTGCTATTGCTGTTGTGGGTGGGTTTGGACTTTGGGGGAGCGGGCGCGGCGGTTTCCTTGAGGGTGACGTTGTAGTAGAATGTTTTGATTGCTAGGGAAATGGTATCAGTTATACCCGGTAGCTTTTTCTTTTTTCTTTTTTCTTTTTCTTTTTCTTTTTCTTTTTTCTTTTTTCTTTTTTCTTTTTTCTTTTTCTTTTTTCTTTTTTCTTTTTTCTTTTTTCTTTTTTCTTTTTTCTTTTTTCAACACGGTGTACTGAATGGAATCGCAAGGTACTTACAAACACCAATGGTGTTGGCAACGGCATCGTACTGGTAGCCGATGGAATACAAGACGTGGGGCTGCACAGTATGGCTGATTTGGTCTTTCTTGTCGAAGCCAAGATCGCCCAGATCGACGGTCTTGACGAGTTTCTGGGGCTGAAGACCCTGTGAAGCAGCTGCGCTGATGATGTTCTTCTGGACAGTGGAGTTGACCTCGTCTTCGGTCATGACGAGAGAGGTGCTCTGAGTGGCGGTGGAGGTACCGGTAAGCCTAAATGTTTGCGATATCAACATCACTTCGACTTGAGAGTATGGTTGGTGGAAGGATGCTTCTTACCATGGCGACCCTCCTCGATAGGCGTCGACAACTTTGATTCGGTACCCGATCCTCTTGGACTTGGATGGCACTGAGTCATCTCCTGGGAGAGCACCGGATTCGAGCTTGCCCTGGACGGCTTCCTCGACTTTGGCCAGCTCCCAGACCAGCCAGGTGTTGATGGTCTGAACTCTGCCATCCAGCTCGGCCTGCTTCTCAGCTGGGACGATAGGTGCATTTTGGATGTACAGGATGTTTCCAAGACCCCAGTCGCTACCACAGGGGAAGTCGAGTGCCTGCGATGGAGCATCGCCGACATCTTGACTCGTAGGCTTTTCCACCTGCGACGGCTGTAAAACGTCGGATTCAGACATGTTGGAGGAACGTGAAGTTGAGGATTGTCAAAGATAGAAGATAGGTAGGTTCAAGGGTAAAACCAAAAGATGAATTGGTGGGAGAAGGGATGATTCTTGGTGGTCTGGTTCGTTCTTCTACTTGATAGAATGCACAGATGATAATAACTCCTTATAGAAAGATACGGACGGTTTGAGGCCTGTGTCAAGTTGCGGGATTCTCTTCTAATATGGCCATGTTTGCAGGTTATTCCTTCTCTCGACCCAGCCCTCACCCTTACATTTTGATGTAAAGGTTTGTTCGAAATTCCGCGGACCCAAGCCTCTCGGACGAGTCTCGCAATATTCGCGCGTGACTTTCTTCCCCTCACGCTACCGGTAGTCTAAAATTTAATCTGAAGTTGTTCTGAATCAGCGGTGTGATGAATCTCGGCTCCCTTTGCGTAGTTCGTGATATATCCTGCGTCCGGCGCTACTGGTTCTCATCTATCTCGGACTTCGGAGGACAGTCCGACATTCTGATTCGTATCCGGTAACAGCCCCGACCCCGAGCTTGCTGAGAACAAGATGGTTGATGCAATGACGGGTCTGGAATGATGCGGGTGGATGATAGTGCTGTAGATTCCGCCTGATGGCATGGCCACCGGACTCCGGGATCAGACGGTGATCCACTCGGCGGTGTGATGGATGTCGGCTCCCTGGCGTAGTTCGTTGCCACCGGGCTCTGGGATGGTGATCCCCGATTGCTCGGCATTGGTGATACGAGTGATATTTCCTGCATGAAACTACATGTATACTGCACTAGTTGACTTTCTGCGTGTTTCAGTACCTGCAATCGTTCCGGTATTGTTCTAGATCTTTTCTGCGAATTGTGCTCTAGATGTGATCTCCTGTCCAATCGGGTCGCTCGCAAACCTGAAAATATTGGCACTTGGCAGGCTTTGCACAGAAGAGGCGCCACATTATTGGTCAAAACACAGCTGAAGTCCAGCTGAAGACTAGTAAGGGGTTCGGTCAAGCTACACATGCACCTAGCTATCGTTGTCTTGGATTAGACGCGAATCCTGAGAAGCGAGCCTCGAGCTTCTTGGCAGGTCTGTATCATGCACAACTGGGAGTTGAGCATCATGCTTGAGTTCTAAGGCGACGACGATGATATCCCCGAGATATAACAGGGCCCAGTTTCCAGAGCACTGTCATATTCTTCCACCATCAAGCACACCTTCAAGTCTCTATCAATCCTGATAGAACAGCATCACCAGCCTCTTTCGAACTCAAACATATCTCGGTCTCTCACGCTCACGCTCACTCTCACCCCAACTAACACAATGTTGGGCTTTATCAATACTATCTTGGGGCCATTGGGACCTTTTGCCGTCATTGGCAAAGATCTGTATGACGATGCGACCAGTACCTTCTCAGCTTTGGGTGACGATCCCGATGCCTTCGCAGCCGCTGTCATGGATGCTGCTCCTTCTCCTGATGACGCCAATGCTGGGGATCAAGTCAATAACGTCTTCTACATCAACATCAACAAGACTGCGGATACCCCCCAGGAGCAGGCCCAGCTCCAGGCTATCACTGCCAATGTCAACCTCAGCAACATGTTCTGCAACTGGAAGGCCAACCAAGCGGTCCAGGCCCAGATTGCGAGCAAGGCGTTGACAGATACCCCCCTGAACAGGGCCAACTACAAGGCCAAGGTGGTGAACACACTTGTCGCCACTGCTCCATGGTTAGTAGATGAACCTGAGGCTACCAAAATGTCAATACTTAGCATAATTGCAGGATCCCCACCTACGGAGCCAAGGTCCTCAGCAAGACTTTCCAGGTCGAGAAAAGCGCCTTCCACGCCGCCCTGGTCTCAACATTCACCCAGGGACTGGGCCTGCCCACCTCCATCAACACCATGTTCGAGGGGCTCCTTACAAACATGCAGAACACCATCAACGTTTCGACCACCAACGTTGACAGCAACAAGACTGATTGTACTTTCTTCATTCTCCTTACCACATACGTGAAGGACGATCAACTACAGACCTGGCGGCCCCGTAAGTTCTTTTCGTTGCTGACTACTTACCTTACATACACAACTTTCCCTCGATGAGAAAATCAGCTTCTGACGCCAACCTTCTTGTCCAGAAATGCGCACCATCTACTTCAAGGTGCACCAGTCTCTCAGCAGCTACACAATCAGCAAGAAAAACAGCGGGACCAATGTCAACGTCACTATGGAGTACGCCCAGTCTGATGGCTCCTTCAACAATGACTACTTTGCCAGCAATGCCGCCGCTACCATCTCCAGCCTTGTGAACCAGGCCAGTAACAACTTCCTCAACAGCACAGTCAATGTTGATGTTTAAGCTGCTCTCGGGGTGGACAAGACTTTCCGCCACAAAGATTTTGTTAGCGGGGAAATAAAAAGGGGACTTGGTTCCATGTTATTTTCCGGACTTGTCCGTCCTCCTCAGCGACAAGAAAAGTGAGTCTATAAGGTACCTGGGTAGATAGGATACAAACTGCAGATAAAGGATACAATGAATGTTTCTGTGCGCTGAAAATAACCCGGGAGGCAAGGTAAAGCATGGTTACCTAAGGTCACGGTTGGTCTCTTACCCTTAGGCCATGATAGTATCAACTGAGCTGTCCTTAATCCCCATTGTTTAGACCATGGATCATCATTCTAAACTGTCCGGTATGTCCAATTCTATGTCCTTTATCCCAGCTCGACGTGATATCTCATTCTGCAAGTGCACGACGCGAACGGGCCTGATAAAGCAGCGGTGAGACCAAGGGGCGGGCCTCCAGAAACCAATAAACGCATGGTTTCAATAGTGACTGGACGTATCACACCTTATGGCTTGGTATTTTCTCGTGTCTAGACGTCCAAGTGCATGATGCGACGCCTATCACGGCACACTATACACGGTCTTGCATCCTCAGCTGACCACAGATCAACCCACAATTGGCCACAAAGCTGGACCCTAAATACATTTATAACCCTCCGAGGTCCTCTTCTGGGACTTAAGGGAACGTCCCCCGGTTCCTTCTCTTCCCGTCTTCCTCTTTTCTTCTCTTTCTTCCAGCCCAGCAACAACAAACCATGGCCAACTCCGCCTCCGACGATAAACCTCCCACGGATATTCTGGTCCTGGGGTCGCTCTCCAAGTCCCCCGCCTTCTTCTCTTTTGATGAAGACGACGATGAACCAGCCAAAAATGCCGCCCCCGTCAAGCTTGCCCACGATGCATTGGGCGTTCCGCAGATGGGCCTCACCTCCAACATGGTCCGCATACCAGAAATTGTCCTCTTCAAACCCTCGTTTCCCAACCAAGTCGCTGCCGCCGCTCAGCAAATGACAAGTTTCATCCAACCCGCAATGCCCTACCTGATGCCTGGATTAGGCACCGTCTCTTCATCTCAGGACAGCAACGCACTGGCGGCAAAAGTGGTGGGTAGGGCGCACGAAATCGCCCAGGACTTTCCGCCCATCTGGTATGTCAACTTGCCCACCAGCAGCATGACCGACGCGCGTCGGCAGGAGTTGCGCGAGCGTGTCCAGGCCGTTCAGGACTTCAAGTCCTGGTCCAGCTTGAAGTGGTGGGCCGACGTCTTCAAGGCTGTGCCGACCACGCCGGGGGACCTCCACAACAAGATGGTGCAGAGTAGCGCTTTTGCGTTTCGTGCCGCTCAGGAGATGGGTCGGTTGGAATGGTAAGGTTCTCTCTCGTACGACGTTTGAAGTACAGAGCACTAAACTGTTGGTCAATCCTATCCTATCCTCACCCAGGCTCCGATCCGACAAACCCAACGCGATACGAAGCCAGACTTTCGAATGCATGCAGAAAGATCTCCACCAGAACATCATGGAGCTGGCGATTGGCACATTTCAAGGGCTGGATGAGATATCCCGACGGGCACTGGAGCCCATCTTTAAAGAAGTCCTCAACTCGGCGAGCGATAAGACGGTCGAATTTGAGGATCACAGAGTGGTCATGGCCGAGAAGCACGAGCTGAACAGTTCGACGAATAAGATGGTGTCCTGTGAGTTTCCATGTCCTTGATACCATTTACCTTGATCATATCCAACATCTCTCGGCGCCCGCCCGCCCGCCCGCTTGATCATAACTATACGAGGTCTGGGTTTTCGGCAAACTAACAGTGAAACACAAACATATAATAACAGCCATCCGATTGATAAGCTTCCAGATCGGGGAATCGTTCTACTCGATCGACGAGGGAAAAGACGGAATCAGGAGGATGGTCCGCTGCACCGTCGAGTTCATGCAGTTCGACGCCGAGTTTGACCTGGCGATATGGAACCGCTTCGAAGGTGGTATTGCGGCCGAGCAGAAGCAGGCTTGTCGGGATTTCATCCTTAAGCGAACGGTGGATATGGATCGACCGGTTGCTACCGTCGCTGGGTGGAAGCTTGATGATGATTCCGATTGTAGTGATTAAGGTAGTACAGGTACCTTAGGCGGAGGTAGATGGTACCTTAAGTTAGATGAGTTGAATGGTATACACGGTGGGTCGAATTGAACAGAGGAAGACGGGAGAGGTAATTATCTAGGATTATATACTACTAGTAGGTTACGAACTTCTTTGCTACTATCTTTTAAAACTTCACCAAAGCAACATAAAATGTCGCTCTGTGTGGAGGCATTTCTTACGGGGCCGTCTATTCGGAGAGTGGCAATGGTAATAAACAAACGTTCGGTATCAGCTGGGAGGACTAAACTGGCTCTAATACATACTGAAGTCGGAAGATACAGACCTCAGGGGCTTCCGCGTCGCCATTTTGGACTACCATAGGGGTACTACTGGTTATCCATACGGGAGTTGCGTCGTTGGGTCTTGACTGCCCAGAAACAATGAGGGATTTTAGTTGCGAAACAGGACTGGTTGAGCGAATGCAAACGCTAAAAATAAAAATTACAGCCCCCATGCAGTTTCCATTCCAGGTTGCTGCGCAACGTCATGCATCCCTGAGACTGACTGCCCGCCGAGTCCATAACATGCAGCTGTCGACGGATTCGGAAGTGCATACCTGACTTTAAGGTATGCACCTAACCACTTGGCCCCATCTCCCTCGCTCCCCTTCTTCTTTCTCTTCAGGATTATGTTATATCACAACAAAAGACATGAAGACATACACTCAGCTCCCCCCACGCTCCTACGTGGATATCTATCGCGGCTCGCTCATTCTAAACCACACATCTCAACGGCTTCATGAGTTTTTCAAGCACAGACCCGACGACCCGGTCAGTGAAACTATTATTCTCGACGTTGAGAATGACGGCTTCACGCATCGAGGCCGGACATGGGCACACGGATGAATCAACCAGCAACGGTCCAGATGAGGCTGGTGCTGTTCCGGTACACCGATATTTGGGATCTAGATCACTATTCCCTGGATGCCATATGTTACGCCTCCGATCTGCATGCTTGGATGGTCAGGTCTCATTTCGATCATGAATTCAATCATTATGATAACCCCTTTGACGAAAGTGGACCCAAAGATCGTGATGGCCCTCTCTCTGCCTCCTCAATTGTCCTCTTCTCGCTGTCTCAACATTCGCACCGTTCTGGATGACAGTTACGAATCGATTTTCGCCACCTTCACAAGCCGCCACGAAAAGTCACAGACAAGTAACTGGGCACCAGACCCGTACGAAGAAGCATAATAGCAGCATTAACTTGCCACGGCTTACAGTCTTCTTATTCATAGAAGAGTCGCCCATTTCCAATCCGAGGTCTTTCCCCTTGTGGAAACAAGAAAACAGTATACACCAATCGACCAGGCTTCCTCAGAATGTCGGTGGGAAATTGCCATTACATCTCAAGTATGAGTTTCCGGGCAATTCACCTCCGTTTCTGGAGGTCGCGACTCCAAATCTCGGCGCCTGTGTTGCCGATTTTGGAGTCAATTTCCCCGCCAAGACCCGCCCCCACTAGGCACACACTCCCATACTGAATTTCGTCCGACCCCTACAAGCTAACACTATGGCGGAAAATAAAAATTAACTGAACGGGCGGCAATGCAAGCCATCATCAGAAACCAAGCTAGCAATAGTTGGTGGCAAATCGGGCGAGGCAATTATGAATCTGACTTTGATGTCTTAAAAGACAATATCCCGCCATATCAAGTAGGCCTTTTTACACACGCTCAATCTCGAACCCTCAGCTTCAAAAAATGACGATACAACAGCCTAAGCAACGTGCTCAGCAGGCGCTAGATTACTGTGAGGGCCAGACCGAGCAACACCGGTGTCATCCACGCGTGATAAAGCCGGGTAAACCCCGCGGTGGAGCCAACGCGTCTCACCAGCATTTGTCGATTGCAGCGATCGCGTTCTTTCTGTTTTCCTCCCTCTTCTCTCCTTCGAATAGAATCTTCGTCGATAGCGCCCAATAGATGAGTTACGTCGTCTACGAGGGCCAGGCCGTGACAACCACTACGCCATCATCAGGTATCGATAAACGCACCCGTCCTAGCAACAGAGCGATTAAACTACAGTATAGAATGCATTAGTTATTATAGACGTAAAGTTGTTTTTGAAAGAGGTAGGACTTACCCTCCGGTGGATGTCCCACCAATAAGGTCGAAGAAGTCAGCCGGTAAAGGATCGTCGGCCATGTCTAGGTCGTGCTTAACCCTCCCCATAATATCCTCAAGGATCAAGAGCTCGGAGAGCTGTCATGGCGTGGCGCTATGCAGTATATAATCCACAGTATTCTAAGCCTTGTCAACTTGGAATTCGACATCCTTTTGTATTGGGAAGGTTAGCTCAGGGGTGTGGGACATTGTGGGATGCCGTCACAATGGCAAAGCATCCAGGCCGCTTTCAACCACGCCAAATCCACGAGGATATCTAACCCCGCCTCGGGGGTAGCCCGGAAGGACTCTTGGCAACCTGTGGACATTCCACGCGCATTCGAAATTCTGGTCTGTTGCCAAAAGTAGCAAAATTTCTGCTGTGCCAACTTGAAATAGGATCAACAAACCAGTCCAACGAACAATCAGCCGGAACCTACATGTATTATTACGCAGCCTGCTGACGATGTCTTGGTTAATTTGACTACTCAGCCCCAACTGAGTTACAATAGCGACCCAGCTACTTCTCTCTTACGATTTCATGGGTCGAGTTTCCAAATTCAAGACAAGTCTCTTCAAACATTACAACCTGGCAAATGGTTAAATGACGAGATCGTCAATGGCGCGCTCCGCCTCATCCAGGAAGTGAGCAACGACAAGGTAGAGGTCATCGATTCGTACGCGCTTCAAGGCCAGCAGTGCTGTGCAAGGGTTGCCTTCCACAACGCCAAAATCCTCCTCCCGATGCTGATCCGCGGAAACCACTGGGTTCTTGGTGTGTATGAAGACGACGCAAGGCTTTTAGTTTACGACTCTCTCCCAAGCCAGAATACCAAGGAGGATATATCAAGTCAAACTCGCAGGATTTTCTCGGAGATTCTTGAAAAAGACGACATCGACTACCCCAACATTCCAATTACTTCACCGCTACTCCAGGTCAATGACGACTGTGGCGTACTTGTTGTTGTCGCGGCTTTCCATGAGGCTATGGACCTTAGGATTAAGCCTATGTTTGTTGATCCTTATAGATACTCGAGTAGTGGAGCTTCCTCAACTACCAACAAAAGCTTAGTTATCAAAACATTCCAAAGTTATAGCTGATATACTTCAAGAGTTGTTTACTGGCTTACGCCAGCACACGAAAAAAAAAAAAAAATAATAATAAACAACTAGCTTTAGCAAAACTGGGTTCTGGAAATTGCTCATCGCGCCAGGGAGGATGCAACAAATGCCCGTCTTGAAGACTCTGTCATACGGTTTCAGCAGGTAGAGAATTATTGCAAGACGGAAGTCGAGCGCTTACTCTCCGAGCGACGTATCTTGAGACAGTTGATTGGGCCTTGCATCGTGGTCAGTATTGTACCATATCTCTAAGAAGTATAGCTAATAAAGGCTTTAGAATTTCCCTAACAGCACCGTCGAGACACAACAAACCAATAAACTTAGCGATATTGGTGGTAGTTGGGGCAAGATGAATGATGGTCTGGATAATTACAAACGGAAATGGGATGGGCCGCCAGTTGATGAGCCCTCTCATAGTAAGAGGAAAATCGAGCAGTCGTCGACCTGATCTATCTCTGCCGACAATCACCACGACTCAGAAAGCTATCCGCCCATTAGCCCAGCCTCCCCGGCCCACGATACATAAAAGTGTCCCATGCGTTTAGATCCAAATCGCTCCGATCAAACTGCAGTCAGCGGCCTGCGATGGAACGAAAAGCAAGCGGGCTTTTGAGGGGTCAGTGAGCATTGGACGTAAGAGGCTTACGTTAGAAGAGACAGTCACAAGTGGGAGAGTGGGATCCAGATTGGAGGGATCCAGTCTGCCACGGGTGTGTGTGGTGGGGGGCACCTGGTCTAAAGAGTATAAGTTTCATTCAAATCTCGCAATCTCGCAGTGTCTGGTTTGTTTCTAACTTTGGATTTCTCTAGAGATGGAGTCTGCGGACCACTGGCCTCAGAGAGGATTTCGGAGACCGGGTCCTAAGGACCGCGCAGAGGACATTAAGTATGAGATCTTACTGCAAGATTTATGGCATGTCGGTAAGCGCGGCCTAGCTATCCGGGGATACTTAGACGTGTCTTCCTGACGTCTTAAAACAAGCTAGTATGAAGGGGGGTATAATCGATATGAATCAACTTAAAGCGGTTTGTGGAGGGACAGTGTCGGCAGGGTTAACGACGCACAAGTATGCGACGGCGATTACATCAACACTATTTGGATGAGATTCTGCGACATTCAGAAATACAGTCCGTCGTCGATGGTGGACGATGCATTGACGGACCTTCAAACCGCCATCGACGATGCAGTGCGGCTGCGGGACACAATGCAAGACCGTCTCGGACGACGCACGGCCATGCTAGCTTTGGAAAAGAGTCACAAAAGTCCATCAAGATTGCCGACAGCCTCCAAAGCTTGACCCAATTCGCTTTTGTCTTCGTCGCGTTCAACTTTGGAGTTTCCATTTTTGGCGCAAACATCAGGAAATTCGGCAGTGGCGTGGTGCCGGCTTGGGCGCTGGCCGTCACTGCCTTGCCCGTTTGCCTCGCAACCCTCAGTATTTCTTGGGTATGGACGAAGAAGAAGGAAGGCGATGGTGGATGAGCTGAGCAGTGGCTACAAGACGTCGCGCGGCCAATTCTGCCTTTCTCGCTCCGGAGCCCCGGTCTGGCCTTGATCCTCATCTCGTATGCCCTAACGCACTGGGAGAGGCAAAAGCATGAATAGAACCATGTACAATCTTGCGGTTGGAGATTTGATCGAGGTTGGTAAAGAGTCTCCCAGGCGGACATGCGCCCTGGGCAAGTTTCCGCGAGCACCGGAGGGGACGTCGTTTCGCAAGGCGTTTTGGCCGAATTGTTTGCTTTCCATCGGGCGGTACACTAGCCAGGAAAACTGGCAAGATGACTGCTTTTAGAAACAGCGGATTGGAAGACAACGAAAAGCCAAGGGCCGGCATTCAGCATCGGTGGCGGAGCCTATGAGGGAACCTACGACCCGGGGGGGGGGGGGGGGGGGGGGGGGGGGACCGTCTGAGTTCCATTTCGAAGGCGTCTTGCAAGGGGTAGCACTAGTTCTCGACCGCATGTAGGGATGATCGTGGAGAGTTATTAATATCGGACTGGAGACATCTTTCCTCGTTCCTATACTATTGACCTGCTGGGCTATATCCTTCGATAGACTGGCACCAAACAGCTTCCATGTTCTGTTACTTTCTGCTTCGTCTTCCAGCCATCGGACCACATCTTGAGTTTTGAGCATATTAAAATATTTGAGGCGGTGTGGCTCTGGTCTGACCGTCTGGTCGACTTTGGGTGCTGCTTCATTGCCGAACCGCGCCTCGTATCTGCTCCCGCAAATCAGAACAGCAACACAAGCCAGACTTGCAAATACTATCAGTTATTACAACCTTCCATCTTCTCACTTCTATGTGCTATCACTTGCCATTCCTGTTAGTACTCGCCATGGTATGAACGGAAAGACGTCAATGGTCTGCCAACCGCCATTGGCCGTTCCTTGACCTTCCGCTCACCTGGGTCTCATCCTGGCCCCTTTCGTTCATCCCATTTATTCAATCTGAGCCTATCGGTTTCGATCCACGGGCCAACTCTATATCTAGTTGCTTTCCCTGATTAGATTCCTCTTCTCGATGTGGCATGAGGTTTCCATCACTCTATCTATTCCATTGCAACCTCCCGTCAGCCTCCGTTGTCTGCTCCCGTCTGCTTCCTTCACCCTGGTCCCGCAAAACTCTCAACCAAAAGCAATCCGCAAACTGGCGCGGCGGAAATGGCGTCCGACAAGCAGGCTACTGCAACGAATGAGCGCGTGTCGCTCTTCACTGAACAAGAGGAAGTGATCCTCGTTCACTCGTTTGCCTGCCTGATGGACGGGACCGACAATGTACGTCTAAAAGGTTTTATGGTGGTATTGATCTCTCATGCTCCGAACATGCCTTCACGCTTCATTTGCAAGTGCATTCGGCGTATTTCTGCGCTCATTTTTTTGACTCGGCTTTGTTCTTTCCATTTTCTCCTTCGTCATTATTTACTGCACCGGCTAGGGTCGATCATTCTTACTATGCGTGAAAAAGCAACGACTTGTACTCGCGCACGCGATAGGACAAAAGACTGACTAAATATTACCTCAGATCGACATCCAGCGCCTCGCCCTTTTCGTGGGGACGGACGACATAGAGTCACTGCGTCATGCCTGGGACAACCTGCAGGACAAGATGGAGAAAAAGCACCTCGAGCTCGTTGACGAACAGGCAGCGCTCAACACATGGTCGCCCGTGAAATCGAAGGGCCGAAAGCGCATGGCTCAAGATTCCGATGATGATGGTGACGACGACGACGAAGACATGAACGAGGAGGAGAGCACCCCGACGAAGCCAAGGCCGTTGCGGAAGAAGGCCCGCTGCTCTTCACGCAAGGCTGCTGCTGGAATCACCAGCCCGACTCAAGCGGGATCAAGCAAGACCAATCTGGCCATGTCATATAACTCCCAACCAAATACGGCGAGCAGCAGCAACAGCAGCACGTCCAAAGGGACCGAAACGACGGGCAACGTCCCACAATTCGATGGCAGCGATTAGGATAGCGCCTCGATGTCAACGTTCTCGACCAGCTCGGTACCCAGTCCCACGGCGGTCATGGCCGGCCTGTTTGCGCCTGGAGAGGAGGAGGAGGATGTCCTGCTTATGTCGGACACCGAGATGGATTATTAGTATGCGCGTCAGGGGCGATCATTGAGAGATATCAGGCTGGATGTAAACATAAGGCCTACTAACAGTATACTGGGAAGCAGAATACTTACGGGTGTCAAAATACAAGGCATGATGATTTGTCGGGTGGGCGGGAGGGGACAACGAATCAAAGGTCAAGGGGGGTGAAATATCTCGAAGGAAGCGGATTTGCAACTCGTGCAGGCCTGTATTGATTAGCTTGACACATTACTTCTGCTCCTTTCCCCCTATTTTCTTGCCAATACGAAGGTGTGTGTTCCGATTATTCCACAGCCTTGTCCGTTAAACAATCTTCATCAGGTGAAAAATGATACTCGTAGACGGTAGGGGATAGATATACTTGTTTCAACATTGCAGCTTATGGATGATAAGTAATTTCGCTCGTACCACATGCCTTTTCTAGTTTGCAGCTGAGGGTAGATATAATACTAATGCCTGCGTATTTAGAGGACAGGATCGTTAATTTGATTTAGGCTGGTGATTTTCAGGTCGCTTATGCGATTCCCGAAGGTGCTGTACTGTCATCTTGCTCAGGCTGTCGGGTTATGGCGCAGCACCTTTATCGTTGCGGGAGCTGACTGGCCGGTTCGTACAATCCTACAACCCAATGTATCGCACTGCCTGCAAACATGGGTGCAGATGATGCCTATTTTTGTCATTGACCAGACTGCCCAGGTCTCGAGCCAAGAGACATGTGCTGTAGACATAAGTCCCCTTCCAACAGATCCTTTCGACGTTACGAGGTTAATACTTATCACATAGCATCTCAACTCCGACGATGATCTTCATGATATTCAGAATTGGGTTCCAAAACTGCCACTCAGGCACGGGAGCTGCTGATTGGCCGGATCGCATCGGAATCCTAATGCGGAAACGGTCATCCCAACCCCAAGGCTCCTCCAACAAGGTTCCAACGAGATCTGTTTCGATGTACTGGTGTGCCTCGCCCGGCGGACCCGACTGTTCGGCCCCGGTCTTGTTAGCACCGAATAAATGCGGGCCGGGGTTGTCGAGATGCTATCCCCACGGAATACACCTAGGGCCACTGCGGCCCAGCCAAGCCTCGCATCTGGCATGGACACTGTGTTAGCGTGTTGTTTGATGAGCCAGGCGGTGCAGCATACCCAAGAATATAATCCTTACCCAGTCTCAAGTAGCACAAAACCGAACGCGTATGCTACCCGTGTTCTGACACCCCAAAGGGGAAATCAGGTACGAGTGAGTTTTTGTCTGTTATATATTCCCGTTCCAGACTCACTGGTGAGCTTATGGAGACACCAACATCAACCTCAACAATAATAACTTGACTGTTTCAATTTGCACTCGTTTATACCAGCAGAACCACCACCTACCTATCTACGCGTACTTGATCTTTCACTCCCAACATCTTGGTGACACCTGACGGGCCGACCTCACCCAAACAGACCAACACAATGTCCACAAACACAACTTCCTCCCTCCCGCCGGGAATCACGGATCCCTCGCAGTGCACCCTCGACATCTGCCCCATCGAACTCGCGACGATCCCATACATCCCCACCCTCCCGGGAAATCTCCTCTACCTCGCCATTTTCGTCATCGCCATCATCGCCAACCTCGTGCTCGGCATCCGCTACAAGACATGGAGCTTCATGGCCGGCATGGCGTCCGGCGGTGCGCTCGAGGTCCTCGGCTATGTCGGCCGCGTCATGCTAAACAAAAACCCATTTAACGGCGACGCCTTCCTCATGTACCTCATCTGCGCGACCATCGCACCCGTCTTCCTCACCGCGGCCGTCTACCTCTGCTTGTCGCGCGTCGTCATCGTCTACGGCGAGAGTCTTTCCTTTCTGCGTCCGCGGACGTACACCATCTTGTTCATCACCTGGTATGCTATGCCACATCTCTTCATTGCCAACAACCTACCTGATGATCCAATAAACACACAAGCTGATGCGAGTCTGGACATTAGTGACTTCATCTCCCTCGTCCTCCAAGCAGCAGGCGGCGCCATCGTCTCGACGACCGACGACCGCGCGACAAGCGACATCGGCCTGCACATCATGCAAAGCGGACTCATCTTCCAGGTCGTTTCTCTGGTCGTCTTCATGGTCCTGTGCGCCGTCTTTTTCGTTAGGGTGCGGCAATCCCACCGCGCCGGGCGCGAGAAGCTCGATCTCAACCCGGACTTTGTCGAGCTGCGATCCTCGAGGCGGTTCGCTTTTTTCCTGTACGCCTTCTCGGTTGCGACGGTCGCCATGGTTGCGCGGTGCGGGTACCGCGTCGCGGAGCTAAGCGAGGGTTTTAATGGTGCGATCTGGGGCAACGAGATCGAGTTTATGGTCCTCGAGGGGGCGTTGATTTCGATCTGTGTCATCTTGATGACTGGGGCGCATCCCGGCTGGTGTTTTTCCAGGCGGTTCAAGGAAGCGGGTTATGCGATGAAGAACTTGAAGGCGGGAAAGGGGGAAGTCAACGAGGCGAGTAATTTGACGGATAACAGTTCGACGTGAGTGGATTAAAGATTGTCCACGGATTGTATTCGGATTTTGACGGTCATTGTAGGTGGAGCATAGCATCTTCAGCTCGTAGAAGTTGGAAATTTCTTTTTGTGTATTCTGAGACGTATGGGATTGGTTTGCGTTTGGGTTGAACGCCATGGGCATGTACAAACAAAAGAACATGTGAAGGAAGGATATAGAATATGGCGGGGTTAAAGCTATACCAGGCAGGCTTTCGAGAATCCAGCCTCCACTTCAACAAGGTCTCTGTACGAGATATTCATTTACGATGAACCTCATATTGGCAGTCGTGATCTTCAAGTTGTTGGTAGACATGATATGCTGATCGCTGATATCTCGTCGCGTTAAGATCATGTCATGAACCTGAACACCTGCGTGCATTGCGGCTCAGACCCCCTCTGCTCCTTTGCCCAAAAGCTTCACAGGTGGCACAGGCCAGGCAATGACTGGCAGTGACTTCATAATGGGGACTTCAATTCTATACAACCAATCAACATTTCTTTTATAACATGGTACGGACCATGAGGAAGAGCGGAGGGAATAGACCGGTTGAGATATGATCTGATCCTTGTGTTTATGGGCAATCGAGATGTCAAGTCCTTCCATACAGCGGACAGTGCACTGCACACGTGTGGAAAAAGCACAATGAGATGGTTGTGTCGTCATGCAGCCCAATGCCTTCAACTGCATGCTTTGCCCATCTTCGAGAGCCTCTACATTCATGGCTCTCGTGTCGACCCTTGGTGCTCCAAACTTTTCCCCCCTCCCCCAACTCTAAACTGATTCTGACACCCCCAGCCAAGCTGTCTCAACATATCCAACGCCGTCATGTTTCGTTTTCAAACCTCCACAGCGGTCGCTAGACCAGCTGCCTCACTAGGCCTTGCAGCGAGGAACTACAGTCGCCCACTTGTCGCAGTCCCTGCCCGCTTCAAGTCCGGTGATTCCGCGCGCGTACCCGAGACAGGAAGCCCGATCCCGCGAATCTCGGACCGGATCAAGCACGACCACCACAAGCTCGAGCAGCAGTACAACCAGATCGTCACCACCTCCAACGACCACGACACCCAGGTGCGGTGGCAGAACCAGTTTATCTGGGAGCTGGCGCGCCACTCCATCGCCGAGGAGATTGTCGTGTACCCGGCCTTTGAGAAGTACATCCCCTAGGATGGCGTGGCGAAGGCGGACAAGGACCGGGCTGAGCATCACAAGGTTCGCTTTTTTTCTCGGCAGTGTTTGTTGTCGTCAACTGACATACGTAATCAACAGGTCAAGGAGAAGCTATACGAGTTCCAAAAGATGACGCCTGCAGACTCAAGAGTTCATGCCAACGATCAACAGCCTGTGGGCCGATCTGTCCAAGCACATCAAGGAGGAGGAGGCGGTTGACATGCCGGCATTGGAGAAGGCCATTGACGAGAAGACGTCCGGCCAGCTTGCAGGCAGCTTCGACACCACCAAGCACTTTGTTCCGACGCACAGCCACCCCAGCGCGCCGGATACGTGGCCGTACGAGTCCGCCGTTGGTCTGCTGACGGCGCCGATGGACAAGCTGAGGGATATGTTTAAGAAATTTCCCAAGGAGGAGGCCGAGATTGGGCTTTGAGGAGTGAACGGAGAAATATGTCGTGTTGGTTGGGTGAGGAGTACACCACTAGATCCGAGTCATGTTGCTTTCCGGGCAGAAAAAATGGTTGGGTATCCTACAC
This sequence comes from Apodospora peruviana, assembly GCA_033439685.1. NCBI lineage: Eukaryota > Fungi > Ascomycota > Sordariomycetes > Sordariales > Lasiosphaeriaceae > Apodospora > Apodospora peruviana. Next base: position 893,910 of record JAUEDM010000003.1, on the reverse strand, counting down.
AAGGAAATTTTCGAACTGGCATACTACCAAAGCAGATAGTAGTAGCTCGAGTTACCAAATTAACCAAACGCGGCGTTCTAGTTATGTTTCTCTAGACTGCCTCAAAAGGTTATTTGTGAGTATCGAGCTAACTCTGGTGAGGAAACGATTGAACAAATATTGCAGGACAACGCAAGACTCGGGATGATACACGACAGAGTCATGTGTAAGTGCCGAGCTAACCGCAAAGGGAAAAAACAGAACAGGTATTGCTCGACCGCTCAGCAGCCCCGTATGTTGAGAACGCCCCAAGGTAGGTTGGTCTTTGACATTTTATCTGCGCTGAGCTGGTTCGAGCCATGGCGGGCAAGATCTTGTCAAGACGTGGCGACGAAATGCGAAGTGGTTACCACAAGTCGTACCCTCTCTGTCCTTCCCGTGAGCAAATGCCAGGGATACTGTACCCCAATCTGGCCCCCCCTCATATCTCGACGTGTGGTTCCACGATGTGCGCCACCAACCCGTGAACACCAAGGCCAGGCGGGAGGGGGAGACAATTACTTGCCCCGAAATGGCAACAAAGTCCCGATAAGCTGATAAGATGCCGAGCATTTATCTCTCAACACCAACCCACACCGTGATTGTTGGAGCAGGCAGCAGATCAGTGGAGTCAAACTTGCGGTATTGCTATCAAGTAGTTGATGTCTTCGTCAGCGACCTGATAAAGACAGTAACAACCCATCGATATTCGGAAGGCTTTCCTCAAGCCTGTGTTGTGCAACTTTCGGATCGCCAAACAACCCGCCCGGAGAGACTCGTCGCAAAACCTACCAACCAAAATGACGAACACAGGGCCATCATCGCCGCCTCTTTGGGGTCTCCTCCCATTCGCAACAACAGCATCGTTGACCAATCCCCCTTACATCGTCGCTCTCTTCGTCATCGCGCTGGCGTTATCAGTCACATCCATCATCCTCCGCCGAAAGCAGCAAGAGCAGCAACAACAGCAGCGATCGCCATCGCCGGAGAAAGCAACCGCCACTCGTGGAGGCAAACAAGCCGACCAGCGAGAACCAGGCAAATGGACGCCCTCCGACTTCAAGATGCCGACGCCCGACCCTTACCCGGACTGGTCGATCGAGCACACCAAACCGCTGCCCTACCGCCCCTTCCGGTACGGACCAAAGTACAACCAGACCATGGGCCTGCGGTCGGTGAAGCATACCGACTGGATCGAGCTAGACAACCATTTCCCACGCTTCCACGCCGACAAGGCGCGGCGCATCAAAGAACGTGCCGACAAGTGCTGCCTCACTGCGCCCGAAGCCTACCCGGCCGCCGTCGAGCTGCTCGACGATCTCGTCGATTACCTCCCCGCGCGCTACCCGTCGCTCTACCGGCGCACAGCCGTGGGAATCGACAACCTCTGGTCGGGCGAATCGTTCAATACCACGCGGAAACCTCTGGCCGAAGACCCGATGCTCACGTGCGCGCGGCTCGTGCAGGACGACCTGGCCATCATGATCGAGAAGTCCGACGGGCAGTATTATTTGCTTGCGGCGGCGATTTTCCTGCCGGGGTTTTGGAGGGCAGACGAAAAGTTCGGCATGTCGCTGTCGGAGCTGCACACCTCTGGCGACGTGCCGCAGTTCCGCGAGAAGCTTGAGAGAGGGATGATGAATTTCTTTCGGCGGGTCAAGCCGGAGGAGATGGTCGCGCGCAACAACTACTTCTTCCAGGTCGACGACGATCTGGCGTGGAGCTGGAGCATTGGGTCCGAAGACGACGCGCACCCGAGCTGGAGCAAGTCCGAAAAGAACCGCGCGATCGAGCACCACCATTTTCGGTCCGAACGCCAGACGCTGCGGCGGTTGCCCAAGACCGGTGGGGTGGTGTTTACCATTCGGACGTATTTTCATCCTGTCATGGATATTTGCGAGGAGGACTATGTGCCTGGACGGCTGGCGAGCGCCGTGCGGAGCTGGGGGGAGGATGTTAGTCGGTATAAGGGGAAGGAGCGGTATGGGGATATTTTGCTCGAGTATTTGGATAAGAAGCACGAGGAGCAGGTCAAACGGGGCTTGGATTTGGGTAGGGAAGATGAGGTAAGGGCTTACCCCTATTGAGTTTGTATCAGTTATTGGTTTGGCAGTCAGACGAGAGATATCTTTTTGTTTGTGGAAAACCGAGACATCTGACTATGTTTATTGGACGGCCGCACGACCCGTGATCCATCCTAACGCCCATGCCGCGTCCTGGTTCCAGGGCGGCGCCATCGTCTGAGAAATATCCTGGATGATACACAGGCCCCAGCCCCGTGTGAACCAGTACTCATCCTCTGTCGCGTGCATGATGACGCAGTGGACCGAAAGCACCGCTAGCGCGGGCTGACACCTCTGGCGGAGGAGGGCGATGAAGTCCTCCCCCATCAACAACGGCCATGCCCCCACGACCTGATGCACCGGACTCGGGGCCGCCTCGATCGAGTATTGGATTGCCCCAACCAGCCGATCAATCTCGCGCATGATGACATCCCGATCTCTGACGGAGTCATCTGCGTCACTGGATGCATTCATCTCCTCAAGAACGCGCGCCGCCAGTTTCTCCAGCTGGACCAACAACCGCTCCAAGACCGGTTGGGGTTCTCCGCTGGGGCGGGGCTCGAAGAGTTCGTGCAGAGGTCCTGACCGAATATGCTGCTCCGACGAGATCAGGACACTGTATATGCCCTTTGACAAGAGAAATACGTCGATCAGGTTGTCGAGTTTGACCGGTTTGCCTTCTTTTGGGCCGGATGATGCCATCGCTCCGATGTACAGTAATGTGGATGAGGCGAAAAGAGCATGGCAGTTGTCTGCCGAAATGTTACTTAAGGCGAATCTGATGCCTTGGATAGCAAGGCTTTGGTGGTGGGACGCCTTGAGGGAGTAGCTCTGGCGGTGTTGTGGCTGTAGATAGGCTTGGTGGAAGGCTGTTATGGCCAGAATTTGGTGGAGTAGAAAGTGGTGAGTGAAAGCTTGCCTTGGCAGTTCGCACTGCGATATTTCAAGATCATAAGCCTTGCCCACACTCTTGCAGGTCGTTGTTGTCCAGTGGTGGAGAAGTTCAAGGTCTGAAACCCAAGTAGCGGTGTCGTCCTCGGCATTGTTGTGGGGAGTGAACTTGGCAAAGTATGGAAAGGGATCAGGAATGGTTGGCAAGGGGGGTTCGGCCAAAGTGAGTGTAGAAACATTTGACGATGTCGCAGCAGGTTCCGAGGCCAACCATTCGGGCGGCTGAGATGTCCCTCGTGGTGTTTGGGCGGCTGGCGTAGTTGAACTGTTGGGTAACTGGCCAAAGTCGTCCTGCCATTTGGACCTTAGCGAATGGTGCTTCACAGGAGAGGTGCTGTACATGCTGAACGAGGTAGACTTACCACTGCGGAGACATCCTGTGAGGGGGGTAGTGGCACCGGTGACGTCGAGGAGCCCTCTGGCGATGCCGAGACGGCCGAGAGACTGCATTCAAGGCCATGTCTAATGCATGCCTTGCAAGGGCGATGCTCATCACACTGGCTCAATCAGCCAATGATACTCCCTTTCACATAATGCCTGCCAGTAGCCATACATACCTTGACTCGCCGTTGCTTGCATCTCTGACAGCCGGCCCGAGACTTTGTGTACCCCAAGCGTAATCGCCCCATGGAAAAATCGGGAATCGCCGAGTAATTAGGATATTGCCTCTATATCTGGTTTGGCCGACGTCAGCCTACCTACCTTAGTTGTAGGGCTGACCGAAACCGAAATCCGACGGCGAGAAAGCGAGGTGTTGGAATTCGAAGTGAAGATGAGGGATGGGACGACAATAGAAAGTTGTCGTTGAAGAGGGCCACCCTGAACTGGGCGACTGAAACCGACTGAAATATCACGAGTCTTAGGTGATGTTCACTGCACGCGTTATCGTTGACGCGTCCTCCATCAGATATCCGCTGCATCTCATTCTCGTGGCGCAGCTTGAAGTCTTCGGGAACACCCGGATTTAGCAGTGAGGGCATGGCTCGCCCGAGCCCTTTCCGCGTCTCGACCTTTCCCGTCTCGATTTAAGGTTCTGCAACGTCAATCTGATATGTGGGGATAAGTGGGACATGGTGGGTACCTGCGGGCACGATTGACCAATAAGTATCCGATCCGAAACCGAGCTTGACGTATTCGAGTTCGCGACTTCCCGGGTGCCGGTGAGGTGAGGTGAGGTTGGCGAGGTTGGAAGGTCGTACGGAGCATGAGCCTGTATCCCCAGATCCCGTAGGTAGTGTACCTGACGTGTATCCCGCACCTTCCAAGTTTGACAGATTGTCAATGTCGTCTCTTCGGACCTGAGATGTTCACTTCAGACGGACAGAACCCATCTCTCCCCATCTTGCTTTAGCCAAATACCCCATTCTTGCGCACTCTTGCTGCTTCTGCCCAGTCACGTGCCCCCATAACACTAAAATAAATTTCCCTGCCAGGGCACTCCCTCCACCGTCCCTCGTCCCACTCCGGCTGCACGGGACTTTGATATAAAATGAATTTACAATACCCGTTTAGTTGGGTAGTACGCGTAGGTACCTTATGTTCCTACTACGCCCAACCAGGGCCCTGATCTGCCAAGATTCGCCACGACCTCCGGTCGGTCAGCGCGGCAATGCATCCGTGTGGGGCATCAAACGGGCACGACTCACGATCTTAGCGTCGATTTGCGGTTAAAGTGCCGGTGGCAGATAACCATGTATCACTGGACCGGCCAGATGGGGACTCTTGCAAGCCATTGAGAGGGATACCCATTGTGCAATAACCCGTGTTGATGCAGGCGTGCTCGGATCACTCAGTCCGGGTTGTGCTGGACACAAATCGCTCAAGAACGTTTCATCTGCCCAAATAGTCTAGATGGCTCCTTAAGGTACATTATAAGAACGGCCGGCCCGGGTCGATGGCGGTCTCGTTTCTCAACCTGGTTTCACCAAAAATTCCCACGGAAACGGAACTCGCAGCTTTTATTCGTCTCTTCCCTCCGCGCCTTGAACAGACCTTCTGTAGGCGCTTTGCAAGATGGCTACCACACATGCCCTTGCACAGGCTGTTGTCGACAAACTACCTCTGATATTCTCTACATTGGGAGTCCTGGTTGCAGTAATCTTGCTTCAGAATGTCTTGCAAGGCAACCCACTCTCCAGTTTCCCAGTAATTGGGGCGGAGCTGGATGGCGACGAGAAGCGACGGCAGGCATATATGGTCAAGGCGAGAGACTTGTATGTAGATGGCTACAAGAAGGTTTGGATCTTAACCCCCCATCCAACGCAACACGGCGGAGAGAATCAGGGGCTCACATCTTTACGTGACATCAGTTCCGAAACGGCATATTCAGGATGGTTACTGCGAGAAGTACGGCGTTTATCCCTATCCTTGAACACCCTCTCTGCGCCGTAATCAAGACGATCACTCGTGCTGATACTTAGCTTAGAGTCGTCTGTCCTCGTTGTTTCCCCCAAGTTCCTCGACGAGCTCAAGCGACTGCCGGACCATGTGCTCAGCTTCGACGCTGCCATCCACGAGACGATGCACGCGAAATACACTCTCATCGAAACCGGCAACAATACAATCCCGCACACAGTCAAGACAGGCCTGACTCCAGCGCTTGTACGCCTGAATGCCTCCATTTCCGACGAGGTCCAAGAAGCAATGCGCCGTGAAATTGGTGAATGCAAGGACTGGACGCCGGTCCATATTAACAAAAAGCTCCTTCGCATCGTGGGTATTGTTTCTGGTCGTGTCTTTATTGGTCCTGAACTCTGCCACTCAGAAGAGTACCTGGATGCAGCTATCAACTACACCATCGAGCTCATGGACCTGCGGACGGCGGTCGAGGCCTTACCACCCTGGATCAGACCTTTCAAAGCGAACAGGCTGCCTGAAGCCAAGAAACTGCGTCAACGTGTCCAGCAAGCCGACGCTTTTCTGCGACCGATTATACGGGCCCGACTGTCAAATCAGAATGCCCAAGACAAGCCGAACGATATGTTGCAGTGGCTCATCGACGACCAAATCAAATTTGGGTTGGACTGCAGCACCGAGAAAATGGCAAGACTGCAGCTCGGCATCAGCTTTGCTGCCATCCACACGACCACAATGACGACAACGAACGCGTTTTACAATTTGGCCGCACATGCCGAGCTCGCCCCTATCCTACGTGACGAAATCCGCTCCGTACTTGCCGAGCACGACGGTGTCTTCTCCAGCACAGCGCTCCAAGCCATGAAGAAGCTGGACAGCTTCCTAAAAGAAACCCTACGCTTTCACCCGCCGTCAGCAGGTTCGTTCCAGCGCAAGGTTCTGCAGCCGTTCACCCTGTCCAACGGCCAGGAGATCCCAGCTGGCATCATTATTGAAGTTCCAGCACAAGCGATAGCAAGCGATCCGGACGTGTACCCCGACCCGGAAAAGTTCGACGCCTTGCGCTTCTACAAGCTGCGGGAGAAGGCCAAAGACGACGGCCGGATCGAGGTCGCGGCCCAGGGGCAGTTTGTGAGCGTCAGCCAGAGCAGCCTGACCTTTGGGTACGGCCGCCACGCCTGCCCTGGGCGCTTCTTTGCGGCCAACGAGATCAAGATGATCATGGCAAATTGTCTGCTCAAGTACGATGTCAAGATGGTTGATGGGTGTACCGAGAGGTATCCGAATTTTGAGGTTGCGGGCTTGGTAAGTCCTTTGGTATTAATTTGTCACAAAGTTTATTGAAAGTAAAGTCGCGAGTTCGAAGCTGACATTACGTGTGATGATTTAGTCTATTCCTGACCCCACAAGGAATTTGTTGTTCAAGAGGATTGAGGAGTAGTTGCTGCGAAGTTAGAGCCTGCCCCATATAACTTGAAAAACTGGGCAACAAGGCATCTTGTATCTACGGCACCATTGAATGCTACAGTGATATTAACATCTTTTTATCATGATCTTCAGCAGTTTGGAAGTCACATTTCGGCAGTACATTCCGTCGATGTCCCCCAAAGACGTCATTCGGAAAATGGAAGAACAATGGTGATGTCACAGGAAGGGGTGATCGTCCCGCACGTGATGCAATGATTTGTCGATATAAGCAGACAACACCACTTCTCACTTGCTTTCGTACTGACACCTTTCCCAATTCTCTTCAAACAATACAAAACATTCCAAAGATATCTGAAATACCCGGATCCAATCCCATCATCATGTCTGACGCCCACCCACAAGGCGGAAACCTCTTCGACATGGCCAAGGAGGGCACGAGAGGTTTGTTCTCATTATCTCAACAGCTGCCAAACATTTCATTTTCATTGTCCGAATCCTGCTAACAAACATGAATTCCTACAGTGCCTGCCGACGCCGCAAAGCTAAACGTCGACGCATCGGGCACGCAAGCCAGCTCCAACCAGCACGGCGCTCAGCGCAGCGGCCTGGGCAGCACCATAGCCGACAACACTCTAGGCAGCACGGGATTGGGCGAAGTTGTCAGTGCTGGGGGCGATATTCCTGAAGATGTCGGTCAGAAATACAGTCGGGGCGGCGGAAAAGAGCGCGGAGAGAAGCAGAGCACACCGCATGGCGGACGGAACCAGCCCTCGCATGGTTAGAGATGTTGCACCTAATTTAGGAATAAAACTGAATAATGAAATCAAATCAACAGATTCGAACTGCTGTCACATGAGATTGATCGTAGCCAAAGTCGGAGGCTGCTGCGAGAACAGGTCCCACGCGCCAACATCCTGACGCGTATCCAGACCACTTGTCTCTGTGTCGCCCATGTTCTCTATCTTGAGGATTCCCAGACGCTCGTAGAGTTGTGAGTTACTATCGACGCACCGCAGCACCAGCGCGCATTCTGATCGACCGATCTTGAGAACGTAGTTGGCAACGTCAAAAAAGCCACCCGGACCTGGAACTAGGTGTGTTGTCCACCCGAAACCGAGAGCAAGTGCGTAAACGGTCTCGCCGTCGGCGGGAAACGGACCGCCGTCGTAATCGCATTCGAAATTTGCGGCTATCGGTTCTTCTAGTGACTCAGAACCGAAAAATGTTCGGAGATGCCATTTACTGAGAAGGGATCCCATGTCTGGGTCGGCGCCGTACGAGACGGCGGAAAATAGGTGCCCTCGAAGGGTGATACAGCCGTGATGAGCAAGCTCTTCGTTTGATGTAACTGGGTTAGTAGAAGGTAGTTGGATGTTCATGGCCGCCATGGCGGCATGGTCGCTCCAGTGCTCGAGGTACTGGACTCGCCAGTTGGGCGAGACCCATGACCACGACGGGCCGATTTTCTGGGGAGGTGAGGGTCGGACGGCGCGCCATCGTCCGGGCAGGTAGACGGTCCAGGCAAGGTCGGCGACTAGGGAGTCCTCCCAGAGGCCGGCGACGTACTGACCCTTTCGGTAGGGCGCCATCTCTGCGGCTAGACCGAGAATGGCGAACGGGCGGTCTGAAGGGAATTTGAGCTTGAGGGTGGTGTAGGCTTGGACGATGTCGTGCCATATTTGAGTTGTTGAGCGCCGGTCTGGCGTTGCGTTGTTGTTGTCGTTGTTGTCGTTGTTGTCGTTGTGGTCGTTGTTGTCGTTGTTATCGTTGTTATCGTTGTTGTCGTTGTTGTCGTTGTTGTCGTTGACGTTCCTGCTGTCTCGATTCCTGTAGTGAGCCGCTTTGATGGGCAGTTTCCCGTACTTGCCATATGACTTGTCCATCTCCAAACACTCGCAGAAACTGCCCTCCATGCACTCCCAAAAGAGTTCGTCGTAGCCAAAGTGCAGGACTCTCCGGGAGAGCAACCGTTCCTGGAAGACCCACGTCCGATCGAGCAGCGGATAGTACGGCTTGTCGAGTGGCCCGGAATTCAGATGATTGCACTTCACCCGTAGAGCCATCGCGAGAGGGTTGCCTGTTTCGTCCGAGCCCGTTACCGTGTGGTCAAAGGACGGGAACAGCGTGTCGGCGCAGCTGTCGCATCTCGTAGCGGCGATGGTCAGGAACGCGTTGCGGTAGATGGAGCACATCTTGGGTGCCTCGTCCTCCCAGTCCTGGTGATCATCCTGCACGATGCACAAGCTGTCGATCCACAGGAACCGAACACCGAGTTTTCGGGTCACTGAGATCGCGTCTTGGAAGGTCGGTGGTATGTCAGCCCAGGGGATTTCTCGCTTCCAGTTAGCGAGGGTCGATTGCGTTGTCGTGAGAGGCTGGACGGATCCCCAGCAATGGCTGAGACAGTTGTATCGTCCAGTGTCCCCGTCGAGCGTCTCGTACAGTCGCACAGTTCCGCTCGAAACATCGAGCACCCGCTTTGGTAACGGAACAGTGTCTTCGTTCTGTTGCGGGCCAACGTAGGAGCGGCAGCTGGCATGCTTATTGCGGCAACGATTCAACCACGAGTTGATCTGCCCGAACCTTGCCTCGAGGGAAACGTGGAAGGGTATCGGCGGTAGCGGCCAACTGCATTGAAGCTGTTCGGCGTGGTCATTTCCTTCGCCTGTTGCTGCCACCGCCGGCGGAGCAAACAAGTACAGGTGGAGATGCATAAACTCGGTGAAGGACACGGAGTTCCCAACGCTCGATCCTTGTTCAGCGGTCAAGTAATTCCGTGAGTGTCTGAAGTCCGGTTTCCGAAACATAAAATTCATACGCGGTCGAAACGCTGTGGGACCTCCCTGGTCGTCGTAGTCATGCTCGAATTCGAAGGTGAGTGATGAGGTTTTCATATCATCGTGGACAGATGGGGGAACGAATCGTAGAACCGCTTCAACGAATATCCGGCAAGTGGGACATCCAGCCTCTGTCGACGCAGTAAGCCTTTTCCAATCGACGCTTTGATAGAATCCATATGGGCTTCGTTCCTCGTCTTCGTCTTCATTATCCTCGTCTTGCTCGTTGCTGTCGTCGTTGTCTCGCAGCTTCTCGCCCGAGCCCTCTTTTCCGTCTTCAACGTCCTCCACAGGCGCCGTCTCTAGTACTTTTCTGCCTGAGTTCAGTTCGCCGGCCTGATGTATGAGCTCGATGAATTTGTCGCAAAGATGGAGAGGACAATGCCCTTTGCCACGGAGTGGGGAAGATGCGGTCCCATTTTCGCCAATTTGCTTGGCCTCCAGTTGCTCCTTCTCGTCATCAATAGATTCCATGTTAATAAGGGTTACGGATGTGGCAGCTGCGGAGCCTGAATACAAGTACGGATTAGATGATGCAAGTCACGGTCTGATCTATGGTGGAACGAGAATCTCTGCACCCAGCCAGTCCCAAAGGGTCAGGGAACTAGGCTCGCCAAGGAGGACACCGCCTCTATAGGCGCCTCCAGCCGAGAATAGCCAAGTTCTAAGGGGGACCCCGCAAAGGGCATGTCGACCTACCGGTTTCTCTCAACCGATCCGTATTTTCTTCTGACCAATTGGACCTTGCCATTCGGCTCGCTAATCTGGCAAGCCACAAAACCCTGGCATCTTGGGTGTCAGAAAGTGGTATGGCCCACGCGAGCAGGAGGGGGATGGGTGAGGGAAGATACTAATCGGTTGAGAGAAACCGGTAGGTATTCAGGCCCAGTATAGCAACATCAAAAGTCGGTTTAATGAGAGGACTCGGTTGCCAGGCTACCGATATCACTACCTAGGTACCTCGGTAGATAGGGTATTTATGTTGAAGTGGGTTTCAATGCAGGCGCAACAGACAAGCAAGAGATCATAAAGCTATAGTCAGGTAGGTACTCAGGTACTAGTGATTATATATTCACGTGTATAATTAGGCCGTTGATAGCATTACCACGCTCCGCTTGATCAATATCTAATACGATCCAGCAGTCTAATGGTGGCCACCAATATGCGGCAACTTGAACCCGGGCGTACTCAAATCCAGCAACCTATCAAACAACGGCGTTCCCAAGCCCGTCACCGGGTCCCAGCCAGGGGTGGCATTCCAGCTGGCATACGGCACGAACGGCGTCGGCAGGCCAGAGTACATATCCGTGCCCGTGCAGCCGGTCGAACCGCCAAGGACAATGTCTGTAAACCCGGACAGGCCGATGGTGTACAGCCACGGGTTGAGGAAGCCCAGGGGCGGCAGCCCTTTGGCCAGTCGTGCGTTGTTGAGCAAAGACACTAGAGCAGCGAACAGGGGCGCCGAGGCGCTGGTTCCCGAGACGAGGCGGTCCCGGTCGCCGGTGTAGACGTGGTAGCGGACGCCCTGGGCCGAGACGTCGGGGAAACCGCGGCCGGCAGGGTTGTACAGGCCCTTCCACCGGCCCTTGAGCTGCGTCTTGAGGTACTTGGTCACGGCCAGCTCCTGGTACAGCGGCCGAGACCAGATGTCGGAGAAGCCGCCTGACGAGAAATAGACGGCCTGTTCCGGCTCGACGTAGCGGGTTCCGCCCACTGAGGTGACATAAGGGCATGCGCTGTGTGGAGCAAGAGCATTAGTTGCTAATACGTAAAGCTGTACGGGTCGGGAGAAGGATTCAGGGCCGGGTGGGTTGAAACTTACGCAGGGAATATGGGGAGGAAGCGAGTGGTGTTCTTGCCGTCGTTGGTCTGGCAGGCTGAGCCAACACCAGTGTCTCCAGAAGAGAAGATAACCGAAACGCCACGGGCACCGAGCTGGCCGATCATATTGCAGACCTTCAGGGCGTACTCCCGCGGCACCGACTGCTCGTCCTCGCCATACGAGGTTGTCAAGGTCTGAGGCAGCTTGCTGGCGGGGAGCTTCAGCAAGTAGTCGAAGAACTCGAGGTACGGCTCGTTGGAGACGTCCTCCGGGTCGGGCTGATCAAGATCCGGTACCAGAGGTCCACGTCCGCCGGTGCTGTAGTAGGTGATGGGAGTCTTGTAACCCAAGGCGACGGCGTACTGGATGTCGAGATTGGCTTCGGTGGCGTCCTCCGCGGTGGGTCCTTGGGTGTTCAGTCCACCGTTGATGCCGACGTAGGTGAAGTTTTGGTCCAAAGTATACGGAGCATACAGGCTCTGGAACATCTCGAGCTGGTCGTGCTTGGCCCACTGCTCGAGATATCCGGTCACGCCGAAGAGCGACTTCTTGCTTGGGTCGGCCTGGTAGGAGCCGACCTTGTACAATGCCCTCAGGCATTCGGGCGTGATGCTCGTGTTGCAAGCGACAACATCCAGATTTTGAGGCGGGATCGCAGCCGCAGTCTTGAATTGCTGCTTGGCATCGACAACCTCGAATATCTGGTTCCGCTCGGCACGGATCTGCGTGAACCGAACCACCGGGGCAACCATCCTGACGTGCTTGGCGACCTCTTCGGGCACCGAGTACTTCAGGGCGCGCACCTTCTTAACGTTGGTGCCGTCGTGGCCCCACAAGCCAAAGTCGGCGTCTAAAAGGGAGGAAGCCTCACGGACTGTAACCTTGAGGTTGATCCATTCGCCGTCCCTCTCGACCTTGGAGTCGTGGATACCAGCGTCGCGAAGCCACGAGAGCACTGCCGCGGTTGACTCTTCCCGGGGTGCCATCAGCGACGATAGTTCGTCCCTGGAGAGGTGTTGGCCATACTTGGCATGGGACGGGTCCGAGATCTCGTAGAGAGTCCGCTCAAACAGACCCTCGTTGGGCTGGTCCAGAGCGATGCGCAGCTTCAGGACTTGGTCCGGGTGGGCGTCCGCCAACCGGGTCCATTCTCGAGGTTTGACGGGGAGCGACTCGAGGACGGTCGAGCCGCATTGGCCGAGCACCGCGAGTGCCGCGGTCAGGAAGAGGTGCTGAAGCATCTTGGCGATGCAATCGAGGACAGAGGATGGAGGTGAGAAGTGAGTGAGACAGAGAATCTGGGGGAGGGAAACGGAGCCGAGAAATGCCAATGTTTATAGAACGCTTGGACAAAGCTTAGCAAAAGAAAGTGGCAAGGATCGATTCCGAAAGCTTGCACTTGATCAAGGTAGAGATGGCAAGGATTGCCAGGTTCACTGGTGCGGGCCATGCAAGTGATTTGCTGGTTCGAGGTATCTTGCCGTTTTCTAGCTTCCCCTTTCGGACGTGATCGTCGTTGGCGAGCTGTTGGAGTCCGCATGCCAATCGGGGCATTGGCAAGGGGGTCTTGGCGAATTGACCAATGCAAGGGCGGTTTGGGTGACAGCTACCTCCGCCTCTACCCCAGTGATATGCCGTGTTAGGAAGCTCAATTGGGTTCAAGACAGATCCTAATCTCCAGGGAACCCAAACTGCGTGGAGATGTTGCACGTCACACAATGCAATATTGGGCGCTTTTCGTTAGCTTCCTGCGGTGCGAGCTTCCGCAACTGACTCAAACACTGAGCCTCATTTGGCAGGTACCAAATACAGAGAGCCAACGGCAACGACGACATCAATACTTTCCGGCTCGCCTGCCTAGGTATGTACCTAGACGACGGACTCGTTCCGCCATATCCGCACCTGTTGCCTATCACTCCTCTATCTCTACCCCCCTTATTGCCGTCTTTCCGTGCGGTCTCTGCGTCTCTGTTCCACCACCACGGGTCCAGATTTATGGCGCTCCTTTCTTTTTTAGTAGTCGTTATGAGCTTTGTGAATTCGCACTCCCCTCTGTCGTGCGCATAAAGAGCATTAAAGAGTAATATTACTTGGAAGCCGGCGCCATATTGCGGCCCCTCGGCAACGCACGTCAGCTCACCCCTCGCAGCTGTAGAGATGTGAGGATCCGAGCTTCTAGCGGAAAGATTTCTATTTCCCATCAACATGGCGTTGAGGGGCCGGTCCAGTGCCTTCAGAGCTCAACTATCTCCGATCGGTGCTACTGCAATAACACCACAAATTGGTGATTCTCGGCTGCGAAGATTATATGTATCCATTACTACCTAATTAAAGTAGCATTCGACGAATAGCCGACGGGGGCGGGTACAGGTGCCGATTCCAAGCCCCTTAGAAAATTCCGGCGTTGGCACTTGCAACTTCGCGAGTTCCCCAAGGCGCCGAAGTGTCTGGGTTCAGGAATTTGGAGGTCTGTTAAGAGTGGTCGTCGAGAGAAACTTTTCTCCCATATTAAATTTGGGGAATTGGAGAAACCTGGAGAAAAAGTTGGAGCTTTTGTTCCAATGCCGGAAAGTAATAACCTGGACGGTGCGTAGCTGTTGGCGTGGACCGATGAAGTCCTGGTGCCGGCCAGCAGCCTTTCCGAGGGGCACGTGGTTACTAATAGTCCCAGACGACGGCGATGGGAACCTCGAGGTTGGCTGGTGGACCGTGGGTTTTGCATGGATATACATCAATGTCCGTTATATTATCCTTTGCTTTGCTGAACAAGTACCACACTTACCAGAGGGGCAACGTGACCATGTTTCAGTACTAGTTACTTGGAAGGGATTGTAGTGTCCGCGCCCTGCTACCTACTCTGTGACAACCTCTGTTTGTTGGACAGCTCTAAGTTCGGGAATGTACTATTTCAAGGTTAATCTGCTTGAGTATAATATCTTCAAAAGGGATGATGGCGGTCATTCTATGACCCTGCGTGCTACGGAGCGCGAGGAGAGCAGTATACGTGACTATGGAAAGGCGCCAAGAACCTCAAAGGCCTGACAAGCCATCCATAGCCTTTAGGAACTGTGGTGTGACTGTGACGACTTGAACAGCTCCCTTGATGAAGGGAACTTGCAATATTGTTTTGTAGGCGGCAACTGCGCGCCACACCCTATTCTTTTGTGTGGTCCGGCTTTATAGAGCTTGTAACCCCTATTTATGCGGCTTTCTGAAGCTCACCTTCACTCTTTTGTGTTGTAAACACTACGAATTTCCTTATTTGAAGCGCCATCAACGCTCTTTTCTATACTTAGGTCACTGTGTGACAGTTAATACTGCTTTATAATAGTCAGCTACGGCACTCGTAGTCGACTGGGACTTGTGCAACAGTAAAAAAAGTGGGTTACGTCAGCTCTTGGGGCTATATTAAGAGTTCCAGGAGCCAACCAACTTTCTTCCTTCTTTTCAGCACATTCCGTGCCCACAATTCTATGTCACCACCTAATCCACGTCCCCTAGTTGTTCTGTTGAAACTGAACGGACAAACTTTTAGCGAAAAGAAATCGCACCAATCCAAGCCTCATCTACCGCGCATTTTGACATGGCCTCCGAAAATAAAGTTGTTCGACTGAGCGATCATATGACCGTCTCGGTATCGACCGAAGCGTTGGAGGCGCTGCGGGCGCTGGCCACTAAGAAAACCAGACTCGTCATGTTGGTCGGTACAAATTCTCCCGCCGATGCGAAGGCCACACAGAGATCTGCGCCTGCCCGCTCAAGCGAGCAGTGGACAGCTGCGCGAATGCCGTGTGACGGATGTTGACGTGCTTGCAGAGCGTCGACCCCGAGACGGAGCTGGTCTAGCTCGTCCCCGGACCGCCCGACGCCGCCCACCCGTCGACCGTCGCGGAGGTTGTGCAGACCATCTCGCCCACCGAGCCGCGCTTCACCTTTTGCCGCTTCAAATCCGAAATCACGGGAGGCCACAGGACACGGCGCTCCTGTTCTTCTTCACCTGTCCCTCGCCGCCGCCCGGCACGCTGGGTCTCCACCAGGACACCAGGGAGCGGATGGTCTAATTACCCTCTGGAGGTCGCGAGAGCCGAGACCGGATTGAACATCGACAAGAAGTTCGAAGTCGAGGACCCTGCCGAGCTTGACGAGGCCTTGGTTCTAGGAGAGCCTAAGGCATCCAAGACAGATGAATGAACAGCGCGGAAATTGAGGATATACCCACGGCTTTAGCGACTGAGAAAACTGTTTGGCAGAGACACGATTCGAGTGCCATGTGCCGTGCTCACGGTTCACTCTTAGAGGGGAACAATGCCCATACACTAGTGAGGACTCTCAGGTAAGAGATCGTAACGGATATGGTAGATCTCGGGGTTGATGATTGAGCTAATAATGAGCTTTTTGATATTTTGATGTCGCAGATCCAAATCAATATGGTGGTATGCGTATAAAAGTAGTTATTCACTTATCGCATGTTTTATTTGTTCATTATGTGCTTATCAAATCGATGGCAATTCTCCGCTCCTTGGTCCCACAACTCCAACAATCTTCAATAAATAGCACAATCTTTGAAACCCGATGTCCTTTGGCACACCCATCACAAAATGCCCGTCCCAACTATCCGCGACGTCGTGCGAGGCGCATCTGTCAACATTGTGCTCAAAGTCGACCAACCAACTGGCCGAACAGTGTCGGGGAAAGTACAAGATGTCCTGACTCGGGGCAACCACCCCCGCGGTATCAAGGTGCGCCTTGCCGATGGGAGAATCGGAAGGGTGCAAAGCATGGCCGAGGCCTCTGGTGCATCGGCCCCCGATTTATCTGAAGCCAGTATTGATGCCGAGACCGGGCATGTCGGCTCAGTCGTGGGCGCTCCCCCTCGCGACCAGCTACGCCGCCGACCCCGTCCCGATGACCAAGATGCCCCGGCTCCACGACAAGTCGTCGGCCTCGATGCCTACATCAAGCCGGCCAAGAATAAGCGAGGACCTGGCCGGAAGAACTTACACGCAGCCAACACTTCTGCCGATGGGGGTTCCTCATCATTGGCGAGCGATGCGATCCAGGAGAATGTCGAGACCACCGTCTGTCCGGTCTGCTCCAACTTCGAGGGTGACGAGACAGCCGTGGCCCATCATGTTGCTACCCACTTTGAAGATTGACTTGAGACGCTGTATCCGCGAGCATGTCACTTTGGTTCACGAACTCCATTAAATTAGCGTACTGTTATTTTGTTGGTCTTGCTGAATACAAACTCCTTCCGAGTCAAATCACACACAAACAACGGCAAAGAAACTTAAGCCATCTGATGTGGCTATGGCAGGTGCATCACCCGCCCCCCCCCCCCCCCCTCTTTTGCGACCATTCCTGCTCCTGGCTGCTGAGCGGATCCTTCCCAGTTAAACTCTGCATCACTCGTCCTAGAGAGCTCATGGTCGTGATGTCGAGATGGTCACCTCCGATCTTGGGTTTCTTGTCGGGGTTGTCATTGCCCCAGCCACACGCCTTCTCATACCTCGCAAACGCCGGTGCCAAATTGAACGGATTGCGATTGCATCGCATTATTGGCAAGGCCGGCAGCTCGATATTCGCGACCCGGCACGAACAATCATCCGGTATCTCGGTAATACCGTCACTTATATTTAGCGAGATGCCGTATTTCTTGGTGTAGGCCAGGACGATGCCGTCGAAATCGTTCATATCGAAATAAAAGGTCCGTTTTATGCCACCAGAACCCCGGAGTTTGGTAATGTCGCCTGCCGAATCGTCGTCGTCCAGCATGTTCATCAGACGCATGTCTTCTGCCATTACTAAGAACAACGTCACGATTTGACTGAGGTTCTCAACCTCGGAGTTTTCAACGAGAAGACCCTCCCTCTCGAGGCGGGCGAGCATGGACACAAAAGTTCGTCCGATGAGCCGGGCAAGATGGCATGAATCGGTGGCCTCCGATCTGTGGATTCTGTTGTTGCAGATATACTTGTCAGCCAGCTGTTGTTACTCCGAGACAGGGCGTGACAGTGGATATGCACTTGCCCATTCATGGGTTCGGTCATGTTCGAAGCCATGAAGAAAGCCATGGCCTCGCATACCACCCACTGCTCCCTCCAGTTGCTGTCGGCCTCGACAAAGTCCAGCTCTCAATTACCTCGAGCACACCCAGCCTCTCGTGGTCCGGGCTCATGAAGGAAAACAGAGCAAAGCTATCTGGGCGCCGCAGCTGGATATGATCGTGCTGTGCGAAGAACTTGCGCCGACCCGAATGCGTCACAATCCACCAATTGTTTGGATGTGCCTTTGGCGACTTGCCGCAGAGACAGGTCTTTCCATCGTCGCACTTTTTACTCTTGTTCCCGATTACCATGAAAGGCGGCCGGCACTGACATTCGTACCGGTATCTTTCCTTCTCAGTCAACTTCCATACCTCCTTGTAGGCGGCATCGGCGTTGGCCGAGCCTGAAATGGGCGCCCAGCGCTGGCTTCGGGCGGTGGCGTTGAAGGTGAAAGGGGCCACTTGCGAGGGGGGCTGAAGGGCGGCCATAATCGCTGGTGTCTTCACTTCTCGGGGAAGGTGTTGCTCGTTCGAGTCCTTCGTGTTTGCGCACTGATCTGTTTGTCCCTTCTCTTTTCTTTTTCTTGAAATTACTGTTCCTTAGCGTTTGTGGGTGAGGGGTTCATCACGCTCCTCGACGCGTAAAATCAGTCGGAGTTTCAGGTCGAGCGCGGTAGCTGGTCAGTTCGATGCTGTCCTCGTCGCTCCAGTCGTCGTGAGCTACCGCGTCTGTACCGGCCGTATTAGCGCTGTTGTTAGTCAGTACCGGTTCAGGGCTGCCACTCGTGAGCGTGTCATCCAGATTGTTGACGACACGTTGGGAGCTGCTGTTGGTATCCGTGTTTTGGCGGTGACTCATTGGGAGCGGTGGCGGGATCGCCTGCCGAGAAAAGATTCGAGCCCGATCTTCGACACTTGTGCTGCCCAGTTCTCTGATCCCCGATTCGGTCATGACGCTCGTCTCGCCGGTCTCGTAGCCCAGCGGCGCCCCTGGGCTGATATTTCCCTTGAAGAGGGCGCGCAGGATCGGTATCGAGGCTGCCATGATGCAGATGCCTGCTTCCGCGTTACCCCATGCCACCAGGGGGATGCTGGATGCTTTTTCGGGCGTTAGCACTTCACATCTGAGATAATGGAGATGCCAGATCGGGTGGGGCCGATACTTACTTGGGTCGATTGTATGATGGACTAGAGGAATTGTCGTCGTCTTGATGGCGGCTGCGATTCCGGCGCTGTTGTTAATCCGTCAGTTTCTAATCATATAAATTTCGTAGTTTGCTAAAATCGACTTACAAGACTCCCATGCTCATTGCCACCACCACGCCGCATTTCTCCTTCTTGCTCATCTGAAGGGTCCAGATGTACTTCCACGGGAGGAACGCAAGCGTGACGTCCATGGCGGCAGAATAAGCACACGAGAAAACATTGTACTTGATCGCTATATCCAGCGACACGCAATTCTTGCTCGGGCTCCACGCCACACACTCGACCCAGACGAACCCGGCGCTCGCACCTAGGGTCCCAACCATCGAAATGACGATACACACCAGCGCCGTCCGCATCCAGACGGCGGGGATCCGGAGCAGCGTCATGGCGAACGAGATCTTGCCCAACAGGTTCGCCGTGATCAGGAGGGTCGAGAGCAGGTTGATGGGCAAGGGAAACTTTGGTATGTTTTGGGTCGGTATGACCTGCCGGCCGTAGCCGAGGCCGATGACGTACGAGACCAGCGCGGCCTGCGCGGTCAGGAGGGCCCACGATGTCAGGAGGGCGTAGTCGTCCCACCAGAGGCCGCGGTTCTGGCAGTTCTTGAGGTAGAGCCGGGTGAAGAGGAAGAGGGCCGAGATGGACACGATCACCCAGACGACGAGGTTCACCTGGGGACCGTAGTCCACTCGCGGGTCGAGTTTTGCTCCGTCCGGTGACATATTTTCGTCAGCGTCGTCGTCGTGGTTGTGATTGTTGTCGTGGCGGGGAAAGGTTGGAGGAGATGTCTTTTTGTCGGACCGGTATCTCTGGAACTTGGACTGCTGCTGCTACTACCCTGGCTGATAGGACTGGGGTGATTCATCGAGCAGTTATCTCCAGCACCCTGAAAGGTAGATAATCAAGCGAGCGTGGTGGTCGGGAATACTAATGAAGGCAAGTAGTTCGGACGAGGTGTGGAGGACGGGACGAACGATGTAAGAATGGACCAGGCGGGACGGGGAAGTACGGCAATAGTTAACGGGGGGATTTTATTGAGAGCTTTTCACGACAAAAGCCAACAAAAAGAATTCACAACTGCCGACAATTTTGTCCGAAAGAGGTGATGCATTTCACACCACGACAAAAGACCAGGGAGAGCTGTTGTTATTGTGTATCAGAAAACCGCTTTGCGCATTGCATTGCAGTTTTGAGACGTGTTGCGGACTGCGGCGATCTTTTTTTCTTTCCGTATCTGGAAGTAGTTGTCGATCGGAGTCACGATAACGTCTGAGCTTGCGCCCCCGCAGTTTCTCGGTCGACTTTGCCGAACGACGAACCTTGTTCCTTGTCTACCTATTGAATCCTCAATGCACCCAAAACCCCCAAAGAAAAAGTGATGATCAAAGTGGTGGTAGCGGTAAGACCAGCCTTGGGGCTTTTGGGTGAAGAAAGAGTTAGAGGAGGACGTGAGGGCTCCACCCAAACACCAGCAAAACAGCAGATCATGTCCCCGGGAAAGCCCTCCGCAAATTTTGGACAGAGAAAAAGAAAGTGCGAGTGAGAGAGAGAGACCAGTCGAACGGGGCGGGTTGCAACGGGCGATCAGGATCAAGATTCCGGGGTGCGTCGAGTTTTGGCGTGTTTTCATCGTCGTTCCCGTCCGGGCGGGCGGTCTGTGCGGCAAGGGCCGAGAACACTGTCGAACCGATATGTCAACGAATGTTTGGAATTATGGGGAATGCTTATATAGGGTGGTACTATGCGGTTATATAGTAGACTTGTCGGTTTCATTTTTGTTGAGGCTGCCCCATGTTGAGATTATAAACAGTGGCTCCACAGACTTTGAGATGTTTCTTGCTTTGATTACTTCGAACGTGGAAGACGTGCATCTAGCTATGATTCAGAGGAACGAGTTTCAGAAAAGGGATGAACTTCATAGGTACTTTCTTTTGTTTAGCGAGTAATTAGTGATTTCACAAAACGATAACTGTATTATTCACTATTATGTAGACACACTCCTGATTATCCAACGACTAGGTAGTTATGTGGCCAACCACTTAAACCACGGCCTTCTTGCTGCCGTGCGAGCACATGTGCTCGTGCTGAGCGTGCTCAGCCAACGCAGCCCATCGCCTGAAGCTGTGGTGGAGCTTGCTGCGACCGCGAAGGTTAGGCGTCGTGGTTGCGCGGGGAGGAACACCCTCAAGGGAGTGGGCAAGGATGCCAAGCGCATTGGCAGCTGCCTTGGTGTTGATGAGGAAACCCTCCCAGTTGATGTTGTCAAGGTCATCACACGCCTGGTGGTAGCAGGGATCCCACGGCGCACCGTCTCCGGTGAACAAGCCGACAGTGGGGATGCCGAGGTCGACGAAGCCGGCGTAGTCGGACCTA
This sequence comes from Apodospora peruviana, assembly GCA_033439685.1. NCBI lineage: Eukaryota > Fungi > Ascomycota > Sordariomycetes > Sordariales > Lasiosphaeriaceae > Apodospora > Apodospora peruviana. The sequence continues at coordinate 872,811 of JAUEDM010000003.1, read as the reverse complement.
CCATCGAACTCGCTGTAAAATGTTAGCTAATAAAGTAGAGCAAGAAACGATAAAGGGTGAGACTAACGCATATTCGACCTCCTTGCCCTGCGCAACAATGTAGTCCTCCAGGAGCGATACACCAATGCCACTGTTCTCGTAGCTGGAGATCTCGTATTTGGGGAATGGCGAAGCGATCATGTCGTAGTTGAAGTAAAACTTGATCTTGTCTGCCTCTGCTGGGCTCAGGTGTTCAGTGTAGTACAGCGAGCCAACGAGACCGCTCTCCTCGGCCGCCCACCAGGCGAACCTAATCTTGTGGGGAAAGCCCTTGTACTTCTTGACCGAGCCCATAATTTCCAGCAACGCAGCAGTTCCGCTGCCATCGTCGTTGATACCGGGACCTTCCTGGACGCTGTCGAGATGAGCGCCAAGCATGATGACGTTGTTCGGGTCACCTTCCTTGGTCTCCGAGATGACGTTCCACGTCTCGCGCGTATCAGAGACAGCGTCGACGAGGAGCTTGACGACAAGGTCCTCGCCGGCCTCGAGTCTCGCAATCCACGCTGTGGCGACCTCCAGAGGAATAATACCGACCGGAATCAGCAGGCCGATGTTATCCGCACTGAGAGTCGGCGTGGAGATATCCGTTCCCGGCGTCTGGTTGTAGAGAACGACACCTGAAGTGAGGTTGGCTAGTGTTAGTCGACTATTTCACCACCATACTGGTTCAACCACATACCGAGAGCGCCCTTGGCCTTTGCAAACTTGAGCTTGTCAGCGACGGGGCATATCCCGCGCTTAACCAGCACAAGCTTGCCCGTCGCATCGATCCCATCCCACTGCGCTGCCTCACACATGGACCCGGTCTCGTCATTAACCGGGGTGTTGAGAAGACTGGCCGTGATTCCGCCCGGTAGAGGGGTAGAAGGGTTGTACTGCGGGCTGACGACGTAGACGTCCTCGCCTTCGGGGCCCGTGACGGAGATCTCCCTCGTCTCGTCATAGGTGAAGTTGAATGATTGGACGTATGTGTCCATCTGTTTACCGAAACGTGTCTGGGCGCGCTCAAGGACGTAGTCTACGGAAGCCTTGTATCCGGGTGTGCCGAAGGCGCGTGTTCCGCCATTGTCGCGGGCGATCTTGTTAAGAGCCCAGAGGACGCGCTGAAGTCTTTGGCGAGTGGAAGGATGATTGTCAGCGGGAAAAGACAGATTCTGGAGCCATCACTGGGGGAGCTTACTCAACCTGGTTAATGTCGGCCACGAGCTTCGCCGAAGTGAGGGGATCAGACGCCGAAACTGTCGACCCAAAGAGGAGGGCCGACGCGGCCGCCCACGTGGTGAACTTCATTTGGAGATAGAGTGATGTCTCGGCTTGCAGCTACGCGAGCTGTGAGAAAGAAGACAAGACTCGGGATGGCTAGGTGGCAGCTGCAGGAACGCGGAACATTGGAAACATTTTATGGAACGCTGCGAGCTTTTATATTGTGATGGCGACATGGCTGCGGGGACGTCATTCCAGCCAGCAGGTTCTGAGCTTCCAGCTTCGGGCGGCAGCCGAGGTCAACAAGGGCTGCGAAGAAAGGTTCGGGATCGTCGATAATGATAAGAGGCAGGTTGCAGTGTCCCAGACTCCCATGGCGCCTCTGAACGCGTTTGCCAAGGGCGGACAGCGTGACGAGGTCGCTTCCGAAGTCTTGGCAGACCTTCACCATCCCTGCCGACGTCGCCTCAAAAGGCAGGTGGTGGCATTGTGCTCTGGAATACAGATTATTTACCTTGGAATATATGTTCCGTTATGCAGCAAAAAACCTACCCGAGTCCTGCGTGATTATTAGCTTCGAGTGACACGACTTGATCGAGTACGACCTGGCACCTGCATCCATTGCTGGCGGTCATGGCATCATTATTTCCTGTTGTGTCGGACGGTTTTTTTTTTTTTTTTAGAGTGAGAATCTTGAACTTATAAGCCTCAACAGTCTCCACTGGATCGAACGGCATCCTCCGATCTACTTGGCTGTCCAGTGGGCCTTCCTCAGTCGCAGCGGTCTCGGTCTCGACCCCACGTCCACCACCAACGCACCTGCCGACAACGGTTAGAACTGCAGCCTGGCCGGTGCTATTGACTGAAGGAAAGAGCTCAAAGCCAAAAGATAAAGTGACCTGGAAATCGTCGTGAGGAGGCAACAACAATTTGAACTTGGCAACTGGCAGCATGGAATATTCTTGCCGAGCTGAGCAGTACCAGACCATGTCAGCATTAGTCTAGCTTCCCCGGGCAGACATCATTCCCGAAATCCCCATTCCCACCTGAGAACCGCCAAGACATCTCCAAAATTAAAGATAGGGGCCGTTAAGGTCCAGCCAGTGCCTTGCACAGTTCCCATCCCTCTCTCAGCCCATCAAGCTAAGCCCCTTGCAGCGACATCACATAAAACACCATGACAAAAACAGCTCACACAACGATCAAGTCAAACAGCAGAACTCCAAAAGGTTGGCAGGAAGAAAGTAAAAACAGATGAACAGATAGTTGCAAGGGTTGGCCCCATTTCTGACCGGGAGCCTGCATGTTGTTGTCCACGAAGTCTTGCCGCACAGCATGACGAGGGCAAGCCGGTTCAATTGCAGACTGCCATCTGGCGACGCAGCACAGGGCCGGCCAGTTGTGCGGCGGTGATGATGCCCAAGTCATGGCCAATGAAACTGAGTCCGTTTTTGCCTTTTGGTATTAGCTAAGGTAGGTATGTACCTATGATTTGATCCGACTCATCAATATCAATCTGGCTCGCCAGTGCAATTCGGAACCCGAAGAAATGAGGCAAACCGCGCCTCTGACCGGAACAAACTGAATCAGAAACCGCAAGTTTTCAGGCAGCGAATACTTACGGGACTTTGTTGGCCTCAAGATGTTGATCATAATATCAAGGACTTTCTATAACGATCTATACATCATCTATTGAACATGATCATTAAGTAATAATTGGATCGATCTTATAATCGTCTAGTAGGGGTATCAATGCACGTCGCAAAAATCTCGTCGACAAACGTCGTTATGTTGTCGCCCTTCCTCACCTCCGCGATAGACATACCGCCGCCCGTGCCTACAAGCGCAGCCCGAGCGGATGTGACCTCCATGAGCTCAATGTTATCCAGGTCTTCCACCTGATTATTGTGAGCGGCAACCACCTTGCCGTCAACTTCTTCACGCGCTGGTGATATAGCACTTGTTTCGTCAGCCTCATCGACAACGACCGTGACCTCCTGTGAGACCAGGATCCCGCCAAATGATGATTTTTGCGGCTGCTGCTGCTGCTGCTGCTGCTGTCCTTTCTGCAGGGATTTAGGTCGTGACAGGGTAAGGTTTACGGACTTGGGCTCCGAGGGTATGGAAACCTCGCCGGCCTGCTGGGAGAACGGCAGTGATGTCAAGCTTGAGGCGGCAGAGCCCATCCGGTCTCTGCTGGCAGAAACCACCAGTTTATCCGAATCCTCTCGTTGATGATCATCGTGACGGTGGTGGTGGGGCCTTGTCGTGGTTGGTGGTCGGCGGGCTTTTACTCGATGCAAGCGGGACGACCATTTGCCCCTCGGTCTAATGGTGCTGCTCGAAGATGACGACAATATGTCGCCGGCGCGCTTCTTGGGTAAAGTGTTGAGAATGGGCACCACGTCGCGATGGACGGACCGTGCAAAGACGGCCTTGTGCGGAGAGTTTTCGTAGGCGAGCTGCTGGACCTTGAAGAACTGGAGGGGGGTGAACTCGCACTGCGGGGCGTGGAGGATGGAATGAATGGGAATCATCGTGCTAAAGGCGATGAAGGAGCAGGTTTTAGGCCCTGAACTGCGTTGTTGTTGTGATGACTGGCAAGGGACCTGAACAACCTTCGACACCAGCTTGGCGTTGTCGAATATCGGGTCAGTCACGAGGACCTGGAGCTCCTTTATCGCGTCAAGCAGCAACGCCGCAAATTTCCCATCCTGTTGCGAGTCTGAAATATCACCCATGCGACGGAGTTGGTGCACCAGTGACGAGATGGACTGGCCATCAAACCTGCGGAGGAAGTCGTGGTGGGAGGTGTCAAGCTTATCAAGGGACAGTTTAACGCTCGGCAGGAGATTGCGAGCCTGTTTCTTCACGACGATATCAAACAGGCCGTTGTCAACTCTCGGCTGGACCGCAAACAGACCGACGTGCACACCGGGGTCTTGCATCGTGCCTTGTGTGTAGCTGGCCATGCCACGCAGTCTCTCTTCGAGATCGTGGCTCCGGATCTGCATGCTGGAACGGATGATGGGCGAAACTTGGCGGAGCTCAGCGAAACAATAGCCCAATGCTTCAAGCCTGTCCACCGCGCGGCTGCTTTCCACCTTGCGCACGAGAAACATTAGAGACCCATGGCGGTGGGCGTCGCGGTTTCTGTAAGCCAACCCCTTTTCGGCTTCGTCCTCTGATGGGACTGAAGTCACAGTCTCGAAGGCGTTACTCTTGGCGAGTCTTTCCGTCGTCGGTTTAATATGCGCGGGCTCGAATCTTGCCCGGTCTCCACCTGTGGCGAATATCTCGTCCCATAAAATACCGGCGTCTTCGACACTTTCGTCCATCTTGTCTGCAAGTCCGGCAGCGGCGAGGCAGAACAGTTCTTTGAAGATGGTTTCGTGGTTCTCGATAAAGTGTCCGTCATCGTCGACTAGTTCGATGCCCAGCCTGGCCTTGCGTCCATTGCCGTGATGCGAGAGTACAGCTAGATGATCGGTCATCTTTTCGATTAGGTTCGTGATGCTCTGCCAGTTGCGAGAGGCTTGGAAAACCCAGTGAAAAAGAGGGTGTGTGGTGGAAAAGGCATCGTATTGCGTCTTGGATGTAACTGTCAGCCGACCCTTCTGAGATATTGATGGGGAAAATTTTTACTCGCCTTTTGCAAGAATGTTCTGGTGATCTCCTCGCTAGGAAGATGGCCGTCTGGCGTGACTAATATTCTGCCGTGCTTGTCAAACACAGCGGCCGCGAGTGTGATTCTCTGTGCTTTGTTGGCGTAGCCCTTTCGGACGTGGGCTGAGTAGACGGCCATTCCTGCCATGACCAGACAGGCTCCAACCGACTGTGACTTGTTAGATGCCGGCCGATAATACGACGTGATAGTGAACTTACCAGACACGCAACGACGACGACAGTCGTGATACTAGAAGCGTTCTCTGTGTTGGGGTTGATATGATGCAGCGTGAAGGAGGTGCCCAAAGAAGCAACCCAATGCATGCCTAGAGCCAACAAGCAGAGAAATTAGTACAGGGTAAAGCCGAATGGACCAGCATGTCAGATATCAAAATTAAACTGACCAGACACAGCTCCAGCCAAGACGATGGCACAGCCAACTCTTTTCCACCAAGCATTGGCCCAAGCGGCTCTAAAGACGAAAAACAGGGCCAACGCGACGGTACTCGCCATAGCGGCGATCACAGCGGCACCGGCGACATGAGCAACAGAGTATTTGCAGTGGTAGTTGTCGATTGAGGCATTCCCGAGATAATGCATGCCACAGATGGCGCCTCCGCTCAAACTGCCGCTCAGTCCGATGTTCCACCACGTCGTGATGCTGGTCGTGACAACGTAGAAAGCTACAAGCAACACGAGAATCGGGACAAAGAAGGACAGTGCCGTCATGCGAATCGAGTACGAGATCTGAAGTTCAGGCTCGCCGTTGAGGAGGGTAGTGGCCCTGTTGCCGATGAAATGCATCGACCAGATCGCGATGGCGCCCATCGATATTGCGGCGCCCAACAACAGAACACTGAAGAATAAATCAGTTTATGCTCACCAGTGCAAAAGAGGAGAAGTGTCCAAGTGAACTGACTGGTTGTGGCGGCCCTTCCTTGACGTCCGGCGGTTGATCAGCTCGACGGTGGACTCGGCGCCGACGAAGCTGACGAAAAAGCTGAGGGCGACAATGATGGGATTATACCGAAACGGAACATCTTGCCCAACGTATGCAGCCAATCCGACATCTGGAGAGCTCCCCATGATCGTATGGAGTTGTTTCGGGCTATTGCTGCTGGTCTAGCATGGGGGCCGGTATCGACGTCGATGTTTTTAAACGAGAGACAGTAAATAGGCTGGGCAAAAAGACGGCAGGATATGCTGTGGCCAGTGTCGACTCGGAAATGTTCAGGAACACATGCAGCTTTCCTGGACTCTGGCAACAAGTAAGTGGCTTTTGGATCAGGTATCCTTTCCTAGAGCTATGGAGCTGAATTTGGAAATCCCCCCCCCCCCCAACAATGGACACAGGACCCCCACTGCGCTGCAGGGGTAACTCGTGGTAAGGTCGGCGACCTTTTGTTGATCGGTGATGTGTGATGTCAGCGCGCGAAGAGAGCGATGCGTGCCGCATCCCGGCATGAACTGTTCTTTATGGGAATTCAGCGATGGGATTTGGGCGAGGTGGGCAGGATTACCAAGTCAGTGACACCGCACAATAAGGACCAATTCTAGCACACTGAAAGCTCAGCTCCTCATCTTCTGGGCATTCTCAATGGGTGTCTGGTCTGTCCCGAAACCCCTGTCACGAACAGAGACACCCCACACACCCACAATGGATAATAATGTCTTGGGAGCTGCATGGCAGCCCGAGGGGATTTTTACGGACCGAATCGTTGCCGTCTGCAAAAACAACAGTCCCAAGATCGTGGTGGCGCCGAGGGGCGTAGTCTCGACCCAATAGCTACTCCTCGGGTGGCAGTTTGCGGGGTCTGGAATCGACGAAAATAGCAGTTCATTGGCCGAGGATAACATGCTCTCGACCCAATAGGCCACTGCAGCAGCGAGCAGAAAGAGATTGGTCACATATCTGTTGGCTTGTGGATGCCGAATCCAAGATAGCGTGGTTAAAAGAAGTCGAGGGAAAACAATATCAAAGACATGGTGCCAACCGGACTCCTTATGACGTGGTGACGACTCCATTTCAAAATATCGTGACACCGAGATTCGGCAGGACAAAATCCGGAGGGCGGGAGGCTGAAGGGAAGTTTCAGTTATCGGAGAAAGCCAACGCTAGCGTGTGTTCCAGTTGCACACTGCAGCAGATTGGTACTCATATCACATTGTATCATCAGCTGCATACCTCCGGAATACAGTGGTGAAGAAGCGTGCAATCGGAACGCCACGAGGTCCAACCACCTTTTGGATTTTGTACTTTTTCATCATTTTTTTCTTAATGCCATCAAGACGGCAGGAAGAATGCAATTGTTTGAGCCGCTTTGACCCCCCAATTACCCCCCTGTGATTCAAACCCCACACCATTTTGATAGGTAACCGATAACCGGTCCCTGTCAGTTGCATGGCAAGTGGATTTCCAGTCGTGATCGCCGTTGTTAGTCGACTCCACTCGAGAGATCGCAGAGATCGGGAGAGATTCTAGATCGAAGCTAGAGTAAACTAAGACGATCTTGGCGATCAAACAAATCCCATTTTGCGACAACGATCGCGATTTCCAAACAAATGGGAACAACAGTAGAAAAGCGACGCTTCACGCTCCCCAATTTCCGCGTCGTTAACGCTGCTTATCTGGATGAGAGCCAAAGGCGCTGTAGTTTGGTACCGAGTTGATCACTGATATCCCTGGACTAACTGTTCTCGGGTCCTGAATTGCCGATCTTCTGCACGTCAGCAGCAACGCAAAAGGACATCACACGGAACTGCCAACCACTAATACGTGTGGAATCACTCGTGCCTCTATTTCCAGGTTTCTCCGAACTTTCAACTGTACTGTCACCCAGAATCCGGATGTCCTTCATTTGAAGCACCAACTACGATTGAGTTAAAGCAGGATGGAAGCCTCTATGGATTTCCATCTAGGATCCACCAAAATAGACAGAAATTCGGGTATTAGAACTCGTTCGTTGCAAATGCAGTACCTCGGAGTTCATCATCCTGTTACCGGTGGTCATGCCTTGAAGTTTGTTCATACATGATGTAGCCTGATCCGGGCCCCCGAAGCTTCCCAAGTTCAATAACTCAACCACTCCGTCCCAACATCCCATTCCCCATCGAGCCCGTTGAGCCTTCTCTGATACACCATCCTCACCTTGCGACCCACCCTATCGGTAAAATGAATCACAGAATGACATCGCCGAAACTCGTAAACATCCTCCATTCTCAACGGCGTCGAACTCGGCGGCGCAACCACCTCTCCCTGGACCATTGTCCCAGGTAGCACCGGTAACAGCGACCCAGCATCCAGTCCCTCCTCAAGCTCAATCACCCTCGCAGCCACGCGTGTCTGTATCTCGGGCACCCAGACGCCCTCCCGCGCACCGTAGATCCGCAGCAGCGCAAGCGCCTCCCTCCGCAACCTGCCGTCGCGACAGCGCAGCGCCGTCCAGTAAAGCGGAAACACGACCCCCATGTCGGTGGAAAAGCTTCCACTTCCTGGCGGTGCGGCTGCTGGTTTTGTTGAAAGCGGGTGGTAGCTGCCGCCGTCCTCGAGAACAGCTGCTCGCGCGCAGCGAACAATGTCTCTGAAGCTTTCCAGATAGCGGTCGTACGCCGTCTCTTCGGCGTGGAGGCAGCACTGCAGCATTGTCCATGACGCGTGGTAGTGCAGCCGTAGGAGTGCGACGCGCATTCTGTGCTCGGGATTCTTTGGGATGACAGTTTTGATATTGGTGAGGTCCAGCGACGTATTTGCGCGATCCCACCAACGCTGGAAGTGCGCGACCAGATCCTGCTGCTCTAATAGCATCGATAATGGGACATTGCCAGCGGTTTCGTGCCGATATGGCTTTGTCGTGTAGATGAATTGCGACATGTGCGCCATGAGGTGGTTGAGTTCGTCTGCGGCTTGGTCCAGGCTTACAGCTTGAGGATTATCAGGAAGCCCCGGTGGCTGTATGACTGCTGATAGGACTTCTTGATCTCTACGGGGTGGAAGCGGCGGGAGAGCGAGACCCGGCGACCGGCGCGGCGAGAATATCGCACCCTCGACGTCAAATCGCAAGATCACATCTTTCAAGTCCTGCATCACCGTGTCGGTGGTGACCAGAACCTCCTCGCCGGTTGCTGTCGTTGTCCGAGGAATCTCGTTGAGCAGCTTGATGATGCTGTCCAGATGGGCAAGCGCATGCTGATTGCACCCTTGCAAGACCTCGATGACGGTAAAGAGCACGCCGCAAAGTAGGGACATGAGTCGACAGTGGGCCTTGGCTGTGGTCCCGGAGATGGCGCGGATGAGCTGTTTCAGCGCTTTATCGTACTGCCGAGCAGTGAAGAGGTCGCCCTGGATCAGGGGCTCGCCGTTCTTGAATCGTCTGTGCAGGCTCGCCAGCGCGAGCACGGCGGACATGACGGCCGGAAACTGGTGGCTTGTGCTCAGCAGAGACTGGGACCAGAAGGAGCGGCCGAAAAATCTGGACAGTTCTGGTACGGAGGCCGTGCGGAAGAAGTCGAATGAGGTCCGCGACGGTTCGTCTTCGAGAGACTCGGGGAAACTGTTTAGTGCGACTGGGAGAGATAGGGATAATGACGGGCCGGTGATGACCACCCAGCGCTTCTCGTCGTTGGGCTCATCGTAGCCGTCGCAGGTTCGTCTTGTGCTGGAGCACCGGAGGCAGGCTGGACGAGCTTCGTCGCATTTGATGCGGCGGATTCTGGAAGGAAACCAAAACCGGTGGTCAGTAGGGGGTAGTTATTCACACGTTTTGACTTCGACGTGTGACTGCGGTTGTCTGATATTGCCTTACTTGCAAGTTTTACATCCCGTCCGGGTCTTGTTGTGCGCTGACCGCTCTCGCTTTTGCGCTGGCCTCGTCGACCGGGTATTCCTGATAGGGATACCGAGTTTGGATGACATGGTGTTGAACAACAGCACGTCTCGACGAGTCCAGGTCTAGACATAGAGATCCAAGGTGGATCAAGGGATATAGGGTAGAGGTTAGCTCAGCACCGAGTGATTTAAGTGGTAGTTGTTCGGTTTCAGTGGCTGGACTCGCGGTGTGGTACGCGCACCTGGCAACACGTAATCCGAGGCTGTGCAGCTGGCCATATGAAGATCCAGGGGAAAAGACGTGCCGGGATGAGGCACAGCCACCAGAGTTGCATAGCAGACATATAAGCAAAACTCTTTAATAAGTCTATGGGTGCCTGGCAGGATTGTCAATGACCCTCTATTCCGTAGGATCAACCTGTGCGCCAAGATCATTCGGACTTGGCACAATCGGCCTCGGTTTTTCGGAATTGTAATGAAGGTCTGGTGCAGGTGAGTTTAAAGCCGAGTTGGCGTGATTGGTTGAGATACCTTGTTAGGTCCTTTGGCTCTATGCCGACGGCTTTATCTCCGCGTTGCCATCCATCCCCATCATCTGCTCTCTTCGCTCAGCATCAATAAACTTTGTCAATGGCATCTTCGTGTTGTCCAAGTTCTTCTGGTCACGGGTTTGCTCCACTTGGAGGTCCTTGTTTTTTTTTTTTTTCGACTTTGGGCTCTTCCCTAACGTGAACATGAATCAAATTCCACGGCCTCATGGCAATAACGTCAACGCCCAGAAAATTGGTAGATCATTCTTGTCTCGGTATTTATGGCTTAGTACTCGCCGTCCATGAGAAATCCCAGCTCAGAGCGTCCATGTTGACCTCCCCCAGTCCAGCAGGCTCGCCTAGAATGTTGATATCGCTGACTGGCCAACCCACCGGCATTATACCCTCTTGGTTGTTGGCAGTGAGTCCGCCAAGATACATGGCGTGAGTCTGATCAAACAAGCCATCGAAGGTAGGCGTGATACTCTCCAACTGATGGTCAACCGGCTGGCTGAAAGTTGCCATGAGCCGACTTGTCGCGCTCAACTCCACGCCGCTATCAGCAAACGAACTCCCAACCGTCTCGTTACCAGAAAGATCAGACCGGGCACTACTATTATTGGAGCGCCGGTCTGACGCCGATGGTGATTCGGAGGACTGTGATGAGCGAGACGCCAACCAGTCCTCAAACATCAAATCAAGGCCGCGATTAACGGCCTCTAGACGATATGACTCGACATTCTCCTCTTGCTCCTCCTCCTCGTCGTTTGTACTGCAGGACGAAAAAAGACCAGCAGCATGTAATGCATCAAGAACAAGCCTCGCCCCTCGATCGCGCGCGTACTCTCGGAACTGGCAAAAGTCGTCTGACAGGCCCCGGTCGATGTACGGAGATCGCGGCGGCGGGTGGCTGGGGAAGAGGATCCCCCAGACTGCGAACCATTGCCCCGACTCGGTGAGGTTTGCTTTGGATTTCTTGTGAAGTTCGTCCTTCTGGCGGCGGGTGATGCCGTCTCGTTCGTCCCACGACTTGAACATGCAGCTGCCGGAGTTTGAGTCTTCCTCCAGGTGTCGTTGGTGGGCTGCCTCGTCTTGGAAGATGGTCTTGCACCGCTCGCAGTAGATTGGGGTGTGGCTCCGCGCCAGGTGCTGCTTCACGCGGTTGACTTCCTGGAACTTTTCTAGCTTCAAGCATTTTCGGTGCTTGACGTGGTCGAGCTTCCAGAATGGGCATGCCAAGGATTTGTGGGCTGGCGTGTCCCGCGTCCGTTTGGATCGTTTGGGATGAGGAGGAGGCGGCATGTCGTCGCGATTTGCTCCCTCGTCGTCTCCGCCATTACCTCTGGCTCTCTTGGGGTTGGAGCTGCTCGATTTTCGTTGCTGTCTGGTGCTACTATCCGTGTTGCTACACGACGCGCCAGTATCCTGGTTGCTCCGGCCTTCGCCCTCGTCTTCAGTGGGTTCAAGTTGACACTGAGGGTCCAGCTCTTCCGCTGAAGGAAGTTGCGTCGCGGGAAACTCCTCCCTGTATCCCTGGAGTAGCTGACGGGCTACCGTATCGATAATTGGGGATAGTTCATACGAGATATGACAGGGCCGAAATTCTGGCGAGTCCGGGATCGATAGCATATCTGAGTCTAAAGAGGTCGCTGGGGTGTGCGTAACAGAGCTGAATGTCCTCGTTAGGGTTGTCGGGCTAACGCTATCCAAAGAAGGGCAAGTGGTATCGACTTCTTGTTGGGGTGTTCCGATGGGAAGCCGACGTTCGATAGATTTGGCAGGGGAATTTTTCGGTCCAGGGCAGGCGTCAATCACATGGCGGTATCGGTCGATATTTTCTCGAGATATCAGCAGTTCTCTCTCCTCCCGACACTGGCACGGTTCGCTGGCAACGATATGCCAGTGGCACACACCCTGCATGATCTTGACGAATTCAATGTCTCGACCCGTTCCGGGGAGATGAACACCGCCTCTTGAATCAGAGCTTCTGTCCCAGGTGGTGATTGCAATCATAAGATTGGCAGATACTTCAATGCCAGGGAAGAATGACGGTCGCCGCGCCGTCGGAAAGCCCCGGACGATGACGGGCTCAACGTAATTTTCTAGCCAACCATGTTGCTTGAGAACCGCCAGACAAGTCGCATCCTCATGTGTCGAGACTGAAGCACCTAGTTCCCAATTTGGAATATCCCTGAGATGATCCTTGGTGATTGATGGTATGCTGTCGGCCGCCGTCTTGACGTCAAGGGGTGGCTGTAGGGCTGCCACGAGCCACGCCAGTTGTTCTCCGTGCTCTGCAATGAAATAGGAGATGCCTTTAACTCGTATACTGAAGCTGTCTGGTAGGATCAGAATGCTGGCCATTGCATTACCTGTCGATACTTCTAATCGTCATTCAAATAAGCGATTGCCGCCTTTCATCACGCAATCAAAAAGAATGGGTCTCACCAGAGAGGAGCGTAGGAATGGACTTGACATCCAAAGCAGACTGAATCATAGACAGAAGTGCTTTGCCTCCGTTCGTCCATGTTTTATCGATATACTCCTCGACGGTCGTCAATTCGACATGGTCGTTGTGTGAACTGACCAGCACGCTCGCAGTGCATATATCTCTGCAGACAGTGCTGCCTCTCTTCCCGCCAAGCAGCAACCGGCTCACAAACTGTTGTCGTGGCACTTGAAACACAGCTTCGTGGATGGATGGATCCAGCGCTTTGCTGATCCTGCCGGTAGGGAGGCTTGTCATGATTTGGGACCGAATTTTGTCGACCATGATTCCGGCCCTGGATTCATCCCGGTGGAAAGACGACTGTTTTACTAGAGTGTCAATGAACAACTCATAAGCCTCGCTTTGGAGTATTGCCCGGCTGTAGAGAGGTAGTTCGGGGTGGTTGGGGGTGTCGTTTATGTCTTCAACGCCCTGAAACAATTCGGAAGCGTTGATGGCATCGGGACTCGGCTCTCGAGGTCTGCTCTCCCACATGTGCATCTTCTCTGCGACTGTCATCCCTCCCTGAGGCTTGCGGCAGGAATTAAAGTCCTCATTCTCGGCATGGAACATATGCCTTAGCTGGGAAGCAATCTCCCTGAATCGTAATTGTCAGTGAAAGTGAGAATGATCGATGCCTTAGTCGTTGGATGAACTCACTGGTGGTGACTGTAGACAAAGTGCATGATCCGGCGGTTCAAATCACTAGAGTTGAGGTGCGCCAACTGAATAGCAAACGCTTTGATCAGACTTGGCAGAGCGCCGAAGAGCAAATCACTGTTCTCCTCGTCGACATGCTGCCGGATTCTGTCATAGATGTTATTGCACACTTCGGATATTGAGAGCTGAGCAACGCTCGAGACCACGGTCGTCGCTGCTGAAATGACGGTCCTAATCTCGTCGCTATCGCCAAATTCAGTTGACTCTGCATCTTCCAAGTTGTCAGGAGTGACAGCGTCAGAATTACGGCCGGCTGGTAGCGCAGACGCGTAACCCGAGTCGGTGAACGGTATTTCGGGTTCGTTGATTATAGGGGGTTTATTGTCCGGAAACCCATTGCTCTTGCCTTCCTCGGCATTGGAGGCAGCATTGAGGGCCTGCTGGTTCGCATCGCCAGTTATCGCTTGATCTCCATCTCCAAAGATGTGGTCATCCTGGTTACTGAAGTTAGTGAAATAACATTCAGGGGCGTTGTAAGATGGGTTTGTCGCCAACAGAGGACTGTTCGATGTAGGGGCTGGAGGGCTGAGCGAGGACGTTAACAGCTTGAACCACCTAGGCCCAGGTTTTTCCTCGGTGTATCCGGGCATATCTTCCTTGACTTCCACCCAGGACTCCCCTGTGACAACAGAGGGACCACCCTTTTCTCTTTTCCACACTTTGCTTGTTCTTAGTGGTTGAGTAAAGACTCTTCGCAAGATGGGATCGTCCTTGTCCTTGTCGATATGATGAATTCTCACGTGTCTTAGGCCGACCTAGTTAGCGTGGTGCGGTGCTCCTAGAACCCAATGGATGACGCACCTTCGCAAATTGTCTGGCCGAGGATATATGTGCTCTTGATCGGGACAAAACGGGCAAACATAAACTGGAGAGTGATGAACTAACTCGTGCCGAATCATCTCGTTCTTTCGCCTGAATCCCTTTCCTCCCACGCCCCTTGGACAACCTGGGACCGGACAAAAGCGCGGCCTGGCCATTGAATGAACATTTTTGTGGGATTGCAGCAGGTAATTTGTCTGAAAACCTGGTGCACTGCATCCAGGAAACTGGCACGTATAGAGAGCCCGGTTCAGAGTGTTCCCAAAGCCAATCACCGCTCCAGTAGATGAGGTACCACTTCCTGCCTCGGAGGGCGTAGGCGCTGTGATATACCGGACGTCAATTTCTGGCAACTTGTAGTCGTTTTCTTGTTTAGGCGACAAAGCGGGGGAGCAGAAGAAATCAGGGGCCTCCACAAGGATACCAATCGGTGATAAGGGCGACAGCGGTGACAGTGGCTGGAAGTTCCCGTCGTTGTGAGGTCTCCCAGGCGTCCGTGGTTCCAACGCTTCGCCGTGGCCATAAAACGCCGTGGCGTCCTCGCAAGGCTCGTCAGATACAATACTGGAGAATTCGAGGTAGTGCATGTCGCATGACGAACAGCCATCGGTAAAGATTGTCTCTCCTGGAATCACGGAAGATGGACCATCGTGCGTGGACCAGCAGAAGAGTTTGCAATGAGGATAACATGTTGAGCAGTCGTCTTGAGGAATCTCGTGTCCACAGCTCGGTGCCAGTGAGTCTTTCAACGGCTTGGGACGCCATGGCTTCAAGACTGGACTGGCTGGTCCCGGAATGCTGATAGGCGAGGGATAGCAGTCCTGAGACCAAGTATCACTGGTTTCCATGGCAATTTGCGTTGCTGACGATCATTGTATGGAGCCTATCTGGAAATCCTCAAGGAGATACCGAAGTAAGCGGCGGGCAGTTTTGACAGAGTGAAATTGGCAGGGTGAAATTGACAGGGTGAAATTGACAGGGTGAAATTGACAGGGTGAAATTGACAGGGTGAAATTGAGAGGGTGAAATGTTGAGTTGAGGCAAACTATTTCGAGGCCCCCTCCTGTTCGATCAACTGCGGCCCAGCCATGTGGTTCGCACAGCTCAGCCCTAGGATGAAGATCGCGCCAATGTGCCATTTCATTCTATTGGCTCGGTATTTGCCACTATCTAACCCCGACTTGTCACTCCCTCCAATTCGGCATCTTCGCATAATTCCGTCATATATTTCTCTGCCATCTCATAGACCAGCACAGAACAACACCTGATCAACCTGGACCTCATGATTATCTCCAGTTAGACGCAGCAAAACTAGCCGCGCACTCCATCCCAAACCCAAAGCAGCGCGCATACCAGCCCTGCGACCAGTAGCTCATCTCGAGATTGTGCGGTGCACCTTTGATAACACCACCTTCAACCCTCGAACTCCCCGAAAATGTCTCCTTCAGCTCCAGGACGTGCTCCTCAGTCCCTTTCCAGAACCCGTCCCGCTCGGCAATCCCAATCATGACCGGCACTCGCACCCGCGTCGTCCACTCGGTCTTCCACCGCGGCAGCCAGGCGACCCAGATGTCGTCCACCTCGCGGGAGGGAAATAGCTTGTTGAGCCGGGCCGTCTCCGCGTACAGCGCCGGATCGCACGTCCCCTCGGGCATAACGATCGCGTCCTTGACCTTGGGCGAAAACTCCATGAACTCGGACGATTGAGCACCAACACCCAGTGGCGGACGCGCGTCCTGTATCGGCTGTGTGCCAAAGCCCGACATGATGATTCCTGCCAATGGATATGAAGCAGGTTCGTCGACAGGGGTCTGGTCCAAGTTCGCAGCCGCGATGAGGGCGCCCGGCACGCCGAGACTGTGGCAGAGCAGGACCATGCTGTTGCAGCCGCGCGGCAGCCCGAATTCTTTCCAGACTGCGGGCAAAATGAAGCGGTGCAGCCAGTCCGCCGAGGTCTCGGGGAAGCTGGAGCCCTCCGGGATGGGATAGAACGAGGTTGAGCCTTGGTACCCGGGCCGGTCGATGGCTACGAACGGGATGCCGAGACCGTTGCTGGCTAGAGATGCTGTGTGTTTGGTGTCGGCGTCGAAGTAGCTGCTGGAGTAGCTCCCACCGTGAAGGCCCACTATCAGTGGGACATGTTTGGGAGCCGTTTCCAGGAGGGCGGGGAGATTGGTGAGTCCGGTGAGTTTGGCCCTGTTGTCGAGGGTGAGAGTAAACGGCTTCATGACGATATTATGTGAGAAGGTATGTCCGTTTCAGCTTGTTGGTGTCTCCCCGATAGGTATCTATAGTACCAGTTATCATCGGCGTTGTCAATGTTTTTTGCGGATTTGTCGGAGAAATGCCCTAGGCATGGCTCTCGGTAGTTACAATATTGGACGCCAGCCTGATCCTGATTGGTCAAACACAAGACGCTACGGCCGACACAATCGGCCGACTCACATTGGGCGGCTTTCTCCCTCCGCATGCAGCACATCGGAACAGGAAACGGCTCGGAGCTATCATATCACGGGCGAAAAGTTGTACCGACACCCGACCTTATCTGGGTGCCTCACATATCCGGAAACGGGATGCCGAGTCCACGGCCCATACATATGAACCGCGGCTCTGCCAGGTTTTATTATTCGCGAAAAGTGAGGCGACTTTTTCGAGCCGATTCAACATCATGCAACCACCGATAACCGACGAACATGCAAACACCGATAACCGACGAACATGCAAACACCGAAACGTAGGCGAATAGTTCAGCACATATAATCATAACACTCCAACTCCACTATGTGGAACATAGGCCATGATTATTCCAGCCTGACGCCTCTCAATGCTAACAACAAAATAGACAGTATTACAACCCGACCAAAGAAAAACTGAGACCAAAAAAAAAAAAAAAAAAAAACCCATCCCTTCATGAGTAATCGTGAATCATCAAAATCCAACCCCATCATCACTCAAGCAAATACTGTATTTCCCTCCGCCTGACCACTCGCCTTTGTGGATGTGGACAATACGGCGCAGCAACAGCCTTGACGCTGCCGACGCTCCTCGTGGCGGCAATATATCGTATAGCAAACTGAACTGAACGTTCAAGTCCCAGGTAAGCAGGGGTCTGGTTAGCAAAGGGTCTTCTGTTGTCAATGTTTGATATCGCAACCCCCTCACTCTCTCACTCTGACCAATCACAACACCGCACACCTCTTCCTCCGCCCAACATATGCAAGTCGCTGCATCTGGACACAGACACACCCTGGATAACTGAAACGTATCCAGCGTATAATGTGCGCAGATGGGCAAAACTTCGTCTTTCGTCTTCGTCTTCTTCGCTCGCGGAAAAATGGATGGGGATTTGGCTGAAAAGATCAGTACTTACGCTGAGAATCCGTCTTGGACGACGACGACGACGACGACGACGACGACGACGACGAGGGAGCGTTGTGATTGCCTCGGTCGGATGGCCCCTGGTTCTGGCCCTGGGAAGGGGTTGATGAGGGAAACATCGGCGCGGACGCGTATGCTGGATTCGCCGGGGCGATACAACATTCGGGCAGGTACTGGTTCTGGTACAGTCCTGGCGGTGGAGGCGGTTGCGGTGCCGCTGGTGGTATGTACTGGTAGTTCTGCGCAGCTGGTTGTTGGATCAGAGCCGCGGGTCGGTACCATGAAGTCGGAGCCACGTGCTGGTAATTAGAAGCCTGGGACGGCCCAGGCCGGCTCGTCGGCGAGTGGTATGGAAATGGGACGAACAAGTGCTGGTCAGCATGAGATCCACTGGTCGATTGTTGTCCGATTGTAGCGGCCTGCTGGTTCGCTTGGGTATTTGGTTGGCTGGCTTGCCAGCCGGCAGGAGGGTTGTGGTTGTTTGGTGACGACATTGTGGATGATGATGGTAGAAACAACCAAAGGTGGTTGATGATCTTGGGGTGCCGAGAATATGAAGAGCAACGATGAGGTATGAAGACGAGGTGGGCGGAGTGGTCCTAGTCCTTGGCTGGGGGTGATATCAGAGTGGGAGCAGGGGAAGCAGTGGGTGACCGGGACGTGATGGACGGGCGCATCCAGTCGTAAGATGTTCCAGGGGGGCGTGCACGGATGACTGCTGGTCTCTGGGAGATTTTGGTAAAGTTTTGGGGGACTCGTTTCGACGAAATATGAGCTGGTAGATGTAGAGAAGAGAAGGGAGGGAGGAAGTCTAGGCACGGGGGATGGGATTTATATGGCCATATGTTGGGGGAAGGACATAAGAGTAAGCCGACCAATCAGGTGCCACCATGGCCATAGCCCTAGACGCAACCCCCATGCAGGACACGCCCACACTGTCCCTCCCTCGTCACCCTGATCATTGACTTCTTGCCAAATTTTGCTATGATATCAAAATCTGCGCAGCTGACCACGTTTGGCCATCAGCCAGCCTCACCGGTCTTGCAGCAGTCTGGACTTGTGATAATAGGGGTATGATATCGTCTAATGACGGATACGGCAAAATGGGCATCTACCATGTTTACAGCCCTCCATTCTGCCCTGACTTGTTCCATTATGAGTCTCTGACGGCTGGTATGACAAGGCCGAATCTTCTAAGACAGTTTTGGGGGAGACTCAGGTCTTACATGCGATGTCCTTCCACTTGGCACATCTTTGGGCGGCAAGACTCCCTACTGGGATCCCCACTGTCAGACTATCAGGTAAGCTTTACTGTCTCTTTCAGACATGGTAAGTGAACAGTTGACATGCGGACCAATAGATAATGTTTTCAAAAACTATTTCAAACGTCTGTCTAGCCCATAGGTTAATAGAGCCTGGAAATATAAACGGTTATAGGTCATCACCGCCTGGAACAAAGAACATTTCAGGGCAGCTATTGATGATACAAGCTTTCTCCCCTCTTATTATCTTGTCTTTTGCCCTTGACGTGATCAATCTTCAACAAGACTGACCAAGTCAGGGCTCGCAACAAAGGCTTGTTGAGCACGTCCTACTGGCTTGCGTAGTGTGAACTAGGTGATGCTAAATTTGTCCTCGTTTGCTCTTCAAAACAATCCTCATACAGCACCGTCAGAATCTGCCATCTCTTTCAGCCTCAATGGCACATGATAGTGTTTGCTGGCTGGAGCCTCCTCTCCAAGCGAACGGGTCTCGTATCACAGCAAGATTGGACTTGGTCATGAATCATAAAGTACAGTCGACGCGATACTGAGATTTAACCCTGACTCAGCATAAAGTAACACTTTAATCACCATCAGAGTATGCGTTCTCTACTTGTTCAGGAGGTTGATGTTTTTGGTTGCCTTTCTCGCCGTGATGTCTTGGAGACTTGGACGTCTCAAAGGATGTCATCTCTCCACTTCTTTATTTGCCAAGTTTCGTCTCCAATACCTAGACCCTTACTTGGGACCTAACAAGGTAGTATAAGTTTTGGACCAACTCGTATCTCTTTTTCGATGAGTGGGCTTTGTGGAAGGGGAAAGACAGGAGAGGTTTGGTGTCACCATGTCTCCTCGTCAGGTGCCCACCAACTCGATCAGAGTCTGACGCATATCCGTCATCAGCTGGGAATGAATGGACAGTGGCAATGTGAGCGATGGAACATACCTATCAGCCAATCATACCTTCCTAGACTACCTAGGTAAGGTAGGTACGTATTTAGGTCTGGTCCGCACCCAACTGGAACCAAAGCACGCACATCCTTCAGAACGCCTCTGATTCACAATGTTCAACTACACCAGTTTTGCGTATTTTGGTTCAGGTATAACATATGTACGGCCTCAGCCATACGACAACGCTTTTGGTATTCAAAAAAAGAACGGGGTATATCTGAACTATAAAGACAGTGAAAATGCCACATGCACCACCACCCATGCATCCAATTCATTTTCATTTTTCATTCCTTGACATAGCCAAACTCAGTCAGTCCTTCATCCAACTCTCATACGGCTTATGAAACCCCTCGTCGCTGTTATGGTAATCCGCAGCCCACCCCATCCAGGTTTGCGCGGTATACGTCTGCGCCGCGGGCGTTGGCGTTTTCCCACCACCACCACCACTGCTATTCTCCCTCGAGAGCGTCGCGCCGTGCAGCTCAACCTCGGAATCTCGTCGTCGGTCGCCGCCGATATCGAACCGGGTCTGGCTGGTTACTTGCACTTCTTTGGTCACAAAAATCATCTGCCTTAGCCCAGAAGCGGCGGACACGATCAGAGGGCCCCAGAACACGGGCACGCTAGCACAAATACACGCCGACGCGGTCTCGAGGCCGGCCATGACGATGGGCGTCGGGCCGTACCAGGTCGGATCGAATGTTGGAGAAGTAGTCGATTTGTGCTGCACCATCGTGATGAAGCGCCATAGCGCGAACACGTTGACGAATGCGCCCATCACGATGATGGCCACGAGACCCATTTTTGTTTTCAGGGGTGTGTCGACCTGGAAATAGAGCGGGATCGGTAAGGCCATGACGAGCAGGTCCAGAACCAGATTTAAAGCTGCGTGGCTCTCGTACGTCGCTGTGAAGACGGAGACCAGCTGCGAGCCGTATGCGTAGCATTTGACTTCTTCGGTTGGGTTGTAGAGATGCGTCCAGTAGGTCGGGACCGGGACGCAGGGCACCCACGCCATGATGCTGTAGGCGATGCCCCATAGCGCGATGAAGACGAGGAGGCCGCGGCAGATGTTGTAGAGGGCGGTTCCTGGACGGTAGAGACGGAGGTATTGGAGGAGGAGCGACATCTTGATCAACGCCGTCGACATGCAGTATGTTGCGTTCATGATGTAGAATATGTGAAGGTAGTTTGATATTACGTCCGGGGCCAGGAGTACGATGTGTTGTCCCATACCGGTGTTTGTGGCTGCCAGGCACTCATGTTAGGGACCCACAAGTAATCGCTTGAGTATGTCAAACTGAAGATGCACTCACCCACGATGATGCATATCACTCCCATAGTCGTTGTTAACTGTGGGGTTATTTTCTTAGCCATAACCCCTTGTTGCAAGAGACAATCGTCGGAGAACGAGGTACATACCAGCGACAAGACAACAAATAAATCATCCCAGCCGGGGGAATATATGATCTTAAAGCGAGCATAGAGCCTGAAGCCAACACAAAGCCACGATAGTGTCTGTAATTCTTCGATGTCAGCATCAGAAGTCACCACGATGAGGAGAGGTGGCCTCAGGTCAGTGGTCCATACCAGGAATGAGATGCATAATCCCAATATAGTTTCCCGTCGGTTGACGTTCGGCATCGGCTCGCCCAGGTTGTTGGCGATACCGACCCTGCCCAGCAGAGTATCCTCACTCCGGAGAACACCCATGGTGGTTGAAGTAAGTCCAGCTCGGGGTGTTGTGAAGATAAAATGACGACGTTGAGGTCAATATTTGTTGAGGTAATAATAATAATAATCGAGAACTGAAGTTGCGAGGTGGTCGTGATAAAGTAGGTCCGGCAACTGATCGGGAGGAAGAGGAGACAAGGGTCATGTCAGGCAAGTTATAAATCGACAGAGAAATGGAGACCACCAATCAAATAAATCGCCCAACACCCTCTGCCGAGCTTCACTGCTCTTTTGGAATTTTCGCTCTGAATCGGTGTCATCCGATAGATAGTATGCAACGGCACTTGAAGGTTGATGGTTGGTTGCGGGGTGGAGACGGGGTCAACTCTTCCACTACAGAAAGAGGTGACGGGGGATAAGGTAGGTAGGGTCCGGATGGAAAAGTCGACTTTTGGGGGTTTCTAGGATGACATCTTTGTTGGGTTGTTTCGAACCTCGAATCTGACCAATGACAGCGAAGTAGCTGATGTGAGATGCCCTGACCGCGGGGATTTTTG
Source organism: Apodospora peruviana (assembly GCA_033439685.1). Lineage (NCBI taxonomy): Eukaryota > Fungi > Ascomycota > Sordariomycetes > Sordariales > Lasiosphaeriaceae > Apodospora > Apodospora peruviana. The sequence goes on along the minus strand of JAUEDM010000003.1, from coordinate 850,696 downwards.
TCAAGTGATTGATGATGTGGAATTTGGGTCTGAGCAAACATAAGGCACGCCCGATCCCTTCCAGTCCCGGCAAAGGAAAGCTTCTGACGAAGCGGTTCCTTTTGGGGAGGTGTGGCATAGATATAAGTTGGGCACATTCTTGCGAGGTGTGTATGTATGTACACGTTCCTGGTCAAGTCATCACAGTAGTAAATGGCAGTTAAGGTCCCATTGCAGCATGGGTGTTGGAAGCTTGTTCAGGAGGACCACCACCACCACTACGTGGTCCAAACCCCAATCAATATCACACGGTTCGATCCGCCAAGAATAGAGCCTGTCAAGTCTGCAAAAGACAGGTGTGTTTCGCACACACAAGCTGCTGAAGTACGGCAACGGCAGAAAAGTCTTTTGACTCGTTGATTTCGGCGCTATCTATCACCGGCTTGACCGCCCCAATGTTGCGCTCCAGTTTTGTGAGGTTCATGTACTGCGCCCACTGTGCCTTGTTCTGTGCCACCAGCTCACCCCGCTCGTCGGTGTCGCATTTGTCGGGGAGACCAGCTCAGCACTTCAAGTTAAGTGGCGTGCCGCCTCACAGCAGACAGAAACAGGGTCGTTTTCTTGTCTATGGAAGACGTGTCGCCAAAGAGGCACAGGTGTAGCAAAATAGGAAGTTTCTCGTGTATAAATGCGGCGTTCGATGCGGCAGAATGAGTTGGGTGCTGATCCTAACCAAGCTTCGGTCCCCCGGTTAGTATCCCCCTTGCCCTCATGCGCACCCCATCTGAACACCATGTTCCTCCTGTCAAGTCGTGAACGCACCGATTCAAACTCAGCCAACATGATGAACTCGAAGTGCATCGATGATGATTCTTGCTCTCCATTACTCCAGTTTCCCTGCAGATGCTGCATATTCAACTTATCACGGACGCACGCTGTCATCTCATGTGAACCGCACAGACCCTTGTCGAAATAGGCATGGCATTGGCCAGTTCCAGGTTTCCAGAACATCAAGGCGAGGGTCAGTGTGTCGTCTTACTAGGTTTTCACTCGTTGACGCCCCTCACTGCCGCAGCCATCACGTTTGTCCCACGTGCTGGTTGCGGATTGTTAGGTCCGGCAAACACCCACCTACCCACACCCACCCACACCCACCCACACACACACACACACACACACACACACACCCGCTGATCGCCTCTTTGGCCATAAACCACCGGCCGGATCCCATCAGAGTAGGTAATAACGGCACGTCGGAGGTGGTGCTTGCTGGAGATTCCCCGAACCCCAGCACCTACCCGGCGTTGTGTCGTGACAGATAATTAGCTTCCGTTCCGAATTGGTGTCTTACTTCTCCGTCCCTGGTGATGGATGCCAAGCCGCATATTAATGTTTCATGTCGTTCTAGTGTACGGATACGACTCGGACTACCATGAACTATGCTGTGCTGCTGCAATATCAATCATGTTATACGCCTGTGTGTTAAAACAGAAGATCCGAGTTCCGAGTTCTTTCCTCGTCCTCTTCTGCAAAAGACCACGAGCTTTCTGGTACGAAGGCCCGAAGTAACCAACGGTCCAACCCGATGTGAACAGGACAGCCAGCTTCAAAGTCAGTCCGAGATTTGCCTTATTTATCATTTACTGCCTCCGGCTTTATTTCCTCTTTCTGTTTTCCTTGCCGTTGATTCGGAGTGGCACAAATACGTCGGCGTACGGCATTACTAACGACGCCCACACCAACGAAGTATTGCGGCGCCGGCGATTAACCATCGGCCCGTGACATTGGGGGCTGTTGCTGACTATTTTTCTGTTTCTTGTGCCACGTAGAATGGACAAATGATGTCTCGGCCCGATCACGTGTCTCCATCTTCAGACTTCACCAGATGTGCTGTGGCACACCTTCATCTGCTGTTGGTGCAGTTCACAAGCACACACACACACACACACACACACACACACACACACACACACACACACAGACACAAGAGGTACATAGAAACATTGACGACAATTATTGTTTGTTCCGAGTAATTAATCAGCGACTTGGCAACCGACAAATGTTCCAAGTGATCTTGCCCTAACAGTCTCCAAAACGAAGGCTATTGTGCGTATGCCGAACCATACTGCTCCACCACAAGGCCAGGCCTGGCAGGTTTCGAACCTACCGCAGTATATATTGATGAGGAGTAAGCAACACACTGTTCCTCATTTTACTCATCCATCTACCTGACACAATACCAGGTTCTCCGACAAGGCCAACATTTGGGGCTACCCCTTCCACGACGACCGCGATGACCGGCCCCGGTATCCACTCGAGAAAATCGAGGCAGCGACCATCTCACCCCAGAAGAACTTCTACTACGGTCACACGGGCAAGCAAAACGAATGGGCCGGCATGTCGGCCACTATCGAGCTTTGGACGGCGGTTGATAACGAACAGCCTGCTAGGGTCTGCACCATCGAGTACAAGTGCCCGTGGACCGGCCTCAACAAGTTCGAGCTTCGTGACCGAAATCCTGGTTTCCCAGGTAGAATATTCGGGTGCGGCTATAGCCGGCGATGCGCTGGGGTCTGTTACTATTGATGTGAAGAAGTTGTAGAAGAGTTAGACACCGTAATTGTCAGACGAGGAAGTGGAAATTACCGGCAGAATTTTGGTTTTATAGTTAATACACCATTCCACTGTAAATAGTGGCCCTCTGGTACTTTACAGGGGTCCTAGCTCGTAACTCTCCTGGGCTCTTGTTAGTATTGTGGAAATCCATATTTAAGCTACCAAAGATGCTATGTCATACCCCCCCCCCCCCTCTTAGGCCCCAGCAGCCGATCGCAGAAGATGTCACAAATAAGGATCTTACAGGGTTTTGTAAAGTGCTCGATGGCTACTATTTACCGTGGAATGCATTGTGTAGTCTTCAGGCAATCCATTACTTGTATGCACGAATCCAAGCCAGTATCTCTACTTCTTCCACAGCTTGAACGCTTCCAGAATAACCTCCTGCTGCTCCTTAGTCGTAAAATTTAGTTGTATCCCATCCGTACCTTCCATCTTTTTGTTCCTGACCTCCTCTTCCGTGGCCCACACATACGCCGTGTGTTCCGCCGGATCCAAAACCACGTGATCAACATCCGCTGGCTCGACGACAAAGTAGAACTTGCACACCAAATTGGCTCTCCTGGTGAGAAAGAACTGTCCGCCCATGCTCTCCCCCAGCAACTCGGACTGTTGGCCATCATCACCGGCGGTCGTGGTGGTTGCGGCCGCGGGGGTAGATAACCGAACCAGCGGCCCTACCGACGCGGCGGTGAGCCCGGCCTCCTCCTTGAGCTCGCGGGCGCAGGCATGCAGCACGCTCACGTCGTCGTCGTCGCACGCGCCGCCGGGTGTCTCCCATCTCAGAGGCATCGAATCTGTGGGAGCCCGCTGTACAAGTAGGACATGCGGTGGTGGCTGGGATATTTGCTGCTCGGGACCAGAATTAACGGAGAGTGGCCGGTCGAAGACGATCGCGCCCGTGGCAATGAACCTTGCGGCCGGCGGTCGCGTCGCGGATGAGTGGGTAAAGTGGCGGGCGAGAAATGCTGGCGGAGAGAGGCAGAAGGGTTGGACGGAAGGGTCCGAGGTGAAGGTCACGAAGGAGACGCTCCGCGCGCTGGGTTCTTGGTCCGACATGGTGAGATGTGGGAAGCAGGACTGACTGTTTCGAGGGCGAAGGTGAACTTGACGTTGCAGCTGGGTTGCTTAGGTAGTGACCACGATAAAACAGTATCAAAGTGGTGATTCGGATTAGATATTGGGGTACCTAGGTACCTATTTGTGCGAATTGAGGCAGCCCGGTCGCGATGGAAGTCTGCCTTGGAGTGTGCCGAGCCCGGCGAAGCCGCGAAAGCCGGGCAAAGTTGTTGCCTGCCGGAAAGATTTTATTGGCTGGTTTGGTGCTCGCCCCACCTATTATTCCGCTAGAATAACGCGGTGGAGTGTTATCAGATATCCGATGACACACTTGGTTCGAACTTGCTTCTCAACCTTACACAGGATTTTCAGGCAATTTAGACCTGTTTTTGCTAGATAAACTAAAAGCAAACTATCCGTCGATTTTCTTTGGTTATAAAAAAATGTCATTTTTTTTTTTTTGGTTGTATGAGACGAATCTGGGCTAACAAAATACCTACCATAGCTCGGGTCTGGCTCAGTCTTTGGTCAGGCTTTGGTCAGGCTTTGGTCAGGATTGCTCAGGCTTTGCTCACCTTTGCTGATCTTGATCACAATACTCGGTAGGCTGCGCCACAGCATGCTGAGTTACGTCAAGTCTAGTCGACTGAGCCCAAAATTAGTCCCGTACATAAAGATGGCCGAAACAGATCCCTTCAGAACATCCTAGATTACTCTCAATTTAAGCTATAATTTCAGTATTAATTTCTTTGAGCCAGTTTGAGTACCACTTGGTCTCCAGTTTCAGGAGCCGCCCATCCGTTGTTGTCGGGAATGATGGCAGACGTCTTGTCATTATCGTCGGGAAGATATGCATCTTCTTGTACCAGGACAACGAAGTCGTCGCTTTTTATGGAGCTCAGGAATTGTGTGTGGTAGGACATAATGGTGTTGTCAGGGAAAGCCTGGTGGTGGGATCGCTCCCATTTGAACGGCGGCGAGTATTTGAAGGCGGCAGTGGCCACAATGCCGATGCGGAGCACATCCGTTGGTCGCGCAGGACAAATCAGCCACAGCTCACCCCAGCTTAGGACTACGAACGAAAAGGAAAGGTTTGTGAGCCCATATTCGTCTCAGGCAACCAGGCGGTTGTCCTTTTATTTTATTTTATTTTATTTTTTTTGTTGTCATTGTTTTTTGTTGGTAAGATTTGGTAAGGTCCTGATCTATGACCACCTTTGAGCAGTCAACCACTGCCCAGCGGGGAGAATTCCCGTCGCAGGTGCCTAACTTGCCGATATTAATGTGCACACTTCTTGGCCAATGCATCTACCCGATGGCGAAAGATTTTGGGGGAGAAGCGCAGTCTCTTTTGGTTGGCGCACCGCTTGAAGCTTTATCGCTTTCTTCTGAATCACAAGAACAACGCGGAAATCATGAGATCCACCAAAATGAATAAGCGGTCGTTCAGCCCTACGATGCCGAGCAATAAAATCCCAGTCCAGGAGAAGCCCGCAAGGAAGAGACATAAGGAAAACGAAATTGACATTGATACAACTAGGGGGCTGTGTGGAGCCTGCTCTGCTGTGTTCGACGACCGGGCCGAGCCACCCCGGTTGAACTACCTCGAATCCGGTGTCTCTGAAAAGTACCTCGAATCTGATGTCTTTCGTCGTTACCGCCGTAACAGGTCCAAATACTTGAATCACCACTGGAATTTGCGACTCTTGAACGAGTCTTCGCGCAGGGGATGCAAACTTTGCACCCTGCTCCTACAAGCACTCGCCTACGAGAAATATACGTCGCCAGTCGGGTTTTGTTCGAGGGACTGGGGAAGGCCTCACGAGAAGTCTGAAGGCGAGCTGTGGCGGCACGATATCGACAGTGGCGGCGGGGCTCTCGAAATACACTTCGCACATGAGTGGATACCACCGAAGACGCTTTCAGGCCAACTCGAACCCTTTGAGTCTAACGACCGGCTACCTAAACTTGCCGCGCATTATGTTTACCAGCATCAAACGACTCCGGATGACGTTTCATCTGTACGGAGACTTTGTTCCCCCCAGCATTACAGAAGTCCATCTAGTCAAGCTAACTTATGCCGTTCGTCATCTACAGGTAATGGACCAGGCGAGAAACACCATTGCCACGACCCGTCACTGGTTTGAGAGGTGTGAGTCCGGCCACGACTCATGCAGACGGGAGACTCTGAATAAATTTGCTCCGACACGCCTTATCAAAATAAGTCCCGGACGCGCCATCACCTCGTCCTTTCCCAATCACTTCAAGGGCCTGTTCATTACGCCACCCTCAGCCATTGCTGGGGTGACCTGATGATTCACCGGCTGCTGCGAGGTCCTCGATACGCCACTCGGCTCCCGTGCATGGGTTGTTCAAGAGCGCCTTCTCGCGACTCGAACGATCCACTTTGGCAAAAATCAACTGTTCTGGGTATGCCGGGACAAAATCGCCTGCGAAGCTTACCCCAAAGGCTTACCGAAGGCCCTCATTCGGCATATTGATCATCCTAACCTCGCTACGGAGGCAGCCTGGAGGAATGTCGTGACCCAGTATAGCGGCTGCAAGCTGACAAAGACTTCGGACAAGCTCGTTGCCATATCGGGTCTCGCCAAAAGAGTGGCTGCACACAAACAACCACATGATCGGTACGTTGCTGGACTCTGGTCCAAAAGCATACACATTGACCTATGCTGGAAAGCCATTGATGGGTAGGCAGAGGAGGCGTCGTTACATCCCCAGGCACCAGTCCCGAAATCTTTCGTATACCAAGCTCCTTCATGGTCCTGGGCGGCCTTCAACAAGCGGGTTGGCTTTCCAGCAGCTAAACCGCCGAGTGGTGACAGCTACTGGATTCCAGCCGTTTCCACAGTCCGGATCGGGACCCAGCACGCTGGTGACGACCCGTACGTACGGCGCACTGGAGAATGCTGCCCTTTGGGTGAAGTGTGACCATCTCTTCCTCAAGAGACGTATCCCAAAACGCCGCCGAGATGCAAAGGCACAAAGGTTTGGTGAACATTTGGTTCCTATGGTTATCTCATGGGATCATGATCATTTTTCACAAGTCAACTCAGACGACGCCGCCGCCACGGCTGGGGACAATGGCCAGATGTTCTATTTCTGTCCTGTTCTACAAGACCGTTGGAAGTCACAGATGCAAGGATTAGTTCTGACTCCCGCTAGTACTGCGGGAGGAGAATAATCTGGGGTGTACAGGCGAGTCGGTCATTTCTCAGCATCGGTGGAAGGCTGGCCGTACGAGTCGCTCGAGGGAGTGGCGGCCTCTCACACGGATTGCAAAGCACAACCGCGCGATTATGTTGCGGACTTCAAAGTTGAAATAGGTGGTGTTGTACTGCCGCATGTTATTAAGATTGTGTAACTACATCTGCGTGAGAAGTCCATATGTTGAATGCAGACATCCTTTCAGTGCACCTCATCCGCTCCTTGATGCTAGCATGAAAGCAGGCATCCTCCCAACGCACCACTTCCCCTTTCTTGATGCCAACGTCAAACCAGAACCCTATTTTGACGAATCAAGGATGAATGCGCCGCCCATATCGTTCAAACAACACCCTGAAAATGAGATGTACTACCGTCTTCATCAATGAAGTCCACCGTGCTTGCGCTCGAGCGCCTCCAAAAAAAAAATCAAAAAAAAATCGTAACATCGCAATCCCTCCCTGTATGTTGAATGTCTCCCTCCCAAAGCTGAAATAGCCAAACAAAACAATCGCCGTTGAAGACCGGCGTATATTCGACGCTGATGCCCCAAAAACAAACAATGGCCAATTGCCCGGCGTATGATCCTCAATGTTGACGCCCAAAACAAAAAAAAGAAAAAAAAACACCCAAAACCAAACAGAAAACAATATTGAGCGTCGTCGCCGTCGTCCATAACCCCTGAAATCCCCAGTCACCACCCCAGCAGTCGTCCCACGGTATTCATCGTTTCCGAATCCAGTTATCAAAGTCGAAAGAAGTCATTCCCCTTGCCCGTCTCTTCCATCTCAGGCTCCTTGCCCTTCTCCTCCTTCTCCTTGCCCTTCCCCTCGTCCCGCTTCTCGTCAGAACATTTTCCAAAAATCTTGTCGTCCTGCTCGGGAGGGTAACATGTCTTGCAGCGTCCCTTGAAGTTCTTCGTTGGGTCACCAAACTCGCCACACACCACGTTCCGAATTTCCTGAATATCGTACTTCAACCCGGTAGGACAGCCGGTGTCGACGCTTTGCGTAGCGAGTGGATGATCGCACTTTCGTATGTGCTTCTTGACCTTCTGGCCGCACTGGTAACGCCAGTAGACCTGTTGGCACATCTTGGCGACCTTGTGATGCGTGTCTTTCTGGAAAGAGGCTGTGTGGTGGGTAGGCAGGTCCGCACAATGGAGTCGGATGGACTCGTAATGTGGAGATGCGAGCGATGGTGGCCTGCCTCGGTGTTTGTGTGCATATGTGCGCAGCGTGTCGAGGATGGACAGATCGATCCTCGACAAAGGCTGTGTGGAGAGCAAGCGGTCTTTGTGTGACTCGGAAAGATGCCTGTGGACGTTTTCTGGTTTCTGTGCAAAGGCAGGAAATTGCACCGGGGATCCGCCCGGCCCCTTTTGTGCACGAATATCTCTTGGTCCATGGCGCTTCAGTTGTAATCGACGCCTTTTGCAAAGATGGACGACTCACTGGTTGGCTCAATGAGCCTGTGAGACAGGTGAAGTTTAGATTTTGCAGGGATAAGGAGAGATAGTGACATTATCTGCCGAACGAACGGCAAATGATCGGGTTGATTTTTTGAAGTATGACAAATGAAGTCATGATCGTGCTTGGATCTTGGGCTGGCCGGCATCTCGAGATCTGCTGTGCTTGTCGTTATTCGGGATTGACGACTCTCGAATACAGGTGCCATCCCATGTCCATGGTAAATAATCCACCTCCGGTAATTACCTACATGGACCTGATAGTGACCAAACTTGGGCTTGGGGGATATGCACAAAGCCCTCAAATTACCCTGTAAGGGCAGTTTCGGACCTACCAAGTCGTTATTAAAACTTGAAGTCTACATGGGGTTGTTTGCAGGTACTAGAGGTTGATTATTTACCCTGGAATGGTGTAATCGTTTCGGAAGATGTTGCTGGTATCTTGTCGTCTTGGTTTGACCACACTCCGACTGACTGCCTGGCTAACGTACATGAGCTAACTCTGCTCTTCAGCCGATTGGTATCCAAAATCACCACTGCCCTCCTCTTCTCCGGGTGGTGGCTCCTTATCCCTTGGTCTTTGCACAAACAACATGGCGACAAATGCGATAGAAACCAGCCCAGACACATAGAACCAAGGCAGCCCCTTCCAGATCCCTCCCTTGGACAACCCAACGTTGAACAACCAGGCGAGCACCGGCCCGCCAATAACAGCTCCACTGGTCTCAAGCATGCTGATCAGCGCATAGAGTCGCGAGGTGTGATGCGGCTCCACGTATGCCGTCGTCACGGCACGGCACATGGGGCCGTTTGCTGACCCAAAAGTCCCAACCGTGAGACCGACGAGGAAAAGAACGATCTCTTGGCTGAACCCTTCCATAAGGGCGCCTGAGATCAGAAAGAGAAGCGAGATTTTGGTCAAGAGGAGGTCTTTCGAGAAGGTCGTGAGGCGGAATCGACCAGAGGGCGAGGTAAGAGCGCTCGAGATCCGAGGAAGCGAGAGCAAGATCACCAGGTGGAGAAGGCCCAGCGGGGGTGAGAGTCGGTAGCTCGTCTGAGCGAGGGTCCAGCCGAAGTATTTGCTTACGTACTGCGCTAGGGTCGACGCGTACGCCGTAAACAAAGCTGGCTGGATGAAGAAATTGACCATCGCCAGAAGCACGTTCCTGTTCTTCAGGAGCGCAAATGAGACTTTAAGCTCTTCGGCGGTTTCTTTCGTCTTTTGTATTGACACGAGCAGAAGTGATTGTTCCTCGACGACGTCTGACGGTGTCTTCAGCTTTACTGGGAGTGTTTCGGGTATGAAGACGAGCAAGGCGAAGATGAACGGCGTGATGGCAAAGACGATGACGATGGGAATCCATGCTCCGACAGTCTCCATCAGGATGCCGGAGACGACGGGCCCAACCAAGCCGCCAGAAACCGCGCCAAACGAGAGGTAAAGAAACCCAGTTGACCTGATCAAGCGAGTGCCGGTTAGCAGAATGGCCACACAGAAGTTCTGTGTCTGACGACCTACTTGTCTCCTTCCGTGCTGACGTCCGCGGCCATAGCATTGAGCGAGTTCATGGCAACAGGGATACCGCCTCCGATCAAAAGGAACAGGCAGCCGATTATGATGAGCCAGAGGTTGGGTGCCTTGGCAAAGAACAGCAGGGCAGGTCCCCAGCTAAAACTGAGGATGATGCCGCAGTATGAGAGGACGAACGTCGGTTTGCGGCCGATCCTGTGCCAAAAGCCAACTATCAGTCCAAGAATGACTATTTTTCTTGTATATATCAGCTTTTATCACCTACCGGTCAGCCAGAACTCCGTACGGGAGAGCAGCTACCATGCCCACGAGTGAGCCGAGCATGGCGCCCCAGCCACCCAAGTAAGCAAGCTCGCTCTGGACTCCATCTACCTTGCAAAGTCGCTCGTCGATGGGCTCTGACGGATCCTTCTGGTAGTATACGTGGCAGAGAGCATCCTCCATGAGCCGAAATAGTGGGATCATGATCAGCATGCCACTAGTTGTGATGGCAAACATCATAACGGCGAGGAGCAGAATGATGGTGCTGGGCTTCCGTGCCTGAAACCGTGAGAACATTCCAACATGCAGAAGGTGTCCTTTCGAACTCGAGGAGAAGCCATCGTCGATGTCGGGAAGGGGGCCCTCCGAGTCATAACTGGGATCGTGTCCGTGATGGGGATCGGGCAAGAGTGGCTGCGCTTCCAAGCGTTCGTCGGAGACAGGCATTGTTGTTGTTGTTGTTGTTGTTGTTGTTGTTGTTGTTGTTGTTGTTGTTGCTGTCCCCAATGATCGGAGATCAAAAGTGGAAGTAGGGAGAAGGTAGTCGGTCAGGGAACAGATATTAAAAGAAGGAGGTTGAGGGTTGGAACCATCGAAGTGCCCTCCTCTCTTATTCAGCTCTGCCCTATCCGGTATCATCGTCGAGGCATTCGACGTGCGCTAACCTTCATCTGGCGATATGCACTGCCCCTGGCTTACGCAATACGAAACACGAAGCCAAGCCAAGGAGTGACCAACCGGAGGACGGCAGTACGGATAACAGACTTGCGGCAACATTGCCTGCGGAGTTGTTAGCATGAAAAAGGTCGTTATTTAAACTAACGAAAAGGAACATGATTGAAGTTGTTTATCTTTGCTATGATAAAAGTAATGATATGATATGCCGACTTCTACGCTGAATTCAGTCTTACTGGTCCGTATCCCGTATCGTATGACTCCAACTGGCCAACTCCTTGTAATAACCCAAAACAAATCCCCCCCCCCCCCCCCCCCCCAAAAAAAAAAAAAAATTAATAAAAATAAAAAAAAAGAATAAAAAAAAAATAAAAAAAAAAAAATAAAAAAAAAAGATGCACCACACAACCGTCGCTTATCCAAACTAGAAGGGAATTTATTTCTTTGCCAGAGCCCACGTCGACAGCGCCCTGGTCAAGCGAACAGCGTGCATGTCGACACCGCGATGGAACAGGTCGCTAACCCAAAACAACACAAACGTGTTGAGGATGGTCGTCCCGGCCCAGCTCCACGCGTATTCGCGCATGGCAGTCGCGCGAACCACGGCCGCCTCGTTCACGAAGCCGCCGTTGTCGAGCCCCGCGGCGCCATTCGCAGCCGTTTGGTACGCTGACCACGCCGGGTGCAAGTACCGCTGTCCAATGATGTGGTTCGCGGCGCCGTGCCAGAGGTAGAGCGAGTACGAGATCTGGCCGAGGTACTGCGCGAAGGCGTTAGTGAAGAGTTGCTGGAGGAGCGGTTCGCTTTTCTCCTCCGCCAAGACCCGACTGTCAGTGGTTGCATGATCGCGATTATTGTCTGCAGCGCTGGTTGGCTCATGGACAAAAGCAAGCTCCAATTGTGATTCCTCCGTCCTGCTCCCAGCTGCCAAACTCTGCCACCGGCGGCGGCGGTGCCACCACCCGTTCGACACAGCAGGCGAAAACATCAGCGCCAGCACAAACGTGATGGCCCCCACCGAGATCCAGAATTGCTGGATCTTGTCTTCGTTGCCTTGGTAATACGTGGGCACGAGCGTCGAGATGGTGCGGAAGCCCGGGGACGACGGGCCGTGGCGCTCCGGGTACGACAGCAGATGGCACGACAGGACAAACAACGCTATCGTGACAGCATGCCGTAGGGTCGTGCTCACTTTCGCCGCCAGCCAAGGCGACGAGTTGGGAAACACGATCGACAGCTCCGACAGGAGCAGACCGATGCAGAACAGCGTCTGATCGAAATCCCCGTACGCCATCTGCCAGTAGCCCGCGATGCCGACGCCCACGACATGGACCCAGCGCTTTGAACGTGCAAACGCCAACAGCCAGAGAAATACCTGCAGAGAACCTTTAAACTCGGCCGGGATCGTCCACAGGTGCCCGTTGTAGTCGTTGCCCCACAGGTTCTCGCGGCCGGTCACCGGCCGAAACGGGCTGACCATGCGCTCGGTGACGGTCAACCAATTCCAAAACTGCTCCTGCCAGGTCGCCGCGTGGGGCGGGATGTCGCCACCACCGATGTTGGGAATGTAGATGCCGTCCCAGCGGATCAGGACGGCCGCGATCAGCGTCGAGACCAGGATGGGCAGGTACAGGCGGAACGGACGCCGGAAGAGCGAGCCGGCCAGGCTGTCCAGGGCCTTGTCGCCCTGGCCCTTGTGGATCGCCGTCAGCGTTTTGAGGGTCAGCACGAAGCCGGAGATGATGAAGAAGATGGTCACGCTGGCTCGGCCGGAATGCAGCACCCTAACGACGGGCAGCTGCCAGAAGAGGTGGTCGGTCTCGGTGGACCCCCACCCGTTGCGCAGGACCGGGAACCAGAGGTAATTATAGTGAAAGATATACACGGTCAGCGCGGCGACGCCCCGCAGGCCGTCTAGGTACGCTGTCGCGCTGAGAGGTCGCTGCGGTCGGCTGGCTGGCGCGGTTTTCTTCCGGAGGATTCGGTGGTAGAGTGTCGGGACGAATGATGGTAGGAGCAAGGGGAGGTACTTGGCGCATGACGAGAGGAAGACCAGGAGCAGGCCTAATATGGGTGTGTGGGTTATGGAGGAGATGCGTTGCCATGTTGGGTTGCTCCACGCCCATCGGGCATATGATTTCTCAATGTCGATCTCGTCAAGGTCGTCGTCGGACCCGGTGTCGTCGGAAAAACGGTTCCCGGTCAATGGCGCGTAGCCAGGGAGGCTTGACCGGAAACTGGATAGGAGGCGCGACATTGCTATCGTCATTATCCAGCACAAAAAGTTTCAAAAGTTTCAAAAGGAGCGAAAAGAGCTCAAGAGCTCATTTGGACAGACAGAAAGCAAAGAGACCGATCATGGAGAAAGAGAGAAGAGGGTGAGGGAGCACGAGCTCAACCGTGACGTGAGAATCCAGGGGTAAAATTAGGTTCTCACATCCACTCAGCTGAGCCCTGGAATGTTGGTGGCGTTCGTATTAGCGCCCATTGAGGCATGGTCTCATGCACATCTTCACTAGGTTGTGGAGGGGGAAGGGGGTCTGGACCCGAGATAGGGGTAAGACTGCCGGAGCTATTTGATCGACCGGGACTTCTTTTGAAGCATAGGTACGTTTGGGAATGTCGTTCAACGCGACGCGGTGATGACGTTGAAGTGGACGTGCTGGTATGCATGGCGAGGTGGGTTTTAGGAGTGTGCCTGCATGATCCTTGCGAAGGGAGATCACGACCTACTTACCATTGATCTTGGCAAATCGGTTTCTTTGACCCAAAGGCACAACTGAATATCATCACGCTTCGTACTTGTACCACCCTCCTGACAGCCACCCAATGAGTGTCTCTGGACACATATTGAGACAGCGTGCAACACCAACGTCTGACCTGCATCATATCCCTTCCTGTCTTCCTTACCTCCGAGCAACAGTCACTTCCGCAAAAGTCTCTCAACCCGTGCCGTAATATCCGGCATCGGAAACAAGCTCCTCGGACCAGCCACCGTCCCCTCGACAAACGGAAAATCTATAAATCCAAAAATGATATAAATTGCATCGGGCCCAATCTGCGTGACCGCCACACCCGCACCGCCATCATACAACGGACTGTCGGTCGGAAGCGGCACTGTACCCAGATACTCGGCCGTCTTCCACGACTTGTCCCTCGACCTGAGCACCTGGATCCCGTGCGTCCAGGTGGCTACTAACAAGACGCTCCCTCCGTACATTGGCGGCGCGTAGATGGCGTCGGTCTCGTTGTACAGCACTTTTGGTCGGATCGGGACCAATACCGGCGTTCCCTTCTTGGCGTCGCGCATATCAAACCGATAAATCTGGCCGTCGCCGTCGACCGACAGCAAGTTCTCGCCGACCGACGCAAGACCGCTGAAGCCCTTTTGCGTGGTCGGCGGGAGCGGGTCGGGCACGTACCAGGGTTTGACGGCCTTGCCGCGCGCGTCAGCGCGCATGATGGTGCCCGGCCAGGTGCCGACGACGTAGGTGTTGCCACGGCGGTCCGTCTCGATGTCCTGGAAGCCGCCGTACCGGCCGCCGGTGGCGACGGTCATGTTGAGCGACCAGAGGGTCGTTTTGGTCTTCGGGTTGTGCTTGATGATTAGGTGGTCGCCCGAGACGTCGGCGCCACCTGTAGCCCAGGAGGCGGCCGGGTCGGTCAGGATGGTGTAGAGGCCTGTGTAGGGATCCCAGGCTACGCCGCCGATGTGGTAGGTCGCAGTGTAGGAGACGCCGGGGTACTCGAGGACGGAGGTGACTTTGTCTTTGTAGGGGTCGTAGATGACCACTGTGCCATTCCATACCGAGCTGCGGGTGGTTGGGTTGATTAGATCTGAGTTTTTACCCAGGCAATTAATTGGGCAGGAGTATGTTCTCACCCGATTAACAGCTGGCAGGAGTCCGGGTCCCAGTCTGCGTTTTCTGGATAGAGTTGGTAAGAGTCGATGACGAATGTACCCTTCTTGAACGGTGGGCATTCCTTGTGTCCGCCTCGGGTGCTCAACGACGACGGAGAGGCATAGGTACAGATACCAGCCGTCACGAGGCCAATGAGTGAGCTGAGTTTTACCATGATTGAAAATTAAAGAACACAGAGACGAGGTTGTGGACTTGTCAGGCAAGTTGTCCAGTGAATGAAAGTTTGTTTTAGTGCCTAGAACTTGCACAGAGCTGCCGAGACTTGACGTTTTGGAGAAGCTGTGATGATTTATCTGAACGACGCATAGGAGCAGGGGCCAGCAGATATATTAGTCGTTAGGTAACTGTCGGCCGCCGCGTATTACCAAGACTCCAAGCTCGGCACAGTATCCAAAAGGGTATGCAAGTAGAATGTGATCCATGGGCCCATGAGCTGACTGCAGACGCCCACACTCAAAGGCGAGGTGCTTACCTACTCGACACTACACGAGTGCGGCAACGGAAGGTGCTCTGCAGTTCGTTGTTGGTAGCCATGGCTTCACTAGTTGACTGCGATGTAACACCGCAACGGGACGGGAGGCCCTGATCGAGGAAACCAAACAGGCTTAGTGCTAATGGAATATTGCTTAGTTATGCGGGAAGGGACTTTTTTATCCTGCAGTTATATCAAGCGAAGACGCTGTCAGCTTTCCATCACGTTGTTTGTTGGGGGCAGATGATTAATAGGGTGTTAACCAGAACAGGATGATACACCGCTCTGGGATGTCAAACTTTGAAATTAGCTACTTTTTGCTAGAGGTCTGGTCTAGTAACGCTGTTTAATACGCTATGTGATATTTACCGTATTACTCGGCACGTATATTTGATCACGCTAGGGGCGTACCGGCTGCACTGTAATGGGATTCTAATCTCCAGTATAATATGCATTCTGAGGAACATGGATATCAGTTTCTGTCAGACACAACGGTGTTTTCTTACCCAGAACGAGGTAGGTAGAATGCGGGGTGTGGAATAAAGCAGACTATCGCGGTGGTCCGATAGTATTCTATTCTATGACTGGGTACCTTAATTTCGCCTTGTAATTGGTGTGTGTCGATTAGTACGCAGCACGGGAGTGGACATTGAGCTGAGATTCAAGATGTCTATCTCCATCTGGTAAGAGAAAGGAACGGAAGTAAAGCACGACAACTTCAATGTTGTAACTTCCCCGCCCGACATGTTTATTGAGAAAGGAGCCTCCAACTCTGACGCGTTCATGTGCCTGAATAAGGTAGTCGCGTCGTGGTGCTGCACTTCTTGGTAAAGGCGGAGCAGTCACTCCAGCCTCCAGGGCCGCAGGGCGTGCGGGGGCTCACGGCACAGGCAGTGCCCAGGGAGGGCAATGTTCAAGACATTGAGGGGCTCAATCAATGGCCAGGCCTGGGTCTCAATGGGCCCCAACCGCGACAATCAGACAAGCTGGAATACCAACTCAGCGAATGGGCTCTTTTAGCTGTCGGCTTTCTCATGCAGACCGCCAGGCAAAAGCTGTGCCGGCCCCACCGGACCAGGCGACCAGGCCTTCGACTCGCGGTCACAGGCAGTTGTGGGATGGCGGGGTCCCCGGTTGTACGAGAGAATCCCTGGAGAAAATGAACGAGGTCCCGGGTTGCCTCGAACGCAGCGCATCCCCTTTTCCCCTCTTCATGCCACCAACATCATCCCAGCCATCCCGAACCATCGTCGAGCCGCATCAGTCCACCGACGATCAGGGTCCAACGCTAGAGCTGCGCCAACATCTGCCTTCTATCTTGATAAGTCTGCTCATCTCCCGTTTGTCGCGATCGCTGCCCGACCAGTCACCGTCTCGCGAAACCAGCTACAGAGACAGCTTGTCGCATTGACACCACAGCGAACATCATGCCTCTTTTGGCAAACCGGGCAGCCGGCATTCGAATATAACTCTCCAATAACCGACCGCGACGATGCGATCTCCGGCAGAGCTTATCGCCAGCGCACTAGGAGTCCTCGAGCGCCGCTTCGTCCCCTGGCACACCATCTGGTGGAACCACTACACCCCGCGCATCCCCCGCGGCGAACGCTACCAGGACGGCTACTTCAACGGCTATGGCGACATCGACTCAAGCGACGACGAGGATGTCCCGGTTCTCGACATTAGGAAGGCCATCGCGAGCCCCTTTTGGCGCAAGATCTACAAAGCGATGCCCTACATCGACGTGACTCCGGTCCGGCGGCCCGTCCAGACCATGACGGCGGAACAACGCGCCGAGAGGGAAAACTTTGTCATCAAAATCACCATGGCCATGTACAACGACGGCAAAGCGCTCTACACTCGTGAGACAATCCAGGATATAGAGAACCAGCTTGAAGCGCAGGCAAAAAGGATGGCCGGCAAGCGCCCGGTTGGGAGACTCCTCTCCAGGTGCGAGGCGCCCCAGACGGCCTGGGTCAAGTACACCGACTTTGACGGCGTCGTGCAGCACCAAGGCACGTGGTTGCCCAACGCCGTCGACCCGATGGGGTACGAGACCTTTGGCCGATCGCAGATCGAGTTCCGCACCATCCAGGAGCTGTCCCAGCCGGACCCGGACAACTTCGAAGTGTTTGCGCCCGACCAGTGGGAGCCGTCGGTGGCGTATAACGCCGTGTTTGTGCACTACAGGGATGCCAAGGACGAGCTGCCCATCATGCACGGTTTCATCGACGACCAAATGTCCGTCGAGGACATGCTCTTGAGGCTGGTTTCGTACCGTGATCTCATCCGGGAGTCGGATGAGTGGGCGGCCATCTCCCAGCTGGCAGCGCCGACACACCCAGAGAATGGCACGCTAAGAAGCATCGACAAAGTCGTCTTTTTCTATTCGACGGGTCTGAGTGACGATTGCGACTTTTGCCAGAGAGCCATGTTTCTCCTTGCGCTGGCGACTTGCATTAGGGAGCTCGTCATCACCGCACGGCAGGATTATTATCAAACAAACAGGGAAGCGCAAGATGATGCAGACAAAGCAAAGGTGGTGGTAGAAGACGGAGTGATGAACGGCGCAATACCAATCTACATGCCCGGCTTTGATATTGCGCGTACTTGGAACGATGCCGAGCACGTCATCCTGCGGCACGAGGGAGTCATCCCCATCGACTCCAACGGGGAGCTCTTTCTGAAGGTCGACTCCCGCGCGGCCGTCATCTCGTACAGAAACTGGAACCCCGTCAAGCAGGTGGTGGCGGATATCGCGCGGCCCGCTCTGATGGTATGCAAGCCCCCGACCAGAAACCCGGCCGAGGACTTTGGCTGGACCGTGGAAGATCGGGATGGCACGACCGTGAAGCTGCCGAATATAAGGGCCAAGGGTCTTAGCAATTCCATTGTCGCAAAGGACCCGGACTCACCGAGGGTCAGACAGATGTTGGGAAAGGGCTACGATAAGTTTGGTCTGCCCGAGCTGCCGGGTGACACGGTGGCTAGGGAAGTGCTGGGGTGTTTTGTTAGGAGGGCCGGCACGAACACGGAAGTTGAGTACTGGACCTGACTGGATTAGGTGTGGATCTTGAATATATTATATTCAGGCTGGCAGATTTGGCTCTTGGTTTGAGTGTCGAGGGAGGGTTGGTTTTTGGCGGAATGTGGGTGACATTCCCCGGGTTGGACTTTTTGGTGACTGTGCTACGAATCATAAATACCCCATCTAGCTTTCTATTTATACCATTTATTTTGCTTTGCTTTTAGTTATCACTGTGATGAATAAGTCTGTTAGTAACTCACTCCCGCTAGGGGCTTGCTCGATTGTGAGCCTTTTCGGGCCAGGTCAAAGCGGGAGCCGTGTCCATCAAGACATCAGACCCTATCGCATGGGCATCATAATCGAGTCCAGTCGCACACGCCAGCCACACATGCAAACAATCAGTGTTCGGGGATCATGAAGTGACGCATGAAATCCAGAGGAAATAATGATCATGTTGGTCCCCGCGGTTTATTCGTCCACAGGAATACTAAGAGCGACGCTGGCCAGTCTTCACGGAGAAGGTAGCATTCGTCTTTCATATCTTGGTCAGCAGAAGGCAGCCAATGAGGGCCATCACTACAGTCAAGGTATGCGAATGGATAAGGCTTACCGATCTATTACATATCATGGCCTTTCGCTTGGTTTACGCAGCATTTCCTATGGTACCGGGATAAAATGAAGATGCTCCTCGTGCTGGTCAGCTAATACTTACAAACCGGTTACCCTGTCTAGTCGAGGAGAAGGGATACAGAAGTGAGTTTTTTTTAAGTACATGAATATTTGAGGGGGAGTTGACTGACGAACTGTGTGGACATGATGAGAGATAACTACCGCTGGTATGCTGAGGGCAAGGAGTGGTGGGGATACTACTCGGGGTGAGGCGTTATGCAGCAGCTAGTGTTCGGATTCAAGTGGTGATTTTCTTGAAGAATCGGGAAGAAGGCCAGTCAAGGGAGGTCCACTTGTGGCACGTAGGGCAGTTATAAAGGTTGAACGCCAACAAGTGCTTTGGTAACTGTCACACCATCGGGGCAAAGTTAGAGGGAGCTCATCGGGAGTGGAGGAGGTAGGCAGGGATGGTATTTGTTGTTGTCGCAGGGTGGATGGCTTCACTTCGTTTATGCCCTTTCGAAAAAAGGGATTGATCGCTTCAGTTTCATATAAATTTCAGTTCCCTTGTTTAGTCGGCAGGATAGATCGTATTTTGATCATTCGTGAACGGGATCAATCGTCCACGCCGTCGGTGCGAAGAGCATCGAGGTGTGAGGAAACCCGCAGACATCAAACTCGCCCAGGTCTCGGAACCCCTGGGACAGGTAGAGCGGCTTGCCGTCGGGAGACGCATGCAGATAGACCGGTTTATTCTCGATCGTGGCCTTTTTCAACCCCCAGTGGAGGAGCATCTTGCCGATACCCCTGCCTTGATGCTTAGGGTCGACGGCCAGCACCAGCAGGTCTTTCCAGTTTCATCGTGTATTAGCCCATGTCAATTACTTGTGACGGAGAGAATGAGGAGGGCTGAGTGTCAACATACAATACATATTCTTATGTCCTTCCTTCCCAAAGAGCTGCTCCGTTTCCTCGTCCAAGGCCTTGCCCAGCTGGGCGGTGGCCTCCTTGTCCAGAGTCGGCGGCTCGTAGAGGCTGATCTTCTCCGCCACGTCTTTCTTTGTTCGGTTATCGTAAGGCACTTCCCAGTGAGCGTATCCAAGAACTTCTGACTCGTTTTCGTCGTTGGTTGCCACCAGGGTGATAATGCCAGGGTCCCTCATTCTGTTGAGGGTCCTGCCAACTCGCCAGGCGGTCTCGCCGTCGAGACCATCTTCCCGCTTCACAACGGTCGCCTCGAGATGGGCCAGCCGGGCGGGGAAGAGGGCGGTGTTGAGGGAGTGTCGGAAGGCGTCGCCGCCGATGCGGGCCATGGCGACGGCGTCCGACTCGGATGCGGGGCGGATGCGGAGAGGCATTTTCTTCTCTTCTTTTCGTTAGGTTTGAAAGAAAGTACGGAAATTCAGTTGATGATCTAATTACGTGTATGCCAAATAATTGGGCAGATAATGCCTCGGGTTGCTTAAGGTAAGGTATGTTGCTTTGGATGAAGTTATTTACCTATGAACAGTGGAGAGAGTCAGGATTTTCTGCAACCTGAACCCCGACTTCGGTCAGTGAGTCATGAATGGCCCTAACCCTAAAATGACTTGCCTTGTAATGCAAGTTTACTCTCCTATTCTTTCTATTTATCCCGTCTCATTTCCAACAGCATACGGCCCCGTCCGGTCCCAGGCCGGGGGTATCATGGTGTCCGACTCCAAGTGACGTCGGATATCGCAGAGCTGAATGAATAGGCCGGGTCTTCCGTTATACACTGGGTCCCGTCCTCCGTCGTGTCGCAGACCAGCGAAGTGTTGATCGACGCGGTCGAAATCCCACTGAATTTGATTCTAGAGAAAAGTTACAGTCAGCCTCGTTGCATGTACAGTATAATTATACCTCCACCAAAATTTAGAGTAGGAAAATGAAACTTACGGGTTATTTGCATCCAAATCCGAGCAGACCCAATCCGCCTTGATCGTCAACTCCTTTCGGGCGGGATTATACCGAAGACTGCACTCCGTGGGATAAAGTCTCTCCTCGTAGGGGTCATACGGCCCAATCACACACGTGTACCACGAGCTATCGTTTGCCAGCGGCTTCGTGTCTTGCGATATACTCAGAGGAAAGCCGAAACCAGGTTTGGGCGTCTGCAGGATGATGTTGAATCCGACCGACGAACTGTTATCCTTTGTCTGGTCAATGTGAAAGTAATTGAATGTCCACTGGGGGTGGAGGATGGAGGAGGCGGTGCAGCCGTCCGGCCCCAGGACCGGGTCGATGATGGAGTACGCCGGAAGCGCTGTCTGGGAGACCGTTTCACCTTTGAGCGGGACGTTGCTATCGTTCTCGACGCGGCAGGTCTCGGAGGTTGTGTCAAGCGTGGTCTCGGTGGCGCACTTGAGTGGCAGGGTCGTGCTTCCTCCAGCTGTGATGCTGATACTAACGTACATGTTAATAGAGTTCCTGCTGGTTCCGAAAATAGGGAAAAATCGACTTACGGCTTTGCAGGGTCGGAATCATCGCAGTACCACGTCTGGTTCATGGTAAATTTATATGTATGTCTGTCAAACAACGCCTCTGTCTCGACCGTGTATCTATCAGGCTTGAGACGGCCGAACTCCGACCCAGAGCATCTCAGGGGCCCGTCACTGGTATCTCGGCCAAGCATGCAGCTCGCTTGATACCCTGTGGCGTCGTTGGTGATCACCATGTTGAAGTTCTCAAAAGTAGCTGTACTAGCACCATTCCCCGTCTGGTTGAGATAGGAGATTGCTTCCAGAGTCCAGGAGGGTGTTTCGGATGCACATTCCTTTCTATTGTGTCCTTCAGGGCCCTTGTTGTACAGATCTGGCGTGGCGACAACCGGAGAAAGCAAACTGGCTTTGACCAGAACCGACGGGCTCGCACCTTTGCAGACCCGTGTCTGCGGGCCTTCTTCTTCTGTACCGGTGCATTCCAGAGGCACCGTGCTGTTCCCAATTGCCACGAATGGCAGCCTGTTGATTGTTAGTTGTGCTTATTTGGACAAGAGGCTGCTAGGATACTCACGGTGATGCGATCCCGGCTCGATCACTGCATGTCCATGTCTGGTTTATAAAGACCTGCGCCGACTTGCCCTTTACTTTGGCCGTCATCTGGATCGTCTCGTTGGAGTCGGCAATGTTAACTTCAACAGAACAGGCACTCCAGCCGGTGCTTCCGATCTCGCAGGTCGCGTCTCCCGTAAAGTTGGTGGCCCGGTTGAGGACCTGGAAGGAGATCTTTCCATTGGAGAAATCGACATCTTGGATCAACCAGCTTGGAATCTGGAAAGAGCTCGTTGTGCAGCCAAGAATCGGTCCTGGATTCGGTCGACTTTGTGCTGATACCAACACGGCTGCTGGGACGGCGAGGAAAAGCAGGCGCCCTAACATCTTGTCTTACCTGTAATGACGGAGCTTGGGGGCAACGAAATGGCTCAAAAACTGCTGCTGCGGACAGGATCTGGCAAAGTTTTGAATGCCAGAACGGTATATCGTAATTAAGGTATAGAATTCCCCTGAGGAGACGCGATTGGGTCCGAATTGCCGCGACGCTGGAATATCCCATCAGGAACCACGCTGCTTGGTTATGTAAATACCCAGATTAAGCGCGGATTGTAATATTGATCTCATTCTGCGGATTATTGGGAACACTATCTGCAGCTCAATTACCGAGGGTCCCTCCTTTTCGATTTCATGCCGGTTGGCTGGCATTGAACAGGCTAAGTCTAGCTACCAGTGAGATGGTGAACAACGCGACGTTCTATCAATTTCAATCCCGTGGAGCTTGAAGGGTACTGCTAATACAGCTTGCCTTCACTCTGACAATCGTTTTGGATACTTGCATGCGGGCCTGCACAAATTTTAACTCATATACCCCCAGATTGACCTTGTGCAACTGAGATCAATGGTCGTCGTTCATGAATCTCTGCAGCCACTCGTTCCGGCCGGTGAAGCTCCTGATCCTCTTTCCGTAGATCCTGCCGAAGTGTTTATATTAGCATCTTTACTTCGCTTGCCGAAAGACGTAGGGACAACCACTCACCACAAGGGAATCGTCAAAAGGCAGACAGCCAAGAACAAGGACCCGAGAATGGCAAACACCTTGAGCGGACCCTGGGCCGCCAACCAGTCGTTGACAAAGTACGTCAGGCCAAAGGTGAGCAAGTTCCTAGCATTGATCGCCACAAAGGCCTCCTCGTTAAGCTTGCGGTAGCTGTCAACCACGTAGCCAAACACGCACGTCGACGCAAACACCAGGCTCATGTTGGCGAACCCAAAGCACAGGACCGGGCCGGACCAGTGCGTCTGCGCCTCCACTGACGCACCAAATCCGTAGAAGCCGACGACGCCCAACACCACAGCCACGACCATCAGCGGCAGCCGAAATTCCGGCTCGTAGATTCCCTTGTTCTTCTTGGTCAGGTAGATGCAGATCCAGTCGTTAAGCGGACCCGAGATGATCTCGCCGATGGCCGTCATGATGAAGGGCGACAGGCTGATGAGGCCGGTCTCGCTGATGGAGAAGTTGTAGGGCGGGGCGGTGAAGATGACGGCGTTGACAACGGAGAAGACGACGATCCAGGTGAGGGTCGTCCCTATTTACCATCACAGAGTGTCAGTATTGCACCTCCAAATTTAGTAGTCGTAAAAGGGCCATCATTACCATAAATCAAGAACCCCCACATGACAGCCGGATAGAACAGCAAGATGACGGGCCTGACAAACAACTTCCAGATGGGCGCATACGTGTACCGTCCCGTAAACACCCTCAGCGACTGCCAATAAGTATGCTTCTTCTCCACAACCCTTTGTCCACCCTCTTCCACTTGCGTACTAGTAGCAGGATACGAGGTATGCATCTCCTTCTCGCTCAAATGCTGCGCGTCATGCTCATGCGCCAACTTCATGTGCACACTGCCGCCGTCTCCCTCCTCTTTATCACTACTGCTGGGCACAAGGACCACCGAGTCTCTCCGGTACGCCGTCTCGGGCACCAAGAAAATCACGGCAAACATGAGGATCCCGAACATGATGGCGCAGACGCCAAACGTCCACTGGTACCCGTCGCGCTCGATGATATACCCGGCAATCAGCGCGCCGCCACTAATCCCCGTGAGGAGAAACAGATTCCAGACGGCGATGCGCGTTGCGCGCTCGTGCACGAAGTACAAATCGCCGATCGTGCACTGCACCAGCACTTCGTAGGGGGCCATGCCCAAGGCGGAAACGATCCGGCTCGCGAGGAACGAGTCGTATTCTTTGACGGCGGCGCCCCAGACGGACGTGATGAACATCATGACGATGGCAAGGATGTAGACGGGGCGGCGGCCGATCAGTTTCGCGAGCGGGTTGGTCAGGAACAGCGTGATGGCGAGCGTGAAGATGAGCCAGGCGGTGGATTGCGACAAAACCTCGACGGTGATGTTGAGGTTGGCGGCGATCTCGACGAAGCCCGGCGAGAGCATGGGTCCGTAGGCGCCGACCACGGCAGCGGAGAGGCCGACAATGAGGAGGATAAGTTCTTTTCGCCATTGTGCCCACTTTTCCCTCAGTTAGTCTTGCTGGTTTCTTCAAGTGAGAAGTTAAGGTGGTTGCTTACGTTCAGCGGATCATTGGGACTGTCGGACGGCTGCGGGACGAGAATCACGTCCTTGAAGCGGCCGGTGCCGTGCTTCAGCCTCTCGCGCGGGACGTCGGCGAACTCGGGCGGTAGGTCGTCCTGGTCGCTCATGAAGGCCGTGCCGGGCACGACCTCCATCTTTTTGCACTCTTGGATTCCGAACGGCATTGTTATGGAACGATGGGCGCTAGGCCGCCTGTGTTTGTCTGTCGTTCGACGATTTTGGAAACGATCGAGGGAAAGTAAAGGACAGCGGGTGAACCGGCCGTGGCAGGTACCAGTTGAAGACCGCGCGCGCAAGACGAGGAGCTCAAAGCTTCTTATCGACTATCGCGCGACAGCAGTGGGGTCTACCAACAACAGGATTTATTTCAGTTCTTGGTCGTCTCCAAATTTTCGTCCGGAGATCGCCCACGCGCCGAGGTTAAACACAGGCGGTCGCACCCCCGATCTTACAACCGGCATCTAGTTCTAGATGTAATATAGACCACCCCCGGCTGGGATACCATCGGTGACGGTGAGTGGTGTGGTGTGTACCATTAAATCTGGGCTGGAGACCTCATGGCAATGTTTATCCGTGTCTCGCAGAGGCCATAGTGTAGCTGCACTGGTAAGGTTGTGTTGTTGGTAGTCTTTCCATCATCTAATATCTAGCCAAATCTGGCAAGGACAGGAGCAATAACTCGAGTTGTTGAGGTCGGGGACGTCGGAGACCGGGTCGTTCATGCGGGGTAGAAAAGGGTTGGCCACGAGTAAACTCCAAGACCCATCTGCCGGTAGTTGGGCGATGACCAATAGGGGTTTTGCGCCGGCTATGGTTATGAGGAATCGGGGTTCTGGCCATATTACGCTTTTGTCAACATCCCTGTCGCGTTGGGGTTTAAGCTACCTGAGCTCTGTGAGACGACGTGACACCGGTGGAAGAAGCCCGTGGCAGGCAAGCATCACTGGTATCCATTGCGGAGGTATACACAGCCAAATGCTCCCTGACCCGAGGAAGAGGTTCGTCTGGGTCTGTGCTACCCTCTTCTCTCCACCCTGTGAGCGGAAATGAGCAATAAAGATCATGATTCTAGCCCATTAGAGATGTTGGAGTGACTGACGGACCCCTTAGAACTAGAGTGTGGCACTGCATCTTTCATCTTCTCCTCTCGTGTAACACCATGTATGGGTTCGATATCGACTTCATATCGTACCGAATCTGCAAGATCCTCGCATGGATATGCCGAGAGGAGACTTGGCTACCTCGTCCAATGTGATAGATTTGATGACATCCAAGGACTTAAAGATGGGTTCTAACTCTACAAGTATAGTGCAAACGACCGTCACCGCCGCCACGAAAACATGGACCGAAAGGCCTTCTTAAAAACACCTCGTTTATTCCGTTCCTCCACCCTGGCACCCGGATCCGAACCACATCTTTCGGTTCCTTCTTCATTTCTCGGTGGAGCCGTAATAGTTCCCAGCTGAGGCGTTTGACTGGCGATGTGGTCTGACCCAGTCGTGGATGATGACTCTCTGGAGATCGTTGCCGGTTTGGTTGTGGCCGTGGCTTGAGAAGACCGGAAGCTACTGTTGGCCTTCGTTGAGAGGGAGGAGATTGGTGTTTCCGGCGTAAGAGGAGATGCTCCCGCGGCGGACCGACTGGTCTCAGACGTTGAAGAGCCGTCGTTGCCACTGGTGGTAGTAGTACCGGCACCCGTGGGCAATGTCTTGCCCTGCCGTAGCATCACTTCCCCGTTTTGTTGCTGCTGTCGGGCCATGTCCATTCGAAGCCGTAAACTTGGCCAAATATGACGGCCCCATCTCCCATGTATTCGACGTTTAGGCAGCTGCCAGTGATGATACGTCGCCAAAATCGAGGAACAAGTTGCTGTACGGGAGACGAGTGCTTCCCATTGACCTGTCCTTTCTCGCACGCGCCGCATGGTCCAAAAGGATCGTCAACGGAAGGGTTCATCCAAACCAGACCGGCCCCGGTGAGGATGGGGTCCGCCGAAATATCCCCTCCGGCATCTTCGATTATATTCTGTAAGTCGGCAAGACGATCACAGAGATATTGTTTGCGTATGGGGACCGATCCCAAGCTCGAGCACCTGATCCTTGCAGAGTCCATGGCTGGGGCCAAGAGCTCTCCGAAATCCTTGCCGAATAGCGTCACCGCTTGTGCAATTCTCGTTAGCTCAACCCAACTGAAGGCATTTGCAGGGAGCGTGGCCATGCGGAGATGAGAAGGATCGTGGCTGGTCGCCAGATCTCAAAAATCCCAGCCCTCGAGATGCCTATGGAACCGGACCTTGGAGTTGAACTCTTCGGTATGCTCAATCTGGGACTTGTGATCAATCATTCTGTCGAGATATGTGCACAGCCCCTCCACCTTGTTTCCTAGAGTCGTATAGCTTGTTATGGTCTTCGTCTCGGTTTTCGCGTCGCCATCGGCCCCTGTTATAGTCTCTGTGTGTGTCTCTTCCCTTGACGGGTAAAGTAAAAGTCGAAGGTGGTCTGGGTTGAGAAGGACCTCGATTGCTGAACCATCCTTGAGCTTTGAGAAGTCAAAGAGAAACTAGGAAATGGAAGTTGTCGGTGGGTGAGTGCTCCAACGAGCTACGGAGTAGGTGATGCAGTGCAGTGGTCCCGTTGACCACTCAGCCGCGCAGATCATGCACGTCCCAGAGAACAACATATCTTTTGTGTGATCCATCGAAGCTTCTCGATGTATCCTTCCTTAGAAACGTAGATCGGCACGTCCTTACTGCCGATGCTGAAAGTGACTTCCCCGGTTATGATCTTACCACATGACAGCGAGATCTTTTCGAGGGCAAATTCTCGGCCAGCTTGGGGTAGCCCCGACCGTCTAACGTCGTAATTGGCATGGGGTGAACCTAAATTCCCTCTGTCAGCTTGTTTTGAAATGCCACGTCTGGCCCTTGCCACCATCCGTGCTTACCTGCCCGCGTGCTAATGTTAGTGCACCAACCCACGATATGTCGTCACGTGGAGAGCATATGAGCCGGGATCGTGCCAACAGATATGTCGGCGGCCTCAAGATAGGATATTCTTGTCCCGTCCGAGTTGTGGAGATGATGCCAGTTAAATACACCGTCGATGTCGTCCACGGCCACGAGCATGGACGAAAAACCCTTGATGTATGACCTTCCAAGGAATTCGGTGGCGTGGGTGCTCTGGACAAGCCCGGCCATGATGTGGAGGGGGACCTCCAACCCGACTCCGGCATGGCAGCCATCTCTTGCTCATCCAGATTTGCGGCTGGTGGTTCTGGGATGTCGTCGGGCAGGCCCGTTCCATCCGCAAGTTTCTCGAGCCACGTCTGCACACTGACTCGAAGCTGTTCTTTGTCAACCAACTCCTGAGGCTTGGAGGACATAATTATCTTCCTCGTCTGTGGCGGCCAGAAGAGTCTCTCTAAAGCGCCGCGCAATATTGCTGGTTATTCTTCTCAGTAACCTCTCTTTCTTGTGGTTGGCCATCTAGAAGAATCCACTTACTGTCTGTATCGGTGGACAAAGTACATGACCTGTTTTTCTGGCGGTGTGGTTGAATGTTGGCCTAGCCGCAGGGCGAAATTTCTGAGCATGCCTGGGAGCATATCGGCCATAATCTCCTTTGCAGACACATCGGGCTGTAGCTTCCGCACCCAGTTTGCCAAGCCATCGGCGAGTTCGGATTCGTACACATTCAAGTGGTAGTCGTCGAGATTCTGGGCTGCTGTGTATATTGTGGCTGTGTCGTCCTCGGCGTCGGTGTTCTCGAGTTCATCCTGGCCAATCCCCCGGCCAAGACCATCGACACTGCTATTGGGGTTGGACTCGATGATTGCCTGGAGTGCGGCCATCCGATGTGGGCGGTCTGGGAGAATACTGCCCGACACCCGAAGGAGCCGTAACGTAGCTGCTATTATTTCGAACCAGGCTGGTGAGTGGAGGAACTGGAGGAATATGGAACATATGGAGCATTGGGAGAAGGCTTAGGATAGTATGACAGGGGATCGGTGCCAAAAGGCTTGTCTAGGTCTTGATGATTTTGATGTTTCTTCCACGAAGCGTAATATTCCCCTGGTTGAAGGGCAGTGGGCTGGCGGGCAGATCCGGGATAACGGGAGATGGCACGCCTCTCCTGTCACCATCGTGCAGAATCCGCTTTGAGGTCTTGGATCATGACCTCGAGGCAAGATGTTAACTAACTCACGCCCCAGCCATTCTTTAAATTCATTCACTTACAGAGGTCAGGTTTTCGGTAAGCTGTGATAAAGTAGCCCTGCCTGCATCGTTCTTCCATCTGGGGTCTGTTTGTCTGTTGTGAGCCATAGCACAATCACAATCGGTACGAGTGTTCTTTTTGTTCAGTTTTCCCACCTATGAACATACCTCATACGTCCCCGGACGCACAAGTGCGTCATTCCCAAGGTAGCGACAAATATCACTCGAGATAACTTCTCGATCGATACCATCACGAGGAACGAAGTATTCGTTTTGTCTTTGACTCTGCGGCATATTATCCCGGCTGGCAGCATTTCGATCCCGACTCGCCATGGTGTTGATGGTTTCTGATATGAGAAGGTACCGAGATAGATACCTGGCGTTTGACCTTGGCTGATATTTCGGTGCTAGTTTCACACTAGACTTTGGTGCAACGACTGTGTGATGCAGGTTGGTGAAAGATCTTGGGCAACCGTTGGGCTGAATCATGGCCCGCAACGTGGGAGAAAATTTGGCCCGACCGAAAATGCAGCTTGGTCGGGTATCCGCACTTCCGAGGCTGTGTTATGGCCATCATTGAGGCCTTCCGGGAAGTGAACGCAAAGGTCGCTGCCAGGTCATCCGCTTATTGGGCGAATCAAGCAAGCAAAGCATGCTTGCCAATGAGATTTGGCGTCCAAGTATGGTTGGAAACAACCGTCAACTCGGAACCTATGGCACTTACCAACCCTAACTGGACGGGAATAGACCTTTCAACCGCCTCTCGTGAACAGTCTGACTATGGCTGTCGTGCACTGCTCCTCCAAAAGGTTGGGCCAAGCAGGTTTCGCACCTGCTGCAGTTGCATACCTATGTTTGCCTGACAACGCAACAAGTCCCAGCGCCGAATATCTCCCAAGATTCGGTCTGAGATAAGTGCCACACACGAAATTACTCCAGACGTCGACCAACTTTATACATACGATAGAAACAAACAACAGACGGCCAGCGGAGTAATAGTCTTTTATCCACCTAAATGCTACGCACCAACCACCCGAGTTTAACCCTCCTCGGATTGGGCGTGGGCAATCTAGTATCCTAATCATATCCAAATCATTCAATCTCAACATCTTGCACGGTTCCTCCACCCCCCATACCCCCTTCCCACCACGACGTCTTCCTCACAGCCCCAACCCCAACCCTCTTATACCTCCTCTCAGCCGCTTCCCCCTTTCCAGTAATAACTCTCTCCAATATCAAAAAATAGTACAGCCGCTCCTCCGACTTGTGCTGCTGATTATCCTCGTCCTCGACCCAGAAAAAGTAGTCCACCTTGACATTCGCCGCGAGCAGCGCGACCGTCAGCGCGCGGTACCGCAGCACGTTGGCGCGCTGGCCGTCGAACGCGACCCAGTTGGGCCGGATCTGGTTCGCCGGCAGGCTGATCAGGTCGTACAGGTTGTCGAGCGGGATCTTGGGGAAGCTGGGGCAGTTGTTGTTCTTGTCGATTCCTTTGGCTTTTCGTCTTGCCGAGATGTCGCGCCAGTGGACGATGGGTAGTCGAAGGGTGAGGATTCGGTCGTCTGACACCGATATAAGTGGTACTTGTAGTTGTGGGTGATGGACCACTTCTGCTTCATTCTTTTTGTCCGTGTTGTTGTCAATATCGTTGGCTTGTGCTGCCGCCGGCGCCGGCACCGGCGTGCACGCAGTAAGATGATACGGATAGCGAATCTCGCTTCGCCACAAGCCCCAAGACCAACTCGGCGACTTGGGTACGCTGCCATCCTGCATCGCTTCGATCTCGACCGGTCCGTCGCCCGTCTCGACCCACAACAGACCCTGGTGGATCGAGCTCAGCCACAGGCCGTAGGCATAAGGCCCAGCACCGCTGAGTTCTTGATAGTACTTGGCTAGACCAGCGACAGCGGGCAGCCTGTCCGTGTCGTAGGTCAGCTCGCACCGTGCGTACCTCTCGACGAGTCTGTACCACTGCGTGCTCTTCTCGATGACATCCTCGATATTCGGTTTCGCGTCGTGTAATATCATCGGGTGTGCCGCTCTGTTGTTGGGCAGGAACTGCCGATGGGGGTCGTAGATGCCGCGAGTCTGGTCTGTGAACATGCCCGACGCGTCCTCGAAGAAGACAGCACCTCCGTGTACGAAGTGGAGGATCCGACGGGACAAGATGCGTTCCTGGAAGACCCATCCGCGGCAATTTATTGCGCTGTCGGTGTTGCTATCGGTGTTTGATGATGATGATGATGATGATGATGATGATGATGATGATGATGATGATGATGATGATGATGGCGATAGTGATGAGTGCCGCCATCGTTGGCGCCACCAGCGGGACCATAAAGGGAAGGAATCCCGACGTTCCGAGTAGGACTGCCCCAGAAACCCGTCGTTGGAGCCCAACGAGGTGTGCGCGGCGATGGTGCAGCACGAGTTCCGATAGACGGTGCACATGTTTTCGGATTCGCGCAGCCAGTCGTGCTGGTCATCCTGGATGATGCACAGCGCGTCGATCCAGAGGTAGCGGTACCCGAGCTCGGCGGCGACGGTGGCGGCGTCCCGGAAGGTTTTGGGGAGACACTGGAGCAGGATGCCCTCTTTGAGCTGGCCGAGGTTGGATCTGGTTAGCTGTAGTAACCCACGGGTCGGGCCCCACCGGTGGCTGAGGGTCAGATATCGGCCTACCATCCCGGGCTGCGGGACGGCGAGGCGGACGAACGGTGAACACTGGGCGTCGGGCGAGCGGCCGATTTGTTGGATGAGCCCGTCCGGCATGAGGTCGAGGACCCGCGTGGGTAGGGTGGTTTCGGGCACGAGGGCAATCTGGGGATCGGGAAGCTGCGAGTAGATGGCGCCAGGGAGTTTGGCTAGGCTGTTTTGCAGCCAGCGGTTGAGGAGGCGGGTTCCATCGCGGTACCATATACCTCGAACAGGCCGCGACCGCTGCACCGTGACTCTCAAGGGAAACGGATTTTGACCAGCGATGATGTCGGCCACGATCGGATGGTTGAGCGGGGTCCACAGCACCCAGACCGTCACCTCCAGATCGAAGCCGGTCTTGGGGTCGGCATCGTCAACAACATCACTGTGCAGTAACAAGTCCTGAAACATGTTGGACGTCGGGAGCAGGTGCACGTAGTCGTCCACGCTCGAGAGGCTGTGCAGACTCCATTCCAACCGGCAGGTGAAATGCAGTCGGACGATGGAGAACAGGACCCGGCAGATGGCGCATTGCGCTGCATTGGCCCGGAGCGAGCAGCAGTCCCAGTCGTGTGGGCATTTCTGCAGCCCGGCGAGTTTTATCGTGTACTTGACTGACAATTTCATAGCGAGGACACGGCTGCAGATTAAAAATACATTTGATGCTATTGTTGTTGTGGAGTACCGCGGAGAAGAGAGACGAGCGGAGTCGAGGCAGTCGACGGCCGCCCGAGATCAGTGGACGGAAGCTAACCCCAAAAGTGTTGAGAGCAGCCCTGAATCCCACGTGGCAGACGGCGGAGATGCCCGGGGAACACTGCCTCCACCACCCGGATAACACGGAGTCTTGGCAAGTTGCGGCGCATGCAAGGCAGCAAGTACCCTTGAAACTGAACAGAGGGGCAACTTCATTACTAAATCGTTAGTTCGAGACATTCGGCGCATGAAGAAGGATGACCGAGCGGCGGCGCAAAGTAGAAAATGTCTGAAATGATTGGCTCACATTTGTCTGACCTTGAAAAACATGGTGTGGCGGCCACGTTGGTGTGTGGTGACATGCATACGTCCAGTGGGCAGTTTTGCATGAAAAACTAGAGACCATCTTTGTGTTTCTTACAATATTCCACCGTAATCAGCTTACGCAACGAAGCGGGTTCGACAGGTTGCCGGCCGAGGAACTACCAAGATATGGGTCCCGGTCCCGGTCCGGAGCTCGGGCCGTCCCGGGCCCGCTTTGGTCTTTGTAAGTCCCACACTCTGCCGAGTATGAGCTGACCTGCTGCCGTTGACGTGCGATGGTGATATCGGCATATACCACGTGTTCCGCTCCTTGCATCTCCACGTGCTTCACAAAATATGCCTATCTACAATAAAGTCGTAAGCTCTGGAAACTACGTACCTAGGTACATGTACCTATCTTGTCATGTCATTCATTCTCTTCGTGATTTGCATTTTCGTTCTTCTTCTCCCTTGTTCATTCCATGTTTTGCAGCGACATTCCTCGACCTCGTCTCTCGAAGTTGCAAAGTTTACTACAATCGGTTCAATCTTTATTCCAAGCTGACATGGTGAATTCTGTATCACCTGCCGAACCCGGCAACAAAAATATCAAGGTCGCGGCGGTTAAGATTGGCCCCCCTGAGCCGCAGCAGGTCCTGAAGAAAGGAGTCGGCCGCCAAGTATACGCCGGGCTAAGCAATACTTTGTTGGCCCCCTCATTGGATGCACACAACTACAGCTGATCCTTCAGGCAGCGCCAGTTCCTTTATGAAGTCATGCATGCAAGCTTGTAAGGATCGGATTGCTAAATGATAACGATTTACGGAATAGGCAGGACCCTGAATTCAGGTCTAGGTATACGCACCGTGTCCCGTCCTCAATTGCTTGGAACTCCACTCCGCACAACCACATGGCCCAAGGTCATGACTCGATCCAGACTTTTACGGTAAGTGACTCAGAGCTCCAACGACTTGGAGAATGAAAAACCTCAAGGCGCTAGCATCATAACCGCTCCAAGTGGCAGTGTACGGAATACTTGAATATCCCGGAGGATGCAAACGCGCCCCGTCTGGGGAGCATGGTAGCGTGAGTGGAGTGCTGCAGGCACAGAAGCGCCATCGACAGGAGCCTCATCCAGTCTTGATCGACACCCAACAGTCACAGAGGAATCCTTTGTCAAGACAGAGAAAACTAAGCCACATTTTGCCG
Source organism: Apodospora peruviana (assembly GCA_033439685.1). NCBI lineage: Eukaryota > Fungi > Ascomycota > Sordariomycetes > Sordariales > Lasiosphaeriaceae > Apodospora > Apodospora peruviana. Next base: position 817,103 of record JAUEDM010000003.1, on the reverse strand, counting down.
AGAATGGGAGGTGATCAAGAAAGTTTTCTGTCCAGACTGTTATTCTCAACATATCACGCAGAGTATGGCATCGAATACGAGAAAAAGTCTTTTGGAATCATCGCTCTATGGGGCTGGGGTCCAATGCCCAGACGGACCTCGGCCCCAGTGGAGAGAATTTGCAAATTGGCTCACATCCATGTCAGTGTGACACCAGTCTGCCTAGAACCTGCAAGGGTCAAAACATAATCTGTAGTGTCCAATCAAATTGTACACTTCTGACTGGCAGACCTCCAGCCGCATCCATCGCGTCCAGCTCAGCCTTGGCGTTAGGAACTACGGATAATGGGCAGGCAAACCGCGCGCTGCGAGCTATATCCGGCCGCGAATCACTCCCTATCGAGGCTGGGCCATCTGGAATTCACAGCGAGGAGTGGTGTGGCCCGGTATAACCGTAAGTCTCGGATATTTAAGTCGGTGCATCCACCATGCCTACCCCGTAAAATTCTGACTATATGTTGTTGCGTCAGTTCATCTTTGCTCGTTCCGTCCTCAACCGAGTCAGCGCCTAGCCTAGCGTAACATTCGCCGCACAAGGGAAATTTGTTCATCAAAAGTTGGGATTTATATGAGGTTTTCTTCCCTCGCGCCATCCAACTTTATTCCTCCTCTTCAGTTCCGGTTCTCATTCTTCGTCCTCCGTCAACTTTGACCATCAAATCGAACGAGATATCTACAGACACCAAAGACAAAATGTACACCGCTCTCCTCACCGTCGCTCTCGCGGCTGCCGGCGCATCCGCACTCGCGGCACCCGCTCCGGCCCCGGCCCCGATGATCACCATCGCGCCCGCAGTCAATCGCATCCCATCATTCATCCACAATGCCGCACAGGCCGCCGCAGCGGTCGAGGCCCGTCAGATCGTCATGACCTCCATCACGCTTGCCGACGCCAAGGCTACCGCCTGCGCCAGGAGCTACACTTCCTTCATCCGGGAGCTCCCCTTGCCGACGGGAAGCCTCCTATCGTGGGCTGCGACGGCGGGCGACGAAGACCTGGTCACGGTCACGGACATCAAGCAGGTGGACGAGATGTGCAGCAAAACCGACACGCTGACGCCGCCCGCGTCATTGGCGTCGGCGTATAAAGCCTACGAAAGTGAGGTCAGCGCGTGGGCGACTTCGGTGCAGTCCGAGGCGCACAGCCTGGCGCAAAGCTGTGGGTCCCCTATTGGTCCCATGTTCGACATGCTCGTTGCCACCGACGCGGCGGCTTGCAAGAGCGCCGCCAGCGCTTATTTTGGCGCACCGACCGGGTCCGGGAATGCGGGGCCGAGGGAGACGGGGTGCATGGTGGCTGCGGCGGCTGTGGCCGGTGTTGTTGGCGTCATGGCGGCGATGTAAGAGTCAGTTGCTGCTTTGAAAGGGATGGATGTAATAAGTGGGAAATGAATGGTGCGATGGATAGATGGCGTCTGGTTGACATCGTGGCTTTTTCGGGTCCTTTTTTCGATAATACCCTTGTCAGCATCAATATCAACATATATATGGCTAAAAACCACCAGTTGGGGTGCCAAACGCACATTTAATCGTTTGTACTTAAAGGTGTCAAATGAGAGTTGTCTTTCCATTATGACCAGACGCCGGGCGTTCCAATGCTTATATGCCACGTGATTATTTAGTAAATGAACCTGCATCGATTGATGTAATATTGTTGGACAGTTCCATGGTTAGGGGTGGAATTGTGTATAAGAACAAAGTAGAAAGTCTAACACAGTCATTGCATAACATGGATTTATATAGATTGTCGAAGTATACGACAAGTTCCTTACATCCCAGCCCAGGAGGTCCAGTCTACGATCAAGTCTATCCTCTCCCGAATCAGACCTTCGAGAACATGCATCGTATAGCGGAACCATGTTGTTCAGACTAAGTAAGGCACCTACACAAGTACTAGTAGTCTAGGTGTGAGGTCGTATTGCTGATAATTCGTATGCTCCGGGATGACTCAACCGAAATCCAGCGTAAGGTAGTTGGGGCCCTACAAGTAGGAGTGTAAGTCTAAACCCACAACCAACCTCGATCAGTGGTTTAAAACAAGGCACCGTCAAACGCATGTCGCATTCCATTCTCCGTCACTACTACTAATACTCACAGCAATGCTTCTCGAAAAACATGGGCAGAAAGGACAAAACCAAAAAGCAGGAGAAGGCCACTTCTTCCGGCCCCGGTAAAATTGTTGTTCAAGCTCCCTCTCAGCTTAGGCATGCCGTGCCACATGTCACTGTCAGCAACAATGCACTTTCATCGGCCAGTCAACAGGCCTCATTCAATATCGGCAGTTTCGATGCACCTTCGGATTGGACAACACCATTTCGTCGACGCAACGCCGAAGATTCCCCGATCATAAAGTGCTTCACTGATCGCCCCTGGGCGGGGCATGATCGGACTCCAGGCAGCCAACGCATCCAGCTCACGATATCGCAAGGAGCACGATCGAACACAATCAACATGTCGGCGCCAGAAACGATCGGAAATCTCTCGCTGATCGGTGCTTGCCGTACACTGGCCGGTCAACATGCCTCGGCGGCCAGCAACGTTGATGACTTCATCGCCAAGCAGCCCGACAACCAGCCCGCGTTGGCTCTCCGGGCTAAGCTGCAGCAATTCAGGGGAGGCCTCGGACAACTTCAACAGTGTCTTGACCAGGCCTGTGTCATTTCGCCCAAGCTACGAGGCGCCATCAAGGATGCGACTAGAAACTGCGACGTCGTGCTTGCCGAGCTAGACAAGGAGGTGCCACTTCTCTCATAAAAAAAACTACGAAGAGACAAAAATAGATCGCCAGATCCAGTCTGTCATGTTTCTGGTACACGTCGTTCGGCTCTATGTCTACTAATTACTCCCTCATTACCGATGATGAAGCTGTTTCTAACCGAGTCACTTGGAAAGAAACGACATTGCAAGACAAGACTCTAGCCTTGAGAACCATCTACCCCAAGGTGTTGACCGGAAATGCGATGTCCGATCTAGTTTCTAGGTAGGATGGCCGAGGCCAAAACGGACGACCCGTCAAGAGGCGAACCAACCCCATACCGCTTAAACAGCCAAACAAAGAGGCGTACCGGACGACCAGCAAAAGTTGGGGGCCCCATGCCAGCCACTGACCATGATGCCGAGTCACAAAAGCGCATGTCCAGACGAAGTGTATCCTGGTCCCCGGTGTGGAAATTGTCCGCCAACAGCCGTCGGCTGGCATCGCAGCTTTGTCAAGCCTGCGAGGACAACGATTTCGAATTTGTCAAACTCCTCCTGGAGAAAGGTGTCTATGTCAACGGCTACGACACGTCAGATCCGCAAAGCCTTCGCAGAACACCTCTCATGTTAGCTCTTGACAGTGGCTTCCTCGAGATTGTCGAGTTACTTCTTCGCAAAGGGGCGTATATCAACGCAAGAGACCGAAAAGAACAATCACCATTAGGAATCGAGATCGGCAAGATAATAGCGTCTGACGGCCACGACCTCCAGATTCTAGACCTCCTGTTGCGCAACGGGGCGGACCCAGACACAACCATGGACCACCACACACTGCTTGCCATGGCTGTAACGCATAAACACCCACAACTTGTCGATTTATTAATACGGCGAGGGGCAGATCCTAATCACGATATTTACACCCAGAGGTTCCCCATATTGGAACGCGCAATGTGGTCGAAGGACGCAAAGGACACCAGGATTGCCGTCTCACTTTTCCATGCTGGGTTTCACGTTGATCCGCACTCAGCACACGAACACTTCTACCCCCTCCAGCACGCCATTTCAAAGTTAAAAAGCATCGGATGGGTCAAACTCCTAATAGAGCATAAGGCCAATCAGAAACTCGACAATCCGCGTAAGGTCACACTTCGTGGACCCCATTACAATTTGGTCCTCGAAAAGTCCAATCTGCTTCACATTGCTGCTGCCTAAGGTGCTTCGGATATCTTGGCATTCCTCTTGTCACACAATGTCGATGCATCTTTGGGATGCAACGTGTCGTTCTTCAAAGCGAACGACAACTCGAACAAACCTCATTTGTCATCACGCGATGTTACTCCGCTTCATCTAGCCCTCGGGCGGTGTGCAGAGCTCCTCATCCAACACGGAGCGAGTCCGGCAGCGAGAGACTGGAATGGCTGGACACCCATCTCCTGGGCCGTTTCACCTGCTCCAGATGTCGAGACTCTAAGACTTCATCTAGCGTACGGCTCTCCAGTCAATACCAGAGACAACCGCTCAAAGAACCCCCTTCACATTTTGGTCTCCAATTTGCTGTCCATCACCGCAGACAATATCGGCGAAAACCCCCTCGAAGATTACTATCTCTCAGCAAAGCTTCTGCTTCATGCAGGTGCACGAGTCGACGTCAGAGGGGAAAATCGCCAAAGAGTTCATCAAATCATTGGTGCGAGACAGCCCAAGTTTTATGACAAGCTCTCCAAGGACGCGAAGACACGTGGTAGGATGGAAATCTTCGACAGAATCCGGGACCTTATGATCGGACCACTCATTAAGGATTGTAATACTCCGACCAGAAAATTCGTCCATGATGTCGCTGCAATCCGAGTCCAAAGATTCCGTCCCGTATCTCTCCTATCAGTCGACGAGCAGGCCATTTCCACCGTCAGTACTTTGCGGGAAACAGGCACCCCGTCCACATTGTCACCAGATCCCAACAACAACAACAACAACAACAACAACAACAAACAACAACAACAACAACAACAACAACAACAACAACAACAACAACATGCCCAGAGAGATGCTTAAGGTCCATGTCCTTGGGACACCGGAAACGACACGACCTTTTCGGGCGATGGTGGGTTCATCGCTGTTGGATACTGGTTCCATGGCGGGAAGCCTGATTCTAATAATTAATACAAGGGCGCATCGCTGGAGGCCATTCTTTTGCATATTATCACACTGTGATAGGTCATAATTCTCGGAGGCAGCAGTGGGTAATTCATCGTTAGAACGCAGATATGTTCAAATTGTTATGCTTCCCGAATCTTGCCCTCTCGGCCCCCAAACGTGTACCGCCGCTTTAGCAGGCGCTAAGCAGGGACTAAGCAGGGCCAGCACAGGGTGCACAGGGTGGCACCGGGCGCTGAAAACGACTCCACATTTTGTCACTTAACAATGACCCCCTGTACATCGCGAAGAGTCAATTGACAGTCTTTTGTTGCGCGCCTCCCGGAATTGGGCACTGCTGTGTTGCCTGGGGGTCGAGTCGCAGCTTGAATTTGGCGGTTCGGGGCTGTGTTCGGTACCCTGCCACTGTAGGTGTACATTGTGACCCTAATATAAAGGCTGGAAATAGTGCCCATTCAGATTTGCCAGTCTCTCTCGGAATGTCTTCCAAATTTAAATCAACCGCATTCACTAGCTCACGTCCGCCCGCCTGCCCATGTCATTCCTTCTCCTACGCCTCTACAAGATCGCCATCCTCCTTCTTCTGTCATCCCAACACCGCAGTTATCCAAGATGCCCAAGGCAAAGACTGCAGCCGAAAAAAGAAAGTTGGCGTAAGAGAACGGGTACGAAGGCGACATCAACACCGTTGATAACAAGGTTGTGCCAAACGGGGTCTTGGAGTATACCGAGGGCCTGTATAATATACAGCTAGCCTTATGGGATGAGTGAGTTACCACTTTATGGACAACGGCAGAAGATACAAGCTGACCTGAATAAAAGGTTCAAAAACGATTTGCTCATTAAGAAGGGCACCATCGTAAGCCCTCACAGCTTGCAGTCTCTCAAGCTCTTTGCTGATTCGGCAACTCCACCCCTGGTGTCCTTGATCCAAATGGAAAACCAACGGTGCAGACTGTGAGGAACTATTTTCGGCGCTTCGTCTCGGGTTGGAATCTGAAGAATCCCGATTCACAAGAGTCTGTTGCTCCACAGAGCCACAAAGGAGTTAGGTCTTAGGTAGGGGGTAATCACAAAGAGTATCGGTTCCGCTGAACACACAAGATGCGCAGTTGTCACAACAACTATTGCCAAAGTACTTGTATTGATTACTGCCGTAATAAATCCATCCCCGAGAGTTCCAGACTCTCGCAACTGTATAGAAATGCTCCAACCAATACAAGTGCCCGCCTGTTGCCCTGTTGCCTCCGCAACAGAGCAGCAGAGCACACAGAGCGCAACTGCTCTGTCTCTTCTGTCATTACGCCACAGAGCACACAGAGCGCAACTGCTCTGTCTCTTCTGTCATTACGCCACAGAGCACACAAAGCACAACTACTCTGTGCCAAGACCCCCCTGTGTCCCGCAGAGCACCCTCTGATAGGCCCAGGGACTCCCTCGCCTAATCCTCCAATCGGGGGTTCGTAACAAGAAAGTAAGCGTTACGGCAAAAATAAAACCTTTCAGTTCTATCAGGCAGTGGCCCGGAACTTGCCGTTCTCGTCGGAAATAATGCCGCGTGCACGTTCCTTCGGCAACGTCACTTCTGTCAGCCAGGTCCGAACCCAAACAATCGCTTCAGCCATCCTCTGCCCAGATCATCAAGGTCCACCACGTCAGCGGCACGACGTCTTTTCTCTGTCGCAATGGACGACGAGCTTGCGAGACTACGAGAGGCTCTTGTGCAAGCTGAGCGCCGGGCCTCGGAAGCGGAGACTCGCGCCTTCGATGAGCAACGCCGACGCGAAGAGGAGCAGCGCCGGGCCTCGGAAGCGGAGACTCGCGCCTTCGATGAGCAACGCCGACGCGAAGAGGAGCAGCGCCGGGCCTCGGAAGCGGAGACTCGCGCCTCCGATGAGCAGCGCCGGGCCTCGGAAGCGGAGACTCGCGCCTTCGATGAGCAACGCCGACGCGAAGAGGAGCAACGCCGACGCGAAGAGGAGCAGCGACGACGCGAAGAGGAGCAGCGACGACGCGAAGAGGAGCAGCGACGACGCGAAGAGGAGCAGCGACGACGCGAAGAGGAGCAGCGCCGACGCGAAGAAGCCGAAGAGGTCGCAAGAGCATCACAACCACAGCCACTGGAGCGTTATCTTGAGACCTGTCACTCCCTCAGTCTTGCTATCCGGGTAGTCACCGACCGTTCTCTGACCACCCAAGGCGACACGACCAATCCCGTCGGCCGTATTTACCCCCAACGAATCGCCGAATGGTACGACTTTCCAGCAAGACAGGAAGAAATATGGGAACAGCTCTCCAACCCGTCCTTCGCCAATAACCCTGTGTTCCCATCCCCACACCAGATGGCCTATGTTAAGTCTTTAATCAGCCCCATTAGCAGCGAGCAAGGCCTCCGCTCCTTCGAGCGCGACACCGTCGAGATTGCAGTACAGAAGCTAGTTGATGCAGTATCTGAAAACACGCAGCTCCGAAACTCCCTTGGCCTGCGGGGAACCGTGACGTTCGAGAGCCACACGAATCTAGGCGCCGTCGACAACAGACTTTCCGAGCCTCTCGAGCGCATGTCCCTTGCCGAGAACAGTTCCGCAGACACAACCCTCACAACGACCGCAGCGATCCGAAGACCACGCCGCCCCGCGAAAGGGAAAGGCAACCGAGCGGACCAGTTTTGCATATACAGGACGGCAGACGGTGCCAACATCCCGGCGATGGCCATTGAGTACAAGGCGCCACACAAGCTAAGCCAGGAAGAAATTGTGACCGGGTTGGCATCCGATATCCAGCCGGGACGAGACGTGATCAATAAGGACTGCGAGGGCTTTGTCCTCGCATCGAGGGCGCTCACCGCCGCTGTCGTCACGCAACTCTTCTCCTACATGGTCGGCAAGGGCATACGATATGGATACGTCTGTACGGGACAAGTCTTCGTCTTTCTCTATATTCCGGACGATCCCGCCACAGTCTTCTACCATGTGTGCGTACCGAACCTTGATGTCATTGAGGATGACAAGAACAGACTCCATCGCACGGCTGTCGCACACGTCTTCGCCTTCATCCTCCAGGCCCTCCGTACGCCACCGCCCCCACAATCATGGCACGACGCCGTTGAACGCCTTGACACTTGGGACGTGGAATTCGAAGATGTGCTGGGCAAAATTCCAGCGACAGTTCGCAAGGATAAAGAACGCGCTTCCCCATACAAGCCCCAGCGCTGGCAAGGCTTTACGCGCTCGCCAATTCAGACTCGATTACGTTGCAAGCAGGCCAGCATCAAGTCCGGTCTACGACATGATGACGATGACGAACCGCCGCCCCCTTCGCCAACAGCGGATCGGTTGACTCGTTCTGGCAGAAAACCTGCGACATCAGGCGCCTCTGGCGGCGCCACATCGGGTGCAAGCTCTGGGAGGGGAAGTGGTGGCGAAAGGGAAGGGCGGCCGGACATACAGGACCGGGCGTACTGCACCCATCAGTGCCTCATTGGGCTTGCACTTGGCGGGCCGATGGACCAGTCCTGCCCGAACGCTCCTTGTCATGGACCACGCCACATTAGCCGCGTTGACTTTCTCCATCTTCTTCGCGCACAGCTAGCCCGTGACCGCGGCCGTGACGCGGACTCCGCACCGCTCTACCTAGCGGGAGCTGTCGGGTCGCTCTTCAAGGTCCGACTGTCCACCCATGGTTACACACTTGTTGCCAAGGGCGTCGAGTCAGCAAATCGTGGTCGTCTACAGAATGAGGAGGACATCTACAACCAGCTCTCTGCTATTCAGGGGAGGCACGTTCCGGTATGTCTTGGTCTAATAGACCTGGTTCTCCCATACTACTGCGATGGCCGTGTTTCCAAGCACTTCCTACTGCTTAGTTGGGCTGGCCAGCCACTGTCCAAATGCGTTGACCGGGTCGACAAGGTGGTTGTCAGAGACGCAATCACCATGGCCTATACCGAAATTCATCGACTTGGAGTTTTCCACCGCGATGCGGAAGTACGCAACGTCTTGTACGACCGAAATGTTATGGTCGTTGACTTCGAGAGAGCAGAGGTCCGTGGTCGCCAACCTCTTGGCCTGCTCAGCCCAAATGGCCAAACCTGGAAGAGGAAGAGACCGCAGAAGCAAGGCAAGGATCCTTTCACGGAAGAACTGCAACAGGTTGTGGAGGACATCTCGGGTTGTTTTGGGCAACGTTGAGATCGTGGTCCACCAAGCATCAAGCCCTGTGTTATCAGCGCCAACGTCCACCCAGGTCCAGTCCGTCTCTGCCTTCCTCCCACGCCCTACTGCTTCTCGATGTGCGAGTGAACGCTATAATCTTACTATTGGGTCGGGGTAGACGGAGCCATCGGAGGATCAGTCGTATAAGGGCCAATAATTTGATGCCACTGCCTTAGACTTCTAGTTTCAGCCCATATCCCAATGCCTCTGAGTCGTCTCTAGCATTAATGAATTAAGTTAGTTTAGAGAGTGAAGAAGAGAGCCCGAAGAAGGAGCAGGGAGAGCGTCTTACCGAAACCCCATTCCACCCTGGTCCTGAGGCAGAGGAATTGGCATAGCAAATTGCCTGCTGCCTTGGTTGCCGACCTAATGCAGACCATATTGCAAGGTGAACGAGAGATGTGCACCAAGCTTCTCCCAACAGCTTCGTAACCCTGCAAATGACACATTACAGACTTTTACCGAAGTGTGAGGACCCGTCAACCAACTTCGTACGCAGGATACGCTACCCTGAACGGTCTTACACCGAACCGGAGGAACGAGAGATCCCGCGCCATCTGCCTGAGAAAGGGGCATCAGACCCCCTAAGCGACCTATTACCAACCTGATACGCAAGACACATCACCTCTGATATTCCCATCACCCCACGAGCAAGTCCACGTCATCCACTTAAAGAAGAGAGGCCTTCTAGACCCTGCGCATCCCGGTCACCACCTTTGCGCATGAATCTATCATCAACAGGCCCCGGCTTGTGTGAACACGAGACCAAACGCTTAGCGCGAATTCCACTCATTCGTACCTCAGCCTGCGGTCCTGCAGCGGAATGAGAGGTATCCGCGCCACATACCTGCGAAAGACAGATCTCCTATCTCCTGCGTATGAGAATGGTGTGCAGTCTTTCGTAAACTGAACAGATCGTCACAGGAATACTCCCTCACCGGCGGAACATCCTTGTTGAAGAAAGGAGAAGGTAGACGAGAGAAGACGTCGATGATAGCCGAGGCGTCTGGCGTGTAAATATGAGAAGTTGTATTGGAGGTAGACGTTAACTAATGGTTAGTGCGTAAAGGTCACGTGGAAATCGAGGAAATAAAGGGAAAGGAAACCGGGAATTCACTAGTTCTACCCAATATGGAGGTAAGTGCATTCATAGAATGCCAAGATCTTGTGGGACAGAAAGTCCGATGCAGCAACCCACCAACACACCAGGCATCGTTTCGGTCTCTGCGGGAATTGCTTCCGCGGGTATGGCGGACCTTGAAGCAACTGCAAACAGATTGAATGGCTCTCGGCAAAGCCGTGACCCTTGTGCAGACCTTCCCTCGACTCGGCGAGGAGGGCGTGGTCTTGTCCCAAACCAATTCCATGGATGCAAATTGTAGATCCCCGGCCTCCATCCTATTTTGAGCCAACGCAAAGGGGGTTCAACTTTGTCAGCGCCGTGGCTGTCGCCTTTGCTCTCTGAGCTATCGAGCCGCGTACCCTCTCGATCGGGCCCGCCCCTCGCCGGACTCGAGAGGAGAAAGTCCGGAAAGACGCCGTGAGTTTGGCGTATGTCGAACCCCAAGTCCTGGTTCTAACCTAAGACATCTCGCCAGTGGTCTTGCTGTATGTAACGCCCTCAGGATCGGATGCCTGTCCCGCTTCAGACGAGGTATTGCCAACAGGAGCCGGCTGGCCCTGCTATGCCATGCCCGCAAGGCTTCGGTCGAGGGTCGCGGTAGTGCGAGGAGAGACGACGACATGGGAGAATGATCTTAGCTACCAATCATCTATGGTTGGCTCAATGCAGTTTCATCGCCCCGGTCGGCCCCTTAGCAGTCTGTTGCCCAACCCTTCGTATGCCGTGTTGACCCAAATCAAAGCAAGTCACCAGACCTCGGGGCTAACAGAACGTCGACATACGACTTCAGATAAAATCCCTCCTCAACATGTCGTTGAAAAAAATTATGTAAGGAGAATTATATTGGGTCTAGAAAGGCACCCCTGTAATACTCTTCTAATTTTGGTTCGGAACAATCTAGCCGGAGTGGCAGAATAAGGCTCCCAGACACCGCCACATTCAGCACACCCCATCGCACACCCATCGCACGCCCGCCGCACACCTACCACACACCCACCACACAGGTTAAAGCGGCAACAGCACCGGCCCACTCACGAACAAGGAAATGGCAGAGAGCAAGATTCGGGCAACATATAGGTCTGTAACCTCTACATCTATGAAACGCCAACATAACAGAAAATCCGAGATCTAAACCCAGATACAGCCTGTATATACAGTACCAACAAAACAGTTTCCAAAACGTTAACAACCAGCAACCATCAGAAACAAATTCGAGAGACACCAAAGAGACAATGAAGAAAGTATATACAGCCAAAAGTAGTAAGTGATACAGTGTCTTGCAAGCCGAAAGCTTAGAACTGCTGGCGAGGATTGCGAGGGCAGTCGGTGCCGACGCAGCAGGTAACGGTATTGCCGCCGCAGACGCCGTTGCCGGTGTTGGCGGAGTCGTCGTGGGCGTAGGCGTAGGCGGCATGCTGGCAAGGGGCGAAGAAGGGGTGGGAAGACCAGCCATCACGCTCGGGGTTGCGGCACGATCCGGCGCCGTTGTCGTTGGGGCAACGGCTCTTGTCCCAGAGCCAGGTGTTGCAGCCGGCGATGACGCCGACGTTGCAGGAGCAGGTGATGGGGACGCTGAAGCCGGTCACGTAGGACACGTTGATGTCGAAGATAGCCTGCGAGCCGCCCTGGGTCACGAACGAGGCCTCGATCAGCGACTCGTCGCCCCTGAAGTCCCGGACGCCGCCGCTCTCGACGATGGGGATGTTGCCGGCCCAGCCAGACGGGACGGCAATGAAGTCGGACTGGCCGTTCCGCAGGACGCCCCGGCCGACGTTGCCCCTGACCGGGGCGGGGAAACCAGCGTTGAGGCCGTGGGCGGTCATGATGTCGCGGCCGAGCTTGTTGACGATGCTGATTGTCCACTCATTCGGTCCGCGGGCGGCCAGCTTAGCCTCGGCCTCCTGGCGCTCCGCCACGGAAGGGGCCGCCGTGACCTCGGGGGCCGAGGTCGCAGTCTCGGTGGGGTGGTAGTGCTCGGCGATGTCAAGGGCACCGCCGTATGCCTTCCCCCACTTGGCATGGTCGATGATCTCCTCGGTGCCGGTGACGGCGTTGGCCCGGACAACGGGCCTCATAGTGGGCTGCGGAACGGCAACCACAGCCGAGGCGAACGCCAGAATGGCGACGACGGCAGCGTTGGAGAGCATCTTGAAAGAATGATAGACAAGAAAAGAATGTATGCAAAGGGAGCGACTGTGTTCAAAGAGAGTGATGAGTCCTGAAAGGCTGAAGGAGTGACTGTTGATGCTGATGAAGCTGCTGATGATGGTAGAAAAGAAGAACTCTGGAAGAAGCGATCGTCTTCAACTTTATATCTCGTCTTCGAGACATCTTCGTTACTATCTAGACAACAAGGCATTTTCCAAGCAGACCATAGGTCTCCTACTACCATCGCAAACAGTGGTTATCCAAGTGGTCGGACCGAAACATGGACGCCCTGCGAGTGAGTCTATAGAGCCGAAGCTGTGGCTGAAGAGGCGAGGCGGCCAACCAGGTGACGGCTTACAAGCCTTTACTGACAATTAACCCTCCTAACCTTGCCGGCAGACTTACTGCGGCGCATCGGAGTTCCAACGGTTTTCTTATCTGGTGTGCTTGGTCCTAGCGCGGCCGTATTCCCTTGCAGAGCAACAACCCGGCGGCGCCGGCGTTACGGCACAGCATGCCAGACGTGGCGTAGATGCTTGGTAGCGGAGAAATAGGACCCTGGTACTCGGGTGAATTCTTCGCTGGTCCCAGTGGCCCGGTTACAAAAGTTAGCAAAAGGACTTGTTGCATTGAGCCGCTCGAGGCCGACGCAATTTCCGCCCATGTGCCATTGATGCCACGGAGGATTCAATATTAAGAGCCTAGTTCTGCAAGAGGCCCCAGTGGTTATCCAATACTTACTTGATTATCTGTGAACATGTCCAATACGGACCTTGACTTCACTCCCACAGAAGTAATCCTGGAAAAGTCATTAACGAATTGGTTTGAGAGTAACGGCGTTGTTAGCGGCGACACCAGGTTCAGTTACCACGTTACTACATTATGGACTATGGGTGTGTTTAGCTGGTAAGTCGACCCAGAATTAATGTAATACACCTCAACTCGGTGTTAACAACCGTTCCGAAGTCCGTCCGAAGTTCAATGGCAGTTGATCACTTTGCCAGGCCAGAGCACTAGCGACCACTGATACAGAGTGCAGTTGCCGTCTACCGTGCTCATTTGCAAAAGTCTACCAACCATGCTGGTTGATGGCTAGCGGCCTACTGGATGATTGTTAGCGACTTCCCCAGGCTCATTATGGTGTCGTCAGTTTCGTTCTGGAAACCGCTTCTTATTCCTTTGAAGGATGTTTCAAGGCGACATGCTTTTTCTGTCTATCGGATAAAGAAGGTCACAGGTGCCAGTAATACTACCCCTATCCTGAGTTACCACAACTACAGAACAACTCCTTCTTCCCATAGCCTCCGGGTATCAAGCTCACGCCGGATTTGGCATTGTTCAGGTTCACGTAACATCCAAAGGAAATCTTGAATCTTTGTACACCAATCCATGTTACCAGAAAAAACAGAAGAAATATAAGAAAAACAACAGCATAAGAAGGCTTGCAAGAGGATATCCAAGGTCCGAGAGTCATACACGTACTAACTTGTCTCACAGCTTAAAATCTGTTGATGATCATGTCATCCCGTCCCAGGGTAGCTGTGTAAATAAATACATATACTGCGTATGTACAAAAAGTGCCGATTAGGTCTGTGCATCCTCCCTGCTGCATTCATTGTCATTGGATCAAGTAGTCCGTCTCGACGAGATGACCAGACCCAATTGCTTCCCCGTACATGATCCCATGGACATATATCTCCCCTAGGAACTGGTACACGCCTCCACCGCCGTGTCTCCTAAGCACAGACGGAACCGCCGAGCCGTGAAAGATGGACACCACATCCCCCACCTCCGTGTTAAGCGGTGCCAGCCCAACGTACCCTCTCGCCGTGATAATCAAGGCTCTATTAAAACACCACAACATCGACTGCTTGAAGAACGGATCCGGCCTTTTTCTTATTTGTTGCCGTTGCTGCCTTTCATGACCCCAACCACTGCCACATCGGTTTCTAGGCCTATCAGTATTCAATGCAATATGCCTCTGGCCTGAGCCCGAAGCAGCACTTGTGAGACTATTAGTAATAGGCAGCTGCGGAGGCTGCCTCGCAGCACCACCACCGCCCTTCAACCACACGCAAAACTGCCTCAGCCACTCGTGTCGGGCAGTAATCCCCGTGTTGTTCGCCATGAGAGTCAGACACAGCGCCATTAATCGCCCACAGGACCCACGGTACGGGTCCTCCCGGACTCCCGGGAGCCGGGAGTTGCACGTCTTGACGGCGGCGCGGAAGGTCGCTTCCGAAAGCCGGCCCGTGGTGAAGCCGAAGGGGATGACGAAGACGATGTCGTCGAAACGGGAGCCGCGAACGGCAAGGAGAGTGGTGTTGTCGCGGTGGAGCGCCTGTAGTTGGTGTTGTTGAGTGTTGCCACATGCTAGAAAGGGCGGTTTCCCTGCCGTGGTCTTGAAAGAAATCCTCGGTTGCAAGTGTCGCCGCTCTGACAATGGCCAGTAGCTTTCGCACCAGGATGGCAGAGCAAAGTCACGCGGCTTGGAGGAGAGCCGAAAGAGGCGCAACCTGTTGAGGCCGCATGTCTGGACGAGGTGAGTAAATACTCTTCTGAACAGATCGTCCCTGGAGCTCCTGTAGTCCGGTATGATGCATTGCTGGTCGTGGGCAGAAGATAAAGAGAGGAGGGCGAAGATCATGTCCCTGTCCAAGCTCTGGTTGAAGCCGTTTGAGAGAGCGAGCCACGTCAAGAGATCTCCGTGTGGCGAAAGTCCGGCTCTAATATCCGTCCATGACTGTAGGAGCTCGTAGAAGGGGCAATTGGAGAACAAAGCCTTGATGGCAGCGTGCGCACGCGGGGTCCGAGAAACATGCGCCTTGTGCCAAATCGCTAGCTGGGCGAACTTGTCCATGTGTATGCCGGTAAAAGTTTGTCTCTTAGGCGAGGAGGAAGTTCCGACTGACGGGTTTGTGATGGCGAGACCAACGATCGGGCTCTTGGAGAAGAAGGCCTCCTGGATGACCCATCTCCGTCCCCACCACGAGAGACTAAGGATGGATCGCACATGTTCCCATTTCGATACCAGATCTTGTGTGTGGTCTTCGTCGTACAGTCGGAACGACGACAAGTTTTTGGCGATAAGATCGGGTCCTGACTGTTGGTTCCCGACGGCTGCATGATCGGACTCTATTTGGCTCATCTCATCCAGAAACTGCGCCTCCGTCAGACCATCGAGGGAGGCGAAGATGTCGAGGGTACGAGAGGAGATGGAAGCCTTGAGGCCAAGCCATATCAATGTTTTAGAGGCCCGTGAGTAGATGGTGCTCATCAGGTGTATCTGCCATGCCTTTTCTTCGAGGTCATCCTGGTTGATGCAAAGGTAGTCGACCCAAATGTAGATGCAGCGGTCCCTCATATTGTTGAGAGCGTGAAGAGCAGCTGCCAGGTTGCAACTGAGCGAAAGGCTCACTCCATCGACGAAAATGCGTTCGTCTGCGGTGTTTGAACCCCATGCGTAGGAGAGGGCCATGTATTCGGGGTTGTCGTTGAGAGACACCGTCTCGAGAGATGCGGACACTGGAGCTCTCCTCGACGGCGAATCGTTGTGACCACTCCGCGGGACATTGTCGTCGGCTTGAATGCACAGGAGTCTGATTTCCTGTTTACTTAAGCTCAGAGGTCTATATACTGGAGAACCTGTCGATTCTTGTTGCAACTCGTCCGAAACTGTTGGCAGGAACCGTGGTGGGACGGCTTTCAACCGATGCCCAGCAGCTTTTGCCGAGAAGGGTAGTAGGCCTGTTGTGTCGTTCTCCTTATCAGAAGAGGAGTTGATCAGGTCAAGTGACTGTTCTGAGGTTGTAAGAGACTTGGAATTGTTGGCCATTGGCCTCTCGGCTAGAGCTATTCGTGATCCCATGGTTGAAAATTGTGGACATGGGGCAAGCAATTACCTGGGGACAAGTGATTAGGTACCTTACTTGTGGCGGAGAAATAACAAAGCCATATAAGAGAATAGGGAGCACCTGGGAGCAGCCTAACCTAAAAGTCTTGATGACCGTTGTGGTAATGGAAGCATGCGCAGATGCAGGTCCAACGTGGCGCAGGCCATCCGGGCACATTCGTTTGTCCAATCATGTTTACTACCAGGCCACCCAACTGAAGGACTGTACAGTATACACCACGAAGACCGCGGGGGGAGGCCACCATGCCACCCAAAAGTACGGTCGGGACGTCCTTTAGAATCTATGCTCGGTACCTATCCTCTCCCTCCATCTGGGATACGGTCAAGATCTGAATGAGCTGTCGTTACTGGCCTGGTTTGATATTCTGAATGCAAGGCAGATAAAAGGTGTCTCTAGGGATCAGATGATTTGCTCTTTTGAAGCCACCATCGTCCAAATTGATACTGATTGGACTAAAAAGTCTTGTGATAAGGGTGTTGTTTATGATGTTATGGTGGCCCGGTCTACGGGAGCCTCAGCCTCCGTGCAGCCTTCAAAACAAATAAAAGAGACTTGTTAGTGTGGGCTATTGCCTGACAGAACCACTGGACCAGAAGGCACTTGGCCATGCCGTGGCTCAAAATCTGCCTGAGATCGGGCCTTGCATGCGGCCATCCCTGCTGTGATTGATCCTGTAGGTCACTCAGCGGCACTTTTCGCGTCACAGCCCCGCGTCTTTTCGCGTTTTCGCGTTAAGTGCTTTTCTTTCCCGTGGCGTATTCCGTACTCGATCTGGGGAAGCTGTCAGGTAAGGCAACTTGACATTAATGGACATGGAGCAAATGATGTAGTTTAGGGCAAGAAGACAGGAACTGGCACTGGGTTCTTTGGACGCTAGTGACTTCTGGCCGCTTTGCAACACCAGATCAAGGCTCTGACCTGCTGGATACCTAGCTTCATCCTTTGTCGCTCTGTACCAATCTCTGTAAGTCAGCCCCTGATACCAAAGGGAGTCCAAAATGTGAAATATGTCGAGCTTAGCATCAACAATCTACTTAGCGGTCTAAGGGGGGTGGCACCGTAACGAGCGGCTCACAGTCTGAGCAGCTGGTAGGTGTTTAAGCCGCTACCTTGAAAACGTCGTGTATTTACCGTATATACATGATTTATGGAGCTGTGAGCGCTCGTTGGCCGTTAGCTGCTCCGAAGAAGAGCCGTTTGTACAATCCAGGGAAGGAAGTTGAAGATGCTCCATCTTATGTTGAAAGAAGTTTAAATTTGGGGAGAGTGGTTGTCGTTACCCATACACCTCCGCCAGGATTTAAACCATTAGTGATTTACTTTAACATATCCTAACCTAGACAAGAAAATGTCGTTATATCTTAATACGTACCCTAAACTTCATTTTCCTAGACAAATATTGCTACTCATCAAAACCTATTACCGTAAACCTGGCAATGGACACTAGTTGGATTAAGAGATGCGTCTTAGTGAAATGAATTGAGGTTATGTACCAGATAGGAAAGTGCTTTTCTTGTCTAATAAAGGACTTGGCAAGTAACGACACCAAGGTTTTACACCCTGGTAGAGATGTAGTATGCTTATCCTCTTACGTTGAGCTGGTTTTGGAACTTAGCAGCTGAAGTCTGGTGGGCGGGGAGTGATTTACCCAGAGAAGCGAGCGGCCAGTAAGCTGCTCCAACAACCTGGGATAGGCAGCGAAGTGTCCAGCATATAACCTATTGTTCGACAATAATTACCTAGTTAGGTACATTTCGATGCCATTTCTCCCAGTATATCATCAATGCTCCGCTCTACCCCCCAAACGCCAGTAATATCCAATCTCCAGATTTATCTACATGAAAAAGAAAACAAGCTCCCAGAGCATGCAAACCCGACGCAATGAAATCATTTCTGCCAACCCCCCATATTCACTGGTTGATAAGCAGGTGGTGGCTGATAATTCGGCGGCGGCTGCTGGTACTGTCCGTGGTGATTGTTAACCACTGGTGCTACGTGGATGTTCTGGACAGACGGGTATGTTGGCATGGGCGGCGGAATAGGCTGATAAACGACGGGAGGCGCTGCTGATACAGCGCGGGCGTTTCTGCGCGCTTTTCCCTGGTGGATCGCCACCCAGACCCCGATGATGCCCGCTACCGCCGATATGGCGCCGATTACTATGCCAATCAGCTCGGCGGTGCTGAGACCGCTCTCTGCGCACGGAGAGGTTCAACGTTAGCATCGCTCCCTCCGCTTCTCTGGCTCGAAAAAGGTTCGTGATTTGGGGAATTAATCAGGGTACGTACTGCCACCACCGGACGACTGGGAACCTGAGCCGGAATCTGTACTGGTGCTTCCAGACGAACCGCCGTTTGTAGCTGCGCCGCCGCTCCCACTACTACTACCACCGCCTGATGTAGTGCCGGATGTCGTTTGAGGATCCGATGCGGCGGCGGTCGAAGTCGTTTGCGAGTCGGAACTTCCATCGGCGCTTGGTGGATCTGGGGTCAATGTGACGCCCATATACGAGCAGGCCAATACTTGGCCGTCGCGGATGGCTAGATAGCAGGCCCGTTTAGTTAGTCGTCTTCTCTCCCAACGAACACAACTTTGTCTGGGGGGTTTCCTACAGCTGAATCCCCTGCCGCACTCTGACTTGAGGCAACTGACGTAGTCGGGATCATCGTACGCATAGCAGCCACAAGCTAGAGTTTCACATTTTGTCGCCGCTACTAGTTTCGGGTTGCATGTATCCTTGGTGGAGGATGTAAGTTAGCGAAGGGAAAGGTCCGAGGCGGCGATTTGCGTGAATCCGGTGCTCACCTCGCAATCCGTGACTTGCGCAGCACAAAGGGTGGCAGCAGCGAGCGCCGCAACGAAGAGTCTCGACGTCAACATCAGGTTGTGAAATCGGAGTCGTCCAAGACAAAAGTGTGAAAATAAGGCACCGAGAGGGCGGGGCGTCGCGATCGCAAGAGGTGAAGTCACGATCAGATGTTGACGACGACTCAAGCGGGAGGCATTTTCGGGGAGGAAAGATGCAAGACGATAAGTACGGGGTACCACCGCCATCGAGCGAGGAGGAGGCTCTGGCATGCTCCCGGCACCCTTTCTGAGCGCTTACCCGTTTCAGCCACGCCCCCCGACTTAAAGGGGATAGCTTCAATAGTTCGAGATTTCTGAGGGCCTATGTCCAATTAACAACGCTGAAAGGGTCGTATCGTGGCGCCAAGTCATGCACCGTCCTCGTGCGGCTGAGAGCAAGCGAAACCGCACTCAGACGATGTTCGCACCCCCGGGAAGGGGCTTTAAAAGGGCCCGGACTCCCGCCACTGTTGCAGAAAACACTTTGCAGAACACTGTTTCAGTTCATTGAATTTGTGTACGGAACTACCGAATGCCCAACTTATCATTCAGCTGTTGATGCGGGACACGAGTTCGCGTCGAGGGTGGTGAAGCCTGGGGTTTTGCCAGATGGGCACCACCTTACGTTCCCTGAACTGGCAAGGGTCGACCACGAACCACGATCCAGCGCTCCCCCGTGTCGGTCTCGATGCCCCCGCACGCGGCACCCCCAGATGTCCGAGACCAGCCCCTGAGGAACGAACATGCTCTCCGCTCCGCTCCGGTCTTGTCTTCAGGTCGCCGAGTTCTGGACTTCGTGTCCATCCTTGCCGCTCTCCGGGACGTCATCCCCCCTCTTCTCACTTTCCGTGGTGGCCGTCTTGACGGGATATTTCTTGCGCGTGAGCTCAAGCTTCTCCAGAATAATCTCCTCCGGATCGACTCCAAGACGATTGGCTAGTTGCAGACAGTAGGTCAAGACGTCGGCGAGTTCGTAGCGCACGTGCTCCAGGTTGGGCTCCTTGCCCCATTGATAACACTCGAGGAGCTCTGCGGCCTCGATGGAGATGCTCTTGGCGAGGTTCTCGGGCGTGTGCCACTTTCCCCAATCGCGCTCCGCGGCAAATTCCGCGAGTGTCTTCTGGACCTCCTTTAAGCTGCCCATGATTTCCCGTGGTTGTTTTATATTCGGAACCGGCTTAGAGACGAATGGATGTTGCTGGAGCAAGACGTCCAGGCTGTTTACGTGCGCAGGGCGATGGTTGATGGGAAGCTTGATGAAAATCGGAGTGAAGAGGCACCGGCAAGCCACAAGCGCTTTTCTGCTGTGGACCTGTGGTAGGTTGAACGAACTTGAGGGCGGTCTGGAG
The DNA here is from genome assembly GCA_033439685.1 of Apodospora peruviana. Classification (NCBI taxonomy): domain Eukaryota; kingdom Fungi; phylum Ascomycota; class Sordariomycetes; order Sordariales; family Lasiosphaeriaceae; genus Apodospora; species Apodospora peruviana. Next base: position 796,618 of record JAUEDM010000003.1, on the reverse strand, counting down.
CCTCTGGTACTGGTTGAATGTCGAAAAGTGTCGAGATTTCGCCTCAAAGAATATGGTGTAAAGGAAACCGCGTGAATTCTGCGTAGCGTGTGTTCAAGGTGAAAATGAACATTGGCTTCATCCGGCTTCAGTGTTATTTCGGTGTGGTGGTTGGGAATGGTTCAACAAGAGCAACCAACAGACGTGGGGGGCGGGGAGCATCATCCCCACTGCCCTTGAGGGCCGGCCGGGGACAGACTACCCCACTGTTAGTGACAGACGAACTTGCTATGGGAAATATGGAAGTTCCTTACCAGTCAAAGAAAGACCACTGCCGGGGACGTCTGGATATTCAAGAGTCAAACAGCCCGGTTGGCGACGGAGGTGTACGGATTTCGGGGAATTGGTTGTTCATCAGCTCGGACTTCTCAGCGTCTCCATCCGAAATCTTTCGGCTTCCTCGTACCACCCTGAACAGATTTGTAGAGTCCCCTGAAATGGCAGCTTACCATTAGACCGAGGCAAAAAGTTGACGCGCGTGTGGAAGGCGGGGCTTCACCTCACCTTCACCTCACCTCACCAAAATCGAAGCTTCCTTCGCAAAGGAGTGCCAGGTACGGAATAGAAGTTGCGCCCGACTTGTCTCCGGTTCTACGTCTCACAGCATTCTGTCCAAGATCTTCGCCGCTTATTCCAGGTTCCTAATCCCTGACCGGACAATCCGCATTGTCCCGTGTTCAAATTCCAGCAGTTGCCCAGGACTCGGCATCGTGTCCGCTATGCTCAAACATCGCAGCGATATTTTCTGATACCACTGGACGATTTTCCTAGAGACCTAACAGCAATACATCCCACCCGAAGCAGCATCCTCCAGCGTCAAAAGTAACAATGGCAGGACCCCAAACAACTCCCCCGCAGCCGGTCCTCATCGTCGGGGCCGGTCTCGCCGGACTGGTCGCCGCATTCGAGCTCACCCAGCGCAACGTACCCGTCATCCTCCTCGACCAGGAAAACTCGCAGAACCTCGGCGGCCAGGCCTTCTGGTCGCTTGGCGGCATCTTCTGCGTCGACTCGGCCGAGCAGCGTCGCATGGGCATCAAGGACTCGCGCGAGCTCGCCATGCGCGACTGGATGGGGTCTGCTCGCTTCGACCGCCCCAAGGAGGACTATTGGCCGCGCAAGTGGGCCGAAGCATTTGTGAATTTCGCGACCGACGAGATGGAGAGCTACGTCAAGGCGCGCGGACTCGGGTTCCTGTTTAACGTCGGCTGGGCCGAGCGGGGCGACGGGCGCGCCGACGGCCACGGCAATTCCGTTCCGCGGTTCCATCTTTCATGGGGCACCGGCCCGGAAGTGGTCAGGGTGTTTGCCGATCCGGTGAAGCAGAAGGAGAAGGAAGGTCTGGTCGAGTTCCGGTTCCGGCACTGCGTGAACGAGATCGTGACGGACGAGAAGACGGGGCGGGCGGTCGGCGTCCGCGGGCGGGTGCTGCAGGAGGACGATTCGCCGCGCGGCGTGAAGAGCTCCCGGGAAGAGGCGGGCACATTTGAGATTTTTGGCAGCGCGGTGGTGGTTTCGGCGGGAGGAATCGGTGGGAATGTTGACAAGGTCAAGGCGTGCTGGCCCGTCGACAGGCTGGGGCCGACGATACCGAAGCATTTTGTTGTGGGCGTGCCCGCGCACGTGGATGGCAGGATGATAGGGATTACCGAGTCCGCGGGCGCGAACGTGATCAATCGCGACCGCATGTGGCATTACACGGAAGGACTCAAGAACTGGAACCCCATCTGGCCGGGCCACGGGATCCGGGTCTTGCCGGCGCCGTCGTCGCTCTGGCTCGACGCAACCGGCAAACGACTACCGCCGTATCTGTTTCCTGGCTGCGATACGCTGGCGACGCTCAAGCACATCTGCGGCACTGGATACGACTACACATGGTTCATCACGGACCAGACCATCGTCGCGCGCGAGTTTGCTCTGTCGGGCTCGGAGCAGAACCCGGACGTCACGAGCAAAAGCATGTGGCAGCTGCTCACGCAGCGCATTCTCAGCCGCAAGGGGACGATGCCGGTGCAAAACTTCATCAAGCACGGCGAGGACTTTGTGGTCAGTTCGAATCTCGAGGACCTCGTCAAAGGCATGAACGAGCTGGCGGCAAAAACCGGCGACGGAGCGCCGCAGCTTGAGTTTGATGCCATCAAAGAGGTCATCGAGACGCGCGACGGTCAGTTCGATAACACGTACTCCAAAGATGCGCAAGCGATGCTGATCCACAGCGCGAGGACGTACTGGCCCGACCGCATGAGCCGAGTCGCGGTTCCGCATCGCCTGCTCGACGTCGACAAGCACGGCCCCTTGATTGCGGTCCGCATGAACCTGCTCACCAGGAAGACGCTGGGCGGGATCGAGACGAATCTTAGCAGCAACGTCATGAAGGCGGACGGGACGCCGTTCCCTGGCTTGTATGCTGCCGGCGAGTGCGCGGGCTTCGGAGGCGGTGGTGTCCACGGTTATTCCTCGCTCGAAGGCACGTTTCTGGGCGGGTGCATCTTTTCGGGACGAGCTGCTGGTCGGGCTATTGCTGATGAGTTGCTCGGGCCGACATCTTGAAAGATGTTTGTTGTTGTTGTTGATTCTCGTCCATGTATTGACAATGTTTGGGTTGAAGAGCCCCAACGTTAACCGTCAAGAAACAAGCTGGGGCTCGCTGCGATAGTGTGGCGATGAGGATTAATGATCCTTCATCGGCCCTTGCGGAACGTCGTAAGGTCTTGGAACCTTGTTGAGCTGTTCCTCGGAGATCCGTAGGCCAGAGCTTAGGAACTTGCGAAGTATAGTACGTACCAGGAGTTCATCATGTCGTGTAACCTGCAATGTCAATGTATCCCTATGGCACAGTCCCGTGGGATTCTTCCGATCAGTCACCATACCACCACCGGGTAAGTTCAATACCCCTGCTGACTTGTTGAGTTGTAGGGCAGGGCGGGGTGGCCCGAATGGGGTATATGTTGGGATCTCTTACCCGTAATGGCACCTTCTGCTGTACTCAATATGTTGGAGTGGCCTCTTGGCACAAAGGCCGCACTATTCTCCAGAGATTTTTCAATTTGATGGTACTACGAGTACGCACGACAAAATGAGATTGATATATTATCTCTTGGCTGAGACTCTTCCCATATTATCGCGACTGGCAAGTGCGAAAAGTCCAAGCGAAGCTATCGATGCCACCCGTGTGCTTGTCAAGCGCGAAGCATCGGAACTCCTCCATACCTACGACTTCATCATTGCCGGCGGAGGGACCTGCGGCCTCACAGTAGCTGATCGTCTGACCGAGGCATTTCCCGACAGTGTGTCCCCCCTATCTCCACGTTCAGACAGAATCGACACCGCTTATCCCCAGATGAACCGTAGAAACCATTCTCGTAGTCGAATATGGCGACGTAGAATACGCCCCGGGCACATTCGATCCGCCTACCAGGATTTGGGGCCAGCTGGGTGGTGGTGCAAGCAGATGGACGCTCACGTCGCTACCAAGTCCCGCCATGAACAACAACACCGCCCTCACCTTGGCCGGCAAGGTCGTCGGGGGCAGCAGTGCCGTGAACGGCATGTTCTTTGACCGCGGCTCACGGTTCGACTACGACGCCTGGGCGCAACTCCAGACCACCACAGCCGCGACTACCTCAAAAGTCGACCACGATTGGAGCTGGAAAGGGATATTTCCTTTCTTCAAGAAGAGCGTTACGTTTACACCGCCTCATCCTATGACTGCTATCCGGTATAACCTCACTTGGGATGCATCCGTGTTTGGCAACACGACTCCGATATATGCAAGCCTGCCGCCATTTCTTTGGGGAGACCACTTTGTCTCTCGCAGTACCTGGCAGGAGATGGGCATTCGAGTGGCCAGGGAATGCGCCACTGGCGATAAAGAGGGGCTTTGTTGGATACCGATTTCTCAGCATCCGGTCACGGCCAGGCGGTCGCATGCCGGTATTGGGCATTACTCTGCAGTGGTGCCGGATAGACCGAACTATCACCTTCTTGTAAGGCATCAGGTCACGCGGGTGGTGTACCCGGACGGGGACCCAGCGGTTGGGCCGCCGGTTGTGGAGATCCAGTCTGTGGGCAACGCTACCCAGACTGGCCGGCCTTTCAACGTGTCGGCAAGAGCGGAGGTGGTTCTCTCGGCGGGTGCTTTTGGCTCACCGTCGATACTGCAGAGGAGTGGAATTGGACCGGCAGGGTTCCTACGCAGCGTGGATATTCCGGTGGTGCTTGATCTTCCTGGGGTTGGATCAAATTTGCAGGATCACTCTGGTCCTTCTGTCGAGTGGGCTTGTAAGTGACCGTCAGAGACGCCTGTCTCGTTATTGATTTGAGCCTCTAAAATTTTATGAACTAGATTCATAACTAATGTTCTCTCAAGATCCGAAACCACTCGACCTTCACCCTCTGCCAACCGATATGCTCAACGACACTTTCTACGCCGATGCCATCGCCGGCTTCAACGAGACTCCTGCCCGCGGACCATACACCATCGCCATGTCAATGAGCGCAGTCTGGATCTCCCTCCCAAACGTCACCATCGACTACTCCTCCACCATCATCGACCATATCCGCAACCTGACCGAGATGAATACCGCGGGCGCACTATATCTTCCAGCTGAATATGCGACCTCTCCGACCCTAATATACGGCTACCAAGCCCAACTCGCGACAATCGCCGACCTTCTCGCCAATCCGCGCGTCCCAAGCCTCGAAAGCGCCTCCGATACAGGCACCAAAGTAGCAGCAGCCCTGCTTCACCCGCTCAGCCGGGGCACAGTCCGAATCGACCCGCAGAACCCATCGGGGGAACCCATTCTCGACTACCGCTCCGGCTCCAATCCGATCGATCTCGATCTCCACGTCGCGCACCTCAGGTACCTTAGACGCATGGTGCAGACCGAGACGCTTCGGAATCTAAAGGCAGTGGAGGTGCAGCCCGGCGAAGGGGTCCAGTCGTACGAGGACATGGTCGCCTTCGTGAGGAACACCACCGTGCAGTCGTTCATGCACGCCTGTTGCACTGCTGGAATGCTGCCGCTCGACAAGGGGGGTGTTGTTGGCGCGGATTTGGCGGTGCATGGCGCGGCGGGACTGAGGGTCGTGGACGCGAGCGTGTTTCCGATTCTGGTGTCGGCGCATCTGAGCGCTACTGCTTATGCGGTTGCGGAAAAGGTAAGTGTCTGTCTCGGTCTGGTGCTCTGTTTCTATGATGTGATACTGATGAACATGTGTGTGGTACCTACCTAGGCTGCGGATATTATCGTCACGGAGTGGACGAAGAATGATGATGTCAAAGACAAGTGAAAGGCTGCAGCCGACGGAAAGGAGAGAGGGAGAAGGTAGGTAAGGACGAAGCGTTGGTCTTGGTGGACTGCTGTATGTTTGAAGCAAAATGGAAGCTGGGAACGGGCAACACTGACAGCAAAATAAAATGGATCATTCAATGATTTCTTCCCCCTTAAACACGGTTCGAACGCCCCTTCAGCAGACTGGCTGAGACTTGCCGTCTATGTGGTGATCATTCCTATTGGCGCCTGCCAAGAGCTTCCCCTTTCCTCAAGCATGGCTTCCGTCCCAGAACCCCTTGAAGGCAACCGATGCTCAGTGCTATCAGTCACGGCAAGCGCATAAGTCCCAGAATACCTGGCATGTCCTCTTCCATGAGTCGTAACCACGTCATGGAAATACGTTTCCACTTTTTCCCATCTCAAAATCATTCGTATCTCCATCTTCCAGTACATCGAATCCAATCATCTTCACATCCTTACCCGGTTCCACGTCCTCCAGTGTAATTCTTTTTCCAACTTTTGGTCGCCAACATTCATTACCGGCGCCACGCCAACAGTCCATCCGAACCCATTCGCAATGGCTCAATCACCGGCCAAAGACAGGCTGCGGAACCCGATGCCGTACAAATATCAACCCTCCGACGGGAATGGGATTAAACTCTCTGGGATCATTGAGAAAGTGTTATGTGTTGTGTGTCGTTCTCAGATCATGGAGAACGTTCCGTGGGAGGAATTCAAGCCAGAAATGGAGCGCCACCTGCGCAGCTGTCCAGATTTGGTACAAATGCACCGGCAGACATTGAAACCCCGGTATACCTCATTTGCTTATCAAGAAATATTCATGCCCATAGCCTGACAAGTCTTGGGCGACAATTTGCTACAGGGTGGGTGGCTACCAACGCAAGCGCCTGAAGGAGTATCTTCACCCCCACGATGAGAATGGAAATTGGATTCCCCCCATTCGCGAGGAAGATAAGAGACAGGTAGGCTACCTATATATCTGGACGGTTATAGAATTCTTTTTTTATACGGATCTGGGAGCTGGAACTACTTTTATTGAGGCTTGCATGTCCCAGAAATTCAAATATCGCCCAGTCCTCGGGGATGCCCTGGAGCGACGGATGGAGGCTGCCGTTGCCGAACTTCTCAGACGGGAGATTCGTGTACTTTTCCGTTCTCCGGCCGAGCTTGAGGAGTCAGCATATACGCTGGCTTCTCAGATACTTCAAGCGGAATTTGAACAAGAAGGGAACCTGGGTAGTGGTGGCAATCTTCCCATCATATGATCGCGGCAGCCTGACCGAGGAGAGAGTGGTGTTGGACCATGCCGCCTGTGGCTGCGTCCCAGCGTTTGGGGTTTAAAGTGCGTATCACCGTAGTAGGTAGCGAGTAGACGCTTTGTTATAGCTCTAACGATCACCCATCCATGGGTTTCGCCATTATCCATGAGTTTGGTACATCCTCTTCCCCCGTCCTTCTGCGCTGAACATGTCCTCTCTTGCTCACCACTCTCGCATGGAATGAGTAACCTACCTTCCTCTCACAAACTGCCAACTGCAAATGTTTGCTTAGATTTGCTTGTCTGAACACGAACATCCTGAGACGGAAACCTAGACCACGCTTTGAGCCACATCACTTCTCACTGTTGATAGAGTAGCCTACCGACTTGGTATCATGGCTATCGAGGGAAGGAAAACACATAAACGGTTTTTTTGTCAAGTAAGTACGAGCATCTAATTACATTAATCCATCATTATCTACTGCTCTTCATTGCCTGCTCCATCAAACCTGGATGCTTCAGTTGGCAGGAGTATGCCTTCTTTCTTGACCTCAACCTTCCGCTCCCCATCTTGTGTCGAACTGGGCCAATATCTACCAAGGTAGGAAAGTGAAAAACCAAAACAGGCGGCACTATCTAGCCATCCTCTCTTCGGATAGTGGATCTTCTCAGTTCTTCAAATATCCGGTCTCACGCTGGCTCTCTACCCGTCAATCTTTGATCCTGCTCCGATCATAGGGTCATCAGTCATCATCAACATCCATGCATGGAGTGTGTTCGGTAAATGCAGGTAAAAAGAGGGGAGTTGTGCCCAAATCACGAAGCTTGCTGGCCAAATGGAACGAAGCCAAAAAAAAAAAAAAAAAAAAAAAAAAAACAAGAAGAAAAAGAAATAGAAAAAGATAGAAAAAGAAAGAAAAAAAAAGGGAAAACACGAACAATACACAAAACATGAACAAATTGCCAGAAGCATCCATCCGTCGTAAGCATGCATCTCGTAAGTCCTCCCAACTGCATCGCACATAGTTAACCTCCTACTCACGTCATCAATCAATACCCATTCTTAATCCTCGCAAACAGAGCCAACTGCTCCGGCGAGGGTACCTTGGCATTGATATCATCCAGGGACCTCTGGCCCGACAACCTCTTCAACTCAAACTGCTCATAAAGCCCACCTTTAGCATTCGTCCTCCTCTTGACCGCATGCACGCGATACAGCCCATCATATCGGATACCCTTCTTAGGTGTATACGCCTTCTTTCCGCCCGAGTTTCTTAGAACCCTCACCGGCCTGCCGGACGTCAATGACTTATGCAGACTCATAGTAGCATTGGACGTGAAAGCGATGTTGTTCCGATCGGTATTGTCACGACTACTATCGGCAGAATAGAAGAGCTTGTCCCCGAAGTCCTGATCGAGGTCCTCATAGGTCGACCCGCCACTCGTAACGATTGAATAGGCGCCCTCGGTCGCGGAACCCGTGATGCCGCGGACCGGCGCGCCGTGCGCGCCGTGGAAGTGCGCCACCCGCTGAAAAGGCCACCAGTCGCCTGGCGTCAGACCGTTGTGGCCAAACACCTTTGGGTTGCGCTTCTCGTGCACATAGCGCGGGTCGAGGCAGTAGACGGCAGTGCGGGCTTGCTTGAGGGTGATGCCGTGCATGATGCCCCTGATGCCCCAGATCGGGTGCGATGGCGGTGGGAGGAGGATATTGTCTGCAACGAGAGCGCGGAGGTCATTGGAGGCCCCCGTTCCAGCGGTGGTAGGAGTCTCAGGTGCGATGGGTGTCGACGGCATAATGATATCGGCGGCTTCCTCAGTGTCTGTGACGGGCCCGGCTCCGGCATCTGCGCCCCAGTTCTCGTCGTTGAATCTTTCCAGAATCGCAGCGGCCATGGTGGCTATCTCAAGGGGGGCGATATCTCGGAATATTTCGTTGTTTGGCAAGGCTAAGTTCTTGTCGAGTCGGTACTGGTGCCTCAAGGCCGGGGTGACCTGAACGTCGTACAGCAGCCAGTGAAGGAAGGCTTTTACAGCCTCATAGCGGAGTTCGTAATGCTCGGATGTTATCTTGCTTTTGTTTTTGATTCCGACGAGGAGGGTTCGCAGCTGCAAAATGCCTTGCTGGATCGACGAGACCCAGGCCTTAGCTGTGGTCCTCCTATCTTCCGGCTTTGTCATGCTATCCTGCTGCTCTCCTACACTTGTCGGCGGCGGTGACTGTTGTTCTATCTTGATTTGCGCAGCGGTGGCCACCTGCTGCAGTTGAGAGGTGGCGTTTGTGAATGTAGGTGAAGTTGGGCTTGGAGTTTGTGAGCTGCTTTGCCGTCTCTGTTGGTTTTTATTATTCTGTATAAGAATTTCAAGTTAGCAGGGTGATAGGCGAAACGGATAGATGCTATAGTTAGGCGCAAGCGTGAGGCGGGGAAAGTGAGATCGTGTTGAGCCGCGGGAGAGAGATAGGGTATCTCCCGGGCCATTTAAACATACCTGTCCTGGTTGCTAGTGGGCGATGTTTTGTTCAAGGCACGAGAAGTCGGGTGGCAAAGACGAGATGCGTAACCCTCAAATGGAAGTGGCTGCGATGTGGCGACAGAGTGGTACTTGTTTTAGATGAAGGGAGTAATCAAACCTCTCATATTCTCTTATGCAGCGATTGATGGCAGATGACAGCGGTAAAGATACGTAGTTACGTGTTTGCTTTTGATCTGGCAATGAAAGTTGTGTTATTTATCTACTTCGGCTTATTTTGAGATGAATACTCCTTTCCCGGCGGCGACGGTGTGAATCGAGGCCTATTTAAAAGGGATGACGTGCAGTTGCCGTCTGACCAAACAGGGACTGCCAGAAGGTATGACCGCCAGGCCACCAGATCGGATTTCTGCAAAGTGGCAAGCGCGCCTACGAATCTATCCTCGTCAGATGGAAGGTGCGAATGACTAAGGTGGTCCTGTCCAGCGAGTATTGAAGTTGGCCACGTGACCTGGGTTACACACTTGGCTGCTCAATTGACTGAAAAGAAAACGGAAAAGAGAAGAAAAGTAAAACCAACAAACAAGGAAACACGGGCTTATTTATAGGTAGTATAGACTCCGTGCGGGAAGCCAATTAGTCAATTAAATAATTAAGAAATTGAATTTTATTATTTAATTATTTAACTAATTATTTTTTTGCTCATTATATGCAGGGTGATGTCGGGTCGTATTCCCCGGATAGTCTCCGTTTGTCTGACTGGTGCACTTGAGACTTGCAGGCGCTTCGGACTTCTCGCTTACAGTGAGACCTCAGATTTGGTCAGGTCTCCTCATCAACGATACAAGTCGCTACATTAGGGAGCTTCTTATCTCACACAATCAATCGGATAGAGCTGTACATCCGTATAGGTAAGTTAATTATCCTTAATCTCATTAATACATGCCAGAAGAGCAAGGGCAAAATAAAGCATACATATTGTCTTGATCAAAGTACCAGCTTTCTTCATCACCCAGATTGACAATGCAACTTATATGTATGGCAGATCAAGATTGCTCATGCCCTGTGCTGTCCGCAGATTATGGTACGCTGGGACAAAGGAAACACGAATATCTTCTCCGTAAGTCTCTGTTTTACCAAAATCAGGATCCTTCATCCTCGTTCTCCTCAAATTGCTGGATTAAGCGGAAATTCTCTTGCAAACAGAGGCGGCTTCACACAGGGATTGTAAATGTTGCGAACATGAAGACAACGACTGACGTCGAGTGTGAATGACAACGACCTGAAATAATGTGTTGCCATGTGATGTCGAAATTGGCTAAAAGTCTAGGTTTAACCATTCAGCCGCATGGCAATGGGCCAAATCTTAATGACAGAGCCGCATGAAAGCCTCGCACCTTGTGTATCATAAGCTCAGCGCTACTGTTGCTTAGGTATTAACTTAAAGAAACGAGCAGCCACCGTGAGCAGTGGCAGCTTGAAGGGGCTAGGCAACCCATCGCCTCTTATACCTAACCGGGGAACACCGTGACCATTTCGGTTGTCTCATCGAATCCCACATGTTTGCAAATAGCTCGGTCGAGTTCCGACCGGGTTCTGTCTGGCTGTGGAGCTTACCAAGTCAAAGCCAGCCAGCTTTCTAGCTCCACAACGCCATTCTCTTTTCACTGAATCAAAGATACCAGGGGACGTTATGTATGTGCATCCTTACTGCTCAGCAAATATTCATTATTTCGGCGTGTGCCTGAACATCACGCGAACATCATAAAGAACATGGGTGTTGCCAAAATTTTGAGCCCGGCGAACATTGCACCAATCACGACGGTGAGCTCGGCCCGATACTCGGCAGAAGGGGGAAGAGGGAAGGGCGGGACCCGGGAACGAAATGGCAGGGATCATGCCAAGCCCCCGAGCCGACTGTTGAACCGGCCGGTCGTCGTTGCCACGGTCAAGGGTAAATCGACGACCAACGGTTACTCTCGGCAGGTGAGTCCGGCATGCGGGGTGGCAGGTGGCTGAGCTCTGCAGGTGCTTTGGTTCATCATCGCTTCCTCAGCCGTGACTTCCATCTCAAGCTGACGCTCGTATCATCGTTTGCTGGCAGGAAGGCGAACACATCAACACTTGCCTTCTTTGCCCATGTGCTCATGGAGTTGGGTGGACCTTTCATGGCAGACAGTATTTCCACGTCCCAGTTTCAAATTTTCAACATCCCCAGCGAACCATCTCTCCAACAACTCCACAAACCCCAAATTACTGGCAACAACCCGGAACCCAGCCCCTAACCAAGGAAGTATTCTTCGACTTCTCCAACGCTGAGAGACTCCCTAATGGGTTCCTGGTCACGTTGCAAGTACTGTCTGGGTCTGATGATGCGGAGCCATGCCCGGGGATATCCACCGGAAGCTCTTGGCACCGGCAGCGGTTCGGCTTCCAGCCAAATGCAAGGAACGTCTTTCCTATTCCAGGTTCTGATCCGGCTCGCCGGAGTGTCATTCTAAGCGCACCTATCACACGCGTCCCTGATCCAGATATCTCCATCGATCGAGCCATCTCTCCCCCGGAGTCCTTCTCTCCCCCGCACAAACACCAATGTGTTCTCCGCACAACACCATGGAGCTCTCCGCACAACCCCATCGTGATCTCCGCACATGTCCGTCTGGCTGGCGGGAGTTTCGTCATATTTTTTCCCCTCCCGTGTGTAACTCATCCATCGATTGGTCCATCGACCTGCCTGTTCCTGGCCGCCTCCTCACCTCGACAGGCCCTCCCCATCTGGGGCCCCGTATGGGGTTGGACGAACCCCGAATGTCGAAGATTGTCGAAGGGCCGTCATCCTTGGTTCTGTTCGGCTCTGTGGCCTTGGTCGGTGATTCTTGAACGGACATTGGCTCGCATCATGAATTCTACGATGGAACCCGAAGGCCTCTTCCATGTGCAGTGGTCTAGTCCCCTCCTGGCTCCGGAGGTGTAGATGCATGGATGGATTCCTGCTCTCCAACCTTTTCGATCTCAGAATCTTTAAAGAAGATCGTGTCCTGTCAAAGTTGGCAGGCTCCTGTTGTCTATTCTTCATCATCTCCTCCGCTATATCCAGTGTTGCTTCAAACACGGGAACTGAAACTCCTCATTGGGCAACCGTAAGGATGAAGCTGCCAACTATCTACAACGTCCAACTCGTGGCGATAATCGCCACGTTGGGCGGTGCGCTGTAAGTTTCTCATCATCTCGCGTTATCTTGATGGAAACGGAAACTGACATTTTGTCACCTCAGCTTCGGATTCGACATCTCGTCCATGTCCGCCATCGTCGTCACCGACCAATACATCGAATACTTCAACAACCCATCCGGCGTCATCCAGGGCGCCATTGGCTCGGCCCTCGCAGCGGGGTCAGTCATCGGTTCCGCTGTGGCCGGCCCCATCTCGGACAAAATCGGCCGTCGCGATTCCATCATGTTTGCCTGCATCTTCTGGCTCATCGGTACCTCTGTGCAAGTCGCCTGCAAGAACTATGGCCAGCTCATTGCCGGACGTGTGCTGAACGGCTTCACCGTCGGAATCACATCTTCTCAAGTGCCTGTCTACCTCGCCGAGATCGCCAAGGCTGAGAAACGTGGTTCGCTCGTTATCATCCAGCAGCTGGCCATCGAGTTTGGTATCCTGATCATGTACTTCATCGGCTACGGCTGCGCGTCGATCCCCGGGACGGCGAGCTTCAGGACCGCGTGGGGCATCCAGTTTATCCCCTGCGTGTTCTTGATTATCGGGTTGCCGTTCCTGCCGCGGTCACCGAGATGGCTGGCCAAGGTCGGGAGGGATAAGGAGGCGATCCAGACGTTGGCGAATATCTACGCTCAGCGGTCTGGCGGCAACATCGACGACCCGCACGTGGTTGCCGAGTGGGAGGAAATTGTCACTGTCATGCAGGCCGAGCGTGAGGCCGGACAGGGCTGGAGGAAGTTTTTCAAGAACGGCATGTGGAAGCGTACCATGGCTGGTGTGACTGTTCAGGCGTGGCAGGTATGTGAATCTTACAATATCCCCAATCCCAGCCCCAAGAAGCATTAAACACCCATTTGATCTCCTGAAAAGCATCATGTTCACTGGCTAACGGATAGCAACGTGTAGCAACTTGCCGGAGCCAACGTTATCGTCTACTATCTTACCTACATTGCTCAAATGGCGGGCTTGACAGGTGACGTAGCCATGGTCACATCCGGTGTACAATACGCCGTCTTCATCATCTTTACGGGCATCATGTGGATCTTTATCGACAAGACGGGCCGCAGGACCCTGCTCGTCTGGGGTGCGCTCGGCATGGGTTTCTGCCACTTTGTCGTTGGCGGCGTCATGGGCGCCCACCACGTCAGCGTTCCCGGTGGCGTCGGCAACCCGCCCAACGCCAACATCGTCATCGCGGTCAACAAGGGCGCGCCGGCCAACACCGTCATCCTGTTCTCCTACCTGCTCATTGTCGTCTACGCCCTGACGCTGGCGCCGGTCTGCTGGATTTATGCCGCCGAGGTGTGGTCGCTCGGCACCCGCGCGACGGGCATGTCGATGGCGGCCATGTCCAACTGGGTGTTCAACTTTGCGCTGGGCATGTTCACCCCGCCGGCGTTTGTCAACATCACCTGGAAGCTCTTCATCGTGTTTGGCGTGCTGTGCATGACCGCCGCGGTCTGGTTCTGGGTGTTCTACCCCGAGACGTGCGGAAAGACGCTCGAGGAGATCGAGGTTCTCTTTGGTCCTGATGGGCCCAAGCCGTGGAATACCAAGAAGGGCGAGTCGCGCTTGGCTGCAGGGATTGAGGCTGTTGCGGCGAGGAAGATGGATGACACTGATGAGCCTGAGGTGCGGATTGTTGAGACCAAGGAGGTCGGAGGGGAGAAGACTACCACCGTATAACGGGGGTGGATGGATTTTAATGTATGGCGAAGTGAGTTTTGTTTACGGAATACACTGTAAATGAAAATTAGAAGGGAAATGGAGTGTGAGAAATATCCATAAGGACGATGGCTATCTCATCTAATTACAACCTGACACGCTACGCTTGGTGTTATATCCCGACAGAGGTGCAAATACAGTACGTGTACGGATTACTGTACTTTGGTGCTCCTCACCCGCCTGTTATCCCCGGCTTAGCCCGCTGCCAAGAGGCATGTTTCGCATCAGTTTCGACGATCTCTCCAGACTCCAGCATGTCTCGCCCTACCCAGATCATCGGATCGACCACTTCACACTCCACGAACTGTTCCCGGCCGTAAGGGAAAGTGTCAGAAGACCGGCGGATATAAAATTGACCAGGCACTGCCCCGCATATAGAGGATGACAAGATGCTGTCAGCCCATCTGACGTTGGAGATTACAGTCAGTCATCAATATCATGTTAGGTAACTATGAGCTACCAGATGAAACGTTTATTTTCCGTGTTCCTGGACTGTGAAACGAGTCGTGTCAGGTCTTTGTGGAAACTTTGATCTAGGAAAATTTGGCTACCATTTCGTGGTTATGACGCATCTATCCTTGGTATTCGTGTAAAATTTACGGGGTACAGGGAGAAAGAAAGGGTGGTGGTGTTGGCGTTGTGCTCGACTGCAAATGACGGGAGCGGGCAGGGGTCAGGTCCGGGCCGGGGACGGCACGGCGATGAAAAAGATGAGGGGAACTTTGCAAACGGATGTCAGTCATCACACTCCCCGGTTCCCAGGGAACTTTTCAGACGACGAGGCACCGCCACTATGAACTGCGACTACCAAACCCATAAGATCGGACGCGGCACAGATGACCATGCGAAAAGACGGAAAAGTAGATTGCGTCATGACCGGAATTGTTGGACCAAAACGGATTGGGTGCCGACAGACCATCTGGATGGAAAGATCCAATGTGTCTCAACTGCTTGCGATAGTTTCTCTTTAAACCACCCAAACCGAACACTGGCAGAGTTGAAGCTGTGAGTTGAGACCCTTCCTTTCACGTGCTTGTGTGAGACGTGAACAATGGACAGGGGACAAAAGAGCCAAGACCCAGCCATCAGACGGTAGATCTTGGGTCGCCGCCCGGCACTGAAACGCCTCTTTGGCGCCGGCTGCTGCACCAGGATACAGGGCCCATGTTGCTCTGGAAGGACGGGAGGATTTCGGCACACCAGAACAGCGCGCCTGGTCTGGTCTTTATGCCTGATAAAGTTGGATGTGGGATTTCTGAGGCCAATTTTACCTCATCTTTTTCGATTAGAAACTCCTGCATGCTTCCCGTCCATGGCAGTTCATGTGGAATTGACGCGGTCTAGTTCAATGTTCTGCATGTCGCTTGAAGTTGGAAGGAAGAACCCCCGCACAAAGCTCTCCTGGGAACTTTCCATTCGCTCCGTCCCATTCCCGCGTCCATTGTTACGCGTCCCGTGGCGCGGGAAGCTCTGGCGCCGACGATTGCTTTCTGGGCTGCCGCCACTTGCGTGCATTCGAGGATTCTCTGCAGGCTCAGTGCATACTGCAGAGGACCCTGTGCCATGTTATTGCTGGACAAGTCAATTTATTCCCGAATCGGAAGCCCGTGATGCCGTACCTATCAGTGCCATCTGTAAGAGAGACCAGATGCAAGAAGGACTGCCAAAATTATAATAATAAACCCGGCGTGCTTTCCACCAGCTTGATGCTCGACCCTGCCTGATTCAAAACTACCCCGACCCCTATTGTTCCCATCGCTGCTTCAGACTCTCTTTGACGTTGAGACAAGGGTGAAACAAGTGCTTTGTCTGCTTGACTGCCAATCAGTCCGCAAGCGGTCCTTTTGTTTGACCCCGACATAAATAAGGGCGATTACCACCATCCCGTGCGCCCGTCTCTCGCTCAACTGGATTGTTTCCGCACATAACAATAGTAATAAATCATAATCGCATTATCACACATACTGCCCGTTCCGTTCGATCAACCATGGACAGCAAATCGGTTTCTTCCCGTCTACGAGATCTTGTCAAGGTTAGTTCATCCATCTCCAGCGCGGTTTAGCGGGGAAGGACCCTGAGATGCGGGGTAAACTCGCACTGCGGCACACCTCACGAACATCACTAACAAATATTTTTGCTCACAGTTCCTCGCCACAGTCCAAGGCGACCTCTCCAACGTTACCGGGCCTCCATCTCTCCTCGCGCCCTCCTCCGTCGTCGAAGTCGGCCACTGCTGGGCCCAACGGCCAGCCGTCTTCGCCGCGCCCGCGCTCGAACCGAACGCCGAGAAGCGGGCGCTCCTCGTCCTCCGCTGGTTCCTCATCGCCCTCCGGAGCCAGCTGTACGTCGCCGGCGCACCCAAGATCAGCATCAAGAAGCCGCTCAACGCCTTCCTGGGCGAGCTCTTCTTCGCGCAATGGACCGACTCCGAGGTGAAAGCCACCGCGAAGCTCGTCGCTGAGCAGGTCAGCCACCACCCGCCCATCACGGCGATGCACATCGTCGACGAGGACCACGGCGTCCGCGCCGACGGGTACGCGCGCGTCGAGATGACGTTCAACGGCGCCGTCAACATACGGCAGGTCGGGCACGCCGTCATGCATATCGACAAGTACGACGAGGACCACCTAGTTCCGCTGCCCGACGTCAAGGTCCGCGGCTTCCTGGGCGGGTGCGTGTACCCCGAGATCATCGGGACCTACACCATCTCGTCGTCGTCCGGATACACCACCGAGATCAAGTTTTCGGGAGAGGGCATGATTCGCGGGAAGCGGAATACCTTTGAGGCGCGCATCTTTGACAGGTCTGGTGCGGACAAAAAACCCATTTACACGCTGAATGGAATCTGGAGCGAGGGGTGGACCGTCAAAGACGCGCGCAGCGGAGAGACGCTGGAGAAATATGTCGTCGACGCACCGGAAAACTCGCCGGCGCCGGCCGAGATCGATCCCGTGGCGGCGCAGGATCCGTGGGAGTCGCGCAAGGCCTGGCAAGGGGTGCTGAGCGGGATGGAGTACGGCGATATGAGGCAGGTGCTCACAGAGAAGACAAAGATCGAGCAGGCGCAACGGCAGATGCGGTTGATGGAGAAGCAGAGGGGCGAGACGTGGACGCCGCTTCTGTTCAGGTCGATCGAGGGCGAGGAGCATACCGTCTTCCATGAGCTGAGCGAAGGGACGGGGATGCAGTTGGACCATGAGAAGACCAAGGGCGTGTGGAGGATCGATGATTTCCGGTTGGGGAATGTGCAGCGGCCTTTTAGAGGAGAACTGACGCCTTATGGCTGATTCTCTCTCTCTAGGGCTTGGTGGTTTGTTTTTGGCTTGGCTTTTTGGGAACTGCACAGCGTCGGCGTTCGGTTTTGGGAGCGCAACTTGCGCTGATTATCGTTGGCATTGCACGTGGAGTTTTGACTTTGCATCGGTTCATGGCTACCGGTATTCCTAGAGCTGGGACAACCGTTCAGGCATGGGATAGACATTTGGTTCCAAGATACGTAGCATTTATTTGTAGTATGTGTGGTGGAATTGAATCCAGAAATGTGATCACAGTTGTTGATGTTTACTGGTCGGTGAAAAGCCGGACGCGCATTTTCGGGATCGGCGGCGTGCATTCCTTGTCATCACGTTGTGTCCGACCTGGGGATATACATCTCCCCGCAATCTCCAATGTCTCCATTCTCACAATAACAAATACCTTAATGAAAGCATCATGATGCCTCGACGATTGGCCGTTAAACTGCAGCATATCACATGCGCTGCGCATTGGCAGCGTCCAAGTCCACTCTCATCAAGATGTTGCACGAATTTTTCACGGCTACCGGGCGGCCGTCGATGGTCGTCAAATACCAGCGGATCACCTCTTCCTCATGAAGGATCTGCTGCCGGAGCCGGGAGTAACAGCAATCGACTGGGCGGGCACGTCGTCCTCGGCACCTTAGCCCTCTTAGGCCTCGGCTTCGTCGTCGGTCTCGCCGCTGCTGAATTGGATACATCCGGTGTGAAACACAGTCAGAGAGACTTGCGACTATCTGATTATCCCCTGATACCCCCCTACGCAACCCGCACCAAACAGCTCGATGCAGCAATGGAAATTGCCCATCTCCTCGGCGACCGCCCCGACGCCGTCTCCTACGACCCCGACGTCCTCGAACACCACGGCCACTCGGACTGGTCAACCTCCAACTCGGCCAACCGCGCCGTAGCCGTCGTCTACCCGCGCACGACGGCCGAGGTGACCACCATCGCGCGCGTCTGTTCCGCCTACAACTGCCCCATGGTCCCCTTTGGTGCCGGGTCATCCGTCGAGGGCAACTTTTCCCAACCCTATGGCGGGATATGCGTCGATTTTTGCCTCATGGACAAGATCGTCGCGTTTCGACCCGATGACATGGACGTCGTCGTGCAGCCGGGGGTCAACTGGGTCGATCTCAACGAGCACGTCAAAAATGCGGGCCTGTTCGCGCCGCTCGACCCGAGCCCGACGGCGACTATCGGGGGTATGGTGTCGACCAACTGTTCCGGCACCAACGCGATGCGGTACGGGACCATGAAGGACTGGGTGATTTCCCTCACAGTGGTCCTGCCTGACGGGGAGGTCATTAGGACGCGCAGACGGCCGAGGAAAACTTCGGCTGGATATAACCTGACGTCGCTGTTTGTCGGTGCTGAGGGTACGTTGGGCTTTGTCACCGAGATCACGCTGAAGCTGGCGCCGATTCCGCAGGACACGAGTGTTGCGGCGGTGTCGTTTCCTACGATCAAAAACGCGGCCACCGCGGCTTCGCTGCTGATTCGGAGCGGGATTCAACTTGCTGCGCTCGAGCTGATGGATGACGTGCAGATGCGGATTCTCAATGAGCATGGGAGTGAGGCGGTGAGGAAGACAAAGTGGGAGGAGACGGCGACGCTGTTTATCAAGTTTAGCGGCACCACGGAGGGGATAAAGAGCGATGTTGGTCGGGCGACGCAGATCATAAAGCCGTTTACGACTCCCGGACGGGCAGACAATGCGTTTCACTTTGCGAGGACGAAGCAGGAAGAGGCAGATATCTGGGCCGCGAGAAAGGAGGCGCTGTTTACGATGGTCGGAATTAAGCCTGAAGGATACGAGATGTGGTCTACGGATGTGGCTGTGCCGATCTCGCGGCTGGCGGAGATCGTGGAGCTGAGCAAGAAGGAGTGTGGGCAGTTAGGGCTGTTCTGCAGTGTCATCGGGCATGTTGGAGATGGGAATTTCCATGTCGCTATGATGTATGATCCGCGGCGGGAAGACCAAAAGGAGGCCGTGGCGAGGTGTGTGAAGAACATGATGGCGCGCGCACTCGAGATGGATGGGACGGTGTCGGGGGAACATGCGATTGGTATTGGCAAGAAGGAGTGTCTTGTTGATGAGCTTGGGGAGGAGACGATTTGGTTGATGAGGCGGATTAAGAGGGTGGTTGATCCCGGGTGGATTATGAATCCGGGGAAGGTGTTTGATCCTTACCCGAAACGGTGGCGAGATCGGGGGAATTCGTCGCCCCGGTGATGATTTTGTTTCCGGTCTAGGCAGACTACTTAGGTGGGAGACTTGATGATGGAGGAAATGTGACTACCATTTACATGGGGAGCTAACAGAAACAAGACTGCCTGGTTTCAACAACTGCGAATACAGGACGTATCCCACGGAAAAAGTGTAAAGGAGAAGACATAAGCAATGGGCAGATCCAGGTCTTAAAGCACACCGCAAGGCATGTTCAAACAAGCTGTCCCAAGTACTGGAAACCGGCAAAGCTCAAATAGGACAGTCGCATATGCATGTGCACACTCCGTACCAGCCCGTGTTTTGCGTACCCGAACACTGTATCACGGTGTCACCAACTTGTTAGTAGAGTATACAAGCCCACGTCAACAACGAATCGAGGCTATCATACCGTAGACTCATCACAGTTGCATCTCTTGTGGGTGACTTTGCAAAGGACAGGGCACGGATCACAACCACCGCAGCAAGTGATTGTTCTAGCCACAAGATCGTTAGCGGGTGACTGTCCGGGGGCCTGCCGCGGTATAGGCAAGAATGGTAGCGAAGGTGATGGTAACAAAGGACTTCATGGTGACGGGGACTTGGAGTTAATCGAGCTTTGTGGAGAAGTTTTACAGAGCGAGCAAAACCAACCATTGAAGTTGGGACTTAAGGACCTTATATACCACTGAGGGTTGAGTGAAAAGGGATGCTCTATTAGTTAGCTTCGGCAATCCCGCCTCGGTTAAGACCCGATATTATTACCTTTTTGAATGCCCGGTCAGTTGTTTTGGGAAGATCCGGGGAGATATGAAGCCGAGCTGACGACCACCGCCATGATAAATTGAGCGTGACGACAAACTGGTACAGGACACAGACTGACCTGGTTCAACAAATTTCTGTTCGGCAATTGCATTCCCAGCTCCCTTGGTGATATCATGACTCTGGGTGTTCCGCCATGGTAATGCGATGCTTCAATAATCAAGCAACTTTAGACTTTTCAGCTCTCGAGCACGTCCTAGGAACCGGAGGAGACTGGTGTTGGCTGGCAGAACCGCTTACACTGCCTAGCATGTACATGTCAGTTGTGTAGTAACCAGAAGGTTAGGGGGGAGTCAGATCGACGAAGGGAGAGGTTGAGGAGTGTTGTTGATTGTTTGAAACGGATGACAGGTGAGAGTGTGAGGTCTGAGTTGGCGGAGATTGAAATGCTTATTGAGACGGAAGGGCTGGATACTCAGATGGGTGTATTTGTATGACATTACCGCGGAGGTGTGTCGAGATATGGGAGAGACAAAGCTGGCGAGGGAGCTTGCGCAGATGGCGGTTGAGAGGCAGGAGTATTTCGCTGGGGTTGATCACGACAGGACGGAAATGGCTGTGCATAGGTTAGAGGATATCATGAGAGACGCGGCTGCTTAGAACACAAACAAGGGTGTTTTGTAGGGCAGTTCAGGCGGGAGTCAAAGGCTGGATTTTTAAGTATGTGACGAACAAACGCTTGAACATGCCATTCTAGACAAGATATTATTCTACTCTATATTATGGATTATCTATGTACTTCAAAGCCACCGCCTGCCCGGACAGTCATGCAGTCACAATTTCTTGCACAGTCTCGTCCCACCCTCAACAACCTCCCACGCCTCCGTCCCGGGCGTCGAAATGGCGTAAAATATCCCCTTGGGATCCCACTTGCTGCGGTACTGCTTCAACTTGGGGTACTCGGAGCCCCAGAAATGGCCCTGCCAGTTCGGCTGATACGGGTCCGCCTCGTTGACGTACGCCGCCCCACTGGTACTCGCAGAGCGCAACGCATCGTCGATCGTGTGCGTCAACACGTTCTGGAAGTCCGCCTTGACTGCCGGAGGCGCACCGGGGAACAGGGGAACGACGGTAATAATGTAATCGGTCGCGTTGCGCCAGGCGGGGTGCGTCGCGCTGTTTGAGACCGGCATGCCGTGGCCCGGGTTGAACAGGTGTCCGATCATGAGGGCGAACACGTCCGGGCGGGGCGACAGCGCGGTCTTGAAGGCGTTGATGATGTCGTCGTTGCGCTCCGCCACGTCCGAGTGCGTGAACAGCCACCCGCCCGTCAGCGCCGTCTGGCCGGACGTCTCGTCCTCAAAGAGGTCGATGTAGAGGTCGTAGAAGGTGGAGAAGCCCTTGATGTCAAATTCGTAGGCAACGTTGAGCGCGTCGAGCTCGGCGAGGAACGGCGCGAGGATGGCGCGCAGTTCGGTCGTGGTCTTGCCGATCGCGACGAAGGGGCGCACGCGGAAGGTCATGGGCATCAGCTCGTAATAGACGTAGAGGCCCTGGTCGACGAAGTGGTTCGAGTACTTGTGGAAGGAGGAGGTGGCGTTCCACCATTGGTCCGGGGTCACGCCATGGGTGCCGTTGATGTAGAGGGTTGCGCCGGCTGAGGGGAGATCGGGGAAGGTCTTCATCGTCACCGAGAGGATGACGGCGAACGAGGCCGGACCGCCGCCCTTGAGCGCCCAGAAGAGGTCGGGATTCTCTTTGTCGTTGGCGTTGACGTATTGGCCTGAGGCGGTGATGACCTCGAAGGCGAGGACGTTGTCGGCCGACATGCCCTTAAGCGTGGACCACGGGCCGTGGCCGCCTCCCTGAATGAAGCCGCCAGCGATGCCGACAGTGGGGCACTCTCCGGTCACCAGCATGGTGGGTGTCTTCCTGGCGTGTCCTAGTGACAGGAGCTCACGGCCCTGGACACCGGCGCCGATCTTGACGGCGCTACCGCGGTACGACGAGCCTGGGCCCCTGTAGCTGTCGATCCATTCAACGCTCTTGAAGCTATGAGTGTTGATGACGAGCGACCCAAAGCCGGTGCTGCGGCCGATGAAGTCGTGGCCAGTGTTGCGGACGATCAAGCGGATGTTGTTGCGGCGAGCAAAGTCGATACCGGCCTTGACGTGGGAGCGCTTGGTGGCCATGATGACGTAGACGCCATAGTAGCCCAGAGTGCAGGGCTGACTTCTGTCGGCAGTGGGAACGCAGGTGTCGTTGGTGAAGTATGTCCAAAGAGCAGCTGCCGGTTGCTCAACCGTCCAGGTCTCGTTGCCCCAGTTGTCGGTGGCCGTCTGGCATGCGGCAGCATCATACGTCCTCACCGTGCCGAAGGGCCCGGCAAACGTGCTATGGCATGGTGCTCCGGGAGGGACGTGGACGAGGAGCTTGCCATCGACAGTTCGATTCAGTTGGTTCCACGTCTGGGCTTTTGGCCAACAGCTGTCGCCCGGGTAGCACTTGCACCCGTACTTTTTGCCATCGATACGTGCAGGTTGAAGGCTGGCGACGTCGGACCAGTCCAAGTAACGCAACGACTGGTCTTTCTGGGCTACCCGGAGCACCTGGGTGTCGTTACGCTCGGCAAGGATGCTGGCGGCGAGCGAGGTCTGCAGGAAGCTTGCTGCCGTGGCAACCTTCAGGAGAGAGATAAACATCGCGATGATGATGCTCTCTGAACAAAAAGGACGTCAGTTGAAGGGTGCACGTCCAACTGTGCAAAGAATCTGGTGTCTGCTGTAGATTGCAGATCTTGCGGTGAAGTCCAGGGAGAAAAACAAGAACAAAAGAGGAGGAACGAGAATCGGGCGATATGATAAGGACGACAACCCTCAAGGCTCAGGCAGGCCATTCTGGACCACAACCAAGTTCCACAGCGCCCGGAACCTCGGCGTGCTCGGCGGGCCACCATGCAACATCGCCAGGGGTACGGACCATGGTGTTTATTCCCGAATTTGGCTCTCCGTACGAAATTAGGGGCTGTCGCGAAGGATATCGGATGTTTACGTACTGCCGAGTAATGTTAGTGCTGAAAATATTTCTCGGTACCACCTCAAATCCCCATGCTGAGACCTAGGCACGCGCTAGGCATAAGGCTATCGGCTGTCGCTAACGTAGCGTACCCATCGGTTCCACGGTTCCCTAGCCGAGGAACGTTCTATGCGGTGGAGTATTGCAATCTCTGCCCACGTGTCTGCCAAGCAGGCTCCCGGGGCTGTTGCTAAATTTGCTTCATAGGACCGTACCATATGGGCATATAGTATAACTGGAGGCCAAGACATTCACACGTGACTCATTACTAGTAATTCTCCTACGCTTGAACCATGGAAGCTCCAGACGAAGTTAGCTCTACCAATCAATTCACAATTTTATGTCGTTATCAGCTGATGCCCGGATCTTATGTGCCGCTTGGAGGCGATGTCGCCTTGGTAATTTTGTCCAGCCTACGGCTAGTACCGATCAGGTCCAGGTGTGTGTGCTCTCCAGTCGTCCACATACTCTTCGGATCTCGTGACCACCTCCTTTATTCTTTGCCTAACAAAGACATCGACAACATGGACTATTAGAAGAGTTTCATGAGCGTGCGTGGGGCTTTCAATGTTGTGTCGACGATCTGAATTACTAAATCAACGCGATAACTACCATCCTCGTCCCTGTTTCCTCTCCCCATAACTATCCATGCTCTGATAATCATAAACGGTTGTCTCTATTAATCTCCTTATCGTTCCTCCGTGTCACGAAAGCATAGCGTAGACCCGTCCTCTGTATTGCGCGGCGTACCTCCCACTCCAGTTTTACATGAGTGGGACGCAAAGGAACTGGGCATGGTGGATCAGGAACCTCCCGTCCGGCCACGCGTTACTCAGTGTCTGCCAATCGGTGCCGTTCGGCATGAGATGGAGTGAGGACGTGGTATTGAGATTGTAGATAAAGTGCGGCCTGCAAGATAGAAATATCCCTTATCAGCATCATTCTCGATATGATAATAAGGTACCTTAGGTACCTGGGGAGGTGAACTCACGGCATGGTACTGGCTTTACTCACAGCCAACACCTGCCCCGTGACTGCTCCAGGCGGGTGCTTCAGATTCACGGCAAAGTTCGTCGACGTATTCCACGGAATTTGCCGCCATAGCAAGAGGTGTTTGAACTCGTACGTCGTAATGGCCATGTCGATGGTCTCCATGACGGTGTTGTTGGCGTCGATGGGCTGCTGGACGACCACGTGGCAGTAGTTATCCGGCCCGGGGTGGTCCTTACTACTGGTGACCTTGATTTCGGTCCAGCACCAGGGGCAGTAGCGGTCAAAGCCTGAAATTGACATGTTGGACCTGAGGCCGTATTTGGTGGGCTGCCATTTCTTTACCGGCTGGCCTGGGACAGGCGGATAGTGGTTTGTGGCAGTAGTGAAATTGACCGCGAAGGCGAGGAGGCCCACCAGGGCAAGAAAAAAGTAGTGGAACATGGCTGCTAGTCCAGGTAGACGGTGATTGCGTAAAATGTGGTGGGCTTGATGTTGATTTTGCTCTGGCGTTTGCAGCTTGCCATAAGCAGGAGATGGGCTTTGGCGGTTCTCAAGGCTGTGCTCAGAAAAGGGGTTGCAAGTTCCTCCTTCTTGTGTTTACGGGCAGAAAGACGGCCAAAGCTGAGTGGATTTATACATGATAGAATACAAAAGGGGAAAGCATGCGCAACAAGACACCGAACCTCGACTCGATTGCATCACCGTTGGTCTGATGTCGAGTTTCAAACACACGTGACAGGCTGATGACAATGGAAAGGACTGTAAGCCAGGAATTCATTTAGGCCGGTCCTATTACCGTGGATCTCGGTACCCGTCGGCCCATCTCTCATCCAACATGAAGGTAACCAACATGAAGGTAACCAACATGAAGGTAACCAACATGAAGGTAACCAACACGACTGTCATTGAACCGTGAACCAACCCTGTTTTGCCGTGTCCCACAAAGACAACCAACTGGTGTCACAAATAAGAGATGGGATGATATTCCCTCACGCTCAAAACAAAGAAGGCAGATCGAGGTGCCGACTCGTACTCCTCGAATGCGACGCCCGCGAATGCGTTGAATGCTGACTGCTGCTCCTAACCCGCGGACTCACGCTCCCCTCCCTCCGCCCGGAATGCGTCGAGTGCGCCGAGTGGGAAGAATGCCGTCTCCTTCTCCTCTCACGTTGCTCACGTCGGCTCTCCCACTCAATCAGATCCCAAAACTTCCTCCTCCGGAACTCAGCCAGTCCGTCCCTATCTGTCCAGACGATCTGGTCATCGGTCCAGTCCGAGTCGCTGGGCATTAACACCGCAACGTGCACGCTGTCGCCCTCGTGCGAGTTTGCGCGCGGCGTCCTGGTGAGCGTCACCGCCGGCAGTACGTCGCCCTCTTCCGTTTCGAGCGGATCCATGCTCGTGGACTCGACGTCCTCGAGAATTGCCCTGCTGGCGTGCAGCAACGCCACGAACTGCGGTATCGTTGCGCGAATCCCGTCGGCGTCTGCCATTCTGGACCGAGTGCTGTGCGTGCTGCTGGCATAACTCGACGCGGACCCAGGCCGTTCGTGTCTGCTATGGCTCCTGCTGCTCCCGCCGGGCGACCGCGGTGACCGTGGCGGTGCCAGCGCCGACAGCGTCTCCGTGTCAATCACAGAGTCATCCCCCGATCTCCTCTCGGCGGGCAGCCTCACATACGTCGGCCCGCGACTGGGATTCGCTTTCCACTTGAATCGCCGCGCTTCCTCGTCAGACGGCACAAAGACAACCTTCCGTTTTACCTTGTCGTGCGCGCGCATCGCCGAGAGCACCGGCTTGGGCACGTTCTGCATGGCGGCGATCGGGCGAATACCCACGGCGACGTCGCGCTCGCGCCGATACCTGTCGTCGAGATTGACCTCAAACAGGGTAATTGACCCCGAGCGAGCCTCTTCCGACCACGCGAGAGCAGTAAGATATTCGCAGGCACCGTTGTACTTGGTCAGGTCAAACAGTTCATTTTCCAGCCGTTCGAGCTCACGGCGCAGCATCGCGGGCGGAATTGAGTCGTCGAAGCCGGCGGGCGACGACTTGAGAAGCGGCAGGCGGATCGCGCGCTGCGACTGCATAAAGTCGAGGCGCTTGACCGAGTGGAAGAGGTTGTGCACCGACTCGGCGAGCCCCCCAAGACCTTCGAGGTGAACGCCGCCTGGCAGATCGGCCTTGAACTTGTCGAGCGGAGAGAGCACTTTGTTGGCGCGCGATGGCTGGAGGTTTTCTCGCGGCGGGAGAGTCGCCTCGTCGAAGCGGACCCAGTCTAAGAAGTTGGGGCCCCGAGGGACAGATTGGTTCGGGACGAGGATGGTGTACGTTGCTGGCGCCGTCGCCGCATTATCTTGGGGTTCTTCATGGAGCTGATTGCTGCTGCTGTTGTACTCGGTGAGCTCGCCCGGTGGTGTGTAAAGTTGGACTCGGGAGTCTTCTTGGCTTGTTTCGAGGAGAGCGAATAACCTGTCCTCGGGCAGAAAGGCCTGAGGGGTCCTTCGTTTGTTGTCTCTTTCTGTTGAGTTTTGCATCGTGGCGGCGAGATGATGCTGGAACCGGTCGATGAATGTGGATGGCGGCCAGGACACCTTTTAAAGGGGTCTCGCACGAGCTTACAGGCGGCTGCAGGCATCAGCCACCACCGCCGGCAGCCGGGAGGTCAGCTATCACTGCGGCCTGGAGTGTTATCAGTGTCATGCAGGTTGCACAGGGCTGAGCCACCATCCCGTGCCAGCTGCAGATGAGATGGTGTGCTGCGCGCCACAATAGTGCTCCGGTCGTGTCTGGTAACCCTCATAGCTGGCTCACAATAGCGATACAGTAATAATGTCATGTGTAGCGATATGTTCGGTCAGTCCCGCTCTTTGTGCCGAGAATTGCCGGAGAGGTTCCTCTGGTCGAATTTGACACAAGATCGTGGATTGTCGCGTCTTCGGTAAACCAATTGATGATGACTAGCAAGGGATTTCTAGTCAAAAGGTAACTGGGCTCTTTTGGAAGCTGCCTTCAGTTGGACAGTTGTCCATAAAAAATGGAGGACTGAATGAATGATGCCACTAAGTGAATGATGCCGTACTTCAACAGCCACTCACAAACAATAAATTGTTCAGGGCGTCTTCGCTTGGTACCTATGTGATTCTTCAAACACACCACAGATGTGACTTCATTCACTGCAAGGCCAGCCGAAGTCTTATCCACGTGCGTACCTACCTACCTACCTTATATAAGGTGGTGCGTCCCCTGTTCTCGACTCTTATCCAGCTTCGCCACACTCTAAACTCTTTGACCTTCAGAAACCAAGTCAAACGCTTTCCATTCTTACCAATCTCGTCTGCCATGCCCTTCCATAACCACGGAAACCCGATTCCGCCAATGGGCACCCCGGCCTGGGACGACCCATCCCTGGATGGAGAATAGCTTAACGCCAGCAACATTTCCTTCATGATGCTCCTGGACGAAGTCATCAATGGAACCGACGAAGACCCCGACAAGAACGCCAGGAAGCTCTGGACCATGGTCCTCGAGGCCTGTGTGCCTATCAACGTCCAGCACCACATGGGCGGAGTCACCAGCCGCTACACCATAACGAGGCAGAAAATTAACATCCACAAAAACATCATCGAGAGCAGGTATCTCAAGGCAGACTATTCCTTCCCGCCGAAGAACAGAATCTGCATCGCCGTCGATAAAACTACCTTCGGCCCCGCAGGCGCACCCCTCGGGACGCGATGCATCCTTCTGGCCCAGGCTACCGGCTCGACGCACTCACGTCTGCGCCATTCGCTGGGCATCACCGGCCAGGACCTTTGGTACAACGAGCCGTCTACCGTGCCCGTCATAGAAGCCGTCGATCGCGCCCGCGCTAGAGACTACGCCGTTGCCTACCCGCGCGATAATTACCTCAAGAACCATACCGGAACACTACAGGGCGACCCCGGCCGAGGATGCACGGTTTTTGCCGCCACTGTCGTCGACACCAAGGTCGAGATCTGCCAGATTGTGTTTCCGAACCGAATTGTTCTGAAAAAGACTTACGGCGATCGGACCTTCGACCTGCGTGTGCCCGCCGATCGTCGCAAGTTGGAGATGGTCGTCGAGGATATCATATCGAGGACGACTCCGTCCCTGGTCGGCATGGTTGGGTCCATGTCATGGAACGCGGTCCCTGGGGAGTAAATACGGAAAGCTTTTGCGGATGTCTGTTTCTCTGGTGTGCGTGTGTTAAAACGGTTGACGGTATGTATACCACTCTCCATGATCATCAGAGACGGTCAGACATGCTGACGCTTATATCTGTTGCAGTCAACTGTCAGTTACCCTGGCGGCGAGTGCACAATCATAGCCTAGGTCTAGTAATTGGAGCTACAGCCGCTACTTTTCCAGGCAGAGGGGAATTGCCGTGGCTGAGGAGAGTGAAGTGGCGAGGAAACAGAGCTTGATTACGTCTATATTACTAGACTAGAAGAAGTGATCGGCAAACCGATTGACCCCCTGCCGATAGGCGAACCCCACCATCGCGTCGCAACGGGTTCCCAAGCCCTCCCCCAAAACAACCGCAAATAACTCTACCAAAACGCTGCCAATTGCTGCGAAATTCGCCATGTCTGGCCCGCGAGAGCAGGATATTCAGTCCGCAATCGATGCGAGTAAATCCGGCCAGCCGTTGGCTCAGGCGTGCCGCGATAACGAAGTGCCTTACGCCACGACCTGGGGCCGTCTCCACGGTGCCACCTCCTCGGAAGAACGCCGATTGCGAACCCGCAAGCTCTCCCCCAAAGAAGAGAGCTTTCTGGTGGATTGGGCGCGCAATGAAGAAGCCGCTGGAAGACCTCCCACGAAGCAAAAGCTTCGTCGCATGGCGCAGTCTATTCTCAAAGAGGGTGGTGTTGATACGCCTCTCGGCAAGCGATGGGGGGACCGTTTCGTCACGCGGCACAAGAGCATCCGCGTCAAGATATCCCGCCCTCTCGATCAACAGCGACGCAAAGGCAGTACCAAGGAGGCTTACGAGGACTTTTTTACCCGGTTAAAGTACCAAATGACCGTCAAGAACATCCCGCCAAGGTACATCGCCAACATGGACGAGCACGGCATGCAGGAGACGGAGACCTACGACAGCGCTAAAGTCATTGGTGACTCTATGACTTCGGAAGCGTATCGTGAGACCACGGCGAGCACTACCTGGATCTCTGTAATTGAATGCGCCACTGCGGAGGGCCGTAGTCTCACGCCGTGCGTGATTATTACCGGTGAGACCCTCCAAGGCCAGTGGTACCCCGAAGACTTTCTCGATCAGCCACAACTTCGCGATTGGAAGTTTGATCACTCGCCCACTGGCTTCTCTAACGCCAGAATTGCGCTCAAGTGGTTGAGGGACATATTTATTCCGGAGACTCAGCCAGAAAACCCACGGCAATGGCGCCTCTTGATACTCGACGGCGCCTCCAGCCACACCACCGAAGATTTTGAGAAGACCGCCTTTGCCAACCGTATCCAGCTGGAATTTCTGCCGCCTCACACCTCTCAGAAGACCCAGCCACTTGACCGGAGCGGATTTGGGCCATTGAAGCAGTATTTTCGCGACGAGACCGCTCTCCTCTGTGGCCGGCTTACCTCATCGCCAGTCAACAAACAACGGTGGATGTTGGCTTACCAAAAGGCTCGTAAGAAGGGTTTTACGGCCAAAAATATTCGCTCCGGCTTCAGAAAGTGTGGAATCTGGCCTTTTAACCCCAAGCGAATACTAGAAGACCGCCAGGCAATAGTAGGAGACTCGCCACCTCCCCCCTCCCGCTCCCCAACGCCAACCAACCTCCCCATTACGTCGGCAACGGTATTCAAGACTCCTCAGAAGTCAGGTGACATCCAGAACGCTCTCCGTGATGCATTGGGTTACAATTCTCCCACTGAGTGTAACGTGAGGAGGCTCCTGATCAAGGTAGGGAAGGCTCTTGACACTGGCAACGGCCAGAGAGCTCTGTTGGCAGCCGAAAACGAGCAGTTACGGGCCGACTTAGAAGCTTTAAAGCCCCGGACCAAAAAGAAAGTTAAGGAGCCTGCGAACGGTGGCTTTCCTAGAGCGGAAGACATCGCAGAAGCGGAGAAGGCTTCAAGAAAGCCCCCGAAGTCTCAGAAGCGGAAGCGGGCGGCGGAACCGGCAGTGGAAGAAGAGGATCGCGTGGAGGAAGTCATTCATGCAATTGCGAGGTTTAACGAGGCTCTAGAAGGCGAATAAATGCCTTTTTGTATTACATTTGGCTGTGTTATGCATGCAAAGTTACTCGGAGTCCTTGGGGTACCCCCCCGGTCGCATCTATCGGGAGGGGGTCAATCGGTTTGCCGATCACTTCTTCTACAGTAGTTCAGTAGGTAGTGTGGTCGGTTCAACAAGATACGAAAACCAGCCTAGTAACTGAACAATAGAGATTAACTGATAGCCTTGTAGAATTGAGAACAGCCTTTCCCCTTATACTGTCCTTTGTGGGAAATCCAACTTGGCACTACGTAGTGGGTGCCGATGATGATTGTGTCGGTTGAGAAAGTGATACCCATCACTAACTACCCAATAGGGT
Source organism: Apodospora peruviana (assembly GCA_033439685.1). Lineage (NCBI taxonomy): Eukaryota > Fungi > Ascomycota > Sordariomycetes > Sordariales > Lasiosphaeriaceae > Apodospora > Apodospora peruviana. The sequence goes on along the minus strand of JAUEDM010000003.1, from coordinate 765,690 downwards.
CATCGTATGCGAAACCATCAACAGTCCTCACGTAACTCCTACCGGTACCGGTTCTTTAAGTACTCGTCTAAATCTTTCCCATCAGAACTATCCGAGAGATCCCACTCTGGGCCTTTCTTACCATCACCTTCGTCATCAGTATTCGTCCGATACGGTGTGGCGATAACTGGCATTGGGTCTCCCTGATACGTAGGTCCGATCATTTCAAAGATGTGGTCCGCGTCGTGGATGTCTGGTAGACGGGCGTGACACTTGAAACAAAGCGAACGGTCTAGATCGTTTTGAGTCCACCTACAGTCGAGACATTTCCACATGGTCCCCCTGATGGACTATTGTCGTTGTTGCCGCTAGTCAGCAAGCTTGCTCAGCATACCTCTATTGCTATACTCATGGACTCATGGCAATGGAGTAGATCGGGGGCCCTTACCGCTTCGCAGCTCATACACGTTTCAGACTGCTTTTTATCGCCGACCGCACTCTCGTGGAATGGGTCTTTCCACTCTGGTGAGTCATCGTTCTTGTCGTCCGGGCCACTTAGGAGGCTGCAGTTTCAGAGGCGACCACTCGCCAGCCGCGTGGTCCGCGTATCCAGATGCCGGCGCCTTTCATCACCAAGAACTTGACATTGTTCAGGTGGCCGGAGCGTGCCGCCCACAATAATTTAGCCTAACCATCTTTGTCTGAGGCTCTTTTCTTTGTAGCGCCCGACTACCTAGGTAAGTAGGTAAGCTGCTAGTTTGGCAACAATTCACTTCGCCTGCCTCAAATACGCCGCCACCTGCGCCGTGCCGAACCCATCATGCGGCGAGCCAAGATTCGCAGTCCGAGACACCGTCACACCCTTGGTGCTACTATTTCCGCCCGACGACGACCCCTCTACAATCAGGTTCTCCGCGTTGATCGTACTGAAGCCATACACCGACATCCTCGAGTTGCCCTCGTACAGGGCCGCGATGCCCTGCCCGCATTTCTTGTCCGTTGCGATCGAGCACATAGTCCGCGATGGTCCAGACACAAAGTTCCAGAAGCCGCTGCTGTACATGTTGATGTCGCTGGACTTGGTGACCAGCTGGTAGAGGCCCATTCGGCACTTCAGAGGACATGTTAGTAAAAGAAATAACTGCTGGTTAGGCTTTGGGGCAAGGCTATCTATAAGTACCTGTGCGTCAGAGGCGGCGCACCAGCTAAAGTCCGGATCGCTGGGCAGAGAGGAGTCTTTCCATGGCGCTGGGGCGAGGAGCGTGTTCCCTGTCCCCTGCCAGTAGGCTGCTTCGCTTTGCTGCAGGCCGACGAAGACGTTCTTGGCTTGGTGGATGTTGAGTTGGTATAAGACGTTGTGTTCTGTAAAATGTATGGAAGTAGTCAGCAGACGGTCAAGAAGCAGAGTAAAAACGTCCGACGTACCAATCCCAATACCAAGCATCCACGTCCCATTCTGCGCCTCGACAAGAAAGCCTCCAGCACTCCCAGGGTATGTGACGCCAGAACCGCTACCGTCGAGATCATGATCTGCCGTCCACGACCACATGTTCTCCCAGTAGGAAGACGAGGTAGACGTCAAGTGAGCAGACAGGCGCGCCGCCATACAAGTCTGCGGTGTGTTGCCGCACTTGGCACTTCCGCTGAGCTTGGAACCGCGCGCGCCGCCGATCCGGAAGTGGCAGTTGAAGAAGCCGACGTCTCCGGGAGTGGTGCCGGCCATGTTCACCTCCACCATGACGGCTCCGGGTAGGATATCAGCGACAGTGAAGATAAAGTCCGACATCTGTGCTATGCCGATATCTCCGGGGTTGCCGATCTTGACCATGGCGGTCGGTTTCTTGGCGTCCATGAACTTGTTGCCTGTTGCGCTGAGCTGTGTCCATGCTTCGCCGACTAATCGGCTTCCTGGGGGTACGAGGAGGGTGTCGCTGATGAGGTAGATACCGTACGGGAAATACACAACTTGGTTCTTTGCCGCGGCCGCTGTGAGAATGGCTTGGAGGCTCGCGGTATCGTCTGCCACGCCGTCACCGGCTACGGGGTAGCCGGTGACGTCCTTGACGTTGACTATTTGCGCGAGGTCATACTCGGCGTATGTCGGGGGTGTAACAGTGTGATAGAATCCGGTGATGTTGACGAGAGCCTTGGGTCGAGATGTTGTGATTTGTTGGCCGTTGGAGAGTTTGGGGGTGGTGGAGTCTGGTGAGTAAACATTCCCCCGGATCCATGCTGCACCTGGTTCAACTGAGCCGGTCAGGACGGTGGTGGTCCCTACCTTGACGGTCTGTCATGGGGGTAAGTACTAAGCAGTGTGCAAGGTAGGCCTTGCAAGGTAAGATCATGACTTACCGATGGAACTGATGAGTCCACAATCAGGTTCTCAAGCACAAGTGAACCGGTTACCGAACCAGAACTTAGCGCAGCAGCTTTAAGTAACGTCGAGGTGTTGGTTGCCGTCGAGTCAATAAAGTTGAAGAGCCCAGCACGGCCACTGGTTGCGTCGACGCCAGTGCCGCAGCCCTCGAAGCGCAGCCCTTGGCCGGTTACCTGCAGAATACTGGTGAGTCGTATCCCAGTGTCGACATCTGTTGTTCCGGTGTCAACGGCGGATCCTATGTCAATTTTGAGATTGGAAAGAGACCCTTACTCTTGAAATGGAGACTCTTGAGATGATACTGCGTCGACGTTGCCAGAACAACACCAACTCCCCCACCCACAAACTGCAAATCGTTGATGATCAACGGGGAGCCCGTTTCTTGCGTGCCAATCCCGGAGTGCGCGGTTCCTCCAACGGGCATATTGAACATGACGTTGGACAGCAGGTTATTCTGGCTCACGCTCCACTCGAGAAGAGTGATGGCTTTGTTGCCGGGAAACGCGGTGCTGTCGAGAACAAGATGCTTCACGCCGTAGAAGAAACCAACCAAGCCAGTGTACTGCGTGCCGCGTCCAATGAGCAGGTATGTCCCTTTGAAATCGGCAGACGCTTTGATGACCGGGCGGTTGGTTGGGTCGCCCATCAGAACGGTTCCAACAGCGCTCTTGATGGTTGACTTGACGAGGTAGGTCCCCGAGGGGAAATAGACCATGGCAGGTTGCCCCGTTGATCCGAATTTGCCCGTGTCTCGGGTCCCGGTGCTGTCGCCGGTCGAGATGGCCTTTTGGATTGCAGCTGCGTCGTCGGTGACGCCGTCACCCTTGGCACCGTAGTCCTTGACGTTGCGAAAGACTGTCCAGTTCTTCCCGTTGGGAATGGTCGGGCTGATTCCATTGTGATTGATGTTTTCGTACCAGAACTGGGAGGCTGCTTGGTGGAGCTGTTTCTCGATTCCTGGTTCTGTTGGCAGTACAGGTCCTCCAATCACCCCTGAAAGCAGAGATGAGAGGGCAAGAAGGAATCTCAATGAATGCATTGTTGTGGCGACGAAAGGATGGAGCAAGTGACTATCAGAACCGTGCCTCAATGGTTTACCGCCGTCATGGCAACGGTGAAGATGTTCGAGTTCAGCTGTGGCATCTAAGTACAATTAACAAGTATCAAGTGAAAGACCACCGGAATAATTACAAGTCCACATGCTCCGGTGCCGCGTCATCGGCTCCGGAGTCCAAATGAAGCTATCCTCCCAAGCAACACGGGACTGAAGACGGCATTCAACACCGGCAAAGGTCGTTATCACGATGAATGATGCTCCTTTGCGATCAACCAATCGGACGCCTGAACCCCTTTTCTTGGTTCCCGGGGAAGAAGTTGTCTATAGTTGAGCCGACTTTCTGTCCGGCTGAAAGTACACTCGCAAGCCCTCCCCTATTCTGGGCGGCGGGGGTGGGGGGCCAAACACCGGAAAGTGGGTGCGCCCACCGGAACACGATCATGATGGATATTTGCCATGGACTTTATCCTCGAACGCATTGACTAACGGTACCTGCCTACTACGGATATACTACGACATCATAAACACTACCGATGGTTTGCTTTGCTCCACTGTCGATTTCATCTCCGTTCTTCCGTGGTGATCACCATCACCCCAACTAATCCGGTACTCTCCGCTATCCACTTCTTTTCTTCAGATCCTAATACCGCGCTTCACCACAAGGTTTGAGCTCTGAGGTGGGTAGAAGGCCGAGTCCCACGGCTTCGCCTTGGCCATCAACTCCGCATCGAGGCCGGCCCCGCCCCCGGTGACGTACATGAACTTTGTAAACTCGGCCGTAGCAACATAGGAAAACGGGGTGTTGGGCGGCACAAAGACGATATCACCATCGATCAGACTGGCCGGCTCAAATCCCTCCACCGTGACCTCCAACTGACCCTCCTCCATCATGAAAGCCGTAGCCACCGCGCTCTTCACCACCGGTGCCCGGGTCTCAGCTCGACTAAACGGGCTCAGTGTGATGGTCCCCTGCGAGAAGGTATTGTTGGTCTGCAGCCCGGTCACAAAAGGCGTGATGATGTGATGTCGGTTGTCTTGCGAGTTGAGAAACTTGGGTCCGTAGTTCTTGGCCACCCAGATTGGCTCAGACATACCGGACGCGAGCGAGTTCGCGCCATCGTACCAGTTCCCGGGTCCGGCTTTTCCATTGACGACGTCGTGTCGGGGAACGAAGTCGAGCTGCGGGTAGACGTCCCATTTGGCGAGCCCATCCATGTCAAAGCCGCCTGCTCCCGGCAATGTTGGAGACTCAGAGTCTGGAGGGCCGCTGGGGGGAATGTTCATGTTGAAGAAAAACTCTTCGAAACCGCCCGGAACGAGAACACCGGTCAGCTGGGTGTCTGGCTCCAGGAGGGTGAATGTGTGGATGGTGTTGGGCGGGATAGCGCCGATATCGCCCGGTCCGAGGATGCGTGTCTGCTGGATGGATGTGTTGGCGTGATAGGCGTCGAGGTTCTGGCCCCAGAGCTGGACGCGGCCCTTGGCGGAGTAGAAGTTCTCGTAGGTCTTTTTGTGAACGTGAGGAAAAACACCGGATGCACCTGGGGTGGGACCCGCGTTGGTGTTGAGGATGCAGAAGGCCTTCCCTGACGAGTTTCCGGTTACGGGGTACGTGTTACCGCCGGCCATTGCAATTCCCAAACCTTTCTTGATTGCATAGGGCTTTGGCGACTGGGGTGTCGTGGGCACCCAGAGGCTGGTGCCGGCTGCATTGGCAACGCTGGTGACAACAAGGAGGACGAGGTAGGGATACATGTTGGTTTGGAATGATGAGAACAAGTGCTAAGGTTGTGGTGATGCCTGCGTTCGGTGCTGGAGTTGAACTCACCTGAGCATTCTGGCAGCATCGAGTTAATATCTTTCATGAGGACTGACCGGAGTGAAAATCAGTAGTACCGTGGCCACTTACCGCCGGCCGGATTGTGGGTGAGACCATGTTGCACTCATACTTGCCCCTCGCGGCACAATTGAACCGGACCCCAGTTGGACGCGTGTCCGAGAGCCGGTGTTTAGGTTGTTTGGGTTAGTCATGGAACCGACCACCATTGCATCAGCGAGACAATCAAATGAACTGCAATAACGAGTTTTCTTCTTTGATATCGGGTACACTACATGGATGACCTTCATTCAACAGTCCACACGATGAACAAGACCGCCCTTAGACCTTCTTGACACATTCGAGTACAGCCAAACTGCGCCAGGGCCCTTTGCCCTTGGAGATGCTCGAGATCTGCAGCCCAGCACCCGCGAGCATGCCCTCCCAGGTCTGGAGAGTGCGCTGTTTGCCTCCGAAGCCCATCATCATGAAATCCAGCATTGTGGCCATATGATTTGGTGGGTTCTCCATAATGTCTTCTTGCAAAAGCACCCTGCTGTCCGGCGCCATGGCGTCAGCGATATTGCGCAGGACGTTGGTGCTGACCTCGTCGCTGTAATTGTGCAAGCAACGTCGAATCCAGTAAATCATTGCTCCTACGCCGAGGGAACATGAAGCAATCGCGAGTTAGCCTGCTGAGTATGTCTTGTAGGGTGATATCATATTAGTGACCGCGAAATAGACAGGAGACGAACCTTGTAGCGGCTGTGACTTGTGAAAATCGATCACCATCCTCTGGATGCCTCTCAGGTCGGGATCGTCCAGCGCCTTGCCCGCCTCGATGACCTCCTGCCGGTCTTGCAGGACGAAGCGGGCGATGGGGAGACCCGGAAATTCGGCGCGGATGGCCTTGATGGCATGGCCGCGACCGCCGCCCACGTCGACAAAAAGCGGGCGCTCCGAGGTCGGGTCTGCCTCTGCGGCGGTGACGGCCCAGCCGAAGTCGTAAATCCCCGATATGGGCATGCGCTCCTCGATGGGAGCCATGGCGCGCATGAAGCGATGCATGCGTTCTGGGTTCTTCTCGAGCATCTCGTAGTAGTTCCACTCCGGGTGGCCGTAGGCGAAGGTCGCGGGCACGTGGTTGAGCGTCTCGGGCTCCTTGCGGCCATAGGTCTCAAAGTAGCTTGGGTACTGCGCGTAGACTACGAGACCATTTTCCCAGCTTTTTCTCCGGTCGGAAGATATGCTCGTTAGTTCCACAGCACCCCCAGCTTTCCCTTCGCAGATTGTTGTGACGAAATAAGAAATAGGGAAGCAAGCTTACGCCAGATTGTATACCAGACCAACGGGGTTGTCTTCTGCGAAGATAAGGGACCGAGGTGTGTGCGTAATAAGGTCTTGGTCAACCTGCTTCAGCACCCCCATGGAGACGAGGACGCCGCCGACGCGAGCTACTCAAGACTGACGTCAGCCACATATGAAACCGAGGAGGGTACCGTCTTACACAGCAGCTTTGCCTGCACGTCGACCTTTACAGCAAGATCTTTGTAGGATACCGCACTGCCATCCCGGGGCATGGCGTCAAAGGCACCCCACTCCCAGAAGAGGCGGTTAGCCGCCATCAGGGCGGTCTGGGCTGTGACGTCCATCCATTGATCCGCTGGGTTCTTGACGGCGGCGAGGATGTCGTTGGCGGCGGCGATTATGGCGGACCGCTGGGCTTTGTCCGTATCGCTGCCATCCGGTGCCGTGTGCGCCTCGAATTCGGCCACGGCACTCGCCAGTTTGTCCTGGGCAATACGAAGCTCCTCCTGGCCTGCTCGATGTGGTGTTCCTGACATGTTGTTCTTTTTTCCCCTTTATATGGATTTGTTCTTGTTGGCAGTGTTGGGGGATAATGAGAATGAGGGGGGAAACTACCTAAATACCTCGGAACTGAATACAGATTGTTGCCTCAGGCAGAAAGTATTGTGGCTTATCACGAAACGAAAATGGGCGCCCTCGAGCTAGCTGAAAGTCGCGTTTGGGGGAGTTCACGACATTGAGATCGAGTAAGGATCAATGTGCAAGGGATGAGCGTAAACTGGAACTACTAGCTTAGCTTGGTCATTCTGGTAAAACTTTATATGAGAAGTTAAAGGTGCGTCCTAACCTGGGCTACGCAACTGCGACGGAAAGTAGGTACCTACCTACCTAGGTACCTAAGCTATATGCAGCTTCGGGCACAATCCTCCGGACCGGCTACCGGCACAAAGGTAAGATGAAAGGTCAGACGCTAATAGTATCCTAATTGGCTAAAACAGCTGCCGGAATGGTATATGCGGCTAGACATCGGATGTCGTATAATTTACAAATCGGATCCCGGCATCCGGCGCCGGGACCCGCTTGGAGCCGATGTTGTCGTCCGAATGCCCGGATCCGATCTTTAAATCGTACGACATCCGATGTCCGGCCGTTGTCATGCCTCGTAGATAGGTGGCATAGTGTTCAGGCTAGTTGATTACTTCCACTTTGACCCACAAGGCACAGAGGTAATTAGACCATTATATATATAGGTGGCCGCGCCCCCGTCTCCTCCTTAAACCTCCTCCTTAAACCTCCTCTAGATCAACCTCCTCCTTAAACCTTCTCTTGATTAACCTCCTCCTTAAACCTTCTCTTGATTAACCTCCTCTTGATCAACCTCCTCTTGATCAAGCTGCTACTCACTCCAAAGATTGCTTCTTCTACTACGTTTTCCTTCTTAGCTTCTGCGAAAGTCGAACCTTCAAGATCTCATCCCTCATTGGCCTCTCTGTTACACCCTCTAAAGTAGGCAGCGTTGTCTCCTCCACGCCAGGAAGCAAACGCAAGATCTCACCGTCAGCTGAGACGCTCTCGGCAAAGCGGGTTCTGATCCTAGTCACCCTTGACAAACGGCCACCCAGCACCTCTCCGCGCGCAACATTCTCCACCCAGCCCGTTTTTGCGCCCAAGCAGCTTTTTCCAAGCGGGGAGGCAAAGATAGCCCACACGCATGCACATCCGTCACCAGCACCATGGAAGCAAGCAGACAAGGATGCCATTTGGCATAATAAGCACGTCTTGCTCCCATATAACTTTCAAAATCTCGAAGTCGGCATTCACTCGGAAGAAATGCAGAAGCTGTTCTGTAGCATCTTCCCGGGGACGTTCAACGTTACCGAAGCCCGTTCCCGGTCCCATCTCATCTTTCAAGTCGATAGGCTGCCTAGCTCCCCTTGGCCGGTCACAGTCGGTGGCGTGCCCATCACACTTATACCTGAGCACGGCGAACATGGTCGCCCCCTCATGCTCCCCAGACAGATCCTCGGGAACCCTGGAATCTCCATCTGCTCCGAAGCAAATTACATTAACGCGGTCGAGTTCTCCGACAATCTCCTACGCCAGATGGCGACTGATGTTGATGCCTCCTTCATCAAACACGCACCTAAGGGTGTCCGCATGGTCGAATTAATGTACAAATGCGAACGCACTTTCTACGTCGTCCTGGAAGATCATGTGGATATTCCGGCCATGGGGCCCAAATTACCGGCCAAGATTGCCAACCGGTTTGTCGGATACATCCACAACAAGGAACTCCGCCGGCCGTCGTGGGTTGATCTTCCAGCAAAGCGCGAAATTCAGCCGCAACCCATCGCTGGCGTCATCAACGATAATACGACCTACGATATCCTAAGACCGGGTGTCTTGATCCGCAGCAAGATGCTTCGAGATCACGCACATCCGGCTGTCTTCTCCACCAAATCCGGCGTATTGGTGCAGAACGTCGCCGGGGATACCTTTATGACGGCCGCTTTGCACGGGATCGGAGAGGGCGAGACAGTGTGGCAGGGCAACCGCTCTGACCGTACAATTGGCGAAGCTGTGGTCGAGATCTCCTTCACCGACGTGAGCCTAGTCAAGCTCAAGAATGATGTCGTGTATATCAACCGGACCTTTGAGACGGATGCCGGTACGGTGCCCGAGTTTTCTCTCACCTGAGGACTTCGACCGAGGAGCTGTCATTTCTTTCCCAATGCTACCTCAATAGCCCACATACGGGTAACTTGGAGGCGACGATTGTGGCTAAGTCAGTACGACTTTTCAAATCCTCACCATATCTCAACCTGGGTCGGCAGCATGATACTGTCTACGACTGGCTCCATACGGGCCAGACAGAGGACAGTCTGGCCAAGTGATACAGCTCATCATCAAGCGCAGTAAATCTTTCCCATCCCATTCAAGTTCTCCCGAAATTTTAGCGTCAATGGCGGCGAAGCGTAGGAAGCTCGCCAGTAGTAGAGCCCCTAGTTACCCAGGTCCTGGAATTTTGGCATCCTCCGGTGGGACGGTATTGGTGCGCTTCACCAACACCCGACGGTGGGACGCGGTTAATATACCAAGGTGAGGTAGCGAAACCCTTCCATACAAGCCAGTGCCGGCTTGGCTTGCATCGGCAATCTCTAGACTGCCCGCCGCGCCGGGATTCCGCCGTCGCTTACCCCATGATTCCCCGTATATCGCATGCCCACTGTTACCGATGGTGTGTGCCGTCCGGAGACTGGAGGAGAATGTTGAAGCGGCGGCCTTAGCCGCGCGAACCCTACGGCCAGAATTTCACGGTCGCCATCCACCGCACCTCAGCATAAGGTACCTAGGTGCCTAGGTACCTAGGAGGTTGACGATTCTGAAAACCCGATAAATACCTCGACAGAACCTACAGTCATCAGAGGTGAGATGACACGAGCAGCAGTTTCTACTAGAATATAGACCGAGTAAGGCACCTAACGTTCCACATCATGAAGCTTCTTTTATTTCTGACCGGCTTGGTTGGTCCGGCTGTGGCTCTCGACCTCTTCGTCTCGCCCAGCGGCACCGACACCAACGATGGTACCTCTGAAACCAAGGCGCTCAAGAGCGTCCCCGCGGCGCAAAAGGCGGTCCAGGCGCAGCTGGCAAAGAACCCGTCCGAGAACATCACGGTGCGTCTCGCCGCTGGCACTTACACGCTCACGGCGCCCCTCGGATTCACCGACAAGGACTCGGGCAAACCCGGCACCCCGGTGAAGTGGGTCGGCGCCGATGCCACTCTGTCGGGAGGCCTCGAGGTCACCGGATGGATGGCCGATGCAAGCGGCATCTACTCGGCCAATGTGCCCGTCGGAACCAAGTCGCGGAACCTCTACGTCAACGGTAAGGCTTCCAACTTTGCCCGTCGAAAGATCAGCCGCAAGGACCTCCAGTACACCAGCACGTCGGTCAAGTGGACCAACTCGGGTCTCGACTGGATCACCAGCGTCAAGGGCATCGAGAATGCCGAGATGCGCTGGATCAACTCCTTCACCGACCGGTACTCGCCCATCGCGTCGGCCAAGAACCGCGAGCTGGTCATGAAGCAAAACTGGTGGTTCCTCAACACCTGGGGCTATGACCACGTCGCAAAGCCCAACGCCGACTTTGGCGTCTGGATCCAGAACGCCAGGGATCTCCTCTCCGACGGCGGTCAGTTCTACCTCGACTCCGGCGCCGGCAAGGTCTACTACAAGCCCCTCAACGGCGAGAACATGGCCACCGCCAAGACCTACCTCGGCATCCTCGAGACCATCCTTGCCGTAGGCGGCACTGCCTACAACACCCCGGCGCACGACATCTCCTTCTCTGGCATCAGCTTTGCCCACTCGACTTGGAATGCCCCGACCACCATCGGCTACGTCGACCAGCAAACCGGCGGCTATTTCTGCGAGAACAAGACCTACACCCCGTCCAACTTCGAGTCCGGCCGTCCCTGGTGGTGCCAGATGCCCTCGGCCATCCAGGTCAGCGCCGCCAACAACATCATCCTCTCGGGCGGCAGCTACACCCAGCTCGGCGGCGGCGGCGTCGGCATCGGCAACGACGCCAACGCCCACACCTCGGGCGTCGGCCTCGGCGCCAGCCGCGTCTCCGTCACCGACGGCTACTTCTCGCAGATCATGGGCAACAGCATCACCGCCGGCGGCATCCGCGCCGACGCACACCACCCGCCGCAACCCGCTATGACCAACTCCTACATCGACATCTCCAACAACATATTCTACAACGTGTCTTCCCTCTTCTCCTCCACCGTCCCCATCTTCGTCTCCTACGTGCAGTACTCGACCATCTCGCACAACGACATCGACACCACCCCCTATTCCGCCATCTGTCTCGGCTACGGCTGGGGCTCCAACGACGTCGGCGGCACCTCCGAGTACATCAACCGCGGGCTCTACTCCTTCCAGCCCAAGTACACCACGCCGACCATCTCGACCAACAACGCCATCACCGGCAACCTCCTCCACCGCTACGGCTACGGCCACACCGACCTCGGCGCCCTGTACACCCTCTCCAAGTCCCCGTCCACCACCATCTCGGAGAACTACGCCTTCGACTCCACCGGCTTCGGCGTGTACACCGACGAGGGCTCCCACAGCTACATCATCACCAACAACGTGCTCATGTCCAGCGGTATCTGGTCCGCCGTCAACGGCGCCAACACCGTCAACAACACCTACACCGGCAACTACTACCGCCAGGGTGGCGCCCGCCAGGGAAACACGCAGATCAACGACGTCAATCAATGCCCCGTCGCCGTCCGCAAGATCGCCTACCGCGCCGGCGTGTTGCCGGCCAAGCGCACCGGTCGGCCCACCACTAACCCGGCCAACCTCGCCGACGGGGCGGTTACCGTGGGCGGACGTAACGGAAAGCTGGAGATCAAGGTGGATAACTTTGACGACGGGGCGTTCGCGGGGGTGACTATGGAGTTCTCGGGTGGGGGCAATAGCGGCGCTTCGTTTAAGGCGGAGAATGCGGTGACGACGGTGGCGGGGAATGCGGCCGCGACGGCCACGTATGCGGTGAGCGGTGGGACGAATCGGCCGAGCAGCGTGAGTGTTACGGTGAGGTATACGAATGCGAGGACGGGGGAGAAGAGGAATATTTCTGCCAGTGGGACACCGCAGCTTTGAGTTGTCTATTTTCTTACCTTACCTATTATATTAGGTGGGACCTGGCTGGTAATTGACCAGTATGTATTTGCAGTGTGTGTCATGTTCCAAGACCTACCACAAGTAGTATGTACACCTCTGCCAGGATTTTAACCCTTGGTGGACACTTTCCGAAGCTCTGGTCGAGTTCGAAACTATAGTCTCTCCTAAAACAGAAATCAAGGCGGCCGAGATACAAGGTACGACGTGTGTCTGTTAACGAGGAAGTCCTCCCGTGGAATTTAAGCTGGGGATATTAATGTTCACTAACAGCGGAGTCTTGCGGTGTGGTAACTAGTTGGCTGGTTGACTTGATTGGGGAGGTGCCGACGATGGGTCCTTCCCAACAGGTCAGAAGAGTCTTCTGATTTCTTCCTTCCTCCTCCAGCCGGACCGGATGTACCTACCTACCTGTACTTGCTGTGACCACTGGTAGCTCTCACGTGATCACCGGCAGATTCCCGCCATTGGGAGTGGAAGGAACTCTGGGGCATTCAGGGGTGATGTGGCCCAAACGGAAAATGGGGTTGAAGCTTGACCACACATGGGGTGCTTATCTGCTTGATCTTCGGTTATCTTGTAAAGTTCCTCATCCAATCTATGCCCAGTGTTTCCGATTCGTTTGTCAGAGAACTTACGGAGTAGGCAATCGTAATCAAGCTGTTATGACAAGAGCAAAATGAGACTGACTCAGCGACCATCATACTGTGCCTAAGATGTTGCCATGCAAAGCAGCGGGGACGTGACTCATCCAGAAGTAGTGCTGCCATATATAACAGCTGATCTAGGTCCTATCCTTTTGTTAGATGAAGGCAAAAGCCATCCAGATCAACAGATTGCTCCTGCTCATGCCCCCTTGAGGTACATTGCCCAGCGGTTGCCCTGGTACTTGTACCTTCTGGCCTTCTGTCACTTCAGAAAAGTAGTTTCTTTGTAATATGGACGAGAACAATGTTGTCCCTGCCGCACTTTGCCGGAAGCCGGACATCCGACAGTCACCATACAGAAAATTTCAAGTTGGAAAGCCCATTTATGACAGCCCCTCCGACACGTGGAAGGATACCCATTATCTGAATATTGAAATCGCACGGAATGGGATTCTGAATAGCTACAAAAAAGGCAGAATCTTCTATCCTCGGGGAGCTGTTAGAGCGGTACATGAGAAGATTGACATAGAAGTGGAACGGTATTCGGACGTACCATCCTGCCAGCTACGATGGAAACCCTTCAGTATTCGTGTGCCAGGGCTTGACATGAATCCCAGCATAACTCCCAGTTACTTCATCGAATTAACGCTCAGGTATGGTCTGAGGACTGAATGCCTAAGTCCCACTGAGGACGTAAAACTCGTCTGACGTGCGTGATAAGCGAGTGCACCACTTTCTACGCGACTGCACCACCTCCCCCTTCATTCCTTATATGATTCTACAACCCAACATGTCTTCACTTTCAAAAGAGGCACGTGTAATCTTAGCCCTTGATGCTATACAACGGGATCTAAACCTTAGCCTACGAGCTGCAAGCGAAATTTATGATGTTCACCATACAACAATTATGCGACGACGCGACGGCAAATCTGCACGACGCGATATTCCAGCCAACTCGCGCAAACTTACGGACTTGGAAGAAGAAACTATTGTTCAATATATAATTGAGCTATGTGCACGCGCATTTCTCCCCAGGCTTTCATACGTGGAAGATATGGCCAATCGATTGTTACGCGAACGCGGCGCGCCTCCTGTTGGCATACGCTGGGCTCACAACTTCGTCAAGCGCCAGCTAGACCTTCGTACGCGTTTTACGCGTAAATACGACTACCAGAGGGCCAAATGCGAAGATCCAAAAGTTTTTTCTGAGTGGTTTGCCCTTGTGCATAATACTAAGGCCAAATACGGCATTCTCGACGACGATACGTTCAACTTTGATGAGACTGGCTTTATGATGGGCATTATTATCCCTACTATGGTAGTTACTACCTCAGATGGCCGTGGTAGGGCTAAACAGGCCCAGCCTGATAATCGAGAGTGGGCAACAGTTATCCAAGGAATAAACGCCCTAGGCTGGGCCATCCCACCATTCATCCTCTTAGCTGGGCAATATCACCTTGCTAGCTGGTATCGAGAATGCGGTCTTCCGGCTACCTGGTATCTTGGAACAACCGACAACGGCTGGACTACTAATGAGAAAGGTATGGATTTCATTCGGCATTTCCATCTCTATACAGCATCTCGTACGAAGGGGATATACCGGCTCCTAATCCTTGATGGCCACGAGAGCCACCACTCCGAAGAATTCGAGACTTACTGCCGGAATCACAACATTATTACACTCTGCATGCCTCCGCACTCCTCACACAAACTTCAGCCATTAGATGTTGGTTGCTTTGGGCCATTGAAGAAGGCGTATAGCAAGGAAATTGAGGAGCTTATGCGTATGCGTATTACGCATATTAGCAAGTTGGAATTTCTTTGTTCATTTAGAGAAGCATTTTTTTGCTTCTTGCACAGAAGAAAATATCCAAGGAGGGTTTGCTGGAGCTGGCCTAGTGCCGTACGACCCAGAGAGGGTAATATCTGAGCTAGATGTGCGCATTCGGACCCCATCGCCCCCAGCCTCAAGCCCAGGCATGGCACTACCTTGGCTCTCTCAAACACCACACAACCCTCGAGAAGCTACTTCGCAGTCAGAGCTTATCAAAACCCGGATATCTAACCATCAAGGTAGCTCTCCAACATCTATGTTGACTGCTGTGGACCGATTAGCTAAAGGTACAATGGCTGTAATGCACGAGGTCGCCCTTTTACGTACTGAGGTCTCGGCACTACGAAAGGCCACTGAGGCACTTAGTAAGAGACGGAGAGCCAAAAGAACACGTGTACGGCTTTGGAGGGTCACTTACTGTCCAAGAGGCACACCATCTACTAGATCAAAAGGCTGTAGGTGAGCAGGAAACCCGGGAAATACAACAAATTGGTGGTGGTGAAGGGGGGTCTCGTACGAAGATTCGGTGCTGTGGCGTGTGCGGTAAACCCGGTCATAATGCACGCACGTGCAAGCAGGATGCGGAATCGTCTGATTCATCTCTTTCTAATTCAGTTATTGTTATTTCCTAGTGTTGTGGTTATATAATTGAGAATAGTTGTTGCGGGTGGTGAAAAGTGGTGCATTCGCTTATCTGGTGCCTCGCTTATCTGGTGCCTCGCTTATCACGCACGTTAGTAAGTTTTACGGACATGACACCATGAAATGATGGATCTGCCTAACCATAGTTCAAGCCTCAATCCAGTGGTGCGGTTCGTCCCCATCCAGGAAATCGTCGTCCCTGATCGAAAGACCTGGACTCGGAGGACATACCAGTACCCTGTCCGAATTGGAAACTGGGCATGTACCTACCGTCAGGACTCCAATGGGGCAGTCGTTCCACAGCACACCGCAGCCGACGACTATGAGTGTATGAAACCGATCACTGCTCTTTGCACAGCACGACCGTGGCAAGACCCAGGTCCCTCTCGGTCCAGCCATTGCCATTCGGTCAGCGCCTTATCCAGATGTTGAAACCGACTGCCGTCTTGGATAAGACAACCGTCCCGAGCATCTTGTAAGTAGGTTATTAGCCTTGTTTGCTCACTAGGCCAGCTCCAATAAATGAATGAAACATTGGCTGACTTGGCGCAGAACTACCATCCTCAATTGCGATGCACCTCGCACCCGAGTGATGCTACTAGATTACGAGGAGCTACCGCTTTGGAACCCACAAGAGATCTTTCCCGCAAATAAGTATAAGGTTTATGCCCGCCGTACAAGACCCATACCCTCTGTCCACCATCCGCCTTCTGAGGCCGAGTCTGGATACGCGACGGACTCTAGCTAGTTCCTGGACAGAGCAAGAAGGACGGGGGTTTATTGACAAGTAAATAATTCCCAATCAAGAAAATTAGTGCCAGAGATGTTGCGGGAACAATTTCGATTTCCTAAATTCTTCTAGATAACGCACTTGAAACCAACCATAGCGTGCTATTCTTACAACTTGGATGTATTACCGCTCAGTCACAAATCACACCAAAACTACATAACCCAGGCCCGTCTAACTACCATCCGTGAAAAAGGTAACATCCCAGTGGTTGCCTTCGTTCTGTCAAAGATGGCAACGCAATCAGTCAAAATGAACTCGAGAGTGT
Source organism: Apodospora peruviana (assembly GCA_033439685.1). Lineage (NCBI taxonomy): Eukaryota > Fungi > Ascomycota > Sordariomycetes > Sordariales > Lasiosphaeriaceae > Apodospora > Apodospora peruviana. The sequence goes on along the minus strand of JAUEDM010000003.1, from coordinate 749,273 downwards.
ACCGCAAGGGAAGGAAAAACACTCACAACATAAGTATTGCCCGACTTGGCCTTGTACTGGGGATCGCTGCCGCGATCGGCAATCCGAGTAAACGTGTTGGTGATGTAGTTGTTCAGCCCACTGGCCTTCTTGAAGTCGAGCTTATAACCGTTCCAGTGGCTGTACGTGCCGCTGGCGTGTCCCGTCTCGGTGCCGCCCGTGATGGTGACAGAACAACCGCACGCACGCTTCAGGGTGATGGCGCCGGCGATGGTCTCTTCCCGGACCCCGGTGAATGAGGTGCAGCTCGCTCCGTTTTTGTCGCTGCACCCGCCGCTGGACTCCCACTTGACGCCCGCGGCGGAGAGCTTTGCCGTAGCTTCTTTGTGGGTGAGCTTTTTCGCTTCGGCGGTACCGAGGCTGCCGAGGCCGGCGGCGGCGAGGAGCGCGAAGAGAGTGAACTTCATTTTTTTCTGATACAAAAGAGTACTGAGGGATTGGAACAGGATGGTGAGAATCTGATCTGCTACGCAATGGCCTTGGGTCTGGAAGATGGGCCATCTGGCCGCCTTTTATACTTATCTGTGAGACATTGACCAAGATCCAGACTTGAAATACCTGCAAGGCACAAAACTGAACAATGCATATCGTCAATGAGCATTGCAACTGTTTAGAGGCTGTGAAGTAGCAACGGATATTCAAAATAGCACTCTGACAAGTGATAAAAGCTGGTCAACACCACCTTGCTTATGCTCAGATCCGACACCGAGGAGATTATTGATATTTCAGGTCTTACTTTGGCACGAATGAGTGCTTTGCAAATCACCTGCTAATAAAACCGACATCATTGCCAGTCGTGGCACAAGCTGATGTCCTTGTGTGGCTGTTCCGGCGCGATTATTGCTCCGGCGGGCTGATAAGCTGCCGGGAGCGGGCGCCGAGCTGAATCTCTGAGGGCATTATGCAGCACGACAAACATCAAGGCTAATAAGCAAATCTTCTTGGATCAAATCCTTACTTCCCGAAGGTATGTTTAAATTACAGGATAAACCTTGACTGTTCTTCTTCTAAAAATAGGGATTTCCTCTTAGACTAGATAGACATGGTTTAAACAGTTCGCCTTGTAAAGTCAGGAAGTCCCCTACCTCATCCTATTTGGCCGAGTCATACTGTAGAGTGCACAATGCACGACTACGAATGTTGACGGAAGGGTAGTGCACCAACCCCCAACTTACACTGATAAAGGTTTTAAGTTATTTGAGTGTGAGAACTGAGAGCTTGTCAAACAATGACTTTGCCCCAGAAGGCAGTAAGAATATCAAACATCAAGGTGGGATTCAGTGTAGTCAACACGGGAGAGCTTCATATGGAAGCGATTAAGCAAACCAGTGCATGGTAGGTTTACTGGTCAAAGAAACTGACGGGGCCGTGTCAAGATTTTCATCTCGTCCCAATGAGACTATGTGCATCCATCCTCCGCCAGACTGTACCTGGTCACTACACGGGCACACATGGTCATACACGCAACACGCCTGGCAACGCAAGCGACCACACAGCGAGTCCATACACCCAGCTAGCGAGCAAACACGCCTCGAGCCGTATCATATACCAGCCCAAGCAGCAGCAGCATCCCCTCAGAACCACACCATCGTCCAACTAGTATTCAACCAAATCAAAAAGCTTTCCCCTTGCCCTTCGCACTCGTCCTCCGCCACCTCCCAACCTCCTCCCCAAAAAACACAATCAGCCCAGCGACCAGCGCCCACGGCATCACCCTGGACCCCCATCCCATGAACAGAATATTCGCAACCAGCCTCCACATTTGCGTCGCAACGCAGCTCACAAACGAATGGTTGTAGCACGCCCTGCTCATCGGCTCGCGGAAGAGTAGACTGTAAACGCTCGATGTGGTCCAGTACCCTCTCCACACAAACGCGTATATGCCCCAGAGGGCGAAGACGATCTCGCGGAACGTCCACGTGTCGGGGTTCTGGACCTTGTAGGACGCGAAGTGGAGGGTCTCGTTGAAGAAGGTCGGTCGGCGCGCGGCGACGTCTTGGGGTCGGCGGTTGATCGGGGAGGGCACGCCTGAGCCGGAGGCTTTGGGCACGTCGTAGATGGGCGCGCCGCACGACATTTTGGGGTTGGGTGTTTCGCGGTGAGTTGGATGTTTGATTGAGGTTTGTTATTTGCGCAGATCTGCTTTTCAGCGTCGTTCCCCAAATGCAGCTACCTGAGGTACCTAGGCAATCGCGCCAAGTAAATACGCCGCAGGTTGTCGCGAGGTCTTTTTCCAACGTGTCTATAGTTGACGAGTGATTGAAAGGATCGAGATGAGTCAAGCGGCTTGCGACGACGGCGACGTGGAAGTTGGATTGTCTTTTTTTAGCTGAAAAAGGTGAAGGAAGTTTAACGTGTTTGCAGACCGAGGTGGGGGAATGGATGCCTGCCTGGTCACTCTACCCCTGAACGCGCTGTGCCACTGTACGACACGAAAACGCGCTGTTGGGCCAGGTCGCCTGGGTGGGCCAGCAGGCAGCTACCGGTTTCTCTCAGCGAGACGGAATATGGGTCCGTACGGAATGACTAATCCCTACCGATCCGCCTTTGGGCCTAACCCCAGCTATCACCCCGCCCCGAACAAGATGTCCGATCCGGATCTGCAGAGAGAAACCGGTAGCTCGGACTTTGTCTGGACACTTTGAGATTCAGATGTCAATTGCACCACCAATGAAGAGATCAGATATCAGTGAAAATAGCATGGTAATAAGGACAGCAAGATGGGAAACAATAAAAGTTATAGATATTTCCTCTTTATGTCTCTCTTATTTGCGTTTCTTGACAGTTAATAATAGTCCTGACCTTGCTCACTTTCAAATGCGCTTGACCACCACTTAGGTAGCTCAGTGGTGGATTGCGCCCATATCCGAGCCGCAGATACAGTAAGGTATTTTACGAATTTGCTCAGGCAGAAAATGGGTTGCAGGGATTCTTATTGGCATGCTAGTGCTGACTGAAAACTAAAGGGGGGGAAACATGGGAGTTACTTAAACCTCCAAAAGGATAGGAACCGGGATAATATCGATTCGTATTGCGGTTTATGTGGATCGAACACATGACCTTCAGATTAAGCTGATGAAGTTTGACTTCAGTCTGACGCTCTCCCAACTGAGCTAAACCCGCTGAGATGGTATTTGTTGGTAAATTCGCTTTCCACTTCGACTTTTTTAACCGCCCAGTATCAATCTGGAGTGTGGATATCTATGGACCATATCCGCTGCTGGTGGGTGGTCACTGTATTGCCAGCTCCACTGCGGGATGAATATCACTCTACGTTGTCTTCCAATCTTGACAAGGAACCCCCTTGGAGTGCATAAATCAGAGAACCGAGCCAAGATGTGTGTGTGGGTGTACTGGCCGACCCAGGACCAGCAGACTTTGTCGCCCTTGCAAAATACGCCCTCGAGCTCGTAGAACGCGTCCGCAAACTTGCGATGACCACAGGACACTCAATGCCAGAACGGAAATCCTTTCATTGGTATTCAGCGAGCTCCATTCCGCCTTGATCAAGATCACGGACCTGAAGGACTACGAAGAGATTGTCGACGACTCAAGAGTCAGCTGTTACACCACGCTGTGTTAGATCGAACCCACACTTCAGAATCTTGAGAGGCTGAAGTCTAACCCTAGCTGGAAGAGGGCAGCCAAGAAGGTTGTGTACGCGGTCCAAAACGAGATGGATAAGCTGAACGGCGAGCTTCGTGACCAGACAGTCATTTTATTTCTCATGGTCCTTCGGATCAACCAGTGCGTGCCATTTTCTTTCCCGATGCTAATATGTTGTTTGCCGCCATCTCTTGTCTAACTGAAACAGAATGTTCGACAACGTTAGCCGGCGGAGAGAGTACACCGATTGGACCAAGAAAGTCGACAAGCTCACCATAGAAATGACAACCTCCCGATTGGATTATCATAATTGAAACCAACGGTCAGGTGTCCGAGCTGGGTGCAATCGAACAGATTTCAACGCAGCTCCAGCAGCTCGCACCGCGCGGACTGGCTTTTGAAATCCAGGGTACCTTTGGGGAATTCATGTACGACATGATACATCGTTTAACTTGCCTGTTTCCGCAATGTGGTGACGAACTATGATACCAGTTCCCACCATCCACAGTCTACAGCGGCCAATACGCAATCATAAGGCATCGGTAATGGCGGGTACTATCCGCAGCATCAGCTCCATCCCCCTACCAGTTACAGTGACAGGGGGTGCTATCCCCAGCCAACACCATCATTCACTAGCAGTTACAATGACAACAACTACCAACGATACAAAGACTCGATGCTGAGGATAGCGATGATTCGGCAGGGGAGGACTACCTTGGGAAAACACAGCCGGGGAGCAGCAATACCAAAGACACCGGCGACACTGACGCAAAACCTGAGGAAAGTCACGAATTATATGTGAAGCCAAAGCAGTACGTCACATGTCCCCGTGCCAGAGGAGGAGAGCCCTTAGCCGTATGGCAAAGCGCACGCAAGCTTCGACGAGTACCAGTCCAACAACTTCAGCGACTGGACAAGCGTCAACAAGCATCGGTCCCACAAGTTCAAATGCATGGGTTGCGCCGGTCGGTGTTCCGTTTTTCAGTATTGCCGTTTGGCTTGGAATGAAATACGTGGAGGGATAGTACCTTGACTACATGGTATTATGTAACCGTTCGTTTGCATTGATTGACGTCTAGAAATATGTCTCGTAATGGTACGCTGTAGTACAGCGGAAATGATAAAGCATGCTACTTGCGACGCTGTTTGTTACGGTAAAGAATGCCTTCAAGTTGATGCCAGTCCTGCCCCTGTAGGCTGTGCCGCAGTGTTATTTTCCGGGAAAAGTGCCACATCTGGCCACTTGAGCGCCGCAGTTCCTGAAGTCGACAAAAGGGGAAGGCTCCTTTCGTCTGCAATAATTCCGTTAAGATGCATAAAGTAATCCATACAGGGCTGGTGCGAGGGATTTCCTTGAGCAGACATCACCTTCATTCCAACAACGCCCCAGATAGCTCCTCCTGGCTCTTACGCACCAACCATGGCTTCAGCTCAGGAGATGGCATACTCCTGCAGAAAACCGTTGCAGCAGTGCAGGACTTGATTGAATTCGCCACCAAAATGTACCTCGACGAAGCAGCCTACGAATCCACCCCAAGCACCGGCTGGCCCAGAATAACCCCCGACTCGATGCGATCCTTCGACAAGACAGACGAAGTCGTCGAGCTCCTGCGTCACCTCCCCTACCCGTCCGACGAGGACCCAGACAGAAGACCGCAGATCATGTTCGGCGCTATCCTTTGCCGCCTTCCAGCTCGACGACTTTGGACAGTCAGGACGCACGCTCCGCATCGCGACCGAGGGCATGATCTTCGAGCACGTGCCGTCGCATGTGGTTTGGTCTCGCGATGCGTCAGCGCAACGACCGCGGTGTGCTCCTCGACACGAAGCTGGGCGTAGTCTTCTGGCACGAGGCTGCGACCGAGTTCAAGTGGTTTAGTCCGTTCCCCGTCGTCATGGGCTTGGCGGAGTCGGATGATGAGGACTCTTCCGAAGGGGAAGGAGAGGGGGATGGAAACGCCATGTCACCAGGCAAGCGCGCGTGGCGTGATTGCGGGACTGTCTGGTCCATACCAGATTTCTTCGCTTCGCCACGCTCAAGCACAACCTCAAAGAGCTACACTTCGTCCCTATGAGCAGGCGGCGCGTCGTCGACGGGTGGTATGGTCCAGATGCACCAGACGAACACTCTCAGAAGGCAGTGGAAATGGTCAAGGACATTTATCGAGCACACGGATGGCCCGATCTCGAGCGCTATCGCAAGGAGGACTGCCTCAAGGCCATCTACACAGCGCTGAGCGAGAACTTCCCAGGCGAAGAAGACGAGGACGACGCCGAGTTATTGGAGGATGATGCATAAAAGGCGACGAGACAAGACAGACATGCTGGGAGGATGATTGCTGGGTCGGCATCGGTGCCAATGGGGTATTCGTACGTGGTATCGTTTGGTCGGAGTTTGAGTTTTTCATGGCCGAGTCGAGAGAGTGAAGGGTAGGTATTTTGAGCCCTTCCAGACTGTATTTGGACCGGACTCGGACCGGGGTCTGACGACATACCACTCGGATGAGAAACATATTGGTTTTTAGAGTTACGCGGAAATTGTGTGACACATCCAATGAAGAGTTAGCCCCTCATCGACAAGAGGATACCATCGGTCCACTGTGTGGTGGCACTTAAGCCTTTCCAAAAATTCCATCCCGTATCCAGCTCGACTTATCATACAGCATTAGATGAGATAACTCAAATCGAGGAACCCACGTCATCATATCGCCATGGGTATGACCCGACGGCCAACAGCCTGGGATGCCGGCCAATGGACACCTTGACGACGGATCAGGAACATTGCCATATTCAAATTCCCCCGGATCCCCCAAAACAAAGTCTTTAAACATGAACATGTCTTGACCAAGCACCTACTCCGCCCTGTCACGTGCCACATAAGAAGTAGGGTCAAGCTCCTATAATCTATAGTATGCTATGAAAATAGTAAGACAAAGAAAAAAAAAAAAAAGAAAGAGCAAATTACAATGCGCTCGAGCGAATGGACGGATGGATGGAATTTATTTCGCCCGGAGGCACTGAGCCTAAAGGGCCTATGCACGCTAACTACATTCGGTTCATCCAATTCTGTCATTGTCTCGTCCAAGCCCTCTACTTTTCATCTTTAGACCACCCGACGCCTCTTGTCGTATTATTAGCAGATCGCCTGGGAGTTTATATTCTCCAAGTGTTTAGCGTCCTATCTTCAGCAGCTAAAGCAGGATCTGCTGGTTGAGGCTATGTGGGCCCCTTGGTCAAGTTCTCTTACTGCGATGCTCTAGCTAAGAGCTTGTGGAGTGAAACAAGATAGTAGATGACACCCGCCTGCACGCCACCCGCAGGCCCCGCGGCCCATTTCCGCGACCGGTTCATGACAACCAAGAGGGATTGTCAAAAGTGCTCGTCTCCAGCTTTGTTACCTATATCGAAGGAAACGAGCTTCTCTGTGCGATATTGTGTCCTCTGACACCAGTGATGGTGGGAGTTTAAGTGCTAAACCTAGCACACGGTTGCCAGGGTTGTGATGAGCGGGAGCTGGAGGGGGAAGAACCAGGGTAGATCGGGCGGCCAGCACCACCATCCCGGTTGGTATTGGCAGGGGCGGATGGGGTAGTGAATGGGCCACGAGACGAGATTGTGTCGGGACCGGCGGGACTTGGTCCGAAGGAAGTCGGGGCTCCACCGCTAAATCTGCCAGTGCTCCAACATTGGGGCGAAGGGAGCGGCTTTGGGTTGGGACGGTGACGGCTACTTGGTGTTGTATGCTTCTGCGGCTTCTTCTTCTTCTGTCATGTCTTGGTCGCTGTGGTCCTCGTATTCAGGGGAAGAATCAGGGCAAGTGATGTCTATGTGCTCGACAACGGGAAGCCCGTCCACGTCCATATCGCATCCTTGGACTTCATGCCGCCGCGCGGTGTGTTGTGAATCTGTTCTGACGGTCGACGTCGCCCTTGAATGGAAATGGATTTCTTCCTTCACGGGGGCCGGTTGCGACGAGCGGCAGTTCATCTGGTTAGGTTGCTGGGTTGGGAGAGTTGGACCCGGTTGTTCCAAGTGATGTCCGGCAAAGGTGTGGTCTTGCCCGAAATCCAAGTTGACTTGAAGACTCAATAGATAGTCACCCAGCTCTGCAGTGGTCATGCTACGCGCCCCTGGTGCCTCCAATGATGTCGGGACTGAATGAGCTGAACCTTGCCGATCGCGGCTTCGGCTTACCTCCTCCGGCTGACGCGCGATCCTAGAAGCTTCTGGAGACGGGAAGTGATCTCCTCCAGCATTGACGGCCAGTGCTGGGGAGGCTACGCTGCCCGAGTTTGACATATGGCTGGTCTGATGTCCAGCTTGAGCTGTCCCAGGACGAGCTTGATCATCGCTTTCCCCAAGCCTGTCACTGTTGCCGAGATAGCCAGCGTTAACTTGGGCAACTTTGTCATCATCGCCGCCGCCATCATTGTCGTGGCCGTCGTCGCTGTCGGTGTCACTGCCGCTGTCGGTGTCGGTGTCGATGTCGCTCCTCATGTCGCTCCAATCGGCATCATCGTCGTCAACATTGTCATCGATATGATCATCTGCGTTGCCGACAGGTACTTGATCACTCGTATGACCATGCTGCTGTGTGCAGTGGTCACTGTTGTCATTCGATTGGCTGTTTCTCTCTACGCGGCACAAATGTTGTGTGTTAGCGCTATGACAGATGGCTCCGGCCTTCGTTGATCGAGGAAACATACCTCTCACTGCGTCCATTCTGGCGCGAAATATCTTGGCAAGTTCGATGCCCTCAATCCCTTGGTTCTCGGGTTCGTCCAAATTGATGGGGCTCAGCTGGAAGGCCTTCACAAAGTCGTAGCACGCATGTCCAAGAGGGAGGTGGAAAGGATCCGGATAATGTGGGATGACCATGCCCTCCTGAAAAGCCATAACGGGGTATTGTCTGTGAAGGACACGGGTCTTCCCATGCTGGTAGTGGTAGGCCCAGTGGTAGGACCCATCCTTCCGACTCTGGTAACATGATGGTATGGGGAGACCAATAGCAGTTATGGTACGGCCTGTCATTCCTACGCCTGACAGGTCTCCTGTAGGCAAAATAACTACTATCGCAGGTTTCTCAAGCCACGTGATGCCGTAAATCTCACCCGGAGTTGGATCCTCGACATGGACGTCACTGTGAATTCTGACCTGATCCACCTTCGAGGACCTTGAGCCCCTATTCCTGATTGTAATGGTTGAGAACTCTTGTCCCTGCTCGCCGGTCCCCTCTGGTGTCCTATAACCGGCTTCAGCGGCCTCCTTGACGGCGCGGTTGTTTAACTCAGCCTTGGTCGCGTCACAGTTGAGGACCTGGACACTGAACATTTTGAAGGCAAGCTCCTGGCTTCGGTCGAGTCCGTGCAACTTGCCACTTAGATGCTTGGCACCCGCCTGTAGAGCACCGCGGAAGAAGTGCTTATTGTGCTCCAGACACCGTAGGATGTACCATCGATTGCTGTTCTTTGGGTATGCAGCAATGTTATACTTGATAACAGCATTCCCGTCTGCGTAGACTTGGTCAAACTCGATAGGTTCTCGGGCGTCTCTGGTGACCATAGCGCTCGAGCTCGCAATGGTTTTGCGCTTCTTTCGTCTAGGTCCAGCTTCCGGGGAAGATAAGCGTGGATCATCATAACGCCTGACGGCTCTCTTGCGGGACGATCGTCGAAATTCCTGTGCCTGTTCCCCGAGTCCGTTGTCAGGTTCCTCGGGCTCCTCCTGGATTCCCTCCAGTTGTGATGGTTGCTCGAGGTTGGCATTCTCAGTAGCGGTGGCTCTTGGGGTTGTGTTGTGAGTGGTTTCATCCTGTAAGAAGGTTAGCGACGTCTCGCGCCTCAAGACCATGTACGACTTCATTTTGATTGATCGCTGAAGTAACTTACTAGTACTGACGCGGACCTAGTAAGTAGGAAAACCCAGCGCCTTATTTGGTTTCTCAAGGCGTCGGGATCTAGATCGCGAGAAATCTCTTCTCTCCTGTCCCTATCGGCGCTGTCTTGCCGCCGAAGCGCCTCGCTTTCCTCGGTGATGACACGGATTGCCTCGGTGATGACACGCATTGCTTCTTGTTTCATTTGAATGGCGGCTTGACGATCTTGAAGGGTAGTGGCTGTGGCGATAATTCGGGCATCGATCTCGGACAATTCTCCCTCAAGCTTTTGACGCCTCTTCGTCTGCTGAGTAGCAATGAACTCCCTCAGTTCTGCCGCCACAGGATCAGGATTTGTTTCAGGCATTTGGACGGTTGTTGGGATCTTTAACAGCGAACTGTTTTTGACAAGCCTCAGACTATGTGTATTTCTTTCCAGAAAAGACGTACTGAAAGTGCAAGAAAGAAAGAAACTCGGTTGCGAGGAGCCCAAAGGAATTTAGGAGAAGCAAGGCAGTTCTGGGCAGTTCTAACAGATTGTTAACCTTAATCCGCACACTTGGCGGAAGATGGGAAAGAGCATCCTCCCAAAGAATGCGTGGCCGGTGTACACCAAGCTAGGCAGGTAACATTATTCACACAACAGGGACAGGCCAAGACACAACCAGGAAAACAGAACATAAGTTCCTCAACCACTGTGTGGACCATACCTGGTAATCCAGTAGGTCGTCCAAGGTCAATTCCCTGATATTCTCTAAGAGCTCTTCCCCATTGGCCGCGTCAGCCGAAAAAAAAACCTGGAGGTCGACACATCACATTCGCGCAGTCATAGCAACCAAGTGACGGCATGGTGTGCCCCTTGCTTCTGATGCGCTTAATCTGGCACAGGTTCATGGGTCACCAGGCTGGGCAAAATGTGCGCGCCGCCTGGTGGAATACAAGATACACTAGGCGGAGAAGACATCCCGCTCAACATTTTTCCCCCCCCCATGCTCTTGACCTCACATATCTCGGCTAAGGGGTTCGGTTGTTGAGCTTCATTTACCCCTCGAGAGTTCTATGATCTTAGCAGGGTTTCTTCGTTTCTTTCATGTCCTTTCTTTTTATGTTACAACTGTACAACTGCTATTTTTTGAGACAACAAACCTGCCGATAAAGTCGATGGCTCATATCCGCAACCTTGATGAACGGCAATTGCTGCATCCAGCTTGTTAAACTACCTACCTACCTATTAACATACAACCTATTAACATACAAACAAAAACCACGGGATAGCAAAGCTATTTACCCCCTGTGAAGAGGAGACCAAAGGAACAGTTTTGCCAGGAGGTGTGGGTAAAGTCCATTTCCATTCGAATCTACCTTCCTCGATCCCCAAGGCTCTGAGAGCTGATGCCTGTTCCGTGATGCTGCCACCGGTTTCTCTCCTGTGGCTTGGAAAGAACCTTGATAAAACCGCCATTATGCAACCATCAATTTTTTGACAAATTGAGTGGCTGCGGATCGTCAATTTCGCGATCCGCAAGCGCCAATGCTCCAATGTTCACACCGTTCGAAACACTCAAGCCGCAGCACACACGGTGTGCGCTTTCTGTAAAATACACTGTAACTATATCCCCTGTGCTGATGACTCCACGATTGACACATGACGTTTTTTTCCCTCTTCGTACCTTATTTGGTGAAAAAATAAAGGCGTTCAGTTTTTCACTTCATTGAGTTTTAGAAAGAGTTAAAAAAAATGAAATGAAAAACACTCGTTGATATTTTGTTCATTAATCCATCTCATCATTCACACTTTTCACCTCTTTTGGTTCAACGACAAAGGGAACAGGATACTCGAAGTAATCCCCATTTAGTGTCTCCATCCTTAGTGACCAGCAAATGGCTTGATCTTATCTTCTCGTTTAAGGAAATGCGGTTTGCCAAAATGGAATTGCAGTTTGCCGAAGAAGGTGCGGCTGACTGATTAATGACCCCAGTTTATCGTTTCCAGTCCTGGGCTTTCCTCACAGGCCTGCTAGAATCTCAGGACTCGGCTTGTTCCGCAATACTCGATGAACATCTCTCAACGCAGGGGTTGTCAGTATTTTCGATATCCTGCGGTCGGGTAGTCGTCTGCCACCTCTTCATCATGCTCGAGATCTGAATAAGGAGGCCCGCAACGTTTTCTTAACATGGTCTGCGCAGTGTCTCTCCATTCCAAATGGTTTGTGCTTGCTAGAGTAGAATTATGTTTGTCTTTATCTCAGCCCTATCAATATCATCATGACCATTTTTCTTAAGTAGCAGTGCGTCTCGGAACAACTCCAAGTTTCGTTGTCAATGAAGTCCAGGGGCGTTATCTTTCTTGAGATCCCTCGCGTATTCGGTCAAACTCATCTGGCTGATGATGAGCATCTGATCTCAACCCCGACGCCACTTATGTTCCCTGTAAAAAAAAAAAAAAAAAAAAAAGGGATGTGCAAAACTCTTGCATGGCTTCATGCTACGGATGTTTGTTTGCTACCCGTGTCAAACGGGCTTGAGTGGCGCAACTTGACTGGGGATAGTCATATCCACAAATTTGAGACAATTGTATTTCATTGGCCTATACGTATCGTCTGTATCTTTTGCGCGCCTTCGAAAAATTTTCGTGGGTGAAAATCACCGAGAGGAATTTTACAAGACTACACTAATGCTGTGTAACGGTGACCGCACGCGGGGCCGGGGCACTGCTTCCGCTTGCTTCCATCATTATCCGTCCGTATTGAAACTTGAATCTTTGGATCAATTTCTGTTCAGCAGTGGGATTTTGTGTTGGTTTGTTCGGAGCAAATGTGGTGATTGAGATGACAGGTGTTACGAGCCCGGATTGGCTGCCATGTTGCAAGCCCGGATTGGCTGCCAGGGTAGGCGGCCGGTAACGGCTGCCCACGCCTGGCGGCAGGCGGCGGCAGCCGCCTGACCGACCCAGGCAACCCGGCGTTCGGGTCCCATAGGTCGCGGATGACCCGGAGGGCCCAGTGGCTGGGTCTCATGGGGATATTCCCGTAGGTTATGGATGACCCAGAAGGCCCAAGGGTTGGGTCTCATGGGGCTCTTCTCATTGGTTGTAGCACTTCTATATAGTTGCGAGAGTCTGGCACTCTCGAAGATGGATTTATTACGGCAGTAATCAATACAAGTACTTTGGCAATAGTTGTCGTGTCAACTGCGCATCTTGTGTGTTCATTGGAATCGATACTCTTCGTGATTACCCCCTACCTAAAACCCAAAACCCTTACTGCTCTGTGGAGCAATAGATACTCTTGTGGACCTTGTGTTGTCAAGGTCGCCCCCATACACAGGTTGTTACAACAGGACAATTTTAGTTCTTATATCCAAATGAATCTTCACGGACTTTAAGCATGAAAGGGTACTGTACCTACATACGTGGTATGTTAAGGAAATCATAATTCAAGCGGTATGCCGATGTTGGGCTTTTGTTCCTTTTTGTTCGCCGTTCAAAGAATGGTTGTCAAATGCTGAATTCTTGACGTTAGAACTGAACGAAATTGCGTATCAGCACGGTAATACTTTGCGTATAGTTACCGTTGAAATCTCTGAACTCTCATATTTTCGTTCTCACATAGAACACTTCGAGCGGGTTTTTTTCTATCCCTCTTTGTCCTTTCGTTAAAGGGTACTTACTTCCTCACGATCTTGAGCATAATTTTGGTAGCGGTGATGATTTCTTAGGCGGAATGCGTATTCTGGATCTCACGGACTGCGCCAGCGCGAAACAAAGCCCCATCTTCAATGCAGCGGCCTGCCTGCACTCACGACTTATCTCCGCCAAGTCGATGACGGCTTCTGGTCCCTTAACGACCATGCGATGAAGAACTGGTGAAATGGTTTGCTCATACCTTTATTTCAATACAGAGTGGATGCACGCGGATGTAACAACCTGTGTATGGGGTAGCCTTGACAATACAAGGCTCACAAGAGTCTGTTGCTCCACAGAGCCACAAAGGGGTTAGGTCTTAGGTAGGGGGTAATCACAAAGAGTATCGGTTCCGCTGAACACACAAGATGCGCAGTTGTCACAACAACTATTGCCAAAGTACTTGTATTGATTACTGCCGTAATAAATCCATCCCCGAGAGTGCTAGACTTTCGTAACTATATAGAAAATGCTACAGCCAGTAGAAGTACCAGCCTGTTGCTCTGTTGCCTCTGCAACAGAGCAGCAGAGCACACAGAGCGCAACTGCTCTGTTCCTTCTGTCATTACGCCACAGAGCACACAGAGCACAACTGCTCTGTGCCAAGACCCTGTGTCCCGCAGAGCACCCTCTGATAGGCCCAGGGACTCCCTCGCCGAATCCTCCAATCCGGGTTCGTAACACGTGGCGGCATACAAGTTTGTCAAATTCTTAAACGTCCAGGATGAGCTAAAAGCATTTGTCTTCTTAGCAGGGGGTTAAGTTATGGGAGTCTAACAAGGTTCTTTTAATGAATATTTGGCGCACACCCATTGTTATGAAACAACTGGAAGTGGGGGCGGCCGAAAAGACGAGCCGTCGACAGCCGGAATGCAGCCAGTAAAGGACTCACCTGCGGGATGATCGCTAGAGTCGCTTCGCGATCACTACGGTCAGTACTCAGCGGTCGGTGAGATCGCTGAGCGATCACGGCATTTCGCATCGAAGATACAGTTATTACTAGCAGATAGTTTCCTATATAGCAGGAGAGTGCTGCGCACTCTCAGTCCGAGGATTCTTGAACTCCTCACGCAAGCAATCAAGTTCAGAACTCAAGTTCATTGTCTACTATCTTGTTGATGGCGAAATCCACGCTGATAACATGCGTACAGTGCAATAGTACGTATGTTATGGTTTGGTGGAAAGAAGTGTGTAGCATTGACAGAGGCTGTGAGAGCTGCAGAGGTCTTATGCTGCAGACCCCGCGCTAGTCTACTTTGGCCTAGTGCCTATGGTGGGGACCTGGGCTTCCATAAGCCGGTGGCACGTGCTGACTCACGTGCCACACCTCCACGCTCTATCTATCTAGAAGTGACGCTCCGCCTGCAGCACATGACTGATGAAATCTAGCTTGTCTTGCTCTGCGAACATAGGCCACATAGCCAAGTCGCCGATCGGAAACATAGCCGAGGAGCGCAGCTCGAAAACGTAATCTTCCATTTCTGTGGCTGTAGCCTCCAAGCTGCTAGGAAGCCGTAGGCTGTCCGGGGGATTGGGCTGATCAGAACTGCGATTGGATATTTCTGCCAACTGCGTCACAATGTCCTCGGCCGTCGGCTGCTGGCCAGAAGAGTCCTGTCCCCGGTCAGTTGGCGGTACGATGTTTGCCGTGCGAATGAGCTCTTCCGCAGTCTCTTGTTCCCTTACCATGCCCTGGTAGGCTAAGGTTGGCACATCGCTGTTACTCTCGAAGACCCAAGTATCCATCTCGTACTCATTTATCACGATATTGACGTAAAGGTGGTTGTTCGACTGCAGCCACTGCAGCGCCGCTCGAAGGGCACAGGATCGGCCGCTCAGCAGCTTGCTCACATCCCGAGGCGTTGGCTGCTCTTTACCGGTCCAGATCACATGCACCTGGTCCAATGCCGACACAAGTGGATACGGTAAGATCGTGGCTAGCGAGTCCACGTCATTGGAAAACACAGTGACATGGCCTACATTGTGCTTCCGGTATATCGGACCGGTCTGCTGGCCCCGCTGGATATTGAACTTAATGATGAACCCGTACGCTGCATTGAGAGAGATGAGCTTCTCCTCGAAAGGAGTTATTTCTTGGAGCTTCTTTGTAGTTCTTCGAGCTCCTTTAGGTACCTATGCTCGCAGCCGATATGCAGGGTGCTACCCACACAAGCCTCTGGAACCCGTTGTCGGTCGAAAGCAGCTCGACAAGTAACCCAGATCGAAACAGCAGCTTCGCCATTATCCCTCCGGAAAACATCTCTTACATGCCAATAGCCTCTCCATTATCGACTGAATGTCGGCAGGAATTGCCGTTCTCCAGTCGACATTGTCAAGGTCTCGTGGCTTCTTTTTCATATAGTAAACCGAGCATGTTGCGATCTCCATACTGCTTCATCATAAAAGGCTCTCAGAAAGTATTGCATAGTTTGGACTTTGCGCTCTGTCGGCACAGGGTTACACCGACCACGGCGTGCTGATGCCGCTTATTTCTCCTGGAAGGATCGTTCCACTGACTAAATCAATCGATCCAGCGCTTCCTTTTGCTGCGCAACCATTTGCTGGTGATTCTTCCTGATGACTGGGAGTTTGTTCCGCGGAATACCCTGTCAGCACACAATGCGCCCACCTCTACAACATCGGATCCTATTCCCGAATCACCTACGACACCGCGGCCAGCAGGCCCTGGTGGCGTCGCGAGCAGAAACTCGTTCTGGTCTCCGAGCCACGCGCACAAGGGGCCTTTGCCAAAGAACGCCAGGTCGGCAACACTGGCCGCTGCTAAGTATTCAGATCGCGAGACGGCTGGGCCACCAAGAACAAATACCGTGGGACGCTACGACAACTGATGTGGACCCAATGACAGTGCCGAGCTCGAGTATGTCTCGCCCCTCAAATCTATCAATTCCGCTTACCGTCCATCTAGGCAGCAATGCTACGGGACGAGGCTCAGATATGGGGCAGTTGTTAGACGACCAACTTGCTTCCACCAGTGCCACCCCAACACGCAAGAGGAAAGCATCAGGCTCTCCTGGGTCGGGTAGAAGAAAGAGGACCACAGCAGGGAAAGGACAAAAAACCCCGTCGCGATTTGTCAACTACACCATTCTTTTGACACACTTCCGATATATACGATACTAGCTGCGACAGCGTGTTCGCAGCACCAGCTAGTATACCGACGCGCCAATACAACAAGCCTGCGAAAAGAAGTTCCAACTGCCGCTCCAGAGCACGTGTTCATTCATGCACAGCCCGGGAAACACCGCCAATGGCATTTGGCGCCAGCCGTTTGGGCGCTAACACCAGCACAATGCCTATATGCGGGGTTGGCGATCTGGGCGGACAGCATCTCTCCTTGGAGACAGCAACAACAACAACCACCTTTGAGCTGCAACAACCTAACCCACCGAGCTTCGCACTACCCATCTCAATAACCCCTCGTAGTAGGTAATTCTTACCTATGTCTAAGAGCTTCCCGTCGCTTCAGTTACTGATCTACAGGGCCTGCTAGAGCCGCCCGTCTCCCCGTCTCCCCGCACACCTGCTCGCCTTCTCCCGCTGTCGACAGTCATACAAGTAGCTGCGAGAAGCTGAGCTCGACAGGCTTTCGGCAATGCGCCTCCTGGAACGCAACAATACCGGCGATTTTTGTCTAACGCGTGAATTTCACGATGACAAGGTCCCACCGTATGGGATACTTTCACACACATGGGGCGACGAGGAGGCCCTCTTCAAAGACCTGGAGGAGGGAATGGCCAAGAATAAAGCAGGCTATGCCAAGATTCAGTTTTGTGGAGACCAAGCCAGGCGCGATGGTCTGAATTTCTTTTGGGTCGACACTTGCTGCATCGACAAGTCCGACGATGCCGAGCTTCAGAAGGCTCTCGACTCCATGTTCCTATGGTACCGCAATGCGGCCAAATGCTATGTCTATCTCACAGACGTCTCAACCCATAAACGAGACGCCGATGGCAACCTTAAGTGGGAATTGGCTTTTCAAAAATCCCGATGGTTCACTCGTGGGTGGACGGACACTCCAAGAGCTTATTGCTCCAACAGTCGTTGAATTCTTCTCCAAAGACCGCAAGCGCCTAGGAGACAAGAAGTCTCTAGCACAGCATATTCACAACACAACCGGCATTCCCCTCGGAGCTCTCCAAGCCAACTAATTGTCCAATTTTAGCTTTGAAGTGCGCATGTCGTGGATTGAAAAGCGCAGTACGACACGTGAAGAAGATAAGGCTTACTGTCTATTCGGCATCTTTAACGTACAGATACCACTTCGGTACGGCGAAAGGAGAAGAAGAAGCCTTTAGGCGACTGCGAGAGGAAATTAGCAAGCAAGATCGCTGCCTGGCCGAATTTCTTTCCACGAATCCACGCCGTGACAAGAAGCGTATCGAAAAGGCAAAGGGTGGTTTGCTTGCCGACGCTTACCGCTGGGTTCTTGCCACCCCCAACTTCCAACAATGGCATGAACAGCCAGAGAGCCGCCTTCTCTGGATCAAAGGAGATCCTGGCAAGGGCAAAACCATGCTGCTCTGCGGCATCATCAACGAGCTAGAGGAAGCAATTATTGCTGACGGACACTGTTGCAATCTGGCCTATTTCTTCTGCCAGGCTACCGACTCGCGTATCAATAATGCCAATGCCGTGTTACGGGGCTTAATTTACCTTCTTGCCAACCAGCAACCACGTCTCATACCTCACCTACGCAAATACACCGACGCTGGTGAATCCCTCTCCGACATCAATGCGTGGCTCGGCCTCTCGGATATTCTAGAGGGGATGCTAAGAGATCCGAACTTGAAGCCAACCTGCCTGGTCGTTGACGCCCTAGACGAATGTATTGTCGACCTACCAAAGCTTCTGGACTTTGTCATCCACATCGCATCTGTATCTTCTCGTGTCAAATGGATCGTCTCTAGCCGCAATTGGGTGGAGATTGAGGAACAGTTGGCGATCGTCATGCAGCAGTCCAGACTCAGCCTCGAGCTAAACGCCGAATCCGTCGCCGCTGCCGTCAACGCATTCATTCGCCATAAGGTCACCTACTTATCACAACTGAAACGATATGACAGCACAATAGAGGATACTGTACATGACTATCTTTCCTCCAACGCGCACGGGACCTTTCTCTGGGTGGCCTTGGTCTGCCAGGCACTTGCGGATCATAAGGTTCGGAAGCGGCATAGCCTAACAAAATTACGCACCTTTCCACCCGGGCTGGATGCTTTGTACGCGCAAATGATGGGACAGGTTTACCATTCCGAGGATGCAGATCTCTGCAAGCAAATTCTTGCCATCGCCACGATCGTTCATCGACCCATCAGCCTTTGGGAACTAACCACTCTCGTCGAGATGGAAGACGACATTTCAGGTGATCTGGAGTGCTTAGAAGAACTTATAGGGTTTTGCGGCTCCCTTTTAACTCTTCGAGAGCAAACTGTCTATTTTGTTCATCAGTCAGCCAAAGACTTTCTCCTGGGCAAGGCTGCTCACCAAGCCTCTCAAGAGGCTTTCTACCGGGTCTTCCCTCTGGGAATGAAACATGTAAATTACACCATCTTCTCAAGATCGCTCAATGCGATGTCGACGGTTTTGGAACGCGACATATTCTGCTTAAAGGCACCAGGGTTTCCTATCGACAAAGTCCGCACGCCGGACCCAGACCCTCTTGCGACAGTACGGTACTCGTGCGTTTACTGGGTTGATCATCTCAATGACTGGCAGTTGGGCGACAATATCAACCATCCAGATGTATTCAATGATGGCGGTATCGTCCATAGCTTTCTGAGGCGGCACTACCTCTACTGGCTTGAAGCTCTTTCACTTTGTAGGAGCATGTCGGAAGGAATATTTTCAATCATAAAGCTCGAAAGCTTTCTTCAAGTAGGCTCTACCCAGTGATTGCAAGTTATTTTTTAAGCGATTTTAACATAAATTCAGCGAAGGTCGATTACATCTCAGTTACCAAGCCTTGTCTCTGATATGCGTCGATTCTTTTTATCCTGTAGATGGGTAGTTGAGAATTACCCTCTTCAGGTATACGCTTCAGCACTTGTGTTCAGCCCAGCCCGAAGTATAACAAGACGCCTATTTTGGCAGGAAGAACGAAAGTGGATTGCTATGGGGCCAATCGTAGAAGATAATTGGAATGCGTGCCGGCAGACGCTTGAGGGGCATGGCAGTTGGGTCAGCTCGGTAGCATTCTCCCCCAATTCGAAGTGGCTTGCGTCCGGGTCACACGATAACACCATCAAGATCTGGGATCCGGCCACGGGGGCATGTACGCAGACGCTCGAGGGGCATCGCGATTTGGTCAGCCCGGTAGCATTCTCGCCCAATTCGAAGTGGCTTGTGTCCGGATCATATGATAACATCCATCAATATCTGGGATCCGGCCACGTGGGCATGTACGCAGACGCTTGAGGGGCATCGCGATTCTGTCAACTCGGTGGCGTCTTCCCTTAACTCGAAGCAGATTACATCCGGATCAGACAATGCCAACTCCCCACATTGCTCAGGTTATAGAATTGGCTCGGACAACAGGTGGATTATGAGGGGCTTGGAAAATTGGCTGTGGCTGCCTACAGAATATCGGCCAAGACGCTTAGCTGTGGCGGGATCAATAGTTGCTATTTGCTGTCCGTCGGGACGCATCCTAACTATGACGTTCACGACAGACAGCTAAGCTGATCTGTGCTTCTCTCTTTCTCTTTCTTCTTAATCATAGCGTGCCACACTTGTCGGCACGGTCTAACCTGTTCTTATCTTGGTGATAAGATACTCTTTAAACAACAGAGTTGGAATATGACTGAAAGGTACAATTTAAAGTACATATAAAGCCACGTATGGAGATACCAATTAGCCTCTTCCTAAATCCAAGTAGTAGTACCTCGTGACTTGAGTCGAGCTGGGGAAAAAACTAGAAAGTATATGAACTAGCCAGCCCAGCCCCCTAATGGATGACCCTGTTGGCTGACCGTGTGGGCTGACCTTCTTGGCTAACCCTCTTGGCTGACCCTGTTGGCTGACCCTGTTGGCTGACCCTCTTTGGCTGACCCTAATGGATGACCCTGATGGCTGACCCTAATGGATGACCCTGATGCTGACCGGATTGGAACCCTGGTCCCGGGCCGGGCCCTGTATAAAATGAGATCACCTGTTGCCTCATCCCCAAAATGGCGGAGGCACGGGGCTATCAGGAGACTCATGGATGCTTGCGGCGCTCCTGAATCTGAAATAAAATCTTTTTCTATGGTGTTTCAGACTCTTTTTGGAAAGTCTTTTCGGCGCAATGCGGAGAATCTTGAAAACTATCATGGCAACGTATCCAGGCCGCTTTCAACCACGCCAAATCCACGAGGATATCTAACTCCGCCTCAGGGGTAGCCCAGAAGGACTCTTGGCAACCTATGGACATTCCACGTGCATTCGAAATTCTTGTCTGTTACCAAAAAGGTAGCAAAATTTCCGCTGTGCTAACTTGAAATAGGATAAACAAACCAGTCCAACGAACAAGCAGCTGGAGCCTATATGTATTATTGCCTAGCCTGCTGACAATGTCTTGGTTGATTAGGTAGGGTGTGACAAACGCCGGTCTTGAAGACGCTCTCACACGGTTTCAGCAGGTAGAGAATTATTGCAAGACGGAAGTCGAGCGCTTACTCTCTGAGCGACATATCTTGGGACAGTTGATTGGGCCTTGCATCACGGTCAGTATTTATACCATATCTCTAAGAAGTACGGCTAATAAAGGCTTCAGAACTTTCCTAACGGCGCCGTTAAGACACACACACCAAAAAACTCAACGATATGGGTTGTAGTTTTGGCAAGTTGAATGATGATCTGGATAATTGCAAACGGAAGTGGGATGAGCCGTCAGTCGATGGACCCGCTCATAGTAAGAGGAAAATCGAGCAGTCGCCAACCAGCTCTATTTCTCCCATCAATCACCACGACTCAAAACGCTATCCGCCCATTAGCCCAGCCTCCCCAGCCCACGATACATAAAAGTGGCCCATGCGTTTAGATCCAAATCGCTCCAATCAAACTGCAGTCAGCAGCCTACGATGGAACGAAAGCAAGCGGGCCTTTGAGGGGTCGGTGAGCATTGGACGTACGAGGCTTACGTTAGAAGAGACAGTTATGATAATGGATATAATGTGAAGGGTGGAAGGCAAAACACTTGGGTACTACCCTGTGTGATCGAGGTTGTGGGTAAAGATCTTGTGATGGTTACTAATGATTTTCTTCTGGTTTGGAGGCTGCGGATTGGCCCTAACTGAAATATTTGAATAGGGAACAGAATGGGAGGAGTAGTAATGTATATGATGATTGGATAACGAACAGGTAGGATAACCAGTTGTAGTTTCTTAAGTCGGTGATAGAACTTCCTCCATTCATCTTCCTTCCTTTCTTCCTCTTTCATTGTGTGACACCGCAAAAGAAGTGAGGTACTAGAGTTGCCTCTAGACCTTGGAATTCAACTAGATAAGCCTGGATGATCCAGACTTACTAGCTACTACCACGGATTTCCAGCATTATTATGGCAAGTCTTACTAACCTGCAAAGTGGTCCCCACTTCCACCAAGGCTCTCACAATAAGAGGTACCAAAGCAGCTAACCTTCAAGGTAGCAGCCCACGAAACAGTTCTACTTTAGTCAAACATTTCTGCGTGGAGATAGGAGATGATTATGAGAAGCTATCAGCAGACAAGAAGGCAATTGGAATTAAGAAAACTATATTGGTTTGAAGATTTGGACCAAGGAGAGTTAGAAGAAGACAACGAAGTATAAGGAATATCAAGATAATATGAATGGTTCTATTCTTATGCAAATAAGGTATACATATTAAATTTTAACCTAGGTTGTAAATTGAGTTAAAAAAAAAAAAAGAACAATAAATTAACGGGCGGTATCGCTTACGAAGGAGGGACCAAATCAACCACTCCCAGTGCCTAGGATCGCCTGCAGTCACCATTACCTTACTCTGCTTGTTAAAAAGATTTACATAAATCAATCCAACCATTCACAATCAGAATCGAGTTCAGTCTCAGAAGCTGAAGGTTCTTCCCTCGGCGATGGGATACTTTCTAACAAGCCTCTGACCACACAATTCTCTCCGTCTATCGGTGCCCTTTCTCGTATCCTTAAACGCCTTAAATTGACAGAACCCTTTGATCAGCCAAGACAATTTTCCTCATATTGTGAGGGTGTCTCGTTGGCTATCACACTACAGACAGAGAGACAACTTCCCGCTTCTTTCTTTTTATCGAACCTTTTATTCAGTCTTAATTTCGTCCGATAAGAGCAAAGCAGAAAGTAATAGGTGCTATTATATTAAAGAAAGAAGGAGATTGCATTTCTATGACAAGTTGATAGATAAAGGAAGGATAGAAAAGGTAAATAACCCAAATATCACTTTACACGAACGGTCTCTCCGTCTTCTTCGTCTCATTTGTGACGCCGTTGTGTAGCAGGGCCCCCGATAGTTCCCTGATTTGCTCTAATGAGAATATTTGGCAGCCCCGGTGCTCGTCAAGCAGGCGATGGCGGTAAGACCTGACCCTCTTACATGATCTAGAGTTCCAGAAGCCTCTAAACCTCTTTCCTAACCCATCGAATCACTGAAATCCTAGCACAAAATATTTCCCGCGGCCAAGGATATCTGGGAAGAGAAGCGTCATATGTAATCCTGAAGTCATTGTGTTGAAGCCTCATTGCCGCTCCATCGATGTCGCCCCAATTGTCGATTCCCCAGTCGCACGCTGGACAAATCTCCATTTTACGGTCCCAAAATGCTGTTCCATCGTCGATCTGGCAGTACTTAGAAGGAAGCACGCTATGGTGATGAAGAGGGCAATGTTGTTGGAATTTACATTCTGGCTCGGGACGAAATCCATCTCCACTCTCCCTCAAAAGTACCCATAACTCTTGAAGGTTGGTAAGCCCAGAAGCGCCGCGAGAATAAAATAGGTCCGAAATATGTCCTGACAGTTCTGCGGGCAAGATAATGTTCTTTGGTTGTCTAGCAAAAGGCTGGGCTTGCCGGAGTATTGTTCGTAACCACTGTGAGTGTTGCTCGAACTGGGAACTCCTGGAGTGTAGCAAATCTGCTGGCGGTATCCCAGTCATTAAAAAGAAGTCGAGGTCTAAATTAGCCGGAAATGCGTGTTCTCTTCCCTTTCGTTGGATTGCGTATACCTCGCCATCCCCATTGTCCGTATATCTTCAGACCCTTTTGTGAAACACAAATACATCGTGTTTGTGTTTCTTATAGACCTCACAACTCTCCTGCAGGCTATTTTCAAAGCTTCTAGTGGGAGAGAAACTTTAGCAAGCCGACCATCGCAGTACTGGAGCCTAATGACTCTGGGAACATTATTGCATCCAACCGCCAACTCCCATATCAATAAGCGAAGCTTGGCTGATAGATGAGGAAAAAGCCTAAACTAGTAGGCTCGCTGGCTGCTCGGGGGGTCGTCATAGGGGGCGATCGAAGATGGTACTTTGAAGTTTCTGTAGATCCGGGGTACGTTGGAGAGCGAAGTATAGAGGTCGAAAAAGGTCGCTCCTCCCACGGTCGTCTGTCATATTTATAGACTCTTGTAAACCAGACATTGCCCGCATGCAGAGATTCAGATCTTTCAGACGGCTAGAGAAGAGCCGGCCAAAGAATAAGCAGCCCACCCCAGTTAGGCAAACAACCTCAAGATTCCGGTAGCCCAGCGTAAAAAAAATCGCCACTTGACAGCTATCTTTTTCTACTTGCCTTGCCTGTTCTTTTTCTTTTCTTAACTGTGTTTTGCCACTTTGTAGTATCTTTGCAAGAATGTTTAATTACATTAGCTATATGATTGACTGTGGTGGCGATAGGAAGGCGGAAATGGGTAGCGATAGAAGGGAGGAAATGAGTGGCAGTTGTAAAAAGAATCGTGAATTTATTTTCAGAAAATAAAACTGTTGGCGTCAAAAAGGGAATAAGGATATGTGACCGGTTGGGGGTGGGTTTGGTGTTGTTAAAAGGACACCTTGGAGGCGACCAAATTTGGAGGAAAATTTCCCAAGAAACGATATTACCGCTCTTGTCTTCTAATCTTCGCCTCCTTCCTTAACTGCACTACTACTTTGGCTATGAGACTCAACGCGTCCCGACACGGCGCCGGCAGAATCGATTCTCCGAACCTCGACAGAATCTTGTCCGTGTGCCACCGTTTGTTCTCTCCCGAAATAATGCGAAATCTTTCCTCGCCTGGGCACGAATCGTCGCCGCCAAGAGACGCATGATGCAGAGGAACCGCTTTCTCGAAGAACTCCCGCACGCCGGCTTCGGTCACGTCGACCCACCAGCGCGATTTTGTCGGCCACGATATCTTTTCGATGCATTCGTGTTGCTGCAGCATCTTCATCAGCCAAAAAAAAAATCCAAAATGCAGCACCTCAAGGTTATGCAAAATGGCAGTGATCATACCTTTGCCCTCAAACCGGCACTACTCCTCTCGATTGCCTCCCATCGCGAAGTATATCTGCTCCATATATCGTCCCACTCTTTCCGGGCGGCGGTCTGCTGTTTACGCTCCTCATCGGCGCGCCGTCTTGCTCGATCCTTTATCTTGGCTTCGTGATCTTGGTCTTGCTGCCTTTTGGCTTTGGCTTTCTGTTGCTGTCTTTGTTGTTCTCTCTTCTCCCGTTCTCTCTCCGCTCGTTGCTGCTCTTTCATCTTCGCTTTTGTTTCTTGCCATTTGCGGTGTTCTTCTTCTTCTTCTTCTTCTTCTTCTTCTTCTTCTTCTTCTTCTTCTTCTTCTTCTTCTTCTTCTTCTTCTTCACTCTTTTGTTTCTCTCGTTGTTCATCCTTCTGGCTTCCTCTGATCTCTTTTCTGCTCGCGCCTTGGCCTTGGCTTTATCTTCCTGGCGGTCTTCTTCGACGTTGTCGCTGTCAGGCTGTTGCTTGAAGTACGCGTGGTGTGCTTTGGGCGAGGTCTTGAACTTGTGATTTTTACCGTCTTGTGAGTTGCTCTTCGTGTTGTTGTGTCCTGCGGGAGGAACCGGTGATTCGCCCAGACGAGGAGTTCGCAATCGAGGACGACTGATTCCGGTGCGTAGACGTAAGAGTCTCTGAGTCCATTGTTGCGATACCTCGTCCGCTTGACTGCCATGCTGATAGCAAAGCATGATGTCCAGCACGTCTGACAGCCTTGGAGACATTGCTGCCTCAGCTGGCTCCAGCATGGCCAACTCGTCGAGTATACGCCGGGCTCGGGACACCTTGACGTGTGCTATCTTCCGTTGGCAGCGTCGACCGCATGTCACTGCTTGCCCGCCGCATCTTTCGCTGCCGGTGGCTGGATTAACTAGCTGAATGACTTCTTCGGGATCCCATAGCTTGGGTTCTTGCTTCACTCTGGAAATGTAGGCCGTGGGAGGCATTATTGGCTTGAGTTGGGTAAACTTGAACCTTTGATGCAGAAGGGTATTGGGGGCAAGGCAGTAACGTTCAGGTCAATACCGGTGTTCGAAGAGATGTCAAACATAGAGCCAAGTGACGTTTGGTGGGTGTTAAAGATATTCAAACCGGCCGATCATAAAAAATTGGTCCTTATGTCAATCGACGAGTGTTCCAAATTACCTTGATGAACTCCACCACCCTACATAAGTATACCCTTTGTACCCCGATCTTAAACACCCAGAGGCTTCTAGTCTTTGACCAAGCCATCCAGGTTTGCCAGCAAAAAGGACTTGTATTGTGACTGCAGTTTCATCTTCACGCACTCCAGAATTGGGATTAATGGGAGTTATCTTCAAGAGTATGGCTGGTGTCATGGTTGCGGCGCAGTGACCAGTCAGCCTCTGTGAACATCCTGAACTTACACGGATACCGGCCTTGAAATTCGGTCGGCAGATATATATCCTCGGATTAAGTGGTGTTGTTGTCGCCGAGTGGGTGTGATGAAAAGTCCGGGGGGAACGGTCGCAGCACTCTCGGTCCAGGCCGACCTTGGCCTCCACACCACGAGGACCGTTGCCTCGTCTCAAAGCCTAGACGGTAAACCAACTGTCAATGCGTTTCCGTAGAGAAGTGTAATAGCAAGTTCCGAAAGACGTCACGAGTGGCTTTGTTCATCGAGACATACTTCATCTATCAGTCCAGTCGTTGGTCAAAGGGGGTGTCAAGCCTCGGACATTCCATGTTTCATTTTTTCGACCCTTGCAATCACACCGCAAGGGCTGACAGGGAAGCCTCAGCAGACAGGCAGTGCTGTTAATTAAATGCAAATAGTGAACGGAATTCTGTTGGTTACCGACAGGTTGGGTTGCACTCCCAAGTGGCTGACACAGTATCTTTGCTGCCTTCTTGTTCCTAGACATGGTTCTTTGCATGCATGTTGGCGGCCAGGGGCTTAACCACTTGAAGAAAAGGGAGGCCGCCCACCGTGCGACCAGCAAACACGCTGATTGCAAAATGATCTTTGTGAATTGAGATCGCCTTTAAGTATTAGGGATCGAAATCAATACTACTTAGTATCATTGAAAGCAGTTTCAATTACTTGAATCAGATACCAGAACTACCTCCGTTATATCCTACACATGGTAAACATTCAAACGGAAACGCAAAGAAAAATACCGGAGGCCTGACAAATACATCAGACATTAACAGGCCCTTCCACCTTTGAGCTTGTCTGTTGCGGCTGCGCGCTCATGGGCGCAAACTGACTAGGCGCATACATCGGGGTGCCCTCCGGCCTGGGAAGCACCGCTTCCATCTTCCCATCGTGCGGCATATGCGCGACACGCTTGTGGCAACCTGAGCAGTGGTGATCTATGTCTGCGAACCAATGGCACATGATGGGGATGCACACCGTTATGACACCGCAAAATAGGCAGCAGAACAGTGCTGCCAGACTGCAAGATTTGCCTTTTGTCAGTTTTGTCTGTGACAGATATAGTATTATACTGGGATAGTACTGACGTCGTCTGGCTGGTATCATTCTTGACGACGTTGGTCTTCTGACGAGAGTGGCAATACGGGCAGTCGATGAAGTCGGGAGTCTCCTTCAGATCCTCGAGTCTGACAACGTAGTTCTCTGGCCTAGACTGCTGGGCTGCGGATTGCCCAGGACTGGCTCTGGTCCCTTCTGTCTGTGGTTGTTGCGGAGTACTCGTACTAGTAACCGCAGGCGCGGGTGTAGTGTGTTCATCGTATGCTGGAGGCGGCGCAGGCGACGTCACGGCTGTAAGCTCCATTTCTTCAGGGGCTGCCGCATCTTGGCTATGTTGTACGCCATTTGGGCTACTCGTGGTGGGTGCCTTTGCCTCGGGTGCCACTGTCGACGTCGCGGGCTCCATTTCGAGCCTGTGGTTGTCAATAATGGGGAATGTTTGGTGTAAACTTTCAAGTCATCTGACGGCACTGGGTTCGGGGTTCCAAGCTTACCTATATACCTGCATGTTGTGGAGTACGCCGAGAGGCTGAGCCCTTCGAAGGAAGCCTAGCACGCCCGGAACTAGTCCTATCAAAGACCGAGAGGGGACCGTAACACAAGCGATAATCCTTCTCTATACGGATTACGGACACTCAATCCGACCTTGATCCACTGTTTTATTTACAGCCACCTGAAATGGCCGCCAATTAGCTGCTCCAACGTTGTTGTGTCACCATTACCCGCCACGTTCTCACTGCGCCAAGATGTTTGTGTCAGCGTGTGTTTGGGGGCGATTAATTTCCAGGGCCAAGAGTCTCAACCGCTCCCTGCTACCGTCTGGTATTGAATGTGGGATGGTTGAGAAAATGTCTGGCAAATAAACAGACGACAGCTCAATTTCAAGCCCCCATAGAGCATAGATGTACCCAACATGATAGTCACCATCAATGGGAGGGTAAAAGAGATCCTTGCAGATGATACGAGCAGTGATTGACACGCCAAGGTAATAACCAGAAGCAGGTTGGATATCCAAAGGGAGAAGAGTAGGGGCCAAACAAGAGAATAATGACCATGCCTTACTATGGACATGTATTGAGGCCAAGTTTGCGACATAGAGCCTTTGCCCTCGAACAATGGCTCCATGTTCAGATAAAACCAGCATCGATATCACTGGTAGCGCCAAGAGAGCAAATAGACAACATTTCACGGCATGTAAATCCGACTGTCTTGATATTTGATGAATGAATAGAGAGAATAACGTTATGTTCATTATGGCCAATTCGCCAGGATCCTCCAAGACCTTGTTAAACATGCAGCCACAATGCGCGGTCATTGAAGAACGGTGAATGAGGTTGTGACCGCTTGACAAACACGTAAACATGCCACAGAAACTGGAAGATGAAAGGGTAGGGTAGGTAGCTAGTCCGCAATTCATGGATATAAAGTTGATCGCTGGTACTGCCCGTTTCCGCCTCCGACACAAAGTGATTTTGACAATAAGGTCGCACATGGCATCCTCAATGGCCAGCATCAGGCCCGAGCGCATTCCAGTTTCCGTTCGGTTCGACAATGGGGAGATCATCGCGGTGCCAATGCTGTCAACAGCCCGCGCCCAGGATCTCCAGTTCGAAGCTCTCCGCCGAGCCTCCAAGCGCGGCATTCATGCATCCGTAGCCGATACTTTGCTCCGGACCACAAGGCCTAGCCCGTCAATTGTTGACGAGCAAGACCGTGTTGTCGACTTTTTACCACTGACTCAGCACAATACATTTACACTTCATATCCTGCAGACAGCGGTATCGTGTCCTTTTTTATCAGTCTGTTCCGTGTTATTGAGACTTTTTACTGATTTCGTGATACAGAATGCGTTTCCTGCAAGCCCCGATACTCCAGAGGATAGAGCGAATGCTCTACTCGTGCGTTGGATAACAATCGGAGATGTCCTCGTCAAACCAGACCCACTGGACCAACTCCCGGTCCAAAAAGTTTGACGACGGACATGATATGACTGTAGCTGGGTTATATTACCAGTCAGCAGTTACGGCTCAGTAGCGCCTTTTCGAAAACCTTGGCCGCCAATCTCTCATCTTCGACCCAGCTCGCATTCGACTCTGGTCCAAGTATGGCCCCTTGTCTCGTGAGAGCGGCGACTATTCTATGCGAGATCTTGACTTCGGATCTCGACCAGGGGAGCCGCTGGACATCTTTGTCCAGATACAGGGGCCACCACCTAATGCCGCTATGGGAAAAGCCTGGCTCGTACATGGGCAGACCAGTGACTTCGACCCCAGCCAGGCCTGGGGTCTGAATATGTCCGATAGAGCCATATCAACGTTTGTCACTAGTCTTCGGGTTTTGATCGAAGAAATTGAGCGCAAAAACATCACATTTGACTCGGTGATTGATACCCTGCTTCGTATCACGCGATTTCCGCCCGTTCTCCTCGCCGTCATCAAGGCAACGCAATTTTGCGATGATGGCCTTGAGATGTACATATCTGCACAGGATTTTCCGGATTTTCATCTTCTGATGGAGGCTTTTAAGACTTTGTTCATATTAACGGTCCCGGAACGGTCGCGTTCGCATACACTATCATCGCTGGAAGGTTCCCGACAAGTTATCTCTTTGGATCCACAGTCCGTGCATAGCAACTCCCAGCCAAGAGGTTGCCACTATTCCGCGTCATGTTCACGGGATTCAAGTCCCGGGGGGGGGGGGGGAGCGCAGATTCCGCGGGTAAGTTTGATGAGAATATTGCAATCACCAATCCCGGCGATCGAGACTTCACAATGAGTCTTCAGACTCCATGTGCAGTCACGAGTAGCGTTCGGTGTCTGGTGCTTGCTGCGAATCTTCATCCGAATGCTAACCCCTATGGACAACACTACACGATGCGCTCTCCGTCGTGGGCGAAATTCATGGCAAGTAAGCCAGTGAAGCTACGCGGTAGGAGCGAATTTGATCAGCTCCTGATCGACACCAACGCATCTCGCGCATTTCGCATGGTCAACCCATTAAAGGTTGGTGGTGCCTGTCTCAGCGCAGATTTGCCCGTCATAACCATGGACGGCAAGGGGTTCGTGTCTCTGTATGGCCAGGAAGATCAGGGATTTGGTGAGAGACGTTTCTACATATGGAACTGCGTCGCAGGTAAGACGGTCTACAATAATCTTGGCCAGCAAATATCCACCAGCCTGCAGCCCGTCATCGAGGCCAGGAAGAAAGAACAAAAGTGGGAGGTCGATGCCTGGACCGAGTGGACGGAGGTCGACAGCCACGGTCCACCCGACGAGCCCATCGTAATTTGCGTCGACATGAGCATGAGCATGGACAGTGAGATGGATGAGACTTGGAACCCGCCCCAGCTTATCAGTGGCTCTGAGAGCGACTCCGGAATGAAACCAAGCCGACTACACGATGTCAAGGATTTCTTCAACAGTTTTTCCACAAGACTCTGCGCTTACAATCTCTCAACACACACTGGCCTCGTCACATTCTCGAGCACGTCGAAAGTCGTCCAACTTCTCACTGCATTGCAAACCCAGTCCACACAGAAACTAAACAACATCACCGCTCGGCACAGGACCGCCATTTTTGACGCCCTTGACGACGCATGCGACATGCTCGTTGAGCAGAAGACCAAGTCCCCAAACACCAAGTGTCGAATCGTCCTCCTCACAGACGGGAATCGATAATGAATCCGAGAAAGAGGCGGAGGGACTGTGTGATCGGCTCTACGTAGAGGATATAGTATTCGACGCTATCGTAATCGGAACCGACAGGACCGAAGACCTGTTCAGGATCGCTCGGCCGACAGGGAGCTATGCCTTCAACCCGACGACCCAGCGGGGGTTTTCCAGCTGTTCCTGCTTGAGACGCTAATCGATATTCGTACCCGCCCGACATCCAAAAGCGGAATGTCAGGCGGTGGGAGTCTTTTCAGCCAAAAGAGGACGATATGGAGGACGAGTTCTCGATTTCTGCTCGCCGAGATCAAGGCCATGGCCGGCAACGAGCACGAGGATATCGACGTGTTCGTGAGCGAGCGCGACATGGGCTACTGGAAGGTTGTGCTCCAAGCACCGGACGGTTCGCCGAACGAGGGTGGCGTGTTTGTCCTGGATGTGGACGTTGGCGTGGACTTCCCCAGGGTGCCGCTCACAATTCGCTTCGTCACGCCGATACTGCATCCCAACATCTCAAAGCAAGGCCGTATCTGCCACCCCATCTTCGATCGCGAGTGGAATAGAACTCTGCGCATCTATCAAATTCTGAACGCACATTTACGGCCTCCTGATGACTCTCGAGTCCCGAGATACGATTGACCCCATCGCCGCACTGCGCTTCTACACCGACCCCGACGAATGCATGCCCCAGGTGCGCGCCAACATCACCCATTTCGCCAAAACAAGTCGGGATGAGCATCGCGCCCTAGTTATCTCGACAAGTAGCCTGCACGACGACTATCTAGCGTCAGTGTCTTCTTCCACCTTATCGGGGAAGTCTCACACACTTGGTAGGTCAAATTCCTCGCCGTCGCGAAGTAGTACTCCTACATTTCATTAGCGATAACACTGAGGATATGATGATTTCTCCTCCTCGTCTGAGGTGGAAATAATGGGAAAATTAGTGCTTGACTTTTGGGAGTTTAGGGTCAGATGGAAGATTGTACTTGATTATTTGGGTGTAGACTGTGATAACACTCGTAGTTATTGCGTGCCGTAGATAGTCACTTAGTTAACAAATTGGACCAGATCTGGGCTCTCAAGTGAAATAACATTGGGACCAGAACCGTTAATTACCGCTTGAGGTCTGGCCGAGGTGAAGACTCCATCACGATGGATGAAGTGGCCAACCGCAGGTTTGGAGACTCCTTCCCTAGGTGTCCGGGCAAGGGCTTTGGATCAAATGTCCGTTACACACGCGTCATCAACAAAAATATTGCCGATAGCGGTGTGATGTGTGGGTCTTGAAGACATCAAACATCAGACAAGAACCCCCTCCTAACTCCGTCTGCCGGCTTGCTCTTGCCATTTGAGCACTGCATCGAGTCATCATCAGACGACAAAGTCATCCCGTAAAGGGAAGAGAAGGCCGCCACTTTTCCAACAATCCACTGCCCTGAATTCCAATAAAGCCACAACTTCACCCTTCAATTCCTACCAGGTACGCAGTTTTTTTCAACACCGGTCCAGTCCATCGACATCGTCCACAAACACACTTTGCAGAGCCTCCAAACCATCTCACTGATCAGCAATCATCACAATGGCCTTCCTCATCCTCTTCACAGCTGCCCTCGCAGCAGCGTCACTCACATGCGCCACGACCACGTCTCGCCCAGGCAAGCCGGTGACGACTCCACGCCAAGGCAGCACCGGAAACCCGTGGTACGTCCAAGCATGGGCCTACAACCTCTGGGTGAACGTCACCCACGGTCCGGCCGCCGACTTCTCCTCTCACCCCGTCCACGGCATGTGGGTATCTCTCGCCCTCAGCGGCGCCACCACAAACGCCCCGACCCTGATCAGCAACTCCTCGCTGGCAGCCATCTTCTCCACCACACTCCGCCCGACCCTACAGCTCAGCACGTCCTTTGGCAACAATACAACACCATACAGCTTGTCCTTGGACGACCAGGCCTTGCCCAACACTCTCAACCCGCACATCCTTTCCGTTGGCGTCAACGCCGGCAGCGGCACCGAGGGCCTCGAGCCCAGTGACTCGGAGGTCGGGTGCGTTAGGCTTCTGACGCCAAAGTTGGGCTTCTTTGCGGTGTGCGACATGAAGTTTGAAGCCTACGCGCACCCGCAGTGGCTGGTTGTGTTTGTTGAGGGAGACGAGGAGACTCTGCCCACCGACTGCGTGGCGATCAGCCTGCTGCCGGTGTGGAACGGTTATGACCTGGGATGGGATATTGAGGGGGACGAGATCCAGCTGGCGGGGTGCTATGATAATCCGGCTGAGATCGTGGACTGGTCGGTGTATGGATGCTGAGCATTTGTCAAGGGAAACCAGGATGAAGTCAGTTTGATGGACGAGGAGAGTGGATGGACTGGGCAGGTTTCTATCATTAGAAGGGATGTGATGATGGGAATTGAGCCTCGGAGCCTGGAATTTGTGGAAGCAAAATATTGAAAGTAAATCAAGTCGTTTCTCTTCTTAAAATCCCCCCATTGCTTGCCATGTGCTGGTTCTCCGGTGACAGCCAAACAGACCGAATGGAAAACGAGCAGACGAGCATGTCGTCGAGCAACTTGGGCAGCCATGAAATGGTGAACCACATGGAAACCGGCTTTTCCTCAAACTTGAAATGCCGTTGGGGTGGATCATCTCCCACTTTGATCCCTTTTTGAGCCTTGAGCCGACTGAAATTAAAGGCCTTCGGGTCTGGCACCATCTCTTTGAGCAGCCAGAACATTGGCGAGCCGGCGTCCTTGCTCCGCCCCAAAAAGGCAACAAATGGCAACTGCTCGTCGGTCGAAGCAATCACCAACTCGACGCCCTCCGTGTCCGCAAACCTTTCCGGCCCCGGGGAGCGGATGACAGTTGAGTTACTTGGCGGGTTTAGGTCGCTGCCAGGGTGATAAGGTGACCAGACCTTCAAAGGGGCCGAGAAGTTCAGCCGGTTGTTGGCGTCGATCACAAATCCGCCCCACCTTTTTGACACGTGGTTCTCCGGGATGCGTATCATATGTCTGACGTACAGACTGACGGGACTCGGCAGCTGGTCGTTCCTGCCCGTAAGGGTGTAGACGGTGGACGGTTTGACGCGCACATACTGCCGGGTGCTTGCCCCGGGGGACAGCGCCTTCAGGAGGATCGCGACCCGATGCCCAGGGAGGTCCCGCATGCCGGGTTTGTGCCAGGACGCCAGGGCCTTGGCGTTGAGGACGGCGAGGAACTCGTTTTTTGAGTCTTGGGCGGTGGGATCGAGCAGCGGAACAATGCCGCTCAGCTTGGAAGCGTCGCTGAGCGGGATGAGGGGGAACTGCGCGTTGAAGCCTATGCTCGTGCTACCAAAGGGCGGGATGAACTCGGTGCCAGGCTCAACAGGAGCCAGGCTAACGCTGTTGATGGCGAACTCGTCGGGCGATCTGGCAAACAGACCTCGGTAGATTGGAGCATGGGAGTTGGCTCCCGACCAGTCTTTGTCGCTGTCCCTTTGCCGCCACGCGAATAGCGAATGGTCGTCAGAGCTCTTGCAGATTTCCTCTTGCAGGCGTAAGAAGGCTTTCTCGCATTCGCCGTACAGCATCGGCATGGTCACATCAAATATGCCAAGGAGACAGTAAGCCATGTCCTCGACTCGGGTGGTCGTTCTCGCACAAGCCCAGCGCATCCTATCGGCGATGCTGACGACCGAGCAGTCCCCGGCTTCCAGGACGCTCTCGGGGATGCCGGTTATGCGGTACAGGACGTAGGTGCGGCTTGCTTTGGTAATGCCGGGTGTCCAGTCGGAGTAGTAGAAAATGAGATCCACAGGAGCGATGAGTTCTTGAAGCGTCCAGCCCCTTGTAAACCAGCGGCTCTGATAGAATGGGTGGTCGATGGCGCCGCGCGACGGCCAGGCCAGCTTGCGGAGCTGGCGTTGGGCCCAGGGTCTAGACCCGGTAACACGCTGGTCGGGGTTGTAAACAACGTTATGGTCCAGAGCGTCTCGCACGTCGGACATGCAACCGGGCGGCACGTCAGCGAGATAGACGTAGCAGCGAGCGGCTTTGGAATACCAGCGGAACATGGAATTGATGGACTCGGAGAGCTCGGCGCTGCTGGTCTTGTCAATGCAGCACGTGTCGGCCCAAACGTACTTGAAGCCATGGCCGGCAGCTACTCTGGCGAACTCGCTGATCTTGCGAAATCCGGCCTTCTTCCGAATTGCGAGACCAGGAAGGCCGTCGGTGCGCGTGGCGACCAGCATTTCCTGGAACGAAATCTCATCATCCTCCCATGTGTGTGATAGGATCGCATAGCGACTGTTGAAGTCGCCGGGAAATTCTTCCAGTAGTAGCGTTTCGGTGTTGATGAGGCGCATTGAAAATCGTGATGCCTGTTGGCTGGCCTAGTTCTAGAAGTGACTATCTGGTAGTGAGGTTGTTCAAGACTGAAGTTCAAGCCGACATGCAGCCACTGAAGACCCGCATGCCCATGCATAAAACGGAGGCGAGGGAACCTGGAGACGCAAAATATTCCCGCTAACCACATTTGGACATTATTGCCATAACAGACATCAGCAGATTGGAGTACGCTGATTCTATAACTGTCAGATCTTTTGTTATAATCAACAATCCGCAATGGAATTATGAAGTAGAACAAGAGAGAAGAAACGTTTAAGATGAGAGACGAGTGATGAGAAACGAGATGAGACCTTGATACTCTTCGAGATCTGTGAATACTCTTCGAGATCTGTGATTGTTTGGAATAGAGACAGCATCGGTGCACCCCCTTCCCCCCCAAAACTCTGGGGGCACCGTGTGAATACACCACTTGTTGGTTTGCAAGTAAGACCTTCTGCTGTATTTGGCCCGCCATAGTCTTCACAATTCCTGGACAATGATCGCTTGGAAGGTTCCCGCATATGAACGGTCACCGCACATGATCAGCTTGGCACTCCAAGATGAACGACGACATGTTCGCGGCAGCTTGTTTTTACATTTCCATATGATCCGGATCCGACATTTACTGCCGCCGACACTTGGCGTTGACACGATCCAGAGGCTTCATTATCGTATTCGTCTCGAGGCAGAAAGAATAATCAATCTCTACCATCCCCAGTGTCACTTCCTCAAGCGAGGTCAGAGCCTTGCGGCGACAGTCGGTGACCGGATTGGTGGATAATTCCCCCAGTAGATCTACTACTCAGTGATAATATGAGAGATGAAGCCAGTCCCTTTTCAGCCCGGCAGTGGCATTCCACCAAACGTAGCGATTGACGTCACGGCAGTTGAAGCCGGCCTGCACACAGTCCGTGAAACAACTGGAGAAAACGGAACGGCCGACCCAATCGGGCAATTCACAAAAGATTAAAGATGCCGAAAGGCTGAAGCCCTAAAAAGGCCAAGAAGCCAAGACAATTCGCCAATTTACCCTGTTATAGCTTTATGGGTGTTCGGCTCCCAAAAAACAACAACAGTTGTTAGCCAACTGGTCCTTGCTGACGACCACCAGACGCATTCATGTCGGATTGAGGGCTTGGCTTCATGTATGAAAAACCCGTTCCCATTCGCTACATGTACACAAGGGAAGCTGTGATATTCCCTGGGAGACTCTTAGTTGGTGATGCACCCCGCGTTCGGTAGATGCAAAGCCACTCCCGTGACGGGCTTGGCACCATGGCGACGGATTGAGGGCGTTCGGGGGTAATAAGGCCAATATACATGGGCCAAGTTCAAGTCACGATGTTGAACGCCAAGGCAACTAACTGCGTATCGATGGCTGAAAAAGGGGGAGACCAAAGACTCAAGACTCACCCACCTATTTAATCGGGATGGGATCTGCTGTCTCGGAGGATTTCACGTCTCTTTCTTATCGGCGAAACCAGGGAAGAGAACCAACCTCTTAACAACCTAACCCTGAAGGCACAAACTCAGTTGTTGATTCGCCCAAGTTGCTGCCCATCATGAAGTCCCTCTCCCTCCTCGTGGGCGCTCTCGCCGCAGCCTCTTCGGTCGAGGCCCACTACATCTTCAACATCCTCTTCGTCAACGGCAAGAAGATCGGCGGCGAGTACACGTACGTCCGCAAGAACAGCAACTCGTACAACCCGGCCTTCCCCGACATCGTCGAGAAGAACGACCTCCGCTGCAACGTCGGCGCCAAACCCGGCGGCGGCGTCAAGACGTACGAGGTCAACGCCGGCGACAAGATCGGCTTCAAGGTGTTCAACAACGAGCTCATCGAGCACCCGGGCCCGGGCATGATCTACATGTCCAAGGCGCCCAACAACGACGTGTCCACGTATGACGGGTCCGGCGACTGGTTCAAGGTCTGGGAGACGGGCCTGTGCAAGGGCAACGCAGCCAGCGACGGCAACTGGTGCTCGTACAACAAGGACCGCCTCGAGTTCACCATCCCGCCCAAGACCCCGCCCGGCGAGTACCTCGTCCGCGTCGAGCACATCGGCCTGCACGAGGGCCACAAGAGCAAGGCCCAGTTCTACATTGAGTGTGCGCAGCTCAAGGTCAACGGTCCGGGCGGTGGCAGCCCGTCGCCCTTGGTCAAGATCCCCGGAATCTATCAGCAGGCGGACCCTGGCATTCGGTACAACAAGTGGACCAGCAACCCGGCGCCCTATGTCATGCCGGGACCTAAGCCCTGGGACGGAAACTAAGAGGGGTGAATGTGTATTAAATGCTTCAGTTCGTCGTAGCAGCCGGAGTCTTGTGCGTTGGAGGAAATGCGGATATCGTTGGGCGGGATTCGCTTCTTAGCACTTATAGTTCAAATCATTACAAATCCACCACCTGTTGTAACTTCAAGTAAAGCATTATGGAGTTGTTCGAGAGCACTGTTTGTATGTATATGCCGTGATTACATTTCGTTATTAAACATATCCGCCTGCACGGCACACACGCTTTGCCGTGTCTCCAAGTCCAAAAGGTACACTTGGGGAAAATGGTCTGAATTGATGGTTTACATATTGTCCAATTCTAACATTTTACAAGTGGAAAGTTTTGATCAGGGAAAAGCTAATTAAACAGATGGTACGTCAAAAAGAAATATCAGAAAATGGAAAATAGAAGAAACTACCTTGCTACTAAACGTCCTCCAGTCCTCAGAACCCTCGCTAGCAGGAAACCTCGCATCCCGACTCGACTTGTCAACCCATTCGTTTCCGGGCACTTCAGCATGGCCCGGGACCCAGCGCACCGTAACAAGCATACGCCCATGTAGCTCAGCATGTGTAACCGCTGCTTCACCATGCTCTTGATGACCCCCATGTTGAAATCTCGAGCATCCCAATACTCGTTATCGACCCGCTTGGCGTCGTCGAACCAGTGCTTACCGCCGAGGTGCAAAAGTATCGATTTCGAGTCCGTGAAGATGGTCACGTTCTGAACGGCAACCACTGGATTGTGTTGGGTGGCTTCGATGGCTTTGTCGAGCGCCATGGAGACGGCGAGCAGCTCGGCTTGGTCGACGTGTTGAAGACCGGTGACCTGCCACGCTCCGTGGTGGAGCGGGTACCAGCCGCTCAAGCCGGAGCTTCCGTGAAAGCCACAGTCCCATGCGATGGCGAGGCCGGCCGCAAATTTTGATGGGGAAGCTTTCATCTGCTTCCATCTTTCGGGATGCTGTTGGTACCGGCCTTGTCGCCGAGGAAGGGGGAGGACGCGTCCGTCCAAAATACCATGTTGGTGTTGGGAACGGCGCTGTTGGAGAAGTGGTGGGCTGTTTGTATGGCAGTTTGCCGGTCCTCGATGACGGATTGGCCGATGAAAGTGCCGTCGGTGTCGATGATCTGCTTTTCGGGGGAGGCCGGAGGCGACGGGAGATTCTGTCGGGATGCGGGCGTCGATAGGAATTGTGAGATTGTTGGTGGCGGTGATGGGAGTACGTGGCTTCCCGTGACGATCGAGGCGCGGTATTGTTCCACGGCCTGGATATTGTTCAGAGTGCACTAAATTTCGTTGAAAAGGTCCGTCAGTGCAAGCTGACTGGAGTTGTATTGGCGTTGCATCATATAATCCATGATCGTGAGGTGTTTGGGGGAGTAGGCGTGTAAAGTAGCTTCATGTTCGCTGTTATGAGGAGATAAGAGGTTGGATTGGTTATCGTAAGACCAGTTCTGTCGTCTTAAAAAGTCGCAGATTTGGGTGCTTCAACTCGGAAGTGGCGCGAGGCAGCTTTGTTGGGGGATAGAGGTTGAAGAGGTTGAAGAATGTCCTCTGCTGAGAGGGAGAACCGACATCTTTTATAATAGTCTACAAGGACGCTCAGTCTGATTTGGTGTCCTTTTGTTTTTTCCATCCCCGAAATCACTAAACAAGGTTGTCTGATTCGGCTATTTCGTATTTCTTTTCTTTCCCCCGAAACACACTAAATAAGGTTTGATGTCTTGTGGAGGCCCAAGTCTATGACTGCTAATCATTGATGTCACTGTCACAAGTCACTCAACGTCCCACATGCAGGCGAAGTGTAATTGGAATATTTCAAGAGATGACCCTGTGTAAACTTGGAGTCTTCCAGGCCGGTTTTTTTTCAGTATCCTCGGAATTCGGGAGCCCTCCTGACAGGGTCAATCACCAGCCGAACATGGTTCCACTGCTCGTTCTCTCAAACTAGCTCTCCTGCTGTGGATCTATACTTCTCCGCGAGATCGCTGCAACTGAATAAACGTTCCATTGCAGTTTGACCACCCCGGATTCCTGATGAGTTGTTAGTGTAAATTATGTTTCCTGAAAAGTCAGGCCGACACTGAGTGACACATTTGACTCACCGAGGCACATATTCTCGCCAAGCTTTTGAAAGAGGTTAGTATTGGCATATTGGGCAGACTTTTAGCGTGAACCTCGTAGGGCGCAGGATTTCGTGAAATTGTCCCGCCGCCAGCCTATGAACATTCAAGAACCAAGCGAAACGTGGGACTTGGGTCAATGAAGATGTAATCCTTGAACTTTTAATGTATGCCAAGAGCTACAGATTCAATATTTTATTCAAAGTTTCAAGGAGATATTGTCCCGTTCGGTCAACTTTACCTCCTTGGATATGTGGTCAGTGATTTCTTTACGAGGCTCGCCGATACGTGGCTAGCCAACCAGAGCAGTCATACAGGAGCCCAACTTGTGTATTGCTAAAGAAAACAACGAGAGAGTCAGCCCGAGCGCATACTTCCAATACAGACAAGAGATTATAATAGGAAAACGGAGAACCTGAATCAAACATGTTGTCTCCCCACAAATTTGTAGTATTTACACTCTTCTTTTTACCTAACGGATTCTTCTTCTATGTCCCCTCCTCCTGTATTGCAATCCGCCTGTTTGTGAGCAGGCTGACCCTAAGTATCGATCTACTTTGTGCCGGACGCCGCAAGAGTTGCTATTGAATGGTCGGGGTCTTTGTCTCTGACCAGAGGTTTGGTCGCGGTGTTCGGATAGCAGCCGTAATCCCCGTTGTCATATACACTGTCACGTGAATGGTGGTGATGCTTAGAGGTTATGTCCCGACATGCCGTGTCGTTGCTCTCCCCGGATTTTCGGCTGATGTGGGCGGAGGAGCCGTCTCCGGCTGGAGAAAGAAGCAGTGCCACCCCACCCCACAAAACCCCAACTCTTTGCATCCAACGGCTACTTAGGGACCTGCATTCGGCACCTCGATGTTGGATGGGTGTGAGCCCAGTTTATTGTCTGGAATAGAAAGTCGCAATCTGCATCTTTGATATAGCAGGACTGACATAGCCCAGAGACCTCCATGATACTTCTATATGACCCAGTTACCGATATTTGATGTACAGAAGAAAGCATCTGGTTTACAAATCACAATCCGACTCCATGACCCTCGGCGGCTACTAATTTGCGCGAGAGGAAATAAGTATATGCTCATTAAGGAAGCGCTCCAAAGCCACCCCCCCCCCATCTCATGATTTAATATCCTACATCAGGACGTCGGTTCGGTTTCCCTACCCCAAACTTCAAAATGATTGGTTGGTTGGGGGGTCTCGGGTGCTCAAGCTGCCTGAATATGAGGCTCTCCCAAATTTCCACAGAATCATCCTGGGAACCTGCCGTGCGTGCTTCAAACGATTCGATTCTTATGTCATGGTTCCATGCCGTCGCCCGCTGTTCACTTTAACCCCCTATCTCGAGGGCGGAGCAAGCAATTCCGCCCGCAATTCATGATGGCCTCGTCCAGTCCTTATTGTTGTAGGTTGGGCATCACAGATATAAGGAGTGGAAGCATTCGAGCTCCTAACCACTTGAAATGTAGATAGCTGCGGTGGTTCATCAGTTCTCACTGTAAGAAACAAGCAATGCGATTCCTCGACCTTCTTCTCGGCGCCGTGGCCGTCAGCACCGCGCTGGCGGCACCTGCCGGTAATGATGCTACTCCGACCCCTACTCGGACGATCAAGGGCAAGCGGGCCAGCAAGTTCCAGTTTGTTGGCGTCAACGAGTCGGGTGCTGAGTTTGGCAATAAGGACTTGCCCGGCACGCTTGGCAAGCATTACACTTGGCCGGTCCATTCGACGATTGACGTAAGGAAATCTCAGGAAGGGAAGATTATGGTACAGAACTGACAGTGTCTGATTGCAGACCATGGTGGGCAAGGGATTCAACACCTTCCGCATTCCATTCATGATGTAAGAAGAGAGCTGCGAGCTTCGGAGAGGGGGTTTGTTGTTTTGCTAACTGGCACTGGCACAGGGAACGCCTCATCCCGGACAAGCTCACGGGCAACATCAACCAGGCTTATGCCCAGGGTCTTCAAGATGTCAGTCACTATTACTGCAGTTGATTCATAACCTGATGGCTTCTGATAAAAGGCCGGGGGCTGCAGATCGTGAACTACGTCACCAGCAAGGGCGCGTACGCTATCGTCGACCCGCACAACTTTGGTAAGCCTTTTTTTCCCTAACCACATAAACCGCACGGTACATGCTGATTTGGGCAACAGGTCGTTACTACGACAAAATTATCACCGACGTGCCGGGCTTCAAGGCCTGGTGGACAACCACAGCCAAGCTCTTCCCGACCAACAACAAGGTCATCTGGTAAGCCTTTTCACTTAAACACACTGACAGCGCACTATATGCTCACTAGGAAAACAGGGACACCAACAACGAGTATCACGACATGGACCAGACGCTCGTCTTCAACCTCAACCAAGCCGCCATCGACGGCATCCGCGCAGCCGGCGCTACATCCCAATACATTCTTGTCGAAGGCAACTCCTGGAGCGGCGCCTGGACATGGGTGAGATCCTACCTTCCCTCTTTACCACAACCCAATTTGTCTAACCCTTTTTGGTTGGTAATAGACATCCTCAGGCAACGGCGCCTCCCTGGTCAACCTCAAGGACCCGTCAGACAAGATAATCTACGAGATGCACCAGTACCTCGACTCGGACGGCTCGGGCACTAGCACGGCGTGCGTGTCGTCGACCATCGGCCAGGAGCGCTTGAGGGATGCCACCGCGTGGCTCAAGGCCAACGGCAAAAAGGCAATCCTCGGCGAGACCGCCGGCGGCGCCAACGCGCAGTGCATTTCCGCCTTGACCGGCATGTTGTCCTTTATGGCCAGCAACAGCGACGTCTGGACCGGCTGGCTGTGGTGGGGAGGCGGCCCCTGGTGGGGCGATTACATCTACGGCATGGAGCCGCCCAGCAGCACGGCGTACAGCAAGGTGCTGCCCAGTCTGTTGCCTTATATCTGAGCAGTGTTGGTGGTGTTTGGGTGCGAGAATCATGGGGTTTGGTGTGTGCAGATGAGGTTCAAAAGGGGCCGGGCCTGGGTGTTCGAGCCTCCCGAACATGTAAACAGATGCCCACACAGTCACAAAATGTACAATACAACTTTCAGTCAATACAAAGTGTATATAACATCGACAACAAGACGCTCATTACCTTATGGGTTCTCGTTGATCTTCGTCCTTGTGGAAAATATCGAGTGTTTGACGGGCGTTCCCCTTTCGGTTGCCTGGTCGACACAAACTACACCCCTGGAAAGTGCCGGCGCTGATGTGGGCTTTAAAGATGCTCCCAAAATTGAGCAAACTGGACCCTGAAACCTTGAAATGATCCAAAAGGACAATTCACTGGGTGAGCCGGAAGCTAACGTGTCTCGGAACACTTCTTACTTGGGGGTTTGGGGCCGGTGTCCGGGGTTTCTTAAAAGACTCCCCAAATCCCCAAGTAACCCTGTTGGCGATGGGCGATGGGCAATAGATGAAACCCACAACACCGGAATCGAGCCCATACCTGAAAACACTTTTGCTACCTAGGTAGCTATTCAGGTACTCTATATTTGTTCGTTCTATTCACTAGGTAAGGTAACTAACAGATTCTCCAACCATCATCTATACATGAACAATGCTGCCCTGGCCTGATCGCTTTTTCGCTCATCATGCCCATCATATCAGCTGCGTTCGTTTATCCAGAAATGCAATAAAGCAAATAACCACCAGAGTCCCATAGTTTACATCATATAAACCCCGTCTCGTTTTCCTTCATGATCCTCTTGTCGTGAATTTTATGAGAGCATTTGACGCCACCACTGGTCCGCCGCCGGCGCCATCCGACTGCGATGGTTGCCGAATGACTACCGTCTTTCATTTTCAGCGGTCAATACTGATTGACTGAAGAAACTCTCCTCGGCGACCACGGTATGGGGGTGATGAGCCGGCCATGTCTTCCTTCCATCATAACATGCCTTGACCATCATCTCCCACGGTGTGACTGAGCAAACAAGAAGTCAAACAAAGAACGGCTTCTCAAATTGAGACTCGAGTCGGACATGGTGGTGTGCATCGGGAGTTATGTAGCCGCAGCGTTCGCGTATCGCCGTCTTGCCTCGCCGCGGCTCGCCGCAACAAATCCAGCAATATCCTCGCCGCAGTCTATTTCGGACATGTGACGGTGCCGAGGCCGAGCTTGACATATATAGCCGCTCTAGCCCCTCCTCATGAGGAGTTTGGCCGCTGCGCGTCGTCTGCTGGCAATATCCGTCGTCGTAGTCATCGTCGTCCAGGACTTAATCACAAATGTATCCAAACGACGACTTATGACGGCAAAGAGTTCGTTCGAAACTGCATCCAACAAACTCGCTCACCACTTCCCGCCGCCGCCAGTCTCGGGCCACTTCACCCGTCCACAATCCCCTTGCTTCTCAATCCACGCCTTGATCTTGTCAACATCCCACCCGCTCAACATCCTACCACCTTTCACATCCTTTTTGACCGGCTTCCCCAGCATGAAGGCCTTGCTGGTTTTGCACATGCCTGGCTGGAACTGGTACGAGAAGCACTCCTCGGCCGACAAGCTCTCGCAGGCGGCACGGCAATCCTCAAACGACATGTGCGCCTTCTTCTCGAGATCGCTCATATCCTCCGCCTTCTTGGTGCGGCCAATCATCCACTCCTCGTAC
Source organism: Apodospora peruviana (assembly GCA_033439685.1). NCBI lineage: Eukaryota > Fungi > Ascomycota > Sordariomycetes > Sordariales > Lasiosphaeriaceae > Apodospora > Apodospora peruviana. The sequence continues at coordinate 705,068 of JAUEDM010000003.1, read as the reverse complement.
ACGTAGGCCGTGTCGCTCGCGTCGAGGTAGAAGCGGTCGTCGGCGAGGTTGTCCCAGTCCATGCGCACGGGCTGCAGCTTGGGCGCGAGGTAGTGCTGGTAGATGTCTTTGATGAGCAGCGGTTTTGTTGGTGACGCCGAGCCGGAAGACCGTCGTAGGCGCTCAAAGTCCCAGAGCGTGTTGATCTCTTCGCCGTTCATGTGGTGCATCGTTACGATCGGGTGGCACCAGTGCGACGGGCCAAACGGGAGCGTCGTCGGTTTCTCGCCATTGATCGTTGGCCACTATTTTGTAACAGACAATGGTCAGCAAAAGGGATCACACACACCTCGGCACGTCAAAAATGGTACGGGCACGGCCGTCGGTCGGTCGGCGCCGCTAATGGTGGGTCTGCCCCGGAAGAAGGACCCGGTGGCGCTGCTTGCCAAGATCTGACCGGCCGGCTCTTTGCTTGTTTTATTTTTCTGCATTTTACCGCAGCGCCGGGAAACAAAATACCCGAGTCCGGAATGCGGACCAAAAAAAAAAAAAAAAAAGGGGGGGGGGGTTAGAAGAAGAAAACACTTACAACTTGTTTAACCTCCGCCTTGGTGGCCTCGTTCAGCGCCAACGCGAACACATAATCTCCACAGCACTCACTCTTGGCGCGAAGGTCAAACTTGTTCGCAATGCCAGGGTTCTTGCCCACGAAATCCTGCATCAACCTTTTGCTCAAGATATAGCCCGAGCCGCCGTGCCCGAACCCAAAGTTGTTGATCAGGGTCACGCTTCCCAGGTAATGCTTGTTGGTCGGCTTCAGCGTGCGCAGCCACGGCACGAGCGTCGGCCAAGAGACGTACGTGTCGGCGTCGACAAACACGTACCAGTCGTACCCGGGCCGCATCCGGTACGCCTCCTCGGCGATATGCACGTTCTTGTACTTGTCCAGGTTCCACCCTTCGCTGGCCGGGTCGCCCAGCTTGTTGCAGGCCTCCTGGTCGACGAGGCAGGCCTTCTGGCGGCGGTAGAGATCGAAATCCGAGTTGCCCAGCTCGGCTTCCGGGAGCACGGTCGCGAGGCTGTCGTGCACCTGGTAGCCCGCCACCTGCTGGTCCATGTCGCTGAAGATGAGGAAGTCGGGGAGGCATTGGAGGCTCGTGAGGAGCTGGGCGGGCAGGCGGGCGTAGGCCTCGGATGCGCCCGTCTTCATTACCAGCAGGATGTTGTGGGTGTCGGGAAAGTTGTCGCACTGCGAGCCATGATGGTTTCCAGAGTTTTGGGAATCGGAGGCGTTGAAGTTGGTGTCGATAACAAGGTGGTCGTCGGCGGAGCCATGCGGTTGTCCCCCCGGTCCTAACCCAGGCGCATGCGGTGGCGGACGATGCTGGTTCGGAGGTCCGCCGCGGTGAAAGTAGGCTTCGGCTTGGTCAAAGGCGGGCCAGCTACCCAGAGTGTGGGAGGTGATGAGGAGGACGACGAGACTCAAAGACGTGACGGCCAGGAATGCCAGAGACTTGCGCGACAACGACAACATCCTCACTGACAAGCAGGAGTAAAGGTCTTTTCCAGAGCTGCTGCTCAACATGATGGAGTAGGGTTCGCCGGGTGCGAAGCTGAAAGAGAGTCGAAGAGGGTCATTGCCTCCTTAAGAATTGGTGGACTTGACCTTGGACTTGTTTTGGGGCTTTGGTGAGATGCTTTTTGTTAAACTTCTTTCGGACCTTTCCCGAGCGGGTCCGCTGGTTTGGTTACAATGACAATGGGGGATTCGGACTGGTTCTCAATGACGAACCCATACCCACAGATCCGCGAGTTATGTAGTGTTATGCTCTGCGCCTCCGCTCGATCGACAAGTGCTTGACGGTGCTGAGGGATTCTGGGAGAGGGAAATGAACGAGATGAAATACGAGACGGGGGCATGAGGTCGGATCATCAGAGCCGACTCACCCCCGGCGCAGGGTCCGGCGCTGACCACTCATCATCCACTGACTTTCCTCCCGAGAGTCCCGACGACAAAGAAACTAGACCCTCCTCAACGCTATTTTTTAGGTGCAAGACCGGTGGCATGCAGGGCAGAATGTGTCGCACCCACAAGGCAGGCGCTGACACCGCAGTGCCTGCAGGTTGCCTACCAAAAAATGCAACCTCCCGTTCGTTTTTGGTCCCATCTCACTCCACACTCCACACTCCACACTTGGGCGCACCGATGGACTTGCCTGAAAGGGATAGACCTGGAAGGACGGGCCTTGTCCCTGAAACCTAACTTGATTATTGAATCTGACAAAGAAGGGATCGAGAACCCTTGTGTCTCTTTCCATTTTCGTCGCGACTTCTCGAACACTGCTTTGCTTGGTCAAAAACTGGATACGTGGGCGCACATGGAAAGAGCACGTGAAATAAAGGTTACTGCTGACTGCACCAATGAACCTTGAAGCAGCTCCGTCTTCCACTACAAATGAGTGCTGGGTTGCCCAGGTTTAGGTACGCGGACGGGCCTGAGCGAAGGAGGCGCAATGGTTTCCTGACCGTCGTCGGCTCGCTGGGCTATCTCAAAGGAGGGCAAAACTCGCCGACGGCGATAATGCAACTCTTTTTTCGCTATGCGCATGGACTTTCAGCGCGCAACCTGGTGATGCGATGGAATGCCCGGTGGCACGGAGTCTGGAGATCCTGGTTTTGACCTGTGATGGATACAGATAATTCGCCAAACCTCCGAGACCACCAACTTCAGAGTGCGAATGAGAATATAATTCCGACTCAGGTGAGAATCTCAGGTCACACTGTCGGTCATAAGGTTTCTAAGGCGGAAATCAGGTGAGGGATGCCATGAATGAATGCGGCTGCCTACAGAGGTATGTCTTCTGGTGGTGAGGAGGAGGGTTGCATTCTGGTATTGGATCAGATGAAGGTTCATGATTTTGCTTGCCACTGATACGCCGCCAGCAGATTTTTGTCTCCCGATGTGCCCTATCAGAAACGAATGCCACCGACAACGAGAGCGCAAGTCCGAGACCTGTCTTCAAGTCTTCACCTCTGTGAAACCATTTCATCAAAAACCTTTCTTTATTATTGTCGCGATTCGAAACATAGGCAAGAGAAAGGCTCCAAGACAAATATCCTTCAGTTTTGGATTTATCGCGTTCGATAGATGACATGATGCGCCACCGAAAGCAGTCTCGCCTCACTTTTTCTTTGGCTTGCATAAGGCTTCTTCAATTGAACATCAGTCAGCCCTCTCCGCTTTCAGCGAATGAGTACAGCTCAATGCTTAATAACAGTGTACCGGTCTCACAACTGTGTGACCCCGAGGAAGCTTTCGACCACGTTGCGGTCCTGTGAAGCGATTGCACTCAGGCGACTTCAACCCCTGTGATACGAGAAATGCACAGGCGGGAAGGATTGCGGGAAGGATTGTCGTCGCAAGTCGAATTAAGCTTGGCGAGAGCTGCCAGAGCGGCCGTAGATGATGCGTGCTGTCGCTACCCTAACCCCTTAAAACCGAGGGCTGGCATCATGATGGCATCCCGATACCTATTTTTAGGCGGCCCTATACTGCTTGCCCGTGGTTACAAAAGATGAGTCGGCGAATGCTACACCAAAGTCGTCGTAGGCCCTTGCCGAGGTAACTTCGTTTCCCCAGATTAGGGAGATAGGGACCGAATCCTCTGCTCGCGACTCGTCCGTGTTGCAAGACCTGAGCAAAAAGATGTGAAGTAGCAGAAGTGAAAACGGTGATACTGTCTTAGTCAGTAACCCCCCTTTTTTATCGCCCCGATCGGGAGCCCTGCCGCGAAGGAACTTGAATTCGAAGCAACCGACGGGACTCAGAGCGCGTTCCATCAGGGTGGGACACAGAAGGATCCATGGAGGTCCGTCGCCGCTTCATTGTCTCCAGTTTCCACGGTGGAGCATCTCGCCTCGGGAGGTAGCCTCCCTCGACCTGACCCCGCACTCCCGCGAGGCGACTGGAGGGACCCTGAAAGCTTGACCACCGGGCTGAATTTACGCCGTCTCACCACCACCATGGGTATCAATGTGTACCGTAATCCGTATATCGAATCCATCAACTCTACCTCCCTAAGTTTCAGGAATTTCCAATCAAGCTTGAAATTACCTTAGGGCATATGATGACGGTGTTGAATGGAGCCCTTGAGGCGGGCGGAAGAAGACTTCCAGGTTAACTTTTAGTTTGGTGCTTGGCCAGATGAACGCCCCAAAAATGCCATCCGATCGCAAGCTGCGACGAACAGACAAGGGTCCATCAACATTGAAGATGCAGCCACAAATGGGGCATTGCCATTGGAAGTCCAGCCTTGCCTTTGGTGGCCGTGGGGGGCTGGGGGTGTCAACCCCAGCCAATTGTTTGGCCTCAACTATTCCTGCCGCGCATTTCAGCTTCATTTTCAACCACATAAGGCAACAGCTACACGACACCGACAATGGGATTGTGGACAGGCTCCGGCGCCATCCTGACCGGGACTTGCTCGACCGCGGCATGGACCTTGTTCGACCTTTCGACCGCCTACCTCTGGGCTCCCGTCATTGGCTGCGTCGAGGACAAGATCGACTGCTGCCCAGCCGCGATCACGTCCGCGACTCCGGCCCCGGCTCCGGTGCCAACTCCCAATGCCGTCCCTCGGTGCCCGATCGACTACGTCAGCGTGGGCTCGACCGGCTGCTGTCCGTTGTATGTAATTAATAGGGACACAACATGAAGGTCAACTCTAACAAACCACCACCGCCAGTGGCATGAAAACAACCCAATCCCCTGGCCTGAAAGCCGCCTGCGCGAGCCAGCTCACGTCCACCTCCTTCGCCGCGCCCGAGGTTACTAACACAGGCCTACCGGCGGCAAAGCCCATATCGACCGCAACCGATGTCGTCTATGCGTTACAGTACTGGATTGCAACTCTCGAATCTCAACCGACGACCGATGGTGGCTTGTCAACAGGAGCAAAGGCGGGCATCGGCGTTGGGAGTGGTCTCGGCGCTCTAGTTCTCCTTGCCGCCCTCGTGTTTCTCTTCCAGCGCAGACGGAGGCGGCGCCGCATACAGACTACCACCCCAGTGACCCAACCACGCCCAGATTACCTGCCCCCAGATACTGGACCGGCAGAGATGCTCGTGGACGAAAGTAAACAGAGGCATGAGCTGCATGACACGCAGAGATACGAGCTGTCGAACACGCCGCACCGGGCTATGGCTGTCCCGGCACAGCAGCAGCAGGAGTCATGTGACGGCAGCGGTATACCGAACCACGCCAACGGTGCCCAGCAATATAACATAGGTCAACTGCAACCAGTTGGACAGTGGCAGTACCCAGGGCATATGATATCGGACCAAGTGCCGTTCCAGAGTGCGCCAGTACAGCAGTATCCGCAATGTTACCAGCAACAACAGCAGCCTTTAGCGTATGCCACCCAGCAGCCCTATCACGATCACCAGGGCTGAAAGCCCGGTGATATGACATGAAAAGCTTCATGGGAGTTCGTTTCGCTTGCCCAAGGGGGCCATTGAATCGGCCTGAATACGGTGCTATGACGAAACTAGTTGGTTTCGAAAGATTGGCATACAAGACGACAATGACAACCTCCACAAAAGACAGCCCTAAAAAGACAATAGCAAAAGCCAATTCCGGTCAGCAACGGCGAATTAGATCAACATTGTACCACCAGACACCAACCCAACTGCCCGACACCAGCACCCCTAAGAAACAAAGCAAATCTACCCCCGTACCTACCTCAGCTACAAAACAACAGCCAAGCCAACAACCCCCAACCCAACCGCCACCGCCCACCGCGAAAATGCAATCCGATCCGAACCGTTGCCAGAGTGGTCAGAGTCAGAGCCGGAACCGTCTCCTCCAGACCCACCATCACCGCCAGAGCCGCTGCCATCGGTCTCGGGCGTCACCACGGCTTCGGTGGTCTCGTTGGGCGCCTTGACACAGGACAGCCAACCGGCGGCGTCGTGGGCTTTTCCGCCCTCGCTGAAATGCGTCCACGTTACCAGAACCGGCCATACCGTCCGCTGAGCAGCCACCAAAGCGTCCTTGTCGCCCTTTTTGGGGTAGGGGACAGATCCGCCGGCAAAAAAATCGATTCGGTCACCGTTGTTCTTCGTCAGGTCTACGGGTTGGATTTCTATCCCAGAACACCAATATTAGTACCACAACCTAGACAGTTGATGGGATATTGTGGATGGATGGAGCATAGCATACGATAAGCACTCCCGCTACCATCACCAGCAAAGTGATCAAGGCAAACACTCGGCACCGTTAGATCCAAACAGTCCCCGTTGTCGCTCGAATTGGACGAAACACTGTCGACCTGCAGCTGCTGGATGCAGTCGTCGGGCAGCAAGGGCCCGCAGCTGCCGTTGAGAAGCGCGTTTTGGGCCGTCTCGGTCTCCGTGTCGCCCAGCCCGGCGGTGAACACGATGGCGCATATGCGCCAGTCGTTGGCGTTGTAGTCCAGGAGACTACTTGAGGTAGAATTAGGCTTTGGCGGTACAAGTGTCATCTTTGTTGCCTCGAAGAAGGACTTCTTGTCGACGGATGAGTCGGCCGACTCGACGAGGGGCACGTCCGCGGTCAGGTGGATGTCGATGCTCCATCCCGCGATCGCGTCGGCCGTTGCGTCGGCGGCGTCGGCCGGGGCGGAGGTGTTGTAGCCGGTGATGTTGAAGTTGGCTGTTGAGTCTGCGTTGGAGGTGTAGCTGGCGAAATCGTCTGCCGGCAGCTGGAAGGGCGCTTGTGAGGAGAGATCGTCCCCGCCGACGATCGACTGTGCCACCGCCACCGTGAGGATGAAGAGGCAGGTGAATAGGAGGTGGAGGAGTTGACGGTCCATTTTGCGTATGACTGTGGGAGGAAGGTTTTGGCACGGGAGGTTGCCAGCCGTTTGTTTCTATGACCAAGACTGGAACAGCGGGTAAACAGCTCTGTCTGGGCTGCCTGTCGATGCCTTGGGTATTTTCTGGAAATCCAGAGTCTGTCAGCTAACCTGGGGAGCTTCAGATGAGCGTGTTCTTGAAATGTTCAAGGACAATAAAACTCGGTGAAGCAAGCATGGGAAATATGCACTCCACAGCAGTTTAGTCAGACTCTCCCAAGATCACACACCGAATGATCTCTCGAATACCGGAAAGGTCCAAGAGCTCGCTCGGGTGATTCTGACTTTAACAGCTTATTTAGTCCCCAACGTCTCACAAGAAAACACACGATTCTGGGCCCTCTATTTTCGCCGTGTAGCAAAACCACACCACGCGCGCACGCAACCACACAGACACAACAGGAGGAGAACAATCAGATGACGACTCCTGGGACGTGTGTACGGGATATCAGCAGCGTAAGGCAAGTGCAACGCCCCGCCAAGTCCGAGGGTCCGACGGGTGAGGATTCGTTATGTCCAACGACGATGCATCCATCGTCTGTCTCACCTTCCTCGCAAACCTTATGTATCGGTCTTCCGTCTTCACGTTACCTAGCATAAAATGTTGATGTCGGCAGTAAGTAAGCAATACTACTGCAGTGCATTGATCTGCTGTGTGGTGAGTCTGCTCTGCAGCTTACATACAAATAGGGGTAGCATGTGAACAAAGTTTCCGACATGCTAGTAGCACACTATGTGGTTCCTTTTTTGGTCGTACGAGACTCTTCGGGGGATTTTGATACTTGTTTTTATTCCTTGATGGGAAGGTAGACCGCAAGTCGGAAGCCCTTCAAGATACATCGTCTCAACTATAGACCTATGACGAACGACGCAGACCAGTCTGTTTTCCTCAACTCAGCAACCAGCCCTTCGGGGCTACTGTCTTCGGACGAAGTGAAAATGAACGAGTCGCACCGGGGGCAGAGCTAGTCAGCGACCTAAGGAAGAACATGGATAAAGGGCTCTTGACGATGCTGATCACAGCTAGTGGTTTTGCGGTTGAAGTTCAATCCCAATCCAGGTTCCAAACCCCCGAGTGCCCGCCATTCAAGGGTAGTGCCCAATTTTGAGAAGAAAAGAAGCAACCACCGTGACACAACCACCAACTTTTGGCTACTTTGACCGGGCCCGGTGGACAAATGAACCCTAAAGAACGGCAGTCGCGCGTTGAACAGCAAGATCCTTTGGCTTGGATTGGCAGTAGTCACACCGAGCAGGAGCACCCAGCCATTCACTTCACCGGAACCCTTCCAACAACACAACAGTTGCAGTGCATATCACACCAAAAGTCACACAGTGAGGCGATCAAAAGCCATACTCGTTAACCAAATGACTTGGCATAGCCAATCTACCCATGCTCTCCTGGGTTTATTCAGCGAGCAACAGGAATAAGAAACACCTCCAATGGCGGTTTCTTCCACAACGTGTACGCCTTTTGACCATCAATCCAACCGGCAGCTTTCCCCTCGTCAGCAAAGCACATGTCGAAATTATACAAGATCCTGGCGAGTATAAGACGCATTTCAGCATAAGCCAAACTAAACACACACACACACACACAGACAAAATAGATTAGCTTCTTCGAAAAATGTCTTGCTTGTTGGCCCGCTCGTGGTTTTGGTCAGGGTCAGATAAAACTCACTTTTTCCCAATGCAGTTCCTAGGCCCAACCGAAAACGGTTGCAGCGCATCTAGTCTGTCTTTTGCAAACCGCGGATCCTGCTGCAGGAACCGCTCCGGATGATACCCAAACGGGTCCGTAAAGTACTCCTCGCTGTGGTACAGCGCGTACTGCCAGACGGCCACGTGAGTCTTTTTTATCGCATACGATCAGTCACGGAACGACAAAACGAAAGAAAAACAGACTATAGGAGAGAAGAAGGGATCGTTACATGTTCAGGCATAAATTCACCGATAATCGAGGCGCCGCCCTTGGGGGTCACCCTCGGCAAGCCAAACGGCACAGGTGGGTAGCGACGCAGGGCCTCGTTGAGGCACGCTAGCATGTACTCGAGCCTCGCGACGGACGTGAGCGTGATGTCCTTTTCCGACCTAAAGGTCGAGCGGACCTCCTCGGTCGCCTTCCTCAAACATTCGGGGTGGCGGAGAAGCAAGAAGGTGACGCCGCTCAGCAACGTGGCCGTGGTCTCGGATCCAGCAAGGATGAGTACCGCCGCGTTCATCTGAATCCGCCCGGGATCCAGTTTCTACACACACATAAGGTTCCGTTATTAATACCTAGCTTTGCATAAAACCCAAACTCAAGGTGCAGCAGTGCGTAGCTGGTTAGGAGAAAACGTACCAACTCGTCCTTCTTAGCCAGCAATCCCTCGATCAAGTCCGTCCGCCTCTCCACCTGCATCCGGCGCTCCATCATGTCCCTCGTGCGCCTGCCGTACTCGCGCCGCGACGACTGGAACAGCCTAACCAGCGGCAGCAGGATGTCGTTGAGCCCGATGTGCCGTATGGTCAGGAGGAAGCGCTGCGACTCAAGCGCGACGGCGATCGCATGCACCCACGGGTCGTACTTGGCCTTGTCGAGCGAGCCAAACGGCTCGCCGAAGGCCAGGTCCCCGATCATGTCGAACGTCGTCCAGTTGTACCAGGCCGTCATGTCGAGCGGCCGTTTTGCTCCCTGCAGACCGGTGATGGGGTCCTTGCGGTCGGCGTCGACGGCGTGCTGGCGTAAGCGCTCGACCAACAGATCGACGTACGAGCCGATGATGGGCTCCTGCTCGCGCATGCTGCGCTCGCTGAAGCCGGGCGCCATCAGGCGGCGCAGGAGGGCGTGGCCCTCGCGGTCCTCGCCGACGATGCTGGGGGGCACCAGCTTGTTGCGGTAGAAGATGTACGACTTGGGCAGCTCGTCGAGCCCCGAGGGGAGACCCGTCCGGTGGCCGTAGATGTCCTTCCATGCTTCCGGGGTCGAGATGGAGAGCTCGTCTGGGGCGATGCGCACGATCGGGCCGTAGCGCCGGTGCATGGGCAGCACGTCGAGCGCAAGCCGGCCGCGGATCAGGCCGGCCAGGTAGGCGAGTCTTGTCGCGCGGTAGAGCAGGGGGCCGGGGTATTTCGCGAGCGGGTGGAAGTAGAGGTTGTAGATGGTTCGAATGGTGTGGTATGTGAGGGTCTGTTGTTGTTGTTGTCCATTGTGTTAGTTAGCTGGTTTAAAGAGGTGGAAAGGTAGTCCTGACATACCACCAGGGCCAGCACCAGGCACACGCTGGTCGCATTGAGGTTGAAGGTCGGGAGCTCCATCTTCGCAAGCTGTGATATCTGTCGCGGGGGGGAAGCGAAATGGGGTCTATGGAAGCGCAATGGCTGGCGTAAAATAACAGGTGTTGTCCGAAGTATCACGACCCGGGAGGGAGCTGTTGATGTGGTCGAGCTTATGGAAACTGTTATTACCGTAAAGACAGCCAGTCTTCCCAACGCCGCGCGTTATACAGGGGCTCAGACTACAGCTTCTGGTTGCCCAGGACAGGTGACGGCAGCGATGTGTCGACCGAGAGGCCCCAGCCTTGCAATTCTGAAGAGGAACGGCGCGGGGATTGTGATATTTGCCCGCCGAGGTAGTTGTTTTAATCGGCCTGATCGGTATTCCGTAGCAACAGGGTGCCTATTTGCCAACCGATCCCGTCCGTCGATACGTCCCGGATATTGATGGGTAAATTGCCCAAAGCCGAAACCGAAGTTGAGAAGACGGACGGGTCCCGTCCAGTCCAAGTCCTACCCTGTCGATGGGCAGGAGGGGGGTGGTGGTCCGACCATCATCGCCTGCATCGATGTAACGAAAGTCGCTGGACAGAGGGAAGGTAGCCCGCCGGGGATGTCGCCAGTCCGAGGTGCGGTTCTTACTGCGAATCGTTGAGGAGCTCAACCTGGGCACTTGCAAGTTGCGAAGCTTGGCAGACGCCAGCGACGGGAGCTCCTGGCGGTGTGGACAGCCCCCTGCTGTCGTTATAGGGTAAAAGGCAGCGTGGAGTACCTGTAAGAACTGCAAGAGGGCAGGCGGGCAGGCGGGTTAAAAGTCTGTGGAACGGCGACCGATGGCCCCGGGCCCGGCGCATCGATCTCGCGGAATGACCCCGCACCTACCCAACCATCCCATCCCGCTAGGGGCTGTTCCTCAACGTCTCTGGAGCTAGGCACGTTTCATGATACCTTATCTTTCGTGAGTATCGGAAACTATCAGTACGAATTTGAAGACATTTTGTTCAACAAAAGACCATCAGATCTCCCAAATACGAAACAAAATGTACTTGGAAATACCGCTTAACCACTGGCGGAGCTAACACTCCCAAACGGCATCCTAGAAGCCAGGCAGGCTTGAATTCCGTCCCGGAAATATCCCGTTGAACGTCAACCCCTTTTCTGCAGGGGATACACACATCGAGCCATGTACGGATATTCCGGACAGAATACCGTACCTCATGTTGGAAACGTGTACAGATTATTTGCAAATGTTCAAACCAGATGTCAACTCTGCAGCCTGTATCCATGGTAGCTCTGTAAAAGAAAATAAACTCGGAATAAAACCAGCATTCCCACCTTCGCCTTGCATACGCCATCCCAGTGCTTACAGCAACACAGCTATAGAGGATAAACAAGGCAAACGAAGAAAACAAAAGAAAAAAAAAGATATGTACAGTGTAATCCATATATGTATGTATATCAGCACCATGTTGCCCGGACCGAGTCGATCTGAATTAATCCCCAAAACTCATCCATCCGAAGGTCCCAACCGCGCAGCCGAGTACCAAAATCGTCAGTATCGCCGCGCCCGCCCGGTCGGCAGCCGTGATCGGCGCCATCTCCCGTGTCGCGCCTTTACTGTTGCTACCCGCGTTGGGATCACCTTTGCTGATTCCGCCCGTCGTGTTCGTGGCCGGCGGGTCGGCGTGCTCAATCAACAAGCTCGACACGGCAGCAAGCACGCTCATGGCCTCGCCCGCGCCCGTGGTGCTGTCGACCGCCGGGTCAAAAAACGTTCCATTGCTCCAATAGAAGCCGCACACCCGGCCCGTCGCCCCGCCGGTGCACTGCTTCACGGCCGCCTCCGCCGACGTCCAGAGCAAGGGCAAGATCGTCTTGGCCGTGAAGGGCGCGATCTGCGTTACCACCGACAGCCAGCGGTGGACGTACCCTTTGAAAGTAAGCATGTCGGCCGTGCAGGCGCCGAGCCGGCCCTCGCAGGGCAGCTCGTAGGCGACGCCGTCGGGGAAAAAGTCGCGCTTGATCCCCGTGACCAGGTTCTCGATGCGGTCGGCCCACTTCTGGCGCGTGCTGCCCGACGTGTAGTTGTACATGAAGGCGGCGCCGTGGGTCAGCAGGGCGGCGTTGTAGCTGAACTGCGCCTTGTTGATGTCGGTGCAGTTGTGCTCGACGTGGCCGCCGTCGTAGACGCGCCAGTCCTCGTGGTCGATGTAGTGCACGTCCCAAAGCCAGTCGAACGTTTGCTCTGCCCACTTGGCGTAGGTTTCATTTTTGGTGTAGCGGGCGAGGCGCGCGCCGAGGTTGAAGAAGCACGCGTTGGCAATGGTGTTTTTGTAATTGTACCCCATGTTGGTCGGGGGCACCTGCCACCGCAGGCCGCCGTTGCACGTCTCGTCGTGCCGGTCGGGGGCGGCTTGGGTGTGGAAGACGGCCTGGGCCAGGGCGAGCCATTGGGGTTTGTCGTCGGGCGGGTTCGGGAACTTGTTCTCGGCCGCGAGCATGGCCGACATGCCCCAGAAGCCCTGATCGTCGTTACCGAGGGAGGCCGTGTGGTTGGGCGGCATGTAGTCGTGATCGGGGCCGGTCTGGTGCAGCATGCCTTCTTCTATTACGTGGTTGTAGGATGGATCGCCCGTGAGATGCCAATAGTCGATGTAGGTGCCCATCATGGCGCCGCCCTCCCACCAGTAGTAGTCGCCCTTGCCGTCGTCCGGAGGGCCCGGGAGAATGCCGGGGATCTCGCCCGTCTTGTTGCCCTGGTAGAAGAGCATCAGGTCGTAGGCGAGGGTCCGCGCCGACTCTTTGATCTCGGCTGCGGGCTACATGTTAGTCGTTTTGTGTTTGTTGGGGGTTTTTTATTTACGAGGACGAGACTTACCGACACTCCCGATCTTGTAGTACTGTGCCTGTGCCCCCGATAACAGACAACTCGAGGCAATGAGGGTGGCTGCCAGCCCTCCGAGGCTTAACGAGCGTGATGTTGCCATATCTGTGAATTTCCACCCCTCGGCTCCCCCTCTGTCGCTCTTCCAGTGATGTTTCGATTGCTCGATTCCGTACGCCACAGACTGCTGTGTCCAATTCGGGATACCTTTCAAAGATATTGTGTAACCGTCTTTTATTCCTCGAGGAGCATCGACAGGCTTTGACTTCACATTAAAAAAAAAAAAAACAGACTCACAATACAGCGATTTAAACGAGTGGCACCGTCAACAACGACGGCGGGATTGGTCAAGTCAAATGAACATGTTGAAGGAAAAGAGAGCAACAGAGGAAACCGAAAACTGGTTTCCAGTGGAGATGGGCAGACCCTCAATGACGCGAAAGGGGCAGTCTGGGTTCTCTTGGGGTCTTGGTATTCCTGGGCAGTCCGCTTGGCCTCCTGGGCATCGGAGGCAGTGCAAACAAGCGCGATACGAAGGCCAGTCCACTTGGAGATGGAGACGGTTTTGTGATGGTGCTTGGCAGCGTAACGCCAAAGATGAGCCATTACGGATACAATGCTCTCTGGGGTTGCCACTGGGACTGGGCGCCATTTGTGGGCTGGTGTCTCGAAAGAAAATGTCTGGGCAAAACATTGGCAAGCGGGTTCGCGATGCCAATCACCAGTCGACTGCCATGTTCTGGGTCATATTGGTTACGTGGCCCGCACCAGGACTTGCTGGCTGACCTGGAAACGCCGGATGCAGGTTGGGTGAACCGGTGAACAGACGGAAAAGGAGGTGAAGAGCCAGCAGCACGGCACAGAGAAGTATTTGAGAATCGAAATTTGTGCCTCGATGGATATTTCGGATCGTTGAAAGTCGAAATGTTTGTTGGCCCATATAAATTCAGGGGGTTGCGATCACTGTGGATGATGGTTGGCTGGGCGCCAAGCCCGGGCGATCCTGGCCCCCAGGCCTTTTCAATTTCCGGGCGCGATTGCCCCGCCGGCACGGAAGCAGAGGAGCCCGCAGTGCCTCGTGGACTGCGGGACGGAACTTGAAAGAAATCCGCCCCCGCCATCTCCACTTATCCACTAGCACTTTGGTGCTTGATGCTCCTTCCACGAACTGAATTGGGTTCTTGACTGCGTTTTCGGTGTCGTCATCAAAAAGCACACGAAAAGCACACGGGAATCTGCTCATGCTTTGGGGCCGATTTGAACAGTTCCTCCTTCGCTCTTGGCTGTCTGGGCTTTGAAGCTTGCCAACCCTGTTGCCTGTCCACGACTAATGTACCCCGTATCTGTCAAACGGTCCTTTCTGTCATGTTGTACCATTAAAAGGCGTTCAATAGGCTCAAACGTGGTCACGGTCAACATGATCACCAACAATAGCAGAGAAAAAGACCACGTAAGAACGAGATAATATATGAATTCAACTCTGGTAATGATAACTTCCTAGTTGTTTGCCGTCTTGTCATTGTAATAATGTATCTAATTCACAGTTGCCGTCGTCAGTCTCTTTCCAACAGCAACAAGCAATAGAAAGAAAGAAGAACTCACGGTCTGATCCGAACACCCAGAAGGAGTCTGGTACGCGTATGCGCCCGTGTTGATAAACAGCTGCTGGTTCTTGCACACCAGCCACGCCGCCGTGTTCTGCCGCTTGACGCTGGGCACCGACCAGCTCAGCGTGTCGCCCTGGAACGCAAACGTCCCAAATGGGTTCTTGGTCGTGTTGAACCACGTCGCCAGCGTGCGCGGCGGGTTCGCCTTGTCGGCCGGCTCCTCCACCCACATGTACAGCGGCGGGTTCGACACCTTGTTGACCACCTGCCCGCTCTCGATGTTGAACTGCCCGGCCGTCGTGTACGACTCGAGGATTGCCGGCCCCGGCTCGTTGGCTGGTTTGGTCTGCAGGTACTTGTGGAAGTTTGGCGCCGCCACGGCTCGGATCCAGAGCGCCCCTGACACCAGATTTTTCGGCGTCGGGTCGGCCGCCGGCGCGACGGGCGAGCTCAGCGCCGCGCCGGCGAAGAGGGCGGTGATGATGGTTGGCTTCATGATTACAAAGTCGTTTTGTGGTCAGTCTGTGCTGTTCTTGACTTCCAACTCGGTGTTTGTCGACCGTGATGCTCCTTGAAAAGGTCAACTTGAACACTGTCGACCAAGAAGTATACTGATGAGTTATATGGACTACGGTTGGCATTCGCCGCACGGAACTTGATTTATCCTTATAAATATAAGACCTGGATACGTGCGATATTGGTAAATATATTTGCCGGGGACAGATACTCCAACGGCGGCTAGGCATTCCGAATCTTTATTTCGCGAGATGGAATATTCCACTCCGCGTTCATTAATACCCTCTTAGCGATGACGGAGGTCCCTTTCGGCTTTCTGGATGGGGGAACCGCTGCCGGGTACCTGTACATGAACGAACCCGGGTAAATGCCTCCATGGCCATGCTGGCTCATCACGATTCGAAGCTTGGCTTAATAAAGGTGAGGCTTGAGTAGGGGCTGCCCGTTTGAATCTCTAACGCTGCGAATATAGGACATGACTATGTCTTTCATCAGGGGTTTGTTTACTTTTCTACGTAGCGGAAGCTCCGTTCCCCAATGATGAACTTCAATATCAGAATCATGTCAACACCAAGACAACTGACATGGACAACTAGGTACCCTAAAGCTAACCAGGCACTTGCAGAATATCATCCACAAACACAACTTGCCCCGTCGCAATGGACCGGTTCGCCGCAATGCCCGTCAGTATCGACGCGGCGCCGTCCACATGGCTGGCCGCCCGCATGTACTCGTCCGTGACTGGCTCCCCAAACAAATCATTCAATAGCACGCTATCTCCACCCCCGTGAGCACCTTTGCTCTCCTCGATCTCGACCTCCCTCGGCTTCTCAAACAACGGCCGCAGCAAAATCGTCCGCTTCTCCAGCGCGCCCTCCTCTGCCTGCTCGCCGCCCGAGTTCACATAACTATTCTCCACCACCTCCACCTCCAACCTGCCCCCGGTACCGTTAAAATTAACCCGGAACCCTTCCCAGGGCGCGTACGCGGTCAGGCTGTACGTCATGACGGCGCCGTTCCGGTACCTGACCAGCAGGTTCATCGTATCCTCGATGCTGATGCCATCCCCAAACACGCTTTGGTCGCGGTAGTACCCATCCTCGTGCTCGGCGTCGAGGTACATGGCTTTAAGCGCGGGGACCTCGTCAAGATGCAACGCAAAGGGGTCGCTCTTGGCGGCCTCGTTTCCGTGCGCGCGCGAGTAGAAGCTCTTGACGCCGCGGCTTTCGGCGTTTTCTTTCCCGTAGAACTTGAGGTCGCCCTGCGCGTAGACCGACACGGGCCGCGTCTGCAGCCAGAAGTTGACGAGGTCGAAGTGGTGCGTCGACTTGTGCACGAGCAGGCCGCCGCTGTTGCGCTTGTCGCGGTGCCACCGCCGGAAGTAGTCGGCCCCGTGCGACGTGTTGAGCATCCACTCAAAGTGCACCGACGTGACGGTACCGATGGCGCCGCTCCGCAGCAGCTCGAAGACTTTTGTGTTGTGCGGCGCGTAGCGGTAGTTGAAGGTCACGCGGACCGAGTTGCCGGTGCGCTCGACGGCGGAAAAGATGTCGCGGCACCGCGGCGCGTCGATGGTCATGGGCTTTTCCGTCACCACGTTGCAGCCGAGCTCAAGCGCGCGCACGATGTAGATGTTGTGGGTGCGGTCCATGGTCGTGACGATGACCTCGTCCGGCTTGGTGGCGCCGATCATGGCGTCGAAGTCGGCCGCCAGGAAGGTCGGCACGGCTGGGTGGCCGAGCGTCGTCAGCTTGGCGTTGGCATAGTCCATCCGGGTCTGGTTGGTGTCGCAGAAGGCCACGATGCAGGACGTCAAGCTGTAGTCGCCTGCGATGGCGCTGTAGAAAAAGCTGGATCGGCCGCCCGTGCCGACGAGGGCGTATCGTTTCTTGGGTTTCGGGTCGGCGGACGCGGCGCCATTTGCGGCTGCGGCCGGGACCGTGATGGCGCTCATGTCCGATGGTTGAGCTCTCAAGGGTTCTTCTGGTGTTGTTATCTTGGGCTCAGTCAGGTAACCTGAGGAATACTAATTAGTATCGCGTGTGGTGTATAAAGTGAGACTCCAGAAGAAAGATGAACTCGCCTTATCTCCTCCCCGTACGTGTTGGGTATCAATATCAATGTGCACACGACTCGGGCCCAGACTCGTGATGATGCAACTCGGGTTAAGAAAGAGCTTGGTTCGGCCATCATTGACCCAGTGTCCGGATATTTTAGGCTGAAAAGCTCCGATGGGAGAGGGGAAGAAGGGGATCGGCTCACTGCCAGTACTATGTGTGGTAGGAAGAAGGGCAAGTTGGAGATCTCCTCCCCCCACGAACCATCACGCGCGGGGAATCCTGTCAAGTGTAGCTGCAAGCTTGACAAGCGTATTGAGGGGGAAGAAGCAGGCCATTGATGGTTGGGATTGGCCATCAGCTTGAAGGAATGCATCTGCAAAGACTAACAGGCCGATTCGCTCAAGTGTGTCTCTATTCCCAGTCCTGTCTTTGCCCAAACGTGGGAATCCAACAACTCCAACCCCCTCGTCTAACGCTGTAAGAATAACAGGCTAAACTAAACTGCCCAACCATAGGCTTTTCGTTGGATAGTTCTCACAGGATGAATATCGAAGCATCCTTTACCGGATCTTCCAAATCCCATGCCGCCATGCGTGTAAACAGTTCCGAGAACCGGTTACCCCATCAGTTATACCATGTGCGCCTCCAGTCCAGCCTCCAGAATATGTGATGCTACCTCTACTGGTAATTAGTAGCACTAGTGGTGGGTTTTGCCGGGGAGCTGCTCGTTCTTCATCCTACCCGTGCTCCCAGCGTTCGGGATAAAGGGAAGCGATCAACATGTGCTGCTTGCTCTAGTTCTAGGTGGGCAGGCAGTCAAAGCATTCTCTCCACCTCAAAACCACCAGAACTGCCGTATCAAGGTAGTACAAGTGAAAGATCCAGCGTGGAACACTCTTCCTTCTCCAGGTTTTCTTCCACTCCTTTCTGTTTCCACATAATTACTCCGTCCTCTGTTAATATCCGCATCTTTCTCTCTCCGATCCCGATCCTGCAGGTAGTTAAGACCCACGGACTCGGTCATATTCAAGTCTGATCTTGTAATATACTGGTCCCGGCAAATCGGATCACGGTTACCTCTGCCTGTACCACATCATCATCATTCATCCATCCATCTAACCCACGCAAGAATGAGTATTCCTCCGGACCAGAAAACGGAGGGCGGTGGCGCGGGCACCGGTGCCGCCGTCGATGAGATCACGCCCGCTCCTGACCATGCTCGCACAAACAGCTTGCGTGACAAGGCCACTGAGTTCCTGGCCAGTCATGGCGCTGAAGACGTCTCCTTCACGTACGAGGAGGAGAAGGCGGTCTTGCGCCGTATAGATTTCCGTGTCTTGTCTCTGCTGCTAGGTGCGTATTTCTTCCAGCAGCTGGACAAGAGTTCTCTGAGGTAAATCAAATACCATCCCTCCACAACAATGAAGGTGTTGCTCACATT
Source organism: Apodospora peruviana (assembly GCA_033439685.1). Taxonomy (NCBI): domain Eukaryota; kingdom Fungi; phylum Ascomycota; class Sordariomycetes; order Sordariales; family Lasiosphaeriaceae; genus Apodospora; species Apodospora peruviana. The sequence continues at coordinate 686,433 of JAUEDM010000003.1, read as the reverse complement.
GTCGTACCAGCTATGTCTCCATCTTTGGAATCAGCGAGGACGCCCACCTCGTCGGCAAACAGTACTCCTGGCTGGGCTCCATCCTGTACCTCGCGCAGCTGGTCATGCAGCCCCTGGCGGCCTTCATCCTCGTCAAGCTGCCCACCGGCAAGGTCATCGCCACCGCCATCTTTCTCTGGGGCTCTTCCCTGGCCATCATGTCGTCCTGCACCACCTTTTCCTCCCTGCTTGGCCTGCGCTTCGTGCTCGGGTCGTTTGAGGCCATGATTGCGCCTAGCTGCGTGGCCGTGACGCAGATGTGGTGGCGCCGAAGCGAGCAGACCCTACGGACGAGCTACTGGAACGCCATGAACGGCGTCACTTTCATCGTCGGCAGTCTGTTCACTTACGGACTCGGCCACATCCAGAGCAGTGTCCTGTTTAGGTATCAGATCGTCTTCTTGTTCTGCGGGCTCTTGACTGTAGTCTACGCGGTCGTCGTCTTGATCTTGATGCCCGACTCACCCATGGAGGCCAAGTACCTCAACGAAAGGGAGAAGGTGATTGCCGTCGAGCGGTTGAGAGCGAACCAGATGGGTGTCGCGTCGCGGGAGTGGCGGTGGGACCATGTCTGGGAGACACTGCTGGATTTTAAGACGTGGTGTTGGTTTATCGCTATCATTGCCATATCGTACGTTTGTCTTTATTGGGATTACGTCTGTTGTTGAAATTGAGCTAAAATGATTTTCTTTCAAGCATCGCGAGCGGCGGCATCGGCACTTTCGGCAACCTCATCATCAGAGATTTCGGCTACAGCCCCTTCGAGTCGATTCTGTTCAATATCCCGTTCGGTGTGATCCAGATCGTCGCCATCATCGGATCGGGTTGGCTGGCTACCCGGTTCCAGAGGAAGGGTCTTGTCATCACGGGCGTTGCTGTGCTACCTTGCATCGGAGCCATCATGATGCTTGCTGTGCCGCGGACGCCTGGGAACAAGGGGGTGTTGCTTTTTGGATATTACTTGGTACGTTAATCCGCAGTCATAGATTCGTTGTTTTATGCCGCCGAGCCTCGGTCTCTGACAAGCTCCGGACTCTAGGTGTCGTGCATGGCGGCCATCACGCCCCTCATCTACGCCTGGCAGGCCCAAAACACCGGCGGCGACACCAAGAAGAAGTGCACGTCGGCCATGGTCTTCATTGGTATGTGCACGGGCAACGTCATCGGCCCGCTGCTCTACTCGGTCGACCACGCGCCTCTGTATCGGCCGGGTCTCATTGCTAACCTCATCATGTTCGCCCTCGTGGGCGTTATCTCTGCGTAAGGAGACTCCCCAGCTTCTCCAGGTTTTTCGACGATAAATTTTCAGGTAATAGCTAACCAATGAACGGCACATGTACAGAATCATCCCGATTTACCTCATGTTCCTGAACCGCAGGCACGCCAAGCGCCGTGAAGAGCTCGGCAAGAATGCGCAGATTGTAGATGAGTCGATGATGGGCAAGAACCATATCGAGAACAGTAAGGCCGTCGAGATCGAGGCTGGTCACGACGAGATTGCCGGGCAGAGACACAGAAAGGCGCTGGAGGAGGACAATGCCCTGCGCGATATGACGGATCTGAAGAATGAGGATTTCATTTACGTGTATTAAGTGGAGGAGGACTGTCTTGGTACTTGCGGTCTAGTTTGGAGTGCCGTGTTGGTCATCTGGATGACATGACATATGAGATGGTAGGTAAGGTACCTAGTTAGAAATCACTTTTACTGTTTGGTTCATTAACATCTCTTCATCAGTGCATGTCGTAACAGAAAAATGGAGACGCCTGCCCAGGGGCCAGTCGAAGGCGTCGGCGCCCCGTCTCGAGTGTCGTTGTGAGAGGGCAGCATTGGCATAGGTAGCGTCACGGTATTTCTGATAAGTCCTTATTTCTGATAAGCCCTTACTTTGACTGTTGTAACAGGCTCAAGTATCAGATAAAGAGCTTATTATATGAATTAGACAAGCAAATTATCAAACAACAAACAGAACATAAGCTTTCCCTATCAGTGATGATTGTTCGTTGTCAATACAGTTGTGACATATAAAGAGGACGCATAGCAGGCATATTAGAAAGTCTACCTTAGGAACACAGGGTCTCCAACTGCCAGCCCTCCAGATGCTTCAGTCACTTCAGTAACATAACTTTCGACTTGTTCTCCATCCCCAGGCCGCGGGACAGTCACCAGTCCAGTACCCGTCTCAATCTCAAACACCACGTCGCCCATGTCCAGCACGCCACTATCTTCGATCTCTCGTCTCAACAAGGAGGCGTATCTCGGAGAACTGCAACTCAATATGACGGTCGGGACTGCATCCATGGTGCCGCTTCGCAGGGCGACAAGCGGGCTAGAGCCAAACTTGGATGCGCCGGTGGCCTCAAGTGGCATGGTGCTAATCAAGCTCTCGATCTGCGGCTGCAAGCGGCTCCAGCTTTCTCGGTGTTGTGAGTTTAACGAGTGGACCGTCTTCCCGTGGAATGTGCCTATTACCGGCCCACTCGATAGGATTTCACTGATCATCTGGACTTTCAGATTCTTCCCTGTCGACCCCAGGCCAGAGAGGGTCTTCCCTAATGAAGTCTTGCGCATCCGGCTTGACTTGGGTCTGCTGCTAGTGCGCGCGAAAGGGTTGTAATAAGGGACAAAACCGGCTAGCAGGAGGGAGAATAGACTCGGCTGTGGTTGATCGGATAGTAACTCGGTTGATGGCGGGTCTTGATACCCAGTCTGAGAGGTATCTTGAAGGCCCCCATCGTAAAAGGTTGTGGTCTGTGGTGCAGCACTGCTGCTCATTGTAGAGTAAAGTATGCAGGCATGTGGTTAGGTAAGGTAGGTAAGGTAGGTGATCCACGCTGGGATATATCATGTGGTTTGAGGTGATGATGGAACGCCAGCAAGCAGTGAACTGGAGCGGGGAAAATGCACGGAGATACCAGATAACAGGATCGGTCTCCTTTGACCCCGAGTGGTGTGTCTGCTGCTGCAGCGGTACGAGAACTGCAGAACCTATCATCACCCTTGGCCTCCAAGCCACAGACAAGTTCAAAATCGAAGATGAGGGGTTCACTCTCCCACGTGAATTCTCCGAGAAGCGTCAAGATCATGCGTGCTTTTTCTTCACCAGAGATTCTCAATGGCGGCGAATACACCCATCGCGCCGCCCGTGCTGGGCAATACCCCCGTCAGGAACGCCTTCTATACAGCTGCAGCCCGGCTTTTGGACTACAACCCTTTGACATCGCTCGGAGCAGCAGATACAATTGCCCTCGTGAACGGTCTCTGGAATCAGAATATACTGCACCATCAACAAGTGGTCGCTTACTCGAGTGTTGTGGTAGCAATGGAGCATGAGCGGGCTGTGTTTGATCCTGGAGTTCACATAATCAGCAGATATGGCGATCTGTACCACCTGGTAACCATCATAAACCAGCACAGAATGCAAAGTCGCCGACAGCTTGTCCAAATAGTACGAGCTCAACTGCCAGTCCCAGCGGTAATTCCAGTAAGTATACGACGTTGAAATACAGCTCCTAGTAGCCGTAAAAGTCATCCTTGCGGCATACGGACCTCCCAATTTGACTGCCAACTAATTTCACCCGAGTATTACAGGACCAACGTGTTCTCAACTCGATCGACTTTGCGGTTCGCTGTTGTCTTATGATCCGATTCAACCGGCCCGGGGGCGTCCAACCCGGAGGCGAACATCTCTATCCGTGGCTCAGGCGCAGTTTGCGCAGCACAATCAACGGAACCATTCCTCGTCGGATCCGGGATTCTGGCACATACGAGCTCCGTATTAACCAGTTTCCCGGTATGCCAGGGGGACCGCTGACGGGCACCGTCAAAAGACCTGAAGACGAACTAGACCTTGACCGCGAATTCCCCGACCTGTTCACCCTCGCCGACATGGACAAGCTCACCGGGTTCACGATCCAGTACACATCCAACCTCCTCGAACATCTCCGCGTGGTCCGCTTTAGGAGAAGGAAATTCAGAGTGACTGTTTACATCTTTCCACACGCGGCTGTGCTGACCCTGTTGCAAAACGGGTGCGTATAATCTCTGATCTCTCAGCTTTTCACGTTTAGTTAGCTAAGCCTAACAACGCATGATAGAGCTCTCCGGGACCACCAGCAACTCGTGCAAGAAACGCTCGACACACTGGCCCTCCTCATTCCAGCCAACAAACACTGCCGCAGATGGTACAACTGGTCTGTGTACCAAAGCAGACGACCAGACGGCAAGCTCGCGCTCGACCGGACTGCCGGGCAACGAGCCGACGTATCCCGTCGAGTGGGCCACTACAGCTACTGGCGGCCCAGATTGCTGGAGCTCGAGAAGACGTTCGACAGCGCATCCCCTCGCACACTGGTGGGATGGTATCATGACCGGCGCAACAAACGCGAGTTTGCCACCTTCTGGACCGCGTGCGCAGCCGTGGTTCTGGCCATCATCGCGCTGGTGTTAGCCGCCGCGTCGACCGCTTACGGGGTCATCTCCGGGCAGCAAGCCGTGCTGGCAAACGCATATGCCAGCAACGCGAGCACGTCTGCCCTGGCTGCTGCGGCGGAATCGCAAAACAGCAGTACTGGTAATAATAATAACTCTACCTACACGCCCATCACCGCGTTCAACTGCTGCTCACCGGTAGACTACTGCTCTGACAAGACGACAGTGATGATGGGCAACGGCACTTCTGTAATGACCTCTCTACCTGTTAAAACCACCACGCATACAGTCTTGGAGATAGTTACCACTTTGAAGACGGTATATACTACCTTGATTTAGTAGGGGAGGTAATCAGTGGAGGTTAATAACGTCTATCGACCTCGTTAACGCGACGCACGTGACGGTAGGTTTATCGCATAAGATTAGAGCTATTAGCAAATCTGAGTCCAAGCACCAGATGATGCTCAAGGCAAGGAAGGGCCAGGCGGTAATTATTGTCAGTCTCACACATATCAAACTCTGAATTGCCTCCATCAACAGAAGACAAGCAGCAAAGGGGACTCACTGGCAGGTTGGGAGCATTTTATCTCCTTTACGATACTAACAAAATCCGACATCACGCTGGACCAGTCGAAATAGAGGTCCAACTTATATCATGTGACAAATATCACAAAGTAGAACCATTACTCGCCAAAGTGCCAAGGAAACTGGTACCATGGAATATCGTCGTCGTCCCATCTTATCCCGCTGCTCTCACCCACACACAACGCACGCTAGTTCTAATAATCACACGGTTCCAAAAGGCAAAAATTAATTGATAGCGTGGTATATTCCAAGATCAAGCCGTAGCACTGAAATGTGTGGAAAGCCAAATAATTTTGGTCTTCATCGTACCTAAGGTAGGTATGCGTCGAGGAGGAAAACAAACCTTGGCGGGATCACCATCTCGGAGCTTCAGTTAGCTACCGAGAGTGCATTAATTGATGTGCAGGATGGCGTTTATTTGCAGCTGACTTGCATGATGAATCCAACCGTGGGAAACAAGGACCACTCAACAATGGATCTAATTCTGCACGGTTCTCGTCTGGGACCATGGAAGAAAAAGATTTGCCATGTCTTACTCTTCCGTGTTGACGAACACATCAAAAGGTCGAGAAAGTTGAGTTTGGCAGACTGAGAACCGATCAATTATCCAGACGCCGGCCGGGCAGATGCAACATGGGTAAAATAGGTGCTTTCCAGATTGTTATCGATCTGCATCTCTGCACGGCTCGGCATCTTGTCTTGTTTGATCTTGAATTGATAGAGTCCGAGATGGACCAGAAAATTGTCAGTATCTAAGTTGAGAATGGAAGTCAAGAAGTCGATGAACGGGTGGAGGTTGGAGGAAATGGAGCCCCGGTCCCGACGGCACATGGTAAAGCCCGCTAACGGCAGAGCCATGGAGGGCACGGCTTGGCACATATGACCCCGAATTTGGACAAATTGCCCGCTGTAAATTGCAGACTCGGAGCCAAAATTCGCCAAACCTTGAAACCCTGAAGGCATCGACCTCGAGACCATGGCCGGTCAAGACAACGCCGCAGTTGACACAGTTTGTCAACTGCCAGCTTCACGCAAAAAGTCCGGCCTCTTGTCAATGAACCGTCGGGTGTCAATCAATCATTACGGCCCGCGTATACGACGGCGTGTATTCATGGTCAACCTATGATGGCCTCTCCATCTCATACAAACCGGCAACTTGGTTGCTGCTGTCGACCATCAGTCACCCATAGACCCGGCTTATTATTACCAAGAAGAACCTGAAAGTGTCAAATACGCATCCTGAATGCAGCAACCGGAGAACATGAACCGCCTCCGCATCGATAGGTAGCTATCGCCATCCTCCAATCTCTGCCGGATCTGCCTTCATCGAACAGCTGCCCTGTCACATGAGACGTGAGGGGAAGCTTCTTTCGTTGTGTCGTTCAGTGAAATTCCCGTCCCGGCGGCAATTGCTCATTGGCGTCCACCTTATCGGCCCAAGGAGATTACCAGTTGCAACCCACGCATCGTCAAAGTTCCCAGCTTTCGACTCTGAAATTCTGGACTGAAGATAGCTTGGCACCTTGGGCGGGCGGACGGGCCCATGCGGTCAGCGCCGCATGGAACAGGGCAGCTGCTTGGTGCAAATGACCTGTGGTTCGCCCACCAAACAAACGGGGTCGAGCATCAGCATCAACAAAAATATCTTTGTTCGACAGCACCCACCAGTGCCGAAGAACAGAATACCAGGTTTGCCGCATTGAACATCGGCCAGCCATTAGCCTGAGGCCACGCATGGTTTCTCTCTGCTTGCACCCTACATGCTGTTAAGGCGCGTCGTGAGCCACTACGGGTTACCATCAATGGTCAATGGTCAATGGCCAATGTTACCCTACTGCTCTCATGGATGTCTGGACCCGGGAAGGTACCCCGCAGCAGCAGCTATGTCGGCGACGTCTTGGTGCTCACAGCGTGCCGCCCCCTGGAGACTGGACCAGACCGAGTTTCGCTTAAGATCTGGGTTGCCTTCCAAGGGACGCGTCCGATCGGGTCACCGGTCTGGCGTCTGTCGTCTATGCCAGATATTTATGAGCCAGGACTGCTCTTCCCCGATCGACACTGACGGCAAACCCTGCACTTTCGCTCATCTTTGAAGGGACAAGAGCAGACCAGCACAAAAGTCTTGTCTCCAAGTTTTGTCCTTTCCATCTTGCCACGATGGCTATCATCCACGACGTCCACAGGTATGCCAATACTGAAACCAAGTCCCCATTCGAGATATGTCACTCACTAACACCGCCTTGTGCCTTCTAGCCATGCTCACGACGAGGACGTGCCGGGCACCGTCAACCTCCAGGCCAGGGAGGGCGAGGAGACGCACTACGGCCAGGCCTTGTACCCTGTGCCCTACTCGGACCCCAATGATCCGCTCCAGTGGCCCACGTGGAAGAAGAATTCCATCTTGTTCTCGTGCTCTCTATTCTCCTTTCTCGGTAACTCGGCCTTGATCGGGCCGTCGACGTATATCGGCCTCTGGTCTGCCGAGTTCGGCGTCGACCCCAACACCGCAGCCGGCCTGGTCAACTACCCCAACCTGGCTTTCGGCTTCGGCAGCCTGCTGCTCGTCCCCATGTACCGCAAATTCGGCCGCCGGCCTGTGATGCTGGCCTCCATGCTTACCTACGCGGTAGGCATCATTGCGGCCTCGCAGACCACCACCTTCGGCGGCCTCATGGGCGCGCGTGTGGTGCATGCGCTCGGGTCGGGCGTGTGCGAGGCGCTCCCGGTGCAGCTGGTCAACGATATCTTCTTTCTTCACGAACGCGGCCAGAAACTAGGCTGGTACACTGTTGCACTGTGCCTGGGCGCTACCGGACCCATGTTCTCGGGCTTCATGCTCGCCGGCGGTTACTCCTGGAGGCTGTACTTCTACGTCGAGTTCGCCTTCGCCGTGGCCCTGCTGATCTTCTCCATCTTTGTCGTCGAGGAAACCCGATACAACCGGAAGCTCGTGCCGGCAGGCCCCTCCCCATCCGGCACCGACACCAACCTTGCCAGTACCAAAGCCGAAGCCGCCGCGACAGAGGAACACATCTCTGAACAGCTTTCTGCCGGCGGCAGCATCCCGCCGCGCAAGACGTTCCTGCAGCAAATGAAGATCTTCAGCGGCGTCGACCACGACGAGCCCTTCTTCATGATGATGGCTCGCGCCTTCACCTACCTGCTCGTGCCGTCCACCTTCTGGGTCATCACCACCTACGGCATCTACATCGGGCTGTGCGGGTTCGCCTTCAGCTTCATCTTCCCGCTCAAGATTGTGGCGCCGCCGTACAACTGGCCCGAGACCAACGCGGGGCTCTTCGCGCTCGCGACCATCGTCGGCTTCGGCACGGCCCTGCCATTTTTGCCCTATGTCGACAAGTTCGCCGCCAGGCTCACAAAGAAGAACAACGGCATCCGCGAGGCCGAGATGCGTCTGGGCATGCTCCTACCGGCCATGGTCATCGCGCCGGCGGGGCAGATCCTGTTTGGGATGACGGCCGAGAAGAACCTGCACTGGTTTGGGTACATGGCCGGCGTCGCGCTGACGCAGTGGGGCGGGTATTTCTACTTCACCGTGACGCTGGCGTACGCGGTCGACTCGTACACGGCGAACTTGTCGGAGATGCTGATCATCATGAACTTGGGGAAGCAGGCCATCAGTTTTGGGTTGGGGATTGAGGTGCTCAACTGGATCCTCAAGAGCGGGTACGCGAATGTTATCGCTGGCGCCTTCACGGCCGTGCTGGTGCTGAACAATTTGATGGTGATTGTGTTTATGCTCTTTGGGAAGCGGATCCGCGTTGCGACGAGCAAGACGTGGTTGGCGAGGATGCATAAGAAGACTGTTGTGGCGGGGGAGACGCATTAGATTATTTGTTGTGTATTTATGTGTCTAGTCGAAGAAAGATGAGTTGTGTTTTATGTAAATCTGGAAGATGGTTTAGTTCATGACAAGGTTTCTTTTCTGTGAAGAAAAGTGATACCACTGATGTGTGTGTGAGTTTTACTGTTCATTTCCAGTTACAAGTGAAATAGACTGCCGAATGATAGCATTAGCTGACTATCCCATACGTTTAGTTACTCTTTGGCTTGGGAGCACGCACAACTGGAGCTTCGCATCCGATGTCTTCTTTTTTATACGGTTGAAGGTTGTGCAGACGACCCAACTGACCCTGATCCACAGCAGCGTACCTAGTTGAGGTTGAGATCCGGGTTTCCTGTTGCCGGCGGTGTTGACGGCAGGCGCCCTGTGAAAGAAGCATAGCACTGCAGCATGTCGTGTCTGGATAGGAAATGTTGATGTAAAATGAGAGCAAGCTCGTGTCTATTAACATTTCCAAGAAAGGTTATGTATGTTTATGTAAAAGTAACAAACAAAAAGTCCTATATACAATCCAACCAAAACCAAGAAGAGAAAGATGTATCCCAAGGGTTCAAAGTATAGGCAAGTATAAGCCAAGCCCCAAAACCAAAATAACAAAACAAGAAGGAGGGTCATGTTTATACTACTATACTATACTTTATATATGTGTCAGAGAAAGTACGCCGGTACCACATGCATCACATCATATCTTTTTTCCGGGTTTCCACGCGCTCTAGGCGAAAGGAAAGCAAGGGTGGAAAAAACAAACAGCAACCAACCAACGAAACCGGCCACCCAAGCAAGCCCCAGCCCAATCCAGAGGGCCACACCCCCCACACGACACCAACAACCTTTCTAAGGCTTCGATACCTGCTCCTTGCGGAAGAACTTGAAGAACCCGATGGGGATAATCAACTGGAAAATCAGGCAGACCCAGAACCACTGACTGGCAATGCCGGGCATCAGCCCCTGCGAAAAGTCGGGGAATGTAGTGTTCGGGGACAGCGCGTTCGGACTTGTTGCTCTCGCCAGGATCGTGAAGACGCTGCCGACCACCTGGGCGAAGATCAGCACCGTCAGCACGTGCTGCCGTGTGAGCGTCGCCAGCAGCATCATGCCCAGGCCGACGCCCTGAATGTTATCCAGTAGGCCCAGCCACAGCCAGATGCAGCGGGTGAGAATGGCGGAGCCGAGGGGGCTGCCCGCCCAGGGGAGATACCAGCCAATGCCGCTGGTGCCCCAGAACTCCTGCGCCCAGCGCGGGGCGCACAGTCCGATGGCAAAGATGGGGAGCAGCCATGTATGCTCGTCGGAAAAGTACGAAAAGCCGTAGAGGACGACGGCCCACAGACCCAGAATGAAACCGAGGGCTAGGAAAAAGGCACCGTAGCCGGGAATGTACTGTGAAGCGAAGAGGAACTGCCAGCTGCGACCATATTGCGCCGAAAGCCAGTAGTTTTGGAGGATAACCATGACGAAGAACCAGGGAACCACCTTGCGTCTATACAGCGAGATGTAAAAGCCTGGTATTTTGGCGGGCGACTGGCGGTAAAAGTCGGGAAGTCCGATGAGGAGAATCAGGCCGATACCCCACAGCAAGAGGGCAATGGGTATGCAAATGGCAATGGCGCGAGGAATGTTGGAGCTGCCCAGGAAGACGGTTGCAGTCGTGTCGGTGTTGGCCACCAGGGAGCCCCAGTACCACAGCGCAAGACTGTAGACTTGAGCGATACCCGCCACCGCCATGGCTCGAGTGATCCATTGTTTTGTCGGGGCGCCACCTAGAGTAAGAAGTGTCAGTCATTTTTTCCATTTGCTCGTCATCACAGCGGATGGGGGTTAAATGAAGGGTGGGACATACCTTCGTCACCAAAGTTCAGAGCGAACCCCAATGCACCACTGCTGGCACCTGCCGAGTACATGCAAGTCGCGAGGTCCGTGACGGCCGCCGCAGCACGCCAATCGCTGATTAAGGGGGCGATGCCGAGGAACAGGAAAGCCAAGCCAAAGAACACCCACGGAGCGGATAGTGCGTAAACAGACTTGAAGTTGCGCTCCATGCCCCACCACAGAATCGAAGTTGCTACATATGTGCCAGCAACCATATATAGTTTCTCCGGCTTTTGGTTGGTCTCGCCCGTGAGCAAGACGATTTGGTACGAGTTGACTGAAATGATCTGGCCAAAAGCGAGGAAGAAGGAATAAAGAGGCCAATCACCGATGCGGATGGATAATAGTCTGACGAACAAATGGTTAGCATCGTTTAAAGAAACTGGAGCATTGCAGAACAAGAGCGTTGTGGCCTACCTTTTCAGTCCTGTTGGTGCTTGGTACCCGTCACCCAGCAGGAATTCATCATCCACCATGTGGCCATGGGCCGGGGGCGAGGTCTCGAAGACGGATCGCGCAAGACCACTCGGAGTCATGCTGCGATGTCGTTGACGGCCACGGCTAGCGACAGATTCGTCGCGGCGATTACCATTCCTCGAACCTGGCCTACTCCCCGCCCTGCTCTGGCTCGAATCTCGTAACCTACCAAGCTTGGCATCTCTGTATCTGGAAAACCATTCCTTTTCACTCTTCTTCAGGAACGTCTCGATGCACATATCGCTCGCCGAATTATTCGCTGTCAAGGTATCGAGCATCTCGTCGAATTCGGCGTAGTATTCACCGGTGGTGTCATTGAAGAACTGGTCCACTTGCTGGAGCTTCAGATCTTGCCTGTCGCCAACAACATCGGGAAGACTGAGAAGACTGCTGTTGCGGTGCGACATGAAGGCCGGGCGAGGAAAGCCCAGTCCTCCATCTGGCGCAAAACCAGGAGACGAAACACCGCCGTTTTGTGCTCGCACGGCAAAGCTGTCGACGCTGATGGTGCTGTCCCGTGCTCCTGGGTTGCCGTAAAAGGGAGCGTTGATGGAGCTTGCAACGGAGTTACGCGGCGAATTCGATCTGGACCCGTTGGCCCACGGTGTCAAGGGGGTCGGGAGGCTGGGAGAAGTAAGGTCCCGAAGGGTGGGGGTTGTCGGGCGCGAGGGTGAAGGGAACCCAGCTGGAGACATACGCCCAGTCTCCGGGCCAGGGCTGAGCATCGAAGCATGCTGGTCGCGGAAGTTGGAGTACGTGCTGCCACGGGAGGAAGGTCGCGTGAGCTGGAGACTAGGACTGACGACCTCGAGCTTCTTTTTCTTAGCCTCCTTGAGGTGGACGCGAATCGATTGGCTGTGCAGTTCATCCAACTGATGAACCCATTGAGCAACGGGGAATCGCTGCTTCGCACTCCAAGCTCGCATGAGTTGTCGCTTGGAGGTCTTGCACTCGAGAGCTGACACAATGGCCTGGCGGAACTGCTGTAGCAAATGTGACGCGCTCATTGACTCGACCGTGTACCAAAACCCAGGCATCTGGCCAAGACCACCGACGCGAGCTCCTACACCAAGTGCTCCCTTGCGGCCAAACTCCACGGCCACCAAGCCGAAGGGCTCATCTCTCGAAGGAATCAGGGCGAATTCAGCGCCGCTGAAAATGTAGGGAGGTAGCTGGGTGAATTCCGGTTTACTAAAGACTCTCCTTGGGTACTTCTGCATTAGTTTCTCCAGCTTCAATGCCGCAAAACGGCCATAAAGATCAATGACCGGTCCAATGCAGATCAACTGTGTCTTAGGGTACTTTTCCAGGATACTGGGGAAAATATCGGCAATCAGGTCGACACCTTTCTGCAAACTCCAACGACCGACAAAGACGAACAGTTCGGCCTTAGGATCGACATCCAAGCCGGCCCACTCTTGCGCCTGACGTCGAAGATGAGCTCTCTTCTCCTCAAAGCTCTGGTCAATCTCGACCCCCTTGGCTTGATTTGACACGTCCTCGTTGGGATTCCAGTCGGCGGTGTCGGATGGATCGGGATTCGGCAACTGTCCAATGTTCTTCAAACTCCAGAAAATAGGGTACCGAGCCAAGGAGCGGTCACCGTACTTCCTTGACACACCTACGGCACCAAAGCCCCGCTGATGCAGACGGAGGTAACTTGCGCCCGCATGTAAGAGGTTAAAGACCGAACCGTACTGCACGTAATCCTTCACGACGTCAGGCGGCAGGTTAAAGACTTCACATACTTCCTTCTGTTCCTCGGGTGTCCGCATGGGCCACATGCCCTGAAACTCGGCATTGTGGAGCGACATGCATACTGGAATCGTCTGGGGCAGGAGATAGAGCGGGGCGGCTGCGCCATGGTAATCGTTGATATGATAGATGTCAACGGGGAAGCGGCGAATTGTGTCGGCGATGCACGAGTTCCATGCAGCGTAGAGAATGGCACTTTCGATGTCGTCCATGCGAGCAATATAGGGGTCAGCCTTGGTCTGCTTGCGGAAAATCGGCGCGTCAAGGATGACGTAGGTGATGTTCTTCCACTGGTGATAGTAGACTTGGATCTCGTATGGCTGACCCATTACATCGACAAACATCGGCTCAGCCGCCTCCATACGGTCAGTGGGATAGTCCACATCGCCTACCATGGGCACGACCCAAATAAGGTCGAGGTGCGATAGGGAGGTCGCCATAAGCTGGGCCATGACTCCGAGGCCACCGATCTTGATCTTAATGCCAAAGTCGTCAATGTTGTACTCCATGGTAGCAATAAGAACAGTTCTGCGGCCGCCACCGGCACCGAAAGGACCCATGGCGCTGCTCGGCGGCGGGGGAGTGATGGCACTCATTTCGACACCGCCCTTCCCAACACTCTTGAGATCCAGCTTGGAGAGGTTACCGAGCTTCAGCGGCCTCCAACCTTTGGCGGTAAAACCAGACTTGTTAACCTTGACCTGGTAGAAGCTGCGCACATAAATCCACAAAGCACCTCCGGCAAGCACAATAGGCATGAGGGCGAGGAGCACGAAGAGTAAAATTTGAATCCAGACATTCCCGGTAGGCTCAAAAGTGTACGACCAGGTGGCATCGTTGTAGATGAGCTTGTAGGCAAGTGCTGGCATGGGTGGAGCCTCGGTGATGTTGACGACATTGTTTGCCAAACTGCTCGGCGGTAGACGGTCGACAACACCATCGCCGTCGATATCACCGAAGATAAGGCTCACGTCAGGCTGGTTGTCTTTGTTGATACCCCAAATGTTGAGTTGGAAATTTGCAGGCCACTCATACATGTAATGGAACGACCATTTATGATGATGGATGAGATCCATAGCTCCCGGCAAGCCAGCATCGTATCCCCACTTGTTGTATGGTCCATGGATCCTGATGTGAGGGAAGGCGCGGTCAAATGGCACATCATTGCTGTCCGAGTGCTGGATGAAAGCCGACGAGCCGAGAGGTTTGCTGAAGTACTGGACGGTAATATGCTTGCCCTCCCAGGCCTGCAACGGCGTTCCATCCCAGGGCAGTTCCGTCAAGGTTGCTCTTGACCGACTGGCGTCGTAAGTAGCCCAGTTGCTCCAAGTCGAGCCCCAATTCGTGCTGTAGCGCCACTGCGTAGCGCCCGGCGCCCGGTGATTGATCCACAAAGCACCGCTAGCATCAACTTCGAGAAGGCCACGGGAGTAGTTGGCGGAGGGCCAGACGATCGGGTTTTCGTCAGCGCCATACCGGAGTAAGAAATGATCAACTGCGTTGGTGGAAAGTTTGCCATCTGTTGTGTTCGGTTTATTCATGGTGAGCTTGATGATGCCGTGTTGCTGGACATTTTGCAGGGTTGTGGAGAATCTCCAGGCTGACTGAATCGCTCCTGTGTAGGGAATCTTGGCTGGATTAGCGATGAGAGCGCAGGTCGGGGTATCGAAGTCGACATCGGTGCCATTGTTCGTGCCATCGGAAGTGAGCTTGACCGAGAAGCCATTTGTCGCCGACTTGCAGTCCATCTCGACATTGAACTCGAGGCTAATGTTGATCTTGCCCCCAGCCTCTGTAGCGTTGATCGGAACATCATGACCGGGCGAAAACTTGGTGATCATAGGCGCCGGCGTTACCCAGAGAGTGTCCTGGACATAGACACGGAACTCGTATGGCTTTAGCGTCACGCTGGAGAGACAGCCCGCGAACTTTCCGCTGGTGAAGTTGTTCGGCACAGTCGATTGCAAAAGCGTGATCGCCGGGTCTTGGCTGAAGAGGTTCCGCACTTTCGCTCCACCGCCAAAGGGTGAAATCAAGGCCTTGTCCGGGTTGCTGCAGTCAAAAGTGTACGTCATCTCCTTACCAACATTGTGGTATACCATCCAGACTGGTTTGTCAGTGCCGTTCTGCATTGGTGAAAACAGGCCACGAATGACACTCCAGAGACCAAATTCGGTGTCTTCTGTGCTTCCCTCAAGGTGCACAAACTCGGTCTGGTTAGAAAGGACTTGGAGATACCAGCCGTGCTCTAGAACTGGTATTTCGTCACGGATACGGAAGATATGCTTCATAATGTTGCGGACGGGTGCAGAAGGATCGCGATGATCCCACCCCGCTGCCGGATCATGACAGCCTTCGCGCCCTTTCGTGATCGGCCAGTCTACAAAGAGGTCACTCTCGAGAGCGAAACAACCGTGTGTTTTCCAGGCCGGGGAAGTAGCAAAAGCTTGGCGACCGTAGACGTAATTCGAAGCGGTACCATCCAAAAGATACAACTCCTGCTCCTCGCCGTAGTACACGAGAGGGGCGCCGGGAAGAAGGAGTGACACAACGAAATATGCCAGAAGCATGCGTTCGGTACCCTGCTCGATCGCCGGCCATCGGAAGACATCCTGATTGGTGGCGCCGAAGAGATGCCGGGGGTCAAATTCGCCCGTGTTCGCGTTGATGAAGTCGTTGGTCTGGAGCATTGCGTTCCACACGTCGATCCAATTTGTTGATGGTAGGTCGAAGCCTGCCTTCATATGACCGCTGAGCCCAAGAAATCGACCCATGAACCGGTAGATTGAATAGTGGAATGCGCCCGCGTCAAGCGCACTGTTGCCGAACTCGCGTATGAAGTATTTAGAGTCCTCGGGTGCCTTCGGGTCCAGGCTTAGGGCCTTCTCAATGGGCATCTTTTCGGCGACTGTCCTCTCACGGCCGCGACCCAGGTAGATGGAACCGAGTGTGTTACCGGAGGTGATTTCGCCGACAACGAGGAAATTGGTCTTGTTGAAGCGAGCCGCACATTCGCGCATGGCGGTACTGAACGCAGCTTGCGCGTCCACGGTGACCTGGACGGCCTTGTCGATACGGTAGCCGTCGATATCTAGCATGGCGATTGTCATACAGGAGAAACGGTTGAGACGGGCGATGACGGATGGCTCCCATTCACGAAGACGATCCTGCACGGAGGCGAATTTAGACAGCTGGCGCTGCCAGTCGGGGAAGACACCAAAGGCTTCGATATCACCGTACTGGTCGAAGTCGCTGTTGTAGCAGCCTTTCAGGCCCTCTGGTTTGATCCTGGTGCCGTCTTCGTACCAGAACTCGGGATAGTTGCATGTTTCGTTGTATTCGTTACTGATGTCGAAGTCGAGATACCGTCGATCGGACTTCCACAGCACCTCGTGCTCTTCCTCCAAGAACGGCGTGCTTTCGTTAAGGTAACCCTTGAACCCTATCAAGTCGCCCATGCTATATTTCCGTCAGAGTTGAGTCTCGCCCTTGGGTTTAGAAGGATGCTTACGTGGCCATCGTGTTATCCATCACGACTGATATGTTCCTTCTGTGGATTTCGTCGATCGCGGCCTGCCATGTTTGGATGCTGCCGAAATGTCTGTCAAGAAGGGTCAAGTCGAGGGGCTGCAAAGCGGGTCAGTAGATGTAGCAGTGTGCAAGTTTGCATGACGATATGCCATCAGAAACATACCGAGTATGAATCAGCACCCCAAGGCTGATTAATGAAAGGGGAGCCGGCGATATAAAGGGCCTGATTTTGCAGTCAGAAAAACCATACATGCCGACAATGTGGGATACGAGGATATTGACCTTGATGCCCATGCCTTCGATGTAGTCCAGCGTATCCATCAGGCCGGCCAAGTCGCCGCCGAACCGGAGCTGGTTGCTCATGGCGTCGGTCTCGAACATGGTGCCATTGCTGTTGTCGTTGGTCGGGTCGCCATTGACAAAGCGATCCAGGAAGACTGTGTAGAAGGGTACCCTCCAATTTTTGGGCGACTCATAATATTTGTGATCCTCCCGCTGGCCCCAGTAGTCGAGGGGACTTGTAGCTGTGCGATTAGTGTTGAGGTTGTAGTCGACCTGGCTGGCATCGAATCGGAGGCCATTAACGAGTGTGGTGGTAGTCGTAAGGAACGTGAAAAGCAAGCGAGTCGAAAGCAACGCAAGAGAAGTCATGATCGCTGCCGCTCACCAGCGCATGGGAGCGACAGCCAGAAAGGAATAACGAAAGACAATAGAGCTGCTTTGAACGAAGGACGGAACCAGACCCGTGAATACCTATCCCAACACATAGACAAAAAGCCACAGCAGCAGCAACTGAGGTCGATAAGGAGCGTGAAGTTGTGAAGGAGGAGGAAAAGACGTGTGCCCCCAGGTTCCGATAACCAGATCTGCCAGCCATGGCTGGCGGCCCCACGGCGGACACACACTGGTCCGGCAGGTCCACCGCAGAAAGGGGGCACACTGGATACTGGGGGGTGGCTTCTCCCGTGCGGTAGGCTGCAGAGATGGCTTCGAAGGCTGGAACGGTTCACTGTTGCTGGCCCCCGGTCGGGCTGTGGTGTTGTGTATCCGTGCTTTCCGCCCGTTTGGGATGGCAATAACTGGGTAATGTGCAGGGGGGCCCTGTAGCCAGTCGATCCACCGCCAATTCCAAGCCGTCTGATTCCAGGTTGGTACTGGAGTGACTGGCTCTCTCAATGGGCAAAGATTGGGTACGGCGGCCCCTATTCGGCGCGAGGGCGGACACACTCTTGGCATTGCAATTCATCCAGACGCTCCACCACCAGGAAGCGAAAGCCTGGAAATAGCAAAAGAAAACGGCACATCACCATGCCCTGCCTGCCTGGTTTTCGTGACGTGCGTCCTGCAGAAAGCCATGTCTTTCTCTCGGGAAGGGCCTGAGTACGTAGGGTGGTAAGGTAGGTACTTGTTGCTGGGCGCAGTCATCATTTCTCAGTTCTCGCCATTGCTTTTATTTTTTTCTCCTGTTTCGTTATTTTCTATTGTATCCTGGTGTGGTTTCACTGCGCCTAGCGAAAGTCGAGGTTTCGATGGACTCGAGGGACAATTGGAGCTTCGAAACGCTGTCTGGGGAGAGCTCTCTAGTCAGCTTCTGGCCGGAAAACCTGTTGTCGTGTTTCGCTCCGGACCATTTCGATTTCTTGGCAGAGCAAATGGAACAAGCTCTCGACGCATTGAGTGGGGTCCGGGGCTCGTCCCGGTTACAGTGGGTATCGCCGGCAGAGCCATGGGGGGCAACAGCGGCGATACGAGACAGTGGCCCGGCTGCTATAAATCGCTGTTTCGCCCACTGTGCAGAACACTCAAACACTGACTGCAAAGCACCCACCAACTGTGGCCAAGTCCAGCTTCGGCCGTCGGCGGGCGATTTTGTGTTTTTATTTTGGTTAAGAACAAGGGTGGAAATGGCCTCGCGGCACAGTGAGGATCGACCCGCTCGTCCGTCCACTCTGGTTCGCTCGCCGTTGTGATGAACTGGAGTCGGTCGGAGCTCGGGGAACGGATTCAGGAACAAGAGCCTCGGTGTGCGTCTGACGCTCCCGTCTTGTCGTCCAGATTAAATGCTGACATGGCGCTCAGATCGCGGCCGCTGCATTCTTTTTTTGTGGTTGCTTTCTTTTCACGCAAAAAAAAAGTCCAAACACTCCTCGGAAATAGGTTGATGCAGAATGACAAGACATGATCGTAAATTGACGGAGCTGCAGGTCCTGGAGGGTCTTCTCCTTCCCTCCAAATTCTGCCCCTGGATTTTTGGCTGAACGCCTCTCAATTTTGGTGTGGGGTCGGTACGTACAACGGCCGCCACACCCACACGCAGCTCACGAGATCCCTGCCAATAGGACATCGTAATTCGGAATTGGCAGGCACTTGGCAGGGTCCATCGCCTGCGCCACCAATGACGGCGCTCCAATCAAGTGGGTCATCAACAGCCCAAATCGACCCATGTCTTGCTTGGACTTTGAAATTCTCCCACCGTTCAATTTCCCCTGAATGATGAAAAAAATCGGCGACCTTTTGTACGACACGAACTTGGACATCTCGCAGCAACGAATCACATAATGGAAGTCATCCTTCGTCAGCCAGCCGTACTCCATTTAGAAGCAATCATGTCGCTGAACTGTTTCCCTCGGGACTTTCGCTGAGCCCTCAGGTTCAGGGCTTTCTCCTGGGAAAGGGGTTGGGTGAGTTGGTGCCGAAAATTCGAGAAAAAAGGTCCAAATCACGCGTATCAAATGAGGTAACGTCCTGACAGATACGGTCGCTTCCAAGCACCAATAATAAGTAATTTCGAAGCAATCGGTAGCGTCCATGCGATGCGGGGCGACACGAGTCGGAGCGGCCTGGGGATCCCAGCAAGTCAAGCTCTGTTCAACTGAGGGCAGAGGTTCCGTTTAACGATTCCGTTATGGTTGCAGACTTTACGGATACAAAGGCGCCAGTGGACGGCGCCTCCATGGTTGGATTGGAAATGACCCCCGACCATTGACCAAAAAGATGAAGGCACCGCCCCTTTTTGGCAGGGTGTGAAGCTTGTGCTGCGCTCCACGATCTGCTGAGCGTGTGCTGGGCAGCCTGGGCTGTCAAAGACGCGCCAAATTCTCGGGTGCGTCGTGCAGTCCGCTCGTGTTCGTTCGACTGCTGCTGTGCTGTGTCTTTCCCCCTCCAGCTCTCCCGTCCCTCCCTTCCAGTCACTGGTTCACCATCCAGCGTCATCGTCGCTCTTTAATTTATTTTTGCCTCTCGTGGTGATCTTGTCGCCGTTACGAGTTGCTTCTATACACTCTTTTACATCTATTTTTTCCTGCTTTGCAGCCATTGCTCAAGGGCAAATCTGACCCGTGTCACTCGCTAAATCACGATCCCTACCTACATCAAAGAAAACCAGTCGCCGAAGGAGCCATATTCGGGGATACCGTACTGCGCATTTGTTTCGCCATAGGCGACGGACCTAACTGATTCTCCGATCGTCACGCCCAGGGCTGTATTTGTAGGTGCAGTGGTGGATGTTCAAATTCTGGAAGAGCGATCAAGTTTTCTAACCTTGTTGTCCGCGGTCAGGCTTCCTTTTATTTTCCCGACGCCAACATGCGGTCGTCGACCCTTAATGTGGTCGCCGCCGCTGCCGTGGCCCTTGCCGGCCTCAGCAGCGCGGCGAACGTGACCGAGTGGAAGTCGCAGTCCATCTACCAGGTCATGATCGATCGGTTTGCGCGGACAGATGGCTCGACGACACACGAATGCGAGCTGCACAAGTTCTGCGGCGGTACCTGGACCGGCCTCATCAACAACCTCGATTACATCCAAGGTAATATCCCCTCTCTCTGACTCGCAGATAGTGTACCAACACCATGCGTAGGTATGGGCTTCACCGCCATCCAGATCAGTCCCGTCATAAAGAACATGGAGGACGATACCACAGTTGGCGAGCCGTACCACGGGTACTGGTCTGAGGATCTTTTCGCGATCAACGAGCACTTCGGCACCGCAAGCGACCTCAAGAACCTTGCCGCTGAGCTACATAAGCGCGATATGCTGCTGATGGTGGATGTTGTGGTAAACCACATGGCGCAAAAGTTCGACAACGTCATTCCCCCCAAAGTCGACTTTACCGAGTTCAACCCCTTCAACAGCAAGGACTACTTCCACCCGTACTGCAACGTCACCATGTGGGAGAACACGACGGACTACCAGAACTGCTGGCTCTACCCCTTCGGCGTTGCGCTCGCCGATCTCAAGACGGAAACGCCCAAGGTCCAGGAGCTCTTTAACGGCTGGGTCAAGGATCTTGTGTCCAACTACTCCATCGACGGCCTGCGCATCGATGCCGCCAAGCACGTCAACGATGACTTCCTACCGTCCTTTGTTGAAGCTTCGGGCGTCTTTGCGTTCGGTGAGGTCCTCACCGGTGTAACGGAGGACATGTGCCGGTATCAGACCAAGGGCCTCCTGCCCGGCATGCCCAACTATCTCGAGTTCTACCCGCTCAATGCGGCTTTCAACGGCGGCTCCTTTGTCGACGTCGCACGGATGCGCAACGAGGCTGCCACCGGTTGCAACGACACCTTCGCCCTGGGCTCGTTCATCGAGAATCACGACATGCCCCGTTTCCCCAGCCTGAACAACGACCTCGCTCTCGCCAAGAATGTCCTCACCTACATTATGTTGACCGACGGCATCCCCACCGGTATGTTTTCTCTCTTCCCGTTTATCGTGTGTTCACAACATCCTCACTAATCGATCTTCTCCCTCAACCAGTCTACCAGGGTCAGGAACAGCACTTCAGCGGCAGCGAGACACCCGCCAACCGCGAGCCGCTGTGGCAGTCGGCCTACGACAAGACGGCCCCACTCTACGTGCTGACGGCGACGCTCAACAAGGTGCGCCAGAACGCCATGAAGTTGTCCGACAACTACCTCGAGACGGCCGCCGAGACCCTCTGGGCCGACGTCAACCACTTCTGCCTCAAGAAGGGTCCCTTCGGGACCCAAGTCGTCTTCTGCATCAATAACAAGAGCAGCAAGGGCGACAGCTACGAGGTCAGCATCGGCGGCTTCCAGCCCAACGACAACGTCGTTGAGGTCATTGGCTGCACGACCGTTACGGCCGACGCCACCGGCAACGTGACCATGTACATGGGCATGGGCGAGCCCAAGGTTTACGTGAACAAGGCGACCCTCGACGGGACCGGTCTCTGCACCCAGACTACCCCTGATGGACCCAAGGCCAACAAGAACGGAGCACCGAGCGCGTTGGGTGTTACCGGTGGGGTGGTATTTGCCGTCGTTCTCGGGTGGGCTACGCTTTTCCTTTAGCTTTGTTGGTTGGGGGAGGGATAAGATGGTAATATGTGGTGGAATCGATGTGTGTGTCGTGTCGTCAATTGTTTGGGATGTGTGTGTGCCATATTTGTATATATTATAAGATGCGGGGGGTTTCACAAAACGCTGGAAAGAAGTTTCCACGCTTCCTGTGTGTCTATGCCAGGTAGTTCAGTCCAACACTGCCAGCGTGGATATGGGCCATGAGAGGTCGAAGTGGATTTGGATACATTGTCTGTGTTCGGGCGGGTGGATGGGACTGTAGGCATAGGTAAGTAGCATTAGCCTTGTTTCCGTTGTTCTTGTTCACTTGACCGCTTTCTTTCATGACGTATTTTGTCGGTTTGGTGGTTGCGGTGGGTGGTGCACGTCTTTTTTTTCTCGTGGAACCGGTTTAGATACCTGCTTGATATTCCCAGTAGTCTCTTTTAATATATGTGTTTGATGTTGTGAAGCCTCGTGTATGTCTCTCTCCGTGCACCCAACTCCGATTCATTTGCAGATACCTACTGTAGTTAGTTTGTCTGTCAACCAGCCATGCAGGGCAACTACGACGCCATCATGCTCGCAAGTTTCGGGGGAAGTCAAATCAAACCTGTCCAACAGACCAGCACGTATGTTTACATGTAGGTAGGTACCTTACCTACCTTAGTCTATTCTGCCGTGTGAGGGTGGTACATGCATACAACTCGCGCGAGCCGGGGGACACCAGCATGTGTTCTGGTACACAAGCACGACAGCAAAACAAGAGTGTCTTACCGGGAGGTCTTACAAAGCCAAAGCCCGCGACGGAGCTAAAGGTGAACCAACCCATCGACCAGTGTCTCGGGACTTGCCATATGGTCGGGAAACACAAGTCCCCAGTCCGGTTTTTGCGGCCGAAAGCTGATCAAGGTAAAGTGGGTAGGTAGTTTTGCATACATGTACCAGCCAGCCAGCAAGTCATGCGTGTTCAATCTGTTCGGTTTCTCCTTCTATCGATGTCTCTCAAAACGGGGCTCAAAAAAGGGAACTAATTACGCACCTTATGTCGGGTCGTAGGAGCAAAAACGAGGGTACCATTCCGAGTGTTTCGACAGGGAAGAACCAGGCCCCTTGCCGAAATAAATCACCTCCCTACCTGCACTAGCCTCATCACTGAGTGCCAGACATAACAACATAACATTACAGTAGAGGCAGTGGATTTCATGGTCTTCAGGGTGTGTTAGCTGTCGGGTTTTTTCTTGGTCAGTGTCGCATATTTCATGCTGGCCGCTGGGGTTGGTTGACACAAAAGTGTCGTGTCTTTTTTTCCCAGTAAAGAAGAAAGGCAAGGACAGAAACAAAAGAAAGAAAATTAGAAAGATATCGGGTAAAGAGCGTAACGACAAAAAATATCCATCTCCAACTCACACGCCGTTATCGTCCGTCCTACTATCACTCTGGTACTATCGAGAAGATGAGTAACATTTTTCCGTCTACTTACCAAAAAAATTGTTGACCAGTTAAAAAAGAACAGCGTATTTGTTTCTCTCCCGCCGGGAATTGAACCCGGGTCCCGAGCGATAGTCTTCGGTCCTTGAAGGGTGGCGGTGACAAGCTCATATACTGACCACTATACTACGGAAGATGTTTTTCATGTTGCAAGTGTGGACACTTGCCGTAGCTGGTTGTTCGCTGCTGGCTGCCGGTTGTTGACCATGTGGGTTGGTAAGTGGGTATATATTTGATCTTTGATTTTGTGTGCTGATGTGGGTGGACTCTGGACGAGTCAGTTCAACCAAGTTGATTGGATAATATTGTAAAAGGCAAAAGCGAAAGAAAATGCAAGATAGGGAGATTCATCAGTCTTATCGTCATTCTTCATTCTTACTTATGTTTTATCCATAAGATACAAAACAATTGATCATTTAATTGTACAGTATCTTTGGTCGTTTCTTCTGAAGTATGTTAGTAATAGTTTTGCTCGCTTCAGTCGGTTTTCTTTTGTTGTCTTTCTTCCTCACTCTCTCGCGCACTCCATCAGTTAGTCCCTCGGTCACAGTCACTTAATCACCCACCCTCTCCTGTCCAAGTTGTTCACTTCCTGCCTGACCTTAAAGCCATTAGGGTTAGAGAGGTTATTGTCTGTTACCTTCCACTCGCAATGATGGTGGCTGGCTCAACGAGTCAACTACCCGTGATGAATCGCGTTGGTATTACACCGAAACAAATGGTAGGTCGATCATGAGATATATTTTTGAAACACATGATTATTTGATTACTTGGTCGCATTCTTGCTAAGCCATGTATCTGCATCATGTTATCTACCGGGCATTCTTATGAGACCATGTGATGATTTAACATCAGACTGCGGTGACATGAGCTGCTGTTGCTCTATTGAAAGGGACGGGAGAAGGGGTAACCCTAAGAAAAGTTAGGGGGCAGAGAGGGAAATCCTCCGTTGAGACTTTCATCATTTCATGACGAAGCGTGCCTACGAGATATCCCAACCACCAACTCTTTCTATTTTCTTTTTTTCTCGATTCTTCTAGAACAGTACCTGTATTATTAATAAAGCGGCAATTAGTTCTTCAACAAGTCGAGGATCGCCAAACTCAAATTCTTTCACACGAGTAACACAATACCAGCGCCGTTATGTTGTCAAACCTTGCCTGCCCTTGTTGGTCAATTTCTGTTCTTCTTGATTCCCCACTCTGAAGTCCACTCCGGCCTCTTTACAAGTGGAAATGCTAGACCCCATCACACAACAAGAATCCAGATAAACAGGTTGTATAGTGTAGCGGTTATCACCCCAGATTCTGATTTCTTTCTAGAGAGAAGTTTATCTTCTGGTGACCCCGGTTCGATTCCGGGTACGACCTAGGTACATTTGATAATACTATCTATGTATTGGATATTGGTTGATTTATTTTTGTTCTCCGCTTCTCCTTTTTTAGTCATGTTTGTGCATGACTGCATGTATATGTGTGGTGGAACCTCCCTCCCCTTTTAGCTTGGAGTGGGTGGGACTCGACGATGTGACCCATCATGGCCCTCTTCTGTGTAGCTATATCTGTGAAAGATAATACTGTTATGTATCCAGCAGACTTAAGATTTCTCGTGCCGTCTTGTCCCGTTCCAGGTCTTGCCACCGATCAGTGATGAAGTGGCAAGTTGTTCAGCCCAGACCGAGGGACGCAGATTCCCGGAACTTGTTCCCCAAAAGGATGGCCAGATTCATAAGGTATGTAGATCTTCTTTTTACCGTGCCACCGGATCATATGGCGGCTCTCAAATATCTAGCCGCATCTGCGCTGTCGGAGATCCAAATGCGACACCTGAAGGGGTGCCTCCGTTTTATCCGGCAACATGAGGACACTCTGGTAATTCGCGAATTTAACCCCGAGGTCACCAGCCGCCCCAAGCTCCGTACCGATAGTAGCAGTGGGGACCGGGGTCTTGTCTATGCGGTCATACGCAACGATATATATAGGTAGGCATATAGCTCCCCCAGATATAGGAAAGCTTCTAGATTAGTTATTAGTATCGTAGCCATGCTCCTGTCTTTGCAAAGGCCGGCGTCAACACCAACTGTCTTCCAAAC
The DNA here is from genome assembly GCA_033439685.1 of Apodospora peruviana. NCBI lineage: Eukaryota > Fungi > Ascomycota > Sordariomycetes > Sordariales > Lasiosphaeriaceae > Apodospora > Apodospora peruviana. The sequence goes on along the minus strand of JAUEDM010000003.1, from coordinate 661,000 downwards.
ACAAATCGAAGTTATTTTTCAGGGAATAGATGAGGTGAGATGCGCCTCGCCACGGTCCTGTGTGCTCTTGCGAGCCTCAGTGACACTCTAAGATCGGCAGCTGCTCTCGCGACTCCGACCGCCCAGGAGAAGGATATTCCTTATGAAGGCACTCGAACGCCAAAGCGAAGGATACCGCCGTCACACAGACTCCACGAGAGACATACGCCAGAAAACCTCGAAGCATGGGTGAGACGGGAACCTGCCGACTCCAGGGCGATACTTCCCATACGGATCGGGTTAAAGCAGTCAAATCTTGATACGGGTCATAATTTGTTGATGGATATGTAAGAGACTCTCTCACTTTTTTTTTTACGAGAACGTAGGATGCAAGATATTCCCCAGGATGCTGGGGATGGACAGAAATGGGACCTTATCCGCTAACACAACTTGAATCAAATCACCAGATCAGATCCCAAATCCCCGAACTATGGAAAACACCTCACTCTGGAAAAGGTCACAAGTTTGTTTGCGCCCACCGATACCTCGGTCGACAAGGTGCGGAGCTGGCTCATATCGGCTGGCGTAAATGAAACAAGACTATCTCAGTCGGTAAACAAACAGGTAATTAAGCCGATTCTCTTTCAGAACAGTCACCGTACTAATGATACCCATTTGGCAGTGGATACAATTTGACGCCACGGTTGATGAAGCAGAAAGACTGTTGCTGACAGACTACTACGTCTTTGAGCATGTCGAAGCTGGCGTCAGGAACATTGCTTGCTCCGAGTAGGTGCCTATCTATCCTTGTGCTGTTATTGTGCACGCGATGTCGTGTTAACCAAATTCACCTAGGTACCATGTCCCGCACAAAGTGGCCGAGCACATCGACTACATTACGCCAGGAATTCGACTCATCTCGGCCGGGAACCTAAACGGGGCAGGCCTTAACAGGAAGAAGGTCCGCCGGCGGAATAAGCGTCGACAGCAGCCGGAAACCAGACACCAAAACTCTCATTCGAACAAGAGGCAACAATTGGAGTCCGATATTGCTCACTCACAGATCGAAGAATATGACGAGAAATGGTTCAAGATTATGGGGCCTTGCACTTATGAAGTCACACCAGACTGCGTCAGGAGTGAGTCCTGACTGATCCTTCAGGCATTCCATTTGAAGAAGCAAGTCTAACGGAGCAAACAGATCAATATCATATTCCAAACGGTACCAAAGCATTCCCCGGAAATGAGCTTGGTGTATTTCAGTCTCTAGACCAGCATTACAACCAGTGGGATCTCGACATGTACTGGAAGTACACGGCTCCGTACGTCTGCTTTCTAATTATCCAGTCCACATTTACAAATTCCTACCTGCTCATCACGACGACAATGCTGATATATACCGTAAATACGGTTAGATACATCCCCAAAGGCACACATCCGACATTACGCTCCATCAACGGCGCCCTCGGCCCAGCCGCCGAGATCAGCAGTGCTGGCGAGGAAGCCGATCTGGACTTCCAGGTCGCCATCCCGCTCGTCTTCCCTCAAACCACCGTGCTCTGGCAGACCGACGACGAGTGGTATCAAAAGGACCAGATGCGTGCCGAGACAAAGTACACGGGCTTCTTCAACAGTAAAATTGCCATCTCTTACCTAGCTACCCATCAAGGATCAAATACACCAAACTGACTGACACAAACCCTAAACAGCCTTATTCGACGCCATAGACGGAAGTTACTGCAGCCTCAACGTCTACGGCTACTCGGGCAACTGCGACACCGACGACTGCCGCGACCCCGTCTACCCCAATTTGGCCGACAGCCCTGAAGAAGCGTACAAGGGTCCCCTAATGTGCGGCGCGTACGAGCCGACCAACGTGATCAGTATCAGTTACAGCGGCTTCGAGCACGCGCTACCCAAAAACTATCTGCGGCGCCAGTGCGTCGAGATCATGAAGCTTGCGCTGCAAGGCGTGACGGTGGTTGAGTCGTCCGGGGACTACGGCGTTGGGGGGAGGAGGTCGGACCCCAAGGAGGGATGTCTGGGCCCGGACAGGGACGTGTATTCGCCTAGGCTGATGAGCAATTGTCCGTATGTGTTGAGCGTGGGGGCCACGGCTTTGGTTAGTAGGGATGGTGGTGGTGGTAATGGGAGTCGCTGGGGTGATGGTGGTGACTTTCGAGAAGATAAGGAGAGAAGAGGTCGTGGCGGCGGTGGTGGTGGTAGTCATGGTCGGCGGCCGACGGAGTCACAGTTCGCTGAGCGAGCGCCAACCAGCTTTGCGTCAGGAGGCGGGTTCTCAAATATCTACTCTACGCCGCGCTGGCAGAAGAGGCATGTCGACGGGTACCTGCGTCGCGCCAACATATCGCATCTGGGTTATGACGGCGACGGCGGCGGTAGCAGCAACAGCAGTAAGGAGCGGCGGGGGAGGCTGTTCAACCGAGCCGGTAGAGGATACCCGGATGTGGCGGCCATCGGGGATAATTATCGAGTCATCACAGGCGGGTATTCACAGAGGATGGGCGGGACATCAGTAGCGGTGCCTATTTGGGCGTCAGTCCTGACGCTGTTAAACGAGGAGAGGTTGGCGGTTGGGAAGAGCACGATTGGGTTTGTGCATCAGGTTTTTGTGAGTCTTGTTCAACCCTCACAGTGCCAGTATTGACACTAATGGAAGGAGGGAACAGTATCAACACCCGGAAGTGTTCACCGACATCACCACAGGGTCGAATCCTGGTTGCGGAGGTGCTGGCTTTCAGGTCAAAGAGGGCTGGGATCCAGTGACTGGACTAGGGTATGTTACGGATAATCGAATGAGTCCCTGCATGGGAGAGAGAGAAACTAATTGGAATTTAGAACACCGATATATCCAAAGTTATTGGAGCTGTTCTTGAGGCTGCCCTGATGACAGGTGGTGCCACACTTGTCTCGGGATGGCGTTGGCAAGTAGTAAGTTGCCGGATGCCATGAGGCCAAAAGGACAGAGGAGTATGAACCAGCCAAAGGTCGTCCAAGTTATCTTCCCAATGCCTGGAGGACTGTAGACTTCTGGGGATATGTGCCAAGCCTCGAGTCGGGTTGCGTCGGTCCCCCATCCGTCGTTAGCTGAATGCCACACGAATTGCAGCCGGACTCGCGACATACGGTTGGGCGACTTTATGTTCCTCGCGGATCCTATCACCCAAAATATGCCGGGGACTTCGGTGAGCTTGGGTGATACTCCAATAGAGCTAAGCCCAGCAGTCAAGTTGAATCATGCAAATCGACTTCAAGCAAGTTGGGTCCTCATGAGGAAGCAAGCAAGTCAAGTTGGGGGTACTACTTGACTTGATTGACTCAACGGCAGCTCTGGGTTCAATGACGTGACTCCTGATATGCCAAATTGTCAGTCCAGGGGTTGATTTTTCATCAATTATTCCCATCACTTCTGGCTTCTGGTTTTTTAATCATTAACCCAAACACCCAGCACTCACACATCTCCCAGCATGGCTGTCACTGATACGATGAAAAATTCTGGAAAAGTGGCCAAGAGATCTTACAGATATGTCATTTGATTGTCGGTTAGGGCACCTGTTCAACCATGTACTGATATCCTTTCAAGCAGTACATCCTTAACACCCTCTGATACAAGGACGAGAGCTCCTCGTTGTCTCTTCCTTCATCCACCAAGACCTCATGTGCCACATGGAGTGGTAACGTTGTTGAAGCAGCACCAAACAGCTTGAACTTCTCAAGTGTGAGAAATTTCATGCTCCGGAGAATCAGAGACGACAGGTGGATTACGATTTCCGTGGAAATAAGCCTCTCGAGGCGAGGATCGAGTTGCCCGCGAATGGAAGGGAAGAAACATGTCAACTGGGTGATGTGTCGGGCGCAGACAATGTGGAACGCCCAGATGTGAGTGAAGAGGTTCGCGACAGTAAGGCTTGGGAAATGGATATCTGTGTCCTCCTCAATAGGACACAATATAAACTGGTAGAGATCTTGGTCGCCGTCCTTGATAGCCTCACTCATCCTCACCAAGCCATTGAGTGACTGCGAGAGCTTCTCGAAGGCCGTGAGGGCGAGTGTATCAGCCTGTGCTTTCGGCATTTCTTTCAACTCCTCAATCATCCCCAGCGTTGACGGCAGGGTAACGACCTCACTGAACAGATCTTGGAGAGGTGTAGCACCTGAAATGCTAAATGGTGCCATGAGCCAACCTTCTTCTGCGAGGAAGGTGTTCTGGCGGGACAACAAGGACTGTATGAACTATAAAAAAAATAAGAAGATGAGGGGCACTAATGGGGGACAGACATGACTTACTAATACTGGTCTGACCCCGACGAACAGCTGATGGCCAACTCCGGAGCTGTAGGATTCAGGACTCTGGAGCTGCAAGAGGGCTCGTATACCTTGTGCGTGAATTGTTGCGCTAGCTTTTGAAGTCGGCAGTATCAACTGCATATGATTAGTTCAAGACCCTGGTAAAACCCCGTGGGGGTCTCGGCTCATACCTCTGATAGAAAGAGGCACATGACCGCAGCAGCAAAAATGTTTGAACTAGAACCGACTCTGCCTTGGAGTCCATATCGTAGTGATGATACGGCAAGCGCGCGAGTTGCCAGGGCGTCCGAGATGGGTGCTCTGCCATCGTGGCCTCGAGACAGCATCGATACGGCGAGGGTTTTGATGGATGGCGATAAGAATCGTTCAGCCCGTTCGTCCCGGGATAGTTCGGGGAGCGCCTCGACCCATGCGCCGCATATTCGTTGTGACGATACGCCCGAATCGGCCGAAACGAGGCCCATTCGCTCATAGACCCCAAGCGGGCTAAAGTTCTGAATAACCAGAGAGATGATGTCAAGTAGCGGCCAGCTAGGAGGTGAAAATACAGTGATGAGCTTTCGATACGGCTGCTGCTCGGCGTCGGCCGTTTCTGCCGAACGTTTTGCCAAGTTCGTTGAACCTCTCGAAGGATGCCGTTGGGCCTCGAAGCCCGTAAAAGAAGAATTCCGGCGGCGCTTCACGACCCTAGCCGTCGTCTGCTGTAGGCCCGCTACAACAGGAGGTCGAAATATCAAGTCGTGCTGATATCCAGGACATGTTCTTCCGCTCAGGGCACATTGAGTACAGGCGGGGACTTTGCCGTCGCACTTGTGCAGGGTGATTGATGTTAGCTCCAGATCCCACTCGCGAGTTCTAGGCGCATTGGCACGACTTACGGCCAGCTTTCGCGCTCTGCAAATGTGGCATGTCGTCATCTGTCGGATTTTCATGCTGTTCGGAGCGGCACGTGGGTGTATACTTCAGCGCACCCCTTGCACTAATTAATCACTCCCTACTTCCAGTAAGTGAGGTGTTTTGGTAATGTAGGTGAGAAATAGTGGGTTTCGGGACGAGGTTCGGTGTTGATCAGTTGGCTGTCAAAGATGACCTATTTACCGGTTAACCACACCCCATTTTTATCCGTTTTTACGGATTAGACTTGACCGCATCCAGGCATAAAACCCGCCAAGACCGGAGAACCCGCATGGGAGGGCCCTTGAACTCTTACCTAACGACTGGCCTCGGGCTCGCTTTAAAAAGGTTGGACTCGCAGTACCTTTCTGGAGTTGACCACCTCACACTCAAACATAATCCAACTCCAACATGACCGCCTCTTTCCGCTCTCTCATCGGCGTCCAGCCTTCCTCCGCCTCAACCCAGGACAGCGTCCTGATCATTATCGACGCCCAGAATGAGTACGCCTCAGGCAAGCTCCAGGTCTCCAACATCAAGACCTCGCGTCCCGCTATCGCCAGCCTTTTGGAGAAATACCGCGCCGTCAAGGCACCTGTCGTTCACGTCGTCCATGCGACGCCCGAGGGGGCGCCTGTGTTCACGCCCGGAACGCACCTCGCAGAAGAATTTGACGAGCTGAAGCCCAAGGATGGCGAGCATCTCGTACCCAAGAACTACCCTGGCTCGTTTGCGGGGACAGACTTACAGTCGATTCTTGAGAAGACAGGGCGGAAGAAGATTGTGCTGACGGGGTATATGGTGAGTGATGACGATGAATATAGAGGATTTGGTCGATGCTGACGGTACAGGCTCACGTTTGTGTCTCGACTACTGCAAGACAGGCGGCGCAGAGAGGTTGGGATGCTATCGTAGCGCAGGATGCTGTTGGCGACAGGGACATTCCCGGTGTGGATGCTGATCAACTTGTCAAGGTGGCCTTGGCTGAGATTGGCGATGCCTTTGGAACAGTGGTTTCGAGTAAGGACATTGAGTAGGCAACCTGAGTAATGAATAACAAACAATTCTATCTCGAGTCAGAACATTTACCGAAGAGAAAGATAAAGCAAAAAAAAAAAGGACTCGGATACCGGGAGTCGAACCCGGGGCTGTTGAGAGAACATATCACTTCTGAGAAGTGAGAGTCAACGATGTTACCGCTACACCATACCCGATTTTGAGAGCCGGGATGGCTTCCGATATTTGTTAAAAAGTGGAGCAAAAATGCAGCTAAATCAATGACTGACTTGGGCTAAGTGAATGGCCTGGAATTCTTTTTAAGGGACCCCCCGCTTCGTTTGCGGTTCTCACTGTACACAGTATGTTATAGGCGGGTAGGACCCAAAGCATCCCCATAAGAACATATCAACATACAACTTTCATTCATCATTACCATGATCACATTTCGTACAACAATCGACCCGATATAATCAAATCGTGCAATTGCACAGCCAACCACCTCCATTTACACGCTTCCCCCGGTATGGATCTCAACATGCCCTGCTGGGAACTCGCAACTCGATATCCACTGGAAAGTTCATCTCTGCCGTTCCTCCCCACAGCGCCCACGCTCGCCAAAAAGACGTGCTGCCCCATCCACGACGTCAGAGCTGGCGGCCCAACCCAAATTTTCAGAAGAAATGTCAGCAACGCGATGGCCCCCAGAGCTACAAAAACTGCGGACACCGAGACATAGCTTCCCGTCCGACCGGACGCTCTATACCCATGGAAGTACGGATACGGCGGCATTGTTTCGCTACCTCTCCCGTTAAACCTCTGCTCCGTATCAGTCGTATCCTCGTCGCCAAACAGGTCAAAGCCAACGTCGGCATGGCCAAGCTTGAACCCATAGCTGTCAAGAACGAGCTCCGGGGCCCACCCGGCCATGACGGCGCGCACATAGGCCGAGACACCCTCCTGCGGGCCGGCGTCCTCGCTATAGAGAATAGCATCGGCCCAGTTACGAAACAACGACAGGCTCCCGTCGTCGTACTCCGTCACTATCGGTAGGCTGCTGTTGGCGAGGATGGTGACGGCGCCGCTAAAATCGCCGTACGAGTTGCCGAGAGCCGAGCAGTTGCCGTTGTTGACGTACCGGAGCACCTCAGCAACGGCGTACCACATGTCGTAGCGAAGTCGCCGCACGACGCGGCTTTCCGACGTGTCCGTGTTATCCCGGGCCCAAAGGCCGAACTCGGCCCATTGGATCTCGATCCTGCCGGGCTGGACAATCCGCTTGTCGATGACGGCCCTGGTCGTGCCACCCAGTTGAAGCTCCCGCTCTCGATGCATTCCCAGCCGTAATTGTCGGCCCCCATGTAGAACTCGCCTTCGACCTCAGTCTGATTGGCCACCATAATGATCTCCCGCGTCAGAATGCAGCCCTGGTCAAGCGGATCAAAGACGCCATCGGGACGATTCGCCTACCCGACCATGGCGATGGCGTACGGGGGCGACGCGGCTGACATATTGCTGGTATCCTCGGGCAGCTGGTGCACAAATGCATAGTTGCTTGTCTCTTCATGGAACGGAACCGGCACGTCCCTAAAACCACGGACTCACAACGCCAGACTCGAGCGCCCGGAGCGGGGGCACCTTGAGCAACACTTGCGAGACGTCAAGCGGATCGTTCCTCAACACTGTCACATTGATGACGGTGAACTTGTACCCGATCGATGCCGCAGTCCCTAGCACGACCACCAGATAACGCAGCAAGATAAAGGTGGGATATCCGGCCCGAAATCCGAGCGGCGTGACCGGCGGCCGGGGCTGCGAGTTGAGGTACCGCGCGTAGTCGAGACCACCGCCGCCACCGTAACTGCCGCAGCCGATAGCAGCGTCGTGTTGGCTGCTTTGAGAAGGAGAGATGATCTTGCGACTGCACCACCAGTCGAAGAGGTGCAGACACGCCTCGGCGAAACCGTACGACAGCAGCCCGAATCCGACACCCAGCCACGGCGAGCCAGCTCTTCACGCTGAGGTGGGAGCCGATTGTGAAGGGCTCCTGGCCTTTGATCTTGGACGCGTCGAGGGTCTGCCCGCGCAGTCGCTTGCCGGTGAGAACGTTGGCGCCAAAGAAAATGAGGATCGCGCCGCCGGCGAGCAGTGATGTGAAGGAGAGAACGCCGAGGCGTCGGAGCCGTGTTATTCCCAAGGCCATGCCGATGGCGATGGCGATTGCAATGACTGGGCCCACATAGGATGTATTGTGAGAAATCAAAGGCTGCCGACTGTGGAGAGCGACGGGGGCCCAAGCAGGTATTAATCGCAAAGCTGAATCGAGGTACTGGTTACCTGTAGATAACTAAGGGATCACCGTTATCGTCGGCCGTCCTGCATCCAGACCCTGAGCCAAGCCATGTTTGTCAATAGTGCACCCACATGAAGTTAGACCAGTGAGGTCTTATTGGCTGATTTCTGCGTGGCTTGAAGATGCGAGTGTCGAGAATGCCAATCGACTCCTGTCCGAGGCTTGGCGCTCGAGATATCAAATACGCATACCGGTAATCACTGGATTGGGAGCGTGACCTGCCTGCTGAGTGAATCCAACGTACACATATAAAACATGCAATAATATCCATGCGAGTACAGCATATGCTTCTCCATGCCTTTCTACTATCGCCTCTTCTTATCAGGCAACATCGCTTTCGGATCAGGACCATGATTATGCGGCAGCAACCCGCCACCGCTTTTCATCAATCTCACCTCGAACACGGGACTATCGGGCTCTACCTGGTGCAGCGTAAACCGAAAAGGACAGTTATGTGCGAACGAGCCATCTGGCAGAAGATTGGCCTGGCGGCGTGTATGCGGCTTTCTGCGGCCCTCGGCCCTGGCGCGCGCAAAGTCCTCTGCCGTCGGGGGCGGTTTGGGCAGCGGCTTCTTTCTTTCGTGTAGTTTGCAGCACATGGTGAGAACGATGAGCCCTTTCCTGACCTTGGACCGCCGCGTCATCACCCTGTAGCCGTGCGTCTTGCACCAGGCGTTGAGCACGGCGCTCGCGCCCTGGGGCCCGCCGCCGATGATACGGTTGCCCTTGGCGTCGATGTGCATCTCGCAGACGAACTGCTGGCCCTCGGTCGGGTACGCCATGTCGAGCCCGTGGCCCGGGTTTAGGAGTTGCTGCATCGGGCTGCCCATGCCCATGCCCATGCTCTGGTCATAGTTGTCGTACTCGCCATCGTCGGAATCATCTTCATCGTCGTCGTCGTCATCGGAATCGTCAACAGAAATAACACCGTTGCTCTGCTGGCCGGTAGTAGTCTTGGATCTGATTACAGGGACCTGACGAGGAAGGCTGCTATTTGCTGGGGGCCATGTAGAGGTCTGTGGCGGAAGACCGAATCGTGCGGCTTCCAGGATCATGACGCGTCTAACGAGACCTTCGCACATGGCACGAAGGCCGCGCATATTAAGAACATCGCTCCTCAACGATTTGACCTCATTTTCAAGGTCAGTAAGATGATTGGCGTCTACCGTGACCGTGACCGGTGTCACTGGGGGGTTGCGTGGCCGTCCGCGTGTGCGTGGCTGCGAGGCCTGGGGCGGTTGAGGCGGCTGCTGCTGTTCCTGTTGCTGTTGAGACGCGGGCGGCATAAAGGAAGCCGGTGTATAAGACATGTAAGGGAGTCTGAAGCTCAAGAAGCTGGTTACGGAATGGGGATGGGCATTTGCGAAGGCAAAACTGGCTTGGTTCAGTTGGTGCACGGCTGTCGAGGGAAAAGGGTGGTGGAAAGTTGAATTGGGGGCCGGTCGGGAGGTTCGAAGACACCCTCTGCTGGCACGTGACAGTTCATAGCCCTAACCCTTGCTGGCATTGGCACTGGCAGCCTTTGACACTGCCACGACACTGGCAGTGACCACCACAGCTGTACGGATATGCCATCAACCTCTATGATTATGATGAATGAGCAAGCAGAAGCTTCACCAATGCCACAGAGAGCCAATATAACATTTCTCTTTGCTAATTCTAGATCTAGGCTTGGTGTTGGAAGATCGGTTTCTAAAAGTTCCTGAGGTATTTGACAAAGGAACTCTGTTCGATTTATTCTGGCATGTCGCAGATCATCCTTGCATCATGAAATCTTGGCTCATCTCATGACCATCCAACTTAAGACCTTGGTTAGCAACGTCCCTGTTCAAGTAAGGCTGCTTACTGTGCTATACCAGGCTTGCACATATATAGCAAGGTTTCCGGCAGGTAATTCAGTAGCGGCCGCAACCATCACGGCTTCAACGTATGCAAGCCATGGCAAACCCGGGCTTTGTACGATGTCAATCTGTCTCATCAGTGGCTGAAAAGGTGAGAGACTTGGCTGCATTTGGGGGGTCGGCACGATAGCCGAATTCGGCCTACTTCCATTTTGATATTGCGAAGACACTGAACTCTCTCTCGGAATGCTCAACTATCGTAACAACATGAACAGGCACCAGAGATTCAAGTTTGGACACGCATTAGCTACCGCAACAATAAGCCAGAATGGCATTGACAGCGATGACATCACGCGCATGGTGCATGGTGCTGTGTGTGATACGCCCTGTGCGACCACACGATATGATTACCATGCGTCACTGGTATCCAATAATGGCTTGTTCTTGCCAGCTTACTACTCATCAAGGACTAAAACGACCTCTGACCAGAAGTGGGCCGTTCTTCTCTTGTCAGAAGCCGTTTTTAGGCCTGACGACTAGAGGCGCTGTCGAGGCACACCGCCAGGTTATAGGCCACCACACCTTGAGGTGCAGAAAAATCTCAACATTCCATTTTATCACCAGGTGTTTTGGCCTAAATGTAGCGATCCAGGCCCATGCAGGTGTTGAACCTTGTATAATCATTCACCAGTCACATATCTACACAATAGGGAAATTTACCCCTTATGGTGGGAGAGCCGAATGAGACCAATAACTACCGTATTAGTTGAGTGCCTAGGCGGTGGATGATGTTCAATACGGGGATGGGCCGCGGAAAGATGGAGTCCGGGGAAAGGCTGAAGCTCTCTGAACAGTGAAACCATACAACGACTAAGTCCGGGTCAGTGATTGCCGTAAAAGGGTCTCGGGCTTCCCGGTTGCGAGGTGAAGTAAAGGTCCACCAGAAACAGCAGGGGCGCACGCCTGGGTTGTGAACTCATCATTTCTCGGTTAGCGCAAGATCTGTGTATGCATATAATTGGCATTTGACCGTCTCTTTGGATGGTGACGGAGACTTGGCAACTTCGTCGTTTCACCTATCTTGACCAGTCTTTACCAAAACTTCTTCAACTACCTGTTCAAAACCTTCTCTTGAACTCAACCTGGAACGAGCTGCATAAAGAGTCTTTTGATACACACGATGTTTCACATCTTCATATTCCTAATAGTACCGCTGCTCGCAGCATCATTCTCCTTCATCATCGACGCCGCTTTGAAATGGCTGGCTAGTAATGCTTCGCCCACCTCAAAGAAAGCACTCCTGAACAAACTACTCGACAATAACCATAGGCTCGAGGACCGCCATGAAGTTGCCTTGGTCTTTTCAAAGCTCGTAGAGCAAGACGGCGCAGGGTCCTGGCCACCAAAGGCAAACCACGACACCAGCTTGTGGCCAGCGTCCCTGCGGCCGTACAGCGAGATCTACCACGAGATGTCGCCTCTTTTGCCGTCGCTGAAGCCTTCACTCGATGGCGAAGCAAACATCAAGCGAATCAAGAACTTCCGGGGGCTCATGCGCGAGAAGCTGGCCAAACGCGTCAAAATTGCCCAGGTCCAGGATATCCTTACCGGCTTTGAGGAGTCATCCTTCAAGAATGCGCAATCCCAGGCTACGCTTGCCCAGGATACCTATAACGCATTCTACTGCTGCATTGCCATGCTGCGTCACGCGTACAGGTAAGTAGTTGCAAATACAAATTTTGTGCTGATAACCCGGACATCAAACTAACAAGGCCAAATCTGACGACAGATGGGCAATAATCCCAGCTGTAACTGTCGCCCAATTGGAGACTGTCATTGATATCCCAGCCGAACTTGTCACCCCGTGGGCCTTTCTGCAGTGCCGGTTCGGCCTCAGATCAGAAGGCAGCAACATCACGACCAATTTCCTACATAACTTCACCAGCAAGGGCGATTACGTCTTCAAGATCAACGTCGGCATGCCGGACCACATCCAGCGAGCCGAAGAACTCTTTGCTCGCATGTTCCACGAAATCGAGGGATTGGCTCTGCCCATCTACTTCGAGATGGTGCAAGCTATCACGTCGTTCGACAGGGGTGACAAGGCCTCAACACTAAGACACGTGGAAAACGTCAACGTGCAGCTGAGGGAAGGGCTCTGCGTCTTCTACGAGCAAATGCACGACGGCCGGGTGCCCAAGGCCGTCTGGATGAGCTACGTCCAGGGCTTCCAGGCTTGGGGTGTCGGTAGAATTGACGACGCAAGCGGCGAGTTCACCAAGGACGGCGGGTTATCTGGCAGTCACCTGCTCCTCTTCCAGGCAGTCGACGCGTTTCTAGGGATGGGGAGGTACCTCTCGGCCGCAGACTTCACGCGGTTTGTGCCGAAAAGACAGAGGGACTTATGTGACGCTCTCAGACGGCACACACCTCGGAATGTGTTGAAGCTGAGTGGCAGCCTGTATGAGAAAGCCGGCGGCGAGACACGGGACTTGGACGCGAGAATAGCCAGCGCGTTCAAGCAAATCGCAGATCGCATGAGAGTAAGTCCCAGAAGCCGGCGACGGCCCTTATTGGTATCTCGTGGTAGTATCACTGACACTGTGATTTTTCCTGATCAGGTATTCCGTGCGGCACACCGTACGCGCGTCATGCCGTACTTGAAACAGCCGGCCCCCGAGCGCGTGCTGATGACGGCTGGAAAATCGGTGCTCGAGGAGACGACGCTGGAAGAAGCGCTGAGGCCATTGGATATGCTGCTGGTAGAAAGACTTAATCAGACTATGTAAGACAGACTTTCTGATAAGCACCGAAGAGGCGGCAGATGACATGTGGTTGACGGCTCGGAGAAGGGTAATATCATGCTGGGGGGAAGAGACCAAAGCCAGCAGAGGTCGGGAAATGGTTGGTAGCGGCGGTTAGAGTGACAGCAAATCAAGCTCTGTAGAAAGACTGGGCTACTAGGTTGGCTGGTTCTACGACAATCGAAGCACACTAGAGTTGATGATACATTGCACCGGCCAAGATCAGGGGACAGTCGTCGGAGGCATCATGCTGTCTTTCTTCGGCAGGAACTTCCGTTTCGGCTGCGTATTTGACATGACATGAAAACACGCCTTCTACCGGGATTTAAAATCCTCATGGAATTACTTACAAGGCGCTGGTCAGGACACCCCACGTGCTGATACGTAACCTGTTATTCATTCTACTCAGACGAATGATTTTGTCCCGGCTGTAGCAAGCCAGTCACACCACAGTACCAGTTGAAAGCACAGCAGAGGCTACGTACTTGCTTGCCACGCTTGCTTCTTTCATTTGCATCTTTGGTTTTTGGTACCGTTGAAAACAGTCTCAGCGGGTAAGTCGCCGTGGCAAAATAGGGAAACCGAGGTCGGCGAGGAGATAGCTTTATGTTTGACCAAGAGCCTCGTCCTCGCCCCGAATCCAGACCAAACGTAGGTAATCATTTGTAATAATGCCGGATGGGAGCCATCGATCAGAATCGCCCCCCACACCTGGGCGAGTATTCCTCGGAGAAAAGCGCGAAATGGGCTGCAAGAAGAAGATCCCCGTAGAAGTCCTCTTCGGAAATTCAGAGCATTGCGACCTCGGCTTCCCAAGCCGGTCTCAACAAAAAATCTTAACGGAAGATCTAACGGGGAGGTGCATGGTTGTATGTGGCTGGCTCCTGCTGGTGGGGGGAACGTGGAATCGCGGAAAGCGGCGGCTGCAGTTTGATACGCTCCCGATAGGGCAACTTCCGCAAGCCCTGCTGCACTGTGCACTGTGCACTGGCCACTGGATTCGCCTGTGGCGACTTCCCGATCTCCGGCCCGGCAAGATCGACTATCAGGTTCGCCGTTCCATCCCCTTGGGTTGACAGGTCCGGGCAGGCACTGCCAATCTGCCGATGAGGTACCTTATCTGATTGACTGCACCCTGGACTGCGGAAAATTTTTAGTTGGGCTACCTAGGTCCTGCTGATGCTGATCTTTCAAGTCCTGGTGGGATCTAGACTCTTCTCAATGCAATCTACGCCTCGCTTTTGCCAAACGACAGGAAGCAAAAACAAAAGAAAGAGAAAGAAAGAAAGGGAAAACACCGGGCACGTTCGCCTCGATTTTAGATTATTCTCAAGCAGCCTCACCTCACACCGTCAATGGGCTACCGTCGGGATCTCCTTTGAGGCCTACTCAAATCGAATGGCAGTCGAGGCGCTAAATGCTCTATCTTCCCAATAGGTGGCCAAAACCAGCACGACCAGGAGATCCAGGAGATACCTGGGTAGGAATAGCAGCTTACAAGCTTGTCCCAGTAACGGCAATGGCCAGCGCCCCACGGGTCTGCAACCTGGGTCCTGGGGACTGAGGCAGTTGTCATAATCTCACTTAGTTGTTCCAGGCAACATGCAATGGAACACCAGTCTTCTGCTCCTATTTCTTACCGACATCGATGGAGTTGACACAACTTGTCTCTTTGGAAAGCTCGTCGTTCTGTTCCAGTCTCAGGCACCCGCAAGTCCTCGATGGACCCGGGAGGATACCCGCCGCTCCAGCCACGGCCACCGGCTCCAAGAGGAGATGGTCACGACGGGGAACCACCAGAGAGACCAAACTTTCCCATCAGGAAACACGTACAGTTACCGTCAGTACGAAAGACGGTAGCAGCATGCGAAGCGTGCAGGTCCAAGAAAATTCGCGTAAGTATCTACGATCCGATCGCCGCACCGGCCGGGGTATCAAGCTGCCCTGCCAGCTCATCAGGCTAACTACTGCCTACCAGTGCGATGGTCAACGGCCAACGTGTGGTCCCTGTCATCGCAAGGGACGCGAGTGTATATTCATTGCCGCGCCTGGCATGTCACGATATGCGGGTATGAGGGCCGAAGTTGAGCGGCTCCATACCCAGCTCGGGCCAAAGACCAACGACAACTCGATTTCCACTTCAGTATTGAGACAATCCCCAGTTTTCCCTTCGCAAATAGAAACCGAAGCAAACCAGGTGCCTTGTTATCCCCCGGCCGATCAGTCGAGACCATTGGGAGGAGACCAACCTTCGCAAACACATTACAATGTTCAAAATATCAGCCCGTCGTTGTCGCCTTTCCCGCTTGGTTCCATGGGCATGATTGAGGCACAAAGTCAAGCACACGGGGATCTCTTACTGGCCCGTTCCGTGGGTAATCCGTTCGACCCAGACGGTATTATCCGCTCTTTGCGAGACAAGGTCAACGTTATCCAACAGGCGTTCGTTTATTTTCACGGCACCGGCAACTTTCTTTTCTCCATTCCCGCGCCCCTCGATGCTGTCGTCCTTCTGGACGACGCCACCAACGCCCCGGCACCCGAGACAAAGCTAAAACTATGCCAGTTCTGCGCAGTGGCCGCGGTAGGTGCTCGATACTCCGGCGGCAGGATCCCCGATGAATTCGAAAACTACCTTTACAGCGTGTCCAAGCTGTTTCTTGACGACTGCATCGAGGCGAACCCAACGGTTACCATGCGTGTTTGCGCCTTGCTTGTTGCCCGCAACGTTGTTGCCAAAGATATCGTCGCATTAGTATATGCCGAGCTTGGACTTGCCATATCACGTACCTTGGGGCTAATCAACCAACAGCCGCCCGCGTGGGTCTCAGTCGACGACTGGCCGGAACTGAAGCAAATCTGGCGTTGTCTTTTGATGCTACATTTTTGGCTTGACGCGGGCGGAAACTGGCGGTCAGGGGATGTGATCCAGCTATCGGGAACCGAAGAGCTAGTTCTACAAGTCCCGGCCGGGCTTGCCAGCGATGAAGGATTCTTCCTGAGGGAGATGGCCAAGATTGCCATTCTGAAGAAGAAGATATTTCAGGTCGTATCTTCACAGGTGAATAATGACTTCTGTCTCTGGGGTGCTGTCTTGGAGAATTACTCACCGGAAGTCCAGGATGTATCTTTATCAAACTTCAGCCTCCTCCGTCAATCACTTGACGTGTGGTACGAAGCACTGCCGTCCGAGGCCAAGATATCCAATATTGCCAGTACCCCCCTTCTCTCTTGGACCAGATTCCAACTCTACTCCATTCATCTCATGCACCTGGGAGCCGTGCTGCTTCTCTTCCGGCACCTTGTTCGACGCTATGGCGATACAGAGGAGTCTGCACAGATGCCTGAAGATCTTATGCGGTGCGTTAACGATGGCCTGCTCGCAGCGCGCCATTCTGTACGCATCTGTTATCTGTTGGACTCGGAGAGAACCGAAACCAGACGTTGCTGGATCCTCATGTCGGTGTTCTCTTCTTTTCAAACACATGGGACATGGATCATATTGGCTGACTATCGGTTACTCAGATTTCAATCGTTCGTTGCCGGCTGTGTTCTTGTCCATTTTTCCTTTCAGAACCTGCTCCTCGGCCGTGTTGACGCTGGACTAGACGACGACCTCGCCCTGACAGAGAGGGTATTAGCGCTTCTCGCAAGATACTCGGCAGTCGATTCGATCGCTCGTAACTTCCACAGAACACTCCAGACCTATGTGGAACTCGTACAGGATCTCACCGCCAAGAGACGGCTTGATGCACTGGAAGGCATTATTATTGCGACTCCCTGGGGTAGTCTTAGTAGCGCAACAGACCAGCATTATCTCCTCAGTTCGGTTCGAGGTGCGTCTGCATACCATACAGCTGCGCAGGAAGTACTAGGCCTAGTGGCAAAGCCGTTTGGAGATGAGAGAGTACGACCTGAGAGTTCAGGATTCCTTTTTCGGCACACACTGATCAACCATGAAGAATGCAGCCTTGGGATCCACCAAGACTGGATTTCCGAGTTTTACTGCAGCGAGACTAGTAGGCACTGACGCTGTGGCCGAAGCTGAAATTCCAAACAACCCGGTAAGCTTTCGGGTAGGTTAGGTGAATATCCGGCCCTAGGTCTGGTGGATTGGTACTTACTGGGAACGTTGCCATCAGGGTGTACCTAGGTGAGAATCTGGAAGGCATGGATGTTGAAGTGGAAGACTCCTGAGCCGGCCAACCACCTGCCAGAGAATGGATGGGAAGTGTCGATCGAGCTCCTTTCCCCGCTCTGGAGTTCGACAAGGAAGGAGAGACGGGAGTAGCCCGTGAAACGAGTTTAGAATGGACCACCTATCGAAGTCTGGGTACCTTTATTCCATCCAGTGAGTGTCTCCTCAGGGTCTCATTAGGGTCCAGTGGTGCCATCTCGGCGGGACAACCGACCTTTGTGCCATCCGACCCCTCCATTGTACACGATCTGTCTGACCTTCCGTTCCACTCATTTACTTCCCCTGACAACAGACTAAGGTACATAACAGCTCTCACACACGCAAGAGACGTAAGATGACTGCATATTAGGCCGTCCCGCCGCAACACAATGACGTAGATTTACCCGTCAAACCTCGGATGCTCCCGCGCGACGAGGTCAGCTTACAAACATACAACTATCTGAATACCACATGTTCTTCACTTCTTCCTCCAATGTCATGCGTTTGGCATCATTCCCCATCTTCAATCTCGTCGTCTTCTTCTCCATCCTCATCAGCTTCATCTTCATTGTCGACTCTGCCATATCCTCCACGTCAACAATAGCAATGGCCGTCGCGACCATAGCAACGAACCTTCTCGGCATCGTGTCAACCAACCTCGGTCTGCGCGACAACAACATCGAAGACGACACCACCAATAACGCCAACACTGATCCCGCCCCACGGTCGAAATTCAAATTCCACATCGCCCCCCACGAACACTTTGTCCACCCGCTTCCCGGCACCTATCCACGACTCTGCCGCCTTGCCGACGGCTCCATCCTCTTCGGCTTCACCAGCTTCGGCGAACACGGTGAGCGCATCCTGACGACCGCCCGCAGCATCGACGGCGGCAAGTCGTTTACCCCACACGGCGAAGTCACCCGGCGGTACGCCACGAAGAGCGACTGCGACAACCTGTTCCTTCTCCAACTGCCACCAGACGGTGATGAGTCTCCAACAATCCTGGCGGCGTTCCGAAACCACGACGTCGACCCAAACACGAAGTCGCCGACTTATTTCCGGATAACGGTATGCCAGTCGACCGACGCGGGGCGCAGTTGGACATATCTGTCGCAGGCCTACGAGTCTACACCTGCTGGTGCTGGTCCTGGTGGTAATAATCCTGGTGGTAATAATAGTGGCGGTGGTGGTGCGTGGGAACCATTTCTGAGGCTGTGCAGGGTGCGGCCGGGAGAGATACAGCTGTTCTTTTCGTTGGAGTTAAACGCGCAGGACCAGGACACTGTGTTGGTTGTCAGTCGGGACAGGGGGAGGACATGGTCTGAGGGCGTGCACGTCACCGGGGCTGGCGAACAGCAGCGCGACGGGATGGTCGGGATTGCGGAGACTATAGACGATTTGGGCAGAGATGCGCTTGTTTTGGTGCTCGAGACTACGAGAGGGGAGGACGGTACGAAGATGGCTGTCGAGGCTCTCTTGAGCTATGATGACGGCGAGACATGGGGCTGGAGGCAGACTGTTTACATGCCGCAGGAGGGAGCGCGGAATGCTGGTGCGCCACAGGTCGCCTCGTTTGCCGACGGCGAGCTCGCGGTGGTGTTTATGACTGACGAGGACTCGGCTGCCGGAGGAACTGTGTGGCCCAGGGGGGCCAAGGTGAAGGTGCTGTTTGGCTCGAGGCCGAGTAATGGGAGGATATTTTGGCATGAAGATGGAGTCCCTGGCGTGGTGAGCGAGTCTCCTGCTTCTGCTGGAGCGGCACAGCTGGGTATTGAGGGTGCTGATGATAATTTCTGGCCTGGAGTGATGAGAGCTGACGAGAATAAAGTGCTGGTGGTGTATGAGAATGGTGGAATTATAAAAGGGAGATTGATTGCCAAGTAGTGATTTGGCCAAACTCTTTTTCAAAAAGTTTGATTGGCTTTTCCCTGGGCTGGGTGGGTGGGTGTCATCAGATTTCGAAGATTCTTATTAGCATGCATGACACCTTGGTAGTCACTTTTCCTTTACGGTTGTATTATTGTTTATGTTACTTATTGAATTTATCGCTTGGTTGCCTTTGCTTCTTTATTCTTGACTCATTTTGTTTGTTTATACCTGATTGTTACGTACAGCCAAAATAGAATTTGACTCTAATTTTCCATGACTCGAATGGTTGTCACCAACCAACAATGTGGTTGTACCCCATTTCAACAATTTTACGTCGTAATCCCCCCCTTAACTTATTTATCAGTCTTAAGATGCCATTATTCGAGCAGGACCTGGAAGCAAAGGGAGAGCACACGGGTTCAAAATGATCGGTCGCTTGAGGATGTTGGAGAATTCCGTTCCTGATCATCTCACCGGCTATTACGTGACAATTTTAGTTGAAAGATGTCACAAGCCGAGATTTGGCGGTCCTTTTCACTGGTAGGAGACTGAACATGGTCCGTTTGCCCCGTAATATCGTAGGAAATGTAAATTGTAAACAAAAGCCCCCCTGTTCTTGCTGACGTAATACAAAGGTAATCAATGTTGTTTGATTTTGAGAACAAAACTCGAAACAAGAGACTGTTCGTATCTGCCTACGTACTTTAACAGAGCCAACAACTCCTTGGCTTGGGAACCCGATTGGTTAGCCGGCGCCGTATTTTGTCTTGTCATTGTGAGACAAGATCTTGGCCTTCAAGTTTGAGAACAAGACTTCCGCGGCAACGGTTTTGGACGGTGTACTCCGTAGCACCGAGTAGATTATTTCTACATGCGTGCAGAGTATTATTGACATTCTTCGCCTTCGTTTCTTTGCGGTGATAGTTATTGTTGACGGTATTTCGAGGGGAGATGATGCCTGTGGTTTGCTTTGTTTTGTTTTTTTTTTTTTTTTTTTTTAGGGCTTCGGCTTCCGGGCTGTGCTGATCATTACCCACAGTAGCGGACTCAGCGGACGGGAAGGCGAGAACAAATAAGAGAGGAGGCTCGCGTGCCGCCGTGTGTGTTTGTGGCACTTTTTGCTTTGTACGACGTGCCAAGGAGGTCTCGTCCTGCCAAGTCGGATGGCCCACTCGGAACAAGACTGACGACGAATAAAGCGGAGCACAGCATGAGCCTGGACTGAAGCGATGAAGAAAGAGAAAAATCCGGCTAAAGTCATTTCCTCTGGATTCCCTCACATGTTGGTTAGAAACCATCTTTCCAAGTAAATTTTGAGCAAAACAAATGAGATAAAGAAATCGGATGAGAGGCACTGCCAACTGCCAAGTACCCCTCCTCCTGGGCAGCAAATCAGCCAAGCATCAAGCTGTCACCGCCAAGCAGGACTCATGATGTTGGCAGCCGCGCAATTTGGCTACGCCAAGCCCAGCGCCAAGATTCTTGGGGATTTCTTGGGCGATTACCAACGACGAGCCAAGCCTGGGCGCGATGCTCCTCACACCGATTGACCAACGTCGGGTGTGGGAATTCCGCTTTCCCTTTCTCTTTCCTCAAAATGGGTCTTCCTCCCTGCATCGCCATCATCCGTCGTCATTGCCATCGTCAACTTTTGAGTGCGTTGCATATCATTTCGAGAAAGAACAGCGCCGGATTGATTGATCACGCGCGCACATCCACCCGACAGACGCAAGTCGACGGCGGCAGCGGCGACGACGACGACGACAAGGACAGGCGCGATTAAAGCAGAAGCAGAAGCAGCAGCAGCAGCAGCAGCAGCAGCAGCAATCGCCATGGGCGGACATTAGCTGGACAGCGCAGCGGCGACAAAATTGGAAATCCAATTGACTGAAGTGTCGATTGCGCGAGTCAGTTGGCCCGTCTTCTCAGGAGCCTAGATTCTCTTCAGAGGCTCCTCTCGTTATGGAGCAGCGCGGGGAAACAAACATCGGGCAACATGATGTTGAAGAAGCGCATGTCTATGGCGGGCATGAACATGAGCGGCGCTCGCAGGCGAGCCGTTCGACGCTCACGCTCGGCGTCATGTCGGACATGCAACAACATCACCACCAACAGCGACAGCATCATCCACACCAACAACGAAATTGCAAATCATGGTTCAAGGCCAAGACCATTCTCGGCGTGTTATCAGTCTTGTTTTCGCTTGCCATGTTTATCATCTGCATCAAGATGGTGGTCAGATACGGTGACAAGGGCTTGGTCCATGTCACCTTTATCTTTATTGGCTTCACGGTAGGTTTGATTCAAACTGAAATTTAGAAAAGAAAAAAAAACCTAAAAAAAACTGACGGCTTGGTGCTTCAAAACAGGCGGTAGCATCGATGGTGTGGCAGTTCGTCGAGTTCTTGGCCATGTGTGCCCGTCGTGGCGGTCGGGGCATCTACCCCGGCGCCCATGTTGGCGTGCACATATGTATCTGTCTCGGCTGCGTTGCCACGATGGGCTACGTGGGTATTTGGGTGTCCGAGGGTAACCACCACTGGAAATACGTGCCGGCCCCGGGCGATGGATCCGACGTGGCCTACTCCCCGCTGTACCACATGGGCATCGTCCTCCTTATTCTCACGGTAGTGCTTCTGTAAGTCGACGTCTCAAGTTTTCATTTGACTCAGTATATCAAGCTTACCAGAGGTTTCAGTTTGATCAACTTTATTCTGTCTATCCTCGCATGCAAGGAAATCAGGAGGAAAGACGACGCCGGCAACCACAGGACTGTTGTTACCGTCCGGTACGACGGCGTTGGACCGGTTGGCACTGCTCGGCCGCGGAGTACTCACGTCCCGGCATCAATCAGTTTGCCGGCATACATGACCCAGGAAGGTCCAGGGACTGGCTTAACAGCACCCCCGGTGGTGATAACGCGGGGAAGTCTGGGAAGAGAGGTGACAGACGAGCCTCCCAGTAGAAATTCGGTGTCACCCAGACCTTCAGAGAAGGCAAGGTAGCCGATAGGTGGCAGGTTGTTTTGGCGGAATTGAGACAATCTGCTTTACATGCTCTTATACAGGGCTTGACATATACCATAAGTAAAATTACTACTAATTCCAAATGGCATGAATAATTAGCATTCATCTAATTCGTACTCACATCTCATTATTCTACTGCGTAGACCGAGGTATTTACTTCACATCACAGCGAGTCGTTGGTCGGAATATCCACGGCCAATGACAACTTGCGTGGCGTTGGAGCAAGCCAGCCTCGGAAAAGCCCAGGGTCCCAGGAACAAAATGTGCCCCATTGGGCATCTACATGTATCAACGCCCTGTTCTCCAACCAGCCACCAACAAAAGAAGGCCTGCAAGCATGTGTCAACTGGCACTTTATTGGGACACGCATCAGTTCTCTTTCTTATGACGGTTGGGTTTCGTCCGCGTCAACGCATATTCTCCGACAAGACAGTGTTGGGTGCTGGTTCGTGCCCAACTTTTCGCAGACGAAGAATCGGGCAGACTGCCACGCGAATTGCCCCATCAGTCAGTCAGTCAGTCAGCTGCGAGCCATCCGCGACTTGTGATTGGGATAGCGGAACGCCACGTCGATGAACTCGTGCACTGTGGAGGACGTTTCGATGCTGGACCCTGATATGTTGAAATAAAACTGTTGTGATCCACGACACGATTTCTTGCGGCCAACTTCCGCCTCTCCTTCCAGCAACTATTACTACTATTATCATCTTTAGTATTTCTCCCAACTAGCAACTTCAACCCTATATGTCAAAGCAGCAACTCTACGACCTATCTCTTCGCCGAAGCCGCTCCCATCGGCCCATCTTCAAAAAGGAGTTCATCTCGGCGGACTACTCGGCGCAATAACTTCCAATGCGGTCGTCTTGGCACAGCAACCACGTCGAGGTGTCCCGCAGCACCATGTCCTCTCCGACACCGAGGGAGGTCAGGCGGCTCGCATCGGACCACGACTTCGTCTTCGAGGCGTCAGGGTCGCCATCCTCCAGACGTCTAGGATGGTGGGCCTTTGTGGCCACACACCTCTCCCTCCCATGCGCACTGTTTGCGGGGGCCATATTTGTCATTGTTGCCATCGTATACACCAGCGCGACAAGTAAACAGATGCTGGACTGTCCAGCGTGGGCCATGCCTGGCAGCTGCAACAGGGCGGACGACTGGACGGTCCAACACCTCGCAACGGTTCAGGGCATCATCACCCTCGTTTACTTTATCGGAATGGTAGCGTTGACACACGTTGCGCTTGCTCTGTGCGAGGCCGCGGTCTGGCCACTGCTGGCCAAACAAGTCTTCACCATCCGACAACTCGAGGCGTACATATCGACAACCCGTGGCTCCATCCTCTCCGCCCCTGGAGCCCTCATGGCGATCAAGACCGCCGCGGCCGGAATAGTGTTAGCATGTGCAATTACGGTGACTCTGCTGCCACTCGCCGCTCCGCCGCTTGTCGGATATGCCTTCACGCCGACTTGGATGCCGGTCCAGATGGAGAGCAGCTATATCAGTGGCAGCGGCGGGATCGGCGAGCTGTACGCCCAGACCGACCCGCCGACATCCGTCATGGTGGGCGTGTTGGCCAAGTATAATGCTTGGGCGACGGATCCGGCGTCGGAGCCGCTGCCGGAATTCAGGGACTGGTACGTCGACAGAGACGCTCTCAGCCAACGGGGCAGTTTCTCGGGCGCGGCGGCTGTCAGGCTGCAGACTTCCATCTCGTGTCGGCCACACAAGCTGCAACAGGTTAACAGGGATGGACTGTTGTGGAATGCCTTTTTGACAAACATGACGCGGAGCAGGAACAGCTACCAGAAGAGAGAGATCTGGGTTCGTACCGCGCCGCAGTTGACGCTTTGGGTCGACCAGTTCGCTTTTGTTTCAGCGCACCGCACACAGGCGACCTTGATCTTTGCTGCTCTGAATGGAACTATCGACGGTGGGGATTGGACACCGGCTGTCCTGGGGAACATGACGGGCGCTTCGTCGGTGGCTTGCGAAGTCGATGTCGAAGCGATGGATACTATGTTTGCGGTTCCTGACCAGGCCGAAGGCTCTGTCCCGCCGGCGGCCGCCAACCAGGCAATTCTTTCATCCCTCGCCAACCTCAAGGTGAGCTCTTCAGCCCCCGCTGAGACTGCCATCAACGAGATATTGCTATGGTTCACCGCGGCACCGCTCATGGTCGGGAGCAGCGTGGATGGAACACAGCCCATGTTCTTCAACTCGACCGACACCGACCGCCCGGTCCCATACACCTCGTCGATTAAGGAGCGGAATACATGGACGAAAGACGGCATCGAGTCATTTATCCGCATTGCCGTCGGCGCACTCGCCCAAGCCACTTCAACGACCACCTCGTCCAACAGCAACACTACGATGAACCAAACACTCACATCCACCATCAAAACCAGAAAGTTAGACCCCGCCCGGGCGTTACTGCTCATCATCCTCCCTATTCTAGCCATAGGCATCATGATCGGCCTGGCCTGGTGGAACGCCTGCGTCCATGCCAGGGAAGGGGTGCCCGTGATGCGGCTGGCGGGCGCGGGCGAGATGCTCAAGAGCGCGCAGACGTCGTATCTGCGCGAACACGCCGCCACGGACGCGGCCAAGACATACCTTCCTAACGAGCTGGGCGGTATGGAGATCAAGTATGGCGTGGATAAGGACGGAATCGTTGGACTGGCGAGGAGTGTGAGAGGGTTCAATGGGGGGAGGCGGGTGGATTTCCAGATGACTGTCTAGGCCGAATCATAAATAGTCTTATCTAGCATGGCGTGGGCGTTGGGATATTGGTTGGTTGTTGCATTGAGCAAGAGGTTCCAGAATTGTTCCGGTTGCATGATGGTATAGGCATTTGATTTTGTCGTTAGGCGCATGATGAGTACAGAAATGCAGGATTACTCGGCCCCCTGGTTGAGCCGGTTATGAAAAGCAATGCCTCACCTAGCACCATCCCTAGTGATAGGTAGTACTGATGTCAGCCAGAAATTTGAGACAAAGAAGAGACTCGTCCCTGTTCGTGTTAGAAGGCTAGATATCCTAGATGACCGCACTCCCGCGCGGCATCTTATACCTGGAGCAAAGAAAGTGTGCATGTATTCGTTTATTCAACAGAAAGGCTGTAATCAGCCTCTGGATTCCATCTTCTGCATGCCATAGCTCGTTAATAAGAAACATCAATTCATTCCGTCGGCTTCCCCAACCCGACAGCCAACTTCTTCTCTTTCTCCTCCTCCGCCCAAACTTCCTTAGAAAAATGCATAACCCAGCCAAACAGATCCTCATCCAGCTCCTGCACGTGCTTACCCTGGCCGTCTCCAAAGCACGAGTCTTGCAGCTTATCCACCAAGTCCTGCTGCCCAAGCGACTGCAGCCATGTCCACAGCGTCGTGTAGGCGCTGTCGAACGCACCGCAGATCCAGGCGTGGTGGGCACTGAGCGCCTCACCCGCCATGGCAAAGTGGTAGCCCGGCCTATCTGGCGCATCGGGACAAAAGAGCGCCTGACAGGGCGCATATATGTTCTGGAACTGGCCCGGCCCAAACAGAGCAAAGGCGCCGCCCGTCCACGGGTCGTGCGACCAGGCCCAGGCGTGGTAGGGGCCAAAGGCGTCGCTGGGGTCATCTTCAACAAGGCCTTTCAGATAGTCGAACGTGAGCTCTGGGGTTCTGCCCTTGAACAGCTGAACAAGATCCTTCAGACAGAGCGTGACGATGGCATCGTCGGGCGTCCGTTTTACGCCTGGGACAGTGTAGTCTGCCACCATCGAAGCCATGCGCGTGGCGTCCTGGGCCCATGCGTACGAGACCATCAGCACGGCAGGGCTTTCGCCATCGTTGTCGTTCCAGGAGGGATACACGACGTTGCTGATGGGCAGGTCGCTCGACGAGACGCCGCCGACGATGCCGTAGTCGGTGGTCCACCAGGCCTTTTTGAACTTGATGGCTACTTTGGTCGCGCGGTCGTAGCTGAGGCTGCGGATGGCGTCGAGCACGGTGTTGGGGAGATTGAGACCGGAAAGATCCATACGCTGCAAAGGCCCCATGGCCGTCGTGTTGAACACCATGTCGTACGACGTCGTCGTACCGCCGCCTGCCGTCTCGACCGAGACTGTTTTGGACGGGGCGTCATAGGCTAACTTTGTCACGGGTGTGTTCAGCGTCACCTTCCACGACGGCACGTCCGGTTTGGGCCACGTTGTCGAGGCCAGCATGTTGGCCATGGTCTCTGGCACCAGTTGCATACCGCCCTCGATACGGAACCAGGGAAGGTTTTGTTTGCCAGATTTCTTGTAATGAAAATCGGCGTAGTCGATAACAGTTTCGGTCAGCGATTGGTCGAACAGACCCGTCGAGCTGGTAAAAAGGGTAATAGTGTGTCAGCGGATAATCCTTGCCCGCTTGTGGGTATATCATCGATGCTGCTGGAGAAGGAGAGACGGAACTGTACTTACGTATCGTAGAGCTCTGCTTTGGCAGTATCAGCATAGGTCCAGCTCCCGACGGGTGGGACTTTGTTCATGAGCCAAGCTCTTGTCGAGAAGTTATCCTTGTAGAGCATGGGCTTTGGGTCTGGTCCCGTGTAGGTGGGATCAGGTGACGGCTGTAGCCACGCTGCAAACGCCTTGTCGAAGTCGGGATCGTTGCCAGTGTCTTTGTCGGGCAGGAAATCGGACGCCAGCTGCGACATGTAAGTATCGAAGGTGTCGTCCCTGCAGCTTGTTAGCGACGGTGTACGGCGCCACAATGACTACCGCTAACAATCATGCGTAAGAGCGAACATTAATAGTGCTCACCTGATGGTGTCATTTTTGTACCAGTACGAAACAGGGACACCGGGAAGGTCGTAGATATATGCCGGCGTCTTGAGGCCAAGGGTGTTCTGGATGAAGTGCAGTGTGCTTCCAACCGTCAGATGTCATGAATACTCAATTGGTTAATAAATGAAATAAAGCTCACCCGGCCATCCAAGGCACCTGAGGGATCCGCATGGCACCAACGTCGTAGTAGAAGTGGTCGATCTGACCACTCTGGGGCTCATCAGTCTTTGGCCAAGTATAGCATCGCCCGCCAACTTGGTCGTTCGCCTCAAGAATGTCGACTTTGGTAAAGCCAAAGGATTTGAGCATCATGGCCAGGTACAAGCCGCAAGTGCCGGCGCCGATAATACAGATCCGGTCCGATCTGACGTCGCGGTCCACCTGGGGAACCCGAGGAGGGGCAGGAATACCCTCCTGACCATGGCCTGGGACCTTGGGCCGCACTTCCCGACGCAGAATCTCCTTGGCGTAGGCGGCACGCGCGGATGTGGTTGGGGCGGCCATTGTTTTTCGACAGAAGTAGTGACAAGTGAGACTGTTGTTGTCGTCCGTCCCTGCCGGGGTTATCCTAATCTGTTAGAAACATCATGGGCAAGGTCGACATTATATAGATAGCCGCAGCACTAATCCGATTCTCCTTGCCCATGTTATCCTCGAATTGACCGAGAAGAGTCGTTTGGTGAGTCGGCATGTTGGTGGCTGGCTGAGAGGAGCAAGATGTGGCTGGCTGTGCAGGTAACTAGCTCATAAATCTCCAGTAGATCGCCCGCAATATCAATGAGGAGGCCCAAGTTATTCGAGCGCCGTATGCACTTTCGAAGCTGAGATACCACCCTATCCTCAGTGGCTGCAATGGAGGTCGTCTGATACAAGTCCTGAACCAATGTCTAGACTAGACTAGGGCGACCTGAAACTGCAAGCCATCAGGTCTAGAACGCGCGGGGTTGGGTTATTCAAGATGCAGATAAGCGGTCGAGGAATAGTACGGGATAGCCTCACTCCAATCAGTCTGGAATCTGGCAAAGATGTTGGGTACCTTAAGTACCTACTTAAGATTGCCAACTAGAACCTAGGTACTTCCTTCGATCCAGCACTAACACCGCGAGAAGGACTTGGTTACTCCAGCCAATCACATCCGTTTGGGTGGAGACTTCTGTCTAGCGGCAACCCCGCTTCAGCTTGATATACTCTACACTCAAAATTTGCACACATTCAAGATCCAAGGTTGTGTAGTGTAGCGGTTATCACTCCGGATTCTGATTCGAACAATATCTTCCGGCAACCCCGGTTCGATTCCGGGCACGACCTATCTTTTTCCTCCTCATATTTCATCATCCTTTTTCAACCTTCAAATAGTAGCTAGATTTTCATTTATACACGGATCCCGTTTTTGTGACCGTGTTAAATCACTGTACATCTTTTAAGAGATAATAAAACCGCGAGTTGACTGACTTTAACATCAGGGAGTTTGTTTTTAGTCGTACAGGAAAATAACTGCGACTGCTGCAGTAGTTCACTAGTTCTGCACAGTTACCATGGTTTACAATTGCTTTTTGTGACAGGAAGCTTATGTTTCACAAAGGACAAGAAATCAGACAGACAAGCAGCGGGGCGATAATATGTACCTAACTGGTGTTGATATAGGTTGCACTGAAGAAACTGCAAGT
The DNA here is from genome assembly GCA_033439685.1 of Apodospora peruviana. Classification (NCBI taxonomy): domain Eukaryota; kingdom Fungi; phylum Ascomycota; class Sordariomycetes; order Sordariales; family Lasiosphaeriaceae; genus Apodospora; species Apodospora peruviana. The sequence goes on along the minus strand of JAUEDM010000003.1, from coordinate 632,246 downwards.
GAGATGCGGCGTAGTATCGAGACCTGTGTTCAATCGCCAGCTTATCTCTGTTGGGAACCTGGGAGCGACTGACGTGAGAACAAAGTTTGCGGACCAAAAAGCTTGGCTGCAGTGACAGTGGAGTTTAGCTTATTTTTTTGCAGCCATTTAGCACTGCCAATGTTGCCTTTATTTAACGATGCATCAAACGTCTCGTCAATGAAGTTGGTTCATCGATCTGGATTCGGTTGTGACAAACGGCCAAGCACTTCGGCTTGGCCCAAGTTAGTACTCATTCATGGAATCAGATAATGGCTTGTTTGTTCTTATGTACAGGAGGCACAAACAAGACTTTCTAGAATCTCAAATGCTTCCGATGATAAAAGCCCCGTTCTATAATGTCTGAAAACTGACGGGAAAAAAAGAGAGAATAAATCAAATGTAGACATAGCACAGTGGAGTTCCGCCGACCGTGTTCATGACATCCTTGATCTTAACAGGTGTGTTGAGAGGTGAGATGTCAAGCAAGTCGTTAACCGTGGTGTTGGGGCTCGGCGGCTGGTTAAAAAGTGTCTGGGTTCCCCAAACATTCTAGGTGAACGTCAGCAGCTGTTTGTCGATCCTGGAACGACAGAATATACGTACCTGGCGGTTGGGGAAATCCAGCATCTGCCAGATCCAGAAGACGCGATCGATTTGACCGTGGTGGAGATAGAAAGCAGGGTCGCCAGGCGAGACGAAGGGGTCGGCGCCCGGGTCACCGCCGATGGTGAAATGTCCTCCACCGTGGACGCCGAGGACACCGTCGCCGTAGCGCGAGTCACCTTGCTAGAGATGGAAAGAGGACACATCAGCCAACTGTGTAGCATCAAACAAAGCAGATTGGGTAATAATGGGAAAACTCACCATGACACCCTGGAACCACTCAACGTTCTGGTTTTGGAGGATGAGCTCGGTCGTGTTGCGGAAGGTCGTGAACCTCGAAGCCGCATCGGCATTCAAGTCACGCTTGAGGCAACGCGGATTATCGTCAAACGGGTTGCCGCTGGGCGCAAAAGTGAACGTGTTGGCGACGCCATAAACAGGCAGGATGACAGGGCCAAGATGGGTCGTCATGTTCTTGAACGGCCCAGCATAGACGCAGCCGCCACCCGTGCCGGGCTTCAGGTCAACCTCGATGAGAGCACCGGGGGTGTTGATCTTGAGGCCGGGATGCTCAAAGTAGACGCCGTCACTACCTAGGGACGTGTCTGAACCGTCGAACACAGGCGAGTTTCGGGGGTTCTTCACATCGTAACCCCATTCCCAGTAGGGAAGATTTCCTGTTGGGCAGAGTCAACTGCTGTTGAGAGTTGACGCCGGGGACTGTGGGAGATAACGAACCATTATATCCACATGCCTGGAGCTTCTTTTCGTACGTGTGAATGAAGTAGCGATGCCACGTGAGGAACGACCCCTGTGGATTGGTTAGTAAACTCGGCACGCGACTATCCTTCTTCCAAGACCTACCGTTAGATGGATGCTGCCGGTCTGGTTGATATGGATGGCTTCAAAGTCATCAAACAGAGAGACCGAACCGGCTGCTACACCAGCAGGCAGTATGCTCGTGCCAGTTTTCTGCAAACACTTGACCGCAGCGATGAATTTCTTGCGCTGGGGAGCACTGAGAGTTCTCCTGTTGACCTTGTCAACGCAACTCAAGCAAGACAATACAGGCGGCCTTTTGGGTTGTAACTTACCATTCCTGCCGGATCTTGACATTGCCGGCATTGCAGCCTGGCTTGAAATTCTTATATGCGTTGGCCTTCGCAATCGCGTTTAGAGCACTGAGCGCGGCCCCCGAATCAACCTTGTTCTTGTCGAAGCTGGGAACACCACTAACGACAGCAGATACCGTCGCGGCAGCGGCGAGCCAGAGACTCGTGTTGAGAAGCATGATGGCGGAGTCTCCTTGAAGCGGACGCGAAGTAAAGACCCCGAAGCACTTGGTGTACTTCTCACGGGTGTGGTGAGGGTGGCGGCGGGAGGTGGGTGTTATTATACCAGCTCGACAGGCAAGTCAACAAGGAGCAGCGGTGGGATGGAGGCAACGCAAGCGCCACTGGCATTTTGCTCTCCTTGCAATCTCGCAGGCAAGTCCTGCATCGGGACATCGGCCATCCAGGCGCCCTTAGGCCACTCACGGCTCGTCCCATGGCAGAGGTAAGGGCCACAGTGTGGTCAAGTGCACACTGCCCAGGGAAGTGGACAAGGCCCCTGGGCACCGGCTGCAAAGGGAATGCAACTAGTCATGCAAGGCGTCGTTAAGTCGTGCAAGAGAAGGAGGATAAAAAGAAGGCTTTCGAAACGTAACAGTGTTCTAGGTCTAAGGGCAGGACACTACCAGTCCCCCCGCATGTCCTGGATTTAAAGTTGCCAGGGGTTTCGACGAAGAGAGTGTGGCCCACCACTCCCAGCCAGTCGCGAAGCCGGAGCACGGTCCGTATTAGGGAACGGCTAGTATGGGGTGGTCGGGGTACTGCTGGGATGTTCAGGGAGGTTGAAACTAGGACACGGGAGCGAAGACGCGGATTGCGTGCCGCGCTGAACGGACTGTTTCGACAGTGCCTGAGTGCCATGGTCCATGGAAAACCACGTTTGCACCAACCGCATTAGTCGGCCTATGAAGAGGAGATGAGGGCGCCACAGTCGCATTGGGGTTTTTGTGGTTGTGGTGGCCCTTGGAGCTGCGGTGTTTGGTTGACGAATGGGCGTTGCAGTCCTGTTCAAAGCAGGTCGGCGACTCTGCAACTCCCGTCTGCATGGACAGTCAGACAGTTCAAAAGCGGCGAAGCTGGATGAAGGATATTTACATGCGACCAACCACCGGGTTGTGTAGCAATGGTAACTCCTCGATCGTGACATCGCTTGCTGTTACACACCACGCGCGTATCCCATCTCAAAATATCTCCACGGTGTCGGTGTTGCTACGGCTTCCGCGTCCCTGGTGTGGATTACCTGGTTTGTGGTCGTCCGCCGTTACCGGGGCCCGATCTGTGGTGGCGATGATTTGCCAGAGATCCTGGGGCACATCGAGTGTTTTGCATGGGGTAAGAAAAGAAACGGCAAGAAAGTTCGCGGGAAGGGTGGAGGACATGGATGTGTAAGAAAAGTGGTGGCGTTCGAAGGCGTCTTGACCGAGATGCCGGCAACTTTGTGTGTCTCACCTCGCTCTGCCCACTTCCCGCGATCACAACGGGCGAGATCCAGAAATATGTGTACACGTAGAAGATATTGTACGCTATTGCTGCATCGTAGAGCAATAGTCTGGTTTTGGAACTGGCATTATTTGAGAGATCGTCGTGGTGGCTTTTTCGAGACGGCATTTCTTCGTTGTTGTTCCGGCTTATTATTACGCAAATGCCACCAACCAAAGTTTGTTGCAGAAAGAGCAGAGCCCAGACCACTGCAGTTTAAGAACGTCCAGACATGCAAATTGCGGGGCATGCCGTTTGCTGTCAAACCAAACGGATGGAAAGCCAGGAACGACTCGACGACCCAGGAAATATGTATACGGAAAGTGCTGATTGGAAGGACGAGTTCGGGTTTTCCCAAGGAGGGAAGGAGGGAATGGGGAGAACTGAAGGAGACAGGCAGATGACCTTATTTGCCGCCCATACGTGTACACCGTGACTTACTCCGTACCCCACCTGCCATGTTGAATCGAACTGTCAGTGGTACGACACTTTAATACTTTATTCTGCCACTGTTCGCAGTCGCCCTACCAGTAAACGCCATCCAGTGCTATTGATTGAGTGCCCTTACCCTCTACCGGGAACCGCATCGACGGGAAGCTCAATTCTACCTTCGGGAGGAGTTTGTTGGTTCGGGGAACTCAAGCGAGAAATTGACGAGAGACGATCACTTGAGGCTCTCGGCAGCCATGGCTCTCGTTTAATATCCGCCCGACGGTTCCGTGTGCTCCACCTGCTGCTCATCACGGCCCTCTGTAAATTTCCCATTGGAGCTCCCCGTTGAAGGTTCGCAGCTAGCCAGCCAACCGCACGTGGTTGGGTAGGGCTTGTGGCTTCCGTCTGTGAGCTCGTGGGCCGTGTGTGCAGACCGGTGTTGAGACACAAACCAGGAGACTGAGGAGAGAGTGTGTGCCACACTGACTTCCCGTCCCTAATTAATGGTCTCCATTTCAATCCCCCATACCGAATGCAACCCCCAAGAAGGCACTTGCCATGAATTCATCCTCGACTGCAGAAAATTTCAATTTTATTATTAGTTCCAGCGCATTGATCTGGGGCCCCCCAAGATGGAAGCTGCCGTCCGAGCGTACATATGTTCTTTGGGCCAAGACATGGGTATGTTGTATCTCTCGTTACCCCGTGCAGTCCTTTCCACATGGGAAGTCAACAAGGATGACGCAGTCCGCTGCGACCTTGTTATGCAACTGTCTTGACCGAATACGGGGGACGTATCTCGTCGTCCAAAAAGCTCATTCCGGGCTTTTGGCTCGATGAAAATGCACGCCGATGTGTGTCAACCATGCAATGTTTCCTCCTCGGGGAGGTCGGCAAAAGCGTATAAGCTCAAGTGCCTACCTGGTAGGTACCTACCTATGCAATATTGGTCACCAAAAGGTAACTTCAACCAGCATGCAGTCAGTCCAAGAGATGCAAGCGTTCGATAGTCGAGATGGTGCCGAATTAACCCATCTCCCCAACACCAACTACCCGCAGCAAGCACTTCGCCTCGCCTCGTGGATGGCCTGTCGGCTGCTGACTGCACGTCTGATCCAGTCGTACGAGCGCGCCAGAGACGCACATATGTTGTATTTCCGAAAGATCGATATGCTGGATATCCAAAAGAGGACTTGGCCGGTCCCATAGGTTTGGTTCAACTGCAACGAGTACCTACGCGCTGCATATACGTGTACAGTGCAAATAGTCAATCTGTTGTTGGTTGATGGTCCAAATTTCCAACTTGGAGTTGGTAATAATGAATGCAGGCTGGAATCAGGTCTGTACTACACCATAAGTGACTTGAAGAATGGATGGGGACCATGAGATATCCTCAACGGGCATGAAAGGACTCAAGGTTCACTTTATAGTTCCTTACCCAGGGGCCAGAAGTCCGTACTCGAGGGAGGTCCATAAGCGGTCAGCATGATCATCATACAATGAGACTCTCCACTAGTCTACCTGTCCCCCGGTGTCTCTCGTAAAATTTCCCGTGGCGGTTGCTGCAGGTTGAGCTCAAGCTTGCTCAGCCTGCAAACTCTTCATAGCCCCTTTGCAATAGTAGGCATCCAATATTTGGTAAACTGCCACCCGGACTATCAGCGGGGCATTTCTAAAGTCGAGCAAGATACTTCCAGGCTGCGAGGACGGGAAGTTGCAATCCACGTTGTTCTTACTTGAACCTACGTACCTTGCCTTAACATCGGGAAGGAGAGAAACTCGATGATACTTACCATGGACTTGGATCAAGTGCTTTTGATTTAGGGTCTGTTAAGAGGGGTCGTCGAGGGAGATATTTTCACCATACAAAAAGTTGGGTAAATGGAGGGTGCACTAACAGCAGGTCTTTTACGACGGTTTCTTGCCCAGATGGAAAGAGTCAACCAACCTCAAGATCGCAGGCTTCGCCGCCCAGTTTGGAAGGGGCAAGAGCCAGGAATTAGTGTAAGCCATGAGCGGCATTGGAGAAACAAGATCTATATAGGCGTACAGTACTAGTACTGATTGTGAGCTGATGAGGAGTGTGGCAAGATATGAGATGTGCCCGAATACTAATATACTATCATGATCACTGAGGAACCATTGACTGGGTTGTGGTTCCACTGTCCAAAGTAGGTTTCTCCATATATCAGCCACCAAGCAAACCATGAATAGAAGAAGCGTCAGCCAAAATGAAACAAGCACAGAGTTGGAACAATCTGCACGCAGAAATACAACATGCTGGCAACTTTTGCCTTATGGGGAGACAACAATGTACAATGAAACCATCGTGGGGATGGTCACACTCCACGTGATTACCACCATTAAACGGACGCTGGGCTCTCCGCGCGCATTTCTCTGGAGTACTAGTAGACGTATAACGCCGGTCCGAAACTCGAGCAACTATCCTTTATTTATTCCCTCCTTGTTTCCCTAAGAAGAAATGACCGATGCTTCTGGTCTGGGCTCCCAGATGTCTATCTATAGACAGAGGTCATTATGGCAGGCTTTGTTTTGTCTCCTTGGCTAGGTAGGCAGTGGAGAAAGCCAGCAAATGTAAACGCAGGATGATGCATTAAGAATGGGGCTTGTGTGAGAAATTTGGAACACAGCAGACTTTGTACAGAAGTTAATGGAAACCAAAGATAGAGGGCCCATTGAAATACCTACTCACTTCGCTTCAACGAAACAATACCCTTGCTCTGCCAGCCGCAACTCCGCGTTGAAAACTCTGTGCTCTATGTGTTTTATGGTGGTGTGTCATCTCCCGTCCTATAGGATATAGAAGTTTGTGTTAATTCAACAGTCCTTGGAGGTCTTTTCAAATCTCGGGGTAATGATGTGCTGGCGCCAAAGGCTTACTATTAATTAGTGTTATAGCGACCTACCCGGGAGGTTCCTCCACACCGGCAAACTCGAAATTTATGCCCAGTAGTACATCCACATCCACCACCTCTTCGGGGTTTATCTTTGCCTTATCCTTTGTTTTCTGCTTCTCGATATCTCTACAGAACAGTCGAATCTCCGTCTGTAGATTGAGTCGCCCCAGGTAGAAAACCTCCCCTTACGGTATTCCACTTTCCTCAGGAGGTCTTCGACCTCCATCGCAGAATTGCGGAGTCCATTTACCCGAGTTTGCAGGTCTTTGACCGACAAGACGCTAGAGTAGGCTTTGATGAGCTGCTTGAACTTCTCTCGTCTGTGTATTAGCCAGGGATTCGGCTTTGCAGGCGGCTGGTCGATCAGTGGTTGAGTCTCCATTTGTTCCGAGGTTGACTTTATTTTCGGTTATTCGCACGCGAAATACAAGATTTGGGTGCTGCGAGTTTGGTTCAGCCAGAAATAGAGAGTGTGAGTTCTTGAATGATAAAGTTCGTGAGGGTTTATGGTACCAGGGCCGAGAAAAAATAGTTATTCGTGGAGTTTCGAACGCTAAATGGGCCGCTGGATAAAACTGGTCCGTGAACGGGACGTCAATTCGATCTATTAGCTATCTAGGTACATCTATTTCTATGGGAAGATGTTGGGACGAAAAGTTGATGGACTACTGTGAGCAACGACTGCACGGGACGTGAGAGATCATTTGACCAGAGTCACCCCCATGATACCGATAGTCCGTGATAACTCACCTCCATTAGCCATCATGTTACTCAATCTCAGAATTGTGTCATAGGTGATCTAGGCATAACCATGGATAGAGAAGCAAACGAGTGAGTAAAGCCCATTGTCCAGATGAGTCTCAGTCGATGAATAAGACGAATGCCGGGCAAAATGCCAAATGAACAAATATTAGATATATTCTATACCGTATCTTATGTACCTCTTGTAATTTTATCATAAAATCCGAAACCACGCCCCATACGCCAGACATCCCACGTTGACCATGGCAAACAAAAAGCTTTCGCATCTTCCGTGGTATCTCTTATCAGACAACGCTTTTGAACCTTTAGTCCGCCGAACACGCTCTAAAATCCAAACCAGCGGAGACAAAGAGCCCGGGGATAGGCAACATGAAGGACCAACAGAAACTAAACCTCCCTTTCCTCGGTGGAAACGAGCAAATCGTCTTAGACGGCTCGGTTGTGCATCTCGTAACCCTGTTGCTGGCCGTATTGTTGTTGGCTATACTGTTGGTTACCATACCCTTGTTGATGCGGGACAGGTACATCGCCGTAATGGACTGGCTTCACCGGCTCGGGTGCGTACGCGTTCCCGTAGGAAGTGTTTCCTCCGTAGGCGGTGTTGCCGTAATCGAGGGTGGCCTGCTGGGTGAGGGCCGGGTTGTGCGCCGGCTGGTAGTTTCCGGCACCCAGCTTGCCCTTGCGGAACTGGTGGAAGACGACGGCGGCGTATATGAGCAGGCCGAGGAAGGAAAAGCTAAAGAAGAGGATAGACGGGTTAGTGAATTTGACGAGCAGCTGGGACGGGGGAAGTGTTGCTCACAAAATGATGATGCCAATGCCGACGCTAATGTCGTTCTTGGCACTAATCATGGAGAGAATGAAGAAGATCAGCCAGAGGGTGGTCTGAATGACATTGACGATGAGGAAGAAGCGCGGGCTCAGGGTCCGGCGCGCGCGCTTGACGATGCAGACAATGTCGAGGATCAAGCAGATGAGAACCAGGATCATAACGACGGCGATAATGGCGATGGCGGCGCCAACGCCATTCCTGACGTTGTAGTCACTGCGCAAGTCGCTGTCGTTGCTGATAACAGCAATGGCGCCGATCAAGACTCCGTACACGGCGATTTCGATTAGCATGATGATGATGCGAATCACCCAGAATGGGATCAGGACGCGCTTCATGAAGGGCGACGAGTCGCCGACAATGTAAGGGTCCGGCATGATTGCTGTCAGTTTCAGTGCTGCTTGGCGACTAGACGGTGCAATTTGGTGATTGGAACTTGGTGTTGTGGCACTGGTGGTAGGTACCTAGGATGACAAGCAAAGATTCGATTGAGTAGATGTAAGGATGTGAAGAACGTCTGCCCCACCAACAGCTATAAATACAGAGGACTGGTGGTTAGTGCGTCAGTGTTGCGCGAGAATTGTTGCATGTTGGAAGAGCAAGAGCAATGGCGGTCCATGTTTTTTGGAGGTTCCCCAATTTGTGGTTTATTTCTTCACGAAGGAATACCCCTTGTCTAGTGACGGAATTCGTGGCATGGGTTCCAGGTTGTTGACGCCAAGGGGTTCACATGGATCCTCTTTGAAGTTCAGAAGTCAAGTTTGGCCAATGACTTTTGTCCAAGCCTCCGTTTGTCAGCCCCAGGGCCCATTTTGAGCCAAGTCTGGACTGCGACGCCAGCAGATCAGATCAACTTGGCACCCGCAGAGTGGAGTCGATTTGCGCGACTGATTGGCTCTGGGCGAGTGGCTGCCTGCGCCGAGACACTGCCACGCTAAATAAGGGTAGCCTGACCACAAAAATTGCCGGGTCCCGGTTCAAAACTCGTGCCCCTTTGGAGGCCCTTGAAGCCGAAGGCGAATTTGTTGTAAGAGGTCTCGAACCAAGGTCGAACTGGGCAAGCTCTCCGAGAAAGAAGAAACCCAGCGACATGCAAGCCACCAACAAATGTGCAACACCACACAGCATCATATTTGCAACATTAAACAAGAGCTGAAGATGCGGGTTTCAGTTCAAGACTGCCTTACCCCGTACAAGAGTTTTTGCAAGTCGAAACTACAAGAGATTCGAGAATGCACCATCTGCTGATTTCCTGATAAGCGCTAATACCGCGTTGGGCCCCTGATCGTCAGGCTGCGGCTTACTGTACCATAATTATTCCGTACCCCCCTTGCTTCTGCCTCCGATGTCCAAGTTTATGTCAGCAAAATCATTTCTAGGGACAATATAAAGCATCATGCAACCTGATTTGTGATGTTTGCAACCATACACGAGTCGGTTATGGTGATTTGTGGTATTCGGGTGCTGACACTTGCTTACCTGACTTTTCATTTCTGCGCATTGCTTCGAAATCAGAACTTGCCAGGCCGCATAAAACAGAGAAACTATGTTCGGATTACGAGAACTAATCGACGACAATGCCCTAGTCTAAAGCTCGTAGGCTTTCTCAAACCGGACAGCGAGCTCAATGCTTTCTCTCTCATCATCACCGTCATCTTGAAGGTCCCCGTTACGAACCCTGCACTCACGAACCACCTGCCCCCAGTCAACCCGCCAGATATACCCAATCTCAATAGACACAATGAAAATGAAGCCGCTGATGGGCCCAACCCAAAGACCGGTATTGACAAGTTGAGCTGGTCCCCAAACGAGAAACAGGGACAGCGGGATGGCAAAGGGATAATAGACGAGAATGTTGACCCAGCAACCGATATGCTGTCTCCCAATGCCGCGGAGGATGCCGGCCGTCATGGCCAACATGGCATCGAGCATAACCCCGAAACTGACGACCAACAGCGCATCATGGGCAATCCGAGCAACGTCTGGGTCTGCCGAGAAAATCTTGGGAATCAGGTCCTTCATCGACAAGACCAGGGCGAAGTTGAACAAGCCCGCGAGCGCAGCCATGGCGAGATGGGTCTGCAACACTTTGGAGATGCGCCTCACCCGGCCCAGACCGACGAGCTCGCCGATGCGCTGCCCCGCCGAGATGGCCATGGGCTGCGGGATGTGGTACACCACCGTCATCGTAGTCAGCATGATGGTGTGGGCAGCGAGGAACGGCGTCGAGATGTATGATGCGCAGATGGCCAGCATGTCGATCGCCAGCCACTCAGACCACATCTGGACCATGCCCGAGACGGAGAGCCGGATGACGTGGCCCCAGTCTTGTAGCGCTCGCCGCGTGAGTCCGGGCCAGCAGACAAGGCATTGGGGTATCAGGTAGAGTATGTAGATGACGAGAAGTAGCGGGTTGAGCATGTTGAAGATGACAGTGGCAAGAGCTGCTCCTTCAAGACCCCATCCGAGATTCTAGTATGATGTCCAGGTTCGATTAGTTTTAGGTATTTGTGATATGCGCAGAGACATAGAGTCTACTTACCCTAACAAAGACGTAACTCAGCCCAAAATGCGCCGGAGCCGTAACAAGCGTGATGTGTAGCGGCACCAGCTCATACCCCTGGACCTGAACAAATCGCTTTCCGGCCTCAAACAGGACATTTCCAGGGATTGCCAGAGTCAACACCTGTAGATATCGACCGGCCAAGTTGGCGACGACCTTGTCCTCGACAAACGAGTCAAATATCCGCGGCGAGAACAACCATGACACGGCGATGGGGATGAACACGAGCAGAGCAAACACCAAAACTCTTTGCAGCTGGATACCCAGAAGGTGATACTTTTTGGAACCGAAGGCCTGCGAGCCGAGCGTGTCGAGGCTGCCGACGAGCCCTTCGAAAAGAGCGTAGCAGGTGATGTTGGCAATTGTGGTTCCGAGGGACAGCGCGGCGAGGCATTCTCGGCCGTCGCCGCCGGCGACGTAGGCCGTTGTCAGGTTGACGGAGAACTGTAGGAGGTTTGAGAGGTTAAGGGGTAGAGAGGCTTTGAGGAGGAGTTTGGTCTCGCGCCAGTAGATTGTTCCCGACGGAAGGTCGAGGTCGTCATCGTTCTTGACGAAATTCGTAGTAGAAGTTGAGGACTGAGAGGAAGTACTAGGTGATGGGAGAAGCCTTTCACTGTCTTCAACTGAGGGGCTGATCTCCTCGACCACTACCTGGTAATCCCACTTTTGCGAAGACATGATGGGAATCTTTGGGAAGAATCTGGCCATCTTTGTTTGCCAGTATTGTGTATAATGAGGAGGCCTGATCTATTTAGATCCCACCATCCGGTTCTGTGTATTGCATTCCGATTTCCTTGAGCTAGAGTACCTAGTCCACAGTGATGAGCTCCATAGTTGTGATAAGACGGCATCACCGAGAGTTCCGGGTGATATCGTCAATACAACATAGGCTCACGTCCAAGGTGTGAACACACCCTCATGAATCTTTAGTTTCTGGACCAATTAACTTCAACCTGCCTGCTCAAGTTTCCACACATCATGAGGCAGATGAGCGGCGATGCTCCGAAGACCGTCTCTAAAGGGAAGTCAACTCCCTCGATATCTTGGGACCACTCGCCAATGCATTCATCTTGGCACCGAGGGTTTTCGCGTGCTCCTCACCGACTGGAGCCGTGTGTGAAGTAGCCTGGCCACATACGCCTCCAGGCTCCCTATGGCCAGCGGCAGCTATCACGAACAGACGGAATCGTAGATAGGGGGTTAGAAGCTGTTATTATTCGCCGAGGCCGCTTCGGAAGGATCGAGCACCTCCAAAAAAGACACCGCAAGATAGCTGTCGGGATAGACTCCCCAGGCAGAATGACCATGCTATTCGATGTTCACCACCGGACAGCATGCAACTGGGCCACGGAATCACAGTCCTAGACCCAATCGCGGGTCTTACCGTGTGCTCTGCGGGCCAGAGCTAACCCGTATATAACCAGACATGTCATTTCGTGGGTCGGTCCCGAGGCAGAAACGATAACAAGGTAGGAGTGCCAATCCAAGTTCAGTCCTAGCAAGTCTGGGGAAGTAAGCACTCTACACAGACTATTTGCTGACATGTATGTATGTATGTATGTATGGCCCGAACCGGTCAGCCGGGATAGGCCTCTTAGCACACCATTTCCTGTTTGAGATCAAAGGATAACAGCTCCTTGGCGAGAGGGTGTTGCCACGCCGCTCGTTACTATACACATGCTTGACTCACTCCCACCCACCCTTTCGCATTCACAGCCCTACGGAGTTGGGGAACCCCGGGGTAAAAATGTCCTGTGTCAAGAGAAAGTTAAGAAGTGTATCTCGGACTCGGGGATCTCGCACCAAGTGGAATAGCTCGGATTCTGCAAGTCTTGGAGGTTCGTGTGTGCGGGAACGCCGGCCTCCGATTGACCAAGATAGGCATCTCTACCACAAGGAGACAGGAGCTTTGAAATCGACCCTGTCTAATTAAGGTACTCTGCAGAAAGGAACATGGTCTGAATCAATTTGAATCGATGACATGGAGTGTTTACCAGAACAGTTTCAGTGACTAATATATCTGTTGCGCAATATGTACCGGAAATGCCCGACTTGAAAAAGATGTAGAGAAAAACTGAAACGCACACCTAGCAAAGGGCCGTGAGACCGTGAGCACCCGATAGGATTGTCCTCAGGCTTGTGTCTTGGGGCCATGGTTGGTACGTGGTACAGGCAGACAAGAGCCCACCCGTACCTCATGACCCTTAGTTGCGCTTTATTACGCCTATACTGCAGAACCCCGAGTCACTTAGTATTGGGGATTGATGCTTTGGATGTTAGTGCTATATTCCAATCAATCCGTCAATGTCGTATTCTTAGACTGTAAAACCAAACAAAGTTCATATAGGTACCTCATGATAAGACGCGAACAGTCTCCATTTCTCTCAGAACTTACGCACCACGCCGACCGTGTTCCAGGCGTCACGCACAATCTTGGCGGCCTCCTCATCATATAGCTCCTCGGCAGCGTCGACGATGGCGTCGGCGAACTGAATGAAGGTGCAACTGATCGGGATCTTGCCGCCCGTGGCCACCTTCCACCAAATATGCCCAAGCTTCTCATCGGAGCTCTTGCTCATGTTGTACACGAGCCAAGGAGGCATGATGGAGCAGACGTGGCCTTGGGGATCCATGACGGGTGTGGGGTTGTCACAGGGGATGAGGGTGTAAAATTGGACTTGAGGATTTATGAAAGTATCGTTCCGATGTGTCTGATGGAGAGAAACAGAAACTGAGCATTTCAATAATCGTCAGGTCACTCACTCGCCCATGAGAACGGCTTATGTATAAGTACCTTAGTTGGAGGCATTGGGTCGATATCGCTGTCCATCGTTTGGAGACCCCAGGATAAAGCTTGGAAGTAAGCCATCGGACATAATCATGAGGTTCGGTATCTTGCAAGCCGTTACAGCCCTGTGAAGAAAGCGATGACAAGCACCTCCGATCACATTAGTTCCGGGCCGCCATTGGTTGTCGTGAAGCAACGCAAAGAGCTTGTCACCCGATCAGGCTGCATACCTGAGGTACCTAGTATCTTGAATGATGGACACGGAAGCCATAAAACCATGCTGACTCCTTTGAGCTTAAGTTCCTCGTCGCGGTCTGGAATGCCCCGCACTACGTCATCGTCCCTTCGTTGGATGCTTGGAGCTCCCCTCCATGCAGGTCCCCCTCAAACAACACTTGGAGCACCCTAAACAGACAAACGAGCTTCAGCTTCTTCAACTTGCAAAAGACATCAACCTGAGAAATAGGCAACATCATCACGACTTCCCATTCATCGCCATGGCAGAAGTTGCCGCAGGAGTGCTCGTCGCCGAGCAGGTCGTCGCAACCGGTGTCGAAGCAGGCGTGGCAGCAGTAGCCATTGCGACCCCGACACAACCTCTCAAGGTCTCGCTGGAACAGCTAGCCCTGCCACCAACAGCAGAGGAATCGTGAGCCATCCTCCCCCCCCCCCCAGACACGCCTCCACCTCTGTCCAACGTTTAACCCAAGCTTTCAACTGTACAGTCACGCACTCGCCCGCTCCCACCACACCGTAGTCGTGATCGGCAGGAAGTCCTACATCTTCGGCGGCTCAACCCCCGAAGGCGACCTCTGCTCAACCGACGTCTACGCCGTCACCCTCCCAACAACAAAGACCAAGACCTCCCCGGCCGAGACCGAGACCACGACAACCAAATATGAGTGCTTCCCCGCCTTTCCACTCCAGTCCGCCGAGACGGGCGAGTCCATGATCCCCGCTCCGCGCAAACAGCACGCCGCCTGCGCACAGGGCAAGTACATGGTCATCCACGGCGGCTGCGACAATGACGGCAAGCCAATCGACGAACACGACGCCAACTGCCTGTGGGCGTGGGACTCGGAGACCCTGAAATGGTCCAAGCTGCCCGGGTCAACGCAGCTTTACAAGACCTTGACCCCTCGCTTCGGCCACCACCTCTTCTTTGACAACGCCCAAAACTTCTTTGTCTTGTACGGCGGCAAGACTGGCACGCAACAAACAGAGTCAGACTCCACAGAAACAGAGACAGATACATGGCTGTACGACTTGGACTCGCTCGTCTGGACGGTGGTCCCAGCCACGTCTGCCCCGTCCGCACCAGCCACAGCGGCAGCCTACGTCGATGCGACCCTATACACAATCAGCGGCGGCGGCGACGGAAAAGGGGGCAACATCAACCAGCTCTACCTGCACAAATCCACCACCGACCGCGAAAAGCCCAAGTCGTTGGTCTGGAAATCCATTCCCTTCTCTCCTGGTGGTAGCAGCAGCAGCGCCACAACGACGCAACCATCATCAACAACCCCCGGCACTGCCGCCCTCGCTCCCTCACCACGTCAAGGTGCCGCCCTGGTTCCTCTCTCGACCGGCTACGGCCGCCAATATCTTGTCTACATGTTCGGCCGGTCTCCAGGCCCAGGCCAGTACTACTCCGACATCTGGACCCTCCAGCTGCCCTCGGTTGGGTTCAGTGCCGCCGCTGCCAAGGACGTCATCCGCGACCACCTCCCCGCCTTCTTCAAGGCGGCCAAGTCGGGCGAGTTCAGCTGGGCGCCCGTCGATCTCGTTCCCGTTGAGCAGCAGCCCGCCGCTGACCAGAAGCTGACTGCTGGTAAAGTCCATCCGGGTCCGCGCTGTCTGTTTGGCGGCAGTACCGCCGCTTCGTCGTGTCTGGACGGAAAGGGTGTCGTCTTCTGGGGCGGGGAGAACGCGAAGGGCGAGAACGAGTCGGACGGATGGATTCTGAGGCTCGCGTATGGCTATGCGGATAGTGATCGCCGCGAGTAAGCTCGCTTGTTTGTGAATGATGTGTGTACGATGGAGAATATCTTTGTTTTCTATTATATGGAGGGAAGGCTGGGCGGGGATCTATCGGCGTCTCTGTTGATGTTTGCAGCTCCTGAAATTCGGTTGGGTTAAAACAACGGATACCTGAAGGACCTATGAAAACAGCCATTCTAAATGATATCAAGTCACAGGAGAGAGGTGTGGCAAACTTGAACAAAAAATGACATTGGTATATAAATCGAACACCAATATTCCCGAACCTTATCTCCAAGCAACCATGATATCATTATTTCAAAGACACCCCATTTTTACTCTTAAATCATTATCACTGACCACACTTTCATACAGATGTCTCTAGACCGAAACACGTCATTCCAGGGACCACTGACCAGACAGCCAGTCAGCCATGCATATATCGTGACACAGTCCAAGTTATATACCTTAGAAGACAAGACCCTTGGTCTGCTTGAACTCCTTAACGTTGATGTCCCGCCAGACCCAGACGGAGGCGATGGAGATGACCTGCACCGCCGTCGCCGCGATGAGCATGTATCTCTGCGAGTCACCATAGGCCTGAGAGATGGCGTGCCGAATGGGAGATCCGAACTCGAACGACAGCTGGGTGGTGATGTCGCCGTAGATGGTCATAGCCTGTGACTTTGCCTCCTCGGGCAGATGCTCGGCCAGACGGTAAGGGAAGGTGCCGGTCCAGATGGCGGCGGCGAGGGTGCTGCCGATGGCGCCGCCGACGCTGGCGAAGCAGCCCTCGATGGCAATGACGGTGGCGACGTACTGGTGGCTGACGGCGGCCATGGCAGCCATCTGCTCGCAGATGACAAGGGTACCGCCGCCAAAAGCAATAAAAATCTGGCACATGACGATGAAACCGACGTTGACGTCGGGCTGGCGGAAGTTGATCATCAGACCGACGCCGAGGATGGTGATGGGCACGCCAAAGTACAAGGCGAGCCACTTGAAGGTTCCCGTCCGGCGGATGGCGTAGCCAACAATAAAAGACCAGAAGCACGAGCCGATGCTGTAGATGTAGGTGACGTAGTTGGTCTTGGTGGGGCTGAGGTTGTTGACCACCATGAGGAAGGAGGGGAAGAAGCTGTCCCAGATGTAGAAGGACACGAACAGAGCGCCCGAGAGGATACACGCGCCCAGGACGGTGCGGTCCAGGAGCAGGTGGTAGGGGAAGAAGGTGACGGGGGCGACGTATTTCTCGTAGATGGGGAAGGCGATGCAGAGCAAGCCGCCGAAGATCAGGAAGCAGATGATCAGGGGTGACTTCCACTGCTCGGCCTGGTACGAGTAGAGACTGAAGGACAGCAGGAACAAGCCCAAGCCGGTGCACAGAATGAGGATTCCGATAACGTCGAACTCAATGAAGTAGTATTTGACCGACTGCCATGCGGTGCGGTTGGACTCTCGCTTGGGGATGAGACCCATCCTGTGGGCCTTGCGGTAGTTGATGTAGTACAAGATCAGCAGGGGCGAGCAGATGACGGGGGTGATGATGGCGAATACACCAAAGCCCCATCTGAAGCCGGGCCCCTCCAGGAAAGCGGTAGCAAGAGGACCGCCAATCCAGACGGTGATGATGTACGGGGAGCTGACAAAGGCGAACATGAGGGACCGATTCCTGAGCGAGGAGGTGTCGGCGATGAAGATGGAGCAGCAGTACGCAATACCGTTGTACCTGGACGATTCAATGTCAGCTGACTCTGCATACGTAGAGTTGAACCAGGACAGTTACTTACCCAACCCAGTAGAAGACCTGACCGGCAGCATAAGTCTCGACAGCGTTGCAAGCAGCCATCATAATTAAGCCAATGGTAAGGCAGAATACCATGGCGGCATAACCGGTGGGCCGACCCCAGATGTCAAGCACCTTGGCAAGAGGAAGCTTGATGAGACCGCCAATCAGGTAGGACATGATTCCCGTGGTGGCCGTCAGCGAGTGGCGCTGGAAGGAGCTGGTCACGAAGGGAGTGAGAAGACTAGCCATGCTAGACTGCATGGCGTCGACAAAATAGATGACCCAAATGCTAGAGTATGGTTAGTTTGGCCATGTGTTATATAGCTGGTGTGTGGCTGACATACGTGATGTAGGCGATGATCATGTGCGACCTGGTCCAGACTTTGGTGAAGGCCTCAATGCCCTGGACACCAGGTTGGGCATCGCGGGAGATCTCATCGTCGCTCTGCTGGGCGGCATCGACAGGTTCTTGGGCCTGATTGTCGACAACGGCAGCCTCTTTGTCGGTTGAAGTCTTCTCCCGGACCTCGGCCACGGGTGTTTCTTGGGTGGGGTTAACGAGCCCGCGGAGGCGGCTCTTGAAGGCCGACGCCATTGTTTGCTGTCGGATATACCTGAACTTAGAAACAGGTATCGCGTGACCAAGGTACTGCTTCACTTTCAGATGAGATTGAAGAAGAGAGGAGGGAAGGAATCGGACCAAAGTCAGCGAGAAAGCTCAACCTTTATCAGATGAGCTTAAAATGTGACGGTGGGTGGGCCGATGCTGCTCCAGCGGACCCGACCCTGGGCTCTTGCCTGCATGAAGAGAGCTCCATGACTTGCTCTTGCGAGAATTGAGTGCAACATGCCCAATATCGGGGGGCATGAGACATGCCTGCCGGTGCTGCTTCACCTTGAATGGCCGTGGATGTGGGATCGGATGGGACCCGGTCGAGCTGCTGGATGTTGGGGGGGCCGAACCGGCAAGGATAGGGCACTAAGGCCATCCCACGGCTCGCAGGGTCTTCTCGGCGGGAAGGAGCTCGGAATGAAAAAGAAACACGAGCAAAAGACGCACTTGCCCCGGCACCACGAACAGGTTTGTCAATCGTCTCCGAAGCTTTTGCCGCTTGCTCCACCGTCCACCCCAACTTTCCCGCCATCCGCCAATCAAGACACAACAAGCCCCCACCACAAAGCCGGCCGTTTCACGCGCCATGAAGCCCATGACCGAACCAGGCATCACCGTGCGTGCCTTGGCGAGCGTGGGTTGAGTGAAAATTTTTATCAGATCATCTTATCAGATTGATAACTCTGGCCAATGGGACCCACTGATCCCATCAGTGGGTCCATTTCCACACCTAGCGGCTCGGCGATCGTTAGCGCCCCTTGGCTCCGTGCCAGCGTTCCTTCCATTGACGATGAGAAGACGATCATGAGCGACATCGGCCGCTTCCCACTGCTGAATCTCTCCCCATCTTTGTTGGTTCTCGTCTTGGTCACTGATTTCTTACATTCCCTCCCACTCTATGATGGTTGTTTCGGTAACTCAACCCTTTTTTGATGCCTCTCATCCCTTGTCCTGTTCCCTACTGGTATTCACTCGTTTCCCTGTCACCAAGACTCATGAGCCGTATAATGCCGAAGAAGGATCGAGAGGTGGGGAATTCTCACCCATGTCCAAGAATAAGATGGTGGATGACCTGCATGTCGACCGACCCAGGTGCTCTCTAGTGTACAATCACAGAGACTGGCCGAGTGAGAATTGCTCATCATCCCAAACTTCCTCGACTTCTTTCAGTTCTAGAGCCACATGGCCAACCACCTTTTTCCCCACAGTCGCGCAAATTTCTTCTGCATGTGTAGCACCCGTCTGTCTTTTTGGATGTCTGGACCTCGTGGCGACCCGGGAGGTCCCGAGAGAATGTGACGAGCCCAGGCATGGCATTGATAGTACGAATCCATTTGTACTACTACCGTTGCGGCTTTATAACGCAACACTGAGTATACCTGGTAAGGTAAGTTACCGAGCAGCAGACTTTGCTGATGACTGGCCTTACTTCCGACAGAGATTTTATCAATCTATCTGAAGGGTTCCATCCACTATTGGATTTCCTAGATCACATTCGGTGACTGGCCAAGTTGCCAAGTTACCCTAGCTAGTCGGCTATGAACCTCACCTCATGGGTGATGCGACTTTGGCTGCTGTCGGCGGACACCGCCCTGCCGGGTAGCGGCGTGAGTGAGCCACTGGCAAGCGACCCGAATATCTTGATGGGACATACACCATTCCACGGTGAATGGTTTGCCCAGTACTGGCCGGGGCACTCAAAGATGGTCTGACAGCTTCCATCTTGGGATAGGGTCTGATGAACCAAGTGGTGATGGCATCCTGTCGCAACCTTCATTGATCATTATTCCGAAGCAAGCTACTTGTCAATCTGTCCCAAACCTCCAACTCCATGGATTCAGTGGTTCACATGGACTTTGCTTGGTTATCTCTCAATATACCGGTCTAGCCAAGCTAAGGGCAATCATGATAATGGACCGCCGAAACCTCCCTCGGTACGCCATAGATATAATCGATACCTTACAGCCTGCAGTAGTACCGCGGGAATGTAGGCCTGGACGACCCAGTCTGACTCGGCGTTCTCGTCGCTTCCGCCCCGACGTGGGAGTAGCACGAACGAGCCATCCGTTTCCGCCGACCACAGCTGGTACTGCTTTCCAGGGTCAAAATCCACCTCCTCGCCCTCATCATTGCCGCCTTGGTTGCTCATGTGGAATCGCAGATCACCGCCCATATCTGCCAGCGAAACGAAATCCACGCCGTCTCCGTGCGGGTCCTTGCCGCGGAGCAGAGCCCGGCAGGCCCACTGCGGACTTCGACTCGAGACATCATCATTGTCGCCAACGTTGTAGCGCTGGAGTAGTTGGAGACGTGCGCGTGCGGATTGGTCGGTCACGCCGTCAACGGCCTCCCGTATCAGCCGAGCTGCGCAAGTGATGATCTTGGTCACGGACTCGTTTGATATTTCACCGGTTTGACGATTACTGGAAGGCAATAAGTTCACAAGCTTGGTTGTGGTCATGGCACTGTTGACTGCGTTGCCGAAAAAGTCACCCCCCAGCGGCGGCTCAAGCTTGTCCCGAACGTTCGACTTGTGTCGTGAATTTGGCAATGTGTACGTCCAGGTCGCCCACCTCCCTGTCAAGGAATTGCGGCAAGATGCTTTCACATCTAACCCCAACCATGCTGGTCCATAACAGCGCGCTAATGCAGTCCACCGCTGTGATCCTGCTGCTGCTGTTGCCGCCACCGCCCTCGAGCGCTGCTCTCACTTCTGTCGTCAGACTCCTGATCGTGTCAGCGCGGAAGGTGATGATGGAAGATGCGTCGATACATCCTTCCTCGATTGTTTGGGCAACTTCGTTGCTGCTGAACTTGTCGCTCTCGCAGAAGTCGTACTCGGTTATGTCCGTGTACTCATCCTGGGGCCCACTGGCGTAACTGTCAAGGGAGGCGTTGTTATTATAAGGCTCGGGAATAATGCCTAACAACGTGCATGCTTATCAGCATTGGATTTCCGACATAACTTGACGTAGAATCACGTACCACGAGTCCCCGCTCGCAAAGGTTTTGAGGACCATAAAAATGTATCGTTCATCCATGAGCGAACCATGGAAAGCCAAGCCCAATACAACACCGTTTTTGATATAAGTCAGCCGGGCCGTAAATACGGGGATGCCTTGGGCCTCGTCCTCGTCTGCAGTGGGGAGCTTGAACAGTTCGAGTCCAATACGGCGAGGGCGGACACCAAGGTCGTCTGGACATAGTCGGTCGTATTCCTCGCATGGGTTAACTTTGACGCGGAGATCTCGGGGACCTCCGTCGTTCCCGTCGTCAATCAATTCGAGCTTAGAGGCTCTTTCGTCTGCGGGTCGAGTTCTGTGGGCGAGAAAGGGCAAGCGGTCCATTACAGCTCGGTGCCCGAAATACAGCTGCCTGAAGGATTCCACACATGCGGCTGCCGATATTTTGTCGTGCTTGAAGACGAGACAGCGGAGTTTGTACTCCCGGCGGGCGGCTTGATCCATGGCCGAGAAGATATATGAAGGCGGTGGCGATTGCCGCAGAGTGGCCTCCATGTTGTTTTATGGGTTGACAGGTTCGTCGGCAAAGACTTTTTGGCTGGCAGGGGAGCTTTTTTTGGTTGTTGAGTGTCGAGGCGACTATGCGATATCGATGGAGGCAAAGAGCATAGGTACGCGCCTTCTCGATCGGTTGTGACCGTCAGTTCAGATAGCTTTAGTAATGCACGGGATTCCTATGAGGAACAGATCAAGCGTGTGTGGCCATCACTGGCAGGAACTGGGATATATATATGGGAACAAGTGGTCCCATGCTTGGAATGATCGTCGTGGTATTGACCGTTTCGATAATCAGGTTGGTGCTTTGTTGAAGTGCTGTGAATCACTTCCCTCAGATTCGTAGAACCATTCTGCTCAACGGAGCAAATGTAGTGAAGCTATTGTTATGGCGCGATTTTGCCGTGATTCATTCTTATATAATCTCACCTCATTTTCGTCTTGTACGAGACATCCATCGAAATGACAGTTGTGTGTAGGACAAGCATCCAGGTTCTCATTCTCCAACTGACCGACTGAACACACCAGAAGTGGAAAACAAAGGGCTGCAGCATATATTATGACCAACATCCGGGCCCAAGACCTTGTCTACCAGGTAAGTCGTGGTCTCGTGGAAGGCCGCATACGCCTCTGCACTTCCTCTGTTGAACCTTGGGGAAGTACTTGATCCAAGACTTGTTTAGGCATCTGATTTCTCCTTCAGCGGAGGTTCTAGATTGTTACAAGATGTTATATTCGAAAAATTCTCCAGCTCCTTAGGCCCGGGATGCTTCGCGGTCCCAATCGCGATTTGAACCTTGGTGGAGGGTCGACTTTACTGTCGTCCTCGTGGCTGTCGTCAACCTTGTTGTCATCTTCAATGGAGGAAATTCCCTCAGCCAGTTTGCTGCATTGACGGAACTGGTTTTTTTTCAGCAACATTTGTTGAGGTGGGTCGGAATCATATGTATCGGAGTCATCTGTATCGGTAACATTATCATCGACGTCAGGAACGCCGGCTAGGGCGGCGATCCGGATCAGGGCCCACTGCAGGTCAAATGCCCGCTTCATCTTCGTTGCGTCCTCATCCGTAGGTCCTGGAAGGATAGGTACCCTGGCACTTGACGCGTCCACGATACCCGGTGTGAATGCGGGATCGTCCTTCTGCCTTTGCCTCGACCCTACAGTGCTCGCCGTTCCAGACTTGCGTTTTCCTACACCGGTATGTAAGAGTCATGGTAAGACATTTGTACTATGACGGAATAGGTGTATGCTAATCACATTAGTTGTATGCTGGTTAAAACCAAAATGCTAATTGTATTCTAGTCAAAAGGATCCGTTAATTTAATGGAGGGGGGAGATTGGCGAGGTTGGAGGCCGAACTTTCAAAGAAGAGAGATGAGGGGAATTCGCACACTGGTAATATAATCGAAATGAACAAATTGACTTCATCGATGAAATGTCGTCAGTTGATGCTGGCGGTGGGCACCATACCGTATACGGGGTACCTGAGGTATTGTGTTTAAGTTACCTACCTTTCCAACGGCAAGAGCCATGGATTCAATCTCCACTGAATGGGATGGATGGAAAGCACGCCCGTCATGTAGCCGTCACCGCCTCAAGGATCTTAGGATCCTAATAACTGGGAGAAACGGTCACCGAGTCAAGACTCCAAAACCATGTGGGACTTTGATCACTCTCGTTCTTTCTAACGGCCATAGAGATATGACTATTTAACATAATTAAACATCCATCGATCCAACTTTGGTCCGAAAATATGCTGAATTACCCTACTGGTCGCCAATCCGGGGTCGTACTTCCTCCTCCCCGGTCCAGCGCCGACTCAGCCATCCGCCGGAGCAGCGAGAACCGGGATACACAGCCGGACAGAATCCTTCCCCGGAGTGGCTCAGGCGCAAGTCTCAACAACACTGGACGTGGGCGAGGACCTCGGGACCAGAGCGACACTACCGTCGCCAGGCGTAGCCAATCCCTCCATCGACAACTGAGGCGAACGACCAGCCTCGCAAGCCGGTGCAGCAGCTCAGCGAACCCGTTCCCTCCATCAATCCCGCCAGATCGCTCCCAAAAATCGGGTATCAGGCGGCTTTAGGATCGCATCCTGGACGTGTTCGAAATCATCCTCCTTGTTGCCGGTCTTTCTCTCGTCATCGTAGCGCTCGTGCCTACGCGAAAGCAGAGACGGTTCAAAGTTGGCAATGAAGATACCGACCCCATTGGGCTGCTATTCTTTGCCATGCCACTGGTACATCACTTGCCATGAGAGTCATACTTTGTTGCGAGTGTGTGCTAACTCGGACGCAAAACAGGGTGTCTTGACCTTCCTCTGGATGGGCCTCCAAGAGTGGGTGAACGTGGTCGACGCCACCAACGCCGCATCCACGGACAAAGCCGGCTCAAGACGTAGGAGAATGAAAAGGGGACAAGTGATACGAGCCCTGGTGGTGCGGTCAGTCGTTTTCAGCTACGCCGTCGCCTGCCCGGTGCTGCTGACTTTGGGGCCCGGCGGACTGATGACCAAGTCGAAAAGTTACAAGCACTTCCTGGCCGAGTCGGTCGCCATGGGCCTCGCTGGAATCATCGCCATGCTGACGCTATTCTTCATCGTTGACGGGCTCGACAGGTTGCGCGTAATGAGAAGCAACTTGCTGGAAAGAAGCAAGAAGGACAGTGACCTAGAAAGTCGGGCCTCGTCGTCGCCAATCAGGGGCCCGAGACCGGTGCACATTCGTGCCTAGCTGAAGAGAGCTTTCCTTATATTAAATATGGGAATTGCTTTTTACGCACAACCTAATGTTTCTTTTGCTTCTTCTGCTGCCAGGGATAGATCCGCCATTCGGCAAGGAGCGGCCCCTTTTTTCCTTCACCAAACCGGAATGTACCTGGTCACCCAGACGCTGGATCTTGCGGGCGGTCCCCTCTTGAAAGACAACGCCTCTCAACATAATCAGCTCGAAAATGCCTCCGAATGTCGACACTGTTCCATTCTGGATATCTATCCCATAGCCAGGTCACTTGAACATTTCTCACCGTAGCACCCAGTAGCAGATCACTCGGTCTTTCGACAGCGATTATGCGGGTAGGAAGGCCATCCAATCCCTTCCCAAAACGCTCCTCCCCCCGGGGCTCCGAAGCCCCCATCATGCTTAGAACTCTCCTTCACGCATGGCTCGGCGCTTCGACCCATCCACCCAGAGACCGCCAGATGAATCATCCCTCGCGAATCTAGAGTGTCGTGGCCTGCCGTTTATTCACCTGATGGCAATCATTCCAAATACCTCAAGTCATCTCTTTGGCTTCTCAATCCCCTACCCCGGCATCATTCTCCACCAACCTCAGCCCAGGTGTCTTCTTTGCAGTCTCCTCGGGCGGCGCCCGCCACTTTCGTCTCTCCACCTCGGCGACCAGGCCCTTGAGATACACCTCGGCCTGCACTGTCGCGCTGTACGCCTCGGCGGTCCAGTTCCACGTGTTCTTCCTGGTCGCGTCCGCCCCGGCAGCCAGCAGCGTCCGCAAGACCAGCAAATTGCCGTTGCTACTCGCAAAATGCAGGGCTGTGTTCCCGTCCATGTCGGCCTGGGCCAGCGCGGCCTGGGTCCCGTCGGGCGCGTACGTCAGGAGCAGCTGCAGCACGGTGTCATGACCATAAAGGCTCGCCTCCATGATCGCGTCGCGGCCGTGGACGTCCTGGCGCATGACGGTTTTGGGATCGTGCTCGCAGAGGAAGTGGACGACGTCGGTGTGGCCGGCGGCGGCGGCGAGCATCAGTGCGGTCTGGTTATCGTCGTTGAGCGCCGGGCCGCCGGATTCGTGGCCGAGCTCGACGAGGACCTTGCATACGGACAGGTGGCCGAGCGAGGCGGCGAGGTGGAGGTTCGAGTTCGAGTTGCCCGTGGCCGACGCGAAGTCGGGGTTGTGTAGCAGGTGCGGGTGCGACTGGAGGATGCGTTTGACGAGCAACGCGTCGTTGGCGTGAATGGCGCGACGGAGGCGGATCGAGGGCTCGATCCTGCACAGCACAGCGACGGTCAGCAGGACATTTGGTAGGGATATGTCTGGCTGTATCTTACATCTTGCTCGTTCTGGGTCAGCCAGCATTGGTAGTTGTCTCGTCGACATCCGGGGTAATGATGGTGAGGTACCAAGATACTGATTATAGGTGTGTGTACAACGAACGAGGACGACTGGTGGCCAGCGGCTCACAGGTCCTGGCTTGTGACACCCCAACGGACTGGAGGGGGGGGGGAGCTGTGGTGTTGGAATGGCGGGGCATCACGTCTCTCGGGCAGCGCTGCAGCCTGTCGCGTGCCGTGGGTGGTACGGAACACAGTGGGGCTAGTGAAGCCACCACTTGTTGGTCGATTAACACATGCTTTTTGGTCTTGGAGAGCAAGTAAGTGTTTACACGTCCTATTCAATGGAACGACAAAGTTGACTTGTTAAGTGTTTCCTGGTGTTGACATGTTCTTGGAAACCTTTTGCGTGTCTGGTCTCCCCAAGTGGATACAGAACAACACATCCGGGGGTTGATTGGAAATACGTAATGACGCCGAAATTTACATGTAAATTTCACTCTTCGGATCCATGCTCCGTAGTCCCGCACTTCTCCTTACATCATACAGTGGTTCTTCGCAACATCCCTCGGCAAAAGCCTCCCCGGCGCTCAACATGAATACCTTACCTAACAACCTCAATTCCCCGAATACTTCCACTCAATTAGCGTCCCCTTCTCGCTGCGCGCCAAGATCCTCGTCTCCCTCGTGCGAATCACAATCGGCGGCGCCGTGATAATCGTCGGCTCGGCCGTCGGGCTCTGCCACGGCGTCCAATCCTGGTTCGCGTTGATCAACCTCCTCCACATGCACCGATTATCCAGCCCTTGCGCCGCCACGATGTCCGTCGTCCTGATCTCCGAGCTCAGGTACGACAGCGCCGCGGCGCTCGCGATCGGCCCGGACAGCTGGTCCTCATGGTACCTCCACGGGTTCCAGTCCATGGCGCAGAATGTGTGCGCAAACTGGTTGCGCGTGCCCCGCGAGATGAGGTCGATGGCTCCGGGAAACAGTAACAAAGGGATCGGGTCGTTGATAACTTTGCCGTGCAGGTTCTGCCAGCTGTCCCACGCCAGCGTGGCCACGTTCATCCTGCGCAGCCAGACCTCGCCGTCGACCGACCGCGTGAACACGTGGATCAGCTGGTTCCCCTCGTAGTCCGGACAGACGAGCGCCTGCGGCGTGCCCAGCATCGGCAATGGCACTGGGAACCCGGCCCCGATGATCTCCCAGCCCTGTTCGGTGAGACTGGTTGGCCACATGACGGGTTCCTGGATGGCGAGGTGACGGATCGCGCAATCGGAACCGCGGACGAAGAGATCAACCCGGGCCGGTCCTGGGCTTGGTCCTGGGCTGTTGCTGTCGCCGCCGCCCGACGCGACGGCGCTGACGTTCGACAACACCGTCACGCCGGGGAGCTCGACCCAACCGTCCCATTCCCCACCGTTCCACCGGTTCCCCTGGACGGTGTTGGTCTTGGTGCGCACGAAAACGTAGTAGGTGGGCCCGTAGCCCGTCAAGGCGGTCACGTTCCCGTCGGCGTTGCCGCCGAGTGACTCCCAAGGACCCCAAGTGCGGTCGATTCTGCTTCGAAATCGCGAGTGCCAGATCTGTCCATCCCAACCGCTGACAAAGACGTGGGTTGTGTCGACACCGGTGCTTTTGAGTTGTTGTCCGGAACGGGCCCCTTATCAGCAACCTCACGTAAAATTTGGTTATCCCAAGATGAGAAAGAAAACGTACTAACACACAGACGGTGTTCCTTTTGTTCAACCTCAAATGTAAGCATTTGACCATTGATGAATGTGCAACGAAGTACAGGAGCCTTCCCTACCTTCAAAGTAAATATCCCCAGACACCTGCTGGAAAGCTACATCTGATGGCATATTTCTCTCGTATATTATACCAAGTTTCGTAGTCGAAGAACGTTTTGAAGTTTATCGAAATCGGTTGCTTCCTCTGTTTTTGCCATACAATGGATTTTGTCGCTCTAATATCCTTGCTGATGGTCAGCAAGGTGGGCTCACGCCACCATCACCTGTTCCCCTTAGAAGGGATTCACAACGGTCCCATGTCAATCACTTCTTCTTGTCAGTTCCAGTCAGGAGAATCGACATGTCATTCCCGACCTAGTTCTCGGGACCTCCCAAGTTTCCCCGGTTTTTAGGGTCAAAGAGTATGGAGATCTGATCTGGGCGCAAGCCGGATGGGTCTCGCCAGGAACGCCGCAGAACATGACGTCAAGCTTGTTTGTGTCAATTTTAAATCATGAATTGGCAGAGGAGGCGAACGACACCAATGTGACCAATCTTCACTTCCCTATTGGAAATTACTAGCGTTTATTGTCCGGTGTAATTGGTAAATGGCGGGATTAGGCACTCGTTCCTGCTTTGTAGGCCTGGATGAGGTAGATTGGCGATATTGGACAATAGTGACAATTAAATTGTTTGACATTCCACCTTACGACTTCTCTGACAGGTCTGTATACCTACTCACTTGGTAGGCCATCTCCGTGGGGATTCAACGATGCGATATAGAGATAGACCCCTTGCTTGGTGCGCACAGTTCAGTCAACCACCACACAACTTGTATCCAGCAATTGGCATATCTGGCTGAGGGCGGCGCAAGTACTATATCAGCTGGATGATCTACATTATTTACAGACTGTAGCCGTGTGGCACAGAAAGTTTGTTATCTTAGCCATCCATGATCAATCCCGTACGAACCGCAAAGACCGCCGCAGTCTGTTTGAGCATCCGCTTGTGTGTCACACCCATCTCCGGAATGGCGCCGGTGGATCGGTCTTCGCTACGATGGAAATATTCAGACGACTATAGTGGATAATTGCAGACCGAACAGACGGCGACCGGCAATAACCCATCGTCACGACACGGGGAGCTCGGCGGTAAATAAATGACGACAATAGGGGCGCAGTAAACACTCGTTTGGATGAAAAACTGCTGGCATTGATCATGAATTATGGTGGATCCTCAAAGAAATGTCTGAAGGGAGGTATTTCACCCCATGAAAGAGGAAATGAACGCGCATGGGCTTTGGCAGTGGTTGTGAATTACGCAATATTATAACTCTCTCGATGTGATGAGATATTTCTATTGACCGCCCATTGATTCCATCTGGCTTGACGAGGTCTCCTCTCAATGTGCGTCACAAGCTTGTCACACCAACCTGGTCAACAAGCCAAGTTCCATCCGATCGATGGGATGCGCGGCAGATTTCCGCAGCTTTCCGAGCTGGCCGGCTCACGCGTAGTTAGGCAGTGGCTCAGAGACCTGCCTAATGGAATTCATGGATCATTAGACAATTCAAATCCCCCTCGCATCCGCCCATGGGATGCTTTGGTACAACATGATGATAGCGGTCCCAACATCAGGGGCTCAGGGGCTCCTTTGTTGGTAATCGAGATCTGGCATCTCGACTCTGCGTCAAGCATCTCAACAGGTTTCTTGTCATCATCGTTGCGGGCATAATTTCATAACCAATTTGGCTTCCATCGTTCTTCTCCGTCTATTTAAGAGACTTTTTCCAACGGCATGTCTCTTTCTTCGTCCTTTTTTTTTTTTTTGTCACATATCTCAGCCAAACGTGCCAACCGTCGTGAGAATTACTCAAGGTTTTCTTCTATCTATATCGAGATAGAGTCTCGTCCACAGCAAGGTACTCGGTCTCGTACGAAGCAAAAACATCTTTGCTATTGTCGCCATCTTCATCCTGTCATCTTGGTAAGTTTTGCCCGGTGTGCGCCATCTCCTTACCTCTTTCACACCGTCCTATCACATTTTACAATTTCCGCCCTGGCAACCGGTCTTTGATCTTTCAGTTCACCTGTTGTAACTACTTTTTCTTGTGGCCTGGGATGCGGTCGACATGCAAAAGGATATGAATTTGCTAGCCGGCTTGGCTCTTGTTTACTTTCCACAGCCTATCACCCATTTCAAACATGTCAATTAGTAACAGCTATGGCTAACCACACTCACCACAGTTTCCGGTTGGGAATCGTTCCTCTCGTGTACTCGGGAGGGCCTTCAAGCAGCGAAGGTGGCGTCTTCCGGGATCGAGGAGATTGAGGTTGACGTTGATCTTCCCTACCCAATCGCTCGCTGTGTGGTCTACGTTGTCTCCATCGCTAGTCACAACCCATTCTACTGGGCAAAGTTTATAGTGGGGGCCTTCTTTGACGACGAGGGAACAAACCTGTGGGAGATCAAGATCCTCATTGCCGATCGCCACCCGCGGCTCTGGTGGTTTGAGGAAGATAGTGCCAGCGAAACCTCCGAGGATAGTAAGTTTTGTTGCACCTCACCGGCCTTTCCGGGATTATTTCAATCCCAAGGGTGAAATCAACAATGGTCCTTTGACTCACGATTCCCTCTCCAGGCGTACACCGCGCTCCCACAGCCGAGGAGCTCAACGAGCAGCATCGCCGTCTCGTGGGAGATTCCATTTTTGACTATCTAACCGACTTCGACCTTGAAGAGCCTAGTCACGGATTCCCGCCTCCTGGGGTTCCGTTATACGTGGAAGAGGAAGAAGCCGAGTATTATCGGCAACCGCCTTCTACACCACCGTCACTGCCTCTACATAGCTACAGTTCACGCCTAACATACAACGCTCATCGAGAACGCGACTGGCCAGAAGAGGAGCGACGTACTAGCAATCCCTCCGAGCGGAGATACAGCTTTCACCCTCACCACGGCTGGGGTTGGCAAAGATACGTCTGGCAACCTCATCACGGTGGTTGGGTTTGGGAACACGAGCCTTCATACCAATACCCTTCCTACCACTATTAAACCGAATCAACAACGCCTGTTGATATAATGGCCACCGCATTCTTTCCCGGTGGCGGATCCAACCCGGCCTACGGCAGGGACCAGGGCCCGCCTCCGCCTCGAAACCACCAGCGCGGTCCCATGGGTTTGAACAATCCTTACGGCATACCCACCGGCTACCCGGGCGGCTTCCAGTCAGCTCCTGTTCCAGCGGTGGGTGCTACCCCTTTTCTAAGCTTCCATCCGCCCATCTGTTCTCCTCCTGTTTCTTATGCTTATGGCAACCACCATATCGTACAGGTTCCATACTATATACCCCAAGCTGTCCCGCCTCCTCCTCCGGCCCCGATGCCAGGTTATATCCCCATGCCAATGCCAATGCCCATGGGTCCAGCCGCACCAGCACCCCCAGCCATGGGCACCACGATGGGCGCGACACCAGTCACGCAGCGGCCCTACGCTTACACTTCGGGTCTGCACGGCAGCGGCCGCGCTCCGCAGCCGTACCCGTCCGTCAACCCCAACATGCCGGCGGCCAATATGACCAACAGCACCGGCGGCGTCGGCTGCGAGCCGGGCTACAACTACTTTTTCCCCCCCGAGCACACCAAGATTCATGTCCTCAAATGCGGCCGCGTCCCGCCGTGGCAGCAGCCACCCAACGTGGTCATTCCGTTTCACGCGTGTCATGTGCCTGTCAACACGACAGTAGCAGAGCTGCTGCAGGGTTTCGGGGCGACCAACCCCGACAAAAAGAAGAATAAACTCTCCGAAGTCGTGCAGGGCGGCAATGGCACCTGGTACCGTGGTATCTTTATCCGGGCCGACGACAAGGGCATGCTGTCCAAGACGTGCAAGGAGCTTGGTTGGGATCAGTCTCGTACAGGACATATGGGTCAGAAGCCGGTTGTTTTTCTTTATATTACCAAGGATTAGTTAAGATGTGTCGATTTGGCGTCTGCAAATGGAATGGAAACAAACGGAAGATCATGGACATGGAAATGGAATTGGGGGGTTTGGTCGGCGATGGTCAAGGTGGTTTCGGTTGATCATGGTCACAAGCACATATAGCTAGAGTTTTTGGTGGGCACACACACACACAGGTTGCATGAGTGGCTGCGTTGCGGAGTACTTTAGTTTTATCGTTTATTTCTTGTTATTGGCGGTGGTTGCTTTAAGGTCTGAGATTGGGGACCTGGCGGAGATGAGGCGGGTTCACAAATTAAATTATATCTTGGTATCTTTGTCTCATGCGGCTGTGGCGCCTGGATTGTTTACCCTTCCTTACCCCTGAACCCCTGAATGCCCATGTTTGCCCCTTACCCAGCCCTTACTTACCCTTGAATCCATAACCACCAGACGTCTAGGGAAATCGTGAGCAAAAGGTCCTTCGCGCCGTTTGAATTAAAGTGAGTGCGTGCGTGCTGGACGGGCGAGATTAAGTGCCAACGCGGAACAGTCACTTCTTGATTGTGTGTGTGTGTTGCATGGCTGCTACCGCGGCCGGAGTTCTTTACCTGATTCGCCCGACATCCCATACAATGATACGACGCGGCAATAACACATGCAACAGCAACCCGCTGGGCGACTGTCTTGCTGGCCAGGAACCAGAAGCCATACATGCATCGTATTCTTTTTTTCTTTTTTTTTTTTTTTTTTTTTTTTTTTTTTTTTTTCGTTTTTTCTCTTCCTCCTTTTTTGCTTTTTTCCTTTTCTCTTGTTGGCACTGCTCTCCTTGCCAAGTGTCGTTCTTGGTGCCCACTTGACCCCTTAGCGGACATTCACATTCTACGGTATTTCGACAGCGACCACCGGATCACGGACCAACAAAATTCGTCACACTGTGATTATGATATAGGTGGTAAATTAATTATGATTCCATCATTCAACGAACCTGAGACTATCCTGGTTCTCCTGAGGGTTGAACCTCCTCCTCCTCTTCACGAGTCAAGTCAAAGTGCTCATACAACCGTAGCAGGAAATCGGCAACGCCACTCACCCCCACGAGCTCCTCGTTCCTGCGCCGCAAGACAGCCATGGTTAGCCAGGAGCACGAGAGGGCCGCGTTGATGACAAGCCACAGAACCACCCGCCACCGCGTGACGACCGCCTGGAGCCGGGGCTCGTATATGTCGACCCGCAGATCGGTGCTGTTGGGGTCGTACGAGTGCTGGAGGTAGGTCCACGAAGCCATGTACGAGAAGCGTAGCATCGTCTCGGTGTATTGTTCCAGGTTGTGCCACGTGGGCACCAGTGTCGAGTTCGCCGAGGCTAGGCACGACATCACGTCCGATGTCATGTACAGAGCCTCTCTCACCCATGGTGCCGGGCGAATATCGACGCCATCTGTGTCGTTACCGTAGTTGTAAGAGTCGGCCTCGACAGCATCCGCTTTTACATACGTGCTCGTCGCTGGATTGACGACACCGGCGGTGAAGTTGATGTGGAGGTAGGTGAAGGTCTGTTCGGGGAGCACTTCGCCTTTCTCCGAGTCGAAAATCACAGTGTTGCCGAGCGAGACATTGTTGTTGGGGCGCTCCATTCCGAAAATGTCTTCCATGTACGGGTAGAAGGCGTGGGTGGCCTTGATCTTGACGATGGCCGTCATGGTGCCGGCCCATCTGAAGGGCGTCGGGTATACGGGCTGCGAGATGACCACGGTGTAGTTCCCGTAGGTGATGTTGCTGCCCCCGAGAACGGGAGGGAGGGGCAGGATCTGGTTCGTCGGGTCGAAGATAGTGGCTGCACCAACAACCTGCTGCCGCAGATCACGGCGCTGACTCACGCTGACCATGGTGGACGAGTTCAATATACGCCCAACGTTGTCCGGCATTGGTTCTGTCGGCCACGAGACGCTGTGGACCACAATGCAAGGGATGGTGGCCTTGTAGAGCTTGGCGCCGGGCTGAAACTGGGCGTGGGTGACGACGTGCCGGCATGCCTGTCTTTGTCTCTGCTCGCCATCCGCATTGTATCTTGTCCCGTTCTCCCAGGCAATGTTGGCCATCGATGCCGCCTTCCACAGTTCATCCGACTCCCACGCATCAATTGCCCTCGGCGAGTTCAGGAAGTTCCAGTTCCAGAACTGCGCCCCAGGATTCCCGGATCGTGTAACCCCATGAGCGGCGAGCTCGGCAGACGACTTCCAACTCAATGCTCCGTTCAGCACCGGACTAGCTAGCAGTGCGGGAATAATAATCAATATGGACAGCCTGATGAGAGTATAATCGAACCCCCAGTCCAGTTTGATCGGCAACCTGAACTCCATGGTCCATCGGATCTTGTCAGTGATGGTCTCTTTGTTCTGACTTTCCCGCGTCTTCATCCATATTAGATAGCCGCCGCTGGTAAAGACCTGTCCCGCCCACACACCGGCAGCCCACTGCGTCAGTGAGCTTGCGGCAGAAATGGCGGTGATGATGTCGCCGGACCGTAGTTTGGACTGTGCCTGGGGAGACTCGGTCGGGTGTGTGACATCGTAGGCCTGGTAATTGTCCACAGATACGAGCATCACAACGCTCAGGGTGATGTATAGTATTGCGTGAAAAGCCAGAGCTACCGTCTTCCATGGAAGGCCGGCAAGATGCTGAAAACAGCCGGAGAAGCATCCGCCGCAAGACTTTGATATCCCCATCACCGGATCGAGCCATTGGACCCTCGGAAGAAACTGAGCGGAGGGTTAGGTTCGGAGGGCGTCATGGGCTCGGAGCATTAGTATGCGCGTCAAACAGATGTCGGAGCAACATGGGCGTGGTAGGGGTTTACCGCCGTGGATGCTTTGGAGTACATGTACTCGGGAATGCTAGGATTACATGTAGGTACTCGAGAATGCTTTGGAGTACATGTACTAGGGAGACAACTTAGGACAGTCGGGCGAGGGACCATGGTTGCAATCATGATCTTAACCCTGTCTCAATTACCCGCAAAGACCTGTTGCCTCATCCCGTCATTCTACCTTGCTCTCCAATAACAGGACGTCACAATACTTTCCGGCACAGACAGTGGTGTGCGAACCAAGCTTGCATACCCGGTAGGGCTGCAATAAATTTCTTTGATGATGGGGCCCAGATACCGGCCGGCAATGCGGCATCCTTCCGTCAGGGCCCGCCCCAGAAATATATTATAGCCTCATATCATGTGCCACGGTGTTGGCTCATTCAAAGGGGCGGTGACCTCCCATACCCAACCGCACACTCCATCCGTGTGACCAGGTAATGCACAGAGAAGCACCCAAGCTAAACGACAGGGTATTATAGTACCCTACTTCGCATCGTTATCTCTTTGGACTCTTACAAGTTACCGCGCCCGACAATTGTAAGGCCGGGTGTATCTACTCTTTGAGAAGACTCCGAGTAGACGCCCCCATCTGTTATATTGCGTACAGTCTCGCTACGGCCGGAAATTGCGCTACCGCCGGCACTTCCAACAACTTGCTGTCACAGTTGCACGAGCACAACATATGGAGAGTCGATCCACCGTTTGGGCTCGTCCAGGCCCCTGACTCCGGCTGACAACCAGCGTCCAGAGCCTGGTTTCTACCCGATTCTATATAAGGGCGGACCTGAGCTAGCAATATCAGATACATTCTTGTTGTGCAGTTGATCAGACAAAAGGGAACGTCCTTGTAACAACACACATAGCCATACAGCCAGCTTTTCTTCGCCCATATCGAAACAATGACCCCCGACAGTGCCTTCAGTCCAGCAACCACGGAGACAGCGCCCAGTCCCATAGCCATACCGGGCCTTCCATCCTGTCTTGTAAGTACCACATAGACTCAAGAAACTTCACAATCGCTTTGTTTGTGCTTTAAGACTCGGTTGGCCCAGCTTCTTCTTAACATGTGCTGATCCGAACACACATCGAAGCACTCGTGTACCTCACTAGTCACAAGCCTGCCTGACTGCGTTGGTAAGGCCATGCCAACAGGCGTTCAATGCGCGTGCCACAACACACTCTTTGTCTCCGAGGCCGTCCAGTGCGCGCTTGCTTCGTGCGGCCTTGATACATTTCAGAGTACGCAACTTACCAATGATTCCTACCTACTTGCCTACCTTCTTCCATCATTTTTGGTGCCGTTATCACTGATCTTGCCTGTGATCTCAGCTCTCTTGAGCCAAGCAAGCGCGATTTGCTCGGGCGTGTAAGTCTACCCTGTCTGCATGGCTATATTTTTTGTGGTATAACGTGAGGCTTACGCGTAAAATACAAATATGTTGTAGCAACCAGCCACTGCCTCCTGCGATAACTGCAGCTGCGAATTCGACGACCTTAATCCTTTCTTCTTCTTCGACTTCGAACGACCAGAGTCGGAGCCTCCCGCCAACGAGACCGGCCGCGTCGACCATCCAGCCTACAAGTCCGACAGCAGCAGCAACGACGAATACAGAGCCGGCAAATCAAGGCTCTAGAACATATGCCGTGTTTGGATTGTGGAGGTTGGCTGTCGTCGGGTTGATGATAATGGGTGGTTTTGACTTGCCTTGATAGCTTTGAGCTGATGAGGATGACCAACTATTATGGCAGAAAAGGCCGGTGGGTTCTTGAATAAATACACGGGTCATGGAATAATCGGTTCTGTAAGAGTTGACTGCTACTATGGGCATCATGTTTCTACCATGTAACCAGAAGCTTCACGACGCCCACATCCTTATTACGAGGCGTGAACTCAATCTGGTCAATTGATTGGGCCAGCTTCAGGCTGGGCAATTTCCTGAACAGCGTAGCTGTCACACACACTTCGCTTTAGCTCTGAGCCCTTGGACAACAGCAAAGGATGCAGTATAAAGCGTCGGAGAAAACCGCGCAGGGTGGAAACTCACCAAAGACAATCCTCATCTCTGCCTTGGCCAAATGCTCTGCAATGCACCGATGCGGACCATATCCAAACCCCAGCGGCTCCTCCTTGGCCGGCCACTTGCGGTGCATATCAAACGTGTTGGGGTTCTCGAAGACCTCTTCATCACGGTTAGCCGACTGGTTCGAGGCGATGATGCCATCGTGTGCCTTGATATGCTGTGCGTCAGGCGCCAAGTCGAAATTAGTATCCATGTCACAGGTAGTTCGTGGATGCCCGCCTACCTTCCCGCCAATCTCCAAATCTTCTTTGGCAGTGCGCTTGATGGCCATGGCCGAGGCGGTGTGGTAGCGGCACAACTCTTCGACAAACCCGGGAGCCAGAGCGGGATTTTCTTTGAGCTCAGCAAATTGCCCTGGGTGCTGGAAGAGAGTGATCACGCCCTACGAATTCATGACGATCCATTAGCGTTGCATCAAAGACCGCCTACCTGAGGTAGAAAGGCATGGTCGAGACGTACCAGGGCAATCATGTTCACCATGGTCGCGTTGCCAGCCACGAGAAGCAAGAACGCAATCTGTACCGCATCCTTCTTGTCAAGATGGCCCGGCTTGATCTGTTCCACGACAAGTTTGCTGATGAGGTCGTCCTTGGGTTCTTCGAGACGCTTGTCGACCAAGTCGCCGAGGTATCTAAGGAGTTCCCTATGTTGCACAACTCTTTGTCAACGCTGTTTCGCTTCTATGTTTTCGGTAAAAACTGTGGGAGCTCACTCATTGGCCGAGGAAGCTTCCCGTGCCGTGGAACTCCCGTTGGTACGAATCGCGTTCTGCTTGGTCAAGAATTCGAGATCCTCAAAGGGTACGCCGAGGATGGTGTAGATGATCTGGTTGTGTTGTTCATTCTCGTGGTTAACAACATCTTCACCGTGTAAACTATGTTGGCAAGTTTGAGACACGCACATATGACGGAACTGGAAGCGCAAAGTTCTCGATGAGGTCGACGGGGCCATTCGCGCACCCTTTGGCCTTCATCTGATCCAGGAGGTCATCTACGGTCTTTTGAATATACGGCTCCAGTGTCTTGACGTGCTCAGGGGTAAACAATGGCTCGACCATACCCCTAGACAGACATACGTGTGAGCATCATCACGAGAGTGATTGGCACTGGTAGTGACACGAACCTCTGCCTCATATGATCGGGTGGGTCCATGTCCACGAACGTGGGTCTATTATTCTTCGCTGCTTGCTTCCCGCCGGCGCTCAGTTCAGGAAATCCAGGTCTTGTACGCTCCTAGTAGATGGTTGTTCGTGTTAGTGGTCCAGAATGCCAGCCCAAAATAGGAAAGAGCAGCGAAGCATACCTTGGACAGCCGTTGGTCCGTAGCAACCGCGCAGACATGGCGGTGCTTGGTCATCAACCAGGCCGGGGAGCCGTCAAACAGCTTGATCTTGGCGATCGGGTCGGTCTTCCGGAGTTGGGCAAACTCGGCTGGGGGGTCCATTCCCGAAGCCCGCTCAAACGGGAAGTCTGGAATGCCGACGGCGCCCATCTTCGATGTTATTTGGTCTGAGGAAGATGAGAATCTGATACTGGAAGATCGACCTCGGGTGAGATTGGGCGCGTAACCGGGGTTTAAGTAGTGGCGGCAGCTTCTTGCAAGATGAAGACGCATTGGTCACATGTGAAGCTGGAGCGTGAAGGAAGGACATGATGGAGTCACCTGGGATGAACGAAAGTGAGGATGCTTTTTATATCCGCAGTGCATTCCTTTTGACGTAACGTCACTTTCGCGTCGACATATAGGGGAAGGTGTTGTGTGACGAAGCCATGACATGTGGGCGGACATATGACATGCGGAGGAAGACTAAGGGAGATCCTGTCGTCAAGGTAAAAGTTTAGACATTCCCCGCATGTTCAGACTGCTTTGGTAGTGTTTGAACCTGATACCCCTTTTTCCGCGGTGACGGAGTTGTGTGTTCCTGACTAACTCCAACATGAACCTGCAGGAGTGGTCTGATTTCCGTGAGCTCCCCGTAGAGGGTCGGATGAGTAAGGGAACGAATTCTGGGTGAGACGACTGCCCCGCATACCGCAATCAACGATACGAGCTCCCTTCCGACTGAGGTATCACGGTGGTTTATCGCGGCTATCACTGTCGAATCACATGGTTTCTCTAACGTAACTAGAAGAACAATTCTTCACCGAGTCCCGGTAGTCTTTCTCCACACTATCTCCTTGAAATTCTGAGCAGTTACCAGACTATTGTGACTTTTCTTTGGCCCCTGGAACCACGTTGTTGGTTGAGATCTGGGTAGGTGTGGTTGCTGAGAGATGATGCTCTTAGACATTGTGCTTGAATCTGTTGTGGGAGAGCTCCGGGGTAAGTCTCATTGCATGTAGACGCGGTTATGCGAGCTTCTATGACTCTTAAACGATCCAAAAATGTTGCTAGTGTCCTCCTTGATTTCCTGGGTGATGGAGCTGTGAAAAGGAGAAATAAGTCAAGGCACCTTTCATATGTAAGACCGGCTGAGAAGGTCTGAATAAAGTAAGCAATAGGGCTGGCTCACCTAGTGCGGATGGTGAGGGTCAGTTTTAGGCGGCAGACGCTCTCTTGAAGTTCCTGTTCCATCGTCCCAACCAAGGCTTTTCCATAGAAAGCCCATCTCGTTCGACCTTTGGTGTCATCGTGCCTTGCAACAGTTTCCCAAATTCGTTCAACAATCTCCAAGCAGTGGCGAATCTGGGTCTTTATCTCATTTCCCATTTCCTCGTTTCTCAGCCGCTGGTTCAAGTTTCTTGACAGTGTTCAAAAATGTCAAGAGACGTCTGAACTGGTCCAACCGCTCAACAATCTTAGTTAACTCTGGTCGTGCATTGCAAAAAGTATCCAGAATGCTTGTAATCTGAACGACAGCTCTCGATACCATATCGACTAAGCTGAGACAGCCGACAGCAATCGAAAAGGGATCCATGAGAAGGAAAAGGGAGGTTGGTAAGTTGCTAACTGAGTTTCGGGGGTTCTTAATGCCCTTTAAAAAAACGTCTATGAGTATCATGGATATTAAGTACTGTTGAAAGGGCCGAAGTACCCAACAGCTCAAGTTAAATACGAGTTTGAACTGGAAGATTGGTTCGCGGACCACCAATACTAACGTAGTCCGCAGCTCATGCCATAGAGCCGACGATTCTACCTTGTATGCGGGCCTAGTCATCTCACAGTTGTTTTGGCTTAGCTTGCAGGTATTTGCTAACAGAATATTCGAGTATCCTCGTGGGCGGGGACTAAAAGCTCCAATGAGAGGATCAGGACCGATTCTGTTTGGTGGGTTTGGCTGCCTTCATGCAAGCCCCCTATGCGATGCCAGCAGCCTCCGAAGCATGAAACCCTCCCTCTGATATACAGATCAACGAATCTCTGACAGCTATCAACCGAAAATCCAATCGATAGCTCACAGTTGACCGAATCCCGCATCTGCGGCAGCGTCATGGTCGTGGCTGTGACATGACCAGTAAGCCTGAAGCCTGCATGAGCATTGAGGGAAGGTGAACTACTAGCCTGACTGTCTATCAAGGACCCAAATGGCAAATAAAGGTTGTAGAATTCTATGGAAGGTTCAGTCACGAATATAAATTCGTAGCCAACCTCCGGGATTCAGATCAGTTCAACCAGTCCATCCCCCGTACCCACATACCTGCCACATTCATGCCTACTAGTCTAGTCGGACCATATCATTCAATAATTCGTGCCGACAGTGTGGCATAGCTACCTATATACCGGCAAGATACACGCTCCTTATCTCCTACTTACAATCGTAAACCCACTTCACACTCGGCGTCGCAGCCGGAACCGTCTCCGTCGGCGTCCACTCGAAACTAAACTGACACGTATGGTACATATCCCCCCCCCTTATATACCTGCACCCATCGCAACCTACCTCAATCGTACTCGTCACAGTTCTCGCGTACGTCACGCGGTGAAGTGCCGAACTCGAGCACTCCTTGACGACCCAGGTGCCCCTGTCTCCCCCTTCAGTCGGCTGCAGGCCCAAATTCACTCTACACTCCCCGTCAGGATGATGCACGACCTCCAAAGCCGTCGGCGTCTGCGCCGGTTTTTGGTCCGGAAGCAACGTCGGCACCGGCAGTGTGTGCGTGACATCCGCTACATTATAGGATGACAGTGAAGCAGGGGCAGGGGTGGGAAGGCAGGTGTACCCGAAGCTCGTGAACGGGGTGCTGGTCACCGTGTCGACGATGTTTGGCGGTTTGCGGCCGCCCAGCGGACAGCGGCCCCAGCGCACTGATGTCGAGACGGCCGAAGCGCCATGACAATCAACGGGCAGGTTGACGGTCGTGGTCGACGCGAACTCGGTGCCCCCGCCGCAGGGGTTGGCGTAGTACATGCCCAAGACGGCCGTCCGTGTAGCTTCCGGCGCGATGCTGATGGACGGATCCTCGTAAGGGTATGGGAGGGCCATGTTGATGGTGGTCCAGGCTACTTCGGTGACCGAGGTGGCGGTTATGAGTGTTGTCGGCGTCGTTTCAAGTTCCGAGGCTATTGCGGCCGCCTGGACGGCCAAGAGGCCAGTCATGATGCCAATGGCCGCTAGGCAATTGACTGTGGGAAACATGTTTATTTCGTTTATCAATGAAGGACAGAAGATGAATGATAAGGCGGTAATGATCTTCCTGGTATGGTATCAATGATGTTCGTATCGTCGCCAAGTATGACTGAAGGGCTGAACACCAAGAACTCGGCGGTGGTTGTATTTATATGCTCAACCTCGCGCACATCCTAGCATCTCATCTAAGCCTGCTGCACGTTCTATTTCGATGCACATGTAACCAGGTCACTGGCACCTCCTGTCAAGGTGCCAGGTGGGTGAATGTGCAGGCTATCCGCGCCGGTTAAAGTTGACGACTGGACAGAGGACGGAACGTTACGAACATGCAATCAACGGAGGAACCCGACTACTCTGGAATGGACAGAAAAAGCTGGTTCAAAGGATTTGTAGCATGTTTCATTCGGGTAATTGAAGTTGTGCAATCATCGTATTTTTTAATATAATCAATCCTTCAACTCCATTGTTCCACATGCACACCCAAAACACCTCTGCAATCGCCTTCCGAACTCCTCTTTGGGAAATCAATTACTCCGAATTTGCTCTTCCGCATATGGCTCGTTTTCTCAATGTTCAAGCTCAACGTCTCTGTGTGTTTTCCTTATCACCCAAACGGGAACAATTCCTCCTCAAGGAAGCCTTGATTCCCAACCATCCCCCCGTTCATTGCTGGACCAAGACTATTATAAGGAGCACTTCGGTTTGGCATTGTTGGAAGTACACTGCCGAAGTTCGGGTGGTTTGGCTCAGAAAGGGGGTTGAGATAGGGGTCGTACGTCACGAAAGACCCTGTCTCCGCCGCTGTCTGAGGAAGCCAATCATTTGTACTCCCAGGTATGATACCGTACAGCCAGGATGCCATGGGTTGAGCACTTGATGATGGCACAACCGTGGACTCATCCGTAGTCGTTGGGTTGGAGCTTCCCGGGGTGAGTGTGGTTAGAAGCGACTCGCCACGACCACTTGTTGTTTCTGATGTCTCGTAGGCATCGAAAGCCTTGTGCAAAGCGTCTTGAATAATACTGGGAATGCTCTCCATTACCAGTCCCTCTTGTGGTTGAATATGACTACCCACATACTCTTCGGCCGCTTGCCGAAAGAAGGTCGGCATCTCTCTCAGAAGGTAGTGTTGAAGGCTGAAACTGTTCCGGGACTCGGGCAATACGTGGTCTAGATCCTCGGCATATTCAGGATCTGACTTCATGTCAGTGATCGATCTAACCCGCGTATTAGGTAGTATCTTTCGTTCGCATGAGCTCACTTACAAGGTGACGGCATTTTTTCGTCCTTTGGGAAGAGTAATCGATATATCTCTCTCCATTTGTCCTCTGGTGTCTGATGCCGACCAGGGTGTTTCCTAGATTTCAATTGCTTCTCTTGGAATGTCGAGATGTCGCCAGGATGAGAAATATCCAAAACGGTACATCCGTCAAATGACATCTCATGCATAGCCAGGTTCTGGACGTCGCTGAAAGTCTTTTTGCATCTCTGGCAATGGATCTTATAATGTCGTCGATATAGGTGTTCTCTATTGAAATTGTGTGAGCGGAGATCGGAAGAACAGGGGCTGGAGGATACGAACTTCAATCGGGGGATAGTAGGCCATGTGTTCACGGCGCACACCTGGTGATCTTGAAGGTTGTATACACCGGGGCTGTGTTTACGAAACGGACACGCGAAACTTTTGAGACCCGCCGAGGTAGGCTTGGGGGGAGTCGGGCTGTGTGGGTATCCGTGTCCTTCGTCCCCGTCGTCTTCATCGTCCTCAGGGGAAATCCGAGAATGATGTCGATGGCCTTTGCGTGCTGCATGATGAGAAGTGGTCGATTTGTGTGCTCGGCTTGAAGGCTCGCTTCGACGAGAATGATTACCACCCGCGCCCCTCGCATACCCGGTGACCAGGGCATCCCAATCACGGTTATACTGGAGCCAGAGCTGCTCCATGATTTTATCGACCGCTTGTTGATACACCCTGCACCACTTTTTGCAAGCGATCGACTTTCCATCAAAGCCCTGCCATATATCAGGTTCAGATAGCTCACTGGTGCTGTCATCGTCGCTCACGGAGTTGTCCACCGTGCGTGCCGATAATACACTGGAATTGGAGTGAGACATAAAAGAAGA
Source organism: Apodospora peruviana (assembly GCA_033439685.1). Lineage (NCBI taxonomy): Eukaryota > Fungi > Ascomycota > Sordariomycetes > Sordariales > Lasiosphaeriaceae > Apodospora > Apodospora peruviana. Next base: position 589,451 of record JAUEDM010000003.1, on the reverse strand, counting down.
TGAGTCGTTTGCGTCGGTCACCGTGAATCGATCCGTCGTACTCTCGGACGTCAGTTCGGACAAGGGCTCGAGACGGGGCGTTGAACTGTGACGAGGAATTGATTTCACCGATGATATGGGCGATACCAAAGCATCCCGGCCCATCAATCGTGTACCTGAAGAGAAACCAGCCTCTTGCGTTTCGACTGGTCCCAGAACCGCAAGAGTCTTTGAAATGGCGAAATTTCGGTCACTGTCGATGCGGCGCAAAACACATCGCCTTGTAGGAACGTGAGTACTGGAATCCCGCGGGTTGCAACTCTCAGAAGCTTCAGGTAAAGACATTGAGGGCAAACCAGGTCCATTTCCTTTCACTTTGACGAAGATCTTGGGTGGTGGAGTGTTGTCAAGCATGCGGTCAGACACCGGTGGAGGTAGTGCGTAGGTTGATGGCACCGAGCCGGACTTGTTCAGCGGAGGACATGTCGATGTCGTATCAGACGCCCGGGGGGACCCAATTTTACTGCTGTTATCTACACCGGGGGCAAAATTGTGCCAAAACTGACTTCGGTCCTTCCTCTCGTCATGGTGCTGACCGATGTGGTCGAGATAATCGAGTTGTGAAGGCCGACAGGCAGCGCAAAAGCCACAGCCACATGACTTGGATCTCCCCTCTGTGGAATTTGGGATAGCCTCGGGGGCTTTAGAGGGATGGCGTTGCAGGCGGTGGACATCTTGACAATGGATGGCCAAAAGGGAAGCCCGAGGGTAAACTGCGTGGCACTCGATGCAGACGTGTTGCGTCTCCTTTTGGTGCGATTCCAGCTCGTGCAGCTTACACTCTGGGCTGGTCTCGAAGGCTGCACCACAGAATGTACACCAGACCCAACGCACGGGACCAAGATCGTCTTTCCGCTTCTCAGGTCTCCCGGGGCTGCCGTCTGGGTTCAGAGGTGGATCAGAATCGGTGGAGCTGCGCGTCGAAGAGTGTCGTGATAAGAGAGTTGACGCGATGGACGACCTCGGCCCAGAAAAAATGCTGGATATGGTCGAAGATCTATTTGTTGATGAGGAAATGGAAAGACGACTCGGGGGGTAGTATCTGTCCCCTGCGTTTTCTTTGTGGAGATTGAGACGTGCGTTGTCTGCATTATGGTCTTGTTGGCGGCCTCCAGAGTCGAGTTCAAGGTGGGGATTTGGGTAAGAGTCCTGCGAGTGCCGCGAGTCCTGGGACGCCATCTCACTTGATGAGACTGGCAGGTGCAGTGCAGTCAGTAGGCCGCACTGCAATTCGCAATTGCCTGTGGACGTAAAGTGGAAAGTGGAGTGGCATCAACATCAATCCTTCCACATCCGTCGTGGATGTTGCTCCCGAGATCTGATTCTGAGATGGATATCCGAACACGCGATCTTATTGACCTTATAAGTCCTGGGCATAGAAATGTGCCGCAAACACGCTAGACCCAAGGCTGCAGTGGGCCAACTTCGGTGAAGATGCAACGTCCAACGCAGCTGCGCACAACTCCAGTGAGATTGGGAACTTGCCGACCCTTTACACCTATCACGACGCGCTGTTCAGTCCCGCCGAGCAAGACCACGGCACGGATCTTGCCTACATGGTGTGTTGAGACTGCCAGTTTTCCGATTGGCGTCGCCTTGCCATCTCTGTGCCAATTGGGCCGTTGATCCATCCTGTACCTCATGCAAAAGGAATCCTGCACAACAGTTCAACTGCAAAGTGCAAATTGCTGTGGCAGCAACTGAATACAAAACACTTGGGAGTTGTTAGAAATTTGTAAGGGGGGAATGACAAACTTCCAAACACCATTTTGGATAGAGCGAATGTTCCCTGGCTCTTTCTCAGTTATTATCACGGAGATATGCAACCGGTCAGTAGCTTGAGGTGTCAGTCTTGAAGAGACAAGACGGTGTGTTCTCATAGCGCGAATTAACCAGACGATCTGCTCACAGAATACGGAAACGGCATGAAAAAAAAATTGAAGCTCAAGGAGCAGCTCACTGGCAAGGTACTATGTAGTAAACTTCTTCCACGTGTAGTTGCAGTGAGGCCTGGGGGTTGAGGATGGGGAAGGAAAGAAACTGAATTGAAGCGCTAGCCAAATTACGGATAGTCAGTTGCTGCCTCATTTCTGAGGCGAGAACCAATCCGCCAAGCTGGCTGGCACTAAGCCACCAAGTGTGTGAATCCCGACTCCACCCCGCCTGGTCCGTGCCAGAGCTTGCCGCAAAAAAATTGTTCAAATCTTCGAGGTCCAAGAAAAAAAATCACACGAGTCCATTATTGGTAGAATCACCAACCGCATCAGCAAAAGTCGACGTCTTACGGGGTTTCCAGCCAACCCCCCCATACTCTCAAGATGGTGACAATCAACTACGTGCTCTTCGAGAGCGCCGTAGGGTTTGCAATTTTCGATGTCAAGCACCAAGCCGACGCTGTCGGTCTCGAGCTCCCTGAGGTTAAGGAGAGCATCAAGAGCCTCGACAAGTTTGGCAAGATGGTGCAGTTGCGCAGCTTCAACCCCTGGACGTATGGCTGTCTGAAATCCCAATTGAGCAAGCATCGCAGCTAACACACATCGAACCGCAGTTCCGCACAGCACGGTTTGGAAGCCATCAACCTCATCTCCGAAGGCATCATGCCCGAGTTCCTCAAGCAGACCCTAGAGCTCAACTTACCGCAGACCAGTGGAAAGAAGAGCAAGATTGTGCTCGGAGTTACCGACAAGAGACTGGCAGGTGAAATCAGCGCCGCCTTCCCCGGTGTGCAGTGCGAGGCTGCCGATACATCAGAGGTCGTGGCCGCCCTTCTCCGTGGCATCCGAGTCCACGCCAGCAAGTTGCTCAAGGGCCTGCAGGAGGGCGATATCAACCGTGCGCAACTTGGTCTCGGTCACGCCTATTCGCGCGCCAAGGTCAAGTTCAGCGTCCACAAGAACGACAACCACATCATCCAAGGCATCGCGACGCTCGACGCGCTCGACAAGGGAATCAACCAGGGCGCCATGCGTGTCCGCGAGTGGTACGGGTGGCACTTCCCCGAGCTCATCCGCATCGTGTCCGACAATGGAACCTACGCCAAGCTCGTGTGCGCGATTGGCAACAAGCAGACCCTTTCTGACGAGAGCGTCGACGATCTCGCAAATCTCCTGGGCCAGGACCAAGACAAGGCCGAGGCCATCGTCCAGGCAGCCAAGGTTTCCATGGGACAGGATATTAGCGAGATGGATCTCAACATGGTCAAGGATCTCGCTTCGAACGTCTCCCAGATGGCCGACTACCGCCGTATCCTCTCCGAGTCTCTCGATAAGAAGATGGGCGAGGTTGCCCCTAATCTTCAGGTCATCCTCGGCACACCGGTCGCTGCCCGCCTGATCTCCCACGCTGGTTCGCTCACCAACCTGTCCAAGTATCCCGCCTCCACCGTCCAGATCCTCGGCGCCGAGAAGGCCCTCTTCCGCGCGCTCAAGACCAAGGGTGCGACCCCCAAGTACGGTCTCCTCTATCAGAGCTCCTTCATCGGCCGTGCCGGCCCCAAGATCAAGGGCCGCATTTCGCGCTACCTCGCCAACAAGTGCTCGATTGCCTCCCGTATCGACAACTTCTCTGAGAACCCCACCGCTCGCTTCGGTGAGGTGATGCGCGAGCAGCTCGAGCAGCGCCTCGAGTGGTATGCCACCGGCGCCAAGCCGATGAAGAACACCGATGCCATGTCCAAGGCCATCAAGGCCGTCATGGACGACGAGGGCGACATGGATATCGACGCCGAGATGATTGATCGCCCTGCCGCCGCCTCCGCACCTACACCATCCAAGGAGAAGAAGAAGGACAAGAAAGATAAGAAGGAAAAGAAGGACAAGAAGCGGAAGAGCGTCGGTGCCGAGGATGTTTCCATGGTAGATGCCGACGCGGACGGCGAAAAGAAGAAGAAGAAGAAGAGAAAGTCGATGCCATAGATCAGGATTCAACCATAAACCTGTCTTGTCTACGTGGAACAATTCTCCAAGGGGGATTTGGGACTTTTGGTTTTTGCTTGTGGGAAGATATCCGGCCTGACTGTGTCCTTCTCTCCTTGCTCTTTTTCTATGTTTGCTGTTCAGGAGTTTCTGAGTCTCTTTTTGGGGGTTCTCTTTGGGATTTTTCTTGTTGGGGATTTAAATGGAGTTTATATAGGGGTCTTGTCTTTTATTTGTGAATGGAATGGCAAAAGGGTGGGATATCTTTTCCGATTCTTATTTCATTTCGCCGTAGTTTTCTCCGTCGGTCTCCCAAGGAACTGTACATCATACCCATCGCATACCATACAACCCATCAGGTACGGAGCGTGGATAGCTTAAAATAAAAGAGATAAAGGAGATTCTGTCTTCTGCCCCGCTGTTAATGTATGGTAGATGCCCACCACCCCGACAACGGCGATTTTATCATGCTTGGATGGCGCAGAGATGCGCGAAATCATCGGTCGTCTTGTTTCATCCCCCCGACTCTTTACTACCTAGGTAATTTGCAGCAGCCGACTCTAGCAAGATATACATCCGTACGTCATGACACCAGGACTCCGAGAGAGAAAATTAAATTGAAAGAGAACCCAATCCTAATCGCTCATACGGAGAACCTTCCCCTCAAGATATGCATTATTTAACCCGAACCCTCATGATACGTGAATCCGATCTCGTTCTTCCTGGCCTGTCTGACTTACATGTGTGGAGTTATGCGCCCTCACTGCCAAATTCCCGTGTCCATTCTTCGTTTCGCTTCAGGTCCACGTCCGAGACAGTCGGCCGGCTGGTCTTGATGGCCTTGAGGAAGTCCTTCTTCTCGACGAGCGGCTCGAGGAGCTTCTCGGACTCGACCGATTCCCACGTCATCTCGATGGCCTCGGGGTCGCCGGGCGAGCAAGGGGTGAGTTTTTCCGTGCCGTCGACCATGACCTGGTGTGTTGTGGAAAGGTTTGTCTGTTAGTGAACAGCTTAACTTGATATGAGGGGGGAGAAAGAACATGGAAAATAAGGGCAGCTAGCTGATTCTCACTTTTTTGAAATGTGTGGCCTGCTGGATCTTGCGAACAGGCTGCATCAGAGCGTCTTGGACAGCAATGGTGATATCGGAACCGGAGTAGCCCTCGGCGGCCTTGGCCAGCTCGCGGTAGTCCTCCTGCTGCAGCGCCGTCTTGGTGTCGCCCACGGCAATCTTGAACATTGTCGTCCGCGCGGGCAGGTCGGGCAGACTGATGTGTACTCTCCTCTGGAAGCGGCGCCTGATGGCGGCGTCCAGCTGCCAGGGGATGTTTGTCGCGCCGAGGATCAGCACGCCTTTGCTGTCCTTGCCGACGCCGTCCATCTGCACCAGCATCTCCGTCTTTATTCTCCTCGACGCTTCGGACTCGCCTTCGCCTCGGGGCCCACAGAGCGCGTCGATCTCGTCGATGAAGATGATGGATGGTCTGTTTTCTCGCGCCATGGCGAATAACTGCTTGACCAACCTAATAAGGGACAACACCACCAGCAGAACAGATCAGTGGGGAAGTCCATGGTACTGAAGTGTGACTTGTCTGAAATCCTGAGGGGGTTACTTACCGTTCACTCTCTCCCATCCACTTGCTCACCAAATCGGAACTGCTAACGCTGAAGAATGTGCTGTTGGCTTCCGTTGCGACCGCCTTGGCGAGATAGCTCTTTCCTGTGCCCGGCGGACCGTATAACAGGATGCCCTTCCACGGCTGCCTCTTGCCCTGGAAGAGATGAGGGAACTTGATGGGTAGTAGCACGGCCTCTTTTAGCGCCTCCTTTGCGCCCTCGAGTCCTGCAACATCGTCCCAGCTGATATTTGGCCGCTCTGTTAGGATTGCGCTGGCGAGCGCGCTCCGTAGCTTCTTACTGTCCTCGTCTATCGGCTCAGCGCCGTCCTCGCCGTCTTTGCCCTTGCCCGTGCCGCCGGTGGAGGTGCCATTAGCACCGACCATCCCGGGCTTCTTGCGCTTTCCATCCGCGTCCGCCAGGTGCGCCTTGAGCTTTTCGGCGCGGTCCATGTACTCGCTGGTCTTGGCGCGAATCATGTCTTTGGACTTGGGATTCTTCTCCCACTTGAGCGCCAGCATGAAGAGGTTGAGGGCATCGTAGTAGGTCTGATAGGCTTTCTCGTACTCGGTGGCATTGTCGAGCTCGATGGCCTGACGTACCTTTTCGATCGCACGGCCGAGGAAGTCGGTGTTCGACATGGCTCGTTCGTGTTTGTTCGCTGGTTTCGTGGTGTCTTTTCGATGATGATGGTATTTGAAGTTGATTATACGACGGGAGAGTTTGAGCGTAGATCGACTGTGGGGAAGAAGACAAGAAGAGGCAGTAGACGCCAGTAGTACAAATGTAGCCGGTTAGGTACCAGGTTAACTGCAGGTGGACGACGATGACGGGATCCAAGGCACCATGCAATCAACTTTGATTCCATGCCAGTGTTGACCGGGAAGCGCCAGCGCGGGGTCGTTTGATGCCGCCTGAAGCTCCACACCAAAGCCCCACGTCACAGGCCGATTGAGGGCGAGAGCTTTGGGCGAAATGTTAGCGTTTTGTATGTAATACGCCAGCGGGTTCTAACACTCAGCAAAATATTGACTGACCTCAGGTGCTGAAAGAGGCTTTGGGTGAGTGACGGGGGTTCACTGTTTGCAAAAGCCACGACGAGACAGCCGAGCCTCAAGTTCTCATCAACACCCGACTCAATACCTACCTAACGCAAAAAGAGCACTCTTATCAAATTACAATTTTTAGCGAAAATGGCCGACCTCCAGGCTCGCATGCAGACCCTCTCTGAGGAGTTCACCAAGTTCCAAAACGGTATGTCCACCCCGTCACCTCGACTTTATTCGAAAGAGTCCCTGACACCTGAAATAGACCTCCAAGAAGCCGTAGGGTCCCGGCAAAAGCTCGAGGCTCAAAGACAGGAGAACCTAGGAGTGCAAAAGGTACACATACCAGGGCCCTCACAGCTTTATGTATATACCCCTGCTAAAGCCTCTTCAGGAGTTCGGTAAACTCAAAGCCGATGAGACAATTTACAAACTCATTGGACCCGTTTTGCTCAAGCAGGACCGGACGGATGCAGAGAGCACAGTGAACGGACGGCTCGAGTTTATCACCAAAGAGATGTGAGAGAGTTCTGCCTACCCCAAAGCAAGACACCGAAGTTGCATGACCTAACTTTCATCTCTGCAGCTCTCGGTTGGAGTCACATATCAAAGACACACAGGCCAAGATCGAGAAGAAAAAGAGCGAGATAATCCAGCTTCAAACCAGTGCACAAGCAGCCGCGGCTGGCGGCGGGAAACAGGCTGTAAAGGCGTGATAGGCAGGAACTGTTTGTTTGTCAGGAGGACATGTCCCGACATGGAGATGGCATCGTAGGTTTTCCGTTTCGGGGACTAGTCCTCGTCCCGGGGATGGATGGATAAACGAACTCCCACGCGCCGATTAGGAAGCCAAGTTTATTGTGCCTTTCTATCAAAAGAGATACCCCCAAAACGCCTCGCTCAGCCTGAGAATGGAGAGATGGTGCAGCTACTACTCTTACATCCGCGCTTCTTTTTCCCATCAATTCGACCCCCTCTCAGTTAATCGCCATAATGGTGAAGCCCCAAGGTAGCCCCATGTTCTTGCAGGGTCGGTCGCTGACCCATGAGACACTGTCGTTAGGAGTCTCTTCCCCAACAGTGGTCAGGGGCAAGTCTTCCCGACTATCCGTCGCACAATCCTTCAAAATTCCCATGAGGAATGCGATGGCCTCGCTCTTGGTATAGCAGGAACTCAACAGATGACTTGCCGCAATTTTGTCGAGCATGCTATGGCGCTGTTCGCTCTCGGCGAACAGTTGGAGTTCTCTTGACAATAGTCTGTGGGAGAGCTCTGCCTCAGCCGAGCCGAGTCGCTGAAACACCATTGCCATGCCTGCCACAGCCTGAATGAACAGGCAGACTTTGTCGTGATCGGGAAGCCCGCCGAGGATGCGCGACGACTTTTCCAAGACAAAAGCGCGGGACCCCGTGTCAAAGATGGAGCTCAGCAGACGTTCCGTGCTTGGAAGGATGTTGCTCTGATCTTCGAGAGCGAACACGCTGACAAAATTGTCATAGCACCGAGTAAGAAGGCTGAAAAGAGTCGTCTCCTGTGGGAAGGAAAGACGACCCAGAGAACAGCTCAAGTGATCCAAGGAGGCCGCGATACCGGCTGAGCTTGGGTTAGACCTGTGGCTTGTAGATCATGCCCGTGACCAATGACAAGTGTACTTACTTTGACATTTTGAGCTTGTTGAGCTATCTTGAGAGGCAACGGACGACATCTGAAGGACTTGCGAGCAGTTTTTACCGGGAAATAGTAGGCGTGTGGTTACGAGAGATCGAGAGCAACAGATTAAGTAAACCAAGACAACATGGACGACCTAGAACACACGGAAATGGGTGGGAGAAAGTGGCCGAAGAACTTGAAGGCTGATATTAACGGAGGGACCTCAATAATTTATCAAGTTGGGTTTTGAGAAATTTCAGCTTTGCCTTCCATTCCCCACTGAAAGCCTTTACCGCCGCGAAATTTCCAAATACTACCAATTATCGAAGGACAGACGTGGCGTTGTTGAGGCCAAACCAGATGGAGGAAATACCACAGCGCAAGGCGCAGGTGCTGGCCCTTCCGCCATCGGAACAAGGGGGTAATCGAAGCTTGAATCCCGTAAATTCCCGATGCGAGGCATTTAGGGACAGTGCTGTGGTAGCATTCTATTTTCGCTATCCGTATCTTGCCATCCCATGAAAGTTGGGATGGAAGCTACACGGGATGGAATTTGTCGATAGCTTCAAGTTCCGTTTGCTTCTTTTGGGTTGGAGAAACTCACTCGACTCCAATTGTCAATCCCAAGGCGGCGCTCGTTTGGGGACGACTCGCTTATCTAATCCACCCATCGAGACGCCCAGCAACCGGCAGGCAGCCGCGCAGATCAGGTGACCCGCTCGCTGCCAGAGTGAGGTGCCCCGCGAAATGACCAGCGGTTCCAGCTGGGGAAGATGCGGATGGTGGGGTTGATCGCCTGGCGACGCGCCATCATTCACCATTGAAGCAACTGTGCCTGGGACGGCAAATGCCAATGCCATGACATAACTCTAATTTCCTCCACCATACCGCTGTGTCTCGATTTCAACTCTTCGATAAACAATGTTAATACATCGGCACACCCGTTCCCCGGTACGCTAGAGCCTAGTCCGTTATCTCGAACCGCCTACCGAGTACACTGCGAAGCGCTACTCGAGACACTGGAAGCTATTGTCACGCCCCCACCCACGCTTGGTATCCTGGGCTGGGCGTCATGGACACCTCAGACCTCGACGTATACGGCCAGCCGATGAGCGTGAAAGAGCTCACGGAAAAGGCAAAACACTACGACTGGAATCCTCGCATCGGCTTCAAGTACTGGGCCCGCGCCGCCGAGACCATCCATCATGAAGTGCGTTGGCCCCTGCTACACAACCCGCATTGCCTGCACGACGATGGCTCACTAACCATGTCTCTAGGGTCAAGTATACCTGCATGAAGGCAACTTAGCCCAAGCATATCTGTTCCTCCTTCGATATTCCATGCTGGTTCTCGATAATCTCGCCAAGCACCCTGAAGCGAAAGCGCCAGAAGCCCGGAAAGCCGTCAAACCGCTCCAAAAACGAATCCCCGCTGTTATAGAACAACTCGAGGACCTGAGGCCGCAACTGGACGCGTCGTATGATGAGTGGTTGAAGGTCACGGCGGCTCAGAGAGACTCAGCAAAAGACCGGGCCTCCTCCAAATCAACACCCTACAGCCGCCATGCAGCCAACGACGCTGCCCTATCGTGGAACCATGCGTCTCCTGCAAAACTTCTCGATGCAGCGGAACATCAGGAGCTTGCGGTGGACCTTGCCAGGGGCGAGATGTCTCGCCGTCGTCGGGCGGCTGGCCTTTCAGAAGACGAGGAGCGCAGGCGTAGGGGTGCTGGGTTCTGGGACGGCTGGAATTCCAACTCACAGGCTTCTGGTCAGAGTAGCGGATATGATGATGATGAGCTGCGAAGGCAAATTGAAGCGACCAGACGACAACTGGACCGCTCTGACGACCTCCGATCTGGTCAACCAGACGACGGATATTCGGACGTGGTACCTACGGCTTCCTACTACTACCCATCAATTAGAAAGTCAACTCCCTTCCGATACGACTCCCAGAGCTCGACGCGACACGCGGAAAGCTCGAGACCACAACCACCCCGGCCGCCAAAAGAAACACTGAGCCGGTCGCCTCCTACAACGAGATATCCACCGGCTCTTCCTCGGAAGGAGCCGATAGGCTTGGTGGCGCCGGTAGAGGACACGAGACCGAGCCGGGATCTTGCACCGACGTTGCCTCCCAAGCTCACTGACAACGCGAAGCAGAAGCGAGTCACATTCCGCCCGGCAGCGTACTTGGAGAACGGGAATCCCGTCCGACCAGTCTTCCTACCGAGCAACCTGCGCAGGGCGTTTCTGGACATCGCTGCAGACAACACACGAAAAGGGCTGGAGATGTGCGGGATTCTCTGCGGCACACCCGTTAACAACGCGCTTTTCATCTCTTGTCTGATCATACCCGAGCAAAAATGCACATCGGATACCTGCGAGACGGAGAATGAATCTGCCATGTTGGATTATTGCATTAACCAGGACCTTCTCGTCATCGGCTGGATCCATACCCACCCGACCCAGACGTGTTTCATGAGTTCGCGCGATCTGCATACGCAAGCTGGATACCAGGTTATGATGCCGGAGAGCATTGCCATTGTTTGCGCGCCTCGGCACGAGCCGTCGTAAGTTTTTTGTCCCTTGCAATTCGTGCGGTTAACATCCACTAACAGCGAGATCATTTACAGATGGGGCATCTTCCGACTTACCAATCCCCCTGGGCTCCCACATATTCTGGCATGCCAGCACAATGATACGTTCCATCAGCACTCTATCAACAACATCTACACGGATGCAAGTCAACCCGCTGGCCATGTGTACGAGTCAAAGAGTCTTGAATTCGAGGTGCAAGATTTACGGCCGAAGCTTTAGCGACGCTTCCTGTGTGTTGGGGGTATATACCTCCCGACGCCATTTGCGTTGACAGGTTTGATTGTGGGTTGCTTGGGCTCCCTACAGGTGTTTTTGGTCCAGACAACCGTGCTACTGATTTTGCGTGATCGTCGGATGGATGACTGGCTCGCTGGCGTTCTGCTTTTGCTTGACAAAGGATGCCGGCTGATTCAGTTTCTGGTTGACTGGCTGGCTGACTGGTTGGCGGGTTGGCTCCGAGTCCACATGGGGCTGGTTGACTGGTCGATGGGATTGCTGTATAGGCCGTGGGAGTTGCTGGCCGGCTGGTTTAAACAGGATGGGCTCAATGGAGGAGTATGAAAATGTCGACCTTAAAGGAGGCCAGTGTAGGGTGGTGTTAACGAGCGATTATTTGCGGAGGCTGCATAGCGATGGTGTCTGGTGGGATCGAGAGAGAAGTTTGTTTTCCTTCCTCTTCGTTTATCCTGGGTTTGTTATCCCCAATAGCTTAGCGGTGAAGTCTCAGCAGCTAGACCTTCGCCGGTAGCTGCGTTAGCGGAAAATCTTTTCTGTTACATGTTTGCTGATGTCGCCCCCGGGCAAAATTCAAGTGCTGCTACTACCTAGACTACTGTTATGATCGGATGACAACCCCTATTTTCCCCAATGCCTTCAAGACTAGTCGCGCCAGCTCGGTGAATATGCAAGTACAATATGAACTATGAAGAGAAAGCCCTTGACCCAGCGAGCGATTAGAGAACCATTTTTATATTTCGAACAAACTTGTGTTAACGTAAAATTGTTGTGCGGAATTATGGTTTTCATTCCTGTCTTTACGAGACGTCGTCCATTGTTTTCTTTTATGGTGCTGAGTTCCAACCGGATAACATAGGCCATTCTCCTGGTACCTAAATAACATCCATGAATACTCCTTATTCCCCCAACAAGAACACGGTCCCTCGTAGCGCGGCACTTGTCGGGATTCAGGCATTGTATTCTCTATCAACAACTTAATTATCATGGGAGTTTGACTTCCCGCTTAGCGGCGAGCATGATGTGCTCTATTGGGGCAGCACGGTCCAAGGGCGAGTATTTCGGAGTTTCACTATCTACTAAGTTACTCGGAGTACTTCAGCTACTATGAATCAACCCCTTCAGGAAGCCAGCAATCTTGGTCTGAAATCCCACACCAAAGCCCATTTTGTTGTTGTCCAAAAGCAGCAGACAAACTCCTGCACCTACAATCGCTCCCGTAGCTACCAACAGGCCGTTCTTCCGCTTAACAATACTGCGTTGTTTCATTTTTTCACCCTAACACAGTAATGATTAGATTCAGCGTCAGGCTAATCTTGAGCTTCATTATAGTATTCACCGTTGAAGCGGCAATGACTTGGAGACTGAAGGCAGACACTTACACGAAACTCCCAATCCTTCCAAACGGGGAACAAGCAGTGATACCAGAAGCGCACCTGCGAGTACGGATAACTCAGCCCGTTCCATTTCGATTTGCCCTTTACGCGGTTGTCCATGAGATACCAGCTGTGGCAGCCGGAAAAGTAGACCGTCTTTTGCAGTTCGGCCTGGATGCGGTCGACGTAGGCTTCCTCGGCGCTGCGCTTCACTTCGGCGATTTGACTCGAACTGCGCGCAAGAACTGGCTTGAGGATGCGCAGCGCGTAGTTGATTGCGTTCTCGACGGCCATGAGGACCGAAGTGTGGCCTTGGGCCGTGTTTGGACCTATAAAATTATAACATTAATGTTTGTCCTGTGTTCCTCACGAACCCGGAGAAAGGATGGATGGTGATACCCAAGAGCATAAAGAAATTTGGAAACCCGTTCATAGCGCAACAGTTGTACGCCTCGGGCCCGCCAAACCGGTCCCAGTGCTGCTGCAACGTCTCCCCGCCCCTGCCGACGACGTCGATATCACCAAAGAACTCCTCCGTCTTGAACCCGCTCGCGAGCGCGATGACGTCCGCGTCGACGATTGTGTCTGACCGCATGCGCAGCCCCTGTGGTAGCACCTCGACCACCTCCTCGTCTGTGAGCGTCAGGTTAGGGGCGTGCAGACTGGCCAGATAACCCGACGAGTCGAAGATGCGCCGCTTGCAGCCGACCTCGAACTCGGGGATCAGCATGTCGTGGTATTTCGCCGGTGCCGTTGACCGCATGTACGTCTCGGATCGGGCGCGGAGGCGCTGTCGGTATCGCGCCCCGGCCTCGTCCATGGCGAAGGCGCGGAAGTCGTTCTCTGCGAAGCAGAATATGAGCAGACGCCGCAGGGCACCCATTCCCGGAAGGTATGTGAGGATGGTTCGCATGAGCGGGGATATGGGCTTGCTGAAGTCCGCCGGCATGATCCAGTGCCTGCTGCGGACGACGTGGGTGACGTGTTTGGCTTTGGCGCGTAGGATGGCGGGCACCATCTGGGTGCCGGTGCACCCGTTGCCGAAGACCACGACGCGTTTATCGGTTAGGTCGACGGCGGGATCCCAGCGCGAGGAGTGTAAGACTGGACCCTGGAAGGTGTCGACGCCGGGGATGTTGTCGAGGCCGCGGGGCTTGCCGAAGTAGCCGGTGGCGGAGAAGAGGAACTGGCACTCGTGGATTTGGGTCTGTTGGTCCTCCTTTCGGTTGATGTGTAAACGCCAGCGGGCTGTTTTCTCGATCCACTCGCACCGCTCGACGGTGGTGTTGAAGGTCATCTTTTGCGGGAGGTCGTACTTGTCGGCAACGGCCTTCAGGTAGTCCCACAACTCTTGTCTTGAAGGTAGTACGTGGGTCCATTTGGGGTTCTGCTCGAACGAGAAGCTGTAGAGCGTCGTGGGCACGTCGCAGGCACAACCTGGGTATTGGTTGGAAAACCATGTCCCACCCAGCTCGCTGTCGCGCTCGAAGAAGCGGATGTCGGTGATGCCGTACCATCGCTTGAGCTGGGCGCCGAGGCCGATGGCGCTGAAGCCGCTGCCGATGCAGGCGAACTGGCTGTAGCTGATATTGTCGGTGTGATCTGCCATCTTGGGTGATTTTACAACTTTCCAGCGACGTGGATGGGGGCTGAGACGGAGACTGGAAGAGGAGATATCCTCGTGTAAGTGGGAATGAACGGAGCCACAGAGATTTGATGAGAATAGAGTCCTATCTCCGGCAAATGTTTGCCCCAATTATACACCAAAGCGAGCCGAGTCCGATGTCAAAAGTGGGCTGATGCAAAGAGGGTGGGTGGTATCTCCGTCCGATATGAATCACCTTCATCCACCTTTTTCGGGGGTGAGGGGGAGGAGCAAGTGAACTGGCACAAGGTTACTGACATGACAAACCAAGTCCGGCAGGACGTTGGTTAGCATATGTAATCTGGGTCTACGGGCGGGACGGCGTGCTCTGGTTGCGGTCGATGCAGTCTTGGTCTCACAGAGGATCGGGACTGAAGAATTAACGGGAGTGGCCCGATTTCTGTGCCGCGTCGATCTTCTATCTCATGGTTACTCACCACCCGAGGATCGGTATTTTGAGGACGGGACAAGCAGCTCATTCTCCTTAACCCGTTGGAAAAGAAACTTGGCAGTTTTTGTACGAGGTCAGTCTCGTACGCAGTACGACATGAGGGTTCTGGATCCGAGCTACCGTGCCATCGATGTACGGCAGATGGTGCGACTTCGGGTCATTGGACGGGTGTAGGACAAGTATGCCTGTGATTGATCTTGACCATAAGAGGGTGGAGATGTAACGTCGAGGACCACGGTCGTCGTCCGCGGGTTGGCGCAAAGGAGTTTTCGGCAGATATTGGGGGCGAGATGCTTCTGCCACCATTCACCGGGACAACAATCTTGTCATGCAGTTCCAGTCGTCATGCTTGGTGGCCATCCGGTTGTTGGCGTGCCACTTGTTGAGGAAGCTATAGAACTAAGGTATCTAGGAGCGCGGGTATCTGGTATGTTTACCTGACCTACCCGGACGCCGAGATTGGTCTGACACCAACCGACATGTTGGTAACTAACTACCTCATGCTGAGCGACTTCGTTCAGCCAATGATATTCCGCGCCAGAGTATCTCTTGCTTGGTACTTTAAGAACCAGTCAAAAAGAAAAAAAAGGCAAGAACGCGCAAGAACGCGAAGGGCAGAATGACGAGTATAACACCATGTTCTTTGTGATGAGTAATGAGCCTGGCATCGACTGACCGGGGAACTGGGTGATACCGGCCGGGAAATATCCTATACGATGCCCTGCGATATTAGCCAATTTAACCTTCTCGGTTGCTTGAAAGCCTAGCCGAGGCAGGCATTGGACGAGCGCGGGATGTGTACGTGTCGTGTGTCTGCTAATTATATGCAGACAAAACAAAAAAGGCGGAAATCCCCTCGTTGTCCTAAAACATGAGGCATATAATCAGTGTCTCAGACTAAGCCGCAATTCGGCCTTGTGCACCATCCGCAGACGCCATGGTAAGATCTCCGTTAGCTCTATCTTGGATAATAGGGGCATGGCAGCTGACACTAGAACCAAAGTACACAATCAACAGACCACCGCCGCTTTCAGCATGGGAGAAGGTTGGTCTGTTCTTTCGCCTCGCTTTCATCGGTACGATCTGGTTGCTTTCAACGGCCACAATGTCTCCAGTGTATAGAAGATATCGACTGACTACTCGCAGCTCCTCTACAAGCCATCCTCAATGTCAGCCGCTGCCTCTGTATCGCCGCCATTAGGGGCCTACCGCTGCGCTTCTACGCTCAGTGCGGCATCGCCCGGGTCATCCATGGCAGCTTCTCGGCGAGGCAGATACAGTACTTTAGCCCGTCAACATCAAGTCGGTACAAAACCTGGATGGCAACTCGACTGGCGCATGCTCGAACGACAAACGACAAGTTTCTCCTTAAGCGACTCAGGTACGACGTCGAAGGGCTTCCGGATGGCGAGTCCTCAATCTTGTGGATAGGCAACCGCAGGCGTGCCACGAAATTCGTTTACTTCCTCCATGGGGGTGCTTACGTGGTTTCGCTGAACGGCGGGCATCTGGAGTGGTGTCTCAGGGCTTACGTCCAAGCAGCAGCGGCAGCAAAGGATGGCGAAGATGTTGCTGTCGCCGTACTGGAATACACGCTCTGCCCGGCAGGACAGTATCCCGTACAGCTATCTCAGGCAGCCGCCGGGCTCGCCCATCTCCTTCGCTCCGGCATCAGCCCAAGAAATCTGGTGATCGGAGGCGACTCGGCCGGCGGCAACCTGACAGCACAACTTCTCGGACATATCTTGCATCCACATCCAGACGTGAAGGCGATCGGCTTGGACGGACCACTCGCCGGAGCATTTGCCGTCTCGCCATGGGTTAGCGGCCACACGGACACGCGTTCCTTCGTCGAGAATGAATACATCGACATGCTCTCGCCATATATCGTCAGGAACTCGTGCAACTATCTGCTCGAGGGCGTTGAGCAATATGCTGCCGAACGGAGTAAGGGACATGGGTGGGCAATGGCGGTGGATGTGGATGGCGGCTGGCTCGAAGGGTTGGAGACGGTTACGAGAGAGGTTTACGTGACTGTAGGCGGCCAAGAGGTTCTGCGGGACCAGGGTATCACGTTTGCAGAGACCATTCGCACCAGAAACCCGCGTGTTTCGGTTCGACTTGAGATCATGGAGAATGAAGCCCATGACTGGATTATGCTGGAAGGCATGGCACACTGGGACGGCGATGCGACCAAACGGATGAGGGCGTGGGTTTCGGATGTCTTTTGGAACCAGTAGTATAGAGAATCTGACGTTTGCTCTGCAGATGGAATTTTAATAGCGTGCTGATGCCGTCAGGTCGGAGGCGTCTGGGGGCTTTTACTGTACCCGGATGTTGATACGTGTAGCTGTTGTGAGGTTGCATGTTACACCGTTTGTAGTATGCTTACCCTTCTGGGGCATGCCCGGGCCCGTACGTATACGACAATCTCTTGGCTGCTTACCTATCGATGGAACATGCTGACAAACATATCTAGGTGGCATCGATGTGAACTGTACCTGTGTTTCAGCTGGGATCTGGCTAAGATCGGTCTGATCGAACGAGATCTGGAGCGGTCCAAACCTCTGGTTCAATAATATTGACAACCTTGGGTAGGTAGGTATGCAGATAGGTACCTCCTCACGGAGGGTTGGTCCAGCATATCTTCTGATCCACTGACGAACACGACAAATCATACTCGTAATACAGGACCTAGGTCAACTTGGGGGCAAAGAAAGTAAAGAGCACCCAGAGTATCTGATGCTAATTGATGAGTATTAATAAAGACTTGTTTGTTAGTAGAGTACTTAAGCTGAAAATAGGTAGCAGTAATTTGTGAGGTACCAAGCGCTAAAGGTTCATGAGGAACCCCTGGGTGCCTTATGCTTGGCAACGGGCACAGTTCATCAGTTTGTCGCAAGGGCTTCCAGCTTCCCGGTTCCGAGGCCTGCCCAAAGTACGAACGGATCCAAGCCTCATGAAATCCCACGCTGTCGGCGGGTCGAGAGCAGTAGTAGCCACCGGCCCGCATCAGGCCATGGTCTAGAACCGCCATATTCCCGCATTAGTGCCTCCTTCGCCTCCTTGGGTTTAGGTACAGCACCTTACCCTTCACCGCCGCTGAAACACCGCACATATCACTGACCGACATGTCTTGTGAGACTTTATCGGCCAGTTTTTTTCTACCTTGACTAGGGGGTCAAGTGACGCAGTGAGGGACATATATAAGCACTAGTCTATGTGCGTCCAAGGGGGAGCAGCCATATTGGCACAGTATCGTCCTCGACCACCTTGATGAGGTATTCCCTCCTTCCTGGGCAAACCCGGAAGCGAAATGCACAATGGGGCGCTGCCAAATCAGAGACGATGGATTTGACGACCGTAAGCCAAGGTGGCGTCGATATTTGAACGCAACGGTCTGATAGCTGAATATGGGTACGAGCCGGGCCTCAGCACTAGCTCATGTTCAGTCTACGGCACAATCCCGTGGCAATCCCTGATGCCTTAGATGTGGGCAATATTAAGTCAAGGGTTTGCTTCTGAGGGAAGCCGTCGTATAAAGAGCGTCACAGGGGCGGCACAAGTGGTGAAATCCCACCCTGTTCCGTCGTTAAACCGCTCATATAACCATCCAGGTCTACTAGTAGTAGTCGAGAAAGAGATCCAGGCAACCTCAGTCCCATTATTTGCACAACTGTCACGTATCAGCATAACACAATGGCATCCAAACTCCAAGACCTGAACCAAGCTATCAAGAAAGCGTTTGCCGCTGAGGCTAAATATCCCTACACACCAGGAAACGTGGAGCCAGAAGCGACTCCGGACTTGGCTGGCGATATCAGGGCACTGGGATTCAAGGACTATCAGACCCTACTGACCTTTCTGAACGCCGCATGTACAGGGGTGGTGGACGACAACGAACTGCTCCTCGAGAACCTTGTGCAGCTCCTGGCCAAGCTGCCGCCTACCTCGAAGGAGGGCAAGCAACTGACCGATGGCTTACTCACACAGCTCTGGGGAGCTCTCGATCATCCGCCACGCACCTCCCTCGGTACCGACTTCAAGTATCGCTCAGCGGACGGGTATGGCAACAACATCAACCATCCAGGCCTGGGGGCTGCCAATACACCCTACGCCAGGACCGTCCCGTCCATGACGTTCCAGAATCCGAACCAGCCTGACCCCTCACTCATTTTCGATTCCTTGATGGCACGCGGTGACAATTTTGAGCCCCATCCCCAGGGCATCTCAAGCATGTTGTTCTACCTGGCCACCATCATCATCCACGATATTTTCCAGACCGTACGTTCTCGTACTTTCGTGACACCGTTTGACCGGCGTGAGCTGACTATTAGGGCTAATCAAGTCGTCCTCGGATTACAATGTCAACCTGACCTCGTCGTACCTGGACCTAGCCCCTCTCTACGGACGGAACGAGAAGGAGCAGAAGGCTATGAGAACTTTCGAGGATGGTCTTCTGAAGGCAGACTGCTTTAGCTCCAAGAGGATTCTCGGCTTTCCGCCCGGTTGCGGCGTTATGCTCATCATGTTCAACAGGTTCCACAACTACGTCGTGACGCAGCTCGCGAAGTGAGTCCCTCCCGGCTCCAAGGGACCGCAGTGCTAAAACTCGGTAGGATCAACGAAAACGGGCGCTTCAACAAGCCCGACAGTGCCAGTTTGGACACTGCATGGAAGAAGTACGACAACGACCTCTTCCAAACCGGTCGCCTCATCACGTGCGGCCTTTACGGCAACATCATCCTCAAGGACTACGTCCGTACCATTCTCGCTCTCAACCGGACTGACTCGGTATGGGATCTGGACCCCCGCAGCAAGGCTGGCAAGAACTTGTTTAGTCAACCTTCTCCCTCGGGAGTTGGCAACCAGGTCTCGGCCGAGTTCAACCTCATCTACAGATGGCACAGCACCGTGTCAGAACGAGACGAGAAGTGGACCATTGACAAGTTCAAGAGCCTTCTCGACGGCAAGGATCCCAGCGAGGCCCAACTTGCCGACATCTTGGGTGCGCTGGCTCGATTCGAACGCGGCATGTCGGATGCTCCCGAGGAGCGCACGTTCTCAGGTCTCACCCGCCAGAAGGACGGCACCTTTGACGACGACGGTCTAGTTGCCATCCTTCGGGAATCGATCGAGGATGTGGCCGGCTCGTTCGGGGCCAACAAGGTGCCCAGCTGCCTCAAGAACATCGAAGTCCTCGGCATCATGCAGGCGCGGTACTGGAACGTGGCCACGCTCAACGAGTTCCGCGCCTTCATGGGCCTGACGAGACACACCACGTTCGAGGACATCAACCCAGATCCCATGGTCGCCAGCAAGCTCAAGGGCCTCTACGACTCGCCCGACTCGGTTGAGCTGTACCCCGGCCTGGTGGCCGAGAAGGCCAAGCCCCCCATGACCCCTGGCAGTGGACTCTGCGTCAACTACACCACCAGCCGCGCCATTCTGTCGGACGCGGTTGCGCTCATCCGCGGCGACCGCTTCTACACGGTGGACTACACGCCCAAGAACCTCACCAATTGGGGGTACAACGAGGCCAACTACGACAACACCCTCAACCAGGGCCACGTCATGCACAAGCTCATCTTCCGGGCGTTCCCGAACCACTTTGCGCAGAACAGCATCTACGCACATTTCCCCTTCGTCGTACCGTCCGAGAACAAAAAGATCCATGACGGGCTGGGAGGCTCGGCCAAGTACTCATGGGAGAAACCGAAGCGTAAAGACAGTCTGGTGATGATCCGCTCCCACCAGGCCGCACTGAGCATCCTGTCGAACCAAAAGGACTTCAGATCTGGCTGGACCGAGCCCATACGCCACGGTGTCTGTCCCGCTGGCGCAGATTTTGTCGCGTCGTTCTCTCTTTCTGGGGATGGCGAGGCCAACAAGACCAACAGGATGAATACCGTCAGAGCGCTCTACTCACCGCACAACTGGGCGGACGAGATCAGGGCGTTTTGCGAAACCAAGACGGCGCAGTTGCTCAGCAAGTACAGCATCCCACTCGTGGGTGGCGACGGGCAGGTGGTCCACGAAGTCGACATGGTCCGCGACGTCTTCAGTCTCGCCACGACGCACACCATGGCAGCCTTGTTCAGCCTGCCTCTCAAGACGAGCAGAAACCCGCACGGCATCTACAGCGAGCAGGAGCTCTTTGGCGTGCTCTTTGCCATCTTTGCGAGCATCTTCTTTGACGCCGACGTGGCCAGCTCGTTCAAGCTACGCGAGACGGCAAACACACTCGCCCAGCAGCTGGGCGGGCTGATCGTCGCCAAAGCGAAGGCAGGAAAACTGGTCGACTTGGCAAACAAGGTCAGCGGAACCATGCATTCCGCGGCCAACAGTAATGGGAGCAGCAGCCCGGAACCGACTCTGCCGAGCTTTGGCAACGACCTGATTGCGCGGATCATCGAGCATGAGGGCGGCTCCGTTGAGAAGGCGGTCTGGGGCTCCATCGTGTTGGTAGCGTGCGCCGGCACGGCGAACCAGACGCAGTCGCTGTCGCAGGGCTTGGACTACTACCTGGGCGCTGGGAAGGAGTACTTGCCCGAGCTGTATAGGCTCGCGAACCTGAATACTAGGGAGGCCGACGAGAAGCTGATGAGATAGTAAGCTCCCACAACATACCGGAGATGGTGGTATTGAATACTGTGAAGTTTATGCTGACAATGGACGTTAAATAATTAGCATGCTCGAGGGCTCCCGCCTCCGCGGCACCGTGGCACTCTACCGCGAGCTCGTCACCGACCAAACCATCACCGACTACGCGCCGTGCCAACCAAATCCATCCTCCCCTACCGAGCCGATCCCGGTGTCTGACGCGGAAGTCAAGACCTTCACCCTCAAAGCCGGCAGCCGCGTCTTCATCGACCTGACCACGGCCTCGCACGATCCTGCCGGCTTCCCGGACCCGGAGAAGGTCCGGCTCGATCGTCCGCTGGACTCGTACGTGCACTACGGCTGGGGCCCGCACCAGTGTCTCGGCATGGATGTGAGCCGGGTGATTATGACGGCCATCTTCAAGACGGTGGTGGGGCGCAAGGGGCTGAGGAGGGCGGGCGGTGCCAGGGGTGAGCTGAAGAGTTTCCCTGCGGCGGTTTGGGCTGGTCAGGTTGGACGAGGGGATGGAGAACATGGCGGGCACGAGTGGAGTGGATTGAAGGCGTACATGACACCTGATGAGCGGTCGTACTGGCCTTTGCCGACGACGATGAAGGTGAGGTATTATGATTAGGTAGGTAGCGTTGTGGAGTTAGGGTTGGCAGTTTAATGGTTCAAGAGGTCATTATCGGTGATAAGGTTTGGATTAAAGAGAGCCTGAACAACGACAAGTTGCGTTGGTGGTAGATATCCAAATCTCCGTTAACTACATACCTCACAGATATCATGAGGATATGTTTAGGAAACTTCGACCGCCTAGAACCTGATGTATAATTTGAAGAAGACGTAAAATTACCGCTTCCGCTCTGCTCAAGCCGGTCAAGCCATGGAACCCCGACCCAGATATCATCCAGTCTGTTCGGCAAACCCGGCAGCCGGGTACACTACATGGCTTTCCCCGCTTACACTTGGGTAAGGTAGTATCCAAAGCCCAAACGGATGGAATGTACGCGAGAAGCGGTTGGGGTTTGGCCGTCTTAAAATACCCCCAAATTTCGCTGCTGAATTAGTGGATCCTA
Source organism: Apodospora peruviana (assembly GCA_033439685.1). Classification (NCBI taxonomy): domain Eukaryota; kingdom Fungi; phylum Ascomycota; class Sordariomycetes; order Sordariales; family Lasiosphaeriaceae; genus Apodospora; species Apodospora peruviana. The sequence goes on along the minus strand of JAUEDM010000003.1, from coordinate 567,196 downwards.
CTTGTTTCTTCCTACCCTTCTTCTCAGCATGCTCTTGAACGCGGTTTTACGGGGCCTCGCCCTGTCTGCGAGCCCTGCGTCAGCGACAAATCCATGGGAATCATGTGAGTTTCCGGCGGTAAATTATCTTACCGTCCACTCCTCCAATGGGCCAATCACGGGTCACATGGCCAGCAACACGTCCTGTGTCGTCGAGTACCTAGGAATCCCGTATGTCAAGCCCCCAGTGGGCCACCTGAGGTTCGCGTCGCCTGAGCGGTTCATCGGTACGGATTCGTATGAAGCCGCCACCTTTGGGTACGATTGCCCCTTGACGGCCTCCAAGCCGGTTGATTACCCGGGATACACTCCTCAGGCACAGAGAGTCATCGGCTACTTTGCTTCTGCCGCTGGCACTCCACAGAGCGAAGATTGCCTGACGCTGAACATCTGGTCCAAGCCTGCAGCCAACTCCCACAAGAACGACAAACCGGTTCTTGTCTTTTTCTACGGAGGACGCTTCACCATTGGAAACACAAACAGCCCATTCTACAATGGCAGGTACCTGGCGGATGCCCAAGACATTGTGGTCGTCACTGTCAACTATCGGCTGAACGTCTTTGGCTTCCCCGGTGCTCCTGGCGAGATTCAAAATCTCGGTCTCCGCGACCAGCGTGCTGCTGTCGAGTGGCTCCGGGACAACATCCAACACTTCGGAGGGAACACGTCCAAGATCACTATCTCGGGCCAGTCTTCCGGCGGTGTCGGCGCTGATTACTGGGCCTACGCCTACCGAAACGACCCCATTGCCCACGGCATCATGGCTCAGTCTGGCAATGCCTTCAGCTTTCCCTTCAACACCAAGTCGGCCCAGGAGACCAACTGGAACACCGTCGTATCCGCCGTGAACTGTTCCAGAGCTACTGCTGCCGACACGATGGTCTGCATGCGCCAGGTGGCATGGCCAGCCATCGAGTCCGCCGCGGCTGCTATCAAGCCCGCCAAGAGCAACAGTGTCCTCCGTTCCATTCCTGCCTTCTGGCCCAAGCCCGACAACGACATCGTCTTTGACGACTATGTCAGCTTGACCGCCAACGGCAGCTTCGCCAAGCTGCCGGTCCTCTTCGGCAACACCGACAACGAAAATGCCTACTACCAAATCCCCGCCTACGCTCAAGGCGTCATACCCACCGTCGCTCAGGTTGAGTCGTTCTTGCTCGAGTCCTTCACCTGTCCGGTAGCCTACCAGGCTGCTGCCCGGCGCGATCACGGCGTGGCGTCGTATGCTTACCGCTACTTTGCCGACTGGAACAACACCCGTCTCTATCCCACATCGGGCGCCTACCATGGCGTCGACCTGCACATGATCTTTGGCGCCTCTGCCGACGTCAGTGGTCTGTCCGCCTCGGCCGACCAGAATCAGCTCACCAGGTTGATGCAGAAGGCCTGGTTCGAGTTCTGTAACGATCCGCACTCGGGTCTGGCGAAGCTCGGCTGGCCGCAGTTCGATCCCGGCGCCAGGACTTTGGTTCAACTAGGGCTGAACAATTCAGCCACGGTGCAGTTCGCCTATCCGTCTGTGTATGACGCCCCATGTTCAACAGTCACCATGGGTGCTTTGGCAACTCCTGTTTGAAAGGGGGTTATTAGGCTTCCTGCACGCGGAATGACCGAAATATTGGGGCTAGCAGAGGTGGGATGCCTTTAAGCGGGTTGCTTGGGGATGTCATGGTCAGATGAGAGCAGTTTCGGTGCTTGTGGATACCAAGTGTTATGACTAGGTATTAAGTGGCAGGGTTTAATACGCTCTGTCTGAGGCAAACGCAGAACTCAATACGAACGGAGAAGATAAAGCGATCGGCTTAGACGTTGGCGGAAAAACAGAACATCTACCGCGTAGCATCTATTTCTCCAATGTCCTTGATCACGGCCATACTTTGAGTAGCCGGAAAGTCCGGACTACAAGGTGGCCTAACCAAAGGGTCAGTGAGGCACAGAGGAGTCGTTGTTCATGTTTCAAGTCCGCTGAGGTTCCCAAGGGTTTGTTTGGTTGAGCCCTCAAGCCTACACGACGGCGCAGCAAGTCATGCAGCAACTCCTAAAGTTTAATGACATTACGTAGCAAATATAATCCTGCGTATAAATCACTTTTTCCACTATCCCATGATCCGAAGAGTATGCGTCATCAATCCTTCAGTAGACAACGGACCCGGTTCCTGGCCTTCTAGAAGCAGCAGGCGGCGTCGCAATCCTTGTTGGTATTCTGTGGAGGCTGAGGTGAGATTTATGCGATGAGGCTTGCGCGAGGTATATACGCCTCATGAGCCTCGTTGGTGTGAGTATACTGAACAAAAGGGGAAGGAGGCAAAGCCGCACGTGGCACGCGCTCTACGGAGCTTTACCAACAGTACCCGGCTTGCATTTCTTTGGTTCCTGGGTAGGATTTCAAGACCTGAATCACAGCCTCGTGACCCTGGCAGAAACCTCAGACCCCCTTTCAGGGGTAGTCTAGTAGTTTTGTTTAAAAGGAGTGTCTTGGTCTCTCTCGAACCACGAAGTGATTTAGTACTATACGGTCTCACGGAGATCTCTACACATCATTCTTCCGGGCCTCGCGGATTATATTGCCTCAATGTTCATTCAAGAATTTCTGCTGGGCCTTCTGGCCGTTTCCCCAGTCATGGCAGAAAAATGCGATGTGCATATTGATGGGGTGCTGTTGCCCCAGCTGGAATTTGATCAGCTATTAACTGCAAGAGCTGATCCTCCCGTTCCTCCGACGGTGGATCTCTACGTCCACGTCGTCGCCGGCTCGACTAAACGAGACGACGGCTATCTCTCCGTGAGTCTACACTACACCTACCTGATTATCTGTCGAGACAAGGCCTTGTGGAAACTCACTTAGATGGACAAACAATATTAATGCTTCCATCTACAGGCGGATGAAGTCGTCGGCCAGGTGCAGCTCATCAAGGACCTGTATAAGCCCACCGGCCTCACCTTCAACCACAACAAGGACACCATGGCCAAGTGGTACGTGAACAGCAGCTGGGCCGGGGAAGAAACCGGCTCTGCGTTCAACGAGATGAAAATGGCTCTCCACCAAGGAGACTACAAGACCATAAACCTCTACATCAGAAACATCACCGACCTTCGGTACGGCGGCACTTGCACCAACCCCTGGAGGGCCAGGACCGATGTCCCAGACAAAGCCAGGCGCCTTGCTCTCGACGGCTGCGTCATCGCCACCTTCTCGCTTCCCGGTAGCAACCATGCATTCATGAACCAAGGCAAGACGGCGGTCCATGAGATTGGCCACTGGTGGGGTCTCTGGCACCCGTGGGAGGACGGCGGCATCCGCAACGGGGTGAACCCGCCCGATCCGTGCTGGGTCGGAAACCCTGACGATAACGTCACCGACACACCAAAGATGAAAAATACAGGCACCGGTACCTGCGTCGAAACGCAGGATTCTTGCAGAGGGGATGCTTTTACCGACCCTATCCACAACTACATGGCGTATAGTTCCGATGCATGCCTCACGGAATTTACCAAGGGCCAGGTGTAAGTCAAGCGTCACCCCTTTATGCTAGACCTGTGAGGTATAATGTTGTTTTCTGTTAATTTACTAATCTCTGGCGATGGCAGTTCCCGTATGTATGCCATTTATGATGAGTTCAGAAAAACTGGGCAGCCGATATAGGGGTCCAAGTCATCTCTCTGTATTTTCTTATAGCATTGACGGAGCAGCTACGACAAATTGGAGCGCTCCAAGGCAAGGTTGTTGGCTGGCAAGGCTGTTGGCTGGCAAGGCTGTTGACTCGCAAGTAGTAATTCCTTGGGATGCTATTCTTTCTGTAGATTTTAGAATTGGACGCCTCAGAGACGTGCCTTTTACTTCTTTGCTCCCCCGTTGTTGAAACCAATATTATCAACCTTATTTTTCTCGACAGAGTCTGGGGGTTCATCTATGTTCACACTGAACCTCCGTGGCCAATTTTGGAACTACGCAGTCGCACCAGATAACACGATTGACGCTGGAACGTTACTACTACTTATTCTGACCGATGTTGGCTTTATATGTATGTGTGAGCATGCTTGGTACCTATTTACCCAGAGTTGCATCAGTTCGGTGGCCGAATTAAAACGTATATGAGAAATGAATTAATTACCCGCATCCTCCAAACCTTTCAATTAATTACATTACTTGGCTCTCGGAACCACAGTTCTAATCTATCAAGTTCCCCAAAACTTGGGGTCCTTTGAATTGTGAACTTGCAGAAAAATGAGTTGGTAAGTTCGCTGCGCGCAAGCGATGTACCAAAAGAATCATCCCTTCGTCTTTAATATAACGAGATCCACGTTGGGCATTCCGGATCTTCTTTCTTCTTGTACACAGCAAAGAATCGAAAGCCAAACAACTTGGATTGACACGCAGTCTGGACTTCGTTCTGGCCCATGATCATGCTTACCTCAACAACCCTCTCTATAATAATGGGGCTCCTGAGCACCCTCACCTCCGCTATGCCTCTCGCCGACCCTTCCGAGGTCGGCTCAGCCTGCGGCGGAGACAAAGGGGACTGCCCGAGTCTCACATGCATCCCACTCTCGGCGAACTGCACCACCTGGACTACGTCTTGTACGCCATCCCCTTGGCCCACGTGTTTGTGGGCGACTCGCGTTTACCCTCTAACATGCCAACTCACCTTCCACAGACCAAAAAGGCTGCCCAGGCACATGCCAATCGCTTGATGTGTCTGCCCAAAGAATCTACACGCTCTGTGGCGGCTGGGCGTTGTACGACGACTGCGACGAGCGCATCGAGAGTTGCCTTGCCGACCCGCGGCACAATGACAAGTGCGGCCCGTCGTGCGATGGACCAGGGATCTGTATCCCCAACAACGACTACTGCGGATGGGATAAGCCTGGGAAGGAGTGCCGCGAAGGGACCACCTGCTTCACGGACAGCAACATGGCGTGCCGCGAGGAGAGGGCTGCGGACGGAACCATAGAAAGGATTTGCGGCGGAGTCTGTCTTCCACTGAGGTATGGATCGGACTACTACAACAAGACCAGGCTGGAGGAGGTCAGGCGGACCGACCAGGACGGATATCAGCACGATTAGAGAGGGTCGGTGGTTGCACCTTAGATTGAAAGTACCTACCTTACCTGGTTAGCCTAACTGCTTTTAATCCTGTGTCGATGACAAACTGTAAACTTGCCATATCGATGAGGCTGATAATGAGAGTAGTGTAATATTTCGTTTAGATCTGGGGATACAAAATGGAATAGTTTCAACAGTCTTTGTTACTTTCTCAGAGCACTAGGTTTCATGTCTCACCTCCCGTATTCTGTTTCAATAAACTTATTTTGCGCATTCCTTCCATTGGCAGGAATATCCTGCGAGTGTTTCCTACCCGTAATAGAGGTTAAGCTAAGGTAGCAATGCACAGAAGCGAGGGGAGAGGGAATAGACTGGTCTCGTCGGGATATGAAACTAGCTCCCGCGCGCACACGCGCGCGCGGGGGAACCTGAGCGTACCTAGGTACCTACCGGTAGTTAGCCACGTTAGCGAGCTGATGAAAGACGGGAAGTGAACATGCAAGCAAACGCGGGGATCTAAAATAGCAGTCGCTAAAATAGGGTGTGAATATGCAGTACAGTAGCGTTGTTTTAGCTTTCATCGTTGAACACACAGACAGCCGCGCACACCCTCTTCCTGTTTTCGCTTATCAAGGGGTTTTTTATCAGCGTCGGAGGTTTATGAGGAAGTTGGAGATATAGAGCGTCGTGTGGCCGCTCCGGAATATCAACGCGGAGAATTCAGTCTTGATTGAGTCCTTGCATAGCAGAGGGGCTCCCAATGGTGTATCTAGCGTGACTCGAAGCAGGTCTCGATATCTGGACGATGAGACGGCGTCGTGACGTCTCGTTTCTTTTACAATCACGACGTGCTAGACTTACTTGCCAGTATGGGAATTCGTGGACGACTGTGGTTTACTGATAGAGTTCATCTCTCGATGCTTGCATCACTATCATCGTAGGAACTGCGTCAAATTTCGCTCGTCACACATCTCTCGGGATGATAATTGCTTGCATTTGGTTTAGTTTTCCTTTTTCACGCCTTCGTAATTACTCGCTACAGATAACTGTACATCGTGTCGATCATGATAGACATAGATCCCATTCGATCGTGAAAAAAAAAAAAAAAAAAAAAAAAAAAAAACACCAAAACACGGACGCCAAAAAAAGTGGGTATAAACAAGGAATGTTGGAAAAGAAAAGTTTGTGAAGACATGGCTAGATAACAGTGATTAACAAACATCACACGGCGTGAGCAGGTAGATGCTCGGGCGCCGGGTACCCTCTGAGATCGCCACTGCCGTGGTGGAACGATCCTGCCGAGTCCGTCCGCGTCGACTTGGGTGTCGAGATGTTCCTCCTCGCCTCGGGCTTGTCCAGGCACTCCTCGTCGTCGTCGATGCTGTCGACCTCCTTGCTGTGGTGATGCCTTCCATACCGCGACTCCATCTGGATCTCGTCGCCGTTGTCGCGGCTCCGGCTCTGGAAGGTGCCCAGTCCCGTGCCGTTCCCTCCCTTGCCGGTGCCCATCGAGTTGTTGTTCTTGATGTAGTAGCCCGACCGCGGCCCGCGCGAGTCGTTGAGCGACACGCCCATGCGGCCCAGGCAGGACTGGAAGATGCCCTTCATGGCGGGCACGCAGGCCGCCAGGACGCCGAGCAGCTGCTCGAGGACGGTCCAGGTGCAGATGGACACGCCCATGGCCTGGAAGTCGGTGACGGTGAGGTCGCCGTAGCCGCGCACGATGATGGTCTTGATGATGGACGCGGCGCTGGCGAAGATGCCTAGGCCCATGAGGCCGCAGACGAAGAGGCGCTCGCGGAGCGGTCGGTTGAGTTTGAACAGGAATGTCACGGGCGCGAGGGAGAGGAGCACGTCGGTGGTGATGTTGATGGACGAGCCGACGTTGGAGACGGTCCGCTGGATTTCGAACGAGACGCAGAAGCCCTCGGGAGTGCCAAAGGGGTCCCAGGCTGTCCTGAGCGGCCGGCAGGCAATGACGAGGTTAAAGAACAGGTTGAGTATGCCGTAGATGGCCTGCAGGGCCATGATGCTGTACAGAAAAATGCGCCACGACACAGACTTTTGCTGGATGCGGAGTAGAGTCAGGGCGATGGACACCTTGATACACGTCATGGCGAGACCCCAGATGCCGATAGCAAGCCAGCTGTTCTTGCCAGCGTTGACGCTCCGCGCCCAGGTGATCATGCCGGGTTCCATCACCATGATGGGCATGAGCATGCCCCAGTCGGCGATGGCGAGCGCCTGTTGCGAGAGAAGGGCTTGTTAGAAACTAGGCACGCCCTTGGTCATGTCAGGATTCGAGAGGCAAAGAGAAGGAAAAAACATACAAATCCGGCCGCGATGAAGTAATCATCCAGACCAACTTTCCATACTGGTCGCACCCGCTGATGAACTCTCGTGACGAAAGCTAACAGGCACAGGGCCATTATGACAGACGTCGCTGCGACATAGATCTGGGCGAGGTGCGCGGCACGTTCCGAGATGGGCACGAACTCGGGAATCACGAAAGGCGGTGGCGGCGGCGGAGGAGCGGCCGTGTCGTTGGACGGCGGCGCTGTAATGTTGGTTGACATGATGGCCGGTCGGTGGCGATCTTATTCTTGTGTAGCCTGAAGCTGTCGACGTGCGGCGGCGACGCTCAGAACCACTGGGGACAAGAGAGTGGGCGGTCTCTTGTTGATACCGGACAGCCGGGTGCGCCGTCTCATGGGTCCTCACAAGACTTTAAGCGGACGGGCAGACCCGAACTGCCACAGGTCTTGGGACAAGGTGGCACAGGAATCCGGGGTAAATATGCGTCGTCTGTCTGGCTCGCCGGGAGGAGGAGACAGCAGAAACGGCTGGAGTTGCAGGAAAGATGTGGGTATGAATGCACCTCTTGGCTGTTAGAGATGATCAAATAAATGAAAATCTGCTTGACGACATCAGCTACCGAGATTGGGCGACCCTTTTGTGTTTCCTGCGGTCGTCTCGCTCGATCGACTGCCTCCTCCTCCTTTCGCTTCCTTCTCAGACGTGTGCTTTTGTGTTTAGCTCGTGCAGCTGCGCTCGGGCATGATGAGCATGAGCCTGGAGCTCACAATGTCCCAAGCCAAGTTTTGCACCCCGACTGGGTAAACTTGGGGGGGGGGGGGGGGGGGAGGGGAGGGTACTTGGACCATCGCGCATCCAGTGGCTTGCAGCTGTAGTCAACAAGTCGGTGTGTGCCAACCCCGGCACGCACCGGCTCGGGCCAGTTGCCTCGAGCGGGGGTAAAGTCCATTGTCGACCTACAATGGATGCTGGACAGGCAGGACGGGAAGAAGAAGCGATGATGGATGCTGTGTAACCCAGGGCCCCTTACCAGCTGACTGACAACGGGACCATGAAGGAGTGGTGGCTGGCTCCAGTATGTCAAAGAACAGCACACGTGGAATCCTCGATATTATCGGACCAAGGAATCTCGAAGCTCATAATCGAGATAGCGTTGCAAACGAGTCTAAATCGTGCTTAAGGTTCTCCATGACAGCGAGCTAAGTAGTGTACGAAGAAGAGCCAAGGGTGTCCGGCGATGATCTCCCGCCGTGCCGGGACTCTGTGACGGTGACGATCCAGCAGCACATCCCATCGGTCAGACGAACGACATGTCAGTGCGGCATCTTGTCGACGACCCCAGGAACGCTTTGACTTTCAATATTTTTCTGCGGGTTTTGCAGCAGATGGCCAAGACACGGGACGTCTGAGGTGGTCTTGTTGCTGCTGTTGGCTGTTGCCTTTTCTTAGTATTTGGGTACTTTCTTCGAACTAGTGCGAATTCCTACCAGCCTCGGGCCTTTTTCTCTCCTCACTTTTTCTTCACCGGCGACGCTATGGATTCCTAACCACCGTTCCCCATTCTTCAATCTTGGATGGGCCATCTGCAGCTTCCAGGATACGGATACTCTTCCCGCTCCAACCCTGTTCCCCGACCCCTCTTGAATGTCGTCCCGTCCGTGTATTGGCTGACGGCCGCAAGCGACCAGACCAAATCGAGAAAGGTGTCAGAGGTAGGTTGCTCGGACCTCCTCACCCGTTCGCCAGCCAGTGCCAGCCAGTGCCAGCCAGTGCCAGCGAGATTGGGCAGGAGGACCTGCTTATGCTACTCTCTCTGGCCCTTGGCAGTTCCCGGAACGAGTCTACCCCGGATTTTTATTTTGGGGGGACGCGAGCTGCTGCTCTGTGCAAGTCCTATCGAGTTTGCCCGATCTGCCCTTGCTGACCCCAGGTTCCGCGACCTTAACATCCTCGTGTTATCGCACAAGGTTGCTTGTCAAGCCTTTAATTTATTTCTTATTTCGCCATCCACAATCTCGTAGTATGTGGTGCCAAGACCGGTCTTTATATGAGGTGTAATGACTTACATGTGCAACATTGTTGAGTACCTTACCTAGGTTTGCCGATTACCAAATACTCGGTTTCAAACAAATTTGATGATATTTATCAACAAACAGTTCAACTTTGAGAATCAACTTTGATTTGTATGCGTCTCAGAGCAGACATCAATTATTCACGGAATATGACCCACACCTTCAATGCTACGCCTGCCTCCTGAATTTCACCCTTTCCTTCATCATTAAATAAAGGCGCTCAACAAGAAAAGCATGTTCATGGCAGTCGAGCCATAGATGCCCGGCCGCCACAAACACGGCGCTCTGACATTCCAAAAGTTCCAAACTTGCAAGCCACAAGATGCAATCAAGACCACCGGGCCCCGAAGGAGCCGGCAGTTTGTTTAGACTGTTATCAGAACCCACTGCCCGCATGTCGACAGTATGGACTGAGAAGGAAAGCCGCGCGCGCCCCAGCTTTTGCATGCCGGTGTGCTGCTCGGTGTGGTAGTTTCGAGCGCCACCAAAAAAAACACAGACCACAACTTGACGTACTATCCTAACGGGCCTTGCAGGTTTAGGTTGCACGGTCCCCTGAACTCGACCGTTGGGAGCATGTGGTGTTGGATCAAAATTATCCTCCGTAGCATCTCAGTCTGTACTTCCCTTTTCTTTATCACCACCATGCTGCTCGTGGCGCAAGCAGGACTAAGCTGCGGTCAAAGACCGCGGACACGGAAGAAAGCAGAATGGTCTAGGCTCCGACAGACCCATCTCTGAGGCCTCAAACCCCTGGAAGGTGAAAGACAGCATCCCGTCTTTCTCAGGAAAAGGTAGACCGTGCGTGCACTTTCACTCCCGTCTCACGCATCCGCCCCCCGGCGGATTCTTCGTACAGCGGTCCGGGGGGATCGGATTGGGCAGTTGGCGCGAAATTAGTGCCAGCAGTACCAGAACCTTGCCACGTCTCCGCAGAATAGAGAAGGTGCTGGTTCTGTGCAATATAACCAGGTTCAGTTTTTCTTCCAATAAGGCGCGTTCAGGCCGGCTGTCTTCCGTTGAGTCCCTGCATAATCAAGACATCGAAAAAGAACACGGCGTTGTCAAAGGCATCTGATGACACGCTCAGGTCGTTTTCAAGTTGTGCTCGGATGCCGACAAACTCGACACATTGAGATGATTACAAAGAGAAAGCTGTATTTGTTGTTGGCTGCATATGTCGGTGGTCCGCTTTGACGACGTCTTACAGTCGAGCTCAAGTGCAGAGAAGCTGTCTCGACGTAAACCACGTCGATTGGGTTGATTATCTGATTCGAGCAACGGCAGAGTGGCCATGGGAAAATGTGCATGGTAAGGGGGACTGCACACCGGCCACTCCTACGGCTGTCATGGCTTCGTTTTTGTTGGCTAGGCTGAGCATGACGCCGTGGTCTCTATAAGTTAGATGGGGGATTTTGAAGACCGCGGCGTGCTTATTGAAGGGAGCTATCTCCGCGTCCTCTCTTTGGCGACCAGTGCTGCGGAAAGACGGCTTGTGAAAGAGACCCGCCTTCATGGTTGGAACCTATTTACCAGGTAAGCACCCAAAACAGGTTCTCTACTCATGTTGATGGGCAAGGCGATGCACCTGCAATGCTGGCTGACGCCGAGTTGCAACTAAAATCTGACCTCCGCAGCAGGAAACACGCCAAAACTCGCTACCATAACCAACATGGTGGCTGTGACTGGAGGGTGCGAGGGAAGGCCGCTCAACATAGGTGAACAACTCTAATCAGAAGTTCGGGAAGAAGAGATAGAGTTGTACGGTCGAAACCGTTGTACTTTTCATGCGATAACAGGCGAGGAGGAGTTGTCATGGGCGTTGACAGAGGCAATCGCTGACTTCCCAAGCATCCAGTTTACGACCGCGACACCAGGGAGGCGATATGAAGTCCGCTGTCCAAGATTTCTACGGAGAATCACTGGATTGTACTGAAGGGCCATGCCAGCAAACGAAGACATTATATCTCATTTTGCATATTTGAAGTTGCACTTAGTAACTCCAATTGAGAAAATATACGGCTTGCACAGTGCCAAGCTTTTCTCATGTCTGTTGGTGTCTTGGGTGAAATGTTCGCATCAAATTTTCTTGCCATCCGGCAGGGCGATTGCGTGCTTACCAAACCCCTGCCCATTGGACCCGAAACGGTTTTCCAAGAGGGCTGATCTCGCTGTTCTCACTCACATGCATGTGACCTGTAACCTGACATTACATCATCCCAATAATAAGCTTATCCTCCAACTACCTAAGCTTTTTCAGCCTCAACACCATGAAATCATCGTCAAGTTTTCAATGCGGTTGTCTCTTCGGTTTGCTTTCCCAACCCCTCCCCTTTTTCGGACTCCGGAGTCGGCCTGAGCCATAATGCCGCTCCAGTGGGGAAAACGCGAGGGCGTCTCTGATTTCTCATCAACTCCGTCACGCATTTGTAAGCGGAGCGGCCTGTCTCACCGAACTCGCCGGCTGGAAGTGGAACATGGGGAATCGTCTCCAATAAGTACAGGCCGTATTCGTATACCCGGCACCAGCATGCCACGTATCCTCTTGTAAAGACGTAGAGTAATTAACCCTTTTAGAGTCCTTTGCATTTACATGTTGTTTGAAAGGATAATATCAAAACATTATCAATCAGCCATGAAAAGAAAGGGTGCAACTGTTGTGCCGACCGACATATTTGCTCGTCTTGCTATTTGTTGCTTCCATGATATCTCTCAACGCTAACACGCGCACAGAAAGTCTCCGCCGGGGACGGAATCCCTTCGGGTATCATCACACGTACCACTATCACCAAACAACCGACGTTTCCGCCAGTGGAACTAATTAACTGCCGGTGCTGGATAATGCGGTCATTCTGTGGCTCGGTTTCACCCACCAAAGGCTCCGCATTGCCCACCGTGCAATCACCTATATAACCTTGGCATGGTCTCCCCCTCAAATCCATCGTCACAATGACGACAAGCCCGAAAACTATATCCTCAATGAGAAAATAAACTCGAATTTTGAACCCAGCTCTTCATTCTCAAACCCCTTACCTTACCAACTAAAACAAACCCACAGACAGCCCATCAAAAAAAAAAAAAAAAAAACATGTCCTCCCCCGCTTTCAGCGTCTACGAATCGAGCATCCAGGTCTACATCCGCGGCCTAACCTCCCTGGTCGGCATCCTCAAGAAGGCCCAGGCCTCGCCCGATGCGGCCTCCTTCCCCGAGGCGCGCCTCTACGAGGATATGCTTCCCTTGTCCTTCCAGGTCCAGTTTCTGTCCACCATCGTGGCCAGGACGGTCGAGCGCATCGCCGGCGACGCCAGCGGCTTCCAGTCGGCCAAGGACGAGAAGACCCTGGAGGACCTGATCGCCACGGCCGAGAAGTCGCTCGAGCTCGCCAAGTCGATCTCTCACAAAGCCGTCGAGGGCACCGAGGACAAGACCGCCCAGATCCAGGTCGGCCCCAGGGGCACCATTACTACTACCGGCCGGGGTTACCTGTTCGGCTGGGCGCTGCCCAACTTCTTTTTTCATCTGACCACGGCGTATAATATCCTCCGGTCAAAGGGCGTGCCGGTCGGCAAGTTGGATTACTTGCAGAGTTTTATTGGTCCGTACGGCGAGCCTGTGCCGAATAAGGCTTGATTTTCAAGTTTTGGGGCCTTTGGTGGGAGAAACCTTTGCGAAACTGGGATGGGGGCTTGTGACAACGCGAGCCGGTAACTGGTCCGGATCATGGATGGGACGGAAAACTATGGAAAATCTCCCCTCCACTATATTTAGAGTAGAATCACACTGAACTGGTCTGATACAATGTTGAATTTGCTTGTAATAGAGCTTTCGTCTGTTCTTTGAGATAAATAATCTGTCGCGGGTTGTAAGTGAACGCAGCGCCGACAAGGTGCAGGTCGCCGAGTATCTCAGCAATGCTAAAATGGGGTCCCCGGTCTGTGATGATCTCACTCCGGTCGCTCCGGTGATGCCCATGGAAGATAATGGAGTTTATAATCAGGCTGTAGGTACTGGGCAGTAGCTTGTGTGAAAATACATCCTTAATGAGATCGGAGACGGGTCGCGCAACGAGGGACGGACGGTTGATATCCGAGCTCCTGACCGTCGTACATGCGGATGTCATTGCTTGAAGTTGTCATGTGGATTATATTACCAACACTGCCAGAGATCGGGAGACAGCTCTTGTAAGCACCGAGCCAGAGACGATTCGTCCGTGACAGGCGGACTTCGTTTGATAAGTCTCATCATTTTTTGGCAATCTGGGGGGGACTACGATCCCGGGCAAAACGCCATAACATCAAGAAAATTGGACAGGAAAATTGACAGTTAACAACGGGATCTTTTATGTGTGTGTGCTGTAGCCAGACGTGTGCAACTATCGTCTGGAAAACAGGAGTCGGAGTGTTCCTATCATCAGCTCAAAATTTCGATTACAGATTCGCAATTCCTGGGGAAAAAAAAACAGGAATAGGAAGCGGCCGTATACTAGGCTGATCCGTTAGCGAAGTAGTCAGCCCCTGAAATTCAGGCTCAACTAAACAGCGGAGCAATGTGGAAACTCTCGTGGTGCCTCTTTCCCATGTTTAGGATAAGTATGCTCTTTTCTTCAAGTCCCTTGTCCCTCCCTGTAGACGAAGCTGGAAGATGACGCTCTCAGGTTTGTCGGCGAAGGAGGATCTGGATGGTGCGGGTAGGCGGACGGTTGAGTTTGTTGGGAGTAGTAGACGTTTTGTGATGGGCTGTCATGGTTCAAGTAAGCGTCTTCGTATCTCAGATGGGACGACCGTGGAGCGTTTCAAGGTAAGGATAAGCCTGTATACGCGTCTCTATCTTTCGCCTGGACCTTCGCATGGGTGGCTGCTCGAGGAGGCAGACAGCAATAAACATGGCTCAGCTTATTCACCGTCCTTCTCAGACCGAGGGACGAAACTTGCGACGGAAAATACCAAACCTTGTGTGGGTGATGATAGGATGAGAGACTCTTAGCAAGGGAATGGGGGTCCTGGATGTGACTTTTGAGACGGGGAACTCTGTAAATACCAACGTACGTATGACTGCCTGAGAAATCGTACGATAATGTTGTTAGCACGAGATTCACCAGTGTTAAAGGCTCGATCCATGACATGAGTTGGGTAGGCCTGCTTTTTCCTGATATCGCTATCTAATAGTGGTGAGATGATTCTCTCTGTGTGCTGTGGGTAATCAAAACTGAACTGCTTGCGCTCCTTTTTACGCTACGTCAAAAAACAACCGTTCACTGAATGCGACACTTCTCACGCAACCTATCCCTGCGACGCCGCCTCGGCTTCTGAGGAAGACCCTCCGAGTCCTGCTCCAAGTGCTCAGACTCAGAATCCTATTTCATGATCTGGGCAAACTCGTGGTCTGATTGGGTGTGACGTCAGTACATGATGCATATTTAGCTGCTGGCACCAGTCAGACGGGAAAACCTTACAGTCAATATGACCATCGCCATTCTTGTCGGCCATCTGGACCATCTCGTCGAGCTCGGCATCCGTCAGGTTCTCGCCAAGGGACCGGAGCACGTTGCGGAGCTCTTCGGTTGAGATGGTCCCGCTGCCGTCCTGGTCAAAGACCTTGAAGGCGCTGATGAGCTCCTGCTCGGTGTCGGTGTCACCGACCCTCTGGGACATGAGATTGAGGAACTCTGTAGGTGGATGTGAGCAAAAGGGTTACCGAAGTTGTTGACAGAGGGGGTCATAGTCACCCTCAAAATTGATGACGCCATCATTGTTCTCGTCGGCTTCGTCGACCAGGTCCTTCAGCTCGGACTCGCTGGGGTTGAGGCCGAGCTCTTTCATGACATGGCCAAGCTCTTCGGCGGTGATGTCACCTGGTATCGCATCCCAAGTCAACAGTGGGTTCTCCCTGCGGACATTGTGCAAGGGGAATGAGTTCAGATGGAAGACCGAGACTCACCAGTGCCATCCTTGTCCTACATCGGTTTAGCCAGTCAGTCAAGCTGCATCTCGGTTTGTCTGTCAGGACAAACAAAGTTGGAAAACCTACAAAAACATCAAAGACTTCCTTGAACTGGGCGATCTGATCCTTGGTCAGGATCTGCTTTTGCTGCTGGTTCGAGGCCTGTGGATTTTTATGGCTCAAAATGTCAGTTCCCGACCCGAGTTAGACAGAGGCTAGAATAGCGGGAATAGGTGGGGGGAGGGGGGGAGCGCGACCGCAGGCGACTGACTGAGAGGCTCATCGTTGGCAAAACGGGCGAGGTATGGTTACGTTAGTGTCGCTAGGTGGGTGTCGGCGAGTGTGGCAGTGCAAATGCAAGAATCTTGTGCTTTTCGTCTCCTGCCGTCGGGGGTTGTGAGGAGGTCAGGGAGGTCCAGAAAGTTTGATGGAGCTTGCTTTGAGCCCGACCATGGCCCGTCGGCCTGATTGATGACCTGAATGAGGGGTCTGCGGCACGTGCCGTGTTTCGCATGCCATCTGCCCCTCCAACCGATCAAGATAAACAACGGGCGCTTGTTATTTGCCCGCGGTGCCGAAGCTCTGCCGAGATCTGGCTGCTCCGATCTCGCCGTCCCGACGGGGGGGGGGGGGGGGGGGGGGGGGGGGGGGCGATAGCGACTTTAGCCCTAACTAAACCCTTACTTTCAGCTGCAAGATTGTTGTTCTAATAAACCTAGTCCCTTTTGCCGTTCTCCAACCGACAACAGGTCTTTTAGTTGTGGTATTTATGGCTTTATGGCCGGTAATATTAAAGAACTGATCATTTATGAGAAACCCAGTGAGTGGTAAGAAGTAAACTTCTGAGCGAAATGAGCCCAGAAAACCTGGTATCATGATGCACTAGCCAGATAAATTCGGGACGAGTTGAGAACTTGTATGTTGGTCTATAAAAGTATAGGCCTGATGATCACCAAGTGGAGGTAATGGTTGAAGACAACGAAAGGACATCAAGAGAATAAAAAATAAAATAAAAATAAATTCAACGCAATATGATATGTGCCAACTCATCTGCTGTGCTCTGTCTGTCCTTTCTTTTATCCATCTCAGAACTCCATCCATCATCCATGCATGTAAGTTGTATCCGCCATCTAAGACCTGTCATGGTTCATACTAACCCTCCAGCGGCAAATCAGACCTGGGGTTGATCAAAAGCTTTCGCTTCAACACCCCACCGCATGATCCGGTCCATCAGATCACCCCTTCTCAGCGCTTCATAGATCTCCGCTGCCATTGTGCCCAGAATCCGCTTCCTGTTCTCCTGATCGGCCTCGCCGCTCTCCACCAAAAGCGGCGGATGATCGATCACGCCGCGGTGAAAGGGGATATCCAGCTCGTCGCGGACAAACGTGTAAATGATCCGTGTCGCGGAGCTGAGGTAGTCGCGCGTATTTTGCTGATTTGTGAAGGCGCGACGCTGGTTGTCGTACGCATTGTAAAGTTCCTCAGAGAGGTGAGTCTTGTACAACCCCAGTTTGGTGAGTTTTTCGGTACGTGATGAAGGATTGCGAATGAGATGCTCGACGAGGACGCCAAGGGACTCCTTGGCTGCTGTTGAGCAGCGGTCGGCACAGTCGAGGTGGGCGAGGTGGTCCCACCGAGTGAGCAGAGCAGCAGTGGCGACCTTGACGAGCTTCTCATCGGCCACTTCCCAACCAAAGCTGGCGTCCAAGGCCATCCGCACAAGCCGAGGAACCCGCTTGCGGAACTCGATCTGCATCACGCGGAGGTCGACGGCCTGGCAGAGCACGTAGATATAGGTGGCCGCCATCAGGGATAGCATCTCGACGGCCTCCAGCGCGTACCGCGCCGTCACCAGCGCCATCGAGTTGACCGACTGGTTAGTCATCTCGGCGACCTGCACGTGCGTGCTGACTGGGTGGGCGAGGTACGCGAGCTCGGCCATGTAGGCCGCCATGTTGACATCGAACCCCTTCATGGTGAAGGATTCGCTCGGCTCGTCGGCGCTGAGGTTGGGCGGCAGGCCCTTGTTGGTCATGTTGTTAATCAGCTCCGAGCTCTGCGCAAAGATGAGCCGGCCGAGGCTCTGCACCGCCGTCATGGACTTCTCCATCGCCGAGGTGATGGCCATGGCCTGAAAGTTGCCGCCGTGGTGGACACGGCCCCCGGGGGCGTCGATAAGCGGATTATCCGTCGTCGAGTTGAGTTCGGCCGTTACCTGGCGCGTAGCGAGCAACAGGTCCTCGAGCTGCGGGCCGATCCATTGCGGCGCGGTCCGCAGAGCGTAGCGGTCCTGGGCGAGTCCAATCTGGTCTGGGTCACGGTCGGACGAGATCTTGGACCCGGAGAGGAAGGTGAGGATGTTGGCGGCCGCCTCGGTCTGGCCCGAGTGCGGGCGGATGGCGGAGATGAAGGGGTGGTAGTTGTGCGCCGTGCCTGCAAGCGCCTCTGTGCCCATGGCAGTGAGAAGCTGGATCAGGAGGGCGAGCTGGTTGGCCTGGTGTACCACGATGCACGCTGCCGCACAACTTGGTGCTGTGCCGTTGGTGATTCCGAGACCCTCCTTGGCCTGCAGCCGGACGGGTTGTAGACCGGCGACGTCGAGAGCCCTGTCGGCAGATAGAAACTTGTCCTCCTTGTCACGCCCGGACACCTCGAGGAACACATCTGGATTGCCCTCGATTGCGCCGGCAATGTACGACAGTGTTGAGAGGTCACCGGATGCCGAGATGCTACCTCGCAGTGGCACCACGGGAGTCATGCCCTTGGAGATGAGGGTCATGATTGCTTCAATGACGGAAAGACGCACACCCGAATGGCCTCTCAAGAGCGAGTTACAGCGGACCAGCATGGCGGCCCGAACGATGGGACTAGGCAGCGCATGACTGCGGAGCAGCCGGTTCTCTGGCTTCCTGTCCTTGTCTTTCACAATACCCTTGTCGCTTTGTAGCAGGATACCAACGTTGAGATGCTGAATTGCGGCGCTTTGGAGACGCTCGAGACGCTTGGTTCGGGTGTCTGCGCTACCGCCAAAGCCGGTGTTGACGCCATAGATGACTGCGCCATTGCTGAGCTGGTCCTCAAGGAAGTCGACGCTGTCATTGACCCTTTGGAGGATGCCGGAATTCTCGGTCAGCCGGGCCTCTATGCCGTGCCTGATGCAAAGGTCAGTCTAAGTAATACAAAGCACTATGCCGGCATCCGCGTGGAAAGGGGCTGGAACGCTTTACTGTGTGACAGCGACGACGTCTGCAATGGACAGATCGGAGCCGGTTAGAGAGACATTCTTGCTGCCTCCAAAAATATCAGAACGTAATGCAAACCACTCTGCATAGGTCTCCGATGCGTGATCGGCGCGAGTTGTGTTCATGTTGGCCCTCACGTAACACGTTAAGTGGTTGTTGTCCTGGACGACGCCTATTTTGAGTTTGAGCGGTGAAAGCGGTGAGTGAGTAAGGTTGATTTATCTGAGACTTGTGGTAGCGTACTCGGAAGTAAAATCCCAACCCAGTGCTGATTAGCCCCTTTATGTACGGCGGGGATTTTGTGCCTCTCTTTCGGTCTAAGCACCTTACCTTACGTACTCCCTCCTGAGATATAGTCTCCGGTTTTTTTCTTCTTCTTTTTGTCTGACTGCAGGCTTTGTGATTTTTTATCTGAATGGGTCGTGGTTGGTGCTTGTTCTCTCACACCTTGTCATCTGGAAGCATCAAGTATGCATGTGGCGCGTGCGATGCAAGATTAGCGTAGATGTGACCATGCCTGGCCGCTGATTGGTGTCCCTTTTGCTGAGAAAGATCTGCTTTCATTCAGATCTCAAGTAAGATTATCCACAATGTCATACCTCCGATCGATCCTGGTAGTATCCCGCCTGTTACACGACATCGTCCACGACCCTGTACCCATTACGTCCTCTTTATTGGCTTTCCACGTATGTGATGTGGTGTCTGACAACCCGAGTGTATCTCGGCTCGCGGAACACTTCTCCATGCTGTATAGGTAGGTACGGTCCTAAGTTGTACTGTTTCAACATCCTGCGGTGATTTGTCTTCTCGGACGGGGAGCTGTAATAGCAGCCAGGTTCATGGACCATGCTCAGTTGGTTACTTTGTTCGTCTTGTTAGCTTTACCAGCATTGTTATCGACCATGCATCTCGGTCTGAACATCCGGCCGGTATCGCACTGCTGTCCTCCGATACACGAGCCATCAAGGTGGTGTAGAAAATACCTATGGATAGTTATCACCTGCTATCGCATTATGTTACTCCCAGAGATTTGGACTGTCATATCAGACTGTTGACAAACAGCTCATTTAATGTGTAGAGAGGTATAAAAGATGGCCCTCTCACTACGTGAGAGATGGGACTATAGTCACACGCGGCATTCGTGTTCCGTCTCCCCTGCCGATGGCACGAGGCCCTGGATCGTGGTACCTCGGGCTTTCGTACTTAACAGGCCATCGATTGCCAGTGATGCCATGGCATATGTGGCTCATCTGATCACGCTCTTGTTTGCTCTGCGGTTGCTTTGGTCAAGCTGTTTTGATCTCTTGGTATCTTCTTGCCTTCCAACGGCGTCACGGGACAAATCTTCAATATGGGGTGCATGGCTAGCTCCTGATTGGTCTATCACAGCGAGTACTATCACAGCGAGTGCATAGTGCATTACTCTGATCTCAAAGAACACAAAGGACGTCAGCTAGCACATGAACTTCGCATTATCAAGTGGGCACTTGGCGGTTTTGTGCGTGAGGACGGGTAGATACGGTGCAGTGCTTAGAATGACACGATACATGAAGTCTTGAACTGGAGGAGAACAAGACAAATGGTAGTGGCTGGTGGCCAATTGTAAGAGAGAAAGGTACGCGGGTCTGCGGCGCAAGGGAGGCTGCACCCGGGGGCCAAGGGAGACTTTATCTACACGACCCGCCGTTTCGAATAGCTGGCCATGGCATCTACAGTGTAATGGCATATAAGATGAATTCGGTGTGGTTGGTCGAACGTTGCGGGGATCTCCCTTCCCGTGGCCGGATGTCCGAGTCTGGGCCGCCTGGTGCGATTGATGGGGAGGTTGCTGCGCCGTAGCTTGCATATATGCAGAGTTTTGGTTGGCTGACCGAAGTATTTGACCGACGCCGACAAAGTCTGATCTGGATTTCTTCCCGATAAGCGAAGGCCTGCCGGCAACGGGGTTGGGATAACTTTTAGGTTTTGATGCCATTCCGGCGGTCTTCCCGACAAACATATCGGAGTGGCGTGCGACTCTTTGGTTTAGGATCTTATCGAGACCTTTGCCCTCTGTCGCCTACTGTGTGGATATCTGCTGTCTTTAGTCAGGACGAGGCCAATTCAATTGATGTGTCGGAGCTGTGATGTTGGTGTTTATATGATACTGGGGTGTCAGGAATAGATAGAGTCCCAACTTCATCATCGTGATGGGCTTCTGGACCCTGTTTGACGACATTGATTCCCGTCTACATCTGTTCTGGGCAGCCAATTTCATATTGCAATATTGATCGCCAATTTTGTCGTTGTTGAAGGTAAAGCCGCTGTTGAAGTCATCATCAGAGTAATATCATGGGATGACCTCTATGTCAACACAAGTGGTACCTGCGGAGAACTAATTCGGGGGAAGTACGTAGCTCTTTCACCGCAGTATGCAAGTAATGATCGAAGGTGAGACTGTTTCGACGATCGACAATCACAAGCCGCTGATGCTGGTCGTAAACGGACGAACTGGCTTGAAGCTAGATCCCAAAACATATCGACGGAAATATGCGGCAGTTCCAGAGGCCTGGGCCTTCCCCAAGTTTCGGGACGGCTTATGATGGTGGCATGATCGTAAGCCCATGTGGGATCTTTGGACGACAGCGTTTCGTCTGAGCGTAGCTGGACCTGCAGGAACTGCGGGATGCCGGCCGTCACTCACAACGCAGATTCAACACTGATGCAGAAGCTCGTCTTGTTACTTTTCAGCAGCGAGAGCAGGAAGAACCCCTTATCCCCGTTCCGTGCTGCTGTGGCTTCCCGTGGTTGCAGATATTGGTCTTTATCAGACCCTGGGCGCCGTACAAAAGAGTCTTAGGGTCTTAATCCAATACCAGGCAAAACAATCACTCTCTGCTTTTGGCTTCACGGCACCGTATATCCATATGCAACAGGCACGGGGAATATTCGGCAGGAAAGCTGAGCAACTAGTCCTGCTAGCGATGATAAAGAACCGCTATCCGTCTTCTGGATAGGGCTATAGTCAGGAGCAAGCTGTGAACGAGGGAGATGCCAAGGATAGTTTGACTCAGATGATGCTTTTGCGGGACATTCCAGGATCGGAGTTTCAACAGCAGCAGTTCGCTGTTTCGTCGCTTAGCGACGTAAAGGCGAGCCAGCGCGAAGCCCAGCCTCCAGGACAGCCAGCGAGAGGAGGACGAGTGTGGTAGTCCGACAGAAGGCTCCGCGGGAAGACGCCAGGTTTCCAATTTGGGAACCGAACCCTATTTTTCGATTGGACCAAATTTGTCGGGCCGGATCTACAGCTAGAGCCGGGCAGATCCAGACAAGGGAGGGTGATGTGGCGAGCACATGGCATCCGACCAGGCGGGGGGAGGGGAGGTCCAGGTCCGGAGGCTGATGAGTCGACGGTCGTAGCTGCTTTGCTTTTGTTGAGTTGTGCACCGGACTGAATGGGGTTTGCTGCTGTGTCTCGGCAGGCACAGTGACAGTGCAGTGGCTTGGCACCGGCTGCTTGGCAACAGCCAGAGTCAGACGCCGGGACATGCAACTACGAGTCTGCGAACTACGAGTCTGCGACACTTGAGACGCGTTCTTTCATTTGCACTCTGCCCAAGTTAATTGCAGCCCGGCTCTTTTCCCAGGGAATTGGATTGCTTTTCGTGGTCAACTTTGAGCTAGCCCTTCCCATTTGCTGTACCAGCCTTTGGACAACTTTTGCCGTCGGGTTCTGCAAATTGCGGCAGCAAGCAGCAGCACGACCAACACCGCAAGCAGCTCTCTCGGCGCCGCCCCGTCGCACAATGTCCGTCCGTAAAGCAACGCAAACGCCCAAACAGCCCGGCATTCCTCCAACATGGTCCGACAGCCGGGATGAGATCGTCCAACAGCGAATTGCGAGACCACCCACAAACACCCAGACATCCAGACACCCTTGGACCCATGCCGCGCCAAAATAGCCGGCATTCGGGCGTCCCATCATGAACGGCTTCGAATCTTATATAAGGCCCGTCCGGTCTTTCCGCGGTGGCATCTCGAACATCTGAAGAACAACAACCCAAGTTTCCACCAAGATACCCGTCCCGATTATATAAGCCTCGCGCCCTGCCGCTGCCATCGAATGAGATTGACTGATATCTTCCGCCGTCTCGTGTCTCACTTCACTCCTACCTCCCGCCCCTCCCCAGAGACATCAGAGACCAAACCACCTGTGCCTTCGACCACCTCCTCAGGCACTACCTTGCCCAAGACCACATCGCAAGCAACAACCACCAAACACCCCAAACAACCCACCAGCACCACCGCAAACATGCCCGGTCTTACCTCCAGCAACACCCCGGGACGCTTCTCCCAAATCCCGGGCCCTCTCGGCCTGGCGTCTGCTTCGCTCGAGGGCAAGGTTGCGCTCGTCACTGGTGCCGGTACGTATCTTCCAACAACACATCACAATCTACCCAACTGGATTGCCAGCCGCTTCATGGGGGTTCGCATATGCATTGCATTCATAATGCTTTCATCCTACCCCTTAACCGGGAGCCCGTCCGTGCCGCCGGCCGGTACTTTTTACCCCAACTCAATGTCCGGCGGGCGCCCAGCCCGCCGGTGCCCCACACCCCACACCCCACACCCCACTTCCCTTGTTTGCAACACATCCCGCTGGTCCAACATCAACAAATCAACGCACCCGTTGCGACGGAACATTGTCTCCTTTTTTTTTTTTTTTTTGGGTCCGCCATGGCTAACTTTACCAGGCCGTGGTATCGGCAGGGAGATGGCCCTTGAGCTTGGACGTCGCGGCGCCAAGGTCATCGTCAACTATGCCAACAGCGACGAGGCAGCGCAGGAGGTCGTCAACCTGATCAAGAAGAACGGCTCCGACGCCGCATCCATCAAGGCCAACGTTTCCGACGTCGACCAGATTGTGCGCATGTTCGATGAGGCGGTCAAGAAGTTCGGCAAGCTCAACATCGTCTGCTCCAACAGCGGTGTCGTCTCCTTCGGCCACGTCAAGGATGTCACCCCCGAGGAGTTCGACCGCGTCTTCAACATCAACACACGAGGCCAGTTCTTCGTCGCCCGCGAGGCATACAAGCACCTCGAGGTTGGTGGCCGCCTGATCCTCATGGGATCCATCACTGGCCAGGCCAAGGGTGTCCCCAAGCATGCCGTCTACTCTGGGAGCAAGGGTACCATCGAGACCTTTGTCAGATGCATGGCGATAGGTATGATTTTTCAGCCCCCCATTTGCTTGAGTCGAGCAGATATTTTCTGACACTGTCGATAGATTTCGGTGACAAGAAGATCACTGTCAACGCGGTCGCTCCTGGCGGCATCAAGACCGACATGTATCACCAGGTCTGCAGAGAGTACATTCCCAACGGTGCCAACCTCGACGATGATGGCGTAGATGAGTATGCCGCCACCTGGTCCCCACTCCACCGTGTCGGCCTGCCCATTGATATCGCTCGCGTCGTCTGCTTCCTTGCGTCTCAGGATGGCGAGTGGGTCAATGGCAAGGTGATTGGCATTGACGGCGCTGCGTGCATGTAGAGAAATTACAAAAAATACCAATATTAGACGGCGACCAGAAATGATTGTACAGGAAACGTGGGTAGTTGAATTGGCTTTACACTATCGACAGAATCATGGCTTTAAGGGGAATGGTATCTATTTGTACGCAACAGGTGGGGATGGATGGAAATGGGTGCATGTGCAACTACATGGCATATAGCAAAGGAGTAAATTAATTCTCTCTTCTCTCTCTATCATGACACAGCATTTGTCAAAGAGAAACTCCGTATCTGTGAGATAAGTATGGCTATGAACATGCCGGATAAGTCGTGGGCACTGAGGCCGCGATGCTGGGGTTCGTCTGCCCACATCCGTAGATGGCCCCGAGAGCTGTGTCGTCCACAGCTGCATCGTACGCGTTTCCGCAGTTCACATCGCTAACCCCATGCAACCGAAATCCTACTGTTAGTCTTGTAATGGACCAACAAGCCCTGAAGGATATGACCACTCACCTCGATCCACCGGTAGCTCTGTTGAAGTAAGAGCAGATGTCGTGGGAGAAACAGTCTTGTGTGTAGACGTTCCCAACCGCGGTTCCTGTGCATCCCGCGCCGCAACGACCATTGCAGGAGTAGCTAACGCCAATAAATATCAGCTGGGGTGGGCTGGAAGGAGAGTCGTCGGTCAAGAGAAGATCCTGATCTACGTACTCGGAGCCGATGGAATTATATCCGAAATTTGACCCGACGACGCCCGTCCATTTGCAGGTTAGTCCGGCGTCTGTCTTCCAGGTGGCTGTGGCTGTGGTTCCGATCTTAAGGCATGTCACTGAGCCTGAGACGAGCTGAAGCAGAGGGAGGAGAGCGGCGAAGTGCCGGTTGGTGATCATGATGGACTGAGTAAGTAAGAATATGTGTATGGATGTGGTAGGCTTTGGGTGAACATCATGATGCAACGAGGTGTTGTGGGATGTATCCCTTATACAAGCTGTGCGGTAGTATGTTCGGGGAAATTTCCGGAGAATACTGTCTACGAGGTCTATACTCTAGTCACGCAATCGAGACTAGTGATGAGCAAGCTTGGCTGGAATAACTTGTGTTTATTTGCCTCGGCTGTTGCGTAGTGCTGCTTTATTCAACTTGTCATGGTCAAGGGCTGACCGCATTTATGAAGGGTACTTTTTTCTAGTGGTTTTCGTTAGACTATCTAGCGGACTATCTAGCGGTGACAACGGCGACGGATCTTCAAGTTGCCACATGGAATGATAGTCACCATAACCTGAGAGAAAGTGCCCTTGATAAATTCCTCTCTAACATTACCGAACTCAGAAATGGTAAAGTCGTGGTGACTCTCCGCTGGCAGTCCTCGACCACACGAGGATCCCAAATCCCATCATTAAAGTCCCACCATCCCTATATTCTGAAAAGTCCCTTCCAAAACCCGTTGCGGTTCACCTCATTATACCAGTCTTTGGTCTCCAGCGGCGCGCCCCCGGGTATGAGGCCGCAAGTGCACATTGCCGCGCAAAACATAACTGCGAACTTGACTCTGTGCTGGACCCGTGCACCAAAGGTCGTGGACTGGGCCATTACTTCGATCGAGTGACGTTGAAGTAAACAAGTAGAGAGGATAAGGTACGGGTGGGCGTGTTCAGTTGATCGTCGGCTTTGAATTTCGATATTGCGTGGCTGCTTAGCGGGAAACGAGTATGCGCACTGAGAAGCGGTGAAATTATCAACAGGATTACTAGAGATAAATCAGACAAGATGCAACTAATCAGTCTTGATGTTAGACCCTGAGTCGTCGCGTATCTGAACATGTAACAGCAGGATTCTCACCGTCCGTAATATCGGTAGGCACCACAAGGTCGGTGTGGTAGAATTGATCAGCAGATACCGTGGGACTTGACGGTCTGTCTAAGGTGATGACTTGCAGTACTTGTCTCCAGCGATTCAAGGTGCTTACACTTGGCCGATAGTTGGGCAAGAAAACGCACAGGCCAATTTGGTTAACCCGCATCTCCCGAAGGCACTGCAACAAGGAGGAATGATCCCCCCACCTTTGTGTTACTCTGATTGTGTAACATGAATGGAGGTCTTCCGCGGCGGGTGTGTAAGGTGTTCGGGACATGGCCATGCTCCAGGGGCTTGTTCTGCCACCACCGCTACCAAGAGTCGCCAGAACACTTGCAAGCCATGATGCAAGTCAGTCTTGCTTGTCTTGTCCCTTGGCCGTTTGCAGATTGATCTGTGCTTATTATTGTTGGCATGCCGTCAGAAACATCATAAATATATGATCATCATATTCGGGGAAGAGAGAGATGATTGATTATCATGTGATGTGAGCAAAACTGTCCCCTATATTGGTCTACTGTTTCCTTGATTGAGTCTTCATCACATTCCGTTTCCTCTAAATCCCTCTATCATGTTACTTCTGGACCTCCTGCCCGCAAAATGGCCGACTAGAAAGAACCAATCTGGTAGCCATCGGTACGTGAACTTTAGCAGTCGTCCGAGTCGAAGCGCACGATACAGTTCCAGTTGTTCGGCATCTACGTGTCAATCTGTCAGCATTTCCTGTCCCACATCCAACTTAGAGCCCACAGGAAAAAGGGTTTTTGGCGACTTACAAAGTTCATACCGATAACATATTCCCAGTTTTTCTCCACATATGAGCAATGTTCGAGGATCCCCGCAGCACAATTGGCAATGTCGCCGAACGAGTTCAGAGTGTACGTGTGATCGTTGTCGTTGCACCACCAGATGGCGCTCTTCCAGCTGCAGCTGACTCGTCCGCAGGCGCCGGGTCCAGGACCGTTGGCAGGGCTGCCAGGTACACCACGCAGGTATTTGATTCCATCGGCAATGGGCTTCGGATAGCATCGATCCCATTCGCGGTGACCGTTCGGGCCGCACGACACGCCAGGGTCGAGGTGTTCCGTACCAGCGACTCTGAGCTCGGTGACGGTGTCGGTGATGTTGGCAACGGTGTTGAGGAAGTCGGGATTGATCTTGACCAGCTTGTCGTAGACCTGCTCAATGGTACCAGTAACGTTGACCATGGTGCCGTCGGCAAAAGCCTGGACCTCCCAGGTAATCTCCTCAACGGCATAGCCCGGGAGGGGCGCCTCAAGGCCGAGGACCTGTGGAAGAAGGGATTGGTTGGTTAATAAACTTCCCTCTGAGCCTCGACTTGGAGAATGGGGCAGAAATCACCAGAACGGCCAAGAAGACCATGAAGAAGCTGGCGATGCTAAGCATGGTTACGGCCTGGACGACCGACAGTTGCGACGGCAAGAAAAGTACGTGCTGATTGTGAAAGTGACGGGTTTGTGACCAAGCTCAGCGACTGATGGTTGATGGTGGAAATGAGCACGTGGAAAGACGTTCAGGAAGAGGAGGACAAGAAGAGAAGCAACGAGAGAGGGCCCCTTTATAAATTATGGCTCACGGCGAGAATTGGATCGAAACTTGGGCATCCCAATTCATATTGATTGACCGGAAAGGGCAGGCGAGAGCCCACCAGGCAGTTGCTCCGGAAGACCATGGGAGGAAAGAATGCCCTCGACTCGGTGACTTCCGTTTCTGCCAGACGAGGAAACTACACCCATCGCCCCACCGTCATCCGAACTGTGGATCGGCGTGATCCATCAAGAGGCTGACCGGTTTCCGACGCTCGGGACATGGATCAGAGTAGAAGGTCCACCACGGGACGCGTCCGTTTGTTCTCTATTTGGTCGATTTGACGTGAGCTTTCCTGTCGTGCCTTCGCCCACGACTTACATGTACGTCATGCGGAAGTTAGCTACGTATGGTGGAAAGATCTTAACCCTCATCCATCAGTCTCGGATTCTTAATTTGGACGCCTTGGTAGTAGGATCTTCGACGATTCTATTTTCTTGGTGAAGTTGTTTATAACTGTCACCATACGGGGCCGACGGCCATTCGCATCCCAAGGAATCGGATGGTGGGATGAAATCCCGGATCAGGGTTATTCCAAATGGCTGGCGAGACCGCGGCTTTTGACCAGACCAACTGCCGAAGCCGCACGTATGCGACCCGAGAATCGAGCCGTGTGCAATTCAGAGATCGAGCTGGCGAGGCGGTGTTGAGACGACAGAGATCGGTGATGGGTCCCGGGACGGGATCCGGTCGACTGCCAGCCGTGTCGTCTGAAGGAAGAAACTGCGGCAATTGGTCAGATGACATTGTTTAACACACGTACCGGCGTGGTGACCGCATGATGTGACAGCCGAGGCAGTTGTCCGGGAAGGTGGAAGGGAACAATGTGAGAACCACATCACTTCTGAGATACACCTATTTCTACCTGAGTAATGGCCAAGAACCCTTCCACCTTTCAGTTCGGGGTAGGATGTGTGTGAAACCTCAGGAAACCACAGAATTTTAGGGCATGTCGTACAATGCTAAACTCGTCCAAGAAATCCACACCTCGTGTGGCCGAGAAATATATCTCAGCATCCTTGCGGCCGTGAATGTGGGTTATGGTTCAGTTCGTGCCCGAGGAGTCACCCCGCGGGCCCACGCCACTCTCTTTTATTTTCTTCTTTTTTTTTTTGGCTGTCTAGTACTCCCCGGCTTCAAGCTGACTTGTCCTCCAGAAAACCGCACCACAGCTGGTATCCTCGGGACTCGTGTGCGGTGTTAGGATTTTGGTGTAGGAAAGTTCTGATTGCTGGGACAGGAGGCGCACAGTCTCTGGGAAGAGCCATGGCCGCATGGAGTTTCTCAATGGTTCCATGAATATATGCTTCATTGGTTAGAGAAGTCAGCCGTTTGCAGCTTCGTGTGTAGTATTTTGGAAAAGCCTCTCACCGTTGGGGCTGCGTCGAAGCTACCCATTACAAGCCTATACAGCTCTTCTACTACCTGGTCCAATACCGGTTCTAGGCAGTTATCAATTTCTGCAGCTGTGAATGTGACTTTATGTGTCCTCCCAAAGTAGTTGAGCTCGTAGGTCCTGTCACTGGAGTTACCTTGCTCGTCAAGGAGTATCTTGTGATCTTGTGCGAGCCTGCCAAGATATCTGTCCTTGAGGTTGCGCAGGTTTCTCTCGTCGAGTCTTTGAGGTTGAAAAAGGACCGCCGCACGTCGAGCCTCAGAGGCAGCAAGGCTGTCAAAAGCTGTTCCCACCCACTCCAGTGGTGCCATCTTGTTTGGAACAAGTTTCATGGGTAGCCTGAGCCCGTTTGCAACTTTTAATCAGCAGGTAGGACAGACTATCAAGGGGAAGTTAAGGAACATACTTCTGGGTAGAGCCCACCAGTTCCAACTGCAGAGGCCAGTCCCTCTTAATTAAACAACTCTTGACTCCGTCCAGGCTCACCCAAACATGTCTCTGGTCTTCGGTTATCTCTCCGGACCTGAGAAGATTCTGTTTTCCGAGGCTGTAGTATTTACCAATCATCTTGGCTGTCTCTTCGTCGATAAAGCAAACTCTGGGAGCTGGAAGACTGCTGAAAAGATTCAGCTTCATGTCGCTGAAGAGCTCTGCCAGGATTGAGCGTAACTCGTTCGAGTCGTCCCAGCTCCTCATCGCAAGAACAACCTCCCACTGTATGATATATTTGTTTCGGTCAATTTTGTTCTTCTTGATCAGGAATCGCCTTATTGTTGTAAGGATAGGAAGGTAAAAATCTGCAAGCACGGCCTCAAATGTTTTTCCCGGCCAGACAACCTTCCCCAACAACTTCTCGTTCCAGTCGCGGAGGTCAATCACCCCGTTGGCGTTGCCGTCATCTTTGGCCATATCGGGCTCTGCCGAGTCACCAAGGGCCATGACTTTACCGTGGGGGTTGTATTTAATAGATCCCTTGAGATAATAGCCATCGGTATTGTCTTTGTATGTTGCTGGCCAGTTATTGAAAGGCTGGGGACCAGAATGAATTCCAGTCTTCCGGTCAACGTCAGGCATCATTATGGATGAAGCGAACCCAATGTAGAAGCCGCAGGGCTCATCTATGCCAAGAATAATCGTGATCACTTCCTTTGGCGGAGAAAGTCCCAATGATGGAGGTCTGGGGGACGAAATTGGCATCGAGTCAGGGACATCCCCCGGCGACTTCGCTGGTGTCGGCATTGGTTGTTCGACCGGAAACGGAGGCGTATCCCTCTTTTCGAAGTCGGCTGCCCACTTCATATAGTCTGACCTCGAGCGGAAGTCCCTATGATCTTCAAGCATCATATCTGCCGGTAACAGCTCCCGGCAGGCCTCCCTGCTTGCGGAGTCACCCTTCTGCTCATACAGAAAGGCAAGAAGTTGCAAAGATTTCGCATAGGACTCATTCGTCCTGCCGGCAGGGAGCTTCGCCTTCGCCTTCATAGCTTTACGACAGTATATAAATGCATCGTCGTTCTGTCCGAGCATAATTTGATGCAAAGCCATGCCGTGGAGGAGGTGGCCGAATAATGGGTTGGTCGGCTGAAGCGCAGGTCTCTCCAAGGTCGCTGACAAGACGGGGCCGATGAGATCCCACTTGCCCAATGACGCTTGGCAAAATGCCAACATGAACGATGCGTCGGAATAGATGTACTCTTGGTCCGCCGGCAGGATCTTGAAAAAGAACTCCACGGCTTTGCCGTAGTCGCCCGATTTGAAGCTGGACAAGGCTAGCTCCTCAAACTTTTTGGCCAGTTCAACGTCGAGCTCGTCATCGCTGTCCAAAGAATGCCTCTCAGGTGCAACGGATGGCGGCGGTGGAATCCAGTCTTGTATCTTCTGCTTGCCTCGGTCGCCAAGCGGAAAGCCGTCGAGACTTGGGTTGTAGTCGCGGTCACCTGCCACAGATCCTTCGACGATGTCGCTCATGTTGGAGTAAAAGTCTTGGGCGGTAGCTTGCAACTTGACGCGGTTCTTGCTTCCTTGTTGTGGCCCCTTTATGGCGAGACTACCAATCTTGGATTCCAGGTCGTGCAGAGCTTGCAACACCTTGTCCACAGAAGCATTGCCACGATATTGCAGGCATCTTGTTTGATTGTTAACAAACCGTCTAGTCTAGTTACAGAGAGGGCCGTGGAGACTCACAGGTTGATGAATCCCATAGCAAGATGCATGTCCTGCGTGTGGGAGTGGATCAGTTGGCGAAACATGGTATTGTTTTTCGCCTGGAGATTAAGTCGTATTTGACGACCAGGTCGGCCTGCCCAGCCAAGAAAGCCTTTCTTGTTGGTCAATTCGGTGAATTGGGCCTCGAGTTTCTCCAGTGTCTCACGGCAGTCGGCCATAGAGACGCTCAGACTTGTGACGAGCGAATCTAGCCCATCAATCTTGCGTTCGGTCAGCCCTGCCAACGGACCACGCTCGCATGACTCAATAGCAGATAGAACACGACTGAGGCCGTCAAGTTCTCGTTTAAGATCGGCAAGATGGTCGTTGATGTTGGAGACCCCGTCAACGAATTCATGAAGGATGGCTCCGATCTGCGATTGCTCAAGTTAGCATGAGGCCCAACACTCACGGCCATCGACAGCGCCAACCTTCAAGCTCAAGCCGGCTAGAGAGCCCGCCGATATGACGATACTCAGCGGGTCCATTGCGTGGGATCACTTGTTCTCTATCCAGTTTCGCATGTTGTGTTTGTACGGGGTTTGAGGGCTGAGGTCAAAATCTGCTCAGCCGCATTCGAAGAAACCCCTCCCTCTCTTGATACACATAATCATACGGATTACGGATTACAGAGTGGCCGAGACCGAGCCTGCATATTCCGTAACAGGCTAGACTGACCTTGGCATTATCATCTCTGCACAGGTGATAGTGCGACACGTTACCTGCCTTGAATCTAATATATACCTAAGGTAGCGCTGAGAGCAATTGGTCAACCGCAGCAGCAGTCAGGCCAAGCCATGATACGACAAATATACGAGTCGACCAAACTGCTGAACCAAAGAGGTAACTCAGTGGTTTTCCAGTGGGTACCAACAGACAGTGACTTTTCACTAGGATCTAAAGCAAAAGCAGCAGCACAAAGGGCAACAAAGCAAGGGCATGCACCATACCACCGCGCACAGCAGGCTAAGTCAACTTCGATTAGACTAGCAACAACCAAGCAACAGCGAACAAGGCTCCCAGAAGGGGTGGGCAATTTCTCAAAGATCATTGATGTGGCGCTCCCGGGCAGACACACTCACGACCTGTACGACAAGCTGAAGCGAAATGAGGCCTGCGTACTGGCACAACTTCGGACAGGTATGGCGAGATTGAACAGATTTTTATATAAAATCAGGGCAGCTGAATTCGACCTATGCGATTGCGGTCACGGGAGGGAAACTGTGGATCACTTCCTGCTACGATGCGTAAGGTGGACGGCTCTACGAGAAGGTATGCTGCAATGTACAACGACAAGACGGGGGAGTCTCTCGTACTATCTGGGAGGAAAAGCGCCATCGGACCCTAAGAAATGGTCGCCAGACATGAAGGCAGTTCGGGCAACAATCAAGTATGCCATGTCAACGGGAAGACTGGATTTGGACGCACAGAGAATAGATGCATCGTAGTAAGAGAACTTGACCAAGGGGCCCCTGTAGCCTCAACCAGCAGATCCTGCTTTAGCTGCTGAAGTTAGGACGCTGAACACTTGGAGAATATAAACTCCCAGGCGATCTGCTCATAATACGACAAGAGGCGTCGGGTGGTCTAAAGGTGAAAAAGTAGAGGGCTTGGACGAGACAATGGCAGAATTGGATGAACCGAATGTAGTTAGCGTGCATAGGCCCTTTAGGCTTAGTGCCTCGGGGCGAAATAAATTCCATCCATCCATCCATTAAGCAACCCGAATCACGCAGAACATCCCCGTCTGCCAATGACAATGGCACACCCGCACAGGCGTACGTGTTAGTACCGTCTTCAACCTGGAATGACGATTTGACATTAGCACAGATTAATTACTTCATTTCTCCGCAACACAATGGGCGTTTATGAAGTTTTGGTCGGTTGTTGTCAGCGCCTGCTTGCAAGCTTTCTATTTCCACAATTCACATCATCTACGCCCATCATGGGATCCGAATCGTACGCTTGCACCGTCGCCGTCAAGCCCGGCACCGTTCCGGACGACGCAAAAGCACACCACGTCAAGACCAAGGCCGGGCGCCCCGTTCTCTTTGGGAACCCTTTCCCATCGTATGGCTGGAAAGGCGTTTCGCTCCTTCGTGCGGCTTTCATCTTTGCTCGGTAATTACATTGCTTTCTCCAGACCAATCGGACAACTGACCCGTCATGACTCACCTGTGACAGCTACCGTCTGCAGGGGAAGCTTCCAGTGCCCGACGCCTCTGATGCCAAGATTCCACACGTCTCCCCTACTTTTTTGCCCTCGCGCACCAAGACCGATACTCTCCGCGCGACGTGGATAGGCCACGCAACCTGCTTTGTCGAGTTCCCTTCAGGCTTCCGCGCCCTGTTCGACCCCGTTTTCGAGGAAAAGTTCAACGCGGCTTCACCCAGGCGCTTCACTCCGCCCGCGTGCAAGCCAGGCGATTTTCCCGCCCTCGATGCAGTCTTCATCAGCCACGACCACCACGACCACCTGTCTTTGCCGACAGTAAAGGAACTTGCTCACCTGTATCCACGAGTCCACTTCTTTTGCGGTTTGAACAGGGCAGCATGGTTCCGTGAGGCTGGCATCACCGCAGTGACAGAGATGGACTGGTGGGACGATGCCCATGTTGTCTTGGAAAACCCCAACAAGACGACGACCGATCGACCTCAGGACGCCAGTGGCTGTGATGGCCCCGAGAGTATCTCGGTCCGCGTATCCTGCCTTCCTAGCCAGCATGGTTGCATGCGGTCGCCCTTTGACAAAGACAGCGCCTTGTGGGCATCTTGGGCCGTCTCTTCGGGCGGCAAGTCGGTCTGGTTCGCCGGCGACACAGGTTACCGCAATGTGCCCGAAGGCATCGACGAACTCGGACCGGGCTTCGACGAGTTGCCCCGGAATCCGCAGTTTACGCAGATCGGCCAGCTGCGAGGACCGTTCGACGTGGGCCTGATTCCCATCGGAGCCTACCACCCGCGCATGATGTACAGCCCGGTGCACGCAAGCCCCCTTGACGCCGTCGAAATCTTTCTGGACACGAGATGCCAGAAGGCTATAGGGATTCACTGGGGCACGTGGGCGCTGACGAGCGAGCCTGTTGCGGAACCCCCTGAGAAGCTCAAGGAGGCACTTAAGGCCAAGGGCTTGCCCCAGGCAGGGCTGTTTGACGTGTGTGCTATCGGAGAGAGCCGGATATTTTGAACGCATTGCAAATGCGATACCCCCAGTCCCGAATCGTGCCCAAATATCAATACAAATAAAAGCTTTGGCTCGTATTCCAAGTCGTCTTTTGGTTAAAGGTGATCTTGAGGCCCTTGTTGAACGAACCACTTGTATGACTAATAATTCCAAGCCAGTGTTGTGTGTGGGAAACC
This sequence comes from Apodospora peruviana, assembly GCA_033439685.1. NCBI lineage: Eukaryota > Fungi > Ascomycota > Sordariomycetes > Sordariales > Lasiosphaeriaceae > Apodospora > Apodospora peruviana. The sequence goes on along the minus strand of JAUEDM010000003.1, from coordinate 532,624 downwards.
TGTGCTGGTAAGGGTTGTCTTAAGAGTCGTCGAGTTTACTCAGATGCTCAAGAATTGAACAAAAACGATACCGAGGACAGAGTCAACGTTTTATCCATAAGGAATACTCGGTAAACTTGACGTGTGCCGAGTGCTGCAGGACCTGCGCAATCCACACACATATTCCTAGGTGAACAGGCACAAGACTGCAATCATGGCGAGCTAGGGCTTAACGAGGAACTCCCGGTTGTCTACCTAACCATCTCCACTTTAAGCTGCAAGTTTTAAGAGAGCAGGAAGTAATCATTCTTACCGCTAGGAACGGGAAATCTAATGGGCCCGAAGTTTCTAGGTCTAGATGTAGGATAGGTAAGTAATAAAGTTACGGCTTAGTTATGACTGTAACGTTTATTGACTTTTTAGATGATTAAAAAGCGCCGCTAGATATAGGCATCTATCCGGATTTTATAACGTATAATATTGCGCATCAGCATCTGCTTGAATGCGAGGTTACAGTTAGCATCGCGGGAAGAAGGTCAAGATGGCGACGGAACGGGCTGCGGTTGCATTCTAGGTGGGTATAATAGCCTTCTAGGAGGTTACTACATGTGTTGAAATATAGATCGGATGACCAAGTTTTTTACAGTTCCCATGTCTCCTTAGATGACTGGATCATAAGCATTGGATGCCTTCCAAACAGGTTTGTGCTTCACGTAACTCTCTACCTTACAATTATGCCGGACTACCCAAGGTACCTAACTACTCTCCTAATTAGAGTGTTCAAGCTACAGGCAAAACCGCCCCCAAGAAGAGCCTCTTCTTCAGCCCCTTCTTGTTATCCGGCCCCTGCCACCCAACCACCACCTTATCCCTAAAACAGCAAATGGACGGGCCCGACGCCGCCGCCGTGAAGGCCTCATTCAACGGAAACGTCTTCCACCCAATATTACTCTCCCCATCATCCCCATGATCATTCCCTCTTATCGAAACCTGCACGTTCTTGTCCTTGCTCCTCACAACCCACCACTCCGTCCCCTGCCCATCCCAGTCCAAATCAGCAGACTTCTTGGTCTCGCCAAAGTCGCATGTCTCAACATCTCCAAAGGTGAGGTTATGGATATCCACGCAGGTCCGTCTCATGGCCATCTTTTCGGAGACCGTAGACCACGTCAACACCAACTCACCTTTCGGCGAGGTCACCAGGTTCGGTCGGCCGTAAAAAGGCCTCGGAGTCCAGTTTGACGACCAAGCACCAGCTTGCGCCTCCGTCGGTGCTACTGGCGAGTCTGATGTGGTAGTCGCTACCCAGCCAGGCGGCGATGAGATATGGTTTCACGAAAGCCAAGGAAACCCCGTGGAGATGATATTTCTCGGATTTCGCCAGCTTCGTGGTCCGAACAGGCAGGCTCCACGCGTCGGGTTCGAGAGTGGTCGATTTTGGTAGAGACGATGTTGAGCTTGTACGAGCCGGTCATCCATCCGAGGTAGGTCGTGCCTGAATGGGCGGCGTACGCGAGGCCGGCTGATCCGGACACCGAGTCCTCGCTGAAGGGGAGCTTCTGTGCCGCCGGAGCCCAGACGACCCCGGTGGTGGAGGTGGAGGTGCAGAGGCTACCGCTGTATTCCCCGTCGGTCCATGCGAGCATCAGGACGCGGTCGTCTTGCTTGGCGAAGGCTGGGGCGCATTCTATTCTGTAGGTTGAGCGGTCATGACAGTGGAGGAACACTTGTTGTGGCGGTGTGGCTGGACCTTCTGCGCCTTTGATGAGGAAGATGGAACAGTGGGTTGGCTCGAGGCACCAGTTGCCTTGCTTGAAGCAGGGGGCACACATGGTGAAGGTGTCATTAGCGCATTTGCAACAGTCTGTCAGACCGGCGATGATTAGCATGTGTCGTTGCAGAATGGAGAGACGGAAGGGGCTGAGACATACGGTAGTAGTCCCGGTGTTTAATGCTGGTATGGCAGCGAGCACACGTGGTATTAATGTTAGGAAGCCGGACGTCCCTGGCGACGCTCCTCATGGTCAGACAGCTGTCCGGGGTCTCGGTGTTGACCACGCGGGTCATGACATGGTTCTCCGGATCGAGACATCCACCGTTCGATTCCGCACAAGTATCGCAGCACAGGAAACCATCATCCTCACACGCACAACAATCTAAAGAACATAATCAGCCACGGCTTGGACCAGACAGAAAGGCATGGGGAAACTCACGAAAATAAGACGTCGTCTGACGAGAAAAGCCATTCCCACAGCGACTGTACATGACAGCATCCTGTCGCTTGCAGGTCTCGGGGACGACACCTTCTACAAACCCCTGCCCTTTTCCCCGTCGGTCCCGGCCGACCAGAAACGTGGTGACCCGTCCTGTGGTCCACTTCGCGGCTTGCACCTCTGCCACGTGGGCGAGCGCCATGCCGGCTGCGAGCCCGACGAGCAGACCGGGATTCGCAGCATCGAGCCCGCCAGTAATAAACGAAACGTCGATATTGGACGCAATCATGTCGCTCGCTTGTCCACCCGTCACAAGCGCCCCGATCTCGTGCACCTGCATCTCCATCTCCTGGATGGCATCATGCACAAGCTGGCCGGGATCGGTGAACACTTCCTGGACCGCTGCCTCCACGGCGGGACCTGGGTTCGCTTCAGCAGAACTGGAGATGGCGCCCTGGGCCGCGGATCCGTCAATGACGGCCTCCAGGCCGACGCCCACGCCCAAAGTGACGGCGCCGATGCCTAACGGGATCAGGACGTCCTTGGCGGTCGTTTTGTGGAGGTCCTCGCCGCGCTTGCGGAGCTCGGCCTCGATCATGCTCAGCTTCTCGCTGGCAACGTACATGCGTCGGGCGCCATAGGCTGTGCCGGCCAAGCTGATGTCCAATGGTGAACGGGGCAAGACCGATGCCGCTGGCCATGGAGACGCCGGCCGAGACATGCTGTCGCTGCTTGATGATTTCGTGTGTTTGCAAGTCTCTTGTGGGTCGATTCGACAGCTTCTTACGGTAGGCCGCTCGATCGAAGCTGAATGTGTCTTCGAGGCCCATCTTGACGGACGGACGGACGGACGGACGGGCGTCTTGTCTTGCTCAATTTCTCCTGATTTGGGGCGGATTTTCGTTGGCGATGGTCAGGCCACACAATGATGATGCCATGGCATCCCATTCCATCAGGTCCACGGGGAAAGCCCACAGAATTAAATACTTGCTCCATCATTGAGTTCTCAGCTCAAATGCACGACCCAATATTGGCTTATCCTCCATCATGTGTGTGTAGTGGACTACTAACCTCTTCTGGAAGCACAAAGCTCTAGAACGTCCCTGACACTTGGGTCGAGACCTGATATTGCCGGCCCAGACCACAGATTTCAACTTTGTAGTGGGTGCGCCACTGTAGCCACTTTCCAGAAAAAAAATGGCAATGATAATGGCTGGTTCCAGTGGAAACTGGAAAGAGAGCATCGGCATAGGGGCCCATATGATTATGAATAACCGTAGGTTTCCCCCACGGGGCTAACCACTCTTGGCTCGTTATCGACCGGACATTGAGCATGTGAATGCGCCGGCGTCGCTAGAGTTCCGTCGTAGGATGTGGTGGTTGTGGGCAAGGCTCCTCGGTTGTGGGCTGTAATTGGTGCCTGGCAGGATTTTGCCAAGACTCTGCCCCTCCCTCTCACAATGTGTCATTGTGTCTCGGTGGGTGCCTACCTAGGGGTACTTTAACTGCCTACAAGTATTTCAATTTTCGCTCGACACCACCGTTCCCTAAAACAACATGACCAGAATGATTGGAACCACAGACGACAAGGCGATGAGCCTGAGTGCCGATGTGTGGTATCTTATCTTGCGGAATGTGGCCGACAGAGCGGATCTCGCCCGCCTCTGTCGAGTTTGCAAGGCGCTCTACCCCCTCGCGAACCGGATTCTGTACAGAAAAATCACCGTCGGGCCCCCAGTCGTTGATCGGCTCACTCACCTCGCGTATTTGATGGGGATGTCCCAGGGCCAGCATCGCAGGTCAAAGTCGACCGGGTGGGCCGAAAGCCTGGCGCTGGTCCGCCGCCTCGCCGCCGACCACAATTCGGCCCAGACAACCGCTGTATGCGAGATCGACATCGTTTCCCGCTTCGAGCACGACTTCGAGCACACGAAGCTCCATGACATGCGGCCCGAGTTCGAAGAGGCGCTGCCCAGCTTTGTCAGTGTGCTCCCGAATCTGCGGCAGGTCCGGATATTCTCGCCCTCCCCGGCATTTGACACCTTGTTCCGCGTTTTGCACGAGCACCCCAACAAACCAGAGATCCACCTGCTTAGGGAAGACGGATCGCGACCCGTTTCCGGCCCGATGCCGGGTGTCGTCACCGTCAAAGTCTCAGCGAGCCCGTGGAGTGACACGCCGGAGAAGCCCAACACGGTGATTCCGGGCACCGAAAAGCTCTTTTTCGCCTGTCCGGACCTGAAGTCCTTCTCCCTCTCGGTGCACAATAATTACGGCGGCTGCATGAGGCCCCCGATCTACCACCCCATTATCAAGACCTTCCAGTTCGCGTCGTCGTCAGGCGACGAACAGGTGGTCGTTTTTCCACCGCTCGAGTCACTGTCTCTCAGCGGCTACGACATGGACGTAGACAAGGAATGGCCTCGTTGGCGCGACGGACTAGACTGGTCCCGGCTCAAGAGCCTCAGCCTTGGCCTGAATCCGCGGTACGCCGGCGGGCCGACCATGGCCGACCTGCTCGAACAGTTCCAGGGGCATGCCACCGCGCTCCGCAGTCTGACCATTCAGACCTGGGCGGCCGAGGGCCACGAGACCTGTCCCCCGCTGGAAAGTTTTCTCGCCTCGTTCGACGCGCTGGAAGAGCTCACGGTCAAGCGGCACTTTGTCCCGATCGAGACGCTGGCCGGCCACTCGAGGCTGAAGCGGCTGTGTCTGCACTGCATCGAAACGAAAAGGCCCGAGGGAGCCTTTCGCCCGACGCTCGGCGTGGCTGATCTAGCCCGGCTTGACGCAAGTTGCCCCGACTTGGAGTCGCTAGAGATTGACATATCCCGGGATGATGCGGCGTCCGGAGAATGGCCGAACAAGATACTAGTTGAGGCCCTGGCGGGTTCGTTCTCCAATCTGCGACGCCTGACCCTTCACTGCGAAGTCGGCCTCGTCTTCGACTGGTCCCGGCCGCAGGACAAGCCGTCCCTACCGCTGCTGGACGAAGCTCTTATCCGGGCCTTTGCCGAGCCCTTCTTTGCCTCGCGCGGCGCCTCGAAGATGGAGAGGCTTACGATCAAAACGGGCGAAACGTTGCGCCGATTCCCGCAGTGGAATCCTGGATATCGGCTGTTAGAGGAGGCTTCGACACGCCAATTTAATGCCTGGCTACAGATCACTGATGGAGAGGTGAGAGTGCAGGAGCATTTTCCGGCCTAATACGATTTGAGCTTCTAGCGCAGGTCAGAACCTAAATTTCAACAATACTGCTTTAGCAAAAATCTGGGGACCAAAAGGGGGCCTAAATGTTCGGGCAGAGATGAATTAGGCAGAGCTGGGACGCTTTTGGATCAACGCATCTGCCTGGAATTATTGTATTACGAATTAGGTCTAGAGCAATCCATCTGGTCGGGTAGGTACGTCTACCTACGTATTTAACCCTTTACCGTTTTTCACCTACCTACCAGGTACTTAAAAATCCGAACTTTGCCCCCAGCAACCCACCTCTCTAAAAAAAGAAACCAAAACAAAAGCAAAAATGGTGGTATCATTCCAAAATCTTCCCTCGGAGATCCTCGTGCGTATCGCCGAGAGCTTCTGCCTCTGCACGCGCTGCACCGGGCAGCCGGTCGCCCGGTGTGTGAACGGCTGCTCCCCGGTCAGCTGCCACTGCCACTGCGACACAGCCGACATGTATCCCAGCACTTATAGTAATAAGGGCCGAGAGCACGACCAGCACACCAGGGCGCTCCACGCGCTGTGTCTGACTTCACGTCGGCTGAACGATGCCGCCCTCGGTCCTCTCTATCACCATATCGATGTCAGGTAATTACGTTCAATTACTGCTCTAAAAGATTCCTGACTGACGTTTTATAATATTATAGCCACACCAAATGGTGGCTCCTCGCCAGGACTGCGCTAGAACGTCCAGACCTCGCCCGCCTCGTGCGTGAGCTCTTCCTCCCTCAGCACTTCCACCATCCCGGGCCCGACATTGACGCGATCCCGGCCACCGTTCGCGCCTACTACGACGCCTGTATGGCGACCTTCGTCTCCCAGATCCCCGAGGTCAGGCGATCCGAATGGGTCCGCCTACGCGATATCGCCGACAACGCGCTGCTGACGGGAAACAAGAGCGACGAGCTGTCCCTTCTCGCCAGCCTGCTCCCGTCCCTCGAGGCCATCCGCGCCGTGACCACCTACGGCGAGCTCTTCCATTTTTGCTCCACCGGCGGCTCGCTGCCGCTTCTTCGCGAGGTCGATCTCGCGCACTACGACCTCGAGGGAGCCCATGACCTGGCCGACCTGGCGGCGCTGTTCAAGGCTGCTCCTAACTTGAAAAAGCTCTCGATCCACGGGCTGAGCGGCGACGATGAGGAGCCAGTGGGTGATGATGATCGCTTATTACAGGGCGACACGATCATCATGGCAAACTTGAGGGAGATTGATATCCGCGCAGCCGCGCTGAACGCTAGCACGCTCGATCAGCTCCTCAGTGCGTGTCCGGTCGTCGAGGTTTTCAGGTACGCCAGCGGCGGATCGGCGGTTGGGTACTGTCAGTTCCACCCGGGCGAGATGAGGGACGTGATGATGCGCCGTGGGAAGCAGCTGAAGCGTGTCGCGGTGGATTTCATGTATGCGGATAATTGTGAGGAGTGGGACGGCTGGGATGCGAATGATATGGATGTTATCAGAGAGGATTTTAGGAGGCGAGGGATTGAGCTGGAGGTTTCTAATTTGCCTTCTACGAGGTGAACGGATCTCAACTGACCCGACGACTACCGAGGTTCCCTTTGTCAGCCGGCATAACGTACCGGCTAACAAAAGCTCCATCTTGGAACTCCTGGTGATAAACTGGTATACTCCGTTGGTTGCTGGTGCAGTGGTGGAAACACTGTAAAACAGATGCAAATAGGAAGTAAATACAAGAATAATAAAATGCTCAAACAACAACCTCATCTGGACATGCCAGGCCCCCTATTCACAATATCTTCCACGACGTTCATAAACTATTACTAATGCAGTTTAATAAAATCAAACTATCGAGGCCATCCCAGTCTAGTCCTCAATTTTTATTTTCCAGGGTTCCAAGCTCAGTCAGATATACCCCTTCTCCAGGTCCTCGCTCACTTTCCAGGCTTCTTTCCGACAATGTATATCGCTATCCCCGGGCTGGCACACTTCCAGCTCCGGCTCCGGCTCAAATATCTCTTCTCCCGTCAATCTTTTCCAAACCATCGTGTCGAGATTGAGCGCATATATATCCCCATCTTCCGTCTCCTGGGTCACAATCTCCCGTCCCCTCAGATACGCCCTCCTTTTCTTTACCGAATCGGCATTATGAGGCGGGGCTTCGCCGGTCGTAGCGACCTTTTCCATCCTAAAGCTCTCCAAATCCAACCGAAACACAGCTGTGCCGTCCCTATGGACACACCAATCGCCAGCTCTGTATCCCACCCCGCCAATAACATAGATAAATCCTGCCCCGTCTTCCTCAGCGTGGCCCCCAACATACACGGCAATATGAAAGTCCGTCGGCGGGAATACTGTCCTCGGATACCCGTAGACGGTAATCTCGTCCGGCTTTGGAGGCAAGATCCTCTTTCTCGGCAGCCAGACTTGTTTAGTTGTCACGGTATAGCTCAACGACCCGTCTGTGTTCGTGCCAAATCGGTAATCGTCCGGCTCGCGCTCCACCACTGTCCAAACATCGACCGTCTCCGGCTCCGTGGCCGGTTGAACGACGACGACGTCATTATAGATAAAAAAGTCCGGGTCGTAGAAATCCTCGTGCTCTCCGCCAATGAAAACGATACGCCCATCCGGAAGCCAGGTGGTCGACATTCCGAAGCGATCGAAGCACCACATGGGTGCATTGTAACCGATGTCGCGGATGTCGAGCATCTTTCGTGCGCTGTATGCGTCGGCGCCTTTGGCGATCATGTATTTCCAGAAGGGCTTGTTCATGAGCGTCGGGTTGGAGGTACATTGCGTTTGTGAGATGAAGGAGGCGTTGATGTCGGGCTGGAAACGGGCTTTTATGTCGGCCGGGAGCGGGTCCGACGTACTGCTGGGGAGGGAGCGCATCGCCCAGGGGATCGCTTCATACGAAGGCATCGTGGTTGAAAGTCCAATCTTGAGGTAAAAGACTGGGAGCACGGAATGTGCTGAAAGATTAAGAAAGTCGGTGGTGTTGTTGTTTAGAGAGCGTGCCAAAAAGGGGTTGCTTGGAACACCGCTGTTCTACTGCGACGGTTTAAATGTTGTTGCAGATATGGAGATGGGTCGGTCGGAGTGTTGAGAGGCTGATGAGTCGGATGCAGTAAGGAGATTTCGTTGTTGGTTGCCATATGTGACTCACGTCCTGTTGAGGAGTCATCAGGCTGTGTGTGCGGCAGTTCGATGAGACCGGTTAACATGCTCGCTGCATAAAGAACACAGTGTAGTAGATCCGTTCTGACTCGGGGCTTTCTGACAACCGAGAGAGGTGAAGGATGTCAGAGCTTACTCAGCTGAGAGAAGAAATCCGGTCGTCTTCTGCCCCGTTGATATCGAGCGGACAAGGGTTTGGCATTGTTGTTGGCTCGCTGCTCTTCAACGCCTACGCTCCTGTCAACTAACAAACCGTGTTAATCAATATCCCGAGCAGCCACAAGCCGATATTGAACTTACTTGGTCGGCTCACGAGGCCAGATCAACTATGCGGTGAGAAATGCTTTCCATGACGGACTAGCTCGCCATAGAATCTCACTTGACGAACGAGCAAACTGCGCTCGACCTCGGCCCTTTCTCCTCTCTATAATTCCGAGTACTTCAACTCGGAACTGCAGCGCAGGCAATGGAATCGAGTTTGGTTAATCGACAATCCCCAGTCTTTTGGCGGCATCATCGGTACCGAAGCTAGCCGTCACCACCTAGTCCAGCTGCCTGCTTTAGGTTCACCACCGAGTCGTGTCTGCGGTCGAAAACAGTTAGTTTCTGTGGCATGACGCGCCGGTGATGACGGCGTAAATATCTTGATGGAGAAAGGTCTGGGAAGAGGTGATCAAAGCCCAACTTGGCTACCAATATGACCTATCCGAGTGCTCGCATATCCAAGTAGGCTTGCTGTTTACTTTGGAAGATAGATTGTCTCGGCAGGTTACGCTGTCGACCCGATTGGTTCAGGGCAAATTCTGGTTGTAAGGCAATTTATCTGTTTGGTGATTAATGAGGTAGATAGGTAGGCAGTGGCTTGTTGCGGGTTAATAAGAGCCGGCAGTGCATCCGAAAGAACTTAATCTTCGATGTCGACCTCTATCTCCTCGAAGCAACTCATCCAGCTTTTGACAACATCTGGACTCCTTACCTAGGTAGTGACCATGTTTTGGAAGAAGTCGCGAATTACCGCTGTCGCGGTGGTGCTTACACAACTCACCCACGATGCCTCGGCGCAGAACATAAACGTTGGCCGGCTGTTGCGATTTTCATGTTCCCAGCTCGTCATCGAACGCACTGATCCGCTCGTCAATCCCGGCATGGCTCCGTCTCCGCATACTCACCAGATCGTTGGAGGAAATTCGTTCAATATCACGGTGAGATATGGGTCTTGCTGCTGCTTTGATGAACAGTCCTGGCACTGACTGCCCATATATAGATGGACCCCAAGAGCATGGATCCGTCCACTACCTCGACTTGCACAAGCTGCACTTACGCCGAAGACTTTAGCAACTACTGGACTGCCAGTCTATACTTTCGCTCCCCGGAGAACGGCACATTCAAGCTCGTGGGGCAACGCACAAACTTCGTCGGCCTCGACGGCGAGGCCCAGCCACGGGGCGGAGGTATCACTGTCTACAACATGACCGCATTCGGAGGGGGCAGCTCAAAGACTACTGCGTTTCCGCCGGTATGTATTACATTACCTTCTGAACCGCAATTTTATCTGCCATCTATCAGCAAACAGACCTAACACACAGGAAACCAAAAGGGCTTCCGCATGATGACCGGCAACCCCGAACTACGAAGCAAGACGGGAACGGTGCCGGGTGTATGCCACCGATGCAACGGAAACGGCGACGGCTTCCGGCCCTGCGACGGGAACGACACGATCGAGTTCCCGGCCAAGATCTGCCCGGGGGGCATCCGGGCGTCGATCACGTTTCCGTCGTGCTGGGACGGCAAGAACTTCGACAGCCCGGACCACCGGAGCCACGTCGCGTACCAGCCGAGCGGTGAGGTCCTCGCCGGCGCATCGTGTCCGGCTTCGCATCCCGTCCGGATCCCGCAGTTGATGTACGAGATGCAGTGGAATACCACCCAGTTTAACGACCCAAAGTATTTTGGGGGCGGGAAACAGCCTTTTGTTTACAGTTTTGGGGACGGGTGAGTTATTGCTCTACTTGTTGTTGGCATGTTTGAAAAATTCTGATGAGAACTTTTGGTGGGCAGGACGGGATATGGCCAGCATGGTGATTACATCTTTGGTTGGAAAGGGGGTGCCCTGCAGCGCGGCATGGACGCTCTTCTTGGGAACGACTGTGTCAACGACGGGTGCAGTGCTCTGAAGTCGCAGTCTTCACATGATGCCGCTGCCTGCACCAAGAATACGCAGGTGCCGGATGAAGATGTTGGCAGGAGCGGGACTTGTAAGTGATACCTGCTCACAAAGAGACCTGCTGGGGTGTGGTATGTCTAACAGACGCGGTATAGGGCTCACGGCACTGCCTGGAGACGTCAAGTCACGTTTAAGTAGACGAGTTAGCTCAGCCTGTGGCGCGGTCATAATCACTCGCCGTGCGTAAGGGCACATATGTGTTGACGTACGTACGTGTCTATCAACGTCCACAAGGCTTCAGAGCAATATTTTGACGTTCAGACTCTGAAATGATATGTATAATGGTAGCACAGTTTGCAGCTCGCAGTCATAATGTCATCTCGGCAATACCATAACTGAAAGCTCCTTGAAGTAACCTCTGGCGTTAATAAGCGCAAATGTGGCGTGTTTTTCAACAAGGTCCTCATGCCTGATCTCAAAGAATCTGACAATAGGAGCTAACTGTCAACTCGCGTGTGATCCATGGTCTGTCCGGGGCACCCAGAGCTTGGGTTTGTGACAGGAACGAATGCCGAGACTCCCCATGTTGTGACGGAGAGTTGAAAACTCCCCGAGCGATCCGAGAGACTCCAAGTCTGCCCGCCTATCTATACCACCGTTGATCACGGTGTTGTGCATGCCCCCAGTGATGACGGTGAAACGCGGAATGCCTCCTGTGGAACAGAGGGGGGGCCGTCGCCCTCCCACCAAAACATATATGGGCTCCTTGATGGGCTCGAGTCAAAATTCTCACCCGCTCGCTTTCTAACCATCAGCAATTCTCGCGAGCAAACCTTCTGCCAACCAGCAACCAGCAGCCGGTTGTCCCACCCTCGACTACCATACATCTTCTCCTCAAGGAACAGGATATCCCACCCTGCACAGCCAGATACCCCATCCTCAACAGCCAGGTATCTCATCGTTTTACAACTCGGCGTACCATCATCAACGCCCAACCAGTTTACCGTGTCCTCGGCAGCCAAACATACCTTCTCCAGTTACTCGTCTTAGGTCCATTCGAATTCGAATTCATCAGCCCCGCAAGCCATCATCATGTCATCGCGCATGAGGTACCCCAGCTTTGTGGAGGAAAGAAGGTCCAGATCAGGAAGACGTGAATCAGTCTACATAGGCGAGGAGAAGAGAGACAAGTACACGAGTGAGAAGGAGGAAGACGAGAGAGATTTTCTGGAAAAGTTACGAGATGGGGTGTCCAAGGTCAGAGGCAGAGTGGAAGATGGGTTTCAAACCTATTTTCGCGGCGATTTCGAGGATTGGCGGCACGATGGCCCGGCGCTGGACTACATCACAGGCGACCTCGAGCATAAGAGGGGATGCCCCCGAGATATGCCGGGGCTGATGCAGTCGGCATCCGGTTTTCACTTCTCAGAATCTTCCTCATGCAGCCATTCACGCCCCAGGGAGTACGACGGATATGAAGCTGATTCGGACAGTGACGTCTACCTCACAGGCCCAGGATATGGAATGAGCGGCGGGAGATCAAATCCGGGCGGCAATGTGGACGATACCTCAAGCTCAAGCACCCGCAGTCGAGGTTCTGGAGGTTCTGGAGGTTCGCATCATTCTCATCGATCGCACGGAAGTCATCACCCGGCCTCGCACCAATAAACAATTCTCCATCAACCGCCTCCCGAGAGCTGGTACCCGGATCAATGGTACTAGCTGCTCACGTCAAGGGATCAACAGTCTCGCTCTCGGAAAGGAGGGACCGATGAGCAACCTCACACCGTACTGGCGAATCACACACTCATCCATCCAACTCTGATGCAACGCTCTTTCACATTTCTGTTCAGCAGGTCCTTGAGGGACCCGGAGACACATCACACTTGCAGGATCTCATTCACTTACACCGCCAACCACACCTTACACCCTCGATGAGGCTCTCTCGCGCCACCATCTGTTGTCAACAACCAACCCGACGCCGACGACAATGGACTGGATGTTGGTGACCGGGGTTTCCGCAAACCCGGTGTCCATTTGTTTTCCTTTTGGAGCTTCGGGTCACTCTCGTTTCATTTTCGTTTTCTTTCACATTGGCATGGCTAGGTGTTGAACATTGGACTGTCTCTGAAGGTATCATCATGTACCCGTTTTCCTTTTGGGATTTTGGTTATTTTCTTTGCGCCTTCGCTGGTCTTTTTCTTTCTTCTTACACACGCATAATCACTTGATCAGCTGGATCTGTTGCGGCATGGGATGGTTACACCCCTTTCTTACACCCGTGTTCTTTTTCTTCTTCTTTTCTTTTCTTTTTTTTTTTTTCGGGCCTTTGGTATCGATTCTTTTTGCTTTTTTTTTCCATATGGGCATGGCTAGATTCTGATTGTGCAGTGGGTTGTCTGCACATGGTATTACCCGTGTTTCTTTTGAAGGTTATGTTTTGTAGCCTCGCATTTTCATAATAACACACGCCTTTTTTTTTTTTTTGGCACCTCTTGAGTGATCTCGATGGTTCTTTCAAATTACTGGTTTTCTCGGTGGTAAGCCATCGGGCAACGAGAAACGAGACCCTTTTCTTCTCGCTCATGTGAACTGGACAGTTGGTTGGCAATTATATCAGCGCTCCAAACTACTGTGACTGTGAAAGCATCCATTATTTTGAGTCGAAGTTCCTTGTGTTTTGGCCGCCGACTCTGAGCTACAAAGGTAAACGGACCATTATCCTGCTATACCTCGAAAACATACTCATCCAGTCTCGTCTCTGTTCCATGAACCAGGTCGTCCGTACTCCTGGCAGTTGTCTGATAATTCACCTCTAACATACAATTAAAAGCCTCTGGGTCGTCTATGTTGCAGTAATTAATCAAAACACAAAACCGTCTACCCCTACTTCCACCAATACAGCCATACAGACTTAAAGTAACAAAGCTCCAACACCACAAGCAACCGCCGCACCCATCAACACCCGAGGCCCAGACGCAACCAGGCCCATGGCCGAAGCCGGAACCGATGTCGTCGTCGTAGCCGGCCCGGACGCACCAGTACCGGACGGGGACGAGCCCGAAGTGGCCGAGGTAATAGGCCCAGTTGACGACGATCCGGAGGTCGAGCTTGGGCTACTCGTTGTCGTCGTCGATGACACACTGTCACCATCACCGGACGATGTCTCGGCCGGTTGGCCAGGTTCATCGATATTCAACGAAAACGTCCCATTGGACACGGTGCCGTCCCTCTCGAAGCTCGCCCAGCTGGGCTTGCCCTCGCGCAGCGACGCACAAGCCTCGAACATGGCATTGCTCGCGCAGATACTCGTGCCGTCGCTGACCACGCCCCCGCCGTTCTCGGTGCACGAGACCAGCAGCTGCGTCATGGCCGACGAGAGGTTGTCGAAGAAGTCCTCATTCGCGTCGTCGTTGTCCGACGTCAGGCACGCCCTGCAGTTGTGGATGTAGCCGTACCACGCTCCCGGGTTGCCGTTTTCTATGCAGACGCAGTCCCGGATCCCTTGCTTGGTGGGCTGGCACTCGACCATCTTCTTGTAGATGGGGGCGCAGCCGCAGAGCTCGAGTTTGTCGGGTCCGTCTGGAGCGCTCTTCAGGTTGGGGTTGGGCTGGCCGGGGCCGCCGGCGAGCGCAGGGCCGGCGCTTGCTGCGAGGAGAGTAACGAGCGTGGGGAGATGCATTTTTTTATTTTATTTTATTTTTTATTTATTTATTTTTTTTTTAAAAAAAAAAAAAAAAGATTTGGCAATAAGGTAGTTTGTAGTGGAACGTGGCTCGTGGGTGAAAGGCGGGAACCGTGGAGTTAAATACGAGGCGATCCGTTTGTTGGTTCGTCGTATCCATCCCTGTATCCAGGCTCCTTTGAACAGGGGTGGCAAATTGATTCCAAGCAATTGAGCCCGCCTTGGGGCCTTGGGTTGCCCTGCCTAATTATAGCGTTTAGTGGTTAGTTTCAGATGATCCTGTTGTTGACGGGATGCTATGTACGGCTTAGATTTTGTATATACGCTCAATGATTATCCAAGTAAGAAGCGTGTTGGATGGTGGTATTCAGAGAATATAGACAATGAGCTTTTGTTGACTCCCACTTTTTCAGAATCGGCGCCAATCGTTAATTGACAAGGAAACACTTGGCTTATATTGCCATGCCTTGCGCCCTCCAGACGCCATTTCGGGATATACCGGCTTCTTCCAGCAGTATCTAAAGAGAACATACTGCCGTTTTTCAATCGACACCTGCACTTGAACATGCGATCACCAATAGAGGGATTCAGCGGCCTGAATGAACATTCTAGGGGCTTAAACCAAGTCTATGACATGAACAGGTAGGTATGTTTGAGTTGAGAGTGAGCTTCATGATGATTCGGTATAGAATCATCTTTAGTATATATAACTATCCTATCATCTCTACATATCACTCTGACACACTGCAGCGAGTTTGTTTGACCCGTAAATGGCAGAACTGGAACGGGTCTTTATATTATACTACTACTGCTGCTGCTGCTGCTGCTGCTGCTGTTGCTGCTGTTGCTGCTACTGCTACGTAAGGCATTGAAAGAAGAAAAATAAATCATATTTTCGCAGGCACGTTCCGGGAATCGAACCCAGGTCTCCGCGTTTGTCAGGAATTAGGGAGGACGAGCGACCATTTCAGGAGGTTACCGCGTGCATCTAACATGGCGTACTTTAGCCTAACCATTGCACCAAACATACCCTCGCTGAAAGGCGGGACTGGAAAGACCCCTTATATACCCCGCCGTGTTGAGTTTCATCTCATCTCCCATCAAGACTAGTAGTATGGTCTCATATGTACCTTCACACTAATATTTCTAACCTAGAGACGAGACTCGTCAGGTTGCTAAGCACTTTGAGAACGTGATCAGTCAGAGGTGTCAACAATAAACTTCTAGATGATAACCGCGAAGCGCGGCCTCTAGAACTAGTTCTTCAACCTCGAAGACACCAGCACGCACCGCGAGACGAGGGAAAGGTTCATCAAACACCCTGGAATCGGCGAACTCAACAACCGGCACAAGCGCTCATTTGCAAAATACAAGGACCATATGGATAAGAAACCATTCAAAAATTCGGGACCCAAGATTCCATAGGATTAGGGAATATTCTCATCATTAAAACATCTTGTAATACATGGTCCGAAGTGAACTTGCAGAAATACCTCCAAATAAGAATAAACGAAGCAGTAACTCCTTCTCATGAAAAGAATCATACACATCATAAATGAATAAAAAGGTCAAGAAACATAACAGCATTCCAACCTCCCCCTTTCATAAATCCCAACATAACAATCTAATCATCTCAAGAATGCATCCCCCAGAATTGCTCCGCGTAAAACGTCCCCGGCTCAGCCTTCTTCCACGGATCATTAAACGCAGTAAACAAGATCAAGTTCCCCAGCCCTTCCTGCCCCCCAAACTCGGACACGATCGACTTTGTCGCGGTCAGCTGGTTCTGCTTGCCAGGAACGGCCTTGTCGTTAGCATTGCCCTGCGTTGGCCACCCGGCCTCTGTGACCACGACCCTCTGCGTCCTGTCGGCCAGCACCTCGCGCACGTTGGCCACCTGGCGCAGCACAAAGTTGCCCGCCTGGTCGGCCGACGTATTCGGATCGAAAAATGCGTGAACATTCATGGCACAGTAATCACTCGCGTCGCAGAGCACAGGATGCTGCTGGACAGCAATAAAAGTGTCAACCGTCACGACGGGGCCCGCGTACCCTTTCACGCGAAGTACCGCGCGCGCGGCCGTGACGGCGTCCATGACCTGATCCGGCGTGGCCTGCCCGTTGTTGACCAGCTCGTTGCCAACACTCACAGTATCGACCAGCGACCAGCCGCCATGATTTAGGACCGCATCCACCAGGGCAGCGATCTGGGCTTCGAGGTCGTCGATGTCGAAGATGCCGAGGAAGACGGACGCGCCGATGGCGTCGGCGGCGGTCATGACGTTGGCGATCTGGTCGCAGTCGGTGCCGTAGATGCGGATCATGCTGTAGCCGCCCTCGAGCTGCTGGATGTCCGCGAAGACCTGAGCGGCCGTCTTGCAGGTTCCGTCCGAGTTGTAGGGCGAGTAGGTGACCCCCGTAAAGGTCACGGCGGTGCCGTTGCCGCCAATGTCGGCGGTACCGCTCTTGCCGGTGCCATCTTCGTGGCCTGCGGAAGCGATAGGCAGTTCTGTGGCTACGATTGAGGATGGGGAGGCTGATGGTCCCGCTGCGAAAACGAGACCTAGAGATGGAGTTGTTACCGCGACGGCCTCGGTGGTTGTCCCGAGGGGCTTGCCGTTCTCGTCGATGTAGACGATGATCCGGGGGACTTGGCTTCCGGAAGTAGCGGCGTTGTCGATGATGGTGCTGGAATAGAGATGTGGCGTGGTGAAGCTGGCCGCGGTGGCTGCGGTCTCTGGACCGTTGGCCGGCCTCATGGGCAGCCGATGAATCCAATCCGGCCTGCTGTCTTGAACTATGGCTTTCATGTCAGGCTTTGTCGGGCTATGTAAGTGTAAAGAAGCTGTACCTTCTTCTGCATGCTGATGCGTACCTGGCTGTGCTGCACCAAGACCCGCCAGGGAAAGGGGCCACAGAGCAAGGGCTACCGCCGACAAAGACTTGGTGGATCTCATGGTCACTTTTGTGGTGTTGCTGGCCTATCTGAAGAAGTTGATGAGAGAGGAAAAGGCAATCCAGACGTACACATCCGAACCAGCGGGATTTGGGGGATAGATAGGGAAGTCATCAGGGGAACATCGAGACTCGTTACCTTGGAGTCGGAGTCGGCCAGGTGTACTGGACAGGACGAGGGACAGGTATGAAGGAAGGGAGAAGAAGCGGGTAGGACAGTCCTTCCTCATAGAACTTACTACCTACATTACGCACGTAACAGTCGGGAAGAAAGGCGTGACTTCATAGGTTGTTGAACAAGTTCCTTCCGTCGAGTATCTCATTTCATCGGCCGCTTCGAAACGTTCAGCATTCCCGCTTCTTGTTTTGTCTCGGTAGGATACATATATACCTACCACCACCCACAGCCCGATGTCCGCAAAAGTTGAGAGAGGTCATATTACAAAATTACAAGCGTATCTTGAGGCAACATAAACCAAACGCACTGCACTACCTCCGAATTACAAAAATATATAATTACCGCCATCTCATGGTGGTCATCGACGGCGACCAGCTCTCTCTTCATTCCATAACCATGCCTCTTAAATCAATAACCCCACCACCGACTTGTCTCGTTCTAATAAATTTCTAAACAAGGTCCCAAACGCCAATAATAATATCATACCGTATGTAACGTACGCACAAGACAACAACAGAAGACCGTTGGCTATTATTAAAGGATTTCCACAGAACTCGCCGACAAAGTATAAGGCAATCAAGCAGCGGGCAAACCAAGCTTGTTGTTCGTCTTACGCGTCATCACCTTGGTAACAGCATGCCGGATCGTGATGGCGGCCTTCTCCGTGTCTTTCTTGGATAGGCCCGAGGTGATGCAGATCTTGAGCGCGGGCTGCACCGTATAATCGCCGCCCTTGAGCCCGATGCTGCTGTTGATGGGCATACCCTTGAGCCGGGTGATGAGAACCCCATTTGCGAGACTCTGGACACAAGAAAAAGCGTCATTAGCACACCCACTTTATAAAAAAAGTAAAAGATCTTACCTCATCAACACATTCCTGCAACAGCCGTTCCTGATCCCCAACGCTCAGCCTCCGAGCCTTGACAACATCAGGCTTGAACACCAGCAGCATAACGGGATTCTGCGGCGCGCTCGTGCACAAGACCCAATCGCTGCGCGGATCAAGCTGCGCCCGCATCAACCTAATATTCTCGCGGCACTGCGCCAAAATCTCGGGGTTGCTCTGGAGCACATTCAGACTCTCGCTCGCCGTTGTAGCCAGCATCGCCGGCAGCGCAGCAGAAAACGTGTACGACGCCGCCGAGATGCGCTGGTGCTCGACCACATCCTTCTGGCCGGCGCAGAACCCGCCACCAGCACACAAAGGTCCGGCCAGAGACCCGACAATCATATCAACCTGGGTCGGGTCCACGTTTTGGTGCTCCGTCAAACCGCGCCCCGTCCGTCCGAGAACACCAAACGACCAGGTCTCGTCGAGAATAATCCGGAACTTGTGCTTCTCCTTCAGCTCGACCAGCCTGGGCAGGTCATTCATGTCGCCGGTGGTCTCGAACAGCGCCTCCGTGACGATGAAGCGTCGCGTC
This sequence comes from Apodospora peruviana, assembly GCA_033439685.1. NCBI lineage: Eukaryota > Fungi > Ascomycota > Sordariomycetes > Sordariales > Lasiosphaeriaceae > Apodospora > Apodospora peruviana. The sequence continues at coordinate 513,667 of JAUEDM010000003.1, read as the reverse complement.
AGCTGCTTCTTTTTGGCTTGCTCCTTCACCACGGCCTGCATGACGCGCTCGAGCTCGTCCAGGTCGCCGTGGTTGTACCACTTGATATTGCTCCGGGAGATCTCGAGCCCGCGGCGGATCGAGTAGTTGACCGCCCTGTCAGCCACGATGATGTCGCCGCGCTTGCAGAAGGCCGGTATCACGCTCGAGATGGTCGAGAACGCCTGTGCGTAGACGATGCAACCCTCTGTCCCCAAATAGTTGGCGATGTCGGCCTCGGCCTTCATGTGCACGTCCTGAGTGCCGTAGAATTGCGGCGGTCCGCAGGGGCCGACGCCGTACGTCCGCAGTGTCTGGATCGCCTTTTCTTTGATCTGTTCGTTCGCGTTGAGGTTGTAGAAATTGTACGAGGCTAGGTTGGTTACCGTTTTCCCGCTTGCTAGTTTCGATTTCGGGCCTGTAGGTCTGGATAGACGAGAAATGGTCAGACATTGTTCGCAGTATCTAGGATGTCTTGTCTGCCTTACCCAACTAGCACGGGCAACTTCTCCGTCTCCTGCTCTTCGAGAGCCGTCTGCGGCAACACCAACGGCTCAGGTACCCATTCGTCCACCAATTCGTCGATTTCCTAGCACAAGCAGCACAACACCATGGTCAGCACCCGCAAAGTCGGAGAGGAGGCGGGAGAAAGAAAAGCTTACATCCTCGGTGAGCTTGATAAAGTTTTGCTTGGAGGTCGAGTACGACGGCGAGAGCAGATACCGTATGAAGAACAAGACCAAAATCAGCTCGATTGCGGACCGGACCGGATCGTTCTGGTAGCTTGATCTGACGTAGCGGATCAGGACAGCAGAGCCGGGCACTTTCTGAAAAGCCGACGCCGCTTCGTTGACCCATCCCGTCATTTGCGCCTGAACCTCGGTCAGATCCATCTCTCCCTCCTTCGCTGCGCTGCCCGGGCACGTTTAGCTTTCGTCGGTCGTTTTAGGAAATTCGCACGCGGCAACAGGCAAACGCAACTCCAGAGGAATAGATGGAACCTGCGTTTAAAGTAGAACCTGCACAAGGAGAAAATGTTGTGAAAGAGGCCGAAGAGTGGCACAAAATTGTGGTGATGTTGGGCGGTCGCGACACGGGAGCTCCGGATATGCGAAGATGCACACTATGTGTGTCACTTTGGCTGTTACGCTGAAGACATGCCAATTCCAATCGCTTTCCTTTGGAGAGAACGCGTCTCCAATTTTTATTTTATTTTCAGGGGCTCAACCAACCAGCGCACGCACTGTGCCGGAAAACAGGGGCCTAATGCTGCGGCGTGGGGTGGGTCGTTGCCATGTAATTAATTAGGTGATTAACCCCCCTACGGGTTTTAGTCAGATCACTGAGGCCGCCGGTAATAGGGTTAGGGATCCAGGTCTCTCAACTGAAGTTCATGAATGCCTTCAGATCAATCGTTCTTCACGACTGGAATTACTAGCAATCTTCGTTCGTGTAATAACCCGGAACCTGTTGGTTATTTTGGACGCGGTAAAAAGAGAAGCATACACAAGCATAATAACCGAGCACTAAGTTTCACAGATTTGCCGCAACGCACACCAAGCAAGAAAATAATATGTAATATTATATTTATACCTCCCATCCAGCTCCAGTGGAGTTCATTAGGCGGCAGGCAGCCATGCCTTCAACAAGAAATAAAAAAAATATAAGAGTCTCCGGAAATCCATTAACAATGCCAACCGCCTCCCATATGATGTGCGTATCAGAGAAAGAAACCTAAAAAACTAAAAAAAAGTATAGCCGGCTGAGAAGTATTCCCGTACGCAAACATTTCGTAGGAGCTCCATCATCCTTTAATCTCCAAGAAAGCAAACCCGTATAGCATGTATGTTGTAACCCAATCCTCCTTATCCCCGTTCAGGTTAAGGAGTCAACTGTTACTATAATACAGATGTCGGCGCCTCTGTAGACATTGCCCTTCAAAGGAGCAGCATTCTATTTGCTTCAGCGGTGGACGACGCCTTGCCCGTCGTCGTGAGGGTTTTGGTGGCATATTTCCCGGTATAGCCAGTCCAGCCTGTACCGGTGGCGCTCGTGCCATTCGTATTGTCATTGTCCAGGCCGGTAGGTTGGACCAATGCGCTGACCATGTCTCCAAGGTTATTGGTGAATCCGGTCGGAATATGCTTGCCGGCAACACTGGGACCAACAATAAGAGCCAGGAAAACAACGAGCATGAAGAAGTAAAGGACAGCGTAGCGGAAGACACGCCTTCTCCGCAACTTCGACTGCTTCATCGAGTAGATTGGGGGGCGAATTTGGCGACTGGAGCTTTGTTAGCGTGTGAAATGTACAGTGACTGGGGAAGATATAAGACGTACCTTGGACGAAGCCAGAACAGCATCATGGAATGCAGCTTATCAACCTGTGGGATAATGATGACGGGGACCATCAAGAACAAGATGACGTGGCCAAGGATGAAATCGGCAGCAAACATGCTGAGTTCCGTAATCTTGCACAGATACTCGCGGGCAGGTTGGGAGACCGAGTGCCAGCCCATGGAATACCATTTACCGGTCCAGAAAGCAATGTTAGACTGATCAGTCTTGAACTCGCGGGTAAGCGCCAGCGAAACGATCAGCTTCAGAACAAAGCGTTGGACGGCAACGACTGTGATCATGCCCAGCAGAGTCTTGGTGAAGTCCCATCCCTCCAGCAGGAACATGACTTCGAAGAAGACCAAGAGCATGATGACGGCAATGGCATGTGCAATAGCAGCCAACACACTGCCAAACTTCTTGCAGCACATGCTCAGGACTGGACCCATGAAACATGCCATGGCGAAAAATACAGCCAACGCACCGGCATTGATGGCGATCGGAGCAAAGGCAACAATGGCAAGTCGCAAAAGAGAGGAAGTGGCCTTCTGTTTCGGGTTATTGTCCTTGACACCGGTCTGGGAATTGATGAAAAGGTAGGGGATTCCTGTGACAAAGACAAGAAGAATTGGAGCGAGGACCTCCCCGAAGAACATGTTGGTGATGGCGGCACGGGGAACGTCGGCTGAAAGCTTCCCTGAAGGGTCTCCCAGAGCCTTCCGCTTGTAACCAGTGATTCTCGTCCGGGAAAGTCGGCAGAATGCGATCCAGGAAGAGGCGTGGGAGCGTGAGTTGCCACGGGAGAGCCAGCGAAGGAAGTCACGATAGTCGATGAAGAAATCGTTCCAGGCGAACTGATGAGGGTTGTACAGGAACGGCGAGATAACGAGTGCGAGTAGCGAAATCCAGAAGTAGACGACGGCAGCCTGCCAGACGGTAAGGGTGGCAAAGAGCAACATCATCAACATGCGAGCTCCAAAGTATATGGATGGACCAGCAAACCGGGAATAGAGAACGCCGAACGGGATGCGGGCGGTTGCAAAACCACGTCCAGTACCGATGTAACGGGCGCCTCCAAAAGAGAGATCTTGCTGGACCGAGTTGGCGTAGATCTGGCACACGAACACCTCGAAGAACGGCGAGAGGGAGCAGAGCTGCTTGGCAAAACGAGTTGCGGCGCGCAACAGGCCACGCTCCGTCGCTTCTTGCACGATCAGGGGGACGAAGGACAAGAAGAAGACAAAGAAGATAGACAGAATGCAGCGGTAGATCCAATCCATGAGAGCATCAGTGTTGGCGCAGCCGGTAGGGGTCAGCGGGTCGGTGAGGGGCACGTTCCGGTTGTAATCGCAGGGGATTGTCTCGCGTCGAATGGCGCCGATCTGGAGGAGGCAGATCATGAACATCTGAACCGAAAACATGATGAACATATTGTTGAGATGGAAACCAGGATGGGCGTAGTAAAACGACAAGAACCGATCGAGCGGTAGTTGCGTTCCGAGATAATAGTACTCTCTGGAGAGCATCTGTTCACCCATACCAGTTCCGATTTTGGTTGTGAAGTTCAAGATGGACCCAAAGCCCAGATCACGACCCTTGCCGCACTGGTAGTACTCGCAATGCTTGATTCTACCACCGCGCAGAATGGCGTTCATGCCGGCGTAAATATCCTCGTTGAGATGCAGGCCTTTCTGGGCTTTGGAGACACCGCCGCGGGTAGTCATGAAAATGCCGTTGAGGAAATCGGGATGACCGTAATGAAGCTTGCCACCGATTTGAGCCAGCGTTCTCGAAAAGAGAGTACCAAATGTCTGTTCCTTGCCGGCAGCGACGTCACCAAGGATACCGATATTCTCAGAGAAGATGTATTCGCGAGCGCCCAGAATTGCAACAGGAGAATGAACAGGGTTCTTGACACCTGGCGTGTACGGAGAGACATTGTCGGTCTTCATTTCCTCAAACTCAGCCAACACGCTGCGGATCTTGAGACACTCCTCGAGGTAGTTGTCCTGGTTGGCGTCAATGAGCTGAATGTATTCACCACGGTAGAAGATAAGAGAGTGGTTTTGATTGTCCGACTTTCCATCACCAAGAATGGGGTTGCCAGATAGTTGGATGCGGAACTTGGGCCGTCGCATGCCATTCTCCATGATCTCTGAATGTCCGTCAATGAGGGCGGAGTAGAGGCGGGGTTCCTCTCCCTCCGCAAGCGGTGGTTCCTCGTCGAGATAAGCGATCTGGAGATCAGGATAGGCGCGGAGCAAGAATTCGGCGTTCTCCATTTCCTCCTTCTTGAACTTGGCGTAGCGCTGCATAGAAACAACCAGCTTGAACTTGCGGCGGGCCATCCGCTCGAGTTCGCGCTCAAGCTTATCAGAGTTGCCACCAAACATCTGAACAACCTCGGGGTTCTCAACACGGTAGAGCAACTTGATGGCACGGCTGTAGTTCATGAAACCAGACACGGTACGGTACAGGGTCTGGAAACGTAGAGACGCCCAGATCCGGGTCCGCAGAGTGTACTCTGGTGCCGAAGACTTGAAACCAATGCAGTAGAACGGCAGGTCATCGATCTTGCTCTTGGCGTTGTCCTTTTCATTCTTCTCGTAATCACCGTTGAACTGAGACGTCTCGTCTGCCAAGATCTTTGTATCCTTGACGAAGCAGTCCCACTCGTGAGGGTGAAGCTGTTTGAGATACTCGAGAAGGGTGACACGGGAGTAGGGCTCGTCCTCGCGGATAATTTCCCTCAGCGACAAAAGAATCTTTTCACTGTAATGGGGAATTAAGACGGTGAAAGTAGGCATGTTGTCGACAGGAAGCGGCTCGGGAATGGGGGTAGAGAGAGACTGCGCAAAGAAACCAATTCTCCGCTCTGCTTCGCTGTGAGACGGGAAGAACTCCGTCTTGAACGAGTGATCTTCCTGGGAAACGAAGAACGTGGGAGCACGCAAAGTGCGTTTTCCCTCTTGTTCGGAGGGGACCTGATGATACAGCAACTTCTGGACGTGGTCGATTGCAAGCAGGTGCTCCCGATACATCGAGATGACGATAGCATTCCAGATCTGGGAGATGAGAACCTTGGGTTTGTACTTAATCTCCATGTCGGTTGTGGCCAGCACCTTGGAATAGATTCGCTTGGGCAGCCGGGAGAAAACGTTTCGCCATGGAGTCATGATTGACGCGCCGAGGTAGAACGATCTGCAAATCGAGAAAGCAGTGTTCGCCAAGACGTACCAGAGGTACGTGTCGAGGAAGAAGAAGATCAGATCCGTGAAGATGATCAAGGCCAGGGTGATTTGTGGCTGGTATTTGCACAGGTTGTTCCCCAGGTACGTGTCACCGAGGCAGCTGTCCACCTTCATGATGGAGAGGTATCGGATGGGATCGCGGATCGACAAACTCAGATAAATATAAGACTCTCCAAACTTGGCACCAAAAACCAGGGCCCAGAGGAAGTAGGACATGGCCATGTCGTTACCGGAAAGACGCGGGTAGCTGGCTGTGAAAGTCTGACTGGCGACATATCTTCGTGAGTTCTTGGTCAGGTAGCTGCCGAACAAACCGCCAAGAGGCATTATCGAAAAGAACAGGAAAGTGATCAGGGCAACGAAAAATTGCACGATACCAAGGATCAGGGCAGGCTTGCTGTTTTGTTTCTCAATGTAGGCATCCTGGCTCTTTTCGGGCATGAACACGTAGACACCCGGTCCGACATTGATAATCAAGACGACGATCAAGAACATGAGCCGCTTGCTCAGATGCTGTGCGCCAGCCCAACGGCGAGGAACGTAAGCCCATTCGGACAGAGTGGCCACAATCTGAACGAGTGATGCGATCGTACCGCCGAACCCTACAATGGACCACGCAGCCCCGCGAGGCGGATCCTGATTCGCTTCTTGTTCATAGCCCGGGGTATAAAGGGTCGGAGCGCTGAATGATGTGTAGAACCAGAACATGGTCAAATGGATGACCCAAATGCGGTTGAAGTTGGTAATCAAATGGAACCAAGACCTGGTCTCCTTGTATGTCTTGAAGAAGACCTTCTTCCAGTTGACATCCTTCAGCTTGAGGTAACGTTCCGCAGGGGGGACATCAACCAGCTTGCTCTTATCTTCCAGGATGATGCGTTCAATACCCTCGGGATACCAGAAAAGCTGGTTGCAGTCATCATATCCAATAATCTGGTTATGGTCGCGTTCGCGGCGGACATAGACCCCGTCGAGAATCTCGTAACCCTGATCTCGGACGTACTGGTAAAGAGGAGTGATGACATTGTTGAGGAATGTGCACTCCTCGACAGGCTCAACCATGGCTTGGCAAGCGGGTGAGTTGAGGTAGTCGTCCGCGCACTTGAAGATGAAGCACAAACACTCAGGCATGAATCGAACCTGGTTGGCCTCTCCCCAGCAGAGAAGATAGAGAGCCAGTTGGCGCACGCGGTCATGCTGCGACATCCTGTTCATCCGCGTTTTCCAGCGATATTCGGCAGCTTCGAGGGAGTCGTCACCTTCCAGGTCCTCCAGGGCCTGACTCTCACTTTCCGCTGCAGCCTTCTTCTTTTGCTTGCGACTTCGCTTCTTTCCCTTGCCCTTCATGTTGGCAAAGCCGACGGCGTCGTCGAGATCTAAATGGGCGGCAAAGTACCATTTCCGGAAGTTTGCGTTGTCGCCGCCAATGTAGTCAGCGTGCAGCGAAAGCAACGCCTGGTTGGGTGTCATGCGCGACGCTCTAGAGTCGAGGAGCGTCATGAAATGATCGTACATATTCCGCATGCTATCGCGCTGGAAGCCGAACTTGGCGGTCAGATCCAGGAAAATATCCTCCACCTCCTCCTTTGAGAGGGGAATTTGCGCATCAGATGTCCAGGCGGGATAGGGCTCTCGCGAGCGCTGGCCAGCTGGGAGGACATTGCCATAGTCCATGCCGTAGTTTGGGGTCGATGCTCCAGACGAGCGATTGCCTCCATAAGAGATCTGTGAGGATGGAGGACGGTATCCTCTGGCACCTTGGCCCTCATTATAGCTGTTGTAGCGCTCATCGCCACGTCCATAATAGTCCATGTCAGCAGCGCGAGCCATATCAGACCTCATTGTGAAATCGCTGAAGGTCTCCGAGTCTTCTTCCGAGCCACCACGTGGGCCGCGACCGTTCGCATAGCCGGCCTGATCATAGTTCTGATCGTAGTACCCGTCATTGTTGTAGTAGTCGTCCTGGTACTGGTCGTGATTATCGTAGTAGCCGCCATCCTGGTGGTACGGGTTGCTGGTGTCCGCGTTGTAGTAGCCACTAATAGAAAGGTCAGTAATTTCACCGGGTCGACCTGGAACAGTTGCTACGTACGACTCGTCATAGTACCCTTCACCTTGTTGCTGACCATGGGCATCGTACCCGCCATTGTTGTGATGGTTGTTGGACCCGGCAGCGGGCGCGTTGTTGTCGTAATATTGCCCATCATCTTGATAGTAAGAGTCCGTGTTGCCTCCGGGTACAGCAGCAGCACCACCATGATGGCCGTAGCCATCATCATAGTCGCCACGACCCTGGCCTTGTTGGTATCCCGACATCTTGGGCGACGAGACTGAGAGAAGAGACGAGTTAGAGATGTGTTGCAGGCCGGCGGAGGCGGGGAGGGGAGGCTCGGAGTCAAGCTCGCAACGCTTGCGGCTGGCCGATTGAGGCACCAAGGGTGCGAGTTGCTGCAAGCTCACTTACCAGATCAGTAGCACATGGGAGTTGACCGGCGTGCGAATATCTGGCGGTTGAAGAGTCGCACACAAGAAAGATGGTCTAAGAGCCGATTGCGGGTGTGGAGGGCGGGACCGTGGAAAATTGATCGTGGCCGGCCACAAAACACGCAGAAAATGGTGAGATGGCAAAGTTGATTGCTGACGAGCCGTGTTGTTTTCTAACCCTCTGTTGTTGATGCACAACTGCAGGCGGGCCAAAGGGGGTGAGCGATTGGCGGCGCGTGGGGCGCAGGAGGGAGGTTGGCTTAGAGATGAGGGTGGCCTCAGGCGGACGCCCAAAAAAAAAGTCGACTGTTCGCTATGCAGCAAGCCTCGAATAAGGTTCAGGGCAGGCAAATACTCGACAAATTAATTGATATCCGTTCCAAAACCGTTTGGGCGTGCTGAACCAAGTTCTCCGTCGTGTTGTGAACGATTGACGGATTCTGGATCCTGCTTTTCCCAAGCGGCGTGTTGTCTTCCAGACAGGAACTTGACAAAACACGCGGGCGGGACGGGACCGTGCTGGTGCAGGCAACGTCGATCCTCGAATTCCTCGCGACTTGCACACCTGCAAAGCCGAAGAATGTCTGCTGAACGAGAGAGGGAGGAGAGAGCGTTGAGCGAGCGTCTGGAAGGGGGAAGAACTAGAAAAGGGACAGAATGGAAAAAGGGCCTGGTGAGGGAAGGCGGTGGTAAGGAGAGGAGACAGCACTCAGGAGACAGGGAAACCTGGAAAGGAAAAAGGAGCAAGATCCAAGGATGAGATGCGTTTCGTCGTCACGGAAAGAGCCAGGACCCAGTCGTCCAGAACGGCTTTGGCTTGGCTCGTCAGGGGTTGGAAGCGTTGGCCAGGGGCTGTCGAAATGGGAAGGGGGGCGAGCAAGCAACCGACAAGCGGGTCAGTCCAAGACAGGCGGACAGGTGGGCAGGTGGCAGACAGGTACCGTGCTGTATCAGATAGGCGCGCACTGTCTGGACACTACGTGTACCAGCCCCAATCTTGAGGTGACTGGACGGAAGGTCGATGACATCCAATTGGAATAATCCGTACTGTACGTCCCTCATCATGTCGAATCGTTATCTCCCCACACTGAGCAACGGTTTTGTTTTCATCCCTCTCGTCCGTCAATCGATTCAGTTCTTTCGATGCAATTGTTCTTTCGGATCCTGAACCACGACTTGCCTCCAAGAGGGTTGCCGATTCAGCAGGCCAGATGCCTGGCAACACCTGAGTCGCTGAAGCTGGAGAACCTCAAGCTGCATGGCAAGATTAAGAAACTTGGAAGTAGTCGGTACGTGCGGCCTCACAATAGGGTACCCGCAGCGACATGCTACCCACTTTCCGCCACGATCTGATTTACCTGATCAGATCCGAATGAGAACGTGTGGGATTGCTTGCTGAGGAAGATCCCACAGTGATCCACCGACGAAAGTAACCAGCCTGTCCAATCCGGTCGTTGGGATGAGAGGGAAATTGGCAGGCGAGGGCTCCGCCACGATTGGTACCGATTCGCCCCAATGCGACTGTTGCCAGGTTTCGAGCAAGTACCAGCATGTATACTGTCCAAAACTCTCCTGTTGCAAAATGCTTGCTACAGTGCCGGCAAAATGACGACGTCGACCTTGGAGAACTGCGAGAAAACAGGGAAACGTGCCTGCACCCCAAGTACGGAATAATCTGGGATCCTTATCTGCCAACCACTGGCAAGGCTGGGTGGCTGGCTAGGCTATGGTAAGTTTTTACTTGACAGGACTTGTTTTCTTTGACAGACACGGAATAATAATTGACAGAAGCTTGCGGCTCCTCCTGCTCACCAGAACAATAATTCGAAGTTTCGTGTTGGATTTCCGAAGGGTAAATCGCCAGACGCGCACTAACGGCGCCCTGCGCCTCTCTCGGTGTCGTATCGGCACGGGACGAACGTATTTGGCTCCATATAGGGTCGCTGAACACGAAGTATTCGTGCTGCTCTTCAGCAAAATTCGACTGTCGCTGTCGTGGTATATCTATACACGCGAGCATCTCGCATTACACTACAGATTCCGTATTTTCAGTGCATCTGCCGCCATGTCGACCTGTACTCGGCTTCCGTCAATCAGATGGGCATCCAGCGTTCAAGCCACCTGGCAATGAATAAGGATTTCGTCCGGCTCACTGGAAATTCGCGACGATGGAGAAAACACTGAGTGGTCCACAGTGCTCCAGCTCTCGAACACGCGCTGGAGACGCTGTACGGGTTTCGGCCCCTGAAAACCGTCACCGAGAATTCCGAACACAGTGCTCGATTTCTTATCCACGCTGTCACGAACTCTTCAGCACCTGGAAAAGGGGACATTTGCTGCAAGAATGCCTGTCGAACAATCTATTTCCAGTGCATGGAAGGCGATTTCTCCATTCTGTGCAATAAACCGTGCAGCTGACCGGTAAATGCCATGTCCTGGCACTCATCAGAGTGTTATCCGTGCTGCAAGGAACAGAAAAGACGACGGGAGCGTCTTTTGCCTTTTGCACCGGATCGGCGGATGCCCAGGACAAGCGCCATCCCTGCCCTTGAGACAGAGCACTAAATTGGGATAAGGCTGGGTGTCGATGACGCTTTCCGCAATCTATTTTGCCCTGCTTTGAAATCACTGCTTAGCATGGGAACTCAAGTGAAAGACCAGAACAAACGCTCCAGCCTGAGAGGTCTACCAGGGGAGAGTACTGACAGTCTTGTTGTCTGCGGCGTAGGTATTACATACACAAACACATACATACGCGGCTGCATTCCTCAAGCAGGCGCGTGCCGAGTGGCCATGCCCGAAAACCCGTCGGTCTCGGTCCTCATGCAGCACCGAAGGGAGCCAAGCACTCCAAGCACTCCAAGCACACTTGTGATCGTCGTCGAGTGGCCGTCAATATCTCTCGACCTGCAGTCCGCCGGGCAACCCCGATACGGATACTCCCTCAGGTTATATAGCAGACGAGTCAAATGGATGCTGGTTTCCGTGCTAACCCCGGCAAAGTTATCTCTACCTACCGGTATTTGCAGGTCAGGAAAATAATCATTATAGCCTGAAATACCAGGTATTGCAGGTTCGAGGCGGGACTTCTTATCTTGTCGACGGCCCGCCGCAAATTTGGGCAACATGCAAAAAGCTCGAATTCCCCCGTCACACCCGAGCTGTGCTGAGACATTGTAATGGAGACCCGTGGACTTCTCCTGTTGAGGTGCATGCATTTAATAGTCGGGAAGAATCAGTCTAGCGCACGTTACTGAGCCTATGATTCGCCGTCGACGTCGGAGACTCAGGCAAGAGACAAGCACCAAGTAAAACTACGTACCGTTTTTGTGGCACTTTGTGGTTATCTAGCGGCAGATGGCGCTTATCTCTTGTTCCCGTCACCAAGGTGTGCAATTGAGGCCGACAGCAGTTCAGCATCCGACGACCATACAAGAAATACCATCCAATCTAGCGACGACAACATCTGCAGAAAAAAAGTTAACATTGCGTTTGATCAGCAGCTAGACAACGGATCCGTAGCAAATAAATTGACGGATCAAAAGTAAGAAATACATTTCATAGCGGGGTTTATCACGCAGAAGCATTGACTGGCAGTGGAGCGTTTTTCTTTTTGCGTTTCGCAATGCATGAGTGCGATTCGTCGGTCGCCCAGCCAACGGGTCTTGCGTTTACTTGCACCACCAAAAGCCCACAACGGTTTCGCCATGACCTGCCCCGCGCCAAAATCACACCAACATCTCGACAAGGCCGGAGCTAACGCCGACAGTATTTATCATTTCGTCATACGTAGCTAAGGAATTACGCATATTTATCGAGCCGGTATGGCGAAGCCGTCAGGGCCGCCATCGGGACCAATCAGGGTCATGGCGGACGACAATGACAACAATGATGACTACGACGACGAGTTTCCCGATGTCGCGGTTCTGGTCAGGCAGAAAAAGGGACAAGCCGGCGACGAGGTTGCCAAGAGGAGGATGCCAAAAGCTAGCCAGCCCGCAAAGACAGAAAAGGCGGCAAAGGCGCCGGCAGCCGCATCGGTGAGGAGGCGCAAGTTGGGACAGATCTCGGACAATGCGCTTCTGAGAGCATGGACGCCAGACGGCAGCACTACTGCGGAGAGGGAGGAAGTTCCGTGTCGAGACAAACACGATAGCGAGCAGTCACGACGGCTGAGGGTCGACTTGCGGACTCGGAAGACGAGGACAGCAGCGGTTGTCGCCCAACCCTCGGCAATCCAGCTGGACACCGAACAGGACGACAATTCGGAAGAACAGGAACAAGTCACCATCACCGAGGAGGTTTCAGTCGCAGACGATGATGATGACGATGTCTTTGAATCATGCGAATCCGAGATCTCTGATTTTGAGGCGGGGGAGGAAGATGATGACGACGACGATTCGATAACAGATTTCTTTGCGCAATGGCCTAGGGCCGGGAAGAAGCCACAGTCCAAAGACAAACTCTGTCCTGCGGTGGAAGAAAATGGCTGGACGGAGAACACAAGAAGAAGAGCAGTCAGGCGGCCAGATCCCAAAGAGTCGGGTCGAAATCACCAGTCTTCAACTGAACAGGTATTGGGGCCAAAACGGGAGACCTCCTCTGCGGAGAACGACCTGGCCGACAGGTTTTCTCGAATACGACTGTGAGTCTCCTGACGCAAACATTGACAAATTAATCTTCACATACAAGGTTGGCTTATTGACACCTTTCTGTAGTGGTGGCATCCAGTTATCAGGCCTAGACCCCGAACACCCACCACCTCGAAAACAGAAGACGACGAGGACACCTCCAGATTCACCACCACGGCCCTCCAAGTCGCAGCCAGGCCTCGTATCACCCAAGAAACTACCACGGATCCCGAGCACGCCTCATCATCCAAACTCGGACATATTTTGGAGCCGCGAATTCGTCGACGACTGGAACGACGAGCATTCACCCCGGAAACAGCTATTTCCCGACGCGGCCAAGAGCACGAAGAGCCCGGCAAAGCCAACCAGCAGCAGCCCGAGAAAGACGAAGAAGGAAACTGGTGGTGCTGCCAAGACACCCTCCTCACGGCAAGCAAAGAAGAATTTCGAGACGATAAAACACGAGATGGCCGAAAGGTTTCTCAAGGAGCTCGACTCCGTCATCACCGACGGACAACTCTCGGAGCTGGCAGCCTCGACGGGCGGCATCAAGCTGAACTGGACCAACAAACTGAACACCACGGCTGGACGAGCCAACTGGAAACGTGAGACCGTGCGGACGACGACGACGAAACCTGCAACCGGTGGTGCCGGTGCCGGTGCCACCACCACGGCGGCAGTTGTGGAGGTCAAGCACAAACACCACGCATCTATCGAGCTGGCGGAAAAGGTCATCAACGACGAGCACCGCTTGTTAAATGTCATGGCGCACGAGTTTTGTCACCTGGCTAATTTTATGGTTAGCGGCGTCACGACCAACCCGCACGGCAAACAGTTCAAGGCGTGGGCGGCCAAGTGTTCGCACGCGTTCGGTGCGTCACACGGCATCGAGGTGACGACCAAGCACTCGTACGACATCGATTTCCGGTACGTCTGGGAGTGCAGCAGCTGCGGGCTTGAATATAAACGGCATTCCAAGAGCATCAACCCGGACCGTCACCGCTGCGGCGGCTGCAAGAGCGAGCTGCGGCAGACCAAGCCGGTGCCGAGAGGTAACGGAGGAAAAGGGCCGAGCGAGTACCAGAAGTTTATGAAGAGCCAGATGAAGTTGCTGAAGGAAGAGAACCCGGGGAGCCCGCAGAAGGATATCATGAGGCTTGTGGCGAGCAGGTGGGAGAAGCAGAAAGGGGGTTCTGGTTCTGCTGGGTCGTCATCCTCGGGGAAACAGACTCCGGAAAATACGGTGTCGTTGGTGGATGATGTTGAGGAGAGGTTTGGGGAGCTGACTGTGGGAAAGTGAGTATCGAGAGAAGATATGTACATAGGCTTGTGTCTATCAATACCCCTGTAAGATAACAGGTCGTATCCTTTGCAGTGATGGATGGAATCACGATGTCCTATGATGTTACGCGTAATGCCCGAAAGGCACCAATTGCAAAAACTAATCTGGCTACCTATGCTATTTAATAAGCTACCTGGTTTTGCTACATGATATCATGGCTCATGAAAATTCACAACACGCAAGACTTGCTTCCCTTTCCTAAGCCTGTCTCCCAACAACGCCATTCCCTGCCTGAGCATATATCCCACCATATTCCACCCAACTCATGTGATATCCCCCTTTTCGCGCACACACCACCCACATCCCATAGATAGCATATCGTAATACCGGCCCTATATATAAAAATCCGGCGTATCGCAACCAAAACAATATAGACCAGAAACAAAATAACAGATCCCAAAACCCTTTCCCTCAAATCTCGTTGAAAACACCCCAATCCTTGATATCAAAAGTCGACCATATCTTGGCGGCATACTCAACCGCATCGCCAATAAGCTCGCCCTGCTTGCCCAGCGCCAAATCGACCTCGTCTTCATCATATTCCCCCTTTATATGCGGCACATTAATCGTAATCAGGATATCAGTCTGCTCCTTTTCGAGTCTGACAAGCGTCAAGATCAAGGCGGTAAAGTCTGGTGCGGACAACCGTTCTCTGGTGTCGACTTTGGGTGTCTGTGTCGCGATCAAAGTATACGCGGGGATATCGATACTTTATTTTTTTTAAAAAAACATTCTGTTAGTTTAGGAAGAATGACAGGTGGTTTAGGGAGCAACATACTGCAGCTTGGTAAATTGGGTTTCGGTGGTGTTCCACACCTTGACGGTGTCGACGTCGTCGCCGACCAGCTCTTCGAGATGGGTAGTCATGGCGCGGCCGTCTTCTTCCAGACCGCCTCCCGAAGGACCAACACGCTCCGTGATGTCGAAGATTATGGAAGTGAAGCCGTCCTTGTCGATGTAGACCTCCTGGTTGTCGGGGACCTGACGCAGTTTGCTCACGTCGGCGAACTTTTCGGGCAGGTCGCAGACCAGGGCCCCGCCGAAGAGGGGGGTGCTTTTGTAGCTGGTCATGGCTTTCTGGTTGTCCGACTGTCTTGTAATGTACTTGTAGGAAGGATATAACGACAAAGATATCGCGGGATGGTGTTTTGTTTCTTGAAGATTTAAGAACAACAAGCCAGGCTGTGGATGGTTGCGATGGCCGCGCGATGCGATGGGAAGTGGGTAATGAAGCAGACGGCGCGGGCGCGGGGCAGCATGCGGGGCTGAGCTTCCTCGCAGCACCCGCGTGTGGCACACAAGGCAACGACTCCCTGATCTGTTGGTCGTGGTTGGTTTGGACGACAAGTTACACAATGCGCTACTAATAGTAGTCGTGATCCTTCATAGTCTGGCCTGATTACAGCGGCCATAAGTTGATGGGAATAAAAAAGTTGAAACGACAAATAAAACAAACATAATGCGATCTGAAGATAGATAGGGTTAGGGTCCCAGGTGCATGTTGATGTGAGAGCTTCAAGTTGCTGAGCGCAACAATGAAGCTAGCTACCCCGCTCCAGCGCTAATAAGTTATCCGTCCCATTACATCCGGATCGTAGATCAAATACCGTGCGACCGGTCGTCAGGTCATCCGTCGTCCCATTGTGTCACGATTCGTCGTTACAAACACATACATCAATGGCGAGCAAAATGGCTTCCTGTATTTTCTGCAATATCATCAAGGGCAAGTTCCTCTCAGTCCCACGAAACTGCATGAAGCTGACCGTTGTCACAACAAACAGGCGATATCCCATGCTTCAAGCTCTTTGAGAGCGACAAGACCCTTGCCTTTCTCGACATCAACCCCCTAAGCCGTGGCCATGCCGTACGTTTCTCATCTATCTATACACTTTACCTCCTCATTTTAGACTAATATGAGAGGATATTTAGCTCGTAATCCCCAAGGCCCATGGCGAAAAGTTGACCGACATCCCCGATGACCACCTCACCGAGCTTTTGGTATGTCTTCCTTGCACAGGATTGATGAGAGAGCAATATTTTTAATGGGGTGTATGTAGCCCATCGCCAAGAAACTCGCCCTCGCAAGCGGCGCAAAGGACTACAATATCCTCCAGAACAATGGGCGTCTTGCGCATCAGGAGGTTGATCATGTAAGTTCTCATCCTCATATCATATTTCGTCTTGATTATATACTAACCATTTGTGTAATAGGTTCACTTTCACATGGTATATTTCTTATTTTTGTTCGGAGTTCAACATAATCCTAAACTGAGACTAACAACAATGCCAGATCCCCAAACCCAACAAGGAGGAAGGTCTGGGCATCGGTTGGCCCCAGCAAAAGATCGAGATGGATGACCTCAAGGCTTTGTGCGAGGAAATCAAGTCCAAGATGTAAATAAGATGGTACACTTGATATTGCTACCTATGAAAAACAAAAAGGCCAAACCGAACGAGTATTATCCTACAGCTCCCTTCATAGTAGGTTGTGAAGCCTGAACGTGAGAAACCCTAAATATATGCGATGGCAGCTTTCGCTCGGAAAACACTGGATTCGTTCAAGTTAGATCATGGAACAAGGAGCACAGCTCAACGAGGCAGACAAAACGATGTTGGTTGTTACAGTTGGTAGAGATCTGACGACACAGAACAATTCAGGGCGGATATTATTCGCAAGACCTTTGTCACAAACTCATGCATGAATACTTGAACTGTGCCCAAATCTCAAGAGAATTGCACATCATCCTTAAAGAGTGAAGAACATACACCAGCCTTCTCCGATTACGTGTATTATAATACAATACAGATAAACTGCCCGATGATGAGCAAGTCTTCTCAAAAACTGAGCATCTACCAACCCTCTCTATCAAGTTTCGCTCATCCAAGGACCTTGTCAGCCATCGACACGTTGGTGCCCGTGTTGTCGGGCTCGACCGCCACGGACTTGACCTTGCCGTCCTCCACGATGATGGCATAGCGCTTGGACCGGTCGCCGCCAAAGATGGCGGAACCGTCGAACGCCAAGTCCAGGGCCTTTGTGAATCTACCGGTTGGGTCGGCGAGGAAGCGGATCTATCCTCTCGTGGTTAGGGCGATGACCATCTCTAATGGATATCTTTGGATACCTAGTAGCAAGATGACATTGAGGAAGAGAAACTCACATTGTACTGATTACCAGGATTAAGCGCCTCAGCCCACGCCTTCATACTATATTTCCGTACGTTAGCAGATTTCCTTTCTTCACTAGCTTTGAGAGAAACAATGTGTTGTAACTCACACAAAAACATCATTAACCGACACCACGGCGACGGTATCGAACTCCTTGGTCTTGGGGTGGTTGATGTACGACGGGATATGCTTTTGCGAGCACGACCCCGAGAAAGCGGCCGGCACGCCCAACAGGATCATGTTGTTGCTCTTCTTGGCCTCCTCGGCCAGGTTCACCTTGTGCCCCGGGGTGTCCTCCATGAGCACATCCAGGTCGGGAAGCGGGTCTCCGACCTTGATGAAGGCCGGCCGGGTGGAGTGGAAGCTTCGAGCTGCTGCGGAGGGTGTTGCGAGTCGGGTCATCATGGGCTGCGACCGGAGCCGCATTGTTACTGTTCGGAAGGACATTCTGAATGAGATGAGGTGTTCTTGGGTTGTTGGTGTGTGGTGAATGTGAAGAAAGCTGAGATTTGCCTGGTGAGACTGGCTTATTTTGAAGCTTTGTTGTTGAGGCGGCTGAATTGGGTTGTTGTCGTTGGATTGAAGCTCTCAATTGGAGGACAGCTCGGGCGGGTTTCAGATGACATCACCGGGGAACTGTTCACAGACCCCTGTATTGTGTGCTGGGAGGTTCCACCCAGCCATCTATTTCTAGGCCGGGGAATTGTATTGGTCACCTTTCGAAGGGAGGCCTGAAAATATGGCAGATTAACTCATGAAACAGACTTACAGTCTAACGGTTGATTCTTTGGGTTATTTTAGCATTTATATATAAATACCTAAGTGCATTATATAAGAGCACATGGAATATGTATCACCGAGGTGTATCATGCTGAACCCCTGTGGGAGCGCAAAAGTTCGGCACCTCTTATCAGCCTCGTAGTAACCTGGTACGGATAACCTAATTTCTATAACTTCAATTACAACGCGATCCTCTGTCCCGGTCCTCTATATCCCATCGAAACCAGACATACCTACCCTACCATCAATCAATGGCAACAGCCTCGAGTAGAGCAATATGGTACGCTGCAACGAAAAAGTCTTCACCACGGGGTGGCATGCTCTACATCCGGTGCAATGTCAAGCCAGGCGCCAGCAAGGCCCGCGAGGGAGTCCTTTCCGTCGACGACGAGGCCATCGAAGTGTGCGTATCCGCACAGGCGCGGGAGGGAGAGGCAAATAAGGCGGTCGTCAAGGTTCTCAGCGAGGTGGGTTCAAGTGTGACTAACCATCCACCTACACCGCTTTTTATTCATATATGCGTAGATTTTAAATGTCCCTAAATCAGACCTGCAGATTACTCAGGGGCTTAAGTCGAGGAGCAAGACAATTGCCCTGCTAGCCAAGTCCTGGGCTGGTGGTGGTGCCAATGTCAACGAAGAAGACTACGTGGACCAAGTGAAAGCTTGCCTGGAAAAGGCCACATGCGACTCTTGACAGGTGACCGTGCACGCGGTTGTCGTCGATAATAGTGCTATACGATCACTCTTACATCAAGCCCTGTCTTGAGCGGAGCTTCTTCAGCACCAGCTCGCAGACAGATTTCCTTCACTGCCGCCACTCCATGCGTCGGCGACATCGTGGGCGAAATATGCCCACGGCCAGCAACACTAGTCACATGTCATCACCGCTACTACTGACAGCCATCAAGCGGCACCATCTGTGGGTATCAAAATCAATCCTAACTCTTCCACCGGCGACCTAGCCAGAAGTTCATCTTACGCCTCGGCCTCGAGCACGCGCGAGCCCACTAGGTCGCGCCCCTCTCGTGCCTCCGCGCCCGCCCCTTGCTGTCGTCCCTCCTCTAGAACTAGTGGACGGCGCAGGCATGCGCGACTGGCGAGTTCCGGGAGTTTGGGTCTGGAATTTCTTCGGCGTCGGTTTCGAGGATGTGGTAGGGTTGTCTACAAACGACGTGTCCGTAGTCCTAAATGTTTGAAGAGCGGTTAGCCAACAAGAAACAGCCAATTGGCAACCTGTTACGCACATAAAGGTAGTCTCGCCATCAAACTCTGTCGAAGCTTTCTCCGGTACCCGCGAAGAGGCTGTGATTACTATCGTTAGCTCGGTCCAGAAATCCTCAAACAAACCCTTCAGAGACTCGAAGACTACTTACCCCCCTGCTGCTGTGGTGGCTGATTCTCTTCCTGCTGCTTCATCCTCCTAAACGACTCTGGTAAAGGACCCTCGGGGAAATCGACGCAAAAAGCGTTCATGTTCAGGCCGTACATGAAGCTGGCGAAGCTCTCGCTGAAGCGCGCCAGGCTCTCGTGCATGATCTGGAAGTGCATCATGTTGGCCTCGAGGTCGGCCATGGCGTCCGACAGCTCGGCGAAGGCGGGCTCGAACGTGTTGAGCGGGAACGGCGCGTCGCCGGAGACGCTCTTGCTCGCCGACTCCCGGAAGGAGGAGCGCGAGGAGGGTCGGAGCGGTGTGGTCGGTCGCGATGTGCGTGTCCGCGACGTTGACCGCGCGTGCTTTGGGTCCTCGCTAGCCATGGCGTGTTCTGCTATCGTTGTCGAGGTTCTTTGGAGGTAATTCGTCGTGGATGTTAACCACAGACCGGGCTGCTGCCAGACGCGTCTGGGATGCTTTGTCAATACTCCACAATATCTGGTCAGTGTTGGTGGCTTGCTGCTGCCCCTCATCGGATGGAGGGGCTCAAATTCAGTAACGACGTCTCTACACTAGGTAATCACCGCGTGCACCGCTAAAACCTGGAGCCAACCGCCAAGAAGTTGCGCCGCCACACAAGTCGGTGGATCGGTCATTCCCCCGGGGCCGTCTGGCAGCCAGGGCAGTGACATTTGTTACGATTCATCATCTCTCTCGGGACGCGGAGCAACCGGAACCCAAATCCCAGAAGTCGAAAGCTGCTGGCATTGCACAACACACCCACACGGAGACTTAAACAATCCCGTCCCGACAAATTTCGACAACCAGGCCCGGATCTCATCCCGTGCTCAGTAGATGTTCGGTACCTCGTCCCCACTCCGGATTGAGAATTCAAGACTGAAGAGCGGAGCGCACTAGTCGTTTCTTTGCGGGCAGATTACTTGACCCTCTCTCTCTCGTCCCGTCATCCATCATATTTCTAACGGCTTGTCTCGAGAAAGCAACGTTTTACTACAACTGGCTTTCCATCTCTCCGCCGTCCGTCTAACCTGTACGTTCCTTACCTTACCTTTTCTGGAGAGTTGCGCTCGCTTCTGTGCTTGCTCCTGCTGTCACCTTGCTTTTGCGCCGCACTGGTTGTTTGGGACTTCCTTTGCGCTGCTCGGAGCTGACACGGGCGCTCCGGATCAGCCGCCCTCTCGCTGCCATTGGGTCAAACCTGGCTGTCCTGTGGCTGTACACACCTTATGTACTGGACCTGCACGTTGATTCACATAAACCAGATGCGCGCGTGCCGACCTTTCGTCTGATCCTCGATTGCTAGATATATACCTTATGCGCGCCTCGTCGACTCTTCCGTCCCAGCTTGCTCATCTTCGCTTCTCGACGTCTCCTTGTCTCGGGATCAATTTGACCTGCTCCCTGGGCCGCATTCGCCCGGTGTATCTCGATCCTTGCGCCTACCGTGGTGTTTCCGCTCGCAACTTTTCAACCGTTGGGCGCCGATTTTCAAGACCTCGGATTCCTTCAAGTATATCTGCCTGTGGCCAAGTCAAATACCAACAGGCAACAAGGCATTCCAGTGCTATATCAGGACACTTCCTCAGCCTTCTTTGCATCTTCGGCGGAGGACTCGGTTTAGGATTCACTTTATTGTACACTGTTCAGTCCAAGAAGGCGACATCAAGACCTCAACCTTTGGAAAAGACTGCCGAAATTATCGAAGCCATGTCAGGAGAAATACCTGCCGGCCGGCCTGGCAATCTCACGCCTGAGCAAGAAGAAAAGGTCCGGCGCATATGGCAACTCATCTTCCAAGTCTGCGGTATTGCGCCGGAGGGATCCAGCGCTGCGTCGAATAGTGCGCCGAGTGAGAAGGCCCCTGTCTCGCCTGACGCCAAAAAGAGAAAGAGCCGGATGGGGTTCTTGAAAAGGGGCAAGAAGGATGGGGAAGCCTCAGAGGAGTCGACTGAGGTCGAGAGTACTCCTCAGGCTGGCGGCGTGCTCTCGGGGAACCACGGCGACGAAGATAAGTACGGCCAGGTGAAGCACTTCTACGACACGCTGGCCAGTGAGACTCCGGAATCCATACGGAACACCATCTGGACCATGGTGAAACATGACCACCCAGACGCGCTCGTGCTCCGCTTCCTCAGAGCGCGAAAATGGGACGTCGAGAAGGCGCTCATTATGCTCATCTCAACTATGAAGTGGCGGGCGCATGAGATGAAGGTCGACGAGGACATCATGAAGAACGGAGATGCTGCTGCTCTAGAAGCCGAGAAAAATGACAGTGATCCAGCCGCGAAGAAGATGGGACACGACTTCCTCGCTCAGCTCAGAATGGGCAAGAGCTATGTGCACGGGACAGACAAACAAGGTCGGCCGATCTGCGTTGTCAGGGTCAGGCTGCATAAGCAGGGTGAACAGGAAGAAGCAAGTCTTGAAAGATATACTGTTTATCTCATTGAGACTTGTCGCATGCTGCTCCAGTCCCCAGTGGACACGGCGGTGAGTCGATTCGTTTGAAATATATCAATGATGGATAACCAGCTGACCATTGGTACAGACCGTTGTTTTCGATATGACCGACTTTTCGATGGCAAACATGGTGAGTGCTCCGGCCACAGCCTGATGTGTTGATGTTGGCTAACTTTCGTTGTGTCCAGGACTACACACCAGTGAAATTCATGATTAAGTGTTTTGAGGCCAACTATCCGGAGTCCCTTGGTGCGGTCCTGGTACATAAGTCCCCGTGGCTTTTCCAAGGTAAGAAAACCCCCCAAAAAGTAACCCCCAAACTGCCTCAAATTGCCCCAGGGCTAACAAAATTCACAACGACAGGCATCTGGAAAATCATCAGAGGCTGGCTCGACCCAGTCGTCGCTAGCAAGGTGCACTTCACCAACAATGTTAGGGACATGGAGGGGTTCATTCCGCTCAACCAGATCCCCAAGGAGCTCGACGGCCAGGAGGACTGGGTATACAGCTACGTGGAGCCGGTCGCTGGCGAGAACGACAAGATGAAGGACGTGGCTACGCGCGACCGGCTCCTCGCCGGCCGTGAGGCGCTCGTCAAGGAGTACGAGAGCGCCACGATGCAGTGGATCCAGAATCCGGACTCGGCTGAGATCAAGGCGAAGCGTAATGCTCTGGCGGTCAAGCTGAGGGAAGACTACTGGAATCTGGACCCGTATATCCGGGCTAGGTCGTACTATGACCGCACTGGCGTGTTGCAGCCAGGTGGCAAGTTGAATTATTACCCTTCTGCTGCGGCGCAAGCGGAAGCTGCTAGACCTCAGGTGTCCGCGGCGGTTGTGGACGAGAAGGCTAATGGGGCGGTGCCGCCTCCTCCTGCTCCGGTGGCGATGACGACGTCTGCGGATGATGTTGATTAAGTGTTATGTCAACAGCGGTTAGTTTTAAGGTAGTAATAATAGTATTGGGGATTGTTGAACGCCTTGGGTTTGGTGTGTTTAAGAGACGGCCAACGATAAACAGGAGGTTCTGGGGAGGCTAGCATCGGTTTTTTCTTGTCATCCCTAAGTTATCATTCTTACAGGAGAGAGCACCAGCTCAAATACAACAGAATGAGATGACCTTTTTGCCATTCAATTGTATGCCTGGTTTGATGGGTGAATGGACATCCGTGAAGGCCCGAATTTGCATCAAACGTGAGATGCATAAAATAAGAGAATGCCATACAATCTGCCAACTAAAATATCAAAAAGAACAATCCGCTATATTGTATTCCATTTTGGAAGAAATAATCTTAACCAATATACTGACCCAAGATAATAAAATATGTACATCACACAAAACAACATTAGTTGTGACAATTCGGATCATGTGTCATCCGACAATCATCCGCCAAGCAGTATCCGACTTTCACTCCTACATAGATCACTCTATAGCATGGGCTTGAGGTCCTCAGCAACGGTAAATGGCGCCTCAGTCTTGGCCTTGATCTCCTCAACCGTCACGCCATCAGCAATCTCGATCAGGGTGAGCCCGTGGGCAAAATCAACGTCAAATACACCCTGCGTAGACCATCGTTAGCAAACATGTCTTTCACCCGTATAAACCAGGGCATGATGAATAGGGTAAACAAACCAATTCGGTGATAATCCTCGACACGCACGCCTTGCCAGTCAGTGGGAAAGCACACTGCTTGACGATCTTGGCGTTGCCCTTCTTGTCCGTGTGCTCCATCGTAACAACAACCTTGGTAGCGCTGGGGTTGCTGACGAGGTCCATGGCACCTCCGAAGCCCTTGACCTTGCCCGGCAGCATCCAGTTGGCCAGGTCGCCAGACGCACTAACCTGCATAGCGCCGAGGATAGTCAGGTTGATGCGGCCGCTGCGGATCATGCCGAAGCTCTCCTCGCTACCAAACACACAGGCGCCGGGCTTGAGCGTGACGGTCTCCTTGCCGGCGTTGATCAGGTCCGCGTCCTCCTCGCCCTTCTTCGGGTACGGGCCGAGACCCAGGATGCCGTTCTCGCTCTGCAGCTGCACCTCGACGTCCTCGCCCACGAACCCGGGCGCGAGCATCGGCATGCCGATGCCCAGGTTGGCATACATGCCGTTCTTGAACTCCTTGGCGGCGCGGCGCACGATACGCTCCCGCTTGGCAGCGGTATCGCCGGTCCCCAGCGCTTTCTTGGCCTCGGGATCGCTGTCGTCCTTGGCCCACGTGTACTTTTCAATCTTCTTCTCGGTCGTGCTCTGGATGACCCGCTTGACGTAGATGCCCGGGAGATGAACAGCCTCGGGCGGGATCGCGCCCGGCTCGACGATCTCCTCGGCTTCCACGATGGTCATCTTGGCGTTGCGGCCCATGGCGCCGTTGAAGTTGTTGGCCGCCAGGCGGAACTGGCAGTTGCCCAGCCGGTCGGCACGCCACGCCTTGACGAAAGCATAGTCGCCCGCAATGCTGTGCTCAAGCAGATAACTCTTGCCGTTGAACACTTTCACGTCCTTGGGGTACGAGAACTGGTCCGGGCTGCCGTCGGCCTTGTTACGGAGCGGCAGCTCGCCCGTCTGCACGACGGTACCAAACGCGGCGGGGGTGTAAAAGGCCGGGATTCCTTTACCGCCGGCGGCGCACCGCTCAGCCAGCGTGCCCTGGGGCGTCAGTTCCAGCTCGACCTCGCCGGTCAGGTACATTTTTTCGAACGTCTTGTTCTCGCCGATGTATGAAGCGATCATCTTGCTGATTTGCTTGGTCTTGAGCAGCTGGCCGAGGCCGCTGTTGTCGGTGCCGGCGTTGTTGGATACGGCTGTGATGCCCGTGATCTCGGGCTTGTTCATGATCTCGTTGATCAGCGTGTCGGGAACACCGCAGAGGCCGAAACCGCCGCACAGCAGGGTGGTGTTGGGCTTCATGTCCTCCAGGGCTTTCGCGGCCGACGGGTAGACCTTGTTGATCTCGGCTCTCCGCGCCGAGGCGGAGAAGGCACGGGCAAAGAGTGCTGCATGCTGTTTGGGCCGGTGGCAGCGTTGTTCAGTGGCCTTGGGTTAGCCAATTTTCTGACTACCTAAGACACAAGGTATGAAGAGAAGAGAAAGATAAAGGAGAAAGATAAAGGGAGACGAACATTCTGGCCGTACTTGGAGTACGCTCTCAGCGTCCTCATGCACAGTGCTGCGGACGGCATTTTGTGAAAATGTGTGTTGTCTGAGGCAGTTTGTTTGTTGGAGGTGAAATTGGCAAGACAATGGGCGAAGCAAAGCTGGGCGGGTATTGAAGGGACAATCCAAGATGCCGCAGCGTTGGGGAAGTTGCTCGGCAATTCGGGGTATCGTCACAACGGGATGGCGGCTTTCTTCGACAACAATTACAGCAGAAAAATGGTATCTGAATGAACAAACAAGTGAAATTGAAAAAAAGAGAAAGAAAACAAAGTCATCGCCAAAGAAACTAAACCAATCCGTCCCCGGACCTAGCCTGGAGCCGCTTCCCTCCGTCGTTTGGCCGACCTGCAATGCCGCGCTTGAAGGTCTCCGCCCTCGGAATGGCTGTTCGGCAGAGGTGCGAGAGTTGTACCCCTGATGCAACTCCAGATTTCGGAAAGTAGCGGGGAAACTCCCTCCCCACCTCCACGACCCCCGGCCGCTGCTGCGCTGCGGGTGCGGGTAATTATTCAATTGGAGGCCAGCCACCCGGCCCGGGCATCTAGAAGTCGGGCTGGGGGATGATGAAGCCCCGGAGGGTTCTCTTAAGCATATCTCGACGCGTGTGCGTATGTACGGATTATAGCCCAGCCTATCCGTAGCCAAAGTTAGCTTTGCGGTCAAAAACCACCATACCTTAAACTTTCATTCGACCCCAGCGCTGCCCAACTTTCATACCTATCCATCTTGATTGGGTTTGAGCCAAGCCAGCACCAACCTTCAACAAGTGAATGCGAAGATCGGGTCTTTCGGGTCGAGCCCGGCACACTGGCTTTGCGCTAGCGGTTGTAGCCTTACATGGTACAGGATCCATCTCGCTCTGTACATCACACTCAGTGGAGAGCGTGTAGTACCTAGCCCGCAGGGGAATTCACCCACGATGCCTGTTGCAGGGAGAAAAGTTCAAAGATAGCTTGAAGCCTTGAAGATCGCTGTACAAAAGCACAAAAACAACAGCTAAGTAAGTACCTATGGACTCCAATGATCCCGATGCGAGAAAGGGCCAAAGCCAGAATATGTCGTCGCTCCCATCCCCCTACCATCTACCTACCTACCTACCTACCTACTCGCAAGACCCTTAAAAAGCTAGTGCATATATCCCGAACAACCAGTAACTCCAGCCATCTCAATGTGCGTCCCCCTTCCAGCCCTCCAATGCATGTAAGGCGCAAAGGCACGTACCCCTTCTAAAAGTGGTCGGCTCTATTTTGTTGTCGGCGGGTGAGTCGTCCTCTCATTATATTTGGTCCGGGGATAGTAAGAAAAAGACTCTCTCGTCGCCGGCCGCTGGGAGGGGGACTAAGAGAACGGGTCTCCCGTCGTCGGCCGCCGGGAGCGGGAGGGGGTTGTAAGGCACAAGTCCCCGTTCCCGTTCGAGGGCCACTACCCGTCGTCGATGTAGTTCTGCATACATTCGCATCCGCATCAGCAGCACTGCGTTCCGTCGTGCCCGTTCATCTCTATCACCGTCTACGGCGTCGACGCGAGGTGTTTCGGCGTGGACGGCCCCGCCCTAACGGGTAGTGCTCGGTCCGTCATTAGATCCGGAGCCCGTCAGATCCACGTTAAACGTCCAGCGTCCTGTCCAATATTATTAGCATCCAAGCCGAAGAGGGGGAACTATCTGTGTCATCTCACCTTCGGCAAGATTCTGCGCCGTGTCCTCAAGAAGGATCACTCGTCGCTTGCTGCAGTACGACGTCTTGTCCATAATGACCACCTTGAGCTTTGGGTCCGCAAGCTCCGTGACTGGCTTCTCAAACATCTCAGAGAGAGCCTCGACCGCCATCTCCAGGTCCTTCTGGTTATCCTCAAAGATCTCCGTCAGGTTGTTACGGGCAAGGTAGAACGCAAAAGCGTACGTCCACATTAACGTCTGACGGCAGGTCTGAAGCGCCTGCGACGCAGAATTGAGGTACTGAACTTCGATCCACGACATGCCGGATTCCCTTTGAAGTTGTACCATCTTCTTCTCCGTCTTATGGTAGATGTCCTGGTCGAGGCGGGCTGATTGCTCGTGGTTGGCATATCGGTTGTAGTAGTGGAGGTACCGTTCCAACGATACACGGCTCTTCGCTTGGGCATCTCGGGCCTCCGTACCACTCCTCTCCTCGAATCTGTTGCAGTTGTACCAGCTGGTGCCATGTTCAGACCACGGCCCCATGCACATCCAGCAGAACTCATGTCGGCACTTCCGGCATGTCATGTGGTTGCAGCCACCGTTTTTTTCAATCGTGCTGTTGCACTTCGGACATTCCTTGGTATTCGCAGAAATCCAATTCGCAGTCTCAGAATCGTCTGCGCACTTCTTGAGCCACCTTTTGACCAGGTTGCAAGGAGCCGGCTGGTGATCACTCAAGATGCAGCCAAAGCAGAATCGATGGCTGCAAAGACACGACACCGTCGGAACGACTTTATCGAGATCTTTCTTTTTCACGCCGCATTCAATGGCATTCTGGCAATCGGGAGCCGGACACCACTTTAAATTGTCTTTGTCTTCGACGTACGTCCGGTTGAGCAGCGCGTGGTACCGCTCGGTAAGCTCGGGGGTGACGAGAAGATCGAGTGACCGAGCATCGATAATCAAGCTGCAGCCATCAGCAGGGCACTGAATGCGTGCTGCTTCGCCCTCCTCGCGAATCTTTTGAGATAGGTAGTGCCGATAGCAGTCGACACAGTAGCGGTGCCCGCATTTAATTGCGAATGACTGGAGGCCCTCTCCATCCTCGCAACAAATATCGCAGACGAACCCCGGTATGACCTCGAGCTTCGGCAGACTGGTTGTCGTGTGCGCCAGACCCGCAGCATCCAGAACTTGTCGCGACTTATCCATGTAGTCCTCAATCAGTCGTTCCTTGTTCCACCGGAAATATCGAAGCAAAATGGCCGCTTCCTCTTTTGAGATGTCGAGAATCAGGTTGACCTCGTTTATTAAATCATCCTGTTGTTTTTGGATGTCGGAAGGCTGGAACACCTTGAAGCTAATATCATATGCCACTCTCTTCTTCTGCATTATATCCTTTGGCATTCCGAGGTCGGGATCCGGCTCGTCGTCGAAATCAAAGTCTAGAAATTCAACAGTTAGTATACTGTTGGATCCACGGGGTCAAGTTCAACCTGAGAGAAGAGCAAGACACAACTCCAGGGTTGAAGTAATGCAAATGGGCAGAGAACAGACCATCGGCGCCGGACATGTCGTCATTGTCACTATCGTCGAGGTGGACGTCATCCCCACTAGAGACGGCCGACATAAAGTCGTCTTCTGAATCCATCCCGTTGGAGGCCGTAGTGACTGGAGTTGGGGGAGCAGCTTCGGGGCCTGCTGAGGCGAGAATCCTCTTGTTAGGAAGAGCGGGAGGAGAGGATATCGTCGCCTCAGCGGCTTTCCGCTTTCGAGTTGTGGGAGGAATGGTGCCGGCTTATCACAGGCGACGGGAGAGGGCTTGCTCGACGTGCCACCCGTCGAGATATATATGGGAGCCGAATCCGAGCGGCGGAGGCGGGGATGACTCAACAACGGACGGTGATGTCAACTGCGCAGGGAGGCCACGGTCGAGGGGTAAAGCGAGGGGTGGGATGCGGAGCAGACAATGTGTTTCCCGATGCGCTCTATTAAGATACAGGTTGGTTGGCAGTAAGAAATCTTTAGGCTTTTGATTTGCGTGTTCCAACGCCCTATTATCGAAGCAGACGAGGTATAATCGCGGTCAGAGGTCATCAATAATGATCAGGCACAGCGACGCTCGCTTATTGTCAGTGAACGCCTAACGATGGCAGCAGATGGAGATGTGATGATTGAGGGTGGAGTTGGGGATGGTCAGGCGAACGGGCAGGGTGCTCAGGGTGCTGAACGGGGTTTGGAGGACAAATCAGGCTGGGATTGCAGGCAGAGTGGCACTGCGGCGTCGTTATGTAAGCACGGGGTTCAAGTCCGTCATTCGGTCATGCGTCCGTGGCGTGGGGCTGCCTGGCCCTGCAGCTTAAAATTGGCCCACTCCAGGCAAGCCACTGAAGCCACGAGTCCCTGGGTGGTAGTTCTCGGGCCGCCTAGACCAGCCTCCACTGCCTCCATCGGCTCGAGCTTTGGCACTCCCGGTCAGACAGCAAACTCAATCCATCCACGGGTCTCGGCTTCGTTCTTCACGCTTCCCTTCTGAGCGCGCAAATCGGGGTCCTAGAAGCTCGAAAAGTCCTGCAGAAATATTCTCGCCCAAGCAAACCTAGCGTTGCGCACTAATTTTGTCCAGGCCCGTTCCTGTCCGAACAGTGACAGTGCCAGCCGCTCAGGATGGGTTCCCAGTCTCCCGATGGCAGCCACAGATCACGTCGCCGGAAGGATCAAGACGATCACTACGTAAGCGACCGTAAGAGGAGACACCATGACGAAGAACCCAGAGAGCACAGGCGCAGATATCGGTCTCGGTCTCGGGAAGCGCAGTGCGTAAGACGTTCGAGGACGCCGGAGTCACGAGACCGGCGATCGCGCTCCAGAGACAAAGCGAAGGCCAGGGATCTAGACAGGGATAGAGGAAGCAAGCGGCACGGAAGCAGGGAAAGGGAGAGACGACATCGCCGAGACCCGGACGAGCAGCGATCACGACGAGATCGAGATCAAGACGACAATCTGGACAGAGACCGTCGGAGGCAGCGAAGCCGGGAGGATAGGCGGTCGCGGAGACCAGAGGAAAACGACTTTGTCCCCAAGAGCGAGAATAAGCAAAGTTTGGTAAAACGGAGCGGTCCTCTTCCCTCTCAGGGCGACTCTTTCGCGGTCAGCACCGGAGAAGAACCCGAGAAACCCATTGAGAAGCCGAATTTTGGGACTACAGGAACGTTGGCCGCGGCTTCCAACGCCGTCGTTCAAGCCGACGGGAGCATAGTCACACTGAAATATCACGAACCACCCGAGGCGCGGAAGCCGGCGCCTCGAGACGTATGGAAGTTGTTTGTGTTCAAAGGTTCAGACATTATCGACACGATCGAGCTCAGTCTGCGGAGTTGCTGGTTGATAGGCAGGGACGCGGCTCTCGTGGATCTCGCTGCCGAGCATCCAAGTATTAGCAAGCAGCACGCGGTGATACAGTTCAGGTACACCGAGAAGCGGAACGAATTCGGCGACAAGATTGGTCGGGTGAAACCTTACCTGATCGACCTGGAGAGCGCAAACGGTACGTCTCTCAATAACGAAAAGGTTCCCGACAGCCGATACCTCGAACTGAGGGACAAGGACATGATTCAGTTTGGTCTAAGCACGAGAGAATACGTGTTGATGCTGGCACCAAAGGAGTGAAATCACCGCGGGACATATTGGCGCTCTAGAGGGCTAGCATTCACCTTTATATGCGATTCCGGAACGCCTCATCATCCGCCATCCGCAGTCAAGAACATCATCGTTGTCTCGTGGCATTTCATTTGGCGATAGCATGAGAATCTTCCCGTGCTGCCTTGCGTAATTCAGGTCCAGACAGCATGCTTCCAGGTCACGTTCACATGCTTGCCTACAGCATCGAAGTCGGAGGGTTGGGTAGTTTCGCTATCGACTGTTGTCAGTATCTGCCTTGCGCATCAATCCATTTAATCCATTGTCTCTCCCCAGTCTCCTTGCGCATTGTATCGCCAATGACTACAAAACTCTTCAGGTTGATCTACACTGAAGGAGGCTGCGAGGCTCGAGGTAATACATGCTCCTTCGGTTATCGGTTTGACGCGGGAGCAGGGCCTGGCTCCGGGGACCAGGAGGACGCTTCGGGTCCGCACAATGGGGT
The DNA here is from genome assembly GCA_033439685.1 of Apodospora peruviana. Taxonomy (NCBI): domain Eukaryota; kingdom Fungi; phylum Ascomycota; class Sordariomycetes; order Sordariales; family Lasiosphaeriaceae; genus Apodospora; species Apodospora peruviana. The sequence goes on along the minus strand of JAUEDM010000003.1, from coordinate 482,842 downwards.
GCTAGGGTGAGGCGGTGTGTAGCGCTGAGGTGCCACTACAGGGCTGGTGATACGGGGTGATGGGTCAAATATTAGAGTTTGACACCACCCACGCGATCCGTCGTCGACCACTGCCAGACCCGGGTGTTCTTGAGCAACCTTGAGACGTAACCTCCGATACGGTTTTCTCCATGTCGGTCTCCAACCTGCCTACTGGCAGAGTCATTCGTGTGCTTTGTTGGACTCCCAGAAAAGAAAGGCGTGAACTGGTCAGATATTCAAACTGACATATTAAGAAACATCGGCATTCTATACGAATCGGTGATTCTTACGGCCGATGTTCTGTCAAGTATTGATCACGGGATGATACTGCCCGCTATGTTGAATACGGGAAACTTATGGTCGAGAGGAAGAACACATCAGCTCTAAGACAGACACACTTCAACGTAGCCCAGGGTTACAAAGTTCCTAGGACAAGACTAGAAACAACAGACGAAACAAGTTAACTGCTGACACAACTGTCCATATTCGGTTTGTCCGTGATGCATATTGATGATTGACCTCTTGGTAGAAACCCTCTTTGTTACCGAAGCTAGTAACCACTGTCCAGTGAAGATGAAGGCAGTAGGCGACAAATGCTGTCCGGGAAATGTTCGAGCGTGCCTGGTACGTTTGTGCAGTGTTCTCGAAGAGCCAGGCCCATCAACCCCTATTATTACTTGAAATATGGTGGAAAGAGCCGTCCCATCGATGGCATCCATGTCAGAAACGGCAGACCGCCCGGCAAGGACCTTGGTGGCGCTGTTGGTCGCTAAAACCGCTAAACCCCATCAGACCAGTCTTCCCTGCAAGCCACCGGGCGCAATTAGGTGCGGGTTATCCGTAGAATACCAACTGAGCAAGTGCCAAGTGGCAGTCGACAACCAGTGGTGATTGTAGGTCACCTCAAGCCAGGAGCCACTGCGCCATAGACTGAGAAATACTGACACACACCGATATCCAGTCAGGGCCGAGAAATGACGCTTTAATTCATGACTGGTTGTTGTGGCTCATTGGAGCCTGGACGGATTGTGCTTCATGCTCGCCCAGGGCCGTTGGCTTGCAGAGTGCAGAGTACCACCCAGTGCCGCGCCTTCCTTCCTGACGGGCTTGCCTGTAAAACTGAGGAAACCCCTTCCAATGAAGAAACCACGGCGATGGAAGGTGCGTGGTCAGAACACTGGCAGTTTCCACCTCACTTGGGCTGACCGACAATGATCTAATTTCCTCTTTTGCTCCCGCATTTTTACTCCACGATTCACGCCGGGAGGATTCGATCTACATGGGCAGTACCGCGCAGTGCTGTTACATACCCACACCATCTTTCACCGGCAATTGGCAGCCTTGTGCCGTCTGAAACAGTCTCGCTGACGCCTCCAACCCACGGTTCTGATTGTCGGGGAAGCTTCGCGGGTGGCTCAGCTGCTGCTCTCGGTCACGCACAGTGGCTGCCTCGTGACACCGCTTCTCTACGTATATCATTGTCTTCCTCGTCAGCTCCAGCCGTCTCAGTGAGAAAGTCACCCATAGGACAAACTCATATGCACTGTCGTTAGGTCCGATGATGGCACATTAACTGACTTGTTCCTCGCTTCGTTCGAGACAGAAAGACTGGAGACCGGAGACTGGACATTGAAAATCAAGGACAAATGCCCATCACGTCGTACGTGTGGCATCTGTGAGTTGAGGGAAAACGAAGTTGTTTCTTATTATACCACACCTAGCCCAAGCCTCGCTGGTTCTGAACACCTCCCCTTTTGGCCACCGATTCCCGTCGCAGCTCAGGCGACCTCGATCTGAACACGTCCTATACACTATAAGAGCCTGAGCGCCCAGTCCACCCTCCCCGTTCCCCTTTCAGTCCACTCCTGGCGACAACGGATGCTATTTATGATTGGTAGGAGTGTGAATTCTATCACACCTCCTCGGCTCTTGCCTGTTAGTAAGCATGGTATGTACCTGCATTTCACCCAGCTTTTCAGTCCCAGCATCTCTCTTCATGACTTTCCGTGTCAACAGCGGTTTGCCGTCGGCGACCCTAGACTTCCCCAGTCCCACTCGATGGTCCTGCAAGTGCGGCCACGGGTCGGCCGTCTGCCATCGGTATCTGCCTGCCTGCTTACTACCTATGCATCTACTTACCCTCCCGGCTTGCACTGCCTCGCCTGCAGCTGACGAGAGGAATGATGCCCCAAGCCTTGCTGACGTTGCCTTGTTTGTCTGCTACAGGAGAAAATCAACAAGAAAATCTCCCGCTATGAGATCACTGCAGTCTACACTCACAAACAGGCAAAGGCAGACATTGTCCTGGTTCACGGCTTGAATGGAAACCCCGAAAAGACATGGACCGCACCAAATGATGTATACTGGCCCACAGACCTGTTGCCAAAGTCGTTGAAGAATGAGCACGCCAATGTGCTGGTGTACGGATACAACGCCGATGTTTACTCAACAAGGAAGGACAGAAGCCCAAGCGACAACTTTGTCCACCAGCATGCCCAGAGTCTGGTCACATCGCTCACGCAGTATCGCAAGAGCGAGGGCACGGAAAGAAACCCCATCATATGGGTTGCTCACAGCCTCGGCGGAATCGTCACCAAGAGAGCCTTGCTGTACTCAAACGATGTCCGAGCCCACCACCAAGAGGACTTTCGCTCCATCTTTGTGTCCACTTACGGAATAGTTTTCTTGGGCACACCGCATATCGGATCCGACATAGCGACATGGGGGCGTATCCTACAGTACATGTCCGATGTGGTGATACCAAGAAAGTTCTTTGAAACCGAGTCGGTGCTTCTCAAGACTCTCAAGAAGGACAATGAAACGCTCCAGTCCATCAACAGTCACTTCTTGGACATTTATCAGCGGTTTAGAATACACATGGTCCACGAGAACCATACGACCGACCTCAAAGGGACCAAGTACGTTGCCTGAATTACAAAACGTGCGCCAAGGCTGGCTATAATGCGGCCTGTTCGCGTGCTTACGCTCTTGGCGAAATCTTCTGACCTTCTCTAGGGTCTTGGTCGTCGACGCGTCCTCTGCAAGCCCCCAGTTGCCCGGCGTTACGTATTACGGGATTGAAGCCACACATTCCGGCATGTGCAAGTTCGAAAGCGAAAACGCGCCCGGTTACCGAAATGTGTCGACCGCTCTTCGTGAGTGGGTTGCTGGCTCCCCGGAGGTCATAGAAGTTCGCTGGGAGGTGGAAGAAGACGATCGGCGGCTGAGAGCAAATCTTGATATTTTCGAGCGCACGCGGCCTTATGTAAGTCTTGAAAAAAACACCATATTGAATCCTGTTGGCAAATCACTAACGATTCCATCGTAGGAAAGAACATTGGCACAGAACACGCATCACCAACAAATTGGTAGGTTTTTGCCATCAAGCAGTCACGGCGGATACTTGTTGCGGTCCCCCAAGAGAGAGGCAGTGTTTCCCATGGAAGTTGAAGAAGTGGACGATATGATTCATGCCACATAGACCGTGAACCATATCCGAAGAGCCTGGGCTGATTTGCTTTTTTCCTTATTGTAGCGGAGGGCAATAATGAGACTTCTTTACATCATTCGCCAATCGAAATTACATCGCCTCAGTCGGCACTGGTGTTGCCTGAAGCCAGTCCTGTGGAGGAGGGACAGATGCTGCTCGAATACCAAACGCAGAATGAACCCTTGTTCATCCATCCGGAACCATTCCGGCCTAATTCCTATTTTATAGGGCGCGAGGATGAACTGAGAGGACTACACGAGATGCTCAAGGATCGCAAACGTAGATCCGAAGGAACCTCGGCTGTGCTGATACAGTGCCTTCCGGGCGGGGGCAAAACCCATCTCGCGCGTCAATATGTCTTTCAGCACAAGGAGGACTACCCGGGAGGCATATATTGGGTCCGAGCAAAATCTCGCCATGAGATGGAATACTGGTTCTGGCGTATTGCCAAGAATGAAGCCCTCAAGGGTCTTGTTGATCGCAAAGATGTCGAGGAACTCCGTGATCCGAAACGAATCGTCCAGATTGTTCGGAAATGGTTCAATACACAGTCGGATTGGCTGATGGTCTTGGACGGTATTCAGTTCGACACTCCTGGCCTGCAGGAATTCATCCCCGACGCTAAACACACGAGTTTGATTTACACGTCTACGGAACGCGCCGTGACGGGTGATCCGAGATTCGACAACCCGCAGGTCATGGAGCTGGGTCTTCTCACCGCCCAGCAGGCTCAGGATCTCCTACTGCTCGAGATGGACAAGCGGGAGCCCGTGTCAGCAGATGACCAGGCCAAGGCGCTGGAGCTCGTGCAGCTGATGGGGCGGCTCCCGTTGATGATACATGTGGCGGCACAGCATCTAAAAGCCACGAGAGAACCATTAGCTAGGTATTTAAAGTCGTACAAAACCCGACCGAAAGCAGCAGGTTTGCCAGCGTACAAGGCGGTACGAGATCAGCTGGAACGCAGAGGTGCTAACGCCGCTCTCAATCTGATCTCGATATTGGTCTTCTTCGATCAGCATATCCCTGTGGAGATGCTCACCCTTGGTACGTTTCGGTGAACTCCCGATTCTGTTGAAACTCAATGCTAATAACACGTAGGTCTGTCTGCCCTCGACAAGATTACCCCAGTTCGTACTTGCAATGCATCGCATAGGAGAACGAACCTAAGCAATACCCTGAGGATCCTTATCGCCTTTGCATTGGTCGAACGAACGGAAAGCGATGACATATCACCGACAAGCTCTCAGAGCTCAAAGCGAAGTCTTGACAAGAATGTCGACTATCTCGATCTCCTTCGCATCCACAGCGTCGTGCAGGCCTTCTTCATTGACGACATGAATCAAAGGAAGGAGGTCCACTTTTGGCTGGAGCGGGCGACGGCCGTATGGTGCAGGTCCTACGACGAGGCGCATAAGCGCATTCAGGAAGACCCAGGTGTTGGACGGCCTGATGATTACCGCCGGTTCTTGATACACGGGCAAAGGCTGCTTCAAAATTTGCAGCGATTCGAGAAGAAGTCCCCCGAGCTACTATCGGCAGCTCAATCTCAGGTTGAATGCCGGCTTGAGAAGATTCAAGGCCAGGTTGACGAGCTCTCGCAGGCCATCCAGAGAAATATCATTGAAGGACTAGGCCTTGCCCAGCAGCCGGCATCTGTCTTTGAGCGGTCCAGTACCATGTCGGAGACGGATTCGGCGGCCACCGTGTCCAACCATGAGAGCCAAAACAGTTGGGAGCCTTTTACGGGAGGATTTGTTGATGACAACGAGCCCCTGCAGTCTCCGTCAGCCTACGATGCGGTGTTGGCAACTCCTCCCCGCTGGCCGGTTCCTTATCCTACGAAAGGTTTGATGCCACCGACTCCTGTTATTGACGATGATCAAGGAACTGTCGTTCCTCCGGCCGCGTTAACTCCAACAATGACTGCCCCCGATCCAGCTATGATCGCCGATGGGTCTGGCTCGCCAATATCTCCTATGGACCCATCCGGCAGTTTCTTGTTGGATGATTATGAGGATTGGCAGGAAGTAATTCCTAACCACCGGGTCGTCAGAAGAAATGAGCTACGACGATACCACGATCGTGCCGGTGCATGGAGAGACAGGACAGTTGGAGATCCCCGCGTTGGTGTGAGTCTAGAGGTTGCCGTAGGCTCTCTCCAGACCGGGACAGCCGGTTCAAGGTCGCCGAGCAGGCACCGAGTCACGGCTCAGAGTGACGCTGAAATGGAACTGAACAAGCTTAAGAAGATGGGAGTCCCGCTGCCTCCATCGGCCACCGAAGCAAATGGCAGCAGTAGCACTGAAGCAGCCACCCAACCACAGCCAATCTTGGGCAAGAATAAAAACCAGTCATCAGCTGCTGAACTCGGGACTTCACCTTCCGGATCGTTGAGCAGTCTGGGCAGGATTATGTCGTCGCCTAGCAGCTGGAAAGCTGGTCTTATGAAGAGGCTGAGGAAGAACCAAGCCCCCTCATCTCCAAAGCTGCCAGCAGAGCAGCCTGCTACTCCCACCTCGGCGCTGCGCCAGTCCCAGATGTCACCGCCGGAAGACGTAGATATAGTCCCGCCAGGTCCCATATTTGCGGGCAACCGCACGGGCAACTCGAGCCCTGCCAGCGGCTCCTCGCCGTTTTCACCCCCAACCTTCTCTGCTACGGAAGGCATCGCTATCGACGAGTACCTGTCGCAGACGCCAGGTTTACCTGTTGTGGTCAGACGCTGGGATACGGAAGAACCCTCTGCTCCGGACCGATCCGGTGGTTCGCCTGACCAGAGGTGGGAGGACAACACAGAGGATCCCATGTCGTTCTCTTATCCACTACCACGAGATCGGGACGCTCACAAGAGGACAAAAAGAGCACCGCAACAAGCTGTTGCTGCTGTAGCACAGGTTTGGATGCCTGCACCGTCTGGGTATACCTCCCAACCCATGTCTCGCCATCCTTCCCACCAGTCAATGAGCAGCGGTCAAGGGGGACAGCTGCCAATTTCTTCCCCGTCTAACAACCAATCACCCATTTCTCCAACTGGCTCCACTGGATCGGGCCCAACACGGCGGATGGATGCAGCAACAGGTGGCGGGGGAATGCAGTCGCAATCATCCCCATTGGCAATTATCGGCAGCAGTCCTGATCCCCTGTCGACTCGAGGAGCACGGCTGCTGCCGATATCTGAATACCACCGGCCAGCGTCTTACACGGAGACCGAGCCGTCCCCTCGTCTTGACGCTGCTTTCCCAGATGTCGACACGAGTTATCATTGCTGGGAACAGCTGCACAATACTAACAGAGGCGGTGTTGACGACCGACTCGAGCGCTCATTCCCTCCCGGTGATGGCACTAATTCGCCAGGGTCATCCAGTCCTCCCGTGGTCGCGACCGCACGCGGCTGGCAGCGTATTAACCGTGCCACAGCTCGCGGGGGTACCAGAGGACGAGTCCGGTCCCAGTCGTTGTCACCTTCACCGTCACCATCGACTTCGCGACTCCAGTACCAACAGCAACACCCGCAACACCCGCTAGCGGCATCTGCTTCCTTTACGCCACCAGAACAAGCATCACCATCGGTGGGCGATACTAGCTCGAAACTTGGTGGTCATGACAGCGGATTTGTTGGCGGAGGTGAACCGATGGCGAGATCGGGGTCCGGGGGAAGTGGTAGCGGAGGAGGAGGGTCCGCGGGTATCAGGCTGGGCGATGGACGTGTGGTGGAGTTTGCACATGTTCAGCAACAATCACAATCAGCATCGACGAGATCTAAGCCATCTCCGACGATGGCAGCAACAGCCAGAATGGGAAGCAGACCTTCGCCTGCGGTGTCAGTTCCGACAGCAACAACAGGGAGCCCCGGCAATCGGGGGAGGGGAAGGGGTAGTCCAGCGTCGACCTCTCCTACTTCTCCAACCAGTGGGTATTTGGGACTGGGAATCTCAGAGGGGAAGTAAGTAAATAATGGGTGTACGAATTTGGCTGGTGGTTTCCATGGTAAATATTATGGTTCGGGATTTAACAAGGTTGGTTAGGTAGGGGCTGGAGGGAAGGAAGATCAAGACAAATGGACAGTGTAGCATGCATAGCAAACGGAAAAATATTACGCGAAGACTGTGAAGAAGTAGCACAGCTGCAGTATAGTATAGCATATCGTACTTTATATATACCTTATAAGCGACAGGTACATACCTTATACGTATCTCACCGCAAATACACACAAGACACACTGATTGAAGAATGTGTACGTCGAGAACGACACCTCGGAAGAAAGGTCGTCTATAGATATTTATTTTATCATGGGTCGAACGATAATCAAGGCAACGACCTCGTGGATTGTGTCACGTACCGCGCAAACGCACGATAGGTACCCTACCAGGGAAAAGATACTCCATCATTACCCTGATCCCACCCAACTCATTGTTTCGTGAGAAGGAACAACGCTGCTTTAGTTGTGATAAGGGTCTTCGTTTGGGTTTCTCGTTTCGGTGGCTGAAATGTTGGAAAGGTACGTACGGAATATAGAGGCCCAGCTACTGCCCTCCTACGCTTCCAGCAAAAGGAGCCGAATCTAATGAACTTGGTTTAGTATTATATTGTCTTCGTTTTGTATTGTTGCGAGGTTCTCTGTTAAGGGATGGCAGGAATGAGTGAGGCTCGTGTTAGATTAATCCATCCATCTGGTTCTGGGAATTGACCTCTACTCAGTCTATCCACCACCCTCATTTAACTTTTCTTCTACCGACTTTCTCATTTTTCAAGAAAGCAAAAATGATATGGCAGAGTTTCGCAGTTAACCAGAATCTTGAAGCAGCCGAAAGAGCGTATGTCTACGTGGATACAAAGCGCAAGCCTCCATTGTGATAAAAAAGAGTAAAAGAACAAGATGGAAAATAAAATAAAACATACAGCACCAGGGATTCGCTGGTCGTCACCGACCCAACTACTAGTCCAGCGATTAGTGGCTTATCTATGGGAGAGCGAACGGGATCCCGAGCTTTCCACTATCTATGGCCGTATGTGGGTTAAGGATCGTGATATTCTGGTTATAAAGGAGAAAGGGTGGGGTGTGTCTCTTGGGAATGTTTACTCTACTTTCGAATATGAATAACAAACACGATAAGACGGACGGATACATATATTCAAGCACTGATACAGACGGATATGTCAGGTAAGTTTGATACTTTTACGTAGATAGAAATTTGGAGAGAGAAAAATAAGAGAAGTAGAGACAGAGAGACGTATACAGAGGAATAAAAATAGAGATTGAGACGTGTCGATCGTCGATCATCCCTTTCCTCTCTCTCTTCTATACTCTAATACCCCTTCTATCGGTAGGTAGTCACACCGAAAGACCCAGTCAAGTTGGTGGATGAGAATTTCACTTCCCTCGCGTCTCATCTCAATCCTATGTATTCGTACTTAACATCAATTATTTTACTGTTTATGGTTTCTCCTACCTCGTAGTGGATGCCTTGAATACAATGCTAATCATGGACATCTTTCCAAGGCGCCAATCAACGGCGCGGCCACCTCCTTGCCGACAGCCTCCAAAGCCTTGACCAACCCATCAACGGTCCCCCTCAACGTCTGACAGTTCACCACCACTCTGAAAAAGCTGCCCCGGTCCCCAGGCGCGTAGTCGATCATGAAACCCCTAGCCACAAGCTTACATACCATCACCCTCGTCCTGCGCGTGTTCTCCTCAGGTTCGTCCGCCACCAGCCCGCCAGGAGCATAGTAGAAGCAAACCTGCAGACAAGGTGGTGGATTGGACGAGACCAAAACAAAATCGCTTCGGCTCGCCACCAAATCGGCAAGGTACGCGGCCGTCTCGAAAGCGCCGTCGATTTGTCGCTCGAACCCCGCCGCGCCGTAGTAGATCCAGCTCAGCGCGAGCTTGAGGCTGTCGCCCCTGCGCCCGCACTGCAGCGTCAGATCCGCGAGGTCCCAGACCTCGTCATCATCCCCGGGCCCGTGGAAGAGATACCCGGCCGGTAGCGTGTTCGCCTTGTGGAACACAGCCACGTCCGGCGTCAGCAGGAACGAGCAGGTCACGGGCGCGTTCATCATCTTGTGCGGATTCACCGTGAGTGAGTTGGCCAGATGCGCGCCGGCTAGTTTGCCGCGGTGCTTGGCAGAGAAGATGGCCGGCCCGCCCCAGCTCCCGTCGATGTGCATCCACAGGCCGTGATCGCGGCAGACGGCGGCGATCTCCTCGAAGGGGTCGTACGAGCCGAGGACGGTCGTGCCGGCCGTCGCGTTGACATACAGCGGCGTTCTGCCCTCGGCCTTGGCGCGCACGACGAGGCCCCGTAACGCTGACGCATCCATGCGCCCAGCTGCGTCGACGGGAACAGTCCAGACGGCAGAAGAGCCAAAGCCGCAGGTCACGGCGGCCTTTTCCACCGAGTAGTGCCCGTGAGCGCTGGTGAAGAGAATAAATGGGCCCGAGGCGCAGCTGTTGCCTTGTGTCTTGGTCTCCGGGTACAAGGCATTGCGGGCGATTACGATCGAGGTCAGGTTGGAGGCGCTACCTCCCTGGCAGGATATGCCGCCTGCGCGGGGACCATCGAAGCCAAACAAGTTTGCAAAGGCTCTGGCGGTGTGCTTCTCCACCACCGTCAAGGCCGGAGAGACTTGATAGACATGCAGCTATTCCGACCCATAGTACCATTAGCTTGTTTGTGTGTGTACTCCGTGCATCTGTGCAACGCTGCTTACATTGGTATTCAGAACTGACAGAAGCAATTCAGATGCAACGCCGACCTAGGTAAGTAAGCAAATTAGACTCGAATTCCATCAGGACACGGCTTCCAAGGAGAAACCTACAGCATTCGTGCTAGCATAGAGCTTGTCCAAGAAGCCCTGATCCCAAGTGTTGACACTGTGTTCCAAGATGTCCTTGATGGTCTGGAGCAATCCCTCCTCACCACGCCCTTCAACCTTGGGCAGAGAGAAGTCAAGTCGCTTTACCAGTTCTTCGGGCTTGCATGACTCAACCAAGACGTTCCGGGTGACTCCCTGGTTATTCCCAGCCAGCTGTGCCGTTGCTTTGGCCGGTGCTGCTTCATCAGCTGCCCCAATGAATGGTATAATCAAGGCTTTCACTGCATCGATCAGCTTCCGGCAAGTCCGCAACATTAGTGTTTGCTTCTTCAAGTGGAAAAAGGGGCGAACTCACATGCTCAACCTCGTTCGCCCTATTCAGGGGTTCCGGGAGGTGTGTTCCATTCATCTTGGGACTATGGTACCGACAGCAACTTGCATGGAGTCTGGAAAGAAGTCCGTCGTGGCTCGTGGATTATATCCTATGAGAAGCATGAAATTTTGCCTGCAGCCGCGCAATCGCCGTCCGCCGACCCCGCCGGTCCGGGCTCCAGGACTGGCCATCCATCTCGCCAGCTCCACGGCCGATCCGGGTGGAACGCAAATGCCGCACAGCAAGACCCTGGCCCCTGAGTCGTGGCCTTTGATCCGGAGAAGTTTGCATGTTGGTGTGGGTCGGTGACTAATCAGCCACACCGTGGACTTCGACAGATCCGTGGGACATGCCGAGCAGTGAAGTTGATGGACCATGGGCCGAGGTCTGGCCAGCACCACAGCACTTAATGGTGTTCCACTTACACCCAATGTCACGGTAGTGAAGGTCTGCCCCGTGGGGGTGGAGTCGTCATTAGCGTTGCGGCTGGACTTGCGCCAGATGAGCTCATCGCAAGCCAATGCGGTGCATATCGCCGCCGCCTTTGGCATCCTATCCATCAAGGGAAATTGAATTGTTCCTAAGGTTGAGTCATAAACAGGGACCGCTTGTTTGCGATTTCATGACCAGGATTGAGGGAAACCCGGAACATTGGACTTCTCCAATGCCGAAACCCAGGAGAAAGCAAAGTTCGGTACGAGGCATCCAAACTGCTGCAACGATTCCCAAACCGGCGGCCTGCATATCAGTAGGTACACACTCGGGCCGTGATCAGTTGGTTAAATATCTCCGTTTAGACCAGCGAGCCGTTGGGAAGGGAAGATTGGTGCACTGATCCCTGGCACACACGTGGCCGTGGGCCCAAGCAACGGGATCTAAGGGGAGGAAGTGGAGGAAACCTGGCATCGTGATGATGGGTTGTTGTTTGTCTTTATTTGCGTTCCGCGATTGATCAGTTAGCATCGTCGAGTCTGATGGGTTCAATGACCTCAGACCAGTGCCTGACGCGGTGCAAACGCCAAGGGACAAGTGCTGCATGTACATACCTAGATGGGATCAAGATGCACCAACGACAACGATGCCACTGAGAATAAAACTGACAGGTACGGAGTACGGAAAGAACGGGTACAGACGCAGATCCAGCCTCGAGTGCGCCGGTCCCACAGGGCAGTCGACTGCCAGTTCAGGGGTGATGCAAGAAGCAGGAGACATGCCAATGGTCGTCGGTATTGGACAGCTGGGTTCTCGAAACAAATCAGTCAGCTTTTCGAGACATGGCAGTGGGATCGTGATACCACACTCGCACTACTGGAGGAAAGAGTTGTTCAATTAGTAGTTGCAGCGGAAAGAAAAGGCATGAGGTTGAGGTCCACTTTAGGACGGGGTACGGATTACTGTACCTTCCACATCTGGTCCCAGACTCCCAGTCTGGCGCCCTTGCTTCTTTTTTGATAGTGATACCTACCTCAACGCACCTACCTCTGCCCATCACGAACAGATGATTACCCGAGGTCGGAGCGGAGCGAATGATGTCGGCCCATCTCGACAGCCACTTGAAGTCAAACCCATGCGATTATCATGAACCCATTTCGACCAGGGTAAGGATACGCTGGCACCGACATAATCACGACTGCAAGCACTGTAATCCGTACATATCAGCTTTCATACAGCTCTAAATCCGTCAAATGGGTCCAAGAAAAGGGAAGAGAATACGGATACTGCGCGTCAATCGGCAACAACTTCATAAATACGACTAAAAGGGGAAAAGAAGACTAGAAAAAAAGCAAAAAGCAATCCTATTGTATGTATCCTTTTTGCTGGTATGCTGAGGTGCTATAATCGGCCGCCGCCGCACGCACTGAATGGTAGCCCACCACTCACCGGCCGTCGCCCTGTCGTCTCATCACACCTATCCCATACCGGGAACCAAAGTCCCTTAGATGATAATAAACCCCCTCAATCCCTTCCATCACATCCTTTTATATTATTATCATTCTTTCAGTTTTGCAGATTTGCAGATTTCCCTATCTTTGGACCACTTGAAAGTCTCTGGCTGTCCGCCGTCCATCCCGTCTCGCCTACGCCTACCTCGCTAGCTCAGCATACGGTAGTTCTAACCCGTACTGTCTGTTCCTGACCAGCCGCCGCACCGTTTTTGACACCTGCATCCCATCATTTATCTTTCCTTTCTGCAGGCACTTTGGTGAATCCCGGCCCCACCCTCGGCCCTATTTTCTAATTTGGCGTGTGAGCGAAGGGCCGCTCGTTCACAACTTTACCACCACGAAACGACAAACAACATCTCCATAAACGCGGCCCGACGACCAAGAGAAAGTATTAAAGACGTCAAAAGAAACATCGTAATTATACTATATTGGAGAAAAGTGTCAAAATAACCGACCGATCCACAGTGTGACGACGATCCGGAACAGGAATCACCCACCTGCCGCCACGTGCCTGCCGACATCCTCGTCCCGCCTGCGTCTCCATCTCTCCACGCGACGACGACACCGGCGCGTGCTGTTACTTTCTCAATTCCCAGAAATTTCCATTTGGGGTTTACCAATTGCACTCGCCACGTCTTATACTCTTTCACCTCTCGCGAAACGCGTGACGCGACGACACGGCGCTGAGCTTGGAATATAGCATCCCATACCCCAACCAAACAGGAGAGGGAGGAAGTTAGCAAATACGGTGGTGCTTTTTGGAATATACACCAACCAACCCAATAACACATATCACACAAGAAATGATGCCACCACATACCCCTTCAACGCCCTCCGCGGCAGCGGCAGCATCATCGCAACCACCAGTGCCCATCTCCATCACCATCTGCGGCGACGGCGGGTGCGGCAAGTCCTCCATCACTTTGCGTCTAGTCCGCAGCCAGTGGACATCCGAATACGACCCGACCATTGAGGACAGCTATAGCATCACCCGGCGCATCGACGGCGTCGTTTATCACCTAAGTCTAACCGACACCGCCGGCCAGGAAGAGTACCGCGGCATGTGGGCTTCTTCGAATCTCGGCGCCGACGCGTTCTTGTTAGTCTACGACATCACCTCGCGCGAGAGCCTCGACGCGCTGCAGTATTTCAACGATCTGATCGACATGGAAGCCGAGACGCGTCTGGACAATGCCGCGCGCGCACGCAGGGCCGGACTTAACCCGAGTTCACCTACTGCCGGAAGCCCGGTTGACATAAATGGGGGCGCGGGGTCCGGCGCCAAGACTATTGCGCCTATCAAGATTGTCGCGGGGAATAAATGCGATCTCCAGGAGAGTCGGCAGGTTCCTGCCGCTGTTGGGCTGGAATGGGCGCGTCGCCGCGGGTGTGGGTTCATGGAGACGAGTGCGAGACTCGAAGTCAATATCGAGGAGACGTTTGCGCTGATTGTGCGGAGGGTTGTGGAGAGCCGCCGGATGGCGGAGATGGGTGGTATGGTGGGGGGTGATGGCGGGGATTTCAAGGCGGGCATGACCAAGCCGTTGAGTCCGTTGCTGACGACGAGCAGTGATGACGAGAAGCGAGGACCGGGACAGAGGGGGCCGAATATTGATGGGCAGAAGAGGGTTGGCGGGAGAGGCCATGGGGGCTTTTGGAAGAAGTTGAGGTGTTGGTGATAAGAGTTTGGACAAGCCTCGAGGGTTGTTTGGGTTGCATTCTGCACGCGTTTCTCGTATACCTAATTCAAGGGGAGGTTTGGTTTGGTTTGGTTGGTTTGATTCCCGTTTATACAGTTTTTTGAAAAAGATCCAAGTGGAGGAGGAGGAGTTAATGGAGTTTTTCTTACGGGGCCGGTCCCGAAAAGGGGAGTGTCGATGTTTTGTTTCCTTTTATTTGGCGATTACTCCACTGCAAGCAGGAAAAGGGTTCAATCTTTGTTTTGGTTTTACGGGGAATGTGTGGTGGTAAAGGAGAAGCTTCACCCGCAACGAGCAACGACAAATGGACGAGCTCGTTGGCTATTGGCGGACGGTAGTGCGTTGCGTGCTTTGGTTTTCATCATGTTTCTCTGTTTGTTTGCTGTTTGTCATGGATACCATTCGGCGCGTTGATTTCATTGGCGGTTTTATCTACCTTAAATACTTGTCTTCACGGTTTCGGTTCAAGCTCAAATAAATAGTTATAGATGGGACTTTAACCTAGGTTCCGTTCACGATGTATCTCCATAAACTAGTCCATTGTGTGTGTCAATAGGTATGCCATCTCAAAGTTCCAGATTTTAAACAAACATTCCGAGGCAACAAACTAGAACTAGTATACCTACATACTTACCTTGAAACGTAAACCTAACTAACTTACACAAAACTCGCCGCTCAGTTCAATGATATTACTGTCCCCCATCAGCGATCCCAATGAACAAAAAATAAGAGGAGGCAATATAAAGAAAGTAATCACCCGTCCTCATCCACCACACACACGCATACCTCAGGTACACTTCTTGAGCGTAACTGCATACACCTCATGTACCGTTTTCAGGCAACCTCCAAACAATCAGCCCCCCATCAACCCCAGACAACAAGCACCAGAAATGGCTACTACATCAGTTCGTCCGTAGTCTATCGATCCTTGGTCTGTAGGTAGATACCTAAGTTGATAGCAAGTTGACAAACCACTCGGATGCCTCCCATCCCATCGTGCACACGCACGCTTACTCACTCCCATTCCCAACACCACCACCCCTTTCTCAGACAAAGACTACAAATGAAAAAGTATAGCGTAAATCCCAAAGAACCCTCCGACGACGAGATAGACATTTTCAAAGATGGGGTGGTGCCGAGATGGTGCCCCAGCTGTGACCACCGCCGCCGGTGCTTTTGCTGTCGGCGTAGTTCCTGGAGACAATGGTGGCTGGGGCAATAGGGCTGAGAAAGAGCCGCCGTCGCCGACGCCTCGTCCTTCTCCAGATTCGCCACCACCGACGCCGGCATTTGGTCCAGAAGTAGAAGAGCCGCCGACCGTGGTAGCCTTGGGAGAAGACCTGGGTGGTGGTGTTGCTGTCACCGGCGGATCTTGAGGCATGTTGTTTTCTGCGGCGGCGGAACTAGGTTGGAGGGATGACTTTGGTGTTGTTGGAGAGGTAGCAGCAGCAGCAGCACCTTGGGTCGTCAAGCGTGGTTCGTCAGAAGAAGTGCAGGCATGGCAGGGAGTACCCGGGGTATACCCCGGGACGGTCCCGATATAGGTTGTGGTCGTGCATGTGCTGCATAGCTGGACTGTGACTGTCACCGTCGGCTCGGTCGAGGTTGAGCAGGACGTCTGTTAAGGGATATCACGTCAGATCAATACGGTAGATTATTTGGAAGGTGATACTCTCGTAACGAAGTTGAAACTGGGGTGGGAAGCAGAAACTTACCACAGTGACAGTCGCCAGATCATGGCTAGATGCCGGTGTGCCAGCTATACACGGATAGCAGGGTAAATTTGTTGCTGAGGTTTGGCAGATGGAACGTGTCATGGTTGCGACGCATTCCGTGATGGTTTCCGTGACTACAGGAAATGGATTGTTAGCATTCTTCTACAGTACGCAAAGCAAAAAAGGATTTACCGACCTGTCGACCCTTTAGGACAAACTTCCGTGATCTCAACCATGTATATGATCTCGATACCGATCCAGGTGTCGCAGCTACCAGCTGAAGGCGATGGAAACGACGTCCCGATACCACCGTTGGGGAGTGGAATCTTTCCTCCATTGTCGTTGGTAGCAGTCGGCACGGCTGTGCCAGCCGAACCAGAACCGAGAAGTGAAGTCGTGAACGCCCGCGGTAATCCATCTGAATCAGTTCCGATCACTGCTACCGCAGAAGAAGCCCCTGATGACACTGTCGACTTCGACGGATCATAAGGCTTGTTGGACTGACTAGCGATAATACCACTCGATCCTCCAGAGGATGGCTGTTTGGGTGACCCGGACGAGTCTGCAACAATGGAAGACCCGGGCAATAGTGACTTCGATAACACTCCAGATGTCTGCCTTGAGGGTGTCCCAGTTGCTGGTGGACCAGAAAAGGTACCGGACGGTGCGTTGGAATTCACATCAGACGGCAGAACGGTAGCTGGTGGTCCAGAATAGCTGCCAGAAGGCATGTCGGAATTTGTTTCTCCAGGCATCTGCGATGCCGACGGAAAACCGGTACGAGAGGAGGTATTCCAATGCACCGAACTCATACTTGGCCGCAACGTACCCGAGCCACCAATGGGAGAATACGAAGCCTGACTGCTCTCCAGAGTGCTTAAAGGCCCTAAACTAGCGGTTCCGGGCATACCAGGAACAGCGCCTGACGGCAGAGGAGGACCATCTACAGGTGGGATGCTTGGTGTTCCAGGCGTACCAGAAGCAACGCTTGACGGGGAACCACTCACAACGAGACTGCTTGGTGCTCCAGGAAGCGCCGGTGAGCCATCTCCAGATGCCTTCACAGTGGTGACGGGTCTAGAGATACTGGTTGCGTCGCCAGTGGGTCTGAGCGTGTCAGAGCCTGTCTGAGTTCCTCGAGTGGAAGTGACGGGCTGACCAGTTGTGTCATCAACAGTCTTGGTATTCGTAAATAACTGAGAGGGAACTGGAAGCGAGCCTCGCCCTGGGGATGTACCTGACTGCCCTGGTTGTTCGGAAGGTGCTGCTGAGTCGGTTCCTGCAGGGCCCTTTGCTGAAGAGTAAGATGAATTGAGTCTGCTGGATTTTCCAGGCTGGCCAGGTAACGCCGTCACTGTTATCATGAGAGCGGTTGTTTGTGAGTCAGGTATTGTACCAGGTCCAGAAGAAGGTTTGTTATCTTGAGAACCGGGCAACGTTCCTGACTGCCTGGAGGGGTCGGCAGTGACGGTCACAGCAGGTGGTATGCCTCCCGACGGGTCTAACGGCGACAGCAGCGAGGTACCAGGTTGTCCTGGGGCAGTGACTGTGACTGGGGGCTTTCCAGGAGAGTGCGGGGGCTCACCCGAAACAGTTCCATTTGGAGGTTGGATACCGGGTATTCCAGGAACAGTCACGGTGATTGGGAGACTTCCAGGGGCTTTTGAGGGTTCGCCGGCACCAGTCCCAGGTGGAGGATTTGTATCGGGCAGCCCAGGAGCAGTGATGGTGACATCTCCCGGATGGGTGTCTGACTCCGACACAGGTGGGGAGATGGGCGAACCCGGGGGCCCGACGGTAACGGTCCTTGGGGCACTTTCAGTTGGAGCCGGAGGCAAGACTGTGACCGTGCCGGGGGCCGACCCCGGCGAGCTTGGAGGCTCAACAGTAATGGTCTTTGGGGGCGCAATCGGCAAAGCTGGGTCATTTGATACGGGTACGCTGCTAGACAAAGCAGAAGCCGGATAGGAGATAGCCGTTGATGATGGCGGAGCCGGACCAGGCGGGAACACGGTGATAGTAACTGGACCTGAGGTTGACTCAATGGAGGAAAGAGATGGCCTGGAGAAGTTTGAGGGCGAGGGCCACGCGGTCACGGTTGTGTACATGGCAATCGACGAAGAATTCGCCCGTAGCGATGTGCTTGTAGCCATGGAGCTATAACTGATGTTAGTCAGGCTGTGGTGACACCTAATATGTAACCACAACTCACCTAGAATTCGTAGAAAGAGTGGAGCTTGGGGTCAAGCTGAATGAGCTAGACATCGTATTCGAGCGACAGACACCAGGCGTAATCATCCCGAAGAGACACTTGCAGGTGGACGAACAAAGACTGCCAGGAGTGCCGTTGGAGACCCCATCATCGCATTCCTCGTCGAACTCAGTTTCTGTTTTGTTGTTTCCACAGCCGGCAGGCGTGGCTCCTCGGGCAATGATGTACGGAATACCTGATGTTCCATCGCCGAACGACTGTTTCCCTGGGCCTGTGGCGTTCAAGGCAATGGCCAGGGCCTGAAAGCCGCCAGCCCCAGTCCTGGGATACTCGGAAAATGCCTCATGGACGCTGCAATTCCAGTTGCTTGCTATCTCGTCGTTGAGCAATGTCATAACATCAGATTTGGCGACCAGATGGGCGTCATTCAGACAGGGATGGCTGAGGTTACCCCTGACTTGAAAGTTGCCTATCTCGGAAAGAGTCTCAATCACTACGGGTGCCGCATCGCTCTGGTAGTAGCAAGACAGCGAGAAATACATGCCCGTACCGTCTTTGCCCGTCGAGACAAGGCTGATGGCATCTTGCATCATGGCGTAGGCACCAGCAAGCTTAAACCACTTGGCGTGAAAAGAAGGGTCCGTCCCAATGATGACCATGTTGCCGGTCACGGCTGGCGACCAGACAGTCTTGGTGTCTTCCAAGAACTTGAGGGTATTGAGACTGGTATTGCATTGGGGGTCGGGAATGATGATTGCCTTGTATTTGGCAAAGTCGGCGGTCGTCATG
This sequence comes from Apodospora peruviana, assembly GCA_033439685.1. NCBI lineage: Eukaryota > Fungi > Ascomycota > Sordariomycetes > Sordariales > Lasiosphaeriaceae > Apodospora > Apodospora peruviana. Next base: position 463,774 of record JAUEDM010000003.1, on the reverse strand, counting down.
CCACGCCATTCGGCTTCGTCCTTACAAACGTGAGCTGGCCCTTGTGTCAGCAGGGCCCTCCACAGTGGATGAGTTGACTTCTGGAAATGATAGGCCTACCTGTCAATCCAAGTTTGACCGCCTGGTCATATTCCGAGTAGTTTAACCCATGCATGTATGGGAACAGCAAGTCTTCCGCAAGGACGAGGCACGCCAGACTGGTCAGTGCTAAAAGCACATAGTGAGAGGCTCCCATTAGGAATGCAGGGGCCACGACGCGGGCTGAAAATGAACGGAGAAAAAGAGTGACGATAGTGCGTATATCTTGAGATACGCACGTCTAGAAACGAGAGACAAAGGCAGCAAACTCAAGGAACGACGAGCAGCAAAACATATACCTACCACGACAGTCCAGGGAGAAATGATGGGATATTTCAACAAAGCGAATGCTCCAGCTTTGAAATTAACCAGAGTCAAGGTAACCGGTAGCATGGACAGGCATCGCGGCCAAATATGGGTTGTTGTGTCTGAGAAACCTAAAGAGGGTCCGATCTCCAAGGTCGACGTCGCTTGCCCAGAGCTATCATTGCCGGGTTAGCGCAGTTAACACTCATCAAAGGCTCGATGGTGCGGAGCGTATTGGGACAGACGCCGAACCAAGACATTTGTTATCTCAGCCTCCGATCTGCCACATACACACTCGTCTGGGGACAGCAACTCAGCACGTGAGATGGGTGCTGCTGCCAGGTGCCCTCCAGTGCTGGGCAGTTGCTCCACTTTCACTACAGAGGCTATTCCCATGCAAGGGTGATCACTCAACCACAAGAGACCAGGCAATAGTGATCCTGGGGGGCTTAATTTGAGCTTGAGGATCTCCTAGGTGGTAGGTCTGTCTGTTTTGTTGATAGGAGACCAGAGTAGGGTGAGGGTAAGGAGCATCTGTGGGGGACTAAGCTTTTCTCAGATAGATGACAAGCGGAGCTGAACGTGGAAACCATGAGACACTTGTCGTGACACCGCCAGGGCCTTGCCTCAGATGCTGAGATGAATCCAGGCACTGTCCTCGTTGGCATGCAGAAGCCCGTGTCCTTGGCAGATCTAGACGATATAGTACCGCATCGATATTCAGAGATTACGATCCAAGACACAGAGCCAATGGTCCGTACCACGCACAAAACCCCAGTGTTGTCACACCTGGGAACATATCGAGGCTGCATAGACGGACATCAGCCGAACCAGCTAGGTTCGGTCGGTCGGTTGGCAGCGGCGAGCGAGCGAGCAAACGACAGGCGCACTTGACATCGTGGATTGGTCGAAGAACGCAGGCCCCAGACAATTTGACGCCATATCCGTACACCGCAGGCACATTTGAGACCCTCAATCAACAAAGAGACATAACGATTTGGAGCCTAGGAGTGGCGTGGCGGCAAGGTTTGTTAAGGCAGGGTGAATACAGATCGATGCAACACCCAACCAGGTGGTTGACTTTGAAGGTGTCTTTGTCAGTCAGCAGTGTAGGCTGCGGGGAGTTTGGAATTAAGCCTCCCATTCGGAGCGAGTGCGTGCTCGCGTAGGCTTGCAGGTGCGAGTACGCGATGCCTGATGCAGGTTGCCAGTGACGTCGGAGAGCCTACCTGCGTGGTGTGTGCGTCCTGCAAGTGTGGACAGGGTGTGCTGCAGTGCAGCGCGGGCTTACCGGAGCGTGGACGGGAAGCGGTCGGCTTTGACTTCTGGCGTCGTCGGGATAGCGTGGAATATACAGAAGTAATGACAAAGATACACGTACATACAGTACAGAGATGCAGCCAAGGAATCTTGGTCTGGTGGTATAATCTGTAAGGTAGATAAGCCACGACGTTGACGACGACGACGACGACGACGACATTGGACTTATCTACTCCGCCCTTCAGTCAGGGTTCGGACGATGCCGGAAAGTCTCGAGTCCCAACCGACGGGATTGACGGCCTCGAGATCTGAGCGTAAGGTTGAGATGACGATGGGATCACGATGGTAATTCAACAGAGAAGCTTTTGTCGATACCCAGGTTCTGGTCAAGCTGCTTGTTGCGCCCGTGTCTCATTGGTTTAAGTGTGCGTGCTCAGCCAAGCCGAAGCTTCCGTAATCCAGTTGAAATCAAGTCCATCGAGGCGCAGGAGCGAACCTAACCAAACCCGGATGTCGGTGTTTTTACGACGCGATGTCTTTCGGTTTTTGGGTTTTGATTTCTGGGTTTATTGGTTTGGGGAGAATCAAGTAAGAGACCGCAGCTGCTCGACCAGAGTTTGGGCCGGGCCGTGACGGAAGTCGGTTGCCACTTCCACGTCCCATCGCTTGTCCGACCTGCAGAAAGGGAAGGAAGTGACGTGCTCACAGTCGTTGACTCCGGCCGACGGCCGACTTCCCTGGGCTCCGATTGCCCGAAGCGCAGCGCAGCGCGAGGTTGTGGAGATAAGGCTCATGTTATCAGCCCTATACGGATATACGCACAAGGCGAGTAGCTGGACCCGTGGACCAAAACAGCCCCCTGGGCCCACTGTACGTAGGCTTGGAATAAGGCCCGCGAGGACGGGTCGACAGGGACCACCTCACACGGGCTGCCACGCCTGCCCACTCACCAATCACGACTGGGGGCTGTTGCAGCCGGAGGCTTCCATCTGTGTCGCTGTCCACCTCAAGTTCCTCAACCTCCCGGCATGACTCTTCCCACGTTCCATTGTGATGTCCTGGCGACACTATCTCAGATTTCCGCAGCGTAGGTACGTTTTGAGATGTCATTTGGACTAGAATAGACCTAGAACTACCTGCAGGAGGCGTGCAGCAGTAGTACCACAGCGCTGCAGCAGTGCATCCTCAGTACTGGTCTTGTCCCATTTCAAATCCTCAACCATCTCAACTGATCGACATCGTTATTCGATAAAGTGACAAAGACGCCAGCTCACACTCTCGCCTTTGTCCGTATGCTATCCCCATCCGTCCGACCGCCGGCCGTATTCATACTCTCTCTAACCCTAAAAATGGATCAAGCAATTGAAGTTATGGCCCACGACCCCTTGGTCCTTGACATACCTTAGGGGTATCGTGTACGGCCTCGGCCTCGTCTTATGGAATCACAGCAGTCCAGCTGCTATCCATCTTTGCGGTACCCGAAACTTCGTATCTTCGGTCACTGCGCGTGCCAAGCCTTTCCAGCCCAGCCCGGCTTGCACCTCAATGCAGGAACGACATGTTTTGTGATACCTTCATGTCCCGGAATACTTGACGGCCGTCGCCACCTCTGCTCTGGCACGCCCGGCTTCTGATATCGTTTTCTTCTTCAGCCTTCTTTCGCCTCTCGTGGGTTGCACCTAAGGTCTTGAAAGATAACCGGCTACCTGAGTGTGTTTAACCCCATTCACCTGATCTGGGCTTTGGTGGCTGTTGTGCTGCGGCATGGACACATGCAGTCATGGACACAACACCATCACCGCGCGGGCGGGCCCATGGTATGCTAGCTTAGCTGAACTGGACGCCTCGTCTTTCCCTCGCTTGTAACATGTGCCTTCTTGGACATGACCCTGGACGCCACGCCCCCAACAGTCCCGGAACTCCTCTAGAACACTCACAGTCATGGCCTTAACACTGCTGCCTTCTTGCCTTCTTGCTGCTTATAACGGCCGAAACCCTACGACTTACATCTGTGCTTCGAGGCATCAACCATTTTTGCCCCCCCCCCCCCCCCATTCCAATATCCTCATCTATCTTCTGGTCCAATGAACACACCTCGGCGGAAAGGCAACCTAGTGAACACACTCATCAACTTCCTCTTCTTGTACCAGTATTGTCGGTCCCAGCTTGCGCTGCTGATACGTCAGATATTCGGTCGTTCTAGGCCGTATCGTCTAGTCATCATTGCACAGAGGAAGCTTCTCGGTGTCTCTGGCCGTCCCGGTTGCGAGTCGGCGGGTGCCAGTTGCGGCCATTTATCATGATATATTACCCCTTCACCACCATGGAGATACAAAGGGAAATGCCCCCTATCCCCAAGACTACTTATCCTGGTATCACTGCTCCTCACACCTCCTGACACGTGGCTCGTCGATATCACCACTACAATGGGCCAGCAAGTATCTCGAACCGTCTTCGACAGTCTGTTGGCAAAGACACATGTGGAGCACGCCTTGATCCAGCCGGATGAGCGTCATAACAACATCCCCATAGTATGGACCCTACCCGACGCCATGCATGTTTTTGTTGACTGACCGATCCGCAGGCACTGGCTACCCTCGTCTTCCTCAACGCAACTGCAGACCAACTCCGAGCCGTATATGAGTCTGAGGGAGCCGAGCTTGTGTCTTGGTCCCCATCACCTGAAAATATCACGGACAAAGAGACTAGAGCGCAGTTTCTTGGCGATGAAAGGCACATACCAACTCCACTCTACGCCGCTTATTGTTCGCCGTTTGCTGTATACTGACAGATACTATAAGGTTCCAACGCGCCTATCTGACCTACTTCAGCATGGAGAATGGCAGGTTCGCAGGCAACGCCAAAGCTCTCGCCATGTCCCACCTGCTCACCGGGGCAAAGCCCTTGATCTATGGACTGTTTGGTGGCTTAGGTCGACCGCTGGTGTTCTTGAGCGACGCGCTGGAGTTGCAGACCGCCGTCCTAGTAGTACAGTCTCTGACCCTAGCGTCGGTGGACTGGACGGAGCCGATATATGATCTTCTGACAAGTCCTCAGCCTCCAGGGCAGGCTGGCGAAGCTCGACTATCCCCCGAGGAAATCATAGGCCGACTAGCCTATGACGGACGTTTCAGCGGGGTCATGAAATCCGGCCCCGGTTTCCAGGGAGTTGCCAACATCTTTATGAATCCTAGCGCCAAATCCGCCATCGTCGAATACCTACACCTCCTAGACTGTCGTGACCTGACGGCGACGCTGCAGCGGCTTTCGCGCCTGTCCGTTTTGCTGCTCTGCGGCACGCACAAACCCGGCGCGCCGGCCTTCGACTTTTACCTCGCCCACCTCCCGACCTTTATCAACAGCGTCCGGGTGCTGCTGGTCAATTTCCAAGAGACTCGCCACCAGATTATTCTTGTTCGTGGGCTGCTACTGCTTGTGGTCTTGGTATATATAACACAGCTCCGGCCGGTGGTCAATCCGACGCTCTTGCTGTCGATCGAGATACCGCCCGAAAACGGCGGCTGGAACGCCATATTTGAGCAGTCCCGCGCTGCTCGAGATGGCTCATCGGCGGCGTTACGGGAAAAGTACAACGACATGCAGCTTCTTCGGACCCTGCGCAGCCTCTGGGAGCTCGGAAAGGAGGACGACCAAGGCGGTAGGCAACATCTTCAGGCCGCCTGGAAGCTGGCATCGCAGTGGCAGAAGTGGACTGGGCGGGGAGACGACAGGGAAGAGACGCTCAACATAAGGCTTTAGACGGTACGGACAATCTTTTATTTTTCCCTTTCTTTTTTTTTTGTTTTTTTTTTTTGTTTTTTTTTTTTTTTTTGCTGCGAGGAATGTCTGCCGGCCAGCCACGCTTCCGAATCACAATCAGGCTAGTAGGATGATAGAGGATCGAGTACGGAATAACTACCTAGATTGATAGCCCAATAAAAGTTCTGTATATCCTGCCCATCCCCATTGTATCACAAAAGTTGGGCGCACAAACCATGGGAATACTGGTGAGTCCATAAAGGGGCATCGCGACCCCGATTTCAGCGCCCATAGACATGTGCAATCTTGGCCCTCTTCTGGATAGTGATGAGAGGGCCATTTCTCAGATCGCAACTTTTGTCGTTCGGCAGTACCTACAGTAGCTACCATTCCGCGCTTCGCATCTGCAATATATTTGGTTCGGCTCGCGAGTTCGCGCACGTCATATTCACAACATCAAGAAAAGTTAAGTCTCTTCCTTATTCAGCGTCGTTCATGTACCATGTACGTGCATGGCGGCAACGGCGCTTGCGTCTCGCCCGCTGCTTCGCTTGGAGTTCAAGATAGGTAAGGATTTACATAGCGGGTCGGCGGTGGTGCCCCTTTTCCCTTTCAGGTGATTCTATCCAGATACGTACTACCGGTAGACAGCCCCATCCCGGGAGCTTCCGACACATTGCTGCTGAGGTCATGTAAGTACTTACGGAATGCAGCAGTACAGTACAGATGGAACGGGACCATCTATTTGCTTACATATACGACTATCTTACAAGGTTACAACCCAAGTTGACGACATATCGGGGGACCGATTCGTCTCGCGATCGGATTTTGAGGGAGATCTTCCAGCCTTTTACTAATCAGTATAAATCTGTAATACAACTCTTCGACATACCAACCCCGGTATTATGAGGGTTATTTATCTTGGCTGCGTGCCTAGCCTACTATATGTCGATCGCTCCGTAGTATATTACTAAACATTCGAGCGCTGGAACCCAGACTCAGTGAAAGCCCGTATCTCTAATACCTCATATAGGTATGGAACAGATCGTGTGTGGAATAGAGCCGCATCGAGACTATGTTGCCCCGTGGCTCGTTGTCCTATGAAACTAACGCAATAATGCTGTCTTTCCCTCCCCACCTCTAAAGAGCAGGATAGGCTACATCGCCGTCGCTGGGAGGCGAAAACGAGAGCAAACGGGCGAACGGAGAGATGGTGAAATAAGGGCGGGGGGTGGGGAGGGGCAAAACAACATCCCCATCTTGCTTCGTGATACCTACCTAGCCCTGCATATAGTGACGATGCGTTATCTTTGACTCATAAACAGACCGACGCTTTATATAACGACGAGCAACGCGCCTTATCTAAACCTACTTGAGGTCTCGGAGTTCCCGGAGTTCATCTTTTACCAACCACCAACTAAGAATTCAAACTTACCCATCACTTATCTACGAAAACTTGCTACTTGCCTAATTTTTCTTCCTTTTTTCCCTAAATTGGTTCGCTATTTATCTTGTCCACTGACCGCCATCTAGCCGGGCTGCCAAGAAGGGGAACAAGAAGGGAGATCACGGGGCTTTGCAGTGGTTCAGTTAGATTTGTAGATTATCATGAACCTGACTGGCAGATCAGTTTGAGTTTCTTGGTCTAAGTTCGGTCAGGCCGAACGAAGTAACTAAACAGCCTAAGAAACAAGTTGAATAATACGGAGCCAGCCGGCCAGCAGGGGCTTCGTTGTCGTGAACTAATCGCCGAGGTTGGTGTCCGACTTACATTTGGTGATGAGATCCGGTCAGAGTTCTTGTCAAAATTTTCAAAAACAAACAGCTCCATAGGTACTCTAATTACAAAAGACCAGAGGCTAGCTACCAAGGCACATGAGGTAGTTAAGGGCGAGACGATAAAATTTACAGTTTCAGGAGTACGCTCGATGAAGAGGTAAACACCAAGAAAATAAACCCAGCTAAAAGAAAACGGACAACAACACCATGCCAAGCCAAACAGACACCCAAAACCCATTATACCATTACCAAAGAAACTGTTTGCAGTGGTTGGTTCATCTGTAATACCCAGGCCCCTGACTCCAGGTCCCATTGGCAAACCACGTCCCAGCTTCAGAATAGTCCAACGTCCTCCCACTACGCTTCAGCACATACGCAAACCGGAAATACTCAGGCGTCGTCAGCGCCGGGCTCCGAGTCCACGTAAAAGACAGCCCATCAATCGCAGACTGGACATCGTTGCCTCCAAAAAAGCCCCTGTACCTCTCCACATCATTCACAAGCACGCTGATCCCATCCACCGCCGTCATCTTTAATATGGTAGTCTCTTCCGTCAACGTAGCGGGAACAGCCCACTTGAGCGAGAGACTAAAGTTTCTCCCACTTCCCAGCTGATCGCCAAGATAAATCAGCGGCGACACCGCGTCCGGTACAATCCCATCATCCTCAAAAAGCGCATCGCCCCGTAGCCCCCAAGGCGTCTGGAGGATCGAATCGAAGCCCCACCGGGCCACGCCGTTGACGAACAGACCCAACAAAAGACCTTGGTAGACCAGCGACGGGCGCGTCTGCATAGACGTGAGCGGGAGGAACAGCAACCCCAGAATGTAATGATGGATGCGCAACTCCAGGTTCGGTTGGCCACTGGTGGCCAGGACGATGATCCCGATCAGCACGACAAGGTAGAGGCCGAGATAGCGGAGGAAGCGGCCTTCGCGCCAGAAGTGGTACGCCTGCAGGCTCGCGCAGAGCAGCAAGACGATCACGATGCCTGCCAAGGCGGCGCGCGCGCCGGGCTGGTGGGCAAGGTCGTGCGCGCTGAGCCGCGAGAGCGGGATCCATTTCTCGAGGGTATAGTTGGACAGGGCGCCGACCCAGAACCCACCCAGCCACAAGGCGGTCTTTTCGATCTGTGCTGACGGAACGAGGTTCTGCAGGGTGCGTCGGGCGCAGAAGAGGTAGATTATGACGGCGCAGAACAAGGACGGGAGCAGTCTTTCTGCACAGAGGGAGATGAGGTCAGGCAGAACGGTGTCAGACGGCCCGGAGACGTTGGGTGGGTCGGATACCAGCGCGACGTGAACAAAAATGCCGATGAAACTCACGAAAAAGAGGATGGCGGCCGATGTCGTGAATAAGGAGAGGGTGACGGTGGCGACCAGCGAGACAAACAGCAAGAGCTGGCGCGGGTCTTTGCCCGTCATGTAACCGCCATCGTCACCGCCGCACTGCGCAGCATCCACGGTGAATGCTAGCGGAAAATACGAGTCGAACCCGACCGACTCGATGCCGTGCTGCAGCGACGGATAAAAGCTGTAGTAGTCGCCCTTCAGAGTAATAGTGCCGCAGCCGCCGGTCGCGTCGTCGATGACGCCGGCGTGGATGGCAGACCCGCAGACGAACGAATCAGCCCGATAAACCGGACCCCCTATCACCAGCGGCCGGTAGTTGACGTCGACCGGCCCGACGTGGTGGGGGTTCAGCACGCGCACGCCCGCGCAGCTCGCAGGGCACTGGAAAGCGATCGTGTCGTTGGCGAAAGGCTGGCAGTCGACGCCGTCGAGGCCGCACTCGTTGTTCCGGCGCCACAGCGTGTCGACGCAGTCCATATGGACAACAGGTCGGCCTGTTTTTGCGTCTGTGAGGGTGCCCTTGCCGCGCCGGAGCAGGACCGTGAAAGTGGCGATCCACGCGAGCAGGCCCAGAGCAAGCAGCATGAGCCGCTGCCAACGGCGGGAGAGTGCCTTCTTGAGCCACCGGACGGGAAGCTCCTGAACCGATCGCAGAACGGGACTGATGGTAAGATCCTCGGGGGTCGCGGGACCACGCAAGAAGGATATAAAGCGTGATGAAGTTGTCACCCCCCTTTTCCTCTCCGGGCCGCCTCTGCCTTCAACATCGGTCAACCGCTGGTCAACCGAACCACCACCAACGTCTTGGTACCGCGCAACTTCGTCCAGCTCGAACTGGTCGTAGTCCGCGCCATCCAGGAGCTGTGCTTCTTCGTCGTCCTCATGTTTGTCGTGGTGTCGGTGCAACTCAACCTCGTCCTCACGAAAGCCGTATTTGGTGTCTGTCGTCTTTTCAACCCTGTCCATCTCATTGCCTCCGCCCATGATTGCAAGCAGGTCAAACAGGAACGCCTTTTCCACTTATTTCCCCCAACTTCAGTTTCCCTAAGCAAATAAGTAAGCTAGGTATTTCATTCATCCACCGATGGGCATTCCATCCAGTTGCGATGAGCCTTCAGGATTCCCTTGTTGGATGTTTCGCAGACTGAGACAGCGCTTATGATAAGGTACAGCGTCTTCAAGAGCGCTAGGCCGAGGCCTCAATCCTGGTGACCTGAAAACGACGACCCTGTAAAGAATGAGGAAGAAAAAAACAATATTAAATGGTATCACCGCGCGCAACTAAAGAAAAAAAGAATGAAACTGACCATAATGATCCAACTTCAGAAAAACGAGAAAAATTGATGAATTCCCCTGAGGTTCAGCTGAACGAATTGAGATGAGAATCAGGTCACAATGACTAAGCGGTGGCTTGCGCCTACAGCACATGCTCAAAAATAGGGGTAGGGGAATACGAACTACCGAAATCTACTTGCATCGAGACTGATCTATCTGTTCACAGCAACGTGTAAATACTTTGGAAGTTTTTCAATACTTTGCATGCGCAGACATATTTAAATGTTCATCTTGACGTCTATAATACAAGTTATGGTTGGGTTTGGTAAATACCAAGTAGAGTGGAAAAAAGGTAGGAAAATTACAAGTTGATACAAGAAGATATGTCGTACAACCGGAAATCCATCATTTGCAAATGGACCCCCTCCATCAGGCTCCTACTCCCTCTTCTCCTTCCTAGCGGAGCAACTCCCATTTACTGCGAATCAACGAACGACTTGACGTTCTTCAACCACGCCAGGTACTCCTTCTCCTCCTTTAGGTCCATGTAGTCGGGTACAAACAGAGCAAGTTCCTGGTTGATACCGCGGTCCTCCAGATATCGCTCCATGAGAACCTGCAGGTCCTCGTCCAGCGTGCCAAACGGCGGGCCGGGGTAGACGGCCTGCGCAGCGTGCGCCGCGCTGGGATCCGCGGCGCGGGCCATCGCCGGGTCCTTGTAGAAGTACACGTTCTCGACAACAATGGCGCCGTCCTCGGCAATTGCCTCAATGGAGAGTGCGCCCTTGCCGGGCTTCTCGACCACAACGTTCAGGCTACATCTCACCGGGTTGTCGGTGGTCTCCTCTTCGAAATTCTCCCCGTCGGCCTCGGCGGCGAGATCGTTCTCGGCCTCCTTCTTGCCCTCAACTTCCTCGTCTGCGAGCGCATTGTCCTCCTCATACATATCCGGGTCGTAGTTGTGCAGGTCAGCAATAGAGAAGCTGACAGTAATCCTGGTGATGAAAAGGATTAGCAGGTAGCCCTCGGAGACGGGAAGGAAGGAATAGGCTCACTTCTCATTGCCGTATGTGCGGGTAAGCACAACCTCCTCCTTGCCTAGAACATCCTCGATCTCAAATGGGCCGTTGTCGAGAAAGTCCTTTACGCTCGCCGGCATGGGCTCGTTTTCCTTGACGTCCTTCTCGTACTCGATCTCGCTCTGCAGCTTCTGCGACAGCTCCTCGTCCACCGTGTAATCTAGGGCGGATCTCCGGAGGAGCGATGTGGAAAAAGCAGACGCCTGTTGTGGCCGGAGAAGGGCAGAACGTGTGCTGAGGAGGGTGCTTGTGCGGATGGCAGACTGGGAGCGGGCGGCGGCCGACGACGACGATGACGAAACGCGGGTGAGCGCGCGGGGCGCTGAACGCGCGAAAGCTCGAAGAGACATCATCTTGGCGGAATTGCGTGTGGGAATAATACTTGCTGAATAAAGAGATCGTTTGGTGATGGTGTTGGCAATGGAGGAGATGGGCAGGAAATGTCTGTAGAATTTCTTAAGCTGGCAATGACATTTGGCAAAGCTAATTCTTACCGAGCTCCAAATTTCCTGGGCGGGAAAAAGCTGGAGTGCACGGACCAGTATACTGCGCGATCCAATCATCATGGTGCAGTAGATAAGAGAAACGACAAGCCGATAAGTTGCGATTTTGTCTCATCACTCACTGTAGCTCAAGAATCAAGATTGAAGCTCTCCTTTTCTCCAGGTACGCCTGTCGAGTGAGGAAGCAACAAATAAAATCATCAAAACCAAATATATCAGTCAACCCATCATCCGCTAGTCTACTTGATCCTACCAGAGCATCATAAAATAAGACGTACAGTTAACGCCAGCAGCCAGCCCAGTACTGCCAGGTTACCATGCCGGTACCATAAATGATAAACCAATGCCCATTGAACAAAAAAATGAATGAATGAACGAAACAGGAAAACCTACCACCTTACCCTCCCATGGCCGTGTCCACTGCTCCTCCTTCCACCACCAGCAGCAGAAGAACCACCGCCACCACCTCCGTGACCACCGTGAGTGTGACCACCCATAGCCGCTAGCATCTTGACCGAAACCGCCACCGTCGCGTCCCTGCATTTCCAGCACTTGAACGGCGTTCGGTCGTGCTGGCTGAAGACGCCGCCCAGACAGCTGCCGAACAGACCGCTCACCTCGGCCACAGCGCACAGCTGCTCCGAGATGAGCACCGTGTCCTCACCGCCGCAGGACCGGCACACGCGGAGGTGGGTCAGGTAGGTGCACATTTCTTTTGCCCGTCGAATGAGACGATGTATGTACGGGATTGTACGGAATACGGTATGCACTTTTAGGTTTTCTTGGTGTGTGGATGATTTGATGAGACGGACAACCTTTCTTTTGGATGGTTGACTTTTTTTTCAGTCAGGGGAGGTTGTTGTGTGGTCACTAGTAACACCTCTGGTAGGTAGGTTGGTAGGGAGTGATGAAAAGATCTATGCTGAGTCAGAACGACAGTTATATTCAACAGGCCAGGAAAAGAATAATGAACAAAATACTCACTCTGAGGTAATCAAGAAAACTACCACTGCCAGCCTTGGCAGTTATTTGCTTTTTGGAATGGGTATATATATATATGCAGGGCTGCCCAGCAACCCAAGTTCGGATAGATGTTGGAAAATATCAAGCTCAGAAGAGGAGGTATTGAACTGGTGGGTATATATGACTATAGATATGTATATGAAGATGTGGTACTGTGAGTCTTATAAGGTATATATCAAGCCGAGATGAGAAGATAGAACGGGATGATATAACGTATATATATATCTATAAAAATATGAAGATGAAGATGAATATGTGCTGGTGAGCGAGCCTGAGCGAATGTGAGTGCCAGCAACTTCATTTAGATGTCTTCCATCGAGGTTCCAAACAGCTTGGATTTGGACATATATATTCTATCCATTCATCGAACACATGGCAACGCCATCTCCCCGTAACACCCAGGCTTCGGGCTCGTTCGGAGTCAACGAGGAGGGGAAAGCGGATTATGTTGCATGTCCCAACGAAGCTGCCATACCGGGATCATTGAAGGACAACACTCGGCCGAGAGGAGGAGAGCCACAGAAAGTAAGCAAAGCAAGTGCAGTTCCTCCGCGTGTGAGTGAACCACCACCTACGTAGCCGTGCCCAGCTTTCCCTGGGGGTGTGGCGGAATAATGGAAGAAGGGTGGAAGGAAGCATTCCAGAATAGCTACGACATATCAGTGCGACGCCACGACGACGCCTTACTTGACTCCCTTCCACCGTGGTCTCCCCGGCTGTCTCGGGGAACTATACATAATTGTACAGACACACAAGAAACAAACAGCGAGGAAACCCAGAAATTTTCCCCATAAAAAACGCCACGATGTTACATAGTCGTGTCAAATCACAGGCGAAGCTTGGGAGGGACAATAGTTGGGAAACGGTGCCCTCGGTGCAGCCATCCGTAGGTCGTGAAGGGCTGGGCGGGAACGGGAAAGCAGAAGCAGAAGCAGAAGCAGGGAAACGCCGTTGTGTCATGCTGGGTCAAAGTTGGTGATACTCTACTGCCGAAAGCCAAACAAGAGAGAAGCCCAACCAACCCACCGCATGACATAGTTTGTTAGGGAGGACTTTGCCTTGAGTAGACAAAGAGAGACGTAAGCTAACTACGTAGGTGCCGGCCGGCAATAAGAAAAAAGGGCTGCTGTTCCAGCGATTTCATGCATGCAGGAGTCTCAGAAAAATGAAGTAAATTCGGGAACCCTTGGGGCCAGAAACCGGCGGCGGCTACCCGCTTCTCTCCTAAACATTCTCCCCTCCCCCCTCGTCCTCAAGAGAGAAGGTAACCTTTCCCCACGCCCCAATTGGCCCTGCATTCATTTCTTGCAGCCTATTTAGCGGCATTAGTACGTCTCGTGTCGTACGGCAGCAGGTGGCAGCCCAGGCAGGCCCTCGAAGGCAGAGCGAGGGAGAGGGAGGGAGGGTAGTAAGAGGTGAATTAGGTATCCTGCGTGCGCGGCATCTGCAACCGGCCGGCAGGGCCAAGGACTTCGGATGGTGATATGCTGACTCGGTCTCCTCTATGTCCCTGATATATGCGAAGCCGGCGTGGCCTCCCACCCTCTCCCATCAAGGCCTCGGCCCATCTCGAACCTGCCTGCCTCGCAGCCTGCCCTGCAAAGGCAAGTTGCATATTTGCACACCAAACCTCTAACCACTGGCTCTGAACATGGCATCTCAGACAACGCCCCGCCCAGCCCGCCGAGCATGGACATGAGCATGAAGATGAACAAGTCGCATATGCCATCCGAGAGGCGGATGGTGTCGTAGCCAGCCCAGCTCTGATTCATGAGAATGCATCAGGTCGCATGCATCGCGAAAACACTCGTTGGATAAGATACGGCCACCACAGACACACACATCCTTTCTGGCTGTCCGCCTTGTTGCAGGTCTGAGGACAGTAGTGTCTGTATGAAATTGATTGCCAACCGTGACCGGTCATTCGCGGAGGCCGCCCGGCCCATCTCACCCACGCAAGGAAACGTTTTCAGATTTTGTCTCAAACAAACGCCGTCAGCACCGTCCCATTTCCATCCCATCCCGCAGCAAATAAGAAGGTCTAGCCGAAAGGACCAAAGAAAAATATAACGGCCGGAGACGGGTATCATTAGTGCGTGTGCTGTGCTGTGGGAGCCCTCTCCCCTTGTCCTGTTGACCCCATCCTTCTATTCGTAACTTATCCCCCCCTCACCTGGGTGGTTCAGTCTACTCCGATGGAGGGAATTTGGCCGGTTTGATGTTCCCTGTGGCTGAGATCTTGACCCAGGCCAAGTTCGGTAGGTAGGACCATTCTCTATCCCACCGATCCAGCAGCTGGACGTTTTTCTCGGAGGTCAGGTCCGGGAGGACTGTTGACTTTGTTAGCCGCGGAGATCCAGGGTCACGTCACGGGTGGTGATGACACGAGTTGAGCAGGTTGGATTTGTTTCCGGTGGGGTTTCATTGGTGGTGATGTGGTCGTGGTAGAGGAGAGGTCGACTCCAGCGTGTTTTCGTCACGATAGGGATATTCACTCACAGAAGCCATCCCGGTACTCCTTCTCGAGAGCCTCGACCTTCATTTTGAGGAGATCCTCTCTCGTGCTGGCCGGCCGTCCTTGCCGACGCGTGCTCCTGACTTCGGCATACTCCTCGTCATATTGATGCACAAACCTAACCAGCTGTTAGCAGTTGCGTTTGGTTCTCAAGGACCAGCTTCTTATCTTTCAGAAGTGACACACTTACTCGTTGATTTTTAACTGGATGGCTTCCAGGTCAAGAGCCTGATTCTCGTGTTGACGAGCAAACTCTTGGAAGAAGGCAACCCGGCCAACTTTTTTTTTTGTTTGTTAGTTAACAGTTATGAGATTCAAAGCTGTAGTTCGAGGTTCACTCACTAAGGGGCCTGTCCCTTTTCTTCCTGTTGCTCGCGAGTTTCTCGAGGCGGTCGTCTCGAATTTGTGCTTTGTGAAGTCGCTTGGAGTCCCGACTGTTCTGGTGCATTGCCTCTATGGCGCCATTTCTCTTCTTGGCGATTTGCTTTCGCGTCTTTTCTAATGTCTTTGCCATTTTTTCAATAGAGGGTGGCCGGGGTTGTTGATATTGACTTGTCGTTTTGAGATCTTGGGCTATTTTTGTCGTGGGCAGTTTTTTGAATGGATTTGCGGTGCAGAAAGCCTGGTGGGGCTGAAGTTCTGATAAAGTTTAAAGTGGTTGCAGGAGGCGGTCAGGGTCCCCCTTTCTGATGCGCCGTACCCGTACACCGATTACATAGGAGTACGGTACCGTCATGTACGATATTACGCCTCACTTTGTACCAACCGTAGCTAGCTTGGGTTTAACAGTGTAGTTTACCATACCGAGTACACTAAGTCCAAACATTTGAGTGCGATGTCAAGCAATGGCCACGAAATACTAGCGCATAGATCGTACACATTCCATTCCAAGGGATTTCAAGGAGACTAGAGACCTTGGACAAAATCTTGATCAAACTTTGAGAAATTCACCTCGGTGGAATTCACCTTGGTGGTGAGATGGTCTTCACCTAAAAACCCCGCGCTAGGCTTCAATGGGGATGGATGCTAATTGCTTCCCGCCTGAAGTCGGTCGCGGGGTTTGGTCCCGTCGCGGGGGGTAACGACGCGTCGCTGCATTCGCGCTTCCCTGTTCGTGCCATGGCCCGACTGCCGAATCAATTTCTAAGTGAAGCGCTTTCCACTTCGACCCGCCAGACACCCGACCACCCTCCGCCCTCCACCATCCTCGACTCGGTGCAAGTTTGACTTCGGTTTCGCTCGTAACTCATCTGCCAAAACAGCTCTCGCTCAACATTTGCTGTCCGTATCCTTTCCTCGCGATATTCGCTGTAGATATCACGCGTCTTCTGGCCAGAGTAAACAAAGACATCCATCGCCAACTATTACTATCGCGTCTCGAGTCTCTCACAGCCCACCTTACCACGGCCCATATTGCATGCATCCTCATGGCTACGGCATCTAACTAAATCCCGGGTTCTGCTCGTGTTCAAGCCTACCACGTCGGCTGTGTGGCACGCGTCTTGTTTTCCGAACAGCAGGATGGGCATCTCAGGTACTGCAGTGCGTCCTACCACAGCCATGTTCAGTCTCTGACCTAGTGATACTGCAGGCCTCCTCCCCCTTCTGAAGTCCATCCATCGGCCCATTGATATCAAGAAATATGCTGGCGAGACCCTCGGGGTCGACGCCTATGGCTGGCTTCATCGTGGCGCCGTTTCTTGCGCCCTTGAGTTGGCACAGGGCAAGCCTACACGCAAGTAAGTCAAGCCCCAACCCGCCTAGAGACTGTCTGTCTAGACGTGACTCTGACATGCCCCCCTAAGATATGTCGACTTTGCCATGCACCGCGTCAAAATGTGCAAGTATTATGGAGTAACACCGTATCTGGTGTTTGACGGCGATTATCTTCCGAGCAAAGCTTTGACAGAAACTTCGCGTGAGAACCGCCGCGAAGCCAGTAAAAGGGCAGGACAGGAGCTCTTAAAGGCCGGAAAGCCGAGGCAGGCCTACCAGGAGTTCCAGAAAGCGATCGATGTCAGCCCCGAGATGGCCCGGCTCCTGATCGAGGAGCTGAAAAAGGCTGAAGTCCCATACGTTGTCGCCCCTTACGAAGCAGATGCGCAACTCGTTTACCTGGAACGCCAGGGCTTGATAAGCGGTATCATTTCTGAGGATTCAGATTTGCTGGTGTTTGGCGCAAAACGACTTTTGACGAAACTGGACCAGCATGGGCAATGCATCGAGATCAATCGAAGAGACTTCTGTGGCGTACGCGAGATCTCCTTGACAGGTTGGACTGACAATGAGTTCCGCCACATGGCCATCTTCAGCGGGTGCGATTATTTGGACAGTGTTAACAACATGGGTCTAAAGACCGCCTACCGCATGATTCGAAAACACAAAACCCCCGAGCGTGTCATCAAGATGATACAGTTCGATGGCAAGCACCGCGTCCCGGAAAACTACTTGGCGGATTTCAAGCAGGCCGAGCTCACATTCCTACACCAGCGCGTGTTCTGCCCGATCAAGAAAGAGATCGTGTTACTGACGGATCCGGACCCGTCTGTCGATGTCGCAAACATGCCCTTCATCGGAGCGCCTGTGGAGGTAGAGCTGGCGCGAGCCATTGCCGCAGGGGATGTAAGTCCGATTACGAAAAGGCCTATCATTCTTCCACCATCGCCGGGAAAGAGAAGGATCAGCCAAGTTTTTGGTTCCAGCTCCAGTTCTGCGAGCATTGAGAGGAAACTAGTGGGAAAGCCACTTGGTAAGCCTATCAACGAATACTTTGCTGGAAACCGGCGTATTCCTCTTGGGGAGATGGATCCGAACTGTTTCAATGTCGAGCCTGCCCAGGATGGCAGTGTAACACAAACCGGTCCTCGCCCACTGGTATTCCCGCTTCCAAGACCATATTTGGACGATGGAGTCTCGCCGGCATCTCCGTCGCGGACGTACACTGCTCGTGCTCCCCGGCGACAAAGCGAGCCAATCTCCAAGCTGCTTGCGTCTGTCGCCCCCGAGTCGGTTTCACAGAACCGTCGCCGAACCACCGGACCAATAATCCAAGTATACCAGGATCCTGATCCTTCCTTAAGACCGCCAAAGAAAGCGCGATTATGTGAAGAGTTACCGATCGGAGAAGCCGCCAGCCCAACCTCAGAGCGGAGCAAATTCTTTGCTTCCGGCAAGGCGAAGAACCCAGTTACAAAGAGAGCTGATCAGATCTTAATGTCTGATGATTCTATCGACGAAGCATTGCGGAGCCTTCCCGAAATTGATATCCATAGATCCACAAGGAAGTCGTCTCGACGTGTTTCAAAGCAGACCCCGATCTTCGAAGACATTCTACCCGAGCTGACGAGTCGTACTCTGTTTGCCGTTGAGCAGCGAGCTGAAGATAGTGCCCATGGGAGTGATGATGTTGAAGTTCCTGCTTCGTCCCCCAAGCAAAACTCCCCCAGGCAGAATGCGCCGACTACGCCTTTTGAGACGCCGACGGGACAACAGTTGAGAAAGACGTTGCGAAAATTCAACTACAATTCAGTGAGGCCGAACACGAAAATCATTCATGGACTGCCTACGCCCTCATCCAGCATGCAAAAGCCTTCTGGTTCCCCAGTTCATCTGCAGACTCCTATGCTGACCCCGTTGCAGCGCATGGGCGTTCAGGCGCTGCAGCGAGGGAAAAGCAGACCGATGCCACCAAGAACGTATAAGGCGAAAGAGTCGTCTGGTTCTCTGAAACCATCGAACATCCCGTTACCACAAGTGGACACCGCAGAGGTCGAGGCCCTAAATAGGCCATTGGGAAGCGAAGATCAGATCATCCCGGAGAGTGAGGACGAGAACGAGCACGAGTGCTCGGAGTCAGCTGGTGGCGTCTCGTATGAGGCATCGTCGTCAATTCGACGACTCGCTCTGGCACAGTATATCTATACTCTTAAAATGTTTTGAGAACATCGAAAGGTACTTGATAGGCATGAAGAACATATTGGCGAGGAGCATACTCGACTTTGTCAGTATGTATATACGTTTTGCACCGGTGCATAGCGCCTGGAGTTATGGTTACACATCGTGGGGCAGCCATTGGGAGTTCTAAGGTCACATATCTCTTATTGTTGGTTTTTAGTACGCGGTACTGCTGATAAACCAGGTAGTTACGCATGTCTTTACATAGTTTGGCGTTGTGTGGATTTTGACAAACGAAAATGGCGGTGGATGAAGGTGTTTAATGTACTCTCTTCCAAGAGCTTTGTATCCAGCTCTTCCAAGAGCTTTGTATCCAGCTCTTTTCGGGTCTTGGTGTTGTGGATATGAATCTGATGGATGGGTTGAAGAATAAGCTCCAAACAGGTTTGGTAATTTTACAGCGTAATCTGTACTCCATATTCCGAACCCAGATTACACCAGTTCCCGTCTTGGATGACAGGGTGGGCCTTCACCGCCTTGGGCAGAAATTTGGGTGGGGTTGGTTCGCTGTGGTGCGGGACTGGGGATTTGATCTCCACACCGACCAAAAATTCACGGCGATAAAATTCATTCGCCATTCAAGCCCGCCTCATTTTTCTCGCCGCGGAGCTTCAGACAACCAGACAAGCGGTCACTCTCCCAATTGCACGGCTGCGATATCAACATACTGCCGGATCGCATCGAATTTCCTTTTTACCACTAGCAGGACTGATATCCGAAACTTGCAAATGGCGGAGACCGAGTTGCAGGTAAGTTATCCGTTGCTTCCCGCCACCCCGAAAATACTGGTCGCTGATCCGTGCAATCGCGACAACAGGACCGGCTGCGTGAGCATGCAAAGGCCTTTGATGGCTTGCTATCTCTGATTCCAGCCAAGATGTATTATGGAGAGGATACCAGTGTACGTTTTTCTTTTGCCAACTGACCACCTTTCCTCAGCTCTGCGGAGACGACATCCCCTCTCTTTCGGCGCCGATTAGTGTGCATTCCTTTCCCTGTTCAGTACTTCACTAGCAGCAGCAAGAGCGATCCATGCTGATTAGCCGACGTACTGCGCAAAACAGGATCAATGGAAGAAGAAGAAACAGACCAAAGATCAAGCCAAGGCCGCCAAAAGAGGCAAGTTGGATCCTGATAGCGAGCTGCACCGCAATGCGAAAGAAGTTTTGGACGAACGGGCGCGAAACAAACGCAAGCTCCGTGAGCTGGAGGAGGAAGATGAAGACGAAAGCGAGGATGACGACGACGAGCTCATTCCCGGAGTTGAAAGAGAGAAGCCCGGTGAAGGTCTCAAAAAGAAGGCAGTTGTTGAGGAGGAGTCGGCAGCCAAGAAACCGAAGTTGTCAGAAGACGTAACCCCCGAAACGCCGAAAAGCGAAACAAAAAAGGCTAAGGAGGAAAAGAAGGCAGAGAAGGCTACGAAAAAGCTGCTAAAAGAAGAGGCGAAGAAGGCAAAGGGTAAAAACGCCACGGGCAGCTCTGCCCCCGCCGACGAAGAGCCCGCCGAATGCTCAACAGCGAAAGAGACACCTATCAAACCATCTACCGAGGTTGGCGTCGATGAGGATACCGAGATGGCACCTATCGATGTCTCTGGGCTTGTACCGGAAGAAGGCGAGGGAGAGTCGACCGCAGCGTCTTCACCGAAATCCTCCATCTTTGACAGCCAAACAGACGCCAAAAATACATCGGCCGATCCGACCAGCACCACGACATCCATCTCTTCCACTGTCGCCCCATCACAAAAACCGAGGTTAAAGGTACCCGTCGACACAACACAGCTCCGCGCACGCCTAGCCGCCAAGATTGAAGCCCTGCGAGCCGCCCGCAAGGTCGACGACGTTAATGGCACGCCGATCCGGACAAGACAGGAGCTCATCGAGTCGCGTCGCGAAAAGCAAGCACAGCGCAAAGCGCACAAGCGTGAGATGCGCCAGCTAGCCAAGGAGGAAGAGGACAGGAAACGGGAAGAGGCGCTAGCGAGCGCACGCAACTCCCCCGGTAGCATGCTCAGCCCGATGATCGACCTCGACGACGACCGCAACGCAAATCACTTTGCCTTCGGCAGGCTAGCGTTCGCCGACGGAGCGCAAATGTCGCACGATCTGACGTACGCAAAAGACAGCACCAAGAAGAAGGGACCGCTGGACCCGAAGTCTGCTCTTGCCAAGTTCGAGGCGCAGAAGAAACGGCTTGCGGCGCTCGACGAGGACAAGCGCAAGGAGGTGCTGGAGAAGGAGACGTGGCTGGCGGCAAGGCGGCGCGCCGAGGGCGAGAAGGTGCACGACGACGAGAGCCTGCTCAAGAAGGCGGTGAAGCGAAAGGAGAAGGCCAAGAAGAAGAGCGAGCGCGAGTGGAAGGACCGTGCCAAGGGCGTTGAGGACGGCATCAAGGCTAGGCAACACAAGCGTGAGGAGAACCTCAAGAAGCGGCGGGATGAGAAGGGCGCAAAGGGCAAGAAGAAGAAGGGCGTGTCGACGAAGAAGAAGAATAGGCCTGGCTTTGAAGGCGGGTTTGGTGGGGGTGGGGGGAAGAAGAAATAAGGGGGATAGGCTCTCAACAACGCTCTCCATTGTGATGGATGAGTTGGTGTGAAGTTGGTGACAAACTTGCTACGAAAAGGAGGTTGGGCAGCAAGACCGATTCTCGATCGTGCGTACTTGCAGTATTTACGTCAGTCCGTGTCTATTGATCAGTCAGTCGCTTACTCTCTGTTTGTTTGGGGGAGGTGTTTCGGCGTTTCCTGTTTTTGGAGATAAAAAAAAGATGGACCATCGTTGTTTATAGGGTACCTTGCATCTTTTTACATTCTTGGCGTATTAAACCCATCGTTACACCTTCTATCGCTTGACCCGCCGAGATACCTGCCCGGTCGTTTCTTAAATCTTGATTTCTAGCAGGATAGGTACATGGGATATGTATATAGGAATTGGAAGTGAAAAGCGGTTAATATAATTCTTCTTAAGAAGCTTAATGAGATGTCGTGGTTGGTGCTGTTGTGTGCGAGATTTTGTGAAAGTCTGCGTAGAGGAACCGGGCAGTCAGTTAATGTTGGCTACCGAAGAGCTAGGTACCTCCTGATTCAAGGTGAGGACTCATCAAGAGCTGTTTGTGAGTAAGGTACAACATCACGGTACGATATCTTGACTGATGATACGAAACAGATCTGGATAAATATGGGTGTGTTCCCTTTCATGTTTGCTTGCCTGTCTCTTTTCTACGTATTGACCATCCGCAGCCAGAAATAAAAAAAGAAAGCCGATCTAGAATAGAGAAAGATGAGAATGATATCTTCTCCTCTGTCTTTTTAGATCACACAACTTACCTAGTTGGTGTAAAGACAAAGCTGAATGAAGAAATAGGTCCATGTAGATAATAAGACAAGCAATAAAGTTAGGAGGACAACAAGACTAAGCCGGAGAAGGTTCATCAAACAGATTGAGAAAGAAGGAAAATGAAGAAACAAGAGGCAGGGTCTCGAGGTTACGGTGCTGTGCCTAGGTGATCCGGGATTCTTGTGTGTAACTTATTAAACCAAAACCAGAACGTGGTGAAAGCTAAACCACCAAGGTTGAGTGTGTGTGTGTGAAGAAACAATATGATGGATGATGGAAATAATTGTTACGACAAGATACCGAATCCATTTCCGAAACGCCCGCCCGTCCACCCGCCCTTCCTTCCGTCACCGCCGCTGACGGCCAGCCTCCTCTACTCATTTCCTTTCCCGTCAATTTTTGCAATCTCCTTCATATTAATTAAAGCAGAGAATCCAGACGAGTGAAAACGTTGAGACAAGCAGCCACGACCTCGAGTTGGAGCTCCTTGTCCTTTGCTTTGTTGATTTCCTGCAAACACACGAATAATATATATCGTCAGTCAAAGTATTCCGTAGTAGACAAACCGAACCTCAATGGACCGGAACAACCAAAGCAGACACATAGAAGAGAAAGAAAAAAGAACTGACCTCCTGAATGACCTGTGGTAAATTGGCCCCGATATCATTGCCAGTGGATTTCTTCTTGCCAAACGGCCACTGGCTGTAATCGCCCAGCAGCTCGTCCATCTGCGAAAACGCTCTCTCCCTAGCCTCGTGGCCCAGCGTGGACAGCGCGTTCTCGAGGACGTTAGCCGCGTAGGCCGCGCACACCATCGCGATGGTCCGGATGTAGCGGAACTCCAGGTTCTCGGGCAGGAACTGCGAGTTGTTGAGCACGACGGTGCGCTGCGTCAGCACGCTGCGGACGCGGCGGCGGATCTCCTCTTTCGCTCCGCCATCCACCACCGGGTGCGTCGCCATGTCGAACAGCAAGAAATTGCGCTTCTCGGTCCGCAGGATGCCCTTGTCCACCAGGCCCTTGGCCAGCCGCTCGCGCACTTGCTTCAGTTGGTATCCGATCTTCATAAGATTCCAGGTCTCGCCTATTATATTGGTCTGTCCGTTAATATATAAAATTATATACAGCCAATCACAGCCCGTTCGTTCTGGAGGCAGGCTAGGGGTATGGTATTGTGCGAGACGAAAAAGTATATTGGTGATGGATACTCGAGAGAATGGGGAGGGCTCACCGCTCATCAAATCAATCCACGAGCTGACGCTCATCTTCTCGCTCGACTTCATCATCTTCAGGGCTTCGTCCAGCAACACCTCGCCGGTCAGCGTGTCGTCGACCACCTCGATGATCCGATCCGGTAGGGGGAACCGCCGCCTCGAAGGGTCCTTTTGCATGCTGATTCTGCCGCGGAGGGCCAGCTCGAGCACGATGCAGCCGCGCAGGGCATATGAAATGTTGTCGTTCCAAAAAGACAGGTAGCCCTAGAAACAAACAGCAATTGCGCGATTGCAAAAATTGTCAGTGTACGTACGTAAGGGTGAATCCATCCAAGAGATCAAAATATCGTAGATCGCGGTCGCAACATTGAGTGCAACATCACGCGACAAACTCGATTAGAAGGGACGCAAAACCAACCTGTTTGTCCTTGAGCCCAAGCAGCAACACCTCCTCCATCAGGGTCAGCTTGGGCTGCTTGCTCCGTTCCGCGCTCTCGCTGATGTCTCGAGGGTCGAAGGCGATCTTGTGGCCATTCTCGCTGCTCTCGTAGCTCGTCTCGGGCTGGCTGCTGTTGTTGTCCTTCATGTTGCTCGCCGAGTTGGACCGCGGTCCGATACTACTCCCACCACCACCGTCCGCGCCATCACTTGGACCGCCTGTCGCGGAACCACCACCACCTCCTCCCCTGCGTCGTGTCAAGCCCGACGTGCTGGTCGACGCCATTCTCCCTTGCTCCTCGTTCGTGTCGTGTGTTGTCGTTGAATGTTTTCGCAGCGCGGCGGGCGGGTTGGGTTGCGTGCAACTAGTTGCAAAATGGGGGAAATCCCGAGGCTAGCTAATGGAGATAAAGTTTCGCGTTCGAAATGGGCGGGATTCGGAAACCGGCACTGACCGCTGGCTATAATTGGGATGTTGCACTTTTTTTTCGGGGGAGGGGGGCGGCTGCTGATGATCGGACGGACGGTATTTAGTTGACGGTGGTTGACGGGGATTTCGTTGCGTTGTGTGTTGCCCTGCTGCAGCAATGCGCTTGTTGATGGTCGCCGTGACAGTATTACGTTGCTTGACACAGGAAGCCTGGTCTAGTGTTGAGCGTGTCGGGCGGTCAAAGAAGGACTCCCGAGCGTCGGGGAGGCACGGTTTTGGCGGAGCTTCGTCGAGCCAAACCAATCTCAGGGTCCAGGTTCAGTTGGTCGGCCGCAAGGGGGAGAATACCTTACGGAATATTACTAACAGAACCAACTGAATCCTTGCAAGTATACGAAGACTGGCCCAAAGACGGATTTTGGTAAGATATTCAAATCTTTTCAGTAAATATCTAATTAGCTGAAGAGGTATTCTGTTGTGTTTTGATGATTTTCTTTTGTCCCTTTAGGCCCCTTTGTTGGACATGCTTTTAGTGCTCTCAATAATTCTAGGTAGTGCTGATTTGCTTGGCGATAAGGGGAGTAAGGTCACCTGAAGGTGTATTACGGGTTATTACCTGGTTCAAGTATGTAACCGGAGAGTAAATTTTCAGACAGCCCTCAATATACAAGTACCATCGTATGCTTCTAACGTCTATCTCCATCCCCATCTCTCGGGGCCTGTATGTATGCGTGTCTCCTATATTACCCCCAGGTCTCTCCTATCCAGAAAAACGCGAACAAAAGCGGCAGGAAACGCTAAAAGATAACTCCAAGCCTCCAGAAGTAGTGCTATGCAAACCAATGAGTGACTTCAAATACACGCAACTTTCATCATGTTTATCCTAAAAATCATGTGTTCCTCCGGCCAAATCACCTGCTGTTCTGAAACTGGGCCGTATGTTGCATCAACAGATCCCCCATCTTGAAAGCTCGACGTTATACACAAAGACTCACCGATACTTGCCACTCCACCCCGACAAGAGCAAACCTCAATGATCTAGGCGGCTGGGTATCACTCCTCAAGAATACCGTCCAGCTTCCACTCGCCATTTTGTGCACGCTTGAGCACTTCCCGGCCCTTCTCTGTCAACTGTGGCTTGCCCCCTTTATCGGTGACCTGCTCGAAAAAGACGGGCTTCCAAACCTCTCCATTCTTTTCACGTTCACGAGCCTTCTCCCTCTGGCGCTCTTCGAGCTCTTGCTTCAAAACCGTGGCTTGCGAGAACTGTCTCGAGTGAATAGCCTTGGTGACGTCGCCCCAGAGGTGCAGCGACTCGTTCTCGAGCTGCTGCTCGTCGGGAGGGAGCACCTTGGGTGCCACCGAGAGTGGTGCAATATCGATGATTGTTGTCTGCTTTTCTGGAGGGTGCGAATTCTGTACGTCATCCCGTCAGCCAATCGATCCATCCTTGCGACATTGGCCATTTCCAAGATTCCTTACCACAGGCTTTGGACCCATTGTAAATACCACCTTCTCCTTCCATGGTCCATTGAGCCTCACAAGAATGTCTTCTTCCGGCACATCCTTGATCCGAACTTTATCATCGTTCTCGGGGTCGTATCGGAAGATGATACCATCCACTTTGTTCGTGGTTCGGCCCAGCCAACCCTCATCATAGTAGTGGAGGATCGCTTTTAGTTTCGTCTCGGGACAGGTAATATAAGCCACATCTCCAACAGTCACACTCAGTGCACCCCGGAGAAGTCCACCCAGATGTGCGGCAGGGTGTGTCAACTGATATGTCTCGTGATTCCGGTTCTCTACCGTAATGAAGATACCGAGGTTGTGTTCGCCGGGCATTACCTTGATCGAGGTGCCTGTGAACTTGGCAGTAATCTGATCGAAGCCTCGAGCATGGAGGCCCTTCTCCGGGCAACTTATATAGAAAGCGCTGACCGGTGGGTGGTGCGACGTCTGTTCAGTTAAATACGAAATACGAATCGGTTTCGTTGGGCTTGTTACCGACTGGGACACCGAGACATTGGAAGCCGCTCTGGGGTCGGTAGAACCAAGTCCGGGGACCTTCAGCTTTCCAGATTTCGTGCTAGAGGCACTGCTGCCTGGCGTGCTGGTCTCCCTTAACGCTTTGGTGTTGATCCTGGGCGCATCATCCGCAGTCTCCCAGTTGCACTGTGCGCCAAACAGTCTCGTTAGCATGTTGTCTCCCGAGGGCGACCATGGGCTTTTCGCGCTGCCCGTGTCGACGTACCCTGAAGAATTCGCCGAGGCAAGAGTTGTACGGCTTACAGGGCCGACCCTTTGCATATTTCAGATCCTTGGTGAACCAGAACCGGCAGACCTCCAACATGCGATCTACCGGATCATCTGAAGTACCGATAGCAATAAATGCGTTGGGAGAGTCGAGATAGTTCCAGTACTCGAGGTTGGGGGTGGGTTCTAGGAGCTGGGAGGGCAGA
Organism: Apodospora peruviana; assembly: GCA_033439685.1. Taxonomy (NCBI): domain Eukaryota; kingdom Fungi; phylum Ascomycota; class Sordariomycetes; order Sordariales; family Lasiosphaeriaceae; genus Apodospora; species Apodospora peruviana. The sequence continues at coordinate 437,015 of JAUEDM010000003.1, read as the reverse complement.
GAGAATCGAACAGAAGCGAGATCGGTGACGCCGATGAACCTGGGCGTGACGCGCTGTTAGCTCGAGATATCAGGATATGAAGCATTATCAACCACACAGCCAGTGATGCCCCTGATAGGAGAAAGATGGCGATGACGCGCCACCTAAGGCATCCATCATCTCTCTTGGACAGCAAGAACTGTCGAGTCAAGGATCGACTGACGCTCTGCGAGTTGGACTCACTTTCTCAAGATACCGAGGAATGTCTTCAGCTTTGACCCGTCGCTCGTGTGTTCCTCGGGCGGAGCGGCGGGGGGAGCAGTTGACGCCGGTGCTGGCGATGACGTGGAGGACATGATTTCTCGAGGCTCGCCCGGACAGCGGACGGTGCTGTGCTATGATAAGCGAAGGTGGAGAGATGAAAATAGTCTTGCGAGGGTATATTTTCGAGAATAAATGCAACGCCGTGGCGTGTTTGCAAATAGGTGTTGAACCTCGAGGAAGGAAGAGGTTTTGGTCAGAACGAGTCCAGAAGCCGAACCCCAGATGGGTCCCGTGGTGGAGGGGCTCGAGATAATGGGATAATCGCTGTCTGGGGCGGAAACAAGGCGGGCCAATGCGCTGAGCGAAACAGCCAGTAACCGTGAGCGATAAGGAGCTGATAAGAAAGGTGGGGCACCGGTTTGAGAGCTTCAGCCACTGCGTGACATGGAATGGCCTGTGTCTTCAGGTACAGTGATGTGCAAGCTTGGGACCTGGAATGTTCGCTTTGTCTTCTTTTTTTTCTCTTACGACGAGAACCGACACTATTTGTTCGTGATGCTTTGATCAGACGACAATATAGTTAAAGAGGGTGAGATCTTGAGTCAGCAACCAGTGTTGAGCGTTTACCGTAGGTCTTTTCATTTAGAGACCCGGGCCGGAGCAAGCATCTACCTGAGCAATGGCAGCAACAGCGAATCAGAGGCCAGCTATCCGGCCACGAGCCTCAACTCTGCGATCTGACCAGTCCAGGCGTGCCGTTCCATCACGAGACTGCCATCTATTCTGAGACGGCTGCATACTCGCTGTGCTCAACTATATCCTATAAGTGGTTGTGTGTCTCCAAGGGGAATTTCGAAAGCCAGCGTTAGCAATGAACCGAGGTGCTATCTCATCAGTGGTCAAACCTGGAGTTTGTTGTGCTTCACCCCCCTCGCATTACTGCCCGGGTAATCAGATCCTTCGAGAGGCATTGCTGTACGACTCCCACTGAAATTCAATTTTCAACTCTTACAACTCTCTATCGGAGTGTTATACCAACCTAAACCAAGACTAACCGCAGCTTGCAATAAGGTATAACCCAAGTATCGCCTCTAATATATAAGGAAAGTGTGTATAAGTATGTGAAGAACCGTAGCTTACAACTACCAGTCTGTCCCTGGGCAGGAGGAGGGGTCTGCTGCCTGTGTATGCAGCAGACCACCACAAATTAGGCAATGGGTGGGCAAATCGCAAATTCTACACTACCTTACTCACCACCACGAACCAATTGCAGCAAGTATGTGCATGTACTTGACAGTAGTATGTCAAGGAAATCTACAGCGGTCCGGGCTGTACTGACATCCACAACGCCGATTTTGAAGTATGAAGACATTTTTCGTCCCCGAGAAGAATGAGCTGTCCGCTACGTACCTACCATGACAAAGCTGGAATCGGGTTCTCACAGTAAGTTCCCGTACCCCGGAGGCGAGAACAGAGACGGAACGCCCGGCAGCCGAAGCTCGGCAGGAGACGGCATAGACACGGCCGGCCGCGAACGCCCAGACAGCGGGCTGTGCTGGTGGTGGCAATCAATCCTACCTAGGTACCTTAGGTACTCACCACCGAAATATAGTAATCCGTATAGCTAACACGTCGAGGAGCTACGTGTAGCAGGTATAGGTAACACACCCGTGAGATAATCGTTATCCGTATACCATGGGATAGCCCTTATGTGGAGTGCCTGGCGTGCCGGCCAAAAAGAGTGTACTTCAGGGGATTTGATAGGTGTGTGTCAATGTGTCAATTTGTGTTGTGTGCATGCGCGTGTACGGAGGTGCGGGGTGCGAATATGTCGAGAAAACCGGATCAGATCATCAGAGGGTGCTGATCGGCCGTCCAAAAATAAGTGATTTGCTCAGGGGAGCTATTTTTTTATTCGAGAACAAAAAAAAAGAACGAGAAAACAGGGGACCCCAAAACAGGTGTCTTCAGGGCCCTGAGGCGGTGGTGTGACCAAAGAGATCGTCTCGGGGCGGAACGAGAGAGCTCTGAGGTAGTCCCTTCCCCCCCCCTCCCCCATGAGGTCCCTGAATTCGGTAACGGGAGCCCTGCGTGCTTGTCACATCTCAGGAACGATGAGGGGAAGAGAAAGCAGGATTCACGCAATAAATTTCACCATCAGCATACCACATCGGCCGTGTAACCCTGTATCGTTGACCACATGCCGGGCGGACGGGAGGGACGCACGCGCCCACGACCTCAGACGAAAGGTTAGTGCACACGGAAAGGTGGGCGGTCAACCGGTGAATAATACCACCTCACCACCTTACCTACACCTTACCTCTGTGAGCTGCTCCTTCCTGATCATGTTGGTTTCGGCCAAGCAAGGCTGACAAAACGGTTGCTAATAAGAGAAGCCAGGACGGTGAAGGCATGAGCGTACCATCACCGTGTGTCCGTCCGCCATGAATAGACCGGTCGAGTGGTGGCAAGAGTAGGGGTATGGAGTACTCAAGCAACTCGTGAAGTTCGTTCGTCGTTGAATACCTACACGTGCAGGGACGATTTGGACCGGTATCTATTTTTAATTTTATGATCATTGATTTTCATTCTGATCTCTGTTTTTGTATAGTCATAGAATAGAACAGTTTTGGTGAGGCGAGAAGGTGCCTGCCTGGTGGTGCTAGTGTGTTCAGTTCGAACGCTAAATCTTCAACTCCAAACCAGGGCGACTGCACGGATTACCTTACGCGATGCGATGGCGATCCTCCTCACATCTGAAGGGACTGCATGTCGTAGCGCTGGCGTCTTCCTTTCAATTGGGAATAGATCCGGACGACTTTGCTTAAAATTCGATAGCAAAAAGACTACAGCAAGACCCTTGTCGTTGCGTTGAAGCACGCGACTAGCTTCAAATTTAACAGCTGTCTTGACCCTTTGGGAGCTTCTCAACCGTTTCGTTGTCAAAGATTCCCGGCGTCCGTGCCGGGCGGGAAACGAAACAGGACGCGGGCGGGGATGTCGGAGGGGGCCGAGGCCAACGTGGTTGCGACGCACGCAATTGAGCAAATGACATCATCGTCAAGGTTCCGGGGCCGACGGTAATTACGCTAGCGTACTGTACGGGATTACACCCGTAATGGGCTTAAGCTGAACAGGCGCTATCGCTGTGGTACGGGTTGAAGCCCACACGGCGGAGCCACGTCAACCCCCGCTAGCAGGCTAGTGTGGAAAGGGAACGGGCAGGCGCAAACCACCACTCCATTTCCCCTTTCCCAAGTGCGCGAAAATGGATAGACTTAAAAAGTGACTTGAGCAGGCACAACGCGGCATGGGCAAAGAACAAGACAATGGAGAACAGACGTCTGACCGGCAAGTCTATCGCGGATCTCCCTTCGAGTCAGACGAGAATGACGTAGGATCTGAGGCACCGGCATGCCTCGCACCCGGAGGCAAGTGTATTCTTAAAACCATCCCGCATTGTTGCGGGCAAGTGCCAGGTACCACCAGTTGACCAGGCGGTGAGTGTCTTTTGCAGGGAAAGACAGCTGACAAAGCGCTTATCAGGAATTGACTTTTATCGTCGGGATAGGAGTGAAGGGCACGCTACGGACGGCAGACATATGTGCCAGTTTCAAGTTGTCTTTTGACACTCTTCAGCGCCGGCTTACGGGCCTGCCACGTCGTGGAGACAGTGTGGTGCGAGCGGGCCGCCACGCCATCCCCATCCTCGTGAGCTCTATCACAGCGACTAAACTGAAGTCCCGTTCTTCACGACGAGTCGATGTCCTAAAGAAATGACGTCATTTCAAGAGACACAGTAGAGAGTTACGACTTCCATTCAATTCATATTCGGGTTCTGATATTCCATTTATCGTCAAAGCGATGGGTGACTGTGTAACAGAAATACGTTCCAATGAGACATAATTGCTGAGGGGAAGTCCCGCTCCAAGAGAACCACGTGAGAAACCTGGAGGTTTATTCGGTTATCTCGCTCGATGCGCCACAGGGGGCGTGGCTGGTGTGCCGTGCGGGATTCTGTGAATGTTTGTTTTCCGTGGCGGGTCGAAATCGTCCCGCCAGCCGGCTGTTGTGCGCTGTACGGGTTACCGTGGCCGCAGATAACTTGACCTCGTCAGTATGTGTAGGGCAGACTGATCCCCAGGAGTGACAGGCTGGTCACTGATCCGGTGAGATTTTTTCAACCGCGCGTGAGCAGCTTATAACAGAAGCTCATTATATCTGTTTGGGGCGACTGCGACGGTGTTTTGCCTGTTGTAAAGCTTTAAGAGCCCGGGCCGGTTCAATGGTCGCATATTTCCCGGGCGCAATCTATCTGCCGCCATCTGAGTGTGTTATTTGGTAGGCGAGCCCGTGCTCAGCTAAGCCACTGGATTTGGCGAATTCCATGATATACGTCTTCCTAGGTACGAGGCGCAAAACAGTTCGCGATCCAAAAGAGAAGGTCTGCAAAAGCTCAAGAGGTACAGAAGGGAGCGATCATCGCTTTATCGGTTCATCTCTCGAAGCGAAGGAAGAGGTGTGGTGGATGCTCCTTATCATTATTAGTGTTCTGCGCTTTGGATGTTCTGCGCTTGAGGAACCCTTCCAGAATATTACCGAGACTCGGGGTTCGGGACCTAAAGCGGGCAAGATCGACGATCTGCTTCTTCCCGAGCGCGGGTCAACCCTACCTGTCGAAAAAATAAAGACTGACAATCATCTGAAGCTCCAAATCGTTAGTTTCATTCATGCTTCCTCCAGCGACAGAGGATCCGACTTGTGGATTTATGGCGTTGTCAAGTAATTAGATCGAAAATATGTGGGGATATCAGAAACGGAAAGTGAAGCGGTGGAGAAAAACAGCCCGGCTAGTCAAAAGATTTGACACGAAAAAAAAAAAAAAGAAGACTGACGTCATATCCGGAGATGAGAGAAACGGCGCATTGGTGAGCGCCAACGTTAATCCTTACAAGGCTGCTGACTTGAGCAAACAGAGATGGAGATTGACTCCTATGGTCTCGATTATCAACGCCGCATTGTTCAAGCAGCAATTGCTGCTCGAGTGCTATAAAAAGAGATCTGGACCATCATATACGTGGAGCGGACGACAACTGTGGCGATTAACTTACACCAGCCACAGGATCGACAGCTAAAGCTGTGGTTTTTTGTGCTGTAGGGCATCCGGCTGAACAGATGAAGACGTCGATCTCACCCATTGCAACTGTGGCGTTCTGGATAGACCTCGTTCCGAATGCAGAGCGTGTGGAGACCCCGTACGTGAAAGACACAACTCCAATAGAGATGAGTCTGCTGATGCCACCGTCCAATCATAAAGGTGATACTCTCACAGTATGGTCAACTTTATAAAGGGACGAAGGAGACGAGGCAAAGACGAGGAGGCGAATAGAGCTTTGCATAGCCACGTCGAGATCGGGACCCCTGGGTGAAGTATCGGTACTTCAACCGAACGTAACGGCCCTACGGGGCCGGTCCAGAAAAGGAAACCCCAGATGCGATATTGTGCTTGTAACGACCGACGAGATAGCGAAAAGGCACTGAAGAATGGCAGAACCTAACTTATCTACCCCGTACTCGCGTAGCCCGTACATCTGCGCATAGAACCTGGAAGTCTCCTGTAGTGCTTGGTGAGAGACGGCCGGGGGAGCACCTCCCTTATTGCCAACGGCACCAAAACGCTGGCGCATGAGTATCTAAGGTAGGTAAGGAGATGTAATGCTTCCGTTCTTCTGTCCTCCCTGGGGTATAACGGCTGCAGTGGCTGGTATAACCCGTCCGGCGTAAGGTCTGGGTAGCACAGTGGGGACTCGGTCTTGGGATTGCGACGTCCACACTGTAGAGATTAGTCTAAGCAGACTGGCGCGCCACACCCCAATTTGCCGGTGACATCCGCGGGTTCTCTGGAGAAGAAGTGGAGCGTGGGTTTCCGATGTCCCTCCTTAACAATCTCCTCCCGAAGTTGCAATGTCGCAATGCCCGGAATATCGAAGCTCTTGTTCACGATTTCGGTCCCCTGCCGCAACGGCGCATGCGAGATGCACCGACTCATCACGCACTCTCATCTCGGAGACCCGGACTCTATGCTGTTTTGTTTTGTTTAGTTCGGACAGCTCGTCGAGATAACAAGGTTCACCAGGGTGTCAGCCCAACGTGAGATCCGGTAAGTGAGTGTTATTAGGTGCCCTGGTTCCATGGCGGTAGTTTCGACGGCACTGTCAGAGATGGAGCCCTGGCAAGTCCTTTATTTGAACATGCCAAAATAATGCGGACCCTGGGAGCACGTCTGAGAATGAGGTGCAGGTGACTGTTCTCCAGGTCGTGCCTGCCTGCCTGCCTGTTATTCAAACTCAGGTAATAGGCAGGTACAGGAAGGGAAACTGCAATCCAAAGCCGCACCCCGTCCTGCTCTTCCGTCCCTTTATTCCTCCCAGTATCCCGTGCTTCAGTTCAACCTCAACCCTCCTCGAACATCAGGCCATTCTGCACTGTATTCGCAAGCCCCCCACCCGCAGGCGCCTTCTGTACCTTAGACCTTTGCCTGGACGGCTTCGAACCGAGTCTTATTGGTCGGCTTTACCCCGACCGTCCCCTCCCAGGACTCCAGAAAGCAGCCACACCTCCCCTCACGCCTTGAGCCTTCTTCACCTGTCGGCCTCGACAAGCAACTACCCCTTTGGGTTAGCGACGGCTGGGCGAGGTCGAAATTAATCTAGTTCCACGATTTCGCATGAAAGCTCTGCTGGGCTACCCAGGACCCTCCACGGATCCACAACCACCCACAGCACGACCAAAACTCGAGGGTACTTCCTCCGTTTTAAAATTTCTCCCTCCACTTATAGCTGTTACCAAACGGCTCGGCCGGTCTTGCTCCAAAGTCCATGTACCCTGTATCCACACATAGACTCGCCATTAATTGACCGCCGGGATTGCATTAGCGGCTGCGTGGTGTATATACAAGGCCGACACACCCTTCCTTCCACTCTGTGGTGCGAATGCGAAACCCGCCATAAACAGCTGGCGCCTTGCCATGGTCTCTCTTTTCTGCCTTTACCGCCTCTCGTTTCAACTGCCCTTCGACGCATACTGGCCATAATCAAACAACAAGGCCCTTTTTCCAACCTTGACGAGACGCACTTCACGATACAGCTGCGCGAACCTTCGTTACCCCTCGGACCCCATCTGTACTGCTTTGCGCCGCCGTTCCGAAAGCCGTCTTGGGGCCCAGGTTTCATCGCAAAGTCCGGGTCACCTTCCCCACCAGCGCTCCCCGACCACGACCAGAGCCTCCGACGAAGCTGGCATCCGACGCAACCATTCATCAGCCTCCTCCCGGCTGTGGTCTGAACCTCCATCAACCTGGGGGAACTAGGCAACGGGTCAGACCAACACAGTCGTTATAACACTTAGTTTCTTCCTCCTGCTACTTCCGTACTTCACATCACCATCACCGGACTCATGTTTCGTCAAAGGTGAGTGCTTGATGAGATGCGCCCCGCCGCCGCGACGAGTTCGGGCAGCGCAAAGCCGCCGGACTGAACTCACCTGAGAGCCTTCAACCACCAAGTCATTTGGCGCATTCTTACTGACATTCTGATTTGTAGGACGAGTTCGCAGAAGCCAGGCGATGAGCTTCTGGCCACTTTCAAGCAACAGTTTCCGGAAGTGGCCGCTGCTACCTCATCGTCTGCGGCAGGCATCCCGGCTAGCACCGCAACCGCGAGTCAGGCCAATGTTGTTGTATCCTCACAAGAAAGGTATGTTGCCCTGCTCTAAATCTCTTTTTGTTCCGGTTTTCGTTCTTTTATTTTGCGATTTCCAGTCCGCGATATTTCTGTGCTACTTGTCTGCCGGTGATCCACTCCCATTGGCGACGGAAGCTATGCGTGGTTCGGGTGCGGGAACAAAGGCGCCAGTAACCGTTTTTGCCGATCATCTAGAAATAGGGCTTTATGGGGACCGCCGTTGAAATAAGAACATGAACTAACTCGAGCCAACTGCAGAGCCCAAAGTTTAAGCCATGAGGTGTTCAGGGACCAAGACCCCACCCCTCGGGCTTCAAACGAGCCATGGAGATTCACGCCATCCTTGCTGGACTCGAACTCCTTCTCCTTCGCCCACTTTGCCAACCAACCTCCGGGGTACTACACGCCTACCCCGGGCGGAACGAACACGATCTATCATCCTCAGGCTGGTGATCTCCATACGCCGACCATCAGTCTGGGGATGGGTCTGGGCACTCCGCTCTCGATGCCAACTGCTGACGGGACCTTGCATTCGGGAACGACGGCTATCGACATGACAGGATTCCACCATGGTTTTCATCCGCACCAGTTCCACAACTACAATCCTTTCATCCAACCTCCGGCGCCTCAGCCATCCTTTGCGCCATCTACCTTTGTCCACCAAGACACCGGTTATGAGACGATGGACCAAGACGGTTCTCCCGTTGATTCCGATCCTGCCGAGGAAAGAATGGGGTCCATCGAAGGTAACTTTCAGGCACATTCTCCCATGATGGCCTTTGGAGCACGACCCTTCGGAATGCCCATGGGCGGACATCTCCCATCGTCAAGCGGATCATTCCGGTTCCACACGACGCTCAACGCGCCTACTGCTATGATCAGACATGCGGACGAAATTCCGGTGACATATCTAAACAAGGGCCAAGCCTACTCATTATCCATTGTCGATACGCGGCCTACTCTCCCGATTGTGCCGGGCCAACGATTCCGCACATTTGTACGCGTTTCCTTCGAGGATGAACAGCAGCGACTGAAACCGGGAGTTTGCTGGAGTTTATGGAAAGAAGGGCGTGGCACAAATGAAGCTCACCAGAGAGGTGGAAAGCTGCAAGCGGTCGAGTACGTTGAAGCAGGACAGCCGGCAGAGGGCGACGATAAACGAACGCGCGTCGAGCTCGAAACATCCTCCTTTGACGGCTTTTCAGTCATCTGGACACCAGGTATCAATGGATCTGTGGACTGCAGCGTCGCCGTGCGCTTCAACTTTCTTTCCACCGATTTCAGCCATTCCAAAGGGGTCAAGGGAATCCCTGTCAGGTTGTGCGCCAAGACTCACCCCTATCCGGCCGAACCAGCTCAGTCTTCGCCAACTGAGAGCGCAGCTGAAATATGCTACTGCAAAGTCAAATTATTCAGAGATCACGGAGCGGAGCGCAAGCTCTCGAACGATATTGCCCATGTCAGGAAATCCATTGACAAGCTCAACCAGCAGATCGCCCAAGCTGAGAGCGGGATGAAGGATTTCGGCAAGAGAAAAAGGTCTGGCACTTCGCAGGTCAAAAGCCAGGCCGCCCAGAGACCCGGAAAGGTGCAAAAGCACAAGCGAACTTGGTCGATGTCTTCTGCCAGTTCTGCCGGAGGCGGCGCCCGTCTACCACCCGAGGAAGACCTTCAATTCAAGCTACGAACGCTACAAGACATGTTCACATCGACACGCCCCGTAAGCGTCCTGTACCTCCGCGGCGAAGATTTCGACGACCCCGATTTGCATCCAGTATCACTACCCGGCGAATCACTTGATCTATCTAAAGTGGAGTCTAGAGACACGACATGGCGAAGCGAGCCGGGGTCCGTCACCGAATCCTCTCTAGTGTCACCCTCCCCGAGCTCCATGTCTCTCCACTCTCAAGCATCTGTCAGCGGGCAGAAATCCCAGTGGAAAGAATACCAGCGACTTGGCTCTCCATCAACCTCTCGGCAGGGTTCTGATCAACCCACCAAGATAAAACAAACGGACGATGCTGGGAACCTGACGGGTTGGATAGAAGCTTTAGGTGTAGACACGACATACCGACCCCCTCCCGAACGATCTACGAAACCGGTTGCCTGTTTCTATCTCGCCCGACGAGAGTCGCCCGACGCCTCTCCCAACAATCTTCACCGCGCCGTCTACCTGATGCAACGGACTCTGCAGGAATTTGTCACTAAGACTGCCCTCAAGTGGAACTTCGATAGTAGTAGGGTTATGAGGACAGTACGTGTTTTACCCCGGGGCCTCGAGATCGAAATCGACGACGACGTCATCCAGGAACTTTCGGAGGGCCAGGATATGACTTTCGAGCTCGCCGAAGTGAGGGTCCCGGTTAAACGGGAATGGGAAATGGCGGTCGATGTCGGGCCTGATGAAGTTGAGATGATATCCCCAACCTCGACAGGTGCCGAGCAGACCAGATACGAGCTGCGGCTTTGCTTCTGATGATGACGAATGATGAAGAGCAAGAACAACAACAACACAACACGCGAACACGATTGAAGGAGGACACAACAATAAGTCTTTGGATAATGGAATCTATACTGGCTACACCGGTGCCGGCAAGGCGAGTCTAGAATAGGATTTGGCTTGTGGCTGTTTATTTTGAAATATGTGGAGTTTGATTTTTTGTCATTTTCAACACGCCGAGATTGGCGTGCACATAAAAAAAAGCACCCATATGTTTCTAGGGTTTGCGGATGGGGCTGCTTTGTGGTCTTTGGTGGCGTTGGCAATCCGGTTCCTTTCCTTGCGAGATACCAAGTCCCTCGACGGGCAAAGTCTTCCAGTGTTGATCTTTTCTTTTGTTTCGATCACTTCTCCTGTTCTTTTCTTTGTCACTTAATTGGAGGAGACATCGGGTTCTTTTACTCCAAGGTACTAGAGTGACTTCTACGTTAATTCTTGCCTGTCAGGGGGTGGGCGGCAATGGACTATGTTTGTGGATTTCTTATCATTTTCGTATGGGCGTCCATTCGCCTATCTTTTCCCGATCAAAAACTTGATCTGTTTGGAGTGGTATAATTTTCAGAGAACGGGTTGGCTGGCACGTCATGGTTTGGCTTAATAGGGCCTGTGGCCCTTCCCCCTTTTTCTTGATACCTTTGGTTGGCTATGGCTGGCTATCTTGCTTCTAGCAAACTTCAGGGGGGATCTTAGTTTTCACGGATCATCCTAATTTGAATACGTTTTTACTTTGTTCGCCCGGATATTGAGTCCCTTTCTGGATCTTTTGCTCATTAGATTTGTTGCCGCCCTGGGCTTGCCTCAGGCAATGTTGTGGAGGCTGAATAATAGGAGTGGAGCGCTTGACGATAACGGTTAACAGAGTTTGTCCTCTACCTATCAGAACCGCGAACTCGCGTGTAAGATGTGCGATGACATCGACTGTAATAAGGACTGACGAACGACGAGATGGAGCAGGGAGGCGAGAAACGGCAGTACCTCCGAGTGAGTTGCCCTGTAGGGAGTTGGTATCCGCCTTGCCTGCCTGCCCGTCCGTTCGTTCCCCGGGTCTTTCGGAAGGTAACAGTCCCGGGCGGGCTTGGGGCTTGGGTGAGAGGAAAAAAGGGTCTGGCCGCACACACTGAGCCGGGCCTCCCTGAGCAGTGCAGCTCCTGGCCAGCGAATCGGGGGCCGTGATGGCACTCGTTCGGTTGGCCGCTCCGGCTCCGCACTCGCACACACACTGGTATCCGACACACACCGGTCGGTCGCGTCTGTTCGTCTGCTGCAGCATCAAGGAGTCGACATTAATCTCACCTCGAGGCCTGAGGAAGCCATCTCTCAACTGCCATTGGGTGGTCTGGCACCTGACAGCGCAGCGGGTACAGCGGAGTATTGGTGAGGTGGCTCGAGTCTATTGCATATACGGTACTACTAGATACACATTTTACCGGCTGTTTGGAATCATCACTGATGAATGATGAGCTGTGCTTTGACCTCCTCGTTCGGCCACTCCTTCTCCTCGAGAGAGATGTTCTGGACTACCTAGGTGAGTTACACGTGTATCGATGTTCCTGCGAGTGAGTGGCCTGATGTTGAGTTTTTTCTCGACGCCCAACCCATCTAGGTGGCCAAGCTGGCCAACCACCCCTGGGGTGGGTTCGGTCGCCGCCGCCGTGTTTTCTTGTCTTGTCTGTCTTCTTTTGGGGAAGAACAGTCCGCAAACATTGGACAAGAAGGAATAAACATCATCACCACCAGACCACCAAGCCATCCCCCCTGGCTAGTCCTTTCGTTGGTGTCAAACCCATCTGGTATAGGTAAGTTTTCTAGCGCCAATGACCGACTGAGAAGTGAGTAGAGGAGGAGAAGGAAACCGGTAAAACGGTCTGTCTGGGCCATGAGTCTTGACCAAGCAGGAGTGACATTGTTCTCAGCCCCTTAAAAACGGCCTCTCTCATGAAGCCAACCAGACTCTTTTTTTTTGTTCTTCGCAAAACGGGGGGCGACTTGATTACCAGCTACCTATCTATAATCAGAATACCACCGTAATGTGTACCACAAGTGTATCATGCTGTAGTAATGGTAAGACGGAAACGTTGGATACACGTTGGTAGTTTCGAAGAACGAAATACAGGAGCAATGTATCCTCTCGCTACCAAAGAAGAAAAGGCGTTTCCCCATCATTCTATAATTATCACTCACCTACCTGCTTCCGTAGGCATGATCAAAGGGTCCTGCGTACGTACTCCGTACCTGCTGCGTATCGACCATCCATCCTCCCGGGGCAGGCAAAGCGGGTTTCTCTCTCTCTCTCTCGCACTACCACTCCGTCCGTCTCCCGCCCGTCCCCTCCGTCCCGTCTAATGTTCCATCAGCCTCTCTTCTGTCTTACCTTTTTTTTTCTGTCTTTCTTTTCCTTTCCTTATTTCGTTATGAACTTATTCCCAACCCCAGATCCTTGTCAGCTAACGGTCTTGTTCTTGCGCGTGGTTCTGTAATTAAAAGAGCCAACCGGAGCTTTTCGTCCTGCCGCTTCCCTACATCGACTTCTAGCTTTTAACAATTACGGCGTCATCCATCAGCTAACCTTACGTGCATGAGGGTTCGTGCATTTGGGAAATGACCGTCACATCCATCGCTCTCTTTTCCTCCCCATCGATGAATCCAGCATCCCATCCCGTAACTGCCGAAAACTGATGGTTCATGGTTATGGAACTCGGCGAAATGTTGGAAAAATGTGGATTGAAAGAAAAAAAAAAGCTTGGGTACCAATCGCCGATGGACACGGAGTACGGCATCAGGTGCTGTGTAAGTGAGTGGACAGCAGAGCGTGTGATGGGGAGACGCGAAGGAGAGAGCCGCGCCGCCCCTGTCGGGGGTCAATTCTTTAGGTGTGGTGGCTTGACGGCTCGCGATTGGCCAATGCGTGCCAATTGAGGTTCAAAATATTCCCTGCAAGAAACGCAAACCATTGCAACGACAAGCGCCATTGCCGCTTTAGATTAGTTTTTTTTTTTTCTTCGTTGCTCGCAGGACGGCAATTTGATTTTATCTCTTCACTTATCTCTTCTCTCCTCAATCCACCATCTTCTCCAATTTATTTTTTCCTCTGCTCTGGACCCGCTACCGAGTCATTGTGTGATCTCCCCAAGCAACCGAGCGACCGGCCAAGCCCGAACCGACAACAAGCGGAAAAAGGGGGTAAACGAAAAAAGGAGGCTCTGTTGTGCCAGGTTTGGGGGGGGGGGGCTAGAATAATCCGACCACAGAAAACCGGTATCAACCACTCAGAAACATACAAAATGCCATATAATCGAAAAACTAAACATGCGATTCTCAGAAAATCCCATTGCGAACAAATCGCGTGCTTGTCACAGCCACAATGATCGACAAGACCGACATTGAAGATCCCCCGTCATTGACCACCCAGGCAACATGTGGCGATCGACCGAAGTTTTATCGCCCCTTCGAACCTCAACAAAAATGTATTTTTTCTCTATCAAATCCTTGACTTCATAATTATGATGAATGATGATTTTCTCATTTTCTATTTTAAGTTCCTTTCAGATCTGCATGCGTCAGTCCAGATCCCCGGATTCTGCTAGTTCCGGGATGCGAGCCGGCGGCAGCTCCGAGCCGGGAGTCTTGGATTCCGGGAGCCCGGGTTTCTTGGCAAGTGGCCTCCCTCCCCCTCCGTTGAGGTTCGCCGAACGACTTCTCCGTATCAGATCTTCCACCGGCTGTTTTCTTTTCTCGCCACTTCCATCTTTGTTTCACTCTCTCCGTCCTTTCTTGACATTTCTATTTTTAAAATGACCTTCGACCTGACGTGATTTCTCATTTTCAGCCTCAGCCCCCTTTTCTTGATTCCAGTCCGTATCAGCTCAATCCGCCCGGCCGGTGGCAAGCAGAAGCTCTAAACAGAGTCCCTGCTTGCGAAGTGCATGATCACAGCACCGAATCAGAGACTCGGGACATGGTTCAAGCAGTTCGTCCGTCCCTGTCAAGGAGAACCCACGGATAATACCGATGACTGGCTCGACGACTGCGGTAGTCAGATGACTCTCTCGAGATGGAAGGATGGAAAAGGGGTACACGGCAGCTGTATCCGATGATCGATGCTGTTTTGGGGCAGGAACGAGAAAAGGCCGAACAAGACGGACGAGACCATGTTCATTCGATTAATCTTTGTGACGCCCATCTCCTCCCCAATCTATCCCAGACCGGCATCACGCGATACGTGAGACGAAGCAAGCCGCGTGTTAGTAGTAGCACGACATCTACCTACACGCACACACACCCAGAGAGACACGCACAAGTGCGAGCGGGTATATGGAGACGGACCGCCGTTCGGAACCCGCGAAGGAGGTCCACGCCATCTTTTCTATCCGTCAGCGTCTCGTCTGTGGTGTAATGCCTTTACACTTCTCTCCTTCCGTCGGTGTGAATATCACACCGTACCAGTGGACGGCTTGGTACATACCTTTGAGGGTTAACAAAAGTAGTTGCTACTCTCTTCTTTTTTTTTTCTTTCTGGATTTTCCATCTTCAAAGTCCGATCACTTGCCTATTCACATCACTGAATCGTTTATTTTTTAGTCTTCTATTATTAGCAGCAGCACCAGCACCAGCAGAAGAGATCGTGGCAAGAATATATAGGTCTGCACGTTCACTTCAGCTCGGTCATGATCCAGAGATTTCTCAAGGTACCAAAATTCGCCTTCAGCGGTGTTGTATACGCGTTCTATAGTTGTGTCAGACAACCCCGGCATATGTTAGCTGCAGTGCACTCTAAATAAGAATTACACCATGCGATATGATGTGCCACGGACCCTGGGTGCGCAAATTGGTTTGCGTGCATTGCGTCCCGGGCCCTGCAGCCGTCCCATGCTGCTGCTCTGCACGTCTTGCAGGACGTGCAAAGAACAAGTCCGTTGTCTGCGGAGAACAGGCGTCGTTGTATCGGTACTTTCTGGACCCCCAGGCTCACTCGCCACAGCTTGGCAAAAGCTTTTTGTGTTTTCTTATCTGGGGGAAAATTGGGGGAAGAAGGGGTGCGTGGACAGACTTGCAGTTTGCAGCGATGTATCTGCGAAGCAAGTTGCTGCTGGCATATACATGCCCCCTTATTTTAACCCCTTTTCCCCTCACCCCCCTATATAAGGGACAAATCTACGGATACCGGAGGGGTGAGGTGTACGGAGGACGGTGGTTCCGTCCAGCTCCCGGTGCGCTGGTCCCGAACTTCGTGCTGCTTCCCTTCCCGAGACACACTCTGTCTTCCACATCCGGACATGCGGGTGCCGATCACTTAGCCGAGCGAACCCCTCCCTTCTTCTCTGGACCAGAGCAGCACTGCAGCAGCGAGTCCAGAGGTGTGGCAGTGCAAGAAGAGAGGAGAAATCTAGGCCTTGCCTTTTGCTTTCCTGTCGCTGTTGCCCGCCAGCAGAGCTCACTAATAATTGGACAGATGCCGCGTTTATGATGAATCCTCAGCTGTACAAGGTGTCGACTATGCAGAGTTTCGAGTGATACAGCAGGACAGACAACATCAGTTGAGAGATTTCTGTGCGTGTTAGATGTGGCGCAACACGTCAGTTTGCAGCAGTCTAGGTGTTCAACGGATAAGTGGCTTGACTCAACTGACCAGAAAACAAAGAGACAGAGAGAAGTGTGTGTGTGTGTGTGTGTGTGTGCCAGTGACTGTGCCTCATCAGAATCTCACGGGCCACCATCCTCTTCATTCATCCGTTCGGCTTCGTTCCAGGGGACCAACTCTCACGGTAAAGGATTTCTCACTAGCCACAACGATCTGCAAGAGAAAGACGTTGTTGTACACGTGTATATTCATTCCCATTCGCCACACATCAGGTAAAGTCGGCTGTACAACCTATCACCTACCGTTATATGTAACGGAGAGAGACGAACAACGGAAAGGAGAGAGAAAGAAGCCAATGACATGGCAGAGAGAGCCCATCGGCCCGCCTGATAGGGAAAGAAGCCCCGTGCCCACTCGCCACTCCAGTCTCTGGTCTGTGGCGCTCCACATGAAACTGCACTATCATTCGGCTTCTCGACGTCTTCTGTCCTATCAGGACAACAAGTAAAGCATTGACGATACCAGTGATAAGCGAATAGGTTGGCGAGGAGGCACCCCCCGCAGGTTCAAACAAGTCGAAACTTGACAATGCCGGCGGCTCAGGTCACTCACTAGCCACTTGTTTCCTCTGTGGGCGAGCGAGTGAGTGAGTGAGAGGGGGGGGGGGGGACGGAAATCTGGGGGAGGCTGATGAACGTGAGAGACAGCAGCACCGTGCGGCCGCACGGAGAAGAACTGGAAAGTACCAGGTAATGACACGCACATTATGTACGTACACGTACAAGCCACACCTGTGGAGAAAAGATCAACGCCACTGGTGGCAAGTGAGTGACGGGACCCCCAATATTGTACACGGTGGTACAAAGGATTCTTCCCTTGATAGTGTGCAGTTCAGCCCCTTGCTAAGGTAGGTAGGGTTGAGAGATCGTCGTCGAGTAGTACCGATAGACGAGGCGATCGACTGGTTGGGATGGACCCTTCCCTGGATCATCCCCATCCCGCAAATTCATATATTCAAATAATTTACTAGTACTATCCACTAGAATGAGTACTCAGGAAGACAGGTAAAGGACCGACTGACTCCAGACTTCTGTGGAGAGGAGCTAAAGATAGCTACACCACTCAACAATCAAGGGTTCAGGGGTAAGACATTTGTTCAAATCAAATCAGATGATCTGATAAATTAAGGGTCTCGAAGATCATCTCATTCTTGCTGTGTCGTCAAAGGTTCGTATTTTGTTTGAATATTCAGAGGTTTAATTCAGCGTTGAGATGATGAGCCTGTTGACAGTTGGTGCCAAGGAATTGCTGCTGTTGTTGTTGTTGTGACTCCTGGATGGGATCATTCGTTTTTTTGGGTCAATCAAGGTTTGTTGAACAAAGCACAACACCAACAAACCATCAATCGTATATGATCCATCTAGCAGCTGCAAAGAATTTTGGATGAGAATAAAAAGTGAAGATGGGACAAACATTTAAGAGAAGGAGTTGAGTACTGCGACCACAAATCAGGCGATGATCGACATCAAAGCCGGTTGAGCCATCCCCGCATCTTCAAGACGTCATACGGCTACGCTCACGATAACCTACCTCTCTTACGAAGGGCACGGTGAGATGAGAATTAAAAGTAAAAAGTAAACAACCCATAAAAGGGGATATGAAGATATCACGATGTCCGAAAGGTAATAAGAGTGTAGCTCTAGCTTAAAATGCGATAATACAACTAATGAGAAGCGTGTGACGGTTGGTGCGACTGAGGCTTGATTGAATTGATTGCGACCGTTAACGGTATATACCCCATTAGAATTCCAAAGGTTGATACCTTTGGTATTCTGGCATCCTTTTGCGATTGAGGGGGGTTTGGTGTAATGGTTTGGGTCATTGCACTGGCTCGTCACAAAGCGTATAGAAAAAACAGAATCAATAAGTAGTTACAGCATGGCTAAGATATATAAATAACCTAACTTTCTATTTATTATCGATGTTTCGAATTCCGCATATTAATGTCTCAATGGATAAGATAAAAAGACCCATGAATTGAGCTTCAATATTGAGAGATCTGTGATTGGATTTCAGAAAGACAGAATTAAAAGAGAGGCAAACGCCTAGGAAAACGAGAATCTAAAGTGAACTAAACATGTTGAGAAACATGACTCTTCATTTGCCATTGATTGCTCAAGTTATTGTATATCTTGAAAGCACACGACAACACCATTAGTTAGGCTATAAGAATGAAATGATCATGATTCTTTCCTATATGAGTTTAGGTAATGGGTAATTGGTTTCTTTGTCAAGGCGGAAGCCAGAATAGATGATAAATGTCGTCAACGCGCAACAAAGTTGTGAGGCCTGCCCAGGTTGGTTTCGTTTCCATCGATACCGTCTTTCTTTCCTAACGCCCATCAGACTGAAGTCTCATAGAGTGAGGGATTCATATTGCTAAGGTATCCAGTCAAGACAAGTGACGGCGTTACTCAAAATGTAAGTTAAATAACTAAGCGAGATGCCTAGGTAATGTCCGTGATCTTTTGTCTCTGAGTTTCCACGCCTATGGCCCGTAGCCAGAGCCATACCGAACTAGATTATATTCAAATCGTCTCTCAATCGCCACTGTTATTAGAAGGATGTGCATACTGCATTCCCAGGGTAATATACACGAGAGGCACGGTGGTTCCTCTTCTCATAGCTATACTACCAAATAACCCTACCTCCGAGAGGAGAGAGGGAAAGAGCCATGGTTGAACTGCTTTATTTGCCTACAGACAGGCAGAAATAATAGTATATTACCCTGGTTCTGTTGTGGAAGAATGTAAAATCAAAGTCCCATTGTTTTGTTCTGAAAACGCTGCCGTATCAACGCTATTTTGTTGCGCCAAGTATGTAAGACATACCTGCCTACCACTATAGCCCAGAAACCGCCGTAAACGCCTAAGTATCTCTATTCTTTTGCCCCAAGTAGCCATAACCTTAAGCAAGGTAAAGACAAGTCAAGCCAAGGCCCGGGGTATCGTGAAAACCGGTAAACCCATCCATCCATACTCCTTTAGTTCCGCAGCCGCTTCCTCTCCGAAGACCCGGTATGAGTAAACAATGTAGACAACCGAAAAAAAGAAGATCGTAAAAGAGGAGACACCTTTGAAGCATCCACACGTTCCTGAGATATCCTATCCGTACTGTGTAACAATAGTACACCTCTAACCTACCACCTCTCAAAGAAACTGGATCTCAGTCTCAGTCTCAGGCTCAGCCTTGACGTCATTCGCCAACGAAGCCGAAGCCAACAACTCCATCTCCATCTCCTTCGAGAGCCGGATCGCCTCGCGCGATGGCGACGAGAAAGGACACTCGTCAAGCTTAACCCTATCACCCGAAGTATTCCCCCTCACCATGCCGAAGCCCGACCCCGTACGGAAACCGACAAATTGCTTCCCAGCCAAGAGCTGCCAGACCATCCAGTGGACGTCCTCGAGACACGGATCAGCCAGCTCGCGCCACACGGGCGCTCCCTCGCCATAATACCGAGGCGGACCGTTGTTGGACCAGTCGAAATTCGCAGACTTGGCGCAGCAAACCTGAACTCGTGTCTTGTCATCCGCTGTGCTGCTGTCCGTGGTCGAGGTCGGAAGGTTGGTCTTGTAGTGCACGTTGCGCCACTTGATCCGCTCCTCCAGGGGCGGCACGACCCAGCCTCCGGAAGAAAGCAGCGTGGCGTAACGGTCGCCGATCCGGGGACCAGAGAAGACATTGGGCGCGTATGGGGGATATGGCATGGCGACGGCCCGGACGACGTAGATGGACGACTTCTCCTTACGTTCGGGGAAGGCAGGGTCCTTGGCGAGGTCGTCGGCCATCTCTTCGCGCTTGACGCGGAGCGTCTTTTGCAGCGCCGGCAGATGGGGGGCCAGGCAGTTTTGTACGAGGGGGGTGGCATCCTCTGTCTTGGGGTCGCTGTTGCCGATGCCGAGGCCGATACCGTCATCACTGAATTGCTCTTTATCTATGACAACGCTATCACCGTTGTTGTTCTTGTCGTCACCGTCGCCAGCTACGGCGACTATGTTGCCCCAGCTGTTGCTGTGTGGCATGGGCAAGCTGCGGGGGATACCGGAAGGTTTGCCGTCGTTGGCTGCTGTCGCCTCGTCCTTCGCGTCATCATCCGACAAAGGCACAGTGACAAGATCCGGTGCGCTGAGGTCTATACCAGGCTGAGCAGGAGCACCGCTTTCCTCTTCTACCTTTGCTTTCTTCTCTATGTTCGTGGTTCCCGAGCGACCGAACGCAGCCAAGCGCTTCAAGCTGGCTTCTGCTACACGGGTGAGATTACGGGTCGGCAAGTCTACTGAAGCAAGCCTGGGAGTTGGAGGGGTGATCAGGTTCTGTTGCTGCTCGTCTTGTGTATTATCCGACCCCTTCTTGTCGACGACGTCTGACGCGATCTTCCCTGAACCTTCGGGACTGTCCGTCACTGACGGAAGGAGCTTCTTAAAATTGAAGTCGAACTGGGGCAACCTAAGGGTACCTGACATAATGGTGGGATCGATCGCATGATCCATATCGCGCAGCGAGAGCCAGACATAACGGGGGTTGACTCCGCAGCGCGTCAGCAGATTGTCGTCGGCGCCAGAGATGCGCTTAAGCTGTATCTCGATGAAGAACATATTCTCGCCGTTTTTGGCTTGGAGACGGTCGCCAAAGAACATGGACTTGCTCCACTGCATAAATCTCGGGTCAGTGTGCCCCGCTTCCTCAGTTACGCATGGCCGAACAGCTGCTGGAATTGTATACTCACGTCGTCGTCACGTTGATCACCCTCGGCGCCCTTGATGGACATTGCGACCAGCTCGGCAACCCGGTTTTGGAGTTCAAGCTCCTCGGTGGTCAGACTGAGGTACTTGGCAGCGCCAGCACTGGGTGTGGCTTGAGGGTCGTTGGGGTTGCCGGCAGCCCAGTCCATGTGCATGATGGAGAAATTCTCAAAATGCTCGTACTCCTTGATGTCTTGGGCCTTACGCTTCATAATCTTCTCGAGGTCATCGCAATGGCGCGGGGACAAGGGCGCATGGGTCGACGCTATTCGGACAGCGGGCACGGGCGCTACGGGTCTGACGCTCGTTTCGACCGTGGTAATGGACGCATTCGCCTCCGACATGGTCTCGACCTGATCAGGTACTGGTGGCGGAAGGGGGAAAATGCCGAATTCCGCACCAGAGCTCCCCGCGTTCGAGGAAACCTGCTCAAAGGCGATGCTCTGCGGTGACGGGCGGGATGGCGATGTGCCGTCCGCAGATTCGTGATCGTCGGCCATTGGCGCTTGTTTGACGCGTGTTTTGGGGATGAGTAGTGGGCGAATTTCCGAATTTTCGGTGTTCGGTTCGGAGCCGTTGCTCTGGTCAATTACCTTAGGCTGGGATGCCTGAGAATGGACTTCTGTAGCAGGTGTTTGTCCAGCGGGTTGTCCAGCTGGCGCGGATATGTCAGCTGAGAGGTTAAGGTTAACGTGGTGGGGGTAAAGGAGTAAGGTAGGTTTGCTTGAGCCGTGCCGGAGTTTATAAGGTGGGTAAGGTATTGGGGAATAAGGTGCGGGTGAGGCGTTGCTGAGAATGCAGTACGGACGCCCATAATCATTAATAATTGCACAGCACTGCCCTGGCTGTCACAACTTACCGGGAGAGGCAGAAACGAGGTGCTCGAACCCCGGAGGAGGCCGCAAGCCAGGACGGCCGACAACCCTCCTGCCAGCGGCCTGGTTTTCGTTGACCCACTGCGCCGTGTCTTCCTCGCTCATTTTTGCTATTTCTTGTGTGATGCGTGCGAAGCAAATGTGGTGGGTGGTGAGCAGTGCCTTGATTCAAGCAGCAATAACAACAGCAAGGCGACGGATCCGTGGTCGTTGTTCTGGAGAAAGAGAAGACGCTTTTTACAACACGCTTAGGATTTTATATTCAGGCTCCATCGCACATCTTTTGGTGCGTTTTTGGGCGCCTTTGTTGGACGCAACCATCCATTCATCCCAAGCTGGCACACGCGCAGCCGACAAATCATGGCATTTGCTCTCTGGTGCACCTTCGATGGACAACAGGGCCAGGAGCTTCCATCCGTCATCTCTCGCATCGTCCTGAATCAACTCATGACTCTTCGCAACAGACTGAGCAACTGAAGTTGAAGCGTGGATCGTGAAGCTTTTCACCATCCATTATAATCCTCTATCGCCCTCAAGATGATGCATTCATATTGACACCTTTGAGTGAGCACGGCATGTTTGGCTCCACCACGTGCCTCACGCGATAACAGTTCGCACTGCTGATATAGATTGCCACAGCACATACATGTCCATAATCCAGACACAGATGGATGGGGATGAAACACTTGTAAGGACGTAAGAACGAATGCAGGGAAGCAACCAACTCTCGGTAGAGATGCTCTCTGTCTATGAGAATGTTGCTCATTGATAGTAGCGCAACTTTGGCCACTGGTCAACAGGGATCGCTGACCAAATACAAAAAAAATTCGGGAATTTGGGTCTTGGAGGTGGATTGTCGACAGTGATATTGAGGTTGAGGTCGACGTGAAGTTGAATGCAAGACTGCCAGGCCAATGATGCGGCTGAAGAGGAGACGAGGCACCCTGGACGTCCGGCAGCAGCCGATCGCTAGCGCGTCCGATCTGGAATTACCTTCCCTACCGGTACGGGTTAGGTAAGCAAGAATCCGCTGCGCTACACGGTCCGCGCGCACTGTCCAGATCCGCGCTTGTCCCTGTTCCTTTTTTGGAATACGTAGCATCACGCTCCGATCTCGCGACACCAAAGAAAAGTCGGCCCAACATCAGATCCGTCATCTAGCTCCAGCTGACCTCGGCATGCTCGGGCTGCATACCACTGTCTACACCGTTCGTCTGTCGTCACCAGGATGGCACGCTATACCCTATACCCCGGGCAGTTATGCACCAGCAACGAGCCAGCCTTGTATCCAGACGTACCAGACTACCTACCGGCATCGTCACCGCCTTTTTGAGGCCACCGCCAAGCGACCTAAGATCACCTTCTAACCCCAAGTCCAGGTCAAGGAACTCTAGGGGAGAAATGGGCTTTGTGAGTTGATAATGCGGGGGAGAAGGCACGTACGTCACCAGGGCACCCGTACCTTGCCAGGAACAAAGCGCTTTTCAGTCGAAATTAAATCCCAACAAATGTTGACAGCTGTCTGGTTCTGACGCCGTAGACCCCACGCAAAGAGAGGCGCAGCATATGGATTTTATGGACCCCAGGTCAAGAGTTGATATCGATGCGACGAGATCTTGGCTGCTTGGCGGCGTTTCCAAGTTCACTGGATGTTGAAAGTCGGGGTGACCTCAAACCGCAAGGCTCAAACAAGCCTAGGACCCCCCCGAACCCGCAGTGTGACTTTGGCGGCCAGGTCCAGCCTGTGGCACTGGCCCCGACTGCCGCCTGCCCACTACCCAGTGGCCAGCGCCTGAATCAGCATGCCAGCAAAATGGTAGCGAAAAGAATCCACACTAAAATAAAATCACGATATTGTGGAACCTTCACTCCCTTTCCCTTCTTTTCCTTTCCTCTCTTCTTCGTCCCCTTCCCCTTCCGATTCCCCTCTCCCCCAGCCCATCCGGTCTCGACACGCACCGCCTTTGCCAATTCTTCCCTGAGGGTGCTTTTCTTCTTTTTATCGTTTCCGTTTCTGTTGGTCGGTTTTATTCTTTGGATCATCTTCCCTGAGCGGCCTCTTTGTCTCGCTGAAAGACCCCACCACAGCACGCGAACACACGCTTTCAAAGTCGCCTCGTCGGTCAACCTGCTTGCGCACTCGGTCCCCATCCTCATCACTCGTGCGCTCAGTGCCCGTTCGTGACTCAGCCCACCTCCAGCGCCGCCTCGTGCTTGACTAGAACCGCTCGCCCCGTCACGATACCTCGTTGTCCGCGAATAAGAACCGTCCGTCTGTCGAGATTGGTCCCTTGAAGTCAACGCTGCTCAATTTGCGCTCGAGGATAATTCCAGCTTCAGCCTCTGCTCGACATTGCGCCTCCGATCTGAGACCGCCGTCTTCATCCAATACCGCGTTGTACCGCTGTGCGACCGGCCAAATCAACAGGTCTCCAGCTCGGTCCCCAGCAACCCCGAACCCCTCCTCGGGAACTGATCACCAACGAACAAGAAGAAAAGAAATACATAAACACCCCCATTCTGCCAATCGCGACCACCTGTGACTTTCGCTAGTCATGGCCAATCCGTTGCAGTTTGCCTACCGAACCCAGAAGGCTATTGGCGTCTTTGATGCCGCGCCTGTCTACGAAGCCCTCCCTGGGTTCGCTCAGCCCGAAGGGAACCTCCGGTGTTGTACCTACTCACCATGCGGCCGCTACTTTGCATACGCCTCTAATGAGGGCGTTACCGTCGTCGATGCCTCGGTCGGCCACGTGATGACCTCTCTGCCTATCGCTACCGTCTACGAACTCAGCTTCTCTCCCCGCGGCACGTTCCTGAGCACTTGGGAGCGCCCCGCCAAGGATGAGAACGGGGACGCGACCAAAAACCTCAAGATTTGGCGCGTCATTGAGGACGTTGCTGATGGCGTCGAGAAGCAGCCGCTTGGAAAATTTGTTCAAAAGTCCATGTCGGGCTGGAACCTGCAGTATACTTCTGACGAACGATATTGCGCTCGTCTGGTGACCAACGAAGTGCAGTTCTATGATAGCAACGACCTTTCGACCGTCTGGAATAAGCTGCGTGTTGAGGGTGTAACTGACTTTTCTATCGCCCCTGGCCTGAATCAGAACGTGGCTGTTTTCGTGCCAGAGCGCAAGGTAAGAAGCTTGCGTTTCCATCACACTCGCGCGTGGCCCAAATAACCCCGAGTTCAAAAATTCTAACCGTTTTTTCAGGGTCAACCCGCTGCAGTCAAGGTCTTCAACGTGCCGCAGTTTACCTCGCCTATCTCGCAGAAGACCTTCTTCAAAGGCGACAAGGTCCAGCTCAAGTGGAATGGACAGGGTACGAGCCTGATTGTGCTGGCACAAACAGAAGTCGACAAGTCCAACAAGAGCTACTATGGCGAAACAAACATGTATCTGCTGAGCGCCAGTGGTGGTTTTGATGCCCGTGTGACTCTCGATAAGGAAGGGCCTATCCACGACGTTTCTTGGTCTCCTAATTCCAAGGAATTCGGTGTCATTTACGGCTTTATGCCGGCCAAGACGACCATTTTCAACCACCGTGCCGTGGCCACTCACTCGTTCGCGCTTGGCCCTCGCAACACCATCATTTTCTCGCCCACGGGCAGGTTTGTCTTGGTTGCCGGGTTTGGTAACTTGGCAGGTCAGATTGATGTCTATGACTTGGAGAAGGATTATGCCAAGGTGTGCACGATTGAGAGCGGCAACCCCAGTGTCTGTGCTTGGAGTCCGGACAGCCGTTACATCATGACAGCCACTACCTCACCGCGTCTCCGCGTTGACAATGGCATCAAGCTCTGGCATGTGGGTGGTGGCATCATGTACAACGAAGAGATGGTTGAACTCTACAACGTCATGTGGCGCCCTGCAGCAGCCGATGCTGTTCCGGGCGGAGATCCGTTGCGCCCCGTGCCCACTCCGCATGCCTCTGCCTTGGCATATCTGGGCACGGTGAAGACTCCCTCCAAGCCTGCGGGCGCATACCGGCCCCCGGGTGCGCGAGGCGCGTCTACCCCATTGCATTTCAAGCGCGAGGATGAAGGAGGAGCTGCCCATTCAGTGAGCAATGGGACACCGTCGATCGGCCCCAACGGCTTCGGTCGTCCGCGCCGCCAAATTCCCGGCGCAGAGTTTGCTGATGGAGCTTCTGTCCCCGGGGCCGCGCCTGTGGGTGCTGCTGTTGATGGTGACGATGCTCTGTCAAAGACTGCTTTGAAGAACAAGAAGAAACGGGGCAACAAAAAGGCAAAGGAAGGCGAGCCTAAGGGAGCTTCTCCCACAGGCAATGAAGGAGGATTAGCGCCGCCTTCTCGGGAGTTCGGCAGTGGGTCCGGTAACGAGGGACGCAGCCCGGAGCGACGAGGGTACCATCATCACTCCCGCAGCCAGTCTCGCAACAACTACCCGGTCCGCAACCGTAGCAACACCCACCGTGCCCGTTCCCAGAGCCGTCCTAACCAGAGGCAGGGACAGCATCAGAACGAGGGTGCCCCGATTGTTCCTCAGGGTGGACAGGGAGGCGCGCCTCTCATCACCACCGACGCAAGTGGTGCCAACCAGAGTGCCAACGCCAAGAAAATGAGGAGTCTGCAGAAGAAGATCCGGGCCATCGAGGACCTAGAAATGCGTCACGCAGGCGGCGAAAAGCTCGAGGATACTCAGATCAAAAAGATCTCTACCAAGGGAAGCGTTATCAAGGAGCTTGAGGCGTTGGAGAGGGAGAACTAGGAGGCTTGTTGTAAGCTCGTTCCTATGTAGATAGACTTACCCCAGCGTTTATGGGGCAGTTGAGAAAGAAATGTAGTATGAAGGATTGCCGAGTTAATTACGAGAATTGAGCAAGTCCAGCAGGTTCGTCTCTGTATTCATCGCGGGATGACACTTGTCAAAGCCTTTGCTCAGGCCAGATCCAGCCCAGCCTGCAAAATCCGTCAAATGATAGACGGACGGACGGAGATTCATCCACGTCGTCGTCTCGACTTTGACGTTAAGGAGGTTGCTTTGTATGGAAGAGATGTTGATGTGTGCTCGAGCGTGAGCAAGTTATAAAGAAAGGAGAAAATGAAAGTGATAAATTTCAACCGACCAGTCTTTGAAGCCGTGATGTCTGCCCAACGCTGATATTTTTCTCGTATTTCTGGGAGTCATTATTGCTGTCTAAAAATTGCGAAACGGTGGTGTGATGTGCCTGAGCCGCATAGGTACCTGCCAACCTAGGCACCTAAGCACTTGCCAAGATACCTAGGTAGCCGCCACCGATCATTCGGATTGAAGTTGAATCTCGGCGCATCCACAACTTCTCCCAAATTCCACATTCCTACGCCTGCCAGTGGTTTGCAGGTTTGCAGCCTTCACCCGTCTCCTTCTACCGTGAGGCAACCGAACTCGCAATGTCAGAATACACCGATCCCGGCATTGCGTTCAGAGAGACGATAGTACAAGGTCGCGATGGCAGCGATTGGTCACTTGCCAAGCCCGTCGATATGGACTTTTCGTCCTGGGACTCCTGGCACTGGCGGTGCGGACGGCGGGACAAGAAGGGCATGAGAGTCAATGGACCGCGCTCACTTGTCGAAATAGCCACCAGAGTCGTAGGTGACAACATTCACACATCTTCCGCCGAGATCATGGCGGACCTTCCTACGAGATTACTCTGGCGTGTTTGCGGGGATCTGCAGTCGCGAGGAGGCCTCTGTTTCCATGCCTGGAAGATCTTCTCCAAGCATCTCGTGGCTGCCGCCGCCACCGGCGACCCTGACAGCAGCACAATTCCCATGGAGCTCTACCGCTACCGCAAACAAATTCGCTACCCATCTCGTGAGCTGAGCTACTACACGGCGCCGCTGGATTCCTCACCCACGGTCGACTTCTTGACCTTTCTGAGCATACACCAAGTCGCCGCATTTCAGGCCGACGAGCTCTTGGGTCTCGCGCGGCTAAAGAACCTGGCCATCCTCGAGATCGTCGAGAATGGCACTCTTGATCCTCAGGACAAGGTCAGCGACCATCTGATCAAGGGTTGGAGCGAGATGGAAGACCCGTTCGCACTTCTGCGGATACTGAAAATAAACAGCAACCGCACCTTGACCTGGCGTTCCCTCCAGTATATTTCCAAGTTTCCATCACTGGTCTTCTATGACATCTCCGGACCCTCCCCCCTGTGGGTCCCCATCCACGATTCTGATATCGCCGTACGTCACGGATGGATGCTTTTCGATGAAGACCTGTCGAGACTGTCTGTTTTGGGAAACAGCTTTGACAGATACATTGAGCAACTTCTTCAGCCTCGCATGCTTGGAGGCCGGGCCACGACGCAGGATCTCACATCGGCCATAATTCTCCTGGGCACCCTGTACCGGGTAGGGTCAAACCCGGTCAAAGTGACCAAGGCAGCTGCTGCTAACTCAGCCCTTGAGAGCATGGATGCGGAGCGGAACCGAATATGGAAAGAGCTTCTGGATACTGCTGCGTCGGCAACTATAACTCGGACATCAGAGGTAACGCCAGAGCACTGGGGCATCTGGGTTTACGCTTTACTGGAACAACTTCGCGTCGGGCCAACTCTTCAAAATCTTGGCGTCGACTGTGTCCAGGCGTCCGTGGCAGGCGTCGCAATGCCACCAGTACCATTTGCTTATCTCCAGCTCCGGGGCTCGGGTGAACAGGCGACAACGGCTCGTCAGTTTCGTGTTTATACGTTCCGCCGCATGAACCCAGGCACAGTCCCACTGCTATCAGAAGGCTGGAAACCAGGCAACGCACAGGGCGGCACGGGGCCTTCGACAAACGCTCGATCAGATCCGAAATCGAACAGTCAGGGCACTCAGGTAAAACCCCGTAAAAGGCAAAAACTCCAGGATGTTATGTCGACATTTGGGACTGGAGGTTAGGCATACAGCAGACGAAAACCTGTCTACACTTTCTTGCGCTACAACAAAACGCGGGATGCCTCCTTCAAGCTTTACCGCAAATTGTCATTGCGAACGAACACATCAGCACAAGAAAGGACCAGAAAATCTTCAACGAAAGCCCAAGCAAAGGTTAGTTAATCGACACCCTCTCGTCAAGAGGGCCGAGGTAATCTTTAGCCAACTTTGACCCCCCAGATCAACCGGAAGAGGACTCAGCTAAGGAAACGCGACGCCTGCAAGTACAGTGCTTGACGGCCAGCTCCAGGCTTTGAGCGTCAAGATGCGACCAACTCCAACTCATTGTCTTTTGAGCAATGCTCTTCTCCGGCTTTACGCTTCTGCTTCTACCTATTCTAAAGACCGCACCTGTCTTCAACTTCGTTGCCAGGTTAAGATCGTACACACTCCTTGCACCGGAACCAACCTCGTCCGATCGATATCCGTGCCTGGCACTCCTGTCGGGGTATACTTTTGAAATAGTAGCTCATCTGTCGGTGGAGGAAGTAGCACTTCAGCTGTGTCACTGGGTGATTGCAGCAGGCGGCGGTGATACTGGGAGACTGTCTGGTGGAACTGTTGATAAAGTGCTCCGTGGGTAGAGCACCCTTGGAGATTGTACTGCCGCGGAAACGAGCAGATGAGGAAAGAGATACATGAGTATTACACTGGTAGGTCGGTCTAGTAGCATTCTCATCAGGGGGTTGTGGGAACTTTTCACTCGGAGAAGCTTGCTATCTAACATATCCTAGGCAACTACCAGGTATCAAGGAAGGAAGGCAGTGATGAGATTGAGTTGAGTGTGTGAGCTAGACAGTACCTCGCCAACCACCTAACTTCGTGTGTATACCTTCCGGAGATTGTCTGTTTTGTTACATGTTCTGGCGTCGTGAGCCGCGAACGACGAGAATAAAACCCTATGAACTTATTTAGTTGGATCCCTTTCAATCACACCGTACATGTACATACACGCGGGAAGATATAGCATGTGCAGAAGTTCCTAACTCCGATGCCGCAGCAGCGGTGTCTGCCCCCACAACCTCACTTCCTCAGAACATCCAAGCAACGCAGGGGATGTCGTCGAGCCCCTTTTCTATGTACCTTACTTACCTTACCTGCCTTGGGTATTGGAACAAGTAAGCAACATGCAGAAGCTTCTGGGCAGGGGTGACCAAGAGCAAGAGCAGAACACGGCAACTTACATACCTTATTTATTACTTTACACTAGGAAGTCTTTAAGGTTGGATCTAGACCTGAAGTTCGTCCGGTGATGAGGGGAAGACCGATAAAAGGAGGGGAACAGGAGCAAACCTCCGGCTGGGCATATTGGTACGCGATGTGCGACTTAAAGAAGAGGGGTTCGTTGCAGCCGAACACTCGACGGCGTGGGGGGCTTGATTAACTCGCGCGATAAGTGTTGTCATATGATAACATGTGAAGAAGAGGGGTTTAGTATAAAGTATAAAGAAGTGGTAGTAAGTTGGTCGTTTGGTTGATCTGGGGTTTCTCTTTTTTCTCAACTTTGTTCAGGATTTATATCCCGTCTACTACTCAAGAAAGAAATCCTAGCTGCCTCTTGTCGGTCAAGGACAACCGAAGTGTAACTCCACCAATCGTGTGTTTAAACTCTGCCCCTATTCGGCTTCCCAATTGCCTACGTTTGAACACTGTAGCAGTATCGCAACTGACAATCGCAAACTCCAATTCGACACCTAGATTCTCACGCAACCCTTCTTCTGGTACATGCCATCATCCTCCTACCCACAGCAGCAACGCAGGCATCACAAAATGCCTTCCTCGGGAGAAAGAAAGCCGTGGATGCCCTTCTCGATTGGTATCCAATAAACAAAAACAAGATGATCAAACAGTTCTTTTTTTCAGGTAACTATCTGAAATGCATGAGCCGGTGCCAGACCTTTTTGCAACTCCTTTGCCACACCTACCTCAGGTTGTGCTCTGGAGTGAATAAGGCGAATGGCTGAGAACATACGGCCGTGAACTTGATCTGGATAATACCAGCGAAAGGATCATGCTTTCTTTTTCTTTCTCCCATCCTGTCTTGACCCCCTTTTTCGGAGATACAGGTTCACCTAACACAACCTCAGAAAAGACGTAACAGCAGAAAACAATGGCTCCATCCGCAATCCCCGAGCATCATCAGCAGCGTGAGGAGGTCTTCATCACTAAGAAGACAGCCGCCACCGATGGTCCCGCCGTCACCGGGCATCTCGCCGACATGCTCAAGAACGACAATTACTGGGACACGTTCAGCTTCGCGCCGATCCGCGAGAGCATCGTGTCGCGCGCCATGACGCGGCGCTACTTCGCCGACCTCGACTCGTACGCCGAGTCCGACATCGTCATCGTCGGCGCGGGCTCGTGCGGGCTCAGCTGCGCCTACACGCTCGGCAAGCTGCGGCCTGACCTCAAAATCGCCATCATCGAGGCCGGCGTCGCTCCGGGAGGCGGCGCCTGGCTCGGCGGCCAGCTGTTTTCCGCCATGGTCATGCGCAAGCCCGCCGATCTGTTCCTCAGCGACCTCGGCGTCCCCTTCGAGGACGAAGGCGACTACGTGGTCGTCAAGCACGCCGCGCTGTTCACCAGCACCGTGCTGTCCAAGGTGCTCCTCCTGCCGAACGTGAAGCTGTTCAACGCCACGGCCGTCGAGGACCTCATCACCCGGAAGGGGGACGATGGCGAAAAACTGCGCGTTGCCGGCGTGGTGACCAACTGGACCTTGGTGTCGATGCACCACGACGACCAGTCGTGCATGGATCCGAACACGATCAACGCGCCGCTGGTCATCTCGACCACCGGGCACGACGGCCCGTTTGGTGCCTTCTCGGTCAAGCGCCTTGTTAGCATGAAGCAGATTGAGCAACTCGGCGGCATGCGCGGGCTGGACATGCAGTCTGCCGAGGACGCCATTGTGAAGAATACGCGCGAGATTGTGCCGGGTCTGATTGTTGGAGGCATGGAGTTGTCCGAGGTCGACGGCGCGAACCGGATGGGTAAGCAAACAAAGCCCCTTTCTTCCATCCAGCGTCTGTTCCATGGTCCCATAACCAGTTCACTGACGACTCACACTTGGTACCTGGTAATTAGGCCCTACATTCGGAGCCATGGCACTCAGCGGCGTCAAGGCAGCTGAGGAAGCACTCAAGGTGTTTGACCTTCGCAAGTCGCAGAACGACATTTGAATGAGTTGGACTGAAGCCTCCGCGAGAAATAAACGAGACGGAGAGAAACACACAAGGGCTCATGACATTATGAGATTTTCCAAGTACGCACACGCAGACACTGTCAAGAACTGGCGGTAGGGATATACAGCCCGGATACTTGTTCAGTTGTTCAAGCTTTCTCCCCATTTGAGTGGTCTTCAGTAGTTGCGCGCACAAACACATCCTAAATTGAGATAGCTGCTATTTCCAAATCAGAAAGAACATTCCCCCTTCTGCAACACAGGTGTGGTGAATTCGTAATCTGTTGATAGCATGATTCCTTATTCCCGGTGACGAATTCATCTCGTTTGTATGGGCTAGGTAATATCGAACGAATGTAACTGATGTTCGAGCAAGTGACTTGTCGCTCGAAAAGCTTTGAAGCGATATACCGGAAGGGCAAATGGGAGCCTGGATACCTGCTACCTCAAGCACCCACGAACAGCATGCTTTGCAGGTAAAAAGTCAAATCCTGTCAATCCTGATGCTATGCCAGCCAGTCAGGATATAAGTACCTATCGTAGGATCCTTCAGCAGAAATGTATCAAAGTGCTTTCATCTCGCTCTCAATCCATAGCAACTTGGAAAAGTGCCGGTCGATCAAGAATAAGATAGCATTGACTTGTGTTTTGGTCTATCCTCCACTTTCCCCTCTAGAATGTCATTGTGGAAGGACAAAAAACCAGAGTGAATATGAAGGAATACAGTTTTATTATGGAAGAAAAAAAAAGGAAGAGAGAGGGAAGAGAAATTGTGTGGGCCAATCTAAGTTTATAAAGCAATTTTTTTCTCTGTGTGGCTGGCTGTTTGTGGCGCAGGAGCGGGTGTGGTTGATCAGGATGAAATGGTGGGTCCCCTGGCAGCCAATTAGGCGCGAGTTAAAACACGAAACTTTGAAAAGAACAGAGCGAGAAGAGGCCCACCGGAATGTCCGTAAGTCAAACAAGGTGCATATGTGCGACCTTGCGCATGGGATAGTGACTGTAATTCCATAAGGTTTTCAGTATGGGACGAGGGGGAGTGGGTGAATCGTGGTCAGTGGCACATTGCGGCGGTTGGTGGTGGTTTATCACTTTGCCGCTTGGGGCAGAAAGTCAAAGTGTGTTTCTTGCGCCCCTCCTTCAAATCTACTTGACCCATCTGTCCGCTACGGAATACCTTCCCGCTTCTTCCTCGAAGCCCTTTCTTCTACTACCTTGCCCAGTATTCTCCTTTGAAACATCTCCAATAAAGAAGACTCAGTCTCCTTTGAAACACCTCCAATAAAGAAGACTCCGTCTCCTTTGATTATCGTCCTTCGCATTGTCATCTTCCACGGAACTTAAAAGCGCCTCAAAGCACCCCGCCATCCATTCTCGAGTCTCTCGAATACCCCGCCTTCACCCACGAGCAGCCCCTCATTCGCATCTGCGCTGCTCACCCAACTCAACCAGCACACCATCACCACAATCGCCTAGACAGACAAAATGACCGGACGCGGCGCACCTGGCGGGAACTCGCGAGGACGAGGCGGCAAGTTCAGAAAGTTCACTCGAGGAGGTAAAATTCACCCCAGCCTCAATTCCCCTCTGGAGACCAACGAAACCCTGACTGACCATGTTGTTCACTTATCTAGGCGGCAAGCACTTCTCGCGTGACCTCCGACCCCTGGACGCCGATGGCAATGAAATCAGCATGTGGAGCGCGGGCGCGCAAAAGAAGAAGAACCTAGACGACTCCGACGAAGAGGAGGATTCCGAGGAGGACTCTGAGGAGGAGTCTTCTGAGGAGGAATCTGACGAAAATGCTGGACCGTCAGGCTCGGCCGCCGCCGCCGCCGAGCTAGACCGCGAGGCGCGCAAGAAGGAGAAGAAGGCCCGCAAGGAGGCGGCCATCGCCAAGGCTAAAGCCCAGGCTGTGCAAGTCGGAGACCTGCCGCCGAGTGGGTCAGACGAGGACGATAGTAGCAGCGAAGAGGAAAAGATGCCGATCAACCCGAACCGATCCAAGGCGGCGCGGAACCAGACTAAAGCTCCGTCTGTTCAGGCGGCCACCGAGGGTATGAAGGAGCTGAAAGTCAGTGCCGGTGGCACGCCTTCCCGGAAAGAGCGTGAGGCCGCCGACGCCGCTGCCGCCAAGGAGAGGTACCGCAAGCTGCACGAGGCTGGCAAGACGGACGAGGCCAAGGCCGATATGGCGAGACTCAAGCTCATTCGTGAGAAGCGCGAGGCGGAGGCGGCTCGGAAACAGGTATGCTTCTTTCCCCCCTTTTTTTTCCTTGGCTTTCCTGGGATCTCGCTCTTTGGCATTTATAACACATTTACTGACATTGGACAACTCAGGCTGAAAAGGAGGAACGGGAAGCCCTAGAGAAGGAGAAGAGGGCCGAGTTAGATGCCAGGGAGGCCAAGAGACGTGAAGCGGCAATGGGTCCCAAGGCAAAGGGCAAGAGCAAGAAATGAGGCGGCTACTTTCTTCGTATTCAAGAGGGAAACACGGTCTCATTTGTGTATTAGATCCTCTTTGCCAAATGTGTGCGAGAAATCGAGATATGTTTCTGGATCCCTTTCCATCTTGGGACAGCGCCCATTTCTGGTTTGATTCGCTCTTATGTGGTTGTGTATGATACCGGGAGGGACCTGATTACCTGGTTGACAAGTGCACACTGAACTTCCACCCTTACAACATTCCAGCCAAGCTATCCGACCCGGCGCTTTCCTTCCAGAACTCGTCAAAGTCTATACCGCCCTCCTTGAACAAGTCCCTAATCATCTTGGCGATCTCGACCTGCTTCTCGCCCGTGAACCCGCCCGGCTGCGAGGTCTCGAACTGCACAATCTCGATCCACCTGAAGAACAAATCCTCCTTGCCGACGGCCGCGAGCGCGTCGCGAAAGGCAAATACCTGCCTGCGGCGCTCGTCCTCCTTGGCGTTGTCGCCCGTGTTCATGTCAAGGCACAGCCAGCCGAACTGCTCGTGGTGCAGCAAGACCAGAGTCCGAAAAGTGTCGAGGATCAAATTCTTGTCGTCGACCAGGTTGTGCGCGCTCACCATGGCCGCCCAGTCGAGGTCCCAGTCGCCGTTCATGGTCAGGTAGCCCGTCTTGTCCTGCAGCAGGGAGGGAGAGGTGGCCAGGCGCACCTGCGACCACAGGATGTTGCGCCCTTCGCCGTTGGCGATCACGTCGCCGATGCTTTGGTCCCACGCCCGGCTGCGGCGCACGTAGATCTCACGGTCGCGGAAACCGACGCGCCACCGCCACCAAAGCGGGGACCCGTGCTCGCGGCCGACACAGAACTCGATCGGCCACGGCCAGACAAAGACAGCGAGGCAGAAGTCCAGGAGAAAGGTGGCGCCGCGACGAGCGACGATTAGCGAGAGGGCCCGCCAGGTGAGGTCGGCCGCGCGCAGGGTGGTCTCGTTGGCGTAGCCGAGTGTTGATGTGAGCAGGAGTAGGTAGTAGGGGAAGATGTACCAAACCCGCCAGGCGAAGGCGAGAGCGACGACGAGGTTCATGAGCACGGGTACTGCGAAGATCTTGCGCTTGAAGTCGCGTGGCTTGCCGTCGATGTGCGCGATGTAGATGTGCTTTTTGGACAGCCACTCGGTAAAGGCCTGCAAGTTCTCGGGGGCGCGCTTCAACGGCCGCGGAGGGTCGCCGGTTTTTGCATTTTTGGATGTGGTTGAGGATGATGATGATGAGCCCCCCTTACCTTTCCCGGCCCTCTTAGAAGGTGCCATCTTCCGCGGTACAGGTACAGGAAATTTCTGAGCTCTTGCCTAAGGTGACTTTCTTGAGACTGTCACTGCGTTGTGGCACTGGTACCTTGTCGGTAGCTCCGTAGCTGAGGATGAGGGCAGCGGTGGGCTTCAACAAAGCTTA
Organism: Apodospora peruviana; assembly: GCA_033439685.1. Lineage (NCBI taxonomy): Eukaryota > Fungi > Ascomycota > Sordariomycetes > Sordariales > Lasiosphaeriaceae > Apodospora > Apodospora peruviana. The sequence goes on along the minus strand of JAUEDM010000003.1, from coordinate 401,273 downwards.
TCGGCCGATAATTAGTAAGTCAGTCCGGCGAGGTAAAATGCCGGCACGGTCTTTTCGAGAATCCGAATTCAAGTTCAACTTTGATATGACGATGAAATCGAGCAGTTTGAGATGAGGTACGGATTACTTCGTAGATACAGACATGGATTCAAGAAAACTCGGAGCAAAATTGGCCAATCAGAATCCATCAGGATTGAGCGTTCAATCTGCGCTAGCCACAAACGGCATCCCGGGTACCGCCACTATGCCGGGATTACGGCCCCGTATTCAAATTTTGGCGACTCGAAAACGCGACGCAATCGTCAGGCTTTATCCTCCACTTTCCCCGAATCATTGACAGCGCTATGCCCGGCAAAGTCAAGGATGTTTCGAGGCGGATTATGGCAGGTATGCTATCGCCCTGGACTTTATATTACCATATGACTTTTGGGATCTAATGCCGTTTAGAAACAGAGGAGGGGCTCCTCCGTGTGCTTGCTATGCCGCCACAGGCAGCTTGTAGCTCTCCCGGCTACTCGTCGTTCGTACGCCTGGGGCCAGCCTGCTAACTCTAACTCGTCGTCGCCTGCCTCGTCCTGGTCGCCGAATAATGCTCCCCGAAAGCAACCGACGGCATCTTCCAACGACGAATCCACCCCGTTCTCCTTCGCCCCGGATGTTCCCATCATTCCTACCATCAATACTCCTGCGCAGCCTCCGCCGACAAAGGGTTGGGGTTCGAGTACATGGGGTTCGACAAGATCCTCTCTGAACGCGAAAGAGCGCGAGGATAGAGAGGCTGCAGCAGCCGCTCGCCGGGCCGAGGCCGAGAAAGCTGAGAGGTTGCGGAAGGAGGCAGAGACTGAGGCTCGACGGAAAGAGGCTCTGGCCAAGGTCGAGGCTGCGGCTGCGGCAAGACGGAGGGCATATGAAATCAAACAGCAGAGCGTTCCGACTTCAGAGGCTTCCAGCAGCGCGAGCTCAAGCTCCCTCGGCAGTTTTGGAGCGTCCAGGTTACGATATACCCCGGCACCAGACCGAGCCCGACCCCTGCCATTCGGGACGAAAAGCTGGGGATACAGAAGGAGTGATGGCAAGGTGGGACCGTCGAGTTCTCTTCCAGATCCTGTCGGAAGGAAGCCCGAGCAAGGGAAACTTGCACGCGATTTCTGGGCTGAAGCCGAACTGAGGTCTAAAAGGAAAAACGATGCAACTACACAACAAACCACACGAGCCGAAGCGACGACTAACGGCAACGGAGACCAATGGGAGAAGCTCATGACTAACATTGAGCCAGATCAGAAGACGCCACCAAGGAAGACGACCAGGAACATCGATACATCAGACTGGGAGAGACCACAAGACGCACGACCGATGATCGGTGCGAAGTCCTTGAATGCGGATGACACCTGGGCTCGGACCACGCCACACCTTGATGGGCCCACGCGTTCCAACCCAGCAAAGCAAACGAGAGACTCGAGGTCTACATCCGCTACCTCTGATCAAGAACGCAACTGGCGACAAGAGCCGAAGCCTGCAGCTACTACTCCCAGTGAAGAGCCCAACCGGCGAGACCGTTCCGCCCGCTCAGACCGGCCCGAGAAGCCCAAAAAGCAAACATCCCGGCGTAACGGACGGGAGGAGGAGGGCGAGGACGACTTTGAAGATGTTAAAGAACGTCGTCGCCGGAAAGCGGAGAGGAAAGCGGAGAAGGAGAGAGAGCGGCAGTTGGCTCTGGCAGAAGCAGGTCCAATTCCTATCCTGCTTCCCGAATTTATCAGCGTGGCCAACCTTGCATCCGCGCTTGGCGTGAAACCCAAGCAATTCCTCCAGGAGATGATCGATCTTGGGTTCGAGGATATCAACAAAGAGAGCATCATGACGGGCGAAACGGCAGCCATCGTTGCCCAAGAGTACGGCTTCGAGCCGACCGTGGAAACAGGCGAAGGCCAGGACTTGAAACCGCGTCCTGCAGCCGAGGATCCCTCGTTATTGCCGCCCCGACCGCCAGTTGTCACGATCATGGGCCACGTTGATCACGGCAAGACGACGCTACTCGATTTTCTGCGAAAGTCGTCGATCGCGGCGCAGGAACACGGCGGTATCACCCAGCATATCGGTGCGTTTTCCGTCGAGATGAAGTCTGGCAAACAAATCACCTTTCTCGACACCCCTGGGCATGCCGCCTTTGTGGAGATGCGGCAGCGCGGCGCGAATGTGACAGATATCGCGATTCTCGTCGTTGCTGCCGACGACAGCGTGAAACCTCAAACCATCGAGGCACTGAAGCATGCCCGGGCAGCCAAAGTGCCGATCGTTGTCGCCATCACAAAGGCCGATAAGCCGGACGCGAACGTTGATCGTGTTAAATCGGATCTCGCAGCTCAGGGAGTTGAGATTGAGGATTTTGGTGGCGACGTACAGGTCGTCCCTGTCAGCGGCAAGACCGGCCTAGGCATGGACGACCTGGAAGAGAATATCGTCCTTCTCTCCGAGGTCATGGACATACGCGCCGAGACGGACGGCATGGCCGAGGGCTGGGTGTTGGAATCAAGCATCAAACCGATCGGACGTGTCGCTACAATCCTGGTAAAGCGAGGTACCCTTCGACCTGGTGACTTCATTGTCGCAGGCACCGTGTCCACCAGGATCCGCACGCTTCGCAACGAAGCTGGCCTCGAAGTCGACGAGGCGCCCCCGGGCACAGCAGTAGAGGTGCTCGGGTGGAAAGACCCGCCTGCTGCAGGCGACCAGGTTCTCCAGGCTCCCGACAAGGACAAGGCTGACAGCGCTGTGCGGTACCGTCTGGAGCAGAATGATCGGGTAGACGCGTTGTCGCAGCTGACACAGCAAGACCAGGACAAGCGCGAGAAGGCCGCAGCAGAAGCTGCCGCTGAGAAGGCGGGCGAGGACCCGGCCGAAGTTTCTGAGGGGCACGTCGGGCCTAAAATCGTCAACTTCACGGTCAAGGGTGATGTGCACGGGTCCGTCGAGGCCGTCTGCAACTCGATCCAGGAGATCGGAAACAATGAGGTCAGACCGAGGATCTTGATGTCGCACGCGGGACAGATTACCGAGTCCGATGTTGACCATGCCGCCGTCTCGGGCAGTCATATCATCAACTTTAATAATCCGGTGCCGGGACACATCAAGCGCATGGCCGGCAACGCGGGTGTCAAGATCCTGGAGCATAACATTATTTACCATTTGGTCGAGGAGGTCAAGGATATACTTTCGGAACTGCTGACGCCTAACATTTCGAGCAAGGTTGTGGGCGAGGCGGAGATTCTGCAGGTTTTTCCTATCAATGTTAAAGGTCGCCAGTACAAGAATATTGCTGGGTGCAGGATACGGAACGGGCATGTTGGAAGCGCTTCGACGGTCAGGATTATGAGGGCTGGCGAGGAGGTTTTTACTGGTAAGATCTTCCCTGATTTACGCTTGAATATGAAGTGGACTGGTACTGATGTTTTGCAATATAGGACCTATTGATACTCTCAAGCAAGGCAAGAAAAATGTCACCGAGGTTAAGAAAGGCGCCGAATGCGGTGTCTCTTTCCATGGCTTTGAGGATTTCAAGCAAGGCGACACTATTCAGGTGGTTGAGGAGGTGGTGGAAAAGAGACGGCTACCTTAGACGACTGCTACATATGGTTGGGCAATAAGTAGCCGCGCCGTGTATAAAGTGTAAGAATGTGGGAAGGGGAATGAAAACACAAGCATCATCACAACTTTGGAGGGCGGACAATAGGGCGTCATGATATACCGTTGGCCAAAATTCTTGGGTAGATAAAGAAGGAAATGTTTAGAGCATAGATGTCTATTTTTTTTTCTTTTGTATTGTACATATATATCTGTAGATTCAGGCCATTCATTGCATGTAAAATATAACATACGACACAAATCACTCCCCCCTTTAGGATTTTTTTGTACAGCAAAATCAAGATGACCTTTGCAGCTACTACCACCCATGACGACAGACTGACTTATTACCCCCTTTTCGGCGCAGATATCGTAGTCGACGAAAATGTTCTGGAAATGGTAGTCGCCCTCGAGCGTTCCTTTTCCAGCTTGGCGAGGCCTATCCTATCGGTAACCGGCGTGGCGGCAATAATATTATCAAAGTCGTCGTCGTCGTCGTCACCGGACCCATTGTTATCCGAATCCGGTTCGGCGTCAGAGTCGGGCTTGAATTTGTGGTGCGAATACGGCGCGGCAGGCTGAGGCCGAGGGATCGTCTCCAGGGGCGCCTTCTTTTTGTCTTCCGGTGCGACAGGATTCGCAAACGGTTTTGACACCAGAATTTTCCGCCGTATCGCTTCCAGCTGGGCTTGCATCTCGGCGTCGTCGTCAGAATCTTCGTCATCTGATATCGCGAATGGGTCTTTTGCTTGCTGGGGTATTAACGTGTCGGCGCCGAGCCTGGGCGGCGGTTTTTTCCCTAGGTATATACCGTCTATGCTTCCTTCTTCGTCTTCTTTTTCTTGGTCGTCGTCGCTGTTGTCGTCATCATCATCGTCTTCGTCGTCGGATGAGATAGCTGCTGCCCTGCGGTTCACGTTTCCGCCCGCCCAGAGGTCCGTTCCACCAACACCTGCGGTCTCCTCTCGGTTCTCGGTGTATTCCCTCTCCAGCCGCTCCATCCACTCCTCCTCGGCCTTTTTGATCGCGGCTGCGTCTTCGCAGGCGGCGTATTTCTTGAGCAGCGACGAGTTGATTTCCAGGAAGGCCTCGCCATACGAAAACGGCGCGAGAATTTCCCGCGCCCAGTCGGCGTGTCCGCAGATGGCGTAGGCGGCCGCCAACGCCTCGACACAGTTCAGACGCCACGGCTTGCCGTAGTTGACCGAGTTGGCGGCCACCAGGTACGGGAGCAGGCGCTCGCACTTACCGCCGACCTTGTTCCATTGGACTTCTTGCGTGCGCGCCCACGAGCACTCCACCACCGCGGCGCCGTATTTCTCGAGGAGTTCTTTGTCGGCGGGCGAGATGACCTGCTTGCCGTTGGGGGTGATGATGACACCCGAGTGCCGCTGGCCGAGGTGGAGCTCGCGCATGAGGCCGAGCTTCATGAGTTTCTTGCCGGAGCATCGCTTGGGGTCGCAGTGTCCAAGGTCCCAGCAGGCGGCTTTGAACGCTGGGCGCTGTCTGCCGCCGGATAGCCTGTCGTTGGAGTCTAGGGGACTGGAATTGTCGTCATTCTCGAGCGCGCGGGAGCCGCCTCCTCCTGATCCTCGCGGGGGGCCGCGGTGGATGTGCTTTCCTCGGGAGGAGAAGTTGTCTTTCTTGTGCCGAACCATCGTTTGTGGTGTAGAAGATGGAGTGCTGAATTGTTTATATGATTTGCAGGATATAATTGAATGTTGATTTGCTTCCCTCGTTGGTGATGTCGCTGATATTTTGGTTGATATTGACTGTGGCAAGTTTGGAGGGGCATTTGTGGCTGTCCTTAGGAATGGATAAAGTTCACCCCACCTCCCCGCTCCCAGTAAACTCACCGCTTGCTGGGAGCAGCCCACAGTGGTTTGAGAGGAGAGCTGCCCAAGGAAAGGGTCCAAGCTTTAGCCTCGGCGACAGGCTGGGCGGCGACAAGACCTTCAAGGATCATGAAAGTGGGCTGCCTGCCGCGCTGGACTGACGACGCCCGCAACGCCCGCCGCCGAGGCACCGAAATAAATCCAGCAGCTTCCGTTCATCGTATTCCCCAAAATTGCCAAGCTACGTACGCCTTCGCTGCACACACAATCCCAGGTCGCCGGAACTAGGACTGTCCAGACGGAAGAGCCAAAATACAATCACCAGCCGATCCGATCCGTACCTGACGCCCGTTCAATTTCCCCTCACTTCGACACGGGCCGGCGCCAAGACGGTAAACATCGAGAGAAACGTCAAAACAGAAGAAGGATGGAGGCGGCTTCTGCGCGGTACGCCACCCGGGACCGCTGGGCTGAAATGGGCGCTCCGGCGCCGTCGCAGCTCCAGCGCTTCATCCAGGCCGCCTGCAGCGCCGAGAACTACGAGCCGAACCTCGCCCTGAACCTCGAGATCTCGGACCTGATCAACTCCAAGAAGGGCACCGCCCCGCGCGAGGCGGCCGTCGCCATCGTCAACTACATCAACCACCGCAACCCCAACGTGGCCCTCCTCGCCCTCAGCCTGCTCGACATCTGCGTCAAGAACTGCGGCTACCCCTTCCACCTCCAGATCAGCACCAAGGAGTTCCTCAACGAGCTGGTCAGGAAGTTCCCCGAACGGCCGCCCATCCGTCCCACGCGCGTGCAGATGAAGATACTCGAGGCCATTGAGGAATGGCGCGGCACCATCTGCGAGACCAGCAGGTACAAGGAGGATTTGGGCTTCATCCGCGATATGCATCGGTTGCTGAGTTATAAGGGATACACCTTCCCTGAAGTCAGGAGGGAGGACGCAGCGGTGCTGAATCCAAGCGATGTACGTGTTGTTGGCACCTGTGCTCCTCATATGGCGGAGGCATGTGTATGGCTGCTGACTTGACAACGAATAGAACCTTAAATCAGCCGAGGAAATGGAAGAGGAGGAGCGGGAGGCGCAATCTGCCAAGCTGCAGGAGCTCATCCGGAGAGGCGCGCCTGAGGATCTGCAAGAGGCGAACCGGCTTATGAAGATTATGGCAGGCTACGATACCAGGTCCAAGGTGGACTACCGTGCCAAGGCCGCTGAGGATGTTGGCAAGATCCAGCAGAAGGCGCGACTCCTCGAGGAAAGGTTAGAAGCCTTCCAACCAGGCGACAAGATGACCGACGGCGATGTCTTCTCGGAGCTCGCCTCTGCTCTGTCAAGTGCCCAGCCAAAGATCCAGAAGATGTGTGAAGAGGAATCTGACGACCACGAGGCCGTGGCCAAGTTGCTTGAGATTAATGACAGCATACACCGAACCGTTGAGCGATACAAGTTGTTGAAGAAGGGCGACATGGAGGGCGCGAAGCAACTAGCTCAGGGGGCGCCGATATCTGCCTTGGGCAGCGGTGGAAAGAGCGCGGCGAATGAGCTGTCGTTAATCGATCTCGATGTCGACGCAGACACGAATGGCGCCAGTCAAGCAGGTTTGCAGCCCGCTGGTGTTGAGAACGACCTTCTCGGGCTTTCGTTAGGCGACACCAGCAGCTATGGCCAAACGGGCGGGATTGCTTTGGGGTTCGGTGCCAATACAAGTACGTCCGCTTCTATGATTTCAACCAGAGGAAAGGCCAGTTGTTAACAATTTTCTTTTATATAGATCTCCCTGGACCGGCATTGCTCTCATCAGTGACGCAAAGTAACAGCGCAAAGGGACCAATCTCGGGATTGATGCAGCAGCAAACCCCTGGGATGTCTTCCTCCTTTTCTCAGTTCTCGTCTTTCACCTCTCCTCCATCATCCCAATCGACCACCCCGCAGCCGCCCCTATCCATGAGGGGCTCTACGTTTGCGCCGCCTTCGAAACAGCAACCTGCGGCCGATCCGTTTGCCTCGCTCGGGTCACAGTCGTTCTCCCCGTCGTCGAAACCGCCGCCGGCCGCTTCGTCACCTGCGCCGCCTCCTTCGAGGGCTGCTGCTGGTGGCGCTGCTCTCGTAAATACAAACAACGACGACGACGAGTGGTCATTTTCGTCCGCGCTACCCCCTGAAGCCGGGAAGCCTCGGGAGTACAGGACCACGATCAGTAACACGAGCCTCAAGATTGACTTGCTCGCCAGCAGGGCGGTGGCGACGAGCCCAAATCTTGATTTGTTGTTTACCTTTACGAATAATACGGCCTCGCAGGTTTCTGAACTGCACTTTCAGCTCGCGGTTACGAAGGTTGGTTTTTGTCGTCTTTTATTTTTTGAGGGGGTCCATATACCGAAGCTGACATTGATGAAAAATGTAGGGATACGAACTTCAGTTACAACCGCAATCTGGCAGGGAGCTGGGGCCGAAGCAGAGCCGCGGTGTGACGCAGGCTATCAGCGTCTGGCACGCGGGGAACCGGGTGAAGAGGGTCGAGGGGATCAAGTTGAGGTGGAGGGTGTCGTATAAAGTGGCGGTGGAGCCGAGAAACGAGGTTGGTGAGATTCCCGAGTTTAGCGTTGCATGATGAGGACATTCCGTGGGGTAGAAAGGGTATCAAGGGGGTTGTTGAAGTTGGCACCAGACAGACAGACAGACAGACAGTTAGGCGGTTGGTCTGGGTGGTCGGCAAAATGCAATAGTGCGTGTTTAGATGACTGTCTAGTCTAGATGTAACCCGTAATGTAGCTGTGCTTAGTGAGGCAGGCTGTTACTGGTTTTAATGAGAAAGGTGATGATTGCGAGCTTTGAGTTGCTTTGTTTGTGAAGGTACCTGTCTCTAACGAAGAGTAAGTGAAATATGAATCAAGCCCGTTGCTATTGTAAAATGTGCATAACGTATCTACGGGATAGTCCGTACCCAAACATCAAGCAGAGCAACGGACCGACTCATCTGGTTCCAGCAGACAAGTTTGTTTTCCAATCCCTGCCATTATCCTCTTCATCATTATCCATTAATGTCATTTGCAAACATAGACATTAACAAGTTCGCAAAGCTGACCATGAATGACAATGCAATCTGCTATGTATGCAAAACTCACAATCCAAGAAGCAATCATATCGTCTAATAAGCTCAGTCCTTTAGTTAACTGGCCAACCGTTTTGTTGTTCACATAGTCGCCATCCTGACGACCCCGTCCGCGTCCACCGGCAGAAGGGGAGGCTTCTCCTCAGGGCTCCGTCCATTTCTGTACTCCCAGAGCCTAGAGAGCTGCTTCACTTTGACTACTCCCACCACAGCACCACTACCACCACCACTTCCCTCCAACCGATTCCGCAACCGCCCACGTTGGGATTGTGGCTGTCGCCGTTGCAGTACAGGACTGACACTATGCACCTCCACGGCGTCAGAATCTATTATTTCTCTCAGGTGGTGATTCCGCTCCTCGTCCCCGGCGACGCCGAGAACGACCTCGCTCTCCATGAACTCGTTTTCTTCGGCACAACCGATCAGTTTTCCGGTTGCCGAGTCCCTAGCCAGCGGAAACATGCCATCTAAATAATGCTGGACGAACTGGTGGCCGCCGCGGGTGCTGGTTCTCGCAAAAACGCGGCCGATGTACCGCGGCAGGCTGTGGGTACCGGGCGCCGAGGTGGCGAAGTGCAGGACCCCCCAGAGGGCAACGAAGTCGGACGTATGGGCGTAGTGCTCAATGTGGCCGATCACTCGACCCGAGATGGCGGACGGAGAGAGCGCGCTGGTCTCGGAGGTCAACAGGTTGGGTGGTGGGATCGCAATGGAGATGTTGTCTTCTGGTTCTTCGGTGGTGGTATGATTTGAGGGGAAATCGCCGTTGACCTGCCGAGCGGCGGCCAAGTTTGCCGAGTCGGTAGATGCAGCAAGCGGGTTTCGTTTCGCGGCGTCCTGCGAGTAGATGTGTCGATGCGGATTGTTGAAGTGGTTGGACGCATTCCCAAAAGTGTATACCTCGAGTTTAGCCAAAAGGTTCTGCGGGAGCTCCTGGAGCAGCCAGTCGAGGATGAGACTCCCCTCGATGCCGCCTTGCGAGTGCAAGATAAAAACGACCTTGGAGTACTGCGGATTGTAGAGTTTTTCTTTAATAATTCGGTAACATACCCGCACGTCGGTGGTTGCGTAGGCGAGGTTGCGTTGGATCAGACATTCGATGACGTCGAATAGGATGCCGTTCGTTTTGTTATGAATGCCTAGGATGGGCCGCTTGAACGTGAGTGCCAACCGGTTGAGGTTGCTCTTCATCCAATGCTCTCCGGCCGCAACACCGTTGATGAAAATCCACTGCTCATGGCCATGCTCGGGCAGCGCCGACGCATATTCCGGGTCGGAGTGGTACTCGACGGTGCTGCCGTTTAGTAGTCTGCAGAGCAGGTCGTTGACCAAGAAGAAGAGACCGATTGCCAGGGCGGCGGTCCATACGGGCAGCAGAGCCATCAGGGGCAGGGCCACGATGAAGGCGAGCTGCAGAAGGCAAAGCACAAGGTGCATGGCCAGGCTGAACATGTTCTTCCGAGTGAAGGCGAGCTCGCTCAGTTCACCGGAATCGGCGGGGGTCAGTGGAAAGACGATATAGGGCAGAGCCCAGATGAACTTGAAGAAGTAATAGGCGTCAAAGGCCATCAGCCTGTAAGGCATGTCCTAGCGAGACTTGGTTAGTTTAGGGGCAAGCAATCATGACGACGTGAGTTTCGTACCGTGTAACTGTAGTTGATGATGGACTGACCCCCGACCTGCGAACCAAAGAACCTCGTGTTGTTGGACTCTGCCGCGGCGGCGGTCCTAGCCGCCCTGGACGCTCTTCGGGCCATGGTGGTGAGCCCGGCGACTGAAGCCATCACGGCAGCAATGGTACAGATGTATGCGACGACGAAGTGAGATGGACTCATCCTCGGTCCTGCAGGTGGTAAAGAGGAAGGCTCCCATTTAACAAGTTTCAAGGTTTTTTTTTTGGAGTTGGCAAGGCTGCTTGTTGGCAGTCTGTTGACCAGTCTCCTCATAGGGTGGCAGCCAAGGAGTGCACACCACCCACCGCCGATCAGGATCAGGGCTGAGTGTTTGCTTGGCACATCAGCCGACCAATGACTGGACATGACTGCCTATGACAGAAGTAGCGCAGACTGCAGCTCTCACGACTTCCACTGATCGAGGACCAACCCGGGACTGTCAGCTCTAAATTCATGACGACAGCTTGGCGCGGCTGTGCGGCTCGACCACAAACTCGGGACTCTTCTTTGGTGATCTAAAGCTGTTCATAAGGCTGGAGGGCGCCTGCTCCGTCGTCCCCGAGGTTGGATTGGGGGGCTGATGTTGCAGTTCATGGGTGCTCCAAGCTGTCGTTGGTTGTGGTCCGAGTAGCAATTCAGCCGTTGGGATTTACTAACAGACGATAGGGCCACTCACGTTCCATCATGATTTGAACCGATGTAAAAAGGTGAATTCAAAACTTGGCTAACAGTTCGAAATGATGAAGAAGACATCAAGCCCTGTTGATAATCTCTTCGATGGCCTTGTCAACGCCAGAAACCACGACTGTTGGTCGTATATCCCCAATGACATGGCCCAACCGGTCGACCCAGCCTTTTCCTGCCCTATCGATCCACGCGGATCTCCAGCCAGCGGCCACTGCTCCGACGACGTCAAACGGATTCGCCGTGATGAGCCAAATATCACCGGCCGAGCCCTGCTTCCCCACCTCCTGGAGTAGGTGGTTGTACGTCTTCGCATCCGGCTTGAAGGCCTGCACGGCGTCGACGGTGACGAGTCCCTTGAAGTAGCCGGCGTACGGCTGCAGATCCGGCGAGGTGGCGACTGAAGCTGAGACCATGTCCTTGGTCCCATTTGAAAAGACGTAGGCTTCGATCAAAGGGTTGGCCTTGACAGCCTCCAGCGCAGCGGGGATCTCGGGGAAGACATGGAGCACGTCATACGCCTTCATGAGCCTGTCCGTGTCATCTTCCGAAAGCGATAGGCCGGCCTCGGCGACGGCGTGCTGCAGGGCGCCCCGTGTGATGGCGCCGAATGAGTGATACATGCCTGATATTCATGAGTGTTATGTTGGAATAGGATGCGGTCTCGACATACCCATGCTGTTGATTCTCCATGTGTATTCCAGCTGATAACGGCGCCATTGGGTCGCCAATGGCTGAGCTGCGTCGCTGCCAAAAGACTTGGCCAGCTCTTTGGCGATTGACTCAGTGGATAGTAAGGTCCCGTACAAGTCGAACGCGATAATCGTCTTGCGTTGAGACATTGGTTTATTTCTCAGACCGGTTGACTCATTTAAAACACCAGTTCTCCGGGACGGGAATGTCGGGGCAAGGTGGGTGGGCGTGGCTTATATACCTACCTGGTAAGTAAGGTACCTCACGGTAGACGGTTGTCTACCCCGCGGCCATGACGGAGGACGCCGACCGGCTCACCGGAAACACCATGGCTTCAGTCCAAGATTCGACCACAGAAAAGAACTACGAATTATTCAGACTCATTATCCTCTGTGCTGATCGAGTGAATCACCCGGCAGCCTTCCAGTTCCGGCGCTTCAAAATCCAGGGCCAGGAGACAAAAGAAGAACAAGCAAAGCACTTCTGCTCAGACACAGAAACTGAACATGGCAAAACGACCGCAGCCGAGGACTTGGCCGATTTCATCACCAATATCGCCTCGGAAACCTTTGCTTCACTTCCCGACGACCTAACAACTATAGACTACCGAACATGGTCTGAAGACAACACTGGCAGTCTACACAGCCGGTATCCCATCCCCTTAACAGCACTCGACGCGGCCACCATCCTCATCACCTTGGACCCATCAATAGCGGAATCCCTCGTCGGGCACGGCATTACCTCCGCACCGGATGACGACTCCAAGGCACCGGGGCTGTATGAACTCTTTGCTTCCGTTCAGACGGCCTGTCATCACTTCTGTCACAACATCACCGCCTCCGCCGTCGTCAACCAGAAATCAAATAACGGCCTGCGAGATCTGCGGTCGCGACTGGGTCAACCTGACCTACCACCACCTGATCCCACGCATGGTCCACGCCAAGGTGGTCAATTGCGGCTGGCATCGCCCCGACGAGCTGCAGAACGTCGCCTGGCTCTGCGGCGCCTGCCACCGCTTCGTGCACCATTTCGTCGGCCACGAGGATCTGGCCAGGCGGTATTACACGGTCGAGCTGCTGCTGTAGCAACCCGAGGTCATGACGTTTGCCCAGTGGGTGGGGAGACTGCGGCGGAAGGGAAGATGATTGATGAAAATATCCCGCAGTCAACCTAGAGAGAATTGAGATTATCCTGGCCTGGCAATTAAAAACAAGAAGCATACCTAGGTAACGGAATTATTGGTTTCCCATGAACGCCGACCAACTCCAGTCCCACCGTCCAGATTGAAAAGACGTGAGTCCCATTTAATGAATGCATATCTGAGATGGTAAGGGATAAAAAGGAGATCCATCTCCTCTCATAAAAACCGTCAAAGTTCCCCTTTCAAAGCTAAACAGAGGTAAAGTGAACATCATGACCTCTCAGACAACAACGCCTTGGTATCCTCATCCTTATCATCATCATCGTCATCATGCCCAGACACAACAACAGTCGGTATGCTCCCGTGCCGCGTATGTTGCTGCCTCGTAATATCCTGACTTCCTCCCCTAACGGTCTCGGTCCCGTCATCGTCGTAATAGTCACCACCCGCTGTGGGGTCGCCGTCTTTTGAAGTGCCAACCACCCGCGCGTCGCCATGGTGGTGAGCGACGACCACACCGCTCCCGACAACAACACCACCAGTCTTTCGTTTCGTAGACTCAGTCCAGCCGAATTCTGCGCCGATGGCGCGGTCAATTTCTGTTTTCAGGCCGGCCGTTTGAGACGGGTAGCCTGTGTTTCCGTCGGTCGTGCTAAAGGTTGATGATCGCTTTTTCCCACCGCCGCTGGTAGAAATGGTGATGCTGTTGCCGAGCTCGAGATCGTTTCCCCCAGAGTGGGAGTGCCCGAGCTGATGCCCTCCTGACTTTAAACTGGAGGTTATGGTGTAGTCTTCGTATGTGAGTAGACGACGAAAGGTTTTGAGCGAGTAGATGAAGGTTATTATCGTTGCCACACTTTGTTGTAAACACATTAGCATGTGTTGTTGGTCGGTATATTTCAGCAGGGAAGAGAGCAAGGAAGAGAAAAAAAACATACAGTAGCCCACAGTCCAGCGCCAACGCGACAATCGAGTAATGTCTGTCCGTCCGCTGGAGGTAGACGGTGACGTCCAGACCGAGGATGGCCAGCGCCAGGGTGAGCTTGATGATGTGGGTGCACAGCATCAGGAAGGGCGTCAGGACCTCGGTCGCCATCCGGGCGATCTCGAGGATGCTCAAGACTAGTGAAATGGTGGAAAAGCCGACGTTGGTGGCCTCCCAGACGACCTCGACCATGGGCGCCTCGCCCTTCTTGTCCTGCTCGTCGTAGTGCTCAAACGTCTCGGCCAGGCGGTAGGCAAAGATGCCCATCAGACACAGCAGGATGCTCACCTGGACGGCCCAGAAGGGGATCAGGAACCTCAGGCGCCATCCTGCCCGCGAACACAGCACTTGGTCGACGTTGATTTTGGACATTTTTCGGTATCCTTCCTCCTCCACCCCACCCAATCGGACAAATCCAACTACCTTAGTTATTTCGTGGTAATAAGGTCGATAAAGACAACAACAAAATTACAGCCAGCCTGTACCGGACCGAACCGGATCCAACAACCAAAATTCACTCAGATGCCGAAAGATGGCGATATCTGTTGCTTCTGGTTATCGTAGTAAAGACATGTATTCAATGATCGGATGTGGGGGGATTCCTAGGTTTCTCGGCTCGGACTTTGTTCGTTCATCGTCGTCGCTTATATCGTTCGCATCATTCCGAAGTCTCGCAATGGCAGCCAGCAGCGACGCGAAAACAAAACGTGAAAGTACGCGACAATGACGGCGGCGGGACGAGTTGGGAGGGCTGTGAGGTTTTATTTATTTGTGAGATTGAAAGGGAAATGAGCACGAAAAGTTGGATTTTACAGGCAGCCAGCCTCATCATTGTGAACGCCCCCCTCCCTGTCGGAAATCCTTCTTTATTTCAGCCCATCGCATCCAGCCCGGGCATTCTTTCGACGAACGCGGTCGGGTTTGTGTGTTGGCGTTCGAACATGCATCTGGCTTGGTGTGAAAGGGAGCCAACATTTGTGCCCCCCGGCCATCAAAGCGGTCTGGTGATTGGTCGCTGACAAGTAAAGTTGCGGAGCTGTTGTGCGGGGCTGACGAGATCCGCTTGCGGTTCCCCGGTCTTCTTTGTTGTAAGAACAACACTAGAACTGTTAGCTTGGATCCCTCAACCCACCGGCGCGGGATGGCGGGCTGCGGCTGAGTGACAGTGCAATATCTATCGATAGCAATTCTGAACATCGAGCGGAGGACCCAATAACATCGTGCATGCCCAATCCAGAATCTACCTAAATACAGATACATTATTGTAGGTACGAACTAGATCTTGTCAAGTGAAGTATTTTCGTCGGAGTATATTCCTCTTCTACCAAAGTACCAGGGAAAATCAGGCAACGGGCGATGCCCGGAAAATGTAATCCCTAATGGAGATTCCTGTCAGACGGTAATTTTAAGGCTGCCCGGCATTGTTAGGACCACTGTGTTGGCAATCATCAAATCAGTCAGCGCAACGCTGTGGACCTTTCTCACAGCATTGGGCGGCCGACTTGTCGGGTTCAGCGCTGGCAAGAGGAACGTATTCCCTGTCAATCATATCCACAAGTTCCATGGTAAACTTGACGGCGTATAATCAGCGTCCAAGAATAACAGCAGCGACACGGATAACGGGTATTCCAGTGGTTTTACAATGAGGTGTGGTGGCGATGTTGGCACTCATGAACCTAAAGGAGTTCATTCACGGGCGTTCCATGACCTGCCTAGGAACCAGTTTCTGTTTTTATTTAACATTTTACTAGGAGGTATGTACTGACTGACTACCATCGTCCTATTCCCGGGGCAAATTTACAAGATCATTCTTCAAGACCGTCGGGCATAGGTCCTATGTTGTCTGTCTTGAGAACGCGTTTCCCCCATTGCACTCCGAAGCATCCCCGTGATGAGCAGAACCGCAGAGAACGATATACACGGAAAGGGGAAAGAATATACAAAAGAAGGATGACCTCCTCGCCAGCCAAACAAGACTTCGGAGGACAAAACCTCATCTATTATCCCAACCGCCCAAGCACGGAGAAGACCATCTTGAGGAAAAAAGAAGAACAAATCACCCCCATCCATCGTATCCAACCGAGAGCAACATCAGTAAGGGAGTGTGTTGTCCGTAACACCAAGTAACTTGGGTCGCCCCTTTCTCAGGTTGGTTCATAATTATTGAAGAAAAAAATGTTTTAGAGTCGTATCGTTCGAAAAAAGGAACTGGTCAAGGCAACCGCAGAGCGATTGCATGCCAGAACCAATTTGAGGTAATCATCCATCACACCTTATGTGGTTGTTTTTCTTTGTGTGTGGGTATATGTTTCCGTAGATAGCTAGGTAGGTAGGAGAACCCGCTTAGATGCCTTTATTCTTCGCGTCGAGGTAGACGTTGGCGGTGTTGAAAGGAACGACCTGGCCTTGCTGGTTTGACATGGCCGGGATGCTCGCATCGACTTGGTCCTGTATTGTTTGGCGCTTCACCACGTAGCCTAGGGAAGCTCTCGGTTAGCATTCGGGTCCAATTAGTCCCATCTCTCCTCTTGGGTAACGCACCATTGGCCATTGGGCGGGTGCCAAGGGTGGAAGCCGAAGCCACGGCGACGAGGGCAAAGAAGGTGGCGGTGATGAACTTCATTTTGGATGTTTGCTGGTTGTTGTTTGTTGTTTTGGGTGAAAAGAAAGAAGTGTCGGCCGGCGACTGGCAGGATATTGAATAAATATATGAGAATCGAAGAAATGATTTGGAACTTGCCAAGAGATAGGAGAGAAGAACAACAGGTAGATAGCTAAGAAAGTCGGGATGAAGAGTGAAGAAGAGAGAGGATGGCCAGGCCGCTTGGTCTGAAGGTTAATCGGTATTTGTATTTCAGGCCGGCCGCAGACTCCGAAGATCCAGATCGACGGTGATTGATGGGCCATATGCGTTTCAGGAACACCATCATCCCAATGCCAAGCAACGAGTTTCTGCAGTCTGGCACGATCCTTGGTGCTGCGTTACCCAGAAGGGTTCGATGGGAAGTCTGGGACAAAGCTGAAGCTGTCATCCAATACTCAAGCCGAGCTTGCTCACTTGAGACGGCACAGAGAAACGGCCCATGTAAGGGACGTCCTCCTAGGACAGCAGCGTGGGAATAACATCAGCAAAGCGGAGTGAGGTAAGTGATAGCTACAGTAGGTAGCTGGAGGAGGTTACAAGGGAGCTATGGCTGATACTTGGCACTGGATGGTTCCAGGGCCTCTTGGCCGCCGGTCCCTCGCAGCATCACGGGGGTTGGTATAAACAATACGACGTAGCAGGGTGCTCGAACTCGTACTTGGATACGTATGGCAGCTGCGTTGTTAAGCTTATTCTGTTGTTGGAGACGCTAGACTCAACAACGTTCCATCGCTCGCGGCTCCAATAACATGCTTAATTCATCAATTGTGTTAGTGTAAATGGGGAGAGAGAGGGTAGGCAGGGGATGAAACCGGCATCTGTACCGGTTGAAGTGCGTTGCATAGGAAGCAGAGCCACGTCTGCTCTGTGCCTGGTGGGTGTCGGATCACCATGCTCCGTGGCTGGGCACGCTGGGAGATCAGACAGATCAGGAGCCTCTTTTCCGTGCTTCCGTGTTGCAGCGCTCTCTCACACTGCATCCCAGCTGTTCGGCCCCCCTGTCTTGACGCCAAGCCTGTGACGTTTTGCAGGACACGACAGGGCACACTCACGCCATTTAACTCGGAAATATCTCTTGATTGAAACTTGACAGTCTCGGGAGTTCTCTTTCTTTAAAGGTAATGAGATTCGTCAAACGATCGAGTCTAACGAGCTCAGTCGAGACTAATAACGGCCATCAGTACCTCGGGCAGCTATGCCACGGCAAGCCCCCAAGCTTTTCGCAAAAAATTGATAACCTAGGTATATTATCTTGGAATCTGGAAGTGAAAGAAAGTGAGAGGTGAAGGCCAGGATGGTCGATAGAGAAGAAAGGAGAATGCGAAAAGAAAACAGCAGGCAAACCTTCCAGGTTGTCGGTCGTTTCACATGCTGTTTCTATCGCTATGTGACGTGGTGAGAAACGCCGCACTGAGAGCTGAGCTCCGTAAAGTCCGTGAGCTGCCAGAAGCAGTTTGAAACCGTCCAGAACGAAGGTCAGAGCAGCATCCCCTAAGCTAAGAACAAGGATTGAAGCTTATCGATGTGCCACCACGCAGTTCCTACCCGACCTGGTGTGCTGGCTCGGGGAATGGGTTATGGATTTGTCCAATGTTTTTCGACGAAGAAGAGATGGCCGGACTTGGAACAGGCGCGATCAGCCCAGGCCCGGACGACGGCTAGGTACGTGTCGAGACGACAGGGTGAACTCTGAACAAGCCAGCGCGATTGGTTTTCCTTTATGTCGATTAGAACCCTTGCGAAGAATGGGGAACTTTTTGCACGTCTTCGATCAGCCACAGGAGCAGGCTGCTGTGTTCGTTCTTGCTATGCGTGCGACCACGATGCAGGGAGATCGGGCTGAGTATCAGAACAAGACAGAACCCTAAAGCCATATTGAGCCGGGACTTGAGTGCGATTTGAACAAATCTGACCGGCAGCTTGACTCCAGCTTGACAGCATCGGGAGAGCGCGTTAGTCATTCGCTCACCCCACTGGATGCACCAACTTGGGCCAGAAGGTTCATGGCCCGTCGCGTCCCGCCAAGTTCAGCGGCTGATGCGACAGATACCGAATGCGCCGGCCTTGGCGAAAACGGCCACTACCCGGGCGACCTGCCCGATCCACCTGACAAGCACCAACCCCGCCATCGACCGCACTGTGTCCACACATGACAGATGGATGACCCCTCCACTGTCAGCCAAGCTGGAGCTTCACTGAATGATACACAGTAGTGTTATCAATCAACTTCCCCTCCATCATCGGCCACAACCTCCCCCTTCCGTTCCTGCAAGCCTTGCCATCGGCGCCTCACTTTGCTGAAGCGACCGCGGCATCCCTTGCTACCGGAAGGTCTGGCTGAGTCCATATCACCCGCTTATCCTTGATTCCTCGCCCTCGACGGCGTCAGGCACCTTAGCGGCTTCATCTTCCCTTCCCCACCAGCCCGGTTGCACTTAACGGGGACGTCTGCTGTAGCTCTCGGAAACAAAACACGACGAGATCGTACCTGACTGCAGTAGAAACATTAAAGCCAAGTTCACACTTTACGCTTACACCAAACTATGGCTACAGTCGAGCACTGCCTCTACTGCTTCGAGGCTCTAGCCTCCCACCTCGAGAACCGCAAGGCCATGACGCTAGTCGAGGTCGAGAAATCATGGTCAGAGTATGTGGCCGCTACCGATGCCGACGCAGAACTCGAGGGCGACGAGCCGGGTGCCGCAGATCCCGGGGCCGGCCGCAACAAGCTCGCCAAGCGTCTGCCAGCCCTCCACCGCCTCGCGGCATCGTCCTCCAGCAGCTCTTCGTCGCCATCGTCGGTATCCAGCACAACGTCGCTTCAGCAACAGCAGGGCGGTGGCTCCGGCGTGAGCACCCCCGCGACATCCATCTCCTCGATGACTCCGCCGCCGCCCCGCCGCCAGCCCATCACCGAGTCCCCGCTGTTTGTGACATGGAACGCCATGTCGGCGCGACACGGCTACAACCTACGCGGCTGCATCGGCACATTTGAGCCGCAGGACATCGAGGAGGGCCTATCGTCGTACGCCCTGACGTCTGCTCTGCACGACACGCGGTTCAGCCCCATCTCGGCGCGGGAGCTCCCGTCGCTCGAGGTCGCGGTGACGCTGCTGACCGACTTTGAGGATGCGGACGACGCGATGGACTGGGAGCTGGGGAAACACGGCTTGCGCATTAGCTTCTACTACCACGGCCGCCGGTACGGAGCCACGTACCTGCCCGACGTCGCGCCGGAGCAGGGGTGGACCAAGGAGGAGACCGTCGTCAGCTTGATGCGCAAGGCTGGCTGGATGGGCCGCAAGGACAAGTGGCAAGACATCGATCTCAAAGTTGTCCGGTACCAAGGCAAGAAGGAGGACCTGGAATACGCCGAATATAAAGCGTGGAGGGATTGGGTGGAAGAGAAGTGACGCGCGCGAGAGCTGGGACTATCTGACACATGTAAGGCACGTACGTACCCCATGTGAAGCCAGAGCTAGAGTTTGGTTCTTGGTGTTGGCATGTGATGGCATGGGAAAGTAGAGCGTCTCGAAAATCGGGGATAGATGGAAGTAAGGGATAAGATATTGGAGGCTAACTTCCGGATAGAAGGGGATTGTCAACTTCTCGACCCCTACCGCCATCCTTCTCACGGAGACGGGTTTTTGACGCGTGCTCCTGCCTCCTATTTGAGTTTTGGGTAGCAGAACCAAATGATGATCTCGTCAAACACCAGGCACGTCTCTGCTATCCACCATTTCTGCGGCGGGGTCGACACTGACACGGCAAGCGTTCCGTAGAGTAAGCCGCCGCGCCGCGCGCTTTCAGACCCCGGAAATTCGTGATCGAGGTTCTACCACCGAAGGCAGACCTCACTGGAGCTTGGAAAAGTTAATCGACAGACACCAAATATCGGAGTTAGAAATAGAGCAATAGAATCTCCAAAGGAGCTAGATCGAAAGAATATTTCATCCGTTTCTGCAAGGAGTGGACGTCAGTAGTCAAGCTTGGATTAAGCACGGACGTCACGGTGGTCAGTTAAGGGTTAGGGTAGTACCGGCATCAGGGATCTCCGATAAGATAACGAAACCTTTTTATTCCAAGATATTTATTACATGCACCACAAGTTCCATTAACAACCGCCCCGCCGAATTGATATCGACAGCACTCCTAATTGGAACCTACACTGAAGATGGGGAAAGACAGGAAATCAAAACGCCAATTGATCCGCGACGAGAAGCGGGCGAAAAAGCGGGGGAGAGAAGTCAACGATGAGACGGAGCGAGATGCGAAGCGACAGCGCCATGCTGAAGACGACCACACCGAGGCCGCAGGCGATTATATCCCGCTCGAAGATGGAGAAACAAACGGGGCAAATTACGAGATCGATCTCGATGGAAACAACGCGAGGCCCGCCGCT
This sequence comes from Apodospora peruviana, assembly GCA_033439685.1. Taxonomy (NCBI): domain Eukaryota; kingdom Fungi; phylum Ascomycota; class Sordariomycetes; order Sordariales; family Lasiosphaeriaceae; genus Apodospora; species Apodospora peruviana. The sequence continues at coordinate 380,476 of JAUEDM010000003.1, read as the reverse complement.
GGTCCCATTGACGGATTCGAGCGCGAGTTCTTTGGCATGCTGGCCGACGAGGAGCAGGAGTACTTCCGCCGCGCCGACGAGCTGCTCGAACTAAACGATTTCCCTACGGCCGAGGAGCGGAACATCTTCCTGCAGAACGTCTATAACGAGGCGAAGGGCAAGGAGTTAAAGTTGGCGAGTAGTCAGTCGTGCTCGCGACTGATGGAGCGCCTGATTCTGCTGTCCAACACGAGGCAGAAGAAGCGTCTGTTTGGTGCCTTCGCTGGCCATTTCATCAGCATGGTTACCCATCGCTTTGCTGGGCACTGCTGCGAGAAGCTGTTTTTGCAGTCTGCACCCGTGGTCACACAGGAGCTGGGGGGTGTGGTGGTGGATGAGCCGGAAGCGGAGGCGGAAAATGGTACTGAAAAGGCGGAAGACGAGGCAGACTGTGCGACGAAACTATCGATGGAGGATCTGTTCCTCGCGACGCTTGACGAGCTCGAGGAGCATTTGTCATTCCTCCTGTCGGACAGATACGGCTCTCATGCGCTGCGGGTATTGTTGGTGGTCTTGTCCGGACGGCCGCTAGACCAAGTATCGACCAAGTCGCTTCTACAGAGCAGGAAGAAGGAATACATTACAGTGGAGGGAGCGTCAGCTCTAGGCCACGACTCTATTTCGAAGCTGAGAGCTGTCCCGCCGTCTTTTACCATGGCAATAAATAAAATTCTTACAGACTCGACCGCAAATTTGGACCCGACGGCCCTCCGCGTCTTGGCCAAGCACCCAACTGGCAATCCTGCGCTGCAACTACTACTAGAGCTGGAATTCTCCTTGTCATCCAAGTCCAAAAAGGAAACAAAGAAGAAGGATGGTGAAAAGGAGGTAGAGCTCCAGAATCGAGAGGTTACGCTCGTGGAGAGACTCATCCCCGGCGCGCCAGCATCGTTCAGTGACGCAACTTCGCCGGCATCCGAGTTTGTCAACAGCATGCTCTACGACCCGATCGGATCGCGACTACTGGAGGCACTGATTGCCCATTGCCCGGGCAAAATATTCAAAGGGCTGCAGGCCAACTTTTTTGGGCCCAGGATACAGAGCTTGCTAAGGAACGACATCGCGTCCTATGCCGCTATCCAAGTCCTCAACCGGCTTAGCAAGGAGGATCTCGCAGATGCCGTCGAGAAATCTGTGCCGGAGATGGCAAGTTTCATCGAAAAGGGCCGCTTCAACGTCGTCAAGACGCTCTTTGAGCGATGCAACGTGCGCAAGGCGACCGACTCTATCCCTTCTCTCCTGCAGGCTCTTTCTGCCGCATGCGGCGGTGACTGGAAGACCATAGTCCCAAAGCTCTGCGCGCTCAACGAGCCACCGAAAAAGGCCGAGGAACCGAAAGAGAAGTCCTTCCAGCAAGATGCCGTCCCCAAGAACCAGGCCGCGCTGCTCTCGCATGGCTGCCAAGTCGTCACAACGCTGCTCGCGATCCCCAGGCAGCCGGCAAAGGCCATGCAGGCCTCCTTGCTCGCGCTCAAACCCGACCAGCTCCTGGCGATGGCAACCTCGTCCCACCCCACTGCCAACGTCCTCATTAAGGCGCTATCCACGCCGTCTCAGAACCCCAACTTCCACAAGGTGCTCGTCGCTTCGCTCCGGCCCCACGTTCTCGCGCTGGCCACGTCCCAGCACGGCAACGGCGTCCTGAACGCGATCATTACGACGCCGTCAAAGGGAGAGGGCATCACCGTCCCGTTCCATCTCAAGGAGAACATCATGTCGCAGCTGGAGGAGCATGAGACGGAGCTCAGGGAGACCTGGCTTGGGAGAAACGCGTGGCGGACGTGGCGGGGTGATTTGTGGTCTCATCGGCGGCATGATTGGGTTCGGTGGGCGAAGGAGACGGATCCTGCGGAGGCGAGGATCTCGATGACGCCCAAGCCCAGGTTGCAAGGAGGGAAGGATGGTGATGTTGCTAAGGGTAAACCCGGGTTTGGTGGTGTTAAAAAGGAGAAGCAGGTCGTGACTGGCGTGGCTGTCTCGTCGTAGACACTGGAAGTTTGTTTATATACAGAATAATCCATTGATGATACCCCTTTTACTGTGGGATGTTTTACACGTGTTCCGTGCAAGCGTTAACCGATGTCAGGTAGGCTTATTTTTGGTGACGGCTAGATGAATCAGACATGGTCTCTCCGCGTTCTCGGAGGAGTTTGACCGTCCGTCCATGGGGCGTAATCGTAAAGCCACCAGCCAGTTGCCAGCATGGATAGAATGGTAGCTAACGTCTTGCTGACAAGTCATGTTTTTGGTAATCTTTCTGGTAAGGTTTGGCATTGAGTGAGTTGCAACTGCAAAAATAATCTGTGATCGTACCAAGATCAGTGCTGCTGTCAACATGGATAGAAAAGTTTGCTTCTGTCTTGCCGATTTGCAACACAGGTTTCCCCAAGTCTGTTTTTTTGTTGGATCTTTCAGCTGATGTTTGGTGTCGAGTGCAACTTCAAACTACCTTAATCTGTGATCCTACCAAGGCCAAACAAACTCCTAAGGAAGGTAATCAGCACATATATCTTCGCCTCTACCCCGCGATGTTTACACAGTACCTTATGTCTGGAATAAACTACTTCACGAAAGCTGTTCAACGTCATGGGGCACTTTTAACCACATATTTTCACGACATAACAGAAGAGAGCAAGCAAAATCGATCCGGAGCATTTCCTGGTCAGGCAAAGTGGCTTGAGAAGATGTTTCCCACATCTACATACCGGTACGTGTGACGTTGAAAGTGGTTTGGGAGAGTAGGAGGCGACTTTATACAACCGGAGCATCTTCTCCGCAGGTCCGGCTTCGTGCAACCCGCAGGACAGGCCCGTTGCGCTGTCAAGCGATGTCACACCCAACGCTGCGGTCCAGTAACAAACACCCGACCTCATCAGTCAATCCTGCAGATGAATCCAATGCACTGCAGTTATCCGATTTACAAATTGAGGCTTTTACACTAGGATCGAAAAGCTCTGCTTCGTCACTTCGGACCGTAGGAAATGGTCCGCTCGAATCGAATGAATAAGTCAGATAGCGATAAGGGGCAAGCTGGCACGTCAGGCACGCCAGGCCAGATAGGGGTCCTATACCGCCACCTCGGCAACTGAGGCGTAACCTCCTTCTTTTGCTTTTGGTTGTCAGGGGCAAGCCGTGCCCCAGCCACACCAGCCTAGAGTTATCACCAACGATTCCGTAGACTGTTTTCGTTTACTTGGAAATGCGAGCACGCGAAATTTTGAAGCATTTAAAGCAAACATTTGCACTAACCGAACTATCACAAACACCTTCCCAGAACTGTAACGCCATACATAACACTTTTGGTCGCCTAACCACCCGCCAGCAGCCAATTTTTGATCATCTAACTCACCAATTTTCCGTAACTTCAACCTCCCCAATACTGAAAGACCGTTCGCTCACCTCACATTTTGCTCATCTAGCATAACGACACCAAGGTCGTGTAATCTCTAATCAGAAAATAAACAGACACCTTTCTTATTAAAGTAGGTTGATCCAGGACGAATTCGTAATTATGAAAACCCCTTTGTGGGAATGAATGGACAGGACTTAACCGGGCTTGAGAGCGGAATAAGTCTGAAGCTCCAAAACACCGTTTAGTGGCTACCCATCGAGCTCTGGGACATCGTATTATTGGGTAAGCCACTTATCCCAGTCGATGTTCTCCACATTAGGCGTGCTAATCGCGCTGCCTCGACCAGTGTTTCCGACTTGCGCGTCCTGAGATTGGGCTTCAGGAGAGTTGTAAACCGGTTCGGATGAGGCCAAAGTAGTACAGCCGGGTTCAAAGGGCGGCTGTCTGTACATCGTCTGCGAATTGTGACCTTGCTGGGTTGGTGGATTATCAAGGTCCGGGCCACCATAGAATGAAAATTGATAAGGTTGGCTCAGGTCGGTCAGGTCAAGATTGATCATTGCCTTAGTTTCCGCCGGAAGATCCGAGGTGAACGATGAAAGGCCTGTAGATCCGTGTGGCATGACCAGCGGATGGTCTACAGGTATACCTGACGCTCGTCTTTTCAAGATCTGCTCATCATCGGTGTAGTTGGAAATAGGAGTCGATTGCGACTGGGGTGTCGCTGATCCGACCGAGCTCGGTATTGAAGAACTCGGGGAGAATTGACCATCAACTGATCCGTGTCGTATCGCCGGTGAGGGAGGTCCGAAGTCGGGAAGACCATTCGCCTGTTGGTACGGCGAAAGCTGCGACACCTGAGGCATCGACTGTGTTCGTCCGCGCGGCGGGTACGGTACGACGCTAGGAGGGACGCCCGCCATCCGGCCATCAAAGTTCTGGCCACCAAAGTGTTGAGAGGTCGGGCTGTAGGGTGATGTCGGGCTGAAGGGCGGGGTTGGGCTGAATGGTATGTTTGGGCCTTGTGTGTTGAATCTTTGAACGTTGGGAAACTGTTCGGCGAACTCACGCTCGATTGCTTGCAGATGGGCCTCCCTCTGGGCTACGGTGGCCGCCATCGCGGCACGATTGGCGACAGCGGCCTCGAAGCGTTGATTGGTGGCGGGCGAGGAAGTCAAAAGATGGGCAGTAAGGTTACGATAATGCCTGGGTATAAAGTCCTCCTCTTCCTCGTACATTTCCTCCTGCTGCACAATCTGCTCTGTAATCCTGAAACCCTTCCCTGTCCGCCGTTTGTGTATATCCGAAGCCTGCCTCGCTGACGCCACACGGGCCTCGATGCTGCGATCTCCTCGTCTCGAGGCCGCGATATATGCGCGCTCTTGATTCTCTAGATGAGTTCGCCCGGTCTGGTCGTATGGATAATCCCATGTTAGCAGGAGGATGCGCAATGTGGACAGACAAACAACAGGAAAAATGAGATGGGGTAGAAGGCTATGAATTTACCTTTTGTGGTTGTTGGTTCCCGGTTCCTTGGGAGAAGGTGTCTAAGGTCCGCTTGGCTGCCATGATCAGATACTCGGCCGCCAGAGCCTGGTTCGTCGACGGCTAACACGGCACTGATTTCTCTGACCCGAAATGATGACAGTAAGATGCCCGACTATGACCCCTTCTTGATTCGAAGTGATTGGGGAAGCTCGCAGGTCGTCTTATATATACCCAGGCCCGCGGCCCCGGTTGGAGGGCGGCTTGCAAAGCTTGGTTGTGCCACCCACACCGGATACGGACTTGTGAAAGCGTATTTTGCGTGACTCGACTGGCTTGCTGCCGGCTTCCTCGACTCGCGAAGGCTCAAGGCCAAATTCGGCGGAAGAGAGGATGTCGCAAATATAAGAGGGGGCAGCTGGATAAGGCGACGGTGGAGTGGCTGCGAAGACTAAGGTTTTGCAATTCAAGGACCGGCAAACCACTTAGCAGAAAGTTAGAATGGTAGATTTACTAACTGGGTGGGGAGACAGCTTAAGAGCAAGGAGGTAAGGGGAAATGGCAAAGACTGTTGGCATGGAAATAACTGTAGCAGGTATCATGTGGTTTATAAACTACCCAAATAATGCATTGCACAAACGGGATGGTTTGGGCGATCATGTCGTTGGCCACCATCAAAAGGAAACAGGAAACATGGGATTGGCCATTGGAGCCATTGGAGCCATCGGTAATCCGCAGGTAGTTGTCAGCGGGCTGTTTCGGCAAGGTCAGGAATGGAAACAGGGACTCGTGGGACTGAATACTCCTTCCTCTGTCTGCTTTCGATCGAACCCGATCGACGGAATTACTACCAGCACGACCAGGTACCTATGTGTGGGCAGGGAAGGTGCGGATCCGATCTCGATGAGAGATCACTGGCAACTTACAGGTTGTTACTTCGCCAGGTGTGGCCCAAGTACCTGCCCCAGCCGCAAGAGGTCACTCCCTGACTCCCCAACGGCCCAGACTTGGAGCTGGCGCCTGCACGCGGCAAGACGGGACCCGCACACTCGGGTCAGACAAGCCGGCACGACACCTTGTGAAGTCAGTACCTTACTTAATTAGTCTAGGTTTGCTCCAAACGAATCCGACCTTGGCGGGAAGACCTGACCATCCAAACATAAACTTTTGAGGCTACTCATTGTGCTGATCTCCCAAATAACACCACCCAGGCCAGTGTTTGCAAGGAAAAACTCAAAAGAAATCCGCGAAAAGTACTTGAAAAGGTTTCTTCAACACGATAGAATATCTGGGTAAAGAAAGGTTTGAGGGCTTGAAACGGTGGTGAATTAGAGGTATAGAATTGAAGTTATGGCACGGTTTATAAGTCGTTGAACGTCAGAACAGTTTGGGCAAGTGGTGAATTGGAAGCGTAGGTAATACTCTGTACTGAATTCTGGTGTAAGTTGGTTGGCTCAAATGTCAAAAGTGGTGGCAGGGGTGCTTCTGCGAGTGCCTCGGTTGTCTGGTCCTTCTCCGTCCAATGTCGCAAAGCTGTATTCGATAATTGTATGCGGCCGTTAGGCACTCATCCAGTATTGGATCCATTCGCATCCCAAAGGTAAGGTAGCGACCCAGATAATAATATAACGGTTACATTACAGGCTCAGTAAGAGGAAATATGACCCGTGAGTTTCCCTCTCGAGTCTCGCCTTAAATTCAGGGTCTTACGACACAAGTGTATTCCGTAACAGTGTCCGTACTTCATACAGATACTACCCGGCCGGAACCGCTGTATCCTGAAGTACCTAGTCCCCGGATTATATCCGGGGTCACCCAAGCACTGGAAAGGTAGTGAGTGGGGGAGAGCGGAGGGCCATTTCGACAAGCTGCTACGTCATTTTCCTGATTTTGAAATGCGTGGCATGTTGGATGGCTCAAAGGTGCCGCGAAATTGAAAGGAGAAAGATCTTCAATACCACTACCTTTTGTGGCGGAATTCAGAACGCGCGAGCGTTACAATGCATCTCATCCACGTGTGGTCCTCTGGAAACTTCCAGTAGTGCAGAAACTTCCAGATTTAAAAAGAAGCCCCTGTTGATATGGATCGAATATAGTTTGTACTCTTTCAACCCGTACTAAATCTGTTGGAGTTGTGCGTAGGCCAGTTTCCACATAGGGCGCGACATTCCTCACTTCTGATTACAGATCAACGGAAGACGCCCCTTCCAGGTCGCCACAAGTTAAATTCTCTGAGATGCCGAGTTGGCGAAGTGCCTATGCTCGCATGCGGGTTTGCTATCTCGACCTTAAGGAGACAGAACGTGAAAGGCCTGGCAGAAAGGGGAACCTGGGCGGGGCGCATTTGCGGGATTCGTAGCTGAAGTTCGGGGGCTATCCGTAGCGCGGAGCTTTTGGTCCGTGGCTTGAACTCTGTTTTACTGGTTCTTCGCATGCTTGGGCAAGGTACAAGCCAGCACCAAGACATGCTAACAATTGCCTGTTTCTGAAGTTCGCTCCATCGGTTTGACTCTGAGAAGATGCTCCGCCGAGTTCAATCAGTCGAAATCTCGTTCTCCTAAACACGATACGATTTCCCTGATCTTCTCGACCCTAATTTGTCGCCTCGCAATCTGACCTCACGGCAGTCAGCAGGGCTCCCGTTGCTCGGAGAGGTTTGGGACGACAGTTTGCAGAATCTCATCTTTTCCAACATGGCATTCTTGTTCGCTGCCACCACTCTACGTAGCGTGTTCTGTGGAGGGCCCGTCGTCATTTTTACATAAGGCAGACCCTATTTCTTCTGCCTTTGTTCAAATTCCTCTTCCCCATCTTGTGAATTTGACACGTGCTACATTCCACTTTGAACGCGGGCCTATGGCTTCCGTTTGGCTTTCTCCGACGAGTCCGGAGTTTGTGGGTCCCCGTCTCCAGTTCCGGCGCCGGCGGCCCTCCAAATGACGGGATCTCATGTTCCTTCCGTCCGAAGCCTCAATCTCTCAAACTTTATGTATGCTAACATCTGATGCCATCCTTACTCGGTCCTTCAGTTGGGGAAAGCCGAATAGAAACTCCCCTGTCAGGTATTGCAGGTTGCTTGTAGCTACCTCTCTACAAAAGCCTATTTTTGAGTTTTTCTTTGCAGATACTGGCCTGGGAGGTTTACTTGCCCATCAAACAGGGTACCCCCCTTTGAAGGTCCATCCTCAAACTAATAACCAGATAATCTACTAGTCAGATGTAACCTTGCACTTCGAAAACGAAGACTAGGTAAGCTCCGGTATTACTTAAAGGTTCTTGCTAAGTGATTGCTAGTCTTTAGCCTCCTTCGCCATCGTACTTTTCTTAGTCATCGATATTGGTTATTTCAAACTTTGATAGTCAGCAACTACTAATAGGCTGCAGTTTTACGACGGGATCTCGAGGTCGCCAGAGGCAAATATTCTTCTATCTTTTAGGACGCTCCAATACTAAGGTACCTACTGAGGCCGGCGTTGTGGAAAATTAGAACTTTACGGTAGAAACGGGGGTGCCCAGTCAAAGATTTTGAGGGTACCCAGTTGTAAGGGAAAGGAGGTGAAAGGGGGAGTCCAACAAACCACTTCCCAGGGAAATCCGAATTCGCATACCTGGAGTATCGGTAGCAGACCAACTGAGACACTGGTGTTGGCTCTGTAGGACGAAACTTTGATGACTCTTTTAGCCTGGCAGCTGCCTGGTTAGATTTTACGGACGTACAAAGCCAACTGAACTTCTCCGAAGGTTTATCAAAGTTGAACTCTGAATACATAATTTATGGAATCCTGAATCCATTGACCGGACTTGAACAATTCAACAGGCCCGTGGTCCTTATGATTCGTGATATCAAATGTTCACCTTCACTCACAGACTCATTCCACTTACAAACTCATACGTTTTCGCCATTGTGGACTTTGGACTACCGTACGTCTGAACTGTATATTCGACCGCTTGTGGACTGCTCGCAGGCCTTGAAATGCAGACACATAAAGATTCAACGCCTTTTCTACTCCCTAGGTCGGTACTACTCAGACGGCATCGACTGCTTTCTCAGGATGCCCACCACCCCGCCCAACATCATCAACCTTGATTTCCTTTATTTCATTTACCTCGTATGATGTACTGTTAGGGGCAGCTGCTGCAGCTGCTGCAGTAGCACCTTCCCTCTCCGCTCTCCTCGCTTGCCTAGCCAGTTGTTTGGCCCTCTTGCTCTCGTTCTTGGCCTGGTCCTCCCGCATCTGCCGAATCACCCTGCTCTTGGCGCGGATCTTGGCCCCGTAGCGGTAGAACACAATCGGGATCGGGATCAGGCAGACCTCAAGCAGGCCCAGCAGCGTGCCCGCCCACTGCGGCGTGAGGACCCTGTACATGGACGGCCCGGCGAGCGGGAGCGTGGCGCCGAAGAAGGATCTTGTGACGGCGTTCCCGGCGAGCGCCGACGCGGCGTAGATGCCGTACGAGCCGGCCAGGTAGTTCTGTCCGTAGATGAACGACATGGTGTTGCCCATGCCGAAGGGGATGCCGAAGGCAATCGGGATAGCCCAGTGGATGGTAACGGGCAGGCAGGTCCACGAGAAGACCAGCTGGCCGATGGGCGTGAGGATGGCGCCGATGCTCATAACCGCCGCCGTGGCCTCGGGCGGCGCGTGGCCCGTCTCCGGGTCCTTCCCGTGCGAGTTGATGATGTGCCGCCAGAGCGGCTCGAGGCAGATGGCGAAAATGGTGCCGATGCCGATGCCGATAAAGGCGAGGCCCGAGAGGCCGGGGGTCCATCCGCGATGCTCGACGAACACGATCGGGTACGCGACGAAACAGAGGTATAAAATGCCGTAAATAACGCTTATCCTATTGGTTGTGATTTTCTGGCGGTTAGGTTTCGTGCAAGACTTGCAACAGATTGATCCATGCCATGCCACTTACCAGATGTTGAAGAACCAGAGGATCGGCTCCGTCCAGGCCAACACAAAAGGCCGGCTCAAGTTGAGCTTGAGTAGATGCCACGTGGATATCCTCTGGTCGTAGCGAGACCACCAACGATCGTCGTCGAGCTCCTTACGCTTCCGCGCCGCCTTCCTCTGGAGGATGGTCGGAGCATAGGTCTCCTTGACGCTCGCGACGACAACCGCCGCGACGCCGCCAACAATCAACACGAGCCAGTTGGCCCATCGCCAGCCGAGGTACTGGTAGACAAAGCCGCCGATCAAGGGCCCCGTGACGGGCCCGTTCAGGGGCGCAATTGACCAGAGGGATATACACAGGGCGAGATACTTTTGGTCGGCAATGTCCACCACGCTTCCGGGGCTGTTTGACACCATGGCTGCGCCGAATAACGCTCTGTCATTGTTTATCAGTTATATCAGAGGGCCGTCGTGGCAGAATAAGAGGTACAGTACTAGTACTACTCACCCGAAGAACCTGACGACGATGATCTCAGCCAGGGAAGTTGCGAGTGCGCAGGGAATCACTAGTAACGTGAATGCACACATGGCGCCGATATAGACGGGTCTCCGGCCGTAGAGTTCGCTCAGAGGAGCAAGCACCAAACTGCCGGCAGCGAGGCCAAAGAGGTACGTGCTCAAGCCCAGGGTAACGACGGACTCGTTGTCCTCATGATACTCATTTATCAAGCCCGGAATGGTGGAAGTGTAGCTCGTCGAGTATAAAACAATCACTAATTTCATCATGACAGTGTGTGAGTCTCCCCCCTGATAACTAACCAGCCACAATTTGAGCTGCATGATATCGAGAAAAAGAGAAAAAAGACGTACCCCACGTTGCGAATGACACGGCAAAGATGACCCACGCCCTGTACCAGAGCGGCCAGTTCTTTGGGTTCTCCGGGTCGTCAGGGTCGAAGGTGACTTCGAAATCGGGCAGTCGCGAGGCGTTACTGCCGACGCTTGTCCTCGTCTGGGCCCGCGAAAGAGGTTCACGCTGAAGCTGAAGCTGGTGCTCCGCATGCTCGGCCGGCGTTTCGAGGTCCGGCGTCAAGGCGTGCTCTAGGGGGGATAGCGGATCCGAGTCGGCATCGGAGCCATGTGAATGGGTCGAGGATAAGCTGCTGCTGCTGCTACCGCCGGATATCCTCCTCCTGCTCCTCTCCGGTTTCTCTTCCCTTCTCGCGGAGGACGTTGAGAGATGACTTTCCTTGTTGCTTGTGTTCTTACTTGGCAACGGCGCGGCTCTGCTATCCTTCTCGTCCAGCTGGTCGGAAGAGTCGGCCATCGAGACGTGTATAGGGGTTTAGCCTTTTTTTTTTTTTTTTTTTTTTTTGATATCTTGGCACGAGGATATCAGGATGAAGTCGGGGAAATTTTTGTGCGATAGTGTCTTTCTTATAAGTCCAGTAAAGAAAGGTCTGACAGTTAGGTTGATTGATGTATAAGTGCCGGCCTAAGAGCACTAGAACATGCAACACCGATGTCCTGGCAATGTCAGATTCACAACTTTGTTAAACCAGTTCCATACGGATTAAATGCTGACGACAACAATACGTGCAGGTGAGGTAAGAGGTTAATTCGGCGATGTTCGGCGATGTTACTTCTTGCATGTCAACTAAAGGTCCAAAATAGTCGACACCCATGGTCGATAAAGATTACAAACCTTCCGACACGCTCCGGGTTAACGATAAGAAGCGAGGCCGAAGCAACTCAAGCTTTTTTTTTTTGGCCTTGTCGCTCGGTATCCCAGCCGCCCCTCACCCCGAGCTCTTATGAGGTGCTTAGTCGGGTTTAACACTGGCAATAAATCACGGCATCAGCATCTTGTTGCCCAAGAGGGGTTATTTGCAATCAAAAGGTGCCCTTCGCGGCCCACTACTTCCGTAGACCCAGGTATCAACAGACAGGCCCCCTGGATTTTACTTGCCCCCATCGAGGATAGGCGATTAGGAAGAAGGCCTGTGGTTGCGGAAGCGGAGATAAGGCAAGAACAAGGCCGAAAGCCCGTGGCCTTCCCAGCCGTGGACCCACACTTCACTTCAGAAGGTCCCTCGGATCGGGTCCCGCGAAATGATAAGGATTCCGGTGCCGTGCCGCCTAGCCGCCGCCGCCGTCAACATGAATCAAGAAGGTGGCTCCTGGTGAGAGCGAAAATAAAAAATAAAAAGAGATTGATATTCTCCAGCATAGTGGTAACCCAAACATTCGGTTTACCGACAGCACGGCTGCCGCCCCCCTCCTCCCCGATAAGTATCGATCCGAAATGCGACTTGGGGGAACTACGGATCCGTAACTACATTGGAGTCCAGAACTTTATATATGACTCTGCCCGCGTATATATCTGGTACCTGTGAGGGCCAGACCAAGCAACACCGGTGTCATCCACGCGTGGTAAAGCCGGGTAAACCCCGTGGTGGAGCCAACGCGTCTCACCAGCATTTGTCAATTGCAGCGATCGTGTTCTTTCTATTTCACTCTCTCTTCTCTCCTTAGAATAGAATCTTCGTCGATGGCGTCCAATAGATGAGTTTCGCCGTCTACGAGAGCCAGGCCGTGACAGTACCTACCATACCATACCCGGGCAGATCAATATCACACAGATAATCACCAGGGTCGGACCTATGTACCTCGATAAAAAGTGAGCATGGCATCAAGGACAAGCACGCAACAAGATTCACGCATCCAAAACATTTGGTATAGGCAACAAGAACGCTAACGAAAATAGGATTCGGAAAGCAAAAGGTTATTGCCACCTTCATCCAGGGGTCGGTGTTTCGCTTAGTCGGTGTGCCACAAGCCACAGCTATAACGCCTCCTCCTCCTACTCTTTCTTTCCTTGACGTCTTCGTCCAAGGCCAGTCCCCTGGAGGAAGGAAGCTCGAGCCATGTTCGCCGGCAAACGGCATTTCCCCACACGACGCTAATCGGCAGGGCTGCAGGGCGAATAAATTATTGAATGATGCCTTTGGGTTTTAGTTGCCTCTGTACAGCGTGGCACAGCAGCAGAGTACAGTAGTAGCTCGCTGTATTCCGTAGATGGCTCACGAAATGTACCAAGCGTGATGATGAGGTGGGGACTCGGCAACGAGCTTCGTTCTGCAAGCCAAAGAGTCTCAACATTGCCTTTCTGAGCAAAACGGCTGTGCCTGTCGTTGGTAGGTAGGAGGGTAAGTCTGTTAGATCAAGTATACGGGGGGGATACCTGGTACCTACCTACCAAGATGGGTCAGTATACGTATGTATGGTTTTATACAGTCAAGTTTATCTACCCATTCCAACCCTTTAGGTGTCTCTCACATGAAAATGCTCTGTCATGTTAATTCAAGAAGCTGGAAGTTTCAAAGCCCCTTTGCCGATCCAGTCTGTTTTAAGAATTTATAATTAACTATGACTTGTTTCGAAATACCACATAACCTTTCTTGATCCTTTCTCTTCCGGGTGGCATTGGATATCCATTCAACCGACCAGCCCTTTAGTTATCATGAATTCGGAGACATGCACGTGATTTTGCTGGGACCGTTGAGTAGGCACTGAGTATAAAGATGAAGAAGGGTTGGGTGGTGTGCTGACGCCCCGGGGCGGGTGTTTCAAGTTTCTTCGCTGGCTTCTATTTTCCGCATCGCTCTGTGATGATACCTGTCAATCTATATGCATGACATGGCCATCACACAATCACGCACAGGCACAGTCATGCTCCTGTCTCGCTCTCCTCGCTCGACTCGGTCACCCGGTAGCAGATCCAAAAGACTTCACAGTCAAGTTTTGGTTTGAGAACCAATAGAGGCGGGAGTGAAAGTTTCATTGACTGGTACAATGCCGTCATCTCGTCCTCTCCGGAGTGCCCGGTGGTGGTAGTAGAGAGACAATCGAAACGCTCTGCTCTCATGTGTAGTGGGAATCTTGGTCTTCCGTTGTATCTTCAATTCCATATCCTGCACACACACTCGTACATATAGTGCCGGATGCGCCCACAACAAAGAGGTGGTGTGGAAATCGGATTCATAAGCGGCGGCATGTGCCCAGTCACCGCCGTCTCCCCGCCCGAGCTTTCGTGTTACCCCCTGGCTAGGGTGTGGCCTGTGGTCTGTGCTCGGCCAATCTGGTGCCGCACCCCTGGCTAAGGTACCTAAGGTAGCTGAAGGGTGCCCCTCCATCGACTTCATGAAGGTTCCCGTCCCCTCCTAATTCTAGATCTGCGCTGCGCACCACGGTCTACGCTTCGATATCCGTCGGGTCGTGGTTCGTCGAAATTGACGCTGCAAGACTATTCCATAGTTCCTGCCCTGTATCTTGGGCGATGGAGCGGTATGCCAAAGGCGTGTTGCTGCATTGTTGCCGGAGGAAGCTGGTTTTGCCTTGGTCGACGCCGTTGCGGATCGAGTTACGCCTCACGTTCGGATTGAAGTGCCGAGTGAGGTAGTAGGTAGTCGTTACCTTACCTGCTTATCCACAGCTCTTTACAGTAGTTCGACATAACGTGTACATATTCCGTACATTAGCCCCGTAAAACGGGTGGAATGTAAGATTGTCAAGGGGTCCTGGGGTCGCTTTCGGGGGGAATTCAGGAACAGCTGGAGCCTGTTGCTCGCTCTCTCCAGAAGGCGGTGGACCACCCCCACCAACACTAGCGTTGACTTCCATGCTGGTGTTCACAGATCGTTGTAAAGGAACTCGACGGGAGGATGGAGACAGACGGGAAATGCATCCATTCTTCACATTCTCGAGTGTTCCTGGGCTGCTCCTCGCAACTGCCGCAAACCGCCATCCGAACGATACCCGGGCCATGGAAGGTCCCTGCCTTTTGTATCCCTGTGGTCTCATTAACCAGTTCTAGCCCTTCTGGAAAAGGCACCGATCCAACATCAGGGCGATTTGGCTGTAATTTTTTATAATATCTATCCGTAAGGTATTTTCCATGGCTAGAGGATTACGAACTTAATTGGGTACTTTACAAACAACCTGGACATTATAATATGGTGCCTTTACAGTAATGTTTTGTTCTTGTCCATTGTTTTATATTCCGTACCGGCAGACTGTCTGTCCTTTGCTGCTGTGCCGAAAACCTCTGACAAGCCCAGAACCCCTGGCTTTGTCCTCCTGCACGGCCAACGTTCCGACTCCACTGCCACACACCCTGCTGGTTTTGGGTCCGAAATCTGATCGTTTCTCTTGCACTCCACCATCCTTCGCTTTCCGGGTCTGACTGGTCGCAAGTTACGGATCCGTAGAGGCGGCTCAAACCCTCAATTTATCGCGTCCTATCAATTCGACACCGATCTCTGCATTTCACCCCAACCGGAACATTTACAGAGGCCCACTGCACCCGGCGGCATCCCTTTCCACGCATACAGCTCCGAGATCGATACTCGTGCTTATTCTATCGAGTAGAGCTACCGCAGGTGATTGCGCCCGTTCAAAGGCCACTCGTCGTTTCCCGTCGCTTCCCCTCACGCTGCGAACGAAACCGTAAAGTACGCCGGCATTGGTGCCATTTTTTGTTGGCGCATTCCTCCCGTTGCATCCATTACTCCTTTGTGGCGCTCTTCGCTGGTCGACCCTTCTTCCATCTTCCCCTCCCCCGACAATACTTTGTGCAATTCGCCTCCATTATCGAAAGAGCCACCTCTTGCGACCGCCATCCGCCATCCGTCAATCGACAAACGGGAGCGTCATAGGGAAAGAGCCATCATCGCGATTCGAGTCGGTGCTTCAGGAACCTCCACGATTATTCTCGCGCCGCTCCTTCCGGGTCGAATAACTGCCGTTCAACGCCGGACGCAACTGTCAACGGCCCCAGGCCTTACAGCCTGACTCCTGCCATTGCTGGGACGGTGGCCGTCGACATGTCCGTCATGTTGCAGGCACCATCACGAGCCTCAACTGCCTCCTCCTCGTCGTTCCAACCTCTTTCCCGCCAGAACACAATGTCTTCCTACGATGGATCGCGGTCCGCCCGCCAATCCAAGCGGTATTCCATGTCGGCACTCTACATGTCCATGTCAGCGAATGAATCCGATTTGGTTATCGAAGATGAGCTTGCCAAAGGTGGAAACCCGCTCGCGCTGTCACGCACTATCTTAATGTGATACTGACTGTCTCTGTAGCGCAGAAGGTCCTTCGGGAGCTCAAAGCCAAGATTTCGTCCCAGTCCAAGAAAAACTTCGTCCTTGAAAAGGATGTTCGATATCTAGATTCGCGTATTGCCTTATTGATACAAAATCGCATGGCTCTAGAAGAGGTATGTTTAAGTACGATCTTGTCCTACGCGTTGCCTTCTGACAGCACTATTAGCAAAACGAAGTCGCGAGCCACCTCGAAGATGCTACCGAAATGCAAGAGGGTGCGTTCCCCAACGACGACAAAACACAGAAATACGGAAACCTGCTGTTCCTGCTGCAGTCTGAACCTAGACATATCGCGCATCTTTGCCGACTTGTCTCCATGGCCGAGATTGATTCGCTTCTGCAGACCGTGATGTTCACCATTTATGGAAACCAATACGAAAGTCGTGAGGAGCACTTACTCTTGACCATGTTTCAGGTTCGTTGCGCCCAGAATCATGCCTGGTGTGGACATAAACTGACCAACCTTGTTGCAGTCGGTCCTCACATACCAATTTGACAATACGCCCGAATACTCGTCGCTTCTCCGCGCCAACACGCCAGTATCACGAATGATGACCACGTACACGAGGAGAGGACCCGGGCAGAGTTTCTTAAAAGCGGTGTTGGCGGATAGGATCAACAGTCTGATTGAGCTCAAGGACTTGGATCTGGAGATTAACCCACTCAAGGTATACGAGCGCATGATCGAGCAGATTGAGCAAGACACCGGAAGCCTTCCGGCATCGCTTCCCAGGGGCGTCACGGCAGAACAAGCAGCCGAAAATCCCCAGGTGCAGGCGATTATCGAACCACGGCTCACCATGTTGACTGAGATTGCCAATGGTTTCCTGACAACTATCATTGACGGGCTGGAAGAGGCCCCATATGGTATTCGCTGGATTTGCAAGCAGATTCGGAGTCTCACTAAAAGAAAGTACCCGGATGCTAATGACCAGGTCATATGCACTCTGATCGGCGGCTTCTTCTTCCTGCGATTCATCAACCCAGCCATCGTGACGCCGAAATCATACATGCTCATTGACGGACAGCCCGCCGACCGGCCGAGGAGAACGCTGACACTCATTGCCAAGATGCTGCAAAATCTAGCGAACAAGCCATCGTACGCAAAAGAACCTTACATGGCAAAGTTACAGCCGTTCGTTCATCAGAATAAGGACCGGGTCAACAAATTCATGCTGGATTTGTGTGAGGTTGGAGACTTCTACGAGAGTCTTGAGATGGACAACTACGTCGCGCTTTCAAAGAAAGACCTCGAACTTTCCATCACACTCAACGAAATCTACGCGATGCACGGGCTGCTCGAGAAGCACGCAGGGGAGGTCTTCAAGGACGAAAATTCGCACCTCGCTATCATTATGTCCGAATTAGGCCCTTCACCCGCCCAGGTTCCACGGAAGGAGAATAGGGTCATCAATTTGCCGCTGTTCAGTAGGTGGGAGACGGCGATTGACGACCTGACGGCGGCCTTGGATATTACCCAGGAGGAGGTCTACTTCATGGAGGCCAAGTCAATCTTTGTGCAGATTCTACGAACGATTCCCGCAACTTCATCGGTAGCCAGGCGACCACTACAACTCGGGCGTATTGCTGAGGCGGCAGCCACTTCCAAGAACGAGGCGGTCATGGTCCGCAAAGGTATCCGGGCGATTGAGCTGCTAGATCAGCTGCAGGCACTCAAGGTCGTCGATAAGAGCGACGGCTGGAGTCTGCTAAGGGACGAAATCGAGCAAGAGCTCCAACATCTCGGCTCGTTGAAGGAAGTTGTGATCTCCGAGACGCAGAAGCTGAATGAGGTCTACAAAACCATTCGCGACCACAACTCGTACCTGGTGAGCCAGCTTGACACGTACAAGAGCTATCTTCACAATGTGCGCAGTCAGAGCGAGGGCACGCGGAGGAAGCAGCAGAAGCAGCAGGTTTTGGGGCCATACAAGTTCACCCACCAGCAACTTGAGAAGGAGGGCGTGATCCAGAAGAGCAACGTGCCGGACAACAGGAGGGCGAACATTTACTTTAACTTTACAAGTCCTCTTCCGGGGACATTTGTTATCTCGTTGCATTACAAAGGTGAGACTTGTCTCCCCCTTAGCCACTATTTGATTTACACAAGATCTGACATTTCGGAAAACGTTAGGACGGAATCGCGGCCTCCTTGAGCTGGACCTGAAGCTTGATGATCTCTTGGAGATGCAAAAAGACAACCAGGATGATTTAGATTTGGAGTATGTCCAATTCAACGTAACGAAAGTTCTTGCGTTGCTCAACAAACGATTTGCCAGGAAGAAGGGTTGGTAGACACAACTCTGCTTCCTGCGGCGATGCTGCGCCATATTCGACTACGGCGCTCGAGTTGAATGGGAGGTTCAAACCTCGCCTTGTGCTTTTTTTGTCGTTACACGCCTCCGACATGAGCACGCCTTTTGTGCCAGTCAGTCCATGGAGTGGGGGAGTTTTTCGGGTTTGTGCTTTGCTTACAATACAGGCTTTTGGCCTGATCTTGATACCACTGTCGCTTGCTAGCCGTTTGTTTTCCATCATCGTCTTCTCCACACAGCCGTTTCTGAGAGCAACTTCTGCGCGCATTTCCCTTAAACATATATATTGGAAGAGGTGGATAGATACGATGAAAGGGAGGGATATTGGTGCCGTTTATCGCCTTTCACCTCATGTTTTGGTTATCTAATCTCGTGCACCCCAGATCCATGTTCTTGTTTGTTTCATCTCATATTTTGCTGATATTTCTTTGTTTTTCATCCCCCCCCCCCCCCCCCCCCCCCCAAATCATTCTTATTGTATGGATATGGACATACGGCATCACGCCGCATAGTGTGCGAGTGACTACCTTAGCTTTCTTGAGCGTAATAGATGCGAGGTGGATTATTTGAAGTGGGCTGCGTTTGAAGTTATCTTGCTTCTTTTTTTTTTTTTTTGCTTATAAGCTTTCAACAATATTGTTCTACTTAATACCCGGGGCGACGTGTAACAGGAACAAGGGTTGGTCAGGAATACCGGCGGCATGGGTGTCATATGATTGATGATGTTCCTGTCGAGTTGCGGTTTGGAGACAACATGGGTCAAGCCAGTTGAGTTGAGGGAAGAGCAGGATGGAAAGTTGGTCGGCTTGATGGAGCTGGCGACATAGGGGAGGCTTGATATCAGTTGGTCGAAATGGTACGATATGGTCTCTATTTTGTTGTTCTGTTTGCGGAGCGGAGCCAAAGCGTTGGCATGATGTTGTGATTTTTTTCTTCTTACTCTCTTTGCTGGCAGGTTTTCTGGTCTACCTTGTTTTCATTGTTTTTGTTGGGGAGGGAGGGTGGCGGTTGCCAGATAGATATCTGGTGTGTGTTTTGCGCGGTGAAATAATGAGGATTTGGAGCAAAATGGCGACGATACGTTCCCACCTCGAGCGAGCGAGCGAGAGCGCGTACGGAATGTGTCTCTTTTGGGTACTTCTACCTTAGTTTCTTCTTTTATCTAAAGCTTTTTGAACATTATTTACAAGCAAGCTTGCTCTTCTTTTGACTTAAACGCGGTATGACCATATCTCGTCGCCTTCCCACGGCTCCTTGTTCATGGACCTGCGCCTGCCAACGCATTTTTTGATATGATGAGAGGGAAGCCGCCTCCCTGTACGGTGATTCCTGATTGGGACATTAAGACCACCGATAGCGCCTTCTTTGAATAAATCGAGATTCGCCAGCATCTTCCTGGACATTGGGTTTGTTCTCCTCGAAGGTTCCACTCTTAGAATATCGCTTTCCCTTTTTCTTTTTCTTTTCTCTTCTTCTCAAGTTCTGGGTCACCGTCAGCCTTTCGGGTAGGCTATCAAGGGCGAAACTGTAACTGCCATGACAGTATTTCGCACTAGGAGGTCGGGAGGCGTATGTCAAAAAGCAAATTGGAATGCAGTAGTCTCTTCCTTGGTCTACTACCTATTCATAGTATGCTACGTGCAGGTTGACCGACCCGAGGTTTCGGTTCCATCCGAACCTTTCCTTCAACTGATGGGTGGCAGTCATGGAACGCTCGGCCGTTGTGTCACGCCACACCCGCAGCGTGGGTTGCACACACCAGAGAGATAGGGGCAAGCAAACTCCAAACTCCACCCAGCTTCCACGTTTCGATATATGGATAAGCTCGTACAAATTTTACAGAGTTCGAGGAATAAAGTGTGGCAATTGATATCATTGTGTTCCTCAATCTTGTTGAACGGTGAACCCGCGGAGATTTACAAGATAATGACGGGAGCTTCGTGTATGTAGGTCTAGAGAGCCACGCATTAGGAATCCACAGCATCTTATCCCAACCCCGCGGGATGAAAGCCAAGTACGCTGCGGGTTACGGGATCCAAGAATAAGATCCGTTTGTTTGAGGTGTTCATCGTCTCAGTGAGGGCCGGGAACCGTTGTGCTACGAGCGGAATACGGTTCAAAGAGCCTGGCAAGGCAAAAATGACCCGCTGCTCGGCGGGTCCTGCCTTCCTCTGAAGAAACTCTCGGCGTATTGCGGAAGGGGACGATCTCGGATTATGGGGTCTTTTCAGGCCCCGAACGATCTCTCTTCACCTCACCCCATCAAAAGAGTGATTTCGGCCAGTCTCGACCCTGATAAGCCACAGTCACTCACACCCTACCCGTTAGCTGCGGCTGACTGACATCACCCCATCGTCCCACATGTAGGTAGGTGTACAATACGCGCACATAGCGTCCTGCATTTGCATGTTTGCCATGAGTTCCAGGCTGGCCGGTTGATGAGCTTTTAAGCAATTCGACTTCAACAACTGCGGTTGAATTGTTGCTGGTTGCACCGGGCCCGCTGAGACGGAATCGCCCCGTTTCAAAGCCGTGGAGGAGGCATAACTTCACCCCGCCGCCACCATCTCGACTTTCACAGAAGTGATGGAGATCACTTACACGGCGATCAACGACGGATGTTCATCCATGAAGTAATTGCAGCTGTAGATACGTTGACCTTGACCGAGTTCGGTTATGATGAGCTTTCCACTTATCTATCGAGGCATTTTTGGGTGGATTCGGCAGGCTCAAGCTGCCCGGCCTCAAAGTTCAAACAAGTTTGTGGCTCCAACGTGCAGTTCGCAGATCTGTCGATGGCGGGGTTCGTCTGTTCACGGCGGAGGCGATGGCAGGAGCTTCTCCCTTGCAAGTCGCGGGTTGCTATTGGCTGGATAGAGTAAGGAAGCTCCCCTGTAACTGGACCAGGTGGACCCCAGGTCCCCTTGTCCCACCCGCGGTTCCGTCATCAGTTAACATCAGACCACCTTTTGTGTGTCTGTCGTCCACTCACGACGCCGCAAGTGAGAACGCGGTGAAAGCCAAGCTCGTCTCGCCAGTCGTTGTAGATGGGCCAAGCACGCTCTAGATTTGGGCCTCCATGGTGCCATGGGCTATGGCCGTTAAAGGCCCGAGTACGGGTTAGTCTCCCATGCATTCGCAGATCGGCCTGTTCCGTACCCAATCCCATAATTACCTAGTAGACACTCCACCTAGTCTCGAGACTGTCACTGCACCGGCGGCAGGCAAGCAACGTCCCGCTCTTGGGCAAGCAGGCGAAGGAACTTGATCTCTGGACTTCCCTGATCCTATAAAGAGCAGACCGTCCCTTCCCGCTTATCTACCCTCCTTTCCACTTGAAGGTATACACAACTTCTAGGTTGTCTTTGAGCATTTGCTCCCATTGCGACTTACCACTGCATCTACATTACACCACGCCACCATGAGCGACTTCAAGGAATTGGAGAGCATCAGCCCCTATGGCAAGGCTCGCTCGACCGTCAAGGGAGAGCCCTTGTCCAAGGAGGAAATCGAAAAATACAATGACTTCTTCAAGGCCAGTCTCTACCTGAGTCTGGGCATGATCTATCTCCGGCAAAACCCGCTGCTGAAGGAGCCCTTGAAGAAGGAGCACCTCAAAGCCCGTCTCCTCGGCCATTTCGGCTCGGCCCCCGGTCAGATCTTCACCTACATGCACTTCAACCGCCTAATCAAAAAGTATGATCTCGACTCCATCTTTATTTCTGGCCCCGGCCACGGCGCCCCGGCCGTCTTGTCGCAGGCATACCTCGAAGGCACATACTCGGAGGTCTACCCCGAGAACTCGGAAGATGAGGAGGGCATGCAGAAATTCTTCAAGCAATTCTCCTTCCCCGGCGGCATCGGCTCACACGCCACCCCCGAAACCCCCGGCAGTCTCCACGAGGGCGGTGAGCTCGGTTACTCGATATCACACGCCTTCGGTGCCGTCTTTGATCACCCCAACCTTATCGCCCTTACCATGGTTGGCGATGGCGAGGCCGAGACTGGACCGCTGGCCACCTCGTGGCACAGCACCAAGTTCCTGAATCCCATCACCGACGGTGCTGTTCTCCCGGTCCTGCACCTGAACGGCTACAAGATCAACAACCCGACGGTACTTGCCCGTATCCCCCACAAGGAGCTCGAGTATCTCTTTCTTGGCTACGGCTACCAGCCCTACTTTGTTGAGGGTGACGATGTCGAGTCAATGCACCAGGCCATGGCCGCTACTCTTGAGCACTGCGTCCTGGAGATCAGGAAGTTTCAAAAGCAGGCTCGCGAGTCTGGCAAAGCATTCCGCCCATTGTGGCCTTGCATCATCCTCCGGAGTCCCAAGGGTTGGACTGGTCCCCGGAAGATCGATGACAAGTTCCTCGAGGGTTTCTGGCGTGCCCACCAAGTGCCAATCACAGACGTCCACGACAAACCCGAGCACCTCACCATCCTGGAGAAGTGGATGCGCAGCTACGAGCCGGAACGCCTGTTTGCAGACGGCAAGATCGGCCCGGAGCTGAAGGCGCTTTGCCCAACTGGCACTCGCCGTATGAGCGCCAACCCCGTGGCCAATGGCGGCACCATCAGGAAGCCTTTGAGAATGCCCGACTTCCGTGATTACGCCATCGACGTGAAGAAGCCAGCAGTGACCATGGAGGCTAGTATGACAAACATGTCCTCCTTCCTGAGGGATATTATTTCCCATAACCCGACGAGCTTCCGGCTTTTCGGCCCCGACGAGACCGAGTCCAACAAACTTGGGAGGGTATATCAGGCAGGCAAGAAGGTGTGGATGGGAGAGTACTTTGACGAAGACGAGGATGGTGGTAACTTGGCTCACGCCGGCCGCGTCATGGAGATCCTGTCAGAGCACACATGCGAAGGCTGGCTCGAGGGTTATATCCTGAGCGGCCGCCACGGCCTGCTGAACAGCTACGAGCCGTTCATCCATGTCATCGATTCGATGGTCAACCAGGTATGTCGTTTTGTCTCTGCTTGTTCGAATCAGCTGCTAATAATCAATCACAGCACTGCAAATGGCTTGAAAAGTGTCTGGAGGTGGAGTGGCGCAACAAGGTCGCCTCCCTCAACATTCTCCTGACCGCGGTCGTGTGGAGACAAGATCACAACGGGTTTACCCACCAAGATCCCGGCTTCCTCGACGTCGTCGCCAACAAGAGCCCCGAGGTTGTCCGCATCTACCTGCCGCCTGACGGAAACTGCTTGCTGTCTGTCACAGACCACTGTATGCGCTCGGCCAACTACGTAAACGTCATCGTTGCCGACAAGCAGGAGCACCTGCAGTACCTGTCCATGGAAGAGGCCATCATCCACTGCACCAAGGGCATCGGTATCTGGCCACAGTTTAGCACCGACCGCGGCGAGGAGCCCGACCTGGTCATGGCGTCCTGCGGCGACATCCCGACACATGAGTCGCTGGCAGCGATCGATCTGTTGCTGCAGCACTTCCCCGAACTCAAGATCCGCTGCGTCAACGTGGTCGACCTGTTCAAGCTCATCTCGCATGACGACCACCCCCACGGCCTGAATGATTCTGAGTGGGTGTCCATCTTCACGGACAACACGCCCATCATATTCAACTTCCACAGCTACCCGTGGCTGGTGCACCGCCTGGCGTACAAGCGCCCCGGCTCGCACAACATCCACGTGCGCGGCTATAAGGAGAAGGGCAACATCGACACGCCGCTGGAGTTGGCGATCCGCAACCAGACGGACCGTTTCAGTTTGGCGATCGATGCCATTGACCGCATTCCGGCGTTGCACAACCGCGGTGCGGCCGCCCGCGAGTCGTTGCGCAATGATCAGCTCAAGGCACGGAACGAGGCGTTCGAGACGGGCATCGACCCGCCGTTCCTCAAGAACTGGACGTGGCCGTATACTGGTCTGTGGAAGCAGCAGAACAATAACAACGGCAACTGAAGGGCATGAATGATTGTGATGATATCTAGATGATAGAATCGGGAAGGCATGACGACGTGATGAATGATTCTAGGGTTTCTGGCGTTTTTCGTTTGATTTCGATGGTCTTGTTATAGAAAGATTTCCTGGAAAGGGGAAGGATAGCTGCCATATTGTTGTTAATATAATAAAGATATATTCAATTGATCTAGTTCATTCACTGGTTGTTGTCTTTGACACACACGTGTGCCCGCCTCAAGCGGATACAGAGAGGATACCTGCAACCGACTCTGCCAGCTGCCTGCATAGCATTCATTCGATTGGCCATTCTGCTCCACCAAGGCCTGCACAGTATTTGAAGATCAAAAATAATTCGTTTTCACAATATCATCGGATAAAAGCCCGGCTAGCTCAGTAAGAAAATTTCCCAATCACAGAAACTCTCCATGACATAAAACTAACCTCCTCCAGATCGGTAGAGCGTGAGACTCTTAATCTCAAGGTTGTGGGTTCGACCCCCACGTCGGGCTCAATTCCCGGCGAAATGCCACAAATATCTTTTTTTCGTGATCATTTTCTCATTTGCTAAATGAACCCAAACATGTGTAGTTATTTATGTTTTGGTTTGTTCTGTTTAACCCAATGTTATTCGATTCGTGAGTGAGAGGACCTTATTACCCTCTTCACAGCAAGAGCAGGAGGTTTCTGTGGTTTTTGTCTGTTTGGATATCCAATACAATGCAATACACCTCGATTTCTTACAGCTCTATACTGTGGAGGCGTAGACCACTGACACCAAGTGCTACATTCATTCATTCACTCTTGGAACGCGCCATCCTTTTGCAGCAGTGAAGGGTTCTATAGTATGGCGTAGTGGTGTGGTTGCCAGATCTCAGTGATATGTTTCCGAGAACAGCACAGTCGACAGGTCGTTCTGATTGTCCGGAGAGAACACACTAGCAGATGACATATTAGGTCTAAGCCATAAAGCGAACCTAATTACCTAGTGTACCATGGCAAAAACCATCATAACGAAGCCACTGAGATCAAAAACTCCAAAAATGGGGGGCGGATCACTCGCTTTAGATTACCAAGACAGATAGATACTGATTTGCTTCCTTTCTCTCGTCTCTAGATCAACAACAGATCAAATCCATCCACCAATCCCACCCCACAAATGTCAATACTCCCTACCATCCACCGCCACTGTGTAAACTCACACCGACTAAGGGGAGTCCAAAATCAGCAGTACGTACGCTGTCCCTTCATATCTTGAGAAGTACCTGGTGATAATCGCTTCAGGGCTATCAACATTGAACGAAAGACGATCCATCCCCCTTCCGTCCATCCATCCATTCCCGTCTATTATCCCCCTCCCTTTGATACCGCTCCCCCCCTGCCTCCTAAAGAGCTGTGCGTCTGAACATAAGAGGATATCCTTGAACCTGACAATGAAAAGCAAAGGGCCAGGAACCCAAACACCAGAAACTCTATGTCCATGCTCCTCTCTCACAAAAGATCAAACCCACGCTTCATTTATCCTCTCCGATGTGGGGCCCAAAAGGAAGAGAATTAGAAGAAATAGAGGTTGGTTGTCCGTCAGCGTTGGCATGAGTACGGAGAGACAGGCACCAACGTCCGATCTCATTAACAACAGTTCGGGTGTGCACTTCCCGTCCTCAGCGGACAGGACAGATAAATAATACAAGTGGGGGATAATGTAAGTGCCGTCCGTCAGTGACTAATAATAATAATTTTTAAAAAAAAGAAACAAGAAACGCCATGCCGGTCCCGTACAGATGCAGCGGTGTGTGTCAACGTCGAAGTCTCATCGGATGTGTCGTCGTCACCCGAGATGTCCTCCCCTATATGGCAACCCCCGTAGCAGCGGGTACACCCTGAGAAGCAAGGCCCAACAAGCCTCCGCCGCTCGCGTATACGCCCGACGCTGACGAGGTAGTGGTGGCAGCAGCTTTGCCCGACGATAACTGGGCAAGCTTTTCACGCTCAGCCTTTTCTCGATCCCGCTGCTCCTTCTCCAGCTTCGTGATGCGCGGTTTGCGTGTTGTGGAACCGCCCCGAGAGCCAGGTCCGCCACCACGTCCGCGGCCGGTGCCCTCGCCCCGGGCAACACCACCTCGCCCGCCGCCACGGCTGCCACGCCCACCGCCACGCCCTCGCCTCGGCGGGGCCGGAGCGACAGGCTTCTCCTCTTCGGGCACCAACGGGCCACTGTACACGAAGAACCCATCCCTACTGGCGGCCGCCTGTTCCTCCCACAGTAGCTCCGAGTCGTCGACAAAGTCATCATCCTTGTCATATTCGTCCTCCTTGAAGTTTCGCTTCTTGCGAGTCTTCTTTGCTGGCGGGCCATCGGGGCCGCTTGTACCTCCCCCGCCTGCGCCATTGGGCACGCCGCCCATCTCAACGTTGCTTTGCTCCCCGTCGGATTGCAGGTCCTCGTCCATCTCATCGGCAGACCCCGCCCCACTTCCCGTCTTTTCCAGGGCGGCAGTTGCTGCCGCGATGCGAGCCTTTCGGTCCCGGTTGGCGGCGAGGCGGGGGTGGAGTGCATCCCAGCCGTACTGCTCCTCGGCCATGCGCATAAAGTTGACATATTTGTTGGTCTCGCCGTTAAGCGGGATGTGTAGCACTATACTCGGCGCGTTCATCTCCTCGCCGGGACTCGCCTTGCCGAAATCAAGGATGGAACGCTCGGTTCCAGCAGGGATGGCTGGCAACGCATCTCGCAAACTGGATATCCTGGGCGAGGATGAGTTGCTGCTTGCCTTCTTCTTGGAATCGCGGTCCTGTTGAGCAACAGCAGCAAGCTTCTTGCTCTGCATGGGTGCAGGGCCTGCGGCCTTGGTGACAGCAGCCAAGGCAGCCGGTGGTATGGTTGACATGCTCGTAAACGAGGTTGTCTTTGGTTCGGCCTTGTCAGTGGCCTTGGCGGGAACGGGAGCTGGAGGTGGTGGCGGTGGCCGCTTAACCTCGACAATGGCAGGCTTTGCGAGCGGCTGCGGGGCGGTGCGCGCAGGATGTGAAGGCGACGGCGGCAGTGACGTCGAGTCGTTGAAGCGGGGTTGTGCGGTAGTAGCGTTGTTGTACGGTGTATGCGATTGGCCTGGCGAGATCATACTCGAGGCAACCGGAGGGTCGACGAGGCTGGCGATGGATGGCGACGCGCTGGCACGGTTAACGACCTGGGTGGGTGCTCGGGGCGAGCCGAGAGGTCCTGTGCCGTAAGGATCGCGGGCCACCATGGTCTCCCGGATCGGGTCGTAGTTGCCTCGAATCGGGTCAAACATTTGCCTGGCAGGTGCGGGTGCAGGCTGCGGTTTCGGAGGCGGCTCGTCGTTGAGGAGACTCTGCATCGATACAGAGGGCCCCTCGCGTTTCGGCACCTTCTGGGCGTATGCCGGAGGTTCTGCCATGGTAGCACC
The DNA here is from genome assembly GCA_033439685.1 of Apodospora peruviana. Lineage (NCBI taxonomy): Eukaryota > Fungi > Ascomycota > Sordariomycetes > Sordariales > Lasiosphaeriaceae > Apodospora > Apodospora peruviana. The sequence goes on along the minus strand of JAUEDM010000003.1, from coordinate 352,864 downwards.
AGTAGTCGGGACCGGGACCGGCGTCAGGCGAGGCTCCATCGACATTCGCATCGGCGTCAATTCGGTGATTTTGGGCTGGCGGTTGGCGGTTGGCCCTGAAAACGATCTGGATTCAACGTCCGCCGGTGCGGGGCCGTCGCCTGTCTCCGTCGGCGCCGCCTTCCTCTTCCGCTGGATCGGAGGCGCATTGGGGTCTCTTGGTTTCCGCGGGCGTCGCTGCTTAGGCTGGTCGGGATTCGCCGGATCGACCGGTACCTTTGGTTTGACCGTACTGCCCGGTTTACGGCCGGGCTTCTTGCGAGGAAGCCCGGCAGCCGTCAAGGGGACATTCGGCGGTGGGGGATTAAGTTGTTGAACTTGTTGTTGCATGACGCCAAACCGTGGTGCCGAACCGGGATCTACGATGATCTCGTCCATCTCAATATTAGCCCGGCCAGCGTTGAGAAATCGTGTCGGAGAGACTGGCTCCTCCAGCGCAGACGGGGGTGACGACAGCTCCGTTGGCGAAGAGCTGTAATTTGGCATCACGACAGCTCGTCCTCCACTGGCTATTCGTTGGAATAGAGAAACTCCAAAGCAGATGTAGTCCTACACCTTGTGTTGCCCGCGCGTTTTGTTTTTGAATTGCTTAAGGATATATCATTAAAATAAACAGTGGTGTCGTGTAAATAAAGGGAAGTCGCTTCGTGAATCGCTTCAGGCGGCGGTCCAATACGACTGGGTAATTATTAGCGTTTGGCCGTCTGGAAGCACCTTCTGCGGCTGGCGAATCAATTGGGTTTCCAATCGCGAATGGCGGTGGGTGTTGGCGGTCGGTAACGTGACTTTGGTTGCTGACTTTGCGACTTGGCGGGTTGCGAAGGGAAAGCGGAGTTTTGCACCTTGCGAATATCTTCAAGTCGGAAAGGATGCAAAAACTGGCGTCGGTGGTGGGGAAAAATCGAAAAGGAAGTCGAGCGGGCAGTCAGGCGGGCGATCAGGTGAGTGGATTCAATGCAGCCGATTATTGTGCATCAAAATGTATTGTTTCTGCGATGCACGAGGCATGAAAAGAGGATGATTGAGATGGAGTTGTATCTCAACACCAGAAAGGTTGGTGGATGTTGGGTGGTGGGAAAAGAGAGAGAAAGGAAGGAAATTTGGAGGTGCGGAGGGAGAGGAATGGTTGGGGATGGCTACGTTTTTGGAACTTTGATTATTTCGCAGCTGGCGAGGGAAAACCGGGGCCTGACCAGCTTTGGATAGAGTCAACGGGATGCATGGTGAATTTTATTATTAAAAACGGATTAAAACACCAACCAGGGCTGGGTAGCAAGCCCACGAGCGTGACTTTGTCGGGTTGGGGCGAGCCAAGGAGAACCATGGGAAACGAGGAACACCAGGAAACCCAAGGGGTAATGGGGATCGGGGCACGGAGATGATGAGAGCTTCGGATGGACAATGCGAGCAGGCGAGACGAGCGAGCGCGCGGGAGTGAATGAAGAAGGGCCGGCAGCTAGCCAGACTAAGGGTACAGACAGAATGGCATGGGCATGCAGTCGACCAAACACGACCAGAAGACGAACAAGCTCGAAGGTAAGAATGGGAATGGAGGCGCACCCATCCGTACCATCAGCTTCCCGAACAGAACACCACGACCACAGAGGAAGTACACGCAGCCAACGGAGACGGCGATGGTGACTGGCGAGTCTGAGGTGTGACGGAGCTGGCAGCTTGGTGCACGGTATTGGAGATGAGGTGGATGGGTTTGAACCTGGAAGTATTCCGTACTTTACCTCGCGCGTACGCGTAGCATCCTATCCATCCACCACCTGACTCAACCGAGTTCGTGATAAATCCATCAGGGGAAGGCTTCAAGAAAGGAACATTTCGGATTAATGGCGCCGGTAGCTCAATCTGGACAGCCGGGTCTAGAGGCTACCTTACCTGTCACCAGTCACGGCCTCCCAGCTGCGGGCTGCACTCGCTGCAGAACAATGCATGAGGTGTGTCCAACAACCTCAGGCCGAGAGACCAAACAAATTCAAAGAGGTTGCGCGCTATGATACCTATTGGACGGCCGGACATTTTACGATTGCTGAATTCACTCCACAGCTTCTGGGTTGGGGCGTTGCGAAGGGGGTGTTCCTAGTGCCGGAATAAGGTGCTGCGTGGTGACGATGCACAAGCAATGTGGGGCCCGTAAATCAACAAGGAACAAACAAGGGAGAAAGAAGGAAAGAAGGTGTGTTTACCGAAGAAGGGAAAATGGTTGCGGCGGTACGGATCAGATAACCCCTGCAACCAGTAAGGTACTGTACACTTTCGGTAGTGCGCAGGGCCCCCACCCGTTTCGAAGTCGGGTGCTTGTGTGAGCTGCGCGACATCTGAAGCCGCGCCGCGCGTGTGGATCCAGTTATCTGCGCCGGTGCGCCCAGGGCGACAAATTGAAATAGCCGCATCGGAAGCAGGTTTGGGTTGACAAGACGTGCCGTTCCTTCGCCTAGCCAGACGTTTGCAAAGCCAATTCAACATTGAAACCGATTGAATAACCAGGCTGCTAGGGCACTGAAGATGATTTATTCTACAATCAGTCAACATGCGTTCCAACGCTTTTAGGTAGTCCTGCACACAAACTGTATGCTGCAATTGAAGAGAAGTTATAAAAAAAGGGTTGTGGTGTCTTGCACGCTACATCCGAATAGCCTTTATTAGAGCGGGATTGGAAGGCACTGGTAACGTACCTGACAGCTTTGAAATACTATATCCGTAACGAAAGCCAAAAGAGAAACTCCAAACCTCCCCCACAGGCTGAAGAGTCTGGAAATCTGACCCCAGATCGGCGCTAATGCGGTGCTGGTGTGGCTTGAGACCGCAAAACCCGCTGCCTTGTCACACGTTTCGCGGGTTCAGCAGGCCGGCTCCCCCCGCCGCGCCACAACTTTATTCTGTTTCGATGCCCTTGAGCCCGGCACGCAGGATGGGAGGCCCGGGAGCCAGCCCCATCCATGCAAGTCGTGGGACTGACTGTTAGGATAGCCCAGACAGACTCCAGGCATGACTAACAGCGGGGCTTACCGATGCAAAATACAAATTGCATGTATTTGCAGCAGTGCACATCGTCATGTAGAATTGAAACATTCAGGGAAAGACAGGTTTTGCAACACACGCTTCTCTACGCCTCCATCTGCTGTCGAGAATAACATTCCGTGGCCCGAAATGGATTCTACTTTAGAAATATTCGACGTCAAAGAGCGCGCAGTGGGCGATGTCAAACCGCCGAGTTTCCCGACGCTGCCCGCGACCACATCCTCCTCGTCCGCCACAGGCTTTCCTGTTCATAAAAAACGAGTATCTGCTTTCAAGAAGCAACGACAGTCGCAGCCGGAAAGCGGAGCGGCGCCTGTCGTTAGTTCTGGTGCTGGTTCAGGCAAGACAAGCAGCTCAGCGCCTCTGAAAAAAACTACGTCAGCGTCAGACGAGAAGAGGAGAATAGACCAAGAGAACAAGGCCCGGCTAGACACGATGTCGCCTGAAGAGATAGCAGAAGCCCAAAGAGAAATATTTAATGGCCTGGATCCCAACCTCGTGCAGATGCTGCTTAGGCGCGCGAACCTTAACGAGCAAACGGAGCCATCGCCATTTGACGTGCCTTCGTCCCCGTCGCCAGACACAATAGCCGACTCGCCTCCTGCAAATCCGCCACCGGAAATCAGAATCGAGGACGCCTCCACCGTTACAGCCCACGAGCACGATGAGCATCGCGCAGACCTAGCCTCCAAACCCCGAGAAACAACGGGTCGGAAGAAAACCGTCCTCTTCGACGAGGACGCACCTCCGGCGGTGCCTGCGCCCAGCTACACCGAGACCGTTCCAAGCCTTTCATCGAACGCAACCCACTTCCCGCACGCGCCCGAACTTCCCGAACTCGATCCGAACGATCCAGATTTCCTCGAATCCTTGCACAAGAAATTCTTTCCCAACCTACCCGCCGACCCGTCCAAGCTAGCCTGGATGGCTCCCATCCCGACGCCCGACTCGGCCGCCGATCGCGAATCCCCTTACTACCCCGGCCAATCCGACCTCCCGGTGTCGGCGCTGCGCTTCGACTTTCACGGGCGTTTGCTCACCCCGCGCACGAGCCGTCGCATTCCCGTCTCCAAGGGCCTGCACCACCACGGCGAAGCGCCCGAGGCCGCCGGCTACACGATCCCGGAGCTTGCCCGGCTGGCGCGGTCGTCTGTGCCCGGGCAGCGGTGTCTGGCCTACCGGACGCTGGGACGCATGCTGTACCGCCTCGGGCAAGGGGAGTGGGGGATCGGCGCTGGAGGGAGGACCGGCGAGGAGGATGATCTGGCGTTTGCGCTGTGGCGATGCTTCAAGGAGGCTCGGGTGCTCGAGAGTCTTGGCGAGGAGGCGGCGCAGGAAGAGGGAGTTGGTCATGTAAGCAGCAAGGCGTATGCAGTCGAGGCGTTGTGGCTGTTTGAAAAGGGCGGGTGGAAGGAGAAGTGGAGAGGGGTGTGAGCAGGACAAGGCTACAATGCCCATATTCAGGTTCATGTTTTGCTTCCGTTTGGGCGACGGCTCATACAAATAGAATTTTTTCTGTATATACCGTCGCGGAAGGCTGATGTAGCCGCCAATTTATTGATACCCTTTTTCTCATGATGTACGAAGTACCCATGCCAAGGGAATCACGGTTGTGAGAACTTGGGTCAATCAGTCAACCTGCCCAAGCGGTTTGGCCTATAAGATGGATGTAGATGTTGCTCCACCTGAGGCTGCTTATTTTGCCGAGTACGCCTGGTACGGAAGGGTAAATGGGGAGAGCAAGAGGGCTGATTTGATTCTATTCTAATATGGGCTTAAGAAAGTTACCTGGTCAACCAATTTCATCGAGGCGACTGAAGGAAGGTTGGACTAACAAGGAATTTAGTGTTTAATTTTGGACGTATATAAGAATTGTTCAAGGCATGTATTATTCTCCAAAAGAACTGTAGAAATAATGAATGTTGACGTATCTATAACACTAATGGGACAGCATATGCCCCTTATTTATTCCATTTGTTCAATCCCGTTATGTTAACTGCATGATATTTTTGCCTTGAGAACATTCCAATGCAGAATTCCGAGCTATACACCTCAAAGGTACCTTCGTCGTCTCGGCCGTTTCAGGATAGATCCTGCATAGGATAGAGATGGAACTGCAAAGACAGCATGTCAAGAACACGTTGAAAGGGTAGAGCGAGCAGTAAAAAACCGGTAGATTCATATGTCCATATCAAATCCGTTGTGAACTAACAAAATCGAGAAGCTCCCAGTTCACCGCAGCCATCCATCATCCATCCCACTTGTGCAATCCTTTCCCTCGTCACCCCCAAACAAAAGCAAACCATGCCAAACAAGCCAGTCCCCATTCCGTTCATTTCATTACTCGGAGATTATTCAAGACTGTACAAAAAAGAAAGCGAGCAAAAGTATACAAGCCATTAAACCGCTGAAAGCACAACCTATATATCCACACTCGAGACATCACAGAGTGCCATTTACCTCATCACCAGCTGTTGAGTAAGCCCACCGGCACTAGTACCAGGACGTTGCTGCTGCTGCTGCTGATTCCTCCCAATCACATAATCTCTATTCTCAATCGTCACGCTCTTGGTCATGTGGTTAACCTTGTACACGCCCACCAGCCGAGCGGCAAGTTCAAACATGTTGTTGCGCAGAGAAATGACGATGAATTGCGCATTCTTCGTGCGCTCCTTGATATAGTTTGCCACGATGGACACCTAGTTCAAATCCCAGTTAGCATTTATTCATAAGAAAGACCAGGGAGGCAGGCAGGTCAACTCACATTCCTGAAGTCCAGCGCAGCATCAATCTCGTCCATGACGTACAGCGGCGTGGGCTTATAGTGATGCAGCGCAAACACAAGCGCCAGCGAGCTGAGCGTCTTCTCTCCACCAGACAAATTACTGATATTCTTCCACGACTTCTTGGGCGGCATCACGCTAAAGAGGATACCCTCGCTGAAGGGATCGAGCGAGTCGACGAGCTCCAGTTCAGCGTTGCCGCCCATCGTGATCATCTGGTACATCTCCTTGAGTCGGAGCGAGATGGTGCTGAAGCCCTCCATGAAGCCCTCGAGACGCAAGCGGCGGAGATCATCGCAGCGCTTCTTGGCCGCGTCGCGCTGTGCTACAGCGGTCGCCAGGTCGGACAACCGAGAGGCGTGCTCCTCCACGCGGCGTCGGTACTCAGCAAGCACGCTGAGGTCGACGTTTACGTTCTGCGTCTTCTCTTCCAGCACCGCGATTTCGCCGTTGAGCCTCTCCTTGCTCATATCGGCGAGCTCGTCCTTGGTGTACCGCGGGAGCTCCAGCGGGCTGGATCGACCGGGACCACGAATTGTTCGGTTCGCCGTTTCGTCAGCCTCCTGTTCTGCCCGGGTATCTGCCTCGGCTTCGGCCTGTAGCTGGGCATCGGGATCCAAATCCATTTCGTATCCTGCTTCAGCCGTGGCCTCGGTAGGCTGCACCGCTAAACATGGTGCACTGCTTCCCCTTTCCAGATCTTCAATATTCTGGAGCACTAATTTGGAAAGCTTGTTTCTCCAGTGTCGAAGTTGGTTTTGGTTCTCGGTCAGGATCTTTTGATTCTCCTCAAGTCTGTTACGCATCTCAATTTCGACGGCACGGGTGGCATTGAGTTCGTTCGTCTTGTCGTCAAGCTCCGCTTTCATCCCCGCGAGCTCTTGTTTCTTGGTAGCTAAGGCTTCCTGGGCCTCTTCCACTCGTGCCTTGTAGGTCTCGGCTGTGTCGCCTTGGTTCTGGATTTCTTCCTCAAGTTGCTGGAAGTCGTGAATAGCAGCCTCGAGCTCTTTGGCAGCCTTGGCGTGGTCCTTTTCGAGCTTGATTTTTTGTTTTTCCGCCTTGGCTCTCCTAACTTCTGCATTGGAGACCTCCTCGTTATGTGCCGAAATCTTCTCCTTGAGAGCATCTACCTTGGTTCTCTGGGCACGGAGCTTCTCGCCTCCCACCTCCATGATCTTGTCCTGGAGTGACTTGATCTCGTCTTCGACACTCGCAGTCTCTCCGTGGAGCTTTTCTACCTCTTTGTTGAGCTTTACAATCTCCTTCTCCAGAGCGGCAACACGATTGTCGTCGGTTTTCGATGGCTGATGCTCCTTGCCAAGCTCCTTGATTCTGCGCTGGGCGTCGGCCAGGTTCTTTGCTGAGCTCTCTAGTTCAAGATTGATCTTTTGTAGCTTCGTTTCAAGTTGCGGAATTTGGCTCTTGACATTGCGCAGTCGGGCTTCGAGGTGCCGCTGGCGTTCCTGAAATTCATTGAACTTTTGTTCCATGGCATCACGATCTCGCTCCAGCTTAGAAACCTGCTCCTTGGTGGTCTCGGCCACCAGTTTGGAGGACATTAGTCCCTTCTTGACGGTGTTACCACCGCCAGACATTGTACCAGATTTGTCAATGAGCTCACCCATGAGGGTCACAACTCGCCATCTCTTGGCCCCGTAAGCAATACGGTTTGCCTGAGCGAGATCGTTCGCCACCAGCGTGTCTTGAAGAGCGTGGTAAAAGGCCGGGCGGAACTTTTCGTCTTTTGCTTTGACCAGGTCAAAGAGACGTGGCGCGTTTTCCGGGGTGTTTATGGGGGAAAGATCGCGAGACCGCAGCTTGTCCAGGCAGATGAAATTTCCACGACCGAGGTTTGTTTTCCTGAGATACTCGATGCATTGCTGCCCGGCTTCGACAGTGTCTGTTACGAAATTGTCGAGAGCACCACAGGCCGTAGAGATGGCAACATCATACCGCTGATCAATAGTGCCAAGATTACCAAGACGGCCATGGAATCCATCAATTCGTCCAGACTCTTTCATGCGCATCAGGGCAGTGAGGACATTCCCCTGTGTCTGGGTGGCGGACAAGCTCGACCGGGCCTCATCAGCCTTCTGTCGAGTGTTGGAGAGTTGCGATCGGAACTTTGGTTCTTCTTGTGCAAGCGCTTGGAGCTCGGCGTCTATCTTTTTGGCCTCCTTCTCCAAACTCGCCTTTTCAGCTTGGCACTGTTTTGTTTCGTCGGCCTTGGCAAGACGGCTCTCCTCGATGGCGGCAATCTTGGCTTCCAGTTCCTCCAAAGCAACTGCGCCAGCGTTGGCCTTTTCTGTGAGAATTGTCATCTCGCTTTCCGCGACGGCAATGGCAGACTGCTTCTGGTTGATCTTGTCTTTCCATGGCTCCAATGATTTCTGTAATGCCGCAATCTGATCAGAAAACTTTTGCGTCTTGCCTTTCAGGCTCTCTCTGATATTGGCCAGTTCTTCCTCCTCCTCCTTGACTTGTTGTTCGAGCGAGGCTATCTTTTCAGCGCGGGTTTCTATTTCTTCAGTGGATTGCTCGATGGACTGTCCGGCTCCGATGGCCGTGCTTTCCGAGCTGGCGATGGTCCTCTCAAGCTTTCGGCGCTTATCGGTCAAGAATTTGCGCTTCTCCTCGAATTTGACACGCTCTTGATCGAACTTGGTCATCTCCTTAATCAAGCTCTGTGTCTCCTTCTCGGCAGCCTCGTATTCTTTGCCACCCTTCGAGTAGGACTTTTGAAGTTGCTTGATGAGGGATTCGCTACCGTTGTGCTTCTCAAGTTCAGCATCGAGCTGTGCTTGCATCTGTCCGATAGCCTCCTCTGTCACAGCAACGTTGTCTTCGCACCCGCTAATGTAGAGCTGGTACAATGCCGACCGCTTCACCGCAAGCTCATTCTCGTCGCGTACATATGCCAACGCCTTATCCTTCTTGTCCTCGAGGCTGTTTTTCTCTTTTTCGACATGCTGAACACGGCCGCTCTTTTCGAGGCAGATCTGGTTGAGGGTTTCAACCTCGGTGGCTGACTCCTCAATAGGGGTCTTGTATTTTGATGTTCCGATGATATCCTCCAGGTACTCGAGAAGGCCGTCCTCGTGCTCGTTGCCTGCTTTCGGCTTCATCTGGGCAATGGATTCGACCTCACCCTGCAGGATGAGAAAACGCTTGTGGTCCAGGTCTACCCCACGGTCTTTCAGCAGCGTGGTGACTGTGGTGAAGTTAGAGCTCTTTCCATTGATGAAATACTGGCTGGAGTTGTTCTTGAAGGCCTTGCGCGAAATGACAAGAGTCGAATCCGGGATAACCTCAGAGCCGCCGCCAGGCAGATCCATCACTTCTTGAAAGTGCACAGCTACTTCGCAGTGGTCTAGATCAGGGTATTGCGCCGAATTGTGAATCAAGGCCGAAATTTTACCTTGCCGCATTTTGCTTGCTCGGAAGCCAAAGACAAAGAGCAAGGAATCAATGACATTCGATTTGCCGGAACCGTTGGGCCCAACGACCGACGAAAAGGATGCGTGGAAGGGTCCCACTTCCTGCCGGCCAGCGTAACTCTTGAAGTTATTGAGGATGAGATTTTCGATGACTATGCGCGGCTTGGGCCCAGTGTCCTCGACGGTGGGGACTGTCATAGTGCGCGACTTGAGCACAATATCCATCGGTTTCTCCAGTAACGCATCCATGGCCTTGACGGGCTTCACGGCCGCCAGCACGGTCTCGTCCATTGACCGGGCTTGACCATTAATAGTCGTCGCAGTTATATCAGCCAGCGGGGAGCCCTGGATCTCCGAGGGTTCGGGCGATTGCGATGGTTTTGGCGTCGGGAGCGGAGGCTGCAGCTCGGGGTTCACGACCATGGAGACGCGTGGCGCAACACTCTTGCGCTTCCGCGGCGACGGCTTCTTGGCGGGCGGTTCCGGGTCAGCCGGTGTCGCTGTTTGATCGGGATCAAAGACCTCGCTGGGCTCGAGACTAGCGCTTGGGGCAAGGCTCTGTTTCTTGGGACGGCCGCGTCGCGGCTTGGGCGTCGCTGGGTCTTCCACTATGGTTTTCCGGCGACCTGCTGTTGATCGTCGCGGGCTCGCTACCGACGCAAGGGTGAATTCGTCTTCGCTTTCTTTCTTAATCATCACGGGCGCGTCACCCATCTCATCGTCTGAATCCTCGATAACCGGCGCACGCCGGGCGGCGACGCGGCGCGATGTTCGCGTCGACATGGGGGCGCTGGCTCTTTTCGTGCAAGATCAAATGTACCGGCGAGTAAAAATGAATGAAGAGAAAGAAGGGGGGTGTCAAAAACTAGCAAGAATGGGAAAAAAGTAGATTTGTTGAAGCAAGTTGAGATTCCGACTTGCCGCAGGGGTCACTCGAAGACGCTTGTCGCAACCGCCCCGCCCGCGATGTTGACATTGAAAGATTGTAAACAATCAGCCACGCAATCAGCCACATTTGCACCACCTCTGTGGCTTTACCTAGGCAGAAAATCCGTATGCAGCGCGCCGTCCCGTGACGACCCACCCTGACTTAGTGTTATTGCATTGTCGATAAGCGCCATCGCGTGGCCAGCAACACTGTACGCGCTACAGTACAGGTGCCACACGGTAATCCGAAGCTGAAGCTCTCCCCCACCCACAACAAAACATACCTCGAGGAAGTCAACAACCCCACCAAGACCTCCACGATGCTAGATTTTACTCAATTCAACGCCGCATTTCCAACTGACGGGCCAAAACCGTACGACCAGAATGGCGTGCGGTCGATCGAGACCTTTCGAAAGGGATTCGGGGGCGTCTTGTTCATCGATCGTGTGCTGAAGGCGCTGGACATCGGCGAAGGTGCGTTAAACTCGATCGAATTCCTTCAACGCCACCACCGACACTCAATTGCTGACCCTTTTCGATATCCAGGCAAAGCGTATCCCCCGAAAGGAGATCATGGCCTGCGCAGCCTCCACCGCCAGATCTACGAGAGCAGAGTCTCGTCACACCACAAACTATCGGTGCTGTACTACCTGCTTCTCGATTACGACGGCATTCGGGGGACGCGATCACAGCTTGCCGAGGCGCTTGCCGAGGAATCCTGCTTGCCCCAGAAGTACCAAATCCTTATGAGGGGTTTGTGGCATATGGATCGCAAGGAGTTCAAGGTGGGTTTGTCGAGACAGGGAGCTCTAACCCTATTTCGGTTGCTAACGTGCTGCTGCCATAGTTTGCGCTGGAGCATCTCGCCCACCCCTCTCTTCCCTCCGAGTTTGCTGACGAGATTGTCGTTACCCTGGTGCGCCATGCTGACGCCGATGCCCACGACTACAGCCTGGCGCTGGCGTACTACCACGCTACCCAGCCGGTCTTTAAGACATCCGAGGCGCTGGAACTTCTCTTTGGCGCGTATGCGCAAACGAACATCACCGAGGCACTGAGCTTCTCACGCTCATATCCCGAACATACCCGGCAACAGCTCTTCGAGAAGCTAGTATTGTCGGTCGTTGACGACCCGCTGGCTGCCGGCCCCAGGGGCAAGGAACTAGCCAGCTTGCCGCTGACTGGTGCCGAGGAGAAGTGGTTTCAGGACCTCTTGACCACTGGCGAGGGAAAGAAGTCAAAGAACGCGAAATTGGTCGCGCGGATGAGGCAAATCGTCACGGGCAGAGATCGCGGCACACTGGGCCTCAATAGCCTGGCGCCGCAGGCTACCAACGCCGGCAAGGCATAATTGGTGGGTTGGATGCTCGGCAGGGAGTATATTGGTGTAACTAACTCGTCATCGTTTGTGGGAGCATAGCGGCGGCGTTCAGGTTTCTTTTGTTCAGTGATATCCGTTTGATGAAGCACGGGAAATTGCATTGCTCAGCTGGACATAGACATTTGACTTTTGCTTGTGTCGATTTAGGATACACGTAACGTGTCTCATGGATTCGGGATGTCTGCCTCGCAGCATGTCATCCATCTGCACCGGGCATTCATGCAATGGAGGCATTTTCTAACAGGGGTGTCTCAACTCTCATGTTTGGAGAGGGAAGTTTCCGGTTGCTTTCTTTTATGGGTAGTATCGGAGCACATGGACATGGTAAACTCGGTAGCCGGTAATGGGAGATAATGAGATTGGGCATGGCAAAAGAAGCAGCAAGATTCTTTGCCACTGTCCGATACCGTACGTAGCATACCAAAACGAATTAAAAGAGAAAACACTGAGCATAGAGCATACATACAGCAAACGCGACGAATTTAGGCCGGGATACAAAAATTATATTCAGTGCCCACAGCTAGAATCGAACTGACGACCTCATCATTGACCTATATATCATCTTGTTGATGATTCAAGCTAGATATTCAACAAGAGTTATTAGTAATGCGCTATATATATAATATTACATATATAATATTATATATATATACCACTGAGCCATGCGGGCGACTACTGTTGGGCAGGCGGAGGACCTGTGGAGCCTGTTGTGGAGGCTCGATGGGCTGACATGCTTAAAGCTCTCTATGGGCATCGCACAGGAATGGCTTCAGGAGAATTTGGAAGTACGGCAATGCTTTCGAAACGACCGGTATTCAGACCATTGATTAGTTTTATGTATGACCATCTGGGCAAACTGCTCTCCCTCGTACTCAGATCTCACCACATGTTCAAATATAATCTATAATCTTTGGTTTGTTTTGTTCCTTGGAATGTTTCGTCCTTCCGCCAATGTTATGATCGACAGACCGGGTGAGCTATGTCAGAGAAAGTCTGGAGCACATCCTCTCTTTCGAGACGGTCAGAGTATATATATATTTAACAAAAATAGCTGTAGTTGATTGTTATGGTACTGAGATGAGTTGTGATTGGAATTATTCAAGAGGGTCGGGACTGTTGACGGGAAAACAGAACATCGTCAACGGTGTGGGGAGGGCTTTATTTTGTGGAGATGTCGCGCCACTGCTACTTCAGTAGTAGAGGGAGTCAGTAGTATGGTTAAAAATAAAGTTCACCGGTCTGTACGGGAGTCGGACTAAGAACGACAAGTAGTTAGTTCTATGAATAAAAGTGTCACTTCGCACTAGAACTGACAAGGTCAGTCATTCAGGACCCAAAAAGAAGAAATTATATGAGCATAAGAATGGAATATGGATGCCGCTGCTATTGCATACCTGTATCAGGCCATCTCCCTAATCCCGCCGTAGAGTACCGAGTCGGTGCCAGCTATCCTCTACCTCTACATATAATCCGCCTCGTGTATCTTTTATGCTAGCAGAGCATCGAACTCCGAGTATGCAGGCCAGTATCTATAACTGATAACAGGCAACTTGGATAGGATCGGGACACAAAGAGATGTGAAGTGAGAATGCGGTTGTCGGATAATAATCAACAATGAACCTGGAAGTGAAAGCGCATCAAGTTCACAAATAGTAGAATTGGGATACAATTTTCAAAACCTCAAAAGATACAGATGACGACAACCGCCGGGCAATAACCTCTTAACGAAGAAGCTGTAAGTCACCGTGGCTAGCACTATTTTCCTGGACTCTTCAGTTTGTTTCCCTCGGGACGGTCAGGATATGCTTTAGACATGTGACGGAGAAGTTAACGGCATCTTGTCAGCCTAAAGCGTCCCTGATCTCATCACTGTCGACGAAGCACACAGCACTGGTCAGTCACAAAATACCTCTTTCCGGATTGCACCAGTCAGAAGCTGCTTGGTGATAGGTGGCGAGGTTGACAACCTGAAGTCTCTTACCCTCCTTTGTGGAAACATGCCCATTCGCTCGCTGCCACGCGGCAAAGCGCAAGGTACCACCCACTGACGACGATGAATAGCTGTATGCACACGTATGGGCGTCATGTAGTTCATTGATTCGATAGAGAACCCCTGAAAATGGGTTGGGTTGTGGTCGGGTAACAGGGAATCGCGTGTGCCCATGCAGAATTGATACGACATCCCGGCTTTTCGGACGAATGTGCAGTTGGAAAGGTCCAACGAAGCATTGGAAACGAATAACAGAATGTCCAGACGATTATTCAAAGCACTATTCATCAATAGGAGAGAAAGCACAACAAAAAAGCGAGCTAGTGTTGACGTGTGTGAAAGGGTGCGATGGGTGAGCGACTGGGAGAGTGATGGGATGATCGAGTCGAGCGAGCGGAGCGGGGTGAGAGAGGTGAGATAGCTTCAAAACCGCAACCTCAGAAATCGAGACTTTGAGCACAACCCCGGAAACCACCATTGCTGTAGCTGAAATCTGGAAATAAAAGAGTACGAAAAGAAGCATGACAGATAGCTGATCAAAATGCATTACTTTTGACAGGGTCAAGCAGGGGTGGATGGCATGTTATTGCGGATGCGCCTGCGGGGGATTGGGGCTTCAATCGACCGAAGAACACGATCGAAATCGCGTTTGCCAGAAACAAAAACAATCCGACCATCATGACCGGCCCTGGTCAAATTTTACAAAGTCAACATTGCACGCGCATTCTAAACACCTTGTCGGCGTCAGAAAATTATGGTAAAAATTGAGATACCATCCCAAGTCTCGGCGCCATCTCCATCTGGTGTGGCAGAGTGGGAGAAGAGAAACGGGAGAAGAATGGGAAGCCCCGAGGGATCGAGATTTTCTTAGGCGAGGGCGAGCTCGAGAATCAGAGGGGGACGAGATTCGAGAGAGCATTTTGCTTGCGATGGTGGGGTGCGCATGATTGACAGTGTTCTTGAGGTACAAAGTGGATGAGATGTTGTTGAACGGACCAATCAGAAAAAAGGGCACCCTGCTGGGTTTTTGTTGTTTTGGATTTAAACTGTCGCCGAAAGGGGGAAAGCGCAGAAGCCGCGGAGCGGCAAGTGATCGAAACTACGGAAATTCTGACGTTCGTCTCGACTGTTCTGCTGGCAGCGCCGCGCCCCGAGCTAGAAGCAGTCAGGTCCTGTCAAACTCGACACAACCGAGTCGCCGGCGTTTCGCTCGCCGACCGAACGCTCTCTCTCCCGCATTTTTTTTTTTTTTTTTTAACCACGTACACCTCCCGTCGATCTGAGGGGCATGCGACGAACCCTGATGTGATTAAAGCTCCAGGTCACACCAACGAATCTGAATACATTCGATTTGAAAAAAGACAATGACGGGCGTTCACCATGTTGTCCACGCCAGTATTATTATATGGATTAGATTATAAACAATCAACATTCGGGGGGGGGGGGGGGGGGGGATCGGGTAGCTATCCGGAGTAGAGTATGGAACGGGGCTTGTCTGTAATAAATGGACCTGGACACGTTGGGTTGACCGAAATACTGCATGCCACACCTCATCTGTTGATGTGATGCGATGCTACCTCACCTCCTTGCCCGATGACGGACTTGGAATGAGGTCGAGGAGGAACTAAGAAACCCAACGGAATTCGTAGCTTCTAGCCTTCAACACACTTTTCAGACGGGTTGACAGGAGGCGGCCAAAAAGTGAGAGGCTGAGAGCCTGGGCTTGGTTCCACCTGTCTGCCCGCCTTTCTTTGCTTCCCGGTAAAAAGCCCAGCCAGGTCTTGTGCAGCCCCGGGACGGGACTGGACTCGTGATCCCTGGGATTGGATAGGTGGGCTCGGGGCCTGTTGGTCTCGTTCTCTTCGAGAGTTCTCAGTGTTGTTCCAGCGGGAGCACGGACCAGTTCTTCCACCAGGTCGCGAGCGTGCCCCGGGAAATGGGAGCAGCTGCGCCCGGCGAGCACTGAAGCCCCAGGGCTAATCAGCACAATCACTCCCGAGCAAACCTGACACCCCACCTTCATATATAAACACCCGGGCATCCCTCCACGAGCGCGACTGCCCGCCCACCCTCTTGTCTTTTACTTCCTGTCGTCTCTCAATTCACCAAGCTCCCGATATTATTTCGATCCCAGGTCTATTCAATACAAGTAGCCCTTTTTTCTTCACCGCTCAATCAAAAGAAAACCGTCCACGTACTTTCAGCCGAACTCACCTCACAACACACACCATGCCTCCCAAGAAGACTGACGCAAAGGCCGAGGGTGCCGCCGCCCCAAAGACCAAGTCCGCCCCGACTCACGGCTCATACCAGGTAAGCATACAATGCCTCCGGTCTTATCGAGTATCTTTCAGTGACTAACAGGCAATTAGGACATGATCACGGATGCTATTGTTGCGGTATTTAATCCCAGTCCTTTTTCTCCGGCGCATTGGGTGTCGGCGCCCGGTCGGTAACGCTGAGTGAGGCAAAACTCATGATGCTGTCACCGTGTCTTGCAAGCCGCACCCGGGTTTTCATTTTTATTTACACCCAAGATCAATCGCTGACTGTGTCTACCAATTCAGCTCAAGGATCGCAATGGATCAAGGTAAATAATCTTTCGCTTTCGTCTCAACCACATTTCTCATCGCCGATGTTTTCACGGTCGCGCACAAACACGTCATGGCCAGGCCCTCTGGTCTGATCCCACACCCATCTCAACCGCTAACATCATTCCAGCCGTCAATCCCTGAAGAAGTATGTCAAGGCCAACAACACAATCAATGTCAGCGACAACATGTTCGACTCTCTATTCAACAAGGCCCTGAAGTCCGGTGTCGAGAAGGGTCTCTTCGAGCAACCAAAGGGTAAGTGAACACATTCAACCACCACGTCACCATTGTGCACTGGTCATGCTCTAACCCACGATAGGCCCCTCCGGTGGTACCAAGCTGGCCAAGAAGGCCGCTAAACCTGCTGCCCCCAAGAAGCCTGCTGCCCCCAAGAAGGAGCCTAAGGAGAAGAAGGAACCCAAGGAGAAGAAGGCCGCCGCTCCTAAGAAGGTCGCTCCCAAGAAGGAGGCCGCCCCTAAGAAGGAACCCAAGGAGAAGAAGGCTGCTGCTCCCAAGAAAGAGAAGAAGGCCCCGGCAGCCAAGAAGGAGAAGGCGCCCGCTGCTGAAAAGCCCGCCGCCCTGAGCAAGACCAAGACTGGTCGCGTCACGAAGACTCCTGCGAAGCCGGCAGCTGCCAAGAAGGCGGCACCCAAAAAGGCCACACCAAAGGCGAAGACACCCAAGAAGTCCGAGGCCGCTGCGGCATGATGCGTCTGTCTTGCTCTGTTATAATGTCTCTTCCTTTTCCTCTGCTTTTTGAAGTCAAATCGGCGTTCTGGGTTGGTCTGGGAACATTGGCGGCGGGGTTTTCACACAACATTGGCCGCGGGGCGCGCACGCTTTTTTACGACTCAAGCGTTGGATCTGCTCTTTGCCTACTGTTGGTTTATAGTAGTACGTCTCTTGCGCGCTTTAGGATATCTTTGTGGGATGCTGGGGGTTTTGGGTTTTGTGATGAAAAGTGGGCGCGGGAATTCACATCACTGGTCTGGAATTGGGAGAGGAGAGAGGGTGATGGGAAAATCGACCGGGCCGTGCCAACAAAACCACAACACACGACAACGCGAAATAATAGCCCCCCCTTCTGCATTATTGCATATAATGACCCAATGAGGCCTTTTGGAAATTTCCTTTTCACAAAGGTGGACTTGGGGGATTGGGAGGCGTTGGGAGGTTGGCGTTTTTGCGGGCACGCACGCAACGCAAGGTACACAAATTCACATGACGGCCGTGTCGTGACAGGCGGCTGATTATTTCTCGGTTTGGGTTACTTGTAATTATATACCACTGAATGCCTTTTTGCGCTGCTGTTCTTATGAAGCTCCGGGTATTGTTTGATCTGCTTTGTTTTGTTATTGTTTATTTGTGTGTGTGCATCTCTTGTCATTGTGGAACGGTAGATCTGGATGAAAATTACGGAGTATGCTTGGCTAAGTCGTGCCCCCCTGCGATGGTTGCGCGTCGGCTTGTTTACACGACCCCGTTCCTGTTTGGGAAACAATCTGAATTCTTTTTTCGCGGTTTGTCTCCCCCTCCCCCTTCCCCTTCACACAGACACAGACCAAAGGCATGCATATAAGCATGTCACGTGGGTTTCTTGTCGTCTGAACTCATTATAGTGAAGTTCCTCTGGATCTTCCGTCTTGCATTGGATGAAGTTCACGGATCACTAGTAGGATCAGATGACCAAAGTAACGCATCTTTCATCCGGTCCTCATATAAAGGAACTAATGTCACCCTACATATGCCTATTTTTCTTTAGCATGATCAAGAATGGTGGTTTTCATGTTGAGTTGTAAGAATAATCGTAGAACACATTTAGGAGGAGCGAACGATGCCTCGCTATCCTGTAGTCACTTAACGGACATCAGCTTACTTACAGGTACAAGAATGGTCGTGCTAGTTGGCTGGTGCGGTGTTGATAAGGGCCGAGATCACACTGATAAGGTAATCGAGAAAGGTGGTGGAGAGAGGTGGAGCAAGCAAGCCGCGTGGCTCGAGACTTGAGCCTTGCGGCTGTTGTGCAGTGGTTCCATCGTGCTGCTTGAGTGAGGAGCTGTTCCCGTCAGCACGTCAGGTCCCTTCAGTTCCCTTGGGGCTCAAGGTTGTCGGAGGGTGGAGTTCAAGTTGGAGGGGCACTGCACGACCACGTCAATTCTGCCGGCCCCCACCGAGCCTTCCGCAATTCGACGACACTCGACTCCCCGCCATCCGCCTTCGTCAGCGAGCTCCTGAATAAGGTACCAGACAGGCAGCCAGGTACGGTTCCTCCGGATTGCGAATTACAGCACCCAAACCTGAATGTCCAAAGCTTCAAGTTTCTCCGGTTCCCACGACGAAAGCTTCCCGGCAGTCGGCAACTTTGTCATTTGCGAACAAGGGCCACTGTCTTCGACTGGTATCCAACCCCGGTCGAATGTGCACCCGGGACAAAGGCGCCCATCGACAATGATGGATGAGCCGCTTTCCGTTGCTACAATAATAGCACATAATCGTTCCATGATTTGATAGAATTGCAGTACTGTTGCGACTCCGATCGCAAATTCGATCCACTACTCGAACCCTCCTTGCCTGGAGAAGCACCTCCGCTCGCGAATCGCAATGGCCCAGCCATCGTCGTCCTTCAACTCGAATAACCCGTTTCGCCGCAAACCTCTCAGCGCGTCGTCAACCCCTCAGCCCTCCTTTACTTCGCCTGTATCTGTTCCTGGCGCTTACTCTCCAGCCGCGGCTTCGGTCGCGGCCTCAAGCGCAAGCTCAGGCTCAGGTACGGTGCCGGCGCTACCATCCGGCGACCAATTTCGAAGCCAGCTGCAGGCCCTCGCACGGCCGGCCCAGCCTGCGCCAGCAACGAGCTTCCAGAAAGCAAAGATCGTGAAGAGGGTCCGCGTGCAGTCACCCCCACCATCATCGCCGGAATCAGCCGGAGCCCCCGACCGCTTTCCTCCGGCCGAGCGCGACGACAATGTTGAGGACGATGACGACGAGAGTACAAGCAGCAGTGACGACGATGGCGAGGTGCGGGACCCTTTCGGAAATATCCCGGTGAGAAGTTTGACGAACAGAGAGGAAACCCGGACGGAACAGGCACCTGCGAGTCTACATAGACCGCCGCCAAATCCATTTCAGAAGACACTGGAAGATCTGGAGCTTGCATCGAAAGAGACGCGCGAGGTTCCCAGTGGAGCGCCAGGAGCGTCAGGGCTAAGGGGCACCCTGGATGTTGACGCGTTTAGACGGTTGCTCCTGACCGGCCAGGCCGGTGGCCCAGGACCATTGCAAGCAGCAGCCGCGAGCTCCGACCCGTCACCCGCCCAGTCGGGTTCACACCCGGTGACGCCGGGGGGTGATGGCGCAAGCATAACTGATGCCTCGTCAGTTTCTCGCCAATCCATTTTCGATGCCGCCTTTCAGACCCAAGACACGCCACGAACATCTCACGAGATTTCCGAGGCGGAACCGGAGGGAGATCAGCATGGTACTGCGGGCAGTGCGCGGTCGAACATGCCGCCTCCACCAACGGCGAGGAGGAAGCCGCCACCTCCTAGTTCACGGCACGGGAAGCTGATCAAGGTCGAGCTGAAGGGTAAAGAGGTCATTGCCACGCAAGATGCCGCAAGACCGTCGTCGTCATCTGGCCGAACAGACCTAGCAGCTTCCCCATCCTTCCCGGCGGCATCTCTACAGCCGCAATCCCCGACGACGCCTTCCGACGTCAATAAGCCGCTACCGCCTGCTCCGCTGGGATCTCCTCCGGATGGAGGCGTCGAAAGTATCTTTGATCGGGAAGCTGCTGGGAAGGTTCCTGAGCTAGATGGGGAACCAGAAACAATGGTTGTGCCTCTCCCGAGGCCACCAACTGCGCCAAATCTCTCTCATGCGACGCCAAGTGCTGGGGTCACAACACCCAAGCCCTCTAAAAAGCCGGCCCCTCCGCCGCGGCGGCAACCACATGGGCGGTCGGATAGCAGGCAGTCTGTGACGACCCTAACATCGGCGACACCACTTCAGGCGGAGGACACTGAGCCGTCAGTGAGACGCCCATCCCTTGACTCGATCCGATCACGTTCCTCGAGTCTCCGTGTCAGTGTGCACGCCCCGACACCACCTCCACCGAGACGGTCGACCCATATGCCGGCCCGTCCGTCCTCCAGCTCCATCACTTCGCCCTCCAACGTCAGCTTTTCCAGCATCGCTACTACCGGCAGCGAACGAAGTCCCTCCGATGCCGTCGAGTTTTCTCCGCTACCCGGGAATCAGCAAGCGCCTCTATATGGTGTGGCCTCAAGCGAGACAGGCAGGATCAGTTCCGTTACTACACCGGCAGCAGCAGGCTCCAGTTCAACAGTCGTGGAACGAGATCATCTATCGACCGGGGCCCCCCACCACCACCATCACTCAAAACTGTCCCCACCACCTCCGCCCCCTGCGCGAAACGCGTCTGTTCGCTCCAAAAGACCGCCTAGTGTGTCGTCTCTTGACGCTACTTCGCGACGCATGCCTTTGGCCACCACGCACTCGTCGTCAATGGGTCCGCCGCCGCCGCCGCCGCCTAGTAGACAGCGAGGTGGCAGCAAGGGGAGCATGGATGGTAGTAGTGGAGGAGGTGGTGGTACGGCAGCGGCCTCGACAGTGGTGGTACCGAAAAGAACCAGCGTGGATAGCGTGCGGATTCTGGAACAAACGCTGGCTGAAGAGCCCGGTGGTCTAGCGGATGACCCAGCGCCGACTGCCGCTCTGGAAGCGGCCACGGCGGCGAACGATATCCTGGCTGACCTTACTGCGTTACAGCGGGAGGTGGATGCTTTACGCGGACGGTATGAAAAGGGAGGATGATTGCTCGAGCCTCTGTGAGGCCTGAGCCAGACAGACCTGCCAATGGGGTATTATGGCATGGGAAGGGCCCCAGTGCCAAATGTTCACTTGCTTGCTGTTTGCCGGAGTTTTAGGGTTTAAGTTTGGCTTTGCTTGCGTGCGTACGCGCCTGTTCTTGTACTTGATGGTTGATGTTGATATATCTGCCGATAGCCTGCCTTGCTAAGAGATAATTTCTGCCAGTTATATACACTGTAATCATTATCACCATCAATGTTATCATGTGTGGGTATATTTATTTCCTTGCTTTGTGTGCATGCTTTCTTGGCTGTCGTCTAGGTCCTTCCATTGCTCTCGTCATTGTTGAATGGGTACTTTTCATGTCGACTTGAAGACGTGGGATGAGGCAAATAAATCACAGACATGTGGATGGCGTGTCGGAGAGTCCGATCAACTCGAACATAGCAGATGGTATGGTGTATGGTATGAGCCTATAATTTGATTGCCCCAGGGGAGCAGGCTAGGGCATCAGATCAAGAGACGATGTTTACTTGGAATACGCATCTTGTGGCCTACACCCACCTTATCGACTGACTGCGCTGTTCCTCGTGGTAGGTTGTAGAACACGGTGCAGCTGTGCTAGCCTGTAGGTAGGTATCCCATCGCTTCACGGTTGTGGTGGCTTGGACTCCTATCTTGAGATATCCTCCTCTAGATATAGGACACGATAATAGACTATCTAGTTAAGTATGTTTGACCCCTGACAAAAAAAATAACATGAACTGGCCCAGCTGGAAAGATGCTCTGATGCCGGACATAGTAATTACCTTCGTTTGGCTTCCAAACCGTCTTACAGTAGTCAGCAGAACGGTGATGTTCGTGGAAGACGAGGGGGCGGGTCTTCGGAAAGAAAGGAAAAGGGGGGAGTGGTAAAGTGTCTGAAGGTCCTGTGAGGCTGGCTGGTTCACGACAACGACGAGAGCCGGCGCGGAATCACGATAGAGTCCGAGAGAGCAAAGTCCACGATGCAGATCAGGACTACACGGCGTTCTACGGTGGCGGCGAGTACGGATTAGACGGGATCAATTCAAACTGAGCGGGAATAAGTAGTTCAGGCCAAGACCGGTTGGTGTGACTGGCGCCGAAAAGGCAACTCTACACTAACTCAATAGTGAAGCGAACGCCGACGCCCCTTCTCTCTCTTTCTCGGTTTCATACTTTGGTAAGGTACGTCTGATATTGATTGGTCGAGCCGGTCAAAGGGAATTTGCTTTTGCCACCATGGGCGTTTTGTTGTTGGATGCCGTCAGGGAACAGGCACTTGTTGATATCAAATGTCTTGTGTCCCTCGAGATTGAGTGGCATATCAAGTGCCGTGTTTGTGTATGGTAAGAAGTATGTGTCTGTCTGTCCCTGTCAGTCTGTGGGTTCTGCGTGTCTTACCTCAAGTACGTAGCGGGAAGAGGAATGGTAACCCGTTGAGGGGCGGCGTTTTGTGGGTTTGTGGCGTTTCTTTTTCCTCTTTTCAATAAGTGACTCTCATGACTTTGGCCTAACCTAATAACTTGCCTGCCGAAATTTGCGACAAATCTGGCAGTAGGTTAAGGTATGCAGGTTGGCCGATGATGCATGCAGCTGTTGCTCTCTGTCGACTGTCTCTCTTGCGTTTTTTTTTTCTTGTCTTTCCTTTTTTCTTTGCATAACGGACAGATAGACAGACCGGTTGCCGTCTCGCCGGTTTCGTTTGAAGTCTCCTATAGGCTCAGTCGTTTTCCAGAGGCGGCGAGTCTAGACTTGGCTACCTTGCCTAGTTCGTAGTTGTCATTTGGCGTCGAGTGGCTGATATCCTACCTATATTTATAGTATCATTTACAGCGATGTTGGCAAACCTGTCTATTCCGTACACGATACCTCATCTGAGCTCACATCCGAGACATTTCGGTCCATCTAGATCTCATGCTCTTTTCTTTTTTTCCACTCCAACTTCCTTGCTTGTTTGGGACTTTGGGGTAGGGGGGGCCATTTTTATTGTGATAGTCCGCTCACCCGCGCGGTTCTTATCATGCCATTGAAGTTTGCCCGAAGCTCCTTTTCTTTGCCGACTCCTTTTTGGGCCGTCATGACTCTAGGCGCGCGGACCTTTTGTCGCGGACTACAACCTATTTCTAGTTCTCTCTTTTTTGTCTTCGTTTTTTTTTGTCAGTCTGGCTGTCTCTCACTGCGCGCTTTGTACTGGTTGTTGACGGAATACCTATGGGATATACTGTGTACTCCGTACGCGCGATGAGAACTGGAAAAGATAAGCACAGAGAAAGAGGGTAATTGAAGTGATTGGATACGGAACCGCGCGGATGGTCTCTCTGTCTCACATCTCTTCAGTATCTCTTCTCTCTTCTCTCGTTTCTTTTTCCGCCAGTCAGTTGCATCCGTCCCTGTGACAACAGGAACCGGAGAGACAGTTCTTGATCTACTGTGTGTATACCGACTACGTGTCTCGGTTTATCCACCGCTTACCATGAGCTTCCCCATGACCCAATTCATGTTTCCCAAGACCTTCCCAAGGCCAGCTGACCGCTTGATGGGGTAGGTACTTGCATGGATACTACATCAATATGGGATATACCAGCTTCGTTCGCCTGCCATTTCGGGTCGGACACGGGCAAACGGACATGGAACGGAGCTTGAAATCAAACATGATGGCGGACCAAACGGGCGGCGACCGGTGGCCTAACACAGTGTCACAGACAGACACACAAGGTAGGTAGCACCGCACATGAGGTTGGCGATACAGGCACAGGTGCGGGTCTTAGATCGAGTCTCACAGATCGTAAACCCCCCGTCACCGCTTGGCTTGGCTTGGCTTGGGTGTGCTACGTCGGACAGAGAAGAAGTTGAAGTTGGGTGGAAGAAGAAGGTCGAACCAAGATTTGACTGACGGGGAGGCAACGGATAGATGATGGATTCATAGATGGGTATCTGGAGAAGATGCGGGTCGTCTTTTGTCCATGGCGCTTGCTCTATGCATGTTTTCCGGGTGGGACGGCCCATACTTCGGATGGCTTCATGTTCTTAAACTCTACGGATCAGTTAGTCGTTTGGCCACCGCCCCTCTGCCCGTGTCGTCTTGGCTCCTACTACTAGCCATCGACGATGCTCTCTAACCACGTCATTAATGTCGTTGACATGTATGATAGTATGATGATGGGTTCGGAGTACTCGCCCGCCAGCACACTTGCTCGTTGGTGTATTAGGATCCTTACTAAGATCTGATGCGAGATCACACGGACAGTTTATTGCCATGAGATTCGAAAACGTGAAAAATATCAGTATGTTGCTTCTGAGAAAGCTCAGCATTCTCATGCAAGCAGTTCGAAGCGAAAACAGAGCATGCAGGGAAGATGGAGTGAGTGTCCGTGAAAGTTTGGATGTGTCTCAAATCGTCCTGTTCTGCTTGTCTTTTACTTCCCACCCTATATCTCTCATGAAACATGACTCTACAACGGCCGGATGGTGACAGCCAGAAAATACGACGAGTTTGCCTGACCAGGTATGATCCTCCAACTGGTGTGTGTGTGTGTGTATGAGCGTGTTGGCAAGCATAACCTAATCATTATCTTAGACTTTGTATTTGATCCGAGCTGACAAGGAGACCAAGCATCCACACACACCAGTATCCCGGGAATCTGCCAGCCGGCCGTGGGCTGGATAACAAGCCAGCTTCCCCCCAAGTCCACCACCCCACGTACTGTACATATGTATTCCCGTACAATCGGAGATATGCACCTAATAAACTTGGCGCCCTCTGACACCCTTGCTCAGCCTCATGCAGACAAAACAGGAAACCTCTGCTGTAGCTCTGAGACAATGGAGCAGCCAGTAGCCGAATAGAGATGATGCCGTGAACAACTGCAGCATGACTGAATCAGACAAGGGTCTCCCTGTTGCGATGAAGACAACGCTAGAGCTGTTACTCACCTGGGAAAGCCTTTGGGAGGACCTACATACCCTCCTGGGGACGATATGATGGGCAGAAGGCAAAGCCGAGTTATCCATCCCTCGGCCCGCGCCACCACGAAGCCAGCTCCCGGCAGGTTCTTGTCTCCCTTCTAATTGGTTGTAGCGTAAACTTGAGTGGTTGATCGCCATCTTTATTGCTCTGCGCCGGATACTTTGCCTAGCCTTTGGACTCTGGACCCTGGCTACACGAAAGGATCAAGCCACTGGGTAGCCAGAAGAGACATATTTTAGAGACTAGTCATGACCACGTATCGGCTGTCAGTCATCCTTTGTGTAGGTAGGGAACCCGAACAGGGTGTAGACGAAAGTGCAATTGTCCCTCACGAGTCTAGCAAACAACCAAACAAAACGTGAAATTCAAACCACCCACTGGATATCTCGAAGCCTCCGCCCTAACAGAAGAGTAACGAATCCTATAACTTGTTAGATAAAGAAAAATATTGTCTGAGAAGGAAGAAAACGCCTGACTATGGGCTCCGGCCCCGATTTCTACGCGGCACAATCCGCGCAGGCCCTCGTAAAGCAAACAAAACTCCCCAGCAACCAACCCCCTCCCCCCTCTTCCTTTCCCACCCGGGCCAGCCGCAGTTGGGGGAATAACCAATCAAGCGAGTAGGTTGTTCAGACCGTATCTCGAATCCGGCTGCCCGAGGACTCTTTGGATTTCGTTGCCAGAGAAGACGTGGGCAAAGATGGCATGGTCTGTGGGATACGATGAAGATGACGAGGAAGATTTCGAATTTGACGATGAGCCACTCGAGGAGGACTTGGATGACTTGCTTGACTTTTTGGCAATATCGTCTTGAATCAGTTGCGTGGTGCTCTGCTTCGGGTCCTCAAACACAAATGCCACACAGGCGATCCGGCCGCGCAGGTCAGGGTCGTAGAGGAAGACCTCGCGCCATAGCTCGGCAAACTCCTGCGGCGGGTTACGGTACCCGTTCCCGAGGCCAAAGTCGCCAATGACGACGTGGGTATACTCGTTGTAGGCGCAGATGCGGAGCGCGCCTCGCATCTTCTCCCTGACCAGTTCCCGCTCGTCTGCAAACGAGTACTTGGTCCCGTTCTGCGTGAGCTTCGGCCAGCGAGTTGGCGTCACCGAAACGACAGGCAGTGCTTTCCATTGATCGGGCGGAAGCTTCTCGTACTTTTCATGCGGCCCACGAAATACGACTAGAGACACCAGCAATATCAGAATACAGCTTTCTGGTGAGAGCCAGTATAGACAGCGTAACTGACCAACCTGAGGTGACACTATGGCACCGGTACTGGGGATAGGATAGTGCTCATGACATCGGGAATCCGGCCCGGGGGTGACTAGGTTGGCGGCAAGAGTGCTTCGTCGACACAAACGCTCTTCGTATCCTAGCACGCCCGTCTCCCAATCCCCGCCAGCCCGCTTATCATTGGCGGCGCAGATGAAGGGGATAGGGAGTTGGACCTGGGCGGCCCAGCCCAGTGCAAAGTCGACCGGATCTCCATGATACACAGCTGGAAAGGGGTCAGAACGTGAGACTATGATGGGGAGGAAGGCAAGTTTTGCTCACCAAAAACCGGCGGTGAGACGTCAACAGGCCTCTCGAGGAAGTTTAACTGCAGTAGTGGCTGCTGGATGATGAACGAGTGGACTCGCCACTGCTCGGCATAATGCTTCTTGATCAGGGGTATGTAGTGCTTCTTAGTCTCCGAGGCAACCTCGGAAGGCTTGGGCTTGGATGACTTGGAAGAGCTCCCAGAAGGCATGGTGTAGAAGATCAGGGAATATCAAAAGGCGTTGACCGAGGGTGCGGTGTCAGCTCCGGGGGCACTTGAGCAAGGGGAATGTATTCAGGGCTCAAGGTGGTCAGTTCTAAACTGTTGAGAAAGCAGGCAAGCTGGTGGAGGCGGAAGGGGATGATGATCTTATATGCAAAGATATTTAGTATCGTGCTGGAAAATGGCAGCCACCTCTGTGAGAAGTCATGGACTGCCTACCTGGGTAGGTCTCTACCTAACCTCCAGTGCATGCGCAAAAGGGCTGCGTGTAACTTTAGTTGTCTCAAACACGCCATGGAAACAAAAAGCAATTTGGGCCTTTGACGCATATTGCAGTTGGGTTCAGTTGTGGTGTTGAAAAGACAAGACGTAAATTAGAGACCTGGCGAGGCAAAAGCCGTTGGGTTGTCCTCGTTGGGATCCCAGCTTCACGGTTGCCGGGCTTTCCTGGACGGAAAATCACACGACACCATGTAGAATAAAGATACTGGTGATGTCGGCTGCCGAGACTTTGGTATTGCGAGTCGCTGCTGTGTCCCATCTTATACGCCATCTTGAGTCAATCTGGTATTCCTGCGCCCCTCGGAACGGGAGTGTCAGAGACATGGACTTTGCTGCCGCCGCAAAGCTTGGGTATGTTTTGCAGGGTGGGAGAGACGGTGAGATGAAAGCGAGTGAAAACGCGACTCCCGCTGAAACCAAGACGGCCTCGAGCAGCCGACCGAGTTGTCGAGAGCTTTACCTACGAATGGTCCTGGCGCGGAAATCAATGTGGGCAAGACACGGACTCATGTTAACTCCGTTCCATCCACGACACAATCTCTTAACAGACCCGTGCGTGAATCAACCGGCAATCAGACCACCACAGCGACTCTAGATCGTTCAAGGAGACCGAGGCAGAAGGTCTCAATCGTGGATCGCCGACGGAGCGCCTCAGGGCGTTGCAGTGTCAACATTCAACCACTCACGATACCTCTACGGTCCTGTCAAGCTGGACGGTGGTTGGTGGTTGAAGGTGGCTGCGGTAGCAAAGCGCCGGGACCGTGGAGGCCGGTGACGCCGGAGCAAAATGCCGGAAGGACATTCGAAAAGAGCCGTGATGGCAAGCCAACGATGCATGTTCCAGGTGTGTGTGGGGGGAAGGGGAGGTACCATTTGCCTATTTTCGGTACAGCGTACGGTACCTCTTGGTAGGTCAGGAGAAAGGAGGCTGGAGGCTGGAGGATGAAGTCTGAGCCTGAGCCTGAGCCAGGCTCTGATGCAGGAGCTGCAATTCGGGCTAGGCGATCAACTTGGCAGTCAGCTCCTTTGACAACGTACCGAAAGTACTCGGCCTTTAAGTTGTGGTTGTGCGTCCACCTCCACGACACCCGCGCCCGGGCGTCATTTTTGATACTAGAACTAGTACTAGTAGTATCATGCAATTGTGTCGCGCCGCTGGGCTGAAGTGGTGCCAAGCAGGCCAAGGAAGGGTATTATTCCCTTAGCTGCCTGGCAGAAGAAAGTGTATTGGTTTGGTATTAATCCGTATAGAGAGTAATGATCTGGGAGATCGGAAGATGATGGCAGATCAGGTGGGCAAAGGGGTGCACCTACATGGCATCGATTGCCAGTGATAGTGATCGAGAAAGGTGGGATGTCGGTAGTTGTACAGGGGTCGAGGTTTTCAGCCAACCGATGGTCTTTGGCTTCTCAATACGGCAATGGAACATGCGCAGATCCAGGTACGGCAGGTACAGTACAAGCGGTGACTTCGGTGCAGTTGACCTCGGTGCCGTGCGGAGATCACGGGGCACACGGGCCAAGACCCCTGCCAAGAAAGCCGAGCCCAGAAGTGCCGGGCCCGCAGCGGCGCCAGAACTGCCCCGACATGCCGCCTTTTCAGCTGTACGGGGGTACTTTGGGTGGTGAGCCCTGCAGATCGCGTCGCGTCCTTCAATTTCAACCTGGAAAGCCTTCAAATCGTTCGCCGAGTTTTGGCAGATCAGCTCCCCCTGAACCAGCACACATCGCAACAGCACCAGTACCACCAATTGAACTTCTCCTCTTCGCTCTCTAACGGAACGACCAAAGAAAAATAGGGATGCGGCCCATCGCCCTGAGATGGGCATGCCGACCTTCCAGCTCGCCGCTTGCCCGTTTGCTCCAATCCAACGGCATTCGACGTCACCTATCCCAAAACACACACGGAACGATTGCGCAACTCCTGCAATGGAAACCGGCCGAGGAGACCAAAAATGTCGTTATTAATGGTTATGTCCGATCTACTCGGAAGACCAAGAATCATCGCTTTGTTGTTCTCGGTGACGGTTCGTCAATAGAGTCACTGGAAGCCATCGTTCCCACGGAGCAATGTCGGGGTGTAGTGTGAGAGCAACTAATCTCTTAATGCCTCTCTCACTTCACTTGCTGACCCAGTCTCTACAGCCTGTCTGTCGGTACTGCCGTCAGTCTGTCGGGAACCTGGTTACCAGCCGAGGCGGATAGGAAACAGAGCCATGAGCTGCATGTTGACCAAATCGAGGTTGTCGGGCCAACGGATGCCGCAGTATGTTCGAGCCTGGACTCCTGAGAAGCAAACCGGAACCGCTACTCTAACGCTTGCCTCCATTCGCAGACTTACCCCATTCAAAAAAAATACCACACACCCGAGTTTCTCCGTACGATACCGCATCTGCGGTCGAGAACGCGCATCAATTCCGCTTTGCTCAGGCTACGCTCCGATGTGATTGCCTCCCTGACCCAGTTCTTTGCGAACCAAAACTTCACGCAAACACACCCGCCCATCATAACATCATCCGATTGCGAGGGCGCCGGAGAGGTCTTCACTGTATCTCCGGCTGCCGAGTCACCTTCCTCCGCCAACAAGGCTGGCCCGGATGCCCCATTCTTCGGTTCCCAGAAGTACCTTAGCGTGTCAACACAACTCCATTTGGAGGCCCTGGCACAGTCTGTCGGCAATGTCTGGACGTTGTCGCCCGTATTCCGAGCGGAGAAGAGTGATACATCAAGACACCTCAGCGAGTTCTACATGCTCGAAGCTGAGATGAGCTTCGTCGATGACTTGGATGCGGTTATGGACCTGGCCGAAAATATGCTTCGATCTTTAAGCACCGGCCTTTTCGGATCGGCCGTAGTTCAGGACCTTCTTTTGCGACCAGGCTCTATGGCCTCGGATCTTGCGCCGAGCGACGAAGTGGAGCGAAGGTGGAAGGGTTTAATGCAGCCTTCCTGGCCGCGCATAACATACACCGAGGCAATCAAGCTGCTGCAACAGAATGCCGAGCTGTTCGAGCATTGCCCGATTTGGGGTGTTGGATTGCAATCTGAGCATGAAAAGTGGCTTGCAGAGTCTGTTGGAGGTGGCCGAACGCCCGTCTTTGTCACCAACTATCCCCGAGACGTCAAGGCCTTTTACATGCGTGCGAGCGAGCCTCCAAGTGACACCAGTTCGGGTTCAGATAGACCACCGGGCGCCACCGTTGAGTGTTTCGACTTGCTGGTACCCGAGCTTTGCGAAATTGCGGGTGGATCGATGCGTGAGCATCGCCTAGGGCCCCTCCTGGATGCCATGGAACGGCATGGGTTGACAAGTCAGTCAGACCCCAACGGCAAGAAGGCGGGTGACAAGAATGCTACCATTGGCTGGTATACCGACCTGCGCCGATGGGGATCCCCTCCTCATGGCGGTTTCGGGATTGGATTCGATCGGCTGCTCTGCTACCTCTCCGGTGCCCATTCAATTCGGGACATTGTCGCCTTCCCCCGTTGGGCTGGCCGATGCGACTGTTGAGCCAATCGCCAGGTTATGAACGCATCGCAAACTTGGACTCAAATGTTCTGTTGCTCATGTTCAGGTGCGACTTGACATGCCGTGCTCCTTGACCCGGCCTTTCCTTGATGCGGGCAGGTCCCAGATTGGCATTATATACACACCAAAGCTTCCATTAGTAGCTACGCCTGTCATTGTCCAGCCTTTTGGCTGCCAATGTACCATGCGAACGGTCCGCCGGAACGAGGACACTACGAAACCAGAAAGGGACCGCAGGAGAGCGTGATTTACGCTGACAGATTTGACACGATTTTTCGGACAGTTGAATCTGATCTTGTGCAACCCTGGCCGCCTTTACGGCCTTATTGTCCTTCGATGTGTCAGGAGAAAGCTCCAGATCGCATCATCGGTCGGTTGCGTGCAGAATGGACGGCACTCCGAGATTTCGCGCTCGCCAGCCAAATAAGTCTCGGGAAGTGACAAATCTCTAACCGCACTCATTCGAATCTCCTGCGACAAGCCGATAGGAAAGACCTCGAATGGAATTAGCTCTCTGGGTCAACACATGTCTTCTCCCTTGTTCGGTTCCATGGCGTGGCCCTGAAGAACAACCCAACAAGGTACTACATA
The DNA here is from genome assembly GCA_033439685.1 of Apodospora peruviana. NCBI lineage: Eukaryota > Fungi > Ascomycota > Sordariomycetes > Sordariales > Lasiosphaeriaceae > Apodospora > Apodospora peruviana. Next base: position 321,694 of record JAUEDM010000003.1, on the reverse strand, counting down.
TGTGCTAATTTGGCGGTCTTTGCTCAGGTGTGTAGCCACCACGGCGCCACTCAAGAAGTCCAGAACCTATACCTGCCTGTCAAATCCCACAATGTAGTAACGCTTTTGCAAATACGAATCATTCTTGGCATGTCCTGTTGTTCATCATATTTATGACCTAGTAGGGAGCATCTGGTGTCAGGAGACTTCACCTAGACGCACCCAGCTGGCCAGTGCCTATCAGCCTGACTTATTATCTTCCACTACCCGCCCGGTTGAAACTGCAACTATTTTGGAGTGTTCTCTGGCCTTGCTCATCAGATGCGCTGCTGCCATGCTGTATGCCTTCCTCATGGGGTGGTTTTGATCCCGATCATTACGGACCCAAACCCACGCCAGGGCTTGATTACGTGCCTGATTCGGTCATCATGATCCCGTTGCCAGCATTTTCATATTGGCAGTGTGTTCGATCTTGGAATTCGCACTGAGCATTCTGAATTTGAGAGGAAGGCGTTTTCGCCCCCTTCTTCTTCCTCCACTTGCGGATACGTCAGGAATATGTCTATCCCCTTGGAGAAGCAGAGCAGAGTACATCCACCTCTTCCTCTTCAGTCTCTCTGTTTTTTTTCTCGAGCGATGCATCGATCATCATTGCCACCGGGATCAACTTCCGTGTGTCTCGCTGTATTCATTCAGCCCAACAAAAACCTTCAACCAAGCGGTTCTTCGCATCATTGATGCCATATCCCTTTTCTACTCGATTGAGCTGAGTTGGCACACATGCGGCGCACTGAGAGAGCCAATCAACGAGCCGGTGTTCTGTCTTTCAGAATTGGGAGGAGTCATACGAAGCTTTCTTCAGGTCATGCGAGCTTTCTTTTGTTTAACGGCTGGATGACTGTCTCGCTTGCTTTCCTGTCGTCGCCCTATGTTCTCTTTCTCCTGGGGAACTGCCGGGTGAGATTCTTGCAGGCGACTGATGGCTCCAAGCGAAGTATAGTTGCTGCGACTGCCCATCTACCTGTCTCGACGTATCTCTAGGTTACTCTCGCGTCCATACACACACAACTGACGACGTAAGGTATGTAAATCTGGCAGTCCAAGGTAACTAACGTATAGTCTACCTACCTACGGCACAAATGAGACGTTTTAAACATCGCATAATCCGATGATGCAACAGCCCTTGGGCCTGCAGGTAGGTCTGTTTGCGTTTTATGCGGATATCCATCTAAAGCGGACTTTTTGTCTCTGAATAACCGGGTGGTCGCGTTGGTTGTTTTGTTTGTTCTGCGCGCGGCAGACTGGAAGCAGACAGAGCCTGCCTGAGGCAGGGTGGTGGAGAAAGTCGACACGGAACCGGCAGCTGTGCTGTGGCTCGTTGCTCTACCTACGTGCAATTGTCCTGGATTGGGAGACAGCCAAAATCTCGGTTGTCTTTGATATTTGATCTGGTTTTTCTACTTCTCATTCGATGCCAAGAAGGGGGCAGACAACACTCGCTCCCTTCTACCCCTTTTGTTGTTTCCCCTTCTAACAACAACAACAACAACAACAACAACAACAACAACAACAACAACAACAACACCCTTTTCCGCCGCCCTTCACCCCCAGAACAACAAGAACGTAGGTACACCTCGTGGAAAACTACTTATTTTGTCCGTCCCAAATCCCCAACTTATTTTTTGCTCACACGTGCTGGTGAACCGACCCCCACCCACTTTTACCTTGATGGGTGCCTTTCTGTAGGTAGGCAGCCCGCCACCCAATACGATACTTTCTGCTTGAAAACAGCAAAGGGTGGGGCTTCCGAAATACCCGCGGCTTCGTTTCCTCGTTTGTCGGTCTCGGTGCTATGCTGCCGGGACCGAGTTACCTCGGGGTTTGGTTGACTGGTTGGGGTGGTGAGATAAAACCAACACAAGCAACAACGAAGGGGGCGGGCTGTGGTGATGGTGGTGGTGGTGGTGGTTAAAGGTGGCCCGCTCGCCGCACATATTAACCAGTTGCTGATTACTATTACCGGTGCGGCCTGGCTTTGCTTCCCTTTTTGCTCTGGAACAAACCTTATCCAGGCTGTAGGGACAATGTGGCGTTTTTTCCCGTCCTTCGTTTACGACCCGTCGGGTTTTTTTCCTTTTTTGCCTGGCTAGGTCGCTGTCTACCTTGTCGGGAGAGAAGCGGATCTAGATGATGGGTCGTCGACGGCGGGAGACATATCCCGTACCTATCCAAGGTGGGATCATCAAAGTGTGTGTGTGTGCGTGGGTCGGTAATAAACCTCTCTTCTCTCATGGTACATACATACATGATAAGTACCTACCTTCCTGAGTAAATTCCGTCATTTTGACACCAACCGACCGACCGATTTTTCAATCTAATTAGGTTAAACATCAATCTATTTAGACTACCTGGTTGTGATTGGCACGTTGACTTGGGTCATGTTTGAAGTTGTTTTGCGAATCTTGCCGGATGGTGTTTGATCGAGGAGGCTAATATAAGTCTAACTTACTTCGCTCATCAACCGTGGTACTTACTTAGCTACCCGGTCAGTCAGTCTGGCGAGGAGCTGCCGTCGATCGGTTGACGCTATGTTATGTACCCATTTCATGAGATGCTGCTTTAAAGAAAAGCTCGGCGATTAAGTACACTATATATTATTTTCTACCACCACCACCGGATCTCCCCCTGGATCTTGTTATTTCCACCACCCGGTATGGTACTCTGAAACGCAGTTATATGACGAGAGAAAGGGCGGACGCCGTTCGTCTCTGAGAGATGGGATCTATACTTGTCTGTCTTATCTTCTCATATCTGAAGCATATAATAGTTTGTTGACATTGAATACTTAGCTTGCCTCCTCTCACGTAATAAACCAGATCAACCCGATCCCTTGTCTTGTCACATTTATTTCATCTTGATTGACATAGTACCTACTTAGGTATACATCTATGTGAGTACGTTCGTCGGATATGCGGCATTCTGTGGGGGGAAGGGGGGGTTTGGTGCCGCCACAAAGTTGTGAGTTTTGGGTTTAATAGCCTGATTACTGCGCTGCTGTGAGCCCGGGAATGAGGGTAATTGGAAACAAAGGTTGAGTTTGGGTGTATTATTGGGGGCACCTAAATAGCTGAGATACTTCTGTTGTGGTTCAGAGACATGATGGATACAAACTAGAACGGTTCTCCGCTGGGGCGGGAACATCGACCATGGCCATAACCTCGGTGGATCTTAGAACAGGACATCCTTGGTAAAGGCAATTCCAAGAACGGTATCACCCTCCCCTTGACGGCGAGTCCAGTCCGTCCTTGCACTCAGCTTCTTCGAGATCACATGGGCGGTAGCATCAATCCCACCCCCGCCCCCGCCCCTTGCCGTCGTGCTTGTGGTATGTCTGTGTCTGTGTTATGTGATGATATAACCGCATCATTCGTTGGACCGGTTTGGTTGGAGCGCGGAGTTTCCGGTCCCTCTCTCTTGTGACTGCCACCGGGGACACACTGAGGGGGCGGGAGATACAACACGATATACCCGTACACACACGGATGACAAGTAACACGGGTTGGTGGTATCCATGATCGACCGGAAGTTGGCTCAGTGGCACGCGGCGAAACACAGACGAGCAAAGTTGATGGGTGGCAGTGATCGTGACATAACCATAAGTCAACCAGACAAGCCGCGGCTCGGTATATACCTAGGTGCTTTATAGCCTACGTATATCCCTGATCTACATATATGAAAGAAACATTGGGATATCGCCGATAATTAGCCTTCGGATGGGGTTGTTGTGTCGATTTAAAGTACAGGAAGGCCAAGCCAGTTGTAATATATACCATATACTGCAGCCGCAAACTGCTGCTCGTCTAGCTTTTCCACACCATCTACCGGCCTCGGGAAGGAGTACTTTGAATGTCTGTCAAGTCGCAACTAACTGCCAGCGCACGTCGTGTTGATTTTCCTTCTCTCTGCTGTGCGTGTACGTGTGCGTGTGGTATCATGTCCAATCTATCGACACGCCATGTCATGAGAAAAATACCGGGCATCAAGCCGATTTCGAGGAGCTTCACTGTGTACCTTGGGTGTGGTGAGCCGGTCACCATTTGTTGGCCGGCACGGCACGGCACCTTGTGATGGGTATGCCTGGCGGCCGCCGAGGAAAGGCAAGGCGGCCAGCCATCGTTTCGCTGCATAAGTCAGGGGTTGGTCAACTTTGTTCTCGGCCCTGATGGTGGTCATGTCATTGCTACCAGGTACTCCTACCTGGGTACCTAGGTAAGGTACCTTATGTACGGAATACGGAATACGTGGAATTGATACGTGTCGCATTGATGTGGGATCTATGTAGACCGTTAAAGGGTGCCGATGGGCACACAATTGCGGGTTGCACAAAGTAGCAAGAAAAAAAAAGGAAAGAGAAGAATTGATCCGATTTTGCCCATATTCTGTCTGTTTCCTCAAGAGTGAAGGCCCGGCCGCCCGCCCGCTTCCGAGTTCTCAGTTCTGACTCGGCACCGGCTATCGACTTGTTCATTCTTTCTCTAAGGATGACGCGTCAGCGCGTGCGGGTTGCACTATATGCGGGTCGGTATGGAGTACGGATCCATAGTTTTAACGTTAAAACATCATCAGTGATTCAGGTACAGACTACTGCAGGTTGTGCTTGAATTAACACCAAGGAGGTTTAGGTACGGATCCTTTGTCTTCTGTCAGTTAGTCTTAGAACTAGAACTACCTAGGTAGGTAGATACTACAGTAGAGCGACAGCAACTACGGAATACTCAGTAATGATACGGGTACCTGCCTTGCTTGGCACATTGCTGGCCGGCCTTAAACATTACGCCATACGCAGTCCTGGGTGTCATGTACGGAATACACCCACCCGTATCCGTACGTGGACTCGATAAGGTGCGGCCTGACTCGTGGGGATGGTGTCATCCGTTAGTCAACTCATGAACCTTAGCTTGCCGGGGCATGCCAAGCATACCAAGATCTCGAGAGTTTTATCGATTCCATGGAGAGGTGGTTCTCATGCCACGACGACAAGAAAAGGACGGAATAAAGAGGGGCGCTAACACCGAAAAGAACAAGAAATCCCACCCCATGCCCCAAAATTTAAAAAGGCATTTTATGAAATTCGGAGAGGCCCCACACTCACCCAAGCTTCTTTTGGAGGGCCCGGCCCTGGCACCCTGACACCCTTGGCATCCCACCCTTGTTGGTTGGCGGGCGCGGGCCAAGGGCCTGGGCTGACAAGAGCTTTTGTTTTTTCGAACGAATCATCCCTGGCCAAAAGCCATGTGAGGCGCTCGTTAAATTCCGCGCTAAACTGCTCGCGAATTAAGCTTAAGCGGTGGGCGTTCCTTGGGATTTGGGGGCGGACAACGGGTGCGCGTGTTCAAACTTCCCGTCAACCTCACTGGTGGAAGCAAATCTATCCAACATTGGATGATCCCTGTATTACCAACAGGAACTGTTAATTCCCGCCTTGAACCCGTCTTGCCCGGTCCTTTTGTTTCTTCGTACTGTACGAATAGGCCACATGGAACCCCCAAGGTTTAGTTTACTCCGTGGGCATTTTCAGATAAATCCGGAGCATTTGAACAGTCCGACACCGACCTTTCCGGGGTGCCGGCGGTGGCCGTTTGACGTGTCATTCGCATCCCAGATGTTGCAGGACCAAGCCTTATTTTTTTTCTTCGAGGCGGCCGCTATCTTTGCACCACCCGTTTCGGCGAATTGTCGGACTGGAGAGTGTTCTTTCTCGTCAAGCAAACGGAAGCTCCGGACACACCCTTCCAACGGTCGTATTATCAATGGAACCTAAATGCGAACCACTCGCCGTCTAATCCATCATCATCATCTCTTCCTATCGTAGCGTGCGATCGTCGTACTGGAAGCTCTGCAACCTCGCGCGGATGACACCAAAGATGACACTATCCTGTGTCTATATCGTGCCGTATCTTGAGGGTTGGTTGGATGAGTACATCTACACGTATATGTAGCTCCTTGCAGGAGAATACAACTACAAGTTGTGTGTGTTTGTTGTACCTGTCTGCCTCTGTGTGTGTGTGTGCTCTGCGGGGACGGAAGGTAAGGTTAAGTTTATTTGAACCAGATGTGGTGATGGTGTGGGTGGGATTAAAGGAAAAGCTGATCATTTGTCTGGTTGCTGACCGACACATGCACACTCAACACATACAAAAGTCCTACATAGGCCGGTTTGGCCTTTATCCCACAAAGAGATATGCCGAGGTCACAAAGTCTAAAGACACACAAAAGGACCTGCGTCGGGTTAGGTGCTCTGTTTTGTTGCGCCTCAAGCCAGCAGCAAGCATTAACTCCCGTCCACCGCCACTCGCTCGCAAAAGCCGGAAGAATGGGGCTTTGTTTTCCTGCACGGACCGTATACATCTGTACGTGTATACCAAGATATCGCCGCGTGGTTCTTCAAGAGTAATCCGTATCGCAACTCACTCAACAGTCGGCGGTGATGTGCCGAGAGACAGTTTCCCGAACGGGAAAAAGAAACCTGCTGTCGTCAATTGTGTCATTGGTATTTGGGCACCGGGCAAGGCATAACTGATGCCTTATTTGTAGGGCTGTGTGATCTGTGTGATAGTGACCTTTTGCCCGAAAAGGGAAAGTGGTCTCTCCAGTAAGCTGCTCTCATTACCGCGTTTTCTGCGAGCTTCATGCCGGGTGGCAGCCGCATGTAAGGGTTGCACAAAGTGGCATTCTAGTAATTGTGTCATTCTGATGTTAACGGCTGCGTTGCCCAAAATGGGGAATTGGAAGGATGCGGCCGAGGTGCTGAGGAGCAGTGAGACTCTGTAAAGTAATGGAGGGACGGAAAAGTTTCACCCCTGTACGGGTGTACTCCGTACGCACTACGTACCTTGGGGGGCCCCAAAAGACTCTCTGAGGGCGTGGCTAATCAAAACATCCTACAAATCGTGTGTGTCGCGTGCGCCCAAGACGCTGGACCAGCGCCGCCGGCCGGGTCTTCGGCTTTGGTTTTCATGATTCCATCTAGCGCCTATTGGCCGTGGGGCCGAGAGGTCCGTAGAGAGTACCAAACGCGAGATGATGGACCTCCACAGACGAGAAAATTAACAGATGAGCAATATGTAGGGTAGGTCAAAGTCCTGCGCAGTAAATATAAGAACAAATGACTCAGGTACGGGTGATACATAACTTCTCGGTGACAGTGGTTTGTCTTGGGGGGAGGGGCATGATATGATGTGTGTCAATTTTGCCCAGTCAACCTTAAACAGACGACTTGCCTCATCTGGGGTTATCGGATGCGAGGGGGCACTTGCTGAGCCGCCAACCCACCTGTAGTGCGATCATGTGCTGTGACCGCGCGGTCCGCGGCGTCTTGGCTGCTGCGTACGTATTCGTAATCAGGGCATCAATGTGATGCATGTAGGTATTCGACAGGGCATGTCCCAGCGTCGTATGGAGTCTCCCACGTTTCTCGCGGATGAGATCAGTCCGACTGACTGATCACGACGCCCATCCATGAAGTGGCGTTGTTGCTGTCGTTCGGTTTGTGTTTGCAAGCGAGACCATGCCATTGGGTGCCGTCATAATGGGTGCACCCCGACTAGGATTTCCGTGACCTGTAATTCCGTGCATCCACGGACAAAACTGACTGGCCTGGAGCCAGCCTGATTGTGAAGAACCCGGCAGAAATCCATGCTTGGCAGACGGGCAGGCAGGCATCTGAACAACGCAGAAATCTCTTGGAAGACTTCGACGCTTCGTACGGAGTACAGGCCAGTCATAACCGAGATTCCCGCATCAAAGAGGAATGAGCGGAGTTATTCTCGAGCATCGTCAAGCGGGCACCCTGCTCCGCTGAGATGGGGTCGTACAGATCCCGCCGAATCCTATCCAGTGTCTTGCTTCTGGCGGGGTCAGCTTCGACGCCACGGCTGCTGTAAACGCTGTGACACAGCCGGTCCCGCTCGACGATCTCTTTTTGTGTTTCTCATTGTTTGGTGGAAAAGGCCTGAGCTTACACTACTTTGTTGACTGAGGTGCTTAAAATGCTTGATTCGGATCATGCTTATCCTGCCAAGGACGAAGGCCGACGCTTGCGGCTTGGAGAACAAACCACTCGCCGTCAGATTTGAGATTGATAAGCTTTTGTTCCAGTTCTTAATCAGCGGCTTCAGAGGAGTGTAATAAGAAAGAGTGGGGGGGGATGTAAGATGCGGGCCAAGGGGACCGACGGCAAGAATTACTGCAAAGGGGGAAAGAGCGACGCTTAAATTCATGCTTAACTAAAATCCCCCTGGCATCTGCAAATCTCACGCATACATTACAAAGTAAGCCGCGCCAAGCTACTGATGCACATACCTGTTTAGAGCCAGTGCTAGCATGGTCCAGTCTTATATCAGAGGTATTTGGTACTGGTACCTCGGTTTGGTCGGTGGCCTGGGCGCAATCGGACTGCTTAATTTGAATGAACTCGGCTTTCGGCACCGTTGTCTAAAGAGACAGGGCAACCATGGACTGGAAGGTACCAGGTAAGGGTTATTGATAACGTCGGGTGATTCAAGATATTTGCACTGACGACGGGACTTAGCAAGTGCGACGGAAGCTTGGCGTCTCTTAGGTTCGCAACTTCCATGGCAACTTGGCAACTTGGCAACTCAAGATTGATTGGGAAGGTGAGAAGGCAAGAACAAACAATTGGAGTCTGCACACGTACGGGTTACCTTACGTGGACGAGTAACTCCCGTCCTGTGGACCACTGCCTCAAAATTTCTAACTCCGATATTAACCCTCAATGGCACATCCAATATCATCACTTGGGAATCTCGATCTGCCCAGGCTCCCAGGCCATGTCGTCCGAGGCCAGCAGGCGTTTCGCTCCGTGCCACCTCCAGGAGCCGCCTCCCCGGATATTAACAGCATCAACGCCGCAACTGGGCTTGGGTCCGATATCTCATCCGCACAGTGATCCTTCCGACAGCTTCGGGTGCGGCGTCTTCCTCGACCAGGCACTGTCTCCCTCTTTTCTAATACAAACATGAGATGATTGCGAGGCACAACATACTAACCACCCGTCCAAGGTGATACGTACTCAGGGATACAGAATCGTGAACAAGTGTTGAGCATCAAGCCTCCGAGCTGGCCGGCCGGTACACCATCACATCACCAGGGCTAACCGCAGACGGGTATTGCCCTGTTCAAGCGTCCGTTGGCAACTGCACAGATTAGTGCCTGTATAATTTGCGCCGGGAGTCGTCCGCGCCTCCGCTTAAAGGAGGTCAATTTCGGATACCGAAAGAACACTCGGGATACTGTTGCATTATGGGTGAGCTTGCCTCCAGGGCCGAACAACCCTCGGCGACTGCAGTGCCTCTCTTGGGTAATAAGACGGTGATCCGGTCAAGTTGTCATCCAGATGCCGTGGTCCAGATGCGGTCCTCCCCAAGATCGGACCAGGACTGGGCCCCATTCAGAGCGTCGTGAATGTGTCAGGCAGCACCCGTAAAGGCAGCCGAATACGCCGTCGTCAGTGGTTTCAAGTCCGGAGGATGATCTATCTGGACTCCCACAGGACCGGCGGGTGGGTGTCTGGTACCACCACACCTCGACTCAAAGGGCATAACAACCCCAGAGATCGGTTTAAACTTGGCTGCAATCTCGCTGCCCTACGATGTACGCTTCCTACGGGAATGTGGAATACGCGGTACTTGGCCAAGGCGATATGGCCTCCACTGCAGAGTATTCGGTACACGACTTCGGGTTTGTTGCCTTTACCACTGCGCTACCCCGTACTCCGTACAGGCCACAGCGCCTCTCTCCACTGTTGGACACCCCACACTCCAGGAGTCCAGAGCAGTTCCCAAGGCCGAGGAGCGAGCAGCACCGCCCCAATGTATCGGTACTTCTTGGCAACCCACCAGCCAAGCAACCAACAATTCTAGGCAGTGTGGCAAGTTTTCCACTTTGTCATCATGCGAGGGTCTCTCAGGGATCGATGCGATGACGGTTGACCTGGGGCTGTATGTTCTGCTCAGCCTACCAAGCTAGAAAGGTTCCGCTATTCGCTCATCAGTGACACTTGCAGCAGCAGCTTCAAGCCACAAGCAGATGATACCAAGCTTACGGAAGGAGAAAAGTCACGGGTCGGCCCCCCGGCGTCGCCAACTGCCAAGCTACACCGAGTCCTGGGCAACGAATGTGGTTGGAGGAGAGAAAGGACCTAACAGCACACCCCATCGAGCTAAGGAGGCTCGGCGTGGCGACATGAAATAAGCTTGAATTCTAAACTGTATCCGCGTCCGGAGGATATTTCCATCCCAAAATCCGGTGGCTGCTGGCAGGGTCGGTATGGGTACTACGTGACCAGCCAACAGAATGGGACGAGCACAATGTTCTTTCTTGAAATCCGGCTCAAGGCGTCGAAACTAGCGCACCACATTGGCATGCTCTTTTGACCACTGGTGTGTGCAAGTGGCGGCAAGACAAAAGCATACTTTAAACCTACGAACTTACTTCGTCGCAAGTGTAATTCGTAGGTATCGAACGGGGTGGCAGGTGGCAGGGTGGCTAAATAAGGTCTCTGGTATCGACAACCCTGACGGACGATGCTTGGTATCTTTGGCTGGGTCCACAGATAGTTATCTCTCGGCTTCCATCAGTCTTCCAAGTCCGAGCTCTCCAATTCGGCTCGGAAATCGGTCTCACACCCCTCCATCACGAGATACGGATTACACTACGGATTACACTACGGATTACACTACGGATTACACTACGGCTTACCGTGCCTGACATCAACTCGGACGGACCCACAACCGGGGATGAGTTTGTCAGTGACAAGCAGGCAGGCAAGACCAAGATGAATTAGCTCGATCCGTGGGAGTTCACGCCCGGATCCAGCCCAGCGCCTCAGGGAAATTTATTCTCAATCCAAGCATTACTTCATTACACTAAGAAACGATAGCCCCTCTCTATGGAAAGGAGAGTCTTGTGTTTGTCCTTCAGCGTCAAAGGTTAAAGCTTCAACGGCACTAGGCTGAGTGAGGCCAAAGTCAACTACCTACCCCCTCGGTCAGCCACTGCCTATTGACTCCATAACCTCGGACTGCAGATTTTCGAGTATCTGAAGCAGACCCAGTATTGCCAGCCAGAGTTTGGAATCATATTACGGACTACAGCTGATGGAAGTCCACCCCCTCTCAATAATAGAGACAATCCATTGTAACTTGAATAGATCGAGGCAGGCAGACACCCGGAGGACACCCATCCCAGAGGCCTACGAGAGCCGGGGCCCGGGGCCGAAGGAGGCGCTTAAAGTTTAACTTAGTTTGACAAGACAAAGAAGCATCCAAACTTACTTGCTGGCGGGGAGTCAAATCTGCAGTAGTCTGTAGTCCCTATGGAGTTAGACGTACGGTGGGTGTGTTTTAGAACCAACAATGGAGCAAAATCCTGCTGACAACCAACTGCGAAATTGCAGTTCCTTGGCCTACCTAGCTAAGAAAATCAAAACACGCTATCTAATCCGTACTTAGATACGATACGGAATACATGATATGGATACTTTAGCTGTCTGCTTTGTTGCGACAGATGAGGAACCACCCTTCAGTGCTGCAGCATACCTTATTTGTCCTCGAGATAAGGTAATGTAGCTTATGTCAGTTATCTACGTATCATGTACGTATTGCTGTGAGGATCAATACACTCCCCCTACCTTAATCCATGCCTTGTCTTTTCAACAGTAACAGCCATTCGATTTTAAGGTTCTGACAAAACCATGGGCGACACAAGGAAGGAGGCTAGTGGGGCCGCTTCAGAGTGTCACATTGTAACGAAGTGTTATACCCAGGGCATGTAATCTATACGGCAAGGCGCGGGTTGGTACGCAATACACACAGTAAGTAACTAAGGTACCTGACCAGGTACCTAGTTGCACTGCCTTCGAGTCCTTGGAGGGTCGTTGGTGGTTTCAGGGGACCTGGAAGCTGGGCTTGATCTCGCTTTCCACCCGATCCGCTTCGGCACCATCCATCGGGCTTATATGAATAGAATCACCTCAATGGGGAACAGATATCATGATTAAAATCTGGGCATACCCGTACCCTTCCCATACCCGGGCGAAGAGTTTATATAAGTTTCTTGGTCTTTCCATCTCACCTTCCGAAACCAAGATACTTGTCCATCCGTCGATCCGAATACAACTGGGTCTCTCTCTCAACACGAGCCTCCATACCAAGGCAACAACTGGGCCACCGCGTGCTTTGATGCTGCATTAAAAAAACAAACAGAGGCCATTCATCTGAGAAGTGGAAAGTCTTGGAAACCAAGGTGGCATTTCCAGTGGTTCCCATGTGGGGTTCTCAGCACCAAGCCACTCGCCAGTGACGGGACCAACTGAAGCAGTGAAGAAAGAAAGGTCTTATCAACTCCCCAAGGTAAGGTACCTTCCGGGTTTCGTTAGCACACCACACCCCGCCCAGTGCCCGCCCCGATCTTAACCTTGAACCTGGACAGGCACTCGCAGCGTGCAGGGTACCTACCGTGTTTGGTGGTCACACACCGCAGCCTCCCACATTCCGAGACATCCAAGGCGCCATTGGCCTGCATCGTCATCGACCTGCAGCCGATGGTCGACTGACACTCTGCCCCCCAGTCTCCACGCTATTTTCTTATTATTACGGATACTTTCTCGCTCTGAAGTCTGATCAGAGCTAGGTGCCCCACAAGTCTAAACGCCGATACCCGAATCTGGCACGGGCTGGTCAAATTCAAAAAAGGTACCGTTTTATTTAGCGAGGAAGCACGCACCTTCGTTCTGCCCATCTGCCACACCCAGAACGGTACCGCACCACCAACGACTCATACTCACACTCGCAACCACGACTACGAACCACGACCACGACCAGCACTGTACCGCCGACCATCAACCATCTTAGGTTCCAATATGGTGCCGTAATTTTCGAGCAGGCCGAGAAAAAGAGTCAAACTTAAACGAATCAACGACACAGAACTACCTCATCAAACACGTCAAGATAATCGGCAATCCGAACTCTGACCTGTTTCGACAACTTGTCCCCGGTTTTCGAGTTCTCGCCACACTCTGCATAAACCGAACAATCATCTTTTCAACGTATCCCTCCTTTTCACATCGACCACTCATTCCGGCAGCAAATCTTTTCTGGAAAGTTCGGCCTTTCTTTGTCGAACCCACGATAACATCCACGAGTTGATCCGCGCGAGCTCCGCTTCGACTTGCGTACCTAGGTATGTCGAGTCACTTTTCTTTTGTCTGTCGAGTTATCTATGCTTTCCTACGTATGGCTATTTCTTTCCCTTCCGCCCTTTGAAGCTCTCGTTTTCCCAAAGAAGCCCCAAGTGGCATATGCTTCTCGATGGGAACTCGAAACTTTCTTGAGGCCTGTGAGAAGGGTTCCCATGCCGTAGAGCCACTCCAAAGCCTCCGAGCTTCCCTTCCGTCTGTTTATACCGGCAATAGAGTCAGGTCATCCCCTGCTGGGTCTTGAGGCCTTCGACCAGCTTGTTCTGCCCTCTTTCCACTTGTTTTCGTACCTTGTCTTCGAGGACTGCCTTCCGACATAAGACAAGCAGGACAACGGCAGAACGGCAGCTCTAGTGAACAGCCCCTGATTTGGCTCTATCCAAATCTCACATCCCATCAAATACGGTGATGCTTCGCGGCACCAGGGGACTCGATCTATTTCTTTTACACGTGGCCCCATTTCATTTCCGCTCGACGCCATGCCAAGTTTGTACACTCCTTGCACGTCTTACGTACTGCGAAATTTGCCTTGGTGGCCGCGAAAGTCAAAGGTTCCACTTCGGTGGTCTAGGGCATACGAGTTCCTGATGCAGAAGTCTGTAATGCGCAAGGAGATGCGCAAGCTCCGAGTCTGAGTCTGAGCCCGAGCCTGGTTCCATTAAGCTTCTGTCACTCGTCTGTGGTCTTAACCCTGTCTAACATGTCCGAACAAAAGAAGGCTAACGTTACGGTTTTCGCCAAGACAAGTTCTTCCCCACACCATAACCCTGTCGCGACGTCTCAGGTTGCCGAACGATCCTCGAGCACGATCCTCGAGTGCCTCGTCTACACCTGCCATTTCGTGTTAAAGCTTGCTGCGATCTGCATAGCACGCCTTTTCCACCGGTGGAGCTAAGCAAACCATAATTTATGTCGGAAATCCGAGCCGACTCCTGAAGAACTTAAACTGCTGCACGAACAACCCCCTCCCCCCCCCCCCCCCCCCCTCCCTAAGCACCGAAAGTTTGTCCTTCTATACGGACTATTATAAAGCTCGACGCTTCCCGCCCACAACTTGGAATTGCTCGGCCGCATCAGCATTCCAGTGCTGTGCTGTACGCCGACGAGATGGAGACCTATTACGGCATGGTCAAGTCACCTGCGGACGCCATAAAGTTATTCGAGGCCTGCCGGTTAGGCCTTCTCCCCCGAGTACAACGACGACTTTCCGAAAAGGAACGCCACGCTATCCGCTCTGGCTCTGTCTTCGTTTGGGATGAGAGGGAAGCTGGCATGAGGAGATGGACTGACGGAAAGTCCTGGAGCGCAAGTCGCGTAGCAGGGAGCTTCCTGACATACCGAGAGATGGAAGGCAAGAGGGGAAATGGCTTTGGCTCCGGGGGCGGCGGTGGTAGGAGGCAAGCTGGAAGGACTCCTGATTCTGGCCGCGGTAGCGACGAGGATCCAGAACCAGAGGGTCCGGATGGGTACAAGTACAAGACGGACGGTCTCATGAAGCAGTCCTTCAGCATCACAACGTCGAATGATCAACATCTTCACCTAATATCCTACTACAGCAGAGCGAGTGGCGACCTACCGTCACCTCAAACAGATCCCCAGCTGAGGAACGTGATTCCTGCCAAGGGCATGTATCCCGAATCGAGCCTGAACGAGCCATCTGGGCCACCTCTAACCCGCGCCCCAATGCAACAACCGCCATACGGGCATCAGAGACAGGTACAAGGACGTCCACAGCCAGAATACCCTCCTCAGTACACTCAACCGGGGTATGGGTGGCCACTATCTCCTGTTGCGACGCCTCCTTATAGCAATGGGCATTATCAACCTGGCCCACCGTACCCTCAGGCAACTCTCCCACCGCCGTCACAAAATCACTACGCCCAAGGGCCACCTCAGCCATATTCCCATGGATCTCTACAGGGTCACTTCGAGCGGCTACCACCCCCTCAGTCCACGCCCACTCATCAACCGAGGGTGGGAATGCCACTTCCGCAGCCGCACCCGCAGCAAATTCATCCGCAATATCAGCAGCATTCGCAGAACACGGACCAGGCACAACAAAGCCAACATGCCCCGCCACCACATAACACCTCGCACCTTTCGCAGCAACGCATGGCACCACTTGACTCTCCACGCTCTCAGCACCTACAAGCTGCGGCAAGGCAGGCAGTCATGATAGACCCGCAACTTGCAGCAGCCAATGCCGCACGGGGACCGCTTCCGTCTCTAGGGCAGCCACAACAGAATCGGCAGCATACTGTCAGCCCAGAGTCCAGGGCGCGGTCAATCTCGCCAGGGAGGAATTCGGAAGTCAGGAGCACGAACGGAACATCTGTGGCAAGCAGCAAGGCTAGTCTCTCTGCGCTTCTGCACCCGACGAGTTCGGACCCCAATGGCCAAACCCCTGGTGGTAACAGCGCCGGTAGTTCCCCCAGGGCACCCACAATGGGCGCGACCAATGGTGCAAATATCAATCACCAGGTCATGCGCGCCGAACGGCCAGCAATGGAAGCACGGGCGATTGGGGCTCTCGACACCAAGTTTCGTTTCTAGGAGGATCAGACTCGAAAGTTTGGTGCTCCCAGGGCATCCCCTATGGGCGCGAGCAATGCGGCGGAAGCACGAGCGATTGAGGCTCTTGACACCCAGTTATTTTTTCTGGGAAAAGAATTTCGAGAAGTCTACTGGTTCCTTTTTTTAGATAAATAAAAAACTTAACTTGACTGTGTAGTCGAGCGACGGGAATTACTTTTATCGGACTTGGCCAACATTAGAATATGGACGAGTGTTTTATGCTCGTTTCGAGCCGGGCATACACAGCGGAATGATCGTTTGGGGAGTAGGAGTTGGTGCATCGCATCACGGGCAAGTAGTTAGATACCCGAGGCATCGTCGTTGATCCATAACGAGGGAAGCGGGAAAGCGACTAGGAGGTTCCTAATATAAGTTTTTTATGTTATTTGACCATGTGTGACAAATGATTGTAAAAGAATAACCAAGGGTCAGGTGAGAGCAGCAATTGCTACTAGGTACCTTATGGACCTTGGTATTGTCGTATTTGAATCGCTTCGTTTCGTTGTGAGCTGATCCTCCCGGTGTTTGTTGGGTTGTTGGTAACCCTTCCAAGGTTGTTGTCCTTTTCTTGGTCCATTAGGTTTCTTCCTCTTGTTTCTTCCGTGTTACGATAATATGCAGTTGGCGTGAGTTTAACACCCAGCCCAGCTGGTCGTTTGTCTTGTGGAGCAGAGCAGCAGTATTCTAGTATCTTATTGAACGGATCCATCCAATCTACCGAATGGAGCTTTGCAGACGGGACTTGATTGCTCGGTCGTTCGTTTGAGGTTAAATGTTAACAAAATATAAACAACGTAATTAGATAACGAGTAATGGTTATGATTATGTTAGGTATATTTCGCCGGGGTTTTATGGTTTATTTGTCAGAATTCAAATGGGGCAAAGATACTTGTTTTCTTTGTTAAGGGGGTTTCTGCTTGTTTGCCCTCCTATCAAGTACTTCGGTCATACATTACCGAATTACTACCTACTCTATACTCTAGACTTTATTGTGTACGTAGCATCTCCTTCTCGTCGGCCTGGTATGAGCAGCTTTCCGCCCGACGGACGGTAACCTGTCTAAGTCGCCATCTCGCAGATTGGCGCTTTCCTCCCTAGGTACTTAGGCACTCAGCGAGATATCCTTATATGCCGTACTTGGAGCATTATGGCCTCCCTACCTAGGTACCTTACTTATCCCACATACGTAAACACATAGATAAACATGGTTATTCTAGTAGAACTGAGAATGTGTGTTTCAACTCGAGAAGACTAAAGCTTCGCACCGTCCGGCAGGCGGTATATATTTTGGGATTTAGCATACTCTTCACATAATCCTCCCTTTCACAATATCAGACGTTCCAGCAACGGAGGTATCAAGTTAAACTTGGCGCAGTGGTAAAATCGTGTCTCTAATTCCCAAGATATTCATTAATCTCTCCTTTTGTATCCTCCTTGGTGTGCCGACCACACTCAAGTCTCGCCTATTGCTCATTACTGGTGGTACCAAAAGCCTAAACCCAAACCAAACCAAGGCAGGCAGACAGTAGGAAGAGAGCTCAGCACCTACCTTCCTGACTGCCAGTGAGAAGAATGCCACCCAATACCATGCCTGCCTACCCTGGAGTCAACAAACGACTTCTGCGAGTCTTCAAGCGCAAAGAAAATACCTACCCTATTACCATAGAGCAATAAATCCAAAATGAAGGCTTTTGCGCACAGTGACACATTTGTATATTCCATCTTTCTCTTTTCTATCAAAATCACCTGCTGCTCCAACCCCAAAAATGCCTGCTATCACCGCGTTCGCGCCCCCTCTCAACCTTGTAAAACACAAAAGCGGAACGAACGGTAGTAAGGTAACTACCAATACGACGGTCTCAATCCAGTAAAATTGGACAACGCCGAACTGCTCTCACCCGAGTCCTCTCGTTTCCTCTGGCCGGACAACTAATATCATCATGTTAGAAACGAACAACCACACATCATTTACAACAATCAAATCACCATAGTTTAAAAAAAACTTACCTCCAACTGCACCCCCTTGTGTATATGTACCAACCAGTCAACATATGACTGAGCCTCATTATTCCTGTCCTCAACCAACATGCGCGCAAACTCGTACTCTGCACCATCAATGCCCTGGCGGGCCAGCTGTATCGTCAAGCCCTTGGACCCGCGCATGGTCCGGAGGAACTCGATAATATTTCGCACCTGCGCATTCAGATGACTCTCGAGAACAGGAATCGTCGACGTGTACGCGTCGAGGCTCTGCAGGCTCGTCTTGTCCTCGCCAAACAGGTCCGCGATCAGGTTCGGCGACGTCTGCGAGTGGAACCACAGCAGGCACTGCTGGCCGTTGTCGACCAGGTAGACGCCGCCCGGCTCAACACGGCTGAAGGATGTCCGGATCGAGGGAGGCATCCTCAGGTGGCCCGTCTGCGGATCCGGGAAGCCCTCCTCGGGCTGGAGGTTGTGAATCGGAATCATGCGCGGATACAGGTACAGGCTCAGCTCGAGAGCGCCCATCGACCGGATCAGGCGCATCTCGTGCACCCTTCTGTCGGATGTCTCGTTTCCTCCCTTGAATGCCCGGCACTTGATCAGGGCGAGCATGTACATGGAGAACTCTTTTAGCCTTTCGGGCATCACGAGCTGCCCTGGCGGGTGGGACTGCGAGAGGAAGTTCTTCCGGTATCCGGCAAGCACATCAATCGTCTTCTCTGTCAGGCTCAGGCGGATATCTTTAAGGATGACAGAGGTTGTGGCCAGTTTAGTGGAGGCTTCCTTGGCCAGGATGGTGTAAACCGCGTCCTGGTCAATAAACTTGATGCTGTCTTTGGCATTTTCGCTGACGCCAGCAACTATGTTGAGACACCTGACTCTCCGTTGACCAGCAGCCGTTGTGTAGAGTAGCGCTGCCTGGAAGTGGGCATCCAGTTTCGAGTCCAGCTTTCCGTCATAGCTAAAAGTCACACCCAGAGCCTTGTCGGCATCGATAACGCCGATCTCGAGATCAGCCCCGAACGTATGTTGGATAAAGTTGCCGTGGTACGCAGAGATTTGGAGGCCATTCGAGCATCGGACCTTCATTAGGGCCTGGTAGCCGGTCTCGCGCGTCACCGAGTGTTGAAGCTCCAGAGAGAGTTTGGTGTTATCCCTTGGCGCGATAAAATTGGGGTAGTAGAAGGTCTCCCCGCCTGTGGTCGAGGAAACGTATCCTGGTACAGAGTCAGAAGATACACATAACTAGATGTAAATAGATTGACATGAGTCACTTACCAACCGTAGCAATATCGAGATAACCCCCAGATGGCGCGGCCATAAAGAAATCGATACCAACACCTAGAGACACCATCCTCTCGCCAATTTTTCTCCAAGCAGGATGTTCAGTGCTGAACAGCTTCTTATCTGGCTCTCCGCCGGGGTGTTTTCCATCGTCCCGCATGAACAGGCGGCCAGGACCCCAGGTGGATAATGAGGAGAGGGAGCAAAATATCTTTCCTCCCGTCTTCTCGAGCGCAGCTACCGCCGAGTTTAGGGTCGACAGGAGCGCGGGTTCAGGATTCTTGATATTCGAAAACATTTGCGGCAATCTAGTCAAGAGGGACGTGATGACTGCCTTGGACTCGTACGGGTCCACAAACAAGCCTTCGCTCAAAGGAACAAACGGGTCTTCGACGTCGGGCATAATCATCATTTGAGCCTGCTCAAGGCCTGGGCTAACGTTATAGAAGTGTACTTCTTTGTCGAAGGTAACGAAGCCGACCTTGGCACCAAAGGGGATCCTCCGCTTGGTCTCTCCTTCTCCGTCTTGTTCTCCGCCCTCCTCGGCGCTGTAGAGAGCACCAAGGATGCCGTCGCAAAAGGCCTCCAAGAACCCTTTGTTAAACGACTCCTGGGTCACGTCAATCACGAAAAGATAACGCAGACCGACTGGCTCCTTGGTCCAGTATTCCTTGGGGACCACAAACTCGACTGTCCCGCGTGTTAATTCTGGCCGTTGGTCACGGTCGACACGGATACCATGGGGCGATGTGGCGCAGAAGTACTCGGGAGGGGTATCATTAGCGTAGTTGCAGAGGTTGCAGACGAACTTGTTGCCCCCAGAGCGGAACATCATGAAGGGATTGATGTATGCCCGGCATCTGTGGCACCGGGGAGGGCCTACGTCGCCGAAGTCCAAAATAGGGATGGCCAGCTCGCCTGCTTGGAGGGGAGCAAGAGGCTGTAGGAGAAGACCTAGGGGCAAGCCCGTGCTCTTTAGGCCATCGGCCGCGGCAGGAATGTTGGTCATGGTCAGACGTGCGAATTTGGGCGAGGAGTTGCCTTGATCGAATGCAACGAAGGAAACGGTGGCAGGAGGAGGTACAAGACGCTCAAAGGTCGGATACATGTTGGTGAGGAAGTATTGTTGCACGGAATCGCGAGAAAGAGGCAC
Organism: Apodospora peruviana; assembly: GCA_033439685.1. Taxonomy (NCBI): domain Eukaryota; kingdom Fungi; phylum Ascomycota; class Sordariomycetes; order Sordariales; family Lasiosphaeriaceae; genus Apodospora; species Apodospora peruviana. Next base: position 301,445 of record JAUEDM010000003.1, on the reverse strand, counting down.
GCTGGGCATCTCGTCCGGGGATACCTTTGTCTGACCTGACGCTGAGAACATGGTTGGCGACGGGACAGCTCCCGGATCCATCATGCTGCTTCTCGCAGCAAACTCGAGAGGAGAAGCCGGCATAGGGCTAAACTGCGGGTTAACCGCTGCCGGGAACTGACCGCCGGGGGCAAGCGAAGGGTCACCGCTCAGGAAGGCCGATTCCGGGGTGCCAGCCGGCGGGATGCCGTTGAAGGCCTGGGACGAACCGGCCGGAGCATCAATATTGTGGTATGCATGGCGATCCTTCTTCTTCCTCCTTGCTGTGCCGTGATGCGAGTCGGCGCCGAGGGTCATGCCCCCCATGTGAGCAGCCAAAGCTCCATCGTCCACGGGCGAGGGTTGCCCCTGCGAATATCCGCCTTGCCCCTGGGGAGGCCCATAGCCTGGAGACGGAGCGCCGTAATATTGCTGCTGCTGCTGTTGTAGTTGCGGCGACTGCATTGGCTGCTGACCGGGTGTTGGAGGTGCCCCATAGCCTCCAGGTTGGTAGGGATTCGGAGCGACAGGCGGCTGGAACTGTGGAGGAGCAGGCTGGGATGTCCGGCGCGGGTCGTTGGGGTCGATGTTCTCGCCTTGGCCCAAGGCGTGATACATGGAGTAGTCGGTCATGTTGTCGGCTTGCTGAGGCGTTAATGGCTTAGGATTGACGTCTTGCACGCCGTCGGTTATGTAGATCCAATCAGCGGTGGGTGTGCCTGCGTGCTGGCTGCTCGCCACCAGAGACTTCGTAACTCGGTGTTCGTCTCGTAGCGGTGATTTCGTCCAAAAAAGGCCGTCACCGAGGACTTTGTGTGAGTAGGTTGATGCGGTGCATGCCTTGAATTAGAACCGCTCAAAGATCCATACTTGTGAATGGCGTGAAGCGTGGTTGTGCGACCGGACTGCTGTGCTGTTGGAGGGTAATGGCAGCTTGTGCCTTGAGGTCGTCGTCGTGGGGTCGTAGGCCGCGGTAGTTAGGGAGGTGAACAAGGTCGTAGTGGACTGTGGCCAGGTCGAGCTGTCCTTTTCCGTCACTGTCTTTTTGCGCTGGCAGGGGTACCCGGGCACTGCCGTGGCCTGTCGAGCTCGAATTGACACGTTAACAATTGCCCTCCGATGTTTTGCCGTCTCCCAGCGCCGGGCCACTGTGGGGCTTCTGTTTTCCTGTTCCTGAAGAAGAAAAGATGCCTGCCGGGAGCTGCGGACAGGGCAGGGCTGCCACTCAGTCGTGCCGGCCCGTCGCGTCGTGCACGGTACAGTACCAACTTTCTCCTCACTGTCAAGCGCAACAAAGAATCCGGAACCATTGAAAGCGACACCGGAACACCCAACACCACGCGCAATTTATCTGATGGAGGAGGAGGTTAACAATTTCCAAATGTCTTCCGGCTCAGGCGACGCATTATAGTGTGCGACAGGACGAACGACCATCGCACGACCATCGCACGACCATCGTGACCGAACCGAACCTCCAGCCATGTTTAGCTTCTGCCCCCTGCAGGGCGCCCTCTCCGAATCGACGGCGTCGCAGTCCCTCCTCGAGCTCGATGGAGGAGTCAAGGTGCTCATAGACGTTGGCTGGGACGAGACCTTTGACGTCGAGAAGCTCAAGGAGCTGGAAAAGTGAAGCCCGATTTCTTGCCAACACAGTTCTTTCTCATTCATCAGCTAACCATCTCATCCACGCAGACAAATCCCGACGCTTTCTCTGATTCTATTGACTCACGCGACTGTCCCCCATCTTGCCGCCTATGCGCATTGCTGCAAGCATTTCCCTCTATTCACACGCATCCCCGTCTACGCTACGCGGCCTGTCATCGATCTCGGCCGCACCTTGACCCAAGATCTCTACGCCTCCACTCCGTTAGCGGCCACAACTATACCGGCGGCATCGCTTGCTGAAGTGTCCTATTCATACTCGCAGGCATCTCCTGCAGAACACACCCTCTTATTACAACCCCCAACGACCGAGGAGATTGCCAGGTACTTCTCGCTGATACAGCCCCTGAAGTACTCGCAACCCCACCAACCGCTTCCGTCTCCATTCTCACCTCCTCTCAACGGCTTAACCATCACAGCTTACAACTCGGGCCACACCCTTGGAGGAACTATCTGGCACATCCAGCATGGCCTGGAATCTATCGTCTACGCAGTTGACTGGAATCAGGCTCGCGAAAATGTGTTTTCCGGCGCGGCGTGGGTGGGCGACCATGGAAACGCCGGCGGTACCCAAGTGATCGAGCAGCTACGCAAGCCAACCGCTCTGGTCTGCAGCAGTCGCACACCGGAGGCGATGCTGGCGCGCTCACGACGAGACGAGCAGCTGTTGGAGTCAATCAAGCTTTGCATTGCCCGTGGTGGAACTGTGCTCATTCCTATAGACTCGAGCGCCCGTGTCCTTGAACTTGGCTACCTTTTGGAGCACGCATGGAGGGCTGAAACTGCCAAGAATAACGAGGTATTCAGGTCAACAAAGCTGTATCTCGCCGGTCGCACTGTCAGTAGCACCATGCGAAATGCGAGGAGCATGTTGGAATGGATGGACGACAGCATCGTGAGGGAATTTGAAGCTGTTGCGGACGGCACCAGAAAAGCGGCGGGCGGCGCAGATGCTGCCAAGGGTAGAGATGCCGGACCGTTTGACTTTAAACATCTCAGACTGCTTGAACGGAAAGCTCAGATTGAGCGCGTCTTGAAGCAAGCTGCAGAGGACCCGATACCCAAAGGCAGAGTCATTCTTGCGAGCGATTCAAGCTTAGAATGGGGCTTTTCGAAACAAGTTCTTGCGGTTATTGCAAACGATGCGAGAAACCTTGTCGTCTTGACCGAGAAACCGAGTTTGGGTGCGGAGAACACACCGTCTATCGCACGGACGTTGTGGGAATGGTGGAAAGAGAGAAAAGACGGTGTGGCCACCGAGCAAACAAGTGGTGGGGACACGTTTGAGCAGGTTTACGTCGCCGGCCGAAACCTCGACATTACCCGGGCCGAGCGGCAAGCGCTGGAAGGAAGTGAAGTTGGAATCTACCAACAGTGGCTGGCAACGCAGCGGCAGCTTCAGGCAACTTTGGGAAGCGGCGGTGCTACAGCGTTGGAAGCATCTGCAGACGTCGTGGACGACGCCTCATCCGAGTCGTCATCTGAATCAGAAGGGTCAGTCACTCAACAACAGGGCAAGGCTCTGAATGTCTCGACAACACTAGGTCAGGCGAGTCGGAAGAAGGTGGTTCTCAACGATGAAGACCTGGGAGTTACTATAATACTCAAGAAAAAAGGTGTATATGACTTCGACGTCAGGGGTAAGAAAGGCAGAGAGCGCATGTTCCCCATCGCAATCAGACGAAAGCGAACCGACGAATTCGGAGAGTTGATCCGCCCGGAAGAGTACCTCCGGGCGGAGGAGCGAGAAGAGGCCGACGGCGGCCAGGATGCAGGCCAGGATGGTAACAGACCGGAGGAAGGTTTGGGTAAGAAGCGCAAGTGGGAGGATATAGGAGCCGCGAGGGGCAATAGAGGAGGATCGGGGCCCAACAAGCGCCCGCAAATGAACCGAAACCCCTCCGTAACGGGCGGAGGCGATATAGATGTGGCCGCACTTGCAAATGGCCCCGGCGGCGACGAACTTGACGACCTCGAGGATGAAGCTGAGGCCGACGTTGTCGGCCCGTCCAAGCTTGTCGTCTCGTCTGAGACCATCGCGGTCCGGTGCCGCATCGCATTTGTGGACTTTAGCGGCCTGCACGACAAGCGCAGCTTGAACATGCTGATCCCGCTGATCCAGCCGCGCAAGCTCATCCTCGTCGCCGGCAGCGAGAACGAGACACTCACGCTCGCAGCCGACTGCAAGAAGCTGCTCGCCGCGCAGGCATCAAACCAGCAAGCGATCGATGTGCTGACCCCCGCGGTCGGCGTCATCGTCAACGCGTCCGTCGACACCAACGCCTGGGTCGTCAAGCTTGCCGACCCACTGGTCAAGCGGCTCAAGTGGCAAAACGTCCGCGGGCTGGGCATCGTTACTGTTACCGGCGTGCTCCTTCCTAGCGGCGAATTCGCTCCCCTGTCCGGGGTTGGTGATGATGGTGACGGCGATGAAGACGCCGCCACCAACAAACGGGTTAAGATTGAGGGCTCTTCGTCGTCGTCTACCGCACTCACGCTCTCAGGAGCAGCGGCGCCCGCGCCCCTCCCGACGCTCGACGTGCTACCCACCAACCTAGCCTCGGCCGTGCGATCAGCCACCCAGCCGCTACACGTCGGCGATTTGCGTCTTGCTGACCTTCGGCGGGCGATGCTGAGCGCCGGGCACAAAGCCGAGTTCCGCGGCGAAGGCACGTTGCTGATCGACGGCTCGGTGGCCGTGCGCAAGACGGCAACCGGCCGCATCGAGCTGGAGAGCGTTGCTTTACCGGCTGCTGACCAGGCTAGTGCGCTGAGCGGCGGCGGATTGTCGGGGCTGATGAGTAATTCTGGGGGCACGTTTTATGCGGTCAAGAGGAAGATTTACGAGGGCTTGGCTGTTGTTGCGGGCGCATAGCAAGCCTAGGATGATAGCAGTTCTTTATATTTACCTCCTACTTTTTCTGGTGAATGGGACATTGCTGCCATGGTATGATAAAGGGACGAGGACGGGGCGAATGATTCATGCGGATCCGGTGGTGGTTTGATATTTTGTATTACTCATGTACGAGTCTTGTACCCATGTAAGTAGGTATACCGCAAAAGACGCGGTAAGGTATCGTGTGTGGTTCCGGTGCAGTTAATCTATGGCCCAGTTGAAATTCAACTCGTACAACAATGAAGACCATACTACCCATGTAACATCGTAGACATATCGTAATTTCGTACAACATGTGCACATTCATGCATAATGTGCCTGCATCGAACCCCGCTCCATTACACTTCAATATCTCACATACATAGACCTATTAGAACACTCAAGTCAGTCGTCACACATTCGAGTCCTCCTTATCAGCCGTCACTTCCGGTCCCGCCATTTGTCGCCTCCTCCGTGCTGCCCGCTGCCACCACCACTGGCCTCCACCCTCTACTCCCGCACCATCACCACCACCTGCCCCTCCTCCCCACCAACGGCCCATTCCCTTCACCGGCATCTTCATCCTACTACTAAACCTCGACCAGGACGGTACTTTCTCTCCACCGCTACCACCACCACCGCCCATAGACGCACCCGTATTGCGACGATGAACTGGATGCATCCCCGACTGCGTCCTCTTGATTGCCGGTTTCTGCTGCTTCGGCCGGAACCTCCTCTTTGGCTCTCCTCCTCCGCTTCCATCACCTCCTCCCGGTTCCAACCCACTATTTGTATGACCGCCGCCACCGCCACCACCACCACCACTACGAACATTACCATGTCTGCCAAATATCCTGTTATTGTGCCTGTTAATAAATCGCCCGCACTTCTTGACAGTCTCCATGCCCATCCTCGTCTGCAACATGAAAATAAACAGGAAAAAGGGCACGCAGACCGCGACCATAGTAACAGGAAACTGCCAGTTACTCGGCCCAATATCCAACGTGGTAATCCCAAACACACCCGTGACAAAGGTCAAGGGCAAAAATATCATGGAAATGCCCGTCAAAATCTTGATATTGTCCCCTTGCTCGATGGCCCGCCGCGATTCTTTAACCGAACTCCCGCTGAAGAGCTGTTCCCTCAGCGAGCGGATCTCGCGTCGCGTCTTCTCGTTCTTGTCGTTCGCTTCCTGCAGATCGTTCACCGCGTTGACGAGCTCTTGTCGCAAGACGTCCATTCGCACGGCGAAGTCGCGCCCCTCGCCCGAGTCCGGGTTCGGGTGCGGCCAGATGGTGTGGTGCCGCCCGCCCCAGAAGTTGTCGTCGAAAGTATCACTGTAGGCCTTCATCATCGACTTGATGCCGTCGTTGATCACGCCCAGGGTGTTGTAGGCCCAGAAATAGCGGCGCGAGTAGGTGAAATCTTTATCTTCGAACAGGAGCTTGTCGCGCAGCTTGGAGTCGAACATGAACTGGTTCTTTTTTTTATGTTAGTATGACCAGAACCGTGTCTTTTCTGCGTTTGCGACCAGACTTACCGGCGGTGTGATGAGTTTGGTAATCATCTCATTCAGCTGCGCGTACCGCTTCACGGCGTCCCTGTACTCCATGCACAGGCTATCCAGGAACGCGTACGGACCCGAGTAAAACGGCTTTCTAGCGTCCTCGCTACGCATCGAGTGCCCTTCGTCTGGGAACGCCTGGATACTCAAGAGATGCCAGGGCGCGAAAATGTCGTACACGTCTCCCTTCTGGATGCCCGGTTTTCCGTTCCTGTCCTTCTGCCTGACCTTCTTCCTGACCTCCCACGCCGGGTCGCCCTCGAGTGAGAGCGCGAGCACGGAGCTGCACTCTGTGATGTCGATGTGGTCGGGCGATCGCCGGTCGGGCGGGCGTGAGTCGTACGCCAGCCACGGCGGCGGTATGAGTCCTTCGCCTACGACGGTGTAGTACTTGAAGACGAAGAAGAAGCTTCGCTGCCGGAGGGGTTCCTTCTCGAATGCCCTGTTCACGTATGCCTGTTACATAAATACACCCTGTTAGTTGGCTCGATATTTGGAGTGTAGGAACGTCGTGAGTTGCTGACATACCCTCGTCTTCCCCTTGTTGCCGTGAGTGGAGACAAGATGGCTAAATATCTCGTCCATATCGAAGTGCTTCCCCATGGTCATGTGCGCGGCACCGAGCATGAGCGGAGACGGCTCTTGTAGAATGGTCATCCGTCCGACGGCATCCCCACGAACATTGACCTCCCTAATCGTGTCCCACACCGTCGACGCGTCCAGAACCTCGTCGGGTTCGTCACCATTTTGATTGTTCATGCGTTCGGCAAGGCCGTCCTCTCCAACCTCGTATACCTCGTAGGTAGCATGCATATAAGGGCCATCCTCTGCGGGCTCGAAGCTGTCCAGGACACTCTCTTCATCGATCTCGGCCCTGTTCACCCAGACGTCGTCTAGGGCCAAAGTCGTGGCCTCCTTGGCCGGATCGAGCGACCTCAGATGCTCCGCCAGGTCCTTCTTGAAGAAGGTCTCCTTGGTTACGTGTTCGTGCACGTACGACATGGGCTTTTCCACCTTATCGGAAAGGGTCATGGTGCGAGCCGGTGTGCGCGGCAGGAACTCGCTTGAGGCGTCCTCTGAATCTGATTCGCCGTCGTAAACCGACCGTGGTTTCTTATCGCCTCCATAGCTAAGTATACGCCTTGCTTCTTGAGAGTCGCCTGTCAACCTCCGAACCCGTTTGGCATTGGTAGGTTGTTGCGATGGACCGCCAGCATCAGCAGTCTGGAAGGTGATGGCCCGTCCGGCTATAACTGGCGATGCGACTCTGTCTTCGCTTCCTGAGCGTTCCATGTGTGTGCTGGTTGCGGTAGCACCCGATATTGAGGGTCGTTGGGAACCAGAGCCGAGGTTCCTGGTGGTAGCCTCGTGGAGAAGGCGGAGGCCCGCCATATATTGCTCGTGGTGCAAATCCACGGCATTTATGATGTCGTCCATATTGGAAGGGGTTGTCGGCATGTTCATGTCGGCTGGCAGGGCTGAAGATGCTCACATATGGGGAAGAGAAACGGGATAAAGATAGCAAGAGACGTCTTGCACTTGAACTGACGGGTGTTCGGTCGCTTATAACAAGGCTCTCCTCACTTGGGGACAGGGCGACGTATGGGTGTGGTGCCGGCGGGACGCCCATCACGGCCGCGTATTCGGTCCCCTTCCCCCCAGTGAAGGTCAGCTATTCAAGACCTGCACTGCAGTCCAATGGAAAGCTTTCTTGGCGGCTCTTCGTTGTGTCCAACCACACCATGTCCCCCCACACCTGAGGCCGGCTGTGCTCGCAGACGCCATCAGTCCTCGGACAACCAAACAACTAATAACAGGGCAGCGTGGGAACAGGAAAGGGAAGAGTGAGGCTTCGGCGTGTGATGAACATCCCAACATGGGATGATGCAGCACAGCAAGGTTCGACGGATTTCGACGGCTCTGTCGCTGACTTCGTTCGCATGCCAGTTTGCATCGCCCCGGGCTCGAACGCCGATGTGCTTGGGGTGTTGCCATGTGAAAGTGAGTTATCATGGGCGCCATCAACGGATTCCCTCACCGAGGCTGTCGCCGCGCCGGCCAGTCGATCGCGACACGGGCTGGCAAGGTCTGCATGGTGATCTGTATATGGTAGGCAGCAGTTGGACGCGATTTAGCATTTATACTGCCGAGTTTGGCTTGGCCTTCCCGATGGAGGAAATCAGTATTCTCGAATGTGGGATTGGGGGATTGGGCAGTAATCAATTCAGCAGCTGACCACACTCGCCCGAAGTATTCTATAGAATTTCGTCCCAGCCTTTGAGTTTATTGCTTGCATTGCATTCGTACCATCACCTGAAACATAAATACTGACAGTCTGTTTGCCTTTGCGGTCCATACCTTATGCAGTCAACTCAGCTGATAAGGTGCCCGGCGGCATCTTGAATTGGTCGGACAATCACGTCAAAGGTCTCCGAGCCAGCCGATGGATGCAATGGAGCAGAACAAAAATACCGTGCTTTCGGTTTTATAAGTTTGCCCTATGCCCACACACCTTGCAGCAGCCGCCACAGAGACAGCTTCTGAATACCGATTCACCGTGATTCGTCACTGATCGACGCCGTCCACCTTGCCGCCCGTCGTCCCGTCCAGTGGGGGGCCGTCATTGCTCCCCGTCGCCGCCCTCTCCTTGGAAAACTCGTCGGGCGTTTGACACTTGGCAGACCACGCATGTATGTTTGCGATCTCTTCTTTCAACGCCGCGTTCACCAGACGGTTACGCTTGAGCGAGTTCTTGCCCTCAAACTCAGGGGACACTATGAGCGACGTGAAAGCTTGGCCACATCCTCCTGTTATATTCCATACTCTCAATTCAGTTCTGCGAGTTTGAAACGGCGGTGCATGACGTCAGAAATAGAAACGTACCGGACATATCTGTCACTTCAACGTGGGTCGCCTTCAATCGCTCTTTGAGTGCAGTCGACAACGAGGCCTCGGTTATAGACGTCTGAGCCATGGCATTGGCTCGGGGTAATATATTGGGGTGATTTCAGAGCAGACAGGCTGGGAGTTTGGGTAAAGTGCCGGTGATGAGAGTTATGTGGTGTGAAGGAGAAGAAGGCTGTGAATCTTGACCCGAGCTTATCTGATGAGATTGATAATCACTGGCACCCGCCGATTAAGGTACCTACTCAGGTAGTACCTAGATACTTAAGGCTGCCAGTGCCATTGGTTGGTTGCAGGGTTAGGGTTTATTTGGCTTCCGTCTCAACGGGTCCGAGTCGGAGCTCATTCCCGTCCCGGTCAGTACCTGCTTGCCTGTTTGCCGCACCCTGCAACTTCTTGAAGGCAACATCAACAAATTGCAAAGCAGCAACTCAATCCCCAACTTCCATATCTGGAACCAATTTACAGATATACAAAAAGCGGCCGATGAACTTCACGTCGCACCTCCCCCGTCACATAAATACTCTCAGGCCTGCAACTTCTCGGCGTTGGTGCTCTTCGTGCTTGCAAGTAGCATCTAGGTCAATTGGACACAGCCCTAGGCCTTATACGTCGTTGTCTTCGTCTTCCCCTGTCGTTTCACCTTCCACCATGTCTGCCTTACCTCTCCAGAGCCCGCTGTTCACTCAGCGAGTGGTTCGGGCCATGAAATCTTTGTGAGTATCACCATTTTGCCCTTGGGAAAAGATGCGCTATACGCATTACACCGAACTAACTCGCCTCCAGATACCCTTTGGAGCTGGCTGATAGGTCGTGGGACAACGTTGGCCTCCTCCAAGAAAACATCGACCCAGCTGTGGCCGGCACACCGAGTAACATCCGTGATGGGACGCCTCCGATAGTACTGTTGACCAATGACCTCACCGTTCGTGTTGCCGAAGAAGCAATCCGCAAGAACGCATCCGTCATTGTTAGCTATCGTGTGTACTCCCGTCAATGTGTTTGGCCCAGCCAGCAACTATGAGCGCGGTGCGGGTCTGTCGTTGTTTGCTGACCATGACATTTCAAAGATCCCTTTATATTCCGTGGACTAAAGTCCGTTACCCTTGCCGATCCTCAGCAGCGTATTCTATTGCAGCTAGCTCAACATAACATTGCCGTCTGTGAGTCACAGTCGTCTCACCCATCCTCATTCCGTCTCAATATGTTAAATAGTATTCGTCTGAGTTCCGCAACTGACAACAACTAATACGAACACAAGACTCTCCCCATACATCCGTCGATGCCGCGCCAGGCGGTATGAACGACTGGCTGGCCGACATGCTTGACGGCCATAGCGTGGCCACAAAGCGGTCCGTCGTGCAGCCCATTCAGGGCACGTTGCCCCAAGGTTTCGGGGGTGCCGGCTACGGCCGCCTGGTCGAGTTTGGGCATCCCGTCAACCTCGGCCGCATCGTCGAAGCCTACGCCGAGGGCCTTGGCGGTTTGCGGTATATTATGATCGCACGGCCGAAGCGGCATTCAGCCGCCGTTGCCGCCAAGAGACACCCTAACCACAAGGAACCGCCGCCCGCCATCAACTCGGTCGCCATCTGCGCCGGATCGGGCTACGACGTTCTCAAGGACTGCAACGCCGACCTGTTTGTGACCGGCGAGATGACGCACCACTACGCGCTCCGGCTGACGATGGTGGGCAAGTACGTGATTACCGTGTTTCATAGCAATTCCGAGAGGAAATTCTTGAAGAGGAGGCTGCAGCCGCAGCTGCAGGCGGTGCTGCGCAAGGATGACCCGGCGGCCGAGGTGTTGGTGAGCGAAGAGGATGAGGATCCGTTTGAGATCTGGGACGTCAAAAACATGCCCTCCTTTGTCAATCAATGAATGGCGAGGAATAATTAGGGAGAAAGCTGCGGGCAGAATTTACTCGAGACAATTTCACATAATTTAGCCAAGTTATACATTAATTTCTGCCAGAGGGATGTTGGCTTCGTGAACTAACTGGACGTATTGTACTCCAACAATCCTCTAATAGGCGTTGCAGCTAGCTACCTCCCGTAAGGCGAATAGGCGATACCAAAATCAGCTGTATTTGGCCAACCGCTACCTAGGTAACTGAAGTGGTCGAGAGAGACCGACGCTGTCTTCCAGGCTGCGAATGTTGATGACAGAAGATAATATTTCCAAGTGCACCTTTGATCTCCCCCGTCTGTCTGTATCCAGGCTGCTCGCAGCAGTGAGGTCCGATGTGATCGCGTCGCCGTGAGGATGCTGTGGAATCCATTCAGCCTGGTTTTCAGCACCGCTAGCTCGGTGTTCAGCACTTTATGGGTGAGTATATACAGTCCTAGGCCAACTGAACTGCCATCATCACAAGGCATACATTCATTCGCACGCAAACATGTAGCATTTAATCAAATTTTCGTCCAATCTCGCCATCATACCAGGATCCCATAAATGTCGTTACGCTTCGTATAAACCAAATCTGCATCTACTACAACCGTAGGTCACCTCCCCCCTTCAAGAATCGAATCCCCCTCCTCTATCCAAACATGCACATCATCACCCCCAAACCCCCTCTCCTTCCACCTCTCCAGCAGCCGCCTCGGCATCTCCCATTGCCTCCTCGCCTCTTCCTCCTTACCCTCCTGCATCAACCGCCTCAAAGTGTCCGGGACCGCTGCAACCTCCACCGCAAGCGCCCTCGTCCTCGCCCTCCTTCTCTCGCCCTCCTGTTCCTCTTCTTTACTCTCACTCATCATCACTGTAGTGGGAACAGGCGGAGGCGGCGGTACAGTCCGTCTAAGCTCCTCGCGTATCCCACTAGCCTGCTCGTAAATCTTGCCCACCACCACATCCAGGGTACCGGCCATCGGGTTCAGCGGGTCCATGGTGCTGCGCATCTTGCGGATCGACTCGGTCGCGCTGATCAGCTTGCTGTAGTTGTCGTAGACGAGGGCCTTCTTCTCCGCATCGAGGGCACGGATCTCGCACAGCATGCGCGTGTATGTGCGCAGCAGCTCCGACAGGCTGCTTGTATCCAACGTCTTGGCGACGAAGGCGTCCGCATCGAAGGATGGTGCGTCGAGCTCCGGGTTGTGCGGAATCGTGGAGTAGGATTCGTTATGAGAAGCAGGCAGGTCGAGAGGATTTTCGTCGGTGGTGATTTCGAGTGTCGGTGTTCCTGGAGCGCCGCCGGCTGCGGCTGCGGCTTTCTTGAGGTTGTAGTATGCTCGTAACGCTGCGCGGTTTCCGCGTTTTCTGGTGTCATTGAGGGGTTGGTTATTGTCGGTGAAGGCGGCTGAGGAAGAGGCATTGAGGTTTGGTGACCCTGATGCTGAGCGCGGGAGATCGAGACTCGGTCGTGTGGAGGATGTCGGGGTGATGATGGCTTGAGACGAGTTCATGCGCCGGACGAGTGGCGTCCCAGAGTCGCGGGGGGAGGCTATGGTTGACATGGCTATAGCTCACGGACCGTCTTCGAAGAGAGGGCGTATTTAATGTACAGAATTTGGAAGAATACTGGCAGCCGGATCGCCAAACTACAGCATGCCCGACCCGTAGTTGTTCCCGGTCTTTTGGAAACGTGTCGTTTGAGACCTCGTCTAAGGCTGTAGTGCCTGGTTTGTTGGCTATCTGGAGAATATGGCTTGCCGATACACGGGTTGGAGGTCTTTTGGGTTGGGGAAAAAGAGATAGGAAGACCCTGTTAAAGTTAGAGGGGCGACGTGGACTTTCAATGTTTATATTTTTTTTTCAGGTCCAACTCGGGCTTCGTAGACAAAGACGGGAGTTAACGTTAGCGAGGTCACAGGTGGTTCTAGCTTCGTCCCGACATTTTGGACCGCAGCAGTGGCCGGGGTGTTCTGCGCTAAAATAAGTTGTCCGGGGTGGCCCTCCCCAGTCCCCCACCTTCCGGCTGCCGTCAATACAGATCAAGACTTGAAAGTTTGTAAGCGTGATATTTCGCCCCACAGTACAATAGCCAACCCTTGTTTTCCACATTTTTAACCCTAAGATTAAGGTAGAGCTCTTCTCTTGAGCCTTCGATTCACACGAGTTCATTGGCTTTCTCAACCCTGTTCTCATCCACCGGAAGTCACGAACTTACAAACTTACCAGGGACATTGTACTCAAATGCCAATCACCCCACACTCAATCCGGGGAAGCTCTCAAAGTATAAAATATCGTCACCCCAATGTAACAAACACATCCAATTCCAGAACAATCGTTTTGAACCCTCTAAAAAGCCCTCAAAAGCACTCCCTCGGCTGTTCTATATTTACAAGTAAACACAATGGAAAACGCCGCCCAAATCACCGCCAGTCAACTCCAACAGGCCCTACGCACGCAATCCATCCCCGTGCCTTCCCACAGCTGGCTGCAAACCCTCGTCAGCTCAAGCCGGCAACAACTCCCCCTGGCGTCTCTCATCGCGACCGCGCGTACGCGCCTGCTCGCCTCCGACCTGACAACGCGAAACCTCCTCGACAGCACCTACATCGCCGAGCACACTTTTCCCTCCTCCATCCTCCCAACACCCCCAAATACCAACAACACGACCATCAACACCGAAGTCAAAGAAACCTGTCTCGGGCGTGACATCGCCGTCCAGGTCCTAGACATTGAGAACCTCAACCGCAGTCGCTGGGAACAGGTCGAAGAACTAGAAGCCATCGAGCGCGGCGAGCAGACCCGCGGTCGACAAGTCATCCGTCTCCCTACCACTACTACTCTCACTGGAGACGGCGACGACCTAGGCGTCGTTGACGAGAGCACCCAATCAACCACAACCACGGCCATGACCAGCGGGGGTGCAGCAACCGCCGCGCGAGAACAGGAAAAACAGAACAAAAACGCTACACATAAACTCGTTCTCCAGGACGCCAAGGGCGCGAAAATGTTTGCCCTCGAGCTGAGGCGTATCGACCGGATCGCCGTCGGCAAACTCAACATCGGCGAGAAGATGCTCCTGCGCGCCGGGACGGTGGTCGCTCGCGGGGTTTTGCTGCTCGAGCCGGCGACGTGTCAGGTGCTGGGCGGAAAGGTGGAGCTGTGGCACAAGGCGTGGGTGGAAGGGCGGTTGGCTAGGCTGAAGGAGGAGGTTGGGGCGGATAGACGATGAGACCGTATTTACGGAGTATTGGTGGTAAGTCTTGTTCTTTTCAAAGGGAATTTTTTGGAGGATGACCGTTGAGATCTATTTAACAGTACTTGTCATCGACAATGGGCTAGATAACGGCCGATAACTCTAGCTGAACGGTATGCTATCTAGCAGCCATACGACAAACAACGACTATCTTTGTGTTACCACCCATCCATCCCTCACCCCTTGGCCGCCTGAACCAGCGCCAGCCAACCGGACTTATCCCACGGTGCAACCATGATCGCCATCTGGGCATCCGTTACACGACATGTTCCTGCATACGCCCTAGCTAGGTCTTCAGCCTCAAGGTCACCCCGCGGGGCCACACCCTTTCGTGCAACCCGCAGAGCCATCTCGGCCGCAGCTTCGCCCTCGTCTCCACCAAGGGACGCAAGCTCCGACCATCCATACGGCAAATAAGGATAGAACATGACATCCGTTTGGGCCTGGCTAGCTTCGGGCTCCTTGTTTGTGCCGTCAGTGCTCAACGCTGCGATGGCTCTCAATACATCGCCGAGTTGGCTCTGCTCGGACGGGCTCACGCCCTCATCGCTAGCTCTGAGGGCCTGCAGTTCCTGCACTACCGCATCCACGCTCTCGTCATCGTTATCCAAGAGTGCTATAACCCCCAAAAGTGCCACCGACTGAATGTGGTGCGGGTCCTTCTCGATGACTCCAAAGAGAATCTCACGCGCTCGTTCCCTTGCCTCTTCATTGTTGGTAGCCCACAGTACCTGGGCCAAAAGGCAAGCGGCGTCCGGGTTTCCGTTCGACTCCTCAATGGCGGCCTCGAAGCATGCTACAGCTTCCTGGACATTCTTCTGATAGTACTGCGCCAAACCTACTGTGACATGCGCGCTGAGACGCGCCTTCTTGCGTTCTTCAGCGGTAAGCTCATTGTCAGACTCGTCGCTGCTTAGCTGCACCGCCAGTTCGCCTGCTTCGATGGCTTTTTCGTAGGACCCAGCAGCGAGGTAGGAACGGGCTAGGTCAGTCTTTGCTAGAGCAAAGTGCTTGAGGGCCTCAGCAGATTCCGTCGCCTCGTAATCAGCTTCGAGCCTAACACTGATTTTCTCGAGCGTATTGACTGCCCGGGTGCTCTCGTGGACGCGCTCGTGGAAGAGCGCAAGGAGGTGAACGTAAGCGAGATCTTGGGGTAAGAGCGCGTGCAGCTGAGACAGAACAAAAATCGGCTGGATCAATGATGAAGCGATTGGCATTCTTGAAGGCGATGTGAGGATGTGATCAAACGTAGAGACCGCATAGCGTCGGCTGGTCCCTGCAGACGATGCTTCGCCTATCTCCATGGCATGCGTAAACAGGCCACGTGCCTCCTTATAATTCCCGAGAAGCATGGCCACGACCCCCTGACCAAGCCAAGCTTGTGAATAATCAGGATCGGTCGATTGTGCCCGCGTGAATGCCTCGTTGGCGAGCTCAATGTCGTTTTGTTGCAGAGCCAAAGTCCCCAGGTTCGTCCAAGCATGTGCGCTCCTCTCGTTCAGATACAGACTGCGAACAAATGAGTGCTGCGAGACCACCGGGTTGATCTCGCTCGTGACCACCCCTAACGCGTTCCAGAACTCCGCGTTGCCTGCCTCGAGCTCGATGGCCCGCTTGAAGCACGCCATCGCGGCCTTGAGGTATCTCGTGGCCTTTTCCCTAAGCTTAGGGGGCAGGCAGAGGTGCGCGCGATATTCGGCCCAGCCCAGGTTGTAGTATGCTACAGCCTGGGCATGGAAATCGTTGATGGACACGTGAATGGCCCGCTTATGGGCTAGAATAGTTGCCTGCAGTGACTTTGTCAAGTCGACACCACCCATCTCGTCGTCTGGGAAGACACCATCCGTATTGACAATGCCTGTGCCAACCATGTCGATATCTTTGAGGGCTTGATACTCAGGCGCCGCGTCGTCGCTGCCGAATAGAGTTCGAACTAGACCGGTTGGAAAGTCGGCCAAACGACCCTGGATACTCGAGAAGAGAGAGCAAGAATCTCCGACAGCTTTCCAGAAGTTGAATGTCTTGGTAATAGCCACAGGGGCTTCCGTTGCGAACGTCAAGGCGTCTCTTGCCAAGTCGATAGACTTCCCGAAAAATCCCTTTTCAAGGCTATCCAAGGCATTGTCCACCAGAGTCTGCATCAAAGCAATGGCAACACCTTCCTCATCCGGCCGACCGGCAATAACCTCGCGGTATAGCACAATTGCATCATCGTACTCGCCCAGTTCTCGCCTGACATCAGCAAGAAGGAAGTTGGTAAACCAGGTTTCTCCACTGATCTTGCTGTCGTCTGACTCTTCGAGCTTCTGGGCCATCATGATTGCCTTGATAGCTGCGATAAAGCGGCCGGAACTGTGGTAGCTCTCGCCCAGTCCTACCCAAGAATGATAGTCGTGAGGCGCTATACGCAGGGCAGCCTGAAAGGACACAATGGCCTTGTGGTAGTCTTGCTTATTTAACTCGGCTACGCCGAGGGCAGCAAAAGGCCAACTAATGCCCTTGCGCTTTGATCCCGGGGGCGGTTTTACCTTGCCCGAGTCAACAACCCTCTGAGCAACTAGTTCAACCCGGTCCCAGTCTCCGTCATCAGCGAACGATCTCGCTAGTCTCTCTGCCGATTCCACCTCGGATGGCGAAAGCTCGACGGCTTTTTGAAAGCATCTTCGGGCCCTCTTCTTGTCCTTCGCATAATCCGCGTAGTAGGCACCCAGAATTGTGTAGGTGGGTGCGTAGTTCAAATCGTTCTTCAGTGACTCGAGGAAATACGAGTATGCACCACTGCGGCTTTTCCTGGCGGACTTGGATGTGTCGAGGTTCCACAAACAGTACCCCAACCTGTATTGAGTTTGGGCTAGCAACTCCTTGGTTGGTGGCCGGGTTTTCGCTATGAGCGGAATGCAGCTTTCCAGTTCATCCTTGCTGGTCGCAAAGTCCCCCCTAAGGGCCTTAACCCAAGCGGCTTCAGTGCGAACGCGAAGGTTTTCTGGAGCTCGTATCAAAGCCCTCTCTAAAAAGCCGACAGCCTCGTCGTACTCTTCTTCCTCTTCGTAAATTAAGCCAACGCCGATGAGTGCAGGAGTGGAGGACCCCTCATGTGCGAGCACTCCATCAAAGAGAGATTTGGCTTCTTGGTGGTGACGAGGAGATTGGTAAAAAACCAGTGCTGTACCGAGGTACAGAGAGAAAGCGTCGTCGGTGTGTTGAAATCCCAAGCCCGTCTTGGAGCGCTCCTCTTTCAGATATACCAGGGCTTTGCGCATGAGCTCAACGTTGCTCTCGTGCTCCTCAAGATGTTGATAATACTCGCCCATTAGCCTGAACGCGAAGAGCGAGTCAGCACCACCAATTCCCTCCGTCATCATCAGAAGACGATCCTCTTCTGTCAGCGGGATGTATGTCGTGCGAGCACCACCATCTTCTTCATCTTCACTCTCGTCGCTACCTCCATCAGCTGACCCAGAGGTAGTTTGCTCTGGAGTGATCTTTGGAAATGGCGAAACAACGCTCGTCAAGAAACCTATCACGACTCTATTGAGGTCGCTGTCGGGGAAGAAGGAGCAGTATTGGCTAAGTATGTTGACATCCCACTGCCCTATGTCTTTATTATCCTGCCAGTTGATGGTAATGTCCCAGGCAAGCTTGAAAGGATGGCGAATGATAACCATGTCATTTGCCAATTTGCGCACAATTCCCGCTTCTAGTTCCTTCTCTTCACCAGCAGGCCAGGCCAAGAGTCGCTCGTAGCGGTACTGAATCAGCTTTTCCTCGTAGGTTCGGCGGACCTCGTCATCGGTGGTCCAGTTAATAAGCTGCTCATAAAGGTGGCAAAGTCCGCTATTACGAAAGACCTCGCGCTTTACTTCGAGTGTCACTTCGTTTATGCGGGCACCAATTCTAGTTCGGCGCTCACCAATCAAGGTGTTGATCCGTTTCTTCTCATCTGGCTCGACGATTTGCGCTTGTATGTCGTATGTTTTCCAGGGATGAGGTACCCGGCCCTCAAGAACCGGGTAGATGGGACTCTCGGGAAGGATGAGATCCAGAGCATCAACATACTGCTGGCGATGACCGTGAGTGCGAGCCTGGTCGATGAATTTCTCAACCACATCGTGACACTTTGGAATGTCATCGGCATCCTGGTAGATTCCGGCCAGTTTGAGAACAGCATGCTGGTACGGTTTGAGCTTCTTGCCCCCTTGCCGCTGATAGAGCTTGACAAGACCCTGCCACGCTTGGGCATCGCCAGGTTTAAGCTTTGTGGCGGCAAGATATTTCTGTTCTGCCTCGTCAAGCTTATTCTTCTTGTCCAGGGCAAATGCCAAAAAGATGTGTCTAGAAAGATTCAGAAGCCATTTAAACACGCCGGGAGGATCCTAGGTAGAGTAGAACGCACGATTGATAGTTCTTGGCGTCCTTCTGGAGGGCCTCATTCGCTGCTTCGATGGCTACATCCCATTTCTGTTGTTTGACAGCTTCGCCCGCCGCCTTCACCAACGTCTTTATGCTTGACATTGCGAGGCCGGTTTCGCCTGAGGTGGGGAGCAGGAGGAGGAGGAGGAGGAGGACGGATGAGGACGGATGAGAAGAGAGAGGATGAATGACAGGAGAAAATCAAATCAAGAACATCACCATTCAAGCAGAAACGTGAAGCCTTAGGTCAGTTGTGAAAGTCATCAAAGAAATATCTTTTATCTTTGTATTGTTGTCTGTTGTTGCCTGCATGTGAAGCTAGTCCCACCATCTGGGCTGTCCAAGGTCTCGGGCACGTCAGGCCGTTAAAGTGTATGGGGTCACACTGAACTAGTAAACACAGTGTTCCGCACTGAGCTTATCACCCCGCCGGCCAGGAGAAACCAGCGACCCGCCCTTATCGGCAGGGAAGCTTGACGAGAAAAAAAGTTGACCAGGTTCAGCACACTGTCCGTCCGTTCTCAGCTGCCCATCGCAGACATCGAGCGACCTCACTGTCGACCACAATGGAGCCCGTTTCTGCAAAACGACGAAAGCTCGAGCATCCTATCTCGAGCGAGGAAGTTGCTCTCGTTGCAGCGGCCTCTACTGGGCTGTCAAGGTCGAGGGCTTTCATATTGGAGGCCGAGGAGCTGTTGGGAGAAGTCAAGTTGAGCTATGGCACCGCCTTGCAGGGCGTCGATGATCTTCTTCACCGGATCAAAGGCTCGATCGAGGCAATTGAACCACATGAGACTCTCCGGGTAGGGCAGCAGCACTTCAAGTTGCCAGTGATCCTTTCGCGCTGACTTCTTAACAGATCACACACGCGGCATCGAAACTCGAGAAAAAACACAAAATTCGTGTCCCCTTCCCCGAACCAAAGCCGGCTGACGATTCGAACTACAAAGTTTCCTTTGCCAAGCCTACGCAATTCAATGTCGTTGGGAGCTATGTCAGCAAGACCATGATCAAGACTCAGAAGGACCATGGGGTGGACATGGTTGTGGTGATGCCCGGCGACATCTTTCAGGACAAAGACTACCTTGATATGCGCTACTTCTACAAGAGGGCGTATTACTTGGCAGTCATTGCCGCTTCTTTGCGGAAAGACATTGAAAGTGTAGCTCAAGTGTTATTTGAATATCTAAACGGAAACCCCTTGTGTCCTATCATCTCTGTCCTTCCCACGGCTAAGACCGACGACAGTACCGCGCAGAATTCCGAAAGCCCCAACAAGAAGACGTCTTTGGACTACCATGTACGGATCATACCATGTTCGTCCAACAATTTGTTTCCGAAAGCGAAGTTACAGCTGGGGACTGCCCTTCTCCGCCGCGGTCGCGCGGAGGACGCCGCCTCACACCCGACTCCCTTCTATAATTCGACTCTGGCTGCCGAGGGGTGTTTCCTGTCATATTTACGCCTCCTGCGACAAGTAGAAAAGAAATGCGCCGGATTCAAGAGCGCCTGCATCCTGGGCCGGGTGTGGTTGCAACAACGAGGATTTGGTGGTGACATTTCAGAGGGCGGGTTTGGCCACTTCGAGTGGTCATTGCTTTTAGCTCTTCTGCTTCAGGGAGGCGATAGCAAAGGTCACGCAACACTGTCTACTTCGTTGAGCGGAACGCAGCTTTTCAAGGCCCTGATTCAGTTTCTATCGGTTACCAATTTCGGCGAGAAGCCTTGCGCTCTGGGAGCAGCAGTATTGGAGCAGGAACATGCTGCTGATGCCGGACCGGTTCTTTTCGATTCCACCCGCCAGTTGAATCTCGCTTTCAAAATGAGTTCTTGGTCCGCCGCATTGATCCACCACCATGCCAAGTGGACGCGCAGTCTCCTGAACAACAATGCGGCCGACCAATTCAACCCAACTTTCATTCTCAAGACTGATGCTCCTCTGCAAAACTTTGATCTGGTTGCTCGGCTTAACTACGATAATACCCCCAAGCAGACAACCGAAGACGAATGCCGAGGACGGGCTTGGGCATTCAGCAACAAACTCTACCGGATTCTGAGACGAGCACTCGCGGACAAAGAGTTAGGAGAGCGAGCTCGACTAATCTATATTCAGACGCCGCGTCACCCATCTTGGCCACTTACCAACAGCTCCAGCCCTCCGAAGAACCAAGTCATGGAGATTGGAGTTCTGTTTGACTCCGTCAATATGGCTCGGACCGTCGACCGTGGGCCACCCGCAGGAGCAACGGCGGAGGAGAAGGAAGAGTGTAACAAATTCAGAAGATTCTGGGGAGAGAAGGCAGAGCTTAGACGCTTTGAGAGAGACTCGATTCGTGAAACGTTAATCTGGTCGTCGACTTCAACCTTCGAAATCTGCGAGGAAATCATGCGATATATTCTTGGCTTGCACCTTCGCATCGGCGTGGCGGGAAGCGACCTAAGCTTTTATGGCAATGCTTTCTCTTCGTTGGTGCCTTTCAAGCCCACTGATTTGGGTGTATTCAACGCTGCGAGAAAGGACTTCAGTGTATTTGAGCGAGATATTAGGGATCTTGAGGACCTACCACTCCACGTCAGGCGAATCGCGCCAATCTGTCCTGAATTACGACATTCCTCGGTCAAACCCCCATCGTTCGGATCTTCAAAATCAGGACCGCAGCCTATGGACACCGTCATATCATTTGAGGCTTCAGGGAAGTGGCCCGAGCACCTAATCGCCATTCAGCGAACGAAAGCCGCTTTTCTGTTAATGATAGGCAATCTCCTTGAGAAGAGCAAGCCTGGACACATCAGGACACATATTGGGCTTGAGGACGCCCAGTGCGAGAGCGAAAACGTCTGTTTTCTTGATGTTATTTATGAGTCGGGGGCTTCGTTCCGTCTTCGTATACAAAGTGATCTCGAAGAGACACTCCTTGAACGTCAGGTCAAGGACAGGTCGCTCGACCAGCACATTCGAACGCGGGCGACCACTCTGCTTGCTACATTCAGACGATTCTACACGCATCTACCTCTACACACACAGTCCATCTCCACATTTGTCACTCGTTTTCCAGCCCTTTCGCCGTCTATCCGGTTATTAAAACATTGGTTTAACGCACACAAGCTGTCATGCCACTTCACGCAGGATTTTATTGAGCTCGCTGCATTACGTGTCTTCCTTCTACCATATCCGTGGGACGCACCTTCCAGCGCTACCACTGGGTTCTTGCGGACATTGCTGTTCCTTGCCCATTGGGACTGGCGTTCTGAGCCAATGATTCTGGACACAAGCGGTGAGATGACGGCGGCTGAGCGGAAGGCAATCGAGACGAGGTTTCAGGCCTGGCGCAAGATAGACCCAGGGATTAATCACACTGTTTTGTTCGTCGCTACGGGCCATGATGGTACCGGTGTCGCATACACCACAGTGGATGGGCAGGCCCAGCCGTCTAAAGTGGCGGCCACGCGGATGACTGCCCTGGCCAAGAGTGCTTGTCGGTTAATCAAGCAGGAGGGTGTGACTGTTGATCCACGGAGACTTTTTGTGCCGTCGCTGAAGGATTACGATGTCCTGATTCACCTCAGCAGCAAGGCGACCAAGAGTATTTTGAAGACATACCCGACGGATGATCCGAGCCGCGATGATGAAGAAGGCAGTGGTCTCACGAAATCACGATTCAAGAACTTAGATGAGCGGACCGGGCAGGACTCGCTCCCGCTGGTGCAGCACCCTGCAGCGGTGTTTCTGGACCAGCTCAATGCTGCGTACTCTGGGTCGCTGGTATTCTTCCGGGGCGCGCCAGATGATGCTACCATTGGCGCGATCTGGAACCCGCAGATGCAGAAGCGGACTTTTAGAGTCAACCTCCCTACTTCTTATAAACCTGCTGTTGAGCAGTCGGGCGAGGAAGAGATCATGGTTGAGGTTAATCGCGAGGCCATTGTGGCAGAGATTGCTAGGTTAGGACTCGATCTGATTGAGCGCATTGATGTAAAGGGGGAGTAGATAGACCTGAAATACCGAACCGGAAGGGGATGAACCGGGTCTATTTTGTGACTGCGCGCGACCTTTTGTTGAATACCCTGCCAGATTTGATTGCACATAGCGCAAGATTATCCAATTCAAGAATGATGTTGAAACCTAAAGTTCAAGCATCTAGAGACATGATATATGGAAACTAATAACCTTCGCTCATTGTCAAGACATGAAGACATGAGGTCCGTCTCGCATCTACACTATGAATAAATCATCTAGGGTATGTAAGAATGCTGCTACTACAAAAGTCGTCTCGCCTACAAAGCCAAGATTTTCCGTGCCCAAGACATTGCCAGAGGTATTATCCAGGATTTGAAATCCAGATATATCCAGACTTACTGGATCATGGCCTCTCCGGCCTTGTGGGCAGCAGGCACCTCGGGCTTGTCCATGTCGACATCCATCGCATCTCCCTCAGGAACACCCTCGGCCTCGCCTTCCTCCTCCAGCTCCTCTTCCAGCTCGTCCTCACTCTCGCCCTCAATATCGACGCTGCCGTCGTCAGACACCTCGTCCTCCTCCACGCCGTTCTCTGCCTCGACTTCGCCATCGGCAGTCTCTACTCCATCCATCTTGGCGTCCTTCTCAACGCCCTTATCGGCAGCCTCCTCAGCCAGCTCCTCCTCCTCCTCTGCGAGCTCCTCGGCGCCGTATTCCTCCTCGTCGGCGACAAGATCGGCCTCTGGCTGATCAGGAGGGAACTCGGCGGGAGCGGAAGCCTCAGAATCCCTATGCAAGTAGAAGGGTTTGATTAGCTATTTTCTGCCTGAGCCGCACACGCAGTGTGTCTGTTTTACAGTTGGGAAAGATGGAGAGTAGTAGCAAACATACCACTTGATGGCGAATCTAGTGACGCGAGGCTTCTCCGCCAGGATATTGCGGCGGATGCGCTCGAGGATGGGCGTCGGAGGAGGGTTGCTGTTCAGCTCCTCACTGTCGTACTCATTGTTCACATAGTAGCCGATGCGAACGAACTCACGGTCACGGTAGGAGCCCGACAGGAGAATCACGGTCACGCCGAGGATCTCATCTTTAGGGATCTGCTCGAGCGTGGGGGCCGGGGCGGTGAAGACGAACTTATTGACGCCCTGGGGTATGGGACCAACGGAGAGATCCTCGAGCTTGACGTCGTACTGGTTCGACTGCGCCGAGCCGACGTAGGTCAGCTTCCAATCGAGGTCTGTTCAGGCAACTGTCAGCGGCTGTTTCCGTGAACTGAGCTACGGTGGTGGAGGGCACAAGTGGTGTTAAGCTTCAGGAGGAACTTGACTCACCCTTCTCGAGACCCTCTTCTTGGAGACACTCAAATGTAATCTCAAATTCGTACTCCTGGGTGAATGGGGCCGGGTTCTTGGGCACCGTCACCCCGAGCATAGACACCATAGACATCTTGGGGGGTGTTACGGTCTGATCGATCGAAAACGGGTTGTGATGAGAAAATGGATGCTTTGCACGTGGGAAACAAAAAGCTGGGTAATGGTAGATACAGATGAGCGCAGTATCAAAATGTCGAGTTGTTGACGGGACGAAAAGAAGGACTGAAGCAGGCTTGGTGATGTTGAGACTTTGGAGGACCTTAGCACTCTTAGGTAGGTAGGCAGGTAAGAGGTGGGGGGAAAGAAGGCGCGCGACAAGCAGGGTTGTTTATTGTGGCCCGTGGGCGCTTTCACTTTAAGATGAAGGTGGAGTGGTTGGACAGCGACAATCGACCAGGCATTCTAGGTCGCGGAAGGCTGGCGCTGGCAACTGGGGACTTGGCTGTCAAAAAAAGTCGCGGTCTGCCAGTTTTCGAGTCGCGTAAATTGGAAAAGCAGGTGAAAGCGGCGAACGCGTCTGGTCTGGCTGCCAGGGGCCTCATTGCCCCACGTTCGGCTGGACAGGGGCTTTGCACACTACAAAGCGAACTAAACCGCCCAGGGTGAAGCGACAAGCCCTTCCGTGCGCCGCACCGCCACATCGCAGCCATTCACCGTGATTACTTCCGTATAAGCCACTTCGATCCTCCAGCCACAAGGCGCCAACCTGGAAGCAAAGCTCCAGTTTCTTTCACCCAGCACGGGAGTAGGAAATCACGGGTGTCGGTTTGCTCCCAACTCTGATGCAAACCCTTTTTCGTTCTTTTGCATTGTTCACCCGCAACGCCGCTGCTTTCGCATTCACTCCTCCTGAGAGGAACCCGACATTCACCACCGATACCTCAATAGCAGACCTGCTGGATCCTGCGCAAATACTAATAACGATTTGTCGTTGGACCTTATAGGTCTTGGTTGCTTTCCAAACCAACATGCAACTCGTCCATCTTCGCATGCGCCGTTGATCATTGTCCTTTTGCGACCATAGTCTTCACGCCGTGACCATAAATTTTGCAGGCTTCTGTCACCATCTTCTTTCCTTTTACTCCATCTTGCGCGACTCCCGCAGTCTCTTGCCGACCATCGCTGCCGAGCCCTAATTGAAGCCACCACACGTGCAAACCTCGTTGCAGCCTTTCTCGACCCAACGCCGTCGCTTCCCCTGAGACTCGAGACAGCCGACTGTACCGACATCCAACAAAGAAAACTTTCAGCTTTGCGACAGCACAGGCCATCAGCACAATGACCGAGTACGATCCCAGTCACCAGGGTGGTGGTTGGGAAGAGAACGAGGAATATGAGGAGACGGATGGCGACCAGCCTGAGAATTCTGAGCATAGCACCGATCAAGATCAAGCAGAATATTCCCTTGACCAGCCTCCCCGTGCTTTAGGTGACCCTTCTACGGCTGATGGTACCACCGACGATGTGGGTGACTACGATCCAGCATCGGTCACTTCTGTTCCTGCTCCAGAGACTGTGCTCCCAATTGCTGAGCATAAAGCACCTCCCAAGCCTTCTCCTCAACCCGCGCCCAAGAAGCCGCGGACAGCTGGAGGTTTCCTAGTGGGAGACTCCGACTCCGAAGATGATGAGGAACCAGTTCCTGCATCCAATGCTCATACTGCAGGCGGACCGTCACAGCCTTCTGTTCCTCGTTCTCCACTTCCGTCTTCTGTGCCTGTCCAAGAGTCTACAGCTGCGCCCTTTAATGCGCCTCCTGTTCCTAAGGCGATGGCAACCGTGTCAGTGTCCACAAGCAGAGCTGAAAATAGCGCCGTGGCGGCCCAATCCGTCCCTGCGACTGCACCTAGTCCCCTGCATCGACCTGCTCCCGACAGGTTCTCTGTACTTGAGGATCGTGTGCGCGATGATCCCCGAGGCGCCATGGATGCATGGTTGGCGCTGATTGCAGAACGCCGAGCCAGGGGTGACCTCGAGGCTTCGCGACAGGTGTTCGACCGATTTCTTGCCATTTTCCCTCAAGCAGTAAGTCCAAGTCATACCCCGCCGGCGCAACACCAAGACGGTAAGGCTAACGTTAGCTAGGCTGATATCTGGGCCACGTACCTGGATATGGAACTGAGCATGAACAATTTTCCGGAGGCTGAGCGCATTTTTGGAAAATGTCTGATGGGAACACCGAATGTGAATCTGTGGACCAGATATCTCGACTATATCCGTCGGCGAAACGACCTAAATGATGGCTCACCAAATACCCGGCAGACCGTCTTCCAAGCCTATGAGTTTGTCATCGACAACATTGGCCTGGACAAAGACTCCGGTAGAATATGGGCAGAATACATCCAGTTTCTCAAATCCGGACCTGGTACAGTTGGGGGCAGTCAGTGGCAGGACCAGCAGAAGATGGACCAACTGCGCAAAGCTTATCAACGAGCGATTTGTGTTCCTATTGCCAATGTCAATATGCTATGGAAAGACTATGACCAGTTTGAAATGGGCCTCAACAAGGTGACGGGCCGCAAGTATCTCAGCGATAAGTCACCGTCTTATATGTCAGCAAAGAGTGCCAACACGGCGCTCGAGAACATCACTCGGGGCTTGCAGCGCACAAATCTGCCACGGATGCCCCCGGCACCTGGATTTGACGGTGATCAAGAATACCTGGAACAAGTCGAGATATGGAAGAAGTGGATCGCTTGGGAGAAGTCCGATCCGCTAGACCTCAAGGACGACAAGGACCAGCCGGGACTCCTCCAAAAACGCATTCTTTACGCCTACAACCAGGCCCTGATGGCCTTGCGGTTTTGGCCCGAGATGTGGGTTGAAGCAACCCAGTGGTGCATTGACAGCAACCTCACCACAGTCACCCCGATTGAGAAAATCACAAAGGATGGCAACGCAAACGGTCTAGAATTCCTCATCCGAGGCATTGAGGCTAATCCTGAGAGTGTTTTGTTGGCCCTGAAACATGCAGATTTTATCGAGACGACGTACCCGATCGAAGAGAACGACGAGGCCAAGATTGCTCGGGGCAAGGCCGTTCGAGCGCCGTACAACAAAGTCCTTGACACGCTCTATGGTATTGTCAAGAGCCTTAAAGACCGAGAGGCGTTGGAGATAGCTAGGATCGAGGAGTCATTTGCTGGCACAGACGTGTCTGCCAACCAGTCACAACAAAAGCCAGAAGAAGACGAGGATGAAAACGGGCTGCCCGACACACCAGAAAATACCAAGAAGAATAGCCAGATCAGCGCTATACAGCAAGGCTACGCGGCGCAGACGCAGTTGCTCTCTCGTACTATCTCGTTCGTCTGGATCGCCTTAATCCGCGCTATGCGTCGGATTCAGGGGAAGGGTAAGCCTAACACGGATCTTGGCGGCATGCGGCAAGCATTCATGGACGCCCGTCACGCTGGCCGTCTCACCAGTGACGTATACGCTGCCGTGGCACAGCTTGAGTGGACTATTTACAAAGACCCTGCGGGAGGCAAGATTTTCGAGCGTGGTGCCAAATTGTTTCCCGAGGACGAGAATTTTACCCTGGAAAACATAAAGTATCTCCATTCTCGAGAGGACTTCACAAGTAAGTGTTTCCATCAACCCTTGGCGATTCGGTTTCTGTTTGCTAACCTGATCTTCTTAGACGCTCGGGTTCTTTTTGAAAAGGTAGTTAATCGCCTCACCCAGAAAAAAGAGACAGTGCAGAAGGCAAAGGTTCTTTACGCATACTTCCACAAATATGAAGCGCAGTTCGGCGAACTGTCTCAGATTGCCAAGTTGGAGAAGCGCATGGCAGAGCTGTTCCCCGAAGATCCGAAACTGGTCAACTTCAACGCCCGCTACTCCACCGACAAGTTTGATCCTATTGCAGCACGCATCATCGTCTCGCCGGCCACGCAGTTGAGACCCAAATTGCTTATGCCGTCCATTGAGCAAGCCAGCTCGCTTCAAAATTCTCCTCGCCCACCACCATTCGCAACCCGGGACAGCCCTCGGCAACAATACCTTCACGCCACAAATTCCCCAAAGAGGCCACTCCCAATCGATGATTTCGACGACCTCAACAATCAGCCGCGGAAGATCCAACGTGGTGAGCACAACGACTTCCAACGCGGTGTGTCACCGCTGAAGGGCGCTGCTGGCCGTAGGCTTGACCAACAGCGACGAATGCAGGGTCAAGGTGCAGCAGCATACAATACTGGTCCTGCTCCAATTGCGCGGGATATCACGTTCCTTCTTGGCCAAATTCCACGAGCTGAGGCATTCGATTCCCAGCGGATTAACCCGACCAAGATGGTGAATCTCCTCCGCGACACAACCGTCCCGGAGTACTCAGCATGGAAGAATAATAGAGATGACAGCGCGAACGCATCGCTCCGTGGTGGCCACACGCACGGACATAATCGACAAACCTCGACGGAGTACCCGGTGCAGTACGGGTTTCCCAGTCGCGACTCTCCCGCCCCTCCGGGGCGTCCTTTGAGTCCTTACACCGGAGACGGCGCTCGAGGTCGGCTAGCGCCTGCTTCTGCTACTTACAGACAGTCGTCAGTCCGACCTGGGTCTAGTGGTTCTTACGAGCCGCCACCGGCTTTGTATGGTCAACAAGGGCCTTCTGGGCAGCTCCAATACAACCATGCACCACCCACTCTACCTCCCGGACAGTTTGAAGGCAGTGCTTGGCCGCCATACGGTGCGCCCCCGCCCACGGCAATGCAGCCAGGGTACGGGCCTCCTCCGACAGTAGGGTACAATCAAGGACCAATGCCACCCCAGCAGACCTATTCACGTTATCAATATTGAGAGTTGATACTATCGGCAGGATTCCATCCGTCGGTTACAGCCGGGTTCTATCCTAACTTCTACGTGCGGCTCTAGCGTTAGCTCAGTCATCACATCTTGTCTTTCCTACTTTGAATATTTTGGGGTTGGGGCAGTCAACAACCGGTCCAGTCCGTTTACTTGATAGCCATCATCCTCGCACCGCACATTCACAACTAACCGGCGAGCTGCAACATGTATAAACAGAGGTGGCTTTTGTGTTGACATTCGTCGGGTATCTAAACCATTGGCAAGATAGGTCGATCATGGCATCTGGCGTTTGGGAGCCAAAGGGTTGGGGGTGTCGGATGGCTTAGAGTTAGCAAAAAGAAATGAGAGAAAAGACGATGCGGCCCGAGGATATTTGTCAAGATCGTGTTTGTCGTGTAAATGTTCGACCTCTTGCAGGTTACTCTATGCCGCCAGCCTCCCGGGGAGGAAGTTCTGATTGTCGTATGAAGTCCCAAATGTCCTTTGCTGATTTGGACCCGATCGAATACTTCTGATCCATGATGCATGGTACATGATAACTGTTATCTGAGAATTACCTCACCTTCGGGCTCGCCAGGGCAGTTGGTACCTGCCCTGGCCGCCTACCTTAGTCGTACCTTCCATGTTCGTTCCTTCAACTTCCTTTCAAGTACCTGCCTGCCCCGTAGCGTACGCAGGACCGGTAAATCCCCGACCTACCTTACCTTCCCATAGATTACCGTGACCCAGTCAACCAGATCTACGCACGGTGGCGCACATATCCAGTACCTTCCTGCCTCCAAACTGCTTCCACGTTCTTGGCCCGCTCTCCCACGTGGAAGTGTTCTAAACTTGAACCGTTCCCGCACCACCTGCATCACCGCCTCACCGCAAACATCCCCTTCTCGACACAACACCCTCCACTACAACCGACTTTGTGACGAGAACCTTTCCCCAACTACCAGTGCACGTCTTTGGCCTGCATCTAGTGGTTTGCCCTCGAGGTCAGTAATAGCCCCGCCTTCCTCCGCTCCTCCCAACAAACACTCACCACTTCTTCACTCACCACTTCTTCACTCACCCCGTCCTCGTCGCCTTCTTCTACTTCCTTCTACTACCTACACACACTCCACAATTTCATTCCATCTTCGTCCCCATCAAAAGCACGCAAATCTTCTCTGTGGTTCTCCGGCCCAAGATCAGACGAACCTACGTCTATATAAGGGTGGTTTTTTTGCTTCCTCGACTCGTTTCTTTCCTCCTACACAACACGCACTCGTCTCACGTCGGCACTACCTACTGGCAGTATATATCAAACATCGTCGACTCATACTCAACCTGCTAACTCTTGACGGCCTTGAAAGTCTTCTATCAATCTATCTTTCCTTCTTACTCGACGACCATCTTTCAAGTCTACGCCACAAAAGGCTGAATCTCGACGAGCACCAAAAAGGTAAGCCGGTTCGACACTATTCGCGAACTCTATTTTATACCTCGTCACAAATTTCTACTCTTTGTGTTCATCTCCCGGCGTCCGTTCTCACCATTCCTTCAAAAAGCCCAACTCACAGACGCTACCCATCTGTCTTCCGGTATAAAACTTTCTCAAAACCACCCTCAATTCCTCTTCCCTTTCATCAACCGACTACCACCCTCATCAATTCTTCCCATCAAGAATATAATGTCCTTGGCTGGTCACATAGCATCATACACCTAATTCCTCCCCAGAACCAGAACAGCTATGCGCGTTGGGTTTTGAACATCTTCTTGAGCGGATTCCCTACCCCGAGCACTGTCCCCTACACACGCATTTATCTTACCTCACGGTCATTCCCGGTTAACTGTTATCCTCATTGACTCTGCTTTCCGGATCATCACTCCATCAACACACACTCGATTAGCTTTACAGCTATAACTAACCTACCGTTAGACATAGAATCTTCTTGCGATGGCTACTCCCAACCGCAACTATTCGGGTAACGGCCCCATGACCCCAGGAAATGCCTTGCGCATTCCGGGAATGAACCTCGACCGCGCTTCGGATACTCGTTCCCGTCCCCGTTCTGGACATGGCAGTTCCCAGCACGGAGATTCCCAGCATGGAGGATCGCAGCATGGAGGTTCTACCTCGGGCACGCCTGCCCCAAAGCCTTCCGCCTATCCAAAGCCTCTTGGCTTTGACCCTGGTCGCGAGAATGCTCCCCAGCCGGGCGAGGCGCATGAGCGCATCAACAAGCGCTGTGATCTCCCCCCCGAGGCTTACTTGGTATGAAGTCACCTCAAATTATGAATGGGTGAAGCTAATAACTCATCTCTTCTTTAGGATCCCAAAAAGGAGCATACTCCCTTTGCCACTCGACCTGGCTTCAGTACCTCGGGCGACAACATCAGGGTCGCGGTCAACCAGTTCCGTGTGGTTTCCATGAGCAACCCCGATGTCAAGCAGTTTGACGTGAGTTCATCATCTACAGCCGAGGACATTCTTGTTCAGCGTAGCTAACTCTTACAGATTACCGTGAGCCCTGAGCCTACACATCCCATTGTGTACGAGAAGGTCTGGAAGTCTCGCACTGCCCAGGTAGCGCTGGCCCAGCACAAGAATCCTTGGATCTATGACTACCGCAAGATTGCTTGGTAAGAACCGCAATTTCCAAGTTACCTGTTGGGTTTCTACTAACTGCTTAATTGCTAGGTCGACGAACAATGTCACCGAGCTGAAGATCATGGTGGATCTTGATCAGGAGAAGGGCAGGCTTGCCAACCCCAACTCAACCAGGCCGGCCAATAAATTCCTTCTCATCGTTCGATGCACTGGAAAGGTTCGCTTGGAGGCCCTCAAGGGCTACTTGACCAAGAAGTCGGCCTGGGATACCTCGGTCTTGGAATGCATTAGTAAGTGACGTGATATTACCTCAGCACGATTCTGTTTGCTAACATATCCAGGCTTCCTTGATCATGTACTTCGTCAGGGACCATCGGAGCGCATGAAGTTGATCAAGCGCACGCTGTTCAACAACGCGTCTGAGACCCACCATCTCAACGCCTACACTGAAGCCATCAAGGGCATCTACTCGGCAGTCCGCTTGAACGAGGTAAGTATACTTATCGAGAAAATCTTGTCTCCAATCTAACGCATATATTCTAGTCTATCAACCAGGGCGGCTTGGGTCTTGGCGTAAACGTTGATGTCTCGAACCAAACCTTCTGGATTGGACAGAAGTTCGAGCAGCTTGTTCGGAACTTCTTGAGTGCCAGTGATAGAAAGTATCAAGGAAGTAAGTAGCACATTATGGACTATTCTGATTCTATAAAAGCTGCATGCTAACTTGGACAAGTCCAATACGGTGACCTTTACAAGGTGCTCAAGCCCGTCAAGACGGGCCCTAACACTTGGGGCCAATCCGAGGCGTTCAGGATGCTCCGTCGCCTGCACAATGTCCGATTCGAGGTCAGCCACCGCGGAAAGACCCAAGACACGAAGGAGTACAAGGTGAAGCGATTCACTTTTGCCCCAACCGACGAGGGTGCCAACGCCAAGACCATCACGTTTGAGAAGCGAATGCCCGATGGCAAGACCAAGACATACTCGATCTTCCAGTACTACGCTGAGCAATACAATGCTAGGCTTCAGTACCCCTCATGGCCTATGATCGAGACCAATCGTGCCGGGTACTTCCCAATGGAGGTCTGTGAGGTTCAGCGCTTCAACCCGTTCCCCTTCAAGCTCGACCCAGATCAAACGTCAGAGATGATCAAGTTTGCTGTTCAGCGCCCGCCTGCGCGCAGGGAACAGATCATGAAGATGGTCCAGAACCTTGATTGGGATAAGGATAAGTATCTGCGATCGTTTGGAGTCAAGATCGATCCCCAGATGCAGATGGTCGCTGCCAAGTTGATCAAGAGCCCAATCATTTCCTTCAAAAAGAAGACCGTGGATCCGCGAACCACCGGCCGATGGGATCTTCGTGGACAGGAGTTTGTTCTTGCCAACCGCGAGAAGCTCAACTCTTGGGCTTTCTGCGTCTTGGATAATAGCGTCGATCGGCCAACCCTGGACAACTTCATCAAGGTCTTTGTCCAGTCATACAAGAGCCACGGCGGTAGTGTTGCTTCACAGCCGCTCGTATTGATGGCACCAGCCAAGGCGGGCCACAACGAGATCGTCGAGCACGTCTACAACCAGTGTGGAAATAACTTCAAGCAGACTCCGCAAATCATCTTCTTTGTCTTGAAGGACAAGACCTCATGGGTCTACGAACGCTTGAAGAAGAATGCGGACTGCCGCTGGGCAATCCCGACTCAAATGGTTCAAGCTTCCAACGTGCGCAAGGCTCAGGGCCAGTACTGTTCGAATGTCTGCATGAAGGTCAATGCCAAGCTCGGAGGACAGACTACGAAGGTTCCGAGCCAGCTCAAGACCCCGACTATGTTCATCGGCGTCGACGTCTCCCATGGGGCACCAGGCTCGGCGCAACCTTCGATGGCTGCCATGTGTGTCTCGATGGACAAGGATTGCGCGGTCTATCGTGCGGCTGTTCAAACCAATGGCTGGCGAACTGAGGTCCTGACGCCGAGCAACACGCACTCCATGCTGCCGGATATCATTAAGGCTTGGAGAATGCAGAACCGGACTGATCCTGAGCATGTTTTCTATCTCCGCGACGGTGTTTCCGAGGGTCAGTTTGCCCACGTCATGGAGTACGAGGTTGAGGAGTTCAAGCGCGCATTCAAGGCCACCATCCATAAAGTGCCTAAGATCACGGTCATTATCTGTACAAAGCGTCACCACATTCGCTTCTTCCCTGAGAAGGGCGATAAGAATGGAAATGCTTTTCCGGGAACTCTAGTAGAGCGCGAGGTCACTCATCCTTTCCATTACGATTTCTACCTGTGCTCGCATTCGGCTATCCAGGGCACTGCTCGTCCTGTTCACTACAATGTTATTCACGACGAGATCAAGATGCCCGTCACCAATCTGCAGCAGATGCTATACCATCATTGCTATCAGTACTGCCGCTCGACCACACCAGTTTCTCTGCACCCTGCGGTGTACTACGCGCACCTGGCTAGTAATAGGGCACGAGCTCATGAGAATCTGGCATCTAGCGCGCAGGCTCCTGAGACTGCGAGGTCTGAAGTTGGAGCGAAGCCTGGTCTCATGGCTAAGCATGATCCCAGCGCTTCATCATCGACGCGAATGAAGGACACCACGTGCCTCCCTTTGCTGCCGATCGGAGGCCCAACTGCCAGGCCTGAGGCTATCGCAACCTTCAAGAAGACAATGTGGTGGGTCTAAGAAGATGTCTGCATCCCTCTCCGCATCTCTAGTTGTCTACTGCCACGATGGGATGGCGAGAAGTGAACGGCATATCACGATCTATCTCACAGCCGTGCCCGATATACTGCGGGTGGGCTATTGTCATTTGCTTCTTTTTTCGTTTGCCCTGTAGGCTGGATCGTTAAAAGCTCTTAACTATCTCAGTCACCCGACATACTACAGGTGGCTATTATCATTTGATTTTCGTTGCGAAGTCTTTGGCCCTGGGCTATCTTGGGAAGGGAGGAACACGGGAGAACCACCACGGGGGGCGGCTCCAACTCGGAGGAGGAAATTGCCTTGATTTAGGGCGGTGACTATTCCACGAGATATTCTAGCGGTTAGATCAACATAGGTCCGTAAATGAATCATGCGTTGATATCACCCTACTTGCTTGACTTATGCATACTTTGGTGTTTATTTGATGTGATCTTGTATGTTTCTCTCAGGTTTTTGTCGTGGAACTAGCACCAAACAGGTTTTGACTGCAGTGTCGTATCACTCGAAGATGGTCGGTCAGCTGTTTGCGCGATCTCTTGACCTAGGTACCGTGGTAATGCTCAATTTCATGCAGGCACAGGGTATTGAATGCTCATATAAGATTTCGAAGAGAGCAACGGGTGGCGTTTGGAGGGTACGCGAATACCCAAGGTATTCCGGTAAGAACTGGCTGGACGGATGAGATGAGAAAGGGGCAACGGACACCATGGAATCAGGGGCAGGATACTTGAAGAAATGACTGAAACGAGCAGGGACTGGGGAGCAGAGTTAGAGTTTGCGATGCTGCTGATAAATAATAGGTTACGAATATACCAATGATTATCGCGATCTCAAAGTATGGAATATCGCATGTTGATAGCTGACGTGTCTATCTAATGGTCTCTTTTGGGAAGGGGGTGTCGGAATCAGGATATGGCTTTTAAGAAGAAAAGGGGGTCGTTGATGCGGCAACGCCCAACGTAGGTCGGCAGGAATTACCTAATGCGGTATAGATTGATTGGACTTTATTTTTTACCCCGTCGAAAGATGGGTGGGGGGAGCTCCTACGTAATCCAGCAGCTTGCTCCTCCGTTCGGTACGGATGCAGCAGCCTGCAAAAGCTTACCTGGTGGTTGACCATTACCGACGAGCACTAGAAGTAGATGATGGATACCTACCTTACCTAGGCATATGATGGGATGAATCAATAAGGTGGCTTCCTCGTCCTTCTTGTCCACAACACCATCAAAAAACATAAAGATCATCAAAAATGGCCAGCTTCCTCCGGGGAAAACAGGCGGGGATGCAGAATGACCTCTCGGCAGGAATTCTCGCCGCGCAGTTTGCTCCCGACGAGCAATCGCGCTACGGGATCAACTCGCAGATCAGGTGCAGTTTACCTTATTTCGGTTTTTTTACCACAGCACAACTTATTTACCACGGGTGTCTAGCTGCCTCGCCTACGAACCGGTGCAATCCCTCCTCGCGGTGGGTACAAACGAGTCCAAGTTCGGCCCGGGCAAGATCTACGTCTTTGGCCAGTCGCGCGTCCACAAGTTCTTTTCTACCTCAGCGCGACCGACCTCGTTCCGCCAGCTGCACTTTGTCGCGAACCGACTGGTCAGCCTCGACAGCCACAATGAGATCGCCATCTGGGATCTCGATACCGTCACAAAGCTGGGGAAATACGTGTACCCCGGGACGGTGTGCGTAGCGACGGACCCGATGCTGGACTGGGCGTTGGTGGGCCAGCAGAACGGCGACGTGTTTGCCTACGACCTGGACCGCGAGCGGCCGTCGCCGTTCCGCATTCCGAATTTCTGGGCCGGGAGGGACAGGGACAGCAGAGACCCGAGGGCCGGGGCAGCGCTGGTCGGGATGCAGCTGCACCCGCGAGACATTGGTCGGTTACTGATTGCTTACTCCCATGGCGCGGTCATCTACTCGTTCAAGCAGAACCTGCCGGTCAAGTTCTTTGAGTACACCCTACCTCCTGGAGCGCCCGGTGGTAACGGGGAGGGGGTTGGGGCGGCGCGGAGGCCGAGGTTGACGCATGCGTTGTGGCACCCGACTGGCACGTTCGTCCTGACCGCTCATGAGGATGGAAGTCTAGTGTTTTGGGATGCCAAGGACGGCCGCCTTGTAGCAGCGAGATCGATCTACGATACTAGGATCAACGAGCCGACTTCGAAGACGGGCCAGTCCACGCCTGTCGCGCCATTTACCAAGGTGGTGTGGTGCTGCAAGGAGAATCCGGACGATACCGCGCTGCTGATTGCCGGTGGTCAAGCGCTGGATGACCCGCAGGCCGGGTTGACTTTCATAGAACTGGGCCAGACGCCGATATATGCCACCTCGTCGTGGGATATACTCGCGGCTCACTTTGAAGGGAGACGGAGACTGTCGCTGCAGATCCCGCCGGGTGTCCATGTGGTCGATTTCTGTCTGATTCCTCGGTTCTCGCCTCACTTCGCCGGCGCGCAAGATCCAATCGCTGTTCTTGCCACGCTATCGTCCGGGGAGCTCATCACGCTGAGTTTCCCGTCTGGGTTCCCCATTACCCCTACCAACATGCTTCATCCCAGCCTGTCGTTTGTGCAGCCGTTCGTGACGAGAGTCGCCGTCTCGACGCTGGACCGCGGCCGCTGGCTCGGCATGACGGAGAAGCGCAACCAGGGCGCGCTGATCCTGAAAGGCGGCGCCGAGGCCCCGAAGCGGAGGAAGCGGTACGAGGGGCGGAATATTATCCAGGTGGCCCACGCAGACAGCACGATCCGCATATGGGATTTGGGTCATGGGGATGAGATTGAGAATCCTACGCAGCTCCAGGTGGATATCGCGAGGGCTGTTGACAGGTATGAGGATGTTGAGGTTACTGCGATGGATATGGCGGAGACGACCGGCGAGTTCGCTGCCGGCACGATCGCAGGCGAGGTGGTGGTTTATCGATGGGGAGGAAACAAGTTTTTCGGGAGGGACGAGGTGAAGCCACTGGATTCGAACCCGGGGGGGCTTACCGATATTAGTTCGAGAGCTGAGCCGTCGCTAAAGGAAGGCTTGCAGCCGTTTGTGCTGTACGAGATGATGCAGGGGCCTGTCAGCGTGGTGTCGGTTTCTGATGTTGGCTTTGTCGCGGCCGGCTCGGAAGGCGGGTTTTTGAGTATTGTTGATTTGCGTGGTCCCGCTGTCATTTACCAGGGGGCGACGAGTGAGTTTACGAAACAGGAGAAGAAGGGGTTTCTCAAGAGTCACTCAAGCTCCTCGTCGCATTCATCGGGCAAGGAGTGGCCTATCGTTATTGAGTTTGGCGTCATGACGCTAGAGGGCGACAGCTACTCGAGCATTGCGTGTTTTGTTGGGACGAACCTAGGACGGGTGGCCACGTTCAAGTTGTTGCCGTCGGGTCAAGGCTACACAGTGAAGCTAGCTGGTGTTTCTAGTCTGGATGGCAAGGTGATCGCCATATGTCCGACTAATGTTGATACGGGACACACCGCGGCTGCCACCGGACCCGTGGTTGCGGGCTTAAGGGAGGGGAAGCAGGTCAACGGTACGCTTGTTGCTGGTAAGTTTAAATCAAGTCTCGTTTATCGCTGGTTATCTAACGCCTAATATTATTTAGTATCGGAAACTGAAGTCCGGATTTTCAAGCCGGCCACGGCCAAGGGAGCGTCAAAGTCTTTTGACGGAGGCATATGTCACGCCGCGGCCGTCGCGGAGCTCGACAGCTACGGCTTCGCGCTCGTCGCCCTGTTCAACGACAGAACCACGCGCTGCTACTCGCTCCCCGGCCTAAAGGAGATCGGCCGCAGCCCACTCCGTCTGCTCGATCCGGCCCGCACCGCCGCGGGAATCGTCGCCAAGACCGGCGACGTGGTGGGCTGGATTGGGCCGTCCGAACTCGTCGTCTTCCCGGTTTGGGGCTCCGGCAAGGCGCTGGAGAAATCGCTTGATACTCTCGTCAACCCAGACCTCGCGACCCCCCCGCGCCCGACGATTAGTAATCTCCAGTGGATCTCGGGGACGCAGTATGTTAGTCCGACGGATCTGGATTTGCTGATCGGTGGGCCCGATCGTCCGGCCAGCAAGCGGATGTTGGCGGCCACGGCGGCGGAGCAGCAGCAGGCCAGGGCGGGCGGTGCTAGCGCGAGAGCAGGGGGTACTACTGCCGATGGCCAGGAGGGCTGGGGCGAGTACCTGACCCGTCAGCTGAACGAGCGGACGGAGAGGCTCAACATTATGGGGGATAGTATGGATAATTTGCAGCAGTCGAGCGCGAACTGGGCGGATGATGTGGGCAAGTATATGAATAAGCAGAAAAGGAATGTGTTGCTTGGGGGGATCAAGAAGTCGCTGTTTTGATGTCGGACTCAAGGGATCATTGTGCGCAGTTACGTATGATGGGTGAAGTAGTTCTTTGTTTTTTGAGCGTCTTTTTCGACTTCCTACCTATCTAAGAAGGTTTGGAAGGTTTGGAGTTACGGGAATGGTCAAATGGGCTGATGATCAGGCAGGTGGAAATAGGGGGTATGGCGGTGCATCTTTTGGTGGTTAACTTTCTTTCCGAGCAGGTATGTTCCCTCCTTGGGGGTGTTCTACTACTTGGGACATTCATCTCCCATCTTGAAATCGACATCATATCTGAATAGACATATAGATCTTTCATTGTATGTCGTAAATATGTTACTGACTGACTCCCGAATGGCCCCCTTTTCTCCAAATTCTCAACACTGCACCCCGCCCTCTAATGATTCGAGCCGAGCCGAACCACGTCGGTTCGATATCCCATAGCCGACGGGTAAGAAGAGCCATTCATTGCACGTATGGAAGCGTGTTAATTTGCTCAGTGCTGCCCTTGCCATCGATGTATGTTATGTTCCACTGACTGAGAGATTGGAGAAGGCACTATGGGTAAATATATTTTTATCCAATATTTCGCAACCTTTGTCTCTGCCTCCACATATTATTGAAGAGTTTATTAGCTGCAGGTACTGGTCACCACAGATGCGGGCCAGTGACGCGCTGCTCTGTTATGTTGTCTGTGATTCGGAGATATAGACGATCAGGTCTCATTCTGGCATAACTGCCGTTCCTAGGTATTGCCTAGGTACCTACATTATCTTGCAGGTGGGTGAGTGGGCAGTCAAATATGTGAGCATCTTATTATCTTTGGAGCTTTGAAGGCTTCTCCTTCGTCGTGTCTCTTTGATTTCTCAGCGGACCTCAGAAGAATGAAAACCGGCTTTGTCTTCTGAAAGAAACAATGATACTAAACGTGCTATCAAGTTCCTTCTTGGTTACGGTTTCCGTTGCTGCTCTGACGGTAACAGCAGCAGAGACACCGTTGTCACCCGCAGCAGCTTTCTTTCCTTCGCCATGGGCGGACGGAGGAGGAGAATGGGCCGAGGCGTACGCCAAGGCGAGGGCCTTTGTCGCGAACCTGACGGTAACTGAGAAGGTCAACTTGACGACGGGCACCGGGTGGGAGGCCGACAGGTGTATTGGGATGACGGGGTCGGTGCCGAGGCTTGGGTTCCGGGGTTTCTGTCTCGAAGATGGGCCGCTGGGAGTGAGATACACGGATCACAACTCGGCGTTTCCCGCGGGCATCAACGTCGCCGCGACCTTCAGCCGGGACCTTATGCGGCGGAGAGGCGAGGCGATGGGCGAGGAATTCAACGGAAAGGGCATCGACGTCCAACTGGGTCCCGTTGCAGGGCCCCTCGGTCGCGTGCCCCAGGGCGGCCGAAACTGGGAGGGCTTCAGTCCCGACCCATACCTGACCGGCGTTGCCATGGCCGAGACGGTCCGGGGAATCCAGAGCCGCGGCGTCATCGCCTGTGCCAAGCACTACATCCTCAACGAGCAGGAGCACTACCGAAACCGCATGGACGTACAGATCGACGACAGAACCATGCACGAGCTGTACCTGTGGCCGTTTGCCGACGCCGTGCGGGCTGGGGTTGGCTCGGTTATGTGCTCATATAACAAGATCCACGGGGATTATGCCTGCGAGAACGGGTGGACGAACAATTATCTGTTGAAGAACGAGCTCAACTTTCAGGGGTTTGGTGAGTTTGGTTCCTTGACTTGGACGCGTACATCTTGAACTGACAATGAGTGTTCAAGTCATGTCCGATTGGGGTGCTCAGCACACGACACTCGGCTCGGCGCTCGGCGGACTTGATATGGCCATGCCAGGCGATGGCGGCAGGCCTCCGTATGGTGCGCTATGGGGCGGGGCCTTGACGGAAGCAGTGCTGAAAGGAGAAGTGCCCCAGTGGCGTCTTGATGACATGGTCGTCAGAATCATGGCGGCGTACTACAAAGTCCGTACGGGTAACTACACGACACGGCCCGAGATCAACTTTTCTGCGTGGACCAAGTACGCGGTCGGTCCGTTATACTCTGCATCGAACCAAACCTACACGGTCGTAAACGAGTTTGTCGACGTGCAGGCAGGCCATGGAAAGCTCATCCGGGAGATTGGAGCAAAGTCGGTTGTCCTGCTGAAGAACGAAAACAGCATTCTGCCCCTGAAACGGCCGGCCAGTATCGCCGTGATTGGCGAAGACGCCCAGGATACACCTGGTGGTCCTAACGCCTGTCCCGAAAGAAACTGCACCAAGGGAACGCTGGCGATGGGTTACGGGTCTGGGACGGCAGACTACCCCTATCTCATCTCGCCGGCCACCGCGGTTAAGCTCCAGGCGGCTTCCGACAACACCGTGTTCACCAACATATCGGGCAACTGGGACCTGGACGCAGCGAAGGCCACAGCAAGCAACGCCTCGGTGGCCATTGTATTTGTCATGGCACACGCAGGCGAAAACTTCATCACGATCGACGGAAACGCGGGCGATAGAAACAACCTGACATTGTGGAATGGCGGGGACGAGCTGATCAAGGCGGTGGCATCGGTGAATCCCAACACCATCGTAGTCCTACACACAGTCGGGCCGGTGATTATCGAGTATGCCAAGCAGCATCCAAACATCAGCGCCATCCTCTGGGCCGGTCTACCTGGACAAGAGACCGGCAACGGGCTCGTTGACGTGCTGTACGGGAAAGTCAACCCGCAAGGAAGGTCACCCTTTACCTGGGGCAAGTCGGTAGAGGACTACGGCGCGAAGTTGACGTTCCAGGCGTCAAATCCGCTTGCGCCCTCGCAGACGTTCAACGAGGGCATCTTTATCGACTACCGCTATTTCGACAAGGCCGGCATCGAGCCCACGTATAGCTTCGGTAGCGGCTTGAGCTACACAAGCTTCTCGTATCTCGACATTAACGTGTTGGTCCAGAGTCCGACTACTTACACGGCAGCGAGCGGTCTGACTAGTCCCGCGCCAACGTATGGCACACTTGACAGGACAGCTGCGGCGAACATGGCGCCGGCAGGATTCAAGAGGATCTCGCCATATGTGTACCCGTGGCTGGTAAACAACAGCTCGCTTTTTGCAGTCAATGGGACAAGCATCAGTCCAACAGCAGGCGTGAATGGCACTGCCCAGCCTTTGCTGCCAGCAGGAGGCGCTCCGGGAGGGAACCCGGGACTGTATGACGTGATTTATACAGTGTCGGCAGTCATTAAGAACACGGGCAAGTTGGCCGGGACCGAGATACCTCAGCTGGTAAGGGTTTTTATGTTTCCCGCACCTGGGAATCGAAGCTGACATGTGGCAAAATAAATAGTACGTCCAGCTCGGGGGCAAAGATAATGCGTTTGGCGTGCTCCGCGGCTTCGACGAGGTGGCGCTGGAAGCGAACGAGCAGAAGACGGTCACCTTCAACCTCACGCGCCGCGATATCAGCAATTGGAACAGCTCGTCGCAGAACTGGGAGATCACGAACAAGGAGAAGTTTGTCTTTATCGGGTCCAGCGCGTTGGCGATCCGGCTGAATTCGACGTTGCCGGCTCCTCCTGCGTTGAACTGGTGAGGTACTGTCGGGTAGTCTGTACCAGTGTGTGAACGTAGAAGGAGAAAATAAGCTTCCAGTTCCTTCGGGCTTGGTATTCTTATTGGGGTTACCCCACGCCCCTTGCCTAACCGATTTTCATTGAAACTGCTGCATAAACTGTTAGAGTAGGTTGCCGCGGCTTAACATTTTTTGCAGTGACCCATGAGGATTGTGTTAGGGAGAGGAGGGGTCGCCGTTGATTGGCATTTCACACAGTCAAAGGGGTTGGTCCCACCTTTGGCCTCGGCAGTGTTCAATAATCAAATCACTTTGCTACCGCTATTAAGGGAAAGCTCCTTCCAACTCGTTTGCATCAATGTTCACATCTTCGTGCATTTCCAGTTTGCTCCAGTCCTAACCATTCAAACATCCCACGTACCATCCGTGTAGCAAGGGAACCGAAACCACATCCCAAAAAAGCCGACGCCTTCTCAATAAGTATAGCGGAACCCGGGTTGAAACCCGTCCTGGAGAAGAATAAAGTCAGCTTCACAGATACAAACACAGTTCGCACTTCTTCAAGCAGCAGTGGAAGCCGAACTTACTTCCTCACTCTCCAGCTCCCTCTCACCACGATCCGCTGCTCTGTTGAGGCGCCAGTGTTCGAGGGTCAACACGCCCACGATGACCATGTTCAGGAGCGTGGTCGCGATGCATGCATACAAACCTGGCTTGTAGCTCGGGTAATCTATCGCTCTGCACAGTCTGTCAGTCATCATTTCTTTATTATGAAGAAAAGGACGGAAACCATAACATACCGGAAAACCAGACTTCCCGCAATTCCACCGATGCCACCGAAGGCCACAAAGGTTGCGCTGCAGAAGGCCCGCTTCCACTGGCCGCGGATATTGTTCGCCTGGTACGACATGGCCGCCGGCACGTTCGAGTTGGCCCCCGCTGCTGTCAGGAAGACGCCAAAGTACCGCACCGCCGCGTTGGGATGGAATCCCATGATGGGCAGCCCGATTATGACCAGCAGCATGTTGAAGAGGATGATGGGACCCCGGATGTGATACTTGTCGCCCACCCAGCTGGTCCCGTACATGACGATTCCAGCGAGCGCGTACGGCGGCGCAATCAGACATTGCGCCTCCGCCACCGTGAAGCCCATGTTTCCGGTCAGGATCAGCGGCAAGAAGTACGCCAGTGCATATGTGACGGTCGTCGTGTTGAAAAAGATCATGGCGTACGCCCAGATCTTGGGGTCCATGCCCGCGCCGAGGTACTTCTT
This sequence comes from Apodospora peruviana, assembly GCA_033439685.1. Lineage (NCBI taxonomy): Eukaryota > Fungi > Ascomycota > Sordariomycetes > Sordariales > Lasiosphaeriaceae > Apodospora > Apodospora peruviana. Next base: position 258,255 of record JAUEDM010000003.1, on the reverse strand, counting down.
CATCGAGAAAGGCTGCGCCTTTACATCACCGCGGTCCGCGTGCACTCGAGCGCAGATCCAGTCACGCTCGCGTTCGCCCAGGAATGCCCACGTCTGCCGCATCGAGTCCGGGAAATCCACGAGGAGCCAGTAGCCCGCAATGCCAAGAAGCACTGTGAGGATGCCTTCGATAATAAAGATCCAGCGCCATCCATTCAGCCCCGCGAGGCCCCTCATTTGCATGATCTGCACTCGATAATCAGTCTCGTCCTGGCCACCGCAGGGAGTTGGTCTAGCTTGCTTACACCGTACGCCAATATGCCGGCAAACGCAGACGCGACGCATCCAACCATATAAAAGACCGAGTTGCGCTTCCCGACCTCATCTGCGGTTGCTCGTCAGTATGAATCAGCCATAAATATTCATGGATCAACTAACATCGTGTGTACCACGTGCTAAGCAGATACACGCAGCTCGGGAAGAAGCCTGGGTACTCAAATAGTCAGTGTCTAGGACAACAAAACTGGCTTTTTGGATCCGGGGTGCTCACCAGCCTCGAGAATACCCAACAAGATCCGGAGACCGGCCATCGCCGTCCAGTTTTTGACGAAGCCCATCCCGATCATGCACGAGCCCCAGAGAATGGTGATGACAGCGAGGTGGAGTCTAGGTCCGATTTTACGCACCAGGACGGTGGAAGGCGGCTGGAAGACAATGTAGGTGGTGAAGAACACGAGCGAGATGATGGACTAGCCAAGAAAGCTTGTCAGTTTCTCCTGGTGTTGAATACCTCAGCTTACGTGATGCTACTTACATATCGGTCGGTAGATGGATCGGCGGCGAGCTGGAGGTCCAGGCTCATTCCCGCGATGTTAGCCGCGCCCAAGTTGGTGCGGTCCATCAAGCTGACGCAGTACATGGCGCCGACGGTCAGTACCAGCCGACGGTCGACATGGCGGATGATGCGCTTGTGGTCCTCCGGGGTGATGCCGAACTGCTCGTCTATTTCTGCGGCCGTCATCACGGCATCGGACTTCTCGCGGTGTGCTTCCGAGTCGACATAGTCGCCGGTCTCGGCATGCGCCTTCTCGGCCTTCTCGTTCGTCGGAGAAGACATAGTTGCTCTCCAGAGAAGGCTTTTATGGCGTTGTGCTAAGGTCCGACCTTATAAGTGAAGGATGGCTTTGAGGATAAGAGAGAGAGGAGAGGAGCTGAGTCCGAGGGTTGCACTCAGGGTCTACTCGAGGATGACGGCGACACGGCGGACCAAGATGATGCACTATCTATTTTAGATGAGTGCAACCTGGCCAGCCGCCTCTTATATACGCCAGCCAGCATGTGAGCTTCGGCTTGGCTGGTCCCTCCAAAGCGGCATCTCGCAACCCTTGGGACTAGGCTAGCTTCCAACTTGGGTATATCACTTGATATGCTATGCCGACGCAACGCAACGAATTGGATACCACACACCCCTCTCCCTCTCTCTCCAAGCTACTACCATACTCCCTGGATCCCCAATCCCAGCAAGCTCTCCCACCGACCCCCGATACTAGCCCGTCTCACGGCAAGCTAACCGAGGCATGGGACAGCTTTGTCTCTTTCCATTCCGTTTGGCTGGTGCTTGCCGGCGGTCGGTCGGGTCGCTACTCGGTACGTATTTTAAAGTACGGAATAGTGTGAGAAGCATAGGCTAATTCCCCACCCTCTTTCAGACAAAAACCATGGAATCTAGCTATCAGCAAAGGAGGAACCATTCGCCCCTTGACCCCTCCTCTTCCTCCTCCTCTTTTCCGTCTTGGATTTGCCTGTTCGCTGAGTGGCCCAAACTTCGTGTCACTGGGCCAAGCTAGCCGAGCCAAGTGGTTTGTTGGTTGTCTTTCCCCGCACTCTTCCTTCTCCTCCTCTCCACGAGTTGGGCTGGGGGGAAAAAAACAAACGGACGGCGGCCCCGCATGCCACACCAAACCTAAGATGGCGCGCGGGTCAGCTTCCTTTTCTTGACTTACACCGAACACATACAAAGTGTAGGGTGTGTGGTTACGTAGCATTTTGGGGACTGACAAAGGACCCTTCCCTTCCATACTGCCGGTATCCTTTTTTTTTGCAGGTTACACCTGACAGGACCTGATTAATCTGTCAATCTAGTGATTGAATGGACGGACGAATGAATGAAGTTCTGATTATGCGTGTCTTTGAACCTTTGATGACTTGATTTTTTTGGTGCTGCAACGTCAGCAAATTGTTCAGCTATCTAGGTGCAGTACCGTCCTGTACTAAGCACTTACTTAAACACGGTAAGGTATAGTATAGATTGCTCATACCGGTGTGAACTGCCGGATCTACGTGTAGCGTCCCTCTCCTCTTCCCCGTGTTTTGCACGTACCTATTCTGCGGGGAGTGTGAATACAGTGGCCTAGAACCTCTCGAAGTCTAGTCTCTGAATATGGACATAGACGTGCAGGTAATAAGGTAGAGATACATTATCGAGGTCAAGAATTTTTTCTATTTCTGTCCTAGGTACCTAGGTAGATCAAGTCTCTCAGTGGATCTGCCTCTCTGGGGGTTACATCCACCGGTCTGTCTGTTGTCTGTCTCACCACATACACCAACGATACGCTGCCTTGTCAGGCTTGTGTAATGTATCGTAGGTAGCAACGGATAAGATACCTCCCTATTGAGGTAGGTGGTGTTTTCCCGACTGAGCAAGCTTGGTTCGCCCTCCCTCTTATTCAGTTTGTCTCTCTATCTTGTTAGATTCGATTCGATGAAAGGAAAAGCATGATCCCCAAAAGATGAGAAGCCGTTAGCTTAGACGTGTTGTAAAACCTGGAAAAGGAGGCCCGGCTCCAGAGTCCAGAGTAGATCGCTGAAGACGCTAAACTTGAAGAGGGGTTTGTCCCGAGTACCAAGATGAACCCGTTCGTCTCAGCTAGGGTTGCGAGATCCGGTAGTCGACGGGATAGTGCGTGCTTGGGTGGTTGGGGTAAGGCATCTATTCCGTCCCAGGTACGTACTTGGCGTTGAGTCCACTCAGTCGAACCAGCGGTGCGTGCGGGGGAGCGGGGATGGTCGAGGCGATCACCAGGTCCGGTACGGGGTAAGTCTGGGGAATATCCACAGCTAAGAGTCACTATTCTCGAATACTTTCTCTCAATAGCAAGGCAGACAGTTGAGATAGCTCTGTCCGGAAGAGGGAGTGAGAATGTCAAAAGAAGCAGGGATAAGGAAAGATACCTCGGCAGATTAAGAGAAGAGCAAGAGGTTGAAACAAGGTAAGGTAGTCGAACCCTCCGATCAACTACTGTAGAACTAGTTGTAGCCAAGACCGGGGCAAGCGGTTACCAGGGCCAACCAGCCCCATGGAGAACTCGGGGAAAATAGGGGGAACTAAGGCAAGCCTCAGGCGTGGTGCACATACACTACTGCACCCCGGATGTTCGTTGATTGCTCAAAACAGTAGATCTTGCGACCTCGGCTCATACTGTGGCCAATTTCAGATCGTATGTTACATACAAGTGAGTATCCCAGGACCATGGATGGCATTGGGCAAGTTAAAATAGATTGGCATTATCACATCTGCTAACCCGGTTGGACTACAGTACCTAACGTACAAACCTTCATTGGTTCTGTCAGGATCCAAGGCATGTTGGTACCTCCCGTAGGTAGGTAGGTAGGTAGGTAGCTCTGCTCGTATCTTGGCTGCTTGGCACGATTTCAAGACACCATCCTTCTGGCCAAGAAGAAGCTTCTCTGCTCTCTTTGCAGTCTGTTGGTCGAGGCTGCAACGAGGGTAGGTGAGATTGAACCGCGGCACGGCACCGTGGAGAATCATTATTGTTGATTCTGGGACCTGATATGGGATAATCTTGCGATGGGACACATATTTTGAATACAGTAATCCTTTCTTCTTTCGTTTTCAACCGAGGTAAATGCATTTCAGGGATATTCGGAGTGGTTGAGATACCTACCTAGGTATCTGTTTGATGACCGAGGCTCATTCGATTATGTACTGCCTCAGGCTGGGCAGGAGAATATTGGCTGTCAGAAAGAGCAATCATTGAGACAGGAAAAGGGGGCGAAAGCGTAGTAGACATCATGTCAGTGTTGGGGCACCTGGACAATCAAGAGAAGAATATTGGCATGCACAAATATGGATAGGTAGACAAAACTGTAAGAGAATCAAAGGCATCATTATTATTTACAATAGGGAGTGGTAGTATTACATGCGCTCGGTGGTGAGAGATCCAGCTCTTCCTCTTCCTCCGGGGAGATGATATCAGCAGAAAGGGGAAGCGGGTGTTCGGGCGCAACATTAACGATTCCAACTCAGCAGGAAACACGTCCACTACGATGAGCCGTGTCATCGCCCTCGGGTCGAAAGAGAGGCGTCCCAGGACTACCTTTTTGTCGAGGCATATTCCGAGTAGTCGTCTTCCTGGGCAAGGAACGATGTCAAATTCCTCCCGGTCACCACTTCATCCGGCTGCTCCTCTTCGTACTCGGAATCGTCGTCGCTGTCCACCTCGGATGAGGCAAGAATAAACAAGTCCTGGTTATTATCCGGTTTGTCCTGGTTACCAGCGTCAATGCGAGTCCTGAACGATGGCAGGTTGGGATTGTACGAGTCAACGAGAGCCTTACTTCCGAGAGGCTGAGCAGGGTCCTTCAGCATCATAGTTATGGTCCTAACCTGTTCGGGAGAGACAACAACCGCCGGAGTCATGGTACGCAGTTGGATGTTGTTGACCTCGCCCTGCCAAGAGTCCCTGGTGCCCGTTGAGCCCAGGCTGCTTCTCTGACTCATGGTTGGAGTACCAAACGGGTTGACATGGCCTTGCTCGACAACCGTCCCTGTCGATGGAAAGTTCGTTACGATCGGCGTGAGGAATTTTGAGACCGGTCGACGGAAAGGATGCAGGACCTGCTGCTCGTTTTCTGACTTACCGTTCAGGGCTCGCTCGATGAAGAGGTTTTGGCGGTACAGCTCGCCCTCCAGGACATGGTTGCGCATTCGGGACGCTTTAAGATGGGCCTCGACAATATCGCAGTGGTTCTCGATGTCCTTGGTGAATATTTCATGTCTCCTTCCCTGCACGAACTGAAAGATAGATATAGCCAGCAATACCGCAGCCGTTCCGGTGACAAACACCAATGCAAATATCTGAAGTCGGCTCCAACCGTTGTTGAATATTGTGGTGTCGCTAATCCCGGTCGACGGGGCAGCTGCGGGGGGAGAAGTCATTATCACTGATGAATATGTGTTAGATGGCTTATTGCACCGGACGAACGCGAGAGACAGGTGGTTTTTCGGTTTTAGAGCAGAGGCAGAGTTGCTATGTGCGCATACACGTCTCGGGATATCATCAAACTCGCCTGGGAAGGTTTGCCGTTTTCTTATATCGCTGAGGCCGGCTCGTTGAGTTGGCTGGTGAGCCATTACAAGATGATTGTTCATCCTTTGTCCCTTGGTGGTTAGTAATACTACCATTGTATTGGGGTAGTGACAAAGAGTAAACTGCTCATGGTGTTCCATTTTGAACAATGGATTGTTCATCCTTTGTAGTCCCAGACCTGAATTAAACACATCATGGACCAATTCTACAGAGAAAATAGTGTCGTAGGTATCCTAGTCTTTTTCGATTGCTTACCTACTATCTCTAGGAGGCAAATGAAACCCAACTCTGATGAGCAGATACATACAACCGAACAGAAGAGGTAAAGAAAATGAGCTTCTACTGGCACGCTCTGCCCTGCTCGAAACTGTTTGTAGAAGCGCCAGACTAGCATGGTCCGCAAGTTCTGGCTGTGATGACAACTACTGAGAATTTTAATGTTCTCCTGACTGTCCATCGCCAATGTCAGATCGATGGGCTCATCACGCCCCCATCATACCCAAGTGTCGGCGACTCAGGGTGTTGATTCAAGATGACAATATCCTGAATAAGTGGTTATCAGAAGACCGCGCATGGTATTGTCTCTCAACATCTTACCTAGGTATTCAAGCTGGGACTACTATCACGAGTTAATCGGTTCAAGGTGTTGACGCACTCGCTCATCCAATGTAAAAGTCATGCACATGCACGCCTCTTGCACCCCACAAACTGCTCTCTACTACAAGCGAACGGCATTTTATCAGATCACAACCAGAGCATTCGATAAGTAGGTCGGTACGGTATGCGTAATCGCCTTCCCACCCGCCAAGCGCCGACGCATCGTGGTCATTTTGAAGATACATGACTACCTACTTTGCCGTCTTAGCCTGGTAATCGGGCAGTCCCCGAGCAGGAATGCAATATAGTTTGCATTGCTCGATGGGGGTCGTGCGGCCGGCCTGTCCCTGGAAATGCACCGAAAACCGGGCAAGCAGTTATTACGTCGCTTTTCTGGGGTTTCGACAGAGACAAGCATGATGATAAGGCCCGACGGCACGGTCTTCCCTCTTAAACAACAGCCCCCGAAGGAGATCGCAAGAAGACTCGTGTCCAAACAAAACTAAGTCAAATCTCCCAGCAAGAAGTTAGCGACCTCGGACCATGGAAACAATCTGTTTTGGGAAGACGGCCTTTTCGAAAGAAACAAAAAAAGGTTGGGTAGTGGCGTGAATGGGGGTGATGGTACGCAACCTCGGACCTTCTCCCTCCGCCATATCAATCACTGCCCGGTCTTGGTCTGCAGACAACACAACCAACACCTGAGTCACGCGTCGATGCGGCTCCGCAAACAAAGATGAAATACAAATCTATGCAAGGAGACCTCGAGAATGGACCGTCGGACCCGTCCAGGGTGGAGGGCCCGTCATGTCGTCTTGGCCTCGGCGAGAGATAGATAGGTATATAAGGTACCTAGTCTCCGTCCACCACCAGACCATATCTCGATATCGACTCGAATCAGGCCAAAAAAACATACAGTCAGATCACCATGAAGACATTCGCCCTCCTGGCCGCCGCCGCCTCGGCAGCGTCCGCCCACACCATCTTCGTCCAACTCGGCGCCGGCGGGACCACCTACCCCATATCCCACGCTATCCGCACACCAACCTACGACGGCCCCATCACAGACGTGACCTCCAACGACCTAGCCTGCAACGGCGGCCCCAACCCGACGACCAAGTCCGGCGAGATCATCACCGTGACAGCCGGCACTACCGTCAAGGCCATCTGGCGCCACACGCTCACATCCGGGTCAGGCGACGTCATGGACGCGAGCCATAAAGGCCCGACGCTGGCCTACCTCAAGAAAGTCGACAACGCGCTGGCCGACACCGGCATCGGCGGCGGGTGGTTCAAGATCCAGGAGGACGGTTTTAATAATAACCAATGGGGCACCAGCACCGTCATCACCAACGGCGGCATCCACTACATCGACATCCCCGCCTGCCTACCTAACGGCCAGTACCTCTTACGGGCCGAGATGATTGCCTTGCACGGCGCCTCGTCCGCCGGCGGCGCCCAGCTGTACATGGAGTGCGCCCAGATCAATGTCGTCGGCGGCAGCGGGACCGCTTCCCCGCAAACCTATAGTATCCCCGGCATCTACAAGGCTACAGACCCGGGAATTTTGGTGAACATATATTCCATGACGCCGGCGAGCAAGTACACCATCCCCGGTCCGCCCGTCTTCAAGTGCGGCGGCAGTGGCGGTAGCACTCCAGCACAGACTTCTGCTGCGCCGCTGACGACGACGACGCTTATTACTTCGACTAAAACCTCTGCCGCGCCTGTGCCGGCCAGCACGACGAGCGCATCGACAGGAGGAGGAGGAGGGTGCACAACTGCGCAGTGGTCGCAGTGCGGAGGGACCGGCTTCACGGGTTGCACGACATGCGCATCACCGTATAGCTGCAAGGTGCAGAATGCCTACTACTCGCAGTGTTCCTAAGAGAAAGATTTTGTGGAACGGCTGACAGAGGATGGGGTGCTTGCGTATATATTCGACGGGGTGCGTCGTGGGACGATAGCATCAAAGAATGGTGATTTGAGGGCCGAGTGCAGCTGATGTATATAGTATCATGTATGGTAAAGGGAGGTAGGTCAGTTGTATGGACTGATAGAGCGGAGGAATAATTCGCTGGGACTAATTTTATTAGAGTTCACGGAAGCAGTTCAGAAGCATATCAAGACTTGACAGAATATGGAGCTCCGTCACAGATCTATATGGGAAGGGGTATCACTCTACTTGATATCTTCTATATGAAATGTTATGCTCAAACCCTAATATCATCTATATCCTTCTTAATGGACATTTTTGGATGAACTATGACCTACCCAAATCCCTCCGAACCCGCCAGACCCGCGAGCCGACAGACCGCTTCTGGCTCCCATGAAGCATCTCGACCCAAGGCAGACTCTCTGCAACACTCTGCTTTGCACCTTCTTGTCGCTTCAATTTCTCACCATCCTCGTCCGCCTCGTCCGAGTCATCACTCTCAGAAGAAGTCTCTACACCCATCATCCCCTCGCCTTCATCGCTACCATCCTCCTCCGCTGATGACGAGGGCTCAACTGCGGCAGCAGAGCCCCCGCGGGATCCAGAAGACGACGACGATGTGCGCCAGTATAGATCCTCCGCATACGCCCAGCTGGGCGTGTCAAACTTGCCGGCCACGAGGACGAGGCCGGAACCCTCCTTGCCATCCTCGGCCGCAATCACATCCGCCACCGGCAGAGGTGTCAGCAGCTGAAGCTCACCTTGCTTGGTATCGATCCCCCGCACGAGGACCAACCCAAGAGCCCGGGAATGCCGAGGGTCTAGCGTACGTCCCTGCGCGTTCTGTATCAATGGAATGCCCTCGCTGGTCCAGTTAATACCCTTCTCGTTGTCATCAGACGAGGGAGAATCAGCAGTCTTCATCTTTTCGGCAGACCGAGAGGCGTGTAGCAAATCTCGAAAAGCGGCGTTGCTTTCCACTTTGACCAGCGCCAAGATCATGCCGTTCATGGCCTCGCCGAGCAGATCTGGTGCCGGTTGGTGATCGTAGCAGAGCACGCCGACAAATCCTCGGCTTGGGCCCCTATATCTGACTCTCCAGGGACGCATCTCGGTGAGAGGAGTCGGGTTCCATGTAAGTTGCTCGGGGGGAGGAGTATTCGCTGGCGGCGAGCTCAGATTGAGGTGAAAATATGACATCGTTTGTAGCATACGGAGATGCAGAGAAGTTCTTGGACCGTTTTCGCTCGTCTGTGAAGGAAGCGTGTGGAATGGGATTTGTGCGGGTGCGCAGGCAGCCTTGAGGCTGTTGACCGTCTCCTCGGGGCCATCCTGGGACATGTAGACGACCTCGGTCGGAGCTATCGTCTTGACCAGCTCCGAGAGGATGTCTAGACCCGTGCCCTGAATCCAGCCGGGAGTATTGATAATGAGGGGAGATCTGGAGTGGGCACTTCCCTTGTAGTGCGAGAAGAGATCAAGGGCGCACTCGACGAAGTGGTCTGGATCCAGAGCCGGGCTGACTGATGCGATGGCGTGCGCTCTGAGTTGAGTGTGAGTCGGACCAATAGCAGCTGGGTGACAAAACGGAAGAGACAAAACCGGTACCGATATCTTATTCACCGAGATCACGCCCGGGGGCCCATACTCAGGCTGGCCGGGGTCGAGGTCGAGCACGACGACGCTCGACCAGGGCCGTTTCTTGAAGTCAGACTGGTCCGTTATTAGACGATTTGTTAGTAATCTGCCCAAAGTGGACTTTCCGGAGGACTTTGGGCCACACAAGAACACGATAGGGGTTGCGGATTTCTTGTTGGCTACTACAAGACCGGCCAGCTTTTTGTTCCATTCTGCTGGCGAGACCAAGTCTTGGAGTACGCTTCTTTTGGGACGATCTTCCGAAGTGAACATCTAGGATGATGGTTAGTGAAGCAGAGCACAGATAGATGGACGGAATTTGTTAGGCCACACACTATTTGAAAGGTCGTCAAGGTCTTGTTGGCTTTGCCAGTAGACGCTATCCCCTGCGAAGAGTCCTCGTTCCACAATTTCCCGAAAGCAGGATTCAGCTTTGAGAGTTGCCTCATTCCATGTGCAGCTGGGTGTGGGCGCAGCTCGATGGTGGACTTATCTGCGGCCCGAAGCACGGGAAGAGCATGGCAGTGAGGAGCATGCACCCAGTGGATCCTATCTGACGATGACAAGATGGCACCTGCAATGGTGATCTCACCATCGAGTACTTTAATGCCATAGCTTCCGAGAACTACGATACGCTGTGTATGTCGTCAGTCAACCTATTTGACGGACAAAGTGCGGTGCGCAAACAAAATAGAAGTGAGCCATACCTCACCCTCGGCGGCAATTAGTCTCGCACGGCCGTCTGTTTTCTGCTGATAATTCTTCTTGGTAGGCCTGAAAGACGAATAAAAGGTGCTCGTCTCGCCTCTGGGTTCAAGATGAGGCAAAGGTAGGGCTGGCGGAGGGCTCAGAACTTGGGTTACTGGTGCTGAGCTAGGGGTCTCGGTAGCAACAATAATTTGATCTCGAGGTTCTTCCTTGGGGGAGGACTTGGACGCCGACTTGGCCGGAGACGGAGATGAGAGACCCAGGCCCAGGAGTTTCTGCCGAGCTGCAAAGGCACTCACAACTGAATGCGCATGTCAGCATACTGGGCTCTTCTCAGATTTCAATCAACGTCAAGTCATGTTCGTACTCTGCGGTCCAGGGCTGCTGTTGCCACTTCCGTTGCTGTTGGCATTGCCATCCAACTTCCTTTTCTTATGTGCAGCCATGTTGATCTCTGATGGGAATTCTTTGTATAAATTTATCCTCCAAACTCGGCCTACGTCGAACCATTGATGTTGTGTGAGGGGTCTTACAAGTCTGTGCAACCTGAGCCGGAGGTGAATCAAAGCCCAAGGCAGGCTCCACAAGGCGATCGTCGCGAAAGGCCGACCAATCAGATGCGCCAATCGCTCCACTGAACTTTTCGGCAAGCTCAACTTGCTCAACCTCCCCGCTAACAGCCCACTGCCCCACTGGAACCTTCCCTGTAAAGTGAACCGCGCTAAAATTTGAGGCTTGAAAAAAGTAAAGGCAATTAATTTCCGCCGCTACCACAGCTTTTCTGCCGTGAATTTACACTTTGCGGTCGTGCTTCTACAAATCCATTCCTCTTCTCGCGCACTCTTCCCATAACAACCTCTGCGATCAAAGAAATCACCTCGCATCGACCGACACAATGGCCGGGCCGCGCGCGCCCATTGGCACCTTGTCGCAGCACTCTGAGAATGCAGCCAAGCTCGTGCGCAATAACACTCCCGCGTCACGCGCGTCTCAGTCGAAGCGCGCCGCGAAGAAGGCCGACGAGTCCAGCGATAGCGACAGCGACAGCAGTAGCGGTGGTAGCGATAGTGACAGTAGCGACAGTGAGGCGGTTGAGAAGAAAACTGACTGGGCCGCAAATCTGAGGGCAGTTGCACCCAAGTCCACGCCGAACGGCTCCAAGACCGCAAAAACCTTCTCCCTGCCTCCGTCTTCGAACCCCAACTCAAAGGACAAGATGGATATCGACAAAGTACCGAAAAAGACTGTCAAGGCCTCCTCTTCAGCATCCGACTCTAGTTCGTCAGAATCCGAGTCAGACTCCGACTCCAGCGACAAGAGTGACAGCAGCAGCGGTGGAGACAACAAGCGAAAGGCGACCAAAAAGGCTACCTCTGCTCCAAAATCGGGTCAGAACATGGCTTCGAAATCTAGCACAAGTAATTCGAGCGACAGCGACGAATCCGACGCGGGAGCCAAGGTCAGCCAAAAATCGAAGCCCACGAAAGCAGAGGAGTCGTCTTCAGAGAGTGACGAATCCAGTTCGGAGAGTGAGAGTGAAATGGAAGTGAAAAGGGTCAAGAAGGGCAAAGAAATTCCCAAGGTGAAGCAGCCTGCCAAATTGAAGTCGACTTCCAGCGCAGGACCAGCGAAGGTCTCCTCCAAGAGCAACGAGATGGCTATCGATTCAGACAGCGGCTCTGATGAGGAAACCAGCGAATCTATGGCCATCGAGAAGAATAACGGCACAGTGTTAGTATCTCTTGTCTCCCCACTTAGTTTGCAATACTGACAAATGCTGTAGTCAGAAGGTCCCAGAGATTATCTCTCCTGGCTTCCATTTGCTGAGAGCAGAGAAGTCGATGGATGCATCTGAGGTGACCCGCATTTTCCAGGATGCGCATAAGGCGGGCAAACAGATCTGGTACTTTACTGCACCTGCCTCAATCCCAATCGAGGTCATCCAGAAACACGCCATTCCTCTTGCCAAAGTCCAATCCGGACAGGCCATTTTCTCCCATAATGGGGATGACTATAATGCCATGTTTGAGGAGGCATCCGTATCCCACTCCATCAAGGTCATCATTCCATCTAATAAACTGGGACAATTTGAGACATGTAAGTCCACTAGTCTCCTTCTTGTGGACAAGTCCTGACAGCAACACACAGCGAAACGGCCAATTGATCAGGCGCTGCATCTCAAGAAAGTTACGCGGTTTGCGCAGGGCGGGATCATTAACCAGCCTGCTCCGGCGATAACTGCAAAGGCCCCACGGCCTCAACCGAAGGGCCTCAAGGCCCGCTTTGCCCCAATCGGAGCCTCCGACGCGCCTATGGGTAAAATTGGAGCCTCTGAGAACTCGGAGAGTGATGAGGATGTCGAGATGAGCCAAGTTCCTCTGTTGCTGCCCAGCTCTGGTTCTGTTGAAACCCCGGGAACCAAAACCAAGAAGCGCAAGCACGCTGCCGCTGAAAAGCCTGGCGCAGAAACCCCCGCATCGAGCAAGAAGTCCAAGAAGAAGGCACGTGTCGACGCTTTGGGCACGCCAGCAGCCGGAACCCAAGATTCAGCGTCCAAGAAGGCGGCTAAGGAGACACCTATCGCGTCGCCTATCCCTGTGAACGGCGAATCCTCCTCTCAGGTGCCCAACTCATCGCAACCCAAGACCATTAACGGGGTCAAGAGCGCTTTGAAGAAGGAGACACCGATCCTGCCTCCCTCGATCCCTGGAATGAGGAGCTCTTAGAAGGAGCCTTCGTCCAAGGTCGCCACTCCGCAGTCGTTTCGAGCGCAGACTGAACCACCCCGAGCCGAACCCGCCATCCGAACCCCGACCAAACAAGCGAAGAAGTCCAACATGAATGCGGTCGGTCCCCGGTCCATTGCACGTGGCACGCCAACGTCAAGTGTCCAGCCACATAACTACCAGATGCCCTTTGGCGGCTCACCCTCATACTTGTCGCAAATGCAACCCCGTTTGGGGCGACCTCCCATGTCTCAGCCGGTCCCGAAAGTGGACAACATGTTCCAGAGACCTACCATGTCTCAGCCAATCCCCAAGGGGAGTAGCATGTTCCAGAGTGCTAGTGGCACCCAGTCCAGCGTCGGTGGCACTCTGTCCGTGTCGAAGAAGAAGCGTGGTGGATCGAAGAAGGTCGGAGCCGTCAATATTAAGGCGGAGAAGCATGACGATTAGGAAGAGCCTCAGTGGATCCTCTAAATTTCGGTACCTCTTCGCTCGATATCACTCACTACCCACCTACTTCAAAGCCGGCGTCACCGTATGACTGTTATCTGATGGGTCTTTTTCGCTTTTCCTTTCTCGATCGCTTTTCTCGGATATCCCTCTCTAATTTGGTTGGCATTCTCTTATATGCGAGAAGGGGCGAGTCATCAAAATCATTACGACAGGTACTCTGTCTTTGCACAGCCGGGGCGCTTGGAATTGAAACCTTTTTGCTTTCTTTCTCTCTATTTTGCTGCGTTGTATATGTGTTCATCCAACACATGGATTATTGTATATTCGGTCTCACATACACAAATTTTCCTCCCACTTCAAAATACCTTAAGGACCTAGGTACAAACGGATCGATGGTCTTTTGATGGGATGGATATGGGTAGGTCTAGTCTTTGATCTAGTCTTCTACCTAATCGACTGGATGGTCTTGATGGGACAGATGGGGTAGGGATGGGTTTGAGCTTTGGTCTGGTCTATCCTATTCTGTCGTTAGGGATGGATCTGATCTACTTTACGTTTTGGTCTGGTCTCGAAAGATTGGGAAAGGGGGAGAAAATGAGATCATCACGAGTCAACGGGGTGGTAAGTTTCATTACTGGAGGAGGATACCACATTACTCTTTTTGCTGCTGCCTTTTTTTCTTCCCTTGTCGTCCTAGACACCGCGAGTTTCTGGGATGGCATGGATGGTAGGTAGGTAGATACTTGAATCGGGGTTGGTCCTTTAGCTCTCTCTGGTCTGGTATTACCCGGTATGTATCCTACCACCTAAAGGAGGCTCATAGCTGGATAACTAGAGCGCTAGATAGCAATCGACGCAGATCCAAAACTGTCGATGGCAATGTGTGTTTCTCCTCCCTCCTGTTCGTCTCATCACGACTGGAATGGCTGATCTCGCATGATAGCAGCAGCAGTATTGTAGAAAACATGGGTGCATACGATGCATCGAGTCACGACGCTATACGCTTGTACAGATATATATACAGGCATATTTGGTAGAGACGGTAAACATATCAAGGTCGCCCCAGAGGCAGGCACCAGGTACTGCAGATTTGGACTGAAGTGGGCACCCAGGGAAGATAAACAATCAGAATGTTCCTTGGTCGTGTCGCAGTCAGTGCAGGGTAGTTCTTTGTCATCACATGGATGGTGTTTTAGCTGGGCGACGAGGCGCTCGCTCAACCACTCGCCAATGGACTTGGCGATATCAACCTACCATAAACGGCTCCTAAGCACACGTGTAAATCGTTAGTAACAAGTGACATGAATGTGCGGCTGAGGCTGAGAGAATAATGATTAATAAAGCCGCCGACACTGCATTATCTTGCACCCTGCAGGTAGCTGCAGCCGAGTATTGCACCCATCGAAAGAGAGTGTGAGAAAAAGAAAGGGGGCTTGCTCTGGGGCTGCTGATTATAAGATTGCTGCTGCACCCTCTCTCTGCTCTTCTCTTCAACGATTATTACCCCGTAGAACATCTCACATGGTTTTATTCCTTCATTTTCACGTCCTCAGACATTCTCAATTGATCTCATGCGTCCGCATTTCTTTTCGTCCCGTCGCATGGACTCGTCGCCTTTTCGGTAACCCGTACCTTGGAAGCTACCAACGCAGAGTGGTTTACAGCACTCGCCTGGCATCAACAATCACGGCCATGCCGCCAACATCAATCATATTCAGCTGTCGACAGCCAATGTAAGTCAAGGCAAAAAGTTGTTGCTGCTCAGTTATTGATTATCATTGATCGGGCGACTATCCATCTACCACCACAGTATCCTCCTCTCTCTCCGGTTGTCCCAGCGTGACATGCGCCATGCGAAGTATGGCAGCACTTCCGTCTCTCCAAACTCATCAGTCATGGTAAGAAAGAAACCTTCGGAACCCAACCCAACCCAACTCTTGTGTGGTTTCCTGCTTCTTCCTTGGTCGGTCAAACCAACCAACCAAGTATATATGCGCTCCCATCTATCACAAACATCATCCTCGTCATTACATATCATCCAACACCACTCCATCCATCCATCCATCCATCCAAAAACAATTAACCTCGCAGTGCCCCCTTCCCGCCATATCACACCAGAAAGGCAGGCAGGCACTGCTATTATTAACACTAGTAATAATAATAATAATAATAATAAAGGGTCTGACCAATACCCCCTCAAAATATTCCACCAAATCCACGTCGCCAACCGATCCCAGATAGAGTCGCCTCTCATCGGGTTATTGGTGCGTAGGTATGTATGTTGATATGTGTGTAACGATTGTTTATCCGCCCAAAAAGCGCCAGCCTCCAGTTCATTATTGTTATGCCCCTTTATGATGCTTGAATGCCCCAGACCCGGAAAAAACACGAGGGGGTATGAATCAAAAAAGATCATCCGAGTCCGTCCAGCCACGCAAATGTATGTTAAATGTCGCTAACCGTTATCCAAAAGGAATTGTTTGTCGCTGAATTAGGGAAGAAATGGCAGCCCACGTCCTCTAAGCGCCTGTCAATAGGTGGCATTGAGGAAGGAACAGATGACAGGGACACGAAAGGGATTGGATTCAAGGGTGATCAGAGGTTGCCTGGGCCCGGGTTGGACCATACGACCTCGAATATGCCCCGGATCCGTATTCTTCAAGCGCCATAATGCTTGCCGCGACTTTATATGTGCGGCCTCGCCCGTCTGGGGTACGGTGGTGAATAGGGTATTTTGAACTAGTCAAAATCGCAAGCACATCGGCTGGCGGGCAGGAGGGGAAAGCGAGTGGCGGCAGCAGGCCATGGAATTCATCCCGGCCCCGCCCAATTTTGAATTTGGCTCAAGAATGAGCGCGATGAGAAGGCATAGCACACTTCATGTCGTCTTACCTGACAGCAATCCCGGTCAGTTCGCTTTCCTTAGCGAGCCTTTGCCCACTCCATGCGTCGCTCTGCAGTGGCAGACCAAGCGCGATGTGCTTCCCTTCATCCTCCGGCGTCGTGGGGCTCAAAATGCCAGGCGTGCTGGAGCTGCTCCCGCGACTAAGCGAATCGAAGCTCGAGCTGCTGCCCAGCGTCCATTCGTCACTATCGTCCGCTCCCCGCCTTTCCAGCAGGCCGAGACCGAAACCATTCGCATAACCGTATCCGTACTCCTCGTCGGCCAGCCTCGGCCTGTCGCCAAACTCGACGTAATCATACTCCCACCGGTTGCTCTTGTCCGCCTGTGGTCTCGGGAGCCATCGGGTCCGGGACATGTAGTACGCCGTCGCCGCAAGAAGTCCGCCGCCCACCAGGTCGATCGCATAGTGGTGGTTGAGATACATGGTCGCCCACCAAATCCATACGACGTACGTAACGAAGAAGGCCCGGTACTTGGGGAAGCAGTGCTGCAGAAAGAGGGCCTCAAGGACCGCGTTGGCGGAGTGCAGACTCGGAAATGCGGCGAACGGTAGCGGCGCGGTGGTGAACTTGGTGGTGAACATGTCCACGCCAAAAAGTTCGTCTATTCTCGCCAAGCCGGCCGGGGATCCCGGCATGCCATAATGCGCCGGCGCCAAACCGTTCGCTTTCTCGTACCACGGAGGTGTGCAGGGGAGAAGGACCCCAATAGTGACGCCAATCATGCACATATAACCGAATGCGCGGGCGAACACCGGGGTCGTGCCTGGTGCAGCAAACAGGAACATCACAGCGCTGCACACTGCGGGCAGAACAAAGTGCCCAATCCCATACGGCAACCAGGCGAGAATGTCGAGGACAGGGTGTGTGTGGGCGGAGAGGATGTTGGAGAGATTTGCTCCGTAGAGCACGTTCTCGAGCGCAGGAAGAACCTTAACCCAAATATGAGGGCGATATTCGGTCGCGATAAACCTGTCGAAAGTAAGATTGTCAGTATCACAGAGCTTCCATTACAACTCTACCACGAAACCCGAGATTCTTCCCGGTTATCCCGGAAAGCATGCCATCCCACCCAGATTGTCCACTTACCGGCTCGAGAAGAAGTGTAATAGGTAAGTCCATATCGGAAGAGAAGGCAGAAAAAACTGCTGGGTGATGGGCATGAGCAATAACAAGCTCAGTGCCAACATAGCAGCGAGTTTGAGGAGCGGAGCGGACGGTAATATGCAGAGGGAGAAAATGATATAGCACAAAACGACGACGTGCTGAAGGTCATAGATCCGCCATTTGTGCCGCCGCAGCGCTCTGAGGCTCTCCGATATGTTGAAGGACGTTTTGAGGGTGGTGACATCGTCCGGCAAAGCGGCGCCTGACTTCGCTCTCGGTCGCGAGCGTGGTTGCCGGCCGGTCCGGATGGGGTTGAGCTGCGCCAGCTTGGCGGGCCATGCGAAAGGCATTTTTGGCTTCGTCTGACCCAGGACGCCAGCAAAGTCCTGCATGATGGTGGTTGGAGAGCACGAGATAAGTATCACAGGCGTAGATTAATTTGGCGCCCGGGAGAGAAGAGGTCGACCGGTCGACTGGATTTGTGGCGGAAGACGGCGGATCGTCGGGAATTTCGCGATGTTCGGATTCGCGGGGGGGGGTCGGTGGCTATCGTCGCTGCATACGCATGTTTGGTTGCGTGGTGTTTGCGGGTGGTGACGGCTACAAGAGGCGCAAGAGTAGCACCAAAACCATGCAATATCCTCCCTCGAAGCTCGCAACGGGAACAAAACAGAGTTTGAAAGATGGAGAAGAGGGCGACCCAAAGAGTTTTCATAAGCAAAGCGGTGGAATCGGTCGGTAGCGCGAAGGCGGTGCACCCGACGACAAGTCGGCGTGGTCGGCAAGTTCTGCTTGGCCAGGCATGCCAGGTCCCCAGGGCCAGCCAGGTTCTGAATAAGCCGAAGGGCTCACGGAATTCAAGAGGAGTCCGAGAGGTGCTTAAGTGGGCCTCGTAGATGCCTTAAAGCCCGCGTTGCATTGGTTGCGGCAGATGGCGGTACGCTCCACTAAAAACCCTTGGAGGCTTGGAAGGGAGCTCGCTAAACCCACGTATGCACTTAAACGGCAGCGTGTGCCAGGGAGTACCTCAGGATCGTGAGGTCGTTGTTCCACAGAGGTAGTGGAACAATGGGAGTTCTCGTCTCTCACTTTCCACCCCACACAAGCAGCGCCTCAACCATCATCGACTCAGCTGTCTCAGCATTCGATGTGGACTTTTCTTCTCTGTGGCTTTCAACTGTTATCAAGTCGTTGAAGGGTTTTGGCATATCCAACGGTGAAGCACAATTACAAATAAGCGCCCAGAACTAATGCATTACTACAGAATAGCAACGGGATGGCATCTCTCCCCAACTGCTGATTCCAATGACTGACCATGCGGCCCAAGCACCGCCTGATTCGATTGTGAAGTACCGCAACATCTCAAGTGGCTGGGCTGGTTTCCATCAACACCGCCATTGTCATGGGGTTACTTATCAATCGGCCAATGGCTCGATTGACGCATCATCTGGCGTTAAAATCTGCAAGGTGAATGTTGGCCATGTTTGAATGGTTTGCTCGCGTCATGCTCGCGTGATACTCGCTTTCGCTTTTGCAGGACCAACGGAGCCGGGTTTACATCCGCACCTCAATGACTCGTCCCTCTTGGCGATCTATAGCGGAAACTTGGCGGCGTCTAATCTTCTCATCAGTGGATCTCCCATTAAGGTGTTTTTTCACATGGTTCTCAGTATGTAATTCTTAGCGGTAAGTGTCCGCTCTCTAATAAGCGGTCGCTACCGCCAATGATTGTTGACGGGCGAGGAAGGGAACTGCAACGGGATGTGTGATGTGGGAATCGACCTTACCGGTAGTAGGTACCGGCATCTTCGTCCGTTTGCGGAGGCCGCATTCAATGGCCTGATCGCGCGGAGATCTCGCAGGGCTCTGCCAAACTAAACTCCACCGGAGATCGTCTGAATCCCGCAGATATCAATCACAAATCCTCCGGGCTGATAAAAGATTTCTGCCTGCCCAGCTGGTCTTCTCACTGTTCATATGAATGATCGGGAGGTGTCTTTGGGCATCAGCCTGACATTTACATCAACCCCCGGTAACAGTAATCTAGTAGTCACATACTGTCCGTACAGCTCTGCTGTCACGTGTATTTCGTGATATGTACGATGGATGTACTGGTACTTTGGTTTCTTACCGATGAACTGTGCCTACCGCTTCTCAAGTCTAGCCACCTCTTTACTTGCTCATGTGTAAATCATTTCTGGCACGGGCATGGAGCTGTTATATGTCGTGAGTCATAGCGGCTAAATCCTCAAGTTGCTGATTCTGCAAGGCAACCATCAGAGGTCCATGCCGTGGAGTGGAAATGTTTCAAATGATGCGCTTGAGCCCAAGTTCACGGCCCAACCAGCATTCTGGAAAGATCGAGATATATTGACGAACGTCTGAGATAAAGCCCGAGGCAGCCGATTTTGATACTGTTGCTGACCTGCAGTGAACCATCAGGCCAACAACCAACCGCGAACCCGTCTGATGTTCTCTGTAGGACCCAAGCCCCGCCTTTTGCGTGCTTGTGATACGTAAACGGTTGAAGCAGTCTTCAAGACGCCAATGGCTTTCAAAAACGGGAAGCCGCACAGGGACCGGGGCCGGACAACATCCGATTGAAATTCACGACGGCGACGGCGGGAGTTGGAGATCCGGGAAGCCTTACGGATATGATAGCGTCGAGAACCCAACCCCGGAAACGGGTACGCCACGGTACGGATATTGAAATTTATAGAATCTATTCACAAAGCGGGGTGGACTCCGGAACATCCGATCGCAAATTTTGGTGGCTGTTGTGGCTTGCCATGTGACTTGGGCATCGGTGGATGTCGTTGGCTGAATGTTTCTTCAGCGCCTCAAGTTGCCCAATGACCTCAAACATCTTTGCCTGATGGTGATTGGATCTGTGACCAAATAAGTGGTGGACGGATGACGGATGACCCGCGGCGCCGATGGCCTACCTCCCAGAACTGAGGTTTTATCCCCAGGCTTTGCTTCGTGGCCGACCTTTCTGTGGTGTGTTTGAACTCGCACGGAAACGAAGAGTTGAATGTGAGGTTTGATGCCAAGTAGCCTCTCAAAATCGTCATTAATTTTGGTTTTCTTCGAGGTCAAATAATTACCAAGAACGAGCCGATGACCGATCCACTGTCGCACTTAAAACCTCTCCTAACTGCATGACTGCAAAGCTGAATACCGATCTCTAGGTATCCGTATGTAATGCGTATTGTGGGTGTCATCCGAGGCTGCCGGGTGGATCCCTCACCAAAATCATTAAATGTCGGCAGCGGAAGGGACCCAAATTTCTGACCCTGCCACACACGGGCCGCCGCGGTGATTCGAGTCCCGACTCTAACGACCCTGTCATTGCTCTGATCCAGATTTTCCATCCCATACCTCCATCGGGCATCCTCCGAGCATTCCCATCACCTCGGCGCTACGTGGATCGGTGACAAAATTTTGCACGTCCTTACCGTGCTCCGACCGAGGGTAATACGGAGTATGTATTTACTTGAGCAGTTCGGAAGAGAATCTGAGAAGGAACTCGGCATTCTGGGCTAACCCCATACAGTACACCTCTATACTACCTAAGGTAGCTCCATCCTTGGTTCTTTAAAGTCATGAATGCTCTTTGATGCCATGCCAATCCATCGATCGTTCAGAGCCAGCGAAGAATACAACTCCCGGCGTTTACACTAGAACTACCTTACCTAGTGGACGCACCACGATCGCGTTGGAAATGGAGGCTCGCTGCGCTGGTAGCGCCATTGCATGATTTCCAGTGTGAAGTGTCCAACGTCAACCTTGAACCGCTAGTACCATCTTGTCCAATTTCTTATGAACCGGCTCGGGTCTGGGTTCTCCACTGTCCGTAACCCAAGTTGCAATGCATAACTACCTAAGCTACCTTATACCCCCTCAAGGGCACTTTGTTGCCCGGAAACAAAAGTAAACTTTTGGAGTCCTGTTTATATTCGTACCAGTGAGTTGAACGATTGGCGCGGTGCTAATTAAACGTTCACGGTGTAGACCTAGACTTTCTTCGTCACTCAGGGTCGTCATGAAGTCCGTCTTCCAATTAGTAAAGTCTAGGTGGGAATATACTCTAATTCGTATAGGAGGTTGACAAAAGTCCTACGTTGAGCCGGCATTTGGACGTAAAACTTGAAAACACAAAACATACGGACGCCTATATAGGAGACTATATCTTTCTCTGTAAAAAGATCAAACACATTCATGTCATCTCTTTTGGTTAGAAGACAACACAAATGCCAAAGAAGCAAAAAATCACTTTCAAACATAGGACAAACTGCAAACATGAAAACTAAACACCGAGGTAACAGAGATAGAAAAAAAAAGCAACCATAAACGCCATCCATTCATCACACAGTATTTCTTTCCCATTCCTGCCATCGTTACCCCCATCATGGTCCAAACTATATATCATCAACTCCATACAGGGTATCTATCACCGTCGACTCCCCGCACCACCGCCGCTCCAAAGCCCTTTACTCGTCTCCACCACCCGATTCGCCCCGCTGCCCGGCCTCAGACTTGCCGGCACACCCGGGGGAGGAGGCGCATCATCCATAGTGACATCCTCCCCGACGGCGACACCAGAATCGCCCTCCGGCTGCGTGCCGTACCCACTATCCTTGTCAACGCTACTACCACCGCTAACCGAGACACCACTGTCATCCTTATGCGGCGGCGGCACCAGTCCCGGTTCCAGCCCAAGCTGCCCCTGGGCCGTGACAACACCGTCATCAACCTGCGGCGCCTGTTGCTGAGCATTATTCCGCCGCTGCGAGACCGGTTCACGGCTGCGCACACCATTCATAAACTGTCCCTCGCGGAGCTTGTTGATAGCGCGCACGGTATCGATAGCCGCGTGCAGCGTGCGCCGCGCGTTGAAGTTCTTCTTGACCGTCGGCAGCAGGTTCTGGCCCTTGTCGCCCTCGCCACCAGTCGCGGCGGCCAGCGCCCACCCTGCCACGAACGGGTGCTGCAGCGCCTCGTGCGCCGTCATGCGCTTGGCCGGGTCGATCGTAAGGCAGCGCCGAATAAAATCCTTGGCGTTGTCCGACACGCCCCTCCAATACTCGAGCGGCGTGAAGCTGTAGTCGGCGTTCAAGATAGCCTGCATCTCCTCAAAATCCGAGTCGCGGTCAAAGGGGGTGTAGCCGCACAGCAGGAAATACGTAATGACCCCCAACGCCCAGAGGTCGACCGGCTTGCCGTGGCCCGTCTTCTTGAAGATCTCGGGCGCCATGTAGCCCGGCGTGCCGCACGTCGTCGTCAGCACGTGGAACTGCTCCTCGTCCATGATGCGGCTGAGCCCGAAGTCGGCGATCAGCAGGTCGGCGTTGTCCTCGGGCGTCCGAAACAGCAGGTTCTCGGGCTTGAGGTCGCGGTGCACGATGCCGTGGTCGTGCAGGTACGCGACGGCCGACAGCGTCGCGCGGATCAGGTCGGCCGCGTCGGACTCGTAGTAGGACCCCTTGCGGCAGATGCGGTCGAACAGCTCGCCGCCGAGCGCGAGGTCGGTCACCAGGTACAGGTTGTTCATGGTCTCGAAGTAGTCAACCAGCGTCAGGATGTTCTGGTGGCCCATCGAGACCTTCTTCAGCACGGCGATCTCATTTCGGACCTATGCAAGGAGAGGCAAAAAAGTGTTAGATGATTTTATCTCGCTCAGGCTAGCTGCTGTTTGACTTGCGCAACAGAGACCATGGAAGGGGACAGCAATGTACCATGTGTTCTCTCCCGGCCATCAACCTCTTGTTGATCACCTTGGCGGCATAGTAGCGGCCGGTATCGATGTGAACGCACTCCTTGACCACCGAGTAGGAGCCTGCGCCCAGCGTTTTTCCGACCTTGTAGCGACATGGCTGGATTTGTGGTTGTGGCCGATCACCCGCACTCATGATGACAGATGGACTGTAGACCGGAAAAGAGGCTCGAGCGGCGTTTTTGGGTTTAACAATGCGCAGCCGTTGGAAAACCTTAGTCTCCCGGAACTAAGAATTGTCGGGTGACGAGGCTGTCGCGGCTGTCGGTAGGTTCGATTGTGGAATTGTTGGGCGGGTTGCGCAGGGCTCTCGACGGTTATCTGCGACGATGACTGTCGGTGGACTCGGAAATAGCTAGGGAATCGTCCTGGTCGGATAGCTTGTCGTTTCAGCAGGACGAGTTCTCGCGCGTTGGAGTTGTAGTCGCGAGCGCAGGAATTGGGCAGCGTGGGATAGCAATCCTGTGGCATCCACCCAGCGTTATTAAAGTGCTCGGTCAAAGATAAGTGAAGGGTCAAGGTAAATGCGGCTTTGGAGTTCCGCGATAGCTTCACAGCAGACACAACCAAAAACAAAAAGATGTCTGATGATATTTGCTATTCGCCTTCAGATCCAGAACAGTTGTGCTTGTAGTTACATCTTTTGTCAGCCGCAATTAATATGATTTCTTTCGCCTTTCAGCTGCCCCCCCTCGATTGAACCAATCACATCACGGCTTGATTTCCCCTCGATCACTCACGCAAATCGAGGGTCGCTGTGGATCAGGCTGACAAGGCGGAGCCTTTGTCCCACTTCGGCTTCTCCCGACGCCGCCCTCGAACCTCATCCTCAGTTTCCTTAGCCGGGAGAAGGTCAAGGAATCGGCGATCCAATACATGCGCCAGGCACAACAAACTAAAATCATTACCTGCTCAGACATCTCAACTTGACTTCCTCTTGTCCCGCTTCGCCTTCTTGGATTTGGAGTGCCCTTTGTCCCCTCCATGCCCCTTACCACTCAGATCTGCCTCTTCAGGTTCAGCTTTCCGCTTGGCTTTCTGCGTCTTGACGCTCACGAGCGGGTTGGCCTTGCCGCCCTTTGCTGCTTTGAGCACAAGTTTCTCCGCCTCTTCCCATTCTGCAGTGCCCCCTTCAATCTCGTACCTATATCATCCGCGGTCAGCTCATCATTCAAGGGTCTGGTGATCCACATGTGTTCAATGAGGGTAGGGGCTCTTACTGGTCCAGTGGTAGAGAGTCAATGAGCTCTCTTTGCTTTGTACGCAGTTCCATCATCGCCTCATCTCCTCCTTCCGCAAGCTCATCTTCTAGGTTGGCCTCCAATGGCACAAACTTATTGTCGATGATCTCGTCATCATGCGCCCCTGAAGCATTCTCTCGGTTGACGCCAATCGCGTTGGCATCAGGCATCTCCGCTTCCATGGCTCCGGAGACAAGTGACGCAAGATGTGTCGTTATCTTTCGCAGGATCTTCATGAAGACTGCGAGGAGTTGTGAAGGAGGCATAGACAATTCCGCGGCAATCTGGTCCACTTCCTTGCGTTGCAGCCCGATAGCCAAGACGATAGCTTGGTGGAGATTAGAAAGCTTGATGCCTGTCCTTAGTCGGCCAGTGAAGTAAAGATGTGCAATGGTGGGTATCAGATCCAGGACGACATGGTAATCTAGTATTCCACTGGCGTAGGACTCGAGTCGTTTATGATCCCAAGGCGTCAACAGACGATCAAGCTCCTTTTTGGCCAGTTCAGGAGTTTGGTTAGAAGGATCCAGTTGTGCACCCAAGTTGGCAGATTCCTCGATCGTCAGGGCCAATATCGATGGGAATTCCCGGAACTTGTATGACATTAGAGAGAGGAAGCGGCGATGGAAGTCGTTTGCAAAGGCCCCAAGCCAGCTTTGGTCACCGCCGTCTTTAAGAGGTCTCAGCATCACGCATGTGTGCTCGCCCGTGAGATCGTTTGCCGTTTGCCTCTGTTAATCTCGTCAGTATTTTGGAGCATCCAGAGTGGGGAGAGGCTTTTAGGACGAAGCAAGCACTCATATTATGGTGGAGGTAGCATCACGTACCAAGTAAACCGGCGCGAAAGAAGCACGCTTCCAGAATTTGTGCAGAGGCTGGGTCAACCCGTAGCTTACTCCGACGTAGTCAAGCTTCTCTGGCCGGCATTCTGCCAATTTGGCAAAGAGCGGTGGTAGTTCGTTCATGTCTCGAATCTTAATCTCATCGAAGAGACTGGCGTTCGCGAGCTCTGCGTCCGTCACCCGAGGAATGGTCTTCTGAACGACACCATCCGTGTCTTCCGCGAGACTTGTGAATTTTCCCTCATAGTAATTGACGAGCAGCTGAAGTGCTCTAGACCCATATCCCATGGATACATAATCCGGGTTCGTTGCTATCCGGACTACACGTGCTCCCGAAAGAGAGGCAAACTCGTCATCCTGGAACTGTTGGCTGATGAGCCATGGAATGAGGTCGCCAGCCGGCTGTTGGCCCCTGTTTAAGCTGTTGAGGATGCTCTGTCTGCTAATCTTGCCTTCGAGAGAGACTTGAATAACACACAGAGGCTCTGGAAGTCTGCCTTCGACGATTGGGCCAGTCAAAACATAGAGTTCGTGCGCCGGGGCATCGCTCATGAGCTGCAGATCGTTGGGTGAGTTCTTGTAATGACTAGCAACGTATAGTGCTACCATCTGTTGGAGAAATCTCTCGGACACTGGGTGGAATGAAAACAGTGTATCCCGATTGACACGAAGGAGTTCGCATTGAGATGGATCCTAAATCTCCGGTTAGTTCATGACCTCTGCCATAGAAACTCATGTGTAGTAGTACTGACTGGGCATCCTTGGGTGGCGAGTTTTGACCTGGGCAGTGTAGCGTCCAAACAGAGAAGAGTGTTAAGCCATTTTTCAACTGCATCTCCTTGATTGTAACGAATAGGCTCCGAGAGGGTGATTTCTTTGAGTGACCGTCCACCGACTGAGGCTTCTTTGGTCGCCTTGCCACTGGATCTGTCAACTTCTATCGCCCCGTTCCCAGCCGTGCTGGCCCCTGGTCGGGACTGTTCTCTCAACTGCTTGATGAGTTTGAGTGATAGCGACCGTCCAGTGCCTTCGTATCCGCTAATTGTGGATGCCATAAACACCAGGTAAGGCCCCATTAACTTTTTGACGACAGGCAGTGGAATAGCCGCAGCTTCATCAATGACGACCAGTTCCGCCTGACCCAGAACGTGGCTGTCTTGGGGACGGAAGTATTGAATGGTTTGACGATGGTTCCTGTGTATGTTCACACGCACGATCGCCTTGTTGAAGTCGGGATTTGTTGACTGGATGATGGAATAGTCGGCGTGATCTTTGTAG
The DNA here is from genome assembly GCA_033439685.1 of Apodospora peruviana. Classification (NCBI taxonomy): domain Eukaryota; kingdom Fungi; phylum Ascomycota; class Sordariomycetes; order Sordariales; family Lasiosphaeriaceae; genus Apodospora; species Apodospora peruviana. The sequence continues at coordinate 231,680 of JAUEDM010000003.1, read as the reverse complement.
TCGAGCGCATCAAACCCCTTAAAGACAAACTCAAACAGCGTCTTCAAATTTTCGGGAGACGGTGATGTAATGAAGATGTTGCTATAGCCGTGAGCCACAGCGGCTGCTATCGCAACGCCCACTGTTCAAAGTCTCAAGTTAGTACCTGACTCCAACGAGTAAATAAGGGGCAGAGGATAGTCCGGGGACACGTACTAGCTGCCGATTTACCCCGACCACGAGCTGCCGTTAACGTAACCGTATTCCGCAATGTCTTCTCGGCGATCGCATCGACGAAAGTGAGCAACGCCTTGGCCTGATCGCCTGTGCGTGCCAACTGGACGAGGGAACCGATCGGCTGGGTATCTTGGAGAGACTCCTTAATCTTCTCTAGCTCCTGTTTTGCGGCACTTGCCGGTTCGTCATCGTCTGGGGGAGGTAGCTTCTTTACGTTCTTTCCTCCAGATATCGGGAGAACGTTCAGCTCATCATCAATGACCAGGCACGATTCACAGCTGCCAAGCGATAGGATAAAGCGCTCGTTGAATCTCGCAACAACGTCTTGATGCGCCTCTGTTCTGAATCTGGCGTGGGCATCCATTGACAAGGTGTACAGCTGTTTCAAGCTGCTCATTCCCTTGAGCAGAAGGACTACCATGCCTCCACCCTCGACGGTCTCGATCGTTCGCGCAAGGATATTGGGACTGATGGCTTCGAAGTCTTGTAAGATACACTGTTGAATGGTTAGGAGTCCGGCTCGAAGTACTTCGCCAGTTTCCGGGGGCCCAGATGCACACGGGACCCCAGGAATTTCATCCGGCAGCGCAGGCGGAGGAAAAGAGCCGACTAACCATGCCGTAAGTGTTTCCCAAGATCTTTTCCGTTTCTTTGTAGTAGACGTATCGGATATCGTGAAGAGAGATGAAGAGCTCGAACGGATCTTCCGAGTTCGCCTCTCGTGTGCCACGCTTGATCTCCTTCTTGATCTTGTTTTCTCGCTTCTTCCGGTGACTGGTAAATCCGAGCAACTTGTTCTTGTAGGCCCAGAGGACGGACTTGTTCTGCCGCACGTTCATCTGCGACATGATGTGGTACACTGAGCGGCCGAATATCAGCAGGCGTCTCGCAGCACATCTGGAGGCGCTCGGGAGACTTACGGTGAACAATAGCATCCTTGGAGTGATCGCCGACCACGACGAAGAAGCTTCGCTTCTTCTCCTGGAGGGCATTGTGCATCAGCGCCGGGATGCGCGAATCGCTGAATGAGACGTAAGAGAATACTGTAAGCGTTTGAATCCACTAGTCTTGCATCTATATGAGGAGAATCACTTACATCGTTTTTTGTGACATTTTGACGGCTGTTTTGAGGTGACGCCGACCTTCTTTACAGTGCCTTGTCGGGTTGTGATTGTATAGGTACGGCAGGCACCTCACATCCATCACCAGGCGCTGAAGGGGCCCCAGAATTACAGCAAAAAAAGATCGGCTTAAATTTATTTCTGCCGGGCGGTGTGCTCAAGGCCCACTGCTACTTGCAGTTAAACTCCTGCAGCTGACAGGATCTTACTGAAGTAGTGCACGTCATAGGGCAATGCAGACAGAGGACCCACTTTCAGACTAGGTAACCAGTACGTACTGTCCGTACCTTAAGCTTTCTCCACGTCTCGAGTGTTCGACAGTCTCGTTCGAGCTCCCATCTCGACCTCCTTAAACACACCAGCCAATGCGATGAGTTGCGGAACACGAATTAGCGCGTTGCGCGCGCCCTTTTGTCTCGACTTGGGAGGACATGCGTCGAATTTTGCGGTCCGGCGACTGGCCTTCGTGTCCTCGTCGACAGTCCAGTCCCGACACCGCCGGCAACCGTGGTTAATAGCCTCCGCGAAGTCCAGCAGTGCCCCGAGGAGGTTTTACTCCTCGCAGTCGCTAGCCGAAGCACACAAGTCCGAGACAATACCGGACCAAGAAGAGGACAATCTAATCCAGACGTCCTTGGTATCCAAGAAGGCGTCCGTTTTCGCTCCCGAAGCCGCCAACCCTCCGGCGACAACCAGACCGCCACCTCTCATGGTGCCGAAGCAAGAGGATACCGCAGACATGGGTTTCTTCAAGAAGACGTTCAAAACCGGCATGGCGTACCTAAAATTCTACAAAAACGGAATAATACAGATATATACCAACGGGCGTCTGCTCTATCCGTCCACGAAGTCTGCCGCCGCCGCCGCCGCCCAGAACATAGTTATCCCGATGCCTGGCACCCGTAGCCACCTCCTCCTGCGCCAGCGTTTCTTCCACGACGTCCGACGCCTCCCGCTTTTTGCCCTCATTTTTATCATCTGCGGGGAGGTCACGCCCGTGATCGCGCTGGCTTTACCAAAGATCGTGCCGCTCACGTGCCGGATACCCAAGCAGGTGGCCGGGCTCTGGGAGAAGCAGGAGGCGCGCCGCGCTCGCTCGTTTGCCGAGTACAACAACAAGCTTATTGACGAGAAGTCAGCGAACACAGACGAGGTTATGTACCCGACGCAACATCTGGGCCGGTCGTTGGGGCTAGCGTCCCCTTTCTGGGACTCGATCGGCTGGATGCCCAAGTTCGAGGGCCGCGTATCGAGTCGCTTAGAGTTTCTGGTGGAGGACAGCAGGATGCTTCTCCAGGCCGGCGGCGTCTCGGCCCTAGAGGGAGACGAGGTGCCGCTGGCCTGCGCTGACAGGGGCATTGATGTACATGGTCGTAGCGAGGAGGAGCTGAGGGGTGTCTTGACAAGGTGGCTACATCTGACATTTGGGCATAACCTCGGTTCCGTGGAGAGCGCAGCTAGGATGGTGTCCCTCATGACTAGGTTGGAGAAGGACTGGCCTTCCGAGGATGAAATTTAGGTGCGCACAAACCGCGACGAGCATCATCGCGGCCTGTTCATACCTGGGAGACCGTTGTGACGATAATTAAAACAGTGCATCATATTGTATCTTGTTTCCAGACCATTGGTCAATGTACACCAGGATCCGTGCCCAAATATACAAGCACTCATACCTTTATTTTTCCTTGGACTCTTTTTTTCGAGGGATGGGAAAACGGGGACTGGAGAAATAGAATAGACCCGCTCCATAGCTTTTCCCTTGGAAAATGTATCAAACCCAGACAGACAGTCTGATAGCCACCTAGTAACCACATAAGAGGTATTCACATAAGCAATGTATTGGCATCTCCCCGTCGCTAATTGCAAGCAATCATCACGCAGTATTACAAAGAGTTCTGTTTATCTCGACTGATTTTTCATTTCACGCTGATTCTGAATTCAACAGTACAGAAGCACTATGCTATTGGGCAACTCTCTTCAGCTGCTCCATAATATTCTGAACCATGGCGGCATTGTTAACCCCAGCAGTGGGCGGCATGTATTGTGGAGCACCATAACCGGGAACACCGGGAGCAGCGCCAGCCATCGGCACAGGTTGACTCGTGGCAACATTGCGCAAGTTGCCGAGGAGGGTGTTGATATCGATTTGGGGGGCTTGAGGCGCTCCGCCGAGCAGCACCGGGTGTGAGGCTTGGTGAGCCGGTGCGCCCTGAGTGGTTTGGAGGGTAGACAGGAGTGCCTGAAGTGCGGCGTTATCAAGCTGCCCAACCATGCTAGCAAGATCAGGGGCCGGTACGGCCGGCTGTGGTTGCGCAGACGGCGCGGAAGCATGTGGGTATTGATACGGATATCCGGTAGACGGATCTGTAGAGTAAGTGGGGTTATAGTTATTTTGAGGGTAAACCGGCCGAGCAGGCTGAGCAACTTGTGCTGCTGCTGACTGAGACTTCTCCCTGACAACCAATTCGGCGGCAATAGTGGGGTCGATGTTTTGATAGGACTCGAATCGAACATTTGACCCCCCGGAACGACTGAAGACCTGGATAGAGAGTCTACCCTGCATCTGGGCGGCATAGTCAAGATCTATGATGGCGTGGACGCCTTCAAGAACTTGACGTTCCACGAGGGCCTCGCGCGGAAGGCGAGGGCTGACAAACATAACATCAGTCCGGAGGCCTCTCTCGTGAAATGGCCGCTGGACCCAGCTAACAAAATCTCGATCGACCTCTTGAAGAAGGAGAAGCTGAACATCCGGAACGTCGTTTCCGTACCGCCGCGGGATATCGAGATGATCGCTGTCCGTTGGCGGACGGCGTGGCGGGCTGGGGCTTCTGCGCCGGTAAGGCTTACTCTCGTGTTTGGGGAACCGAGGCGGCGACCGTGACCGACGGCGGTCGAATGCCGCCCCAGGCTCGCGGCCTCGGGGATAGAAGCCGTCCCGGCTTCCGCGCAAATCATTTCTCCGGGGAGAGGGAGAACGGGTAGGTCGGTAATCGTCCCGGCGCCAATTTGGGTCCCTTCCATCGTATCGATCAACACCACGGCCAGTCCGTTGGTTGCGACGATCTGGAGACCGATTAAACTCGTCTTTCTTCTTGTTCTTCGAGACTTCGAGGTCTGAAAATTGTCAGATACATGTTGCTTGATGAGAGATGTAAAAGCTGAAGACTTACGTATTTTGCGGCCTCCGAGCTCGATACCTTGGGCATTATGCAGAGCAACAGCCCCCTCCTCTGTAGTATGGTACTGAACAAAACCAAAGGCGCTCTTCAGGGAAATCTGTGCCAGGCGACCAAATGCGTGAAAAACGTCAAACACCTCACGCTTGGAAACTCGCTCGCTAGATAAATTGCCTACTCATATTGTCAGTTGACAAAGATTCTCCATCAGATTGGCGGTCAATGTACCTATAAAAATGCGAGAGCCTTCTGGGAACCTCTCCCATTTTGCCTCTGCAGTGTACCGCTTCTCATCGGCCACGTAGGCCTCCCATTCTCGCTGGCGAGCTACTGCATCCCCTGAGACTGGCATGTGATGAGAAGTGGGAGACAACCCATGGAGTGAGCCCTGAGAGGCATTGAAAGAGGTGGGTGGCGGCGGAGGGAGTGACGAAATGGCTTCACTTGTGGTCCCAGGGGCGCCACTAGATAAATACGACCCGCGTGGCGCGGCGGGGTTGGTGTTGGGTGGCGCGATACCATGTGAAGCCCGAGGCTGGAACGAGTGCGGTTGGGGAATGCTAGAGGCATGACTTGGCTGTTGAGAAACGGCGGGTTTGGGAGGGAGAGAGGCAGAATGGGACAGGTTCAGTGAGGACAAAAGAGCTGGAGATGTACGCGGCGTGGCTTGGATTGGCGATGCCGAGGACGAGGCTGGGGCTTCGGCTTCGGCTTTAGCAGTGATATTGTCTACCAGCTTTTGGATGATATCAACACCGCCATCATCTTCATTTCCCGCGGCGACGGTGGGAGCAGGAGGAGAAGCGTGGCTGGAGACGGTTATAGGAGCAGAGCCGCTTGCATCTACCAGTCCCTCTGGTGCCGTTGTGGCAGACGCAGTGGCAGGCGTGGGAGATGGGCTGGCGTTCGGCAGGGCAGCCGGAGACTCGGATGGGCTCTCGGAGACAGGGACGGAGACGGAGACAGATAGTTCATCAGACGGCGCTGGAGGGCCCTGAAACGAGCCGGTGGCGGGCGGTGTGCCCGGGGCGGATGGAAGGATAGACGTAGGTGCAACGGGAGACTGGCTCTTCATAGGGGCAGGTGTGGCAGGTGTGGATGAACTATTCATGGATTCTGAGTCCCTTGATACATCTGACTGAGCCTGGTCAGCCTCACTCTGATCCTGATCTTGCCCCTGACCTGCTGCGGGCGAGTCAAAGGTCATGGCATAGTCATCGTTGCCAGATTCCGGGTCGTTTTTCTGCTCCTGTCCCTCATCGTCCTCGCCATAAGCATCCAAGCTGTCATCGCTTTCTTCTGGGGACTCATCAGAGTAATCACCGCCCACTACTATTGTATCGGAGATCTCAGGTGCGTCCTGTTTGGACTCCATGACGGCGGAACTTGGAGTGGACGGTTGTATGGCGGAGGGTTCGGGGACGGCTACGTCAAGGACAGCGGCGTGGTCCTGAAGCTTTGGGACCAGGGCTGGCGAGGACTTATCAATATGGATAGGTAAAGGCGAGAGAGGGCTCAGGTCGGCAGTGGCCACAAACTCCGCGCCTTGGGTCATGAAGTGCGGGGTTCTTGATTGCTGAGAAGCTGGGCGATCGCGATTGCGTTGATTGTTTTTTGCACTTCGAAGGGAAACAGAGCACCAGTCCGTAGAGACAGGTGGATCTGATGATCAGCTACCTACCTAGGTAGCTACCTACTGGTAGGCAGGTTCGCGCTGAGAAGGAGAGATGAAGAGTCAGAAAGAGACTGGAGTCGAGTGCCCGAGGTGAGCAAAAAGTCTGCACTGCCAGTCGGGAGGCTGGAGCTGCACACGCCGGAGCGGGCAACGGAACGGCGGGCAAGAGAGGTGTCAAGTAATACAACGTCGGGGTAAAACTGTTTGTGCCGGATTATATTAGGGTCGCAAGTGCTCGCTGCATCGACTTGGACATGACGATGGAAAGATGCAGGCAGTAAAGCTACTGCCAGGTGAGATGGGTTATTAATAACTACCTTACTGCAGGTGGGTGCAGGTCAAATGAAGGCAGAATTGAAGGATCGCAATGCCAGTGCTGTTGTGGAGTGCCTACGGAGTACAGGTAGTGAGTTTGCAAGGCTGATGCACCGAAGAAATTTCAAGTCGACGCCGTTGACGGAGAATGGTCGCGTCTGCCAAGTCGATCGATTCACACCCGATGAAGGTGGGACACCTATGCTTGAACGAGTGTTCTGGTTGGTCCGATTATTCGACCAATCAGAATGAGTCCCAACCCAAATCCAACATTCAACTCCTGGCAGGAGTTTGGCTCTGAACCCGCATGGTATTGTATCTTCAAAATCCATGATAGCTGGTGGTTAAATGATTTGGTGCATATGATGCCGAAACTTGGTGGCTTTTCTCTCATATTCAGAGCTGCATTTACCTGGCCAACCAAGAAGATCGCACCCTTTCCTCTCCCTCTTCTCAGCACGCGGTTCGCGAGACATCAAGCCTTCGATGCCGGGCTCGATCAAGATCAGCTGGCAGAAGCTCGAAAATGGTTCCAGACACTGCGGCCAGACCTTCTCCCAAAGGGAAACACAGTTTACTCCCGGTCAAGCGGGCCTGGTGGCCAGCATGTGAATAAGTTGGTGCTTACACTTGGCTATGCACACAGCGCGTTTGTTGATAGCCGTCTATCTATGTAGGACCGAATCGAAGGCAACAACTACCTGGCCTATCTCGCAGCTATTGACATTTTTACCCAAAATATTGCACGCCGATATCCGCGCGTCGAAGTACTACTCCAAGAACAGCGATTGTATTATCATACAGGCACAAACCCAGCGCAGCCGCAGTGCCAACACGGATGACAACCACCTGAAGCTTTTCAACGAGCTTCTATGCCTGTATACGAAAGCCGTCCCCGAAGAGTCGAGCCCGGAAAAGAAGCGCAAGTACAAGGCACTGTAAGTCGTGGCTCCCTTGTTCTCGAGGCCCAAGAGATAGTTCTCAGTTGTTAAGTTCTTAACCACCGCACACTGCACAGGGAGAAAAGCGCCAATGAAGCGAGAATAAGGGCGAAGAAGTTTCAGAGCTCAAAAAAGCAATCCAGAAGAGGGGGCTCTGAATGTAAGTAGTAAACCTGCAGTCGGAGGAAACTTTAAACCCAAAAATCAAACCCCCCAATCAGCGAGGTCTCGATGGTCCCATAACCCGGAATCCTGTTCTACTAATTACTAGAGGGCCTGAGATATCCAAGACAAGAAGCAGCTCTTCCCGAGGCCTTTCGCTCTGGAAGCATGTCAGTGGCTTGGAAGGAGGGAAGAAGCAATAAGAAGCTTTCGGGAATTTATAGACACTGTGGTACGTATACGCCAATGCAAGGATCATGATCCGATCCGTAAAAGGCTTGGCAGGCCATCTTGTAGAAGCGCCACCAAAATTTACGCGGAGGAACCTGGCGCGCCAGACCACTCACCACTGACGGGAACCCCCACACAACGCGTGGGAACGGCCAGGAACGGGCAGCACCGGCAGGCCACCCATGATTCTGAGCTGAGGATCGAATCGCGTCCTCCACAGCCGCAGTTTGACTTCATGTCTTCATCAACGTATTACTCCGTACTGTCTTTCGTTGTAAAACCCTTGCCTCCTCCCCTTCCCCGCTTATCACCGGGCGTCCTTAATTGGGACCACTCGTACGCCAAGATTCGCTCCTGGAAGGGGCATCACCAGTTCGCAAAAATAATAAAATAAGACAACGGATGGCCTGGCCGTATCACTTCCTCGACCTCTCCGAGGCGGACAAGCAGCTCCGCCGCGAGGCTCTGGACAGGTATGCCGGCTTCGCGCAACTCTCGGTCCTGCTTCCCGTCGCGTTGGTCCTGTTCTATCGGGTAGCCAACTGGGCGGCGTCCGAGTCACGCACTGGCACCTATGCCGCAATACCCAGCTCTCCGGTGCTGAAGGCACAGCGTCACAGCTTCTGGGCGTCATGGCCCGGTAGGCTCCGGAGGATGAAGTGGTGGCTCGGGGAGGATGTCGTCGTGTTCGGAACAGGCTGGGGCCAACGGGACCAATGGGTTGTCGGCCTCTTCTGGGCTTCCTGGTTGCTGCTGCTTTGTGTGGTGGGGACTGGTCAGGGTAAATATCATGTTTCTCTTCCCTGCTGGAGTTTTTGAAGGCTTGTAGTACACATTATATGTCTGTGTACATGTATCCGATGTACTCTCTACGTGTGCGTGGCTGCACGATCAATATCGCCAACTGTGACCGGCAGCCTACCTGGCCATGTCGGTCTCGGATTTGTGCTGTGCACACATAAGACGGGAGGAATGCTGACTGTTTGGCAGACTACCTGCACCTGACGAAACGATTCGGCATCATTGCCGCGTCGCAGTACCCAATCCAGTACCTGATGGCACTCAAGTCGCTGAACCCCTTTGCCTATGTATTCCGTTCTTCCCATGAACAGGTCAACCGCTGGCACCGCGTGCTGGCTCGCGTCATCTACACACTATTGTGTTTCCATGTCGCCTTCTATCTCAACTTCCTTGTCCAGGTCGGTTACCTCCGGAAGCGGCTTCAGGAACCGGTCGTGATATCAGGTGTAGTGGCCTTCATCGCCCTGGTTCTTCTCAGTTCAACGGCGCTCGGGGGAGTGCGTCGGTATTCGTACCGACTGTTCTTCCTCACCCATCTCTTCGTCGCCCTGGCCATGCCGCCTCTCTTGTTCATCCATGCTCTGCCAGCAAGATGGTTCATGGCCGAGGCTTTCATCGTCTTCATCGCCGACATCCTGTCCCGCAAAACCGACACCGTCGTCGCGCACGCCACTCTGGAATCCATCCCTGGAACCAACCTGGTCAAGATCTCTGCCTCGATCCCGCACACCAAAGTTAACCGCTTTCGTGAGCATCCCGGCGCTCATATATACCTGAACCTTCCAGCCGCGGCACGCCATGCACCGAATCCCGCGTCGGCAGCCTATCTATTATTCGAGTTCCTCTACAATCCCTTCACTGTAGCCGCCGTTGATGATGAGAATGGTGATCTAACCCTCGTGGCCCGGCATCGCGGTGGTCCCATGACCGCGGCGCTGGGCCGACTCACTCGTGCCGCTTCTTCTACTTCTTCCAGTGGCGACATTACAAGGATCCCCCTCTTCATTGAAGGCCCTTACGGTGTCAAGACCCATTTCTCTGTGCTCACCAGCGGCAAGTTTGACAGAGTTCTGCTGGTCGGTGGAGGCATCGGCGCAACCTTTACCGTCCCGCTTTACCGCTCGATTATAAACGAGAACCCCAACGTCAAGGTCGAGATGGTCTGGGCGATCCAAACCGCCGGCGAAGCGACCTGGGCTGTTACCGGGGGTGCAGTAGCGCAGGGGATCATGGACGACGAGAATGTCCATATTTATCTCACGGGGAATCCTGTCGGTCCCGACGCGAGCGGCGGCGACCCTGGTTCGTCCGCAACAGCTAAACAGAAAACAACAACAACAACAACAACTACTACTACTACTACTACTACTACTACTACTAGAGTGGCCACCCGTAGCCGCAGAGCAGGAAGCCAAAATCTTGCAAGTCTCGCAGAGGGCAGCGGGGCGGATGAGGGCGCAGATAATAGCGGCGAGGTAGAGATGAGCGCCATGTACCGGGATCGCCGTCGCAACAAGTACACGACCCAACACAACCGCAAGCGACCAGACCTAAAAAAGATCGTGGACGATGTGTTCAAGCATAGCCCGGACGAGAGAGTTGCCGTGCTCGTGTGCGGTCCGGAAGAAATGGCCAGAGAGCTGAGGGAGCATGTCGGCATCTGGGTTGCGAGGGGCCGTTTCGTCTGGTGGCACAAGGAAGGGTTTGGGTTTTGACTAGATTTTGCGTACCGCACCTTACTATATAGATGCCTACTATAGAGAGAGCTGCATATGTCGTTTTCGTTTTGCGTGTGTGTGTGTGGCTCTGTGCAGACAGGTATATATTATTATTGGCTCGGCGACGAATCCTGTGAGACAACGCGTTGTACAACTTGTTCTAGATACTCATTTGCTCAAGTTGTGTCAATTCGTAGTGTGCGATCATCACTTCAATTTACTGGTATCAAAAACACCATAGCAGCAGTGACTTGGACTAGGAAGCTTGTCCTATTCCGTTCCGAAATCAGCGTAAAGTGGACGAATTTATCGAATTCACGAGGACAGTTGGTCAGTCCACATTCGAGACAGACGCCGGTCGCGCTCGCAGCTACCTAGCTCCAGCTGCCACTATTTGTCATGTTGCGCCAGAACCTGCCAATCTCTTACAATGTGCCAAACATATTGCGCAATATGGTGAACAAGTATCCCTCCTCCAGAAACTACCCGGTAGGTAGAGCGCAACAAGAAATTTAGTGTACAGAGCCCCGAGCGGGAAACGAAAAACGCCACAGGAACATCGCATGCCATTTAATCCCATACACAGTCAGTCTCCAATTCAAAGCTGGAACCCAAATAAATCACATCATAAATTTGTTCATCTCAATCCGTGCGTTTTGCTTCGATATCCTTGCCGGCCTTCGGTAGTGGAGCCGTAGAAGACACTCCTATGTCGCCAATGTCATCCTCGTCCCAGGCGTCCACGGCATTCTCATCCCAGTTATCCACCTCCTCTTCCAGTGTTGGAGCGCTTCTCTCAGCAGTAGTAGTCGTTATCGCGTTGTTATTGTTTGCGGCAACTACTCCCTCCTCGTGTTCTTCTCCACCTCCTCCCAAACCGATGCCCTCGCCGAGCTCCAGATCACCCACAGCATCATCCGTGTCCTCGCCCGGAACGGCGTTGTACTGCCTGCGCGTGCGCTTGCGCTCCAGCATGCGCTGGTGGTACCACGAGCAGAGGCCGAGGCTGGCCAGCGAGCCGACGACATTGGCGACCAGGTCGAACAGATCAAACTCGCGGCCGTTGGGCAGCAGCGCCTGCACGAATTCGGAGCCGACGCCGAGGCCGAGCGTGCATACGATGAGTGTCAGGTTCAGGGTGCGGCGGCGGTTGGTGTCGATGATCCAGTAGAAGACGAGGGTGAGCGCAAAAAAGGTGACGAGGTGCAGAATCTTGTCGTTGACGAAGACGTCGACCTGGAGGGAGCTAAGGCCGGCATAGCCGGCGAGGAGCAGGAGCAGGAAGAAAAGCCCTGTTTTTGTGTTGTGCAGATTGTTGCCCGTATTAGCGCCAAACTGTTCTCGTTTGATGTTGTCTCTTCTCGACATGGAAGCTGTCGTTGAGCTTGCTACGTCGCGGTAGCTTGAGATGCTGCCATTGCAACCAAGCTGTGAGGTATCGCTGGGAACCTAACGCACCTGCAAAAGGAAGGCGTATCCTCATGATAGTTCGGGACCACTGACTGCCCAGCACGCAGGGCTAAGCTGAGCTTCGAGGTTTCGAGTAGATGGAATTTAGTCAAATCGCTTGAGTTCTGTGTTCCAGATCGTCAATAAATGGTCCAGCATGGTCGTCGTCATTATTGCAGCAGGGTGTCTTTTGAAAGGTACACCAGTACCCAGGTATGTGTTTCGTGGCTGAGGAAAAGAATGGTGGACCTGGGGAAGCCTGGAAGCACGAAGGCGGGCAGCTGAAAAAGGCTTCCGCTTTCTGACTGTTGGCTATGCTCCACCCGACCCCAACTCCGCGAATCAGAACCTAGCGCACGGACCCAAGTCTGGCCCCCCAGTGCCTTGTATCCGTACGGACCGGGATTACCTTGCCCGCTTACCGTACAGAAAGCAACTGAGCAACCAGCAACATGTATTCCGTAGGTAGGTAGGTAGGTAGAGTTAAAAGTGCTCTCACAGCGGGGTCCCGTCTTTCGATGCGAAGAATCACTATTATAAAACCCAGATTTCTAAAAACCCAGTATACTTCCAGATACCTAGGGTGCATTTTTAAGGCACAGCACATAAGAAACATTACTGCACATTTCTGCACAAAATCTCGGCAGTGATGGTTGAATCTTAGTGACTAACTTTTCTAATAGTACGCCCTGACTCTTCTTATGTGTTGTTGTCTATGGACCGGGCTTGCCCATAGTTTTGGTGAGGAACGTGGGTTGTGAACCGTAATCCAGTCTCCGGCTGAAGCGAGAAAATCAAAATTGCGACGGCCTCACAACATCCAGGTCTCCGGAGCCAACTGGTACTCATTCCAGCAACTAACCTAGATAGGGAGAACCTTGATGGGAGTGATATACGTGGACTGCTCAATGCTGATGAAATCCTGTCCGGGTTCCAGGTTCCAGTGGAGGCTCTAAAAAAAAGCTTCGATTTGGAAGGTTCCAGTTCCAGTGTGGCGCTTCCACGGCAGGCCACAGCAGGCCACAGCACTACAGTAGACTAAGACCTGTGCAGGGGCCAGTTCGGGGGTGCGGAGTAAATCCGTAGGTACGGGCACGGGGAAGGTGGGCTCCGAGAAATCACGGGGAAGGCCCGGCCTATTAGCTCTATCAACGTGTACTCCGTACGGATTAGATACGGATCTGCGCGTACAAAGAGAATCGGGGCGATGCATCCCTGCCTGGCACGTCAGATATCGTGATACAACTGCTGAAGAAACTGCCCACCAGTTCACCAGAAGAATGTAAAATTGCCTTTGGAACACAAGAAGCATATCCTGTCTTTTTTGAATATTCCAGGTTTGTTGCGCATCGCTCGCGTGGCTCTGTAATTCTGGCATTTTGCCGGGGGTGTATTGTCAGTCACGTGATTTGAGTCTGTCTTCAAAGTCAAATGTTGATCTTGATCAAACGATTTTATGGTCAAATCACAACATTCAAGCAGTTGGAAATATCGGGAATTATCTACGAGCGATTTTTCAACAGTGCAGCACTTTTTTTACAGCGAATTCCGTCGTTTCACTGTGGTGCGCAATCTGACTTGCGTTGCGAACAGAGGTAGCGGTACAAAGGCCCAAAAACGCCGAGAAAAGCAGCCCCTTGTCCATCAACGGCACGAGCCACTGTTCTAAACTTGACCTCACGTCAAACTCCCCAAGAAATCTTGCACATCGCTATCCATCAAGGCACCACCATCACCCTCGCGATCGCTCTCAAATCACGCAGATCATCTCTCCCGAAGACGCTCTTTCCATCCATGTGACCTTGACTCCAGCAACTGCCCAGGTGCCGGCTGAACACGAGCGCCATTTCCAAGCGCATGGCGACCGTGCGACGACCTCGTTTCTAAGCAGTCCGGACCGAAAATGTCCATCACAAACGGCCAGCATGCCTGGCCTCCACCCTCGCTCCATCATGTCAACGGCGCCAGGATGCACCATCTCGGTGACGATGGTCCAGCGCGGACCCAAACCCCCATCGACACCTCCATGGCGTTGCTGCCTGAGGCATCCGATGTCGAGATGGACAGCCGGCGCGCCCATTTCTCGAATCTCTATCGCAAGAGCGAGGAAAGAATCGCGATGCTCTTTGGCGACGATGGCGCTTACAATCGCGCCGCGATTGACGCCCTGATGCGACCGCCACCCGTACCAACCTCATCGCTGCCTCCCACCACCGACCACGCGCCGATCCAAGAACCGCCCCGCAAAAAGGCGAAGCGCGTCATCGACGAAGATGACTATGGCGATGATGACGACGACGACGACGACGACGAGGAAGACGAAGACGACCCAGACGCGTCCGCTCTAAAGCACAAGCATGCGAACGATGCTGCCGCCAAGTCGTTGCTGTCGCCGTCCAAGTCCGGCAGCTCGCCCGTACACTCGGTTTCGTCGCCAGGGAAACATGCGGATAAGTCAAAGGAAGATGGATCACAGACGCAAGCAAAGACATCTGAAGATGCGCGCAGAGAGCTTGAAGACGCGCGCAATGCGACAGAAGAGGCAGCGAAGCGGAGCTTCCACACCCTCTTTTACACCTTGGAAAACGACCGGACTGCCATGCTAGAACAGCAGCAGCTCGAAGAGTCGGAGAAGCAGCTACAGGCCGAAATGGACAAGACCGGCCAACCCAATTCAAGTCACGGTGGTCCGGGTCCTAACCATGGCTCGCTCAGCAATGCCAACCTCGGCGCCTCAAGTCTCACCCTCAAGCACCTGATCGCGCGGATAGACTTGAAGCGCGATCAAGTACGGGCCTCCGATGCTGAGCTCCGCTCACTCATGAACGAAGTTAGGAAAAACAGGAGTAAATGGGCCAGCGAGGAGAATGTTGGACAAGAGGAGCTTTACGAGGCACTTGAAAAGGTGCTGAGTGAGCTGAAGGCGCACACCGAGTATTCAACCCCGTTTTTGAATCGAGTCAACAAAAGGGATGCGCCTGACTACTACAACTGTGAGTATTCTCATAAATAACCCTATGTGACCCGGAAATTAACTTTGTCGCAGTCATCAAGCAGCCAATGGACTTGGGCACCATGACTAAGAAGTTAAAGGGACTCCAATACAAGTCCAAGGCCGAATTCGTCACGGATCTGAACCTGATTTGGGACAACTGCCTCAGGTACAACCAAGACATGGGTCACCCTCTGCGCCGGATGGCCAATGGCATGCGAAAGGAGGCCGAAAAGCTGATTCCGCTCATTCCCGACCTGACCATCCGACCAAGGGCTGAAGTCGAAGCTGAAGAGCGCCGGAAACAGAATGGTGGCGACGATGAAGGAGGCGAAGACAGCGACGATGAGCCAATTATGTCGTCTCGTGGTCGCAAAGCTGGCACCAAAGGTACCAACAAATCGCGGAAGGCTCCGTCAGATCAGAAGGAGGGCACTCCAAACATCGAACAGAAGCCACTCCTTCAACTCAATGGACTCCTTGCAAAATCCCACAGAGAGGGATCCGAAGTCGACGGTAGTAATGGGTTTGCAACTCCTCCTATCGGCTCCATCACTCCCAGCGGCATGAATGGTCATTCTGGGGTCAGCAACGTCGACGCCATGGACATCGATGGGCCATCATTGAACGGCATGGCTTTGGGACAAGCCCTTGGCGAGGCGGCGGAACAAGTATATGAAGATGAAGAGTACAAAATCTGGAAGCAGGTCACAAAAAAGGATCGCGCGCTGATTGCCAAGGAACGTTATCAATTATTCACCGGAAACAAGCTCAACGTTGAGGAGCCTGCTCTGCTAAGGACCAAAGCTGGGATGCGTCGGTTTCTAAAACGCCAGAGAGAGTCAGATGAGGTCCTAAATCCGTCTCAGTATGATGCTTCTGCTACGGGGCCTAAAGATGCTGCCAAGTCGGAGACTCTGGCGCAGGGAATGGAAGACGAGGCTGATCGGAACGTCCCGGACTACTATGAGCCTCAGACTGTCATTCCGGACATACCCCCGAGGCTTCGGTGGATCGAGGATGGTGAAGGACAAGTCATCAACCAACATGAGGAGCAGCTCCACGTTGTTCCTCGCGGCCACTTTGTCGCACCCAAAAGTCGGCTGGCTAAGAAGTTTGACGACAACCTCAAGCAGATGCAAGAGACACGTAAGCTCTGCTCCAAGATCAGCGTCATCAAGCAAATGCAGATCCAAACTCAGGTAAGCCCTCTGATATCCTTTTTCTTTTCCAAGTTGAAACTGACCATCTTCTTAAGGTGTACACCAATCAATTCCCCAAATACAATCCAGAGCCGTTCTTCGAAGCCGATATAGAACCGCATTTCCTTGCTGGAGAGGGACCTGTCATGGCGCCTGAAGTGTGCAGGTCGGCCATGCAGCGCTCTGTGGCGAAGATCTTTTACCATGCAGGCTTCGAGGAGTTGCAGCCATCTGCGTTGGACACGATTACGGAGATCGCCGGCGATTACTTTTCCAAGCTTGCTCGCACTTTCAACGTCTTTTACGAGGCCGAAAAGAAACCAGCCACCGGTGTCTGGGCTGAAAGAGGTGCTAGGTTCCAGCCTCGATATACTCGCGAAGAGATTTTGTTACACACGTTAGACGAAAACGGACATGACATCGAGTCTTTGGAAAGCTACGCGCGAGATGATGTGGACCGATTAGGATCTAAGCTTGGGCAGATACATGAGCGGATGAAGGCCCACCTTGCCGATCTTCTTCGACCCGCTCTCAACGATGCTGGTGCGGATGGCTCTGGTGCGTTTAACGACGGCAGCGAGCAGTTCGTTGGAGGTGATTTTGCGGAGGAACTCGGGGATGATTTCTTCGGCTTCAAAGAGCTCGGCCTTGATCGGGAACTGGGCCTCGACACGCTTTCGGTGCCTCTTCATCTGCTGCAGTCGCGGGTGCGCAATTCGTACCAGATGCAGACGCAGACCATTGGCACTACCGTCTCGGATCTCTTTGAGGCTCTGCCAGCTGCGGAACCGGTCACTAAGGAGAACATTCAAGAGCAGATTGGTCTGGTCAAGAACTTCTTCCTTGCCAAACTCCACGCGAATGGCGATCAACCTCTTATCGAGGATGAGGACTTGCCAATCAAGCAACGGCGGAAAGTCAGACTACCGGCAACTGGCAAGATCGTCCCGGCGGTGCCAAAGACCAAGCCCAAGGATCAAGCTGCTTTGTCAAAGAAGAAGAAGAAACCGGACTCTGTGCCCGGTCAGGGGAGTGATGCCAAGGCGAGCGGCGTCAACACTTCCCCTGAGAAGGGCGGGACCCCGTCCAAAAAGCCCAAGGGCTCGGCGTTCATAAACGGCGACTCAGCTGGTAGCCTTGTTGCTCCGCCCATGGAAAG
Source organism: Apodospora peruviana (assembly GCA_033439685.1). NCBI lineage: Eukaryota > Fungi > Ascomycota > Sordariomycetes > Sordariales > Lasiosphaeriaceae > Apodospora > Apodospora peruviana. Next base: position 214,519 of record JAUEDM010000003.1, on the reverse strand, counting down.
AGTGGAGAGCATGCAGAGTCAAACTAACGCGAGCCTCACGGATAAAGATGACGGCGTGGGGATGATGAGTCCGGAGAGTCTCGAGCAGAGATGATGATTGAGGGATATTACAACACCTCTTGTGCTATTGCTATTACTGTCATGCGACCACATTTCTTTTTTTTTTTTGGATTTGCTGCGGTTGTCTGCTTCCGAGACAGCGCTTTTGTTGGTTTTTGTTTCGGTGAACCAAACAGCGTGCGTATGTGCACCCATAGTGGCCTTCCCTTGGGACATCCGAGTCTGGAGGTCTGAGGGGTTGTTCAACATTGGGAAGCTGCATATACTTTTGTGTTTTCGAATCCGCGTCTTCCGAGACACGCAATCTGGAAAAGCAGCAGGACCCCGGAGCATTATATGAATATACATTACGTACAGTACCTACATACCCATACCTTGCAAGACTTTTTGCGAAAGTCTTGCCTCACTCTTGTTGTTCTCTAAATTTTGTACCCAATTTTTCTGTTTTTTCAAATCTTCGAAAATACCTCATCAGTCATGGAATGGGTGTGATGTGATGACTGCGATTATGCTTGTTGTGTTGCGTTATTCTTTACTTGTGGTACGCATTTAGCGTTGGGGCAGGACAGGGCAGGGCAAGGCAGGGTGAAAGAAGCGAATGTTGGCATTATTTTTTTGCGTTCGCGGTTTCTTGTTTGGTGTCTTTAACAGGCTCTGGCGAGGTGGCTGGCATGGGATGGACGCTCGGGACTTTCGAGAAGAAGGGAGGGAGTCAACCGTTTGTGTTTATTTGTGTGTGTGTGTGTTTGTGTGTGGTAGATTACTGTAGGTAGCTAGGTAGCTACTACTGTTCTTCATCTTTCGTTTCTTTATTCGCCACATAGGTGCCCTACCTACCCTCTGGATTTGTTAGTACGTAGAAGTATATATGTACCACGAGTGCAGGGGGACTACTTGAACTGGACGACGCTTTGCACATCATATCGATATCGTCTACTATGAATAAATAGTGGGAGTGCGCGTTGTTAACGTTTGTGACTCTTTCGATGTGTATATATAGTCTTTGGTGTGAATGACGAGGGCCAAGGCTTGGTGTTAGAGTAAGGCGATCTGGGCGGAATCCCCATCAGGCACTCCCTCGCATCGATATGTATACCTTAGGTGAGCTAGGATGGTAAAGTTAACTAATCATGTTCTCGGGTATAATCATGAGGCGATTAGTGTCTGTATTATCGCTCGACGGGCAATTTTAACGGCCTAAGAAAGGATAGTAGGGGAGTAGAAATAATATATCCGTATTAAACGAGATATAAGTATGCACCACAGCAGGCGTTCTTTGCAGGTGCTTTTTAGGGTTCTTGGTGTTAATGTTGATTTTATTTCACTTCCCCGGTTAGGTCGCATGCTTCGAAAGGAGACAGACACCGCAAGGTGTCTGTGTCATAGTCTGTTTGTGTTTTGAACCTACCAGATACCTTATATACGTGTGACAAGATTTTAATGAACCAGCAAGAGGAAATGATACCCACCATCTCAACTACCTACCCAGATGAGCTGCTAGTACTGTACGTGTGGCACCTGGCTTGATGTTCCGAAGCATCTTCTTAAGTGACCTTTTTCCATACATCCTCCTGCTTCTACTGTATATTTTCCATCAGCATCACCGGCAAACGTCTTCGCCGGCTTCCATGCTGAAAACTGCCTCCCGCGGGTCCTCTCTTATTTTTTTAGTACATCTGACTATATCAAAAAATCTGCAAAGAATGATGCCGACCGAAACAATATGTGTCCTAAATGCCGTACCTGTCAAGATGTATGTTGTCCGCCAGCGTAAGTTCACTCAATGTTGCCACACACAGATCGAACTCAGCACACCTGGTGATTTCTTTTTGGTTCCCTTCTCTCTAGTTCAACAATACTGACAAGAAGATACTTAGATGAGTGTTCTGTGATAGGTAGACCGCAACTTGGCTAAAAGAAAGGCAATTCTCCTAACTTGGTGACCGAACATGGTGGCAGCCCCTAAACCGTCGACCTGAACACCAAATTTCACAGCTCTACCCCGACGACGGAGTTGAAAAAACATTAGACAGTTGTCCCAAAAATGTGAATTAGACACAGAGACTTTGCACTGGATTCAACGACACGAAGATATTTCACAACACAAAGCCAAGCACATCATCCACCCGTTCCGAACAGCGTCATGACATTACAAGATACATAGCTGTCTGACCGAAATATAAACCGCGTTGAAGCAGCCGATCTAAAACAACCAATGGTATATATGATATAGTTGAAACCACATAAAACAAACTCCTCGCCTGAATACCGAAAACCGAAATATGGTTAGTTGAAGACCATAACCACCCACATTGCAAACGCCTGATGAAATGCCTGCAAAATGGTGATCTTTTTCCGATTCCCGCTATTTTCCCGATGCCATTTCGTCGTTGAGTCCACGCCTTTCCCAGAAGAACTGGACCCATTGGGAGAATCCCTCAAGGTCGTTCAAGAGTTTCACCCCTGAGCGCACCCGGGTCTATGCAAAGTTGAAAACACGCCCATACCCACACCCTTCTATTTTATGTTGAAAATGTGGCTTCATTCGCCACAAAACTGCGCCCAGAACGTTGCTAGATATTTAGATACCAGCGTCCATTCTCCAACCCTCGACGGGGAGAGGGAATGTATTGGACCACTCAGCAATCTCCTTCTTCAGCTCGTTGATGCGAGGCACCTCTCCGCTCGCCACCTTGAACTTGAAATCCTTGAGCTTGTTGGCCTCCTTGGGCAACGAGGCCTGGATCTCCTTGCAAAGCTTGATGGACTCATCAATGTATTGAGCGACCTTGTCGAAATCAGCCTCGCCAAAGCCACGGCTGGTCATAGCCGGGGTGCCGATACGCAGCCCACCGGGTGTGAGCGCGCTCTTATCGCCGGGAACAGCGTTCTTGTTGCAGGTAATGTTGATCTGCTCAAGGAGGGCTTCGACACGTGCGCCGTCAAGGCTGATGGGACGCAGATCAAGGAGCACCATGTGGGAATCGGTGCCGCCAGACACGAGCGTATAGCCCAATTCCTTGAACTTCTTCTCTAGCTCCTTGGCATTGGCGCAAACCTTCTCCTGGTACGCCTTGAACTCGGGGGTCGCAGCTTGTTTGAGAGCGACCGCAAGAGCGGTGATGGTGTGATTGTGGGGGCCACCCTGGTGGCCAGGGAAGACGGAGAAGTTGATCTTGTCCTCCAAGTCATAGAGTGTCTCCTTTCCAGTCTTAGGATTGACAGACTGAACACCCTTGCGGAAAAAGATCATGGCACCACGAGGGCCACGAAGGGACTTGTGCGTAGTGGTGGTGACGACATCAGCGTAGAGGAACGGCGAAGGGATAACCTCGGCGGCAACGAGACCCGAGATGTGAGCAATATCAACAACAAGGTAAGCGCCAACAGAGTCGGCAATCTTGCGCATGCGCTCATAGTCAATCAGACGGCAGTAGGCAGACGTGCCGGCAACGAGCACCTTGGGCCGGAAGAGCTGTGCGTTCTTCTCGAGCTGGTCGTAATCGATGATACCGGTCTCGAGATCAACGCGGTAGGGCATGGTCTCGAAGTAGGTTGAGACGGCAGAGATCCTAGTAAACCGGTTAGGCTCCAACCCTTCTGCTTGGAAACAGCAGCTTGCTTACTTCTTCTGAGGAGTCGCGTAACCGTGGCTCAAATGGCCACCGTGGGGAAGGTCGAGACCCATCAGTCTGCCGTGGACGGGCATGATAGCCTGGTAGACCTGGAGATTGGCAGGGCTGCCGCTCAAGCACTGAACATTAACACCCCACTTCGCGGGGTCGAGATGGAAGGCTTCGAGGGCACGCTTCTGGCAGAGGAGCTCGATCTGGTCAATATGTTGGTTTCCACCATAGTAGCGAGCGCCAGGCAAGCCCTCGGAGTACTTGTTTGACATGGGTGAGCCGAGGGCATCGAAGACGGCCCGAGAGGTGATGTTCTCGGAGGCGATGAGGATGATGGACTCCCGTTGACGCTGAACCTCATTTTTCTACAAAACCGATTCATATTAGCATACTGCTCTGTGAGAACTGAAACAGAACTACACAACTCACCATGATCTCAGCGACCTCGGGGTCGGACTCCAGCAAAGGCTTCTCGAGCATCTAGAGGCGGTGAGTTAGAAGGGCCAGGAGGGTTGTAAGCGGGGTAGTTGAAGGCCACGAACCGCCTTGTGAGTCTCGGAGAGGGCGTAGTGCGCGCCATTGGTACCGTTGGAAGCCATGGTGTAAATGTCGGTTGTGTTTAGAGTGTCACTTGTTTGGCTTTCTAGAGATTGGTGAACAACGGGGAGCGGGAGGATAGCTGAGGATTTTATGATGCCGGAACAAAAGAATGCAGCGGCAGCGGGGGAGGGAAATGGCGGAGTTCGGGGAAAGAAATTTACAATGGCACCCCACATAAAACAATCGTAGCGGGTTTGCCCCCCGCCGGCCCCGGAGTCGCTCAGGCCACACCAGCCAGGGCTGGATCTGTGAACCACTGGGACAACCCCTCCATCCAATATCTCGGTGAGCGAGCCGGACCGTCCTGTCACCATCTGACCAAGACCCCGAGCAAGAGCGGCTGTTTAAAGCTTATGATGGGCATAATGGTCGTGCTGTAACCGTCGTCAACTACTCCTTAATTATCATGAAGCTAATCCCGTGACGAACTGTGATTATAGACGGCAATCTACACTTGCGTATCGTAGTGAGCCGGCCTTTGGACCTGTCGTGAGATGCAAGGAGTGACCTAGGTGAGAAAGAGTCAAGACCCAGAATAAGGGTACTCGGTGGAGAAAATCCGTGCATGCGGCAGGTCCACGAAGGACGGCCGGGCCTACCGGTATTGTTTTTCGAACCAGTACAGTCTTTTTAACGGCCGATTGGGCCGGAGCCGGACAGTTACTGTCGAAATTCTCGGAAACATCTTTCTCGGGATACCTGCCGACCTACCGACCTACCGACCTACCAGGTATCCATACCGCTCCTGGAACTCTCCCAGGAAGTTTCGAACACCCAGGCAGGCGTGGAGATTTAAGAGCTTGGAAAGTATTTTGGGACATTCTGGACGGTACTTTCCCGAGCTCTCGAAATAACATTCATAAACTCGAGGTCTACAATTGACCGCTCGACGTACCTGCTACCAAAGTTACACCTACCTGGAAGCGTTCTGTCAGCAACAGCTGTCTGTTGATATCGGAAGCGACCCAATGGTACATGAAAGCTTCGAGAACATTATCTCCGAATACCACCACCCACCTACTTAGCTAAGTTACAGTACTAGTGACTCGATCTCGACTCTACGTGGAATGCAAATGAAGCTTGAAGTGCTTTTGAGCCTTTTCTTCACACCGGGTACGGTGATGTGCTGGCGATACCCGAAACCCGAAACGGCTAATCTTATGTAATCACCGTGTCAATGGTTGTCTCGGGAACCCGAGCCACAGCCAAGAAAGTCAACTGTGACCGGCCAGGCAGGTACGCCGCACCGCAGTAAAGCAGCCGGCAAGAGTTGGGGAGATCGTAAGCTCCATCCACCCCTGCCATTGCCTGACACCATGCGTCATTGGCCTAGCAGGTCACCAGGTCAGGCACACAGCAACGCAACCCCCCAGTAAGGTGGAAGCCTCTCAAGGTGTCAGTTGAGCCAGTCGCAAGCTGAAGCCAGCTCGCTTCGTCTCTGCCTCCCCCCAATCCCTCCCCATCCACCCGCCCGCACCTGTTGTTGCTCTCAAGCTGCTCCACTGATCTCCAAACGTTCGACACTCGGACACAGCAGCGCACACGCACACGCCGCCACCCACCCTCTCCGCTCCTCTTCCCTCTTTATCAACCACGCGGCCCCATCGCATTCCATCTTCTTCTCCAAGTATCATCACATCCTCCTCGACAGCCAAACCATCATCTTCATCGCCATCCACTTCCTCTCCTCCCAGCATTTTATCGCCAAGCTGCCCAGCATGAAGGGCGCTCTGCTGACAGCCGCCGTGCTGCTCGGCTCTACCCAGGCCGCAGGCGTGCACAAACTGAAGCTCAAGAAGGTCCCCCTGGCGGAGCAGCTCGTAAGTTCATCTCCCACTCACTCAATCAGGGTGCATGCGCTGACGCATTTGCATTGCAGGAGACTGCACCGATCGGCACCCAACTGGAGCATCTCGGTCAGAAGTACATGGGAGTCCGACCCCAGTCCCATGCCGAGGCCGTCTTCCAGGGTATGCACGCCGACGTCCAGGGCAACCACCCCGTTCCCATCTCCAACTTTATGAACGCTCAGTGTATGTGCCCTCCCGAACTCGCGATGTCCATGCAGAGGAAGTGTTGCTAACGTCGGCCTAGATTTCTCCGAGATTACTATCGGTACTCCTCCTCAGAGCTTCAAGGTGGTCCTAGACACTGGCAGTTCCAACCTTTGGGTACCATCCACTGAGTGCGGCTCCATCGCCTGCTACCTCCACACCAAGTACGATTCCTCCGCTTCGTCCACGTACAAGGAGAATGGGACCAGCTTCGAGATCAGGTATGGATCCGGGTCCCTCAGCGGCTTCGTGTCCCAGGACACGATGACCATCGGCGACCTCAAGATCAAGGGTCAGGACTTTGCCGAAGCGACCAGTGAGCCCGGTCTTGCTTTTGCCTTTGGGCGATTCGATGGCATTCTCGGTCTTGCCTATGACAGGATCTCTGTGAATGGAATAGTCCCTCCGTTCTACAACATGATCGATCAGAAGCTCATCGACGAACCCGTCTTCGCTTTCTACCTCGCGGATACCGATGGCGAGTCCGAGGTAACTTTTGGTGGTGTCAACAAGGATAGGTATGAGGGTAAGATCACTACCATTCCGCTTAGGCGCAAGGCCTACTGGGAGGTCGATTTCGACGCCATCGCGTACGGTGACGATGAAGCCGAGCTTGAGAACACTGGCGTCATCCTGGATACCGGTACTTCCTTGATCGCTCTGCCTAGCCAACTGGCGGAGATGCTCAACGCACAAATGGGAGCGAAGAAGGGGTATAATGGCCAATACTCGGTCGATTGTGCGAAGAGAGCCTCCCTCCCCGATGTCACCTTCAGACTCGCTGGCTATAACTTCACGTTGAGCGCATACGACTATATTCTGGAGGTCTCGGGCAGCTGCATTTCCACGTTCATGGGCATGGACTTCCCTGCGCCTACTGGGCCACTTGCCATCCTCGGCGATGCGTTCCTCCGGAGGTACTACAGCATCTATGACCTTGGCGCCAACACAGTTGGCATTGCCACGGCGAAGCACTAATCCGACACACAAGAAGCGTTGGGATTGGGAGATTGGCAAGTCTGTACCCGATACTACTGGATGAGATGTGGACTCGATTACCCGGGCGTTGGTTGTTTCTTTTGTGATTGGTGATTGTATTGTACGGTGCCACTCTTATACATCAGAGTGGCGGTTTGTATGGCATTCACTCGACGCAGAACCACGTCGTTGTCGGTTAAGGAGCACATAACTTGAAGGGTTCCTTTTGTGTAAAGTAGTTGTTAGTGGTAATTTGTTCGACCTAAATCTGCGTATAAGTTTTTACCAATAAAGTTCTCCCACTGCTCATCAGAACTTATCGTCATACACCAGGGTGAACAGTGGATGCCTCGAATTACCGGAAGTGGTGGATACGCCAAGTTATGGAAGTCTGCCTTCACTCAATTCGACTTCAACAACAGCTGCCTGTTCAAGGTTGTCTTAGCAATGGAGGCACGAGTGCACAGTGCCAAACCTGCCACGCGTGGCGCAGCGCACGGTAAGGGGCCCACTAATTCCAAAAACGTCGTTAGCGCGGATCCTCGGGCTGGCTTTTCTGAGGGACGACAGAACTGACACCCTTCGACTTCACTCTCTGCACACCAACGCTGTCCCCAGCAAGTAATCATTGGACGCCTAATGCAAGACGAGGACGGTCTTTGATCGATATCCGGGCAATTCTGACAGCCCAGTGTGGCCGGTTTGGATGTTTTTTCTTGCCTGACGTGCCGTGGCCCGTTTGTTGGCAACGAAAAAGGAGGTTGGAGTTGCACCACGGGAGCACTGCACTGCACTGGCAGCATCCTCCTTTCGCGAACGCGAATCGCGCGACAAAAGCCCCCAGCTTATTAGGAACACCGCCAGACATCCCACCCCATCCCGGGCGTCGACGACCCATCGCAAATCGCACCGCATCCGCACCTGCAAACCCCGCCAACTATGGCTTCGCCCGCCGTCGCCGCGGCCCAGGTGAACGGCGTCGCAGCATTGTCGCGTCCAGCCTCGCCTGCCTCAATCAACTCCTCCACAAAACGGAAGCGCGATCCGAGCGACGACGGCGAGCCCGCCATCAATGGCACCGAGCAGGCCAAGCCAACCATTAATGGCATGCACACGTCGCAGGACACCAAATCAATGATTTGTGATTTCTTCCATGTTTTGCAAAGGTATGCGCATCTCGTTGACGCTTCGGTGCCGCCAGTTTCTCCCGGCGTCGTGGCCTCTACGCTGCCCAGGTTAACAGATGCTAATTAATGATCGACCTTCAGTCTCGACACAGGTAATTCTATTCTCAAACGACCACTCGCTGAGTCCGAATCCGATGACGAGCCCTCGCCAAAGAGGGCGAAGTCGGAGGAAAACACCACGACTGCTACTATCACCGACAAGATTTTGCAGGATGGCTACACTGTGCTGGATGATCTCGTCTCTGATGTCGCCCGAGCCTCCAAAGCGTATATCAAGGAACTGGAGTCCTCTACGCCCGAGGGAGAACCTGTCGCCAACGACTATGCTATAGCCAAGACCGTCGCGTTCAGAAACAAGACTTTTGACCTATACAGACGCGAGCTGGCGTATCCCAACCTCCCTCCTCCGCTATCCGTCAAAGTCGACCTGAAGGAGGCGCTCCCACCAAGTGCAACGGGCGACCTTGTGTTGACGGTTGTGGGCCCTGCTCCAACAGTAAAGCCTTTGTTTACGAGTTTGCAGCGGTCGACAACGCCGGACGGCGCGCTGAAGTTGGTCGCCGATGGCGCCTTGCCCAGCGGCGTGTCTACGACAAGCATCTTACCAGATACCGTCGTCCCAGCGGAGAAGAACAGCCGTTCACTAACTCTTGGCGAACTTTTCCCATCTCCAAGGAATCTACCGCCTCTACAACCGCCCAAGGCGCCAAAAAACACCACGAAGAGTAATGTCTTGGGTTTCTACCACCCTGAGCTTACCGAGAAGTCCAAGTATCGGACCGGAACGTATTTCTCGGCAAATATCCCGACAGGCCACTGGCTGGACTACAGCAATGCAACTCCAACTGCCCACGCAAAGACAAAGCAACGAGAACGGGCGCAGAGCTTAGCTGGACACAAGCCTTCTACAGTTGAGCTCGAGATGTCTGAGATGGAGGCACTCTTTCGGGGCGCCTTCTCTAGCTTCGCCCCGTGCAAGGACGACTCGGCTGCCACCATACCTTCCAGCCAGGTTAGCCGGATATGGTGGCAACGTGTTGGCCGGAGGAATTTCGAGAAGCTAGCCGAGGCAGACGTTCCTGAAGACGAAAACGAGGAGAAAGCTGGCACCGACTCGGCGTCAGTCATAGAGATTGACGAAGACGGTGTCAAACACGCTCTTGATAATTGGGATGACTCCGCAATTGATCCAAGCCTGGACCAAGTCCTAGGCAAGAAATCTGAGGAGGACAAGGAGGTGGATGATCTTTTGGAAGAAGTTTCGGATCTCATTGAGACCCTTGCATCTTACCAGCGCAATCGGAACCTGACTCTGCCCACCAGCCAGGACAGATTTTCTACCGATCCCGTCAACGGGGATATGCTTCGGAATGGCAGTCTGTCTCATCAACCAAGCGAGGAAGAGATGTTGACCTACCAGATGCTGAAAGCTCAGCTGTCCCTGATCATCCAGACTTTACCTCCATATGCCGTAGCTCGACTCAATTCCGACAAGCTTGAAGAGTTGAGCGTCAGCACAAAGATTGAGATCCGCATGGACGAATACAAGGGCGTCATGGAGGAGGACGAGCCGGCGCGCCTTGCCAGACAGGCTGCACAAACAACTGCCAATGCAAGCCAACGTCAACCGCACCGGGCCGCTAGCGTGTCTACAGGCAGCCCATTCAACGCCCACCAGTATCCAGGCCAGTTCGTTCCAACGGCTCGCCCAATTGCGAACGCGCAGCACTTCCCCCAGACTCCAGTTCGGCCCCAGCCGAATATGTACCCACAGCGGGCGCCGCCGTCCTCGGTTCCCATTCCGCAGCCGCATCATCAAACTCAGCAGCGGCCGCCTCCTCCAACACAATATCGGCCGCAAAACAACAACTATGGCTATGCGCCACAGCTTGCCAAGGCCCAAACCCCCTATGGCCATTCTAACATGCCTCAATACGTGGGAAGCCCTACCCAACCGCGTATGCCATCGCATCCTGGTCTCAGCGTAGGGCCAGCCGGGACTCCTAACCAGCGGTTCCCGCCTGGCTATCCGACTGGTTACCAACAGCAGCATGTCGCCCAGATGCATCCGCAGCAACCCCAACACCAGCTCCCGCAGCATCCTCAGCATGGTCCCCTTCACCATTCCCCACATATGCAACATCACCCTCAACAACCGCAGCATCCACAGCAGCAGCACCATCCACAGCATATGCAGCAACAGCCAGGAGGCTATTCACCCTTTCCCAATGGCGGACAGCTGCCTCGAACGATATCCCCGCAAATTCCACCACCGCATCCGCATGTGCAGTCTCCTACACCACCTCAACAACATCAGCAGATGGCTCGCCTACCTTTTGGGGGCCAAGGCATGCCGCCCACTCCTGGAATGCACCCTGGGCAACACCTTGGGCAGCACCCTGGGCAGCATCCTGGACAACAGCATCCACGGCAACACCCGGGACAGTACCCGGGGCAGCACCCTGGACAACACCCTGGACAGCACCCGGGTCAGCACCCCGGGCAACCCCAGTATAATGCTAGCCCTGGACCACAACCCGGCATGGTACCACAAGGAAATCGCGGAAATAGCCTCACTGGCTACGCTACGGTAATGCCCGAGGTTCAGCAGCGACAGGTCATGGAGCAGGCGAGAGCCCGTGCAGACGCTGAGCAAAGAGTCAGTGGCCACATGGGCAAAGTCACACAGGGGGAGGTTGTGGGTCTGGCGGGCATCGGCCTTGGTGGCAATGTCGATGTGCACAAGATTGCTGCCGCGAAAGCGATGCAGATGGGGAACAATAACATGTCGCCCAGTCCCAAGATGCACATGTCAATGCAGGGCGGCGGGATGCCTAGTCCCAATCCACCCATGAACGGTTCCGGTATTGCATCACCGTTAACACCACAATTACAGCACCAGCAACACCAAGCTAGAATAGTGGCCGCTCAGCAGCAGCAGCATGGTCATAATATGCCTAGCCCTGTCCCGGTCCCTATGCCGGGCACTCCAGGGATGGTCAATCCGCCTGCTTGAGCTTGGTGTAGTTAGGATACCTTATTTAGCTTTCGATGTTTATCTTTTCTTTTAGTTTCTTGAGCGTGGGCTGACTTGACCGATGCGAACTCGAGGTATCGGTCAGGTTGACGGATGGAAGCGGTGGAGGGTTGAGTTTAGTTTTTGGTAATTGTATTAATGCGAAACATGAGTATAAAGAAGAAGAAGCGAAGTGAAGCGGGGTGGGATACTAGGTGCAGAAAAAAAGAAAAAAATTTGAATGGCCATTGCACTTCTTCTTATACCGGCTTGAGAAATAAATTTGGTGAAGTGATGGAGGGTGGTGGCGGTGCTGTATGTGTGAAGGACATTTACTTTGTGCTTGTATTACCACCTGAATTCATTTGGCAGTTTAAGGGTCAAGGATGAGAGAAAGAAATTGGGTTGTGCGGGCGTGAAAATGCGTTTCAGTGGTAGAATAAAGTCTGACAAGATATTTCGGTTTCGTTCATTCTGTATGATGGGGGTCGATGGTGTGTGCTTGTCTCTCTTTCTTTATGGGTTTCTGGGGGACGAAAGGAAAGGAGTCGGAAGGAATGGAAGTTAACGCTTATGATACGTTAATATTACCTAGGTATGGATTACAACGGATCACTTTAGGGCGTGTAACAGTATTGAGACTGACTGATTGACTGGGTCAATATATAAATATCTATATACGTATACACACAAATAACTGGGAGCTGGCGTTGTAATATAACCTTACTGCAACCGCTAACTTCTCTGTGTGGGTTCGAGTTTGCAATTCTGCCTCCCAATGTTTGAAATATTCGTCATCGAAAGATTGTTTCTGTTTCTCCATACCATTAACTGTCAGCACTACAAGCTGTATTTCGACCTCTTTCTTGACGATTAGTTCGATATCATGGGGTGGTGAGGGTTGCTCATGCAACCGAAGCTGTCGAAGTGAAAAATTGACGGCTGGTTGCGAGCCACCGAAGCGTTCGACGAAACTAGTTAAAAGAACCATGATTGTAAAAATTGATGTAAAGGGGTTGACAGCTAAGTGAGTCGGGTATCATTCAATATATAGTCTCTAGTTCTCCCCTCCAGGAGACAGCCAGCCTACATAATCACGCCTTGTCCGCGCCGCCCTTGTTGGCTCCCCGGGCCATGTGCGCCCTGATGCTCCGCAGTTCCTCAAGCACTTCCTCCTCAAACACGTCGTATTTCTCCATATACAACCTCCTCAGCTCAAACGCCACCTCGATCGCAATCAGTATGATTATGATCCACTCGAGCCGCGTGCTGTGCTTCTCGCTGGTCATCTTCTCGCTGATATCCAGCACGTTCTGCGCCACGTTAACGACCTCTTGCGCGTACGTCATCTTGTCGTTCAGTGTCTTGATGCGCACGCCGACGTCCAGGGCCTTTCCGATCTTAGAGTAGTACGTCTCCAGCTTCTCCTCGCTGTCCCAAAAGATGTCGGGCAGGGCGTCGGTCAAATCATTGTAGTGATTCAGCTGGCTGCGCAGGTTCAGCAGCTCGCCCGTCTTCTGCAGGATTAGCTCGCGAGACAACGGGGCCCGCAGGCCCTGAGACAGCTGGTCGGGTATGTACCGAGTGCTCTCGAGGTACCGCGTGAGCGAGCTCTCGAGCACGGCCAGCTTGGTGCTCCGCGCGAGACCGGACGAGAAGGCAATCTTGGCCAGTGTCGTGTCCAGTCGGTCCCCGTCCTTAACCTCCCGCTGCGTGCCTATGACTACCACATTCCCCGTCACGAGACTCTGTTCCTGATCGGGATCGGTTAGGAAGTCGAGGTCTTCCACCTCTTTGTCCTCGACGAAGGGAGACTCGGCCGCCGGGAGCAGGTGTTTGGTGGCCAGCATGTTCACAACATCGGTCGGTAGCGCCCAGGTGACGATGGTGCCCGAGGGAAAGACGAAGATATCCCCTTTATTCAGCGCTCGTGCGTGCACCACCTCGGTCACCTCGAAACCGGTACCGTCCGGGTCGAGCGAAAAGCCGTGGCTTGTGAGGATCGAGGCCACACCGTCCATATCAAAGGACTCGGCCACGCACACGGCGCTGATGGTGGAGCTACCATCTCCCTCGGCAGTGTCGGCCACGGCGGGAGACTTGGAGGGCACACCCTTCTGGGCAACAATGGCCACACGATGCAGCGAGTTCTTCAGTGGTGCCTTCCGTTTCTTCCGTGGGGTAGTCGATTTACTATTGCCATTCTTCTTGTCGGCGGCAAATTCTACTGGGGAGATGCGCTCGGGCTCGGTTCCGTCCTTCTGTAGAAAGACACTCGAAGTGAAGAAGGTGCGGCGGCGTGGGAGTTCGATCGGGTAGGTTACGTGAAAGGATCGCTGGCACGCGATCGGTCGTGGGTGAGCGGTCGCAGGCAACTGGAGGCAGCGCGCACCGAGAACGCGTACTTTTGGGGCGAGATTCGGTATTAGATTCTTCATATTGGTGCCATTGAAGCAAAAGGGACTTTGGATCAAGCCACTTTGCCTCGCAGATGTGATTCTCACGGCCCAAGAGCGGGTGGATTTGATGCGGATGCGCCCGGCACTATTTTTTACTTTCCATGGAGGGATGACGTCGGGACCAGGGTCTAGAAGAGCTTGGGCCACTTTCAGGGGACTTGGACCCGAGACCTCCCCCTGTGGGAGCCTCTTCAATCTCAACACCAACACATACCTAACCAAGGTTCATCAACATCGTCGCTTCACCAATGAAATAGGAAATCCGTACACTTCTGGCCTTAAAATTGTCGAAAAAAAATTGGAGATGGAGCACGACATGCGCGTCGAGGACTACCTGGACGACAAGCTGCAGTCGACGACGGATTTCGAGCATCTTGACACGTTGCTCAGCAGCGTCGAATTCCAGCGGAGCCAACTCCAGTCCCAGCTCAACGATGTCTCAAAGCAACTGGATGAAGCTCGCCGCTCTGCCGAGGACCGCCATGCAGACCTTATCGTCCAGATTGACGAGTTCCAGCGCCTTCAACACAGCATCGATGTGCGCCTCAAGATCGTGGCCGCATCAGATGCCCCTGACGAGGCTATCCGCCGCTTGGAGCAGCCCATGAAGCAGCTGCACAAGGTTGATCTTGCCCACAGGTACTTGGTCATGCTGCAAGATGTCCAGACACTACGCAATGCTGCCCGCGCCCATCTGCCGCAGGACCCCAAGGCCGCTCTGGAGCCGTACACGGCCTTGAAGCAGCTGGCCGTCGAGATAAGAAAGCTCCAAGGACCTGCCGATGAAGCTGCTACCCATCTGGCCGCCTATATCGAGTCTGTCACAGAGACTTTGTGGGATGAGATGAAGAAGACTATGTCGGACGAGCTCGAGGCCGTCCTGCGCAAGCGCGACTGGCCCAACATCGCCCCGGACTCGGCTGCCGACGGAGAATGGCTCCAGTGCTTCGAGAAGCTGATTGATCTCCAAATACCTGAGGTTCTGTATTCTCCTAGGGCTGTCCCACTTCTCCCAGTCGATACCATGGCGCATATCTTCGTAAAGGAGTTCCGCTTCCACTTCATGAGCGACAAGCCGACAAGCAACCCTCGTGGCATCGGGACCCACTGTTTTCCTTGGTTCTTGGCCCTCATCGACAAGTGGGAGGGCTTCTTTAGGGAGAATTTTGGTCCTATTCTTGCCGCCAAGTTTGGCCACACAGCTGTCGCGCAAAATATGGTGTACATGGACCCTACATGCGCCTTTATAACCTCCTTGCTACCTGTCATGAGGGAGAAGGTCGCCTTGACCATGACCGAGGCCGTCAAAGACCCAGCCTTTCTTAGCAGTCTCATGAACCAGCTCATGACTTTTGACGAGAATATCAGATTCATGTACAACTACAATGGGGGAGAGGTCGAAAACGAGTGGGCCGGCTTGACGTCGGAAGTGCTCAACACACACTTTGACACGTGGCTGCAGGCCGAAAAGAAGTTTGCATTGGATAGATACCACGCCATCATGGCACATCAGGATGCAAGAAACATCGACTACGACTTTGCCGGCCCCGGAAAGACGAAGCCCACATATGCCGCAACCCGGGTCACGGATCTGCTCCGATCTGTCACGGCTCAGTATGAGCGGGTCAGACGCTTTGGTCACAAGCTGCGGTTTCTTATCGATATCCAGCTCACTATTCTTGACGAATACCACGACAGTCTCCGGGGCACACTGGAAGCCTACCTTAGCATTACCTCGACTGTGGGTAGGGCATTCGGGGTGGCCAAGGAGCAGCTGGCTGCTCTAGAGGGTACGGGAGCGCTTGAGACGCTTTGCAAAGTATACGGGAGCGCAGACCATGTCGCTAATACGCTGAAGGACTGGTGCAATGAAGAGGCAAGCAGCTCATATCCATATATCATGCAACAATGTCCCTGACGACCCCTAGTTTTTCGTCACGCTTTGGGACCAGCTTCAAGCTAGGGCGAAAGTGAGCAGCGAGCAGAGCAGCAACCTCGCCGGCGGGATGAGCTACGATCACGTCAAAGACCGCACCTCCTCGGCCGTCGGCACCGAAGAGGACGGCGGCGTGCTCTTTGACGAGACCATTGCAGCTTACAGCCAAAGAAGAAAGCGTGCCCAGCAATTTCTAGCCGAGGCACTTATCGAGTCTCATCACAAGGCTTTCCGGCCATATACACACGGACCGCAATGGACTACCATTGCGGATGAGTCTCCGTCGGGTGTGTTGCTACTCTGAAGGGTGGCAAAAGCAGTTTACTGACGGGCAAACGCAGACGATTCTTTTTACCAACCGGTCATCACGTCCGAACTAGACGAACCGCTAAGGGTCGGTTTGCGTCTCAACACTGATTCCGTAAAATTGGGCCTGATCACTAATAAGAGTATACAGATTCTCAAACGAGATCTGGACTTTTTGTCCAAAACTCTCGGCGCCGCAGTCTTCCGCCGTGTCTGGCGTGAGGTCCTCGAGAGGCTGAACAGCATGCTGTGGACCGACGTGCTGATGAGCCACAATTTCGCGGCTGCGGGAGCTGCCCAGTTTATGCATGACGTGCGCGCCATCTCCGCCCTGATCGAGCGGTTCATTCCCGACGGCTCCAATTCGCTGGGCAGCCTCAAGGAAGCTCTCCGGCTGCTTAACCTCCCTATGCAGTCTTCTTCCGAGGAGGGAGCGACTACTATTGCAATGTCGCTCAAGCAGGCGACCGACAGGATTTTCGTTGACAACACTGAGGCCAAAAAGGTCCTGGAAGAGCTGGACATACGCATGTTGACGCCCGCCAATGCGAGGCAGATTCTTCAGCGGAGAGTGGAAAATGCGGAATGATTTTCCTGCGCGGGTGGGCTGGATGGATCCAATATGTGTGATTTTGGGGATACTTTCGAAGAAAATATAAAGCATATAAAAAATCAAAATTTGGCCAGGCTTATGTGCAGGCATCGCACCACACATGTTATATACATACCTCCCGCCTGTTTTTCGAGAGGTTCTTTCCTTCATTAATGGCTGTTGAAATGCAAGAGGCAGTTGAAGAGCCCCTTTCCCCAAGGCTCCCAAAATGGAAAAACGCCCGACCCGTTCTATGCGTTAAGCAATTGGACTTCTCTCTCCTCTATTAGAAGAGAGAGGGGGGGTATCTATGTAACGACTTTTTCTTCACCGGTTGTCAAATTAACATTGATCAGTTAGTTGATCGCTCGCATAGTCATCTCGACGACAGCAAAAGTCCCCGCGCTCACAGGCATAGCCCTCAGCAGCGTCGGGCCGATGCCCTTCCAGAAGCCCCTTGCGCCCTCGGCGCGCCACGTCTGCGCGAAGCAGTCCCTCATGGTCTTGTACCGCTGCTGCGACCCAAACCCATCGGTCTGCATCTTGCTCTTGACGACATCGAACGGGTAGCTGGACAACCACAGCGCCTCGCCCGCCAGCCCACCGTACAGCGCAACCTTGTAGGGCGGGATCTCTTTGCGAGCGATCTTGTTCCTCGCCGCATCGGCGTTCATGAGCCACTCGAAGGCCAGAAACCAAACCCCGTAAGCCTGCGCCTCGCGCAACACCGTGACCGCCTCGCCGCGGTACAGGCCGGGCAGTACGCCGCCGCCTTGACGGGAGAGCTTGCGCACGCAGTCGAGAGGACCGGAGTAGAGCCGCGCCGAGGCCGAGTGCGGCTGCGTCTGCAGGCGGATGCGCACGTGCTCGATGGGACCGGAGATGACGCTGTTGGCGACGCCGGCGAAGGCGCCGGCGGCGTAGTACTCGCCGTAGCCGAGGTTGTGGACGCCCGGGATGAATGGAGAGGTCGTGTGGGAGGCGGATTCGACGCGCCGTTGCTCGAGGAAGCGGCGCGCCGAGTGGAAGGCGCCGAACTGGATTGATACGCAGGCGCCGATGCCTAGGAGCGGGGTGAGGGTGCCTTTGTAGAAGGCCAAGGGACCTTCGTTCTTCCAGATCGAGGCGGCGGTGGAAGCAGCGGAGGGATAGGCGGTTGAGGTTTGAAGGCGGACTTTGACGATGTCGAAGGGTTGGCCTTGTACAATGGAGGGCAGATGTTAGAGATTTGTTCTTTTAAAGTTTGTTGCTGTTCGTCCGATTTCTTGCCTGGGTTGAGGTACCTACCTAGGCAAGCAAGGTCAGGTAAGGTAGGCAACTTGAGCAAGACTCACCGATCAAGACTTGCGCGACACCGCCGGCCGCGCCTGAAAACAAATCCTTGGCCGTCTGCAGCGCACCGCCGCTGTGGACTTCGACATCAGCAGCAGATTCGGCCATCTTTGTTAATCTGTTTCTTTCGTCTGTTGCTATCGTGTTGCTGCTGCTGTTGTCTGCCCCGCCCCCGCTCACTCGCTGTCGAGAATTAGATCGGAGGAGATTTCCGGTTGGGATTCAGACTCGAATAGGTATATTCTGGTCTCTCAATCATGAATTGGTGATCTCTGCAACTCAAGATTTCTGCAAGTGAACGGGTGGTAGCAAGGTTGAGTTGTATGAGGGCAAGGCGAATAACCCGATATCGGCAGCTTGAACAATGAATTGAGACGAACGTGCGGGCGGTGGCGGCGGGCTGCTTTTTATTATCTGTTATGGAGAAATCCAATCTTTGGCAATCAACAATGCCTGAATGGTCCCCGATTGTGCAATGTGCATGCCAGGGGTACATGGGATGGACACGGTGGATCTCCCCAGCCCGTCGGGATATCCGGTCTTGAGCTTTGCGTGCTTCATTGCGTGCTTTTAGGTATTACAAAATGTATAACCCACCTTGAAAATGAACTGGTGAAAGGGACAATATCATCAACAGCATTAGCTACTGTAAAAGGACAGCCGAATCCACAGCTATTTGCGTGATCTCTTGCGGTCTACATTTGTGCCTCTAGATTTGTTTAGGTACCCCTCTTTGATCCTCAGGGCATTATTCTCTTCCTTTCAAATGTGACCGGAAACCCCTCTATATCAACCAAAGTATCACCGTACTGCGCTTTACGGACACGGATATCGACCCCGGGGAAGAGACCCCGCCATTCCCGGCCCATATCGGGAATAGGCGGGGTCCTGTTCGGAGCCCGGGGGGTCGGGACGTGAGGAATCCGGCCACCGCTCGGAGACCTATCCTACATATTGGTGAGTATGACTGAAACGCCATAGCATCCGAGTTCAGATATGATCGTCACAGGAGTCGCCGAGCATATGATATATAGTCCAAGCCCAACGACCTTCAGCAGTTCGGCGACTATCTAGCCCCCTCATACCTCGAGCAAAACAGTCGCCGAGAGGCTTTGAGACATGCATGTCAATACATGCAGCAACTAGGACGAATTGTAGCCAACGAACCACTCCACACAAACAAGTCCGGGCCCAGGAGCGATAGGCGAGAACGACTCGTGGCCGGTTGATCGATTTCCATGAACCTGTCGCCGCTAGACTCTCGTAATTCGACTTCCGCCTTTCTGGCTCTCTCTAGCCGCCTCACTTTGTGCCTGTGCCTCAATCTGGATAGCCTCTTTCAGCTTCGCCACCACTTCCGGCTGCGTCGTAAACACCCTCTCCAGCATCTCGTCCAACTCCCTCTCTATCTTTGCCAGGTTCTTCTCCCCGAGTTTGTTGCTCTGGGGGTTTCTCGCCTCGTTGATAGTCGTTGCCCAGCGCCGCGTGAACGCGTATATACTCTGGCGAAGCAGTCCGTCGAGCTGTTCGCCAGCGTCATGTTGAGTGTTGTCGATCTGCGCACTCGGCGTCGCCGCTCGCGGCGTCGGCGTACCGCTGCGCGACCACAGAGACGAGCCGGGGATATAGGAGGTGAAGCTGGTAAGTATGCTGCCAACCAGGTTCAGCGGGCTGCTGCTGCTGATCGTGTCCCAGATCTGTCCAAAATGTTGCAGACCCATCCCAGCCACCTGGCTGCTTCGTATATCGCCGATCTCGAGCGACAGTAGCTCGTTCTTAAGAATAAGGAGGTTCTTGATCATGAAGAGATCCGAGTCTGTGCCATTCTTGCTGGACCTGATACGCGTATCTGCGCGGTGCAAGGCTGCCATCGACTCTTTCACGATTTTGAAGACAACCGGACTGTTGCGTTGCTGGAGGGGGAGAGGAATGTCAGATTATACTCTGCAGGGATGAAATAACTGAATCAAGTACTTACACATCGCTCTTTAGGCATGGACTGGTCAAACATGCCGAGGAGTTCGACCGCACGCTTCACAGGTGGGAAAGCATTCGAGGTTGCGTTACCACCAACCATTGGTCCAATCTTGAGCTCCTCCGGTTTAACAACAGCTCTGGATATTGACCTGGCAATCTCTGCCTCGAAGAAGGCGTCTGTAAACGTCCACAGGTGCTCCGCCAGGATTCTTGAAGCCAGTTCCCGACAGTGCGCTGCAAATGGGCTTTCGTCTTCGTCATAGTCAACAAGGAGATATTCGCTGGTGATCCATCCAATAACATGGCATACCGTTCCCAGATCTCTTGCTTGTAACGTTGACTGGAGGTTTGTGGCGATGGGCGCGATATTCGTCCCGGTGACCAGCGACCGTTGGTGTGATTTCAAGGCCGCAAATGCAGACCTCGCCTCTGGCGAATAATGCGGTTCTATCGAGAATATTTTTCGGAAAAGGGCGGCCTCGATGTAGGATCGCTCAAAGCATTGCTTGACAAAGTTCCTGAGAGCTGTTTCTAGCGATGTATCCTTCAAGTCTTGCTTGAAAGCGTCAAGCTCGTGCTGGACAATAGGCTTGAGATCACGGTCTCGAATATCTAGGAAGGCGTGGAACAGATTGTTCGCCGTGTTTGTGTAGATGTCCGAGTTCAGCCCAGCCTTGGGCTGGCCGTACTGGTCATACGCGCTCATTATCACTATTTGGATATTGGGAATCAGCGAATATGAATCCATGAGGATCTCTTCGAAGCGGCCATAAGCAAGGGCATGGCGAGCCGACTCGGATTGAGTTGCCGCAATCTGCCGGGATATCTCGCTAGACACCTTTTCTAGCCGGTTTGTGAAACCAACTTCTAAAAGATGTAGTGCTTTCGTCAGGAGTGACTGATATCGCGTGAGATAGGACTCGGCGTCTCGATAAAGATTCTAAATGATATTAGCAAATTCCGCTCTGTTCGAAGCGAAAGCTCGACGAAAGCAATACAGACATTCTTGGTCATGAAAGCAATGCACGAGTCCAAATTGGCCAGCACCTCCCCAAATACTTCGTCGTCAACGAGTCGACCTGCACCGGGGGCGTTGAGTCGCCTGATAACGTTGTCAAGGTAGCCGTAGTAGTAGAGGTCAGTGCCGATCTCATCAGCAAGCTCCTCCAAGCGCTTCTGCTCCGTCAGCAGGTCGTCGCACTGTGACTGGAAGGAAGTAGTCTGGTCCTCAACTGCCCGGAACGACTGGCATAGAGACTCAAGCATCCTCAGCGCGCTGTTCGCATCGTCGACGAGGGTCCCAAGATGTCTTTCTGTCATCTCAAGCTGGTCATGATAGAGGCTGGCACAAAAGTCAGCAAAAGGAGATAGAACATGTCAACATCTGGGCTGAGCATACAGATACTCCTGCTGGCTCGCTTTCAGGAGCTCCTCCTTCAAGACATCCGGCTGTAACCCATCCTCCACTGCCTCCACCAGGCCGGTCTCGGGGATAGAAAGCGCCAACGCTTCCCATTGTGTACTGTGATTTTGTCTCCTTCTTTGCTTCCTCAATTTCTTCGAGGACTGACTGACGAGCCTCGGGGTTACGATGTCACAAAAGTCCGAGTACGACTTGGCCCTCTGGATGACCAAGGCCTGCGGTGGTGCGTTCGTGTCCTCGCGGTCCTCGAACAGTGCGGGCAAAGGGTTTGCTGCGTCGGCATGGTCTCCGGCGCACTGTCGGTAGTCAAGTATCAAACGTCAGCAAAGGGCGTCTGAGCAAGTCGGGGAAGTGTGACGATGCTTCGTACATTGGGCTGCTGGAGCAGCGATTCCTTGCGCCGATGGCCCGGCCCTGCGGCTTGCGTACTGGAAACCGCCGAAGGCCCTCGCCGCTGCTGAATTTCAGGCACAAAGCTGTACCAGGAATCCTCGTACATAGCAGTGGACGTTGGCGGGTTCAATGACCCGAACTGGCCGCCCTGGATGTCGGAGAAAATGATGAGATTGGGCGGTATCCGTACCTGGACACGCCGGAAAACGTGGCCGTTAGGGTGTCCCCGCCGTTGAGGTATGTATTGTACAGGATGAATACAGTGGGCTTGGCGGCGGGCGGCACAGACCGAGACCCTGGGATGGCTTGGTTGAGTGTCATTTGCGTAACGTACGGAATAACCCGAGAAATTTGCCATTGGCGGCACCTCCACACCGTCAAGGGCATGTTAAGCCTGGAGCTTCTTCCGTCACCATCTTATCGCTCCCGCCGTGAGCCTTTCCGGAATACAGAGACGACGGATAACCCGGACGCCGATCCATAGGTATCCATCCGAAAGCCTCCTCCGCAAACAATGAAGGGACCATCTCTCGACTAGCAATTGTCCAGCTAAAGAATCACGCCCAAACCCAAATTGTGAGTGCCCACATTGCAGAGAAGCAAGCATGGCATCTCCTTTGATCGCCAGAGCTGCTCTTCGGCAGACACACCCAGCCCGGATCCGTAGGGCAGCCACTTCGCAATGGGCGCGTCATTCGAGCAGCTCCCACGACGAGGCACCGCGCTCCCGTCCTCGCATCGGCGGACTACTCGCTGTTTTCGCCCTGTCGGGTGGCGCCGTCTGGGCTTATCCGCTCGTGTCTAGCAAGCTGTTCCCGCAAGCTGAGCAAGTCCCTGTCGAGACTGTGATTGAGAAGCCGAAGACACGGAAGACGCCCAAGACACCGACTTCAAAGGAGCTGAACCGGGATTTGGTGAGCTCGGAGCATCCCGGCGTTTATGCATGGGGTTCGAATGCCGGCAAGGTGGTCGCCCCTGATTTAGACGAGGCCGTGGTTAAGGCCCCGAGGCGCATCTCATTTTTTGACGGCCAGATCCTGCGCGACCTGAAACTCGACCGCGACTTCGGCGCTGCTGTCACGGAAAATGGCGACCTGGTGCAGTGGGGTGCTGCCTTCTCCCAGAGTGATGGTGATAGCAAACCCGTGGTCACACTGAAGGGGAAGGATATTGCCAAAATTGCCCTTTCTCGGGATCGCATCATTGCTCTTGCATCCAATGGATCGGTGTATTCCCTCCCAGTCTCTGCTTCAGATCAAGCCCGGATGATGTCGTCACGTCAAGCTCCGGACCAGCAGAAGGGCAGCTTGTCTTGGATCCCATTCTGGTCTTCCGCACCATCGTCATCAGCTGGAAACTATCGTACTCTACAACCCAAGGATCTGAAGTGGGGCGAGAAGATTGTCGACGTCCGCAGCGGTCTGGATCACTGTCTCTTTCTGACGTCCAAGGGCCGTGTATTTTCAGCAGCCGCGAGCTCCATGGACTTTCCCGAGAAGGGTCAGCTTGGGATACCCGATTTGACTTGGGACCACCGACCAGAGGGCCCGTACGACCAACCACACGAAGTCAAGGGCCTCGGCGACTGCAATATCAAAGCTATTGCCGCTGGAAACTTCCACTCTCTTACTCTGGATGATCAGGGCAATCTGTACTCCTTCGGCGAAAATTCCCGTGGCCAGTTAGGTTTCCAGTTTAACCCCGAGAAACCATACGTTGACCAGCCCCTGCAAGTCCCCGTCCACAAGCTTTACGCGGGGACCAATCTTGTGCCAAAGGTCACCTCCATTGCTGCCGGTGGAGTGAACAGCTACTTTACAGTCGACGCCACCCAGGCCCCGAACTTAGGATATACCAAGGCCTTGGTTCCAGCTAATAATAAGAACACTGTCGTGGCTGACACGTGGGCATGCGGTGGAGGCATATTCGGCAGCTTGGGCAATGGCAAGTGGACGCACATATCAAACCAGCCTACCAAGATCAACACTCTATCAAGCCTCTCCGAGTTTGATGAGGCTACGAACAGCGCCACGCCTATTCGGCTGGCTGGTATCTCTGTCGGCAGCACGCACGCATGCGCTGTAATGGACAACAAAACAACAGAAGGAGGGTGGATGAGCTGGCTACGAAGTCCCTTTTCTGGGAGTGACTCCAGTTTTGGCGCCGACGCCATGATGTGGGGAGGCAACGAGTCGTATCAGTTGGGCACGGGGAAGCGGATCAACGCCAACATGCCCGTGTACGTCCCACCGCTCGACGGTGGCCGGGGCGGAACCGAACTGAAGACGAAAGGATCGCAGCGGTTACAGATTATGCCGAAAAGGACGGTCCGTCTTGGCGACGGTAGGAAGGCCACGGTGGAGCAGCGCATCGAATGCGGACGACATGCCACGGCGGTCTACTGCGCGCCGGCGTGAAACCCGAGCCAAATGGTGGCGAGAGGTTATGTTTATTTATATTCATTGTATTGATATGGAATAATCTGGTACCAGTCTGGCGGGTATGGGTGGGTGGGTGGGTAGGCGGAACGGTGCGTCTTGTTTGTGTTATAGCCCGTGTATCCATGGATATGGGTGGCAGTGTATTGTGTAATTTGTATCCCATCTCACAATATCTCTGGATTTGATATACATCTACGTAGACGTACACGTGTTTATATGGTCGATGAGAAATCGGGAATCAGGGGTTGCCCAAACAGCGGGGATGCAGGGCGGCGGCGGATATTTTTGGATTCCATTGCAGGCGACTCGCCTCACCTGAACCCCAAACACAACAGTTGACCTCGGCCAACGGCTGCTGGCCCTCGTCGCCAGGAATTGTCCTGCAATGCAAGCCGGGCAACATGTGCGACACAGGCGGCCATCAGCCCATCGTATCGAGGGGCCACGCCATAGGCCGCCATCGCTGGCCGCCACAAACCTTGACAGAGCTTAATCCGTCCAAACAGAAGATCGCAAGCGCATTCGCAAGCGCACTGTTGCATCCATGATTGTTGGTGACTGGGCGGCTCGCGGGGGGCTGCAGACCTTTGCCCGGTAAACCCTCCAATTCCGAGTCGCTCCCATGATCTCCCGCTCCTGAGGCACGCGAGCAGTTCTTCATACTGTACTTGCCGAAGCGGTTAAGAGCCGGCAGGTAAGGTGTTACGTACCCATACTTTCGGTAGTGTTAGAACTAGACCGGAGCTCCTAATATTCAGTAGTCCCCGCCAATGTCCCTGAATGTTTTGGGGACTTTGATTCCAGGTTGGGGGCCTTGCCGGCGGGGGAGCTGCTGCAGTCTGCAGGTGTGCACTGTCGCTGCAGCTTGCGGGTGTTTGGTTGCAGCTCGCGAGTCTTTGCAAAATGGACTTATGAGCGCGGTGAATACTATGAGTCGAGTCTCGGAGGCCAAAAGCAGCTTAGATCACACTAAATTTGACTATGTGGCTTGCTTAGTTTTACCTCCCTTGTAAACTTCGTGTTGATCAGGATCCTTTTAAATTGAGACTGCTCTAAAAGGCTAGCCTTTTAAATGACATCGATATTTCTTATTTATTTTGAGCGAAGATTAGGCTGCTATGCTTTTTCTCATACGTAATTTACCAGCAAAAAGAAGTTGACAAAACTTAGTATAATAAACTTCGATTGTAATCCAATTGTATAATAGTAGTAGTGATAAGTTGTTAAGCTGAACTACTTTTACAGGGCTACCTTTAGCTCTATAGAAGGTGTGCAAGTTATAGTATAACCTGCAGCCTATACAGCAGAAGAATGCGGAAGCGACAACTGTACAGAAGCTGTAGGGGAAAATAATAAAACAAGAATATAGTGAACTATACACTGTAACAACAAGTGTAGGTAAATGATTCAATTTAGATACAAGAGCTGTATAACAAACTATGTACTATAAATAAAAGGAAAAAGTTCTATTGCAAAGACAAAGTCTTGTTAGTATAACGGCGATCGCACATAACCTACTACAACTGCGCTAACATCCCCTTAATCCAGTAACGTAGTAGCGTACTTAGAAATAGCTTTAATTAAGCAATGCGTATGATGATGATACAGTAACATTTTTAGGAATAACTTTATTCAATTTCAAATGGCAACCTTATCCGAAAACCTATTTAGTTAGGTGATAAGCCTTACTTTATTGCGATTTTGGCTGTAAATTGGTATAAAAGTGAAGTGGGGAGCCTTGAAACTGGGGATTAAAATCTGGGGACTTAGCTCATCAAGAATAAGCTGCAACCAAACACCCCCTGCGTGACGGGTGACGGGGACAGGGGCAGGCTCGTCGCTTGGCGTCACCTCCGTAGTGGGTGTCCAGCGTGGGCGTCTGAGGTGTTCTCGGCTCCAGCAGCTCGCGCCGGCGCATGCCTACCACTCCCACTATGCCTAAAGTGAACAAACCTCCTCCTATCCATTTCCACGTTGTCTGCCTGTCTTGTATTCCGCAACTTTCTTTTTGCAAACAAATTTATTATCAAGGTGCTTGCCAACCTGCCTTCTACCCAAACCACCGATTGGCTATCTTCGCGCACAACCGGGAATCTGTGGCTTCCCTTGCATAATTCCCGTCGTGGTGAACCGGCTGGCTGCTTCTAGATTTCCGGCTAGGCACCTCGGGCTACATCACAAGAAACCGTTCCCCTCGCCCGCCCGACGGGATTCAACCAGAACAGCCTTTCCGAGACGGACCTTGTATCAGACAACTGTTCGGCGAACTCTCTTTCTCTCGTCCGCCTGCTAGTCTGCTACTACTGCCGGCATTCACGTACTCTAATCGCACAGACATCCCGTCTGCACTACCTGACCTTACAACTCCCCGCCGTTCCCGCCATGGAGCACTTTCCGCGATTCCGGCGCAAGAAAGATCTCGTTGCTCCCCCGACCCTCATTACTCCTGCGAACGATAATACTACCGACGCCACCGCGAGAACGACAACGCCTTCCCCCGGCGAGGTCCAGCCCGCTACCGCCACCGCTGCCCCCGCCGCCATGATGCGACCCGTTCAGAAACTCAGTCCCTTCCGAGTCTTCCACCGCTCGTCGGGGAAGCGAGCCCGCGACTCGCCGCCAGCGTCGCTTCCCCACTCGCCCACCGCCGCCGCCGTCCTGGATCCTGATAGCGCGATCGCCGACCGGCCCGTTTCTCCGATGTCTTTCAAGACAGATGCTACCGGCGACCACCAACAGGAGCAAGAGGCAGGAAGGGCGCCCAAGATCCCTACCTTTCTCGAACTAAGTCAACAAGGTGGGTGCTACGCCTCTTTCCTGCGCCGTCCTGCCGGGGTGGTTTGATGATTCTTTAGCCCGTGAGAAACTAAAAATATGCGCAAAATCTACAGAGATCATGCTCAAGTACCAAGAGCTGACCTGGCTTGAGAGGAGTCGCTGGATGCAAGGAGCACATAACCCCTCGCCAGACTTCAAGTGGGCGCGTCCGCAAGGAGCACACCTAAAGAAGCTGGACAGGTACGGAAACATACAGCCATGGCACAACAACCGGGTAAAACTACAGGTTCCCGAGGGCCACATCGACTACATCAACGCATCACCCATAACCCTAGTACCGTCGACGCACCCGACGTCGGACGGCCGCACCGCCGACATGCGCGAGGCAGACCGCTACATCGCGATGCAAGGGCCCAAGCAGACGTCCACGGACCATGTGTGGCGCATGATTGTCGAGCAGCTGGAGAGCCCCGGGGTCATCGTCATGCTGACCGAGACGCACGAAGGCCACGCGGAGAAGTGTTTTCCCTACTTTCCCCGCAGTCCGGAGGATCCGCCTCTCGAAGTGAACGAGCGCGACGAGTTCAGTGATGGCTTCCGGGCCACGGTACGGTGCGAGGGCATGGAGGAGACGCCGGCCGGGGACGCGATTGAGCTACGGAAGTTGGTTATCCGCGTGCACTCGCTTCCCAGCAGTAGAACCACGCAGCAGCAGGGTTCAGGTGGGGCCGTTCAGCCGCCGGCATTGAACAGGAGCAGCCAACAAGCCAACGTCGCGGTTAGCCCTGAGCATGAAGAGGAAACGGATGCCGACTTCGATATCAAGATGAAGTCACCGCTCGCGATGCCTGGGCAGCACCTGGGCTCTAGTCACACGAGTTTTGCTGCGTCCTCGTCCGGTGCTTCTTCTCCTCGGCCGGCGGTCAATATTGGGAGAGATGAGAAGGCGGCGGAGGAGGAGGAGGAGTTTGTGGAAGAGCGTATCGTCTGGCACTTCTTGTACAAGAAATGGCCCGACTTTGGCGTGCCTGCGCTAGCGGACCTAGAAAGCTTCTTCACGCTCATGCGGCTGTCGCGCGTGAAGAACGCGGGTCCCCACAACCCGAGGATCGTGCACTGCAGCGCCGGGGTGGGGCGTAGCGGGACGTTTATCGCCCTCGAGCACCTGATCCGGGAGCTCGATGCCGGAGTGCTGGAGCACTACGACGAGAGGCTGGCGACCACGGCGGCGACAAGTACGACGAACACGCCGGTTTCTTCTTCCTCACAGCAGCAGCAGCAGCAGCAGCAGCAGCAGCCGCATCACCTGGGCGGTAATAATAACGAGGGAGGAAGCGAGAGTGCGAATACGTCGCCCACTACGAAAAAGGAGGAAGAGGGCGAGGATCTGATTTTCACTACGGTTAATCATTTGAGGGAGCAGAGGACCACGATGGTGCAGGCGGAGATTCAGTATCTGTTTATTTATCAGGTGATGAGGAAGCTGTGGAAGGATAAGTATGGGAGTGATGGTGAGGAAGGGCAGGGTGAACCCGCGGCTAAGAGGCTCGAGGTTGATCCGTTTGTGTCTTCGTGAAACTCTTGTTGTGTTTTGATCATGGCTTTTTGGGGGTTGGGCTGGATCTGGCTATTTGGGTAAAGCCCAGATTGGATCCCTTGTTTTGCGTTGTCTTTTTGATTTTGTGAGAGCATGAGCAGCCTGCAGGTGGTCGACAGAGAGGAAAGAGTTGTGCATTGCATGGGGGGAACGTCACCGTTTGTTAGACTCGTTTTGCTTTACTAGTTGTATTTGTTCTGTTTCTGTCTTGTTCTGCCTTGTATTATTGCTTGAGGTTCCCCTTCCGTTTAGCGATTTCCGTCTCTCCTTGTGTTTTTATCTTATTTCTGTTTAATTCCTCTTTTTTCTTTCTTCTCTGTGTATTTGTTTGTTTGGCGAAGGCGTTCCGATGATGATAATTCAGGCAGGCAGGCAGGCAGGATATGAGTTGCATACAACACACATGCCATTATATATGGGGTGTCATTAACGGGCTGATTTTCTCGAGGGGAAATCTGTTGAGAAGTGGTGGAGGCATCTGGCATGCAGTTAGATTCTGGGAAGGGGGGTGATGTGTTGGCATCGATGAGGGCATGGGTTCGGTTAGGTTTGGTTGATGATTTTGCATTGACATACACGCATGGAGATGGCCTATGGGTATTTTTGTTGTTTTGGGTATCTGTATCAATATACTTGTGATTTCTATCCTTCCGTCAAACGCCCCCTCCCCTCCCATGTTGATTTGTCTGGACTCTCGGTGCCATCTCGGGACATGTGATCATCTGTGAAGTCAGGGAGGGTTGCTGAACTGACTCTCCCTCTTTTGAAATGACCCGAGAAAAGGGGGGCATACTGAGGCGACCGTGTTCCAAACATCTGGCAGTAGTCCGCTGAAATGGGGACTTCTCTAGCTCACTGCCTGAGGTGATTACCATCCATGGCATGGAGATTGCGATTTGTCCTCCATTTGAAAGCTACTGGGGATGGCTCCGTCCGAACAAGGGGCTACTGGAGAAGGACGATCAGGACGGGTTTTGGCTAAGGAGCCCTGGGAGCCTGGCCTGGCAATATTCGGTCATGCCGTTGACGACAACACACAACCACCCCGTAGGACAGATGGAGAATCGGGACCGCATTACCCTAGAGCCCTACTAATCTGATAGGAATCGAGAGAGAGCTTCTAGAAGGGCGAATGGAAGCAATCAGCCAGTTATCCGCGCACAGACAGACGGGGTTGGGTCAATGTCATGCCGCAGGTTACATCAACACACAACGGCTTTGCGTTGCCTGCCGTGTCGTGTCGTCCAACAGTCTCTCCAACGGTTATATGATTCATGGTTGGCTGTAAATCTGTATCGTACCCACATAGTTAATATCCGTTGCTTCGGCGGCTTCGCGGTATCTTATGTGCATTCAAACCACGTTTTTGATATATGTGGGGGACGGCACGAACGAACCAACCTTGTGCTCTCGAGCCTCTTGTACCGTCCAACCTCTCATGATTTGAATCCGATTGCCCAACCACGGACGGCCTTTTTCTGGACACCACCACCTGCCAGTTGTCCATCCATTGTATCCCGTCCGTCCAAACTCGCAGAGCAATCAGTGTAGGAACGCGTGGAGTAACCAGCACACCAGGAAGCAGTAAACCCCCGGTGCAACATGATGGATGGCTGCCGGAACGCGGGAACACAGGTATCTCGGTCCGTGATGGCTAAAGACTATTAAGGCAGATATCATTTCCTGGTATGATACTTGGCTTTCTCTCATTACTACCTTGGTTGAGTTGTTTTATATGTCCAGTGCACAGTGGAGTGGCCAGTTCAATACCTTACCTTGGTGGGAGTGATCCATGGACGATCGGCTTCGTGGCTGCCAGGAGACGGTGCTTGAGGTTTGTGGGAGAGGAAAAGCACAGGATGCATTCAACTCCTCCGCCCTCGGCCCTCCTAGGGATCTCGGCTAGACTCGCAGGCATTACGGAGCCGAGATGCTTGTCAACCGCTCGCGTGTCTGCCATGTGCCAGCCATCCGCTCGCTCAAAACTGGTCCACCTCCACTGTGTCAGTGCCCTGCAGCGGTATCTGTACCACTGCAGTACGGATACTCCGCTCGTACATAGCGCCATTGACAGGCGCGAGTGCCCGGACTCGCTAGAATTTTGGTTCTCATCGTCCTTCCCAAAATGGAACTCGAGGTCCCGTCCCTTCTGGATTGCGACCCTTGTTTTCCAACCTGGAATCTTGTGCTATCTTTCGATCCAACAGGAGGTACGTATTGGAGTTTGCGTTTCATTGGATCTAGATTCTAAACAGGCTATATCTAAACGTCAGGTACCGTTGGTTCACCTGACTCGAAGACAAACTTGTAGGGGGCGTACCATTTGACACGTTCGTGCCCAGACAAAACGCCCGGCCCGAAACCACACACTAGTTCTGGTTCTAGAACCCGTGAACTTGACTACCTTGAGGCAGTACGAACAGTGCAAGTTGACACTACCGTGGCGGGGGTGTCTAGAACGGTCTGTAGGAAAGAGATCAGGATTAAGTCTAGTCCACAAAATCACATGAGTACCTTACCTACCTAAGATACCTAAGGTAGGTGGTTGTCGGATACGGGACCTCCACTGTTCCATACCAGGTACCTTGTACACCGTACTACCCATACCCAGCAAAAATGAGGTAGCGAGAGCGGATGATTTCACCGCGGTACCACCATCCGACGCAAACCAATATTCTATATCTATTTTGGGATGGAGATTACGTATGTACTATACAGAATATTCGATATGTATTGTAAAATCGACGCATCTTTGCATTACAACACAGTACCAGCCGGCATGCTGCGCAGCCTTGTTGAATGGCGTCAGTCTCGTGGCATCATGATGTGTCTGGATACAGGTTCCGCCGTCCCGGACACGATGGTTGCCACAGGAGTAAGACAAGGGGAAAGATAAAATCTCAGGTACAGGTTCAAAGCACGTCACTTCGCCAATGCTCATCGCCCATTGCATATCGCGGGGTGTCGCGTGTAGGTAGGTCCCTAGGTAGTGACGATGCGGGGTGCATGCCCCCAGACTTTTGCGTCGGAAGCAGGCTGTGGTAACTTAAGGTACTACCTGGTAAGTACATCACAGGCCTGTTCGGGACGACACCCGGTCTCGCATTTTCTCACATGAAAAAAGACGAAAGACGAAAGACGCGTCTTTTCACCTGCCTCAAGGTCCCCCCCAATTGATCTCATGGTGGTCGTCGGATGGCGTTAAATGATGGTGAGTTGTCCTTTGTCCTTTGTACCACGGCACACCCGACGACACCTACAGGTACCCGTCGTCCACTGCAAGTACGCACCGCACATCTTCAGCGATCAACCGTCTCGTCAGCCGTCAGCCGAACCATAAATGGCCCGAGATTACATGATACTGAAGAAAGCGTAATATTGCCCTCGTCTTAAGTTGGAGCCGGTGCCGGGCCACGCGACCCTTGTTAAAGGAGACACACACCAAGCCAAGACAACTTGGAAGCCCGGGAGCTCAGAGCCGCCCCACCATCGTGAATTCCAGGATGATGTCGGGTCGACCAGGGACCCCAATCCGGCAAAGCTCGTAAACTCTGAATCCACATCCGGGCCTTCTGGAAGCATTCTTAAGAGACCGCCAATCAGCCCTGCTGCCCAACACAACAGAGGCTCACAGGTTCGCAGGTTCACAAGCTGTTTCTTGTATTCCGTGTACTACACGGCAACACGCCAAATCCGGTCCTTACCTAGGTACTCTACCTCCCCTACCTACCTCCTGCACGCCACCTCGCCGCGGGGGCGGTCGACTGTGCTGCTTGCTAGAGCTTAACCCGTACTGCCGGGAGTCTCACTCGCGCCCCCGGCCAACAGCTTCCAGAAGTTCCAGGTTATAGCGTCGTCGGCGGTTCGGAGCTTTTGTCATCAATCCACCAAGGATCACAGCGTTGTGAGATCGTGGGTCGGTCAACAACAGGGTACGATATTCAGTGAACAACAATGGCATCATGATGCGACTTCTGGTCCCAGGGTTAACGACAGGCGTTTCCCAATATTTCAGAGATCCCACATTCCAGTCAGCAGCGGACTGCTCGGGCTTGACCCCAAAAGGAACGAGGCCGTATCCGTAATCCTCTCCAACAACCTTCCACCAGCCCAGAAACTGGCGAGATTCCAAAGCCGAGGGGGCACTCGATAAACGGCCCGGCCTTGTTTCCACTCCTCGCATATCAACAATCGGGGGCTCCCTTGGACGCAGGCCGCGACGAGGCCCAAGGTCCCGCGCGCCCACGGTCACGACAGCCACATTCCTCCCCACCTTGGACATTTGCGAAACGTTTTTGGGCAAAGGAGCACAAACATTCGCCTTTAAGCACTGCGGTTAGTTGCATTGCAGGATCGTGACGAGACAGTCACAGCCTGAGGGCCAGATTCAGCACATTTTCGCAGGCAGATAAGATAGTCCGCCATGACGTCGATTGTAAGTTGAAGCCCCTCTCGTCGCGTGTCGCTGTCTTTCTCCCGGAGACACACCCCTTGCAAGAATGGCTGGCGGCTTGCGCGACAAATCTACACATCCCGCGCCAGGCCTGACCGATGCCAATTCAACATACTCACCGCCTCATTTCACTCTCACTCCCAGTCATGCCATGGGCCTGTTTTGTGTTCCCCCACGTTGCCAAATCCGGCAGCTTGGAGCTCCCACCTAGACCCCAGACTCAGAAAGACGGGACTCAGCGTTCGGTCTTGCCCCAACACACTCATCCGTGTGTTCCGGCATTCCGGTTGGCAAACAGCCCGAAGCGGCCACCGTTACCTGTTGGTGGCCGTTTTATATACATAAGAGCTCGCTGTGGCAGGCCACGAGTCTCAGTCTCTCCGCCTTACACACACACCGCGTTCATTCCCAACCCCACCCAGCCCGTTGGTGAACAACATCTGCTATCATGGCGCACTCACACGAATTTCCCCTTCTTCCATTCTGTGCATATCAAATCATAGCCATGATGCTCTAAGCGGAAGAGAATCGTCATCGACTGTTGAGTCAGGCCTCGGGCGCCTCATACGGAAAGATGCTGATCCTTGATCTCCAGCTCTGTCTTGCCCACTACTGTGATCTCCACGGCCCCACGCCGTTGATGGTCACGGAGGGGCTTCCGGTACCCTGCAACGCCTGCTACGACGACTCTCCTTTTGACTACACCGGGGCCGCCACCGCCCGGCCACGCACCAGCACACCTGCGTCTAGCGCGACGGGACATGCCGCAACCGCCATCTCGGAAGCATTCCGGCGTATGAATTTCGGCACCACTCCACGGAGCTCGTCGGTTCCGGCGTCTGAACAGGAAGCCCAGACCTATCGCGCCGCTCTCCGGAGAGCCGCGCGGGTGGCCGAATCAGGCTCCGCGATAGAAACGCCCCCGCAGAGTCCAGGTTTGCCTCCTGGGGGTCCCAGTACCTTCCAGCAACAGAAGCCCCGCCCCGATTCCGGGTTTCGCAGAACATATGACGAATATGTAACTCGGCGTGCCGGGCCGTGCGACAACTGCGCGCTCACATTACCGAAACGTCAAGAGACCAGCAAGGAAGTGGGGGTGGACTCGCGACCAGATTATGGCCCGACGCTTCGGACACGGGCGCCGTGTGCCCGGGTGTTTGACGGCGCCGACGCCACTTCACCGCCCACCTCACAAACTTCTTCCTCAGATCCATCGGAAGATGAGTCAGTAAGCGCCCGGCCGCCGCGGCCTTCCCATCGCCGGACCGGCACGACCGCCTCGGTGGCGTCGCATTCCAGCACTAGCTCGAATGCCGGCGCGAACACACATACCCACTATCTGGATTACACCTCGACGCACGAGCCCGTTGCGCCCACTTCCTTCTCCATCGTCCGTGCATCCTGTCTGCGGACGCTTTCTTTCGAGACGCTTCCCCGGCCACCGGCAACAGCTGGTCCTCCCGCTGCTCCCGGCGGCGGGGGCAGCACGCTCTCGACGCCCAGCGCCTCACCCAACACGCCCGCCTTTGTCACCACGCATAGCGTTGGGTCTGCAGCGTCGGGTGGACCTATTTTCTTTGGCGATCCGGGCACGGGATACACCACGGCGTACATCTTCCGAATCCCCGACGTCCACGCCCGAGGCCACAAGCGCGTGTACGCTTTCCTGGCGCTCAGCACCCACCGCGAGCGTCTGGCTATGAAGACATTTGCGTTCGTTGCGGCGGCGTTTCGTGATCTGGCAGTGTGGATCCAGGCACTGGCTGAGGCTGAGGCCGAGCGCTGCCTTGCTGAGCAGTCCGGGGGCTCGGCCGCAAGCAGTCCGGTCACTGCTGCTGGTGGTCCCGGCTACGGAACATCCGAGCCTACTGCCACCGCCGCCGCCGCTCCTGCTGCTGCTGCTGCTCCCATCTCGGCTGGGAGCGCTGGCGGCACAAGCAGCTTTCTGATGGGCGGGGGCATGGGCGGGGGCATGGGCGGTTTATCTCGGCGGATGGGCGGAGGCGGCTTCAGCGGATCTGGCATTGCGCTGAAACAGCGGGGTCTGGCTGAACTGGTCGGCTTGCCGGATTTTTTTATTGAGTTGCATACTCGATTTGTCAGGCTACTGCTTGAGTTGAGAGCTGTTCTTGGATCTTGAACGGCAAACTGAGCAGAGCGATGTCCAATACGGATATGCAATCAAATGGCAGCAGCGTCTCCGTGTATTTGTACGGACCGAGTGACGATACATCTACCTGACTGTATTACTTACCTTTACCGCCACGATCGCACCATGCTTCAAATACGAGAAGCAAGCAACGACAGACGGCGTTTTATATTTCTGTTATCTTGGCATTACTGAACGAATCATGTCCATGCCAAGATACGGGAGGAGAACACATAATGGATAATGAAGGAGGAAATGAACCTTTTGATCCGTTTCCGACGGGAAGAGGGATGTGGTGAACTAGCATACCATGTTCATGAAAAGGATCGAAAGAGACTCGTGGAATATTATGCTCAATTCAAAGGAGTGAACTGACATGGACGGATGACACCATCGTGTGTATTGGCTGGGATTGGGGATATAAAGAAAAAGACGGGAATCCTGACTTCTTTTTCTGTTGTGTGTACGAGAATGGAATGGACAGGATAGGAAAGGAACTAATAGATGGCGCTCCCCAGCGGGTGGGTGGGCAGGCGGCTCCATGTGGAGGATATACCCCCTATACTTTGAATCAATGGACGGATAATTGGGACGACTGGATGGGTGGGTAGACGGTTTGGCTGCCCGGTAATGTCGTTTGCTTTCTCATTGCTGGTATGGGGCGATATGGGCCTTGTCGGGGGTGTTTAGGGAAATTTATATAGATTATATCGGAGGAAAGGACTTGCTTGGCTTTATTATTTTGATACTCCCTCCATCATGACCACCAAAGGTACCACCCCTAATTCCTTGAAGCACCCAGGGCAGGTCTGATCCATTGGTTGGTAAGGGCTTCCGATAGCGCTGCAGCTGCAGGGTTGGGAGCTTGGGCGCTGGCTGTTATGTGACCCCACCTTTGATTTTTGAGGAGGGAGGGTCGAGGCAACAACTGCATTGAACGATTTCGCGAAGACAGACAGCCTTGTCTTTTTGTTGTCTTGTTCGTTTCGATCGCAATATGTGAGACGAACCATGCTGCCACCGAACAAGATTCCCATTCAACAATAAGTGCCAACTATAATAGAAAGACATGGCGACGAGCAAAAAAGGCAAAGAGCCCGCAGCGGCAGCGGCAGCGGCAGGCCGGTGAGTTGCTACCTGCCTCTCTACCTTAACTTGCTTTCCTGTTTGCTTTTGGGTACCGCGAGAGCGAGGTGTCTTGGAGTGGGAGGGGACTCCCCTTGTGATATGTGAATAAGGACTAACGTGGAGTGAGTGTTGATAGAAACCAAGTCGCCGCCACCGCACAGTCGAACCCGCGCGGCATTCCGTATGCGCCATTCGTGGATAAGGTCGAGGATTATGTGACGACGCGGGCGGATGTCGAGCCGACGTTGAGAAGTTTTCAGGAAATGATTGCGTGAGTTCTCTTTCTTCCCAGTGAGAAAATGGGCCGCGGACAGATATGGAAACCTTGGGGATTACGATCGGGCCAGAGAGGGGAACGACTTATGGTTCCTTGGACAAGCTTACTGGTTATCTTGGGTCAGAAAATACCAGTTTATGGAACAGAACCTGCAGCGGCGTGTCACCGGGCTCAAGGACAAGATGCCGGATATCCAGAAGACGTTGGATACGGTCCGGTTCCTGAAACTGAGAAAGGTTCGTTTAACTTGTGTGTGTGAAGAAACTTTGTTGATAACTTCAGGTATTGACAACAAAACAGGACGAGCCAGAACCGATAGAAACGACCTTTGAGCTTAACGAAACGCTGCATGCAAAGGCAAAGATACCGCCGACGGACGAGGTTTACATTTGGTTGGGTGTAAGACACCAGAACAGTCTTTTCACACACACACACACATGGGGAGAACCTGACGGTTTCTGACTAGGCCAACGTTATGCTTTCGTATCCCATCGACGAAGCCGAGGAGCTGCTTAGTTCCAAGCTTAAGGCTGCGAAACAGAGCATGTCCAACTGCGAGGAGGACCTGGATTTCCTGAGAGAGCAGATCACGGTATGTTATATATATCCGCCTTCTGAAGTGTTGTAATAATGGTAAAGGCTTTTTACTAACGCTGAAAATAAGACAATGGAGGTGGCTGTTGCAAGAGTGTATAACTGGGACGTGGTGCAGAAGCGCAAGGAGAAGGAAGAGGAGGAGAAGAGCAAAGACAAGAAAGACAAGGAGGGACCGCCAGGTGGTTGAATGTTGTTATGCTTTCTTGAAGCTCTTGAAAAACATGAGAAGCCATCTGGGGATGCGCCAAGATATCTATCTACCTACCAGTAGTCTGCCAGGCGCTAGTATAAAAAGCCATGAACAGTGTCTTTTGATGGGTATGGGTTGCAGACCGGCTGAAGCGTCATGTGAGCAACGTCATTGTGCGCGCCTCAGGTCATATTACGGCAGGTTGTTGGGCGCAAAATTGCAGCCCTACGATACATGAGACGCAGTACTGTAAGAGATATAAATACAAGCAGCAGCAACGGCCCGCACCCGCTTCAACATTAGGTTGTTCAACATCTTACATAGATACCCTAACAGAAGTAACCAGAATGATTTCTTGTTATTTCTTACCTAGGTGACGGTAAAGATGATGGGAGGTAAGTTGTAGGTAAGACTGAGGATGTTTCGGCTTGTTTCCAGTGAGCCAACAACCTCACAGAATAGGTGCAACCTCTTTATTAATCGGTTGGCCAGGGAGGTGTTCTAGGCGGCGGGGAACGAACCCTCCACCAGCCAGCTGACGGCGTCTCGGCACACCCATGACGAATTTTTGACTTGCACGGCCACCAAGAAGGCAACCTCAATCCAGCATATGCCCTCCGTCTTCCACTTTCTCTTCCTTCCACTTTCTCTTCCCACGATTTTCCTCGCAAACATCTCTTTGCTCGCCACGAAGTGTCAAGGCAAGATTGTAACTCGCAAACTCTTTTTCTGCGTCTGCCATCCACATCACGAAGGTCTAATTTCCCAGAGGTTCCTTTAGCGGCCCGTCTTTTCCCCCGCAATACTCGAGTCCCGTCCCTTGACCCCTGGTTCTGTAACTCGACGTGCCACCTACACCGACCTCTTCAACAGTAGACACGAAGGAAACTTACGGTCCCACCACTACCGAAACGAGCGACAAGGAGAAAAAGCCAGACAGTATAACCGCCGCCATGGAGCTCGACCCCAAATATGACGACTACGACTACCCGACCGTTGCGCCTACTCCTCAGAATGGGCACCCGGGCCACCTGACGGCTGCCCAGCAGGCGCAAGTCCACCAGCTTCGCCTGATGCTGGAGGCTGAAGGTTATACCAAGCGCCTGGATACTTTGACGCTGGTGAGTTTCCTCCTCCCACCGCCCGTTTGGGACAATGATAGTACTGACAGTCCCGTTTCTCTCTCTAGTTGCGCTTCCTCCGTGCCCGCAAGTTTGACGTAAATCTTGCCAAGAAGATGTGAGTGAATAAAGCGAAATCAGACGACCATGTGTGAGAGACGAAAGGAGCGTTTCGGGCTGGCCGGTCGGCTAGTGAAGGTCGAACAAGACTGACCAATCTCTTCAAGGTTCGTCGACTGTGAGACATGGCGGAAACAGACCCATCTTGACGATGTTGTGCCGACCTGGGAATATCCCGAGAAGGAGGAGATGTTCAAGTATTATCCTCAGTACTACCACAAGACGGACAAGGTACGTTCATTACTGGTGACACCGATGGTTTCGCTGCTGAATGGGTTCCTCTACACTGAAAGAAATGCATTGCTGACACCACCCGATCCAGGATGGCCGCCCCGTTTACATCGAGCAGCTCGGTAATATTGACCTGACTGCCATGTACAAGATCACGACGATTGATCGCATGGCGACGAACCTGGCGGTCGAGTACGAGAGGTTAGCAGACCCCCGGCTCCCGGCGTGCAGTCGCAAAGCCGGCACGCTGCTCGAGACGTGCTGCTCCATCATAGACCTCAAGGGCGTCGGAATTACCAAGGCGCCGCAGGTGTACACGTACATCCAGAAAGTCAGCGGCCTCAGCCAAAATTATTACCCTGAACGACTCGGCCGTCTGTACATAATCAACGCCCCCTGGGGCTTCGGAACCGTCTGGAGCATCGTCAAGGGCTGGCTCGACCCCGTCACGGTGCAGAAGATCCACGTGCTCGGAGGCGGCTACCAGAAGGAGCTGCTCGCGCAGGTGCCTGCCGAGAACCTGCCCAAGCAGTTTGGCGGCAGCTGCGAGTGTGCAGGCGGGTGCCAGTTCAGCGATATGGGCCCGTGGCATGAGAAGGAGTGGGCTCGCCCCGCCAAGTGGGAGAAGAAGGAGGAGAGTGCCACCATTGAGCCGATGCCTACCCCCGTGGGAGACTCGGCGCCGCCTGCCGGAACTGCCGATGGGCCGGGCGATGCTGCTGAGGTTAAAGCGCCTGCTCCGGCCGTCGCATAGGAAGCGCCGCCTCGACGAAAGCAGAAGCATCCCCATCTACATCGACACAAGATTCACGCGAACCACAAATGAAAGAAGCGGATGTCGGGTCTAAGTGCAACTGTTCGAGCTAGACAGGGAATAACTGGCTATTAGGTCAGAGGCCTTGCTCCTCGGGGTCGTTGTTTAAGGAAAGAGCAGTAGCAGTAACATTCGGTCCATGAAACTCGGCGGTTGATAACGACAAGGGAGGAAGCTGGGTTCCTTGTTGCTGTGGTCGGTGGTCTTGTGAAGAGTTGGCGAGGGAGGGGTGTGTAGGGAAGACAAGTAACTGCTCTCTTTGCGGGATCTTTGGTGATCTTGCAGCAGCCCACTAGAAACCCTGATTTCTTTCGCTTTTTCCGTTGTATCCTCTCGATTCATATACGGATTAGTTGTTTCGCCCGCATGAAATATACACAATAGATTCCTCTTATATGTCCAATTTATCTTGCACAACATGACGGAAGACGACTACTAACAAGTAACACGCAACTCCACCTTGGGATGAAGACATAAACACGTCCCAGATTACCCCATGCTTGAGCCTAATCCCTAGAGAAGCCTCCTAACTCATTATAAACAGTAAAGCCTCATTAGCAAACCCCACCTACACAACTCCGTCATTGATACATTCATAAAATCGCCTAGGTATGCTTTAATGAGAAAGTAACTCGCAATCCCGAGCCTAACGTATCTACTTACTTGCGGGTTACCTTTCGGTAACAACGTATTGCCCCGCGACGCGCGCGCGCTCCATCTTGGCCACAGTGGCAGGCATATCCCGCTTCAACCTGCCGAGCGCCTCCACCGCGCCACTGAAGCCCTTTTCGACACCCGCCTGCCGCTCGAGAGGAAGACCGATTCCGTCTAATAAGAATAGCTTTTCTGTTGTTTGCGTCGTCCCTTCTCGTCCCGATGTTGTTGTCGGTGTCGACGACTGAATATCGGCAATAACTCGTGCCCGCGCAGCTTCCAGCGCCTGTTCGTCGGCCGCGAGACTTGCTCGCGAGGCGGCGGCCCAAGTGTTCGCTGTCGCGGCGGGCACGCGGCGCTTGAGCGTCGCGATGGCGCGGAGGAGGTCCTCCTCCTCGCGGGCGAGGTCCTCGACGCGCGCGCGCTTGCGGGCATCGAAGGGTTCGTATTGCTCTTCTGGTGTGGGATGGGGCGAGCCACGCCAGACTAATCCCGTTGTTGTTTTTGTTGTTGGGGCAGCTGAGGATTTCGATTTCGATTTTTTCGATTTTGATTTTGGGTTTGGGTTTGGGTTTGGGTTTGACTCGGGAGCGGGAGCGAGGAAGCGGTCGAGGTCGACGGGCATGCCGTTGATGGAGAGGTTTGGGGCCGCGAGGGTAAATGTTTGGATTATGTACTGTGCGTCAGACAAAGCGTGTTAGTTATTTTACCCTCCTGTTGTACCTAGCCTTTGGCATTATGGATGGGGCGCTGCTGCTGTTGCTTCGCGACTGGGGGCCATCGTGAGGGTATGTGATTTGTTTATACAACTTGTCTGTCGCCGTGTCTGAAGGAACGTAAAAGAAGACACATACGTCGTTCACCATCTGCTCAATGCGCAAGCGCAACTCATCCTCCTGGTAGTCGTCGCCGCCATCAGGCACGGGCGGGAAGGCGGCATTGATACTGTCGGCCGCGGCGCGTCGTACATTGTTGATGAGGTACGTGAGGTCCTCGGGCCCCTGGAGTTCGATCCGCCGCTGCGACGGATCCATTCTGTGTCTGTGTGCTGCTGTCTACCCGTTCAGATCTCTCTGGTTGACTTATTCTTCGGCTACCAATATGATGCAGTGGTAAATCGTTGGTAAGAAACGGAAATAGGTACCTAATTAGTTATTCGATGGCGGGATTGAGCAACCGCTGGCGGTATGTTTACACTGGATGGCGACGACGGCTCTTTATCGATAACGGACCTTGAAGACCAAGATGGTACGTGCGCTGTCACATCGCGTTGAGTGAAGCTTATCAGGGCGCACTAGCCCGATAGAGGCACCTTTACCCCACGCCATCGCTAGCGGCAGGGAGTGGGCTGCTGGCAGGCAGCCTTGGCAGCAGCGCCGATGGCGGGGTCTCGAAGGCTGACTGACTGCTTGTCCTATCGACAGCTCCTCCCTTTTCTTTGAATCAATGACCAGGTGATACGTATGCTGCCTGGCCAGTTGCCTTCAAGCAGGATTTTGCCGTATTTCAACTTGCGTGTTGCTTACGCACAGTATAACATACGATTGTGCGATAGATTGGGACAAAGAAAGTTTAAGAAACGGCCATGATGGGCATTGGCACCTTCAAATGTCGTTTAAGGCGACGTTGCTGAGATATGTTTGCGCCGAAATGATACTCGACGATGTTTTGCAAACGACAGGAGATTAGCAAACATTTAACTTATCTGGGACGTTGGGTCGTAGCTCATAAACCGCGGCATTACTGCTCAAAGCGTTTCATATTATGACCAACTGATAGGAGACTAAATACAGTCATGACGAGATGAACCCCAGTACGCCGCGAAAGCAGAGCTGCGGATGTATGTTATGAATACAAGCGATTTAAACCTGCTCAGGACAAAACAAACTGAGTGAGAACACCCTGATCCAACACCAATCTGATAACGGCCAGTCCTGTGCAATACCGAGCCCTGACCATTTCATCCCCAAAATCAGAAAAACTCCCAGCTGTCCACGTGGTTCTGGTTCCCATGCGTCAGGAAGCGGACCCACGCTGCCAGTCCCTCGAGGTGATGAAATAAATTACCGGACGTCCACAGGTGAGAATCCATTGCTGATCCCATACACAATGGACAGCAAACAAGAAAACAGACCACCAGGAGCAGGAGGCCCGACGGCAACCTACTCGTAGCCCCATCACTTTCTCAGTCAGAACACGGCTTGTTTCTCAATGCCACCTAAAAAGAGTTAACTCCTGCGAAACCAAAATAATATGAAACGTCCGAACGCCATAAAGGATAATGATGAGGTCAAATTTCTCGCGAAAGTCGACAGGTCAAGCGCGCGTGTACCTGAAATAGCATATGAAGTGGTGTGAATGACTCGCGAAGCAAGTTATATCGACTTTATAGGAGTGCCTTATTGTGGCAGAATCTTCTTGACCTCCTCCTCGCTCAGGACAATTTCGTGAACAGGGTCTCGGCGCATCTCGAGGGGAACGTAATCGTAGTCGACATAAGACGGCAGGAACATCTCGGGATTCCAAGCAAAGCCTTGGCTCGAGGAGATGTATGAGATCTGTTGGTCGGGGGGATATCAAGTTAACTAGCTGTCCCCGCACGCTTAGTGTGGGGAGGTGGAGGTCTAGGGGTTCGGCTTACCAGTCGAAGAGGCCCATCTGGA
Source organism: Apodospora peruviana (assembly GCA_033439685.1). Lineage (NCBI taxonomy): Eukaryota > Fungi > Ascomycota > Sordariomycetes > Sordariales > Lasiosphaeriaceae > Apodospora > Apodospora peruviana. The sequence continues at coordinate 171,367 of JAUEDM010000003.1, read as the reverse complement.
TCATCTGCGATATTGATGGTAGTGCACTCCTGTCTGGACAGCGCGGTGCCTTTGAAGCAGTTAGTCACTAGCGATCAGAGGTAGGGCGAGGGCGGTAGGCGGTGATAGCCAGACTTACTCAACAGACTTGGCCGTCGAGAATGCAGCATCTTCTGCTTCTCGACAGAGCGGGACTGATCGGTTGCGGAGCGCTCGGGTGTGTTTGGGGAGCTCGAGTAGGATGATGACGACGACGAGCTCGCCGCGGCTTTGGACGACGACCGCAGATGATGACGGTCGCACTCGATTGCGGCCGGCGGAGGAGCCGAAATGGCGATCGAGGACGACATGTTTGGCAATATTGTGATGTTCACAGAGAATCGAGGCTTGGCTTCACCGGAACAGATTGCGAGGTACTCGTACAAAGGCGTCGCACAAGAGTCGGCGAGAGGAGGTAGGACGCTGCTGCCGACCGGAGGTGCAGAGCTGCAGGGTAGGATGGGACCATGAATAAATATCACCACGGCGAAGGAAAGCAAGCCTGGGTAAAGGACGATGAACAACACGAGAGGGAACAGCTGAGGAGGAAGTGAGGAGTGTATGAAAGGAAGTCGACAAATCAGTCAGAGCGGGAACAGTGGACGAACAACAAGGCCAGGCGATAGGAAACACATGGATGGGAATCTGGAGGCTTGTTCCGGCCTTTGGTGTGAGCACTGTGAGGTGAGGTGGTGACCAAGGGGTCCAAGACGGGCAGATACGGCAACCAGCCCGTACCCGCAACCCGCAATCCGTACTGTTGTCACTGTGTGCTGCCAACCTCTGCCTTGCAGCTCTGTAAGTGCCCTACTAACCTAACAGCGTGGAGCGGGAGTGGATGGGTGGTGAGGACGGCGCCACGGCAGCGCACAGCGCACGAGCACCGCCAGCTGTGGCAGCGGGGGTAAGGCACGGTAGAAGGATGGGGCGGGATGCCTGAAAAGGCCCTGAACCACCAGTTTTGTTAACCCTTCTTAGCTTGTCTTGATCCCGTCCGGTATCATAGACTGAACAGTCAATCCACGTCCGGCATCCATGGGCAGGACGACCACAGTGCGCATGACCTTCGTGGTAGGAGGGCTCCTATGACCGCAACAACAATTCAACATCACATCAATCCGACTCGGAATGTGGAGCAATGTCAGGGATATCGGGCCATTACGGTATCAGCTTAAATGATGGCTCCTAAAGGCCGTTCCGAGCGTCGAACCCAGCTCCACAGCTGTTATAATTGAATCACCCGCATATTCCGTACACGTATAGGAATAGGTATACTAGAAACAAGAAACAAAAGCCCTGGTCTCTTGCTCTAGGTGTTGCTCTGCTCATGATGGAGCCTGTTACTTGTCAAAGGTAGAGAAGAGGATGCATTCGACAATATAGGGCCAGGGGATTTATCCAGTGCCTGGCTTCTTTATCGGGAGTTGTCGATGGGATCTAAGTTAGACTCAGATGAATCATGAATGAATACCGTGCGAGTGGAGTGAAGAGGACTAACAACCCGGAAGATTCCACCAGTCCACGCAGCCCAAGAACGAGGCGGAGGAGCCAGCCACGCCAAGTTCACGAGGCTTGAAGTTTGGGCCAATCAGGGCAAGCTTGGCTCAGCTGTGCGCACCCCTGCACCCGTGACTCTTCAGGCCACAGCGGATGACGACCAGTCAGCAAGTGCTAACAGCTCCCAAGGCCGCACGCGCCACGAGGCGAAAGCACTGACGCCAACAGGACGAGGTTCTAGCAACAGCAACGAACAACCCAATTCACCCGACCTGCAACCATCCATCGACCACAACGCCGACCGACTGCGGGCATTTCGCTGCTTCGTGATTGATAAAGCTTCCGATCTAGACATCCAGATCTATCTCTTCCAACTACCAAACACCCGACAGAAAGAAAAAGCACTACAATCGGCAAGATGGGCGATGTCCTCGTTGAGAACCCGGCCAACAACATCCAACCGCTCAAGAAGACCCTCCCCTCGTCAATCCCTAGCATTGAGAACTTCGAGGGTGTATCAACCGAAGGAGGGGACGAATATGCGTCGCTCAAGAGGCTGCAGCGACAACTGGAGTACATCCAGCTCCAGGAGGAGTACATCAAGGATGAGCAGAGGTAGGCGGTGCTGGACCTGGACTCCGCGAAAGGATGCATGCTAAATCACTTTGCCCAGGAGTTTGAAACGCGAGCTCGTTCGAGCCCAGGAGGAGATCAAGCGGATCCAAAGCGTTCCTCTGGTCATCGGCCAGTTCATGGAGGCTATCGACCAAAAGTAAGTAGATGATGCTCAACTTCCGCCCACAAACCATCTCCCTCATCACCCTCGGCAATGTCTTTAAATTCTCTTGCTAACCAACCTACCTTCCTGCTAGTACTGGCATCGTCCAGTCGAGCACCGGCTCCAACTATGTTGTGCGCATCCTCTCGACGCTTGACCGCGAAAAGCTCAAGCCGTCCTCCTCGGTCGCTCTCCACCGCCACTCCAATGCGCTGGTCGACATTCTCCCTCCTGAGGCCGACTCGTCCATTGCCATGCTTGGTTCCGATGAGAAGCCGGACGTGACATACGCTGATGTTGGTGGTCTGGATATGCAAAAGCAGGAGATCAGGGAAGCTGTTGAGCTTCCCCTAACCCACTTTGACCTCTACAGGCAGATTGGTATCGACCCGCCACGTGGTGTCCTTCTCTATGGCCCCCCGGGAACCGGCAAGACCATGTTGGTCAAAGCTGTTGCCAACTCCACGACGGCCAACTTTATCCGCGTAGTAGGTTCCGAGTTCGTGCAGAAATACCTCGGCGAGGGACCGCGGATGGTGCGCGACGTGTTCCGCATGGCACGAGAGAATGCACCGGCCATCATCTTTATCGACGAGATTGACGCGATCGCAACCAAGCGGTTTGACGCGCAGACGGGCGCCGATCGCGAGGTGCAGAGAATCCTCCTCGAGTTGCTCAACCAGATGGACGGCTTCGACCAGACGGCAAACGTTAAAGTCATCATGGCGACTAATCGCGCTGACACGCTTGATCCGGCTCTTCTGCGCCCTGGCCGTCTTGATCGCAAGATTGAGTTTCCCAACCTTCGCGACCGTCGGGAGCGCCGTCTCATCTTCACCACCATCGCGAGCAAGATGAGCCTGGCGCCCGAGGTGGACCTGGACAGCTTGATTGTGCGCAACGATCCCCTCAGCGGGGCGGTTATTGCTGCCATCATGCAGGAGGCCGGTCTGCGTGCCGTGCGGAAAAACAGGTACAATATCATCCAGGTGGACCTCGAAGACGCATACAGCAGCCAGGTCAAGGGGACGAGCGACGAGAACAAGTTTGATTTCTACAAATAAACGGCGCCCAACGTTGTTTTTGGTGTGTGGTGCCGAGCCAGGAGAGTTGCCATCACTTACCATGGCGCTAATGTGGCTAGGATCGGCAGGAGACGGAGTAGACTGGTACTCTAAGGGCCTGTAAAGAAGAGAGTGGTGGCAGCATATCTGCGACTCCGTTGGATCTTGCACGGTTAGGGAAATTACAGCTGAGTAGAGGGGGAGAGATTTGATACTTGATCGGCGAGAGGGAGTAGCGACTAATACTCGATACAGTGTACACTAGTTTAACAAAAGAAGCATCACAGTAGTTCATATTATTGGGATTCTGTACAGCGAGCTCTAATAATGTCTGCATTTAATACACTGAAAATTCATGATTCGAAGTAGATGAGAGTACCTATTCAAAACTACCAAGCTACCAACGTTCAAGTCCAGTATAAACACGCCTTCGCTCATATTGGTATCATTGCAGTTACTCCATAAAGTTCAACAAAAAACATGGTCACGCCTCCAAGCTCCAGCATCCTTGCTGTAAGCTGTGATCAAATTCGCCACGTTTCCAATAATGCCCTAACACCAGCGGCCCCCTCCTTCCCCCCCAAATACGATATCTGACACTTCCTCCACCACTTAACTTTGCATTTACTGCGCATCATCTTCCATGGAGCTGTTGTATCCACTTTCTGCGCCACCGGCAGTAGCTACCGAACTTCCCGTGTGAACCATCTCTAGCCCTTTGCCTGCCGAACCCACGCTACCACTTCCTACTCTCCGTGAAATACTTTCCTCCGACTCGGACAGACGGCCGCCTCCGTCCCTGACAGCGTTGCCATCACTTTCGCTCGACAGCGAATCCTCATTCTCAGGGCGGGGGTTCGCGCGCTGGGAGATCAGTCCCTCCGATATCGAGTCCTGGTACGACATATCCTCATCATATGAATCCTCGTCTTCGTCGTCGTCGTCTGAATCCGAGTCGGTACTGAAAGGGGGGAAGAATGTCGCCGGGGGAGGAAGCGGGACTGGGTTGAGGCGGTGAATCTTGCCGCCAAGGTATTCGATCTCGATGGGCAGCGCTGCCACCGACGTACTTCTTGGGGGGAGAGGAGATGACGTCCTCATTGACGCCAGCCGAGAAGCAATCACCTCTGGTGTGTCTTCCAACATAAGACGACAGGCCACATTCGACGCAATGGTCCGACGCGTTGTGACGATGACGGCAAAGTGGTCTTCAGGAAGAACGCCACCGAGACCGCAAGGCTCCAAGAGCGGCTCGATCGGGCGCAACTGGACCTTTTCGGGTTCGTCGCACCATGGGAAAACTATCTCATCCTCGTTAGGTGTATCTTCGTCGTCATCCACGAGGTCAGGGGGATTTTGGAGGTCTATGTCCAAGACTTCCGCGACGATGGAGCGTTCATCACTGAGCGGTCGGATGGGGAGGGAAGACCCAGATAGGCTTCGATGCACTAAAAAGCGGGGCAGGCTCTGTACAGAATCAAGCTCTTGTCCCGTTGATGTCAAGTAAGTAGTCGGCGATGCGCCGCCCGGATCTCCTGAAAGATCTGTGCAAAAGGGGGCCCCGTTGTAGTAGATGATGGCGCCGTCACGCCGGTGTTTCTTTCGTTTGGACGATCCCGATCCACTGTAATCCCATTTCGACTGGTCAGGGTTGCTGTCGTCTGCCCCGCCATCAGATGCCTGAGATACCGTTCCTTCCAGCGAGCTTTCCATCGTGGATGAGTGGCGGACGAACAAAGGTTTGTAGTGGAAACTACTGGAGGAATGTGATAACTGTGGTCCAAATTTCGTCTCGTCACTCGACCTGCCCGATGCCGTAGCTCCTTCTGACTTGAGTGTCCTCGCCCGTTTCCGGGGACTGCTCTCATTGGAACCCTCTGTGTCATCAGCTGAGGGGCTTTTCTGTGAATTGTTGTCCGCGCTGCTGTCGCTACTAAACTTTGTCCCGTCGGTTCCACCACGCCACCGGATCTTCCGGCCATCGGGCGATAGTTGAAACTTGGTGCTCTTCTCGCTAACAGCTGATCGGATGAAACTCGGTGTGACGTTAATCATGTGTAGCTGTGCAAGGTTGCAGAGCAGGTTCAAGTAGACCCAGCCGTCCGCATCGGGTGACACGTCTTGGTACTTTACCTTTTTGTCGACTAGGAATTCCGCCGGGACCACACCAAGATGCTGGATATATTTCATGTTCTCCGATGGGATTTGGACACGGTCTGGATCGAGATCAAGGGGCCGAGTCGGTCGCTGCTCCGGCAAGGCCACGCATGGCGGTGATGGGTTACTTCCGCTCAGACCGCCACTTCGACCACCACTGCCGCTCCCCATACCGTTTCCGCCGGTCTCTGTTTGATCACCGTTCGACGTTGAACCATTGTCCCTAAATGGCGGTTTTTTCTGGGCGACATCCTGTTGCTGAATGTAAGCCTCACGCGCTGCTTCACGAGCCCGTGGTAGAGCCATTCCTGCGAGTTCCGACGTGGCAAGGACATCCATGGAAGGCATCGACTGATTCCGATGTAAGTTCTTTCCGGTGATCTTGCCTGTAAAGAGCTGTTCGAGACGTCGAACAACCAGCTTCTTCTTGTCCTTGTCGGTCATAACCATGTGGCGGGGGAAAAGACCATCAGGCGTATCTCGGAGATAATGCTCCACCTTCTGCTGTGAAGACTTCGTCCGGGATCCAACTGATGGCCGCCCGAGTGACTGCCCTGTAGAGGACTGGGGGGCATTTGAACTTTGTCCAGTGGACATCGAATGGTATGCGGAGTCCACCGGGCGCGAATGAGAAGACGACGAGGAGGCGTGCTTCGAGCGAGACTCCCCCGAAGAATACATGTTCTTTGCGTGTCTCCCTGATTTCATGCGCTGTGGAGGTGATTCTCGCGACTGTGCTTCGCCATCGAGACCAGCAGCGAAGTCACGCAGAGTAGCTTCTAGCTCCCTCTTCTTCCACCCCGAAAGTCCATGAATCTTGATCTCAAACAGTTTCTCCTTCTTCATCATGTCGGGACCAAATTGCTTATATCGCTTCAGCTCCTCCTTGAGTCGTTTATTCTCAATAGTCAAGTCATCAATGACACTCCGGTAGTCGTCAGCGCTGCTACTCTGGGTAGTCCGTCGAAATACTCCCGGGCGCGTGCCCTGGAGGTACGGTGTGTTCTGGGACGAGTTTCCGGGTCCTCTCCGTTCTTCGTTTGACGAGTCCGTCTCCTTTTGGAAAAATGGGGGATCCACATCCATAGAGCCAGCATCGAAATTGCCGGTCGCGTTGCGATTCGATCGGTCGAACCATTTTTTCGGATCACTGTGGGTGGTGACATGGCTCTCTCCGGAGGAGTTTCGTCGCGGAGAGCTGGTGACGGGAGGCGCATTTGCTTTGAGGGCAAACGCTTTCCTGGATGCTTCCCGTGCGAGTCGGTGATGCTGTAGTGTCACCGAGTTCTCTGGTGAAGTTCGCCGGGGCATTGAATGCCCACGACCTGGAGGCGGCAGCAAGCCATGTGGTTGCTCTTCGCTGTCGGCCATATCTATACATGTCAAGCGGCAAGCAGCAGCACTTGCCGAAGGCCTCGGTTTAATTTATGCTACTAGGAAGCTGAAGCCCGGGAGGCGTTGAGCATGGCCGGGAGCGAGTGGAAGCTGAATTTTATTTTTCCTCGCAGGGGCACGAGCGTGAATCTGAAGAGCGGGTATCTAAATGTTCTGATGTGGTGTTAGAGAATCCGATCGCTGCGCACAATGTGTTGTGGGAGCGGTGGCAAGGGCGTGTTGACGATCAGCGCCAAGACGGTCGAGACAACCTCGTCGCGGAAACTCCCGCCACGGTATGTTTGGCGTGAAAGACATGTGAGACTGCCAGACAGGAAACAGAAGGAATAGTGCCGTCAAAATTACTTGATTCTGAACATATACACGGTCCAGGTCGTGGAGTTGACCTCACATGACAAGGCTGAAGGTGAAGGAAGATCTTTCGGGGCCAGGTCGTGGGGGAAGAAAAGAGAGCGAGAAGAGAGCAAGGAAACTGACCTTGCAAAAAGGGACCAGTACTATCGAGGTTGACTTCAGTGTTGATGTCGCTGTTCCAAGTAGTGCGGATTATACGGGTGCGGCTTTAAGAGGAATAGTTGAGTCAGGTAGTTGTTGGAGGTTGGAAATTCGGTCTCGGTCGCAAAGCTGAGAAGAACTGTTATCGTCAGTCGGTTCCGTGCAGTAAGAAATGGCGAGCAGCCACGTCAATATCAACCATTATAGCGAAGCGTGTGCGTCTGCATCGGCTGTCTCTCCTTTCGGGAGAAGACCAGGAGACGAGACAAGTCGACGCACGACGCACGACGCACGACGGCAGCAAACAATGGAACTCAGGAACTGGCGAAAGATGCGGCTAAGCAGAATCCACCCCGAAGCGATCGAGATTGAACCCGGCGAATGGGTTATAGGGTTATTGGACCATTAGGAACAGGTGGTGCGTTGGTGGCAGTGGAGGGCAAAAGAGGGCTCTCTTTGGGTTTTTCTTCATGGCGTCTGGGTCTCGGCCCTCGACACGGCGCCCACCCAGTTTTCCAGTTTCCCAGTTCACAGATGCGACAGGACTTGCCCCGATCTCCATGGATGGTCCGTGAGCTGAGGGATCGAGGTGGGATCGAGAACTCGGGGTCCTCAGCGGACCTGGCGATTTGATTGGTCAGCGCACAGTCTGAGTTCACCCAAACATCCCATTACATACTGTAAAGGTATACATACTACACGTACGAACAGAATACTCACCTACGGAGTATTTGGACCCCTAACTACCTTACCTACCTAGCACCAATTGCTCATCTCTGGCTCATAGGGCCATTTTCGCACATGCTCAGCATATATTGTATTTTCAATGCACTCCTCGTTTAACGTCTACTGTCGCAGCGCCGTGGAGGCGGTACGATTCGTCCAACCTCAGCCTCACGACGATTGTGTACTCAAGTGCCGTTTTTGTTGTGGAGCTACGCCGGTTTTGGTCGCTCGGTCGACGCCACTGGTGTCGATTCAGCGGCCGCAGCGTTCGATGTTGTTCGATCAGGTCTTCGCTGTTCCTTTGTGGTGACTGGTGCAGGAATGACTGTCATCAACTCTTTAATCCATCCAACAATCTGTCATTTTTCGGTCCCACTGTCCACCTTACGATCTCTCTCGATTCATCACATCCTCTCCAACAACACATGTCAAAGTCAGGATGAACCATTCTTGTCTTCCAGACTCACGGCTTCAGCCGGCCTTTCATCCCCGACAAAGTTCACTGTGGACCTGGCCACTTCCAGAGTTAATTTAGACACCAGCATGGATATACGCCTTCACAACAACCGACCTATCAGGCCATACCCATACCTCATCAGGTGCTTGTCGATTTTCCATCTGTTTCTGGAAAATTGAAGCAACGCGCGATGTGGATGCAGTGAATAATCCCCCTTTCCGCCTCGCATCTTTCTCATCATCCTGGGGAGCTTGCAAGGGACGGCTGCATGGTGTTGGAGGGGGTGTGGGAGCGGAAGTGGTAACACCGGCTGGTGAAAATTGTTAGGGATCAGCTTTTTGCCTTGTCATCGACTGGCAAAGCGCGCCTCCCCATGGTCTGGAACGGTCCACCAAATCGACAGCATCGAAAGGTCCCCTTTTTTCGCCTAGGTATCCCTCGCGATAGGGGTCTCGTCGACAACCGCCCAGCCGTGAGGCGCAGAATAATAGCGAAAGGCTGCCCTTTGTCTCAATTTTCTTCGTACAGTATGCGTCGCATCTCACCCTTCCCACAAGATGAAGGAACTTTTTGGGAAATATCCCGCCATTTGTGCCCAGGTCCGCAAAACTGGGAAACCTAGGTCCAGCTGCATCTGCATTAGACAAGCAGCGACCTGACATGGCCGGAGATGGGGGATTTCCCTGGCTCAAGCCAAGGCAGTTCGAGCAACCCCACACCACTCATTGGTTTGCTCCGGACATTCTGTCGCGACCAAAACAAGCGAACTTTCTGGACTCTTTGAAATGGCTCGATTAATGCAAGTCTTGTTGGAGTCGCATAGCAGCTGCTCGAAAATATATTGTGGGTAATGTACGTTGAAGGAAAGAGAGAGGACAGCCGATGGCTGTCTTCGGAGTTCACCTACCTTAGCGCAGCGAGCACTGCACGAGGAGGAGCTGCATCAACAAGACCCTGCCTGCAGATCCTACTAGTGTACATACAGTAGAAAATGTTAGCGATACGCTCGCCCCACGGTGACGTCAAGTGAGGGGTGTGTGCAATCAAACAGCTCCATCAGCGAGGAGTTTCCGAGGAACAGCCCGGCATCAATGGTGTCAAAAGAAAGACCTGCTGACGGACCTCGTATCCATGATATTCGGTGGGAGGAAAAGATGGCGAGATTTGTGTAGAAAAGCCTTCCACAATCACCTTCTCCCTTCTCTACAGATCGTGGTCACTAACACGGATCAGCAAAAGCTGTGGTGTGGGAATTATCGGCGGGGGCAGGTGATCCTGCACACGCCCCAGAGGTTGGTGGGTAGCAGTAAGTGAGGAGTCCTTGAGTGAGCTTGTCAGGCAACAGCCACAGCATCAAAATTCTGAGAACCCAAACCCCTTGCGTGCCATGCATGCCGGCCTGTGTCGCGGAGCCGCTGCTGATCTCCGGACCCTGAATGCGGGCGATCGAGATCAGCATTCCTATTATTCTTTTGGAGACCGGCGTGGTATTCATCTTAAATCCAAGTGACTTGCCGAAACTGCCGAATTTCTTCTTCTCCTTCTTCTGTTACGAGACACGCGTTGCGCCGGAGAAACGAGAAACGGGAACGGACCAACCCAGCGATATGAATCAGACAGCTGGCATCAAGATTACGACTCTGAAGGCAGTGATGGAGAGCATCTCGATCCTGGACAGTACGCACGATTCAGACCGCCTACCTTACTCTTTCTGGCTATGATCCAGATGCGCGGATCTGAAAGGGTATTTGAACACCTGAACAGATTGCCACCCCCGATACGCCCCATCTCTCGGGCCGGAACGCTACCGAGTGGCAGAGTTTCTTGATATCGCCTCATCTCGGGCTGTTCCGAGCGAGTTGATCAACAAACAAGATGCTGCACAACCGGTCGGTCTTTTTTTAACAACAACGGCCCAGCAGTTCTGCTGTGGACATGGTCACATGGTGTACGGAGTGTAGTGCGCCAGGGCACAGAGAAGTCTCAAGAAATTCAGCGATGATGCGTTGCTTGGAGAAACATGCATCTTGCCAAACATATACCGAGACTTTTTTTCCTTCAACTGCTGTCGTTCAGTTACTTCATACCGCCGATATTCGCCCGAATTGTGGTTATATACGTGCTACATACCCGCCCGCCCGAATAGGTGTTTACACGGGAAAGAGACGGAGGCATGTACATATATAATGCTTATTACGTTCTTATATGGAGGTATCAAACGGGTGGGTAAGGGAGGTAGAACGGCACTCTATCTATACCACTTACATTATTATTACCTCTTGAGATAAAACAAAGAAGGCACTTGCAGGCCGGTGTGCTGTGTCTCCTGTACTTACGAACAAGACACACCCATATTGCACCACGACGGGTGCAACTTGTCCCCTACCCTTGAGATACATCCATGCCAAGGTACGATCACATAGTTAGTGTTCACACAGATCCTTAACGTACCACCAATATCACCCAAGAAGGGCACCGCTACCACGATGGGAGCACCATTGTGCCCCCGGGGAAGCAGGTTTTCCACCACATAAACATCCGCCACAGTTGACAAATATACTGTGGTATTTCTAGAACCCTCTCATCGGAGAGAAACCGCACATCACCGATTGTATACCTTCGTAGCTGGCTGGCTCTCTTGTGTTCTCATTGCACGTCATATCCAGCTGGCCCGTTGCTTCGAAGCTGCGGTCCATCCAATAAACCCGAGGTAAACTTCCCATAACGCAGAATAGCTAGCTACGTCGCGATCTACCATACCAGAAGGAGCTATTTTCAATAAGGATTAGCCTCCTAATGCTGACATATTTCAACTGTTGGTGAGATAGAGTAGTTGTACGATAGCATGTTGAATAAAAAATTATCGATATATTTAGCAAAGATGGCAGATTTCTACCCCGAGCAACACCATTGCAACATTTCTTAGACTTCGCTTTGTGTCAGGGCAAACTACGCTATCTATATCATATACACGTTATGTATAGGTATAGGAGACAGACACACCGACCTGCCAGTCCTTTCTTTCCTTCTTTTCTCTCAGAACCAATGAAGTAGATAGGGTAGGGTAAAGTACGTCTCTACCTCCCTTACTGCCCGATGCAGACAGATACATATGAGAATATATGATTATAAGTGTGCATGCCTCTGTCCCTTTCCGGGCGAGTTGGTAGGTAGCACATAGAAAAAGGGGAAAGGCAACACCAGCATAGGTATATCAAGACAGTTCATACGAAGGATAGGAATTACTAGATAGTACGTATCTTTACTTCTTGTCCACTTCAGGCAATCGTCACTGAGGTATCCTGCTCCATACGCTACACTAACGGACAGTAGTAGAGAGTCTGCATAAAGACTTGGGAGCGCTGCTCTGGTTATCAGATCGGTCACTGAAGCACCTCTGCTCCAGGAGATGTGACTGTCCTACACCTCGCCGTCAACCCAGACGACACCTAACTTCGGGTGTCCCATTCACAGGGCATCCTTAAAGACATCCATAAATCGTGTATCCATGCGGACATATGTGTGATACTCCAGCAACAAACGCGACCACTGGCTCACTTTTTGAACGTCGCCGACCTACCGCCTGACTTGACGTGGTTTGTCTTCCTCCCAGCCTTCGGCGCATCTCCTGACTTCTTCCCATACGGATCAAAAGCCTTATTGCCGCTCCTGCCACTGCGGTTATCCTGTTTCGAGACATGTAAGACTGAGCTGGCCTTGCTGTAGTCAAACGGCTGATCCTCCTCATCCTCCCTCGCACCGACAGATTGTTGCTGCTCCTGTTGCTCTTGGCGGGCGGCTGCCTTCGCTGCCTTCTTCGCCGCCTTGTGTGCCTTGCGCCTTTCCTTTGCCGCCTTTTTTTGGGCATTTATCTCTAGATCGCTGACTCTTACCTTTTCCTGTTGCCCAGCTTCGACATCGCTTGAGTCTTCCTGATTCTCGGTGGTAGCCTCCTCCGCTGACGGAGCCACGGGCATCTCCAAGTCGGAATCCGAATCGTGAGACCCGGCCTCGGCCTCTGGCTCCGCTTGTTGGTTGGCCTTCTCAAGCTTGCGTTTGCGTCCAGCCTGCAAGGTAAACTCTTGATTTCCAAAGCCCGCGCGTTCTAGCTCGGCCTTTTCGTTGCTGGGAGTCGCGGGCTTTGGTGCTTCCTGCAATACGGGCTCGGTGTCTTGCACATCTTGCGGGAACTGGTAAGGAAGAACGACAAGTATCTTCTCACTGTATTTATCAGTCTTCGTAGAATCTTCCCAAACCGAGCTCATAGGGACATCCCCCCAAAGTTGAGAGCACTGGCTCTTCAGTTCCTTGATATCAGGAATGGATTCGGACACTGATTTGGACGTTTGCTCCTTAGAAGCACCGTTCGGTCCTGTTCCGTAGGATGAACGAAGGGCTTCCATCATTGTTGGGCCGTTCATACCCTTTGCCTTGGCTGCTTGGATAACATCAAACAGCTCGTCAAGGTACACCTTGAGGCCCCTCGCGTTGCTGTCAAGTAAACTCCAAAGAGCCTTCTTATCAAAAGGGAGCACCCGTGCAATATCGGCCAGAACCTGTTGCGTCATGAAGAAGAATGGACTCTCATCTTCACGCCGGGCCAGCTGATCCCGCCAGTTGTGCACTGCCTTGTATACTGAAAACTGCTCGCTGTCGTAGAGTGTAGCCACTTTTGAGATCGGGTTATACCATCCACGGGAACCGTAGCCTGTTTCGGCATCATAGTAGGGATGCTCGTACCGTTGCAAGGAAACACCCTTGGACTTTTGCACAACAGACTCGATCAAATCCTTCTCTGGCTTGCTCCGGTCTGAGCTCTCAATGAGCTCGTTGCGCACCATGTCATAGATGTAGAGTAGGTAATGCGTATCTGACCGTGCGTAGTACAACATCTCATCCGGAAGTGGTCTTCTCATTCATTAGCCCAGTCTCATCAGTGCTACAAGAGAAAAAGCTTACCTGATACGCCAGTCTGCTAGTTGGTATTTCTTATCCGCATCAAAGTCCACAAACTTCTTGAGCAAGAACGCCAAGCTTCTCCCTGGATATTGCAGAATAGCACTGGCATGATGAGTGTCGAAGAGACCGACAACATACAGACCCAAGTCTCGTTGAAGCCAGATAATGTCCATGAACGCGCCGTGCAGAACCTACGATTGTGAGTGGCAAAGACATTAGAAGGAACATTCTTCGGCTTACCTTGGTAATGTTCGGGTCAGCAAAGACCTCATTGAGAACCTCGAGCTTGTGCCTCCAGGGGACGAGTGTATCCACAATCCAGTCCTTTTCTCTTGTGCTGATTTGCATCAGTGACAAAAGCCCTGTGTAGGATCTGTAATCGTGATGCTCGAGATCAAGCGCGATCTCTTTCGCCTGCTTTAGCTCTTCCAACATTTCGAGGACGCCTTCGTACGTGTCCACCCATACAGCGGTTGTCTTTTCAACAGGAAGGTAAAGTTCGGGCTCTCTCTTTTCGTAAACATGCTTGGGGTACTGCATATTGAGAATTTCTTGTTCGTAGGGGTGCTTGTATCTGCGAGACCGGTCAGCATAATAGTTGCGCTTCTTTCTCTTCTTCGCCGCAACTCTCTCGGTCCCAGCGGTCTGTGATTGTTCTGTCGCCGCCGACCCGGAGCGTTTCCCCGGCCCCTCATGGATAGAATATAAAGAAACTGGGTGGTCGTACTGTGTGGTGTTGAACTCCTCCTCGGTGAAAGTACCCAGACTCTCATCCAACGGCACCTTGGCATGGGGCTTTTTCGTCAACAATGGTTTCCATGGACCCGACTCAAAGTTGTCGATTTTCTTTTCGAACGAGTTCTGAGGTTTGAGAATGTTTGCCCTCTTGAGTGACCACTCGAGGCGCTCAGTCGTGGTCTTTGGCCGCTTGATTAGCGGGCCCTGGGAGAGGTTAGCAAACAGACGCACAATGTATCTTGACTGGAGTTAATTTTGCATACGGAATCGCCTGTAGGTGCATGCTTCCTCTTGATCAAACCAGTGTACTCGTCGAGGCAAGTGTCTGCTTTCTCGAGAAGACTGTCAATCACGTCCACAATGCCTTTCCACTGGATCTCCACATCGTCTGCGTCGTCGAGAGCAAGAATGCTTTGGTTGGTTGCCTTGCCTGCAGACTTGAGCAAACCGCTGGCCAGCTGTAGTAGACGTTCGCTCTTCTCTTCAAGCTGATTGCCGACGGTCGGATTGGCGGTGCGCTGGAACTGGAGGTCCTCGTTGGCGAGGCCGTTCGCCGTGCGTGTTGTGGCGACCAAAGCTTTCTGGACAGTCTCCTGTAGAGACTTGAAGTCCTGCGAGGGGTCCATCGTGGCTGCGATGCGGTGTTGCGCCCGAATAGCCCAAAAGAGGCCGTCTGCGCTTTTGCACTGCGCCGAGTAGTCGTCCAAAGATGGGTTCCCGAACTTTTTCTTGACGGAGTCCTTCCAGCCAGGGAATGTGGGAGCAGGTACGTATACGGATTACCAGTGGAGCTGCAGTGGTGTGTAATCTGAATTTTCGTACTGGTACCATTTAGTGGCGGGAACCGGCCTGATCTTCATTGGGTGCATCATTTGCTTCAGGTACCAGTACACGGACCTTTCTTAGTGCCTTTTGGCCGATAAGATAAGAACGGGATTCCCCTCTGCCGCTCTGCGACTTTCCCCTGCTCTGACAGCTGCCAAACATCAATTCGCACCTGGATACCGATGTCATCAGTTTCGTGGCTGCTTTTGGGGCTCTCCTGTACAACTTATACCCGACGCAGGACACTAAACGCACCACTTCTTGACTTCCTCAAATAAGTGCCCTTCCATGAGAATCCGACTCACCTTACGCGTGCTCTTGAATCAGGATCCCTCTTCTGCGTAGTCGGAGAGTCACACAGTGAACCACAATCTCTCAATATGTCGCAGTCACTTGCAACGCAGTGTAACGAGTTGAAAGAGTAGGTCTTTCAGTAGGCATACTTTTTTTTATCGAGAGACAGCTGCTAACGTGACTTAGACGTTATGATACCTGCTTCCTCAAGTGGTACAGCGAAAGTCAGTCTCTCCCCTCCTTCCGATGGCAGCGACGAGAGGACTTGGTTGTGCTCATGATTTAGCAGAGTATCTCAGAGGCATCGGTACCGCAGAAAACAACGAATGTCAAGATCTATTCAAGGAATATAACAAGTGCCTAAAGGTAAGAAAGCGTGGGCCCATCCAGTGTGCTGAAGTAGCGTTAACGTTGTTCCAGGTGGCTCTGAAAGAGCGTGGTATCGATAAACTGTTAGAAGAAGCTCGGGAAGACAACAAGGAGAACGATGCGGTATACTTTGGGAATAAGAAATAAGAATGCGAGTGAGTTGATGCTGCTTTATGGGCTGTTCTATTTATTGTTCTAACTAGGCTTCCCACAGAAGAAAACAACGAGCCTTACAAACCACATAAAACAGCCCATTCTCATCTCTTCTGATACAGGTACCTTGGACAGAGCGGTCGGCGTCTGGTGTAATTGGATATTGCTGTACTTTTACCCTTTGGTTCATTTTATACAAGCCCACTCTTGTCATTTTTGACATGAATATCTTATGTACCTAGGTACTTGTTCATGCAGTTCTCCTCAACGACACAGATCAACCCTTGGTCAATCTGTGGTCAATCTGTGGTTTTCAGGTGGTGTTGTCGCGACGGGAGGAACCGAGCGTCCTGGATGGACGGGACACTGTGGGCATGGCCTGCTAACCCATTGGCTGTCCACTGTGTGCTGTAACTGTAATTGAACCACTCATCAATCAAACCGGCCTATAATTGGGAGCGGATCTCAGGCGCGCAACACCCTGTCACATCATCTCGGAGCTCACTGAGGTCAACCAAACCCCCAACAAATGCCGCTAGGTACCGCAGCACTGAGTGATGGAAAATTGTTTGTGCAACTTCAACTCTCGACAATCGTAAGTTGATGCCGACGCCCTCAAACGTCCGCATTCCCAAAGCTTAATTCTTCAACAAACTTGAACCACCCCGCAAACACGACCTAAAAGGGAAAACCCGGAAAAGGAACCTACTTGACCTTGGACTCGCATATCTGGCTCAATCGTTTTTCTTCCGACCCTCCGGCATGCTCGACTCGTAGGAGGCAGCGCGCGCTTCTATGCACCCCTTTTCCATCCTCACACTCGGCATCTTCGTAGCTGGCTACATCACTGCTCGATGGGACCTCGTTACCCGCCTCTATGAGCTTGCCATCTTTGCCTGGGATTACGGAGTTGTCGTGAGTTGCCCTTGCTCCTTCGTCCTGTCCTACCCCGCGACCGCGCGACAACAAGCATTCTCTCGCTCTTGGTGCTAACAGGTCAACCCCCGTGACAATAGTCCCGCGCTGCGAAGGGCTTCCTTGTCCTTACCCTTGTTTTTCTCGTCATATTCATACCCGTTGAACGTCTTGCGACCCTGGAGGCGAACTTGGTACGAACGCACCCCCGACCGACTCCCCGCGATTGCGAGCTAACCAAAGCCTTTCAAGCATCCACGATCGCCGGCGTCTGGCATATCAGCTCGAGAGCAACTAAGACGGAGAGGCTCTTTCTAGTCGTGTGGCCACGCCTACACCGTCTGTCATGCCAGAGCATGATGGCTTGATGCGCGTATTCTGGCCAGCAGACCTCCCTCGATCCGACCTCAAAGGAGTGGTGGTGGGGTGGAGGAACTCGGCCTTGGATGTCTTCGTCGTAGCGATTCTGGAGGCGGTTGAGGTGTGTGCCCTTCCCTCTCTTGTCCGTATACATAGGATCAAGGTCGCTGATGCGCTGCTAGCCTCGGAATGTCGAAAACGCGCTCAAGCTAGGGACGCTTTTCCGTAACGCCCCCCATCCTGTTAGCCGCATCTACGAACTATGCGGTCAATCGGCGATACACGTCCTAGGCGTTTCCAACACCCCCGAGTCCGTCGAAATCGATCCGTCATGGGTGCGCGTCACAACTGGGGCAAGCGGCCGAGTCCCTTCCGTCACCTGTGCGCGCGCCTTGAGTATCCAGATAATCCTGTTCGAAAGGCCGCTGCCCGGACGCATGCAGTATATCTCGTTGAATCCGATCGCTTTGGCTCTAGGAGATAAGCAGAACAGTTCGAAGCACTACTTCTCCGAGAGCGGCGAGGAAGACGAGGAGAAGGCAGAGCGCGTGAATAAGGAGAGGAAGAGGCAGCTGGTCGAGAAACTTAAACAGCACTCAGTCATTAAGCGACCACCATCTTCCAAGGAAAAGGCGCTTGCCAAGATTGTGAACCAGATGAACTGGGCATGGGAGCTGGACAACCTGCTTCAGAAGAACGTCTCTCGAATCGGTACACGTCCCAAGAGGAGCCTCAGTGTCTCCGAGCGAGTCGTTGAATCAGCGACTACAGCACGAGATATGGTGCTCGTGTGGATATGGGACTTGTTGACGGTCTACGTCCTTCCGGTTATCAAGAAGGGGTTTGTGCTGGGGTTGATGTCTCATCGAATTGCTGCCGAAATGCTCCTCCTCGTCCTCGAATGGCGCGCGCGCCCTCGCTACGCGGCGTTAAAGGACATATCCGCCACGGCTCAGCAAGTCGAGATCCGGCTGCAGCAGTTCTGTTATTGGCCGATGCAGTATGTGACATTGCGGCTCAGGAAGAACGACTGGGAGAGCGTAACAACAAGTCACCCTGACTATATCCGGTTTTATAACAGCCTATGGCTTGTAGCCAACGATGTTATTATTGGGATTGCGCTGGGTTCGTACATCATTGACAATGCCGCTTGGGTCGCCGAGGAAATTAGCCAGCTTTTGAGCACATATACCGTCGACGCATTACAGAGCAGTATCTCCTGGCTCATGGGTTGGCCGGCTGGCTTGAAGTTGAACGGGGAGCTGGCAGCGTTCCTTGGGGATCTCTTTCTGTGGGTTATTGACTATTGGTCGAGTACGTCTCCAGGTTAGCTTCTTCTCTCTGTTGAACTTGCTAACCGGAAACCAGGTTGTATCGAAGCCCTCCGCCCGGCTCTGCCACATATCGTCTGGTTCATCGGCTTCTCCAGTTTTGCTGGAGCGAGTATGCCGATTGCCCTGTTCTCGGATCTCCTGTCCATTTTAACGATTCATATCTACTCGTTTTATCTGGCATCAGCCCGTATATATCACTGGCAGTTGAACATACTAATATCACTCTTCCACCTCTTTCGCGGCAAGAAACACAACGTCCTCCGGAACCGTATAGACTCGTGCGACTACGATCTCGATCAACTCCTTGTCGGCACCATCCTCTTTACCCTTTTATTTTTCCTCCTCCCTACGGTGGTTGTTTTCTATCTGAATTTTGCGATAGCGCGGATGGCCATCATATCGCTCAAGGCCATTTTCGATACGTTACTTTCTTGCTTAAATCACTTCCCGCTTTTTGCCCTCATGCTTCGGGTCAAGGATCCGAGGCGGCTGCCAGGTGTGTGATTTATTCTTGGTGCGTTGACGGGACCGACCCTTGCGCTAACGTTGGCATATCAGGGGGCATTCGTTTTGAACTTCGAGATACCCAAGATTTTAGACTTTCTGTTAATGATCCGTCACGGCAAATACCGTCAACTTCTGTCATTTATCTAAAGGTGAGTGAACATTCATCATGTGCAACCTCACTATATCTCTCGCAAACAGAGACTGACAGTAACCAACCCACCCTCTAGTCGATCCCTTTGAACTTTAAAGCCATGTTTCATCAGTACTTCCAAATGGGTCACCGGATCCGCAAGCACTACCTGTCTCCGCGGGTTGTGCTGTGCCTTTTGATGGGCAAGTTCGTCCCGCCGCTGAACAGGAAGAACTTGTACAGCCTCCAGTACAGCATGCTCCCGGCGCGAAGAGCCGGGGTCATGGAGATGTGGGATGCCGTGAACTCGCTGCCGGCGCGCAAGAGGCGGCCGGCGCCGGTTCAGGTCCCGATCTTGGCCAACGGAAGGAACAGGTATCCGAATAATTATGGGGGCCCGAGATCGCGCAGTTATGCCTAGACAGACATATAAACATGGGTGTGGGGTAGACGATCTAGAATAAATGTCCTAGACACGAGCGATTAAGGATTTTGATTTGGGGAGTCTCTCGGTATTAGAACGAGTGCCATACTCCATGGGAGAGTTCCTTTGTTTGGCTAGAAGGGTTACCGCCCACGGCTTTGGTTGGTGAATCATCTGGCTACCTACCTACCTTATGTATTTATAATAGCAATGTTTAATTTCTGGTTTTCTGTTAACTTCCTGAATGGCTGTGCTGGGTTTACGCTGTCTGATCTATTTGGCTTTAATGATCGACTTTTTATCATCGTTAGCAGAGTTATCTGCACGAGTGATGATCACGAGATCACTTTTCGCAACTTCACAATGTACAGCTAAGCAAAGAGGGACGTGAAACATATATACGGTTTCATTATGGGACGAGGGTAATTTCTCAAAAGAAGTATACACAATACAAACATATTGTACAATCAACCTCCAACCAACCTCGGTTTATATGTAATATGCTCAGCGCACAGTAACAGTCACATTACCCCTGATATCCGCGCTCGACGCTCCGACAAGGAACAAGAAGTCGCCCGGCTCAACAACGTACTTCATGCGCGCGTTCCACACACCAAGCTCCTCGACCTTGACCTTGATCTGCACCTTCTTGCTCTCGCCGGCCTTGACGGCGACTTTAGCAAAACCCTTGAGCTGAATATTGGGCACGACCACGCTCGCCACCAAGTCCTTGACGTAAACCTGGACGACCTCCTGCCCGTCGCGGCCGGACGTGTTGTTGACCGTCACGCTAACCGTCACGGTGTCTTTCTGGCCAACGTTCTTCTTGTCGGCAGAAATATCAGAGTACTCAAACTGCGAATAGCTGAGCCCATAACCAAACTCGTATAGCGGCGTCGGGTCACCAAGCACGTACTGATGCCCGAACACGAGGGTGCCGTTGTCGTAGGCTTTCCCAGCATCGGGGTTACTCGGCCTGCCCGAATTAAGGAAATCGTAGAAAACCGGCAGCGAGCCGACGTTGCGCGGGAAACTGACCGACAACTTGCCGCTGGGGTTGACATCCCCAAACAACACCGACGCCAGCGCGGCGCCGCCCTGCTCCGAGGGGTAGAACTGCTGCACCAGCGCGGCGGCCTCGTCCGAGATCCATGGCGCCGTGACGGGCTTGCCGGACGAAAACACGACAACGGTCGGCTTGCCGGTCGCGATGATGGCGCGGACCAGATCCTCCTGCGCGCCGACGAGATCAAGACTGTCTACGTCCACGTGCTCGCCTGAAGTAGCGTTCAGGCCCATCCAGAGCTCGTTCTGGTCGCGCGACCAGGTGCCGACCACCACAATAGCCACGTCGGCGGCCTCAGCCGCGGCGACGGCCTCGGGGAAACCGTCCTGCGAGGTCGACCAGCGCTCGCAACCCTGGGCGTAAGTAACAATACCGCTAGCAGCAGCCTTGATGCCGTCGTAAGGAGTCACGCCGCGCTTGGAGCTGTTATACACCACATAGTCACCATAGTTCATGAAGCCGTGGGCCATGGGACCGATAACGGCGAACGAGGCCTTCTTGGACAGCGGGAGCACATTCTCGTGGTTCTCGAGCAGCACGATGGATTCTTCATCAAGCTTCCGGGCCAGCGCGACGTGCGGCGCCGTGTGGATGGCGTTGGGCGTCTCGTCGTGCGGCAGGCCGGGAAACGGGTTCTCGAAGAGGCCAAGCTCGAACTTGGCCTTGAGCACACGGGCGACGGCCGTGTCGACCGTCTTTTGTGAGATGACACCCTTCGCAACCAGGGCGGGGATCTGCTCGAACGAGTAGGAGCCGCCGCCCATCTCGACGTCGCCGCCGACGGGCAGAATGTACTTGACCACGGCCTCCTTGTCGATCGGGTTGGCCTCGCACATCTTGAAGTCGTTGCAGAGACGGTCGCTCGCGCCGGCGTCGGTCATGGTGAAGTACTTGTAGTTCCACTCATCTCTAAGAATGTCGGTCAAAAGATGGAGGTCGGCCACGGCCGGGACCCCGTCGTAGCTGTGGTAGGCCGTCATGATGGAGTAGGCGCCGGCGTCGATGATGGCTTTCTTGTAGGGCGGGAGGTAGGTGGTGCGGAGTTCTCTCTCGCCGCCGTGGACGGGGCCGGTGTTGAGGCCTTGCTCGGGGTTGCCGAAGGCAGCGAAGTGCTTCACCATGGCGCTGACACCGCCGGCTTGGATGCCGCGGACGTAGTGGGCGGCCATCTCGCCGACGAGGAAACCGTCCTCGCCGTAGGTCTCCTCGACACGGCCGAAGCGGAGTTCGCGGGTCAGATCGGCGAGAGGAGCAAACACCTGGTTCACGCCAAGGGCGAGAGACTCGACGGCGATGGCACCGGCCATCTCCTCGATCAGCGCCGGGTTCCAGGAGCAGGCCTGGGCAATGGGAGAGTTGAAGATTGTAGCATTGACTGAGGTAGATTGTCGCTGTGGTCAGCTCACATACTGCGTAAAATAATGCGAAAAGAAGGGAGATACTCACTGGCAAGGAAGCCATGGATGGCCTCAGTTTGGACCAGAGCCGGGATGCCGAGATAGGTGTGCTCCTGGATGTACTCCTGGGCCTTCTTGGTGGCATCCGAGATCCATTTCGGGTCGACGGCAATACCGACGTAGAAGGAGCCTCCGCGTGCCTTGGTGCTCCAAGCCAGACCGGTCTCGTTGTAGACACCGGTCTGCTCGTCCATCCAGTTACGGATATCACCCTGCAAAAGCTGCGACGTCTTCTCCTGAAGCGTCATGCGAGAGAGCAGGTCGGCCACACGGGCGTCGACTGGAGCCTTGGCGTTCTTGTAAAGAGCATTATTGAGACTCGGGCGTCCCTTGTCGCCGGCTGCCGAGACCTCGGCAGCAGACACTGCTGCTGCCAGAGCCGTGAGGCACAGAGCAGAACTGAAGAACCTCATCCTGAACGACTTAGCGGCGTTGAAGGGAGTTGAAGATGAAGGTGGCGCTGAGGGACAACATCCAACAGCATGAGGGCGAAACCTCAACTGGGTTTATATAATAATAATGATACCGAGATTCTCCTTGACATGGACTCTCTCCCTCTGTCAGGATCAATCTTCAAATTTCCGAAGATGCCAGTGCCAATATGACGCCGTTGCGGATGCCCGATGCCATCCCCAGCACTAATGCAGCGTCCATGTCCACGTTCATGGTGGACTCTGGGGATTTAGCGGCGGTGTATGTTGCACAGGGAGGCAGGTGGTGTATGTAGCTCGATGGAAAGACGGGCCGCCTCAGTCGGTAACCCTTCGGACGGAGATGGAGCGAGGGCCTGGCCAAGGTCCGGGGAAGTACATTCAGCCTCAATAGCAGCAAGTGTTGGAGCAGGATCCTGGAAGTCGGTTAAGCTTCGGGGAATATTCAACCTGGATGGATCACAAACCCGGTGAGAAGAAACTGATGATGTTTTTGGCGGGGATATGGGGGAAGAAGTTGGAGCGAGCTTCCCCTTTGGTTTGTTTGTGGAGATACCTGAGGTGGTGATACTTGGCTGCGTAACAAAAGAAAATGTGGGGGAGGGACATTCCAAGTTCCACCAATTATCTCGGCTAGCTTATACAACATCAACAATATTTCCGACAAGAAACTGGTGGTGAGTGGTGGTGGTAGAGGAGGAGCTAGGGGGAAGTTCATGCGGGGAAAGTGAAGGAAGGGGGGGAAATGGGGGGGGTTCAGCTCAGAACAACTTCAGCATCACCGTCGAGCAGGATTCTCTCCACAGTCCACACTAGGTAATGTACCTACCAAAATACCCGGATTGTGCAGCAGGAGTTGGAGAGGGAAATAATGCAAGCAGGACGGACGAGCATCTTCTGAAGGAGGTGTTTATGAACACATCGACACCATCATGTCTCCCACTTCTCTTGGTCTCCTGTCGTTTCTTTCGACCCCAAGTTTGACCCGTCACTCAAGAGCCAATCCAAACTTCAACTTCAGTCAAAAATGAGATTTCGTGATGGTAGAGAACCCCCCCGCACCCTTTTATACCCTATGCGATGAGATAAACTCTCTTGCTAAGACCTTCTAATTAGGACAATGGAACGTGGCCGAGGGCTTCCGCCTCGAGTACGCCGAGGAGGTGTACCGCATCACCAAGACGCCGTCGGGAGAGGGCATCAGCCTGCTGTGCCCAACCCGAAAGATCATGTCCCGGGGTGACACCCTGAACACGGGAACCATCAGCGTCGACATCGAGGCCGCCTTCGACGGCGTCATCTCCGTCGAGACCACCCACTGGCAGGGCGCTGCCCGCCGCGGTCCCGACTTCAGCCTCTTCCCCGGTGGCAAGCCCGAGGTCAGCTCTAAGATCACCAAGTCCGACAAGGGCACCACGCTGTCCTCGGGCAGCCTGTCCGCCAGCGTCAGCGGCAAGGACCACACCTTTGACGTCTCCTTCCACTCGACCGACAGCAACAAGCTGCTGACGACGTTGTTGAACCGCTCCGTCGGCCTGGCCTACACGCCCGCGACCAGCACGCCCATGCAGCTCGCCGACATGCGCAACTTCAAGCACTACATCTTCACCCAGACCACGCTCAGCGTCGGCGAGTCGGTCCACGGCCTCGGCGAGCGCTTCGGCGCCTTCAACAAGGTCGGCCAGAAGGTCAACCTGTGGAACGCCGACGGCGGCACCTCGTCCGACCAGGCCTACAAGAACGTCAGCTTCTGGATGAGCTCGCGCGGCTACGGCATTTTTATTGATACGCCCGAGCGCGTCGAGCTCGAGGTCGGCAGCGAGCGTTGCTGCCGCGTGCAGACCAGCGTCGAGAGCCAGCGCCTCAAGTGGTACATCATCCATGGGCCGACGCCCCGCGAGGTGCTCAAGAAGTACTCGATCCTCACCGGCACCCCGGGGAGCGTGCCGGCTTGGTCCTTCGGCCTCTGGCTGAGCACCTCGTTCACGACCAACTACGACGAGAACACGGTCAACGGCTTCCTCGAGGGAATGAAGGCGCGCGACATCCCCGTCGAGGTCTTCCACTTCGACTGCTTCTGGCTCAAGGCCTTCCACTGGTGCGACTTTGTCTTTGACGAGGACATGTTCCCCGACCCCAAGGGCCAGATCGCCCGCCTGAAGGCCGAGGGCACAGTCAAGAAAGTGTGTGTGTGGACGAACCCGTACCTCGGCCAGGCGTCGCCCGTGTTCGCCGAAGCGGCCGCCAAGGGCTACCTGCTCAAGCGCAAGAACGGCGACGTCTTTCAGTGGGACATGTGGCAGACGGGCATGGGCATCGTCGACTTCACCAACCCGGCCGCGTGCGACTGGTTCGTCGGCTGTCTGGAGAAACTCTTCGACACCGGCGTCGACTCCATCAAGACCGACTTTGGCGAACGCATCCCGTCCGACGACGTACAGTGGTTCGATCAGTCCGTCGACCCGAAGCGGATGCACAACTACTACGCCTTCATCTACAACAAGCTCGTCTACGAGGCGCTACAGAAGCGCTACGGCAAAAACGAGGCCGTGCTGTTCGCCCGCAGTGCCGTCGCCGGCAACCAGCGCTTCCCTCTCACCTGGGGCGGCGACTGCGAGTCCACTCCCGAGGCCATGGCCGAGTCGGTCCGCGGCGGGCTGTCGCTCGGGCTTTCTGGCTTTGCGTTCTGGTCCGTCGACATTGGTGGGTTTGAGGGCCACCCGCCCCCCTGGATCTACAAGCGCTGGGTCGCATTCGGCCTACTGTGCTCGCACTCACGCCTGCACGGGTCCGGCTCGTACCGCGTGCCCTGGACCGTTGATAACGATGATGCCTCGGACGAGGGCTGCTCGGCCACGCTGGCCCGGTGGACGCACCTCAAGGCGCGGCTGATGCCGTACCTGTTCGCGCAGGCGCAGGCGGCGACCCGCGACGGCCTCCCGCTCAGCCTGCGGGCCATGTGCATCGAGTTCCCCGACGACCCGACCGCGTGGACGCTCGACCGTCAGTTCATGGTCGGCGACAGCCTGCTGGTCGCGCCCGTCTTCGAGGAGGATGGGACGGCGCAGTTCTACTTACCAAAAGGCCGGTGGACAAACTTCTTCTCGGGCGAGGTCAAGAATGGGCCTGTCTGGTTCACAGAAACGCATGGGTTCGCGACGCTACCGCTGTATGTGCGCGAGGCCACACTGCTGGTGCTGGGCAAGGAGGGTGAGAAGCGGACTGTTTACGATTATGCGGCTGATGTGGAGGTACGGAGCTACTTTGCGGCCGAGGGGACCAAGGCTGTCTTGGTTGACAATACCGGGGCTGAGGTCGGTGTATTGGAGGTGGGCAAGGATGGCGAGATTGCTGGAAAGAAGGCGCTTAAGGGTGATTATGTTGTTACTGTTGTGAGTGCGTGAAGGAAGGATCAAGAGTGACGAGCAGCTCCAGTTTCATGTTTTCTTGGCTTTTGTTTTGGTCCTTGGGGTATATAGATTGATGCTATCATTGAATGTTTATGATGAATATTATTTTCTTTCTCGACTCCGTTTCTAGGTATATACCAACAGGCCTTGGTCATCGCCAGTTTTATTTAGGGTCGGTAGATGCCGTCTCGATTCTCAAATCTCGATTCTCAAATGCCTTAACCTCCACGATAATGCTGTGTAGGTCACAGACAGCGGGTGGTGTCGGTTAAGCAAATAAGTCGAGAATAAAAATCAAGAGATGGTCCATTCATCACTTGTTGATTGTGAAGGAAACAAAGAATCTTCGACATGACCGCCGAGAAAAAGTGCCCCTTTTACCCCACCGTGCCCACCTCCTGAACGAACACCCCCCCAACTGAACGAACTTCCCCACGAGGGTTATTAGGTTGGTGCTGTGCGGGGACATTTCAGGCTGAATCGCAGTTCCCCACTGGGCTGGCAGGGGGGGTTGGAGAAGTCATGGTGTTGAAACATGTGCGGAGAAATTGTAAATCAAGGTAAAATCAAATAGGCACTGTACATGAAACCAACATCAATAATCCGTACGGATACTAGAAGCTGACTTCATATATTCATATAAACATGCACTCACTGTTATACCATATCCAAATATCTGCATACCTTACTTACCTTATGCTGACGCATGTCCTGCACCGAAGAGTCTCATCTAGCGGTGCTGTTTGATATGAACAGCGGGGCAACTTCCAGGTTGTCACGTCCCTAAGCAGCTGCTAATGTACCTGGTAGATCAGGTACCTTACCTGCCTACATTAGCTTAACGCCACTGCAAACTGCAGCGTTGTCGATCCGAAGGATCCGGATGGATGTTCTCAATAAAAGAGCTGCTAGTGAGGCCGTTTGGGTGCCGGATGCCGATGGAGAAAACGGCGACGGCATAGGTGCGTTTATATGATCCAGGGGCCCTACTATATTTCCCGATATCTCGGTATTAAGATACCGCGGGACCCAGCCGGCACTGAGCGCCGTTGTCAATATGAACTACCGATGTGAATGAAACCCCGTAGCTGCACTACGAGGCATCCCCGGGAACGGGGAGTGGTAAACCTGTATATATGAGGCGGGGATGGCCATTGTCCTACTTCTTGACCTTCGAGGGCCAGACCTGTTCAAAGACCTCAAGCCGGTCCAAATAATACGTGCACAAGTACGGATACCTTACAGCTACGCATCAACGACAACACGCTCTTTGTGAAGTCTCGTTATTCTCTATCAACAATGGAACTCCACCATCGCTCAACACATCATTGCTGCCAGTCGTGTGACATTTGATCTCAACGTCTGGATATTCCAGGTAGGTAAGAATGGAGTTCAACTTGCACTTCCCGGCTTCCGGGTTCGAACTGCTGCAACCCGGAGCAATAGCCCCACAAGCGCTTTCCTCCGGCATCGTCTGATTCGTTCCTGCCTCATGCATCTACCCACCCTCAGTCTTCTCAATCCTGGAAAGTGCTCTCTTGATTCTGGTTTTGGTTCCAGGTTCGATGCTCGACCTATTTCGATGTGGGGGAATGGGCAGCCGGTGAGAGAAAGACTGAAGTGCTCTTCCCTCGAGTTCATGTCGACATGTCGTCACTTCACAACTTCAACCTCACACTTGTGTCTTGCTGATCCATTCTTCGACGATACTTTGCGCAAGCGGGCCACCAGGCCGGGTTCGTCTCAATAAACTACCTAAGGACCGTTTGTGCCTGCTATGGTATCTAACGTACCTTACCTACCACACGGGACTACTGGGCAATGAGCTTGTGATCAACGAGCCGCAAGTGTCCGAATTAGCTTCACCATTCTTCACAAACCTAGTCCTCTCCGCGCGAACACCACAACTAGACAAATCAGTACCTAACTTGAAACCGGGGGTCATCGAAATGGCGGATCCCAAAGAAACCTTCTATCGCCAGTTTCAGGCAACAGCATCAAGTGAGTAGTAGACCAATGACGCATCTGCCAACCAGACATGCTAACAGGAGTGCAACCCTGAAGCACTCCAAGAGCAAATCCACCAGCTTCCCAGCTTCTCTGCCGTCGGAGGCGAGCGTCAAGATGCCATTGAGCACATCCTGGCCGGCATCTCCCGCCTCAGAAGCGATGTTGCTGACGCCTCCGACTTTGTGCCCGCCTACGATCAGCGCACCTATTCCAATGCCATCAAGTCGTTGAGTGAGCTGCTGGACGAGACGACAGCCAAGCTTGCCCCCAAGACCCGATTCCAGTTCAAGCCCCGTGGAGGAGCAGCAACATCCCACACCGCTACCAGTCCTGCTACGCAACAACAGGATCCACGGCGGTTTGTTCCCTCGGACAACTACTTTGGTGAAGCCGAAGGATCAGGATCCAATACGCCCGCTGCTGCCGCCGCTTCAGAACAGCAGGACAGCTTGGGCTCGCTGCCAACTTTCGGCGGCAAGAACTACAACGAGGAGATATCTCGCCCTACGGCCCGAGGAGTTCGTAAGCCGAGCTTCTCAGTCGCTCGCGATATCACCCTCTCCAACCACCGCCGGGTACACATCATCCTGCCGTCGTCAGCGTCGCGGGCGACTTCTGCCGGCACACTCACTAACCTGGTGGGATGCATTGTTGACATGTCCGTGCCGACCGGCTCAAGCGGCGCACCATTCGCAAGTCTCTCGCTGAAGACCATCTACAAGAGTCTCATCGTGGCCGGACACGTGGATGGGGCTGTGCACATCACGGGCGTCAACGACAGCGTATTGGTCATCATATCGCGGCAGGTTCGGATCCACGAGTGTGAGAATGTCGACTTGTACTTGCATTGCGCCAGCCATCCCATCATCGAGGACTGCAAGGGCATGCGGTTTGCCCCCGTGCCGGCCTGCTATGTGAGTGCCCATGCTGACCGCGCATCAGAGATATACATACATGCTGACTCCGAATAAATAGACGACGGATAAAGAAAAAGAGGAGACTAACCAGTGGGATCAGGTAGATGACTTCAAGTGGCTCAAGGCAGAACATTCGCCCAACTGGAGCGTGCTCCCAGAGAACGAGCGCATTCAGGACGATGTTTGGAAGACTACGGTCCCTGGAGCTCCGGGACTTGATGTTACTGATATCCTCAGGAAGATTGGGGTGCTTGAGGAGTGGGGTGCATCCTTGAAAATAAAAGATCAAGAAGTAGTGCAATCTTCTGTCAAGCAGTAGCCTGACGATTTGGATTCGGCGAGCTGAATCATTGTTTCTATTTGATTTTCTTTTCATCCATCCGCACCCATATCGGTATCTTTTAGCTTTTGGGGATGCTACAATGTATCTAAATGCCTTGCTTCTTATCTCCTCCATTTTGGTGGGTTCATAGGCCTGAAACAGATCCAGATCCTTAGATTCCTTTTACCCTAATCAGTGCTAAAATATCACAATGCTTCCCAAGATGACGCTGCCTACTCTCATATCGCGGCGAACAACCTTGCCAGACGTTCTGCTTACTTTATCTTGTGTATTGAGGAGAGGAAGAGAAGCGTTGTTGTGCCGTCCGTGTAACGTCCATCGCGTTCACTGGGTGACAAGGTATTGTAAAGCAAAGGACCACCGGAAATGCAGTCTTCGTGATAATCCGGCCAAGTTGGTCGGGTTTTCCATGCTCTTTCCGCTCCTCGGCGTGACGTACCCCGCTAGAAAAACTGGTTGACACCCCTCTCAAGGATAGCCAAGTTTTCCGGTGGTGATGGTGGTAGGTGGGTGGGTGTCCATTCTGTCCAGGTCACACAACCCGAGCAAGTCTTTCGTTATGCATGGTAAATGTTCATACACCACATCATGCATTTTTTTTCATGCCTTGTGTAGTATACCCACAGGCCTCGATGCTTATATCCTACTTAAGGGACGGCCGCTCTGCCCACACCGACGTCAACGCTGAGATTGTCTCCCCGTGTAGGTAGGTAAGGTATGTGATCCTTTGACTCCCGCCTGCCGGGTGGTCGATCGTCCCCGGTTCTGCAAATGGGTTTCGTTTTCCCATGGCAATGCCATTGTCTCTGTGGTTGCTGTGTTTGTTGTCCCCTCATTCCACCACCATCCTGTCCCCCTCGTCGCGCTTGCTCTGCTCCATGTGCAGCGCGAGCTGCAAGCCTTTCTCGCGCAGCCGCGTCAGCATGGCAATCTGCTTCCTCCGTCTATCCTCGAGCTCGCGGATCTCAATTTCTTGCTGCGCGATGCTGCGCCCGACGTCGGGGAGCGTCTTGACAGCCGCGCGGGCGCGCTGGAGCTTGTGCTTGAGGTTGTCGGTGGCGGCGGGGAGTTCTTTGACGCTCAGAGCGCCGCCAGTGGTGTTGCCAGGCACGCTGGGGCCGCTGGGGAGCGGAGTTGTCCCTGTTACTGCGCCGGGCGCAGGGGTCGTGCCGCTTGGTTGTTGTTGGGTTTGGTTGTGTTGCGATTGTGATGCGCTGCCCGCGCCGCCGTGGGGGGGAGCAGAGGTTGGGGCGGCGCCGGGCAGGTTGGCGAGACCGCCGAAAGCCGGGGTGGAGAGGCCGGCCGGCTGCGAGGAATAGTTGGCGGAGCGGAGTTTGGTGATGATGGAGGTCAGTTCTGTGAGGGTGTCGACTGCGTCGGGGGAGAGACCCTCGGGCAGGTGGGAGGCCATATTTTTGGGGGTTTCTCGCGATTGATGAGTTGACTTTGTTTGAGGCTGACCGGGAACTCTCGTGGATCAACTAGAAGTCCAGAGTATAGCGGATCTGCTCACCCTTGGGGAATATGAAAGGCAATCGATTGCTTTGTTGACCAAACATTGAGCCGATTCTCGGGATCGTCAGCCTTGCAGGTTGCAATGGGGTGACGTCTGGCTGCAGGGCCTTGGGATGGTTCGATTGGTGAGATGGAATCTGACCGCCATTGCGGATACGCTGCGGGAAAGTTAGGGGCTGCCGGGACCCCGGGATGAGCTTCTCGGCGACGTCAGGTAGGGTGGTGTGCCCCTCCAAAAGTGCTGCTGTGAGCCCGGCCTGATGAGAGACATCGGACAAAAGTCACCTAACCCTCACCTCACCAACCGGACCAAAATCTCTCAACAAGATCGCGACCTTCTGGCGACTTTTATCCCGCACCGAAAACAGCCTTCTTTCCAATTCTGTTGTTCCCTAGAACTACCTATTTCTTCCAAATCGCCGTTCTTTGAACCTTGCTTGTACCGACATCCACCTAAAATCCAACCCCCGCAAACCGTAATGGCTCCCGATCACAAGGCCTGTCTGAGTACGTCCCGCCGTCCTGACTACCTCCTAGTCGCCTGCTACGTGCTCGTGTACCTCGAGATGGGATGGCTGATTTTGATGCTCATTCGGTCGTATAGTCGTGATTGACGGCTGGGGCATCCCCTCGGAGGACTCCCCTAAGAACGGCGATGCCATCGCGGCCGCCAACACCCCGGTGATGGATGAACTCTCCAAGAGCGCCACCGGCTTCACCGAGCTCGAAGCCTCGTCCCTTGCCGTCGGCCTCCCAGAAGGCCTCATGGGCAACTCCGAAGTCGGCCATCTCAACATTGGCGCCGGGCGAGTCGTCTGGCAGGATGTCGTCCGCATCGACCAAACGATTAAGCAGGGCGAGTTTAGCAAGAACGACGTTATCAAGAACACCCTGGAGTCGGCTAAGAGTGGGAACGGGCGTCTTCACCTCTGCGGTTTGGTCTCGCACGGCGGTGTGGTTAGTATACAATCTGATATCTTATAATCGGGGGGAACAGTCTGACTTTTGGTACAGCACTCGAAGCAGGAACACCTCTACGCCCTGCTCAAGGCCGCCAAGGAGTACGGTGTCCCTCAGGTCTACATCCACTTCTTCGGTGATGGTCGCGACACTGACCCCAAATCTGGCGCTGGCTATATGGAGGAGCTCCTCACCAAAATTAAAGAGATTGGCATTGGCGAGATCGCCACCGTTGTTGGCCGTTACTACGCAATGGACCGGGACAAGAGATGGGAGCGTGTTGAGCTTGCGCTAAAGGGCATGGTCTTGGGCGAGGGTGAGGAGAGCAGTGACCCAGTCAAGACCATCAAGGAGCGTTACGAGAAAGGGGAGAATGACGAGTTTCTGAAGCCCATCATTTTGGGCGGCAAGCAGGCGCGCATTCAAGGTTTGTAGCTCCTGTTTCCTAGGTTGTAGGTTTGGCGGTGCTGTTGAATGCGGGTATACTGACAATGTACAGATTGCGACACCGTCTTTTTCTTCAACTACCGCTCTGACCGTGTCCGACAGATCACTCAGCTCTTGGGTGGCGTCGACCGGTTGCCGAGACCTGACTTCCCGTACCCCAAGATTACTTTGATCACCATGACACAGTACAAGCTCGACTACCCCTTCGAGATTG
The DNA here is from genome assembly GCA_033439685.1 of Apodospora peruviana. Taxonomy (NCBI): domain Eukaryota; kingdom Fungi; phylum Ascomycota; class Sordariomycetes; order Sordariales; family Lasiosphaeriaceae; genus Apodospora; species Apodospora peruviana. The sequence continues at coordinate 139,002 of JAUEDM010000003.1, read as the reverse complement.
CCTTCAAGCCTCAGCATATGGGTAATGTGCTCGCCGAGTGGCTTGGCAAGCAGAACGTGAAGCAGGTACACGTCGCTGAGACAGAGAAGTATGCTCACGTCACCTTTTTCTTCAACGGCGGTGTTGAGAAGGCCTTCCACCTGGAGGCTCGTGATGAGTCCCAGGATCTGGTTCCTTCCAACAAGAGCGTCGCGACCTACGATAAGGCCCCCGAGATGAGTGCGGCCGGCGTTGCCGACCAGGTTGTGAAGCGTCTTGGGGAGCAGGAGTTCCCCTTCGTCATGAACAACTTTGCGCCACCTGACATGGTTGGCCACACTGGTGTGTACGAGGCTGCGATTATCGGTTGCGAGGCAACCGACAAGGCCATCGGAAAAATTCTTGAGGGCTGCAAGAAAGAAGGTTATATCCTTTTCATCACTTCCGACCACGGCAACGCTGAGGAGATGAAGTTCCCTGACGGCAAGCCCAAGACATCGCACACGACCAACAAGGTGCCGTTCATCATGGCGAACGCGCCAGAGGGCTGGAGCCTGAAGAAGGAAGACGGTGTTCTCGGAGATGTAGCGCCGACTGTTCTGGCAGCTATGGGTCTGCCCCAACCTGAGGAGATGACGGGTAAGAGCTTGTTGGTCAAAGCCTGAGCGGCTTGGCAACAAGGAAGTGATGGTTGTGCTGCTCTACCCCATGCAGGGTCATTGGATGAGGTTATGAATGAAACAAATGATGGTAAACACTTATAGACAATAGAGCCGTACAAAGTAACGATCGTGCGAGTCTTGTCTTGAAATCTTTGATACTGCTGTCGTTAGCAGGTTGCTGGTGACCTTCCTCCGGTGGTTATACCCTCTTGGATCCGGTTTCGTTTCCGGTAATAGGGAGACTTGTTGATTGCTTCTTTCCAATTCTATCATTTCTTGGACTTTGATGGGGACGTGTTTGCATATTCTTTCACTTGGATATCAGTCACCATATGTTATGATATAGGTTTTCTTCGCATGGTATTTGCCCCCCTCAAATCACATATGTATCTGTTTTGGAACTTGAACAAATACATGGCCATAGATCGTCCTCCCAAGCAATCTCTCGCATTCTCCTCTTCCTCCCATTTCACATCTGGGCAACGAGTTTCCGACACCGCGAAGGCTAGACTTAGGTACCTTGGGGCTTTTGGGAAGTTAATCGTATCCCTCATTCGAGATTACCGCAAATTCTGACGAAGTAACGAATCTCATCAAGACGGCCCAGGAAGATGTTAGTCACGGCTAGGAATTTACTTATAATAAATCACATCCTCTGCTTTTTTAACTGTTGTCGTCGCCATGTTTGGAGTTGGGGTAAGCGCAAGTCGGCGAGAAGGGGGGTTGCACCTAGGTAGGCATGCACGATGGTCACATCACATGACGTACTTGCCGTCTTTCCGTCTCTGTTGCGTGAGGGGAAACGGGCGGCGGCCGGGCGGCGACGAAGGAGGACGGACATGCAGACTCGGCTTGTGGCTAATTTCAACCGCATCCCTCTCAATCCCCTTCCCCTCTTTCTTTCTTCTCCCTCCCTCAAAATTTCGGTATAAACAGTCGAGTTGTCAAAACACTCAAAACAACAAACACATCGACCACAAACTTTGAGGGTTTTGCCAGCTTTGCCAGGTGAGACCCTCGTCCTCCTCGCCTGCGGTTAACCTCCCCCATATCGCTTTTCCCGATTCAGCATGTCCAGCAACCGATCTTGGCGCTATGTTTCGCCCGACCGCCTGTCAGTGTGGATAGAAGGAAACTTGTCTGGGCTGCCCGTCAGCGGGAGTGGGCGGACGGGCTGTTCGTTGTTTGGTTCAGTAGACCAATGCGGACTTTCACTCCGCGCGCTGCAAACAGGTGGAGTTTCGATGGAGAGAAAGCAGCCAAGTTTGAAGTCAAGCGTTGGTTTCGCAATTGAGTTTAGAAGCAGGACGTCACCATGTGCGACCGACTGCTCGAGAACGGTGGAGTGACGGAAAACTTTCTTGTCCACACCGGCTCAAGTTAAATCCGACACACCGTCATGAGCACGGCAACATACAAACAAGGCAATTTCAACTGGAGAAAGGGTGTGAGTTTCGACAGAGTTGATGATTATATGCCATCGACGACAAGGAAATAGTTATGTTTTGTGAATGGTCTATCCCTTTTCAGGGAACAAAGGAAAGAATCGCCGCGGGCTATTTTACAGGTTGTGTCGGTAGTACCGACAGACGGACGGATACCCCCTTGGAAAAGTTACCCCCAGTCTAAAAGGTCTATATATGCCCCCGTCTATGATGCGATTCTATGCCAGTTTTATCGATGCACACTCTCACCTCATCCCACTAGTATATGCGATGCGGCGAATTATGTTGCATATTGACCATGAGCCTTCTCTTACACGCCATATTGTCCCCCTCCCTCGTATGTACAGGCGACCTAGCAAGCTAGGTCTTGCCGGGAATGCCGTTGATAGACGGAGATATTTAGGTCTGGAAAGAAACACGCGGTCAGAGCTCTGCTGCTGGTGGAGAAGACTGGATGGGGTGTTCCCAGCAGGGATGGTGCTACTTACGAACTTGGCCATGAGGGCAACCATGAGGTCGAAAAGACCAATGGCCTCGACGAAAGCGAAACCCAGAATGGCGTAGGAGAAAAGCTGGCCACGGAGAGCAGGGTTGCGGGCAACGCCGTTGAGGAGAGCGGCGAAGACGAGACCGATACCGATACCAGCACCGGTCAGGCCGATGGCGGCAGCACCCATACCCAAGTTCTTGGAGACCTCAACCATGGCCTGGGCGATCTCGGAAGAGTAGGCGCGGCGAGTCTGGAGCTGGAATGCCTGGCGGGGGATGGCATTGAGGATCTGCTGACGCTTCAGGGTCTGCATGGGAGACTTGCTGGCGACGGCTGCGGGAGAGGCATGCTGTGTCAGATTCGACTGTTCTTGCTTTTACGATATCACGATTTTCTGCCGTCGAAAATTTTCGACATGGGGCTTCGAGCACACCACGTACCAGAGAAAGCCCGCTGCTGGACGGCACGAGCAGCCGGGCGAGCAGCCTTGGTGGCCATCTGGGAGGCCAGTCTGGAGGCGAGAACACGAGTGGAGGCCATTGTGTCTGAGGGAGGGGAGATGCTCTCGAGAGTCTGGGGATGACGGAAAGGCTGAAGACGAAGAGTTGGTGTGGAAAGGTTGAGAGACGCAACGACAGCTGGACTGACTGAGTGAGAGAGGGAAGAAAGGGGAGAGAAGAAGAATTGGGTGAGGGCAGGAAAAGTGGTCATCAGCGAACGAAAGCTCGGCCTGGTCCGGGCTACGGCTCTAACGCGCCCATGCGAGACATGTCACTGGTCAATTCAATCCTCGGAGGAGGCATTTTTCCCATCCCACTCCACCTGGATGGAAGATGTGGGTCGAGGGCAGCTTCGCAAAGAAGCAATGAAAATTGCTGTGGCACAGGGGCCAGCTGGGAGCTGTTCTCATCAGGGGATGGTAGTCGGGCAATCTCGGAATCGGACCTGTTCAAGCTCTGCAAGTTTCCATTTATTTTGTTTTGCGCCTTTTTGATTTTTGTTTCTTTTCCTCTGCACCACCCAACTGATAAACATCAATTACGACATCAGACCGATTCCGAACTGGAGCAGGAAATCATCGTCAGTGAATGAACCACCTGTGGCCGACGGAGCGCAGCGCAGCGCAGCTGTCATGCTGGCTTGTGCTCACTTTGTGTCATTATAAAAATTTTCACTGTTGATGTCTGCCCAGGTAATGAGGCTCCAGCCAGAGGACAGGGGTCCCTGTTCAACAACCCCCACTCGCCCAGCTGTGCCCCCACTCAGCTGCGGAATGGACAGCTTCGATTCGCCGAGGCGTGCTACGTGGTACAGTGCCGTACCGAGCCGGAGGGCACTGAGAACGACCAACAAAATAACTGGGATCGGGACGGAAGATGACGAATGGATGAACGAATGTTTCGATAGGTACTTTTTGTTGCCTGTTAGTTTGGTCAAGCGGATTCGAGCAGAACAGACCGGAACGTGTCCACTTGTTGTACGGATCGATATTTATAGGGAACTGATTCCCCAATATAGCTTTTATCGCTTCAAAGCTCATCCATGGGTGAGGAAGCTCTCGGTTCTGGAGGCTCAAACGCCAGCCCGCCCTTTCTCCGCCGGCGGTACCCGAGCTACATACAACACGCGTACCGGGTTTCCCCCCTAGCTAATGCTATCAAGCCACCTAGCTTCGCTGCTGCATTTTCGTCACTGTTGATTATGGAAGCACTACCAATGCAAAGGAGAATCATAACATGCCAATAGGTACTTCGATATCGCCAGACGAAGCTCATTCTGAGAACCAAAGAATCGAATCACACCTCAACAAGCACATGAAGAAAGCGGTGTGGCTGACCAGCCGCCCAGCTGAGAAAAGGGGCTAGCAGCAAACAGCTGAAGAAGGCAGCTTGCGGCTAAGGTAGGCCGTTCCGGACACTGTACAGGCGGGCAACTGGAAGCTCTCTGCGCGTAGTGGCCTGTAGCGAGCGGCTGCGATTCCAGGACACGGGGAGGAAATGAGTGACAATTTCCCCTTGGTACAGCAGCATGGCTGAGGTGGTCATAGCTCCTCAAGTACCGATAACCAACACGTGAAAGCGACAACATATGGTTCTGGCCGACTGAGTTTCGCACCACGAGAAGAAGGTTTTACCAGGTAGGTATCCGCACTCCGGTGTGTCCAGTAAACCGTACCTACCGCATCACCGTCGGGTTGTAGTCTAAGGTCCTGTCCCGGCGGCGGTATTACGCTTGCGGTCGGAGAGCTGGGGCTAGCGGATAGATACCCGATATATCATATCTCTCTCCGTGCAACGAGGAATCTGAGGTCTACGGAGCTGTCACTTTTTACGAGTTGGAGTTACTCGTCAGGGCTATTGTGAACAGACCATAGCTCCCACATGCATGTTCAACATCGCCGTGGGCTGTTTGAAACGTCCGTTAATTCGTCTGTCTTTGAATATCATATCGCGGCGGTCTGCTTATATGGAGCATTTTTGCCTATGCCTGGTATGTGGAGAACAACGCACTCACAGGCCAAAGAGGGTGAACATATCCCCGAGCCCGAGGGTGATGTTGCATTCTGAGGCCTGGCAAAGAGTCGTCCTTCAAACAAGCCGGTAGCTTTCGCCTGGCGGTGCTGTGAACCCACGCATAACCTGGTAAGACATCGCCATTCACTAGGCTGGAAGACAACCTGCTTCGAAGGCATCTATCAACAGATATGACCCACTTTGGCACAAGGCATTCTGTCTCCTCGGCCCGCTCGCTCGTCGTCCAACGACGTACCTCTGCAATTTCCAAACACATTACTCAGCCTCGTGCGGTTAGACTGTCAGAGGCTGAGATTCATGAGGTCGGTGAGTCGACGAAGTTGCAACACGACAGAAGCGTGGAATGGTGGATGTACCGGACAAACTGCGTTGAGGTAGCTGCCGCCATGGCTGGCAGATTAATCGTTGTTCCTAAGTGATGGTTGATCCGCTCCTACTTTTTGTGGCAGAAAACGAGAAACCTCACCCAGTCTCTTCCGCCTCAGCTGGCCGTTTCATTGCGTAATCGTTGAAGAACCCTTCCGGATCACACGTTTTCTCCAAGCTTATTCCGTGCGTGGCCACCCATTCTCTTACAGCCTGTTGCGAGATCCGGACTCTCGGCACCGCCTCTTCCGTTTCTGCGACACCGTTCTCTTCACTACTCTTCGGCTTTTGGACGCGAGGCGGGCCTTTTCCTACATCTTCAACAACGCCCATCTCCCTCAGAACGAGCAGACAATCTTCCGGCGCTATCCAGGTCGCCTTGCTGCACTCCCGTACATCCACCACCGTCTCCGCCGACGGATCGCCGTTCACTTCCTGGCCGAGAATCCAGCGAGCCACCTCGCCGCCCCAGAAGCGCTTGTATCCCCTCTTCCCCAGGTCTGAGATGGGCTTCTCAGGGCCCCCGATCACGCCCTCACGTCGGGATATCTCGTAGGAGATGCCCATGAGGAGAGCCCCGAGGCCCTTGCGCTGCCAAGGGGGAAAGATCAGGATACACGCAAGATTATTGTCGTCCCAGGACATTTTCTCCTTAGAGAAAAACCCGACCGCGTGGCCACGGGGTTCCACAACCTCGCTGACTTCGGCGTTCGGGTCTGTCGGCGGAGCGGGCGGAGTGTAGACAAGCAGGAAGTAATTGAAGCCCGTGACATCGAAAAATACCGACTTGTTATCCAGGAATAGTTTTGCAAACAACGAGAGATTTTGACAGAAGAGCTATTCTCGGTTAGCGATGTCCCGTGTATGTGCCAGAATAACGCAATTGAAGTATGGAAGAGCTACTTACTACATCCTTCTCCCCATCGACTTCCCAAATACTCCATTCTCCCTCGTCTTGCACCAGCTTCTCAACCAACTTTGGCCCGGCACTGGCACGCTTTCCTCTTCCCGGCTTTGAGGCCGGGGCCGACGGCACGAGAATGGTCCTGCGACCCTTCGGATGCACGTAGATCTTGGAACCTGGCATGAAGCCCCGCCTCTCGCAGACCTGGACATGCTCCCACCAGGCAACCAGCTCCGAGGAGTACTTGAAGCAGCATGGACACACGAATAGGCGGTCCAGCATAGGCGTGCTGTCCCGATCCTTTCGCGCTTGTGTTTTTGCACCAACTCCCTCCCCATTGCTACTGTCTGCGCCATCGATAGTAACAGGGCCGCCTTTAGCGCCTTTCTCGCCCTTTGTAGTGTTGCCTGGGGCATCCCCTAACACCTCCTTACCATAGTACGATGGGTACCAGGCTCGGAAGCAGATGTTGCCCAGCACGACTTTGTCGATGTTGCGGTCTGGCTGCTGCCCGGGCCCTCGCTCCGCTTGCCCCGACGAGCCGCCAGATGTAACAACCGGGCCGGTAGGTTTTGGCTGTGTCGTCGACGTGGCCATCGTGATGGGCTTGCTGTGCCCAACAGTGCGCACCTGGACCATTAGCTGGAGATCCGAGCGACCATGTTTGCTGAGCGTTCCGGCCCCCGTACCGACGAGCTGTGTCGGCGGCTGTGCGGCAGTCGCCGCCGTGGTGATGGACACGGGTGAATGAAGCTTTGGGGTTGATTTGGGGGTTCCATTGACAGGACCGGATGGCTGAGTTGCAGCGATGCCTCGGTTCGTTGGCTCCGGACCTCGATGACGTGTCAGGCGCGTCAGTTTCGACAACCGCGGTTGCTCTGGCTGGAGCGGCATCGGAATATTCTCTTTGCCACGGGACACTCGCGACGGACGCGTCTCGGCAGCAAGCTGCTCGTTTGTGTTGCCACGGCGTCGGCACCGTCGTGGCTCCGGGTCGGGTAGGACGGGGAGCGGGGCGATGGAGGTCTGGCGCGTCGCCCTGCGCTGTGCGGGAGGAGCCCCAACCGTGGCGGTGCTTTCGGGCGGCTGTTTTCGTTTGAGAGGGGCCATTACGCAGTGCACGTCCGACCTTCACGTCCACGGCCACAGCCACGTGTGCATCGTTGCGTGAGGATGTATCGGTAGTACGGAATATGCGCTACGTGGAACAATAGCTATGGGAGATAAGCGCTGTCAAGTCAGTCATGGAAGTAAAACTTTTGTAAGCGTTGTAGTCACCTTTGACCTTAACAAGTGGAGGGACGACTCGGCCAGGTCTCGGTTCGGAGGTTTCAATCGCGTATATCCTCTGTACGGGTTAAGTCGAGGGCTAAAAATTGAACAGCAAGGTCATAGGATGGACTGCCCGACTTCCGGGGATTCAATTCGCGACTGCAAATCAATAAGAGGATGCATAGAGGATTGGGTGGACAAAATGGAGTCGCCATAAAGTTGGGGGTGGCCTGCCCCTCTCCCAATCCGCCAAAGTAATCCGTACCCATACCCCTACAGTCCCGCTATTAGGTAAGGTACCAGGTACCTATCAGGTACGGGTTAGCCTGGTTTGCTTTGGTAATCCGTTTCCGTACCCAATCTTATTTCCTGTACCTAGAAAATGTGGACAAAAACTTAGGTCTTGATCTCCAAAAAGTTCGCGACGGACCAAGTCGACAATCACGCATGACAGAAACGCGAGAGCTCCCCGATCCAAATCCAGCCAGGTTACCATTGTCTGTCGTTCGCCAAATTCTAGTTGACATGCGTTGTACAACAGTCTAGTCACTATGATTGATTGGCAAGCCCAATGTTTGGTGCCAGAACTGCTGCCCTCAAAGGTTGTAAGAAATGGAACGCTTCACCTTGGACGGTAAGTTTTGCCCCGAACTTTGGGCTTACAATTTGACGTGTCCGACTGACCTTACCAAAGCAGAGACGTCTTGCGGTCTCGCCAAACCCTCATCGCCGTCATCAGCTTTCCGACGAATCTCAGCCTTCTGTGGAACCGCAGGATGCCTTCAGCAGGCTGCTTACTGCCACGAAGAAGCGAAGCAATACGCAAGATAGCGCCCCTTGGTGGGAGGAAAGCTGGACAGCCAAAAACGAGACAAGATCACCGCCCCACTTCAAAAATCCAGCAAGGAATAACAGACTTAAATACTCGCCTTCCAAGACCCTCGCCCAACTCCTGGCCTTGAGAGATTATCCTCTATGGCAATCGCTGTTTCGCCGGGCACGCAACGCGGCGAGCAACAGGAGCCTTCGCCTGCCCGTTATCACCCTCCAGGCTATCCTCAGAGAAAAGATTCGGAACGGGGAAACGAACCTACAGCGCCTGGCCGTCTACCTTGAAGAGGAAACATTGTGGCAGCGCAGAATCGTCATGAAGTCTGGAAGACCGGACTTGGCTGAAAATGTTGCGCAGTGGGTTTGGATTCTCTCTGCTGAATCTCCAGACGCGGTCTTTGAAAGATTCATAAGCAGCGATTGTTATAGGCCTCTATTCTTACTTCTTTTGGTCATCGGGAGAGGTAGAACTGTATCGGAGGTGTCGAACGTTGTTTCGGTGCTAGACTTCGTCCACACACACTACGTCTTTGGGACGATGCCGGAATCGCGCCCTCACCCGGACGACTTCGTGGTTTTGGCGCGGCGACTCATCGACATGTGCATGGAAGCATGGCCCTCGGCTTTGCCTGCGGTCGCACGTCTGATTGCTGCTTATATTGAGAGAGTTCCGTTAAACTTCAACGAGTGGAAGGGATGGAATGCTCGATGTAAGCTCTACAACGCGGCAATTACTGCTCTCATCGGCGAAGGCGGACGGAGGGGGTTAGAAGTCAGGCGGCACAGTTGGGCAGCCCAGAAGGAGTTGCTTTTGATGTCGTCCAAGCTCAATCCACCATTGGTGCTTGGCAAGACCGGTTACTCTTCCATTAGGCGAGTTCTCCTTGGTCTGAAAAAGAGCGACTTCGAGGTGGCCATTGCCGCGCGAGCTGTCAAGACATGGCCGCCGTACCGAAGGAGCCTGGACGGAATAGACGAGCAACGGAAGGTGGAGGACGACTTGAGCAGATCTGCCAAGGCGGGACTCCTGATGCAGGAGGCGGGTTATTCCATGACCCATATCGAGACGGCAATATCGGTGCTCGGCGGTGGTTCCCTTGGCCTTTTGCCAGCGATACAGACGAGATCCCGAGGTCCATTTGTTCATCGTGGCAAGCGCGCCAACCTCAACCTCGAGGCTCCCTTCCTCGCGCAGATTGAAGCGACGAGAAACGCCACCGAAGCTTGGGCAGTATTTAACCCTCAACGTCGAGGTCGTGGGCGAACGATCAACGCATATGCTCTCATGTTTGAGAAATTATTTGCCAAAAGGGTGGCCAACCCCTCGGTAATCATGCCCGGCGACACCAAGATGGTCTATCTGGCACACGACCGGAATTTCAGCGAATATCAGCGGGTAGTCGTCACGCCTCCAAGCGCCGAGAAATTGTATAGCATGCTGCGAGAGGATGGACTGTCGCCGACCGGCTATTGTCTTCATCTTTTGGTTCGAAATTCTACAAGCTTACAAGCTGCGACGAGCTATATAAGCGACAGTCCATATTACAAGTCGATTCCCATATTACTTGAGCAGAAATGGGGGCTACTCGCGACACATTCCCAGGTTCGGTGTCTTCAGGAGACGCCATCAGGCCTCTTCAATTCTTGGATACAACTTTTGTGTAATGTGCGCTCGGATCCGCCTATTGTCTGTGACATCACCCACGCCATCCATCTGACTACCATGTACCACCGGTACACAATCCTTACACGCAGGGAGCGATTGAAACCGTGGTATAGCATTCTCCAGGCTTTAGCAGGCCCAAAAATGATGCGCAGCCAGAAGGGCAAACACGACAATTGGGTTGAGACATTGTCGACCTTCTTCAAGGTCTTGGATCTGCTTTTGTCGACAGTATCGATGGATGTTCATCTCTTCGAAAACTTTTGCCTTATGATATCGAAGACAATGAAACTTGCAGTCTTCTCACTTGGGCATGGGAACACCGAGAACGTCCGCAAGCTCACATATATGATGAAAGCCGAGGGGCTGTACCTTCTAAAGGCTCAGGCAAGGCTTGTTCGCACTTTCAATGATCTTGTTGAGCCCGTTGAGAGGAGGGTGGGGGACGGAGTGGCGCGCAAGCTTGGCCTCCCCACGTTGCGACACGAGATATCCGGAAGGGTTGTCTACGTATACATGAAGGCTCTGGCGTCGTTTGACAACAGACAAGGGATGGTGGAACTGGCCGACTGGGTTTTGGGCACATGGGAGTCTTGCGATGTTCTGACGGATGCTAAAACGCCATTTTCGACAGGACACCTCCATGTGATGAAACTGTTGGCTTACTTCGACAGCTTTGCCCGTCGAAGCCTACCTGACAGTGTCCGGACTCGTCTCCATGACCGACTGGTGGAGCTTCGGCGGAATGGCTGCCCGTGGGCGTTTCCAAAGGAGTATAATCATCGAGCTGATGTTGTCAGGGATCTGAGAACGGGTCTATGGTGGGCTCAGTATCGAGCGTTGCGCCTTGGATTGCAGAGAAGTCCCTTGGAATCGGGCGAGATGACCGAGGATGCCTCAACACCAGCCCAGAAAGAAGAAAGGCAAGTGGCGACGACGAGACCAGGAGATAAGTGGAGAAGAGAAGGTGCCGCATTGTGAAGATAGGCTAGATGCGAAGATACGGCGGGGGTCAGCATTTGATTTGGCAAACTCTTTTGTCATCTCTTGGTGGAAGAAATCTGTATAAGATGAGGGATCCGGCGGTATAATCTAAAGGCGTTCTCGGGTATTGTTTAAGAGGCCTCTTGTTTAAATATGATCATACCTACCATGTACAGTACCATATACCCATCAAGATAATAAATCCCTACCTTGCGGAGTGCTACCGCGGAGCTCTGTACGAACTTCGAGATTTATATATATAAATATATATATATATATCTAACCGGGGATGCCCAACTGGTCTTGATCTTGCTCCATAGGTACCTTACCTTCCATGCTTGAATGATTACCAAATTCAACAAATCCGGAAGGTACCAACCACCTGATACTCTGGATTGAATTCTCTCCAATAACGACACGCTCAAAAAGGAAAGCGCAAGCAAGGCATTTTTCTCCAGTTGCGTTGAGACGGCAAGCTTAATAATTCAATCAGTCGTGGCTGTCCGCCCAGTCCTAACTGTGAATAGAACAGCACCAACTACACACCAGGGTAAAGGTACCTGGTAGTCACTCCGCACGCTCTTTGCTCACAACAGGGATCGGAGTTAAGCCCGCGGCGCCCCACCAACAAGGGACGAGACCGGAGACACTCAATCAGTGTTTTTTCGCAGGGAAGCGTCAAGCAGTCCTCTGCTGTAATTGGACAATGGCTCTTTCAAGTCTTGTCGCGGTTTCTGTTTGTTCAGGATGTCTGCACACGCGCAGACGCACACACACACAGGGCCTCACACGCGACAGCTGCCAGGCGCTTCCCACGGCCGTTTGCTTCGGTTTTTTTTTTTCGCGCCTTTTGTTCACCAGTCTTTTATATTACAACGTCCCCGAAAGCGATTTTTCACTTTTGATATCGCATGGAAACAGCATGAGGCAAGGATCATGATGGCGCTAAAGGGTGAGCTCAAATATTCCCTTTCAAGTTACGGATCCTGCCCTTGCCTGTTGTCTTTTGCAACAATCCGGGTTCTCGTTTTTGGAATATTCTCCCTTTTTAAACTCGATCGCTAACACATACGTCGCGTCATTGTTGCCATTTAGCTTATACATGGTACATTTACTCTGTACTTACTCGGACAGTTGGAGGACTTGGCCTTATTAGCTGTTCAGCATTGCTACCAGCTCAATGAGTGGCGATGAAGAGGATGAGTTCCCGAGCAATGGGGTGGGCTCAGATGGGGTTGACCAAGGGTATTCTCGGACAGCCCTAATTCTTGTGAGGGTCTTCGAGGCAAGCCTATCTCTGTTGAACTGCCAAGCTCACCTTTGGTCTACCCAAAGTCGCAGTACGACGGCTTCACGCCGCCTATCCCGCGGGTAAGGGAGACAACGGCCGTGGCGGCGCTGATTAAGGCGCTGGAATGCGAGGGCGACATCGATGGCCATGATTTCATCGAGTTTGAGCTTGACCATTTCACATTTTATGTCGATTCCAAGCTCTATCCTTGCGAAATGAGGCCTCTCCATCACTGGGCCACGAAAATGGCACACGACAAGTTCTACTTTGACGGCATACTTAGTTATGGTAATATCAGACATTATGTATCCAAGGTGGAAGTGTCCGAGCTACCACCTGGAAACTACGGCACCTCGAACCACGGCATCGAAGACCAGATTTGGGTCTGCTCGACGGTAGATGTTGGGAAAGAGATATATTACCGGCTTCAGAACCCCGCGGCCGAATATCACAGATTCTACGGCCCCTTCCACTGGGTTGTTGATTTGGCGAAGCATGTCGTTGACTTCTGCGCTTCGAGGATCAAGAGAGGCCGCCAGGTTTCGATTGCCGACTTCAAGGGCTCCTTCATACGATGGCTTCGCAAGATGCACGGACACGCACCGGGGTTCCAGAGATGACATAGCAGACACCGCAGCGACGACTATCGAACCTCTGTCGTAGCAAACATTGAATTCATTTGGAAAGAGGCCAACGGCGTGCTGCAACCACAAGCCGGGAAAGCTGCATCGCTTTTTTTATTTCAGGAGACGATGTACTCCAATCGATACGAGCGAGAACCTTCGCCGCCGGTCCCGATGATTGTGGCGGGTAATCAATCGGTACGTCCAACGATCGTAACAAAATACATCAACGAATGCTTTGGACACATGGTGTTGGGAAAATGCTGCGGCTCGCGGGTCCGGAGGCGGACAGTCCAGCGATACACCAGGGTACAACGGCAAACAGTCCCGCCGCCAAACCACCAATACATCCATTATACGCTGAGAAAGTGAGTAAAAGAAGACGCACCGATTCGCTACATCCTAACTTCCTTCCTAAGGAGATGACCGAGTGCATCAAAGTTGGCGACACTATATCTACAGCGCGGGACGAAGAATCATCGACAAACACGAAATGGAAGTCTATAGCGTCCAAAGACTCTGTAGACGACCACAGGTGGTTTGGGCTGGTTCAGAGAGTACACATATCAAAAAGTGGCTCGCGGAGTTTTGATGTCACCTGGTTCTATCGACCCGTGGAGACGCCTTGTTGCATGATGAAATATCCTTGGCCCAACGAGCTATTCTTATCCGATCATTGCACCTGCGAGGATGGTGCCCGTTCAAGGGTGAAGGAAGGCGAGGTTATCGGTACGCATTCGATCGACTGGTTCGGGTCTCCCAGTAGGCTAGATGGCGAATTCTTCGTCCGTCAGACATATGTCGCGGAGGAACGCCGCTGGGTCACGTTAACTAAAGATCATCTCCGATGTTCTCACGGCTGTCCGCCGCTAGGATTCAAGGGTGGCCACACTGTTCTTGCATCTCTTGCATCTCCCAGCTCCAGTAACAACGTCGCCCAAGCCTTTGAAGTTGTTAAGGTCTTTAAGCAAGACGAAAAACGTTTCGTGAGGCTTAGGAGACTTTTACAGAGAAAGCAGGTCGATCCCCGTGCATTCAATGCTCCGCCAAACGAGCTAGTCTATACTGACCAGCTGGTCGTCGTTAAGCCGGACAAAATACTTGGAAAATGTTTTGTCAGCTTCTTTGAGCACGGAACGCCAATTCCCAGCCCATATAACAGAGGCGGTACGGGTAATCTGTTTTACATCACACACGACCTAAAAGAATGCTCGGACGGGACCAAAGAGTGCAAACCCTTTAAGAAAGCTGGCTTTCCGGAAACTTAACGTCAAGGCTTCAACCCGGAGAATCACCAGTTCACAAAGCTCAGGGGTTTGGACTTATTCTGTGGTAGCGGCAATTTTGGACGGGGTTTGGAAGATGGCGGAGTTGTTGAGATGCAATGGGCGAATGACATCTGGGACAAGGCCATTCATACATACATGGCGAACGTTCCCGATCCAGCAGCCACGCACCCGTTTCTCGGCTCCGTTGACGACTTGCTTCAGCTGGCGATGGAAGGCAAATTTTCTGCCAATGTGCCTCGGCCGGGAGAGGTCGATTTTATTTCAGCAGGGAGCCCCTGTCCCGGGTTTTCTACTCTGACGGCAGATAAAACGACGCTTCCGCAAATCAAAAAACAATCGCTGGTTGCCTCATTCGCGTCATTCGTTGATTTTTACCGGCCTAAATATGGCATTTTGGAGAACGTTTGTGGAATTGTGCGGATCGGGCCGAAACGTACAGATGATATGCTTTCCCAGCTATTCGGTGCGATAGTTGGAATGGGTTACCAAGCCCAGCTTGTGTTAGGAGACGCATGGTCCCACGGCGCGCCTCAGTGCCGCAGCCGAGTGTTCCTGTACTTTGCTGCGCCTGGGCTGCGACTGCCCGAGGCTCCGGTTCCTTCGCATTCCCATTTCCCCGGCACGAAGTCGCGTGGGCTAGGGGAGATGTGCAACCAGGAACCATTTGTCCGGCGAACGTTCAACCCAACGCCCTTCAGCTTTGTTACTGCTGAACGGGCTACTGCCGATCTCCCTGTTATTGATAACGCGAAAGCTGACACGTGCGTACCATTCCCAGACCACCGCGTCGCCCTCGGCGCCCCGCTTAGGTCACGGGCGCAGATTGCATGTATCCCAATACATCCGATCGGTATGAACTTCAGAAGGTCTTGGAA
Organism: Apodospora peruviana; assembly: GCA_033439685.1. NCBI lineage: Eukaryota > Fungi > Ascomycota > Sordariomycetes > Sordariales > Lasiosphaeriaceae > Apodospora > Apodospora peruviana. The sequence goes on along the minus strand of JAUEDM010000003.1, from coordinate 123,794 downwards.
AGGCGGCAACGGGGTCATGACACTGGGCGACCACAAGTTGTTCCCTTCCCAGTCTCACCGCACCACATCAATCGCTACGGGTTGGGTCCGGGTCCGTCCAAATTCAATCTTTCCAACAGTTACGACGAGGAGCCAGCCCACGGACGCCAGAGGTGGTGCCGGGATGCACTGGAACCAAGATCGCTGGCTTACTGTGCAAGAGGTACGCCGGGCCCAGGGATTTCTCGACCACGAAGTCCTTCTGGGATCGCCAACATATCAGTGGAAGCTCGTTGGGAACAGTGTAGCAAGACCAATGGCTATGGCCTTAGGGCTGAAGTTTCGCGAGGCTTGGCTGGGTTCGCTGTACGATGATGCGGGGGCTAGTAGGGCGGTTTCTATGTCTATCCGCTCCATTACACCAGCCGAGACACATATCAGGAAGGCCGTCAACAGCAGGGAGTCTACTGCGCCAATATCGCGACTGCAGTCACAGACATCTGGGTCAAGTGAGACGGAGACGACTGACCACGAGCTGCTCACGACAACAGGGAGGATTGAGTCAACGCCGATAACGACGGGCAGAAAACGACTACTCTCTGTTGCTAGCGAGGCAGGCTCGCCATTCTCCAAAATTCAGCGGCTGCAAGGGGCTAGTGTATCGGTGGTTCATCTATAACGCATTGTATAGATTTAAACAGGTTTGCATACTTGATACCCTATGGAGTTTATTTGCGGGCGCAATACCTGATGGTTCGATCAAGTTGAGATTCCACTTCCGCGTTGGAATCGTATCTCTGGCTGGACTCGGTGGAGAGAAGATGAAGCCCAAGCATTTGGGCAACAGTGCGTTGGATAGGTAGATGCCATACTTGAACATATAAATACTGAGTAGACCTCAAGACCGTAATACAAATTACGCACATTGATAAAATATGACGGGAATACCTTCAAGTAATCACGTTTTCCCTCGCTCTCCGATCACAAGATTGAACAGGACCAGCCACCGAGCTTGAGCGGTATCGAAACTGCCAACAAAGCATGGCCTCGGTTGGGAGAAATCGATCGTGTGTACTCAGCACTTAAGGGGTTTGTCAGTGATTGGCTGTGGACAGTCGGTGGCTATTACTGAGGCTCGTGTTTAGCCAATCAGAAGCGCCGCGCGCTTGTTTCGACGTCGGGCTGGAAACATGCGTGGGGCTCGCTCACCTCCACTGACAGAATGAATTGATGATTCAACGCACAACCGTGGGCGCTTGTTTGGCTGAAGCATCATCGACTTTCAACACCACCCGTCACAACACGGCATCAACTACCGTACACACGCGGTTGAGTTGGGCCTGAAATTTCCCAAAGCATTGGACCTGGTTGCCTGAAATATTTTTTGGACGTGAGCAAGACGATGGGGCCCGCCATGCTGTCTCTCCACTGGAGCACCTCAGTACTGGGGCCTGGGTACGAGACATTCTTTGGTTATGGTATTCCACTGCATGCAAGAGACGCCGCCGTGCTGGGGAGGGCTCGTGGCCGTCCAATCTCCCTCATCGCGTTTGCTGCCAGACTGAGCTATGAGACTCTGTCCAGCCAAGGTAAGGCCGTCTGTTAACATCCTCAAGTGATGGGTTGAAGCGACGGGGCTACCTCGACATTATAGTCGACGACACGGCCGTGGAATACCATATACCTCCTCCCCCCCCCTCTAACCCCCAGCGTGTCACTCTCGTGTGCTACCTCCCGAGGCAGGACTTTTGCTCTATCTATCTTTCCGTCTCGTCATTCTCTCTTCCGTCTCAGAGCTGTTCAAGAGCCTCGTCTCCGAATCACTTCATTTCCCCCCCTTTTGCTTTGTCTCACGTTGAATGGCGTTTGTCTCCTTCTTATCCCAACTTGCCTAGGTAGACAAGTCACTTGCGGATAACATCATTGTCTTTCCTTTGACCACAATCCACATCGAGTCACATACACAACGACACAGCAGGCCTGCTTCGATTCATCCATTTTCTTTTCCTTATATACTACTTATTCAGCAGCGGGGTATTTGAAAATACTTGCTGCCCCCAAACCTTCCATTCTTCTTTTCCCTTTTCATCAATCTGTCCACGGGCTGCAAAAATGCATATCACCGTCATAAACCTAATAACACACATTGCTCTGTTCGCTGCTGCCGTAGAGGCTGGTCCTCTTAGGGGTACGAAGTGGTTACAAGACGCAATATCAAACAGTACCGCCTCGTCGAGCAGCAGCAGCAGCATGGGTCTGGAGTCGACAATAGCGGATGGTGGTTTCTCAACAACATCCACTGGCGCGTTGACGACGACAGGCGTGTCTTCCACAACGACGCGCGCTTCCTCGGCATCGTCGGCGTCCTCCAGCTTCCTCACTTCAACACTAGCTCCCGGCACGGCCGTGCTTACTTTCGCGCCTCCCAAGCAATCTGCGGTTTCGTCAACAAGTGCGAGCGTGGTACCGTCGAGCTCGCTAGCTCAGAGTTCTCTGACTTCAAATGTGTCATCGACGACAGCAACATTCGTCGCAAGCGAGTCGACGGCCGAGTTGTTGTCATCGTCCGCCGGCTCAGACTCCTCCGATTTGGCGTCGCCTACGCCTGTCCTATCTGTTTCTCCTTTCCTGAGCGGAACTTCTGTTATTGCGCCATTAAGCGCCACGGGCGTGACATCTGCCGCGAGCGAGTCGGCAGGTATGGCGCCGTCGTCCGCTGCCTCAAGCTCTTCGAATTCGGATTCGCCAACCCCTTCCTTATCTGTCTCTTCTGTCATGAGCGGAACGTTCGTCATCACGCCATCAAGCACAACTGACGTATCGAGTTCCAGCACTGGCGTATCGGAATCGGCCGTATCATCTGGCACAACAGAGTCTTCGAGCACTGTTACGGTCACAGACACACCCAATCCCGATGTCCCGACTGCTATCACGCAAATTCCCACACCCACGGGAGCGGTGACTCCCGACGAGTATGCAAAGAATCTCGCAATGGCCAATCAGCTGAACACCGTCGTTTTCCCCAGCATAACCTCGGAGACAGGCTGTAAGCCGAACCAAGCAGCCTGTGTTGCCGGTAATATCGGTATCTGTTCCGACGCTGGAAAGTACGACATCATGCCTTGTCTTGGTGGCACGAGCTGCTTTGCGATACCAATGGATAGTATCGATGGAGGTGTGCAGCTGGCGTGCTTGGACAAAGAGAGTGCAGAGAACCTCCTTGGGCCACAATCCACCGTCCCAGTTTCGAATTCCGGGGTTCCTGTCGAGTCAACGGCAAGTCCGAGTTTCGCTTCGGCGGGCCAGTTCACTGAGACCACAACCATGACGGAGACCACCTCCGGAACCATCACAAGGACACTCACGCTCACGGAAACTATCCATCCCGGTAACGGCACCGCTCAGCTCGCAACAGTCTCGCCAGCTTCTTCCTCGGCAGCAAAGTCGACGATCGTCTTCGGCAGCACCGCAACCGTGACGAAGTCAGTCAGCACCACAGCCACGGTTATAAACGTCACGGTTACCGTGACGGTTAGCTCCACGACGACCGACTCGGTGGAACCCGCCATTGGGACCAGAACGATCTCGCAAAGCTCGGGGTCCGCCGTCACCTTTACCTTTACTCTCACACCGACAGGTAGTAACACCGACGAGACGACGCCGACATCAGCCGCAGTCTTCGCACCATCCTTCACCGCCCCCTCAGCCGGCACGACGATATATTCGCTGGAGACCTCGTCGCAGCAGCCTTCTATCTCTTCATCTCCCGGGCCGTCATTCAAGACAATCACGTTGATCTCCACCGCAACGGTCACGACTACCCAGCCTGCGTCGACCGTCACCCTGCCTGGCACAACAGTCACCGTCGCGCCACCGGTCCCCGCCCAGTCGTTCCCATCGTTCCCGACCACGTCGTTGCCGCCGGATAATATAGTCGTAGATATACCTCGTCTTTAGGTTGATTTAGTCGTCTTAATCATGGATGGCATTGCAGTCTGGGCCTGCTTGAGTGTTAAATGGACATTGGGGAGGTGGCATTTGTCATTAGCAGTGACTGGTAGAAGCGGTAGATTGTATTGACAGACACGCAAAGTGTATGGTGGGTGGCTGGATTTGGTTTTGTTCATATGGGTGGGGCGTTTGGGCAGGGCCGGAATTAACTTGGTGTCAGAGACACTGGTTGGTGCATCCAAAGCCAGCTAGCTTTTGAGATATCCGACATGGATATTGGTTCGTTTCTAGTCCTTCTTCAGATACACCTACGTATTTCATTTGTCCCTTTTTTTTTTTCTTTTTTTTTTTTTTAAAAAAAAAGCTACTTTTGCATTACTATACCCGTATCAGAATCAGAATCAAGATTGGGCCTGAGTGACCGAGGGTGTGTGTGTGCGTGTGTGTAAATGGCCCGATGATGATTCAATCCTGCCTGTTCAAAAGCCATTTCCTACGGGTTCTAACAAATAGGTGAAATGAATAGAGAACGAGTGAGTGAGTGGAGTGATTCGAACCGAGGCAAAGCACTGAAATAGTCCGGCGACGCAACACAACAAGAAAAGATCATAGTTTAACCATCCATGATATCTTCCAGGCCAAATAGTAAATCTAACTCATCCAGGAGGGCAGATGAAGTCATGTTTGGGAATTGGAAATTCACAACTCATCAATCATCTCTATTTATCGCTGGTTCCTCAGGCGCAGGTAGAACGGAACAACATCGTTCTTCCCACATATGTACAAAACAGTCACCACAAAACATAGCCCTTCCACCTCCCTCGACCACACAGATAGATAAGGTAACCGTGTAAAGATTACTACCTCCTCCTCCTAAACCTGCTGTTATACCCGGGCCCGCCTTTTGCGCCATTATTCTTCAGCTTCAGGCGCTTAAAGTTGGCGTGTGCGGTCGCCTTGACCTTGCGCGCCGTCTTGGCCACAATTCCTTCCTCTTTCTTCTTCTTCCCGTCATCTGCACTCTTATCCTGACCTTGAGGCTTCTTGCTCGTCTTCGGCTGTACCTTTGTAATCTTGGTCTTCTTCCGATCATCAAGATCTGACTCGTCTTGGGCAGCTTCATCATCAAAGTCAGACCCAGACAATAATAAATGATCATCCCCATCATCCGATACTGTTGGTCTTGCGGCGTCAAACTGGGTTTCTGGAACGACCTCGTCCTCGTCGTCACCACTGATATGATTATTTCCCTCGTCAATGGCTTTAGTAGGCCGCTTCTTGCGCGTAGGTCGCATGTTTACGCGCCGCGTGGTGCGTTTCTGCCCCTTCTTCTTGAATACGCGCAGCGGCTGCCCGCGGTCAAGCTGCTCTCCCTCGTCGCTGTCGTAGATACCCTCGTCGTCGAAGCCTCCTAGCAACACCGGCTTTTCTTCCGCGAGAGCAGCGGCGCTTGCCTGTTGTTGACTTGTGGTTTCACCTTCACCCCCCTCTATCCCAGCAGCCTGTGCCGTTGCTGGTTCTCCAGTTAGCAGAGGAGGCTCATCATCGTTCTTCTTCTGCGACGAAGTCGCAAACGTAGCCGCCTCGCCCTCCATCTCCATCTCGCGCATCACGTCGAGTTCCTCGTCAAGCACCTCTTCCTCCAGTCTCCTCAAACTCGCCACGACACTACTTAGTCCGCGGCCCAGAGGCTTCCTGGGGAGCTTGATGGGTTCCACCTTCCACTCGCCGTTCTCGTCCACGGGCGGTAACGGTGCTGTCGAGCGCCGCAGGAAGGCGGGTGTAGCAAACTGTAGCTTGGATACCGAACCGCGCGATGACGGGCTCTTGTTGTTGTTGTTGTTGTTGTTGTTGTTGCTGGGTTGGGAGTTCTCATCTCGCTTTTGCAGCGGACTGGTTATGCCCATGAAGCTGTTGAGCAGGATTCGGTTCCGGTGGTTCCTTGAGGAGCTGGGCGTGCGGGCGAATCGGTCCGTGTTCGGGGTGGTAAGGACGGTATCATCTGCTTTTTGAGAAGAATTTCGCCTACTCGGCGTGGCAATAATGGGAGGTAACGATACGACTTCCTCCCCGGTTGACTTGGAGGGCGTTTTGCCGAGCAGGTCGAACAAGCCGAGCACGCGCCCGTCTTTCTGCGGGGTAGGGCCGATCGATGTCGGGAGAGCGGGGCTGAAGAGCTTTCTTGATAAAGAGGGTGTGACAGCTGTGGAGACGTCGTCGGCGTGAAGCTGTGATTTGATAGGTGTCGCTGCATGTTTAGGTCGCTTGGAAGGTGTTTGGGTCGAGGGCAGTACGGCATCGGCCTGCTTGCGCTTTCGCTGCTCGCTAGCATCCTCCCTCGCGGGGGGAGGGATATTGCCGGCGAGTATGTCCCGGAATTTGTTGTAATCTTTGTACTTTTGGGCTTGGGACTGACTGTCAGACAAGATGCATAGCAAAATAGAGGATTTCTGTATATACCAATGTCTCGATTTTGCTTAATATCTCCACGGGCTGGCTTCTTGCCTCCATTAGCCTTGACCCAGTCGTTCTCCCATTGTTTGAGCTCGGCGCGCAGTTGCTGGGACAGGTTCTCGTAGTCTGCTTTTGTGCGGTCGTCCATTGTCGCAATGTTCACGACAAACCCGCCGGTGGGGGTGGTTCGTTAATGGGGCAGATATGGATGTCGGGGGTGTTTATCTGCCACTTTCACATGGGGATGATGTGTGGGGGATTTTGGCTGTGAAAGCGCGTCGACGCGTCTTAGGCATGTTGCCAGTGTCTTGGCACCCCGCGGCGCTACGGGAAGCTAGCGTGGTCACAGGGATACTCGCAGCCACCCGCCACTTATCCGCACCCCTCCGAGGCCGGTTGGCATCATGCAGACTACCATCCCAACGTCTCGCAAACATTTCACTTTTCAAAACCAGCGTCCGCAGCCTACTCGTCCGGTTCTCGAAGCAATCCCCAGCCTGCAGATCGATCTCCACATGGACGGAGGAGCCGAACTTAGCGATGTCGATAACATTCAGGCCCAAGTTTTCCAGACAACACTCGCCGAGATCTCGACGTCGCGACTTACAAATGTGGCAAACGACACATCTCGAAGCGCAAATGGAGGCGCAAAGGGTATGACAACAGCTGCGGACTGCTGTGTCATTTGTCTCGACACTATCTCTGAACCCTGCACCGCCCACCCGTGTGGACATGTGCACTTCGACTTTCTCTGCCTCCTGAGCTGGCTCCAGCAGCGCGCGAGCTGTCCCCTGTGCCAGTCAGCCGTCTACAAAGTATGCTATACCAACGACGAAAAAATCGAGAGCGTCTACCGCGTGCCAAATGCCCCGAAGCGACGCGAAAATGATGAGCGCGAGAACCGATCAGATACGAGACCCTTGAGGAGAGGCGCAGCACAGGAAGAAGGTCAGTCACTCGGGCCACACGACCGCCAACGTCAACGTCGCGCCGCCGCCGGAGCGCCTTCTCCCCTTGGTGATGCCATCCAACGGCGTCGGCACGTCTATCGCCGCCAGTTATACTCTCTCCGTACGTCTCTCCCTACCTGTCCCTGTCTGTCAGGCACAGGAGACAATAACTAACTGACGTGCGATATGTGTAGACGTAGGTTCCAACCGCAGGTCGCAGTACAAACCACCCCCTACACCCGCCCAATTTATCGCCGAGCCACACTTGGTGTCTCGCGCCCGGCTGTGGGTCCGACGGGAGCTGCAGGTCTTTGCCTTTCTGTCTGATAACCTGGATGATACTACTTTGCCTAATGGTGGCACTCGACATGATACCGAGCGGCAACAGATGCGCCGGAGAAACAATGCCGAATTCCTCCTCGAATACATCGTGGCCATTCTCAAGACGGTGGATATCCAGGGCTGCGCAGGCCAGGCCGAACAAATGCTAGCCGAATTTCTCGGAAGGGACCATGCCCGTCTCTTTTTGCACGAGCTGCGCTCCTGGATGAGGAGTCCGTGCCAGTCGTTGGTAGCATGGGATCGCGAGGTGCAGTACCCGCACGTGCTGCAGCAGAAGAGACCGCTGGAAAGCGATGAGACCGACGACAGTGACGATCGTCGGTCAGACGGACGGAGACCTCGCAGACATGATGAAGGTGTGCGGCGAACTTCATCTACTCCTACTACGACAGCTGAGCGGAAGCGGCGATACCAAGAGTTTTCCGGGGAGCTGGACACCTTAAGAATCACAAAGGCTGCTACCCGATATGGCTCTAGTCGTGATCGGGATATCGACCACCGGCCAATAACTTGAGTTTGGTCGCTGCTGGGAGTTGGATTTGACATAACCAATTTAGGATCCTCGTGCCTAGTCGGGACCAAAGAGAGATGTGGTTGCACCTCTCTGACTTTATGTGTAGCGCAATCAGCTACTATTGGTATGGACGGGTACTACTGCTGCTGCAACCCGCCATACATACCATCCTCTCACCTTGGCCGGTTTCGCATGATATAGACATCCAAACCGTTAACAGGCGGACTTGGTCAGGATACCCAGGAGTGGCCGATATGGAAAATATTCAGGCAAAAATGCCAAGATATAGGCATCTCCTGGTATGACATAAGGTCATGCCGCGCCGAAAACCTTCACTCGCCCGTGGTAAAATATGAGCTTATGGACAGCTAGGTCTAGTTGAGCGAGATAGAGCGCTTTTACATAAGTCCCAGACACGATCATAGAGAGGAGCCTCGATAGGCATGCCGAGATATAAACACATAGCCATCTTTGAGTTGTCCATGGTGTAATCGGAGCGATAAATATCTCGAAGAATGCAAGGATTTATTAAACAGACCCAAACGCCCAGCGCCAGGTATTAATTCTATATACTTGGATGGATTTTGGTCGAAAGGTAGGGAGATGGCCAACACAGAAGAAAAGTGATATGCATCTTCCTTCTCTGCCAGCCCCTACCCTTCCAACCTAAACCCACCACCGACAAACTTCCTCCAATGTGCCAAAGAAACCAAATCGACACAGGACTCTCTTTCATGTCCGTCATCAAATTCGAAAATCCTCCTATTATATACCCACAAAAATAATGACAAGCTGCCGTCCGAAGGAGACAATAAATGACCAGAATCCTTTCTACAAATGCATGCGTACTCTCTCGTCTGATTCAGTCAATACAAACGACCCATATACAAACACACACAGAAACTCTTTGCCCATCCCTATATACCATCCCGGCCGCCTTCCCTACCTACCTCCACACTCGTGAATATTATGTACGTTACTCAAACAATCTTCTTGACATCCCACATCCGTCCTTCATCCTGAAAATCAAGCCCCCAAAATGAAATACAAACAACAAATTTTTGCCCGCTTTATGTTCCTGGTTCTCATCATCATGCCTCCGTCTTTGATCTTAGTGCTCATGTATGCGCTTAGCTCAATCCATAATCTTGTCTCAATCCATAATCGAAGCCAAGACGCGGATACTTAGTATCATAACGAGCAAGCCGATCGTGACGATAATCAGCAACGTGAAGCTGAACCACCCCATGACCATGGCCGACGTGCCGACGCCCGACAGTACGCTTCCGTTCCCAAAGTCCTGGGCGATGATACTAGCCGCCACCGAGGCCGTGTGCTGCCAAAGCACCGACACCAACACGAAGATGGAGGCGATGAAGATGATGGCGAGCGCGACCTGGCTCACGGGTCTGCTGGGAAAGGGCTTGACTTCGCGTTCGGAACCCTCGCTGTCCTCCTCCTCGTGCCAGCCGGGGAATGTTGCCAGCAGGAGAAGGCAGACGAAGGCGAAGATAATGGCGATGATGCTAAATGGCGCCTGTTAGTCGGGAAATCTGTTTGCGACGGGCACGGAAACAAAGAAAGCTTACATGAGATAAGGAAAGACGACCATGTCTTTAAACTGGCTCGCGAGCCATATCAGATTCAATGGATCCTGCTCGGATGACACCTGGAGGGCGAGCGAAGTAGCGTTTGCACTGCAAACCCACGAGCCACCATCTGCGTTTATACAGATGCCGAAATATCCCACTCGTGCCTGTAAATGTGCGCCGCCGACAACGTTGCTGAGGACGGTGTTGAAGTTGTAGTCGGCCTGTGCGGTGTCGGGCACGGCTGTGTAATGTTGGTAATAGATGGAGAGGAGGAAGATATCGGGGATCAGAGGTGACGAGGACGAGCAGCCGGCCAGGAGGAGCGCTGGAGACCCATTTGTTAGAACAGTCTTTTCCGAAAAATTCAAGCACAAGGGGACTTACACAGCAATATTATTGCCACCATTATTAATATCATCAAGACATGATGGTAACCAAGGAACGGTACCCACCCTAGAACCGGTCAGTATGTTGTTCAAACGATCGGAATGGAACTTTGCACGTACGGTACCATCCTAATTGGAATCTATCAGCCATGTTCGGTTGGTTTGTGATGCGCTGGCAAGCGACGTTTGCTGGTTGCGCTCGTGGAGCCCACAGCCGCCCTCCGCGGCTGCCAGAGGGACGGTTGGGTCGGTCGAAGACGCCTGCACTGGCAGATCAGAAGGCAAAGTCTGGACTATTTTTTCCCCCTTGAAGATGTTGACGAAGGCTCGGAACAAATATAGCAGGTCGCTAGATTGGGATTGTGGTTGCTCCCGTGTCTCGTCTCGTCTCGGGTGGGAGAAGGTTCGGAAAGGTGGCGCTCGACGGGAATGCGGATTGCGGATTGCGAGCGAGGCAAGTCGTCGAAGACAACCTAGACAACAAAACACTGGTTAAAGTGGCCACGCTCCTTCTCTCCCTGATCTGTCAGTTTCACAGGGACCAACGTTGGGCCGCTCGGTAGCTGTATGCGACAGTAGAGGCTGTTGACTGGGGAAAGGTACAGTTTGCAAACTCAGGTAACTGGTGCGTTGGAGGTTAGGGTGGGAGAAAACAGACAGAAATTGAAATGCACGCATGCGCGAGACGACGGGTGACGTACAAAAGCTGGAATGTAAAGATGGAGAAGCAAGACTCCTTTTCTCAAAATCAGAGGAGACTGGGCGGGTGTAAACTCTGGACCGCGTGGTTTTCTTTTCTGTGCAGCGAAGGTATGCAGTTATTTTTCCGAGTAAAAAGTGTCAAACAACGGCAGTGGAAAAGAAGGTTGCGTGTCGGTCAAATCTCCTGCCATTCGAATTTCGCTGGTGATGCGACAGGCTGGGCGCTCCTGGCTCCTGCGGTTGTCCCAACCACCAGTTTTCTATTTACTTGGGCCCCGTTGGCCGGGCAGTGATGCCAAGAGAAAGTGGGGCTGCAGGGTTGCTGAGCTGGCTCGCTTGGCTTGTGTAACAAAATACGCAGCCTTGCGCTATTGGAAACCAACAAGGTGGGGCTCAAGCTCCAATTGACAATTGTCAATGACACAATTGACAGATGCAGCTAGGGTACAGTTGGCAGCTGCAGGGACCACAATTGAAGCAAAGTCTAATAAACAACAAAGCTGCGTTCGAGATCAATCCGCGACTTGCCGGACTCTACTTCAACAATTGTACCGTCATGTTTTTGGCGGAATGAGGCGTAATCGACGTCTAGAAGAATATCTTGTACACGTGCAGGTGCAGAAGATGGCTATCTCTCGGCCCTCACCGGACAATTTGCGGACTCTACTCGGCGACTTTCGACACGTCCCTTGGATAACTCTGTTGTCGAATATCTCCCCAACGCTTCACAGCGGCCCCCGAAGAGGCACTTCTCCGAATTGCCAGAGTCTAGACCTTCTAAATAAGGCCGTGAAATCGAGCCAGCCTTGTTCACTCAAGGGCGGAGTTGCCGTTCTCATTGTTCTACGGGCCGATGATGGCACAACAATATGTCATCCCCGATTGGAAGCCGCCTTTGTCCTGTCGGTCTAGACCCCGGAGAGGTCCGCGACCATTAGAGAGGGACAGTCACGACGTCAAGCTCCCGCGTGCTCGGGAGCTAGTACCTTAAATAGCGAGCTCGATAATCTACTTGGCGCAAAAGAGAGACCGAGGAATCATCATGGAAGTTGGTGTGCCTGCCAGGGTTATGAGAGACTCCTTACCGACCATGATGATAGTCATCTCAAAATGACAAATTTCTACCTTGATATAATTTTTGATATAACATGTTTTTGGGTGAGCACACTTTGTTGACTCCACATCGAGGTTCTGTCCTATATATGTGCACTGCTGTCCAGTCCTTAGCTTACACATTGGGCGCCCCCTCCCAGTTGCTGCCTTGTCAAAAAGCGCCTGGATCGCGCTATTGCCATCTACAAGAGTGCCATTCCTGGAGCAGCCAGCGACACTTTTACCATTACATGGCACCCATTCTACCTGGACCCAACGCTTCCAAGGCCGGTATCGACTGGACAGTTTACCTCGAGAGAAAGCTCGGACGTGAACGACTGGCACCTGGGGGCACGCTGCTCAGGGTGATCGGCCAGGTCGACGGTATCGATTTCGCCCCCAAGGGCAGAATAGGACCCAGGAGGGACGCACACCGACTCGTCCAACTCGCCAAGACGAAATCCAACAAGCTCGAAACAAGCTTGTTGATGAGCTCTTCAAGGCATTCCTCGAGAACGGTGGTGACATCACATCGCATAGGCTGCTGGTCAGCGCCGGCGAGAGGATAGGGTTAGACAAGACCGAGATGGAAGATTGGCTGGAAGGCGGACAGGGAGGTGACGACGTCGACCGTGAAGTGAGAGAGGCGTGTGTGAACAAAGTTTTTGCTGTTCCCAACAGCACCATCAATGGAGGCATCGAGCTGGCTGGCGCGCAGAATGTGCAGACGTTCCTAGGAGCCTTTATTCGCGTCAAAAAGTCGTCTTTCAGTGTTAATTAGTAGTACAACAGTGTCTTGGTGCTACTCATGGGGAAGGAAGGAGCTGGTACTCACACTGGTCATGAAGTATACGATACTACGTTTAAACGACCGAATCTGAGAAGCTTGAAAGCCTGTCGATCGTCGTTCCAGTCGTGACTGACAGAGTTGGATCCTATGAAATGTTCAAGAGGCCGCCTAGGTCACTTTCCATGGCGCGTAACCTTTGCTGGAGTTCCCGCTTCTTCTTGTCAAGCTCGCGAACCTCCTCCTCTTCCCTTCTCAGATCCTCTTCGGTCACGGCGTCCCCAAGCTCTTCGGCACCAGCTTCGTCGTTATCCTCATCGTCCACCCACCGCTCCAGATTCATCCTCTCCAACGCGTTTTGCTGCTCGGCAATCTTTGCTTCGTAATAAGCCAGCGTGTTACCCAGCTGGGCGTGCTTCTGCCGCTGGGCAGGTATCCGCTCAAGCGCCCCGGGCAACGGATAGACCGTGCACAGCTTCTCCGCGCCACCAAGCAGCACCTCGACATCCACATCTCCGTTTCCGCCGCCCCGGCGCACAATCTGTGCATGCAGGTCGCCGCCCAGCACGGCAGACACGGCGGTGTTACGCCGCGCCGGCCCGCTGCGTATCGAGTTCGGAGGTGGTCCCGTCGTGACCTCGCCTGCCGCGACGTTGAATACCGTTTGTCGTCTCGCCGATGGTTTCGGTGGGTCGGGATTTTGACTGGTAGTGGGCGGAGGAGGAGGGGGGACGGAGAATAGAGCGCGCTCGTGAGCCTCTGTGTCTCGGATTAAAGAGGTGATGTCGTGATTGGAGAGGAGGGCGTTTGTGAAGATTTTAGGAGGCGGGAAACTGGAGTTACAGGTCAAGCCTGAGATTAGTCTTCTGTCGTTGGTCTACTGAGCAAGGCACGGCGGGGGCTTACGGGAGACTGTCGATGCTCTGGCATGACAGTGAGATTTGCTCCAGATGTGCTGCAATGAGCGACATGATTGATGTTGCGCGTGAGCCGAACGTAGTATTAGCTGCTGTCAAAAAGTCAACACCTTGATGCTAGGTATTCAGCCTGGGATTTTTGGGCCTAAGTTGGTGCATATAGCGTTTTGGTTTGCAACGGACGCGGATGGAGACACGGCCAGGACTCATCAGGAGTGATGAAGGTGGGGTTGTAAACAGTTCCCGGGCCCGCTCCGCCCCGCGCCTTGAATGCGCAACGGGTCGGAAGCTCCCGCCTACTGGCCGCTCCCGGTTTCGGCACTTCGACCGCTCCGAAGCCATTTCGTATACAACACATGCCTTCGTTCTTGGGCACCGGGGTTGAGGGCCAAATTATTATTCCCTTTATTCCCTTCGGCCGAATTACCGGCGAGCGAGCTCTTCAGCATGAATACACTGCATTAGGCCATTCCCGGGTAGCATGCGCTCTAATTTGCCGGGAGAGATAGATACACGTTGCATGCCTGGATCGCCGCTCGACGCGCAACAATGGGTTACAGGTCCCTGACTTAGAACACCTTAGCATCATCACCTACTGACACTTGTGGTGTCTGTTGGGAGCCAAGAGGCGAATCGGAGTCTATCCTGCAGTTCGGGTTCCTGAATGCCCACGAGCAAGTGTCCTGCGGCCTGACTGATCTGGACCGCCATTTCTCGGCTCCATCTCAGTCCAAGATTCTCATACTGCTTGACCGTCGCACCCCACGGCCGGTCCATACATACTTGACGTGCGGGCCTCTCCAAGCTTTCTTATAACCTGACGGCAGTCTGAAAAGAGTGGATGGCGTGCGAATACATTCACCCGGCATGTCCACGGCCTCTTCGGCGCTTCTCTGGTTAGTCTCTTTGTTTTGCCCCGGATACAGTTCTCAGTAAATGTCGATTCTACGGTCTGCCCAAAGCAGCTCTGACTCCTGATCATCCATGCCCGGTTGCGCCGTTGCGAAATTTTCTTGCGATTTGCGCATGTGTGGGATGCAACCCCAGCAAATGCCAAAAGCCCCTCGTCCCCAAGTCGTCCAACAATCAGCCTTCTTTTTCTTATCCCCATAATTCTACGGCCGGTGGTCCACTGAGTGGTCCACTCCACGAGTCCACTCTCTCTGTGGTGCAGCCGGGATCGCGATTTTCTTGCGCTCATCATTGGGCATGACTGCCGCTACGTTTGATACCAGGCTCTATTTTTGACAATATCCTGCGTATCGATTCGTCCGTCGCACAGGCTTCTCAAAGAGACCTCGAGTTGTTGCCCTTTCCCTTGCTGACACGAGTGACAGCTCAGGCTATCCGGGCTGTTCGCACCCTGTCACGGCATGAAGCTAGCAGCCGAAGAGTCATTGACTACCATTTGCCTCGTACCGAAGGTTGGTACACGGTCTGCGGTCGTCGCTCCCGTCGTTTGAGACTTGATATCTCTAGGGAGCTACCTAGGTCGGCTTATGGCCCACAGTTCGGCCGCCAGAGCGCCAGCAAAAATTCATTTGAGGAGCCGAGATACCAGGGGTTTTGGAGCATTGCTGCCCAAGCTGCCGCTACTCTCCCCGAGACCGCCGCAAGACGCTGACGAGGACGAGGCCTTTCCGGACTCGCAGCCGCTGGCGGCTCTTCTCCCTGCCTTCCTTCTTCCCGCGGACCCGCTAGTTCCAGGGCAAGCTGGTTATTGGCATAATTATTACAATGATGAGGCGCACGGAGAGGGCAGAAATGACAAAACTATAAGTTGGCTCTCTTACGGTCCAATGTCCGGGCGTCACCTCTGAATACCTTACTCGCCAGTCTTCAGTGTCCGGACCGGAGGAACAAGTAAACAGCCACAAAACGGCGACTCCTTGTCAAACGAACAGCTTGAAACCAAATACTTTTTTGTATCTCGTCTCCTCCTCCGCATTCTTCTTGGGGCTTAAATCCTCCTCCTTTTTCCTGCTGCCACTGCCTCGCTGTCGTGCTCATACCAAGGCGAGAGGAACAGGTAGCAGCAGTCCACGCCCACTCACTTATTAGAGCCGCCCCCCACCTACCTACCTAGCTGCCGGCAACCTTATCGCCTGAGATCCCTTCGCTGCAGGTAGTGCGTCGAGCAGATATTTTCCTGCACTTTCTCCAGCAGCAGAGCACCTACTGGGACACCAACCTTGCACAACACCCAGTGCAGATCTGACATCTGCCTCTTTCTATTTCTGCGCTCTTGCCCCCCCCGTTCTGCTCAATTGCGCTACTTGCCTCTACTGCAAGGTGGTTTCGCTCTTGGTTGGGTATCCTTCTGTGCTGCCACAGAACGAACCAGCAACCTCTATTTTCCCCCAGGACATTATCATGACAACTAACCCGAGCCCTCTATCCTCTCCTCGTTGGAGGTTCATTCTTTGGGTGCTGACGCCTTGACTCGCCTGTCGTCCCATCATAATCGCCCCCCCGCGATTTCACTACCCCACATTATCGAAATCGAATAAGACCCCGGATCCCAGGGGGGCCGCTGGGCAAAAATCATTGATTACGCCATTGTTCGAGGACGATAGTGACACACACAAATATCGCCCTCGTGGGTAGTTAGGTGTGCGCTAGAGTGCCAGCCAGTCGCTGAACATGGGGCCGGCGACACCGAAAGTCAAAGTTGTTCGAAGCGTAGGGCCATCGTCCCCGCCACAGACACCCACGACTTCACTGCCCGGCTTTAGCCGTCAGAGCAGTCCCACGTTCCGCCCAATGCCACCACACAACCCTCAATATCAGATGGCTCCAACCCTCCAGCCTGTGGGCGCTGGGCCCAATTTCAACTTCACTCGGGCAATTAACCCCAACCAGCTGTCGCCGCAGTCCTCGAGCTCGTCGGCCGTGTCTGACTCCGAATCTGAAGCCTCCGACACCGCCCCGTCCCGACCCATCACTCCGGCGCGGGCACGGCCCGCCCCAACTCCGCCAGCGGGGCAGGGACAGGGACAGGGCAGGCGAACCGGCCGCATTGTGACACAGGTCCAGGCCGCCTTTACTGTCGAGGAGCTGTCTGATTTTGAAGACAGTGAGGACGAACGCCTCGACGTGATCCGCCCTCACGCAATCGAATATGCCGAGTCGGACCGCAGCCGCTCGAGATCCCGGCATCCGCCCGAAATCGATCCATCAATTATGCAGAATCTTGGTAGGCTCCAGTGCAGCTCAGACTCGGATGAGAGCGATGTCGACGAGGCCGAATATCGGGACTTTATCACCAAGCGCCGCGAGGAGAAGAGGCGTAGGCGGATGACCTCGGGCAGCATCGGCAAGCGGACTATCACAGAGAGTATCGGAAGCGGGTCGGATCGGGAAGACCTCAAACCTTTTCTCGGCGCCGACGAGGTCGGTTCCAGCGCGCGTCGACTCCGCCGGAGGGTCGACAACCGACGCAGTCTGCAGTTTCAGGATCCCCCTCCACCCCGGATCGAGGAATTGGACGAGCCTGAGTCCAGTGATGACGATATTCTTATCAGCGAGACGCTCGCACGCGAGCTCCCGTATTACGAGATTGAGAGCTACCTCAGCATGGAGATAGATTCTCCATCATCGCCGAACCTGGACTCTTCCTGGTGACAGACGTCGACAAAGGCTTTCTCAGATCCCAAGAGCCATGATTTATAGGGATTCGAATGCGGTCATTCTGTTTTTCCCTTATTGATTTATGATGACGATGACGACGACAACGATAATGACCAAATCGGATGACGATCACGATTTTTGGGGTACAGTCGGTTCAGATGGTATCTTGCGAGGAGCATTCGTACTTCGCGCATTGCATTTTCAACACTTCGAGCATCGCCTTGGATGGATACCAAGAGGGGACGAGTCGAGATACGGCGCCGGTATTTCATGGATTGAAATTCACTCAACATTGACGGGCCATGGCATAGTATTATGTCTGGAGCGGAGGAGGAAGTCGCCTGCTGTTATAGTGAATTGGGGCAGTGCCTTGCCTAACTGCTTTCTGTCACGGTTCCGGATATGATACGACGCGATGCTGTGCCAACCAGGCCGCGGTGGGTTGTTGATGGTGATTATGGTGGTGATGATAACTCGATAGACTTTGGAACACGTATTTTAGGGCGTCCGTGTCTGTGGCCGGGGACTTTCAGGTGGTTATGTCTTTTCTCTTTATTTTCCTCACGGCATAGACTTCTGTTCTGTTCCCCCCATTTTTTTATTGCATAGATAAGGTGCTTCAATAAGCTTTGTGTATTTGTTTCGGCATCTGATATATCTTTCGAAGAGAGTAAACTAGATCCGATGTGAATCGTGCCGAAACCTTTCCAGGGAACTCTTGATGATACACCATCCATGGGTAAATAGTAGCCATCGGGTACCTTTTAAAACCCTCTAGGATTCCTTGTCTGCGACATGTTCTGCAATCGACTGCTAGGGCCTGAGACGGTATTTACAAGGTATATTTACTGCTTGAATAGGTTTTCCAGGATGGCTACCAGGAGGCCTGTAAAGTCCCGAGCTGGAGCCCTTGTAAAGTACCCGATGGCTACTATTTACCGTGGAATGGTGTAATACGAATAAGCTCGCCGACAATTTATCCTAGTAGGTAGGTACCTACCTTAGGTATGTACATACCTTAGGTACATACCTGACCTTGGCACGTGTCCGGGTACCAGTCAGCTGCATGCCAGCTGCCAGTAACCCACGTTTCCACCAGTCACATTCACTGTACCGAGTGCCATATCCGTATTTGCCAGCTGCGCAGGAGCTTTTGTCGATTCCGGCGGTCCAGGCATACGACAAAGCCAACGACAACATCTGGTCGTCGTCCATTTCCATTCTCACCGTCCTCTGATGCGCCGCGATTAATCAGATATCTACCGCATGTTCGTAAGTGATTTTCGCTCACTTATCTGCGCTGATTGCAGTGAAACTCTCTACTGGCCCAATTGCTTACTCAGGCGATCAAGCAATATTGCACCATCTCGACCCGCCGTCTCGACCCGACTCACCCCTCCTCCCACCAGCTTCACACTTCCCCCGACCGTTGTGTCTCAACAACGCGCTTTCCTGCCTGGCGTAGTATTTCCTTCGCCGACGACGCGGAGCGATGCAGCAAACATCAATTCAAGGCCAGCCGGGCCCACTGAATAACCAACCACCGGCTGGACAAGCTCGGGTCTTGATGTATCGCCCCGAGAATATGCGGTCGATCCAGTATCTCACGGAGGACGAGAAAGTCAAATATGAGAGGGGCCTTACACAACTTTGGAAGATACACGATATGTCAGCTGTCGGATCTCCCGAGAAAGCAGAGGCCGCAAGGAAGATTACAGACTTTGGGAAGATGCTTGTTTCCAAGGTGAACAGCAGGAAGAATGTCATCCAACAAAAGCAACAACAGGGCCAGCTTGCTCAGCAACAACCGGTGCAGAGACCGGTGCAGCCTCAGCAGGTTCAGCAGCCCCAACAAGTTCAGCAAGTTCAACAGGCCCAGGGGCAACATCCTCGGAGTGTGCAAAACTATTCACAGCCACAAGCCACTCAGGGCGGCCCTCCTCAGGCACCTCCTAGTGCACCCGGGAACACTGGAAATGCGCTTCCTCCCACTCCAACGACGGCAAGCATGCCACAACCTAACCCAGCGTCTGTCTCTCACAAGCAACAACAAATCCCGCCCAAAATCATACAGATGGTGCAAGATCTTGTGCTTATCCCACCGGCGGCGATTCAAGACAAAGCAAAGTGGATGCAAGAGATGAAGCAGAAGTACATGAGGGCCTTGATGCAGATGGATAACAGCGGCAAAGCGGTTGCTCAATGTGACCAACATGTCAAGGCTTGCGCAGAACGGGGGCAACCTTTGGGCCCGGAAGAGTTAAAGGCCCTTCAGGAGCGTAAGACCACGGCTCTCAAGCAGCATCAGGAGGCACGGAACTTCATGAGCGGAGTTCAAACTCAGTTTGGAGCCACCCAGAAGTCAGTTCAGAATGGTGGCCCGGCAGCAAATTTGAATGGAAATCAAGGCCGACCTCCCACTTTAGGGCAGCCGCCAGCTGCCCAAGCTCCAGAACCAGCTGGAAGCGCACCTTCCAGCAACAACACGATGCAAAACCCGACGGCCGCAGTGAATGCAGCTTTTGAGGCAGCAAAGAACCAGCAGCTTGCTGCAGGGCGGGCACAAGGCGCAAACGGCAGCGTTCCTGGTCAGCAAGGACTTCAAGCGCAACATGGACATCAAGCCCATACACCGGTAACTCCCGCACAGGCGCAGCCGCCAACTCCCATCTCTCAGGGCCCCTCGTTGCAGCCGACCACGTCTCAACCACATTCTCAGCAACCGCCGATCAAGATGGAACCAGGCACGCAGCCGCATCCAATTCCCGCTCCTCTCAACACGGCGATTGCATCTGCCGCTGTCGCAATCGGCTCAGCAGGTACTCCCACTCAAGGATCGACGGCCCGGATTCAGACTCCACAGTCAGCGACGCCGACAACCGGCAACGTCCGTGCGCTCACGCACGCGGCGGCGATGAATCTAGCAAGCCAACCGCGGGCCGGGTCCAACGCCGGACTCATGGCTACTGGACAAGGCAACACTCCGGCGTCTGCTCATGGAGTCATGGGCGCAGCTCAACACGGACATCCGCACGCACACCCCACTCAGGGAACCAAGTTGCCAATACCCGTCAAACTTCCCGAAAAGTCTACACAAATTCCCACACCAGTTCCGACAATGGGTGGTATTGGAAGTGGCCGGCCGACCTACAGCGGCGGCACTGGTTTCAGCGGAGGCGTGATGAATCAACCAGCCTTGGCCAAGACTCCGGCTTACCAACTTGAGGGGGAGGGGGAGCGTGTGCTCAACAAGAAGAAACTCGATGAACTCGTGCGACAAGTCTGTGGTGGTACAGCGGAAGGTCAGGAGGGTAATCTTCTGGCTCCCGAAGTAGAGGAGGTGAGTCAATTTCCGTTCCGTTCATTCTCACATACGTACTGATGACAGTGGAATATCTAGTCGGTTCTGAACCTCGCCGACGCGTTCATGGACAACGTCATTCACCAAGCTTGCCGCAATGCAAAAGAGCGAGGCTCCAAGGTCCTGGAAATCCGTGATATCCAGCTCGTCCTCGAGCGCACCTACAACATCCGTATCCCGGGCTACTCTAGTGAAGAGCTCCGGACCGTGCGTAAAGTGCAACCGAATGCGCAGTGGATCACAAAGATGAGTGCAGTCCAGGCGGCCAAGGTCATGCCAGGAAAGGGAGACTTGTGAGGAGTTGCTTGGTTCGGTATGATACTATGATGGCACCAGCGTTAAAATGGGAATGGTCTAAGGTTTGCTTCTATGTTTCATGAGGGAAGAGCTTATGGGGACATGTGGAACTGTCATTCCTCGAGTACAGGCTGCGGGAGATGTCATAATGCCTCTTCTTTTTCTGCACATCCGTTTACGATCCGGGAGCGGCGTTTTGGCCCTTGGTTGGGGAGGGGGGGGGGGGGGGGGGGAACGAATACGACTGCTTTGGGGATAACAATTGTTATGGCGTTGGCATGTTTGACATTCACGGGAACGCAGTTTTTGCGCGCGCATACTCGGTGAATCATGATGTTTTTCTTGTGGACTGTAACCCATTCCTGTGGTGCAACTCTCCATCCTACCTAGAAACCCACGTGTAATGCCTTTCTCTCTTGACCTCAGTGTCTCAGCGGACAGGTAGTGATAATCTAGTCAATTCTCTTGCCTTCTTTGGATTGTACCACCGAAAGTGAATGCAAACAGTACGGTTTGGACTATCTAGCACAAACGACAGTTTTATGTCGTCGCATTCTGGATGTGCCCGTTTGTGACGCTGACTGTCGACCTCCAGCCTGCTAGTAATCCGTTGAGTTGACAGTCGAGTCCACGCGATCGCTCCGGTTGGAGGGTGCCAGGTGGTCATGCACTGCACTGCCGCTCTGTCGTGAAAGAAACTGCCCAACCTTTGCTAGATAGGTAGGTTTGTCGCACCGGAAGATAGATGAAATGATTGGGGACTACAAATTGAAGAGATTGGAAGTGTGCAGAAAGTCATTATTTCGTGCAGGGTAAAAGCATCGACTGCGCTCGACGAACTGATACCGGGTATCCGTAATCCGTCCATATTGATGATAAAATACCAAATGGAAGAAGACCAGAAAACCTTAATAAGCAACCGAAACCCCTGAGGAGTGGACGTCGGGCTGCTGCTGCCGGAGCAAAGAACCTGGAATATGAGTGAGAACCAGATCGGGCCATCGCATCCATACATCAACCCAACAGTCGCCGCTGCGCAACAGGCAGCAAATCGACAACGTCACAAGAAAAGAGCCTGACGAAAGCCCCTGCGGAGCCAACTTGGCAAAGCCAGGGAGGGAGCTTCTGCGCTCGGTGCAGCTAGCAGCCAACCAGGGCGATTTTGGCGCGGGCCGGCCAGATCAATTTAGGTACTTTGTGAGAGGTGGGCCCAGCTGGGTACCTCTTTGACGCAGTAGATTCAACGGCAGCTCCAGGTACCGGTGGAGTCACCAACACGGGACTTGCACTGCGCTGCTGACTTCGGGGCTCGTGTGCAGGTGGCCCGTGGCCTGTGTGTCCCGTTTGGCGTCTGTTCTCTCTCATCAATCTCCGTCAATCTGTAAGCTCTCTCTCAAACCTCGCCTTCTTGCATCATTTTCCCAAACCCACCGTACCGACTTTGCAAAACTCCATCCAAGTTAATCTCGGCGACAGAAAGCCTTCTGATTGCATTTTTTCGACCTCCTCCGCGCTCCATCGATTTCCGACAGCTTGTGCAGCTGCATCGCCCGAAAGACGCCGGTCGCCTACGGCAAGCGTGTCAGATCCGGCCAACAGTCAAGCGCGCTTCGCGACATCACCCGAGCAACACTCTCAGGCCAGCGTCATCATCGCGCGCCCCTCACCCTTCATCAGCCGTCTGCCACGGCCTGCATCAACCGCACGTAGCCACAATCGCCGACATGCCCGGCAAGACGCCTGATAAGGAGCCCGTTGAGAACGGTGGTTACCGGGGCGGCAAAGACATCGAGATGACGGATAAGGACTTGAAGCCCAAGGGCAAGAAGTCTGTCAAAGAGGGCGACGATGAGATGACTGTAGTGGTCCCTCCATCAAAAGCATCCAAACAGTCGTCTGCACCGCCTCCAAACGACGCCGACGGTGATGTGGCCATGGATGACTCGAGTAAGGCTGAGGATGGTGAGGTTAAGGTGGATCCCGTCGTTCAAACCATCAACGGTAGGCCAAACTCTCATCTCGCCAACATGTGAACTCGCATAAACTGACATGTACTCATCAACGCAGATATCAAGAGCAATTTTGCACTACTCGACCGTGCCGTAGCCCTGTTTGATGCCAGATTCTCCCTCCGAGCCCTCCGGTCCATTTCATCCATCCGGAAGCGCCTGACACCTGACATCCTCACCCAAGTCATTGGCGAGACTATCCCTTCATCTTCACCCAGCAGCCATGTCGCAAAACAGCTATTGCTGGCTGTCGGCCGGCCCGACGTGCCTGTAGGACGTCAGCCCGGACCGGAGATGGAGATTGATAGCGAGCCCAAGTCGTCTGCGAAGAATGGTGTCAAGAAGGAGAGCAAAGAGGTCATTCCTGAAATCGACATCTTCCTCGGCATTCTCACACAGGTCTTTCTCCTTGATACCAAGCAGTTCCAACTGGGCTTCGAATTCTCACGTTACTTGTCCGAGCGTGTACAGTCGCTCAACCGCCGCACGTTAGACAGCCTCTCGGCCAAGGTGTATTTTTACTACTCGCTATTCTCGGAGCAGATCGCCCCCCTCCCGCCATCTCCGCAATCGCCCATTGTGTCCATTCGCCCTACTCTTCTCTCTGCACTCCGGACTGCCGTTCTACGAAAGGATATCGACACGCAATCATCCGTTATTGTTCTCCTTCTGCGAAGTTACCTGCTCACATCCCACATCGCGCAAGCCGATCTATTGGTATCACACACCCAGTTCCCCGAGAATGCTGCCAACAACCAAGTCGCCCGCTTCTTGTACTACCTCGGCCGCACCCGCGCCATCCAGCTACGATATACCGAGGCCCACGAGCACCTGACCGCTGCCACACGGAAAGCCCCCTCGAGCGCCTGCGCTCTCGGATTTAGCCAGACCGCTACCAAGCTGCTGCTTGTCGTGGAGCTTCTCATGGGTGACATTCCAGATCGCGCAACTTTCCGGCAGCCAAACATGGAAGCAGCTCTCCACCCGTATTTCCTCCTCGTTCAGGCCGTCCGTGTAGGTAACCTGGAGGATTTTGAGACGACAATCATTGATCACGCCGATACCTTCCGACGCGATGGCACCTACAGCCTCATTTTGCGCCTGCGGCAAAACGTCATCAAGACGGGCATCCGCATGATGAGCTTGAGCTATAGCCGCATTTCACTCCGCGACATCTGCATCCGCCTGCATTTGGGCTCCGAGGAGAGCGCCGAGTATATTGTGGCCAAGGCAATCCGTGATGGCGTCATCGAGGCCACTCTCGACCGTGAGCGTGGGTTCATGAAGAGCAAGGAGATTGGAGATGTGTATGCTACGCGTGAGCCTGGAGAAGCCTTCCACGACCGTATCCGTGCGTGCCTGGCATTGCATGATGAGAGCGTCAAGGTATGTTGCTCCTAATCTGTTCTTGGTGATGAAGTCTCTCTTGGAACTGCTATTGACAAAGCTGTGTGTAGGCTATGCGTTTTCCCATGAACCAGCATCGGCTGGAGCTCAAGAATGCTCAAGAGGCGCGCGAGCGCGAGAGGGAGATGGCGAAGGAGATTCAGGAAGGAGATCTGGACGAGGACGACCTGGGTGGCGATTTTGAGGGCATGTAATCATATCACTACCACGCACATGGTGCTTTTTTATTTCCTTTGTTCTCCAAATCCATGTAAACTTTGTACAAGCGGAGGAAAGATGAGTGTCATCTTGGGGAAGGGATTATTAGGTTAACAGACCGCTGCCGCCGTCCCACGCATAAACGCAACCGAGAGCGACTTCCAAACTCTTGATCTAATGGTTGACTCTCCCTGACGAGAGGTGCCTGGAGGCAGGTGTAAGCGGGTATTATCCTTTATTTGATTTCTTTTATTTTGGCAGACAAAGACTGATTGCCCCTGTGATGCTGCTCTGTACTATATTACCGGTTTTTAGTTTGCGTACTCCAAGATGGTCCCCCGGGAGTACCTTAGGTTGATGATACCTATTTACGCATGTAGCAAAAAGGCCAAGAAAGAAGTAAATCGGTCTCTTTGTCAACAAACAAAGACTTGAAAGGTCTGTTATATCTTTCAAATTGGAGTCATCTACCTAATAAGGTACCAAGGGAAGGTATCTGGTACCTGTGTGGTACTGGTACGCGGCGATACTTGAGTGCCACTGGGGGTAAGGGTAGGGGCGGCACATGACTGACCCCACCAACCCACGTGGGGCCCATTAGAGAACGCGTTTGAGAGTGTCGCGTCTTGATTTTTTTCTGTTCGGCTCCATTGTCTGCAAGTCGTGAAAGCTCGTCTCTACGTGCAAATTCATTCATTCATTGATTTCATTCGCTCCTTTGTCTCATCACCATAAACCTCCATATTCATTACTTGCGGCGACCGCCAAGATGAAATACGTTTTGGTTTCGGGAGGTTAGTTTTGCCAAACCTCTTCTCCTGGACAAATATTTGCAATTTGTCTTGGGGGGAAGTGCTAAGAGAAATATTTAGAGGCTGACTAAAATGCGCCCACCCCAAAACTAGGTGTCATATCCGGTGTGGGCAAGGGCATCATTGCTTCTAGCACTGGGTTACTGCTCAAGACCATTGGTCTCACCGTCACAAGCATAGTGCGTCTTGCTCGTGGTCCTGGTGTTTTCATTGGAATATGCTTAGACAAGAGGAATTGTCGTCTCTGTCCGATCTGGGGCAAAATAGCTGACTAGTCATATTTGAATGATCAGAAAATTGACCCATACATTAATATCGATGTAGGTTGTTGCAGCATTCTCTTTCTCCCTCTCTCTCTCTCTCTCTCTCTCCATGAACATATGGAATTTATCATTGGCAAATATATTGAATGCTTGAGAAAGGATAACATTGTAACTAACCAGAAGTGTTCTAGGCCGGCACAATGTCACCCACCGAGTTCGTATACACCTGTCTTGGCTAGTAGTCACCCTCATATGCTGATATCTTTCGCCCTAACCTTCTAGACACGGTGAGGTATACGTAACAGACGGTACGTGCTTTAAGATCGGACTGTCCGTGAAACAAGACAGTAGCTAATTCCGGTGACAGATGGGGTATGCAATTCTCGTTGAAGACCACCTGAGAGAACAACAAACTCTGACAGCCTTCGTAGGGGGAGATGGACTTAGATCTCGGCAACTACGAGAGGTATCTTCTTACCACTCTTACGCGCGACCACAACATCACGACCGGCAAGATCTACCAGCACGTTATCGAGAGGGAGCGTGTCGGCAACTATCTTGGCAAGACCGTTCAGGTGTAAGTCAAAGCCAAAGGAGTCTGGTGTGGGTTACCAATGCTGATTCATGGACCATAGCGTACCTCATATCACGAATGCGATCCAAGATTGGATCGAGCGTGTTGCCAGGATCCCTGTTGACGAGTCTGGGGCCGAGCCCGATGTGTGCATCATCGAGCTAGGTAAGTGTTTGGCACGAGGGCAAGTGCACCAGCAGCAGCTGACACAGATATAGGTGGCACGGTGGGGGATATTGAGAGTGCTCCATTCATTCACGCCGTAAGCCAGCTTCAAAGGAGGGCTGGCAAATCCGGCTTCCTCCAGATCCACGTCACATATGTGCCCGTCGTACCGCCGGGACCCGGTGGTGAGCAAAAGACAAAGCCGACCCAACGGGCCGTTAGCGATGTACGCAGTGCCGGTCTGAACCCGGACCTGATTGCGTGCCGTTGTGAGCAGCCCCTGGAGGAGGCCACTATCGACAAAATCGCGAACATGTGCCAGCTCGAGCGGAAGCAGGTTATCGCGGTGCACAACGTGTCCACGACATACCACGTACCACTCCTTCTCGAGAAGCAGAAAATGCTGAACACGCTCACAGAGCTGCTCGATCTGGGCAAGATTGAGCGACCGGCGGCGCGCATTGAGCAGGACAACCAGATGTGGAGGGACTGGGTCAGCCTGGCGCACAACCAGGATCACGTCCACGACACCGTGTCGATCGCGCTGGTAGGCAAGTACACCTCGCATCACGACGCGTACATCAGCCTCAGCAAGTCGTTTGAGCACGCGGCCATGTACTGCCGCAAGAAGCTCAAGATGATCTGGGTGGACTCCTCGCACCTCGAGGACGAGACGAAGGACAGCTCGCCGGCCGATTTCCACAAGGCGTGGCACAACCTTTGCACGGCTGATGGTGGTAAGTTGAATCATCCAGTCGACTATCTGTGATAATGGGCGGGTTTAGCTGAGCAGACTTGTTGTGTTTGTTTAGTTTGTGTCCCCGGTGGCTTCGGCGTCCGCGGCACAGAAGGCATGATCAAAGCGATCACATGGGCGCGCGAAAAGAAGACTCCCTTCTTGGGTATCTGCCTGGGCATGCAGCTCGCCGTTATCGAGTATGCTCGCAACGTCGCCAAGATCGAGGAAGCGGGAAGTGAAGAGCTGCACCCCAACGCCAAGAACCACGCCATCGTTTACATGCCTGATGTATGTCATGACCCCCCTTTATCCTCGCTTTGGCAGCAGCTACTAACTGATATTATCAGGTCGACAAGACCAAGCTCGGCGGCACGATGCGTCTAGGAAGGCACCCGTGCATCTTCCAGCCCGGCAGCGAGTGGTCGAAACTACGCGCCATGTACGGGTCGGCACCGCAGATCGAGGAGCGCCATAGGCATCGCTACGAGGTCAATCCGGTCATGGTCGAACAGCTCGACAAGGCCGGGCTCACGTTTGTCGGAAAGGACGTCAAGGGCGAACGGATGGAGATCATCGAGATACAGGACCACCCGTGGTTTGTGGCGTCGCAGTATCACCCCGAGTACCTCTCGCGCGTGTTACATCCCTCAAAGGTTTGTCCTCAACTCTTTTCATGTTGTGCTCTTTTCAGTGACTGACCACACTTTATGTAGACGGTGCTTGGGTTTTTCGCCGCCGCTGCGGGTTGCTTGGATGAGATCACAGAGAAGGTAGCCAAGGAGTTATAGAAACTTTGCTTTTACTAGGCACTCAGTTTGAAGAGGAAGGCAGGCACGGAGACTGGGACGGAGGCAGGCAAGCAGGCATTTGGGTTGGGCAGAATACAACCATATATATTTCCAGATCTGAAGTTTAGCAGTTTTTCGTGCACAATCTCCATCTAGGTTAGCTATATATTAGACTCGCAGTGGGGGATATCTATGGGAAGTGAAAGGGACTGTCGATAGATCTATATACCTGTTTCCTTCAGGTTTTGTTCACCTCCAATGGTGCCGTGAGCACCCAAGAAAACATGCCACATCTCTTCTACGAGGCTAAATTATTCACAACGATCGGGCAGGAACTGAGCCCCAGATGTGTTCATATTGACAACCAGATCTGAACCCAGTGAGTGGCACAAATGAAGGATCATGTTTTATCGACTTCGTCACAACCAGGCCGCATTACAGTGTCCTGTTACAACAAAATAGCTGACTAAAGTTGGAGCAGTATATGCCAGCTCTCAAGTTGGTTATGCTGCACTCTAAATTCCTTGGCGGAAGCCCAAAGCAAAAATCACTTCGGGTTAACGAGGCAAGTAATGGGTATAAAGGTAAATCCCATTCAAAACGCCAGAAACGCCCCTGTCTGCTTGCTGTCAATGTGTGCCAGAGCCAAGTGCGAGCGTACAAGAACTGCACAAAGCCTGCTCATGATCCCCATGCAATGGGGCAAAAGAAAAAAGAAAAAGGAGAAAAGCACAGAGAACAAAATCAAATATAAGGCCGTTTGTTCACCCACTCTTCAACGAAACTGCTGTGAGAGCCCTCTGTTTCCAATGATATATAGACAAAAAAAGCCCTCCTCCTCTTACCCAGGCACCTCGGGTGAGCTACTAGTATTCATATTCTCTCGTAGCATAAACCAGCTCGGTGCAATGCTTCGCGAAATAAAAACCCATGTACGTGTCGTACTACCTCTTCCTACCCGCAGCAGTAGGCCGTCTAAACGGATGCGCTTCGGTATTAAACACCCACTCATCCAGCGAAAGAACATCCGGCTCGGTAAAGAGCAAGTAGAAGTATTTAAGTGTCTCAGCCAACCAGAAGCTCTCCATGCTGTCCGCCGGCAAGGGCTGCGTAGTCGACGTGACGTCGTCGATGGCGCTATGGCCGACCTCGGTCTGCGTGGCCTTGATGACGGCCTGAAACATGCGCCAGCCCTTCTCCTGCCAGATCGGATCGCCCGTGATGCGGTACATGTACCATACGGACTCGATTGCTTCGGGCCTGAGAATGTACCGCCGGTCGCCCAGTGTCGAGAAGCCCGGCGGCAGGCGCTCCGTCTTTAACTGCTGAGCGACGTACTCCTCGTGCGTGAGAGGCTTGATGGGTTCGGCCGGGAAGTAGATCTCGCTCATTGGCTTCTGATAGTTCTCATCCCAGCTCTGCTGCTGGCTGTTCTGGTAGCCCGAGTCAGAGTTGAGGTCAAGCTCACTCTCGAGTTTCTTGACCTTCTCCTCGATCTTCTTTCCATCCGTCTGGTCCTCAGACCTCTCGCCTTCGTAGGCATCCCGCTTAAGGTTATGGTGGCTTTCCTTGTCGCGAAGATCCTTGCCTGCATCGTGTGGGATGTTGGGGTCAATCCTTGGTTTCTCTGCCCCCGTTCCTGCTGGAAGAGTGTCATTCGCTGGGCGAAGTCTCCGATCCTCCGCCTCATCTTCCGCCTTCTTGGCCGCCTTATCCGCTGCCTCGCGTTTGGCTGCATTCTCAACCTCTTGTCTGCGCGCCTTCTCCGTCTTCAACCTCGCCATCTCCACCTTCCATTCGGCTTTCCTAGCGTAATATTCCTCCATCTGCGTGTTCCTCCAGCTTACCTCAGGATCGAGATGTTCATACCACATGGTCTTGTTCCAATGGCAATCGTCCGCCTTTTCGCAGGGCAGAATTTGTGCGAACTCGGGCATGATACCCGTAGGCATGACCTCGTATGCCCATGCACAGCCATCAGCAAGCCGCTTGCCAATTTCAACATCCTCAGGACTGTCGAAAAGCTTGCCGCCAAGTCCAAACATGCCGCCTAAAAAGCAGGTCAAGTGTGTAACTTCGTACTCGTAACGCAGGTTCTCGTCCGTGCCATCTGGACTGACCGCCTTAGCAGAAAAGAGAATGTCTGGATTACCCTCGGCCATCGGGCGGAAAAGAAGATATTTCTTGACCGCAGCGACCGTTTTCTCGTGCATTGCGCGGTATTTGGGCTCGAGGCCACCAAGGAGGGCGAACTGCTTTGGGAAATACTCATAAGCCGAATCTTGGCTGCCTCCCATGCTGTACGAGTCCGAACCGTAGCCTCCTGATGTGAGTCCCTGAGGAACACATTCCCAGTCAACAGGTAACCCCTTTGCGGAGACAGGGGCTGGTGAATCCTTGGCTGCCACGTCTCGTTCTTGCACCTCGGTGGCTGCTGTGGAACCGGTGTCCCTTTCTTCAAGCGCATCATCGACTCCGCGCTTCTCAATTTCGTGGAATGCCCCAAAGGCTGGCTGGCCGGCGCGAGTGCCTGGACTAACCTGGAATTCAAGATCTTTCGAGTCATCCTTGGCGGTACCCCGGTCTGGCTTGCTGCCATGGCCATGGGCGTCTGGAGAATATCCTTGCGGAGCATCTGAGAGGCTGGCGGCGTCTTCGATTTGCTTCTGCGCAGCTTCGCTTTTTGCACGTTGCTCGGCGCGGGCGGCGGCAGTTCTGTTGCAGCCAGAAGCGTCGAGGTTCACGGGGAATATACCGGGCAGGGCTGTCCCGTTTTCGCGGTTCTGTAGCTCCTCAAGGGCATCCGTGATGCGTGCAATGGCGTCATAGTACTTGTTATCGCCAGTCAGCTGGGCCAAGCGCGTAAACTCCATTCCCATAGAACCAAGTTCGGCCACGCTAACAGTCGACGCGCGCTTCGGGCCTTCGTTGTAAGAAGGCTGCCAATTATAATATAAGATAGGCATGCGGTTGGGCGTATCAAAAATGCCCATCAAAATCTCGGCCAACTCAAGCGCCTTGTCGAGCAAGACTCGGTATTTACCCGAGTGTCCGCCAGTCACGTCGTAGGCCCCAACAAGACCTCCTAAGTAACGGATGATGGTCTCAAAGACGGGGATATCGTTGCGGAAAGGGGTAGTGGTGAAGTCAATGGCCTTGACAGCCACAACAGCTTCGTCAAACTCGTCTTTGAGGCCCATAATCCAGAGTGTGTCCAAGGCGTCGACAAGGGTAGCAGCCCAGCCGCAGAAGGGATCCTTTGCTTTCTTGGTGACGGGTGTAAGCTCATCATGGGTCCATGCAAACTGCTTGTAGCCAGACCACGCACGAAAACCTTCGGCCTTGACCTTTGCCAGACGCATCTCTCGTTTTTCCTTGGCGGCCGCAGATTCCTCCTTGAACTGGAACTGAACTTTGGGCATGGGCTTCGGCAAGCCAGTGGGGAGCGCGATGAGTGACTCGGTGGCCACTGGAAACCATTCCTTTGGCTTTTTCCAATGGATCGCAATATCAGATGCGGAAACGGTGTCTTGCTTTGGCGGGGAGAGGTGGATCGGCGCCTCATGTCCCTTGTTGGCAGTATTCGGGACTCTGTCAGGGATTTCTATCACAGGAACGGTAGGCGCGGGAGGGCGAACCTTGACAGTCTCGTGGGCGTCGGTCTTGTGTGGCTTCACAGCGTTGGAGGTGGGAGTGCTTGTGAGTGGCGCCTTTGGCAAACCATAGCCCCCCTTGACCTCGCTGGTCGTCTTGAGCAGAGGTATCTTGATCGATGTCTCCCGGTTTGGCACGGGCCGGTCAACGGTCTCGTCATGGCTACCGCCGCTCGGTGGTTTTTGCGGCGGTTGGCTTTGGCTCTGCGGCTTCAGTGGCCGGGGCGCTTCTACCTTGTTGTACACGTTGGGCCGCTCCCATTGCGAATTCTTGGAGACATGGTACAGTAAGACGGTTATGACAAAGGCGCATATCATAAACACGCGGTATCGCCTGAGTCGAAGCATCGTCGAGTTGGTCTATTAACGAATGGTCGGCGGCGGAGGCTCGGCGCGCACAAGGAGACTCGGACTCGGGGGTTCCCCGAGCGACGGAAGCTGATCGTGTCAGCCGGGCGATGAAGAGTTGCTTCAGTGCAGGCTGATATACGACATGGCTCGGCTGCGACAAATCAAGTCCGGTTTGTTATTTCAAAAAGGAAAGTCGATAGTGAAAGAAAAGAGACAGCTCGGAGAGCGGGAACGTGCTGCGATAGGATTGAAGAATGTGAAGCAGGAGCCTTCGTTCTGTAGCAGGAGACGCCACGCGTTAACATTGGATCAAGAACGGGCAAGCACGGCAAAAAGAACTTGCGAGAAACCTTGCGACGACGCCGAGTTTTGCTGCAGGAAAAGGTACCGATAAGGTACATATGAAGCAGCATTGCGCCCCCAGACCCCAGGGTGAATCACTGAATGGCCAGAGGGCGAGGCCCGGATAACGGCCTGCTGCCAAGAGATCGAGACTTCGGATTGGCGAAGATGGTCTTGGCAAGTCTCACGGACAAGGGCCAGGCGTAGGGTTTTTAAGACCGAATTGAGAACCCGGTGCCCGTGTGGCCGGGAAAATATGAACTGGAGCTGGTTGATATTTGGGCTGTCCAGTGTAAAAGCCGGCAATATTCCGTCTGGATGTCACGGCAGGTCACGCAGAGGTCCAAGGAAGGCCTGCAGACGGCTTTCGAGGAATGAGCCGCCTGTGATAATATTAATCCGTACACTCCTACTATTATTATATGCAGCCACTTTACTCCGAGGTTGGTATGAAGCAGGACCCGGTGGTATTACTGCCTTCCCTCGGTGCGGGGGCACCCGTCACACGGCAGATGGGAGTTTACTGATTACACAGTTACACAGAGCAAGAGGCTTCCGAATGCGTGGACAGGGGATTCGTACCTCCTCCTCGCGGTACCTAGTAGACTGTGGCCCACATGCGTCTGGCCCGACAGCTCAAATAAGTGTCTCCACGGGACGATGGACACCAGAATGATCAAAACAAAAAAAAATTGCCCGACGGGAGGGTGGCATCTGAAAGTTCCCCGCCCGGCCCGCCGTTTCCTTCTCACTCCAACATTTCTCCACTGAGCCTTCCCCGGGCAGCTCAGACTGCGATATGGTAGAAATGTATATTGATCACAATAGGAATGACACACCAACCGAAGCCCGCAAGACAACCATACGCAAACATACACATACATTCAAAGGGAATACTCCGTACACGGTCACGTTCGAAGCAACCAGAGACCGTTGACTACCTTCCTGATACATCAACTTCTCTTCTGCCCCATTTCCCATCTCAACTCGATAACACCCCTTTTGGCCTGAAAACAGGACTAAAAAAAAAAAAGGCCATGCGCTCGAGCAGCTCAGCTCCTCCAAAAAAAAATTGAAATCCCACTACATATACCAAAAACTAAAATTTACCATCATCAACGATGCTAGGTAGTAGCTAAATAGCTGCTAAAATAACGCAAACAATAATACAAGCCAGCAATGGACCAGCCAGCTCCCCCTTCAGACCTTCTTAATGAGTACCCCTGATCTTGGCATACAACTCCGTATCCAGGAAACTATAATTCGGGTCGAGTTCGCAAAACGGATGCTGCGACAGCAACACGTCGGCCGTAGGTCGTTCAGATGGGTTCCTAAAACAACCTCAAATCAGTAAACAATTCCTCCTCCATAAAAAAAGACAAGGGGGAAAACCAACACAGTAAAACAATCCAGCATAAACGCAATCGCAATCGGACTAATCTCCTCCCTGACCTCGTCCGGAATCGGCGGCGTCTCCCCATTGGCAATCTTGTAGATCGCGCCGACAGCCTCCTCTTTGCTCCACGGCCTTCTGCCCGCAAACATCTCGAGCACCACGCAACCTAAGGACCAAATGTCCACCTTCGCAGAATACCCCTCGCCTTGACTCCTGATAACCTCAGGCGCCATCCAGAATACGCTCCCCTGCATCGAGTTGGTCTTGTCGTTCCCGTAAATATTATCCGTCTTCTTGCTGATTCCAAAATCACTGATTTTGCACGTCCCGTCCAGATCCAACAAAATATTATCCGCCTTGAGGTCACGATGTAAAATCCCTTCTCTGTGCAAATACGCCAACCCGCTCAGCGTCTGCCTCGTCAGTGACGCCACGACTGGTTCCTCGAACTTGCCGTGTTTGCGCAGACAACTCCCGATCGAACCACCAGAGATGTACTCCAAGAAAATAGAAATGCTCGTCTCCTTGCGCTCGCACCCAAGGTACTGCACGATGTTGACGTGATCCAGATGCTGCATGGTATCGATCTCCTGGTCCAGCGCCGCCACGAGCTCCTGCATCTTCTTCTTGTCGCCCTGCGCCGCCTTCGGGTTGACCTCGACCTCTTTGACCGCCAAAAACTCGCCGGTAGTGGCATTCATACCCAAATAAACCCGCCCGAACGTGCCTTTACCGATAAGCTGGCCCTTGAACCACCGAAAAGTGGTCTGCCGCTTCGGGATGCTGTTGCGCTTGTCAGACGTCGGCAAGTTGTCCTGCGGGATCGTTGTCAGACCCATGCCCATGTTGAGCGAGCCGCGCTCGGGGCGGATCTGCACAATGTTGGCGTGGAACATCTTGGTGCTCTTGCGCCGCATCAGGTTGCTGTTATTGTTGCTGTTGTTCATGCTGGTCCCAGGAATCGGTGGCGCCGCCGGCAGGTTGCTGTACCGCTTGTTGGCTTCGTGGGCACCCCGGGCCACTTCTCTGATCGACTTCATCCGGCCCAGTCCGCCCGACCGGCGGATGCTGCGATGCGCCAGCGACTGCATTGACACGGGGCGCGACTCGAGCGCCTTAAGCGTGGATTCGTCCGACCCGAGCGTGTCGCTCTCACTGTAGATGGACGATATCCTGTTGTTGGAGAGGAGGCCGCTTTGAAACTGTGGTACAGAGGGCGGGTCTTGGCTCCTCTCCTCGTCGGCCTCGGCGATCGGTGATGGAGGCGTCTCCTGCTCGCCCTCCTCCAGAACCGGTTGATCAACATCCAGGTTGGGGAAGAAGTCCTCGAGATTGTTAATGAGTTCGTCGGTCGGCGGACGGTTAGCCCAGACGTCTTTTTCAATGAAGGATTTTCGTCGGTTGAGCTTGTTCTCTCGCTCCTCCGACTCCCAATCTTCGGATGCCGGTGTTCCTGGGGTCCGTCGCTGCGACGACTTGGAGCTTCTGGCGCTCGTGTTCTCCTCGTCCGCAGGCGTGTTGGCACCCACGCTCGACTGCGGTGACGTGAAAGCCACCGACAGGTTCTTCTTCGACCGCTTGGTATTAACCCTCAGGCTCGGGCGCTTTGAGCTGTCGTCCGAGCCGCCGCTGTCGCCGTCAAACTTGGAAGCCATACTGGCTTTCGCTTTACCCTTGTTGGCGCCCGCGCGTGCCGAGATGGGGATCGCGAATAAGCCATCGTCCGAGTCGTCGCCGGAGTCGTCCGCTGCGGTTTGGCTGGGAGCCAAGGTCGATGACTGCGAGAACCTGACCTCGTTGTCCTCGAAATCAACATCGGGGCCGTGGGACTTGCGCCTGTAGCTGGGTTGGCGGCCGCCTATCAACCCGCTGGGCCGCCTTTGGGACCCGGGACTAACGGCTCCGGGAGAAGGCGCGCGTGCTGCTTGACGCATCTTAGCCACAGTTCCATGATGGGGTTTGTCACCACCAAACTCGTCATCGCCGCCGACTCTGCGCGACGGCGACGGGGTCCCGCCAGGTGAATAGTCCGGGACAAGGAAGGGTACGTTCTTCAAACTCCACGTGGTAGAACCAGGTGATCCTGGCACGCCTCCTGTCCTCGGACTGCTTGCGCCAGAGCCGGATCTCCCGCGCTGCCACCCAAAGTCAACGGTTGCAATAGCTCCCTTACCTCGTGTTTCATGTTGTTCGCTCTGTCCCACAGGCATCGACGCTACACGGCTAGGCGATAATCCCCTGGAACCGCCGGCAGCGGGATGGCCAATGCCGCCCATGCGCCCCGCCATGCCAACCAGGAGTCCGCCAATGCCTCCTGTCGGAGATGGTCCATTAGGCCGCCTTCTCTGCTTCTCAAACATGGCGTCCTCGCGCATATCGGACGACCCTCGCTTGTGATGTCCGCCTTCGGGGAACCCGGTCGACGTGCGCATGCCTTGGCCCGTCTTTTTGCTTAGTGAGTTGGCCTTGATCAGTGT
Source organism: Apodospora peruviana (assembly GCA_033439685.1). NCBI lineage: Eukaryota > Fungi > Ascomycota > Sordariomycetes > Sordariales > Lasiosphaeriaceae > Apodospora > Apodospora peruviana. The sequence continues at coordinate 87,666 of JAUEDM010000003.1, read as the reverse complement.
GGCCGATGGGTCACCGGGTGGCGCAGGAGCTTTGCGTTGTGGAAGCAAGATATCCATCTTTTTGTCCTCGAATGGTGAGTGCCGTGGCTGATCAAAGTCCACGTTCCTGCCGACAATACCATATTGACCATCTGGTGAAGGATTGCTCTCCCTTGGAGCGGCTGCTTGCTTGCGCTTGAGGTACTCCTCCTGCTTCCTGAGCTGCTCTGCTTTATAGGCAGCCCCATCTACCGCCCTCACCTTATCATCCTTGTCCTTGTTCGAAATGGTATTCTGTCGGGAGGTCGGTGGCGATGAACTAGATCGTTGTCGCTGTCCGTTGAGTCTGGCGTATGTCTCCTTGTCCATCGCACCACCCGGATGGAGGTATGAAGACGAAGTCCCTTCCTGGCCGTTGTTTGCCAGTGACTGGGAAACCGGGCCTGGAAGGACAAAGAATTTGAGCGTCCCTGTCGCGTCTGCTTTCAACTTGGTGTTGGCCAGCAGCTTCCAGTCATCCAGCGGCTCATCATGCTCAAATTTCCCGAGTTCCGTCATGAAGATCTGGGAGCCGTCGCTATCTGGTATGTTCAAGTTGATGCAAATTAATTGTCGCAGGTCTGACGCCGTATCGGCATCCGTGACCTCAACCATGCGATAGTTCCAGCAGTCGGCGGTAGCCAGAATGAAGGAGCGCGGCGCGTTGACGCGTCTGGATCGCGAGGACCCGTAGGTAGGATCCAGCGCTGAGAAGCTCGACCCAGGACGCTCCAGAGATGTCTCGCTCGCATTGCCAGTTCGACCTCCCAGGGAATTGGGCTTGAAGCCGAGGGCGGGGCTAGTGGGAGAGTCTTGATCATCCGGAGACGGGAACCCATCTTCCTTTCTCTTCTTGCGCGAGAGGAAGGACAGAAACGAGTTGGATCCCTTCGCACTGCCCGGCGGATCGGTGCCTGCACTCCTGTCTCCCGAGTCCTGTGGCGACGGCCGTCCGCCATCCTGCCCATGGCGCCGACCGTTGGCATCCACAGTGCGGCTCGCACTAATCATCTCGGCAATATTCAAACCGCTCTTGAGTATTGAAGCCGCGTCAGCCGGCACACCGGACCCGTATATAGCTGCATTTGAAGATACTGAATCAGTGCTGTTGCGTGAGCGATGTCCGAACCTGCTATTATGTGGTGACGATGTAGACAGATGGCCCGTGGTAGACGAGGGGAAAAGGGCTGCGGAAGGGTTGGGACTGCCGCTGGGACTGTCACGCCCCAGCGGCGTTGCACCCCGATTGAATGTGCCTGCCTCTCCAGACTCGCTGGCGCTCGGACTGTGTTGCCGCCCGGAGTCTGCATTAAGATTCTTCATGATGGCACGGTGGTCCGAGCCCGAGCTCATGGTATTGCTCAGGGTCGGCATCGTGGTCGACCGCGATTGTGAAAACCGGCGAGCGCCGAAGCCAGGACCAGGTGCCTTGATAGGGGTATCGGGCGAGCCCGCAGAATCTGGCCCGGCGCTGGTAGACTCCTTGCGTGAATGGCCTACTGCAAGCTTGGACGGGTCAACAGGCCGACCCGTCACGATGCTCCGAATGAGGCGCCGCATCCTCTTGCCTTCTTCTCTTTCCTTGGCCTGGTCCCATCCCGTCTTGCTCTTTGAGCACTGCGACGCCAACATAGGATACACCTGTTGGTGCATCATGCCAAAGTTGCCCCGGCCACCATGGCCACTGCCGAGTTCCAAGAACTGCGCGCCCTGCAGGTTTAGGGACTTGAAGGTCTCCTGCCAGTCCCTGGAGAACTGGTTCGCCTGCAGCCACATCAGCACTTTATCAAGCGGCCACTGAGACGACAACTCGGGCGGAATGGTCGAAGTGGTGGCGGTCGCATTGCTCGTGGTCGACGAGCCCCTGTTTGCCATGGCAGCCACATACAGCCTGTCACCTCGGCCGGGGGTGTCGTCCAGGGGCGTCCCCATGCCCAGGTCCATCTGGCTGCCAGGGTTCCAGGTGGTCGGCTGGCCGTTCTCGTCAGTCATGCCGAGCCCCGGAATACCGACACCCTCGCCATACGTGTCCCCCTGCGGAATGTATGTAGCGCTCATCGCTTCGCTCGGGGGAGGGGGCGGGGGAATCGACAAGGTCGATCCCGAGGATGTCGCCGCGATAGCAGTAGCGGCTGCGACGGCTTGCGCGTGCAGCTTGGGATTGTAGGTTTGTAAACCCCCGCCAGCGCCTGGAGGAGGCGGGGGAATGTTGAAGGTTGTCCGCCCATCATAGGCCCGGCCCCAGGCACCGTGCCAAGGGAGCCGAGCCCAGAGCGCTCGGGGGCGGAAGAGCGCTCGACGGGAAAGCGCCATTTGGTGGTGGCGGGCCTGGAGGAGGAGGCAGTAGAACACTGCCAGCCGTTCCAGGAGCACCCGGATAACGCGGCGGCGGGGGAGGAATGCTCAGGACATTGTTGATTCCGACTGCACCGACTCCGACTCCCGGCGGAGGCGACATGGGTGGAGGTGGGGGCGGCACATGGAAGGGCCGCGTAGGGTCCCTCTGCCCGTTCTGATACATGGCGGGCGCTTGTCCGGACGGAGGAGGGGGAGGAGGGATTGCGCCGGCTCGGGTGGCCGGCCGTGATTCGGGGGCGGTCAAGGGCGGGGAGGAGAGGCCACTCGCGGTCAGGGCGCGCGGGCGAGAGCCAGCCTGGTGCGGGTGCGGGTGCGGGTACGGCGAAAGAAAGGATTGCGGTTTGATGTTTTGGAATGGAGAGGACGGGGCGAGCGACGACAACGACGGCTTGTTGTTGAGAAAACGGCCGTCACTCGAAGAGGACGTCGAGTTCTGGGGCGCAGAACCTTGAGGCGGGAGGAACGGGCTGCGGCGGCCGGGGTCGATGTTCAAGTTGTCGGCGGTCCTGTCTGACGCTGAGCGCTGGCGCGAGGTTGTCATGGCCCGAGTCGCATCATTTGGAGCCTTTTAATCAATCAAGATGCGAAGTACAGAGTAGGTAGATGGATAGGATATACGGATAACAGCCCCAACAGGTCAACAACCGCTTCACTTCAATCCTAGAGACTTGGACAGATCTGCCCGCGCCTTCAGTCCAACTTGCCCGTCGTGGTGCGGTGCAGTGGTGGCTGGCGGGCGGCCTTTGTGTGGTCGAGCGGTCGTCTTGGGCGGCAGCGCTTAAGCCTCACTCAATTCCATCTTTCCCACCGCTTCTGCCTGTCAGTGATAGGCGCCGACGAATAAGACGTGGCGGGGCACACCAAGCTCGAGCAGGTTGAACCAACCGGGGGCGTCGCAGAGTCGCAGTGCTGGGGCTCGGAGACTCGGTATGCACCCGTGGCACCATATCCTGGCACCATGAACCATAGAAGCGCTTGAAACTTTTGGGGGGAAGGGGGGGGATGGGGGAACACCCTAGCTACAACCGCTGCCAAGGGAAAACGTAGGGCTTCCGTTGATGATCATTAACCCGTACATATTTTACAAAGAGACTGTCGCTTTTTCTGACGATTCAAGTTCTGGAAGACGCTGTCAGTCAGGAACACAAAGAAAACCGGGGTTTGGGGTTGGGGATGGTTCCTCTGCTGTCCAGTCAGGATGGGAAGAGCTCAACATGAACCACTGCATCCATCCGCGTGATACATCCAGAGCAACCGAATCCTTGCAAACTTAAAAACCAGGAACTAAATGCTGTCAATTACCCAACTCCCTAGTACGGTAGATCGATCTCCTTGCTTGAAATGCTGGCTGTATACTATGTATGCTTCTTGACCTCATAAAGATAGAAAATAAAGATAAAATAAAACCCCCGGTCCTCATCAGTTCCTGTATTAGTAAAAACAGAAAAAACCAAGGTCCCCAACTCCCAAACTCCGGGTCCTAACCAAGAAAAACCTCTTCCCATGTTCATCTCACATTAAAGTACAATTGCCCCATGCGCCTTGATTACACTGTTCATAGTATCCTGCATCCTCGGCACCCTCACCAGCATTGTGCTTCTTAACCACGCCCGTTATCCTCAGCGTCTGTTCGCCCTCGCCGTGCCACCAACGCAACCGCTGAATGAGCGCTGTCTCCTCTTCGTCAAAACTTATCTCCCACTTCCCCGAGCTCACCTCGACCGTGCAGGCGTCCTTGGGGAAGTGGTAGTCAGGAAGGAACACTACCGTGGGAGCCTCCGAGGCGGCCATCTTGGGGGCTTGGATCGTCATCACAAACTGGCATCCCTTTAAATCAAACGTATAGTTCTTTATGAGTCCTGCCGTTGTGATGGGCGCTGGTCGCACGTAGGCCTCCGCTGCCCGATACCCGGGCGAGGCCGTCAGTTCAGGCTCGCGGGTTATCGCGTCTGAGGTGATGGACGGGCTGGTGAGTGTGCGCTTGATGTTAGCCGGTGTAACGCTATCGTCATTGTCCGATTCCTTGCGTCCAGGAGACTCCGTGTTAGTCGGCTTGAGGAGCAAACTTGAACTGGACTGGTTAATATCCGGCGTTTTGGGTACCGGGGAGACCGGGAGGAGCTTGTCATCGGCGGAGAAAATAGACAGGTCTTCTCCGTTCCACTGGTCGCCTCGTTCATGATCGTTCTGTAATGGCTCTGTCAGCAGTTGCGTCACTTCCTAGACCACCATGCCGCGCTTACATTCGTCATGTATAGCCACAATGTGTAACCTTCCAAACCGGCAGCTTCGACTCCGTAGTGATTGGCATCCATGGCAGCCGACTGACTTGCGTAATCGCCCGTCTTGTATGCATACTTGTCGTCCATATCGTAGGGGATGCCGAACTCGGTCATGACACACGGGTAATTGCCCAGGTTGTCGAGACCTTCTTGTCTCATAGCTGCGTGCTGGTCTTTGAAGCAGTTCCGGATGGCCGTTTCCCCTATCTTGATCGCAAACCCAGGATGCCAATATCGCCCCCTAAGAACCCCTATGACATCCACGTTCCAGTTACGATTCCACTTCTTTGTCATGAGCGTGATGCCGTCATACCAATGCGGAGCATACGCCAGCAAGCGATCATCGCCATCTGGAGTTCCTTTGATAGTCGGCGGAATTTCCATGGTGGGGCCTTGGAGGAGGATAACGGCATTCTTGTGGACAGATCGTATGGAATCTCGGTATCTTCGAAAGAAGTCAACAAAGTAATTGTTTGTAAAATAATGATAGTTAACGTGGTCGCCCGTGGTAGGGTGCTTGCCAAAATAGTCCTTCTTGAGCAGGGTGTCGGTTGACGGATCCCATACGCCGTGTTGCGCCCATATGCACTCGCCGAGCTTCCACCCCGGATCTCTCGAGTAACCATATCGAGACTCGTCATAGTCGGCGGGCAACCAGGCAGTTTCACCATGGGGGTCGATCAACGATCGCCCAACTTTGTATGGGCCGAGTCCGCCCATGTCCCACGTATCAACCTCAACGGCTCGGCCAGATCCCGTCAGGATGGTCTGCCATATTGTCGGACATGTCCCTTTCTTCAGGGCCTGCTCCTTGGGTATAACGCTGATGTCCTCGTAACCAATCATGCCCTTGTTTGGCTCATTCATGGTCTCCCAGCCAAAGACGACATCGTTCTCAATATTCCCTGCCTCGTGTATGCGTTTCGCAAGGTGCTCACAGGCTCGCATGAAGTGGCCTTGTAGATAGTCTTGTATATTCATTCCATCAATTACACATTTCGGCGCAAAGTCTTTGCCGGCAAAGAACAATGCGAACATGGTAGCAGCGGCGAGACGGTAATAGTTGGTCGACCAAATCATCTTTGGGAAGTTTTCGGGCTCGGGGTAGGTATTATGGACAATCGCAGCCTCGGTAGCAGCAAAGCTCTGCGGGTTGAGACCGGCGGCGTAAAGCGTCCACATGGGCGCCCCTGAACCGCCAGAGAATCGAGACCACTACGGCAAGTCAAATTAACTTTCAAGTCCAGTCGCCATCGACAACCACTAGGATGGCCGTGACGCAAGGGATACGTACAACATCCTGATGCGGGTCCATAAAGACATAAAAGCCGTAATCCTTGGCCACACGCAGCACCTCGATGGTGTGTTGAATCCATTCCTCGTCGTAGATGCCCGGGCCGGCGGCTTCGATCGCCTCCCAAGTAAAGACGTAGCGAATGGTGTTGTAGCCGAATCGCTTTAAACGCGAGAAGTGGAGGTGGGCATCTTCCTTTGGAAAAGGCCTACCAGTAAACTTGACGCTGTCGCCGTCGAAGAAGTCGTCGGGAATGTGCGAGGGCTGGTTAGGCTTGTTGGGGTACTTGGCATCGCCGGCGACATTGATGCCCCTTAGTGTGATCTCTCTGTTATGGCTGTCGCGAAACTTGCCGCCTTCTACTGTGATGCGAAATCCTGCCATGGCTCAATGGCTCTCTATCTCTGGCGAAATATAAAATGCGACGGAAGGGCACTGCTGGTTGGGATCGCAACAGAGCGCGAGAGGAGCCAACTTATAGTGACCCGAACCTGGCGATGATGGCCGAGAGATGAACGGAGCCGGGTCATTAGCTCCAATATCCACAACCCCCTTGTCGGGTCTGCACTACAGCTTCAAAGTTCAATGACGTGGGATCATAAAAACGGGCAACGGACATGGGCTGTGGGCGGGCTGGCGGGCAGCCGGCTCAACGTCGGGAACGTGCGCGAATAGGGAGACAGCAACCGCTTGCAGCCGCTTGCAGGCTGCAGCATGCATGCGGATTCGTGGGGTGTCGCGTTGGCTGTGCAAACTGGATACATAGACCCCTGTACGGAATACGGGTTACCGAAAAGGTGCTTTACGCGTCTCGCGGGGCATTGACGCGACTTGCTGCGCTTCCTACAATTTTCCATCCAAAGTCAAGTTTCAACCCACCCGCCTCAGTAAAAGTCTCGACTGTTCTATGCGACGAGACAGTGTCATCTTTGCGCCCTTGTCACAAATGCGTCTCTATTGCATTCATTAGACCCGAAAGATGCCTTATTCCGTGTCAACGCCGTTTGAAGGGGTATCCCCTGCCCCAATGGAAAACCCTGGAGTGGATGAACCGGCGGTCGTCGCAAACACCGATGCGGGCGCTCCTGATCAGGAGGAGAAGAGAGAGGAAAAACAACCTACACAACAACAAAAAGAGGTCGACGATTTTATCATGGTTGACATTGATGAAGCAATGGAAGATGCCCCCGGGCCCGAAACTGACGCGAAGGAGGACCAAGCGGCACCGGCAGTGAAGTCCGAAGTGAAGCTTGAAGATCTGTTTGCGGGCATGGATTCAGACGACGAAGAGTTCCCAAGTTCTGCGCCTGCCGTCAAAAATGAGGCTTGCAGCTCTCCAGAGATGCCGTCGTCGCCTTGGTAGATACGGACACTGCTGTCTCCGACTCGACCTGGATGCTAACCACATGATCCAGTGGCGTCGCCGTTGATCACAAAGCGTCAGACCCCGAGCTCATGCGCACTTTCTATCAGCGACTCTTCCCCTGGCGCTACCTCTTCCAATGGCTCAACCACAGCCCGACGCCGACAAACGACTTTGCCCATCGCGAGTTCGCCTTCACCCTGCAGAATGATGCTTACCTGCGATACCAGTCCTTCGTCACCTCAGACTTGTGAGTGCGCTGCGTTTTGTTCGTCGTCTTCAGCTGCTGATCCCCTAGCTAGATTACGCAAGGACGTTCTCCGACTCATGCCGTCACGTTTCGAAATTGGGCCCGTATATACCGCCAACCCCCGGGACCGCAAGACGATGCGAAACTCCACAGCGTTCAAGCCGCTCGCAAAGGAGCTATGCTTCGATATCGACTTGACAGACTACGACGATATCCGTACCTGTTGCGACAAAGCCAACATCTGTAACAAGTGCTGGCGGTTCATGACCATGGCAATCAAAGTCGTCGATGCTGCGTTACGGGAAGATTTTGGGTTTAACCACATCATGTGGGTGTACTCCGGCAGACGAGGAGCCCACGCCTGGGTATGTGACAAGAAGGCAAGAGCCATGGACGACCAGAAAAGAAGAGCGATTGCGAACTATCTCGAGGTCCTCCGAGGTGGCGCACAGAGCGGCAAGAAGGTGAACCTCCGCCGACCGCTCCATCCGCATCTCTCGTACGTTTTCCCCCAGCTCGCTCCTCCAGTACCCCATTCTCCAGTAGACACTAATCGCCACACTATAGTCGGAGTCTTGACATCCTAAAAACGCACTTCCAAGACGACGTGCTTGAGAAACAAGACCCCTGGAGGTCAGCGGAGAGGGCAGATAATCTGCTGAAGCTCATCCCAGATCACCAGCTAGCCGAGTCTCTTCGCAAAAAATGGGACTCCTCACCAGGTCGCTCATCGGTCTTGAAATGGGCCGACATCGACACTGTCGCCAAGACAGGCGCGAGCAAGAACCTTGACACCCTGTCTCTGCTCGAGGCCAAGCAGGATATCGTCTTGGAATATACCTACCCGCGGCTAGATATTGAAGTCAGCAAGAAGCTCAACCATCTGCTCAAGAGCCCGTTCGTCGTCCATCCCGGCACCGGGCGCGTCTGCGTGCCCATCGACACCGGGTCGCTCGATGAGTTTGACCCCCTCGGTGTGCCCACTGTGCAAGGCCTCATCCAGGAGATTGACGCGTGGAAGGAGCCCGACGCGGTGGAGGCGAGTCAGGACAGCAAGAACACTCTTCAGGACTGGGAAAAGACGAGCTTAAAGCCGTACATTGAGCAGTTTAGGTCGTTTGTGATTACGCTTATGAAAGAAGAGCGAAGTGTCAAGGCGAAGCGTGAGCGCGTGGAGGATCCAACTAGTGCGATGGAATTTTGAAAGATCTATACTTTTCCAGCTAGTCTCTCTCTTTTTTACCCCTTTTTTCTCTCATACTGTACATAGAGTACCGACCTGGATGCTAGGCTTGTTGGGGATGATTGATGAGCGGGATGACCTTTGTCTCCATTTTGTTCTTTGTGGTAACGTAATCGAGTAATATCTCTGGAATTTTGGGGATATTTGGCTTGACAATACCCCATGGCAGGATAGTAACGGATTCCTTACGGGCCTGCGCCCATAGTCAGGACTGTCATCAATGAAATTCTTTGTATTGGTGCGCTTTTGTCTCGTCTATGGGACAGATAAACTAGATGCAGAGCCATGAGCTTTTGTCTTGACGTCTGCTCCAATGCCATCCTCAGCCACTCCAGATGCACCTCTCTCTTCACCCTCCTCCTGCTCCTCATCGTCGCCATCACCCTGACCACCATCCTCCCCATTCGCCTCCACGGACGATCTCGAGCTCTTCAACGTGCCTCCCTTCCTCTTAGGTATAATACTCGTAAACGCGTCTCCCCAGTCGCCGCATTCAAGCCACTTGACCATGATCTCGACCACCTGGTTCGTCGTGAGCACGTAGCGACTTTGCATCGCCATGTACTGCCCAATCGGCAGCTTGGCGGTCCGGACCTTGTGCTCCTTGGCGCGCCTGTAGCAGAGCCCTTTTTCGCGGTTCCGGTCCACGATTCCACCTATGACGTAGCACGTGTTCGCCTCCAGTCGCGTAAGGGTGTACGGGCTCTCGGATGTCAGGTAGACGACCGACTGGTCGATATCCTCTGCCGATTCCGGTTCGGCCTGGTCAGGTTGGCGGTCGTCCAAGACCAGCGCCGGCTGTCCGTCTTCCCTCGGCTTGATTAAATCAATAACCTCGTCGCCATCCCGGGCCATTAGTTCCTTTGCACTTCTTGCGGCATTGCAAAAGTTGCCGGGCATGACTTGGACGCCCTTCCAGTTGATGTGCGCGTTCTTGAGCACGGTCTCGAACCGCGTCTGGAGCTTCCCCTGCCACGAGCTGACCCAGAGGTGCGCCTGGTACTTGGCCCGGCGGTTCTGCGAGTATGCCCGGGTGATCTGGCTCGAGAGCGAGACGATTTCGGGCTCGCGCATGTACTTCTCGAAGTCGCAGTCGATGATAAAGGCCACGGGCACGGGGCATGGCGTCCACGGGTCCGGGTTCCTGAGCACCGCCACGGGATCAAGCCCGGCCGCCTCGGCCTCTGCAATCTTGGCTTCCTTCTCGGCGCGCTTACGGGCCTGCTTTTCGTGGCGCTTCTCCTTGCGCTTCTCTTTGCGCCCTTGTCTCCACGCCTCGTGGGCTTGTTGCTTTCTTAGTCGCTTGAGCTCGCCCTTGGTCATTAGCTTGTCTCCCTCCTCAGAGCCTGCGCCCGCGATTGGCTGGTTCGTCGTGGTCATTTCTGCGTCACCGGGTCCGCCGTTGTCGTGACCTTCTTCGGGGCTGCCCCCCCCTGACTCCCTCATCTTTTTCGCCTGTGATTCTGTGCTCTTGAGCTCGCTGTCGGCTTTGCGCTTGCCATTGAGGGACTGCACGGACTCGGACTGGCTATCAATACCAGTCTGAGCGGCGTCGTTGGTTTGTTGGGGGATCTCGTCGGCCATTTGTCAGGGTTGTCACACTCGTAGAGAGCTAATAAGTGGTGGCGCGCTCTGCTCCTCGAACTCAATAAATTTGGGGAAAAGTTGCCGTGGTGGGGGAATTTGAAGCGCTGTGCGGAATACCTACCTAGGTAGCGACCCCACTACCTTCGAATGCAGTTCGGGCGGTGAGCGCGGCGGGCCAGGGCCTGCAGGTCTGCTTGGCTTGCCAAAAGGCAGGCCAGAGACGCGTCTCCTAGCAGCTAGTTTAATTGAGTCGCGTCTCCCCGGCTTTCATCGCGTTTCCAACTCCAGCAGATTCCCACCTCGACGGCCCAGCAACTCGGTTCTGCAACTATTCTCTACGCTTTATCCTAAGGACGCCGAGGCATGTTGTATGTTTTCTTGTTAATAGCTACCTGGAACAACACCCAAAATGTCCTCCAGACCGGAATTAAAGGTTTGCCTTCCTTGACCCTCTCTCTACCAACTCTTGGCATGGCCAGAATTGCCAAACTGACGACTTGTCTCAATAGGTTGACGATGAACATGGCTTTATCCGCTACTTCAAGTCTCTGCCACGCGTCGGCGACGATGTTGTGCGGATTTTTGACCGCGGCGATTGGTACACTGCACACGGCGACGATGCCAACTTCATCGCCCGAACGGTTCGTTCTTGCGCAACCGAGCACAGGAGCCGGATGCTGACCTGAGAAATGCAGGTCTACAAGACTACCTCGGTGGTGCGGCAGCTGGGTAAAAGTGACCATACCGGCCTACCTTCTGTCACGATGACCATTACCGTGTTCCGACAATTTCTCCGCGAAGCCCTCTTCAAACTAGGCAAACGCGTCGAAATCTACGCCAGCACCAGCGGCCGGATGAATTGGAAGATCGTCAAGCAGGCATCGCCAGGCAACCTACAAGATGTTGAGGATGACCTTGGAGGACAATTCGAAGCAGCGCCCGTCATCATGGCAGTAAAGATCTCTGCAAAGGCAACAGAGTCTAGGACTGTAGGCGTGTGTTTCGCCGACGCAAGTGTGCGAGAGTTGGGTGTCAGCGAATTCATCGACAACGATCTCTACTCCAACTTTGAAGCCCTGCTCATTCAGCTGGGGGTCAAGGAGTGTCTGGTACAGATGGACAAGGCGGACAAGGATAAGGACCCAGACCTGTCCAAACTGAAACAAATCATTGACAACTGTGGTGTTGCCATGTCGGAGAGGACAACCGCGGATTTCGGCATCAAGGACATTGAGCAAGACTTGGCAAGACTGCTCAAAGACGAGCGAGCTGCCACGATTCTCCCACAGACAGATCTCAAGCTTGCTATGGGATCTGCAAGTGCCTTGATCAAGTACCTTGGCGTTCTCCATGATCCCTCCAACTTCGGCCAGTTCCAACTGTACCAACACGATTTGTCACATTTTATGAAGTTGGATGCCGCAGCACTGAAGGCCCTCAACTTGATGCCCGGTGCTAGGGATGGCTCCAAGACGATGAGCGTGTACGGCTTGTTGAATCATTGCAAGACGCCGGTGGGCAGCAGATTACTTGCTCAATGGCTGAAACAGCCCCTGATGAACAAGGATGAGATCGAGAAGCGCCAGCAGCTTGTTGAAGCCTTCACGAATGACACCGAGCTCCGGCAAACAATGCAGGAGGAGCACCTCAGGTCCATTCCCGATTTATACCGCCTAGCAAAACGCTTCCAGCGTAACAAAGCAAACCTGGAAGATGTCGTCAGAGCATATCAGGTTGTTATCCGGCTGCCCGGTTTTCTCGGCACTCTCGAGGGTATCATGGACGAGACCTACCGTGATCCACTGGACGAAGCGTACACCGTCAAGCTTCGGGAGCTGTCAGACAGCTTGGTCAAGCTGCAGGAGATGGTTGAGACGACTGTTGACCTGGACGCGCTGGATAACCACGAGTTCATCATCAAACCAGAATTTGATGACAGTCTACGCGTTATCCGAAAGAATCTCGACAGACTCAGGTCCAGCATGGACAAGGAGTACAGCAACGCTGCGAGCGACCTGGGCCAAGAGAAGGACAAGAAGATCTTCCTCGAGAATCACAAGGTGCACGGCTGGTGCATGCGCCTGACCAGGACCGAGGCCGGCTGCATCCGGAACAACTCGCGCTACCAGGAGTGCTCCACGCAGAAGAGCGGCGTCTACTTCACCACCAAGTCCCTTCAGTCTCTCCGGCGCGAGTTCGACCAGCTCTCCCAGAACTATAACAGAACCCAGAGCAGCCTGGTCAACGAGGTTGTGGGCGTGGCCGCCTCCTATTCCCCCGTTCTAGAGCGGCTCGCCGGTATCCTCGCTCACCTGGACGTTATCGTCTCACTCGCCCACACCGCCGTTCATGCACCGACGTCCTACGTTCGGCCCAAGATGCACGCCCGCGGAGAGGGACAGACAGTCCTAACCGAAGCCCGGCATCCCTGCATGGAAGTCCAAGACGACGTCCAGTTCATCACCAACGACGTCACGCTCAGCCGCGACAACTCGTCCTTCCTCATTATCACCGGCCCAAACATGGGCGGCAAGTCGACCTATATCCGCCAGATCGGTGTCATCGCGCTGATGGCGCAAATCGGCTCCTTCGTGCCCTGCAGCTCCGCCGAGCTGACCATCTTCGACAGCATTCTGGCCCGCGTCGGTGCCAGCGATTCGCAGCTCAAGGGCGTATCGACCTTCATGGCCGAGATGCTCGAGACTGCCAATATTCTCAAGTCTGCCACCGCCGAGAGTTTGATTATTATTGACGAGCTCGGGCGCGGCACCTCGACCTACGACGGTTTCGGTTTGGCTTGGGCCATCTCGGAACACATCGTCAAAGAGATTGGATGTTTTGCCTTGTTCGCTACGCATTTCCACGAGCTCACCGCGCTGGCGGAGCAGTACCCCCAGGTGCGCAACATGCACGTTACCGCCCATATCAGTGGGACGAACAAAGAGGAAGAAGAAAAGCGCGAGGTCACGCTGTTGTATAAGGTCGAGCCGGGCATTTGCGACCAGAGCTTCGGCATCCACGTGGCGGAGCTGGTCCGGTTTCCTGACAAGGTGGTGCGGATGGCGAAGCGTAAAGCGGACGAGCTGGAAGATTTTACTACGAAACATGAGGCTACCGATGGCGGTGACGGGGGATTAGGGCTCGAGTATAGCAAGCAGAATGTGGAGGAGGGCAGCGCGCTGCTGAAGGAGGTGCTGGTGAGGTGGAAGGACGAGGTCAAGGCGGCTGGCGGCAGCGAGAGTCTGAGCAGGGAGGAAATGGTTAGGAGGATGAAGGAGTTGGTGGCGGGAGATGAGAAGTTGTTGTCGAATCCTTTCTTTAAGAGTGTGAGGGCTTTGTGAAACATTGATTTGCGATTTTCTTTCTTTTCTTCTGTAGAGCGCTCGGGTTTATGATATTAGGCTCACTGGAGCCAAAGTGCACTTATTTACGGATAATATGGGATACTCTTTTCGTGGTATTTCTGGTTGGTGTTTGCAAGCATACAGATTGTTCTTTGCGGTAGGCGGGCGTTGAAGATTATACCGTGTTGGTGGTTACGGGTGTTGTGGGCTATGGCTCTATGTATATGGAGTGTTTGCGTCACTCCTGGGCATTGCGCATGTAACAATACATAGGTAGCTTTCCTACCAAGGTAGCTCAGGCGACGGAATGACTGTAATGGACCTTAGGGGTTATTAAAAGGCATACTATGAAATATCGGGTGGCTGTGGATGGGTGGTGTGTAATCATACGGATGAGCCCTAATGAGGAGGCTGTCTGTCCACCTGAAACCTCTTTATAGTCGTTACAACACTGATATCCTCTCACATACGGCCATAGATAGTGGAAAACTCGGGATCCCGTCCGCTCTCCCCTAGATAAACCCCTAATCGCCAGACTAGTAGTTGGGTCGGTGACGACCAGCGAATCCCTGGTGCTGTATGTTTTCTTTTTCTGTTTTGTTTTTTTCGTATTGTATGCACCTTTATCTGCTACATATCTCTGCTTATCACTACATCATCCAGGACAAAGGGGCCAAGAACATCTTAGGTAGTCACATGGATTCACTAGTACCCTCCAGGTCTTGCTTAGATTTTATGGTCTAGGACGAGCGGCATGGCGATGTTGAACAATGAAGTGATAAGAGTAAGGTATGGTGTGATGACTTAAAGGAAACAAGGAGTAGGAACGAAGAGTGATCACCTCCAGTCCATCTCAAGATAGAGAAAGCTGTTCCATTGGATGCACGTGAAATAAAACACGCTGCCTAATTAACGCCGCCGAAGGCTATGACCGTCCAAAACGTCCGCTAATAAGGACCACTTTCAGCTTAGGAGTCTACTCGTTATCCTCAATACAATACTTCGGCCCAGAAACACTCGTTCCATGAAAGAAGCAACCATGAAAACGTGAACTTCTCCAATCTTGACCAAGTGGACACGTCAAACCGTCATATCTGCCAGTGAGCATTTTCCGATGGTGATTTCAAGTTATCGAACAATAAATTACACTAGTAGTTGTCAGTGTTCATATTGACATCCTCCACCTGCTCCACGGTAGCCTGTCCAACATGTTCGACATGCTGAGCCTCGGGCGTTTCATATGCATCCGCCATCTGTGCATCCCCGCCAGCAGCCGCCAATGGGGTTCTCTGTTGCAGCTGGGGGTCGATGGTGACCTGACGCCGCGGGACGCCCACCAAATTTTCGATATCCTTCGCCCGGACATAGGCAAGGTAGTACGGCTCCCCCTTGGTGTTGAGCTCGTGGAAGACAAACTCCTGTGGGTGCACCGACACGCGCGTGTCGTTGTATTTGCGCCACACGTCCTGCTCAAAGTCGTGGATCCACACCCAGTAGTGGCCGGCAGAGGCTGTGGCTCCTGCGTGGCAGACAACCGCGTGGAGGCGGTAGGCAACCTCCTTCATGGAGTTGAAGAGATCTTTATATTCTTGAGTCAGCTGGGACTTATCGCTCGATTCCGCTTCGTGGAACGTATCCCAGAACTCCTCCAGCGACGCCGGTGAGATTGTTGTGACCTCTCCGGTCTGGCTGGCCTGCACTGCAGCCTTCGTAGACGGAGACATGTCCACCTCTGGTTCGGCAACGTTATGCTTGGCGAACAAGTCCTTGATTGCCGGACTTAAAACACTCCAGCCCGATTCGTCATCGTAGGAGGGCACGCTGAAGTCTTCTTGTGCAAGGTATTGATCAACATCATCGGCATCGAAGGTGGGTTTACCGCCGTCCCCCGCGTTGGGCTTCACCAAAACAAGGCTGCTTGCAGGGGCCTTGCTCTTGGCTTCCTCCTCCTTCAGAAAGTCGTTGAAGTCGATTGGAACGGCCTCATTGAGCCGTGTCTTAATATCCCAGGACCGCTTTTTGGCTTGGAAGGCTTCCGAATCGGTGTCACCAGAATGCAAGAATCGATCAAGGTAGAGTGTTTCGGGGATAGCGATTGGATTCACATTCTTGCTGACGCCATCGGATCGCTGAATGCAAATGTGGAAGTTTGGCGCTGCCCGGTCGATGGTTGTGAAGGATAGCAGGTCGGGAGGCAGTGGCTCCAGGTCAAACGAGTTCTCCAGGGCGCTGTAGAGGTCACGCGTTCCTGTCTTTGACGGGTATGCTGTCACCCAGCGATCCGATCGAGTAGTGCGATTCCAAGTCCTTTCGCCAACCTTCTTGCGGTTGTCGATGAATGTGGAAAAGAAAGCCTCCTCGATGGGATCTGGCCCGCTATCCGAGCGTCCAACATGAGCGACCTTGAACGCAGCTCGAAGGTGGTCGATAGCATTCCCCATGACCTCGTCGACGTCCATTTGGTCAGACCCGACATTAGGCTTGTCAAGCTCGGCAGCTAGCTCCTCAACGCTCAGCTTCGAGCGCCTGGCCTCGGTCTCATTCGCTGGCGCAGAGGTTGGGTGAGACGATGGTTCTTCGTTAGTCATCTCTATATCCATGGGCGCCGAAACGTCTACCTTCGAGGTGTCATGGTCCACAACGACATATGAAGGGTCCTCCTCGGTTTGGTTGACCAATGTCTGGGAGCTGACATTACTAGCAGTCTCGGATGGCTCCAGCAGTGAATCAATAGTGACCTTTGGTTCGTTGTTCTCGCCGGCGCGCGGCGGCAGTGGCGGCGCATCGGCGTTCTTTGGGCTTACTACAGGAGCCGGCTCTTCCGACAGTGGCCGCACTTTCTCTGGCCTCAGCAAGGCAGCATTGGCGAGGCGTTGCCGGGGTGTTATCGAGCTGTCGCCGGATGTGTGCAGCTCACGGAAAAGGGTGACTAACTCGCGAGCGAACTCGTGTCCGACAAATGCTCTACCTGTCTCCAAATCGGAAGAGCTGGTGCCACTCAAGAGGTTTTGCAAGTTCTGCTCAGTGGCCTCCATTGGCGGCAGGTCCAGGTTCAGGACCAAGTTTCTCACGGCTTTGACAGAGTAGAAGTACTGCAGAATGCTGTTGAGATAACAGGTGTTTCGGAGATTTCCAAGACCGACGGGGAGCTCCATGCTGGCGGGTTCTTGGCCGGATGGCTCGTTGGTGTTGACTAATATCGATTGATGAACGGTGCGTTGCGAGCGGATTTCCGAAAATACGACCTCGAATGCCGCTCGAGCTGGGTCGTCGCTTGGTCGGCTAAGTGAAATAGCGTCAAGTGCCATGATGATGAGTTCCAAATCCGTATCCTCCTATGAGAAGTTAGCCCAAGTTAGTCTTGCGGGTAATATACGTTTTCCACGGAAGGTTCAGACGAGTCATGGAAACGAAGTCTATAATGGAAGGGGCATACCGAAAGCAAGGTTTGAGCGAACATAACAATGGTATCCATCGGCCAACTGGGCTCTACACTCAAGAAGGTGCAAGCTTCTGCAGGTTCCATCTTTGTCTTGTACACTTCAGCAAGAATTTCGTCGCTGTTCCGATCCTTCCCAATCTGGAGCAGAGCAGTCCGGTGGGCAGCCCTTTGGGCAGGCGACTGATCCCTATACACGTTATACACGTTGATAAAATATGAAGGCGCTTCGGAGCAGCTTCTCGTGAGGCCGAAATGAGCATACGCCTTGTCGATCGGAGTGTCGCTACTGGCAGTTGAGGCCGTCTGCTGTTGAGCCTTGGCCTGTGCAGTATCATTGTCCTGCTGTTCGAAGACGAAAAGCTGTAGATCCACGTCCCTATGGGCAGCTATTTTCCCGAGAGCTTCGAGATAGCGGTGCTTGTTTGCTGGGTCCGTTTCCTTCTGTCTCAGATAGGCGTATTTCAACAGATCATCCTCAGCGTCAGCCGGGGCACCCAAAACTCTCAAAGCATCTAATTCGTCGTCTCTAACGGGTCTGATAAGGCGGTTCTGGTGGTTGTGACAGGCAAGAACCTCCTCCAAGCGGTTACGGGCTGCTGAGATGGGTTTGACAACGGCCTCCCCCTGAGGGGGATGTTCCTCAAGCAAGTTTTGCACCTCGCTTCGGGCATCTTCATAAAAGGCCCTCAGAGAACCTAAAACTGTCTTTCCTTCCGATGGTGGCAACTTTGGCGGGAGCCAGAAGTTCTCGTCTCTCTCCTCGTCATACTCGACTTCAAACCCCAAGTACCGAAATAAAGGCTCACAGGCCGGCCCAAACTGCACCAAGAACGTTTTGTTTCTGAACGAGATCCTCTTACGGGGCCCTGTCCCATCGTCGGTAAGAACATTCTGGAGGTATTTGTTCAGAGTCGACAAGGAACCCGTGGCATATAACTCGGCCTTCTCCTGATTGATGTCTTGAAACCTCTCGGGATCTTCTTCTTTTGCGGCCCTTAGCGCCTCTCTGACTCTCGCCTCACTACCAATCATGCGCAGCCACTCGGTTTTCAGCCGCGGCAGCGTTATCTCGACATTTATGGATTGAGGACAAGCGGAGCATGTGTAGTAAGCTTGGCCCTGTACAGGGTATCGCTTTGTTTCTGGTTGGTCAGGATCGTCCACGACGACATTCTCGAAGTATTTCGTGGCGGTCGAGACGAAATGGTGCATCGGCCTACCCAGGACAAGTCCACACTCGCCTGGGGAAATCTTGAAGGCGAAGTGGTAGCGGCAGAACCTGCACATGCAAGACAACAGGATGTTGCCTCGCCTCTCGGGATCGTTTGTTGGGTCATAAGTCTGGGACGGGATGATCATGAAATCATGATCTGAGCCAGTGTCGGCAAACTGACGGGAAGGGTCTCGCAGTGCGGTGCACCTCCACTCTTGAAGGTCCTCCCGTGGACCACCAACAAGACGGCCGGCAAACCAGTCTTTGATGACTCGAGAAGCCAGACGACCCCCTGTAACTCATGTTAGCACAGGCGGCGGCGAGTAAGTAGAGCTAGGACAATACCATTCTCGTAGCCGGTCATCTCGCGCTCTTGTACGAGCACTGTAGAGCAGGTCAGTAAAACGGTCGTCAGAAAGTAAGCAATGAGGACCAACTTTTGAGGGAGATGCTCTGTTCAGGCCGGAGGGTCCGAAGAGGTGCCCGACCGGCGACGGGTAAGCGTCCAATACCCCACACCTCCAGGGCCTGTAGTCCCGGTTGCGAACTTGCGGTTAACCTCGTCGGGGATTGTGATGGTGATGGAAAGCTGAACAGTTGTCGACGCTCGTTTCTGAGGTCTCAAATGGAGTAACTTGCGCTCGGCGTCTGTGTGCCCTGGTGATTAAAGCATGCGGCACGGGCAGACAGCATTCCGCAGAAGATGGTAGAGGTTCGCGGAAGGAATCACGCTGAGAAATATGATTCCGTATATCACACAAGCAAACTGGTTTGAGTACACGCGTCGTACCGTCGTAGTTGTACCATGGGACGCGTCTCGAGGGTGACTGAATGCGGCGGCGGCAAAGAGCTGACGGAGAGCTGGCTGACGTAGCCTTATTCGTCTGGTCCAGCTACTGGTGTAGCTGTACGGAGTAACCCAAACACTGTAGTAGCTGTCTGACTGGTTGGCTACGCTCCACCTAGCAGTGCCCCGCACTTCCTGACAGCTTTCGCCATCTGTGTAGAGCAGCCTGGCACTTGGCCACGCCCAATCAGTTCCGACCAACAGCTCGCGCTGGCGCCAATCGAACTGGAAGCCGGAATCGACCTCTCGCAAGCTCCCGCCCGCCGCACCACCACATCACCACCATCACCACCGCATCAATCCGACGACAACAGGAATAGTCACAGTCCCCCACAATGGCGCCACACGGGGACGATGACCAGTATCATCCCAAAGATGCCGTCGCAGCCGGTGTCCGGGGCTGCTTGGTGGTGGGCGGAGCCGGTCTCTTTATAGCCGCTATCCAAAACTCCATGGCGAAGCAGAACGTCGGATCCTGGGGAGTCGTCACCCGCGGAGGCGGCATCATAGCTACCATGGGTGCGTAGTAATCCACCCAATTGTCACTCCCTCTCTCTCTCTCCGCAATCAAGACTGACTCCTCTCCTAGCTTCCGCCGGCACCGCCTACGAATTCACACGAACAGCGGCCGCGAACCTGCGTGAAAAGGACGACCACTACAACGAGGCGATCGGTGGTTTCTGCGGCGGTTCAGTTATAGGCTTGTTCTGTACGCCTTGTTGCCTCTTCCACCGCGCCCATATTCTTTGATTTGCTGACAAAACCCGCCGTTGTGGTGTAGCCGGACGCATGCCTCGCGTCCTTGGATACGGTGTCTTGACGGCCGTGGTGATGAGTGCCTTCGACTACACAGGTGCCAGTCTCAGGGGCAAGAAGGTTGATCCGGAGATGGACGAGTTTGAGCGGAAGGAGAAGCTGCGCCTGAATAGGAGGCGGCCAATCGAAGAGACTCTTGCCGAGATTGGAGAGGGCCGGTGTAAGTTCCCCTTCTTCAGGCGATCACTCCAGATTCCTCCCATTAACACCGAGATATAGCGATCCGACCTCCCGGATATGAGGAGCGGAGACGTCAGAGACTCAAAGAGAAGTACGGAATCGACATCCATACTGTTTCCGCGGACCCCAATGAAACGAGTTGAAGTCGAGGCGGTTTGTACACATAGCAGACGAGAACATGGCTACCCATCTCCTTAGAGACAATGAGACACTGTATCCTACGAAATACCAGGCGGTCGCCTAATTGACTCTTTGATAGCTGCTTCGAGAGTAAGATGTTATGGATGAGGTATGTTTGGTTAACTCAATACTTGTTGAGAACCTCTTGTGAACCTGCCAGCAATACCGTCCACAGTCGTTATCTTGTGCTGCATATGCTGCATGCGCAATAACCATGGGTCAAAATTACAATTGGCTTGGTCGAGGTAAGTGCCACCCAAACCCTGCAACTCCACATTTTTTCCCTTCATGATTTCTCGCAAATGACCGAATCAACTAAATGTTGTCTGTGACTTCTCTCTGGGCAGTTGCATCATTCTCGGATTATGTTCATGCACCAGACCGCAACTCCACTTGTCCATGATTACACCATTCCACGGTAAATAGTAGCCATGGAGTACTTTACAAAAACCTTGTAAGACTCCTTGTTGTGACATTTTTCACGATCGGCTGCTAGGGCTGACACGGTATTTATGAGGAATATTTCCTGTTTAACCAAGGATTTTCAGGATGACCACCAGGTGTCCTGAAAAGTCATGAGCTAGGTCCTTGTAAGTACTCAATAGCTACTATTTACCGTGGAATGGTGTATAGCTATCCTGCAACGCCCTGGTGTGTGCTGTCACTCTCTCCGCGATCTATTCACCAATCTTTCCATGTGACGAGAGGAACTCGGATCCCGCCACCGCTGTCTAAGATCCCGTATATTGTCATCTCAATCTTGACGATGCAAGAGTCTTTAAAAGTACCCTAACTAAACATCGGCAGGTAGGCAGGCAAAGCAGTGCAGTATCTCCCAGAGCTGATATGTGCAAGTCGATGGGGTGAGAAGCACATGAAAGATATTTAGATAATTGGCAGCCGACCATATTTCAATAACGTCTGGGTCTCATTGGGCAACCAAGACACCAAACAACAAAATCATTGGGCTAACCATAAATATACAAAAGAATTATATAGTGTAATAAGCAAATAACACCAAGACAAGAAAAGCCGCCTGTGTACCTAACTAGGTACATAAACGACCACAAAATATCAAACAAACATCTTCAACCTAGACTCTATTTGGTATCCTTCATCCCCATTCATCTCCACAACACATTATTTTACAACTTCATGCCCAACATCTTGGCCACCCTCATGCTCTGCCTTATGCTCAGATCCAGCATAATCTCCTCGCTACCACCGGGAATAGCATACGCCCTCACGTCTCTGTAAAGGCGCTCGACCTTGCCGCCCTGTCCGCCGCGCGAGTACGACAGACCGCCAAAGATCTGCGACGCCTCGCGGGCGCAGAACTCAAACGTCACGGTGGCCTGCGCCTTAAGACCAGCAATAGGACCACCAAGGCGCAGCATGGCCTCGGTCTCACTCATCTTCTCGCACTGGTAGATCAAGTTCTCGAGCCAGTTGTAGCTGGCCTCAATCTGGCGCGCCATGTGCGCCAGCTTGAGCCGGATGACGGGGTGCTCGATCAGCTTCTTGCCGAACGTCTTACGCTTGTTGGCGTACTTGACCGACTCCTCGAAGCAGACGCGCGAGAAGCGCAGGCACTGGATGATGATACCAATACGCTCGTGGTTGAAGTTGGTCATGATGACGCGGAAGCCCTGGTTCTCCTTGCCGATCAGGTTCTCGACGGGCACCTTGACGTCCTCAAACGTGATGTAGGTCGTGCCGCTGGACCAGACGCCCTGGCAGTCCATGCGGCGCGTCGAGACACCTCCAAAGTCGCGCTCGATGAGCAGCAAGCTCACGCCGTTCATGCCGGGCCCACCGGTCCGCACTGCGGTCGTGAAGTAGTCGCACCAGATGCCGTTGGTGATCCACTTCTTCTCGCCGTTGACGATGTAGTGCTTGCCGTCCTCGCTGAGCTTGGCCTCGCACGTCAAGTTGGCCACGTCGCTGCCGGCGTCGGGCTCCGTGATGGCCAAGCAGATGCGCTTGTCGCCGTTGAGGATGCCGGGCAGGATGCGGTCCAGCAGCGGCTTCTTGCCGAACTTTACCAGCGGCGGGCAGCCGATGCCGAAACCACCAATTACGTTCCAAACGAAGCCGCCCGAGCCAGTACGGCTCAGCTCGTCCGTGAGGAGCATCTCGTGGAACAGATCCCACTTCTCAACGGGCACCGACTTAACCACGTTATCAACGTAGTCCTTCTGGTAGTGGGTGCCTAGCAGGCCAGCCAGCCAGCCGCGCCGGCCCATCTCCTTGTAGATCTCGGCGGGCACCACCTTCTTCTCGTCCCACTCGGCGACATGGGGCTCGATCTCGGTCTCGATCCATTCGCGAACTTCAGCGCGGAGCACGGCGTGGGTCTCGTTGAAGTAGGGGGAGTGGTACTGAACACGGTGAACAAATCCCGTTAGCGGCAAAGTCCAGACAGACACAACCGGAAAGTAGATGGAAGAAAACTCACGCTCTGGTACCAAGAAGGGTCGGAAAATGGAATCTGCTGGCCAAATGGCTCTAGGGGCTCAGAGTCCTGACTGGTCATTGCGACGGCAGTCGGCTTGGCCTTGGCGACCTGTTTCTGGGGAACGGCAACGGGCGTGGGCTCAGCAGCGGGCTTGGGCTTGCTGTCTAGCGAGCCGATCTGCAGCTGCTTCTGGAACTTTTTAAGGATACCCTCATTGTGATACTTCCAGAACTGTTTGGACGCATCCTTTCCGGCGACTCTCTGGAGGATCTTCTTGCCACCTGGTTTGCGCGTGTTATGTTAGTAGGGCTTTCTCCGTGTTTTTTGTCGCAGTGCTTCGTTTGGCGACGAGAAAAGGCATCCAGCAATCGCAAAAAAGGAGACTACGTACCCGGGTGGTCGTCCTGGAACTTGGTGAGGTCATAGACATCACCGTCAACCACGATCCACAAAGAATCGGGCTTGTTGTGTGACGAAACGTCGCTCTGGCTGAAGGTCTTAGACATGGCGGCGGTAAAAGTAAGAAAGGTTCTTTGACTTTGAGTTAGGAATATGGGGAAATGATGTTTTGCGGAGAAGAAGAAGTATAAAAAGAAGGAGCCGTCACATACGAGGTGTGTGGGGGAATAAAGAGTAAAAGTCTAACATTTCCGACTCGTCTGACATCGGTTTAAAGCGGCCAGCCGGCTTCCTGGAAACATCCATTCCCATCACATGTGAATGCGGCCCACCTCAGATCCCCACAATATGGGTGATCTTACGGAGTAGAGTACGGAATACAAAGCCCGTGCAAGCCACAAACTTCTCATCCCGGGGCAACTTTGTGGGGGAGGAAGACCCCTGTGCCAAATTGTCTCGTCTCGGTATTTTGCTGCATTGCATTTTCTGGGGAATAGAAATGCAGTCATGTGCACCAGTCTTTCGGATCCCCTTTCCTCTTCGATTACCTACGCGATACGCCGCCCGTTGACCGTCTCGCTCGGAGGCATGTGAAAGTGCGACCGCCATGCAAACCCCTTGCTGCGGGTTGCGGGATGGCCATAGCGTCCTTTCGGTCTGCTTTCGGTTGATGTCATCATGCGGTTAGGCCAATGGCTGCCTGTGATTACCAGGTACCCTATCAAGACTTAGCCGAGGTAAGTGGCACTCCCTAGGTAGGTTGTCAGCTCTGCGACCCATTGTCAGTACAATGGAACTGTACCAAACACGTAACAATGGGAATTGATTTGAGATGCGACGCGTTCGGCACAGGATAATTTCGGGTATGTTTATTATAATGAGGTCTTCATTCAGTAAATAATAGCGTATCTCTGACCAGCGCAGAACAACCTGGAACTCCAAACTCCTATAACACCGACCGACCGACCGACAGCCAACCGCATCATGGTAAAACCACCAGAACAAAAATGTCCCAGATATCGCCCAATCTTCCAGCCGAGATCATAAATAGTTGAACACCTACCGGAATTTCCACGCACAAAACAAAACAGTATGCTCCTCTATGCCATATCCTCATCTTTGCAAAGATAGAAAGGTACGGCACCTGGTATGATCATCAAAGTGTTGCAATCCACATAACACAATATGCTCAAGCACCACGAGGTTTGGCCTTGGCCTTGGCCTTCTCCTTTTTCTCCTCCTTGAGCTTCTTCTTCTTGGCCTCGTTCTGCTCTTCAAGCTTTCGTTTGTGCGCCTGCTTCTGCTCCTCCGATTTGGGGACGGTTTTGAAAAAGCCTTCAATTCTGGATTGCTGCGAGCTCTTCATGTTCTTCTCCAGCCGGGCTCCTCCGGCACGCACCCGATCCTCCGAAAATCCCTTCTCGTGGACTAGGAATTGCACGAGACCCTCCATGTCGGGCTTGTCCCACTTGAAATCGCACAGCGGGTCGTCCGCTTTGCGCACGTCGGGGGAGAAGAAGAGGTCGCGGGCATCCTCGAATGGCCAGTCGTCTGGGACTGTGAACTTGCTCTTTGGGTCGTCCTTCATGAAATCGACGACCTTCTCGAGCGAGCCGTGGTCACGGATGAGCTTCAGGGCGGTGGTGGGGCCAACCTTGGGAATCGGGTCAAGATAGTCGCAACCGAGTAGGATGCAGAGATCAACAAACTGTACCACGGGTGTTGAGTATATAAAATGCAGTCTGTGGATGAGGCTAGGGGTTCATACCTGCTTCCTCTCCATACCGAGGCCCTCCAACACCTTCTCTAGATGAATCTCCTGAATAGGCTCCTTTCGCTGCTCGCTAAAGGTGAGATGGCGCAGCAGAATCGGGGTATCAAAGCAGAGTGTGTCCATATCCTCGCTGGCGGCGGCATAGACTTTGCCGGCGCGCGCCAACACGGCGCATTGCGCTTCGGCCTCGGTAGGTGCGATAATGTAAGGGATGCCCATCAACTTCAGCAGCCGTTGACACTCGGCATTGTGCTCCCTTGTGACGCGGACAGTTCTCCGCGAGAACTTCTCGACATCCTCGGCTGTGCCTGTCTCCTTGGCTTCTTCAAGTCCCTCGTTCGCCTCTTGCTTTCGCTGGAACCGCTTGGCCAATTCGCCAGACTTGAGCTTGGGCGGTGCGCCGTCGAACACGTAGAGGGGTTTGATGCCGTTGTCGACCATGCGCAGGGTACGGTAGAACATGCCCATCAGATGGGATGTCGTCTCGCCGCTTTCGTTGGTGAGTTGTTGGCCATCGGATCGCACGGCGATAAGGAAGCTGTAAATGCTCATAGACCTAAATGATAGTTTAGCTAGAATTATAGATTCGAAACCGGTGGTAAGTTCCGTACGCATCCTATAGACCAACTGTTAGTTATCTCCGAATATACCACGGCGAAAGAATGATGGAGGCGTACAATGGCGACTTTGCGACCGAATTGGTTTTTAATCTCTCCTTCCTTGATTGAATCTGGAGCTTCCTCCTTGATGATGGAGAAGAGCTGTTTAATACCCATCTTGAGAGTCCTGTTGTTGATTCTGCAATCTTTAATTTGTCCGTTTCCTGCTCGGTTGGTTGTAAAAGATTGACGAGACCTTTCTTCCGTCTGGTGGTGGTGAGGAGGTTGGAAGGTTGGAGGAAGGTATGGTGGGTGCTCGTTCGTGATGTCACAAAGATTTGACGTGCCTGGCTGAAGGGGAAGGGTTGGGACGCGCCTTTCCCGTGTATTAAAGTGGGGCAATTGGAGTCCCTGGCCGCTTTGGCGTCATTTTGGCAGCTGCAGCATGCGGCGCGCTCTTCACCCTGAACCCACCCAGTATCACCACAGAAAGTCGGATGTACCGTACCAGGGATTACTCGTCGAACATGGTGTGGTATCTTAAAAAAAAACGGACAATTCCCGACACTTTAGATAGTATACCGGAACCGTGGGCTCTCATCCCCCAGCTCAGCAAGCTCGTCGCCGGATAACCCTTCATGATGCGGGCGCATATCCCCACCTTCCCTTTTCCCGTTCTCCCT
Organism: Apodospora peruviana; assembly: GCA_033439685.1. Classification (NCBI taxonomy): domain Eukaryota; kingdom Fungi; phylum Ascomycota; class Sordariomycetes; order Sordariales; family Lasiosphaeriaceae; genus Apodospora; species Apodospora peruviana. The sequence continues at coordinate 61,336 of JAUEDM010000003.1, read as the reverse complement.
AGCGTACCAAAACCACAGGAAGCCATACAGGAGAGTCGCCATGCCGACGAGAGACAGACTGATGGCGTTGCCCTTGATGTATCGCGGCCCTTGGTCCGTAGGACTGTTTCGCCCCGTTAGAACTGCCCTCCAGTGCGTGCTGAATTCTGACAATACAGTACTTACTAGATGAATGGCGCCATGATCCCTGAAGCATTGCCGATGGTCAACTGCATTCCGGTCGCCGTCGTCCTTTTGCCATATCTTGGGCAGTTGCTCGGTAACTAGGTAAGGTAATTATTCGATGTGAGTATGAAAGGGTCCTGCTCGGAAGGGGTGTACAACCCACCCAAGCCAGAGGTAGCCCAACCACGACGTATAAGCCCATGGCAACCAAGAAGCAGCTTTTAAATATGTCAGCTTTGAATGCTAAATACTTGGAGAAACAAAACAGGCGGTCCATGACGGGAACAACTGACCCGAAATAGTGAACACCGGCAGAGGAAGGCGAGATCAGAATGCCGTACCCGACAACACTGATGCACCCGAACATCACACAAAATAACCCGCGCATCTGCAAGCGGTCGGAAAGTCTGGCAATGGGCATGTATGCCGCAGCTCCCAGAAAGTAGCACGGTATGGTCAGGAGCTGGACCTGGGCGGTTGACCACTCCCCTAGCCCTCCGATGATTGTCGGCAGGAACGTCGAGTATCCATAAAGCATCGTATCCGCCCCAAACTGCGCGGCACAAAACAGCCACACCTTCCAGTCCTCAAAAGCCTTCTTCATGTCGTGTTTGCTGAAATCCTTGGCGCTCTCGGTCATGCCGTAGTCCCGCGAATGCCGCGTCACCATCATCTTCTTCTCTTTCTCATCGAGGAAATAGGCGCTCTCGGCATCGTTGGGCAGCAGGAAGAAGGCCGTGATGCCTAGCAGCACGGTCGGAAGACCCTCGATGACCATGATCCACCGCCAGCCGTGCATGTCGGCGACACCGTCCAGGTGGCCGATGCCGTACGCCAGGAGACCGCCTAGGGCACCGGCAATGGCTGCCGAGACGAAGAGATAGCCCACGCGTAGGGCTAGTTCGTGCTTGGTGTAGAAGAAGGTGAGGTAAATGCTATCCATCACAACTTTTGGTTTAGTATGCCTAAATCGGGAGAGAAAGAAGAGAAGTCTGACTCACTTTAACCCAGGAAACAAACCAGCCTCGACCGCGCCAAGCAGCAGCCGACACGCCATCAAACTGCCGTAGCTGTCCACGAGCCCCGTGAGGGTGGCAATGATCCCCCACGCCGTCGTGATGAAAGCGATCCAGCGGCTCGGCGTGAACTTCTTGAGCACCAGGTTGCTCGGCACCTCGAAACTGAGGTACGTGACGAAGAGGATCGACACCGCAATCTGGTACTGGTTCCCCTGCAGCCCAAGATCGGCCTCAAGCTTGTAAAGTCGGGCGTTGCCGATGTTGACTCTGTGCAAATCTGTTAAAACAGAATAGAAGATGAAGCCAAAAAATTGTCTTCGTACCTGTCAAGAAAACTAAAGACATATAACGCCATCACCAACGGGATCAGGTGGAAATCCAACTTGCGAACCAGTTTCTTTTCTTTCGCTCGTAACTGAGCTGCCGAGATGAGCTCCCCGGCTTCTTCCTCGTCTGCTGGTGCTGCTGCTCCTCCCTTTGGGCCATACCCGTCGCGGCTATGAGATTTTTCCGTCTTTTCCTCAAACTCAAGCCTCGGTTTCTGCGAGTCGGCATCGTCTTGACTGCCTGCTCCTCTTCTTCCTTTGACATCTTCCGAGGCAACAGCTGCACCTCGTGGTGGTGGTGGTGGTGGTGGTGGTGGTGGTGACCCGGGCGTTGTGGTCTCGTCCATATCCATTCTAAGCAAACTCGAAAAAAAAAACACCAGAATCCGGAGTTATCAGTGAAATTCTCGTAAGGGAAATCGCCCTATTCCAGCGACCGACCCTTGGTGAGTACCAAGATGCCTAAGGTATACCTAAAGGATTTAATACGCAAGCCAGGGTTGTCTTCGTCTTTCTTGATGGGGTGCTTGTTCACGACGGGATGAAAGATATCCTGTTGGTTGTGAATGCGGTGCTTGATGAATATCATCCGATAAGACCGCCAGGGGACCGCCCAGCAAAACTTGAATATTATATGAATCGGATAGGTAACCTCCCGTCTAACTCGCAATCTGCGAAGGTCAGGGTCGTACTCGAGTACCTAATTAGGAATGCAGACAGCCGTACCTACCTATCCACATGAGCAAATGCCCAAAACTTGCCAAAACTTAAAAGTGCGAGATGGCTAAGTGGGGCTCTGATTGTGGACACCACGAAGATGATATAGTGGTACCGTTGTAGAAATCATTTCAAATATCAGTTCCTGTTCCGAGACAACCACTAGTTGTAAGTGTCCGTGTATAAGTGTTCATCAGACAGCCCAGAACTTGTTATCATCGCGAAGGAGATAAATGACGTCTACAGCATCTCTGTCAGTCGTGGTGGTCCCTCCCTACGGAGTAATCCGGCCCTATCTAACCGCAGTCCGCAATTAGAGTGTCGATCATTAGCAATAGCTAGCAGCCGTTCATTTATCACGCAGTATATCCATACGTGAGGTTGATCGTAGTAAAATATATTGAAAGCTATGTACGGTATCCAAGAAAATAAAAAAGGCATGCTATGTAGATATCTTATGTAACAAAAATAAGCCTCTGTTTGATGTATATATAAAAATTGACCCGCTCTTTTAAATTTGAGAACAAAAGGTAAAGGTAGCTTCCAGCTGAAAATCTAAACTGAAAATCTTCCACCATCCCAAACATGCGATCATGTAGATAGAAGGGGGTTAGACTGAGCGCGTCGATGCGTCCTCGAATGAATTAAGGAGGAGTAGCTCGAATCCCGTGAGACAAGGGCAGGCATAGGAATTTATGCCATAATCGCGGGCAGTTCCCTTTTTGGCTCCGTAATCGAGTTTGGGCAGCTTCCTGATAATCTCGAAGCTCCGTATGCTTCATCTGGCGGAACCGTAAACTGAGCGGTAGCAAGCTGGTGTGCAAAGAGTAACTGAACAGAAAGCGCGAACGCACACAGGATGGCTATAGAAGATGCGATGCTTGACCGCGCTCGGATATAATTGTCGCCGGACCTTCTGGAATGTGAGGATGGCTGATTCTAGTGATGGGATGATAGCACCACTCGTGTTTAGAAGTTCTCCTTGCCCCAAACGAAATTGAATCTGCAAGATAAATGTTAGCAACCGTTGTCTGAGCTTAATGTTGGCAATGATCGGAGAACAACTTACCCAGGCTCGCTGTACTTGTTACAGTAGATATGTAACGCACTTCCTAAGCCCTTGGGCCCGCAGAAGAATACACCTGCCTCAGACGGTGTGTGGAGTTTTCTGATACCCCTGAAGATCATGTCCCAGTTCGGGCGACCAAAGTTTGTCGGCGACCGGAGGCCGGTGATGGTATCCTTATCAGCGTTGGCGTCGTTGATCATGATGTTCGTCGCGTCGTCGGCCTTGATCTTGGCAGTCAAGTATGTGTGAATCTCGATGCGGTTGTCCACATCCTGCGCCTCGATGGCTAGCAAGAGTGAGCGGAACCACTCAAAGGAACCAAAGTCTCTGCAAATCCAGAAGAAGTAGACCTTGCTTAGCCGCGTTTTTCTCTGCGGGAAGTTCATCCGATACCAGATGGACTTTAGGATCGAAGCGAAAGGTGTGACGCCGATACCTGCACCGCAGAGCACCGAGATTTCGTACTTGAAAACGTCTTCGGACGCAGATCCAAAGGGACCGTCGATATAGACGCGCGGAAGGACGCGGCGAAGTGCCGGGTCAACCTCGTCGTTCTTTTGATCGACGCCCACAACTTTGGAACCCCCGTCCCTCTTGCCAAACTCGCAGCCTAGCGTCTCGGCGACTTGCTTGGTGAAATCGCCGGAAACACGCATGTGGATGGAAATATAGTCCTCCTCAGGAGCACTGGTGAGAGTGAAGGGATGATACTGCCACAGGGACACTGCTGGGCAGCAAAAAAAGATGTACTGGCCAGCCCTCGTCTTGGTGTGTTCCTTCTTGATCTGGATTTCGCAAACGTTGCTTGGATGCTGAATGACCTTGGAGATGTATGTCTTGTGTCTGCCACGGACCTCGCGGGCGATGCGTTCGGCGAGGTAGGCGAACCCGCCGTACATCCAGTATTGCCAGAAGACGCCGATGGCCTGCGTACCGATCGAGATGCAGAACGGCGCAAAGTCGGGTTGAATCATGCAAAAGGCGCCGTGGAAGGACCAGAAAAAGAAGAATACGATGAACATGTGGTGGGTGTACCAGAATCGCTCGTAGTTCGCTCGCCGCGTCTTCTCGACCGAGGTGATGACCATGCCCGTCAGCGCAATCAACATGACATAGCCCGTCCAGCCCGGACCAGAGACAAAGTTGGCGAGCAGAAACCCGTAGATGCCCAGGTCGTTCTTGGCAGCGATCTGCGCAAAGTTGTTCCAGTGGGCAATTGTATGCACCCACGAGAAGAAGAAGATGGACCACGCCGTGGTGATATGGAATGTGATGTTCTTGTCGAACTGGATAATGCCGTTAAGTGGCGTCTGCCTGGCCAGCGAGATGAGCGTACGGCAGACTGGAAATAACACTAGGGCGATATCGACATGCAGCACCAGAGCTGCCGATCGGGCAATCATATATGTTGGCCCGAAGGTATCTCGGGCGATCTGGAGGTTATCCTTGACGGCATAATTGACGAATCCGAACGCGAATACCACGGCGTGGAGAAGGACGAAGACGAAAACGAAGCTGCAACCGTCAGTTTCCTCCTGCCCAGGCTTGGGCTATGGGGTGTTGCTTACATTCGCCGATAGCCTTCGTTCACCATCCACCGGTCAAACTTTTCCCTTGGGCTCAAGGCTTTTTGCCTCTCCTGTGTCATTTCTCCAGATAACAACATGCGCGTGAGCGGCGTCCATCTTGCTCTCTCCGTCTGCCTTAACGAGCCCATGCTATCCCTGTCGGGCTTGTACCCGCCGCCGTAGTAACTCGCCATGATGCTGAGCTTGTGATTGTAGTCGTTCCCAGAGGCGCTCTTCCGCCGGGGCCTCCAAAGCCCTCGCCTGTAACCCGGATCCCAGAACCCCTACGGTTGACTCTCCCTCTTTCCCTTGGGCTGTTGATCCTACTCGGCCTCTTTCCTCGGATTTCGATCTGATTATGCTTCGACCGCGTCGTATCGTACAAAATTCAGAGCCTGCTGAACCGGTAAAGGGAATGCATCTAAAGGACAGTCGAGAAGAGTAAGGCTAACAAGGCCTTGTTAGGTGTCGATGCAAAATAATGGAAATAGAGCCTGCAGATGCCACGGCGGTGAAGCGAGACGGTCAGCAATCACGCAGCTCAAAAAAAGAACGAGGCACTGCACCGATCGAGAAAAGGGGTGGAGGGGAGGGAAAGGACGGAAGGCTAGGCTATGGGTGGGAAATGATTTGGTTATGAGAGACGCCAAGAGGCCGGGTCTGAACCAGAAACATGAGGTGACTTTTGGTCGATCATACCTGCACACAAAAATGCCTGCACCTGGCGGCTGCTGTTCACTAAGTGGACGTATCAGAGAGAAGATTCTATCCAGGCCGTTCGAACGCCGCGCAAGAGGGAGAAAGGGCAGTTAATGAGAAGACGAAGCGACTAAGAGAATGACTCGAGACCGGGGTACAAATTGCAGTCCCGACCAGGGGGGGGGTGTTTTCTCTTTCTTACACGAACAAATCGAGCGATTGCAAATGGGGCTCAGAGTAGGGGAAAGTGGAAAGGAATGCGTCAGCACTCCTACTGTGTAAGGTAGCAACTGCTGGATCCTGCCCAGGTGGTCTAAACACTCGGCGCGAATGTCTCTGATGGGGGGAAGCGATTCCATCTGGGCTGGAACGTGGGCCGTGGGTCTGTCTCTCCCCAACGTCGTCGAAACGAAGAGTCCACACCTTCCCAATGCTGCACTGTAACGGCACGCTAGTGTATGGAGATTCGGGGCGTTTGGGGGCTCTGCGGCTACGGGGCTATGGTGGGGCTACTGTACATAGGTACCTGAGCTGCCAGCCACATCCCGTGAATTATACGCAGATCGAACCCCTGCTGCCCACCTCGGGATCGGTTCCTGGCAGCCTCATCCATCCCAACTCAACTCACAAACTTCCATCCTCACAACTTGACTATCTCGAGGCGTTCGGTCTTAAGCCAGGTTGCAGGATCAATCAGCAGCCAAAAGCCAACAAAGGATTTCTTTTTCACGCACTTCCAAACAACCATAACAGACGCGCATCTCAAAATTGCTACAAAACACCGGCGACAATCTAGAACAACCTGAAGCTCTTGGTTACGCGGCTGCAGTTCGAAGCCCTGGCTGGTGGTTCGATTTGTTGGCGATTGGCATTCGAAGGGGCGTCTGAGATCGGACTCACAACGCCGCAGACAGTATGTTGCAAGTGGGGAATGGCACCACTTCCATCGAGCCTGAGGGCAAGCAGCGGCACTGCCTCCTTGCCTTTGAAGAACACGTCATGGAGGGTTTCTGTGACGCCCGGACACCAAACTGTCTCAGGGCTGTGCCAAGACCTGTTCGAGCCCGGGGGGGGCCAAAGACAGGTCCCACACAAAGCGTTGCTGGAAGGCCAGCGATTGGCCATCGCCCTTGACTCGGCTCAACCCGTGTTGCAATTGCAGTTTCGTCTGGGATCGTGACACACAGGCTGGGAGCTTTGATTTCTTGGAACCAGGCATTGTCGCAACTTCTGCGGTGCTTCATCAGAGCAATGCTTCTCTTCGCTCTCATCAGTCTCTCATACGTTCCGTACATTATCCACCCGCCACATTTCCGCGAGGCTGTCTACTCTAGGATTCGCGTCCACAATTACCGAATGAACTCCCGATCGGATTCCTCAGCCTTGCATGCTCCAAGGATCTCCTGCGGAAACTCGGGCATTTTGACCACAGGCGGTTCACGGCATTGGGCCGTGGTTTCGGGTCTGCATCTGCACATCTACGGAGTAACCATACTACGCGTGGTCTCGATCCCAAGATCGCCTTCCGCTCCCTTTCCTCGCCGTCGACCACAGCAGCCTGCCAATACGCAACTCAAATAACAGCATCACGATTGCAAGATGCATGTGGAATTATGGAAGGACTATCATTCATTATCATCCAGGGGCAGACCCATCTCCGTGCCCAACTGGCGCCGTTTATCTTCGTAGCAAACAGTCCGCAAAACCGGCCTCCTATTCCCACACATTTGCCGTCCCAGTCGAGAGCCCCATACATGGATACGTGCATGCAGTGCCTGTCCGTTCATCTCGAGGATACCCTTGGGCAATCCGGGGCTCTTACAAATGCAACGACGAATGGTACGATATGCACAAAGAGACGCGCGAGCGCACGTACTGTTGAACAAGATCCTGGGGTCGATCGCCACGGGCGGGCCAACCACACTGGCTTCCAGACCTTGAAATGTAGGCCACCACCTAAGAATAACCACCCCTCCAGAACATCTGCTTCAGCTCTCCCGTCATCACAAACATGGTTTTCGCATTGCAGCTTCTGCTTCTCGATAGATAAGTCTCCCAAGTGACGGGACCATGTTGAGGTTGCTATGCGGTAGTAAACTTGGACATCGATCGCCCAACTGACGAGCATCCCCTCGTTCTCGAAGCCATACGGTTTCGAAGTCCACGTAATCCTTGCTCTATTTTACTCAGACACCTCCGAGTTATTGATTCCTGTGGAAGCTGGTTAAGCGACACAATCAGACTCAAGTAGGTATATGTATATTACAAGGCGATGCTCCGTATACCAAGCCGACTTCTCGCTTTTTACTCTCTTTGTTCTTATACGATGAACATAAGGCAATGTCAGGCAGGGAACTAAAGGATGGTTGGATTTAATATGTCCATGTAGCATTCTTTCACTTAGTGGGCCGAGCTCACCGTCACGAGACTGGAAGAACATTCCTTGCCTGACCCAACCCGCCGGGTAGCGGATGCGGGATGCGGAGAATAAGCGCCGAGGTTGGTGATCCTCTTCAACTGACACTGGGCAGGAAGATTCTGGATGAAAAGGGAGACGAATAAACTCGGGAGTATTCTGGATTTCGTGTGTTAAATCCATCTAGAAGTCTCTACAACCGGCCTCCGGTTTGATCCTTTTAGGTATGCAGTCAACTGGCGACCCTTCTGGCGTCCGTATCTCAGTTGTGGTAAACACACATCATCATAACACACAAGGGAGGCCCTTCCGCCGACTCGTTTGACCGACAGTCTTCTCGTTTACTGTGACGCGAGTGCAGAATTGCCCGGGCTAGAGCTTTCCCCGTAGAAGTCAACGAGCGCCGCCAACTCGGTCGATCTGTGAGACCTTGCACCACATCCTTCTCTTTTGCTCTTCGTGTGCAGCGATACTACGCGGCAAGATAACCCTCTTGTTTACTTAAGATTTGAATATTATCTTATTGGTTTATAATCACCAGCTTCACACAAACCAACGACCGTCAGATCATCAACAGAAACAGAAACAGGCACAACAAAACAAACATGCACCAAGCTACACTACACAGCCCCACGGCGTGACCCATCCGTGACCCACCGACCGAAAGTCCGGGCCGCGGTGGACGACCGACCGCAATCCAGAAACCCGGAAGGAAGTGCCTTCCCAGACAACGGCGACCGCACACCAGCCCGGATACCGCGTCAAATTCTGAGAAGACAAGACCAGCCAGCAAACCCACCAAGTCTCCTCCTCAACTCGAATGACACACATACACAAGGTGTGATATAATTACCTGACCGTATCTGCCTGCCCTGCCAGCCAAATAACTATGCTATCAAGGCACTCCTCTTTTCTCTGTCATCTTCCTCACGCTTTCCCTCGCCGCCACATTTCACTTCTCCGTTTTGTAAGGTCAAATATACGACCCAGGACCGAAAGGTGTTTCGATCTCGGAACAAAGGGAAACATGTCCTTTTCTTCTTTCACCTAGCTCCAGAAGCCTAGCCAACCTGGATGTTAGACCTCCAGTATATGGTCAAAAGTCAACCTAACGAGAAACCATCTTCGTACAAGAGTATTCGGCATTGCTGGACATGATTTAGTTGCAACAGGGACACACAAAACTCAAGACTCAATCGAGAAAGAACCAAAACCACAGCGGGCACATAATCTTCTACCAAAAGGTTGGCAAAGGCCGCTGGTAAAACATTGTCTGCGATCTAGGAGTGGATACGTTGGGTTGGCTGATCAAAGAGATAGGTAGTTGATGAATGCAATTCCCGAAACCTTTAAAACATCCCTAGTAGTTTCGCGTTGTGCAACGTTGTGATAGTGTGTATGGTGGTGAATCTTGCTGTCCAGCCTCCCTTTTATGCTATCCGTCCCTCGGTCTCCCAGATATGTGCCTCCGACCATCTGCACTCTCTGCAGCGCCATTGTTTACCGCTCCTCCTAACATCTCCCTAGAAAATACCGCCCGCAGCCCGGTTGTGGACTGACTTCTGCAGCCAAAAGATAAACGAAGAGAGAGACAAGACCAGTAGAAAGACGCAAAAATATGATTGCCGTGACCGGTGGTGACAGCAACGGAGAGCCAAAGGATTGATTCGGTATCTACCGCCGCAGAAGCGGCCCAAATATACTTCGCCATCATGCCCACATTAAATCGCGTACTTCCGAGTCCACTCACGTGCCATCGCCTCGTATCTGGCGCGGTCTGTCTTGTACACGTGAGCGATCTCGGGAACGAGCGGATCGTCGGGATTGGGGTCCGTCAACATCGAACAGATGGAGAGGAGGACTGAATGACGAAAAATTAGTGCTCCGTCTTGACAAGAGTAGTCTGTAGCCGTGAGCTACCACATTACCTTTAGAGATTGTCAACGCCGGGCTCCATTGGTCTCGCAGAATATCCAAGCAGATGCTGCCGTTTGAGTTGATGTTTGGGTGGTAGATCCGTGTGGTGAAGTTCACCTTGGGCGGCTTGAACGGGTAGTCTGTAGGGAAATGAATGGCCAGGAAGAAAACACCTCCCGAGTAGGGCGAGTCGCTCTGCGACGGATAGTTAGCATATATCGGTATAGTATCGGTAGGCGGAAGCCCCTGACACGACGGTGGCCCGGAAGAGAGGTGTCTCTCGCAACCAACAAACGAGGGGTAAAAAGCAATGACAAAGAGTACACTTACAGGACCCATGATCGTCGCTTGCCAGTGGAACTAATAACCATGAGCATCAGTATACACATCATTGAGAAGCTATTCCGCATCGCACAAGCTGACTGTTCAAAGCCGGCCTGGCGGTCAAGCCAAGTATGCCCTTATCGGAAGCGGGGTGGGCTGTCCATACCAGATCTTCGCCAACGGGGCCGGCCGAGCATGATGAGGGCGGGTCACTGGAAAAAGGATAAGGTCAGCATCGTAAACTCTTTGATACGAGACGTCGCGAACGACTCCAGCCTTGCGATGGGCGCCGTTGACAGTCGGGTCGGATGTTTGCTTTGCAACCCCGCTCTCACACGCCCCACTACAGTCGGGAGCCCGAATGACGGTCGACTCTAGGCTGCGGCAATCGTGGGAAGCAAGATGGCATGTGTCAAGGGAACAACATACCGGCCGAGATCAGTGAGTTCCTTGTTAATTCGCTTCAACGCCATTTCGCTGGCTGGATGTGTGTTTTTTGGTTGTGTGTTGGTGGTTAAGGCTTTGCGTCGAGGCTGGAGAACTGCTTGGTTTTAAAGGGTTGGGTCAGCGTTTGGTGATGGAATTGCACCGAAGACAATGGATGGGACGTCTGCGTTTACGGCAACGGCAGTCGATGCTACAGAAAAGTTGTTCCAAGAGGGAATCCAAGTTGGGATAAACTTACTACGAGATGCGCGATGTGAAGTCCGATTACGCCGGAGTGCCGGTCAAGATCGCCGAAGATGAGGAAATGGTTTAGAGAGTCAGAGTGTGTTGGGAGAGGAACCTAATGGCGGGTAGGTAGAAATGGGGTCGGGGGCCGACAATGGAAGGGTGGAGTTCTGGGCGCCCCGCGAAAGCCTGAGGAGCCGGACGAAAGCTGCGAACAGGATTTTCAGGCGACCACAGCCGCCTACGGTCGATTTCGGCGCCTAATGGCGACCCAGCAAATCACCTGCGCCTCCTCCAGCACACAGACTCACAAACTCGCGCCACCGGATGACCTAATCAGGCGCCACTCCATTATCTGTATCCGTACGGGTTACACTGTCACTAGCACTCCGGCTGCCAAGTTGCACCACAATGCGCTAGTGACGAGGCGTGCGAGGCTTTGTCATGCCCAAGACAGGAACTTTCCCCAAGTTTCGAGCCAAAACTCTCACAGCCACTCGGGGGAAGCCCAATGGGTCACGTCCGTCCAACGAACGCTCAGAAACGTTGCCTCTTTGTTGCTATCTGTTTCGTCCCAGCCCGACAAGCCTGGCTGAGAATACGGATTACTAGTGTGGATATGGTGCTCGCTGACGTTGTACTTTCTTAGACGCGCCAGGGCAGTTTCCGCCAGCATTTGTTCCGAATCAGCCATTTATTTGGCTTCAGTCCTCACCACGAATGCCTTGGGTAATTATCGACAGCAATCAGCCAGCGACTAGCGACTGAATTGGCTTGCAGTAGATTGAACCGTTTGACGCTGTCTACTCGACTGCTATCGACTAGGTAGTCCAGCCATTTTCTTCAGGAGGAATGGCGGATGGAAGCCCGACAAGGCGGATGGAAGCCCGACAAGGCGGATTTGCCCCAATCAACCTGAACACTCTCAGCCGCACTAGGTTGGTAACGTCTCACGAACTACGCATTCCATAAAGCCCTGAGGACCGCTACTAATATATTAACGATAGAATCCGACCCCATGACGCCATGCTGGCTGGTATGCTCATACTGCTCCTATTACAGTGTGGTCGACCGTGTTTGCTCTGGCCGGACCTGCATCGGCCTGTCCTTGAACTGCGGGGCCAGCGTCAGTGTGCGGTTTGGGTGGTTGTGTCTATTTGCTGCGTCTTCTGAGATTGGTTGCCACAACACAAGCAAGACCTCACACGAAGGCTTGTAGCCCAGTGATGGCCCTTCCCAGTATGAGGCCTACGTCAGGTCAGATTCGAAATCTCGTGCGACCAGGTAATGAAGACTTTGAACTCACTGTGAATATCGCTCTGGCCCTCGTACGTCTGGGTGACGAACAGATTCGCGACATGGCGTCCGATGCCGTACTCGTCACTCACGGCATTTCCACCAAATATCTCTTGCAACACCCGCGCATTGTACAGCGCTCTGTCGCAGTTCTGGCGCTTGATCATGCTGATCATCTCGGGGGTTGCCCTTCCTTCATCTTTCAGCCTGCCAACCTGAATCGCGGCGAGGACGCCGTATGCGGCGTCCGTCACCGCGTCGGCCAGCTTCTTCTGGACCAGTTGGTACTTGGCGATCGGATTTCCCTTGAACTGCTTCCGTTCCAGCGCATACGTCCTCGCCCTGGTGATACAGTCCTCAAGCGCGCCCATGGTGCCAAACGCAATACCATACCTGGCACTGTTTAGGCATGTGAAGGGTCCTCTCAGGCCTTCAACATGGGGAAACATATTCTCTTTGGGAACCGGGCAGTCAGCTAGGTGGATCATGCCGGTTATGGATGCCCGCAACCCATTCTTGTTCTTGATAGCAGGCGTCTCCAACGTGCCGGCAGGGGCATCTCGCTTGTCAACCACGAAACCTCGTATCTTTCCTGTCTCCTGCAGCTTGGCCCAAACCAACAGCACGTCCGCAATAGGTGAGTTGGTGATCCAAGTCTTTGAGCCGCTGAGTAGATAATAGCCGTTCTTGGTCGGGTGCGGCCGGGCGGTGGTCTCCATGGACCCTGGATCGCTTCCGTGGTTAGGCTCCGTCAAACCAAAGGCACCGAGAAGAGTTCCCTTGGCCATCTCGGGAAGGTAGCGCTCCTTGAGCTCTGCCGACCCGAAATCGTCAATACCGCCCATCACCAGCGATGACTGCACTGACATGCCACTCCGGTAGCCGCTGTCGACGCGCTCCACGGCCCGCGTGATTAAGCCACCAGCGACGCTCGAAACGCCGGCACATCCGTAACCTTTGATAGTGGCACCCAGCAGGCCTAGCTCACCCATTTCCTGGAGAATTTTGGGATCATAGTGTTCGTCACGGTAGGCCCCTGACATGCGGTTAGCCCGGAACTTGGTTCATTGGGCAAGGTGGAAAGATCTCTAAGGTAGGTGAGGTACGTAATACGCGTGGCAGCATCTGCTCCTGGCAGTAACGCTCTGCCGTCTCCGAGATGGCCACTTCCTCTCCAGTAAGGAGGTTCTTGGAAAGTAGGGGGTCCTCCCAGTCAAACTGCGAAATTGGCGAAGCCGTGGACGCATAGGTCCGCGCGCTGCGAGCTGCTGGTGCAGGCAGGCACCCGGCAAGTATCAGGCGGGGGCATGTTTTGGTTAGAAACCTCGACATAATGTGCTGTGATGCTGAAAGGTGCCCGCGATCGTGATTGCGCAGACGAAAAGGAGGTGATCGTGGTTGAGGCAAGTTGCCTGTTACTTATTTCGTCATCGGCTCATCGCCAATGACGGGACCTCCGCTCCTAAGTATCCGCTGTGGTTGCCGTGCCAGTGAGCCGAGGCTCCGAGTTGCACCCCAACGCACTGCAGCGTTTAAGGGTTAGGGTTACCGTATGTTACCGTAAAGGGGCTTGGGTGTTATCTCAGAATCTCAGACCAGTGTAAATTTGGCGTAGCGCGATATAGGGCTGGTAAGCGAGGCCTTACATCGTGTGACGGTCGGTGCGATTAAGCCTTGATTGAATTGATTGCGACCGTCAACGGTATATAACCCATTAGAATTCCAAAGGCTGACTGACACCTTCGGTATTCTGGCATCCTTTTGTAATTGAGGGGGGTTTTGGTGTAATGGTTTGGGTGTAACAACCTGTGTGTGGGGCGGCCTTGACAACACATGGACCACAAGAGTGTCTGTTGCTCCACAGAGCCACAAAGGGGTTAGATCTTAGGTGGGGGGTAATCACAAAGAGTATCGGTTCCAAAGTACACAAGATGCGCAGTTGACACACAACTATTGCCAAAGTACTTGCATTAATTACTGCCGTAATAACTCCCTAAGAGAGTTACAGACTCTCACAACTATATAGAAATACTACGACCAATGAGAAGCACCGCTCTGTTGCTCTGTCGGCTCTGTAACAGGGCAGCGGAGCACACAGAGCATAGCTGCTCTGTTCTATCTATCATGAAGCCACAGAGGGCACAGAGCACGACTGCTCAGTGGCAAGGCTTTTGTGCCCCTTGGAGCACTCCTGTGATAGACTCGAGATCCCCTCACCTGGTCCCCCAATCAGGGTTCGTAACAAAAAGTAGATTAACTCACGAAAAAGGTTTAGTATATTTTTACTATAAGTTAAGTCCATCATAGGACATAGATCGGTCCAAGTATACGGGGTAGGAGGCTTCCAAATACCACTGCAGTACCAACCAAACCTGGAAATGAAGACATGACAACTGGAACCTAGAATGTCTCTTAACACGGAAGGATGTGAGTTACTCTCTGGTTCTAGTCTTCTAGATACAGCCCAGGCAGGCACAAGTCGGCACTGTCGGCTCCGAGTCCCAAGCCCCAGGGTCCGCGAAGAGAGTTCACCATGTGGGCAGGTGCTCCCCTAAAAGAAGACAGGCGCGGACCTTTACCTTGGGCAGTTTTGCACAATTTTATCTCCTACCTGATAGGTAATTTCGAGCTTCTAAACTTCCACCGTTGATAACACAACACCGCCCTGGACTGATTGCCATGCCCCTGACTCCTGTGGCTGGCTCGACTTTTACCTTACATCATCATTAAACGTCATGGTTTGAATCTTATGGTTATCTAGAACGGCAAAGCGACTCGAGTCGGTCAACCTTTCCACTGCCAGTATTTGCCTCATCCTCCATCTCCCATCTCAGTTCCAGGTGTCGACCCATCATCGTCCTGCTCCTGGATATTGCACCGAGGCAGAATTCCAGGCATACTGGGACACGTCGGTGGCATGATGAGCTGCACTATCCCGAACGATGAGAATGCTATCCCTCACCACGATGACCTCGTACAATACGCCCTAGGATTCGACTCATGGTGCCGAGCCAGACATGTACGACCAACATACAACCGGCGGTTCTTGTCTGAGGACCTGACTTTGGCGTCATGCGATGACCGGGGAGTGGGAGGAGACTTGGTCAGTCTGGCCGCGGTTCAGCTCTTGAGATCTTGCTTTTGCCATAGCCCTGATTCAGCCGGCCCCCACGCGCCTGAACAAGAAACAACCCGTCACCCTCGCGGTCATCAGCCATCTGCAGGACAGATACTCTCAATAGTTCCAGTACAGCCTGAGTACACGGATTGTCCATGGATATCCGACCTGGACGGTCCAGATATTTGGCCACATAATAACCAGGCTTCGGTTTAGGAAACTGGGTATGACGGACCCCAGAGCACCGGCCCGGAAGGGTCAAGAGCCGCCTCGCCAAATCCGCCTCTTGATTCTCGCAAGGGCGATTATCAAATCCGTTGGCCTGAACGAGGACAGAGTATCAAACATTTGTTTGGATTAAGGAGCAGCCGGAAAGGATCCCTTCTACAAAATGACATTTCGGTGGTCAGCAGAGAATCAAAGCCCGAAATCAGAATCTCTCGGGAAGAAAGCCCTTCGTATCCTTTTCCCAGTCGTCGCTCAGATGGTGCGAGCACCCGGCAACAGTCTATCGACCTGGCTTCCTGTCCAGAGCTCGGGCGCCCCAGCCAAGACAGCCCATCCCCAGGAGAACATCGGGTATATATCCTAAGTTGCTTGATGCAGATAGCTGCTGACGCGCTTCACAGAAACCATCTCCGCAGAATAAACGTCTACAAGCCTGTCTACACGAGGAATCGCCTCCGATCCGAGAGACTGTTCACAAGTTTCGTTCTCTCGGTCAGAGATTTCGGCGTTCGAAATCGGTTTCTACTGTCCCAACTTTGTCCGAATTTCCAAACTTGGACGCAAGGGAGCGGCGCCGTCAAAGTCGTGAATCTTTCATACTCTCAGAGCTTGGAGCTTTCAGTCCTCTTCATGTCTTTTCCGGATTTCGCCCAGATTTAATTGCGATAGCGGGTGTGATGATAGCAACCGGCGAGCTGGACCGGCTCACTTTCAGAGCTGACGATATTGCCAAAGTGAGAGCTCTGGAGGAGCATAGCACACCTGTAGCCAGTGCTGCTTCTTTATTCGCTGAAAAGATCGAGCCCGCCGCAGACGCAACCACCACGCCGAGCAGGATTTCATCACCTCCAGACCTGAAGTTGGCGAAGCTGGAATTTACCACCTTCGAACCAGCTAACACACCCATTTCAGGGGCCATCACCCCAAACCTAAAGATGACGAAGGGGGAATTTCCCACCTTTGCGCCAGCTAACACACCTGTTTCCGGGACGGTCACGCCAAACGCACCCACTTCCACCCGACGCTCGCGTAGCCGCTGGAAGCGTGGATGGTTGACTCCACGTGACCAACTGTCCAAGATCTTCATGCCGAAGAGTATTGTTCCGAATGCCAAGGTGTCTGAAGTTTCCGACTCGTCACCTGGATTACATCGAACCCAAACTCAAATGCTGAGTAACGAAATCCGGCATCCGCCGACTGAGGTCCGAAGACAAAGCCTTCCTGGAGGGTTTAACCTCATTGGTCCTGGGGGAAATATGACACGTCGAACTATACAGGAGCAGGAATTACACTTTTTGGACCGACCAGGTGTAGACTCGACTCATATGCCAGGCGATCCCTATTTCACTATCTATGACATCGGATACAGGCCTACAAGCGGTATGAAGCTGAGGGCCCATAGCTCCGGCGAAGTCTTACAATCTGGACCACTAGACCTCGGCCAGATTCCACAGGAGAAAGAGTCAAGGCGTCTACACTCTCAGCCGCAGGGTTCGGAACCCGATACTTCACAGGACTTCGACCATGGCGAGACCTCAATTCCGTCACCGAATACCTCGGAAATGAATTGGCTATCGGCCCTCGAAACAGTGCGCCATGGAGTCTTGCTTTACGACAGTGATACGGTCATTAGTCCCACAGAAAGTGAAGCGTTGTCATCCGAGGAGAACTAGAGCTCACCTCAGTCAGTTCCGCACATCAAGTCTGGCGAAGAGGAGTTACCACGAGTCAATTTGGAGGGTGGTTCTGGTGATGCAGCTGAATCACCGGAAGTTCTGGAAGCAGGCGATAATGATAATGGAAGCGTGGTTAGGGCTGGGATAGGAGAGACAGGTCAGACAGGTGAGACACCGCGGAGGAACAGTACACTACCTGACATCTCGGGGTTAGCGAGCATGGGCAAAGTGATTCATAGATGAAGGAGATAACCGACCGGAACCCCTAGAACAAGCCCCCTACAAGTGACCATATAATGACCTAACGGATTGGCTATATCTGTGTACCACCTGATGCTTGTGTAAGCTTGGGGTTTTGGGCTCCTTGTTGGCTACCTATATTTTGGATGCTCCCCAGTGCAGCATCTCTGATTCTTTCTCCGCCTCTGTGATGTACCCTACGTCACCATATCGGAAAATGAACTGGAGCGTAACTCAGAGACACAATCAAAGTAACATGTGCCAATCGAAATCAGGCGTCGTACGCAGACTCCTTCATCCCGGGATGTGGAAGAACCATCGGTATCGTCATGTCTACTAGTTGTACAAAAAAGCACCATTTCCTGGAACGCCCAGCCTCCATGTTTCGAAGATGATAAGACAGAAAAAGAGAAAATGAATATGACCCGGCTTGCTCCCCCTCCGATTCCGCTTCATTTCATTTTGTTCTCTTGGTCTGTGATAACTGGTGATTCGACCGGTATTATCTATCCGTCTCTGCGCCACCAGTATGGTGATTATGGGTACTATCGCCGTTCATCTTGACCATCTCGTATTCGCCAGCGCCATCTCTTCCTCTCCCCCGACCCCTGCCGCGGGAGTAGCCTTGCTCTACGTCGCCGTCGGCCGCGCCAGCTCCGCCGGCTCCGCTCTGTCTGCGAGCACCGCCGTCAACACCACCTCCTCCGGTTGCGCCGGATGAAGAATGGCCGCCAAACGCGATGGGCTTTAGCTCGCGGTACCGACACCCCCACGTGCCCAGGGCGCCGGCGACGGCGCTCGACGCAGCCATGGCCAGCCACCATGCCGTGTGCGAGGGAAGCCGGCCGCCGGTGTAGAGCGTCACGACGACGAGGTGAATGACGTGCAGCGATAGGGCAAAGTCGAGGACCAGTTTGGAGCGGCCGATTAAGAGGATGATTGCCAGTGCCCTATTTGTTTTGGTCAAACTGTCAGCACCACCACCGCACAGCAGATAGAGGTGGAGGAGGAAACGTACATCAACATGCCGCCGTCGAGCACCCAGATGAAGGCCATCAGCCACCCTTGCGTCGTGTCACCCCGCACAGGCGCCCAGCCGAACACCAGGTCGGCACTGAATCCCGTGCCCGCCACCAGCGCGGTGAAGCACATGAGTACTAGGGCCGCGAGGTAGTAGAGCCCTTGTAGCGCGGCGATCTGGCCGAGGATCTTGAGAGGGGGCAGCTCGGTGAGAGCGCCTGGCCGCGGTGGCCGGCGCCGTCGCGGCATCGTTTTTCGTTTTGTCTAGGAAAGTGCCGGCACTGGATTCTTTTTGGGTGCTGGCTTCCCTGAAGTCGCTAACGGAACTGGATACTGGTGGAATGTTTTGTTTCGTTATTCGTTATCTTGAGATCATTGCTTCGTATTGTTTGAGTGGCTTGTCCTTTGCGGGTCGCCTGTTCCAAATTCGCGAGTTCGTTCGGTTCGTGTTCTCGTGGTCTTGTGGTAATTGTTCGTTAAGGTGGTGACACTGGGGGGAAACAGTTATGTGGCTGTATCAATCATTACGTACGTCCCGCGTCACACGTGTTGTCGCTAGCCGGTACGGATAACGGTAAGATTTATATTAGGACCCTGAATTTCGTGAGCCTCAAGTCGATGAGGTGAAATCTTACGTAATGCTCCGTGCCTGCCGCTGTATCTTTACACAACTGGTAGGAAATAATCATCTGGAGGTACGGGTCCGTAATCTGTATTTCATCCCCTTGTTCTGTCAGTCAGTATCGACCTTACATAATTTCCGTACACATACCTGATGATTTATGAACATACTTGAGTTCGACACCCACACTGCCACATAGCCTTCAAAGACAAGACCCACAAGGCAAACCATCCCTGTAGTCATTGCAAAATCATCAAGCAACAAGCAACAAGCATCAAGCATCAAGCATCATATGAAGGCGTGGTGGCAGAGTGGTCTAATGCGCATGACTAGAAATCATGTCTCTTCGGAGGCGTCTGTTCAAATCAGGCCCACGTCGTGATATGTTAACTTTTGTTCATGACGCCGACTTGTTCCAAGGTTGATCTTTTGGTCGCTTGTCCCTCGTCTCGACCGGTTCAAGGCCACCAACATCTGCACAGCAAAACAGACTGTACAGACTCTTCCCTACTGTTCTCAAAATGATAAAAATCTCGGATATAAAAAGCTAACATAACCAAGCGGTCCGGGAGCAAAAGGAATGAAGCTTTGATGGAACCCAGGCTCGATCTGGGGACCTTCAGTGTGTTGGACTGACGTGATAACCAACTACACCATCCGACCTTGCAGTTAATCAGACTCTGGCTCGGAATATTCACAAACAAAGCCGAGTCCTACTTGGCGGGTGAGCAATCTCGATATTGGCGTTCACAGGCGGCGACGGCCGACTGGACTTGGGAGCAATGGACCCGAGTGGGGCTTTTTCAGGTACGGATGACTTGAGACTCGCCATACTTACAGTGCCCGCCGAGGCCGCTACGTTCATCACGTGGGGTTTAAAGCTTCCCGTCCCGGCAGGCAAGATGAGCTTTCTCGGCTCCAGAATATCTGGGGAACTATCGTCAGCTTCCATCCAGCCCCAATTCAAAAGATCAACAAACCTGTAACGGCGTCAATCGTACACCTAACTCGACCGGAACCGAACACCGCGACGAGCGAACCTTCAAACACGAAACCCCTAGCTATCACCCTGATTACCGCGCAGCTCCACGGAAACAAACAACAGCCTCCAGCATCACCAAGCCAATACCGTACTAAAGTCGTGACGACAAACAAAATACCTCTTTCTTTACGCTGCGGCGGCGTCAGGGCCAGGACCAGATCGAACCCAGCTAGTTACCCAACAGAAACAAAGAAGCAAAAAAGGATGGGCTTGCTAGGCTTCTTCTCGACCGAGGAGGAAAAGCGGGCGGCCGACGTGCGGAAGGGCGTGGTTGCGCCCACGCGTGCCGAACGACAAAAGTGCTGGGAGGCGCGTGACGGCTTCTTTGCCTGCCTCGACGCCAACAACATCGTCGACCCTATCAAGGAGGACAAGGCAGCGGCCAAGGCGTGCAGGCAGGAGTCGGCAAAATTTGAGGAGAACTGCGCTGAGAAATGGGTATGATTTCTCCTGTCTTTGTTTGGGTAAACGCTTGTTTCGTCGCAGCAGTGTTTGCTGATCTGAGACTCGACTTAGGTGGTATATTTCAAACAATGGCGTGTGCAAGATATACAAAAGAAGAGGAGGCTAGCCGAGCTCGAGGCTCAAGGTGGTATCAAGATGGATGTCAACACGGACTTTACGGCTAGGAAATGAGAAACATATACCCGTAATTAGATGTAAGATAGGAGAGAACGGCATGTAGTAGCATGGCGATGGGATATCCTCCGATGTAAGATAGAGGAAGCAAAATGGAACGGTGGGCTATCTCTGGATGTCCTTGAGTGACTGACATGCTTTTATCTACTCTGTGTAAAATCTTTACAGTACATGGCTGGACGCCTGCCGAAGGGGGTGTAGAGCCGATGGATGATCCCCTCAGGTTGAATGTATCACTCTCACTCTGCCTGACCACACAAACAGACAAGTGCTCTGCTATCACCACCAGAGATGTCAAACCTGAACCGATGGACAAACTGTTTTTACCTATATATAACTTACACTAAAAAAACCTCCCACTCGTCTATCTTAAATGCCACCCCGAATCGGTCACTAAGCACGGCGTTTAAAAGAAAAGTCCTTCGGCTGAAAAGCTTTGCAGAGAAAACCCGGGAACAGACTATTTTGTATGCAATAGAAAAAAAACCATAAAATCCCAGACGCAATGAATAGAAAAGCAAAACTGGCAATTTTAATATGCAGTGTATGGAAACTACCTATGTAATGTGAGTAAAATAAAATGCCCACGAGAAAGCAGGGAAAGTGAACCTGAAAGACAGGAAGGAAAGAGAGGGTAGGAGACTGGTTATTTAAGTTGATGCAGAAAAGGTGGCAAAAGCAGCAGGGAAGGGGAAAGAAAACGTTTTGTGGTATCATGGTCTTTTCAGAAAAAATAGAGATAGAAAAGTAACAAAATGAAAAGTGGTGGGTTATCAAGTGATGAAGGGCGGGAAAGAGAGAGCGAGACGCTTAACACAATTCACGTATGTTGGCTGTTCTTGAGAACAATGGCAGGAAAGGAAACCAAAAGGGGCCATTAAACTAGCCTGCCTCTCTCAATCGTCTCATCTTCGGCTCCCACGCCGTCTGTAACATGCATATAGTGTGTATCATCTCGCTCGCTTTCTCCTCCACAACAAAACTCCTCCCTTTCTCTTCTTACAACTCATCTCAAGTGCTCCCGCACCTCCTCGATTTCGACTTCAGTGCATTCATACTCTCCAGAAACTCCCGCCTTACCAACTCCCACTCTTCCTTCTCATTTTGCCGCCGCCGCTGTACCAAATCGGCCTCACTTCTTTCTCTGCGCCAGTTGTCAGCTAGTCGTCTCGTGGTAGTTCTTGCGTGGTGCTGTTCCTCTCTCCCAAGCCCTCGAAACGTAAACCCCATCTTCTTCTGCCTGTAGTCCTACACCACACCCGCCGCCGCCGACGAGTTCGTAGCAGTTGGAAGAGGAGGTAGCGCTTTTTCTAAGCTATCCCGACTGATCTGCGTCCTCATCCTACCACCACCCAGCGACTTCTGCGACCCGGAAACGCTCTTTAGCCCACCAGCACCGCCGCAGCCAGCGGTATTAGTGCCATTCAATGACGCACCGGTGACACCATACCCGCTATCCGCGCTGTCCGGCTTTAAAAGAAAGTTGTTGGCAATGCCGCCGCTGTGTCCGTTATACCCCGTCTTCGGAGGGGTTGGCGGCCCCCGTCCTCGGGTGCTGGGTCCCCGAAGGAGTGGGTTACCGAATCCCGCCTCCATCTCCTCACCATCCTTGGCAGGCGTGAGCGGCCGACTATCGCTCTCGGTACTGCTGATGTGACTGTTTCTGCTACGCTCGCCAGTCGACCCGCCTTCCGCTGCTTCTTCGACGACCGGTAGGATGTTCGTTTGGCTGCTTAGAGCCAGCTCCCTACGCTCCGTGGCGGGGGATGGAGGTCCAAGCTGCCCGTGTTTAGGAGCATTTCCGGCCGGGCTATTAGTCCCTCCAGGAGGGTTGACTACCGCCCTGAGTGTTTTATCCGGTACGTCGTCCTCGTTTGCGCCGTGGTTCTCCGATTTCCGGGCCTCATGTTCGGCTCTTTGCATGGTGTCTTCTATCTCAAGTGATTGATAGCCTGAATGTAGAGACGAAGGGGGAGGCGGAGGCTGATGGGTTGGAACCGGTGGAATGTGACTCGACGAGCGTTGGCGTCCGTTATTCCAGCTGTCAGTCCGTTGTCGATCTTCTGCTGCAGCTGCAGCTGCTTCGGCTGCGGTCGCGGCATCCTTCTCCCGAGCCACCCGATGCGCCTCTTCTTGAGACATCGTAACGCCACTAATAAAATTCAAGAAGCGCTCTCCGTACTCTTGTGGCGGTAAAGCCGAGATCTGGTGTTTATCCTGGGAAAGGCCTTTCCAGAAGTGCTCCAGCTTCTTGATGATCCCGTACTGGGGGATTGTCAGTATACATCAACCATATTGGGTCGCTCCGTATGAACTTACATGAGTAAGGCAGTCAATCACTCCTAGGTAGTATATCTCATCATCCGGACTGTTGTCTTCGTGAGTTGCCCTGAATCCGCCGTCATCCTGGTTGAAAACAAATCCTGGGCGGTTCTGGCCTTCCTCCAGTTCATCAGGCATTCGACTCCTAGTCTCTCCCATGGGAACAGGTCTCTCGGTCTTGATCATTTGCCGCAGTTCCCTTGCCTTGCGTTGGTTCTCCAACTTCGATGGGGTTCGCATAAGTACTGAGGGAGGCTCGTACTCCCCTGGGCTTTCACCTCCAGGATTAAAGACACGCAGAGTCTTGTCCCGTAGGTTCTCCTCGTTACCTCGCTGAACATCATGGATTCCCACCAGGAGTGAGTAGTCCATGATGTGCAGCTTTTTCAGTAGAGCGACATCTTTTTGTAGCTGGTGGAGGAAGAGTTGTTTTTTTTGGATGCCAAGTTCAAGATGGCGTTGCCGCCGGAGCCAGTTGAGATCCTTCAATGTTGCCCTCGGATTCTTTTCCAGATCATCCTCCTTGTAGTCTCGGCCAATGGTCGAGCCCTTCAGGTCAAAGGTTTGGTGTATGTCTCGGTGTGGGGGAAAGAGGTTGTTCATGACAACGAAATGGATTTTCTTGCCGTACGGCATCTTGACGCGATGGAGTCCGTAAAACTGTGAGAGAAGGGTGTTGGGGTTGTCCGTGACGTGTTGGTAGTAGTCCTTTAATATTTTGCGAAGAAACTTGTGCTCGGCATGGTGGATCGTCTTGATGATATATTTATAATCGCGTGAGAAGTAGAAAAAGCTTCCGCTCTTGCCAGGGGAGCCTAGCTCTGAGAGGATGTACTTCCCCGTCAGCGACATGAGATAGTCGGCCGGATCGAGACGGAAGAGTGCGCGCAGATGGCGGAATACCCAGGGAGCGTAGTCCTTGAACTTGAAGTCGTACTTGGCTGACGGGATCAGCTCATTTCCGGCACTTTTCATGAGTTAGCTCTGGTCACCTTAATCATTGGGGCCATATACCTACATATCGAAAGTGGACTTTTGCTTGGCTTGGAAGTCGGCGTCAGTTAGAGCACGGTCAATCTTCGCGTTTGTTCTCGAGACAGAAACACGGATGCCAGTCAGCATATTGTAAGCTGTTACCCAGTTCGCATGTTTCTCGTCGACTTTGGTTCCGACTAGCACCCTGTCATCGTCCTCAATCTCCCTTCTCCTTCTCTTGCTCGCTCGCTTTTGCCTGTACGCCTCAGCCCAACGCAAGGCGTCCTCGTCAGGTACCACTTCGTCACGAGGTAGATCAGAATGCAGAGATCGAGTATTCCTCCTAGCCAAACTCAGCGATGCTCTACGCACTCCGCTAGCCGTTGGTGAGAATCGACCGCTCGAAAATGTGCCGTCTATTCCATCCCGTGATCCGCGAGTAGGCTGCACCTTGGGAACCTCTAATGTGTGGCGATGCTTGAGACCAGCACCCGGTGGTGCCAAAACTCCCGACGAGGATGGACTGGACCCGAGGGGGTTGTATACAGGGGGGGAAGAGAACCGGTGTGGCGAATGTTGGTTCCTTAGACCAGAATCTGAACTGGCAGGTACAGGAGCCAAGGAAACAGGGCTGGAAGCTTGCGCGCTCATGCGAGCTTCCGGCGATGAGGTAGACGGAGATGTGGTACCATTTTCGACGGTGCGAACATCCCCTTTGTTCACCTGATGTAGATACATCTCCACAGGTGATTGTTGTATGGAAGCCCCAGCAGCGGAGCTCGTGGACTTTCGTGGACCGGCATCTTTAGGGCTGGGCGCTTCCTTGTCCTCTCCAGCGCTTCCACGGTTTGAAATGGGCGGCCGCGTTGGTGCCGTTCGATCGGGCAGCGCTATAGAGTTGCCGTTTGGTAGAGGCTTCCGGCTTATCGACTCGATTTGGTTCAGTCCATTTGCTCCCCCGCTACCAGTATCTCCATTCGGGAAAGAATTCATGGTTGGCCGCGGCGAGCCGTCCCCATTCACCGGATGCCTGGTGTCAGAAGCCTCGGACGTGTGGGTGGAGTGTGATGAGCTCTCATCAAAACTCTCATTAGATGGCTGGGACTGCGGCTGGCGAGCAATGTGTCCATTGGCTTTCTCGTTGGACAGACCGAAGCGGGCGTCGGGGTCGAGATGCACGACGCCCGATAATTGCGAAAAGACTGGCGAATTATCGTCCGGCACAAAGGAGGGCATCTCGGGAGCCAAATGCATTCGAGGAGTCGGTAACAGCTACTCGATGAGCGATGTTGGTGGTGTTAGGAATGGCTTTTGGTGGCGGCGCACATGCTCGGACGAGAGAAAGTTCAAGTTGGATTTATCGTCGGTGTTTCGGTTGCAGGACGAGCGAGTCGACTGCTAAACGGAATCGGCCTCGTGCGGCTGGGAGAAAGGGATGATAAGATGAGGTCGTCGGCGAAATCGATTGCGATGGCTCTAGATCAATGCCCGGGCGGTTGTCGAGGGTTGAGTCTTCACTGAAGTTGCGGGAGCTGGGCGGTCGGGGGGATGTTTAGGAGAAGTTGGATCTTGGCGGGGATTCTCGCAGCGCAGCAGACACGGGGACCGCGAGCGAACAGTGGGCCGACTCAAGCTATCGGCATCGCACTACGGGTTAGGATTGACCAAGCATGGTCCGCAGCGGAATGAAAACAAATGTTTGAAGAGGGGGCTCGGTTGGTGGAGGGTGGTAATACTCAATGGATGGGAAAGAGGACGAAAGGACGAATGTCTCTCTTCAACGTTTCCAGGTTGGCTTTGAGGAGGTAGGAGAAATTGGACGGAGAGCGTTTGCCCGACCTTGGCCGTGGAGCGTGGATGACAACACAGCGACCGAAAAGATGGCAGCACTTCCAATGGGGCTGGCACGGCGGGCAAGCCAGGGGAGGCGACAGGGTGTCTCCACTGCCCAGACACCCAAGCCACCATCTGGGCCCCCGCGACCTGTTCTGACAAGAAACGGGACCAAAATCCCGTACCCGTCACTCTGGGATTTCACTTTCCATGGTATTCTGTACAGATTATACGGGGTTACTCCGTATGGATTACAGGATTACAACACGCGACTGTCGCATCACCTGAACAGAAATCGAAACATCGATTTCACTTCAGCTTCGTTAAATTTCATCCCAGCCGCAGTATCAGCAAATGACCCCTTAAACACAGTCTTTCCCCTTTTTCGTTATGTCGTTTCTTCAACGACTTTCGGCGAATTGAATCCCATGGCGGATTCCCGAATCCACTCCTCTCGTCTTTAGCGAAGGTGCGAAACTCGTTGTCAATTCCGTCTCCATCCATCGATATGGGGTCTCCTTGATACCTAATAACGCGACCTCCCGATGGAAAGCCAGATACCGCGGTGCTCCGAGGGAGTCAGTCAGTCAAAGGTCTCTAGAGATCTGGACTTGGTAGGGCGGCTCTCAAGGATATCCGCCTGTCTTCCAACGTACCTACATAACGATAGAAAGTAGGGTCTCAGAGCTGAGCTGCACTAATTTTTCGCTCTCCAAGCCTGGACGGGAAAAGATTCAGAAGTTAACCCGTAGAACTGACCCACCCAGACAAACCTCACAAGCGACAAGCCACGTTCAGCTCTTGCTGGGCCTTTTTGCTGGGCCTGGTTCTGGACGCGACTTGGCGCGATGGCGCAGCGGGTAAGACGGCATCTGGCGTCTGATACACGGTTCACCTCTCATCAATTAACAACATCCTTGAGGCTTTGTCAGCCTCGGTCACATCCTACAACCCCATTTTGTGGGGTTTGACGAGACCTACACTAAATCTGATCACCTGGCAACCGACTGCTCATGGTCGATCAACGTAAACAATCAAAGTCTGGTTTGAGAAGGAGAGAATTACCAGGGGAATGATTAGACTTATTGCTTGTCGTTCACCGTTGGATTTGTCCAGGAATCACAACTGCCCGTGTGGTTCTCGCTTGAATTGATAAAGTGTGTGATGCAATGATCAGCACCAGCAGCAAGCACCTATGCAAGATGGACGGGTAAAAATGATCATGACTTCATAAATAGCAAAGCTGTTATGTTTCTTTACACAAACAATGCATCAAAAAGCAACCAGAAATGGGGGTATTAATCATCACAGCCTGCCAATCATCTTCCATGCCCGCAAACCCCAGACCATCACCATCTCAGTAGAGATGGATCAAATCAAATATGCACCACCAGAACACCTTTGGTTCGAATAGCTGCCAAAAGAGGGGATGGTGGTGATGACAAAAGTGCAAATGCGGAGTAGAGAGGTAGATCGCCAAACCTTACTCCGTCCTCCTCTCCACAATCGCCCTGCCAATTGGCTCCCGACCAACGAGGCCTGCATTCGCGCCCCCGAGCTGGAACACCTGACGACCCCTCAACCACGTCTCCTGGACCCGTCCCCTGAACCGGTGACCTTCCCATGGCGAGCACTTATTCTTCCACCGCATCTCGCCCATGTGCAGCGTCCAGACCTCGTCCTCGTCGAACACGCAGACGTCGGCGTCCATGCCGATCTTGAGCGCGCCCTTGCGGTGCGAGAGCCCGACCTGCTTGGCCGTGGCCTGGCAGCACAGCCGCACAATGTCCACAAGGTCCGGCGCCGCCTCGCCGTGCGCCGTCCGGTTGGTCGCGGCCGTGTGGAGGATGGGCAAGCCCAGACCGACCGATGAGATGCCGCCCCACGCGGCGAAGAAGTCGCCCTGGCCCTCCACCTTGGGGACCAGCCGAGTCTCGATGCTGCTTTCGCTCTTGGGCAAAGTCATATCGATGCCCGAGTCGGAGTGGTGCATGTTGGGTTGGTAGTACGCGTCCTCATCGACGTGCTGGAGGTGCTCCGGCAGCAGCTTGAGCTCCGGCGTGCAGGGGGAGTGGTCCGACACGATGGTGCGGATGCACGAGTCGTCCGCGCTGAGCTCCTCCCACAGACGGTCCTGGTTCGACTGTGACCGGATCGGCGGGCAGCACTTGTGCCGCGTGTCGCCGTCCTCGATGGTGTCGGACGCGAGGCCGAGGTAATGGAAGCATGTCTCGGCCGTGATCTTGATGCCCTCCTCGCGCGCTTTTCGGAGAAGCGGTATACACTCGAGCGCCGACAGGTGGACGATGTGCAGGTGGAGGTCCGGCGCCAGGCCGGCGAGTGACAGGATCTCTTCCACGGCGTACGTTTCGAACGCAGGGGGGCGGGACTCCAGGAACGTGTTGTAGCTGGACAACTCTCCGTGAGGTGCCAGCGGTGGGAGGGACTGCTGGACGGCGTCGCCTACCGAGTCGGAGATAGGCGGGATCATCTCTGCGTGGAACATGAGGGTTGTGGGGGTGTCTTTTAGGGTGGTCATTGCCAGTGCAATGTCTGTTGACGACACGGCCGGGAACTCCTCCACCTGTGTTCCATACAGCGTTAGCGGTAGTTATGATGCTAACCAGACAGATAGATGATGGAATATGCTTACTCCGGACTCGATGAGAAACCCCTTGAAGCCGCGGACGCCTGCCTCGACGAGGGGTAGCAGCTGGTCCGCGTTTCCGGGGATGACGCCACCATAGAAGCCAACGTCGACCCAGCACTGGCCTTGACTTGCCGCGAGTTTCGCCTCGAAGCCTGCGAGGGTGGTTGTGGGAGGGATGGCGTTCAGGGGCATGTCAATCACCGTCGTGACACCGCCCGAGGCAGCAGCCCTTGTGCCAGTCGCAAAACCCTCCCATTCTGTACGGCCTGGTTCATTTAGATGGACGTGTGCGTCTACAAGACCTGGGATCAAGACTTTGTGGCCATAATCTCTGTATGTGGCTGATGATGGGAACGCGGTTCTGGGCAGGACGGCCGGGGTTATGGACTCGATCTTGCCCGATATCGGTGAGATGGTGATGGTAGCTGGCGTCAGCACGAGCGAGTCGTCTGGGAGTGTGAGGACGGCCTTCTTCGACACGAGCACCACGCGCAGCCCAGTGCCGGCGGGCATGGCGGACAAAGACATTGTTGCTGATAGAGTTGGGAATACGGTAGACAACGGAGGAGAGCGGTGACAAGGACAAAATAGGTAAGGGTCCAGACTCCAGATCTAAATCCGAAATCCGGGGAAGCCAACAGCCGGTCTGGTAAAGAAAGACTTGGCCTTCGCCCTGGAGATGCAGACTTATCGCTATTCGCGGGGTGGGGGGGGGGGGGGGGGGGGGGGGTGGGACGATGATAAGGAGGATGGTGGTGGTGAGTATCTGTTGGACAAAAGGTAACCCCCTGACACAAAGGGCATGCAGATGAGTGATGGCTTGCAGAAAGTATTTCTAGAGGAGAGGTATTGGCAGGTGCGAGAGTGGAAAACTGGAGTTGTAATAAGAGCAGCATTGAGGAGCGAGGAGAAGGGTGAAGATATATATTCTATACGGGTCAACAAGCAATCGACCCAACGACGTTATCCTTACCTAGCTGCCATGGGCCGTTATCTGACGTTCCATCTCGGATGTACTCCATACAGTAAGTACCTGGGCAGGGAAGATAGCTGTGCCGTACAGATCCCGAGGCCTTCCGGGCTGCCAAAAGGCGTTCGTTCCACTTTGTCTCCATCCTTCCCCAGACCGGCTGCGCCTGCTTGGTTCTGGAAGGCAGGCGTCAGTCAGCCCAGCAGGACAGGGGGGCTATCTCTGCCATTCCCGGTTTCCGTCACTTTCGGTTTCCCAATTACCATGTCGCAGGATGGTTGGCCGCCCACGCACGAGAAGAATCCGAGTCCAGGGAGGATGAGTGGGAGCGGATTACCGTCAAAGGGGACTTCAGGGACAAACAGGAGGGAGAAAGTTGGGTCTTATCAGGCGGCGTTGGTTGGCTGGCCGGATGTTACCGCAGATCGATAAAGCTCCGACCCGCCGATTCGTGAGTGGCTTGGGTGGCTATCCCCTTTTGGTCTGGCCAATCAAAGGCGGCGATGAACCGTCAGATAGCGAGGGTGGTCTAACCCGTATCTCTCTCCGAGACGTCCCGGGACCAAACAACTTACCCGTACCGGGTTATCTGCGCTGTGATCGCATTTCCTGCCCGTCCTTCCCGTTTGGGCCGCCATCCGATGCTATCGTGGAATGGGTGATTGAGTTTTGATCGAGTAACTATCGAGTAATTCTCGAGTAAGTTTTTTTTTTAATAGCACCATCAACCGACCGCCGATTGGACGACTGGTGACACACAGACCTGTTCCTCGCCTCGCGTCTTGCTCGTAACGCCAGAAATTAGCATCTGGCGATACCTCTTGGTTTCCTGGTTCCGCTTGCAGCTGCAACTCCACCGCTCTGGATGGCAGGTCGGTGAATCACACTGTCTACATGCGTCCCCTCCGGTGAACGGAAGCATCTTGGACGGTGTGCTGTGCATTGATGGCTTGTCAAGGCCGTAAGTCTGAGTCTCGATCACCGAAACCACCGGAGAGCTCCGATCTTTCTTCGGCATCGTCCCTTTCGTCATTGCAATCCACCGGCCCACTCTCCCCTGCTTTTCCGGGCCTATTTCGTCGGCAGTTGCTTGTCGTTCCTTTTCTACCTTATGCTTGGTTGTGTGCCGAGTGCGCTTCTGACTCAGACTGACTGCATGCAGGTATTGCGAGTTGCAAACATTGATATGTGACTGGGTTGGTCATGTGTATGGCTAGGTGTCGGGTCCGAGTGCTCCTTGACCAATTCCCCCCCTTTCTATTGAGTCTAGAATACTATTTCAGCACTCCCGTGACCGCCTCTTCAACCACCATGTCGACATCTCGCAACCTCGGTAGCACTATGAACAACTCCTCTCCAAAACGCCGCTAAGGAACCGGTTGTCAACGGACGCCAGCGGGAAAAGTGCATGATGCCCGGTCCGGTCCCATGCCACGGAACCAGGGACGACAACAGATCGAGTAATGGTCGAGTAATGGGAGTGGTTGATGATGGTCCATCTCCTTGTACCTCGCCATCGTCATATCCGTGGCCTCGATCATTGTTCATTGGGACATGAGGTAGGAAGAAGAGCTCGGGAAGAAGGGGGAAGGGCGATGGTGCGGAAACCATCCACACAAACAAGTTTAGTCCATTGCCAGACTGTTTTTACTGTTCCAAGTCCTGCTGTCGAGGTGACGGTATGGTGACAGTGATGTCGGTGATTGGGAATTCAAACAGTCTGCGCTTACTCGACAGTCTTTCTTACCGCTCCATCCTTTGAATGAAGCCAAAAAGAAGGCTTCCAATACACAACCTTGGCTCAGTTTCCTGC